>OZ020482.1:2878609-5492847 GCA_963971345.1 Andrena flavipes
ATGGCGCGCGATAAAATTCCTTTTTCCACGGGCCAAAGAACTGCTCTTCTATTTTTTCATTTTTCGGTTCCCTGATTCCATGCGCGTTATCTACCCGCGCTCAGAATTATTTTCTACCCGGTTTATCGCAGTTTTATTGAACTGCCCGCGCAAGACCGGCGACCACACTTGTATTTTATTCCGTAGAAGCGCCTCTTCAAGATACAGGACGATTCGAAACGGCTTTTGAAATATCGAGCTCCGGTTCAAGCTGCTCCAAAGCAGAGTTGGGCATTAGTCGAATAAATTTTTGTTCGAGTAAAGTTTTTATTCGACTAAATTTGATCCAGAATACAAATTTTGAATAAAAGTTATTCTCGAATAACTTCATTTTATTAAATATTTTTTTCGAAGATTACTCGAAAAAGAATTTAGTCAAACAATGCCCAACTCTGTCCCAAATATCCCCCCGCGTCGCGTTACTTTGCCGCGCCTGTTGCCCGCCTAACCGCGCGCTCGAGGCGGATGATAAAACTTTCCGCTTGATCTATCGCCGCTTTGGCAATTAATTCTCGCGCGGCCGGCTGATATCGGTGCGCTGGCGCGCGGCCGTTATCAGGAAGCGTGGAAACAGTGACGGTCACTGGAGCACATCGCGGCGTTACGGGTGTTTTCCTGGAAAATCATTTTTCGATCGTTCCGTCGGAAGCGACACCGTTCCAGTCTCCGACTCGGCCCCGTTAACTCTTTAAGTGGAACCGATGAATAGAATTACGATGCGAAATTACGATCAAGTAGGATACAGGATCTGATGGGACGCTGGACAGGGCAATAGGTTCGGGCGGCGTGTATTTCAGTAGGAACTAGCCTGTCACTCCATAAACTTGGTATTGTCCTTTACCTGTCCATCTAGCTGCGGGGTCGTCAATTAGTCGGATCGCTCGAATGAATAGAGGTGTTCGATTAGATCTGCCGCGTCGGAGCAAGCGACTCCTACGGCCGGAGAGTTTCGTAAAACGACAGTGACAATGATCGGTTTATATTCGTCGTGGGCGATTACCGTGCGAGAAAGCACGCTGGTCGGCTGCCGGAATCGGGAAAGGAGATCGCCGATGGAGAAGCGGGTCGGGCCGACGTAGCCGCGAAATGCTTTCGGGCCGGATATCCAGGGGACGCGTGTACGCGTCGCGTACCGATTGATGGCCAGAGCCAATTGGCAGCCGGGGCACTTGGCAAGAATGATGCAATTAACCAATAAACACGTTTTCCAACGAGGCGACCGCTCGCGCACACGAGAGCCGGCCGTGCACGCGCGCGGCCCTCGCGAGGAGTCACGTTCCGCGGCTCTGTCGGCCATTCCACTATTATCATCGTCGCTCGTCGATCTTCTCGCGTTAATTTCGAGAACACGCTTCTCAGTCTTCCTCGACGAACTTCGATACCCACGTATCGATAACCGTCAAAGGACACTGGCTTCGTTTTTGTATTGAAATAACTTTATGCAAAACGGCGGGTGGATACGAAAAATTCCGCGGAATACTTGGTTCTTGTAGATTTCTTCTTATTCTGAAATTGAAATATTATTCCACTCCTCGTGGTTGTTCCCTCGGTGTTGCTTCCTCGGCCAGTACGTGCGACGATTAAGAAACATACATGTTCCGCTTTAAGGTTTTTGCGTGCACGATACGAACGAGAGGATCGAAAGTGCGGTGCGTCGAACGTGAGAGAAGGCCGCTTTTCTTTCGGTAATCGATAGAGTTACACGATCAGAGTCACGTAATACGTCACCTGTAATCTTACACCTCTGTATCCGGTTAACATTATTACGCCAGTCGCGCGACCGATTTGATATTCGCCGATCAATTCTAGCCCGACAAACCGACCAGAACAATAGAGCGGCGTAAATAAATAGCCGCCTGGTGCGGATCCCATTGGCGTTAATAAACCATGCGCTGGCAAACATTCCCGCTAAACAAACTATAAACATCGATGATCCTAAATGTTCGTCATCGTTGTTGATAAATGCGAATCGGTGGCGACTGTTTGCACAATGGACACGCGCCATTCACCGCGATCGACTCGTCATCAGATTTCTATCGGTAAGGAAGAAAAAAAAGGAAAAAATAAAAGGAGGAACCGTGGAACCTGTCGGACGCTGCCAGAGTAGGTAACGCGCGGCTTTAAGAAGACAGTCGTCGTGGAAAAAAAGGGGGATCGTAGTCGCTAAAGCGTTGGGTAAATACGACAAAGGCGGAGATGTTTGAGGCACCGTCAGCCGTTCGTCAAAGTCGACGCTGTGAAACGCGATGTTAACTCTCCGGTTTGTTTGCTGGCGAGGGCAACCGGTTCCTTTCGCGATTCGAGGCTCGCGTTACGTTCGAACACAAGGGGAAAGAAAGAGAAGAATGAATTATCGCGCGCTTAATGCGACGCCCGCGCTTGATACTCGGGGGGATCGTCCTATTTCTGCGCGGGGCTTACGCGATTAAATGAGTGCTCGATGTGTCGGGAGATAGAGGGCAAGGAATTCGTATCGGGTGTTTCGGCTCGATGACAAGCGATGACGTGTCCCTTTTCAGCTTTCGCGGCTCGAATTATGCGACACGCATATCTGCTTCTTGTACGCCGGCAAGCGGTTCTCGTGCTTTGCATATTTCCAGAGAAACGCGGCTGCCACTGGTAAACGCTAACTAATAAAGTAAACGGGGATTGATACTGCGCTGGCGATTGCTCGTGTATCTGTCTCAAGAAATATGTATCTTGTAGAGAACGATATTTTTAAAACTTAGAAGATACGCACGTTTACAGCTACAAAAAGGGGAAGTCAGTTTTGGTTATAGGGCAAAGTGAACCTCGGGGTAAAATGAGTTTTCTTAATTTATTCTTTAACAATAGAATGTATTTACAAATTTCGGTGATGTAATAAATGTTTGTAATACCACAATGATAATTATGCACATTCAGATACCGAAAAATTGAAATTCATTTAAAAAATTAAGAATTAAGTTTTAGAAACTTCCAATTGATTTTCTTTTCAATTTAGCTTTTTGGATAAATGAATCTTAAATGTGTTATTTTAACTCCAAATTTTTTTTACGTGTTTATGACAAGCTTATAAACATACATGTGCACACGAGTACATATTCGAGGTAAAGTGACCGGGGTAAACTGAACTGCAAATGGCTACTAAGAACCAATGCGCATGTGATGTGCGCAATATCCTAACCTGCCAGCTGGCTAGAAAACCACGCGGCGTGGTGGAACAGAAACTAACCTCAAAAAAAATGAGAAATCTGCCACAGTTTTTGACAGTCATGGTGCAAAAAAAGCCAGAGCGAGGGATTAATATTTACCTATATCCTTAATTAAAGTTCTTATTTTGTTGCACCTCGCTTTACCCCGGATAGGATTTCACTTTATCCAATGTAAGGATAATTTCTTGCATAATTTCTTTCAAGTAGAATTTTAATATACTCTAAGTTTATTTTAAGCATTGTTATTCATCATTTATAAATAGTAATGTGTTAATTATATTACAAATCTATTTCCAAATATTTTTATCGGAAGGGAAAAATTTTATTCGATTTCAAACATTTTTCGTCTCGCTTTGCCCTAGTCTCCCCTACCTTTAATTCCAAGGGGGGGGGGGGGATTGATGATTTCACTCTCCCTCCGCGCACGATCAGCCTAAATTACGATCTTTAAAGCACGCCGCTCGGCCACTGTCGTTAGCGGGCCTCTCGTAATATCTTCCTCCATTTGCCTCCGTGATACATACACGGTGCGAGCCGGGAATTTTCGTGACGAGCACGGCTCGCGTGTCACCCCTCGTTAAGGCCTCGTTGCTCTCCTCCGTGTCTCCTAACCCGCAAAACTACGCCCTCCGCTTCCCCGCCTCGCCGTCAGTTTCTTCCTTCTCGCTAAATAACGCCAAGATTAAGTGTCACCGGGCTGAGTGCAGCGGGGGTAAAGTGATAATAATTGTTTGCAGGGAGTTGAGGTGGAAAGGTCGTCGATGCTTGCCACCCCGTCCAAAGGGGTTGTACACGCCTGTAGTAACCGGCGTGTATACCGCTCGGCTATAGACACTCTCGGGGAGCAGAGTCACGGGGACGAAAAGAGCCTGGGCGGCGCGGGGAGGGACCGGCGAAAGGACATCCAACGTGTTGTCGAAGGGGGTGAGAAAGGGGACGGGGAGGTACACTGCAAGTACGAGGTCGAGGATGAAACGGACGGTCGGTCGGGTCGAGATAGCGGCAACGAGAACGAGAGGGGGCTAAAACGAGCGTGACAAGGATGACAGATGACCCGGGGAGAGAGTGAACTCCAATCCGAAAGATTCGTGGCTGCAAGAACGGGGCGAATGTGAGGCAACCGGAAGGGCGGGGGAAAAAAGAGGAGCTCGCGACCCTGGAGGAAGTTTTCTGGTATTGCGACGGAGGGGTGGCGAACGAGGGGATCGAGGGATTATGGGTGGCTGAAGAGGAAGTCTGCGGTATAGGTAAAACTGCGTTTAATAAATTGGATACTACGTGGATATTGGTATTCGTAACGATATATCTGTCGTGTAGGATGTAGTTGGACATTGGGACATTTTATTGCGTCACTTGCCGAGCGGCATACGTGTGAATGATATCTAAGTGTCCTCTGGGTAAATGTGTAATCTTCGGATTCGTTATATTTGTTGTGATAATGAATCGGTTCCTGGAGAAATCTTGACGAAATCGGCTCGCCACGTAACGTATTAGAAACGTGGCGTGTTGCTTTCGAAAACAACGTTTCCATGCAACTGGAAAAGAGACGATCCCTTGTGCAACGATAAGTCGAAAGTGCGCAATAAATTTGTTAGCTCCAAGAAGCCGCTGTTTCTATTCGTGTCTGTATTTATAAGCATTGATTTTTTTAAGACGTCAACAGCTGGTCTGCAGTTTTGTATTCAATTCAGCTTGTCTTGCGCAACGTATCATTTCTATACCAGCTGTACCATAAATTCGTCCCCGCTCCGTGCCGGCGATCATGTCTATCTATCTGGCAGCGCAACGAGGATACGCTATTTTACAGCATTTCGTTAGACGAAAAAGTGAACTCGTCCGATATCGCGTTTCGCAGTTTGGACGCTGCCTCGTAACCACGGGGGCAACGGCAACGGTTTAATTCGCTCTCCCCCCCCCTCCCCCCCCCCCCCCCGTTACCGGCAATATTAACGAAACGCGGGATCTCGTTCCAAGCGGCAGATAGTTATTTGAAAATTATCCCGGCTGCCGCCCTCTTTCATTTGTGTACGGGGATACAATTAAATATAAAGGCGGCGAAGAAATCGCTGCGCTGTTCGTTATGAAGCGATCAAATTCGCGCGTGATAAAGAGGAAGTTTAACACGGGTTTTCCGGCCGCGCTTGTTCACCGATGTTCACCCTGTCCCGTAGGCAGCGATAATTTAATACGCGCCGGCTGGTAATACGCAGGCTACAAACTCGCCGCAACATCTACCGCCGCGAATCTCGTTTTTGCCCGTAAGTAAAAATGCAAAGCGGATCGCGACGAGAACGGATTCCCCGTCCGCCGCTGAAACACGTACACACGTAGACGCGATGCACACGCGCGCTGATAGGTATCCGTGCACATGGGAACGCGACGGACGGGAAAAGAGAGACGAACGAGCTAAGAGGCCCGATTGTCGAAGGCGCGCGCGCTGCGAGTGGGAGAAGGAGCGAGCGAGACGGGGAGAGTGAAAGGGAAGGATCGTGGGAGCGACTGAGACGAGGCGACAGAGCCGACGGGGAAGACCACGTGGTGTCGCGTTGAATGGTGGGGGGGGCTCGGCGGGCGACGCGGGGAGGGGAAGAGCTTCTCCTCGGCGCTGCGGTTGATTAGTTGATACCCGTCCGTTGGCGAGAGAGGATCGGTCGAGGGAACTTTTTCGTCTTATGTATCGTCGCGTATTCGCATCGCGTAACACCAGCGTGATCGAACGTCGTTCCGCGCCGCCGCTATTGCAGTCCGACGTCGCGAACCGTGCCTCTCCCCTCGGTATCTCTTTCTGCGAGACGAGCAGCACGAAAAACCGAGCGGAAGCCAGAGGACCGCACAGAAGAAAAGTGAACAGTGCGTGTCTGTCTGTGTGTGTGTGTGTGTGCGTGTGTGTGTGTGCCGCGCGCCCACGTCGGTTCGACTTGGTGGCGTAGCCCACCGTCTCCTCGCATCGTGTTGTTTTTTATCCCGGTTCACGGTTCTAATTTTCCCGGGAACAGTGAATAATAGTGCGTACAGGCTATGACCTGGGATACCGCTGGATATACCTGAGGATAACGGAGACATATCCATTACTCTGGTGACAGGAGTCGGTCGCGACCGAAGGGAGCCAACATAACCTCTTCGAGGGGCCACCGACGATAAGATGTACCCCAGTGCCGGTATAAACGCGGCGGCAGCTGTGGCCGTGGCAGCTGCGGCACGGCACCCGGTAAGTGCTTCTTTCTTTTTATTTCTCCTTTCTTTCACTCCTCTGTCGATCGCTTTTTTTCCCCTTCGCCTCCCGGAGGTACGTGCGCCGTTTGACAGGAGTGACGGGCGCGACTTATACGCGATAAAAATAAAAGCTCTAGGGGATAGGGAAGACTCGAAGCGTAGCGGGACGTCTCCGCGGCGAGTCAGAGTTTACGAGCCGTGCAGGCACTGGCGACGGCTGTTCCCTCTCTTGTAAATTCTCCGTCCATTCGATTATTGTTCTTCTTCGAATCATTTGAGGATGTTACTCGAATTTCAAGGGTCTGGAAAGCCTCGATTGGTATTATAGAAAGTCTTGACGTGCCTTTCGTTTCTGGCATAAACACGGAGTTTAAGAGTTGCTATGCCAACTGTGCACATGTGTGCGCTCACGTGTACAGCGTGTCAGGAACATTTCTCATCGTCAACGTGATCGGTTTCGAATCACAGGCAAATGTTTCGTTCGAGTTTTATATTTCCGAGATTTCAATAATATTTGTGGAGGAATCGTGTTTTCGATGAAACGCTGGGGGCAACTCGGGGCAACAGCAAGCGCCTCAAGGCCCCATCGCCAGCAGGCACCGGACGGTTTTTAGTTTCGCGTTTAATCGCACCGAGGCGTGTAATTCGGCCGGACACGGCCCAGGCAACGAACTTTGCTCGCTATCTCGAAATCATATGCTCGCGGTCTGTCGAAGTAAATTTCAACGACTGTTTGCGCGATTCTAACGAGTGCTTTGAACAGTGAATAGTGATCGATGTTGATTTCATTGCGGCGCGATATGGAAGATTACTTTTCCGTGAGTAGCACACGAAACCGTGTCTCATTTGAATGGGAAACGAGCGCTCTTCTACGTATCGGGGAAATTATACAAGTCGAGGCAAAACAGCGTAACGTGCGCGCCTGGTGACCTCGCCTCGTCTTGCTGTCAATAGCCGAGGATTACTCGCTTACAAAGCAACCGTGAAAATATTCAGATCGTTGACGTGATACGATCAACGTTCCTCGTGTAGACAATGTTTCCTCGGCATCGCCCATGTGCGCACGTGCTTTTGTGCCCGTCGTTCTCGACTGCGATGCAAACTAGTGTGAAATTAATCGTGGATAATACGGATACCACATATCCCAGTATTAGAATTCAAAGCGCCTGTATCGCCCTCGATTAATTTTAGCATACATCTCATTTCTTAAATACCTCTTATTCTGTATAATTTACATTCTTAGATATATATCAATGTGCTTCCATAGCTAAGCCTCTAATCTCACAGCCGTATCGCGCGATGTCTCATTTTGTAAATAGTTTATTGTATCAGTGAAACGCTTTACATATTATTACACGTGATCGTGTACCAGCAGCAGGTCCAATTAAAGTGTACATAAGCAATTATTCCGCAAACTATGAGAGCTATACACCAGACTTTGAGGATGAATATTGGGCCTCGATTAATTGTCTATAAGACTGTTTGCAGAGATTTCAAACATAACTTCCACACTTGTACACTTCTCCTACGCTATGTTGGCTGTTCCAAGTCGCGTATAAAAGTTAAGTGAACCGTGCTCCTTACATCCCCCATGAATATTACCAGAAAATACAAACTCTTGCTGTTTTAAACCAGCAACGTAGAAACAATAGATTCCGTTGAGCAGAAATTTATTTACGATCCGCGCTCCTGCAAATATCTAGCGGGCAATCGATTCAAAGTACATTTCATTCAGCTGGTAAAGAAATAAGGTTGCAAAAATTACACTTGATAACTC
Organism: Andrena flavipes; assembly: GCA_963971345.1. Classification (NCBI taxonomy): domain Eukaryota; kingdom Metazoa; phylum Arthropoda; class Insecta; order Hymenoptera; family Andrenidae; genus Andrena; species Andrena flavipes. Next base: position 2,886,833 of record OZ020482.1, read on the forward strand.
GTGTCCCCCGTCGGATTGTTTTTATTTTTTCCTCTGCATTCTCCCTCTCGCGATTCATCGATATCATGGAATACGCAGCGCGCATCGGCCCCGCTCGAAAATCCTTTCAATCCTGAGCGCACTTTCGATAAGTATCGTTCGTTGGCCGTGCCCGGACGAGGCCTCTATCCCCGACGCTAATTCGAGTTACCGATATATCGACCCGGGGTAGCTGCTCGGCCATAGACACTCTCTCCTCGTCAGGATAGATACGTAGTCCCATGGTCTTCCTTTTTTGTCCCCCCGCCGTTCGCATCGGCGTTGCTCGAACGGAACAAAAAGAGGCAGAAAGAGAGAGAGAGAGAGAGAGAGGGACCTGAAAAGTACTCTGTCGGGGCTTTTTGCCGAGCCGCGCGAGTTGGCGACTCGCGCGTACTCGCCGCTGCCAGACTCGAGCGGGGACGAGGGGGCGCTCTCTTTCAGATCGTTAGTCGAACGAGCCCTGGCTGGTCCCGTATTTATTTTCTCTCGATAGTTTACCCACGTACCCCGCGCGCAACTCCTCCCAAACTCTCGCCATCATTCTCTTATTGCGAATACACAGACACACGGGCGTGCAGAAACTCCGATGCGCGCGAGACAGAGTTTGCACACGCGTGCTTCGCGCTAAATACCTGTGCGCTCGCTCCCCTGCGTATAAATACACGGTGGGATGAAATTGACGCGAGCCTAATTTTTTTTTCTCATCCCAACTCGCTCCTCGCTCGCCTGTGCGCGTGCGAGCGCGTGCAAAGTGGATGGATGGAGGATAGGGGCAGAGGTAGTGGGAAAATGAAATAGGGAAAGCGGAAAGGGCCGTGTTAAGACTTTAGGGATGTTTTGTATGAAAGAGGAAGAATAGTATTCGTTCGCGAAGAAATTCGCTGAGAAACTAATGCAGCTGAGAATTGTAATTTTGATACTTGTCGATAGAGATAATCGTTAATTAGAGATTGTAATATGATGGCGTAGCTGAGTGTCGAGAGCCAAAAGTCTTGGTACTGCACTCTGTGGTTACACGTGGGACTTTCCAGATTACCATTTGCACATCAGACGAGTGTCTCAAGTATCTCGCTATCTTCTTTCCATTCAGATACGAGTTTTCTATGGGTAACTTGAATCTCGTGTAAAAATCGTGGCAGCCAGTTCCTCCCGATAATCGCGGTAGAATCTTCCGTCGAAAATGGCCTTGTGGCCTTAACGTCGTCGTTTCTACTCCGTACAATAACCGGCTAATGATGGAGCGGCAGGGCGGAGGGGCATAAAGAGCTGGTGAACGGCAAGCGGGTGTGCGGCCCGGGGACGGAATAATATTTGGCCGGCGAGCAAGTTTTCATTCGGCCGTAAACAGGCCGCGGCAGTCGACGCGGAAAAGCTCGGCAGAACGACGAAAATAAATCCCCATGTAGCCGTGACCAACGCTCGCGTGGTCCAATATCCGCGATTACATTATGTCCGTACGTGCCACCGCATATGGGCGACGTGCAGCGACGATTACCAGCCGAGCAAATGAATGGCAAAAAAAAAAAGGTGGGGAAGGTTGGGGCAAGTAAATCCCGGATAAGAAGGGACGCTTCTGTCGCTGGGAATTACCTGGAGCTGCTGGAACACGTCCAATACGGTATCGAAAGTGGAACAGATTTCCTCGCGTTAAAGCTCTTCGGCTTAGAGGATCCATTTTTATTCGATACCCTGTCGCGTGATCGTGCTTTATTTTATTCCCGTTTCCTTCGTAACCCTATATACCATTCGTCAAAAAACGGCCTCCGATATTCTCATTATCACTCGTTATTAATAATCAGCGATAATTCACTGGACAGTGAATTTTATATTTCACGGTGCAGTCGACGAGGGATTGTGAATTATATGCATTAGTCTTTAGAGTTTTAAGAGAGAGTAAAACTACGGGAGGTGTTTACAAAATTTAGCGAGCTCTTAGAATCTTAGACAGTTGAGGAAAAACGGAGATCCGTAGGTTTGCAGGCGTCTCCAACAACAAAGTCTTGGACGATAAAGTCTCGTATATACCACTCCACGGTTTTGGCTTGTTTTCAAGCCATGAGTCATCCCTTCCGCAGCTTACCGCGAATTACGACAGCACCCCGTGTAAAACCCTGTTCCTTGGAAATGGAATGTTCTCCCGCGGCAGCCATTATCCTATCGTAAACGCAGGGGGGATGTTCGTTTAAACCGTACACTATCGGTAAGTCGATGGAAGTTAACGCCTTCCGTTTTATCGCGGTAATGCGCGGGGGGGTAGCGTTTCGAAAGGCTTCCGTAATCGATAGGGCTAATATAAAAATTTACCTCGAGGTCGGGGGCACACGGTCGATCGGTACGCCCGTCCATATCCCGTCGCTTTGTCCCTTTTACCATTACTTGGACCGACCGTATCTTAACTTTCCACGCTTTTGATCCGGTAATCCTATTAACGTCGCAGGATCGTAAAATTCGTGCCCCGCCGCCTGCAGGGCGAGGTTACAATTTACGGAGGGGGCGGGGCCCCGGTTGATTGTTGACAAGTGCCTGCAGTGTAAACACAGGTGTATGGGTCTTGGAAAGAGAGGGTGGCGCGGCCAGAGAGAATTAGAGAAAGGGAGAGAAAAAAATGTTACCTGAGTCGCGATCGCCTCCGACATCGGTCATGTTTACCCGCCCATTGTCGTTCTCGATTGTTTGTCCGGCTCGTTACCAGAGTTCCTCGCAGTTCTATCGATCGCTCGCAGTTTCGAATAATATTTTTCGAGCAAGGGGCGATTCCGTTCTGGTGCCGTAGACTGGGACTTAGGGATTCGTCAACGGGGGCCTCTGCGTTCGTTATAAATTGGAAATATTCAGTCGCGAGAAATGATACGGGAATAGATTCTATGCGAAGACGGCGCCTTCGCATCTGGATATCGTTCTTTGTCTCGCTAGTCTGTTGCTAAGTTGATAGTGGGATCGTTACGTAGACAAGGAGCATCGCAGAATTCGCGCAATTAAAGGTTTACGAAGTGATCTTCGTTTCGCGAAAGACGTCGGTATTTTACTGATATATTTTCAGTATTATGGTATTTACTTGGAGCGCTCGCTGTTATTTGCCTAAATTCTCACTAATCCCGTGTATAAAAGGCCAATATGCATAAAAGGCTTTGAAAGGAAGGATTTCCCCTGAAGCCAGAGAAGTATTAATGCCCCACTGACAACGTTCCATTCCATTTCATTCTCTTCGAACGCAGGTGATGTTTTCTAGAATTCTTATCAATTTTATTTTGATGGATAGCGGAATTTAGCACAATTTAAAGTTCACGCGTTCCCATATCGCTATCTACGATCTACAAAACGTAGTATAAAACATCGAGTAACAATCTTTGAACCTAAATGTGTAACTATATATGCGAACGTCGTGATATCAGCAGATTCGGACACCAAATTCCACCTAAATCTAACTCGAACCTCTGGCCGTAATCAAAGCGATCGTCTAATTCCTAATCACTGAATCGCTATATAGGGGCGGGGAACGGGGGGAGCGATTGCCGGTCGTGTAATCGTCGTCTGGCACGGAGACGACGAAAAGAGAGAACAAGGAATACAAGGGGTGGACGGGGCGAGGCTCGAGGAGCGAAGGGGTGAGAGACTCTGGGATATATTCAGCAGGATCAGGGCGAAATTGAAATCGAGACGAGCGGGAGGAGTGAACGGGACGGGGGTACGGGGGGGGGGGGATGGGGTCGTGGGCTCTCTGGGTGAGAGGGCGAATGAAGGGGTTCGAAGTACGATTGCACGAAATTCGCGGTCCGCACGGTTGCGAGTTTCCGCAGAGACCGCAATATGCATTGGTAATTACACGGGATGAATTACACCGCGGAATGAGCGAAGCGTGTTACGTGTAATTGACGCGCATTATAAATCTCGCGACATGCAAATAGCTCTGTCTGCCTCTGCCTTCCAATTGCCCAGCGACCGATGCCCAAAACGTGGCCATTCTTTCTCGATGAGCGGCGGCGTTGCCCCACCCCTTTTTTGTTCTCGCTTTATCGAAAACCGTTTCGCGGTAATTTATCTTTGCTTCGCTGCGCTGGAAAAGGAGCGGGGAATAAATACAGGGTGACCGGTTTTCATCTCTCTGTATGGGATCAATCTCTTTGCGCCGAATGCACCGTCGAGTTCCAGGGAAATTGAACGTTAGCGGAGTTCAAAGGGCTCCGAAAGATGTTTGCACGATGTAATAGAGACGTCGATTGTTATTAAAATCGCAGGGGAAGTATCAAATTATCGCTAACTCGATAAATTTATATTACTCGAAATTTATAGGAAGTATTTCACCGATACTTCCACCCTGATATTATCCCTTCGACCATCATCTCTCGTTCGATGGTCCCAAAATTCTCCAGACACCGTCTATCGATCCTCCATTAGATCCGCTCGAATTTTTTATATTCCACTTTTCCGTCTGTTGAATGACGGCAAACGAGGTCCGCCGTTCCAAGGTGCTAAAAGATTCGGCGGAATCGTTAATTTACACGCCGCGCAGCAGACCCGGCGGAATCCTGGCGTCGTTAGCGGACTGGTTCGCAGGTTTTATCGCGGTGGTGAACGCGCAGCGAGGATGCCTGTTCCAGGAGTACCGCACCGTGTCGCGCTCGCTATGAAATCCGCAGAAAGAGTTACACCTTTCTTCCCGCCTCGCATCGTGACTCATTTAAGCGGGTTCGGTGCTTGACCGAGTTGACACAGGCGGTGTTATTGGCACTCTGGAGGGCCGCCAGGGTTGTTTACGTACAAGCTGTACAAATATTATTTCCGGGCAAACTGGCTCGCCGATCATTACGAAACTCCCGCCCGGCAAGTTTTAACAGGGACCGGCCCTCCGACCGTCTCCCTCTTCCGTTTCGGCCCTCCAGACGATACTTTAAACTTCTATACGAAGCCGATTGTTGTACGAGGATCGAGTACTTCACCGCGGTTAGAGGCTTTCGAATCACGTCGAACGAACGCTCGCAGCCGAATAACCGGAACCACACGGACCCTCGTCCGATGTTCTTTAAGTTTCAAGGCGCAGAATGTCGGTATTAAATTACGAAGGACGATGAGACTGTCGGCGAATTGCATTTACGGTATTATCTTCAAATTTCAATTTTAAATCTTTGTCTAGTATTCGCGTAATTGCGAGGAGCAGTAATACTTTGACTTAGAATTTCACCAGAATTGTCATTCAGTCAGAGTAGAGAATATTATTCGCGATAATATTCTTCCAAATTCATCATAGAAATCGCCTGCTACGCCAAGCTTTTTTTACGGTGACTGGTGGAAAAAGCTTCAGCACCCGTTATTAGAAAAATCTGTGCGACAGTTAGTGATACTGCTTCGAATGAGTCACGATTTCTCTGGAAACACCTCCTCTGACGTCTTTCGCGTCGCATGCAGCGGAGAGTAGCCTGGCGCGTGGTGCGTGCGTCGTTACAGTTTTCCGCAAAAGCTTCGAATGCGATGACGCAAGTGGGCTCCGGTCACGGAAACATCCACTCCCGTCGGAGGTGCATTTCGATAGAATCCCAGAGCCTCGGGACGTCGAGCGGTGACATTGAACGGCTCGCGATAAGTCGAGCAATTGCACGCTTATCGTCGCGGTATCGCGCCCCGGGATCGTTCCTTTTTATAAATAACGCAGCGTGTACGTGCCTCTGTGTGCGTATCCGTCGTGGACGTGCCCGTGAATATCTGGAGTGTGACATTTTCGTAACACGCCTCGAAATTGATTCGCGACCGTCGACCTGAATCGTGTGTTACACGGGAATTATCGTCCCACTTCGCGATATGTACACGCCGTTTATCTGCTATCTTTACAGCCCGCTCTGTAAACAGAGTCCACGGATTCGACGTGACCCATCGTGCTCCAGTCAATCACGGCTGATCAATCAAAGATCGAGGGACGTGCCATCTTCGAATATAATCGAGTTCGATCGTTTCAATGTAAATTACTATGGGTTCGTTCTAGTGGAAAATTAGAATAGATTGTCAATTGTAGATTGCCGAAGATATATTTATCGCAGAGGGCGTGTTACGAGTATAAAAGTCCACGAGAAAAATTATCATCGAGAAATGAAAGGAGGAGGAATTGCGATTGAATTAAATTCGATAAGTTTAATTAAATGTATTTTATGCGAGGTAACGGGCAATGAGTTTCTCGATCAAAAATTCGATGGTAATCGACGATTGTGGTTCACACCAGGCAGGTCCACCGAGAAATTGGATGTCGAGTGAATCCCTAGGTTATAATTGCTACAAAATACATATACCGCATGTTGTGCCTGTAAAGCTATATCTCTTTAGAAATTTAATGAAATAATAAATTTTGACTCAGAGACTTGCATCTGATCCCTAAACGATCGCAGAAAGAATATATTCCCTTGTTTTATGAAGCAACGAAAAGGTTACGCCGAGCCCTAGAAAAACTTGGAAAGTGAACCTTCCACCCCGCGATGCCGTGGAGTGATTAAAATCGATGGAGCAGTCGATCGGCGCAGTCTCCACGGCCACGATGAGTTTTCCTCGGGAACAACACAATTATCCCCGCTGTTTTATCGCAATTGAGCGCGTCGCGCGAAATGTTCCTCTTTTTGCAATCGGCTCGCACCGGAAAAGAACGGAAACAAGATCGAGGCGTATTACGTCGCTCCCTGGAATCTACGGCCAGTCATTAGTTTATTGCTGTGCACGCTGGCTAAGGTTGCCGAGCGAGACCCCGCATCGCCGTGATTAAGCCGTCGATTAAGTAGATCCCCCCTTGGCGACCCGTTGACCCGCGGGTTCACCGAGGGAATCGCTCGGGCAAAGTTTTTCACGAGCGTCGCTGCGAGAAAGTGACGCAACGCCCGAGCGCCGTCTCGTCTCCGCGTGGAATAATTTTTAAGCCACTTTTCCACGAGTGCTTTCATCCGGCGGATCGGTGCCCGAAGTTTCGCCAGCCGAGAGGTCCCGAGGAGTTTTGCAACGCGCTCCTCCCGTTGCTCGAGCAGAAAATGGAGAAGCAACCGCATTGTTGCCGCGATAATACGGTCTAATTTGTAAAGGGGCGAGCGGTGGAAATCAAGAACGTCCATTGTCGCGCCGGGTCCTTCGTGGAACACGTTGAACAAAGCTCGCCCCGGCGAGTCCTTAAGTATCGCCTCATTGTCCGCAGACCCGTTCGGGTCCTCTTCCACGGTCCATAGAGCAGCCGTTTAGCTAGAAATTGTCGATATTATGCGCCCGACGCTCCTTCCAGACCAGAAGGGGACGGTAAAAATGTTGTATTGCTTGTGGCCCCACTTTGTAAATGTTTGTCGACTCGCGCCCGGCTCGGAGCAGCCGATGCTTTCGGCAGAATTGCTCGCGCGGACGTGCGATGATACGGATTATCTTATCGCGATCCTCGAAACGTTGATATTCCATGTGGCAGTGATGACTTCTTTAAAGCGATGCTATCTATCGTGATATCGATTTTGAATATTGACCATTTATGTAGCTACAATATTCTGCCCCTCTTCCAATCTTCGGCCCGATACATTCATAATCTTGAGAAGTTGGTTCTCGAGTAGAGCTGGTCGAGAGCTTCAAATTCGAATTAAATAAAGTAACAGTATCCTCGTGAAGTTTGAGCTAATTATTAATCCTTACTTTGTAGATATTTACATATACATACACTTTCTATTTTTATGGAAATTACGGGTATTCACGTAACTCATTTGCGTGCATAAGCAGAGTATTTAAGGCGTTCATTATTCGTGAACGAATCTCTGTGCGAAGAAACAGTTCTTAGACTATAGCGACGCGGTTTATATTAGCTTCAGATCCGTGTCCACGATCGAGGGCGTATTATTTCCTCGAAAATGTTGCTCGTTCGAAAGTCAACGCGATTAACTGCAACTAATTCGAGGAAACGACCGCTTATCGTGTCGTCGCATCGTTTCCTCTAATTTACGTATTTACCAACATTCGTTGAATAACGAGCGGCGAACGCTATAATTGCTTCTCGAGGTTCAAAGGAAACTTAAGTAATCGTATTATACAACACTGCAAAGTGGAAAACGCGTAGACTGCGACATAATTTTCAAGAAGCTTACCTCCTCCGTGTTTTCGCTCCGCCAGCGCCCTATACGCGAAAAATTCCTGTTACGTGCGTCTCGCTTGAATATCTACGGGAAAACTCTTAACGGCTCGTTGCTCGCAATTACTTGTACCAACAATAAGAAAAGAGTTCTATAAATATTCTGCTTTCTGTGTATAAATTAAAATCGTTTCGCGTCAAAGAAACATCTCTTCCACTCTTCTTCCGTGTAACGCCGTTGTTCTTGCGCAACTGTGGGAGGACTTCGGCTCGAAAATGAACCATTCGCAGATCTATACTAACAACGCTCGTTTAGCACCATGAGAAGTAGAATCCTCTCCCATCGTTCAACTGGTCGCGCGATACAGGGACACCCTGTATAAACAGAAGGAAAGACTGGTCTCGTTTGTCGCGCACCTTCGAGCAGGGAGTACCGAGGTTGTTCGCCCCAGTTGTATAATTAACGAAGAAACTGGAAGTTTTAAGCATGGGGGTCGGTCGGGTAGGTGAGAACAACAGTGTCTGGCTCGTGAATAGCACCCTTTCCCCCCGCGTGTCGAATTTCCTACGCTGGCCTGGTGTGGATTATTGCGAGGGGACAGGGATCGACTACGAAATTGAAGGGCTCCGGGCAATTTCGGACGGACCGCCCTAAAACTGCCGTCAATTTCCTCGTTAATGGCCGAATTCGGGAAATGGTACTTGTAGACCCTCGTAGTCATTAAAATGCTGCGGTGTACGAGCCTCGTGGCTCTCTCCTCGTAGAAGGCCTCTCGCGGTCACCGGGCGAAAAGTGGCCGCCTCGGTTTCGTGAGAGGGCCCTTCGACGGTCGCCCGGGCCCCCCGACGCGCGGTATCGATTGCTTATTTTCTCCCAGCGGGTCCTGATTACAAATTAAAATCGTGCCTAGCATTAACCCTGGCAGAAAACTCGGCGGGGTCCCCCTACCGAACGTGCTCGAGTTTCTAAAGCGGGATTTAAGTCGTCCTCGATGGAGGAAGCGGTCGCCCCTCGTGTTCTCCTTCTGCGAATAGAAACCCATAGGGTACGTGTGTTCCGAAGAATTTTGTACTAGGGAAACGGTGGTAAAAGCGCGTGGCAAATAATACAGGTATTCCAATGTATTCGTACGCCGCACGGTGGGACGGATATCTACTTTTAGCTGCCAAAATTCTGATTTTCCTCAAACTTTTTCCACTTTAGAATCTACCGAAAACTGCCGGTCCCCTTGTAGTACCTCATGAATCTGATCAATGCTGATTAACGCTTCGAAATAATTAAACCCACACACTCTTCCCCACCTATCGCGAAAAAATAAAAATTGGATCGCGCCTCGCTGATATGCACACACGACCGTTCACACCGGCTCGGTACACGTGTAACGTTCACACGCGCGAACCCCAGTCCGTGAGTGCTCGCGCGCGTAGGCCCACCCGCGTGCACGCACGCGCGCGCGAGCTCGCTATACCCCGTGTGTACATTGTTCGCAATAATGAGGAGTTTGCACAGACCGGGATCCCGACGTTCTTCAAACAAGGAGAGCAAGGACAAACAGCCCTATATGGACGGATGGACAAACACACTCAGCCACGAATCACACACCGCGCACCATCACCCTCGACGACATGCGTATTGCGTGGCCATCTGTGCTTATACGCGCCTGTGTGCGTTACACAGGGTTTAGCCTGCGCGCGCGCGCGCTCGTTCACGAACGAAGCCTCTTCACCACTCCCACCACAGAGGAACTATCGACCATCACCCTCGCTCAACAAGCACCATAAGCGATATGGTGGCTAATATTTGCCGGGCTAAGCACACAAATACAATACAGTACTGTTTACCCAGCGCCAGTGGTGCTCGGCCCGTTTTGATCCACGTCGCGATATCGCCGATCCCCTTTGTAATTGCGCACCCTCGCGTATTCTGTCTTGGATGCTGCGGGATTTGGAACAGGATGCTTGGGTGCTCGGCGCTGGCGATTGGTCCCTTTGGGCGATTCGGTGACCTGATTTCTTTCTGACGCGACGTATAGAAGCTTGTATAGGATTTTCGGTTTTGAGGGGTGGCTTCGGAAGGGTTCCGAGATCTTGGAAAGTTGGATGGACGAGGGACTCGCGTTGCATAGTATGGAGATGACAAGTTGGACGTAATTGTTAGGGTGTTGGCGCAATCTTGCTTCCTCGTTCAGAAGGATTTCATAAGTCGAAGCTTGAGAATTTTCTATTTCGTTGTGTTTCTAAGAGAGATTAGAGAATTGTGTTGCCTTTATCGACACGGCCGTCGAAAGGACGTGCTCGAGATAAGCGATAGACGATCAAGATTGATTTTCGGTATCTGCGGAGTAAGCCCTATCGCGGTATCGCCAAGATAAAATGTTTTCCGGTTACGATGTTTCTAGCCGCGTTATCGGCGCGATACTTTCGATGACTTTGTAAATTTAATACTTGCCGATGATTGTTGATCACGGCACGCCGATAAGGATAATTTTATATTTAATTTCGAGTTAAGGTTTGTGATTTCTGATATCTATTTATAAAAACGTTTAGCTCTTTGCTCCATCGTGTTTTTCAATCGCTTTAGATACCAATGCCGATTGCACTCGTATTCGAGGAATCGTCAGATTTCTTTCAATTTTTGATACCGTCAATTTCTTTATCACCATCTCGAGAAGTTTAATTTCTTCGATAACAAACGAACTCTTGTCTCTCACGCGAATAGAAGAACCTCCTTCGAAGTTCATGTAAATCTTATTAAACTCTTATTTCGTGCCACCAGTCGGAGTGAAATTAGCAAATCCCAGCCCCATTAAACGCAACTTTTCCCGCGAGGTCCCAAGAGATCGCACGGACGACCGACTTGGAGATTCAATTCTTCAAATCGATTCCCGTCCTTCGTCTCTTCTGCTATTATACTTTCTTCAATCGGCTGGGTATAACGACCTTTCCCCTTCGATTCCATTAGAAGCCTCCACCTTTCCCATTTCCGCCATTCGCTTAAAAAGAAGAAAGAAAACAGTCGCCTTACACGTACGATTGGACCTCGAGCCGCCTGATAAAAAGAACCGGGGGCCCTGCGTAATTACTGCGATCGTGATTTCTCGCGAGCGGTTCGCAACAGTGTCGTGGAATTCCTCGACTCACTCTGCATGGATTTGTGTGTTTTTTTTTTATCGTCGTCGGTAGTCGCGGGGATTCGTTTCGGGGAAACATTTTCGCGAATCATCGTGCGATTCCACGCGAGAACACGCCGGGGACGATGGTTTTTGCCCCGACCGCAGGGCCCTGGCGCGTCGAAACGAGCTCCTCGCGTTCACCGCTTCCTCTTCAACTGCGAAATTCTCTCCCAGGAGCAGCCGCGCTCCGCTCGCAGCAGCAGCCAGCAGCATCCTGGCGTGACGGTTAGGTCAGCTGGTCGGCGGTTTGCGAACTATCTCAATTTGCCTAAGCCGCAACCGCGGCGACCACGAAAACCGCAACTTCCCTCGTCCGTGGCCACCTTTGCCCCCCCCCCCTCTCCTCCTCTTTCTCCCCGCAATTTCAGCGGTCACCTCTCTCTCCCTCTCGCGCCCTTTTGCCGGCCGGCAGGTTTCTCTTTCCCTCCCCCCCGACCCCGTCGACCTTTTGCCACCGGCTCGCGGTGAACGTTTTCCTCTCGGTCTCTCAGGTGCGCGCCATCTCGAGAATTTAGCAACTACCAGTCCTCCGTGTCGGCGTAACCTCTGACCGCAGACCCTCGCGCCAAGAGGACGACACCGACGTGTACTTTGCCTCCCCTCCCCGCCCTGCCGTAAAGTCAAGCGATTTTAATGATACCAGGGGGTCCAGACGAGGCAGGGAATACTGGAGATTCCGCGAGGGATCACGTGGCGACCGCACACTTTCAGCCGCGCCGGGGAAGCTCGATCGTTTTTGCACCGGCAGACAGTGAAATTGGATTCTTTTGTGATCGGGGCTATAGAACGATGCCGCGCTCTGCGGTCTCGCGCGGGATGGATGGGTACACAATTTTCGAGTGCGCCGAGAGTAGGATTAAAATGTAGACGGGTAGATGCGTAGGGGTTTTTGGTCGTAACACTTTGAGCGGTGCAAAAAAAAAACTCTCGCGGTCTTGGATAATAGTTTTGGTGCTTTGCAAAAGCGTTTGGAATTCTGTGGGACTAGGAGAATGATTGACGGCGATAGGAATTAAGTAATGATAATCCACGGAGGACTTACTCACCATTCAGGCACCTGTCGTTGGCAGAAGTTGAGTTTCCTTTTCATTCACCCGTCAGGATTGATTCACAGATAGGCGAGTGTTTCTCCATCGTCGCCCGTAAACCAGTGTCGTCTCGAACACGTGTGTTGAGTCCTAACCAGCTGTTTCAAACGAACTGTTTACGCAGCCTATTCATAGTAGAGTGTCAGCCCGTACACTGCTGTGTGCTCATGTTTTTTATCTAGTAAATTCGCCGCTGCGAAGGTATATATCTGTCCTAAACTGATATCTACGCCTCGATACCTGATGTAGTATTTATCACAGAGCCATTGTAAACGCAGCGTGAAAGAGAAACTTATATAAATACGAGCAAACGTTGTGGAACTAAGTAGCAAAGCGTTCGATAATAAAAAAATATGAAAATGCACCTTAACGTACATTAATAAAATCTTCTTATTTTCACTGTTTGTTTCTTTTACGCGTCTATCAATCTCTAGCTCCATTCTGCTTTTATTTGCCCCTTCATTCCGCGAAAGAATTCACGTTTCTCGAGAAACTGAAACAGTAATTCAGCATTAAAAGCAGAATTTGTCATCGCGAGGCTGCAATCGCAAATATTCTTGGCGAAACGGAATTACGACCGGGAGAGTGATCTTGACGGTTCGATAGCGTCGGGGTTTTCAATATGTCGGAGATGCGCGGGAAACGAATGGCCCGCGGGGTTCGTTATTATTCATACGTTTATCACGTTTCATCCGGTGCGATAAGTTTCGTCCCCGCGACAGGCTGAGTGCACGGAGGAAAAATACGGCCTGCCGCCTTATTCCCGGCGAGCATGAAATTTATTTCGTTCGGCCGTGCACGCGGAGGATGTGTATACGGCGTGAAAGTATCCTTAAATTTTCTGCGGCACGCTCACGGAAGCTTTCGTCGCGCGGCGAAACGTTTTCCTCGGGGCCGTCTTTTCGCGCGCCGCGAGAGATGAAAGTCCGAGGATGTTAAATCAGATTTATGCCGCGCACAGCGGTGAAGAGAGCCGAGCTGGGGAATATTTCCTGCCCCCGATAAAAGTGGAGGAGCGCGAAACTCGGGATCTAGCGTGTACCGGTTCTCAATGGGACACGCCACTTTTCGCCGAGCTCACTTCCGAGGACTGAAATAAAAGTCGCGATAAACGCGTCGAGCAACTGGGCAATCTTTCTGATAAAAAAATCGAGCGATTAAAATTTTGTCTGCTGCGGAGAAGACGAAGGACCTTAATCGTCGCTAATGCGCCGATTCACGCAGGATAATTTTTATTCGACTGGTAGATCCTTAACTGTTCTTAAACACGAATGGAATATGGGACTTGGACTGTCTCTCCATGTTTTACAAGCGGTTATTTAGCTGTCGTCGAGGAGGGCCTTGGAAAAGAGAAAGCGAGATCGGTACTTGGGGTGTCATAAACCAGGCCCTTCCGGGGACTGTGTCGGGGCCTAAGTAAGGGAGGCTCGAGACGACTGCGTTGCCAAGGTGCATTCGTAAATCTATCCTTGTCGACGGCGACGCGTTGTTGTGTCTTTGAGAAATATTATTCATTTAATTCGCTTACAAACGCCACTTTAACATTAAACGTACCGGTACTTTACACATACCTATTTCTTTATAAAACTTTGTGTTTTACAAAGAAATTCTTAATTTTTTTAAGGAAATACGATCTTAAAGTAAATTTTATGTACAGGGGAAATTATCGAAACATTGTAATATTTATGATGACGATTCCTTTAACTCGAACATTGTATACGCTTTCCCTTCGTTGCAGCACGTTTGCAAACTTATCGCGCGATCTGATTGCCGACGACAAATTTGTGCGCCGGATTGCGCGAAAATCCATCCCCCTGCCCGCCGTCGGTAACTATACGCTATTTCCACCGCAGCAGGCGCGAGCAGAGTGAATGCACCGTGCACAGTGCACCGCGGCCGGTTTGCATTGCGGTGCACGGCGTAACGAAGTGCATTTTAGCGCATTAGCCGAAACGCTCTAACAGCCGCAAAGTGCCGCTCGCGTTACGCGCCGCGAGCACACGCCCACTCTCGCCTCAGCGCCGATTTCGCCTTCGGGGATGCTCGGCGTTCCTCCGGTTCCCTTCGCAGCCGATCGTCGAAATTAGAAATTCCACGATCTAGCGCGGCCTCCACGGCCGAGCTCTCGCGCACCGCCAACCTTCAGCGCCGCGAACTCGAATCGGCGGAACGTGGTTTATTTACGTTGAATAAATTCGCCTCGCGGCTGGTTTGTTACTGTTACGCGAGATCGGTCGGGGCGGCGAGTCTCCTCGTTATAATTGGAATTCACTCGGACCACTTCATAGAATCGGTCGAGACGGATCCAGCCGAGGAGTCGAAGATCACGGGAAAATATGAAATATCGGGGGAAGTTATTTAATATCCCGTTGCCGGCTGCGAGGAATCGATGGATGTAATAACTTTCACTGTCGCCCCGGGCGTGTTAGACGACTGTAATCCGACAGAAAAAGGGCATCTCGGTGCGCATATAGGTTGTAAATCCGTCGGTTATCGCCGTTCCCGTATCTAACCCCGGGAGCCTTGATTTCGCGCCGGGATTCGATATTTTATTGGAAGCAGACGATCCCGAAGACCCCCGCCCCTCCTTTCGCGAGGATAAAGGAGCAGACGGGAAAGCGTGGAGAGAGGTCGGGACCGCAAAGAGAGTCTTTTGCTAGAGGAAGAGACTTGGGGGGATGGATTCCGCGATCGATTTAGTTCGCCGACAGCTGAACCGATGGAGGAAAGGGGGGACCGAGCCAGTCCTCTCCCTATCTCCTCCTTCGCCTCTCTCTCTCGAGGGTTCATTCGATTACAACGGCTCGATTGTGATCGAGGTCAGGAGGTACCCGGTGCACTTCTAGCTTAACCCGAGATAACTCTCGGTTGCTAGCCTTCTTCCTCCTTGTTCCACGATGATGCCCGCTATCCCTCCCCTCCCCCTATCCCCTCACCCCTTCCTCCTCCCGGGGGAATACATACACTTGGCCGGGAAGGACTTCTGGCGGCACCGAGACGCGGACGCTGATTAATCAGCGACGCTTTTTCTTGCCTTTTTCTTCCCCCGCCGGCGAAGCAATCAACCGAGTTTCGCGAATTATCGAGCCCCGGCACGGCCGATCGACCGATCCGTACGGAGGAGGCGAGATTTATGGCTCGTTGTCAAGCCACGCGGAGTAATTGACGGCGATTAAACGCGCTGGCTTTTCTGGAGATGAAGAGGGTATCTGCTTCGAGTGATCTGATTTATGTCCGGTTGCGCATCGCGCGGGAAAATGAAAGATTAAAGCGGTTGTTAGAAGCCGGCGAGTGGGCTGTTGGCAGCTGTGTTTGAGATACATACTTTCATCATGTCGTTCCGCCGTGTTTACTTTGCGAAAGAAATCCGGGCCTCCAAGCTCACCTGGTCATTGTACGGGGTGATCTATAAAAAGGGTTGGAGGAATTTCGAGATGTACGGCACTCGGGAATAAACGACGGATCTTCGGAAGCTATACATAAACGCGCGGGCCTTGGACTAGCGCGAGGGGACTATAAATCAAACTTTGTCTCTCCCTTTCAACTTAGTATTTCACTATGAAATATCTGACTACATAGTTGAAAATATAATATCCTCGGGAAGTGACACGACAGGCCGAGGATTTCTCAAAATAAAGGCGACACCTGTGTTAATGAAATATTACCTACGCGATCGCAAGCTCATCGATGCTGTATTTAAACAACTCCGCGTAGTTACGGGAACCAAGCTGCTTATATACTTAAATGCTTAAATTTCTCCGGAAATATTACACGCACTCGGAAAGACTGGCAACCCCTCGGAGACCGGCTCTATTACACCCGCAACCGCCTCCTGCAACCGTCTCTTTGCCGTCGCCGAGGTGCCGATCGATTTCCACGAGTTGAACAGAGGGGATAGCACTCTTGTCGGTTAACGTGACTCTGGTTGTAGGGAAGCATATCCGACACGATCTACAGGTCGGTCGAAGGGACGACGATCGCGTAGGCAGGGCTGCGAGCGTAGTTAACAGAGAGAACACCACCCTCTCTACCGATCCACACGCTTCCACGTCGACGGTACACCCACGCCGGGCTCTGCGTACGTGCACGCTAGACAGCCGCGTGTACGTGTGCCCGCGCGCAGAACGGCTCTCTCGCAAGTTCATAGTTTCGGTTGTAGCGTGTAATCCTCGCGGACACCGCAAACATGTAATTAACACTTGCTCTCTCTCTGCGAGCCGTTGCAGTCAGTCGAGATATCGTGTTGACTATAGACCCGGCTGGCCACCGCCGGACCGTACACCGCGTGTAATCGTGTGCGCACGCTGGGCTGATGTAACGAACGAGAGTACTGCACTGGATTAGGTCTGGTATAGAACGCATAGGTATCGTTAGCGAGTTCTAAAATGGAGGAGGTTTAGTGGAGGACCATTCTGTGGGTAGAGCGATGATTCTCTTGCCGCGGGGACGGAAGTTGTACATTTCTTCAACCTGCTAGGACAAAAAAGGACGAGGGGGCTAGGTAACTTGGGTTAATTAGTGCGATATCGCGCTCGATAGAAGAGAGTCGTGCAGTATCGACCACTCTAAGTTTTTTTGTTATAGGTATCTTGGGGTAGTGTCGATAAAAATCAGAAATTCAAAAACATGGTTGTAGTACAGATGGAACTTAGTAAGAGGAGGGAAATTATTTTTGAGAAATTTAATAATAAGAATTGATAATTTGCAAATGTAAAAAAGTTGTGATTTCTGGGAAAATTACGAAAAATTGTCGTCCAGTACGGGCCAACTATTAGATTAATAGAGTTTTAGGTCTAAATGATTAACAATGTCCATAAAAAGACATTTAATTAGGGTAGATGTCCTTATTACTGTCAGTGTCCCTATTACAGCCACTTTATTTATTTTGTTTAATAAAAATGTAACGTATAAAGAATAGTGTACAACGATAATATTATTAAATTGAATCTGTTCTTATTATTATTAATATTATTGTTGTACACTATCCTTTATACGGTACATTTTTATTAAGCAAAATAAATAAAGTGGCAGTAATAGGGACAGTGACAGTAATAGGGACGTCGACGAAGCGAGGACTAGTTTTGGTCGTTACTGCACGACTCTTCCCTATAGATTCTCCATGGCATGCTCGATAGAAGGTGGATCAGTGATTGATTCTTGTAAGTGGTTGCAATGTGGCGATGGAGGATGTTTTTTAACGATTTTAAACGAGTAGATTGATAGTGATTGATTCCCTGTAACGTTTAGTTGTTATCAAATCCGTGGAGTAGGTATTTTGGAACGATTGCTTTTCCATTTCGACAGATCGATTTGGTGGATGGTTTTGTTAGTCACACTATGGAGATTACTTTCTAAAGTATAGATAATTTAGAGCGCACTAAGTAGCTTCAAGAAACATCTCAGAACCGATGCACCGTCTATCCAAAGACCACCCATTTAAGTCAGCATAACTCGCGTCGCAACGAAAGAACAATCAGTAAACTATGTCACCCGCAGCGTAAAAACCAATTCAATCGATCAATTGAAAGGTCACTCGGGCGCAGCGTAGCCGCGCGTATGTCTGCGATTTATTTTGAATATCGAGCGATGCAACCACTCTGATTCTGTTTTCGTCCATGAACGACCATGATGACGCGCGGTAATAACAGAACTTAAAATCTACGTAGGTACGTCGACGCGAGTGTCTTTCGGCACCGAAATCACTGAATCAGCTTTGAAATCCCTGGCAACGCGTTTACGATTCCTCTCAGGACACCCCGTGTGCGCGCCACGGTGGTTTCGAAAGAGAGGAATTTCCCCCTCGCTCTCCCGAAGCGGAATCGTTTGGAATCCGAGTCCCTGGAGGCCAGGGGAGATTCACCTGCCAGCAGCAATCTTGTTATCGCGTTCTGTTACATTCCGCGGCCATCCGCGCGTGCACGATTGCCGATGGCGTTTAGATGTCTTTCACTGTTTACCGTCCGCTCGCGTCTCGCCGCGCGAACGCCTCTTCGCTACGCCTGTCTGGTTTCTCCTCGCCTCCTTTCTTCCCCCCGCGAATCGGCTAACGCATTACTTCCTGCATCCATTCGCGGGCTTATTCACGGTGGAACAGCTGTGTGAAATTAATTACACGACGAAGGCACTGCAGCGTGTTGCCGTCGCTCGCTCGCGCGTTCTCTAGGTATCTGTCTCTCTCTGTTCTTGGCTACTCGATTGACGTCCGCGGTAGCTGAAAAATGGCCGACTTTGGACACGTACCGATCGAAATTCATTCTCATCGATACGGCCTCGCCGTGACTGATACCGATATTGTAACTTTGTTCCAGGGTCCACCGCAACCCGGACAGCAAATCAAGTTCTCAGTCGGGGAGTCCTGCGACAGGATCAGGGAGGAGTTCAACTTCCTGCAGAACCAATGCCACGCGTAAGTAAACTCGAGGATTGTCTCGAATCGAACTAGTAGTCCCTCCGTCTTCTCCGCGCTTCCGCAGTTCCGCGAGGCACGCAGGAATGTACGTATTAAGTGCGTCGGGACGCGGTGCGCGTCGCGGCTAATCCGAGAAAGGCCTCCCGCTTCGAATAAAGTTTCCTGCGATCGTCCGTATAAGAAGGCAGCAAGCGGACTCTCCCGGAGCCGATTGAACGCGCCACGGCACCTGCTCGTCGTCGCTTCCACCGACGTTTTTCTCCTTTTGTCCGGGACGGTGCATACGTAACCGACAGGTACACGTCGCGCGCGAAACGAAAGAGCCTGGGAACTCGCGCAGCTGCTTCCCTCGGCTTGCACGCGATCCGCAAGAGCCATAAGTGATTTACGACGACCGCGGCTATTGGCAGACGCGTAATGACACCCGTGCAACTGTAGCCACCGCGAATACGGAATCAAGGAAGCCTATAGCCGCGGCCGGCTTGCCGTCGCTGCATTTTTCAACGTACCGCGGGGATCGAAACTCTCATTGTTTCGTGGAACTTGGCTACCGGAAGCTTCTAGCTATTTCCTTTGCCTCTGCCTGCACTTTTTCTTCGCGATGCCTCTCTCAAGTTTCGCAGACGTAGACGGCACGGGTCTGGGTCGATGACGCGCCGGATGTATCGCGGCTGGGAGAAATACGGGGGGGGCGATCGCGAAGGGAGAGCGTAGCTCGAGGGTTGGTAGCCGAGAACCCGCAGACGCGTTCTCTCGCTGGCATTTGTTCACCAGTGTTTAGAAAGACTCGATATTTTCAGCTTATGTACGTCTCGCTGTAAGTTCCCTATCGGAGTATTCCCTTCGCATCCCCCGTGTGAAACGAGCAGACGAGTTTTCGATCTATCGATCGTTAGGAGAAAGAATCATTGATCGCAAGAAGTTAAAGCAGCTCGCAACGGAGAATACGTTACGCGTTACGTCGATAGCGACGTTCTTAACGGCAGATTTTCTTTATGTGCACCTACTAGCCAGCACACCCGATACTCTCCCGAGTATATTCGGCCAAATAAAGTACGGCACGAACAGCTTGATCGCGAGCCAGTTGGAATACGATATCAAATGGTATCGCGTGTGCGCGCTGTTACGTATGCATAACCAGCGATAATTAATATTAACGTTATGCTAACGCGGCGACCTTTACATTCGCAGCGCAAACGTTGCTCGTGCTCGGCGATCCCCTAACTTTACCCCGCGATACCGCCTCCGCACACACGGAACGATAAGGGAGGGAACGCTCGAACAGCCCTCGTTTAATCCGTCCAATTTTTCCCCTCTGTTCGCAGGTTGAAACTCGAGTGCGAGAAACTGGCCACGGAGAAGATCGAGATTCAACGACATTACGTGATGGTAAGGAATCACCATTCCGTAACGCTAATTCCGGTTCAGTCCCGCTTCCCTCTCGCGCTCCCTATTTCTCTCTATTCCCCGTCTCTCTCCTTCCCTCTCGCCCTCTGTCTCTCCGGTTCCCTCGTTTTCCGTATCCCGGATAATCATGCTCGCTCGACCGCTAAACCACCTCGGCTTCTTAGCATTAATTGCATCCTCGCCGCACCGACTTTACATTGGCCTGTTACACCGAGCGCGCGCGCGCGCGCGGGCAGATACCCACACACTTACCGTCGCGTGTACCCGTGGCCACAGGCCGCCTGCACGTGTATCCGTATATTTATCTTGCGCACCTACTGTGCATAGCTAATGACTCTAAGAGCCCAGTGGTTCTCATTTCATTCGGCGGGAACGTTGAGCTACGAGACCGGTGGCCGTGTTTGGATGCACGGCGACGATGCGATGGTTAAATGGACGTGACGTTTAGAGGTAAACGCGTGGATGCCTGGTATTCGTAGAAACGTTCTTTACGGTGTCTTCGCACTTCCCCTTGCTCTTCTCGCGGAGAATCTCTCGACGAACGGCTGTCTGTCGCTGGGCTAGATGATAGTGTGAATCCACCTTGACGCAGCAGTTGCCCCGGTTGGCTTGTACCCCGAATGCTTTCAGGCGATCGACCGCCGTAAACCAGTCTAATTATACCCGATCCGCGTGTCCCGCGAGGAAATCCGAGCCGCGCGTTACCTCGCCGCACGCAAGACGCGATTTATTGCCGGGTGTTTTCATGGTGAATGCCCGCCAGTTAACCCTCGTGAAATTGGACCGCTCGCGCGCGGCAGGCACTGGGGGAAGGGTTTATCGCGAACCTGGTGACATAATTAATCGGCGGCTGATATCGTGGCTATCGTTCACTCGGACCGTTGCGAGCCAGCGGGGGTGGAAGAGGGTTCTGTCTGTTCCGTCGGGCCCATTCCAGGGAGCACAAAAATTAGAATATAGGAAGAATCTTAGGTAAATATAAATGGACAGCGCTGGCTAATTCCGACGCCCGCGAAACAAAAGCATTGCTAAGCTTTGGAATATTTCGAATTAACTTCACCGGTATTCCGAATTATTTACAATTAGCAACATGCCATTGAAATCTAAACTTTCATGTCACATTTTGTACTCTCGGAATTATCGCAAACCTGACACGGAATCATAGAAGGTACACGCAAATGAGTAGATTAAGTGTTTAATTCAAAAGTTTTGACATATTTTAAACATGATTAGAACGATGGAATACTGGCTTAAAAAGTTTTGCAGCTTAACGTTTTCTTATTCTGCAGATTAAGGGGAGGTTTCGGTCTATGGAGCCCCAAAAATAGGTGATCTTCAGGAATTAATTTAAGAAAAACTACAATATATAATTTAATGGGACTTTTTGCGTTGTATTGAGGATGTCTTTAATTCTAGAAATATATTTTTTGTTTTATAATTAATCGTCGCAGACGACACTGGGGAGTTGTTAAAGTCAAGGAGTGAAAAAATTCATCCAAATCGGTGGGACCTGTATCTCCAAAGTTATTATCCGAATGATGTTAGTAGTTTATTGAATATTTCGGTATTCCAAATCACCAAGAAAATTCCAAATATGCTGCACTTCCTCTACATATCTATTTGAAATGATATTCTGAAAAACTTTCACACGATGTCCATGGAGATGTCTACATTGCTCCCTTTAAGATCCTATTTACTCTGAAAATGAGAATCATCCCCCGAAACATTGATCGAAGCCTCGGACAGTACTTCCTTGGATCGTTTAAATTGGAGCACCCTGTATAAACGTACACGGTCACGTGTGTAGATGCAGCGTCTTGTTCGTGGCTTGCCATCGGTCCCGATACTAATTTATTGTTGTCCCCTGCGCGGTTGGCAGCGCCGTTGGCCGTTTCGCCTCTGGCGCACGGGGACGGTGCTGTTTTTCTCCGGTCTCTCTGGTTCGAGATACGAGTAGAGGGAGTGTCTCCCCCGGCCGTTCTTGCTCTTCTTGCACGGGGGGAGGACGTTGTACAGTCTTAATTGGCGCGGAGGCGACTAGTTTAAACACGATTAATCAAGCGAACGAGCCGACACGGCCGCCGCCGCCGCGCCACCGAACGAACTTGCC
The DNA here is from genome assembly GCA_963971345.1 of Andrena flavipes. Lineage (NCBI taxonomy): Eukaryota > Metazoa > Arthropoda > Insecta > Hymenoptera > Andrenidae > Andrena > Andrena flavipes. Next base: position 2,909,106 of record OZ020482.1, read on the forward strand.
GTCGCGAGAGGAAGAGAGAGGACTCGGAAGATTTATCGGCACGAACCCGGCGCGTAGCTACGCGAGTCCCTAAGACACGTCCTGTCTCATAATTCGTGTCGCCACGGAATGTAGATTTCGTTGCCCCGGGGACATTATTATCGCGTGTAACGTTCGCTAAACGCATTGTTCGCCGCTAAACGACACCAGATTCCGCGAACGTCGCCGTAAATACGCCCCTGTTCGCATTAACGCCGCGGCGGATTCTTGTAGTCCATTTCTTTCTCATCAGCAGCTAGCTCGGTGATCGCGGGCCCTGCCCTCTTAAATTTCGACCAACGACCGTGTATCGCGGGCGAGAGGAATGCAGCTGAGTCGTACGAGTAGCGGAAGGCGAAGAAGGTAGCGCGCTCGAGTGCACGGGGATCAAGAGCACAGCCACTCGCTCTGTACAGCTTTTAGACGCTGTTGTATATTAAGGACTTGGACACACAAAGGTGGAGAGAGACGGTTTAGCCTCTGGCGTCTCTGTACGAAGCGACGATGCATAGGTACATTTGGCGACTTGCAACCTCGGGGGGTTGGCACTTTGCATCCCGCTCGAATGCCGCGCTCGGAGCTTCGATCGCCTCGGAGGGAGAGGAATTTCGAACAACTCCCTTTAACATATCGAGCTTCTCAAATAACATCCTTCGCTCCGCGAACAGATGATATCGTAGTGGAAACACGGTTTTCGTTTCTCGTCGCCCATCAACCTGGTAATCGTACCGATACATTTCTCCACCGGAGTGATCGTTGAAGAAAGAAAGGGAGGGAGAGGGATCGATCGATTTCCACGTTCGCCCGGCTGGTCAATAAAAATTTGTCGGGGCTGAATTACACCTCCGACACGCCTTGGCCCGATCGTTTATCCCCCCCCCCCCTCTCCCCCTCCCTAACAAGATCTCTCTCAGAGCTGTTGGAGCAATAGTACCCGGGCGGCAGTAAAAAAGGCCAGGTCTCTAACAAAAGACCGCTTGTTAACTCGCTTAAACGACGTGTACAGAGTACTTCTTGGTGGGGTGTCGGGGCCAAGGCGGAGAGCGGAGAGCGACGAGAGCTGAGGGCAAGTTGAGGGAAGGAGAAGGAAGAGGATGAGGAGAGAGCGGCGATGGTGGAGGAGGGCGGACGGTGGCGAATCGAGGGAGATCGCGTGTTTTTTCTCGTTCTCTTTGTCGAGTTCATTAACAAGCGCCACGTTAAGGACGCCAGTGCACAGGGGTCGAGGCCCGCCACGTTAATTTGTTGTGCAAGCCATAATGAGTCGCGGAAGTTGGTCCAGAGTGCGCTACTGCTAAGGGCTGCCTCCCGGTGCCCGGTGATCGTCGCTGCCGGTTCCTGCTGCCGCTGCAGTTGATCTTAACAACCTCTGCCTCTCCCCCCCCCCCCCCATTGCGCCTCTGTTGCCCTCTTTCTCCTCTTCTCCTCCTGACCATCCATCCTTCCTTGCTTCCTCCCTTGCTTCCTTCCTTCCTTCCTTCCTTCCTTTCCGTCGGTGGCTCGCTCCCACCCCCTTCTCCCTCGGGTGGAATAACTTACTTACGACGCAATTAATTCGCCCGTGTAATTACGGGGCTAATGGCCCGTAAAATTAAGAACCTGTACCTGGCTCTCGAGCGTGTTGCACGCGTTCTGCTACCCTCCGTGTTCCTCTTCCGCCACTCTCTCTCTCTCTCTCTCTCTCCCTCTCCGTCCACGCGGGCGACTCCTCTCTGTCTCTTCCGTTCGCTGGCTCGCTCGAACGTGCACGCCAAGCTCCGGTCCCCCGGTCGTTCCTGTCTCTGGAGTGTACTCGACTAGGCTCGATTAAGTTTATCGCGATTAACGATAATTAATAACGCGTTACCGCGGAAAGCCCGCTGCTGCGTGCGATCGTGAGTAAAGAGGGAGGGAAGGAGAGAGAGAGAGAGTAGGGGTGAACGAGAAGGAGGGAGCAGAGATCTAGTTCAACGAGTGCACGCCGCTCGTTCTAGAGATTAATGGTACCGGGCATGTTAATGACGCGGAGGCAAGAAGGCTGGCGGGGACGACCGAAGAGAGAGAGAGAGAGAGAGAGAAAAAAAATGTCGAAATAACGAAGCAAGACACCGGCAAATCTGGCAAATGATGTTAAATTGCCGACGGTGAAGAGACCGCCGCTAGCTCGCCGCGCCGCGATGCTAAATGACCACCCGGGCGAGAGGATGCCGGAGTTGACTGTTAAGTAATGACGCTACAAAACGGTCTCTTCGGTAAAATGGTCGTTTACCGCAATTATGACCGCCTCTTCGCAGTCTCGCTAACGACCGGACCGTTGATAGCCGATGAAAGACGCCTCGGCATCAGGAACACTCGCTGCTTTTCCCTCTTCTCCGCTGTAACGACAGCTTGGCGCGACGATGGGGAGCCTTGTTATTTTGGCCCGGTAACGTTTTCGACATTCATTGTCTCCGCGATTCACGCAACTGGTCCGCTCACAGTCATCGCGTCTCGAGTAACTACGCGTTCTATAGAGCCTTACGACGGAACGATCTTCTCCCCGCTTCTCCCTTAGTTTCCACGTACCAATTAACAAATAACTCAACCATTCCATTTGATTTCGCATCGTCGTCTCACCGTGCCCGATCTTTTCTGTTTCAGTACTACGAGATGGCGTACGGCTTGAACGTGGAGATGCACAAGCAGGTAAGTTTCACGGGCCGTCCCTCTACGGAACCTTGGTGCGGAAACCCGAAGGACGTGTCGCAGCTGTCCGCCGGTCGTGCCACGTTGCCTTCCATGCGAGCTTGCCGCACCGATTTCGCTCCACTAAACTCGCCACTCGACGCCTTCCTCCTTCACCCTGATTTTCGTCTCTTTTACGCTATTCGGCCAGCCGTGGCCAAGACTCTTGGCACGGCGCGCGGGACGCGCGTCGGTGAACGTCGCGCGTGTTTGCCCAAGTCATTAAGCGCGGGATAAGTTTGTCCCGTGTACACGGGCGAATAAACATTTGCGACGATGACTCGACAACATGGCGCGAAGGCACGGAGAGAAGATCCCTGAGCGTCGAAGGAGCCGGCACTCTCGACGACGACGTGTTCCGAGAAGTCGTTTCGCTGGTACCGCGAGCATACCGGTAGCCGGCGGAGATGTTTGAAAGGGGGGAGATCGTTTCGTCCGAGGAATCTCGCCGCCAGCTAGTAAACAGTTTCGTGATTATTATTCGCGCGAGCCAGGCCCGAAAATACTGCGCGTTTTCTCGCGGTTCCCGGGAGTCGCGGGAGGGGCTCGGAAATGTTTCGAGATCGCGCTCGTTAAAACGACGAAACGGAGCCGCGGCGCGCTGCCTTTATCCTCCCTGTCTCGTTAATCATCCACCTTATGTCTGCTCGGCTCGCGTATTTCCGCGGTGCTCGCCGAGATCCTTAGGAGGCGCGACAAAAATAGTGGCGCGCTTCGCGTGACAAGAGTCCACAGCTAGGAACACAGAGGTCTGTCTGTCTCTGCGAGCACGGTTAGGATGCCGCGTTAACGAAAGCACGGATATGGAAGCTTCTTCTTTTTTTTTTCGAACGCCTTCGACTACCGATTGGCGGCTCGAGGACAGGATGGGCCTGCACCGCGAAAAATAAGCTCGAACGCGTACCCGCGTGTTCTGTTTTTCGCGAAGGCTAATTTTATCCTCGGCGGGGCTCTTAAAAGTGTCCGCGCTTAAATATTTCGCCGGCGGGAAGGGGCCGAAAATATTTCCGATCCCGGGGCAGCTGGGAGGCATGTGCGCGGCACGAAAACGAAATAAAAACGCCTCCTCCTTCTCTCTTTTATACACTTTGTTACCGAAACGTTTTACTATGCAGCTCTCACGCGTCGAGCGATCACCCACTGTGCTCGAACGAAACGGAACGACCGCGACCGTTCTTTTGTTCCCCGCTGCCAAGGTTCGCGGCAGGTACCGTGGCCCCAAGTGATTGATAATGCTAATATACTCGGGCAACGAGCCTAACGATCTCTCGTCTGCTTTCAAGGCGGAGATATCGAAGAGACTGAACGCCATTATCGGCCAAATCCTGCCATTTCTATCCCAGGAACACCAACAGCAAGTTGCCACCGCTGTTGACAGAGCGAAGCAGGTCACGATGACGGAGTTAAACGCCATCATAGGGGTAAGTGTAGTTTTGTAATTCACTAGTTTTAAGGAGAAAGTAGGGTAGCGTTCAGTGGTCCAATTCCTTCGCTTAGGGTACCTTAAAGAAATGTTCTAGCTAAGGGGAAGCTTTGCAAATCGTTTCACAACAGCGACGCGGCCGGAAATTCGATAATTGGGGGCACGGGGATCATATCGTTTGAAATAAGTTTTATTAACATACAAATCTCTCTCAAGGATACACGGAAGTCTTGGTTGAAAATACTTTCATTAGACGAGACACGTCTCTGATGAAATTCCCCAGGATTCAATTGCAAGACCACTCAGGGCCGTTCCTGACGGGGGTGCAGAAGGTGCTCCCGCACCTGGGCGGCCGCAGGCCGTTTATTATTGTAAAATTTTGACTAATAAGAATAATAATCAAAACTTTTATGATGATTATTAATTATACCATTTCTTTTCTCATTTAATTTTTTTTTTTTAAACTACCCACGCTGGTTTTCGAGATAAATATTCATAAGTACAACCCAAACACCGAAAAATTTAAGGCCTTATATTTTTTAAACAAATTCGAAATCGGAAAAATGATGACTTAACCCCCTCTAATTTCACGAGTTCTACGACATAATTAAATTAATAACAGTATCAATATTTTTTTAAACCTGGGCAACAAACAGCCTAGGAACATCCCTGAAACCACTCGTGCCTTCGAATCTGCCAAATTTTCAAACCGACAGATCCGTCTGAAAAGTTGAAGGCGACGTCCGTGTCTATATAGGGGAGATCCAAGCCTCCAACGATTTTCATTATTACTTATTTCATTAGTACGACCCTCTTGATTACCGTCGGACGATTCTTGCCATTTCATCTTCTCCTCGACTAATTTAATGTCGAGTCAGACGAACGACTGTGTACGTATCCATTACCCATCAGCAATCGCGGGCGCTTTGTAGCTTCTATTTAAAGAATGTTTTTACGACGTTGTAATCGCGTCCGTTCGTCCAGCTGTCGGGTGACGTTTAATTAACATAAGAGACTTCCAAAACGGACGTCGACTGCGGTTGTATGCCGACAGCGAGACGTCGCCAGGAACGCATCCTTTCTTTCGACCGGGTGTCCCGTATGAGGGGACTTCCGGTGGGAAACGCTTTCCTCATACTCATAGGCATCACTGGACACGACGATAGCACGGCCGAGGCGGAATTGGCATTCGAGCGTCGCCGCGAGTATAATTGAGTTCCGAGATGGTTCTCGCGTGCACGACTTGAATAATTCCCTTGGCCGATACACCGTGGGGTTAAACAAATGTACGAGGCTCGTCGCACAGCCCGCGGGGCGTGCTTGAATTATTCCCGCTGCACCGCCGCGCGAAGTAACCCGTGTTCTCCGAGCCACACACGAATCCCGATTTCCTTGAATTTCAGCGTGAATATCGATTGCCATCGAAAGCCGGAGACGTGCCAAAGAGGTGGAAGGTACGGATTTGCGGTTTGTTAGTCGCAGTGCCTGGGCAGACTTTTGTATTTCGTCATAGGTATTCCTATCTCTGATCAGAGGATGATGGGACACGAGCGTTAACAATGGCATCCTACTAGCATCCATCCTGCCGTTTGATTTTCAGAAAAGTGTAAGGCTTTAACAGCGTCCCGATGTGTCCCTTCTTCTACCCCGTCCTCGCGAGGCAGTAAAGCTTTAACGACGGCGTAAATAACCCGTATAAAAAGGCCACTTTGAGGCGGAATCGTGGTAGTAATGGAATTCAGCGGACAGGCAATTAAGCGCGCTGTTTGTCCAACGGGCGACATCCTGGCTCCTCTTTTTGCGATTTTTTTTCCTCGAAACGGCGCGGCGGTTGAACAAGTTTCGTGCCGCGCGAAGTCATCAACGGGCCGCGGAGATTTATCGCCTATGAAACGAGTCGTAAAGGAATTCGAGCAGCACCTCGGGGGGAGAATCGGCCGTCGGGCACGGTCGGGCATCGAGTCGCGGCGTCCCAGATTCGACGAGAGTTGCACGGCTGACCGCCACAAATCGCCCGGCCCGATCGAGGTCGTGACACAAACCGCAATCTGCAGTTGCGTAATACGCGTCATCGGCATGTGGGGACATAATCAGTGCGTGCGCTCCCGCAACGCGCGCGGCGCGAATAGTGGGGCCACAAGGTGAAGCAGGGGAGCGCGACACGTGCACGTGCACCCGCCTGTGCCCCCTTGGCCGGGCACGGGGTGTCTGGGGGGGGGGGGGGACGGCGGGGTTTTCGTAGGGGGTCGAAACGCTAAATAGAGCAGCGCCGAGGGGCACAAAGCGACGGAGACGGTGGGGAAAGAAAGGCGCGCAGAAAGAGACCGGGGGTCGGGAGGGGCTAAACCCTGAAGGGACGACAGAGGCAAATACACATAAGCGCCAACCCCCCCATGAATATGTATTACTCGGTAAACAGGGGTTGAATCAATATTTCGTTTAATAACAGTGTGGAACGGTGGAACGCAATTCTCCCTACGATTTCTCTCTCGCTTGCTTCCGTTGCCGTGTCTCCTTTCCCGTATCTGATTGGATACTCTCTGTGTCTACCCCACGTGCTCGCCGTCCCTCGCCCTCTCCCCTTCCCACGGAACGGAGGGGTGTTGAATTTGTACTAGGCGCGCCCGGGTATTCCCTGACACGTATTTAAACGCACAGGTATGGACGAGTCGCACCTCGGGCAACGCGATGCCGTTGGACCTCCACCCGATCCGTCCCTCGGCCTCTTTCCATCCGACCTCCCCCCCTACCCCCCCCGTCTCCCGCGTACCTCCCTGCTCGCCGTGTATTATTCACGGCGCGTTAAACCTCGTTTGGGACTATTACGTTTCGTTTGGCACTGCACGAATGACGCGGCCATCCCGCTCGTTGCTTCGAATACGAATTGAATACCGTCGGGGGAGCGACCGGCTCGACCCTCGTCCCCTCGCCCCTCGGGCCGACGATTTTCGGTGTATATCTATTGTATTTATCGGCGTCTCTCGCCCGCGTACTTGGCTAGCTTTTTTCCGCGCATCGGCAGGGGGAGGCGCCGAGGGGTTGTCGAGTAATTGTCCCGGTGAAACGCGATTTCCGACGAAAATAACCGTGCCGTTCGTGCATTTTCCGCTCGCCCGTGTAGCTATTGGTACATTATACAATTATTGCTCGTTCGACGAGCGAGCCTCGCGTCGCTGCTCCGCTCTTCTCTTCCGTGCCCCTCTCCACCCTCGATACAGCCGCACCCTCGCACTCCGTTCCAAGCGTATCGAAAAAAAAAAAAAAAAAAAAAAAACGGTTTTCACTCGATCGTCGGTTGTTTGTCGCGCAGCGGCGCACGGTAGTACCGGGGCATCGTTGAATCGAGCATCGAATTATAATCGAGAATGCTTTTTTCGCGGGCGAAACGGCGAGTGGCGATACCAGCGCGCAAACAATAACGTGGCAGAATGCTGGGAATAAAAAAAAAGGGATACGGGGATCGTGTGAAAAATGTTGCCGGTGAAAATCGCACGGCTGCGACGCCGTTCCGGCCCGAGCAGAAAGATTCTGGCTAATAAACTGTGCCATTAAACGCAGGTGCTGCCCGTAATATTTTCCGATCAATTTACACAGAGTGCATTTTGATGCAGTCCGTGTACAGCGAATGTATAGATTGAAATTTAGATATCATTGGAGCTTGGGAAAAGTTACTCGTCGAACAAGGTAAATGTTCCGATACCTGGACGTTAGGGTGGCTTTCGTTTTTGACTTTTGAATTTTCTTCGGGGCATCCTCCAGAATAGTTCCAAATAATTAAAAAAAATCTATGTAAAGTTTCAGCTCGATAAACATTTGAATCATTATTTAACAGCTGGCGAAGTGCATTTTATATAATATCCTCCAAACAAAAGTTGTAGATGTTCTATTACTTCTTTGTTGTAAAAATTCTTCTTATTTTCAGTTTTTAATATGTCATGAATGTTTTCTGAAAATTTGGGACCGAAATTCGCAAAAATATCGAAAATATAAGTTCTACATCTTCGCAAAAATATCAAATATATAGCGTATATCATCGATATTTTTGCAAAATTTTCGCTAACAATAATCACTCGCAACGAATATCCCCGGAAAATCGATGCGTCTCGGAAAGGAAGGTGAACGTCGGCCCGGCAAACTTTACCCTGTCTGGCTGGTCGGACGGGCCCTCGTTGTAGAAAAAAAATTGTTGCGCGTCAAAAGCCCCTCGCCGGAAGTCGAGTGGCCGCAAGGCAAATTGCGAGCTACATCCGCGGAGAGAGTGGTAGCGTACACGTGCGTAGGGCGCCGCAAATACGTCCCCAGGGGGTAAACTGTGCTGCGGGAAGGCCGTACGAGCGTTACACACACGCCCGGGGCCCCCTCGGCCTGCGTCGGCCCACTCAGCGACAGTCCAGGAAAATAACTATCGTACACAATCGGCGGCGGCGCGTACCCCGAGAGGGGTTATTTCGCATAATCCACCCTCGACGACGCGACCGCGACCCTCGGTTGTTCGGCAGGAGCACTGTGTTACTTTCTTCCCCTCTGGTAGCCGTCGTCGACCCTAAATGCCTAAGTGAAATCCACGATAAGCATGATTCCCGCACGTAACTAGTTTACCGTCCTCTGTTATCCCCTCTTGATCTCACGCCGCTCCGCCCTTCCCTCCCAGGCACCCTGTCGCTCGTCATCTGCTTTCGGTCTTCACCTTTTCGGCGGCTTCGTACGTCCCAATTACTCGCCGCTCCGAGGAGCAGCACGGTCTATCGTTAACCGTCCGCGAGGCTCCTCGAACTTGGCCCCGTTTCCACCCTTCTTCTCGACGACGGTGTCGCGTCAGACCGGCTCCGCTTTGGGGGATGACATTTACACGCTGGCTGTTGGTGGATGCGAGGTCGAGGGTAGACGCAAAGATGGGAAGTTAGAACGACTCTTTCTTTTTAATTTCGTGATAGGGGCAGTTGTTTATTTTGTATGATAAGCGCTCCCACTCGATTTGTTGGTAGTTCAGCGACGTTGAGTGTAGTCCCTTTTCTATTTGAAGCAACAGAGAACGGACATACCGAGGCTGCTACAGCAAATGCATGCTCAGCAACTGCCACCGGGAGCAGCGATAGGTGCTCATCCCGGTCTACCCGGACTTCCGGGACTAGGGCCAGCTGGTGGACTTCCGGTGCCGACTTCCGCCTCTGCCGCACTCCTTGGACTCGGTCTGACGCCTGGAGCCGCATCGGCACCCGGCGCGACAGCCGCGCATCCACTTTCGATGCTTGGTAAACCGGAACTGCATCGTGGCCAGCCCGACGATTTGAAAAGCAATGGCGGTAAGACTGCTCAACTGTATCCTCCTATGTAACACGTAATCGATGAACACGGCGTGCTCTCTTCCTGCAAACTCTTTGAAAGTGTTGCGCTCCATTGAAACGTAGCCTGATCCCTCAACCCCTTAACGCACTGATACGAAACGCTCGGATTTCCAATGCTGCACGGAGCATACGATATATCATCTGTGATAAATAGCGTCTAACAACGTACGGAGGTAACGCGTTAAAGGGTTAATTACACAGTGCCACGCGGATAGGCACGTGCTTCAAGCTCGTCCGCAGGAAATCTTTCAAAAGAATCGAATCGGCGGAGACTCAATCGAAAACCTTCGCCCGAACTCCAGGGGGGAGGGCTGTAATTTAAATTGACCCTCGGTTAATTTCCGTGTTTCCTTTTACAACCCGTATTACGTTCCACTCCCCCGACCATCCCAGAAACCACAAAAGCCTCTCGATGAAACCGGTGCCTCACCCCGTTCACGATCGAATTCCTCCCTCGGCCGTTCCACGGGAATCGTAAAACCCCCGGAATACTCGTTATACGCATACCTTTCGCCCTTTCACACGATTTTAATTGCCACCTCTGTGGGCAGCACGGCGGGAAAAGAAATTAACGAAATTCCGGCCTTTGGTCACGTTCGAGTGCGCCCCCTCGCCTTCCTCCGCCCTACGATATAACGAATCGCACCTGCGAGGGAACGCGAGCGAGCGAGCGAGCGGTCTACCATCGCGGGGGAGGGACGGTGGATTTTTCTCTTTTTGTCACCATCATCCGTTTGATCCCGCTCTCGCGATACCCGTCGCGCCGACTCTCCCTCGCCAGGGAGGGGGTAAAAAAGGAGCGGCAGCGGGGGGTGCGCGCCACCGAGCAGCGGGATACAGGAGGGGCTGGGGGGTAGGTGAACCGCGAAGGGAGCGGCGGACGGGGGTGGAAAAAAATATGTAGCCGACGTGGCGTGAGCGTGCGGCTCGGCTCGGCCGACTGGAAATTTTCAAAGCGCTTTTCGGGTATCCGCTTTCGGCCGCGAGGGGATGAGCGTGTTTGTGCGTCACCCTGTTAGCGGACACCGGCGGTTTTGAGCGAAAAGCGCATAAATATGCATGAAGATCATTTATACGGGCGCCGGTCGCCCTTCTACCACCATCCACGTCACACTCGATGCTTCACCCGCCCCTCTCGTCCTCCCCCTTCCCCCAACCTGTCGTCTACTCTTTTATGGGCACGTTATTAACATTTTATCGACGCCACGGTAGTCGGGATTTTGACAATTTTTTTCTCTCTCTCTCTCTCTCTGTCTCTTTTTTTTTTGTTCTCCTCACTCCACCCTCGCCCACCTCACCCCCCTGTCTCTTCGGTAGCCCGGGACACCTCATGCATGAAAATCATTTTCCTCGTGGAAACGTTCCCGCGCACGGCTTTTGACTGACGATCGTTTGCGTTTGTCTGGTTGCAGGTCTCAGCTCGACCGAGGAGAGACACGTGAGTAGATATTTCGTTTTCTATTTTCTCTTCTCTTTTTTTTTTCTCTCTTGTGTGTATTCTTTTTCCCGTTCAGTGTACAGGGTGGTCCTCGTTAACGGTCGGTATCGTTCAATCGAGTCTCTTAATCGCAATTGTAGATCCTCTTTTCGTGGTCACGTAAAGAGGCCTCGCGACAAACTTGTTGCGTAAACGCATTTTTAATTAGATTCGGGTCAGTCGTTTAATTTTTTTTTAAATGTCGCGGATCACTCTATACGCTCGCCGTGATTTCCTTTTTCGAGATTCCGAGGCATAAAAGCGGATTTCGGGGATGTCGACGGATTTGTACTAGAGAACTCGCCGTTAATTGGAATCCTATCTCCGCTGTTTGCTCTTTCGCCCTCCCTCTCCCCTCGTGTTTGCTCGTTGTCCCTTTTAAATTTCAACGAAGGACCAAGCTTGCCGGACTCGCGCGACACCGCGCGTATCGCGTTCGACGATAACATTTCGGGGTAAATTATTAATGGACGTTGAAGAGGTGCGGGGAGTCAACGCGACGCGTTGTGTCAGAATTTTCAAACGTCAGAGGCAGACCGTAGGAGGGGCGCAGGGGGAGGGCTGGACGTGCTTTATTTTTCACGTGTGTCGTAATTAAGGTTTACTACGCAAATGAAATTATGTCAGCGGCGCTGTTTTATCACGGATGAAACAATAACATCGTGCCGCGCCGGAGATTTATCGCCCTGTGTTTTCGTTCCGGTAAATATTTCGCCGCTGAACAGCAGACAAATCATTTATCGGAATGTCGAGTTAACAATCGGATTATCCGTCCAACTTCTACGTACGATCTATCGCGCGTAAATAAACAAACGAACGCGGATGGGCATTTTTTGCCGTTTATCCGTTTCGCTGCCGCTTGTTTCCGTCTGAAATTTTCAAGGATTTAATGACGTAGGGAAATAATCCAATCGAATCGAGTCGGGCAAACAACCAGGGCGCGCTAGCAACAAAAATTCCCACTATATTCCCGATGATTAAAATTATTTTAATGCCCGCGCCGGATCGTTAATACGCGATGCGCCCGCGATAGCGCCAAAGGAGAGAGTTCCTCGCGCGAACAGGCCCGCTGGACTTTCGTTCGCCGCGGAATTTTTCGTTCCCCGTCTCTGCTGCGCATAAATTATATGCACTTTGCACGACTATTCCTAATCCCCGGTTGCGGCGCGGTATACGCAACTCGACGTTACACCGTACAATGTGCTCGAGGCACGAGTGCTCGCGACGTGGGCCCCCTCCCCTCTCTCGCGGCACCCCACCCCCTCCCCCTTGTGTATTACAGCTACATTACACGCGTGTAACTTTCCGTGCGCGTGAAGGGTACAACGAGTGCTTCACCGTACTTCGCTCCCGAGCACCTACTGTACGCGCAATTATGTTTTCGACGAACGTGGGAGAGGTATAAAGTGGCGGAGAGGAAGGTGGGCGACTCGGGTTGGAAAAATTCAAGCGAAAACAGCTACGGTCTCGCGTTTCGACTTTTCATTCTCCCGCGCGCTGCGCCGCAACGATCCGTCAGCCAATAGCCAACATTTCCACGCTCCAAATTCTCCCAGTGCCATCCGAACCCCTTGCCCGGTACCCGACTCGCATTTCTCTGAACATTGCTCGGGATTGTCATCCACGTTGTTACTTGTATTTCAATAAAATTCCGCCGCTCAAACGCTGCCTGTTTCTAATCCACGGGGCATCAATCGCACTTTTGCCAACCCTATATCCATCTATCCATTGGAGCCGTCGCGCCACGACTTTCCACTTTCCAATACGATTCTCATGGGTGTCCAACGAAATTCGAACATCCTCCCTTTTCATTCGCGCGTGGAAGAGCGAACTCGAATCTTCCGATCAGTTTCTTTAAAACACTCTCCGTCCCGCGAGACACGCGTGTATACCTGGTGCTCCCTGTTCGACGGGATCATAGGAGAACGAGAGGGCCTGTTAAATGGAGCGAGCCGAAATTCCGCTGGGAATAGGGGCGATACCCTCTGTCGGCGGGCCGGATAGCATTAAAGTTACGAAAGTAATTACAGACGGATACTGGGCGCGATCGTATCGGTCCCGGGGATACAGTCCTCTTCTCCGTGGTCCAGGATCCCCCGTCCGGAAAGTTTTCGTTTCGACCGCGTAGCCGAAGGGGAGGCACGACTCGCCCCGTAGAAAATGCAAGTAACGACCTTCTTTCGGGCGCCCGCGCCGGGTGAAGCGACCGGGTACGCGGGCGAGGGACGAGGGCAGAAATAGGGATCAGCGTGGAAAGGGAGGAGGGAAGGAAAAAAATAATGGAAAGAGCCGGAGCACCCATAAAGAAGGGGGAGGTGGAAGGGGAGATAGCAGCGTGTATTATAGGTTTGCCGAGCCTGTAATCATCGCGGGACCGCGAAACGCCCATCGACGCCCTCTCATTCTGCCTCTCGCCATTCTATTTTCCTCTCTCCTTATTCGACCCCATCCTCGGGCAGTTTCCTCCGTTCTTTCGTTCCTGTTCTCGAAACACGCGCGTGTGTGTGCCCACGTCCCGTTCTCTCCCGTACCGTGCCGACTCTATAATCATTATCAACCTCTTCCCAAAGCATCCTCCTACCTCGCGTGCGTTTTTTTTCCCTCTACCTTCTCCTCGGTATCGCGCTTCCTTTAATTCCCTTGCTGTGCCCCGTGCGTGGTATTCTCGTTGCCGCCCCCGACCTGTGCGCTCCCTCCCCCGCACCCCTGTATTTTCTTCGGATTTTCGCGTCGGGTTCGCGATGCGCTGGGAATTCGATAATGGGCTCGAGAACGCGTCGCGTGCCTGTAAGCACGTAAATCTATCAAAAACTACGGGTACCTGCTTTTAAACGATGGGTATTGATTCCCGTGAAACAAAAAAATTATTTGTGACGTTTCAAATGAAAGTAACTTTGGGTTATTTTTATTTGCTGACAAATAAAGATAAAGTCTCATTTATTTGATACGTTTTTAAATTATTTTTTATTTAAATCGTTTTTCGAAATCGTTACCACCACCTGACGCTCGATCCCGTCCGGATCGCGTGGTCGATGTCGTCCGGGGATAGCAAAGCGGGGTGACAATTGCGTTTCGATGCCTTTTGAAACGCAGCCGGCCGCGGCGAAGTCGAAATCGATTATCGCGGGACGCGCTCGCGTGACAATTGATAATAACCGTCGACGCGGGTAATTACGGTTTTGTCACGTTGATCGGGCCGCGGGAAACATGTGGGTAATCCGTTGCGTTTCAGTCTACGCCCGGCTGTCTGTTATTTAACCGGAGATTAACGGCTGTGTAAACGTATACTTCTGTTCAAACAGCGTGCCTTCGTTCCGAGGTGTGTATCCGTTGAACGCGTGCGCGCTCCTTCGCTCGGCGCGTCGAGCCCCGGGTTTAATCGTCCTGATAAATCAAAAGCCTGGCCCCCGCGTCGATCCTAAAGCACGTCTTCCGTCGGCCATCCCCCATATCCGATCGGGGGGACGCTCTTCCCCCGTCCGCGCCCATTCGAGGGTCGCATAACGATTTTCGTCGGGTTACAGAGGAGCTCGATATCGCCCGGCAATAAGTACAATCGACCGCGGTCACCCCAGGACACTCACCACCCCATGCACATGAAGAAGATGAAGAAGGAGCAGGACAAAGACATCGGCCACGTAAGTGCCTATTCCCATGAAGCCCTCCTGTCAGTGAATGATCGCGGCGCGAAAGAAACGTTGAACCGTGCACGAGACTTCAAACAAGATAACGTCCCCGATTAGCCTTACCAATATGTACCGTAGATAATGCAAACTGTGCAATGTGTGCTGGCCAAACACCCACCGGGAGATAATAAATTCTTCGTTTCGTGAACTTTCCGTTAAATAACACTGATTCAGACTCCGCCGAGCGCGAATCCCGCGCACCTACGCGGCACTCGACTGTACAGTTGCGAATTTAAAGGGATGCGAATTACGCGTCTTCTCGATCTTCGATCACAGTTTCGGTCTTTCGGTAACCTGGATCATTCCCTGGGTACCACAGAGCGACGGTGAGAAAAGCGACCAGGACCTAGTGGTGGACGATGCCAGCGAGGGACCAACGAGCCCAGTTGTAAACGGCACGTCGTCGCCTCGGGAAAATGGATTGGACAAGGTACCGGCGATGGGTGCCGGGGTGCAGACGAAAAAGGACGTGCCGCCTCATTCGCCGAGAAGTGGGACCAGCAGTAACGCCAGCACACCGTCTGCCAAGAAGATGGAGGAGCGAGAGAAGCCGACGACACCGATCTCGAAACCCATGACGCCGACCTCGGGCTCCGGGATCGGCGGACTCGGCCTCAAGTCTTCAGGATCGGCGAAGCTACTTCAGGGACCGTCCCCTCCTGGTGTACCGACCGCCTACCCGCCTCACTATCCTCCCGGGCCACCGCCGCACCATCTGGCACCAGCTGGCCAACATCCTCACGTCGACATGATGGGTTACAACGGCTACGTGGCGCCTAGAGCACCACCTTCGCTTCAGCAACTGTACGATCCCCACGTGGCGATGAGGAATCCCATGGGATCGGTTGGAGTACCTGGAGGCAAACCGTGAGTACATGCACTTATTCACTGGACCACAGTTCTCGTGCACAGTGACTAGAATGAGCTACAGATTCGATTAAGCGACGATCGAGGAAAGTTTATAAAGTAGAAGTTTACTATTTACGTATAATTGCTACTCGCGATTAAGTGCATCTTTCAAAACAGTCATAGGAAAGCAGACTTTGATTCGAAGTCCCTTTTCTGTAGCCCGTCCGAGTTCCTAAAATTCACTGTGGAAATCGACGCCTCGTAGCTCGCTGTCGATCGATCGAGACGTACGATTATTTGATCTAGGCATCATCCGCTTGTGCGTTAAAAACGTCCGGGGAGTACGTAGTTCGGTGTAATTATAGTACAGCTGGGACAGCGGGGGCACCATTCGGTTTCAATGAAGATACAGAGCATCCGCGACTATGTACACGGAGGTGTTGCCTTGACGTTCAGTATCTTTTCGGTTTGGCATGTGACTCGCGCTCCCGACACCCGTAACCAGTTCTCCAAACAAATCTAAATCGGACGAAGGCTGTACAACTCGAAGCTGTTTGCTTTCGTATAGATGAAAAACGCATCGGTGCCGTCGGTATTTTAAGATAAGATAATTCGACCGCGCGTCGTTTGCTGTTTGCCCGGCGGATATTAAAGGGAAATATTTAGCGCGATCATTAACGCAAAAATTCGGTCAATAAATCTTTCGAGAGCCTGCTCGCTACCCGGGGATTTTCCAGCTCGCATTTCTCGCGTTTCATCGCTGAAGACCTCTCGCCTTTGCGTGAATGTGAACAGTGTATAGCGAGCTAGAGCGAGATCGCTAATGCGCATGCCGGAACAGAAGGTGTTTGTGCAAATTTGCTTCGAGTGTGGAGAAACTATACTGATTGCACAGAGTCATAGACTGTTAAACGTTAAACAATCAAAGGGTACACGGCACAGTGTTGTTGCAATCTCGCTATTTCTGCTCCATCAAATACAGGTTGTATTTCAGGGAAAGATAGGTGGTCGATACGCAGCGGTGTAACGCGGATTTTGTTAATGTTGTTCGACGTTCGGTCTGCTCGCCCAGCCAGGGCTCGTTATCTACGATTCTGTTTGCTATGAAAATTCAGCGAGCCCGTTGTTTATTGTAGCCGCGAACGGTTAAAATACGATGCGTTATCGATATTTTTTATTTTAATCGCGAACGTCTGTGCAGCGTGATTAATGTTCCAGATAAACACCGATAGGCCGCGCAACATTGTACATAAAGCGGGAATGAGCGCGTTTTCCTGGTATCCGCTAATGTACACTGTAACACGTGATTATGAAAAATGCATAGACGAAGAGATACGATGCTCGCGATTTTTATATAATTTTGTATTTATTCAAACGGCCAAGCGTACAATCGTTCCGCGATAAGCTATTTATAATCCACGTGTTAAGATCGTAAAGAGTGAGCTGAGAGTTTGTGAAAAATCCGGCTCAAGGGTGACACGTGGCTCTTTAAATTTTTTACTCAATATTCTTATCTTCAAATTAGACTTTAACTTCTTTTCCAGCGCTTCGCGTAAAGTGCCCATAACGACTAATTGCAATACGGACTATATTCTGATTGCAAACAGCCTTCGAGTTGTCAGGGTCCAATACGAATAAAATACTTTACTCTTTACCATCCACTTAAATCCTCCAACTTCTGCTTATCGAAATTTTAACGGAGAAGGTGCGCGTTTCGCGTAAAATTTATTTCTCCCGAACATGCAGCAAGTATTCGATCCACGGCTAACACTCCCCGCGAACTTATCTAGTTACCGAGCGCAGGGTGTCTGGCTCGGTAAACGGCTGGCCGGAAGAGCACCGTTAATATCGTTGGTTAAACACGCGAGTCTCACCGCACGGGTCGGATTTTTGTGGACGTTGCAGCGCGTACAGCTTCCACGTGTCGAGCGAGGGCCAGATGCAGCCTGTGCCCTTCCCACCGGATGCGCTGATCGGACAAGGGATACCCCGTCATGCGCGGCAAATTAATACCCTGAGCCACGGGGAGGTCGTGTGCGCCGTCACGATCTCGAATCCGACCAAGTACGTGTACACCGGCGGCAAAGGGTGCGTCAAGGTCTGGGACATCGGCCAGGGCGGTACAGGAAGCACCAAGTCGGTGTCGCAGCTCGACTGCCTGCAGCCCGATAACTACATCAGGTGAGTGCTTTTTACGAGCATAGTTCTGTCTCTGTTCCCTTCGAACCGGGGGTCTTCTTTCTGTTCCAAAGTGCAAGTAATACTTTCTTAACCTTTCGTGGTCACAGCTTCTTATAATCGCGAATTGATCACGTGGAGTTCACTGCACACCGGCGGCACTTTTGAGTTGCCATTTTCGTATTTCTGAATTTTTTTAACTTCGGTGATAATTGTCTTGTTTTAGAAATGTAAAATTTGATATGATGAAATTTGTA
Source organism: Andrena flavipes (assembly GCA_963971345.1). Classification (NCBI taxonomy): domain Eukaryota; kingdom Metazoa; phylum Arthropoda; class Insecta; order Hymenoptera; family Andrenidae; genus Andrena; species Andrena flavipes. Next base: position 2,927,042 of record OZ020482.1, read on the forward strand.
GTTGCGATTGTTTTTTATTGAAGTTTTCTAAATATCAGCAAATTTGTAAATAGGCATTAATATTAAGGCCTAAAAATTTACAGAAATATTAGCAAGGATATAAGATACTTCTAGAAGAAAATTGCCCGAGGTGCGATACACCCCGTGTGACTACGAATGGTGAAGTGTAAAAGATATTTGCTAGATGAGAAACGAGAAGGGAAATTGGGTAGAGGATGCTGATGTATGTATCAGAGCCGTGGTATCGTATTTTGAAGATTCTCTGTGTTGGAATTCTCGTTGAAAGTGATTGCATTTTGGCTTCGTCAGGCACCGAGGGAGTTCTGATATGGTATCAGTGCTTCTTTGGCGGACAGAGCCAGCTGAAGTGCGGCGGCGATACGTACACCGTAACAACTGTTGAATGCAGGAAATCGTGATAAATGCGAGGACGTGATAACCTCGAGAATCTCGATCGAGTGGTGTCTGCGTTTGTTGTGACAGCAGCGCGGCTGATTATATTTGCAAAAATCTCGGATAGCGGTTGATAAATGGTATTAGATAATTCAGAAGGAAGTGAGAACTGAGAGTAATACTTTGAAATATTTCCATGTATGCTGGATACGTATGACCGAGGTGGTCGCGGTAAATATAAATTTTATGAAAACGATTTTATGCTGAAAAGTGATTCAGTTCATAGCGATCTGCCATAGCTTCTGTAGCTTCCCTCGGTGGCTTATAAATATATCGTAAAAATGATGACACTCGTATCTGCGAGTAGATATAACAGAATCTCTACCATCTCTTTCAAGTTTAAATCCAGGGGAGAGTTGCCAATATTGTACTGGTCACTTAAATCGAACCTCATAATTTCGTCAATAATTAATGAATATAAACGACATCTGATGGTAAAAATATCAAGTAAATGCAAGATGAGCTTACACCCTATTTTGGGCGTGCTATAAACATTTTTCTTTTGCCGAAATCGTACCTTTTACAATTTACAGTATGTCACAAAAAGATTAATAACAGATTAATTTCTTCTAAGCAAAAGGTTAAACATGCTGGTGCCTAAAAGATACGAAATATATCGCTACATATTTCAATAAAAAAAAATTATGTAGTATTACTTTCAGTCACGTGAGATAGCCACGTTCTCGTCGAACAGATACATTGCGAAAGATCGATGCCAAGGAAGCATTCTATTCCACAGAAATACCCAGCAAAATTGCTGCCAGTTAGAATCTCATTTTACGGCCAAAGGGTTGAATCATTACGATCAGAAATCGTTCGATCGCAATCGCTTACACCGATAAATTCGGTATTCCGCGGGCGTAACGGTGAAAAATCGCGCGGACGGTGTCGAGGAATGGAATAAACGTTGCACATCGACACTTTTACGACACATTCGCGCGCGACGCACGTTTCAGCCGCTGAAAGGGGTGGAATAATATCGCGCTCGTATGACTGTTAATGCCCGCGCGGTAATTGAACCCCGCTGAACGGCGGTGGAGGTGGTACCCCCGCCCCCTCGTTTTTCCTTTTTCCGAACACACCCGGCCCCGGGTCCGCTCGCAAATTTAATACATTCGCCACGGTAATGCATGTCTCCCTACATTAAAAGCTACTTTATGATCCATCGGTCACAGTTGCTAATCACGGCGCGGGGCACGGTCGGCCGATTTCGGCACGCTCGGACGCGCAAAAATGATTACCAATTTTAAACTGCTGTGAAACCGAGCGGGGGGGGCACTCGAATTTCCGACGCCGCCGTTCGAACGCTCGCGCCATAAATCGTTTTATTCGGCGCGCGCGCGCCTATCGCTGTGCACAGGCCGTTTTATCGATAAACGAGATTGAAGGAGAATTACTGCTCAGAATGCATTGTTAGGTTTCGCGGTGGCCGCGCGTTTATTACGCGTCACGCGATCGCGCCGTAAATCCCGGGGATCATCGCGATCGGTAATTGAAGGATCGACGTTAAACAGTCGAATTTCCGCGTCCTTGCGATATAACCATTATGTAACGCACGCTATGAAACGGGAGTAACGAACAGAGGGAATAAAGATGGAGCGGAGTGTTTAACCTGTCCCATCCTGGATGTGCACAGGTCGGTGAAGCTGCTACCAGACGGCAGGACGTTGATAGTGGGTGGCGAGGCGAGTCGGCTGAGTATCTGGGACCTGGCCAGCCCCACGCCGAGGATCAAGGCTGAATTAATCTCTTCCGCCCCCGCCTGCTACGCCCTGGCGATCTCGCCGGACTCGAAGGTCTGCTTCAGCTGCTGCAGCGACGGCAACATCGCCGTCTGGGATCTCCAGAATCAGACGCTGGTCAGGCAGTTCCAAGGGCACACGGACGGCGCCTCCTGCATCGACATCTCCGCGGACGGCTCGAAATTGTGGACCGGTGGCTTGGACAACACCGTTCGCTCCTGGGACCTGCGGGAGGGCAGGCAACTCCAGCAGCACGACTTCACCTCGCAGATATTTTCGCTGGGCTACTGTCCCACGGGAGAGTGGCTGGCCGTGGGCATGGAGAACTCCAACGTGGAGGTGCTGCACGCCACGAAACCGGACAAATATCAGCTCCAGTTGCACGGGTCCTGCGTGCTGTCGCTCAGATTCGCGTCCTGCGGCAAGTGGTTCGTCTCCACCGGCAAGGACAATCTGCTGAACGCGTGGCGCACGCCTTATGGTGCCTCGATATTCCAGGTGAGGATCGTTCAGTTTTATTTCGGGTAACGAGGTGACTAGGGGAGATCTAGGCGAATCGTATCAAAATCAAAATTCAATCCACGTAAATAATTAACGTTTCTATCGCGATGTAACAAACATGGCTGAATTCTTATTCTCATCCGATTCGCCTCGATCCACGCTAGTTCTACGAGATTGTTCTGCATTCGGTTCCTGCTTCTCGGGTAGTCTTGTCTTCTGAAATCCAGGCTGATCCTTCATTGCGCCGTGCAGTACCGACCGCTCTAAGTTTTTTGTTATATCTTGGGTTAGCGCGTTTGTAGTATAGATGACACTTAGTAAGAGGAGGGAAATTATTTTTGAGAAATTTAATAACAAGAAGTGATAATTCGCAAAAGTAAAAAAGTTGTAACTTCTAGGAAACGAAAAATTGTCGTCCAGTACCAACTAACTATTAAATTAGTAGATTTTTAGGTCTAAATGATTAATAAAAAGACATTTAATTAGTACAATACAAGATTTTTGAAGTACATAAATAGTAGATATATTCTTCGTCTAACTTCGTCTAACGCGTAATACTCTCAGCTGGGGAACCAAGAATTAGCTAAGATCCCTGCCAAATATCTCTCACTTAGAACTCAGAACCCCCGCGTCCTCTCGGACGATCGTCCGCCGTTGAATCAGCTCGCGTAGAAAACGTGTGTTGCGTTGCTTTCAGTCGAAGGAATCGTCGTCGGTGCTGAGCTGCGATATATCTGCGGACGACAGGTACATCGTCACCGGTTCCGGTGACAAGAAGGCAACCGTCTACGAGGTGATGTACTGAACGAAACCGCGACGGGATACCGAACTCGTTCCAAGGTGAAGCTTCTCCTCCGCGTGGGTGTACATATAACATAGGTTTTCTTATACGACACTATGAGAGACGTTTGTTGCCCGTTGTTCTTGTTATTGTTGTTGTTGTTACTCTTGACGAGGAAATGGACCCGTGCAAAGAAACGAGCCGAACGAACTAGAGGTCCGAGGGTCCACGATCGACGGGGCAACGGTGACCGTGACCGTTCTCCTTCGAGAGGCGCGCGAAAATCGTTTGACCTCTTATGGATGGAATCCGCGAAACAAAAAAAAAAAAGAAAAAGAAGAAGCGAGAATGAAACGGGAGGGAACAATTGTTTTGTTTCTGTCCGAATCAATCGATTATCCGGGTCGCATAGATTTTTCTCCCCAACCGATCAATTTTTTTTACTCGAGAGTCTCGAATTCAGTTCGTTCCGCTCGTCGCGTGTGATCGCCTTTGGCAGGCCCCGCGCGCGTTAATTAGAGTTAAAACGCTGGCATTCGTATCGTCCCCTAACCCCCACTTTCCCCCTTGTACATTTTGTATATACGTATACATATTATATATAAACATACACACAAAGACACGCATACACCCACACACGACACACACACACAGACAGACACACATCGGTCTTTAAGTACATCGTCATATTTTTCTACGTCCCTTAAAAGTGAGACGGTAAGCGAAGAGTTGATAAGAAGGAAGAAACAAACAGAGGCGTGTAAATATTGTCAGGCTTAGAGAATGTAAGTGAAGACAAGTTGAGGCGAGAGACGATTAAATAAAAAGGTGATACTCGAGACTATAAACACCGGCATCGATTTATTCATCCACCACAGTCATTTCCATAGAGAAGCGGAGGATCAGCAAGAAGGACACAGAATGATTTCGCACCCGCCGAGGATCATTGTCTACGAAGGTACGTACACGCGCGAATATTCCCCCTTGTTCTGCATTGGTAATGTAACAACCGACGAGCGAAGGGATTCGCGCGGGGGGGAAGGTTGCCGAAACTATAAAACAGGGGCGTCACCTCTGCGTGGTCCATAAATGTGTTAGCGGCCGGCGACAGAGTAACGCGGGCTGTCGGAGCGGGAAAAAGCGCGTGGCATCAACAATATTTAGCCAGAACGCTGGCGGGATCGTGTCGCGAAAATCACGACATCGTTTCGTCGATAAAAAAAAAAAAAAGAGCCACAGGCTACGTGTCGCGGTGGGCCACGCGTTTCGCACCGATTTCCACCGGGAGACAAATTGCGGCCAACGCGATGGTGTCCAGCCAAACTCCGCCGACGGCTTTTGCCACGCGAAAATGCACCGATTCCCGTTGGGTCACTGAAGTTCAGCCGCGCTGGCCCGTGGCGGCTTCTCGTCTGAGACCCGCGTGCTGTTGGCGGATTTAAAGCTGGGTTACCTGGGTCCAGCGGCAACTAAGGGCAGTGACGATGGAATAAACGCGTATTAAGTGACTTCGCGATTAAAACGTACAAGTTGGTGTTAGGAATTTTCAGAGCATTGGGTTTGCTAGCGAATTAATTCTGTTCCTACAAGATAGCCTCCAAGGTAGAAGAAGCTTGATAACTTAAAAAATGTATTGCAAGAAATATTAGAGAAAGTGTAGTATGAATATTATTGTATGAACGGTGTTACAAATTAGATACCGTTAGTTGTTTATTAGATACTTCGGTGTTCCAAATTACCAACAGTATTCTAAATATGCTGCACTTTCTGTACATAAAAAGGGGACAGGGGGTTGGAATATAAAATACTACAAATTCTTATACTGGGGGAGAAAGGGAGTAAGAAATCGCCAAAATTACCCTTACGAAATTTAAGGACAGCCCCCCCCTTAATCACTATCCACCAACCATTCACCAAATTCCTGAACCCCCCGTGTTAATATCTATCTCCAGACTGTACTCCAGGATTTACTCAAGATTTAGAAAGAAAGTGCATAAACAGACGTGTAAAAATGTGCGAGTTTAAAATCGCCATGGGGTCAGAGCCCGGGGCTCGTGCGAATCGTGCCACCCGGTACGTAATTAGCGATGCAATCCACGCTCGCGTAGCGCATATTCAATGGAAGGTTCATCGGCGTAATGTTATTATAATAGTGGCGCGTTTTGCATATGTGACTGGGTAGCGGCGCGGAGGGTTTGAGGGCGAGTGGACGCCGCGTGGGAGGAGAAGGAGGAGAAGGAGGATGGAACGAAGAGGACTATCGCAGTGACGGGGCGCGAAGTGGTGGGTCGAGGGTAGAGGGGGGGGGGAGGGGGAGGGGGACGATTTTACACGAGCTTTGCCGCACGCCAGGCGTATTTGCATGGTAATGATATGCGACGCGGCAGGGTCGATTGGGCTGGTGGTGGTAAACGGGCTGGGGGGGCGGAGAGAGGACTGGAGGGGTGGGCTAGGGGGTTGCTGAAACGCCGTTGGCATTTTGCGCGCAGGTTTTGAATGTCGCGGCTAAATGCACCGGTTATTACGGTTAATTCAGTCGACGGAGAAGCGAACAGCCGTCCGAGCTGGCTCTATTTATCCCCGCGCATTCGTTCTCCTTTATTGCGTTAGGGTTCGTTTACAACTGCACGTGACAGGGCCACGAGGAATACTTTGCCTTGAGTAAGCGACGAAGGACGCGTCTGGTATACACGCTCTCTCAAATTATAGTCGAGGCGAAATGTTTCAGCTGTTGGAAATCACCGAGCGTGTCCACCCCCGCCCGCGCTATTTCAAACAACCGTCCGAATTCTTTATCCGGAACGTAACACTTACGATCCAACAACAGGTCTCGATAACTCTGCTCCACCCACGGCGTACGCCTGCACGCCTCGACGTCCCGTTCAACTCGAGTCCTCCCTCTAATCTCCAACGGATCCCGCGATGTATTATAGTATCTCGACCGTGGAAACGGGCCCTTAATCGCAGGCCAGCTGCCGCACCGCGATCGCCACCTCCGGTCGGCCGTTTCTTTGCGTCATCGGTTTAATCGTTTACACCGGCCAGGAGTTTGTTCTGCGGTAAGGGGATTAACGAGCGTGGGTCTGCCCGCTGGATCGGCAAACGCGCCGCGTAATGACTTAATCGGCATCTGGCCGGGCAGCGTTTTATTCCATTAGAAATGCCATTTTCCCGCGGTGGTCGAGCGGAGGGGCCTGATCGCCAGGCAGAACGTGTCCGGCCCCCGTTTTCCATCGTCGTTCGAGCGGATGCGGCGACGGGCAGGGCCCGATCGATCGATCGCCGATCGCTGCTCCGACACCGTGTAATCTCCATTTCGCGAGTATAAAAAAAAAAGATGGAAAGAGGCCGCGTAACAGCGTAACAGCGTAATAAGCGGAGCGTAGCGCTATCATTCGGGATCGTTAGCGGGAGACGGTAACTCGGAACTTTCCGCTGGACGTGCCGCGACGGCCTATTACCCTGTTCCCGCGCCCCGGCGATGTCCAATTTCGCGGGCGGCCAGTGTACACCTTTTACGGGCCGTGTACCGTGTCGTATGTTGGTCACGCGTTCCATCGCTCGTCCCGGCGCTTCTACGAGGCCACGAACAGCCTGTTCAACGGCGCGACGAAACACGAACCGAAGCCCCGGCCATCACGGTGAACACTCGAGCGTGCCGGAGTTGCGCAGCGTTTCGGTCGCTGACGGACCTCCGTGGAGACCGAATCTCGGTGGACCTTGCCGCTGTCTGCTACGGACCACCGCAGAAGCGTCACCTACTTTTTGCGTCCCTGAGTTGGTTCCCGGTAGGATGAATCCTTGGGGCACTGTATCTTATCACTCAAACATCTCGGAACATATTAAGGTAATTCAGAGATGGGCAAAATTTGAATTTAAATAAAATTGCAAATAACGAATAAAAGTTAATAACAGAAATATACGAGATGAAATGAAAAAAAAAAATTATGGAGCGGCGAGATATCCACAAATTAGAATCATTATCGGATGCAGTATTTTTAGTTTATTTCAACCAAAAAAAAAAAACAAATTTAAGCCATCAACATTTTGGGCACAGTATTCCATATTTTATTGCGAATCGCTCAGCAAGTCATGCAGGTGTTGAATAAAATATAGAATAAAATATATTTTAACTTCTATTCCTTATTCGAAATTTTATTTAAATAAAAAATTTGCCCATCTCTGGGGTAATCATACTAATTCGGTATTTCAGGGTTCCCTGGAATTAAATACAGCTCTTTCCATTTTATTTCTTTTAGATTCTTGATTTGTGTCAGATTAGTAAGCGGGAACGTGTTTCCCTTTTTACTTTTAAAGATTTTGCTGTATTTCATTGCATAATTTAGGTACGCTGAGAATTTCACGACAGGTGCGGCAACTCTCCCAAAATTATCCCATCCGTATAACAGAAAGTCATTCCTCCACGTCAGTGGATCGTCAGGATACTCCCGAATGCGTATTTGCCTGCGAGCTGACGCGTTCTCAGCTCGTCAGCGTTCCTCGATGGAAGGAACGAGATCTCTTTAGTACTCGTTACTCGCCGCTCGTTACACCGAGCAAAATTACAGCCAAGCGGAGCCTCCGCGCGGCGACGATCCCACCGATCGCCTACCGGCGCCGCTTTCGACGCGGCCACGGCGAGAAAGAAACGGCGCAATAAATGTCGGCGCGGTTTTTTAGTCGGCGCACCGCGGGGGACCACCCAGGCGTTGATACGCGCGGGCCAGCACGCACGTAGCCGCGTACACGCGTTCGCGTTTCGAAGCAGGGCGGAGGCGGTCAGGCGGGCACGGGCACCCACACTCAAAGCGCTAATTTTCTCTCTGTCCGTCGGCGAGCCGACCTACGTGCCGCGGTACGGCGCGGCATGGCGCGGCGCGGTGCTCACACAAACGTGGCAAATTAACAGGCACGCAAATGAGCGAGTTCACGCGCTCGCTTTCATGTTGCCCCGCGTCTCTCTCGTCACAATTGGACACTAATAAACGCGCCAACCTGCGCCTCTCTCTCTCTCCCTCTCGCCTGTCCCAATCCCCATCATCCCTTATCCGCTACTATTCTGCGTCGTGTAGCTCTATTGCCCTGCGTCCCGTCTCTGCCCGCCCGTAACGAACTGTGCCTAGCATTCGCGTTTCCTGTTCCATCCCCCTTCTCCGTCGCATCTCGCGCCGATGTTCCGCGCGTTATTAGACGCTGGGGAGAGTTCCTCGGGTGGCTTCGCTGCAAAGAATTCGTTTATTAGGGTAAAGGGCTCAAATTTCCTCCCTCATTAGTCATGAAAATTATCTTTGAACGTTTAGTACTTTAGAACGTCTTAGTACTTATCCACGAATCGCAAAATGTAATTAAGTCGTGGCAATACGAGATAACAAACAAAATGTGAGATCTGAAAATGTTCCTAATTTCGTCCCCTAAAAAAAAGTTTGTAAAACGGGAAATAAATTGAAGAATTAATTTTCTGTGTGCAAGCAATTACGGCAAATCAACGTCTTCTTTTTCAACTCCTTACTCCACTGTTTTCGTTTCGGCATCCACAAAACATTGAAGCATTTCTACGAAAATTGCCTGAAAACCGATAAAAGATAATTCACTACTTAATGACACCGAAGATGCAACCATAGGAATCGAGAAACGAAGGGGACGAAATTTTAGCCCTACTTGCTCGACTTGGGATTCGGTTACTGGTTACTTAATTGGATGCAGATCGTGCAAGCGCATCGATGCTCCTCGGTGAAAATCCGCGTGGAAATAATGAGGGGCAACGTGAAAGAAGGAGGATCAAGCTTGCTGCAGGTTTGCATCTCATCCTTCTTATTCCGTGGATCGATCGGAAAGCGTTTCTTGGGAACGGTGGAGAGCGGCAGCAGTGATATGTAATCTTGCTCGTCGATGGAGAGAACTCGATCTCGGTATCCACGGTGATTTGCATGCATTGGACGAATGCAGGATTATCTGGGGTTCGTTTGGTAGCGGAGGGAGATAGGAAAAAAGGACGATTTCCGCGATTCCAGTGCGAAGTACTTTGCGTCTTCAAATGGGAAACGTGCATCTGCATTCATAAACTATTTCGCGAAGGTGGGGCGTGTTTCTAAGCCTCCGAGCGTTAAAAGAGACGATTATTAGGCACGGGAGCTCGTCGCTGCAAATATTGTATCAGCAATTTTTTATCGGTGTCGGTGGAAATGCTTCCGTGTAATTTCGAGATTTTTGGGTCATGGGACCGCGTCACGGGGCGCGCCACCGGACCTGTTTCCACGTACACGTGGTCGGCGTACGTGCGAACCGTGAAAAGCTGAGGTGACACGCCAGCCATGAAAACGTAACTGCCCCGTGGCGGGTTGTTTTTCTCCCGTGTGTTAATGCAACGACAAAAATTGCGGTATTGGGAACGTGCGTGCCTCCGCACCTGCTTGCGCGTGTCGAAACCGCTGCGTATTGCAACCTTTGCGTGTCCATAACGCTGAAATTTCGTTTTCCCCCGCGAGCCTGCTGCACAATGGATTTTCGACTTCCGCTTTTTACGCTCCCGATATCGACGAAGCGTTTAACTACCGGGTACACGGCACAACCCGAAACGGGACGCTGTTTTTCTGCCAGGATTTCGAGTGGCCAAAAAGGGCACCTTATCAAGATTCAATCTACGCCAAAAGCAGGGGCGAATTTGTACCTATACAGGCTGAATAGGTTGCAGCCTTCTTAACGTTTCAATAAATAATAGGTACATAGATACCTAGAATAGAATGGGGTAAAATTTCGGTCGAAAAATGACTTTTTTCACATATTTCCATCGATTTCACCCGAACTACCGAACCGATTTGAAAATATTGTAAGGTAAATTTGTTGGTGATTCAATCATCTTTAATTTGACATAACTTTCGACCATATCGGTCAATCGCAACACGAGGTATTCGCAATTAAGTGGGATCACCTTTTTGACAGACAGGTAAAAAGTTCACCTGTTGATATCTCCAAAACATATCCACAGAAAAAAATTTACACCTTATTTTCGGAATCTGCGGCCCATTTTACATAATTAAAAAAATAGTGGCAGCTGCTGAGCAAAATGGCTGTAAACTAGTGTTATTTTCAAGTGTCACCGAATATTTCTATTTAACGTTTACATTTTAATTCTTCGCATTATTGATAACCTTCATTTACATCCCAGTAGAAAAATATTTCTTAAAATATTTCATACCGTTCGAAATATTTCACCTACTCAACACAGTCGCACTGCTCGAACCACATTCAAGGCGTACGGATTTTCGGAGCCACCCGAAACAATTCCAGCTAGTCCCTTCTTTCGAGCGGTCCGAAACAATTCGGGCCATCCGGTTCTTCCGGGCGGCCCGAAACAATTCGGACTACCCGAATTTTTCAAGCCGCCCGAACAAATTCGAGCTACCTGGATTTTTCGGCCCGCCCGAATTTTACGGGTACCCGGTTCGGCCTGGTCAGTCGAGCCGTGGCAGGCTCGGCTCGCTTCATTCGAGTACCCGAGCGGCTCTAATTGTATGTAGGAAAATAAAACACTTTTGTGGACATTTCTATTTGCGTTCTTTTATCTCACAACACGCGAACTTTTGTCCCACATATCGGATAAAAGTTCGCATTTGACACTTTTCGAAAAAATACAGGAGTAACGAAATCGAGCCCAGTATCTGAAAAACCATCTTTACCACCGATACATCCTCGAACTCCAACGAGCCCGGCCGCAAGACCGCACAAAGCCACTTCCCCTGTAACTCCAATGCACGCGGATGAAAGACTTCCTCGTTACCCAGAAACGATCAACGGCAAGCGCCCGATGTGCACAAAAGCAGAAAGAAGCTCGCACTGCCGATACGTCAATTAGAGATCCTCCAGGGACTCGCGATTAAAATCGGCCGGGCACGTGTATGTAGAGCGGAGGCGATGCTCGCGTCCTTGCCTCGAAGAAGACGCCGGGGCCGGTCGGCAACGCAGCGGAATCGACGTAAGACGGCAGCTGGGTCCGTGGAATCGTAAACGCGGCTAAACACGTGTATAGGAGCATAAAAGTCGGCGTTCTCTCCCTCCGCGCGCTGCATAAATATACGGGCGCCCCTTTAGCCGATGAGTCGTGGTACGGTTTAAGTTGCTCGGTAGCCGGTGTAGCCGTAAACGAGGGGCAGAGAGGGCTGGAAGAGGAAGGCGAGGGAAGGCGGAATTTATCGTGCAGCCTGGCCGGCGCAGCTGAGTGAATCGCTGCAATTACATGCCAAGGTAATTGCACACGGCGACCGGAGATTTTTATCCTCGCACCTTCCACAAAGAACTTCCCCTCCCAGGCTATTCAATTTATTCGTTCTCGTGTCTACGGATCGACGCCGGGCCCCCAGCCGCAAAAACACACCCTCCCGGCTTGCGCTTTTTCGCTCTGCTCGTTGAAAAATTCCGCTACGCGAACGCTTTCCGACCGCGGCCGTATCTAAGGCGGATCGGGAACGGACTCGGTCGGCAGCCGTGCACGCGGTATGCCCCGCGGCTGCGCGCCTCGATACGGATCGGATGCAAATGACCGACGCGCGGTCTGATTAATTGCCCGCGATTACTCGCCCCAGCTATTCGCGACGATTAAGGAGTTCGATTTATGCAACGGGCCGCGAGTGTCTGAGCAACATAGTTTCTTGCCGCATTGTACGCGCGTATATAGTCGGTAATTGTATCGCTTGATTTTAGACCGCCGGACCTAGCTGGTTCTGCCTGGCTTGATCTTTCGATTTGATCGCGAGCGAATTTACATAAACTGATGGAGATTAATCGCCGTTTCCTGTTGTACGCGCTGGGCGGATAGTTTGGATAGAACTGTCGTTGAGTATCGTTAAAATCGTTGGGAGTGTAGGGCAGTGGCTCACAGGGACGGAGCTAGGTTGTATAGCGCCCGGAACAAGGATTCTGTATGGCGACACCTCCTCCCCAAATATTTTATCTCCTTGTAGATATTGTCTATCTTAGGAGGTTGGCTTCACACTTTACATAAAAAAGACTTGTAATAAACGTGTTTATTAACTGGTTTCAAACATATTGTAGGTATTCTAATTTATTTGCTGTTTGATAACAGATAACTTGGTTTTTCCTTACAAAGGTTACCCACGTAAAAGTCTGAAAATCAATTTCAGGATTTTGTCCTAATCAACCCCGACGAAGTGGTGGAAAGGAGTGAAATGTTTTCACGGAGTCCTTAATATCTCTCAAGCCCGAAGTGAAGCGCGAGGGTAGTTTACTAGTTCTTTAAATAAACTTTTATGATCACCTAATGAATTTCATTGAACTCGCATTGAAAATATTTTTACCCATAAAACTCGACTCCCCTGAAGATTAAATCCTGAGTGCGCTACTGGTGTAGGGGTTCCTGGTGTACCGAAGTATTTATGCGTCGGGGTGCGGGGTTGCTAGTGTCGAGGAATTTTGCCTACCTACTCGAGATAATGAGGTAGCAACGAAACTTCGAAATCAATTAACATTTCTGCAGATCGAAGCTACTTTCCAGGTAAAAGGAACCCGCTTAAAAATATGAGCCCGCGACAAGGAGGCTGTGCAATACGATCGATGCGCTCTCTCCCGCGTCGTCACTTAAAAACCCATTCGATTCTCGAAAGTTCTGTTCGTTCGGCATTAAGCAATTACCGCGCCACCCGGGGGATCGTTAACAGCGTGGATGTCGGCGCAACTCTCTCCCGGACATCTCGTTCGACCAGGAGGGGGAGGGGGGGGGAGAGACATACGTTTTCCAGGGCTCGCTGCGGGCGAAAAAGAAAGGAAGAGAGTAGCGTGTCGCGACGGCTCGTTAACGTGTTCTTAGGGGGCGTTTCGATGATCGATCGGCGCGAAATTAGCGAGATAAGCGGCTGCAACGTTAGCGGCAGAGGAGGAGGCGAACGGGGAGGGCTATCGTTGGTCCAGGCAACGAGTTCGTGTGCAACGTTAACGGGGCTACTCGATGGCGGAGGTGCAGCCAGCGAGCGCGGAGGAGGCGGAGGGCATCGGCGGCGGCGGTGGTTATCCAGATAGCAGATAGCCAGGACGGTGGTCTCGTTTGCGGTTTGACCACCCTTGTGGTGCACTGCCCTAACCGCCCCTAACCACCATACCGCACCATCCGCAGCCGGGTGGTGTGTGCAACCGGCGATAATGTCGCCCTTGCTGCGGCCGATGCATGTCGTTGCACCGGCCACGCTCCGGGCAGCGTGTCCTAGGGAAATCTGTCCTCTCCGTCCCGCTTCCTGCTAAGCCCGTCTTCCGATCCCCTCCTCCCCTCTCTTTCTCTCTCTCTGTCATCCTTTCGACAGGCTGCGCGAGTTTGTTCGCTCCGTTTCTTTCTCTTTTCCCTTGCTGACCTTTATTTTCCCCTTTGTCGGCCGCCCCTTCGATTACTCCCAGGCGCAAGGAGAGAAGGAAAAAAAAGGCGCGATACCGGATGATCCCGATTAAAACGGGCCCGAACACGCCGGGCTAAACGTCTTACCGGATTACTCCGCGGTGTCCGACACGGGACAGGTTCATCGTCTACCCGCGAGCGACACGGCCGAAGGACAAGCTTCGGCTCGCGGACAAGTTAATTACATTCGTCGCGGTATCTCGATATTTAAGGCGATCCGGTATTAAAAGCGAGGAGGCATTTATTTCCCGAAAGCGGGCCACATACCATCCGGGGCTTAACGACCGGCTACTTGCCGTTTCGCGTCACGCCGATGCTAATTGAGCGGCTCGGTGGGTTTAGGGATGTTGAACAAATATTTATGTGTCGAACATTCGATATTTTCGGTACGATATTTTTCAATCCGATATATCGATAGTTAGATATTAAAATCGGCATCGACAATTAATATTCTAGTTTCCAATAATCGTATTAAGTTGACAGGAGAGCATATAAAACAAAAGCTTTTCTTGAAAACTATTCCTGGAAAATAATAGATTCATTAATTTTTATATTTTTTTCAATCTACCTACTTAATTTTTGTACTTTTAATTTTTTTCTATTACATTTTTTACATTATATAACAACATGTTTCAAAAACCTGCTAATGTTCCCTCAGTTTACGGTACCAAATGCATCGTTCTGAAAATATCAACATCCCTAGGTGGGGATCCAGGAGGGTTTTCGAAAGTCGGTGGGCGGCAAGTGTACGCAATTACTCTTCCCAATTGCTGTTTAAAGTTTGAGGTGTAAAAGTGGCGAGCTGAATGGGCGTGGAAAATGGTCACGCGGTTATACACCTGCCGAGATATATAACCTTTTCTTCGCGGTGCGGTGTAATAAAGCACGTATATCAGAGAAGCAACATTTCATATGCGCCAATCCAATATATCGACTGGCTGTAACGCGAGGAAGCATCAAGTGCAGCGAGCTGGACGGAGCAAGCAGCCAGAGCGTTTAAGTGGCCGCTTTGGAGGTTCGTCGCCGCAGGAAACTGGTCCTCCTCGTGCGCGCGAGTGTATCCAACGTCCCTCGGACGTGTTGCCCGTATTGCGAGAGTCGATACGCCGCGGGAACGCAAGGGGCAATGGTTCTTCTCGATGACTGTATCCCTCGGCCGTGTCCCCAGTCAGAAATTAACCCCTCGAGGCACTCGGCCGTGTTGACGAGGACGCTCGACAACGGGAGGAAACGTTTCTACGAGGCGAATCATCGGTCGGGACAAGTGATGGGCCACGATCTTGTACGCGTAGACGCGTGTACGGGCGCACAAACCCAGCGCGTCGGTGTACGCACAGACGGAGGGCGAGGCGCAGTGCAGTGCAACCGCACGTGTGTACACTTTACATATGTATACCTTGCACACGACGTATGTACACTGCGTAACGCCTATACGACAACGGGCCGCGCCTAACGAACCGAAATGATACCTAACCAGTAGTCGTCGCGTGTGTATGCACGGGCGTGAGCGGTGGCGCGCGAGCGAGCGAGCGAGCGGGCGAGTGCTTCGACACGGCCACGCCATGGAACACGTGTCGCCGCGCACAAGAGAGCAGCAGGCTCGCTTAATGCTCGGGCATTAACGCTAATTGATGGATTGTTTTTAATATTTAACGCTTCGTCTCTTCCCCAGCTCCTTCCGTCTCGTCGCGTCGCTCCTCTCCCCGACCCCGAGACTCTTTTTTGTCCACTCTCCCCGTCGTCTTTCCTCGTCCAACGCCGCGTCATATAGGTCGAACGATTCGATCCTCTTCCTCCCCAGCCGTATCGCCTCATCTGCGGCCAGCTGACCACGATCTACGAACACACGCTCTTCGGCTCATCGTGACCACGCACGCACACCGCTGCCGGGAGCACTTGGGTCGCGTACAGGCTGCACGAAAAGTGGTGGTCATGATTCTCGTGGATGAAACAGTGCGCTTGAAATGGTCGATATGTATTCAGTTGGAAGAGATCGCGCCAAAGTGTGCGCTGAGCTTGAAATTCTATTTCACCCCTTTATCCCTCGTTGTCAATTTTCGTGGAAATTTCAGCTTTCCCAAATAAAGAGCTCGGGAATTTATAGACATTTAGCCGATGCACCTGACGTCGATCATCTCGCGTAGATTTGTCAGCAAAAGATCCGCGACCGTTACTTCTTCCACACCCTGTACGTATCCATCGTGCACGAAAAGCGGGCCGCGAAGACACGACGTAGACCAAGGAGAGCTTGACGACGACGGCACCGGGCGACGAAGACAACGGGGACGACGAGGAAGACGAAGAAGACAACGTCGGAACAACACGATCATGCCGTGGCTGGTATATACCAGGAGGAGCGGCCGTAAGAGGGAAAGAGAGAGGATAAAAAGACGACGGCGGGGTGGGGAAGGGAGAAGAGGCCTGTGAGATAGCCGTGCAGCCGACACATACGGTAGTCGCAGATCGGCGAGGCAGACAAGGGACTCGAGCAAGCAAAATGGAGGGCAGGCGAGCGTGGAATATAAAAGGAGGAACGTGAATTCATATCTCGTCCGGGGGATCTCGCTGCTTTGCGCCGCTGAGAGACTGTGTTTTCGTGGGACGGGGATAGACGGAGAAAGGCGTCGGCCCTCGGGCTGGTGGAGAAGCGAGCGGGACGATCTCGGGTAGAAAAGGGTGGAGAAAGGGTGAAAGAGGAGAGAGAGAAAGAAGGATTAGCGTTGGGTAGCAAGAGGGCCGGAGGGGCAGGGGGTGAAGGAAGGAAAGACCGCGGGGAAGGAGAATGAGAGACTCGAGGAACAGCCGGCCGCGGTCGGGTATATCGTATCTGTCGGGAGTGCGAGGACGACGTTCGAATATCCCACGATTAGCGGGAGAGAGAAGGGACACGGTTGCGGTATTAGGGCGACCGAAACGGCAATCTGTCGGCCGCAGGTGGAACGAGGACGGACGGCGGCAGTCCGCGTGGACCGGCACCGTCGAAACGAGCGCCGGGAACCGACCAATCGCTGCTCACCGGCGACCAATCGCCGCGACGAGAGACGAATCCACGCTCGACTACTGCCGTCGTCTCATCTCTCACCCGGGCCAGTCGTCCCCGAACCACGCAAGGAGGTAGGCTCTTTTGTCTCGCGAAGCTGTGAATACACGATGCGTATACACAATGGCCCCTGCTAAGGGTACCGCCGTGTGCTCTGCCGTGTAGGCAGGTGAGAAAGTACGGAGACAGAGAAGCACAGACCCCGCTACAAAATTCCCCGAGTATTCAACGGCATTACCATGGATATAACGTGTGGTTTTTCGACTAGGTTTTTCAGACAGCCCACCGACCGGGGGCTACGATGATAAAACCGCGCGGACAGATTAGTTCCGATTCCGGCGGCGCGCGGCTGCCCGTACCGAGTGTAAAATTATTCCTTCGCTCTTCCATCCGATAGTCGAGCTTCTTTTTGTCTCGCCTCTGGGACATCGACGTCTTCGGCATTTCGGGGTCAAGAAATCACGATTGCCGCGAGTCTTTCAAGTGTTTTAAAACAGATTTCATTGAGAAATTCGAAAAATTGCGACAGTTACTGCGCAAAAAATAAAGGACGGGCCATGCAGGTAAACGCGCCGCGGCGTTTCTCTCAAAACTATGTTTCTCAAGACGGTGAACATCGTAACTCGAGAACGGATTGATGTTTTATGTTGAAATTTTAACTGAACCTACAAAACACTTTTCTCCGCAAGGTGGAACTCGTTCACTAAGATCGCACAACTGTAACAACATTTAAGATAACATTTATCGTAGAATTATTTCTGGAAAATCCTTCAAAGTTGATATATGTTGTATAACTCCGTGAATTTTTATATGGCTTCGCCACATGGAGCTGTGCTTACGCAAGCACTAACTTTGATGTCTTGTATATTAATTAATTTTTAATATTTTGTAAGCATCCTTATTTAACAATACGTCTTGTATCTCTAAGGAAGAAGTGTTAAAAGAGCAAATGGTGAGTTATTACTGGCTCCACAATCTAGATCAAAAGAAACCGTTGATTTTAGCTGTCTATTACTCGTGTACCCGTTTAAAATCAGAGGAGCGGGTTGTTGAAATACGATCACCTAGGAAAAACGAGTTTCTGGTACTTATAGTATTAAAAGTATCGTAACGTTTCAATTCTAGAATAACTCTCGGGTGATCCTTGAATTGGACATTATATTTTACATGATTCGAGAGATGTACGTACCGAACAGTTCCTTTACGACGTTAAATTATATATTTGCCGTCCCGGCGAAACGAAAGTCGCCGGTGTAACTCGCAATCGGTATCACACATGTGTTTTACTTTTGTCTCCCCCCCGTACGTTTCGATTCACTAGCGCCTGGCTGTATTCAGGAAAATCGCGGTGGGTACCAATCGCGAGCTTACCAAGTCGGGTCTAACGAGCGTTTCTAAAAGCCTCCTCCGGAAAGATGTTTTCATAAGGTACGTCGAATTAGCATACTTAAATCGTTTACAGGCGCATTACGCTTGCGCGAACGAAAGAGAAAGCTTGCCAAGATGCGTTTTACGATCGTTAATCGCGCACCAGCGAACCCGTCGATCACCGTGATCGAGCTTTTCTTCCGCCTCGCCGACGGGCCCGCGAGAATTTCAATATCGTAAAGCGAGGGAAAAGAAATCCGTTCGCGCAGTAAGTTGTTTACCATGCTACCATCAACGGATATTACCATTTCGAGCTCGTCGAACGTAGCAGTCCCCCATTTTCCCACACGATATTTCCCGCCGTCGAATTATTTATTGCAGCTTCCGCTCGAATTCCAGCGAATTAAACGATGTATTTAAATCCAATTCCCCCACATTTTTAACCGTGATATTCTAGCCACGCTGCTGGGACAATTGAGTTAATAACTTCGCGATATTATACAGCATAGTTCACCAATCCTGACCGTCCCGGATATAGACTACCATAATACCCGTCGCGCTTTCAGCCACATCAGGAATCCTCGTACCTACTTCTCTTAGGCGCATATGACGGCATATTCACCCACCAAATTCAATGGTAAATACTTGTGATAATTCCAGAGACCTCGGGTCATCTCGCACACCCAGGAACAAGAAAGCTAAGGGTGCTTTCACTCGATCAATTCTTCTCTCTTGCCCCCCTTAGGTTTGCCTTCACCTACTCTCACCATCCTCCGCAGCATCGCTATCCTCCATCGACCTTACACCCCACGACTTCATCGCGTTGTTCCGCGAGCTTTCCGCGCGTTGCAGGCTTAACCGACTCCCGTTCCGTCTCCCGGACCACATGACCAGCTAGACGCCTCGCGCGAGTGCTTATAAATTATCGGCGCAACCAGCGCGCATTATCTCGAGGCGAGCACTCGTCTGTGCCTCCGCGGCGCGTTTCCATCGCGGCACGGTCCGGTTTTATCAATCTCGCCGACGACCACGACGACACCAAATTATTCTGTTTATCGAACGAAAACGGTCACGCTCGATACGTCGTTTCATCCGATCCGCCTCGATGCCGCTCCTCGTCCACTGGCCGTGTCATCCCGTTTCTTTCTCTCGTTTCTGGTCCGGGTCGCCGGTGTTTGCTAGGCGATTTCCAGCGTTCCCTCCTCCCGGTTGACAAAGCAGGGGCAGAGAGGAGGGAAGGAGGATGCTGGGGCGACGGCGAGACACGAGCCTCCGCTGGTACGTCAGGGCGATCGTTGACTGTCCCCCCTCCGACCCCCACCGACAAATTATTAATCCCGACGTCTTGACCCCTTTCGCCTCTTAATCCGGGTAAAGAGAGATATCTCGCGGCTTCGGGGACAAAAGGGGCGAAGTGGTCTCGACCGAGCCCCCTCCTCGTCCCCCCCTCTGCTCTTTTTGTTCCTCCTCTTCTTTGGGCTCGCCCTCCGTTCTTCTTTCCTGCTGCCGTTGGCCCTCGGGTGCGGCAGGTATTCTTTCCCCCGTCCCTTTGCCTGTGGTTATATTTCCACGTTCGTCCGCCGCTGAATTCGAGATACAGGTACGGAGTATATACACAGGGCGCTCACACATCACTGACAACGACGAGCCGTCGATTCGATTGTTACCTACAGACACGTGTCGGGAAAAGGAGCATCGAACGAGGAACAGATAAAAAAAAAATGGCCCCCCTAATTAATCCCCCGCTCTCCAACCAGGTGGCGATCGCCCACAGTCGTCGCGTTTATCCGTTACAAAGCCTCTCGCCACCGGGTTCCCTGGACCTAATCGTAAAGATACATCGAGGAGCGACGTGTAGTAGCTTGTTCACGGATTGTTCCGTGGCCTCGTCTGGTTCCCTGTGGGAGAGCGGCGAGGATCGAAGAGGAACGCCGACGGCTCGGTGCGCACCGCTCCGAGAGGAAACGGGTGAGAGGCTGTCCGGGCGAAGGGAGACAGAGATTGGCGTCCGTTGATTAGAAGGGGCGCCGTCCAACGATCAGAGAGCGCCGATAGAAAAATCCAGTATTTAATTAAGCCCGTTTCTTTGGCTTTCTGTGTCACGTGTGCCCGTGCTGCACGCGCGCTTCCCGCGCACTCTGTATCGCGCCGGGCTCTCCTTATTGCCGCGAACGCCACGCTATCGGCTCGTGTTAATTGCTGAAACGCCGAACGATCGTTAATCGCCGCCTAGTATCCAGCCCCGCCGAGATAATTGAACGTTTTCAGTAGTGGCGGGATCTTCGATCCTCGCGCGGAGGCTGGAGGGACGGGACGGGATGAGCCGATTGCGTCTACCGGAACACGCGTCGAAACACCGCTTTATTTAAATCCGTTCCGCTGGGAAAAAGTCAGCCATGAACTGGTCGCCGATGGCCGAGCGACGCACAGTGGCGTGTTTCTACGGAAAGCTGGCGAAAAGTAATATTTTTGAATCTAAGATAAATTGTTGGAATAAATACTATGACTCTAAAATGATAATGATGTAGTTTTTTTAATGTTAAATATTGAATATAAAAATAATGATTCTGATGTTCCTTTAGTAATGTATGCATAAATTATCTGAATGATGATATTTTCGAAACTATAGAGGTACCATCGGGGCAAAAAGCCTCTTACTTATATTTTTAATTTTTGTTAAAGAAGTTATGCTAAAATGCTAAAAACTATGGTTGTCTTTGTTGAAGCCAACCAATTAGTAAAGTTATAAATTATCTATCTTTTTTCCTGTTTTTTTTTTTATATTAAAATAATTCGAGTTTAAGAAATAAAGCGAAAGTGCTTAAAAGAGAGTTATATTTTTATGTTGAGCCACGATTGTTGTGTAATTTTTTGTTCAAACTGAATTTGTGTCCTACATTTTCATTCTTTTATTTAAAAAACAAAATAGACTGTTATTAATAAATTTTACATAGGTTTAGACGAAAAAGGGGAATTTCAGCCCCATCCTACCCAACCAGTGGCGCACTCAGGATTTAATCTTGGTGGAACCGAGTTGATTAATTGAAAATTCATTAGGTGATCATAAAAAATTATTTAAATCGTACCTGTTTTCTTATATTTCTCCAAATCCATCGGAGTACACTGGGCATTAGGAAACCGAGTAGTTTTTCCGTAGACTTACTGGCCACCTCAGACTCGTTTCGCTCGCCGTAAGGAATCTCGTGGTTGTTGAAGTTCCACTCGAGCGAAATAGGTTTGAGCGCGTTTCAGAGATTAACTGCGGGAGCGTAGCATGTTAATACACGATCACGAGGATCATTACACACGGGAGAGGTCCGAGCGACAGAGGCCAGGATCGTGTCTGCGCGCGCGCGCGCGCGCGTGTGTCTGGCCGTGTGCGCGCCACTCCTTCGCACTTGGCACCCAGAACGACGTCGTTATAGTAGCTGATTCCGCGGTAAATCGGTCCGTGCCTTTGAAGAGCGCATACACGGGATCGCTTGGAACCTGGGATGGTAGATGTTGGATTCATAAATCGAGGTAAATCGGATCCATCAGCTTCTGTGCCAGTTAACTATAATAATTCCCGTTGGCTTCTCCGCTCTGCCCTTTGCTCCGTTCTCGCTGCTTGTATCGTGCCTCCGCTTTCCCCTCTTTCTTTCCCCACCCGCTCTCGTTAACGTATTTAGTAGTTTTTCCTCCTCCGCCTTAAATCCGTTTCCTGTTCCGTGCTTTATTCCCGCGCCGGAAGAATGGCGCTCGTTTTCCGCATACGCGAGCTCCCCTTTTCCCTCGAGGAACTCTGCCGCCTTCCGCTCGGAGATTTATAGCGATCCTCCTCGAAAATCCAATTAAGGGCCAGATATGACTGTATCGGTCAGAGGGTGCGTATAATAATAATTATTGGCTATAAGCGCATGAATCAGTGGTTCGCGTGTTACGGTAACAGAAACAGGGCAGACGAAGCGATCGGGGCTCTCGGAGCCGAGAACAAGCCCGTTACAATTATTTAAACGGTACAATCCGAATTCAACCCTCCCCCGTGTTTGCAATTTCTCCGATGCCCGAACCCCTCCCGCTCGCCCCTTCGATCCGCGTCCCTCTCTGTTTCTCCGTGGCTACCTTTGTGCCTCTAGTCCCGAAGCAATCGAAGCGACGGCATCGCGAGCCAGCTTCCCCGAGTGGCGATTTCAATATCGGCGCTAATAGCGGGCCGATACGATAATCTCGGCCCGGTGGCCGTACTTAACGCCGACTTAACGCTAATCCCAGCATCGAGCCCGCAAACGCACCTACCCGTGGCGTTATGTACGCGTGTATCGCGCCCCGAATAAGTGGACAGAGGGGGAGGACGGGGGGTGAGCGTGCAGGGGAGACGAACGAGCAGAGCAGAAGCTCGGCGCAGCGGAACGGGAGGGAGAGAAACAGGTTGCGGGATTGCGTCGAATGTCAGCGTAGGAGCGAGCCATTTGGCCATTTCGAGTTTAGCGACTGTTGCTGCTGCCAGCGGCCGTGCACGCCCGTAACGGTGGTAGTAGTAGTTGGTAGCAACAGCGTCGCTACATACACCTATGATGTCGCTGGTTGCATTGCTGGGCGCAACTCGCTCGTCGGGACGTTCCTGACGGCCAGCCGGTCGGCCAACTTTCCGCTGGACGCTAATAAACGCCAGCTTCGCGGCTCCGGCTACTACGAGCCTTCTCCGGGTGTCCAGGGCCGTAGTTTCGCCACGGGCGCGAAATGGACACGGGCTCGGAACGTAGTATCGGCGTCCCGTGGATGTGGCGCGCTTAGAATCGGGGTGTACGGCGAGGGAACTTGCCGGGACGAAAGAGGGAATTGGTTCGTCGCGTGGGAATCGAGATGCTCGAGAAATAAACTTAATCTAAACTATTTACGTGTTTAATAGAGAAGATCCCGCTGGAAAAGCAATATCGCGGTACCTATTATAATTGGAAGGAATTATGCCAAGGCGTTACAGTTTGCGCTATAGAGGAGCGGATGTATAGATACCTACGTGTTACGTAAAATACGACGTCGTTACAGGCAGTGTTTACTTTATTACGTCCACCGCTAATACGATGGAACGGTGCACGAGCGAGCGGTTATAATTTTATCCGCGTCGAGCGATCGCTGGACGTCTTTATCGCGCTTCTTATCGCCCCGATTCATCGCGGAGCGTTGGAATTCGTCGCACGGTCTAGTTTCCTTAGCGTGAGCGCCCGTTGTTCCGTCACGCGGCCGAGACATGCTATTCCGGTGGGGTCTGCCGGTGAAAAGGAGAAGTCCTTCGTGGGTCCCTTGACGTGGAAAGCCACCGGCAGAGACGGGTGGGGAGAAAGGGGGGCCTTAACGCGTGAAATTGATATCGCAAGGTCGAGACGGTCCACGAGGTCGGCCGAAACCGGAGCCAGCACGAGGTTCGGCTAATTTTTTCTCGGCTGATCGAAGGGGACGAGCATCCCCCCCGGCGCGGCGCGGCGATGATTTAGGGCCACTCTGCCCTCTGAAAAGAAGCAGCCCGCCAGGGAACAGCGCCAGGCCCTGCCCCTTTCGCTCTCGTTATTTACGAGGGACTCTCGACAGACGTTTCCAGGACCACTCTCACGGTCGCGTTTCCCGATCATCGTCCAAAAGACGCGAGGCCGTTCGAACGGACTATGTATAGCTTCTTTCCTCCTCGAGGGCCCTGGCCATTTTTCTCCTACTCGCTCTTCCCTCCCTCCTCTCCTCATGGAAACGCAAACACTTTCCCGCCCTGACTAATTTTAGTTCCATGATCGTTTTCGACCGACCCGGGACCGGGGCTCGTAAATCTTCGCGTAGTGTGGCCGTTAAACGGCACCACCGACGTAATCTGTGGAAAGATGTAATTTGTCGGATCGAGGCGAGAGGGCCGACCGGGGGGGTCCTGGGGTTCAGGAGTCAGGGCGGAGGAAATTCCGGTGGAAATGGGAGTTCGTGAAAGAATTCCGAGTATCTTAGGGAACAGAGGGCAGGGGAAGAGACTCCGTGTCTGTCATAGTTGATGCGAATTCTAATTTCCCGCGGTTTCACCGTCTTACGAACAACTTTACGTTCCCACGAAATTAGATACATATTATATTAATAATACAAACAATTACTTGTCCCGTCTACGATTCTGAATTTCACGTGTACAATTATTCTTAGGACACCCGTTGGAAATACCGAATTAGCACGGGAGGGGAAAATTACTGACGCAATCTTTGTTGAAATTACTTCATTTGATTAATCTCTAAAAAAAGTTAAGTCTATTCGTTTACTCTGTTAACGCGTATGCGTTTGGAAAGATCGTGGTACGCGGCAGTAAATTGGTAAGGAATTTATTGGAGCCCACTGTCGGTATCCGTGGAGAAAGCAGAGCGATCGGTACGGCCCTGGCTATAAGCCATTACCGCGAGGCACAGACACTGGCTGTCTCTCCTGCTCCGTTCATCCTTTCCCTGTCTCTCTGTCTCTCCGCAGGGGGACGTCTTCTCCTGTCCCTCTCCCCCATCCGTGTCCCTTTCGATCTCTCGGTCTCGTCAGGCGGGGTGGCAGATAACATTGCTGCATGACACCACCGCTCTTGGTAGGAACTACTCGAGCACCGAGAGCAGCAGATACCTACAGGCTCGCAACGAAGCTCCCCGTCTCGTCTCTCGCGGCTTGCCCTGTTCTGGCAGCGGCGCGCGCGCGCGCGCTCACAATTGTACCGGGTGGCCTGGAATCTCGTACGAGGATGTTGGAAGGCACGACGAGGTATACGATAATTTCGTAGGTCGGTCTAGGAGACACTGGATGAAATATCAACGTTTCGGTATCTACATCTTCGTGCTTGGGTGTAGGAGCGTCAATTTGTATAACAAAATTACACGGTCTCGTTCAAAGGGGGGTGAAGTTTAGACTCCGACGAATGTGACAGTGCGAAGGTAGCGCTCGTTAAGTAGCGCGATATATCCCTCTACTAATTGTTTCCTCTGTGCGAGACGTAGGAAGGCGCCAAGAACGGGGCTGCCTGTGGAACCACCCTGTATACGGTCACAAGCGAAGCTCTCTCGGTCGAACAGCTCCGACGTCCATAACTGCGGCGCGGAGCAGCGCGGCGCGGCGGTGCAGTGCATTAGGACTGGGTTACGACAGTAAATTTTCACTACCGTGCGGAGTTCTAATGGCCGGGAATGCAGCTGGTTTCAGTGGCCTCGAGTTGCCGTCTTCGTCTCCCATCTTCCCTCTCCAGTCTTCCTTCTGCTACGCCACCCTCTCTTTCTCCCTCTCTCTCTCTGTGCTTCCTCGCTCGAAAGACGCGCGTGTGTACGTATCCACCGCATTGGTTTCCACGGGGCGAGCCGTGGAAAGCGAGAAAAGGAGCTTGGCGAGAGACGAGCATCCCAGTGGAGAAGGAGAGGGTGCAAGTTTAGGGGGCGGGGGGGCGACGGGGACGGCGAGGAGTAAGTTGTTCGCGGTTCCTTCCCGCAGGAAATGTTTACCACCGAGGGAGATCCCTTTAACCCTTTAGGTGTCTAGTCGATCGTCGCAGTCTGTGCGGAGGACGCCCATGGGCGTCGAAAGTGCACGCTTCGTAAGTACGTCTGGGAGCTTTCCGCACGCGGCGTACGTCGAGTGTCTGAGTATCGGCATTGAAAGAATTAATATCGGTGAAGTACTCGGAGATACGAGGGGTGAGCGTGCACGTGCGTGCACGCGGCGAAAGGGAAGAGCAATCAGACTGTCCGGTGATCCATCCTCTTCGTCTCCTGTCTCCTGTCCCCCCCCCCCCTCCCCCCTCGTCCCTCCCTTTTGCCCATTCGTCCCTTCGTGTCTCTCGGCGATCCGTTCGTTCCCTTTCTTTTTGCTGCCTCACCCCTCGCGCCGTGGTTTTAGTAAATCAAGTTTCAGCGCGACGACGAAAAGCGACCCGTCGCCCGCTCTCGCGATAATTAGTTTGCGTTGCTTTCGCCAGCCGAGACGCTTGCAGAATTTTCCGTCGAACGCGATCCCTTCGAATGGGGACATTAGAAGGAGAAACGGTGGGCTTGTTAACGAATCGGTTAACGACTATCTTCGCGCCGGTGTTGTCGAGTCAAACCAGGGGTATTAGCGTACTCGAACGTTGCACCGTTGCTCCGCGACTTTAGACCCGACCTTAGCGGACCGAGAGAAGTCGAGCAGAAGTAGATGCATATTGATGGAGGGACTGATTGTAGGAACCATCGATTACAGATTTAGCGGCTTGTTATTAAGATATTGCTAGGGCTACGAGTTTTACGGATTGTATCACTTATATTCTTCATTGTATCACTTATATTCTATTCTTTGTTCTAAGATCGCAAAGTGCTTTTTAAGTGAAATCCGTAATACTCGTGTTTCGGTATCGTGGGGTATTAAGGAAAGATTAACGGACTACTTGAAGTGCTTTTTGAAATAGTCCGAAATCCGCTGTTTGTACTTTAGCCCCGTTACGCACTTGGGACAAGTTGCCAGCAACTTGGTCGACCAGAGACCAGAAACCTTTGTTGTTCGCCGCGACCAAGTGCGTACGAACTCATATATCCCTGTGTACCTCGTGGTCGTCGGCGAACTGGTCGCCGGCAACTTGTCGCAAGTGCGTAACGGGGCTTAGACTCTTGAGTGCGCGCTATCTTCTGTGAAATTATCCTGTAATCGTAGAAATTGTGGGATGTCGATTTCAGAATTTGCAATTAGTCCATTGGAGAAACGTTAGTTAGCAGCCGAATTCTAAATGTCTGGCGGGTAAAAAGTCCTGAATTCAAAATCTCCATTTTTAAACAGTCGATTGGATATTGCAGCATAACTGCGTTGATGGCGAGGGTAACTTGGGGGCCGTTTCGTTTTAAGCGTTCGTGCGAGTCATACGGCGCCTCTGTCATTATGTTTATCAAGAAACGGAAAAACCGGCTTCAAAAACATGAATATGCACTAACAAGTAAAAGTAATTTTTCGCTTATTTAATCTACGACTATCAATTCTTTTTTATGTCGTCGCCTCAAAAATTGATACTAGTAGATTAAATAAGGAAAACAATTATTTTTTACGTTTTAGTGCATTTTTATGTTTTTGAAATAGGTTTTAATTTTTTAAATTTTGTATTTTTTACTTTGTAGTTATGTAAGTTACGTAACTACATTTATTTGAAAAAATATGAGTAGGCCTACAAAAAAGAGCTGCTCGTAAAAAACTTTTCTTTAGTAACTCTTCTTTAGGTGCAAAAAGTCCCATACTTGACTTATATTTTTATTTTTTGTTAAAGCAGTCATGCTAAAATACTGAGAAGAGTCATTGTCTGTGTTGAAGCAAACCAATTAGTGAAGTCATAAATTATCTGTTTTTTTTAAAGATAATTTGAGTTAAAGAAATAAGGCCACAGTGCTTGAAAGAGAATTATATCTTTATATTGAGCCAAGGTTATTGTGGAATCTTTTGTTCAAGCTGAATCTCTCTTCTGTCGTAGTTTCATTCTTTTGTTTAAAAAAATGAAAGCGCAGTATTTCCTTTCAATATTGTATACCAAAAAAAGTGGTTTAATAAATATTTATTGATTTCAAAAGAGTTTTTTATTTATTTTGTTTTATCGAAAAACTGGTTAGAAGATATTAAGGGACTTTCTATTCCAAGCAATGGACTTTTTACCTCGGCCATGGTTTATATAAAATAACACCGTACATCTCTAGATTGTTATTTCTAAATTTTACACAGGTTTATACGAAAAAAAAAACAGAGCTTTCAGCACCACCCATACCCTACTCCATTAACCCTCATTCCGTTGGGTATTTCCCAGGTACTGGGATACCTGAATTTCCTTCGAGATGCGTAGCAGTTTGTCTGCACATTCGTCGAATGACCTTGTTTATGAATCGGATCTGCGTCGTGGTTTATTCCAAGATCCACTTATCTGCTAAATACCCAGGACACATTTTCGGTGGCGTATTTACGTAATCCGTGGAAGGTCGTCGAAACGTCATCGAGTAATGACGTTCGCCAACACGTCGGTATATAATTAA
Organism: Andrena flavipes; assembly: GCA_963971345.1. NCBI lineage: Eukaryota > Metazoa > Arthropoda > Insecta > Hymenoptera > Andrenidae > Andrena > Andrena flavipes. The sequence goes on from OZ020482.1 coordinate 2,955,327, forward strand.
ATATTTAAGGAAGATTCCAGTCGCGACTCGGTAACTCGTCGCCATTAAACCGATCGCTACAACGTGGAAACGCGTTTTTCCATTCTTCTTCTGTCCCTTTTCTTCTGGCCGTGTAACACGCGAACGAGCTGCCTCCCCGGTCCAATTTCCACTGTCGGACCGTGAGAATGTGGGAAAAAAATGGGGAACCGATTGTTATCCGTGGCCGGTTAGCACGAAAACACCAGGCCACGCTAGTCGTAGCTGCGCCGGTATCTCTGGCCGGGATCGATTCGCAACGATACTCGCGATAGTCGATGCTTTAAGAGCGCTCGTTAAGCAATATCTGCTCGTCGTGAAATTGAAACGCAGTCTCCTCGGACGGCGTGCTGGCGCGCGTGAAAAGTGGTTTTCCCGAAGCCCGATCATTATCGCCGCGGTATTCCGTCTTATCGCGGCTGGCATCCTCGCGACTGCCTTTCAACGGTTTCAACGGTTTCACCAGGTTGGACGATGAGTTTCCAGCGCGTACACGCAGGTAACGCGGCGCACCGCGATAAAAAGGAAAAGGCGAAAGGAAAAGAAAGAGACGAGGACGTGAACGAGGAGGAAAGGAAAAAAGGAATAATTACGGGTTAATGCGCGTCGTCGGCCAGTGATTAATGACTTCATAAACCGAGCTGGCACGAACTTGGGTATACATGTACGCGCATGGTGTTTCCCGTAATTGCTGGATCGTTTCGTCGTCGGCACGGGTCACCGCGGAAACGATTAGACGGTGACGGGGGAGGGGCCCGGTAATCGCCGCGAACATCGCCGCGCCGGGGAGAAATCTGTGAAATTCGCGAAATCAGGGTCGATAGTTGAGCGCGTCTTACGTCGGCTGCATCACCCTCGTGACACGACCCAAATTCGCCGAGGGTCGTTCGTACTCTGGTTGGCTGGCTCCCCGCCCTCTCTTATCCACTCGTCCGCTGTCCTCGATAAGTTTTGACAGCGCTCCTCTAATCGCTTCCCGCTACAAACGTGACACTCGACATTTCCAAATGATTTTCGAGTATCAGCTTTCGGGATCGCGCTGTATCGCCGCGATTCTTCCTATCCTGCCCGAGGATGGGCGCTCGGTTTCTGACGGGACACTCTGTACGCCGCGGCAACAACACCCCTCGTTTGGAAGGTGTCTGGGAAACAATAGCCGGGCACCTTGCGCGCCTCCACCCCGGTTACCCGAGCGCGCGACTTGCGACGTATCACGGACGCACTCGATTCCAGCGCCGAAGAGGCCGATTGTCAGCGCCAGGGTAGAGGAGGTGGAAGCGGATGAGGGGACACGGGAGTACGTGGGTACCGAAAGGGTGCCGGTTCGGCGGTGTATTGACGTACGATCCGATATACGCGACACGACCGGACTTTGTTATGCCGTAATAGCGCACCCCCAGGGAGGACAGAAGTCTGGAAGGACTCTCCGTTTGTCCATCCGCCCCTGTCGAGCGAAAAAAAGCTCAGCGAGGAGAGCCTGACGAGTGGGGCCCTCCTGCTCTCCACGCTCGCTAGCTTTCTCTCTCCTAACCACCCGTCCGTCCGCCTTCTCCCTGTCCCCCTTCAAGCCCTGTTTTTCTCTCCCTCCCCTCGTGGCAGACAGGGGGGGCCCGGGGATAAGAGAGTGCGAGAGCGAGCGAGCAAGGCAGAGGCGTGGGTGGCCAATAGTTTTGCCCCCTACTCGACCGCCGCAGAGCGGCCTACCACCACCTTTTCACAGCGCGACTGCTCCGCGCGGACTGAACGAGCGCCCGTCAAACTTGCCTCGCCAGCCACGAGAGACGCGCGCGGCTCGGTCCTCGGCGCCGATTGGTCGAGGTCGCCGTTCCATTGGCTGTTTTTAAAAGCCTCGACGCGGCGCACGGAAAGTGGGGTTCTTTGCTTAAGAACCGGCCACGACTATTGGATAAGTCGGGCTCAGGAGGCATCGGATTGGCTGGCGCAGTCCGCGCGGACTCCGACTAGGAGATACGAGGGGAACTTACACTCGGGCCACACCGATGGTAAGGTCGTCGGGGTGGAAAACGCTCAAATGGGGTGGTTTAACGCGAACCTCGGTGCCAGAAGGACCCGCCACCGTGAGGGCTCTACGCCCCTCTACAGACCCTCTTCCCCCCAGAAGGGGGAGAGGGGGGAGGGCTCCGGCTCGTCGAAACAACGTAACGACCAGCGAAATTAGGTAATTCGGCCTCGTAATAATGCGCGGCCACCGTCCTACCCCCACACAGCCGTCCCTCCTTTTCGCCTGCCCCTCACCCCTAACGTCTCACCGCCGCCAGCTCCTCCGCCACTCTTTCTCCACCTCGCCATCCCTTCAGCCCGCCGCGTAGTCGGTAATGAATCGGGTACGATGGAAATTAGGGGCTCACCGGACGCCACCCGTTCCCCCTTTTCTCATCTTTGCCCGACACCGTGTTGCCTTCTTCTGTGCGGTGCTTACCGGTCCGCGATGTTCGTTAACCCTCGGTGGACGACGGCTGGGTCAATCATGACCCGTCTCGAGATCTTCTCGTATACCGTAAACTGGGAGAACATCGGCAGTACGGGATAACATTGGCATCTACTTAACATCTATTAGAAAGGAGAAGGAAAACAAATTTATGCATTTTCACACTTGTAGTACGATAACAAACGATGCGATGCCGTAATAGGATACCCAAACAAAATTTCAAATGTTAATTAGAAAAATCAAAAAATATAAAATAGAGTGCATTGAACATAAAAAGAAACTTTAAGTGTTAATGTAAGTTCAGATGTGGTAAAATTTTAGCTTTCTAGGGGAGAGGTGGGATGAAAGGAACATTTTTGTTTAGGAGCAGACATTAAAAAAACTAAATAATCATTCGAGTTGTAATTGGTAACAGTAGAAAGGCCAGTTATCTGGCTATAACAAAGTTTGGTCCTATTAAACTTCTCTCCATATTTACATGTGATATTCTTCGTTTTCTAAAAAAGTGTGTTTTGTCCCTTTCATAAATTGGCTGTATCGAAAGGGACATGGGTGTTTATGAATGGGACAGTGTAATAAAACCAAGTAATATTAATATCGTTCTTTTAATTATTATTTATGCAGATACTGAAATCACAGTAGCTATTTTAAACGATCTTAATAGCTATAAATAATGAATTGTCTAATGGCATCCTAACCCGTTTCTTAGGTGGCATATTTTCACTGAAACAAATGAAGAATAGTAAGGTTTTGAAGGGGACAGCTATTAAAGAGACGTCCCCTTCATAAATTATTGTTGTGTCCCTTTCATAAATAAGGCACCAAAATTGAAAATCTACAATTACAATATGAATCAAAAAGGATCGGACATTATACGATATCGTTTTTAAACAAATACCTGTTTAGATGCAGTAATAGAGAAATCAGTCGCTGATAACAGCACTTGACAAAACAGTTCAAGGCAATACGAAAAATTTTACTTACTTTGAACCTCAAAAAAATTCAATCTTGTATTTCTGTCATCGTAAATACGATAGCGGCTTGAAATTTGGCTTGATTACACACGAATGAATGTGGCTACAAAATAAAAACATTTAGCTTGGACAGATCCTTTATCTTTGAGATAATGACCCCTTCGATACGTGTCCCTTTCATCCCACCTCTCCCCTAGAGCTACTTATACATGTATTAAAAAATTACGCATTTGTAGTACATTCACAAAAGATGCGATGTTACGATAAGATACTTAAAGCTGATGTAAAAGTGTTAATTTTTATATTGTACAACAAAATCTTCAAAAAATATGCTAATGTTCTCCTAGTTTACGATACCGCGTTCTGCATCGTTCTCGATCATTCGTCACTTCTCCAACATCGTCACTGCGATTCAGTACCCCCTCCCGTGAGGCGTGCCTACCTAATTGAAGTGTCCGATCGTTGTTACATGTACTCCGCAATCTACTCTGTACACTTTATAAAGAAAGCAGATGCTCTTGAATAACGGGGCACACGGCACTCGAAGACCCGGTACAATTTCGAAAGCGTTGCGTGCTGTATGTATTGTAACAATGATCTCGGAGAGGCACGAAGGCGATCGTATCTAAAAAGTCCCCGGAACGTATCGACGCGAGATAAATCTAGCCGTGAAATCGCAGCGGAGCAGGATTTAGATTTAGAACCGCGAGAGAGCGGCAGGCTTTTTTCCCGGTATCGATGTATCGTTTCGGTCCGCCCGATAGAGAACGATCTCGTCCCGGCGTTTCCTGCCCGCTAACCGTTCTAATCACGGGCTATTCAAAACGCGAAATAAGCGTTCCACTTACGCGGCGTGCGGGCCTAGCCGATTCAATGGGGGCACGTTCGATCGCGGGAGAAGCGACTGTTATCGTAGCAGAGGTCCATCGTCACGGCCCCCCGCGGACGTCCAGAGTGCTTTTCGTTGGTTCCGTTCCCGTCGCGTCTAGCTTCCGAAGGAACATGGTCGAGGCAAGGACGCATCGTCAGGGAAATCCGATACGTACTCGGGGTTTCTATGTCACGCATCTGGTCGAAGATGTTCCCCGTTCTTTGTTTTTTCTTTTCTCTCGGCAGTCCACGGCCTTGCCCGCGGCTACGACGCTCCAGGAAATGTGTAATGAACCGTGGACAATAGATGCCGACGCCCGAGGGCTAACCGGCCGCGACCGCGGCAAGTTTTTTACACGTTTCTTTCCCCCCTCCTCGAATCGCGGCACTTGCATGTCTCGTTTTTTTCACGCGCCGCTCTTTCGCTCCCCCCTAGTGCCCCGGTTTTTTTTCTCCCCTTTGTCGCGCCGTCAAACAACTACCGCGCTTGTAAGCACTTTTTTCTGCCACGTTTTTTCTTCCGCCGGCCGAGTTGTCTAGCAAGGCTCCCGTTCTTTCTGTTCCGTGTTTTCTTTCTCTTCCACTGCTACGACGGAGGTTGGGGACGAGTGCCTCCAGCTCCCCCCAACGCCCCTCTAGGGATCGAATTACACGAACCAAGATAACCGCGACGCTGCGCGTAGTTGCTGGCAGAGAGGCGTATGTGCGAATGGGTAGCGTTTGCTGTATTATGTACCGTTTCCATCGGACGACCGTGGCCCGCGTCTCGATGCGTCGCTCCGTTATTTGCTGGCGAAATTCAATTGGATTTCGTTAACGCCACTGGGCTTATCGTGAACGCGACAGAGGAACGAGGTTCGTCGTCGAGGTTGGGTAAATATTAGGCGGGCAAGGACTCGCTGGCTAAATTCAGGCTTCCACGTGAACGTCCCTAGAAAGTGTTACAATACCGTGAACATTTTAACGACACGATAAGGGGCCTTGGCGTATCAACGAAGAAATTTTTCAACGAAGCAAAATGATAAAGCGAAGGCGGCAGGCTTCTTTCCATATTCATGACAGCGGTTCAAGGTGGCAAGCGAACAAGATAAAGCACACTTGCAGCCGCGTTCCGTTTATCGAGCGTTTCTGTCAAGCTTTCCGCAAGGATCATCGAAGAGTCAGACACTTGCATGATATCGGGGGAACAAGATTGGTTAAGTATTTCGGGCACGTGTACTCGACCCTGGTTGCCGGAGATAAGCATCCGATGTGTTTCAGAAATTTGTAATTAAACTGGCGAGAAGGTACGACAGATTAATTAGCTACAATGAGGAAGGTTTGATTCGAATTCCTTCGTACTCGAAACCTGACCTCACGAGCACCTTAAACACCGGGATTTATTATCAAGATCGTCGAATGTGCAAAAGCGTGTCTCGGGGGGATAATTTAAATTAAATTAGCCTGAACGACGGGCGCCCAGAAGATCGGATCTCACCGTGACACGGTTACTGGCAAAAGTGCCTCGTTAATATTCATTTCCGTTCGAGGAGGCAAAAGGGAATAATGGTCGCGCGGAGGAGGTGGAGCGCCTCTTCGTACGGTATCGAAAGACAAAAAGAGGTCGGCGAAGAAAAAGGAAGGAAGCAAAGGAACGTAGGTATCGATAATTACCGGCAGGGGGGGAGGGTGGGGGGGGGGTGGCTTATTAAAAGCACGGTACTCCGCGGACAAGCGGAAAAGCTCCACGCACGATTGAGCGCCACTGGAATCCGCCCCGCGAAAGATTAATTGTTCGCCCTTCTTATCCTCTCTTTTTCTCTCCGTTTCCACGCCCACACCCTCTGTCTGTTCCCGGCGTGCTCAACGAAAACTCTCGTTGCACAGGCGGCACGGGCCTGTAGAGAATATCGCGGCGGCGTTCTGCTCGCCCCTTGACTCCCCCGTTTCGAGAGCGTGTCCAAACTTTTTCACCCTGCCGCCGCGGCTGGTCTGGCGTGGACCACCCGAAAAAAGTTTATCGCAAAATGGCTGCCGGTATTTACGCGATTCGGGGGCGGAGGCTTTTTCCAACCCTCCTCCACCTGGCTCTACCGCCGCCGCCGCTGCCACCACCAACCCCCGGCGTCACCCTCCCCCTCTCCTCCCCCTCCCTGCCCCCCTCCCCCCGCGCAGCCCCTCCACCGCCGCCTCAGCCACCACTCGATGCCGGTGCAACGGCGCGGAGCCAGAACGACCCAACTGCCGAGAAAGCTTTTGCATAATAAAACAGCCTGTAGTTCCTCCACCAACCCTGCCCTCCGCTGCCAACCCCCACAAACTCTCACTTGCCCCCGCGCCCCGTCGCGGCGCGGCGCCGCGCCGCAGCCATACCTACACCCGACCTTTCGCCGTCTCTCTTTCTCACCCCTGTTCTATACATTCCCCTTTCTCGCGGCACTTCTCTGTCTCGTACCCTTTACCATCCACCGCCTCCACCTTTTTTCCGCCCCTCTTTTCCTCGCATTTCACCGAGCCCCGGCGTCGAACGCAGGAAGAAAAAGTATTGGGTATATACGGGTACACCTGTGCGCGCACGGGGGTGACGGGATCGTAAAAAAGAGGGAGAAACGTCGATTCGCCGCCGCCAGGGGAAGGGAGTCGAAAAAACGCCGCCATCTTGGTGGTATCGAATGCCCGTGTGTTCGCGCGGTCTCCGCGATAAGGACGATCGAAGGTTTGCACTTTTCCAGGCTGTCGGACGGGGATCGTTCGCGCTCGGGACTCGGGAGTAATTAGGCGTATTTTATCTTTCAGGCACAAAGGTGTAGAGTTTAGGGTTAATCGATGTCGGGTCACCGAAGTTGGACCGCGCTGGGCACCGGCAGTGATCGTGTCTCGCTGGTGTTAGCAGTTGGTAGGTGATTTGGGAACTCCTGTGGGCTATTGGCGAGTGGATGATTCGAAGTCTCTTTGAAAGTATAGGAAGCAGAGCTAATGGTTTTTGGTGATGGATGATGGCTTCTGCTAAGAGACTGCCAAAAGATTAACCTCCCTTGAGCTGGAAATTATAAATCGTTCAATTTCGTTGGAACAGGTGGAAATGCGTTTCGATTATCTACAGCTGCACTAATTTTATCTTGTTGCTCAGATTAGGGAAGATTTAAATGGGAAAGTTTGCGAGTAATGTGCAGGCAGCTCCTGTTCGGTCCATTGGGAGGTATATAATAATAAACGCTCGAGCATAATTCAGCTGTATTCTGCTAAACGTTCCAATTAGTAACTCGTGCAGGGTCGCGGACGGTAATGATTCTTAAGCATGAGCTCTAATAACCCTGACATTCATCGTAGACCGACCAAACTATGCGCGCGCGTTCCACGGAGCATGATATATCGGAGGTGTTTCGACAGTGCCTACAAATGCGCATGAAACTTCCTTTTTCCATTCCCGAGCGCTGGCTTCCGCAGGAATTTGTCAACTTTTCCTACAATCAAATCGTCAGAAATTATTCCCCGAACGCAAACTGTTGGACCGCGCTCCGTCACGCGGTCGGAACTCTGAAAAGCACGGGCGGCGTGGAAACGGGAAAGTTTCCGCTATCGCGCGGAATTGTCGAAATTCAGGTCGCGCGTGACGCTCGCCGCATCACGTGACGTCCCCGCGAAGCAACGACGGGGTCGTTACGACGACGAAACTGGTTCACGGAACGAAACGCCGGTGTATACCTAGTACGAAGTACCTTCCTCGTCGAGATGCACCGTCCCTCCGCGCGAATCTGGCCGCGCGATACGCGTAATAGGGGGTGCGAACGATAGACAGCGAGGAGTCGCGGAATTCGCTGGATTCCCTGGCGGGGATTGGACGCCAGGGCTCGCGCGAGCCAAATTTCCTCTTGCCGGTGGACGAATTATTCGCTGGTAACCGACTGAAACGAGTCGATCGCTCGTTTACATTTACGCCTGGATTCGCGCGCGCCGGAAACTCCTCGCCCCCGTTCGCCCATTCGTTTTCCGCGAAGTCGTTGGAGCGATCGCTCCGGCCAGCCGAGCGGAGAACGGGCGTAAAACTTGGTAAAACTCGCCGGCGAACTTCGACCGGGCCAATAAAAATCTCGAATCGCTTCCGTCCGCCTCGTTCCATCCCAGCAGGGCTCGAACGTGTCTGGGAATTTTTTCGCTCGGCGCTCGTTAGAAAGCACGCTCCGGGTTTTTCGCTCCAACGACTCCTTGTTACGTCTCTCCCTGCCGCGGCTATCATCGCTGAATGCAAATTATCCGGGTTATTGCAGACTCATTTACTTCTGCTTTCCGTTTCGCTCTTCCCCGCCGGGGCTTCATCGTTATTTATGGGTTTTAAAAACGGGGGTACGTACCGAATGCTGTTTCTTGGGGTGATAGACGAGTTGCGGGATAGACTTGGATCTTTATGGGTGTTCGTGTCGCACGAACTGAAATGTTGCATCGTCAAAATTCAATGGTTTTATTGCACACAACACACGCACGCGATCACAAAAAATCTGTGCCCTTGAACATTTAAATAATTATGTGACAGCTCGCAAAGTCGATTTTATATAATATTCTGCAAATTATTTGATTATATAAAAAAATATGTCTTTTATGGTGTATGTACTGTAAACTGCAATGAGAAAAAAATGTGCTTAATTCAAGCAAACCATTTTTTTTTAATCAACTTATTTGACCGAAGAAACCATATTTTCAAGATAAGTAAATTATTTTTAGAATACTTTTTTCCCACAAATTGTGAATTTCAAGCGAGCCCCAAGACCCACAAAACTTTTACTTTCCCACAAAACGTACTTGCTTCCCACAAAAATCTAAATTTTGGGCATCGCAGCTTCTCTTGTTGGGTGTGATCTGAACATTGTGTGATATGTAATGTGTTTATGGTTTGTGATGTGTCATCTGTTGTGTTAAATTTGATCTGTGAAGTCTAAAGCGTGACATTTATCACGTGAATCGCGACGGGTGCATCGCAAAGTGTAGGTAAACAATGAAGTCTGAAATGTAATGGGTGAAGCGTGTGGTATGAAGTATCGAGTGTAAAGTGTACAGTGTTAAATGTAAAGAGTGCTCGTTGTGATGGATTCGAATCAATAGGTACCTACCGTCGCATGCGACACAAAAGTAGTATCTACATACACTTTATGTAACGATCGATGCATTTACATTGAATCGATGCAGAAATTTCGAGCAAGTCTGTCATGTTCGCGAAGGAGCCGCGCTGTCGATCTTAAACGGCCCCCGTTATTTTGTTCGCGACATAAAATCGAGGGATCTCTCCAGAACGAGATAGGCGGTCTCATCGGGCCCTGTCATGCCTGCGCGACGAAAATTACTTTCCGATAATCCCTGAGTTTTTGATCCCGGTAAATATGGATTAACCCAATTCCATTATTCATTCGAGACCATCCCCACAAAAGGGCGTAGGTAGGGATGAGGTCGAGTGGGGGGCGATGGACCGGGGTTCGCGGAAATAGAGCAATAATCCCGATTAAAAGCGCGGCGATCGTCGCGTTTTTGTTGCGATAAAAGGTTGAAAACGCTCGGGCGCGCGTTAATACGCGCGTCATTATATCGGGATTCAAAAGCTTTTTGTTACCTCCCGATAACATTATTATTAATTTCAAAGCGTCAGCCCAGCGTCCCCCCCTCCTCGCCCCCTCGTCGACCAGGGGGCTCCGCCTTACTCTCCGCGTTTCCGCTGCAAAAACCAGCTCTCGCCCGGACCGTTTCATTATTACACGGTCGTTCGCTGAGTTATCGTTCCGCCCCGCGTTCCATCGTTTTATTTACCTTTACCATTCACCGAACGGCGCCCGATCCGTATCGCCTATCGGCATTATCGTCGCGTCTTATCGGCCTGTCCGCGGCGCTCGGCTCGTAAACGCACTCTGTAAAACGGGCACGATCGCGGGGAACGGTCGCGCCGATGGGAAGCCAGTTTTCAACGGGATCGATCGTCTCGCAGCGTTCCCCGGTCCTCAGATATTGTCCGACTCGGCTCGTTCACGGGCGTCTCGCGGTGTAATCCGATTGGAGACGGCACGGCGAATTATCGGGCGAAACGGGTCGCTCGATCGCCGGCCAGAGATTGCGCCGATATCTCGATTCGAATTCACGGTAATAAGCCGGGCTTCCAGCAAAAATTCGTCATTCGCTGGGACTAGAGCCGGGAGGCTCTCGGCGTCGCTATAGATTCGTTCGATCGATATCGAGCTGCTCGATGCCTCGTGTTATCGTTCGTTTACCTCGAACGGAACGTTGGATTTAACACCGGGACTCGTTTCCACCTCCAGTTTCGGCGGTCGAGTTTCAGGTATCGTGCCAATTGCTGGCGAGCAAACTTTTATTCCCATCGTGAATGCACTTACTCTTCGCCCCTGTTTCGCTTCTTCGGCTTGCTTGGCGATAGAAGTTTGGGGGGGGGGGGAGGGGAGGGCACTCGCGCCGGCACGATAAATCGCGATCGATGAGACGAAGAAAAGGGGAACGATCGAAATCGGGCCCGACGCTTGCCGCCCACGCGCGAAATCCTTCGGCTGGAGCGTATTTCAATAATGCATGGCGCCGGTCAAACTGCACGATAAACCGTGCTATCGATCGCGCGCCGCTATTACTGTCGTTTCAACAACTGTTGCTGCCGGATTAGTGGCGGCGTGCTGGTCCACGCAATCCGTGGTAAATAACGATAATTTCGTCGCTTCTGCTCGCACGTCGCCCTCCTTTTTCGAACGTCGCTGGCTTGGTAAGTTTATCTTGCTTTTGGCTAACTTTCTGCGACGTTCGGTCTAATAATATGCTTCTCTGTTTGCGAAGACAGTAGAGATTTGTCTTTGGAAAGGTTTGCTTTGGAACACGAATATTTCTACGCTACAATATCTTGGGTCTGAAATCAATTTAATTGAATATTGTATATAAAAAAAAAGTGTAGAGTGAGGCAAGTTCGTTCGACGTATTAATTAAAATATATGCAGATCAATTTATAGGAATAATATTGATTCCTAAAAATAAGAATATTACATCTGAAGTAAGAGTGAATTCAGTATTTACCGTACCTTTTACAGTATGTGACAAAAAGACTAATAACAAATTAATTTGTTCTGAACAAAAGACAAAGCATATAACACTTAGTATTTGCCCCTAAATATCAAGCTACAATATCCAATAGTCATTTGCGTTGAAATTACTACCAAATATGAAATATATCGTAAAATGTCTTAATTGGTACGATACAGACAACTCTCCCCTACATTCATACCATCCAAACAGAGAATCGGAGAGTCTTCAATTAACAGATGGGACTACCTCTCCCGTTCACTCGACCCGTTTAAAATTCAAACCCCGCTTCACCGCTCCCTGGCACGGCTTCTACGCTACATACCAGAGAATCTCGAAAGAAACACCACCGGGTAACCTTACGCCGCTATCGTGCAAATGGATCGAGGCACAGGAAACCGCTTACAAATTGAGCGAGGGACCAATCACCCCGTTCGTACGAACGGACGGGCCAGCACAGGCGAAACGCGCCCTCAAAAAGGCCCCGGCGCGAGGTCGAGAGAGACACCGGCAAACGTGTCGGAGCTAGGGGGGTGGTAGGTTGGGGGTGGGGTGATATACGCATACACGAGCGAGGTGTAACGCTAACTCATCGTTATCACGAAACGGTTGGCCATTATTTTCCCCCGATGATGGGGCTGCGACTCTCGTAATATCTTGTACGTGCGGGCCGCGTCGCGCAGCCCGGCGTTGCGTTGTTTGCCTGGGGGCGCGTGCGCGGCCGAACGCGCGCACACAAGCACGCGTGCCACCGGATACGTGTACGCGCCACTTCCGGGACCGACGGCGACGTGTGCGCGTACACCACGGTGGTTAATTTCCAGTCAAATTTCATTACTTGACTGTGGCGCGGCTAGATGGTCCATGCCAGCCACCCCCTCTCTCCCCCCCTCCCCGCCACCCCACGCACACCCCTCGGCCAGCGGCGCTCCGACGTCCCCCGTGGTCGTACACGGGGTGCCCGGAACATTATTGTTACACAGTTGTCCATTGTCAGCGGCGTAAAATGGAGACGCGAGCCGGGGATGTTATTAATGATCGCCACCCCTCTGAAAGCCCGCACGGACCCCGCTGGTTCCTCTTGGTATCCTCGTTCCCTCGGCCCGCCCTCATCCGCGTTTTCTTCTTCATTGGCCCTTTTGATTCGGGTGGCGTAACGAACCCGAGCGATGGAGCGGCCTCGAGTGGAAGTACTTGTTGAATTCTTAACGAACTAAGATTTCGTGCGGCTACGGAGCGCGCTACTTCAGAGGCCTGGATAGGATTTTCGTGAAGGGAATGAACGAGTGTGTCTGACCTGATTCGCGGGTAAAGGGATGAGCGTGGTTACGCCAGCGAGTGTGGCATTGTGATTAGTCGTTGATACCGCGCGAATTTTCCAGCAGATTGTGGAACGGTGGGTTCTTTGCCAGTAGCAGTTAGGCGAAGTGCTTGGCTGCTTCTTAGGCAAGTACAGGCTTCTAAGTAGAAATGGAATACAAAAATATTTGCGTGTTTGTCCTGGAAAAATTGGCCGGGGTATACTATTTGAAATTTAAAATTAGGATTATGGAACTGAATTTCTGCCGAAGGTTTTCTTTGATAGGAATAGTTTCGAAGGTAGGCACGTATTCCGCGTAGATCGATTTACTAAATACGCGACCTTCTACGAGGAAAATTATAATTATCGAAAGCGAAGATTACAACGCGTAATAAACAAAACCATTGAGTTTTTATAATTAGCGGCTATTCCACATTGTGGCGAGTTCGAGTGCATCCACTTAATGGCTCAGGTGACTAAGCCGATGCTTAGCTATGCATTTAACGACGACGATAAGTATTATCGAGCAATTACTATTACGGTATCTCTAAACACTTCGATACGAGATATACCAGGAACAGTGAATTGTCGCGCGCGAATTCCAGGAATGAAAAATTACACAGTGCAACAGATAGGTAAGTACCTACGTCAAGGTCGCGATTACAGAAAATTGCCTGGCTTTTTTCCCCTGAAACTCCATTTCCTGTACTCGAGCCTTAAGGATGGCATTTCGCGTGAAATTATTCTGAAACCAGTCGATCTGAATTCTGGATTCGAGTTAGTTATAATAGTTGTACATTTTGTCAGGCTGTCACGAAAAAAAAAAACACTCGATTCGAGATTCCTACGTAAACCAATTATCTGTTTCAAAACGAAATACATCGACGTTGGGTGTTTTGTTGCGAAATTTTAATGGATCTCCTAGCGAGCAACGAACGTTAATGACTTTTAAATATAGTTTTCGTACTGGGAATGGACAGTAGGGGACAAAATTGCTGTTGTAAAACTGTTTCGCCAACCGGTGTTCGATTGCTCGGTCAACCGGTGTTCCAGCTTTTATTCTTCCCTCCGTGTGATTTTGTACACGAATGTCACTTTCGTGATTAAAATCCGCGATAGTCGACACGTGAACCGGGTTAGATTCCACGGTACTATTCATACGCTACTTGTGCATGTTGTGGAAAGCGCGAACCGCGAACATATTCAAGTTGCTGTCATTTTTGGGCAAGCTAAAAATTGGCGTGCAGCTGCGTCACAATTTCGAAGGTGAGCGCTGCCCATTTGCAATGTTGTTGCAAAATGCAAATGTGGAAGGAGCAAAAAGGGGATCGCCAACTTTGTTGTTTCGACTATACATATCTACCTACTTATTAGTGTGTCTTTTTCCGTACACTAGTTTCTGATGATAATTAATTATTGCTTCGTGACGGTCGCGGCCGATTCGTACGCGTCGTTAATACGCAGGCTTCTCGCCGTCCCCCGATGAAACGGAACAAGAAATATTAGACACAATTGATGCGTTCTCGTTATAGCCCCCGATCCCGTTTGATTGAAATCATGGATTCATCACGTTCGATGCATTTTCGGGATTTTAATAAATATCCCCTATCATAAAAGGCTCGATGCGATTCTCATATTTGCGGCTTTCCCGTGTATGTTTTTCATTAAATTCAAACATCCGCCTGATGCCTCTGATACGCGTTTTTTCCGCGCAAAATATTCGACGCATGTTTTGCGACAGTATTTTTTCCAATCCCTTTGAATATTTTAAACCCGCGAGCTCGGAGCGTGTAATTTTTTTACATCTCTTTACCGCTCACGAAAACTTGACCGTTCCGAGTGTATGAAAAATCGCGTGCGTTCCCAGATCGCGCGTAAACAGCCGGTGAATACCGTGCAAAAATACTCCGCAGTTAATAAACTCAGTTCGCCAGCGTTCGGCGGCTGGGATACCGCGAGCCCGCTTCGAAGTTCGACGCTGGCTGAAACAGGCGCGAAGTTTCGCGTGGCCGAATGCCGATCGTTGGGTAATAATTTAACTGGGCGTCGAATTAGAACTGGGATAACAACGGTTTACGGACGAGCCAATCCGCAAATACAGTATACAGTGGCGGGTGTACACGTGACAGGCGAATCTTTCGGAACGGTTGGGCGTTCATTGATTACGAGTGTAATCGATCGGCCGCGAACGCCGCTGCGAGGCCGCGATTCCGTTTAATAAATGTCAGGTTCATTTTGAGCGCGGCGCCGTGGGCGAGCGGACAGTAATTATCGATAATGCGAGGCAATAATGTTTCCTCGTCGACTCGATTATTACCCTGGACGTATCTTCGCGCGCCCCGGCCGCGCGGATTCTTATTGCCGGCTGACTCTTCGTGTCCGGGCGCAGCTCTCTTGTTTAAAGAGCGTGCAGGGATACGCTCGCGAACAGTTATTACCATCCATGCAGCGCGAAGCGGCGGAGTTTCCTGGTAATCCTTTCATCACCGGTCCGAAGATTGCTGGACGCTCGCGATTGTCGGCGTCCACGGGATTCGAGCCAATCGAATTCCGCCAAGGAGCGAGCGTTAACAAGTCAATGAGCCCGTTCTATAGGGAATGATCACGCAAACAGGCGGGGATGGCAGCACTGACTGACGTCACGAAGTTAATTGATTCGAAACACGAGCATGGTCTGCAGCCTTCCCTCTCAAAGGAAGGGCGCACAATGGGGGAGATAAATCATTCCACGGGACGACGAGAATAATTGGAGCGTGCGACGATAATGGAATCCGAAAAGAATTCGTTATAACGCTCGAGCCACCCTTCTGAAATCCCTTTCTTCTATCCCTTGCTCCGTGCCTAGGCGGATACTTACCCTTCTGGGGCTGACGCTCGCGCGATAGCTTGATTCCTCTCTGCAGACGGGACTGCTTCTTCTTAGGGAAACTAGCGTCTCGGCGGTGGATCTTATACGAAACGTTCGTAGCCTGGGGATAATAAATTAGCAGCAGGTTTTTGGTAGAATCTTTAATGAACTTAAAAGCATTTCGAATAGCTTATACATTCCACTTACAGAGAAATTCTCGTTCGCGAGATTTCGCACGAGACTTCCTCGAAATGCAGGGCGCTGGAAAGAATTGAATCGCGCGATTAGCAGCGCAATTATCTCCCGAGAAAGCACCCCTGCAGCTAGCGCCGACGAGACGTGGAAGATTCTAAAGTTTATCCCTTCCCCGAGTCCTTCCCTCCCCTTCCTCTCCCTTCCTTCTCCGTATTCCCCCGTTTCCGCGAAACTCGCGCGCTCCTCCAGAATTAAGTGAAATCGGCCCGAAGGAAGAACGGTCAATTCTACTTGCCAGCCGGAGGAAGGGATAAAGCGAAGGGGGAAGACAGAGTGGAGGAAGGTGGAAAAAAGAGGAGGGCGGCGACGCGAAGCTTTCCACGTTTCTGACCGACTTCATTCTTCTCTCTTCTCGTTCCGCGTCTCCTTAAGAGCCCTCGAGCATTTTCTCACGCGAAAACGTTTTATCGTATACCTCCCCGGAGGAAGGGCACTGCCAGGCTGTTCCCTGGAAAAAGAGAAGAAAAACATTGGAACGTGTGTGTGGCACGGGAGGGAGGAAACGTAATCGACTTGGCGCGGTTTGTTTGCTTCCTACGTACATACTCCGCACCAGGTTGTTTCGATATTACAGCTTTTCCACTTCATTTCTATCGGGCCGCGGTATCCGCAACGTTTACACGTTCCCGGAGTTACCAATTTACCGATTTCCTTCGGCGCCGTTGTTTACGGCGCGGCAACGGGAACGGGCGGGGATAGCGGTTTCTTTATTAAATTTAAGGGGACGATAAAGAGAGCACCTTAAGATTGCGTCTTCGGGGAGAGGCTATTGGCAGGGAGAGAGCGGTGGTTCCGTGCGATAGAATTTTCGGCTCCGCGGTGGATATCAATCTTATCGTAAAATATTCCCTGCCCGGGGAACGAAATGGGCTACCGTGCGACGCTCCCACAGGCGAGCTGGATGGACGGGAGTCCCGGTCGTCCCTCGCCTAAACTGTGGCCGCGTCGCGTGCAGTAGCCCGAAGCATTCGAACAGCGAATCGCTGTTAGGACTGGAGCCGTTTCTCTTTTCCCCGATCGTCACGAAGAAGTCGAATTAATTAGAGAGCCGTGCCGTCCCCCTTACATAATTCACGACGCCGCACAGTGTTCGATGTAATGTATAAAAGTCAAGAATCTGAAGTGTTCGATCCGCAAATTATTGGATCGTAAAATGTTAATAAAGGAAGGTAGGTTTTAATGCTACTCGTAACTTTTGCTGAATTTACCAATTTGTTGTCAAAAATGGCACTAGAAATTTATTCCCAATCTCGGTGCCATTGGCGGAATGTTTATGGTTTTCATCTGATTTTTAGAAGTTCTGTTTAATACTGCTATACCTTCGAAACTGCTAAGTCAGCTTTGTACAATACTAACTATTTGTACAAATTTTTTATGTTAAGTATTTATCAACTTCAAGGGGACTTTAAAAAAAAGTACCAAAAAGTACTTCTGTGATTATTTCAGACACGACATACAGCTTTTTCAGGGCCAACGTTTAGCCGTCGAAAATCGACAGACTTTCGGATATGTATTCTTAACTTTCGAAAAACATTAGTTTTTTAACTGAAACTTTTTTTTAAGTAGTTCATAATACTATGTAAAGATAGTAAAAACGGGAAATCTTCATCAAGCCATTGACTTGTAAAAAAATAAACACAAAATGTACACATTTTCCGAGGGATTAAACGTTTAAGACGTTTAGTCTACATATTCATCTGTTCTAACTTTTTCTGTGTAGTTGTACAGTAATTGGATGGTGTGGACTCTCAACATACATCCAGAAAAACGACCTAATTTTTATAATTCGTGCAATGAAAGTTGAGAGGGAAACAGTTATTGAATTTACAACCGGTAAATGTTATGTAAACGTCGCGAAAACATCGTCGAATGACATTTCGCGTGTAATAAAAGCAATATTATCTGTCGGGTTTTATTACCAGCACTTACCTTACGTGCATTAAAAAAAAAAATTAAAAAACTTGTAACATCAAAGTCCTTTTATATACAAATATAAAATTTATTTTCAAAAATTTTACTCCAGAGAGAAGTTATTATTTTTGTCCATTTCCCTATACCCATCGAACACTGCGCCGTCCATCGAGGAGCCCAGGCTTTTACATAACCCGAGCCGCTATCCTTCCCCGGGGGTGTTCGGCCAGCAGCTTCGCGGCCAGACGGTTTTTCGCACGCATCCGACGCCGTGGACACGCGAACTCGCGCACACACGCGAGGTTTGAGCGTCCTTTTTCTTTCGCCGCAAGCCCGGTTCGTTCCACGCATTCGAACCGCGTGTCCGCCACAGGATCGCTCTTCGATTGAAACGTCCGATTCGACGATACGCTCGAGGTGATCGGGGAAATTAGGTCCCTGGGAATGAAGAGGAGGATTAAGAATCTCGTTCATGGGCAATTTCAGTTTGTCAAGGATGTCGGGATTCTTTGGAAGACCTTCGCTAAACGAGACTATGGTTTGTTTCAAGGTGAGATGATCGCTGTGTTACAGATTTAATGTGCCATTGTGAGTCTCGGAATCGATGGCTCGATATAGTAACATAAGATTCACACGCGAATTAGATAAATCGCGAGAAGATCGAGCATCGCGAAGCGCAAACTCAAGGAAGGTAATTGTGAAATGTAAAATTGGATAATCTTAGGAGCCGAGGTTCGAAGCTTTAGTAGGCATAACAGCGCACGAATTTAACAACTTCCGCGTCGTAGCCCTAGAATGCGAATACCCTGACGTCATGCCACGTGAGTCAGACGATCCTAGAGTTATAGCTCTTGAATCTAATGACCCTCGCATCATAGCGCTAGGATGCGGAGACTCGTAACAACCGAACTCAACGATCCTCGAGTCGCAGTACTGAAATACGAGAACGTAATAATCACGCGTGTCATGACACTCGGCGAGCTCTAGCATCCAACCACCTGATATCACTGATTTCGGGGTTACGAGATAGGACGCGTCTGATTTCAGTGTCACGACACTTAGCTAAGTACTTTCTGATACCGCCGCGACGGATTCGATAGGAAAGTTCACGGGGTGATCCGTTTCGATAACGTTCCTCTGTACTTATTCGAGATGACCAGAGTGGACGTGGCTCGTGCGTCCGTGGCTAACTTAAATAATTTCCGACGAAGCAATCGGAAGATTACAGTGAATTCCATCGCAGAGAATCACCCGTCCGTATCAGGAGATTCCCCGGGATTCGTGGCACGTAACCCACGCGCGAATAGAAGAAGCAATCCTCCCAGGTGGGTATCTCCGATCAGCCATCGACTGCGCGTTACCTTGACGCGTACGGGCGGCGCAATCAACGTCAACGGAGGCGCGACGTTTCACTTGGTCACGGGCGAACGCGGGACGAGAAATAATTATCGGCCGTCCAGGCGCAGATAAATCACTCGGCCCCTCGGCCATCGGAGATAGCGGTGCCCGCGAACACCTGGCGCGATTAAAAGACGCGGGGCCTCTAGCGGGATGCAGGCGCGCCGCTCTCTGAAAGGGGGCGAAGCCGTTGCACGCTACGCGCACACTGGCTGCCGCCAACAGCCGTGTGCGAGCACGCATTGTCTGTCACCCCGCATAGCCAAGATAATCGATGAATGATTATCCAATCGCGGCTAATGCGGAAACTATCCGTTTAATTACGTTTAGTGCCTCGAAACCCGGGCCCCGAGGTAGGCGCGCCGCTGCAAGCCCCGGAACGTCCCGATACGAGCAGGCCGCGCGCGTGTGTGCGACCGAGGGGAGAAACGGCGGTTGCAAACAACGACGGGAGCTCGAGGGGGTGGGCCGCTCGGCTTTGCACGCCGCTAGAGGAGCCTGACGACGATCAACTACGCGCAACGGAGGAAATAGAGATGGCCACGGGCGAACGGTTGCGGCAGGGTAGTTTCGGCAAGAGGGGCTGGCCAGCTCGTAGCCGGGATTCGGCCCGCCGTCGCTTAACCGACGTAATCGAGTGTTCGACAGCGATCCTCGAGCGGTGGCTGTCTTTTTGCGATCGCCCGCTGATCCGAGCGGTCCTCCCGTGCCGTGTAATCCGGACGGTCGGTCGTGCATGAAATCGGCAACCCGACTTCGGGGAGATCGGGGAAGTGGGGAATTTTGAGTTTTCAGAGCATCGAGGGATGACGGGTGCAGAAAGTTCGCAGGGAAAGAACGAGGCATGGCTGTGATAAAGAGAGTGTTTGTTCGCGGCTCGTTTGTCTTTGAAATCTGTAGGGATCCCGGCGGAAGTTTATCTTGCCGCGATAGCTCGGGACATTATACCAGGCTGGGCGGTATGCAAAACTTTGTCAATCGTAGTTTCTAGAGAGTTGTATCCGCCGCACATTGTAAGACAAGACGCGCGCGAGATAGAAGTGACCGTCGATGAAAATACGGCTCGTGTTGCTACCGCGCAAACGACATTAGATCCACCGAGTCGCGTCAAACTGCTGACAACCACGGATTCCTGCCGAGACTGATCTCATTCCTCGGCGATGGCTCCCACGTAGGTGTGACTGCCTCTCGTCAAACGAACCGACCGGCAAAGCGTCGCGTAGAAGAATTCACAGATAGCGAACGATCGGTTCGCGTGTAGGGGAGATATAATAAAAAAAACTTAAAGCGGTCGGTATCTATTGCACGACTCTCTTCTAATGAAGCATCTTTAAACTTGCGGAAAATATTTTTTTATTTCGATCCGTATTAATATTTATTAATTATTCTCCCTGCGAACACCCATGGTCAGAAACATTACACGAGCATTACTTACTTTTTGTTTTATTTTCGTGTTTTCAAGTTACGAAATCACGCATATATCCACATTACATAACGCAAAGCAAAACACAGATAGGAATTTCTCGCTATCCGTACATTCTTTCTCGAAATATCTTCGTTTGCCATCTCTTCCGTATAGCCATCTCCCCCGGAATTATCCTAGGTATATTAACGAAGAAATCCGATAATTCCTGGGGATTCGTTACGTGGCAATTGGCCGTGTTTTTGTGACACGCTAATTGCAGCCATCGACCACGATAATAACGCCGGCACCGATAATGACCATCAGAATAATATCCTTCTCAATTATAAACGTAACAGCACATTCGCCATCAGGCTTATAGGAAATCAATTACAACGAATGTCCCTTGAATCTAACAGCTCGTTAGTTAGCACGTGGAAATCCGAAAAGGCTGAACCCACGGTTGCATAATATTCCCGGCTCGCCCGTTCCAGTTAATCGCGAAACCGTGAAAAAAAAAACGGGGAAATGGGACAAGAAAGGCTCGGGTGGAGGCGAGCCTCGCTAATTTCGCTCGCTGGCGGCGCGATAACCCGCGCGCCGGCTCGTTCGCGCGACCGCAAATGGCAT
This sequence comes from Andrena flavipes, assembly GCA_963971345.1. Classification (NCBI taxonomy): domain Eukaryota; kingdom Metazoa; phylum Arthropoda; class Insecta; order Hymenoptera; family Andrenidae; genus Andrena; species Andrena flavipes. Next base: position 2,976,417 of record OZ020482.1, read on the forward strand.
TAATTTCGCCCGGCGACCGCAAACGCTTTTACCGCGATCCTCCCCCCTCCTCCCCCCCGATTTAAAATCGCTGTTCCTTACGCAACGATACCGCGGCGTGAGTTATAGTTACAGCCGAGCGATCGCCAGATCGTATCGGAAGCGGGTCTCTTACGTGGCGATCACGCGAAAGTCGATAGGCACGCAACGAATGGACGGGGTAATTAACGAGATCGCATGCTGGGCCCTGTCGATCGGATACACGGCCCGCGTAGGTATGCGTACGATTGTGTAGCGGCGCGGCCACGTGTTGTGGAACGGGTCGGCTCCGCGATCCGTTACGCGGACGTCGCTGGCGGTGGCGGTGGTGGTGAAGCGGCGACGGGGGCGCGCGGATTAGCAGTTATTAATTAAGCTTAATTGTTTCTGCTGGGTCGACGCGGGCAGGGTTTACAAGGTGTACGCGTGTCTACCATCGCCGGCAACGTGCCGAGGAACACGTGCGTCCGCGGACAGCCGTTCCACCGCTCCACGTGGACCGCTATTATGGTGTACGCGGCGTTGTTCCGCCCCGCTGTTCCGCGCCTCCGACTATTCCCAAGCTGTATCGACGCCCACGCAGCCTGCACTACCTCATCTCTGTGCGCCGGTGTGCACGGGTGTGCGTCGACACCGGCGGTCCCGCGCACGTGTGAACGGTTTATCTGATGCTCGCGTCGGCCGACATCCACCGCGACGTGTTCATTTTCGCGTCGCGATCCCCGTCGACCGGTGGCCTGCGACAAAAACCACCGATTCGTTTATAGTTTTTACCCGACGCTGATCAGCTTCGGAGTGGACCGAGAAGATGGTCGGCGTGACGAGTGGATAGTTATTTTTTTGTAGGTGAAGAGTATTAAAAGGGGTATCTGGTCTGTTCTCTTGATTTCCCCATCACGGTCCATTACACCAATTTCTGAGATCCCGCGCGCAAGCCTTTATCGTTTATCAGAGGCGAGAGATTTAACGCCGTTAACGGCACTCCACGTGCGTGGAGCGCGTCGCGTGCATATCATGGATCATAGCGGGGGCCGTGGAGCTGAGTTACCGCCGGTAGATCGAGTCGGGAGATAGGAATTTTTAGGGTGAGGCCTGCGATACGCGGAGCTAACGCTCCGGCTACGCCTCCGCGGGGAAGGAAAGACGTTCATTACCATTATTATAGGAACGTTTGGCGAGCCGTAAAGCCGCGGTCGCGCGCGACCTTTCCCATTCGAAAGCTTCGAAACATCCGGTACAGCGGTATAAATCGTCCGGGGCAGCGAGATGGTTATCTCGGTAGCTGTAACCGACTATTTAGGCGACCCCCGGCTGAATATTATTGCCGTTACGCCGAGGGGGGAGAGAAAAAAGAACACGGCGAAAACAAAGGTGCACGGGAAAGGCGAAGCTTACGGTCGCGTAATGGCCGCGTACGTGCACGCGCGGGAACACATAGGTACCGCCGGCAAGCTGTTCACGTAACGTTGACGCTACGCGTTTCATTGAAATTCCTCGCTTCTCAGCTTTCGCGATAATGATATTCGCAGCGCGGTCGCGAATTATGCAACGATATTCGAGAGAAGATTGCGGTATCGATAAACGCGGTGCGGTGAGGTAACGCGCTTTTGCCAGCCGCTGAAAAAGATACGTAGTGGGGAAGACGCGCGCGGTTACCTTGCGGGGGGAGTTTATGCACTTTTAATGGGGCTGCGAGTGGTGAATTACAGTGGGACGCTGGCTTTGGTTTAACGAGAGATACGGATTCGAGGGAGACTGGCTATGTACTAGCATTTCCCCAACTTCAATTACACTCGTTATCGTTTAGGGGAGAGTGGGATAACACGGAACGCCTAACTTTCGAGTGTGATAACATAAAATCGGAAAGAGAAAAAGACGCGGGATTTCGGTAGGAGACTTCGGTGGACCAAATAGTTCCAAATAATAAATAAATCTGTTTAAAGTTTAAGTCTCCCCTACTACTTAACCACTGTAACAAACTAATCAGGAGCAAACTTTCATATACGAAGGATCGATACGTGTATGATAAATCTTCGTATCGAACGTCACATTTTTACTGCGAAAACGGGTCGAGGATAAACGCGGAATGAGACAGAGGACCAAGGTTGCTTGACCTATGGATAATACGCGAACCAGCACTGGCTATCCGCGGAATCGTAACTGTGCTTCGTCTCGAAGCGATTCCTTGCTTCGCGATAACGATAACCCGTTGAAGATGCATCGGCATCGGAATATCGAGGGGCGTCCTGGCTTTTCCATAGCGCGCGTTCGTGTATACGTAGCCTGGGAAGGAATGAGGCAGCATCCTCGAGCATCTCGGCGATAAAGGAGGCTGTATGAATCCGTACCCTCGAAGAGCGATACAAAGGAACGACCGAGACTGAGAGAGTTGTCCCGATGGTTATCGGCGTGTCGTCGTGGCTGGACCTCGCTGGACGCTGGGGCTTTGGTGGAAGCCACGAGTGGATATATCACTCGGGTATAAATGGACTTGCGTGGACACGAGAAAATCACGCGAGTGTTTCTTCTTTCCTGTACTCGACGCGGGCTGTACACCTTAGCCGAGAGTACTCGCTGCGAGGTATAAGGGAGAGTGGGGTAAACACGAACGCGGGGTAATCGCGAATGCTACGTTACGGCGTTTTAATAAATATAAATGATGTTCCCTCTCCACTAGCTAATAGTACAGTCGAGGCAAAGAGTTTAGCTGCTCAAGTCCACTACCCCCACCACAAATCCTTACTCTCAGGCCTTCCAAATAGATCATAACAAACCAGTACAAAATAATTATAATATCTTAGCCCAAGGTAATTAATAAAAAAAATGACACTGTGAAGGAGTGAAAAAAAATAAAAATATGTACGCGTTTCCTATACCATATTGATGGAATTGGCAGCGTATATATACGTTTTTCACATTATATTGATGTACTGTGACAGCATCTATATACACCTTTCGCAGGCAAAGGATTAAAATTGAAAAGTAAATGTCAAGTCAACTGACCCCATGATATTTGTCAACTAACCCCGTAGGCGGGGTCTGTTGACTTATTCGTTTCACTACTCTAAATACAATTCAAATAAAAACTACATCCTAGACTCAATTAAAACGATTTTAAAAATTATGCCTGTATACCTAATGGAATTTGGAAACTTTTGATATGCAGTAAGTCAACGAAATACTAATGATCCATTTATAAAAATTAGAAATGTAAAAAATTAGTCAACCAGCTCCGGTCTCCCCTACTTTATAGATGAACAGTGTAAGTATATTTGTAAATAATAAACAAATTCATTTCTTTTTTGCTTAGGTATTCGCAATTACCCCACTCTCCCTTACGTGTCTCGGGTGATGGGACCGACTTCGATATACACTGACGAATATCAGTTGCCAGTTTCACCGTAACTACCTCGTCAATAGTCAGGCAGGCAGTTAATAATGTAACAGCGCTGGAGGGAAATTTGAATAATTCTGGAGTCTGGACAGAATCGTAGTAGCTCGCTAAATTTCTTCCACCAACTGTGAAACATTCATGCAGGAGCGGAGTATATTTCGCCAGGACTCGAATTTCCATCATGCCTGATCCCAATCACTAGCCATATCTACAAGTCTATCACACAAGCGTATCGCGTCAGCGCAGCGCACGTACAGGAGGAGCGCGCAAACAAGGGTGTATATTCGGCTGCGCCCCCGCGCGTGCGTCTCGTCTTCCTTTTCCCTCTACCCACACACACCCACGTACGCCCACGTAGAAGCGCTGCCAACCCCCTATCGAGCCCATCGGTCACGGGTATTGAAATAAACAAACAAGCGTCGGGAGCAATATCCCGCTCGGTCAATATTTGCCTGACTGTTAGTCGACTTGAGTCCCTCCCCCATTGGCGTCAGCCGCCACCTCCGCCTCAATCTTCTCCCCTGACTCCGCGCTGGCATCCCTTTTCTCCTTGCTGCCGCCACCTCCGCTGTCGTCGGCTGCATCCCCGCGTCCGCGAGCCAGCTCTGTGCAGCTCCGTCGACGTTCCCTACGTGGCAGCCCGAGGGCTCGCTGCGCGGTTCCAGGGGTGGCTGGCGTGCGCGCGGGCGCCCGCGCCAGGAGGGGGCGAAAAGTAAACGGCAATGTAAACGCGGCGTTTACATTTACGTGTTTGCCGAGCAACTCAAATATTTCGTGCTGTGTGCCCCGAGTGTCCGCCGCGTCTCTTGCGCGGGCGCGTCACTCTCTGTGGTGGTGTGCAAGCACGTAAACCGCACGTGTGTGCTTTGCGCCGGTGGATCCGGGGCGCCGCCGCGCGAGCGTGTGTACCCCGGTGCGGTTGTGTCCGTGCGAACCGGAGCTGCAGGGGACGGGGTTCAGCTACACACGCAATGTTTATCGAGGCCCCGGACCCCCTCTCCCCCTTTTCTTTCTTTATTTTCCTTCTGCCCCCTCTCCCGTTTTCTTCCCCGTCCCCGGAGTGCCCTACGGTTCTTGATCCACTCTTCTAGTTCGACCCGTCCAGATATACGAGACCGCTTTCCGGTCTCGCGGACCACCCCGGTATGTACAAGCTTCCTGTCTTTGCCTAGCGGAGTGCCGAGGGATGGGGAATCGTTCGGGGTCTGGTTGTATCGGTTTTTGCAAGGGAGGAGGCTCCGCCAGCGATATTCGATTCGACCGGCGCAAACGGGACGCGGCAGCGGAACGTCTCCCGATGGTAGACGATACTGTTTGCGGACAACGTGTACCCGCTGCGCTTCGCTGCTGTGTCTGTTTTTCACACTTTGGCTGTTGCGCCATCCAGTTACGTGGTTCGACACGGTTCACGAGCGGCTCGTGGAAACCATCTACGAGCGGCATGGTTGATTTCGGGGGCAGGCATGCCCCCGATAACACCGAGCCAGATGACTCTGGACAAGGAACAAAAGTGGTTCTTCCATGATCTCTCTCGCTTCGAATTCTCGGCTTTTGATTACTGCTCGTTACTGGCAATTCTCTCCCTTTCCCTTGATTCGATAAAACAGAAGCGTCCTCGGTGTCTAGGAAACACTGGTATTAGAACACGCGGCGCGTCCACCATGAAAATCGAGCGGTAATCTCGATAAGACCGTCCCCGCAGCCGGCTCCATTGAAATTCACCGCGCGTCGTGCTTTGGAGTCATCGGAAACCAAAGAGCAGGGAGGGGGGGAGGCTGCTAAGGGTGGGTTAGTCGAGAATCCTAATTTGTTCGTAACTATCCGAGAGCGGCGGTCCTCCTTCCCTCGAGACAGAGGTGGGAAGGGGGGACGGTGACTGAAAATAATCCGGTAGCTGCAGTACAGCGCGTAAAAGCGTCAGGGGGTGGCGGGCAAAGAAGAGTGTGTGTGCACGGCACCGAGAGCCGTAATTCCTTCATGGAAAATTCAAGGTTTTTCATTAGCGTCCCTCGTTTCTCCCTACGGCAGGGTAGTTCGCCACTCGAGCCACGGCTTCGCACCCCTCACCCCCCCTGCGGGCTCCGGCTAGCCCAGGGAGAAGAAAGTTTCGGCCGCGCGGCGGAAAACTCGACGTGGCGCATATTTCATATATTATTTTGCACGACAGGACTCGAAGAACCGTGGGCGGGGGTGGGGAGCAGGAGAATGAAGCGGGCGCGGGGTGGTTTGCCAACAGAACTGAACGTCACTGCTGCAGGGTGTTTGCGCGGCCCTCTTTCACGCTACAACCCCTCCTTCCTCCTTCTGTCGGGCTGCTTCATCGCAGTGGAACAAAGAACGCTGCACCCCTACCTCGCGGGGCGCCCCCGGCGTTAATATTTTAAGCATACTTTTCAACCACCCCCTCCGTCCCCTCCTCCCTCCGACCCTGGACTGCGCCCACCTCCCCGTCCCCCTTTCTTCGTTACCTTCTGCTCGCCGCGATCTCCATCCCGCCTTCCCTCTTCAGAAAGGGGGAGTTCTTTCATTTGCTCCCCACCTGAGCCCCCGCCGTCTTGCCGAGCGCGAGAGAGAAGTCGGAAGGGCGCAACCGACGAGGGAGGCGCGCGAGCGAAGGCGAGCAGAAAAAGAGGGACTGAATTTTGCAAGGCAAATTAAGTGTGCGGTTTCACGACAGTGGCTTTCACACCGCTCCAAGACTCGCCGAGGGGGTCTGAAAGGGATGTTTTAAGAGGACACCCTTGGCAGAAGCCTCGTCCTACCCACTGGGGAGGGTGCGAGCGAGTCTACTCCAGCGCCGCGATTACGTACCGAGGAGCGTAATGCGTCTCGAGATATATTTTCCTCCCCCTGGACATATTCTCCCGGTAGGGGGCCCGCTCCCCGCCTTTGTCCCGCAGCCCGTTTTCAGCAAAAATTCGATTTGAATATCCAAGCTCGGCGAGCAGACGTCCAAGTATGGGACTGGTAAACGAAGGGATCCGATTGGCCGCTCGGAGATCAAAGGGAGAGCTCGATGCAAACAAGGAAATGCTCGAATGTCGGGGAATTTAATCAGAGCGATTTACGTGCCGTGAAAAAGTGTCTTTGTACGGGAGAGCGGGGTCAAAAGTAACATTTTTTACAATTGGCCTAGCCTACAATTACCTTTTATAGATATAAAAATTACTATTATGCCTTCAGATAGTATGTTTCTTGGTCTATCGTTTGACCACAAATTCAGCTTTACGTGATAATTAGTCAAAGACTTATGGCAGTTTTCCGCAGTGACTGTCATTGTTACTTTTGTCCTGCAGGGGTAGGACGAAGGGGTAGGACACTATACACATGTAACTGTGTAAAGCAAACGTTTTAGAAATATTTCTGGAACGGGGTAGAAGGCATGTTACTTTCACTACGTTTGTCCTCGCTCTCCCCTGCCTACTTTCTGAACGGTAACCTCGGTTTGAATTGTGCCTCTTATGTTTCATTATCGATAGGGGTTCTTTCGAACAAGTTCGAAATCAAAGATTCTACGGCACAGAATCGCGAGACTGAAAGACCTTCGCTTACTAATGATCAATAATCGCGTGTAATCATGCGCAGGAGGGAAAGTCCATGCATATAACACATAAGAATCTTATTCTCTCTATAAGAGTGCAAATAAGATCCCCGCTTAGAGACTCCGAGCCTGCTAAAAGATCCGCCATAACCACCAGCCGATTTTCCTCGGTTCCCCGGTACGTCCTCGAAGAGCCGCAAACTAATCTAACTTTTTAATCTGGCCGCGTGAAATCGACCGGGGGGGTCGACGTCGAAACCGCGGCCCTTTTGTCCGCGAACGGTATTAATGGCTTGGCAAGAATGCTCCGCGGATCGATATGGCCAGTCCACCATCCCCCATCAAATATTTCGTACCGCGGGAGAAACTTTTCCCGAATGCGGTCTCGGTACGCGTATATACATCTATAGGTCCGTGCCCGCAGCCGTACCTATGAATAAATCGCGGCCGTGGTTAAGAAGTCATGGAGAGCCGGCTCGCTTTTCATTCAAACTTTTATGACTTTTCCACACGAGCGACGCTCCACTCCGCCGCCTCGCTGTCTCTCTATGTCTTCTCCTATTACTTCATCCCCTATTCCGCCACACCATCGAGCGATTCGCATGGCCGACGCGTTACTTGCACGCTCCCCTCGGCTCCTCCGCTATGATCGAACGAACGTGACGGTCGACCCGCGATGTCTGGTGTAAAGAAACAAATGTTCCATCTACAGAAGCATTTTTGATGAGAGAAAACTCCGAGCGAACTTTGCCCATTATACTACTAACTCGTTCCCTTTGACGGGAACTTTTCAAAGGTATATCGAAGACTGTTGTCGACTATTATTCACGGCCGGGTATCGTGGCGACGGTAGTTCTAGATTTTAGTCAGACGATAGCGAGTAGGATTTTTAAAAAAGAAGTTTTTCAGAATTCTCTAACACGCGGGTCGTCGGAAATCTCTCGGCCAGGGACACAGGAGCGTGGAAAAGCAGTATCGCGTTCCACGCTCGTTCCCGGTCGTTAACGGTTTACAGCCGCAAGCAAATTGCTAATTTTCGCGGTAACAGTAGCTGGCGAGCGGACGGGGCGAAGATAAAAAGGCGTGGCAGTGCTCTAACCACGACGGATACCGTGGTATCGCGTTTCTGCTTCGGACGCCTCGGTGGTATCTTCTGCCGGAGCTGAAAAGCCAGGTGAAACCGGTGGCTCTGCCTATCACGTGACTCCACGCGCCCGTTCCCGGCTTCCTTGGCCGTTCGCAGGTGAATACGAACTCCTCGGAGAGCCCGTAATGGGCCTGGGGGGTTGTTGAACCTGCGACCCTGCCGCCGGGGGTTCGCTTTCGACCCCGTAGGCCTGTCTGCCGCGGGCATATAACGTGCACGGCTGTTTAAAAGTTTTCCGACGTGGCTCATTAAACTATCAGAAGTTCTGTCTGAAAGCGCAGCTGCTCTGCTGTAATTGCCGACATGGGGCCCGCGCTCGTGACATTCCGCTCGGACGAAAATCGGCCGTCGGCAGTTGCGGCATCAAGTGATAAACTTTTTGTACCACTCCACCCTCTTTGCAGGTGCTGCGCCAGCGAATCCACATTCTTTTTTAATGCAGCTCTTAACTCAAGCTTCTATACAGTTTACTGGTGTAAGAGGGGTGTGTTCAGGATCCTTCCCATGGTAGTATTCTAGCTTTCTAATCACACGAGCGCGGTGAAGTAATTTCTGCTTCGGGACTAGACGTCAACGAAATCATTACGTTAATCGCAGCTGAATTCTTCGTTCTATTCTGTGTCTCTAAATTAATAAATTCACCCCTGCTAGTCGTGATTACTACTTTCCCTACACCCCGTAGTCGGGGCTCGGCGAAATGATACCCAGGTGCGATATATAAAGCCCTGGCGCCGCCGAAAGCCCTGAATCAGTGGCAACCGGCCCCTGATATCTTTCACAGCCGCTAACTGTACACGTTTAGACGCGATCGCGTGCAGCCGAGGCGTGACTTATTCTGTTGATTCGCGCCGGCAAACTGTGCAATGCAAACGCGAGTAGGTATACGTATAGGTATGCTCGGGCGTAGGGAACAATGGAAACGTAAGAGCCGGGAGGAAATCATTTCACGCTATATTGCGCGTGACACGCACTAATTCACCGTTTATTCGCGCACTCGTTTGTCCGCGCGCAACGTCGCGGCGAGAGTAATCTCGCCGCGCTCGAATCGTCGTGGAAAGCGAATTCGCGGATCGCAACCCCCAAGGCAAAACCAACCGTGGCACAGTGGGACAGGAATGCTTTATTTATTTGGGCATCGGCCAAAATTTGGACTGTCGAAATTCTGTTCTATAGCTTCGTTAAATCTTTATTAGGTGTTCGTGGCATTAGAAAACACAAAGAAAGATTCTACCACAAAAATTCAAAAAGTTCTGAAACTTTGCAAATATATAGGGGATTTCCTCTCGATTACAACGCAATTTTTGTTTGCTACCCAAATTCATTCGAAGGGGGTGAAATTAACCACCGAAAATTATACTTCTAACCATAAATCTTACTTCTTTTAAATAGATCTGTCATTTCTATAAAACTCACCACTTGATTCGCGCCTGCATCTGGCGCGGAAGCGATGACGCTCCTTCAATAAGCTCAGCGTCGCTTCCGAGCCTCCTAACTAATAAATGAACAGACAACGTAATTCCCCGGAATCGATTTTATCCCCGTAAACAGAGATATTTGCGAGGGGCGTGGAATTTTTGTTTTTCAACCCCCGAGTTTTTAACGTTTCGGCAGCGGCCGATTGCGATGCAGCCAGTTGAACGACAGCCAAATCGATCGTTTTATCGATCCCCGTGCCGCTGAAATTCCCCCCTCGGTGTCTATAGAGACAGCCACTGCAATTTTAAAACGAAAAACACGTTATCGAGCGCGTTTGCGTGCCGACGTCGAAGCGGGAAGATATAGTCAACGATCGCATCCCCCACCGTCCAGGCCGCCGCTCTCGAGCGCGGGCGTCGATGTTTCAATTTTCGCGGAAATTCCTGCGGCTTCTGGCCGCGATCGAATCACGGGCGACTCGGCCCGTTAATCGACGTCGTTACGTAAAAAACAATGACGCTTCCCGCCCTCTCCCTCCCCCCCCCCCCCCCCCCACTCCCCGCACTCGAGCCGCGCAAAACGTTCCGTTTACGTAATGCCATCGGCGGCGCGTTCCACGACCGCGCGTAACGACACTTGAAATCGTCGTATCCGAAAGCAATTTTCGAATAACGAGCCGCGCCTCGCGGGCCAGCCGCGTGCCAATTATAGCTATCATCGTCGTCGTTGTCGTGGTTACCGATAGCTCGACATAATTGCACCGCAATTACCTGGCCGCGGCAATTGCGATATTTCGCCCGCGCTCTTTCTCCCCGGTGGGCCTCCCCCGTCGGATGGCGAGGAGGGGTGGACGCGACGCCACGCCGGAGGATCGCGACAGGGGGGGTAAAGTAATCAGGGAGCGTTAATCCTTTCAACATTGAACCGTCGCATCGATCGACGTCTCGCTCCTCGCCTCGACGCCGTTCTCCCCGTCACCGGCTCGAGAGTATCGTCGCGTTCCCGTCTCCTAGTCGCGCGTCGTTTCTCCCGGCGTCGCCGCCCCCATTGTCCACCGGGAAGGGAAGTTACGCTGGCGAGAGTCGAGGGCGAAGTTCCTTTCAAAAGGAGCCACCGGTGATATTTCAGCCGCGGGGAAGAGGCTGGGGAAGCGAGCGCCGCGACGCGCGTACGGCGTACGTTTCGCGGCTCGTAAACTGCACGCTCAAAGGGGCCAAAAACGAGTCGCCCGGCGATCTTTTTGTGCATACGCTTTCGCGGAATGCAAATATTGCCGGGCTCAAAGGGACGCTAGGAGGGGGAGGACTCGAATAAACGAGTAGTACACATCGGGAGCGTGTTTCGTCATGTACGCCCGACTCGACGCGCGCGCGTGCCGCCACGTTAATTAGATTTTTATCGACGTCACGTACCGAATATCGCGGCCCCGCTTTTATCAATCGTTCCGCAGCGCTGCTGTTTCTGTCGGATCGATCGGCCATTTGGAAAAGAGCAGTTCCATTTGTTTCGCCCCAATCTGCTTTTTCACTGTAATGAATTCAGTAACGAGGGGGCCGAAACAGGTCTGCGGTCTGATATTTTCTAGCCGTGAAAAATATTTTGCCACTACGCGCGCGTGCCTTGTATGAAAAAGGGGGATGTTTCCATTAAAGGGGTCTTTCCATTGCGACACCCTGATAAAGTACCGCTGTTTGGAACTTTTTTTTTACCACAAAAAGAACGTGTTTTTTTAGTTATTGATACTTGCTTATTAGGGCGTCACGGTGGAAAGATCACTTAACGATTTGAATTGTCAACGATTGGACTGTACCGGGTATTTTTCTTTTCTTCTTCACTGACAGGGGCCGAAGCGTGCTTTATTTGCACGCCTGTACCCACCGTGCACGCGCTTATGCATCGACAGGGTGCCCGCCATATTGGAGTCGCTCGCCCATCGGGACGAACGTTATCCAGCGCATCTTGTGACCGATAGACGAAAAAGATAAATGCACGCGACGCGGGCGATTTGTCTTTTACTTTGTTTTTTCAATTTCGCGTGACAGGCGAGCTGCTCGCTGGAAAATTGATCGCTCCCGCCGTACTTCGATGCATTCCACGGGATTGCGTTGTCGTGCTTGCGATTTCTGCTTCTATCGATCGCTGCGGAACCTTTTCAGTACAACGCGGCATAAGGAACGACGATTATTAAACAACGGAATACTCGTTGCACTCGTTCCATCACAAATCTCTGTCCCTGATTTTGTATAGAGAGAACTCAAAAATGTTGAGAATAGTGAGTGTTATTTGAGATAGAGAATTGAGAATGTAAATAACAAGTCCATCAGCTGTTCGAGGATGTTATGGTTGTCTAGCGGCTGATGGGAAAAGAAGAGACAGAGAGCGAGAGAGAAAGAGAAAGAAAGGGAGATGGACAGAGAGAGAGAGATGATTTTTCCCAAACAGATTTCAAAATCAAATAGTCGCTGAGCTTACGTGTCGGGCAACTCATCGAATCGACGCGTGATACGTTTAAAAATATTCAAATCCCAACGGTGGGAATCAATTCTAAATAGTCAGCGGGCACCAGTGCTCTATCGCGTTCGAAAAACAAATACCTATCCGCGTTCGCACAGGTACATACACGCGCGATGCCGCGATAAATGTATTCCGCCGTTCTAACTTCACGTGTAGCTTTCCTTTTCCCAAAGCGCCGGCAAATGGGCCTCTGGTATACACAGCGAAACGATCGCGGGCAATTCCATGGTCATTCGTGCCGCGACCTCGCGGAGCCCGGCCAATTGCACGGGAAATGAGGTAAGAGGCCGATATCCCGTGGCTTTTTCCTGTCCGGCCGCGGAATGACAGACGTTCCATGGCCACTTTAACACGTGCGCCTTGCAACATTTAACCGATAATATAACCAAATTACTCGACCTTTATCTTCTGTCGTGTCACGGATAAAATATTCACGGGCCTTTGTACTCTGTTCGGTTGAATTTTTCATGGAAACGCTCCGATACCGTTCACCCGGTGTCTCTCCCTCTCTCTCTCTCTCTCTCTCTTGTCCGAGAGAATACGCGCGGTCATCGGGAAAACGTTCGTTCCGCGAACTTTTAATTATGCACGTAATAAACGTGCATTATTTAATCGAGCGCAACGCTCGCGCATTAATGGTCCTGTTCGCGGTTTTATAATTTACACGGAGGTGGCGGGGGGAGGGGGGAGAGGGGGAGGGCGGTAGGGTCGCGGGAAAGTTGTTCAAGCGACGCGTTTAAAATGGCCACCGTTCGATTCGTCTCCATTAAAATTACAGCCACCAGGGAGACGCGGGGAGCCGCTGGACAATATTTCCAGGTGGAAAGGAGGCGGTGCAAAAGTTGTGCACGCGTCAATGCACCCCAAATTACCTCCAATAATCGCGGTCCCGTTCTATTTACCGTCCGACGTACGCCGAATTTTACGTTAATTACAATTTCACGATCGTTTTCCATTAATCAGCGGCCCTCAAGCCGAGGGGATGCGCGGGCGCGCGAACGCCACGTCCCCCTTCGTCGCAGGCGGGGAATTGTAATTCCCTTCGATGACAAAACTGGGATTTATTTACAACGCCGAGCGCTAGCTCCTCCGTCGCGGCGTTTCTACATAACTGAATTTCTAATTGAATTACAACGAGCAAGCCGATGAATAATGTACCTCGCAAGTATCCACCAACATTCATCAATCGGACTTGTGCAGCGACCCCGGGTTAATAGAAGTCTGGTCATCCAGGACCACGAAACTCTGATATAATACAACGGGCACGGCATTGTTGCTGCATACTGCTTAGCTGCACGCGTGTTTCCACGTCGCCGTCGGGAACAGTCGCCCCTAAACCACAGTTTTGACACGGCCGAAAACTTTTCGTCCTCCTATTTGCTTTCGAAACCCCTTCCGTGGCGGGGTGGCGTTGGTTGCCCGATCTCCATTCGCGGATAACTTTTCGCTCGCCCCCCTCCCTCCCCCGTGCCGCCAGCCACCCCTTGTGCACCGACTCTATCCATCTGTTCGGCGGGCCGTTTCGTAAAACCGCCGCGCTATTCATCGTCGTTTCGCGTCGCTCCCTTTGATCTTCGAAGGGGGTCTATCCCTCGTTGCTCCTGTTGTAGCTGGCTCCGCGTCCCTGGAAGCCGTACACCCGCCTCGCGCGCAACCCCACGCCTCTGTGTACGCCGGCGCTCGCTCACGGCCTGCACGCGGCTGTGTACCTTGCGGAGAGCGTCGGAGCTGACACTTTCGTGACACTTTACGCCCCGAAGAGCCCCCGAGAGCGCTCGTCGGGACTTTCGGGATTAATGTAATGGCACCCTCAGCCCCTTCGCGCCTCCCCCAGGCACCGCAGTCATCGGCCTTGTCGCTCTCGCTGTTGCGACGTCGCTGTCGAGGAGGACTCGAGGGCAGAAGAGAGAGAGAGAGAGAGGCAGGGAGAGCTCAGTGGGCCACGATGAATTTGTGACACGTCCCCGAAGAGAAGCTTCGGTGGATGAACGCGGAGATACGGTTCGCGGGCCGCGGAAAACTTCGACTTCTGCGACGAGTCGTTGCCGGCGGGATAACTTGGGAAAGCAGCGGGAGGAACTTTGTAGCTCTTTTTCCACGGCTATGAAAAAGGCTCGCGGTGGTTTTAACAGGCTGGGTTAACGGGAATTTATCGCGCGACGTTGTTATGCGCTGTTGGTTTTTGTTAACAATTCAGGGTGCGTGTCCGTGGGTCGTTAAGTCGCGGAACCCGGGGCAACCAGCTCTGGACGTATTTAACGAAAACGGCCGCGTTGCGTTAACGTTATCTGTAATTGAAAGTAATTACGGTGAAAAATGCTTGTCACTGTCGAGGGTGGCTGATGTATGGGGAACGGGGTAGAAGCTGGTGCGGTGGAAAAAGTAGATGGTACTGTAATAATGAGCGGGTTAAAACGTGCGCGTCGGGAGGGAATATCTGTGGACGGTATTTGACACAGACGGATCACGGTTTGCAAAGTACCTATGGTGCTCGACACTATTTTTTTTTTCAGAATACATGATACATTAATTTAAACATGAATGTCCAAGAAAAGGCATATTAGATCTTTTTAAAAATCAAGTAAAAAATACAGAAGACGAGGAAAAGAATTTGAATATACCAAATTCACATACAACTTTAGAAAACTTATAGTCAACCTAGCGCTAAACAAAAGTGCCTCGTTTATAACACCTCTCCTCTACTACAGCGATAGATTAATAAGCTAATAAGCCGGTAAGCAATTCCCAGGGAATTTTTAAGTCGACAGCCAATATTTGTCTCATAAACAATTTTAAACGAAGTCGCCTAGCGGGAGGACAGTTCGGTTCGCAGGCAAGGCAGTTAATTAATAATCACGATGAAACAGCGCAACAAATACAAGTTTCCGTTCGATAATAGACACGTGAAAGCTATTGACCCGCCACTCTACGTGTCATCAACTTTCGTTAATTAATAAGAATGATTAGGCAATACCCTGGAGGTTTGGAGTATTCCGCTTGAAAAGGTCGCCCATCGGTTGACGCGAGCGAGTGGTTGGAAAAAAAAAAGAGCACGATTAACTGCGCTGTATGAAGGGGGTGTAACCGATATTGATACGCGATCGGGGTTTGATGCACTTCGAGCTGCAAGCTTCGTGACAGTTTTAAAATCATCGTATCGCCGCTGGTCGGGCGGCGCGACACGCGGAGCCGAATGCAATGAACGCGCGCGCCTGAAATCAACAACTATGCCATTCAGATAAAAATGCCAATATTCGAGCGCGGCTAATTTGCTTTACACCAACAGTACGCGCCGCCCCCCGTGTTGATTGTACAAAGTAATTTGGTTTGTTTAACCGACACGTAAATCAACAGTTTTTTTCCTCCCCTTTGAGGGCGGACAAACGGACGACGTGGCCGCCGCGGTATCAGATTGCGCCATTACGAATCAACGTCGACTCCACGAGGTAATTAATTGGCGACGATCAATACCGCTTTAATATTAAGAGCGGCGCGATTTGCGAGGGCGGTGTACGTTTCGCTTCCCTCCCCCACTATCAGGTCTCTAGGACCACTGGTAAAGATTAATCCCACGGTGCCGTAAGATCTCTGTGCTTCGATCGGAACACCGTGTCGCCTTAATCAGCTGATGTTATGCTTTTTTTCTCAGAGAAAAAGATAGGAGGGCTCGATCGACGGTTCCAATTACGAGACTCGAAAAGCTGAAGACTTCCTTTGAAGACACCCCCCTGTCAAACAACACGATTAGTCTCCCCTGCAGACTCGATCGGTCCGAGGGAGAAGTCGAAATAATAGAAATAACGTGCCTTCCGTACACCCAGGAACGTGAAAACAATTTGAGCCACGGTCGACCTTTAACCCCTTGCTGATACGTCCACGTCGAAGGGTGCAAAATATTTAGTCCCGATTGTTAGTGCCGCCTCTTGGCCGGAGGCAGTCCTAACAACCCTTGTTTACGTTTATGGTTTCGGGCTTGACGATCGCGTGCTACGCGTCACGCGCGTACACACGCGTGCACGCATCCCGAAACGCCCCCCGCGTGCTTCCCTTGCACGCTCGAGCACCGGGCACACGCATATGGTATCGCACAATGTCGGAGTGGAAGGGGCGGCGAGGGTCTCACCACCGTAGGTGTAGATACCAATCTCTGTAGCAGGGGTTGAAATCGGCTACGGTAACCTAACCCCATAAACTCTCTACGAAACCTCCCTCTTGGAACTTAATTCGTCGAGAGTTGACGCCGCGCTCGTGGGGTTTGGGGTGAGCGAGAGAGAGGCGCCGAGGGAGCGAGCTATCAAGCGAAACAGAGAGACCGGTGTAGTCGAAATGGTGGAGTGAACGGGGCCACAAATAGGGGAGCGAGACAAATGCGGGGATGGAAGGGGAGAAGAGAGAGACAGGGGAGGACGGAGAGAAAAAACGGGGGATAAGAAGAGAGTAGAGGGAAACGGGGGGACGGTACATTTAGGGTGAAAGGGGAAGAAAGATAGGGTAGAATCGCGTTTATGGGGTGAGCTCTACGCGATGGCCATCGCCATTTATTGGCAATTTGCTAAATGAAACGTGCCGCGCGTACATCGTACGATTATTAGTACCCCCTATCGGGGATATCGTGGTCTCCCCGTTCGAAACGAGCCTGGCTCACCCCCCAGGGCGGACAGCGGGAAGCACGGTGCCGAGACGCAGCCGCGCGCGGGCGAGCGGGAAGCGTTCGGTCACAGGGGTAATGGAATTAAAACGATCGCGCGAACGATCGAGCGGGAGGTTTCGCGCGGAATTCGGAAGTTTCGGCCCCGGCGCGAATTTAATTTCAATTACAATAAACGTTACGAGAATGATTCCCGTGCAATCTGAAAATAATTTCGCATCGGCGCACGGGTTCATAATTATTTCCCTCGTTTTATCCCGTTACACCTCGTTACCGAGCAATTTACGGAGTTGCGAATTTTACGAATTTATTTGAACGCCCGATGGCCGCCAGTTACCGCTTCCCCGGCCGTCGATGCTCAAGCGAATCCTTGAGCGCCGGAACGAAACGATTTCACCAACGTCCATTCAGTTTATCCTTTCGTATTTCATTTGGAATAAAACGCCGCGTTTTTCGCGCTGCACCGTAATTAAACGGAGAATTATTGTCGCGCGCTGCATTATTCCGGCCGCCCCTGACGGTTCGATTGAAAAATAAATTGATTCTGACGGCAACAGATTTAAAGCGCGGTGAATCATTAAAAAAAGCGCCGCACCCGCTCCGCCGTCGATTTTATTTCGCGAGACATGCTCCGCCCGACGGATGAAAATGTATACGGCGGATGGAATTGTTATTATCGATTCCCGTTCAATTTGATGTTTCTTTCAACCCCGCGGTCGCGTTTCCATACGTCTACCCTGGCGTTCTCGTGTCGCTTCCCTTTCCCGGGCGAACTTCACCCCAGTCTCCCGTTCCCACGAGCTCTTCTCGAATCCGACGATTGAATTTCCTTCCAGGATATTTCCTCCGTGCCACGAGCGCGTGCAGTTTTAAAACTTTCAGGATCTGGTCTCTAGATACTCCCAAAAATGACCTCCGTCGACCGAGCACGTAAACTCGCGCGAACGCTTCCTCCCCTGCCGTCTATTTGCCAAATGCACCGCGGATAGGTACCTACTTGAGATTCGCGCGGGACTCGAAAATAGAGACGATGACGTAACGATGACAATTTTAAGAGTTTCTTCGATGTCCATTGTTTCGACCATCGGTTTACCTATTTATAGAATGTTAATAATACTGTCGCGAGTGGTGAAAAAATATTGGAAAACGTTACGGCGGACAGCACGTGTACCTATCCGCAGGCTGAAAGTTGACCGAGCGAAAGTGTACCATCGTTTCATATCGAGCAGCACTATCTAAATACCTAAATACGCCCGGGCGCGTGGGCGGTCGACTATCCGAGTATTAACGCCGCTGGATATTCATAATATGGTTAGCCGCGTATCGGCAAATATCCGAATTGGCGGATGTCCATGTCATCGCAGATATTCGTATTATACCTAAATACGATTTACGATTTATCGCGCGGCCCGATATAGGTACGCAGGTATAACGGACAAGCCAGCAAACATTATCGAGAATATAAGTACCTTAATGATCCGCGTTGCACGGGCAAACGGGGACGCATCCGCTGTTATCCCTTCTGAGCCGTGAAACGGGGTGCATTCCCATGGGCCGGCAGTGTGTCCAACGAATACCATCCCGGCGGGCTCGAAATCCGTCTGAAACAAAATGCAGGTAGTTGAAGTTCGTAGCCGTTCCGTCGTTACGAAAGCGGAACTAAACCGTTAATGGCACAGCGTCGCGAGGTTACGTCATTCGCGCGAACGTGCTCTCGTTGGCGAGATTCGTGGACGATACGATGCCAGCGTTCAGACGGGGGAGAAGGGCAAGGCGGATGATAAAGGGCGACGGGAACGGGAACGGCAACGCGCATGGTGTACGCGAGACGCATCGCGCGACAGAGGAAGAAAAGGGAGACGATCGTTGAACGGGGGAGGGGAGGGCATGAAAGGAGCAAGATAGGGTGGGGAAAAAATGTGGGACCGTTGACGGAGGGAATGAAACGGGGGAAAAGGGAGAAAGAGAGACGTGTGAACGAGCCTCGGGCGAGATGGTTGGGTTAGACTCGAACAGACACGGGTACGGGGCATAATAAAAAGATTTATTCGGCTTTTATCCCGGAGTTATTCAGCTCTTTTCATCCGGCCGGTGAGCCCGCGTTTTTTCTTCCTCGCTACTACCGCGCTCCTTCCCCTTTTATAAGTCTCCACGGGCGGAGCAATTCGACAAAAGGGAGCGTAGGGTGAGCGCCAGGGGGGGAGGAGATGAGACGGAGATAAAGAAAAGAGGGAGGTGGGATGGCGGAGCCAGAGGGCCCTGATTAAAATATACGAGCGAGCCTCGCGGATTTCTTCTTATATCCCCTCGATCCTTATGTCTCACCCTCCCCCCCCCTCCCTCCCCCTCCCCCTCGTGCCGCTCCCTGCTAGCAGCCCGCTCGACCTTTCTTTCGCTTCCCCTCCGACGGCCCCGCGTATTCGGGGAATTCGAAATGAGCTGCCATCGTGAGTTCACGCGCGCGGAATTGGACCGAGCGTATATTTTACGCCCGAATCCCGAATCCGGCCGTCGTGCCGCAGCGATATTAGAGGGGTGGCGGCCGGGGTCCGGGCCGTTTTACGTCGCGCGACGATGGCCCGCGATAAATCCAGGCCAGGCGTAAACTTACAGCTCGTAATTCGCGATCGGTTGCCATGGCAAGCCACGCGTGCCACCGTTTCGCCGACAAGTATTAGCGAAATGATTTTTCCCATCCCTTCGTACAGGAAAGTTTCTCGATGTTGTTAAGGATGAAATTGGCGAAATTGTAATTGCGTTGGACAAAAAGTTTCCTCGTGGGTAGCTTCGGATCGAACACGATTGAACTTCGACTTGATTCGCCCACGAGACCATTAGTAAATCTTAATTGATGTGACCGGAGATAGTCGACTAACGAGGTTAGTTGACTAATTACATTTAATTGGTTTATTATGGAATAAATTATGCTGCGATTCCCGATATCGAAGCATGCGAATAACCAGCTTGCCATTTAATGTGTCGCCGTGGCAAAAGCTTGTGTGTTCTGTCAATGAGAATGAAAAATCTAAAAAGGTAGTAAATATTTACTACGGCGGGAAGTAAATATTTTTGTTTCGGATTTTTGTCCACTAAGTAGGGGAGAGGTGCTATAAAAGGGACACTTTTGTTTAGCGCCTACAAAACAATGGAATCTATGAAAAAAATAAATCTTTGTACTAAATCATCAATATTTTTGATTATCTTCATAGAGTGTGACATTAATCATAGCTTTAACAGTTTTTTTAATTACAAAGTAATATTTTTTATAAAATTTATATCTTACAAAACAAGTTAAACATAGGAATACACATTTACCTAATAAAATTTGTAAACTTTTGGTATGCAGCGAGTCGACAAAATACCAATGGTCTATTCATAAAAAGTAGAAATGTAAAAAATTAGTCAACAAGCCCCGGTCTCCCCTACGTGGGAGAGGTTCTTGTGTAGCAATATTGAATCACCATTGTGCGTCATAACATATTATTTAATCTGACGTTCATCAGGCGAAAATGTGTATTCGTTCCAGTTTATTTAATTAAAATTAAATTAACGCGCCCCCCTCCTACGCCTCGAGCAGTTATGTAGCAAATACACATTTCGTCCCACCGGTTCGGGATTAATTTGTAAACTCCCCGTTCTCCGGCAATTTTTGATACAAAATACATTGTAATTGGAGTTTCCGGAAACGTGCTGCAGCGAAATAGGCGCCATTTTTATTTACTCTCCTCCCCGCCGTGTTCCGTGCTTGCTTTCACTCCGCGAGGAACAATTTCGTTTTGCAATGACGTAACATCATTTAGACATTTATATCTCGTAAACGGGATGGAAAACAATTTATTTTTATGCAGATACTACGCGCCAGATGCGCGTGTACAGATAACCGATCGATATCGCGAATCGATCGCCGTTTATCGGATCTGTACAGGTGAGACGGTACAGGAATTCAATCGAGACGATAATCTTGTTCCCGGGCGGAGCGTGGAATTCAGTGTAATTTAATCGACGCGATTTACCCTCGAATCGCGGATAAAAATACGAATGGGAGACTTACGAGCGGCGAGGAACGATCAAACGACGGAAATTGTTGGAGCCACCAGCGAAACCGTAAAGCTGCCACCCCACTAACCCGCATCGAAATCGATTCTGTGGATCGTCGCTTACCATCGCGATTATAGGCGACAGCGAAAATCGGCGCGCGCACCGCTGCCGCACTATTTGTGCGTGGATGTTTATGAAGATAACTTTATAACCGAGTTACGATTCTCTTTTGGCGCAGGCTCGAGCGTTCGGTGCCGACGGGGCGATTCAGTGTTTTGCAAAGGCTGCCTCGTGCCGCGGACATTAATGCTAATAAACAACACAGCTGGCACGTAAAACATACAAGATATCGGAGTCGCCGCGATATCCACCACCGGCGAGAAGAATCAAAGGAACCGTGAATAAAATCAGCTTCGAAAATTCATACAGGAATTAGTATACGAGCCGGCTTCGGGGATTTATTTGTATTACGAACTATTCGCTAGTGGGAGCGTTTTATATGCAATGGATATTACAAGGGAGTTATAAATCGGTGTTGAATTTCAAATACGCGTTTCGTTCGAATAAACACGGTGGAGAAAGAAGGGAATAATAACGGTAGGAATAAAACGACACAGGTCATATGTATTCATACGCCGTGGCAATTCAACGTACAGGGGTAGCAGGATTTTTCTGAAACAATTTGTCGGTTTTTGGTAAACCAACGTGGGACGTTCTCCCCGCCCAAGTGTATAGCTACTCACGGAACTCCCGAATTCAAATTGAAAATACCTCGCCGCGGCTCCTCGTCCCAGCATTTTTCTCCGCCCCGTTGAAATTTTTAATTCCGAAATTCAAATTAAAGCCTCGAATTAGCGATTCACCGCGAGGCCGGGGGGGAGCAGCGTTCGCGCGCCACTTAAGCCTTCAAACTCTTCCGTTCTGAATTTAAATTAAACCGTCCGAATATTAAATCCGCCCTCCTATTTCGCGCGCGATAATGAAACCGAGTGAAAGCGACACGCGTACAAAAGAGGGGATCCGCCGGGCGCGAGTCGTCGCGGATTTTCGAACATCCCTAGAATTTTTCTCTCCCATCCCCGTCCATTCAGCGGGGATGAAACCTATTTCGCCGTTCGAAGTCGCGGAGCACAAGTAAACATCCGTGGCGCGCGAAATAAGTGAATTTGTGGAAGGCACGGGAGGGAAAGACAGAGCGGGAGAGAGAGAGAGAGAGAGAAAGAGAAGGCAGGGGGATGATGGCTGGTGGCGTGACAGAAATAGCCGCGCGAAGCCGTTTCAAGCATTCAAAGGTTTGCACCGCGACAAATTCCACCTTGGTGCAACCTTTCATCCTAGCTGGCGGCGCGCAAGCCTCCCCTTTCTCGAGCCAGCCAGCCTTGTTTATCACCGCCGTCATATCGGGGGGATGGGACACGGTTGCCGAGACTCGAAAGAGAGACTCCTCGGCGTCGCGGCCGTAACGCAATTACGGCCGCACTTAATTTGTTTGAAGTACACTGCGCCACCGGCGGAGGTGTTAATGGCAACGCGACCTCATCCACTTCTACGGACCTCCCTCTCGTTCTTCTTCCCTCCGACTTCCCTCTTCCCTCCCCCGACCGCCCGCTGCCCCCCTTTTCTCCCTTTCGCCGGTTTCCGCCCGCGCGCCGCGCACAATGCCTGCCCACGCAGCTACGGGGTGGCTCGAGAATAATCCTTGAAAGGAGGGTGCGGAGATGTACAGGCTGTCTCACGTAGGGTGGTCGAAACTTGGGGTGACTGTGGTTCGATTACACTTGCGAGAAGAATAGATGCGTGCGAAAGTGTATGATTGTAAATTTTGACGTCAGGCAAAGGGGGCAGGAGGAGATTAACAATTAATCGACGTCGTTAATTACGCGAGTGATCGTCTATATAGATATTTACGATCTCAATAAGATTCGTAATCAAGCCTGACCCCGCGGCACTCATTGAAATTTAATATCGGTCGGCCGTCCGACCTGTCGATGAAATCGATCGCGGTAACGCGATAGTTTGCCGCGAAATTGTAAAATCGCGGGGCTACCTCCGGTGTTCGTGGCGAACAAGCGCATAGCCCTGCACGGCCAGCCTCTCCGACCGTAAAACGTTAACGCGAAACACGAGACGGGAGCGTTGTAAAACCGAGAATCGTCGTTCCATGGCGGCACGAACGAAATAAAGAGGTTACTCGGGCTCTCTCTGACAAACGCGGCAGCCCATCGGGGCCAGCGCGGAACCGCTAAATCGCGCGATCCAATCGCGGACGCGTATTGCCGCTCCGCGGTACAACATTCCGCGTGTTGGCAATTAAGCGTTCAATTATAGACGGGTAATCGTGGAAGAAATTTCTGGAAAATTGTATCTGTTCACCGGGGGTCGAGCCCGCGGTTGCTTAAATTTAGCGCGCATAATTGCGCGCAAATATACTGCGAACGGGCGCCGTAATTGCCATCGCCGGTGCATCGCTAAAATTGTTAGATAATTGCATTATCACTTACGTAATTTCATCGCGGTGCGGAGGGATGGGCGCGGGAGGGACCGTCAAAGACTTCTACGATAATAACTGTTTTCATGCCGTATTCTGCATTTCGATGCGAGCAATTTAATTAACGACACGAAGCTCCGCGGACAGCTGCTTTATTTACAGCGATAGCCCGTGCTACACCTGACCCGAGCCGAGTTACATATTTATCGCATTATATCGGTGTCTCGCGTAGGCGATCGAATCGATTCGCTGTCGCGATGCCGAAGCGTTGATGCGGAAACCTGTCGTAACACTTGGTGAAAGAGTAGGGGAGACCGGGACTGGTACCTAGGCGAGTTTCTCAGTTTTTGATTTTTCATAAATTATATGGGCGAAATATCATTAAATCGGTTAGTATATTTCATAGGGCATACATTTGGCTATCTGATTAAATTATTAACATTGACCAGCTAGACCCTTTAAACAAATAATAAAAATCGCTTTACGAATAACAAAATAACAATTTAAACCTTATTAGTCAACCAGCCCCGACCGATCATTATGACTTGAATATATATCGTCTAATAAACAAACATGAAAATAGTCCCTTAACATTTATTCTATTGTAACTATATAGAGCGTGAAAAAATAAAATCTTCAAGAAAAAATATTTCCTTGCGTAGTTAATTTTTCGACATAAAATTCATGGCATAGTGGAAGTGACTTCTTTCTATAGTGAATATTTCCGCAGTAGAGCATACGTCGATGCAAAGTTATTAACAATTAGTCAACCTACCCCTTGAGACAACCACTCCGGTCTCCCCTATCAGGTATACGAATATTTTTCCTGCGGGCAACGGTTGCTTCTACGCTCGCGACACTCGTCCAGCGAACCCATTCGAACCAAAATGACTACGTTATCTAACGCCGATGGAGGTGCTTGACGAGCCACGGCGCGGCGGCACGAATACCTCAAAATTCCAACACAGAGGGTGTCAGTTAACCCGACTGGCGCGATAACGCAAAGGTACACCGTGTATCTGGTGCGCGACCGACGAGTCGCTCTTTGGATTACGAGTGGCGCGAGTTACAGCAACCACCACCCCCGGGTTACCCGCGCGCAGCCGATGTCGGGGAATCGCGACGGATGCGCGCCGTGCACGTACGAGCGCCTCTCTAACGCGCCCCAACGTAGCTGCACACACGCGCGGGCTGGCAGAAACGCGAGAGAGTGTATCGCGGTGACGCGGAGCGGTTGCTCGAAAGCCGCATCGTCGGGCAAACACACAGCCGGGCTCCCCCGTGGGGGTGAGCGCCCCCTCGCTCCCGTGTTGGTCTGTCGTTCACGCGGCTCTGTAGTGGAATAGGCGGAGAAGATATGAGGAAAGAGGTGGGGTCAAAGGGAGTCAGAGGGGCCGCCCGAGCGAGTCTGTTAATTGGACTAATTACAGTAATTACTGAAAGTTTCAGCAGGCTACGAGCGAGCAAGACGGGAACACGGGGGGGCGTAATACGGCACCGGCACGACCGCACCACCGTCGACGGTCTCCCAGTTCGGCTGCATCGCCGCCACCAACACCGTAACCCCCGACACCAACACCCCCCGACGCATCCCGACGCCCATCGAGCGCGTCCTGACACCGAGCCGGGTATTAGCGATCGCGCGCACGCTAGCACGCGGGGAGTGGAGCACCCTTGTGGCTGGATACGCTTGTTTTCGTATTTAACCTCCTTCGAGCGGTGCGTACCCGACGGCGCCGCGATCTTGCCGTCGCTTTTCCAAACACCCCTTCGACACCCGTAACCCATTATCCCGAGACAGGGGGGTAGGAGGCGGGGAGAGGCAGCTTTGATCGAATTAGCGATTATCATTTGATATTTAGGGGACGTTACAACCCCTCGGTGCAGGGGTCGATCCGCAATGGGGATACGATAACCCACGGACGCCCCCTACCGACGTTGGCAACTGGAAAATCGAACCCTCCAGTTCTGAACCCTTCGCCTCTACGGTCTACATGCGACTTGGTTCCGTGATTCGATATTGGTGAATGTCCCCATTTCGGCTCATTTCGTATTTTTTTTATTATTATAAGCGTTACGTTTGTACTACAGTTGCAACAAAATAATACTAAATTATTTGAACATTTACGCGAGTGTTGCACGAGGTTGGGGCTAATCAAAGTGCAGCATAAGCAATGAAACATTTTAAAACGAGAGTCGCTATTGGTATTCCTTAATTGGGCAGAAAATGGTTTTGCGGTAAAAGTTCTTATTTAATAACAAAAACAGATACCATATTGTGTTCTGGATTTAGATTTTTTACTATTTTTAATTTTTTTAAGTAGAAAACAGGTGAGCAGGTTTAGGGTCAACTGAATCACCGAGATGTCCACATTTCTACTCACCAGAATTTTAGTAATATAAATAATTAATCAATAAGTCTGCAACTTTTAATCACAAACAAATTTTTTACACCTTCTTGATAACGAGTAACCTCTTAAATGAGCAGAAATTGGGACATTCACCTTATGCCATGGAGGGGGATAAGTGATTTTCAGCACGACCATTTGTCAGCGCGTAGTTAATCTTTCTTTGTCGCTCCGCATATTCGACAATGTTATTCGCTCGTGTTGTGTCTGCGTTGCGGCTGGCGCAAGAGTTTCCAGGAAAATCGCAAATGAACCGGTGAACGAGGCGGTGCCGGGCGTTGAAAAGGAATTAATCATAACGAGGGATTATTTTGGCGGTAATTAAAGAGTGGGAGAGTCCTTCATTTATAATCGACAGGCGGGAAATGTTTCCAAGTTTATAACGGCGGATGGAATCGGGCACACCTATATACCGCTGTCTGTCAGCGAACGGTTTCGTTCCCCTTCATTTAATTACTCTAGTGCCGCGGAGAGTCGTGTCTATAATAATTCAAAAGCTTATCCCGCGAATTGAACGTCGATGATTTAGACGTGCCCTGAATTCAGCGGAACGAAAGCGGAATGAAGCGATTGCGGGGAAGGATTTTCGCGCGGATCTTTCCGTCTTTCGTTGCGGTTCGTGCGCGCGCGAAAGAGCTGTAAGCAAAACGGGATAGTAGAAGCCGCTGGATCGATATAAAATAACGTCTATATTCGGCGTATTAACGGAATTTATACGAACGAACGGAACGGGACGGTCAGCTTTCAGATAATCGCCGTCACGATTCAAAGTTAGATTCGGGCTACACGAAAGTTATATCGATAATGTACTAATATTAGCGTTCCGTTGCATGTGCGGGCGTGTTTCTGTGTCCACAGGCTGCATAAATATATATATATATACGTATATTTCTGGTAACAAATGTTTCCAGATAAAATATCGCGATAAAGAGGTCCGACAAGCGGAACGTGTCACTTTCTCTTTCGTGATAGAAAATATAGCCGACACGGGTTATACATTTCGCAATGATGTCACGATCACCGCGGCCCGTTATCGGTGTAATATTCAAACATTTTTGAAGATACCTAGAAAATAAAAGACCGTTTCACGACGCACGGTGGGATAGGAATGTCTGATTTATTTAGACATCGGCTGGAATTTGAAGTGTCGAAATTCTGTCCTATAGCTTCGTTAAATCTTTATTAAGTGTTCGTAACATTAGAAAACACAAAGAAATAAACTTTATATTCACATTAGGTATGATGAAATTCTTTATAAGTCTGACCTGTATGAAAATTTCAGTCTTTTTGTCCTTCAATTGCACCACTTTAAACAATTGTTGCCCAAATCCTATTACTTCATATGTTTTTAACATTTTACATGTCAGTTATTCTACATAACATGAATTGCAAGTGTGCAAATTTTTACAATAAAAGTCCAAACTATTTGGAAGTAATTGCCACGTCCAGTTATTGTCCTTATATCGTTCCACTCTGCGACGTTGCGACAGTGAAACGAAGAAACGCTGCTACTCTCAACCGATAAATTATGAACTCGACAATACCTAAGTATGTACGTAGGAATATTTCTAAAGAACAGCGTTCGTCGAACTGGAGGATGGCATTCCATAGAACGCGAAGAAAAAATACGATAGAGAAGCAAACCCCTCGACTCTATTAAATCCAGCGTGGAGAAATACGCGTGGAGGACTCCCTTTCTACGCTTCGTATCGCCATTCTCCGTGTTCTCGTATCCTCACGGAATTTCGATAAGCGCGATTCGATATCCCAGTGTCGTTTGTAGCACACGGAGCCGATCCCATCCAGCCGGGCGTAATACACGGGGGACCGTGCTTGTTATTTTTCTGAGGATCTGTCAAGAGGGCGGAAACGGGATCGAGAGCGCGAGAAACGAGGGGAGGGTTTGGGAAAGATGGTGGCGTAGCACGCGACGGTCGGTCCTCTCGCAATCTCGTAATATTCCCGAAGGATCGCGCGATCTCTGAAATCCCCCGGGATTTCAGCGAAATAAAGGTCGGCTTGGCAAAGGGATGAACGGAATGGCGATGAAGCCGCTGTGTACACACGTAAAGGGCGCTCATCGAGTTGTTCGCGGACACGCTACACGAATTATGTCTCCCTCTCCCCCCTCTTTTTTTATGAAACGTGTTTACGGACCTCTATCGCTTCCTGTTGAGAACTGTACAGCTCGCGAAACGGGTAACCGTATTCGCTTTAAGAGCAATCTCAGTCGGAACTTTGGAATTCTTAGTAGACCTTGCTTTCTTTTATACGCGAAAATACTTTGGACGATGCAAGCTGAAGTTATTCGATTAAAAAATGACTACGCGACCGGGTAACGGTGGTACACGAAGGTTCGGAGCCTCTATTACGCGTGCATGCAGCGATGAAGAGCGAAGCGCGTGCCTGCGAGAGCCGTCGGGGCGAGATGAGAAGGTACACCAGTGCCCGGAGGGGTGGAGTGGCGACGAAGTGGTGTGAGATTAAAGACAGCGAAAAAAGAAGACAAGAGAGGCTGGAGATAGGTGGTAGAGGGGCAAAAAGCGGGGGAAAAAAGGGACGGTTGGTTTAGAGAGGAGCGAAAGAGAGGCGATCGGGGGAGGGGATTGCGGAATGGCCGAGGTTGCCTGCTGCCGTCGTGATAAAAAGTAAATGAGGAACAAAGGTCCCGCCTTTAGCGACCCGAGGAGGGTGGAAAATATAGGGGCAGCAGGGGAAGAGAGAGAGTGAGAGAGAGAGAGAAAGAAAAAGTGTGCGGGGGTGAAGGAAACGGGAGGAGGCTCCGACCGTCGGCAGACGTGCCGAGAATAATGCCGACGGAATTACACGGCTGGTAGGGAGCCGGTTGGTAGCTACGTTAGTGGATCGACGATGCTCGAGGGTAGGAAAATCGGGGAAAATTAATTGATAGAGCCTACACAGGTAATTAAGTTTTCAGGACGCCTCGCCTTTGCTCGTGTGCCCGTTCCGCCTACACTTTCGCAGAACTCCGCCGCTCGTGATCCTCTTTCCTCGATCGTCCCTCCGCGCCCCCTCCGCCCCCCCCCCCGCCCTGGCGCTGTCGTCCGACAGGGTGGACACCCCTCGTGCCTCCTCGTCCTGGTTGCCTCGATAAATCATGGGCCGTTCCGTGCACGGAGCTCGATCGGAACGACTCCTCTCCGTTGATTTTTATTGCTTCCCCGAGTCGCGATTTATTTCACTTCGTTACGCCGATATCGAAAGTTGTTTGCCGCCCCCGGAGCCTGCCGTGCACGTGGGGATAGGTCGACAGGCGGGGGCGGCAAGGGGACGGGAGCGTAAAAATTTCACACGCCCGACGCCCACGCGACTATTCTCTCCCCCTCGATGATAATCTACGGGAACGTTATTCCGGCCGCGCGAACTCCGTTCCAGGGGATATATATCTAATCTTCATCTCGGCCTGTTCGTGCCGCGCCGTCTTTCGGTGCCCCAGGGGCCACCGTTATAGATCGTGACGGCCCTGTCGATAACACTTTCCGGCTGACTGGCCGTCAATGATGTTCCATTTCCGCTTCGCGTGATGCGTGAGTTTGCGCGGCCTGGTCGGGGCCGCGTCGGCATAATCACTTGCGTGCATGCGTATACAGGTCCTGTCAAGTATCGCGGGTCACGCGGCTTCGATGTTTAACAACGACCTTTCGCCACTTTCCGTTTCCTCTTTTAGCAGGAATCGCGACCTTCGGCACGGAGTTATCGCGGCGGAACGTGGATTGTAATGGAACTCTGTGTAAAGCCCATACCGCGTTACTTTCGCGTGTCCCCCCGGAGCTCCATCGTTCATGGAACGCCCCGTAGGTCTCGCGTTCACTCGTCGGTGCACGATGCACGGGGCGCAAACGAGTTATACCAATTTACCAATAATTGTTGCAGTTATGTTAATTCTCAATCAGTGGCGCCGAGCGGCTCGCATTCTCGCGTGCGTGTCATGTAAATTCGCTCTCCCCCCCTTCCCTGCATACGATCTGAAACGGTGAGCGACAAAAACAGACGCGACGGCGAGCGGGGAGCCGAGGGAACGCGAATGGCGAAGGGAAACGAAACGTGGAAACGCGACAGAGAGGCAAGAAAGCGGAGATAAAGGGATGAAGCGGGATGGGCGGGAGGGTGGGGAGAGGAATCGAATCAGAGATTCGAATAATCGTGTATCAACGATTAAAGCAAACCCACCGGCGACGTTGATTGTGGCCCGTCGGATTGATTTATCGCGCTCGCCAGACTGGGCCGTGTCCCAATGGCGTCCCACTCGTTTCCGCTTTAAGGACCGACCGTGGCACGTCCTTGGCCGTACAATATCCGCGAGAGGAGAGGACACCGCACTTTATAGGTGTTTTACGGCCCCCGATACCCGCTCGAACGGAAAGAGACATACGGCAGGCTGCCAATAGCACGGGAATACCAATGGGCGAGGATAATATTCGACGTGCCGGAAAATTCGGACGTCGAAAGAACTTAAGAGGGGCGTGAAATTTACGAGCCGGCAGTCGTGCACCCGGAATACGCTTTTGAATGTTGAATCGCATCTCGCCATCGACGGCTGACGGTTGCCGCACACCTTCCTCGGAATCGTCACGCTCCCAGAATCTGGGTTATTTCGAATGGCTGTTCGTATACGCGCGATAAATCGGATGCCCGGCACGGCGGCGCGATACCGAAACAAGAAGCTACGGGCAAGTTGTTTCTGGATATTGCATCTGAAACTTCGGGATCTGATTGGGTGGGCGAAGCTTCTGCGCTTCTTACCCGTTCGTGGTCACACCTTCTTATAGTGGTCCAGTGAAATTAGGTCTGTCTACGGAATAATTCCCAGCGAGCTACATTTTCGCACGGAACTTTATTTCGTCCTTTTAACCCTTTGAGTACATTTGACGACTTACATTCGTCATGCATATGTTATGACGAAGTTATAGTTGACGCGTCTGACTCGTCATTTGAATTTAATTTAGTTTAAGCTATCGCGATAAATGACGTGTTACATAAAATATATTATTTTTACTTTAATCCATAGGTAGGGGTGACCTGGTAGCCACACTACGAATAGCCACAAATAAATTACTTTTCATAAAAAACCTATCACGATATATTAAATATAAGCTTAAAATCATAGAATATAATAAATTTAACAAGAAATTATTCAATAGTGAAGAGAATAGCTACAGTATTTTCCAGTCATTTTTTATGTTTTATCGAATTCGGAACTTTTAGCCCCGCTCTCCCTTACATCACAAAATTATCTGTGTTCCATATGCAAAAAATCTTCCAATAAATCTGTACCCAAAAGGTTAAAGAATATGTCAAACGTCACCATCGATCCGACATCTCCTAAATATTTTACAGAGGGTTGAAGTTAAAAAAAACTGTTTTTAGCACTAGGCTCTACTCACAAATTGATTACATGGAGTTCACTGCACCACAGAATCATTTTTAAGTTACAATTTTCGTATTTCTGAATCTTTTAACTTTGGTACCTAATTGTATATTCATAATACTCGCACAATCATGCTCTAATAGTCTTTTTCTAGAAGTGTAAACTTCCATACATATGATGAAATTTGTAGTTCAGAAAATAATTGTGGAAAAAAGCAACTTCGTTTGTGAAAACAGACCAAATTTATAAATTTCAATATTAAGGTCTAAAAATTTACAGAAATATTTTCAAATACATATACTTCTGGAAGAAAATTACCCTAGGTGCGA
Source organism: Andrena flavipes (assembly GCA_963971345.1). Classification (NCBI taxonomy): domain Eukaryota; kingdom Metazoa; phylum Arthropoda; class Insecta; order Hymenoptera; family Andrenidae; genus Andrena; species Andrena flavipes. Next base: position 3,007,747 of record OZ020482.1, read on the forward strand.
TGAACCCCGCGTGACCACGAAGGGTTAAGGGTGTTGCAGATTGAATGGAATGTAGATTACTGGGATTGCAAGCAGTAATCCCGTGAATCGCTCCTGAAATGGTACCTACATCTTTATGACGTTGCTCGGCAATGCGAAGCTCGGGACTCGTAGCAAGCGTAGCTCGGTATCTATCAGTGTTCGCGAAGCGGCGCGCTAATTCTAGCGATAGGTACTGGAAGGAGGAAGGTAAAAAGGCATCGGAACTGGGTGTCTCGTAATGATCGTCGGTTGTCGCGATTCTCCATTCCCCCCCGTCCCCCTCGCAGGCAATCCACGGGCTCTCGTGGCGGGCCTCGAGTATCCAGGTTTACACCCCCATAAAAGTTTCATAGCCCGTTGGCATATTCCGCGTCCACACGTCGTTAATTTTAGAGAGCCGGGCGACACCGCTTTATTTTTATCGACTGACCTCAACACGATCGTTAAACCTCCCCCCCTCCGCGAGCACGGCTGTTTTTCCAACTTCCATTACTTTCGCGATGGCAGGGGTGACGAGGGAACGATGGGACATGGCACGGGACCGCTCTTTTGTCGACACTCGACCACTCGGCGTACGCGATGGGCACAAGGAACGGAGGAACTGCAAATTAATCTAACGAAACGTTCGTTCGAGCAGTTATAACGAGCGCAGTATTTCCGGTATACTTCGATGCAACACGATACAGAGAATCGAGCTAGAACTGAGCTGAATTGATGATGATAGGGGAGGGTAGGATTAAGAGGATTGTTCGTGGGTGCCGCGGTGTTTCGGAGGATGAAAAGCTTTGGATTTAGTGGAAATATTTAGATACGGTAATAGGGTTGGTACGCGGTACGTACTACGTACACAACACGACGCCGCGAAAACTATGCTACGTTTTGACGAGCCCGTTAATGCGCCGATATTATCTTGCAAATTAAATTAACTCGGGATCGGGGTGGACGCGTTACTTAAAGCCGGTGGCCGGGGGGGGGAAGGATAAATTAAACGTTCCGCAGGCTTGCCACGGCGAGCGCGTTTCGGACGAACGAAACAATCGCGCGGACGTACCGTCTATTTGCATAATTACGCGCGCGTCCGTAGGAACCACGCCGCGAAGTCCTGTGTCGAATTAATGGCCGCGCACGTCGGATGTTCATTTTCGAAGAAGCTCCGCCGCGACAAACAGGGCCGCGGCTCGTCGCGATAATTACCCTGTAGCCGTCGAGTTTCAGCTATTACGTATTCATTCTACGCGCTGGATCGAGCGGTTAAGCGTTAAAACGATAACGGGGGGAGGGGCGAGCAATCGTCGCTCGTTATTGCCACCGCATTTGCATAAGCCGTCAACTTATCGCTGTGCCACGACTTTGTTAATCGCGCGCGACAGCGAGACAGCTTTCCCACGTCCAAGGGTAACCGAATCGCTTAAAAAGAAAGTTCCCGGCGCGAGGCAGACGAAGATGACGCGACCGACAACGAAGGAAGGACAAGCTCGCGATGACTTGCCGCCGGAAAGCTCGCGCCCCGGCTACGGAAGCCGCGGTGCAGCCCGGCGGACATGATCAAAGGACGAGCGACGATGACGACAAGGTCGACGACAACAACAACGAGAACGACGACGAGCAGGATGGATCGTCGACAGGGGGATGATCGCGATTCACTCGGTTGACGTGGACGTCGATGGTGGGCGTGTCGACCGTGGGATGGCAACGTGTCAATTTCGAGGAAACAGGTGCTCGACGCCTCTGTGACAGCATGTTCGAGTTGTGCGCGGGGGTGATCCAGCTAACGGGGGTTCGCGCCACGGACAGACGGACGGACGACGGGCGGATGGTACCGTGTGTGACCTTTCGCCTGTGTGCGCGTGTGCACGTGACCGTGGTGGCCTCTCTGCGCGCGTGCACCTACGTGCATGTCCGCCCGGGTGCGATGGAAGGGAGTAACACGGGATCGCGTGTTGAACATACACACAGTTAACGCCGCGCTCGACGGCCCCCGGACGAGGGGGGTAATGTCGGCTTTCCGGATGTTGGCAAGGGTTGGTAATAGGCCACCAGCCATCCCTGCCAGAGTCCCACGCTTACGGTTTCTCGTTGCTACGCCCGAGAGCAGCAACCCCGCTCTGCGCCCGCGTGATTGTATCAACAGCCTCATCAGGCTCATCCCCCGCAACCGCTGCCCACCCTCCCCGCCATCCCTAGCCTACTCTGCGCAACTAGCGCGACTCTCGACCGCCACCTACTGCTACGCCACCCTCAACCCCTGGAATTTAACCTCCGTGAACACGGACAGTCAGCCAGCCAGCCAACCAGCAAACCAACCCCGTCGCGCGACGATTATTAATTACAGCGAAGCCGGCCGCCTTCGCGGCAAGGATCGCTGCCCCCTTGTCCCAGCCGTGGATATAATGAACTTCGGCCTCGTTTCCAACATCCGTTTTCCTCCCCCGGGTGTAAAGCCTCCGATACGTTTGCGGGCTTTTTCCATACGGCGACGTGTACCGTCGCCCGTCGGGGGCTATCAACCCTATTGCTCGCTGTATAGGTATAGCGGATTGGAAATATGTAGCAATCGGAGACCTGAAATGTACCTAGGTACTCGACGAATACATGCCTGTTTCGAGCAACCTTCGGTAAAGGACCCAATTACTGACACCTGTCCAATTACTGCCACCCTAAGCTGTTTTACGTAAAATAACGAATAAATCTTATAAAATGATGCGTAATATTAGGAGAATGTTTTAAATAATATAAGCATCATAGAAAGGAATAAAGATGCGAATTCAACGATTCATTAAGCCTTTTTACTTATTAATTGGGTGATAGTGATTGATACAAGCGTTTCAAGCATTTTGGTATTACCCGAAAGTATTCGAACACTTTTTGAAATCACATAACTTTTTTAAAATTAATCCAAACGACTTGAATTTTTTTGAGAAGCTAGAAGGATTAGTTTGCTAACTGACATGTTTCGTCGTTTTGGAAAAAATTGCAATTCAGTTCGTTGCAATTGGACTTCGGTTAAATTGCATTATTTTTTCCACGTATAAAATTCGTTTTCATACAATTTTTTCTGCTAAAAACATACATCCAATATTCTACAGTTGAATTAATGCATAAACTCAAATTTTTTAAATCGTGACATGGGTCGTTTTTCCTTACAGCCACAGAAATAACAAGAACAACATATACTTCCTGTCTATAAGTACATAACTATAAGATAATATCAGCGTCAACGCTTAATGTGTCAGTAATTGGTTCCTTCACCCTACGTATCCTGCAACCTAAGTAACCAAAGTTCTAGAAGAGTGCGTTCCCTGTTCCTTTCTCGAACGGTCAGTCACGAGAGTAGGTACATTGCCAGGAACAAAACGCCAGCGAGCCATGGGAAGCATCCCAGAGGATTTTACGATATTACACGTCCCAGCGTTTCCACGCATCCCGGGCTGCCACCTAACGAGGCCCGCTGCCTCGAGGAGAAAAAGAAAGGAATCGAAACTACCTGGCTCGTGCGAACGCGGATGATGATCCACGATAGGTCCCGAGCCGGTAGCCATAAAGCCGATGCGGCGGATAAGGCGTAAGGTCGGGATTAAAAATTCATTCGAGCAACACGCGAGTCGGCTGCGCGCGGCGGGCGATTTCGATCGGCGGAAAGTGCACGGGGCCGACGGTTGCCCACGGCTTTGCGCGCCGTCACTATGGAATTAAGAAAACATGACTCGACCCCCCTCCCCCCTCCCCTCATTCGATTTAATGCGATTGCCTCGAGGCCAAGGGGATTCCCTCCGCGGCTGGGTAGGGAGAGCGCGAAGGGTGTGTATCGAGAGGGGCCACGTGTTTGCGGATGCGGCCTAGGGGGCTGAAGGAGGTAATGGATACGAGAGAACTCGTCGTGCTATACATTTGATTTTCAAGGGGCTTCTCCCCTCATGGGAGGCGGGCGAGACCCGGGTAGAGATTCACTTTCTATTTTATATGGACGGCGACTACGACGGAACACCTCTACCCGTCACGTGCTCTGCTCTTTTTTTATTTGTTTGTTCGATGCGACTCCGGCAACGCGAAGGGGTCGCCCCTCCCGAGGCGAAGCGAACGAGCCCTGGAGGAGCGCGCAGGAATCGATAAAAGTTCGATCGAGGAAAGTGCCGCGAGGATAATTAACGCGGGGCACGGAACCGTTCTATCCGCGATTGCCCAAAACACCCCGCGGGCAACGCCGAGGCACAACGTTCCCGGAGGTAATGGCGCTGTTTCGTTCGCAATCGCGGAAAGATTAATATCGTTTACCGTTAGGCGGCCGCTAGCTATTGTTCCACTTTCGGCGAGAGCTAGTTCACTTGCGGTCGCGGGTTCTCCCCCCCCCCCCCCCGCACCGTTTCGCCCCGGGTTCCGGATTATCGCGCTAATTTCGCCCCCTGTTCGCGAGTGGCGCTAATTCTCTGTACAGACATGGACGAAGTCGCCGTAAATAATGCTCCAGAGCAATATGATAGCGCGGGAGAGCGTAATGGCGTTACAGGAATGCGGAGATCCAGGATTACCATTATCCGACAGGCGTGTGCTGTTCAGGAAATTATTCCGTTATATCTCTGAACAATGCGGAGTAGCGAAGGACGTGGAGGGGGGTATTTTCCTCGGCTCCGTCGGAAAGTTGAGAAATACTGACCGAACTGCAGAAAAGCTCGATCGATGGAATCATTAATTGAGAGCCTAGAATAAACAGTAAAACTATCTGCCCGTTGACCCGGGAATATTAATTTACAAATAACAGGCGAATAATATACAACGGGCGGTCGTTACGGCGGACCTCATTAATCGCGAATCCATTAAAACAATTAATTAAAGTAATACAACGAATGATGCGATCCGACAAACATTGGCCAGATTAATATTAAATATAAACATGACAATAACTGGCGGAGAGGGTGGAGTGTGGAGGGGGGTTTGGCGGAGTGGTGGCACTCGAGGCACGTACACACGAGTCCTCCTCTGCGTCGGTTATCGTGAAATTTGATTGCATCGTACCAACACCCATCGGCCGTCCTTCTGCTCATCAGACCGCAGATATGTATCCGACGAAGGGGAGCTCGATGAACGTCGGCCCTGAAAAGCGGAAATGGCCGCTGCACGACAAATTGCCTGACGATTGGCCTCACACGAGGGGAGATCGTGCGCGCGGACAGAGAGAAGCTTTCGCGCCCGCCAACCTTTCCGTGCTGCGACTCATTAATTTCGCCCCCGGGCATAATCGGCCCCACCAAGGCTGAAGGAGGGTGGGGCGGGGAGGAGGGGGGGGGGGCAGGCGGAGGGGAGGGAGCGGGAGCGGGATCAGAGGGGGCGAACCAGAGAGGCAACGAACCCTCGAAATCGGCGACACCCTCGAAACCGGCACGAGCAAATGATAATTAACGGTAAATTACTTTCCTGAACGGGGTATTAAGCAACGGTCTCCTTGTTGATCCCTCCTGGCCCCGAGCTCACCCCCAGCTACGGCTAATAAGCGGCGCGAACTTTAATTAAAAAGTAAACTGCGCACCAAGATAGGGCGCGAGGGAGGTGTAGAGGGAGGGGGGGATCACCGACACGAAGTATCGCGGTAATTTCTTCGGCTGAGATTTCCGGGCCTGGTCTTATCGCGCCGGGGACCTACCGTCCGCACGCGTAGATGGTGCGAACGCATAAGTCTGGTTTCTCGAGAAGGGAATTACCTCGGGACAAGATCGTAAGCGAACGTGATACGCGGAGAATCTTGCATAGGAATCGGCTTGAAAGGCTCTCGTAACAATAAAGATGATGTACGTAAAGTCGGGCGACGATACCTTCCCCCCTATCGCCGGTTAAAAGCGTCTTTGCGCCGCAGACGCGTTTTTCTTGATAAAGGAATTCCCCTCAACGGCACGTAAATCACGAGGAAACCCCGGGCCAGCGGCTATATTTCGTTATGAAATTTCAAGCTGTTCCGTGCTGCGGAAGCGAGCGCGCAACTTCCGCCGCGTCGTTCCACCCGTCTGCTATTTACTTTTACAATACCTCCTGGCGCGCGTGTTTTATCGCGGGCAGAGAATCCGTCGTGCACGGCGTCCCGATCGCTCCAGATACCATATCGAACGAGAATTCTTCTGAATAATTCACCGTCCGTATCGGGCGATGCCGCTCGACGACGACGAATTGTCTCCCGTGAAGCTCCCGCTACGGGTGGCGCAGAGACGGGGGGGAGAAGGGGGTGGATGGAATCGAAGCGGTGGCCAGATTTCAAGGAGGGTACCACCCACGCCAGACGCCCACCCCCGTGATTTATTTTCCGACCAGACTGTACCTCTCTTCCCTGCCCCCCGTGCTCTGGGCCCACGCTTCGGCGCTATGCTGCACGAGGTAATGAAGTGGCAACACGGCGTTTCCAGGGGTCGAGAACGGGGGTGAGATTGATACCTCCAGTCACGTCGGGCGTCGAGGAGGGGATGAAGTGTCGAGAAACCGGATCGACGACGCAGGGGGAGCAAAGTAGAAGGAGGAGACTGGCGGGCAGGAAGAGGTAGAGCCAGGGAGCAAGAGCAAGCGAGAGAGGGGGAGCGGCGAGGGTGTGGGTAGATCGATGCAAGTGGAACGATGGGGGTAGGTGAATCGCAAGAAAGGCTCGAGGGTGGCTTTGCTCGTCGAGGAGGGTTGGAAACGTTTCGCTCAGTTAGATACGCCGTATCTCACCGCGACGGTGGCTGCCGCCGACTTCCGTGCACTAATTAAAGAAATTAGGAAGGGAGAGATAAATTTTTGCCCTGGCCCGGCACCGGGGGTCGGCCGAAGGAGTGGGGAGAGGGCCAAGTTCTTCTTTATTGCCGCTAACCTAATTGAAATGAGTGGCGCCCGCGAGAAGGAGAGCCCGAATCGGATGAAGATCCAATCGCGACGGGAATGTACGGAGCGGGGGTACCGGGTGGGGGAGGGAGCCTGGCTCTTCCTGTTTTTATCCTCCTCCGATCTCTTTCGTTTCGACAACGATCGGCCGACCTCCAATTATGACGAACGGCTCCACGGTGGATATAATTAATCGTAATGAACCGGCTTTCGTGCTAATTGGCCCGTGTTATCTACTCTGAAAGCGTCAGAAGAGCGCGAAACGGAAGATTAAACGCCGGCGAATTATCGGCCGGTTATCGTGAAATCGGAAACACGGGTATCCCCTCGGTTTTACGCCGGGCGAAACTCTCCTTGGCCGGACTGTACGCGAATCCACAGATTTCGGATACCTAATTAGTTTATCTGGGAATAATCTTGTACAGTTAACGTGGCGCCAACCCGGGGAGCGAGCGAACCCACCCTCGTCTAACTAAATTCTAATTAAGCGACCCTCCTGGAGAAACTGTTCGCTCCACCCCCCCCCCCCACCCTCTTGTACACGCCTTTGCTTACGTGCTATGTCTGCGAAGTGTATCTACTATCTATAGCCTGCGATGTAATCCCGTGCACCGGGGATAAACTCGGCAACGGATGAAGTAACTTGCTGTTTAAACGAAAGGGGTCTGGCGAACTTACGGACAACTTCCTTTTCACGCGTGCAGGTGTTTGGAAAATGTCTGGATCGTTGTTATGTCTATCAATAAGCCTTTTTCCACGAGTCAGATCGTTTACACTCGCGAATAGCATAAAGAAAAATACGGGAGAGTCCAACCGCTCCAAGTTATTTTGTTATATTTTGAGGTAGAGTCGATAAAAATCAGAAATTCAAAAACGTGCTTGTAGCGCAGATGGAACTCAATAAGAGCAGGGAAATTATTTTTTAAGAAATTTAATAATAAGTATCGATAATTCGCAAAAGTAAAAAAGTTGTAATTTCTAAGAAACGAAAAAATAAACTCCTTCCAAAATGAAAACACGAGATCACGAAAAGCCTCGGGGAAACCGATGCCGAAACGTCGAACGATAATGGCGGCAAGCAGAGCACAATGGATACCTTGACGCAATTAAAGAGCCATCCCGGGATTTGAAGACATGTCCTCGCATTGTTCCCATTGTTCCCCCCCATCCCCCTCGTTTCTTTTTATTAATATTCCAAGCTCCGCCGACGTCGCGGAGTCGCATTTAGGCGGGGAGCCCTCGAACTTGACGAGTTCGAAGCTTGAAAACTTGTGGAGGGTTGGAATCGAGGGCGGCGCGGCGCGCGGCGGGAACAGGGGCGGAGACACGGCCGCAAATGAATTTTTTCCGAGCAAACGAATACTGGAGTGCACTCGACGCGGCTGCCTACACATAATGCCGAGCACCCTTCCCCCCTGAAGAGGATGTTTAAAGGACTCTAGAACGCGACAATGGCGGCCGCGGTGATTCGCGGCAGCGGCAATCATTGCCTCCTGACGTGTATCGGATCGAGCCCGCCTGCTCGCGATCCGCTCGAAACCGTATCTTTAGACGAGCACGACTATTATTCCGGGACGCGGTCGAACAAGAACCGCGAGTTCTCGCGATTTTACGCTACGCGGACCGTCACCTTGCCTCCAGGTATTCCCGATTCCCTCTCCTCTCCCCAGGAGCCATTGCGCAACGCGTGCTTCCAATTGGATTCGTATAAAAATTGACATTAAAGGTCGCCTCGAATTTTAATTGGCGACAAATTGAAGCGAAACAGATGTAGGGCTCGGTGGCGTGGCGTCGGAAAAACACCAGGGGCATCGTTGGTTTTATAGGAGTGGGTATCTGGACGCGGCGTATTCGAAAGGAAAATTAAAAACAAACAATGCCACGTTGCCCAGCGACACATCAATTTCGGACTGATTCGCCCGCGCGCCGCGCAATAACTCTCAGTAGATACAAATTGCTATCGAACGCGTATCAGTTCGCCTCGATCATTTGACTAGCAATAAACCACGACACGAAGAGACCACGGCGTTTGAGCTTTTTTTCTCGCCAGCCCGCGCAACGAGTCGCGCGGCCAAATAAATGGCTGGTATTTTATGGCCGCGGCGCAATTTTTCCACGTTGCAGGACAAAACGATCTTATCGCCGGGAAAATTATCGAGTAGGTATGAACGGATTTATGCGTGCCGTGCGATAACCTATCGCGCGTTCCGAATTTGTAGCCGGAAGAGGCGGATTTTCTTATATAGGTGGGTATAAATATAGATATTAAAAACCCTGAGAAATCAGAGAAATTCTAATGACGTCCGCACTCTGCAGGTCCTCGAAATTCTCGTTAGAGTTCCCCGCGCTCTATTTTTTTTTTTGCGCGAGGGAGCAAAAGACATCGGCAGATCGCAGGTATCCAAATCATACCGCGTTACCGATAATTCGCGGTTGCTTGCAGATTCCACGAATTCCAACGCGTGTAACGCGCGCCAGCCTGGAGACCAACGAATTTCGACAGGCCACAAAAACTCGGTATAGGGGAGAGTCGTGCAGTACCGACCGCTCTAAGTTTTTTTGTTACATTTTGGGGTTGAGTCGGTAAAAATCAGAAATTCAGAAACGTGGTTGTAGTATAGATGGAACTTGGTAAGAGGAGGAACTATTTTTGAGAAATTTAATGATAAGAATTGATAATTCGCAAAAGTAAAAAAGTTGTAATTTCTAGGAAACGAAAAATTGTCGTCTAGTACCGACCAACTATTAAATTAGTAGAATTTTAGGTCTAAATGATTAACTATGTTAATAAAAAGACTTATGATTAGTACAATACAAGATTTTTTATGTACAAAAGAATATTGCAAATCTAGGTTACACGAGAAACAAAAGATCAGCTTTAAAAAATAACTTTTAACCCACTGAATATTAACATACACGTTTAATGCCTCAGAACATCGAGAGCAATGGAGTAAAAAATATGACCCCGAAATAGATTATAGAGAATTGTGATTTTCATTGATTAATTCAAATAAAGTGCTAATATCTGGTCGAAGAAGCGAGAACTATTTACCTTTGGTCGGTCGGTACTTTCCCCTACACTCATCGACCCTCTCCGTGAATCCGCCACCTCGGATTCCCAGCAACTGCAACGTGTTCTTTGAACGTTATACTTGGACGACGACACGGTGCAACAAAAAGGAGCCTCTCGTCGTTCGATTCCATCGAATCTCATCTGCCGAGGAGCTGCGAGCGTGCAAACGTAAAAAGACCTCCTTCGATGTGTCTGCGGACTTCCGGACCACCCTGGGGATCGATTTCACGGCGAGCCAACGAATCTCTGGCTGGATTCATCGCCTCTCATTCACCCCACTCCCCTCATTGCGGTCAGTTGCACCAGTTTCAAGGTTCACCGGAATCTCTCGGGGAATTGAAATATTCATATACGGAGGGGGAAATGGACCTGCACCCGTCCAAGATTCAGGCGGACGACACGTGCACCCTCTAATACGCTCGACCATCGCCACCCCCCTCCGCGCTGACACGTGTGCATCATCACGAATATACGTGTGCATACGTGGCCGTCGACGGCTATATACCGGTTACACGTCGGTCGGATTTGCATGTTATTCCGAAATCCTGGAATACGGTCGCGTCAACGGTTCTCGTGGATCTGGCGCGGTTGCGGCAGCTCGCAGATGCCGCGGCCAAGGATCCTGACCCGTGCCATTTCCGCTAACGAAGAGGGGACCAGAGACGGGAACGCGTCGCTTTTAATGAGTCGCCGGGACAGGTTACGAGATTGCGAGATCGAACTTCTAAACGTTAAAAGTATCAGCGATACGTGTAAACTGTTTTTACCACCGCGGTTATACAACGATCCCAATGATCGCAAAGGCTACGTATCTCCAGCGATTTCGAGGGCGCGCAGCCTCGCCGATCCCGGCCGGCAGATAACAGAGGCGAACGTGCAACTTGAGGCGGGCATTTTAATCATCGGCAGTAAACGATGTAACGCGTGCGAATTACACGTTTCGCTTTGCCGGACGCCAGGGGAAACGGCGTTTCGCGCTCGAAATTGCGGACACGCTCCGGCGGGAACGAATTCAGCCGGGGTTACGCAACCAGCCGACGATGTACCTTGTACTTTCACGTTGTAACGTCGGCGGTTCTCGTCATTATCGTTCCAGCAAATATTAACTGTTTTCCCTCCTTCGATAACATTTACCAGCTGTATCGCCGGTCTTAAGCGGCCGAGATTAGCAAGTGAACGCTCGGCGGGCGATTCCCAGCGGAAAACCGTCGTAAAAGGAAGCAAAAATGGGGGGAGAGGGGGGGCTAAAGATTGCGCGAGTTTACGAGCTGGATACACGGAATTTCGCCTGTCACGGTCGCAATGAAACGCGCCTGATCGCGTACAGCCGCTCGCTTCTTCCCCTCCCCTAGGCCGACGTAGGTATTCTTTCCCAGCCGACTGTTCCGGTGGATCTGGATTAATGTGCGCGGCGAACGCGAGCCCTGATACACCGATGAAAAGATTTTCCGCGGCGGGTAATGCATTGCCTGCGAGCACGGACGAAGACCATAACGGTACCGCGATAATGACTCATTAATGCGCGAGATATTTGCAGGCGGGCCGAGGGAAGGGGGTGCCTCGGTTCCGCCGCTCGCGGATTGATTATCTCGCCGCTGTAACAGTCACCTGCAGGCGTAGACGATGTTTATAACTGCTACGTGACTGGCGTACGTGTAAGCATTACGCCAAGGCAATTAGGGACGCCCGAACGAAGAATTATCGTCGGCAAATATTTATGCCGCGGCGAACTATGGATACGGAGCCTTCGCCGATCGACGGCGCGGCCAGATCCCGACGGCAGATAGAAAACGTTCGTAGCTCGCTCGACCGCGAAAATTCCGTCCGACGGTCCCTCCCCGCGCGAAAGGCGTTTTTCATTTGTTTGCTCGTCGATAACGAGGCAGCCAGTCGCGTAAATTTTACGGGGGCACGAACCGCCCCGGCGCGCTTTCGTTTTTCCGCGAGTCACGCTCCGGCTGTGTCCTTCTTTTTTTTCTCTCGCTATTCTATGCTATTATTGATCGCGAAATGAAGTTTCCGCGCGACTGAAATTCCCGATGCCGACGGAGATAGCGGCCGGAAGAGTTGCTGGCGGTTTTCGATCGGCTGGTGGATTGCAACCGTGAAGAATAGAAAGTAACACGATTACCATCTTTCCTTGTCAAGGTGCGAGGAGTGCGCGGTGCATTTGTACAATGATATATCGATGCATCGGTATATCAGTGCATCGACGCGTCGCTATACCTCAACCCTTCAACTGTCAGTCGAATTCTACGCAGCGACCCCTAATAATTACGACACACCCGCAGATTGATCGAAAGGTAACGCCTGCGTATAATGATGAATCTGCAGGATTAACGGAAACATACCTCTACCTCGCAATCACCGTAAAGGAGCAAATCCACGATCAGGCAAAAATATCGTGTTTCGCGTGAAACTTTAACTTAATCTCACGAGACAATAATTTCATTATTTTATTATTGTTTAATTATTTTCTCCTTAATTTCATGAAAATAGACTCTCGTGACTCAAGTATCATTTCGCGATTATTTACATTTAGTTATTGCCGAGATTTTTGCCTCGTGATAGAAAAGTCTCGTGTGAAATCTCATCGTGGATTCGCAATTTAACATCTTCGGAACATCTTGTAATTTGCGAGTCTCGAAAATCACTGTGAAACTGTAAAGGCATTATAAATTGATGAATCTTACAGGCACGTGGAGTTTCTAAATAAACCTTAATTGAGTCCTGTTTGAACAACGTTTAATTCTGCCCAGTCGCCGAGTACAGAAGCTCGAATACATTTTGCCCGTTCGCGAGCGGAGTTTTATCGGTGTCCTCCACTCGTTCCGTACAAATTAAATATCGATTCTTTCGCGCTCATTAAGCGGCCGTAAAAAAGCGTTTCCATTAACGGAAGTGCTGTTGAAGAAGCGAAGCACCGTAGACGACGTCGTCCGGCGGGCACAAAGTGCTCTCGCGTTACGATTCCGTGCGACGAGCACCGCGCGAAATTACAAAGCAGCCGCGTCCGTGACTAACGAAATTAAAAACTGAATTCCCCCGTCGCGAGGCAAGCTTCCCCAGGCGCATTTAATGTAAACGCATCAACAGCCGCGAGCGCGGTTCCTCTGCACAGTCGCACGGTTTCTCGACCGAGACACACCGTCGCCGCCACGATTTTAATTAACCAAACTCTCCCTCTCTCTCGCCCTATCCCTCCCTCCCTCTTTCTCTTTCTCTCTATCTCTTCCCCGGCACCCGTTTTTGTCGCGGTAGCAAAAGGAACTGCAGGCAACCCATACATACACCTACATCGTGTACCGACGGAGAACTCGGCCCTGTGTGCCGCGAATTTATACGTGCGCCACTGGAAACGAGGATACAGATCGTAGCGTGTAAAGTGATCAAACGATGATACGATTAAACGTAAAAGTCGGGAATATATGGAGGAAGCTTTCCAAAATGACACGGTACAAAGAGTTGTAGCGTTTAGAAGAAAAACTGGAATGGATTTGCATCCCTTTAATTGTAGCACTGTTCATAACGAATTACCTATGTTACTTTAGGGGGAACACGAATGTAACGGCAGGAAAAATAAGCCATTTGTAAGAATTTTTTCAGGAATAATTTAAGGCTCTCATATAAATTTTTTTATTACCCACCTTTAGTATAATGTCTTAAGGGACTATAAAATATAAATGAGTAAAAAACATGCAAATTTCATTTTTTATGAACTATATAAATGTATTTAGTTTCCATTGCGGTTTTCATATAAGTTTTTTATTACCCACCTTTAGTACAATGTCTTAAGAGACTATAAAAAATAAATGAGTAGAAAAACATGCAAATTTCATTTTGTTTCTTATGAATTATATGAGTGTATTTAGTTTCCATTGCACGTATGAATTTTTTGAGCGAAAACAAATTTTTTGAAATACACTCGAAGAACTGTTCATCTGGTTCGCCGATTTTCGAAACTCTCTCTTCTAAAGCGCAACATTTTTACAAAAATAATTTCTTCAAAAAATCGGTCCGTGCAACGGAAACTACACTCATGTAGGTAGTTTATAAAATAAAAAAAAATTGATTCGTCCTACCAGAACGCATGAAGGGTCTAGAAGATTAATTAATATGTAGGTATATTAAAATTTATGCATGTTTTTCTATTCATTTTTTATATTCTCTTAAGACATTGTACTAGAGGCAGAATTTCATGTGAAAACTGTAAATTATTCCTGAAAAAATCTTAAATATTGCTTACTTTCCCTTACTACCAACGTATTAATATTTTCACTTGAGGAATTGGAATTGTTCGAAGAAAAGCCAAATTCGTCAAGCGGGGTACAGTACGCGAGTGGCTATTATTATGAATTCATGCGCATGCTGCTAACTTTTATACCGCTCACCGCCAAGTGTGCAAGGGGGAATAGTTTTGGGGTCCAGAGGAGTGGCGATAATTCGCAAATGGCTTGTCCTAATGGAACGCCGTCACCCATCCGTGAACCGAGCCACTCGTACGCCACTTCAGCATCAATTGCAATCAATTCCGAGACTTCTGTATCGCACGCAACCCCCTCGCGCCCCCTAAATTCGCCCGGCGGGGTGCTGGAACTTCCTTGCAGCGCAATTAACTGGAAAGAGAGCTCGGTTGCAATTAGCAAATCTTACTACGCCCGGCGATCTATTATTCGCGCACACCAGGAAACCGGCGGCGCTACGAAAACGACCGACTTACACAGCCCCGCCGAACCCTCCAACTTTCTACGTTCAATTTAGCAGTCGGGAATAATTATCGAGATAATTTGAGGAGCTTACTTCCAGGTCGGCTCGAATCGATACTTTTCAAAAGATTACCCCCCTGCAGTGGTTTTCTTGCTGCTCATTAAGATACCTACACACCTTCGCTTAGAAATTCTACTTTTATATCACGATAGATATTATTCCCTACCCGAACGTCAGGGCGCGCCCCAGTTTAATCGCGTGTTTTCTCAGCCTCCGATTTATTGGCATCAAGAGGCTTGCGCACTAAACTCCCTTCAATTAAAATCCACCACTCGCGTTTCACCCGCGTGCCCCAGTCCACCCCGGATCGGCCTTTGTTGGCCGCGTAAATGGCAACTACTGCCGGGATGACGTACAGGATCGTTCACAATAAAGACACCTGCTCGAGATCCCGTTTAAACGAACAGGGGACCGCATAAAGCCAAGGGGAACGCGTACGTCGCCGTTGTAATGGCCGCGTATACACAGCCGCGCACAGGCCTCGAGGAGGGCAGGAATTATTTTCACAAGTTCCGGGGCAAGCCCCTTTGTGGGCCTCTCGCGCGCAGGCAGGTGCTCGATCGGTCGTGGCTGAATTCCCTTTACGGGGCTCCCAGCGGCCTTCCATTACAGAAAAACGTCTCCATTCAAGAGGCGCGCGCGTTTAATCCAGACGCCGGTTTTTATCGCGGCTGGAAGCGGCGGATCATTTGTTTTTGCCCGGCCCACTGCTCCCGACGACGAGCCCAGAGGAATTCGACGCCCCCCCTCGCCCCTCCGCCCCTGTCTGACGTGTGCACGGGGATGGAAATCGAAAGGGGTTGGATGACTCTCTGCGGAAAAATGAGATGGTACAGCGGCTCCCTCTTTCTTTTCCATCGGAGACCCGATTTCCGGGGAATTGACTTCGAAGCGTTCTTTCGCATGATTGGACCTCGACTTGATGAATCGCCCGGCATATCTTTGCGGTATAAGTACATTGTCTTTTGGCAGTGGCTTCGTGGAGAATTTCTGTGGCGACACGATGTGTGTAAAGTTGATATTTGCTATCGTTTGGGTTTCTTCTAAATCCAGTGGGGATAAAAATTTGTTTCGGAAGTTGGACCTAGTTTTCAGCGAGGGATTACAGTCTCTACCGCTGCGGTAAGTATGATTTCTATTCCCCAGTCGAGCTTGCGCGAAATTGGCGTCATTTCGCGTGAGAGCAAAAAGAGGTCAGGCACGAACAGCCGCCGCGGTGAGATCCGTTAATCGCCGCGATTAAAGCGTATTAGACGAGGAGAAACACACATAACTCGTGTCTATTAAAAATTTTTACCGCGCCTGGTCGGGCGAAATCGTTCGTTCCGCTCGGTCGATATAACGGACCATTAACATTCCCCGCTAATGGCGTACCCGGCCGGGCCGGCAATAATAAAATTATCTTAATCTCCGAAGTTCTCGACTGCTACCAGTATTTTCTCTGCCGTCCCGGCGGCGTTTCCCACTCGTCGGGCAACTAATTTGCCGCGTTCAGGAAACTGATTTCCCAGTCATATTCGACCGCTGGGGGTTTCCCAACTGTAAAACGGTTAGTAACAGCCAACGCTTGTGGATAGCGATAGCGGGTAAACGTATTGGTGGCAGGAAAGCCGAGAGAACTTCGCTACTGGGTAGACAGTGCTGCTAACGTTACCATGCGAAGCTTCAACTTGGGTATAAAAATACCGGTGTTAATCTTGAACAATAAGTTATATCTTCGTGTGATCGAGTTGAGAAATAGAGAAGAAGTTTATAAACGAATTGGTGCCTCATAGAGAAAAGAACTGATAATACCTACGGAGAAGAAATTGGTATTTGCAGAATACCTACCCTCGCGCGAAAAGATTAACTGCTCTCGATCCATCGCGCCGGGGTAAACGTATCTAAACCCATTTCCACCCTCATTCTCGAGCGCCCAAGGGTTTCGTACCCCCTTCAGGCAGCGCGGATACGCTTATAAAGCATATTTCCAGGGAGCCGCGTACGCCGCGCTCGAGCTTAATACAAATCTAACCGAGCGTGGCCCCAGCTCGAGCCAACATAATCAAACTTCTTAGCTCGGCAACTGTCGTGATTCGTCTTCTTTTCCGCGTCCCCGGGCTCTCCGGTTTCCGCCGCGTTTCCCAACTTCCCCGTCGATTCCCGGTTCCTTTCACGGGGGTAAAAGAAAAAACCAGCGGCTAAGCAGAACGGTGCTCCGAGGTAGAGGGAACGGTCGGGATAATAAATCGCCCGGCGATGCGGAGGCAGACGATGTCGACAGATGGGTGGTGGAGCGGGGAGCGGAGGGGAGGAGGGGCGGAAAACAGAAGAAAACAACGTTAAAGCGTGACAAAGAGAAAGCTTGCGGGGCCGGAGGGAGCGGGGGATCGGAAAAGGGAAACAGGTCGAAGGGAGAAAGAAAGAGAGGCGACGGCAGCGAAAGACGCATAAACAGAGAGGGGAAAAAAAGGCTAGCGGAGAACAGAGGGGCCCGTTCGAGGAACGAAGGAGACGAACGACTCGGGAGTAAGCCAGGGAACAGCAAGAAAAAGAGAGAGAGAAAAAAACGGCGCGAGGGCGAAAAGGAGACAGAGAGCGAGGGGGAGAAAAAAAGATATAAGGTCCGAAGTACCTGTATCCTGTTTGTTACAAGGCTCCCAGAGGCACGGGACGAGAGGGATGGGGGAGGAGGGCTGCGTGGGGCGAAAGGATAGGAGCAAAGGAGGCAGGTTTAGGCAGCTTTCACACTAAAGCCCGAATTTACGACAAAGGGAGCCCATTAACCCCGTGGCATCTCGCCTCGAAATTGACTTTGCTCCCTACCTGAGGTCCGCGCCGACGCGTGTTCCCGTCTCGGATGGAGGAGATAAAGGGGAACGGGCGCGGTGCCTGTTAAGGCCGGAGAAGGAAGGAGAGCGGCCGAGAGCCGACAACAACCACGATGTACCGTAAAACGAGACGATTAGCGACGTAGCAGTGAAAGCGGCTGGGGAATCTTCGATTTCGAAAAACGAAAGGCAAAGGCCACGGTGGACGGAGGAGGGAGCGAAGCGGGGGATGGGAATAAGAGGGTCGCGTGTATCCCGCTTCTCCTCGTTGTCAAACCTATCGCCGTGTAATTTATTCGAAACGAAAGGGAACGGCGCGAAAGGTTTATCTCGGGCCCGCGTATAATATCGCGATCGAGCTGCATCGGGGAGACGGTGAGCCGTGCGCGTAGGTACACGCGTGGATACACACGTACGTACACGGTACCGGGGTAGCGTTTCTAATTGCTCCTGTGCGCTGTTCAGCGCCGGCGCGACGTATAGAGTCGTTCCGATTACGTGTAACAGCTCTTTAACTCGGCCCGCTGTACAAATTCTACGCACTTATCGTATTTCATTATTGGCGTTTCTATATTATCGCGGTTATCTGGTGAACGCGCGTCTACGAGCCGACCAGCGCGTAAATACACGGCTCGATAAACGGATCGACACGTTCAACTCCCGCCGCTATCTCGTCGCGTTCGTCCGCACACATACGCCGCGGCTGGCGTACACGCACAGGCCCGTGAAGGGGGAATGTTGGAAACGCGAAAAAGGAACCGATGCAGGTATGTATTCCCTTTCGTCGACAGATCGAAACCGTGGCCAAGAGGGGAACGTCTTCTATCTCTTCGACGTACACGATACGTTAGGGGCGATAAGCGCGGCGCCTGCATGCAAAACAAATTCGACGATCGGCTTAGGCGGTCGCGACGAGCCACGAGATACGGCCGGGGAGCTCGTCTGTCGAAAGTGACAGGCGACTTTCGAGCCACTTCTACCGCGATGAAGATGTCCCGATGTTTCTTATCCCCTTTTTCATTACCGTCTTTTATTCCACGCGCTCTCTTTGTCTAAAACACCGGAATCCTAGTGGATTTTTTATGCGAGCAGGCAGGATACATTGGAGATTCAATCGTGGTTCAGGTGTCACGATCCTTTTGCTTGAAGCCGAGGTGCTTTCTAGGGTTTGATCGAGTATGTAGGGGAGACCGAGGCTTAAAGTTCCGGGGGTAAGTTGTTCCGACGGTTCTATTTTCAAAATGAAAAGACCGTTGTGGTTTAAATTATTTTTTTCGTGTGAGTTGATCACGCCACTCTGTCGCCCATTTTAATAACGATCAAACCGTGAGTAGGGTGGCTCTTATTTACGCTTGGTAAATTTTTTCAAGATTTTCTTCGGAGAACCCTCCAGAATAGTTCCAAATAATTAAAAAAAAATCTGGGTAAAGTTTGAGCTCGATCGGATAACGGGAAAGGGTGCCCCTGGGCCCTTAAACATTTAAATAATTATTTGACAACTCGCGAAGTCGATTTTATATAATATTCTTCAAGTTATTGATTAAATAAAAAAATATGTCAAACAAAAGTGATTTTTATTTTCAAGGAACAAGAAATTAGTCAAGTGAAGAGAATAATTACTTTATTTTCCAGTCATTTTTTATGTTTTATCGAAATCGGAATTTTTATGGATCTTTTGCAAAAAGTAAGATGATTTTGAGATATTCTTGGTCTGTTTCCCTGATCTGGGAACCGGAGTGTAAGTAGTTTCATACGAGTAGGATATCAGTGATGATTTAGCTAAAAAGATTTCAATAATAGCTGCGTTACTTCGATGGGTCGAGATTTTATTGACCGGAGAAGGCAACGAATTCAATACGGATGCTCTAACTAAATTGGCGAATACCGATATTGCGCTACACCGCCGGCAGGGGGATGTCAATTATCGTCCAATTGAAAACAGACGAAAGAGGATACCGTGCTATTGCCGTTTTCACCGGGCCCTATACTTTTCCGGATAAATGACGAGGTTTCGGCCAGATTGGCCCTGCGGTCGGATTTCATCGTGAAATAAAAAGGGTCGGAGCAGATCGTTTCTCTACGTGCCTCCCCTCTGCCCCCCTCGCCGTCCCCCGCGCCGTATTTTCCTTTATTCGTTACCGGCGGAGATTCGACGCGTCGATGTATCGATTCGCGTTTAAAGCGACTCAGCCGTTCCGCGACGGGTTACACGAAGAAGACACAGCCAGAGCGCCTATTATGTATTTCCAATCTTCCCCCATCCGTTAATCGTGGATCGGCCGACTAGAAACGGAACGCCAGGCAAATCGATGTTTCCCATTCTTGAACGGCGAGAAAGGAAGACGGACGACTGTTTATGGAAGACCTCTGTGTCTGATTTCCCGTAAAAATAGCAAGTCAGCTGTCGGGCGAGAGCACACACCGAACCGTTGCCAGAGGCCGCCGCGGAATTGGCGATTTATGTGATTCGCGATGGGAAAAACGGCGGCGGTGCTTTTTCGCGAGTCGAACGCTCGGATAAAGGAGCGAGAGAGGAGGGAACGAGGGAACGGGGGGGGGGGGGGGGGAGGGGATTCCGAGCTATAATCGGAACGAGCCAGCGGGATTACAGATAAAAGACGCCACTGTCAGCAATAAAGAAGCAGCTGTATAATCCCGTACGGACCGAAGGTATAATGTACTTACAATTAGGTACCCCATCCCGTTGTGTTTGCTTCGCTCTCTCTTCGCCGCCCCAGCCGGACCACCTCCCCTCCGCCCCTCCTGCCCTGAACAAATTTCTTTCCCCCTTGGGCTGGTCGGTTCTCCGTATATATCCCTCCGGCTTTTATGCCTTTTATGCCTTAATCAGCAGCGAAGCCCGGGGTTGAAGGGCCCTCTCCCCGACGCAATGGGGCTGCCCACGAGGAACTTCCATCGCCCTCTTATATCCATACGACAAAGGAGCAGGACGCGGAAGCCAAGAAGAGCGGGGAACGAAGCGAGAGAGGCCGGCAAGGAGGATGAGGCCAACGGGGAGAAGAAGAAGGATATCGCCCGGCGTAAGAACTTTCTTGCCTCTCGTTAGGAGTCGTATCTGCGAGCGGAGAGGGTCGAAGGCAGACGAAGAGACCGCGAAGTAGAGAGCGATGTGGAGGGGGGCAGGGTTGAGGGGCAGGAAAAAAATTCCGCCGTTCTTCTCCTCTCCCTCCGTTCGTGCCCCTCGCAGGACTACGTGGCAAGGGGATTCGAATGAGGCGCGTCTGGGAAATCTGTTATTTCCTTCCCTCTTTACCACCGTCGCCCCTCGACTCTCCAAACAGGAACGGTCCTCTCTTCCATCTATACGAGGGTGCCATCCCGAGCCACAGGGGGTGAACGAACGAGGGGCGAAAGCTCTTTCGATTTAGGAACTCATTGAGAAGTCTGCCACCGTTGCTGCCGCCGTCGCCGCCGCCGCCGATGCTGCTGTTGCCACCCCGAAATGTCAACCTACCACCCTCCCCCTCCCCCCCCCCCCCCCTCGCCCGCCTCGTCTATTTAACCGGGTTGTCTTCCGCGTTCGTTTGCCACGCGGCTACGGGCGCGTCCTCGTCACAGCTAATAACGACGATTTCCCGCTGACGAATCGGCCTGTCCCTGGCGCAGACGCGCGCGGCTGGCTTAAACCGATTTTTGACGCTTCGTTAACGCGGCTCGACGGGGGAAAAGAGGCCCATCGACCGGAAGCGACTTCGTCGAACACGCCGGCATGGACAAAAGTTAAAACAAGAGGCGTGGGAGTGGATGGGAGGCGTCATCGAACACCGTGTACCTACAGCCGACTGGCTGCCTCGTCGCGAGTGCAAACAACGAAGTGGCGCGATAGAGCAGGACGCTATAGCAATCACTCTCGAAATCATGTCAGTCACAGCCACGATTTCCCCATAGGATTTCTATTCTACACTGCGTAAATCGTGTTCGAGAATTTTTTGAAATCATTGCCCCACTGCCCGCGGAAATTGAAAAAACACGGTCTCCACACCACAAACGGTAAGGTTACCCACGTAAGGTTCAAGAAAATCATTATTTCCAGTTATTTCCAGTTATGTTTTCTTCACAATTCCGGCGTAGTTGTGAAGAGTAATGAACACTTAATGTGTACACAAAATTTTTTAAGAATTATTAAAAAATATTGATTTTATAGATGTTTCTTTAAAAGTGGAGCGTATCGTATAGTTCTACCCTACCTAATCCTGACGCCGCTCATAAGCAGATTTCTACAGTTCTTTCAAGACGCTTCTCAAGCTAGCTCTCGTCCCTCCCGGTACGCGTTGACAAGACAAGCCCGGCGAGCAATCCGTCGAGCGATCTATTTAACATCGTGCCCAATTATCCCCTGCGTCGGAGCTCTCGATCTCTCGAGATCGCCCGTGTAAATACGATCTCCGACGGGGCTGCATTAAAAGCGAAAGAGAGAGAAAGAGTGAGAGAGAGCGGGGGGAGGAAAAGAGAAGGAAGGAAAGCGGGCATCGAAGCGATGCGCATCTGGAGGGTACGATATACCGACGCGTCGGCCTCGCCTCTATCTGAAAGGATGGATTACGATCGCGTGATTGCTGGTGCGCCGAGTGGCGCCCATATAATTACCCCGTTTTCTATGGTCCATCGGCCGAGGCCCCCGTGCAATGCCCCCCGTCCCTATTCAACCGGAGTGCTCCAATAAAGAAAACAATGGGGGCTTTCCTTGGGTTCATATTCTGCCCTTCGGTGCCGATTCACCGTGTCTACAATACACTCACCGCAGGTCACGCTCCACTCGTTTCCTCTCTCCTTCTCTCTCCCTCTCCGCCGCCTTTTTCTCTATCTGCACGCTCGACGGCATAATAAATCATTTCGCGGAACCACTCGACCGGAAACGGATTTTGTACGCCCCGTTCGTCCCTGTCATCGTCGGGGAACGATCGTCCGAGAGACTACGATCGCCGATGGCTCCTCTCCTCGCCATCGATCCCGCTCCACGGGCTTCGTTCAATGGCTGGCAGACGAACCGTCGCGGTGTCACTTGTTCGCGACGGAAGTTGCGCGTTTCCAAGGCGCAGCAACCGAATTGGAAACACATCGAAGCGCTTTGAGCAAGATTGTGTCGACCGTTACTCGAGAGTAGAAGTGCCTGTGCTGCTCGAAGTCGTTGGAGAATTTTCAACGGACTCGAACGCTACCGGTCCATAGGTACACGTGCTGGGAATTATTTGTATACGGACTTTCCCCGTTTCAGGATTTAATTCGAAGACGATTGTTTCGGGCGCGATTGTTGATTTAGGGTCGCCTGTTTAACGAGCGATTATCGGTGAACGATACTTTGTACAACGATTAGCGGGACACCGTGAAGATTGGTTTAGAGTTTTAGAGCGATTGTGCCGAGCGATCCGTGGCAACGATGACACGTGGAAATTAGGAATTGTGCGGGCCAAGGTTGCCTCGTAAGCGACACGAGGCTAAACAATACTAAAAAACGCAGCAGTTCGCGAGTATCCCGTAATGTACAATGTTAATTGCTGGGCGTGTGTATGCGTGACAAACGGCGCTTCTCCAATTCATGGGTCTGTTTCATACACGTTTCGTGACTAATTAAAAGGAACGACATTACATGAATGTGAGAATCATTCTTGAAACTGGGGGCATTAACGCGTGGAATTGCTGAAGGAGATGGCTGAAGCACAGTTTAACTTTAACAGACTATCCTACCTACACAACATATAAAGGGATACATACGTGTTAGTTTCAGGTTAGATAAGCTACTAAAACTTTTATATCAACTTGACATGCACATCTAATATAAATTTCATCAATAATTCTAAAAATCAAAATATACTTTGATAAATACACAGAAGGAATAGGTTGATCCCGTGAAAAAATCTAAAGAATCGCCAAACACTAATACGTCTCCCAGAAATATATACATGCTACGGTAAAGTATATCGCGTTAAAAAAAACTAAGTAGGGGAAACACTGATCGGCGGAATTATCAAACGACTACATCCGTCTTAAACGCATATGCAGGACGACGGCGTTCGCAAGCGCTTAAGAGGTTAATATTGCGTGTAAAGGCTACGTGCTTTTTGGCAAGCCCGTGCTTCCCCGACGACGCGGAAGATTTTACCGTATTTTCTCCATCGGGTATTGGAAAACTTTCCGAGAAAGATCCGTAGTTTCCGCGGCGACCTCCTTAGTAATACGAGCGAGTCGCGGTGCATGCACACGAACTCCCCGGATGCGTCGTCGTCAAATTCACCCCGGAAATACCGGGGAACTTGGACGATTTCGCGGAGTCGACGAGACCGTGTGTGGATTACGTGACGCCTTCTGAATGAAAATCTCGCTCGCCCCCTCGGGGCACTCCTACACCCTCCCCGCCGTCTCTCTCTGTTCCTCGTCACTTCCAGGAGAGGCTGGTTTCAAAATAGGACAGGCTTTATACGCGTTTCCCGGTGCGCTCTCGCCACCGCACACCGCCCGAAACCCTCGAAATCCTGACTCGCAGCTGACGCGTTCGAAAGGCTGAAATATTCGAAAGTCATTTACCCCTTTGTCGCGGGGTAACATTCTCCTCGATGGATCCCATGAATGAGAGGAGGGGGCGAAGAAGATCGTCCACCATTTTGTTTCTCACGGGGGGTTGAATAAGGGGCGCGCTATTGTAGACTACCTAAGCACCACCGCTGTCTTCGTTCCTCAAATCGCGAGAGAAGGTAAAGGAGTTAGGTGCTAACGGTGACTGAAGCCCGTGTTCGAAGAATGCCGGGGCAAGAAGCAAAGGTGGAATCGTGGTTGCCGCAAGTAGGGAAGAAACGAGACGGGGGACCCTTTACCACGAAACCGGGGCGTTCGATAGTAAAAACTCCTCGAACGACGCTTTGATTTCCCTTTTGCCCCGGCGTGTTGGTGGCCTTTGGAAAGGTTTCAGAGGGATCGCGATTCCATCCGACGGAAGGCAATTGCCTGTCGGGCGCGGGGGCGAGTCAAAGTCGCGGAGATGAATTTTCCACGGAAAAATGGCGGATGCGTATTCGCGAGCCCGTGCGGGCGTGGTTCCGCTCAGAACACAACGCTTTTTAATAATACGCGCTAGTCTCGCCTCCACGTTCTGGCGCGCGAAGACACCCAGAGGAAAAAAACAAATACCCTTGTTGTCGAGAGTGGAGAAAAAGTAGAATCGTGTTTGCGAATAATGCTTTATACAGGGTGTTCCGGAACAGGCAGACACTTCGAGGCACAGCTGGCAACGCGGAGCACCTGAACTGTTTCGGGGTGATTTTATATAATTGGCTCTGCAGTGCGGTTACTTTGAGAAAAACAGAAATTTCACTTTCGAGTGAATGTAGGTAACGTGGACGTGCACTGTCGGTAAAATAGTCTCGTAATGTTCGGTCGTCTACTTCCGAAGCACTCTGTGTATTAAATTTTGATTAATTGACCAAACCATCACCGTATCCGGCCAGCAAGTCGCGGTTAGCGAAGCCTACAATTGGAGCTACGAAACGCCCTGCAGACTGTACATACACTGTACACGTTGACGCAAGACGTCCGTCAGCGGAAGAAAACGAGAGCAGGGGTCGCCTTTAATGACCGATGCCCGATCGATGGTTTAGTTTTACAAATATAACGCGGATTGGCTGCACGCGGCGGAGGTGGATCGCGCAGACGACGGTGGCGGCGCCGTCGTTCACGGTTAAAACCGGCCGAGCGATTAAAACAGCGATGGATACCGACGGTCCGGGCGCGTCCCGAGGGTTAATTAAAACCTCTCTAATTATTTATAAACAGTCATTTCTTTTTCCCGCGCGATAATAAACGTGTAATGCTCGTGGTACTCACCGATTGGTGGAGCCAGCGGCATAGCGGGCTGCGATTGGTCGGCCTGCAGCTGCTGCTCGACTCCGCGCGGACTGGATAGCTCCGTTTTCGTCGCACTCATCTCGACGAATGGTCCTTGACTCCCTCTCGCCGTGTCATTCCTTTATACACTCTCCTTCTCACTCGCGCACCCTCACTAACTTTTGGCCTTCTCTCTGTTGCTCGTTCGCGCGTCACCACTCACCGACGGCCCCCACCCTCTCGCTCGCTATACACTCGCTCTGTCTTTCTCTCGATCGCACTCAGCAGCTCGGTCTACCAGCGCGTAATCTGTAAATCCTCGACCGTGGAGAGAACGTAGAAGTCCGGTAAGTTGCTCGAACGGAATCCTCGTCCTCTTACGTCCCCCCCTCCGTCCCCCGCTCCACCTTCCGCGGCTCTTCAGTCCTCATACCCTTCGTGCTTATCCTTCGTCTCCATCGTCGCTCCCCCTCTTCATCTTTCGGTCGTCTCTTTCCGTCCTAACTCTCTATTTCGCCATGGCCTCTCTATCGCCGTCCCTCTCTCGCCAGCACTCTCTACCACACGCAAGAGTATCTCTCTATCCGTGGCCACGGTCTCTGTCCGTCTCCTTCGTTTTTCCTTGCTCCCTCCTGGCACGGTTCCTCTACCACTGGTTTCCATTCCAAGTCGGTGCCCACTCGAAGAAGGAAGCGAGGGGATTTCTTTCAGCGCCGATAAAAGCCTCGCCTCGCTGCCCAATATTGATTCGCGCTCTAATCTGCGGAGAGATCCTTCGGCCTCCCTTCTTCCGCCGCCGTCGTTACTTCTCCGTGCTACCCGGTTTCCACGTCGTCGTTCCTTTTGCCCGCCGTTGGCCGCCGCCTCCGACGGCGACCGCGTCTCTTACGTCCGTCGTCGACAAAATAAACCGCCGATACCCTTCCTCGGTATAAGTAATAACCCCGGTCATAGCAGCAGGGGGAATACGATATCTAGACGTCTGCCTCCGGGCGAAAGGACGCTCGCAAAGACACTTCCCGCCAAATATAAACACCGTAATTCCGCGTCGCTTATGGCTACGTCACGGCACCGACCGAGGCGCCAGTCGATACAAGCGGCGAGTATTTCAATTAGCGATCGTCTGCCTCCTCTGTTATCCCCTCTTCGCACGTTCACAGTCCCTTGACCCGTGCACGCTTTCAAACGATTTCGACTCACGGGCCCCCCGACCCGCGCCAGGGTCACGACCGAGCGCTCTACACGCGGCAGGGAATTAATGCGCGAGCGCGCTGATCTTTGCCATGAATATTTCTGCGAAAAGAGCCGGTTCCGTCGAAACGAAAACAATTCCCCATAGCCCATAGCGGAGCGGCGCTGTTTTATCCGTGTCATTCATTCGACAATGCCCTACTACTTAGCCGCATTCATGCCGCAGTTTGCTGCTTTCTGGCATTGTGCGCGAAGGATCGCGTGTCCTTTTAACGCAGTCCGTGTTTAGAGACCACGCCGACCAGAATAATGCATACTAGAGTGGCTCTTATTTTCAAGTTTTAAATTTTCTTCGGAGCACCCTCCAGAATAGTTCCAAATAATTAAAGAAAAAACTGTGTAAAGTTTGAGATCGATCGGATAATGGGAAAGGGTGCTCCTGAACCCTTAAACATTTAAATAATTATTTAACAGCTCGGAAGATAGATTTTATATAATATCCTCCAAGTTATTGATTAAATAAAAAAATATGTCAAACAAAAGTTGTAGATCTGGACAAGGAGCATATTTTATGTTGTATTACTTTTTCTCGTGCGACAAACAGTTTTCGAAAAAAGTCCGAAAAACTAAAAAAAAAACTTTCTTCCCACAAATTTTGAAAGTTTAAATGCTTCTAGAACACTTTTTATTTATAAACGCGAACAAAAAAAATGGAATTTATATTTTCAAGGACTATATTTTAAACATTTAAAGGGGAGCATATACCGAAATATGCGAGAAAGTTAAAAAATTCTCATTTTCAGTGTTGGATATGTCATGAATGTTTCCTGAAAATAGACTTTATATACATATTCAATATTTTCGGGAATTTCGGTCCCAAATTTTCAGGAAACATTCATGACATATCAAACACTCAAAATAAGGATTTTTTTTTATTTTTTTTTGTCTATTTCAGATATGCCCCTCCCCATAAATAATTATAAAATAGTCCTTGAAAATAAAAATTCCATTTCTTTTTTGTTCGCCTTCATAAATAAAAACTGTTCCACATAGAAACATTTAAACGTTCAAAATTTGAGGAAAAAAAAGTTTGTTGAATGACCAACGACGGAGCGTGAGTACGAACTAAAAACAGACGATACCAGTCTCCTTTTTCCCCCCGATGTTTATCGAAGCCTACAATTTTTTTCTCGCCTCTTGAATGTTACACACCGCAGCGATTCTATTGCGTTTTTCGCTGGACTTAGCACAATGCTCGATGCTGGCGCAAACACCCGAGAAGAACTTGGAAGGACCGCGGGTTGATAGAAGCTCGCGGGCACCGCACCGAACCGGCGAAACAAATTGCATGGCTTCAATTGAATAATCCACAAGGATCGTGTTCCTTCGCGGCGGCTTCGTTCCTCGTAACTCAGACGGTAATACAAATTTAAGGAACGCCAAGCAGGGCTGCTCAAAGAAGTCGAGGAAAGTCGAGTAGCGGAGATAAAACGGAAGGAAGGAAGGAAGGAAGGAAGGAAGGAAGGAAGGAAAGGAGGGAAATGGAACAGGATCGTGGCTCGCGAGCAATGAAAAATAATGGGCCGGCACCACCCCCGTCGTTTCCTCTTATACTTCATGAAGTAGAAAAAGGAGAAGCTCGCGTTGGAGCCCTTTAATCTTCGCTTTAAGCCACGAACCGTTTCGCGAGTTTAGCGCGAAATGAAAAATTCATTTCCACCGCGGCGACACGACTTTCTCTCGCACCGTCCCTCTTCGTCTCCCTCTCTGCCCCTGTCTCTTCCACTCGGCCGTTTTTCCAACCGTTTCTTAATGTCCCACCATCGAGGAATTCATTACGAAAGTGTCCGCGAGCCGCGCCCGATTGCAGACACGATGTATGCCAGGGAATGGGGTGGTTTCACTGGTTTCGAGGGGTTCGGAAACGCGACCGACTCGTCGATTTCTCTTCATACGCCCTCCAGATGCCATGGGTGGTGTAGTTCACTTGTCTGCAGTCGGGAGAGTCGGTACAATAGTTCTTCACTTTTTTTCACGTGAATAATAACATCTCCTCAGACTCGTATCTTGATTCCGCAATAGATTTAAATATTCTTGGTTCATTTGCATTCTTCCACGGAAAGAATTCAATACAATCGACGCTTTTCCAATATTCATTAAACTCGAATCTACGGAAGATCGAGCTGATTGAAAATTATACATTGATAATTAAATTGAACTAACTCTACGCGTCGTTTACCCGCCACAGTTGCAACGGAGGAAAGATTCACTCCGTCCATTAACCAGGAGCAAAGTGTACACGACAACATCCCGATTGCGCGAATCGGTACGTAACGACTCTGCCGCGGACTTTTTCACCCGTCACTTTATTACCGCGTATAAAGAAAAATGGAAATGAGGGAACAGTAAAAGAACGTCCGGCGATTGCTCCATCTTTCCGAGGTTTCCGCGACGGATTTTAAAAGTCTCCCGACGCGAGCAGCGCGTTAATTCGTATCGCGTCGCATCTTTCCGCGCGCGCTCGCGGCGGCGGGACTTATTAATTTTAAGGCTCCGTTTTACTCCCAGCTGGCGACTTTTCTGCTCGAATTTGTTTCCACGGATAAGTGCCCGCATTAATTATTTTCCCCCTGCGCCGGCCGCGGCCGGGGCGCGTCACCCTCCGGCGATTACAGCGTCGCCTTCGTGCCGCAATTTATCAGGTGGCACTGGATTACTATATTTCCCTGCGCGATGAGTGCCACCGCGACGTATCCTGGGCCGCTCGCGCTGCACACATTGCGATTTGCATGCGAACCGGCGGCGTTATGCGGCAGATAACGAGCCCGCCGCGCCGAGCGCCGAGCATACGCAAGCATTAATACCGGGGCTTGCGATACCGCGCGCGTGTAAACCGATTCGCGTCGACTTTTGCACGGGAGGAAAGTTTAACACGTAGGTGGTCTCGTCTGTGTACACAAACACCCGTGCCCTCTCGTTCCTCGTCCTTCCGTTCCCTTTCTCTCTCTCTCTCTCGCTCTTTCTCTCTCCCTCTCCCCGTTCCCCCTCCCCCTCGGGGCCCCTCGCGTGCACGTTTACGGCGAGCCGGTGTAACATCGTTAATTCGATCGAACCGTCCACTCGTATCGCCCGATCTCGTTAATAACCTTCTTTCTCTTCCCTTAATTACTACCGCGCCGTGCCGCCCGGCGAAGGAGAGGCGCGAACACGCGAGCGAGAAGGAGGATCGAATCTCCGAGCGGCGTTCGATCGTGTTTCTCACGATCGCGGGGACTTCAACGTCGATTTAACACGGGGAATCGGGTGAAACCGATGGGAAACACAAAGTGGCGCTGGCTGGTGGAGCGGAAAGACACGTCTGATGCGTATTAATGTTCCCTCGATTGTGACGCGGTAATTAACACCGTTACAGATTTACATACGCTTCTGACGGAGCCGAGCGGCGGCGCAAATTGTTTAGTAAACGGAGGATGACATTATCTATTAGTCACCGGACGAGCATGTCAGACTTTGCGCAAAATTGAAATCTAAGGCGACACATAGCGGCCGGACACTCCAGTGTCTCGGGACTAATCGCGGACTGGTCATCCACCAGATGCTCGGCGAACTCTCTTCTCCGTATCCAGTGTGCGCGTTTTATTACAAGAAAGTCTAACGAGCGTGTAAGAAACGCGAAATAATTAGTACCGGTCTGAAGCGATCTCTGTCGCGCTTCCCTCCGCCTCTCTCTCTCGTTCCCTCGTCTGCCCCTCTCGGCTCGTGTTGCCTTATGCAGATGCGAGCGGAACGTATTAGCGTCAGGTACGTACAAACTTGCCCTCGCCATCGTCGGTACCTTCGCACGTGCATATGGCTTTAATGGATGTACTACATAACCGCAGAAGCGGGGGTATCAGTGCTCGCATAGTGTTCTGCGTCCTCCTCTCTCTCTAATCCTCTCCTCCGCTTTCATCCCCTCCCCACCGTGCGCCTCTAATAACTCTCGAACCGCGAATAGATACATTACGCGGAGCAATTTTTTTTATCTCCCAAGCAAGACAACACGCAGCGTTTCGAGCCGCGAGCTACGCCGCTCTGCCCGGTGTCTTTCCTATTCGACGGAATCATTAAATAGACCGTAATTATAAGGCAGTCTTTAACAGGCGATTACATTGTTATTACATTAAGCGGACGAGCGAGGCGGTGGCTACCGGCGCGCGGCGTGATTCCGCCCGAGCCACTTACCGATCCCGCGGAACGGTAATTACCGGCGAAATAAACCGGGTGTAATTGAAGCGATCCAGGCGTAAGTAACGGGCGCGTGAGTAGGAAAATAGATCGCCCGTGGCCGTGGGATAAGCATCCCTGGAGGTGGCCTCTGCTAATCGTAATCGATGCATGAATAATTGAGAAATGAGAGGCAGCCAGGCACCGATCGAGGAAACCGAGGCATTAGTAGACTCTTCTCGACGCGTGCAACTATCATCTTCGAATTAGTATTCGCCAGCTCGTCCGTGATTTAATTAATCGTAAACGCCGCTGACAACCGGCCGTGTATTTTTCAGTAGTCCACGGCCGTTCGTAGTTAAAAGATTTTCTATCTCGATGGAAATTTCTGCGCGTACTTGGCCCCAGAAGAGTATCTGGTTGCCTATAAAATATTTCCCGTGCGCCTCGGCCAATCGAGCCGGGGATCCATCCATAGCCATTGAAGGATTGGAAGGAGAATTCAGTGATTTGTCGTACGTGGAAACTCGAGAGGGGTCCGTTATCCTCTTCGTTGGCTGTCGAATTTAACCCTGGATCCTTCCTCCGCGTAGTGGATACATACATGTAGTCCTGAAAACAGCCTCTAAACACCAGGGCGTGTGTACGGTGTGGCATCGAATTTCGATTCCGCTGCTCGATTGCGTATACGCTCGAACCACTCGAGCCCCGGCGGTGGTTCGAGTTTCTCGAGGACCTCTCGTTATTTACTGTCATCCGATTCGGCTACTCCCCGGAGTTTCTAGAGCGGACGGTTCCGTCCACCGGAGCTCGGACAAACCGAAAGAAGGGAAACGGAGAAAAGAAGGGCCGTCCCACGGAAATCCCAGAAAGCTTCTAGACCGGCTTCCCGTTGATATAAAATTAAATCAGATCCCGGGCCGGACAAAGCCAGCTCGGATCCGCAGCGTTGCATTCAAGCGTTTCGCGAGGCAACTGGGCGCATGAAAAGGACATTCCTCCTCTCTTTATACCGAAGCTCGTTTTATATTTCCTTCGTTTATCCCGTTTCATCGATATGTGCTTGATAGATTGGCTCGTGCAAGAGGAATCTTTGGCGAAGTCAGTGTCTCTTGGCCGATCCGAGCTATCTCGCGTTCGCGTCCTTCGGGCACAAGGATACCTTCATTTTCGCAATTTCATTTAATCATCATCATTACCATTTATTACGTGTCAATTTTAATGGGAGCGACCGGCCGGAAAGATAGAGGTGGTCGCCGACGGGGACGTTTACCTTGCGCGAAGCGTGGATAAGGTACTATGTACGTACGGGTATGTGTACCTACCTTCCTCTTAAGATTCAATCGTACTAGCCGTCGAACGAAATAATCATACACCGCGCCCTGGTCGGATCTCGAATGCGTATGTCCCCCCTGGGCGGGCAGGAAAGGAACGGGAACCCCTTATCCCTGTCACCGGGAGAAGAGGGAAGAGGCAGAGAAGCATTACCCGCGTAATAGCGATCTGAAAAGCGAGTACACTCGTTGCCGGTTTACCAGGTTTCCTAACAGTAATTTATCGGCTCCTATAGCGGCGCGGTGATGTACGAGCCAGGACCAAACCACTCTTTCCTTCCTCCTCCGCCAGATCGAAGATAAACGGCGTATTGTCTCGGTGCTGAGGACCTAGGAGGATCGCTCGTCCGCTCCCTGGCCGCGTTGCTGTTCGTCGAAGGAGGCAAACGTTCGTTCTTGCGGCGCACCCCGTATGCAGATATCGGGGCGTAGGTGTGTTGGGGCCATTATGCTCGCTCCAAAGACTTCTCCCGAGAATGTACGTGCTCTGTGTGTATGCCTACGCTGCGGCTCGCAACCTACCGTGCTCTCGGTTATTATTCCGACCAGTCGAAAGGGGGAGGACGAAGACGGGGCGTCGGCTGGAGGAAAGGGAGAACGAAAGCAGCGGGGGTGGGAGGGAGAGAAAGAGAGAAAGAGGGAAAGATGGAAAGAGGGACAGTGGAGAGAGGGGTGGCCATTGTCGCCGACGAGAACGGAAATTTTACGATCGTTATCGAGATCCTCCCGCGCTCGGAACTTTCGAAACTGAGTAGTCACCATTTCGTCGTGCTCGATAAAGCGTTAAGTAGTCGGCGTCATACAAGCAGGGTGCGCAGGCAAGCGCGACCCCGCCGGTTAGCGGCCCTCGTCCCTCGTCGCGACGCCACCGATACCACCTATCTACCGCGGTGACGACAAAGTATTCCGCTGGTCGCGTTTACAATGCGCTTATCTCTTGCCGTTCGCAGACTTCGACACGCGTTCTCCGTTACCTTTCTCCTCCGTGTACAGCTCCCGGTCTTTATTCTCTGTTTCTTCGCGTCTCCCTCCCGTCCACTTATCGGCATCGACCGACGGGGGGAGAGCTAACACCGAACGCCAACAAAGCCGAGCTGCTCTTTGATCCGGTAATTATCGTGTATCCATTTTTTTTCCGCCGTGGTCGTCGCGAACATTGTCCGTGCGTTCGCGGCAGACAAACTGTCTCGAGGCGTGTTTACGCTCCTCTGTGCACCGTACGCCGTGCGACTACTGATAACACGGCCGACAAGGGTTTCCTTTCGCTGCGTGGCGCGTCTAGTGGAGGACAAAGCGAGAGGAAGAAGGGCGAAACACGGCTGATACGCGAGTTACGATTTCTGTCCTCCGACTTCGGCTTCAATAGAAACCTCCCTCGACACCGGCCGCCCCCTCCGATATCGATTCAGCCGCGCGCGGATCCGTCGCGCCCGCCCTAGCGACGCGTTTCCCCGTTTTTCCGCGCGTACATCGGCGTCCCGTCGTCATTGCTCCGGGATTTATCATCGACGGCAGCGTAAACAGCTTTAAAAAGCGGGATCAATCGTGAGAATATGAACCCACCCTCGCTTCATGCTCGCGTGGAGCCGGAACGAAGGGTCGATGAAAACCTCCCCACTTCCCCCCCCCCCCCCACCCTCTCTTTCTCTCTCTCCAGGATCGCGTAAATCCGATTACGACGAAAGCAGCAGCCGCGTTATAAATTCCCGATGAAAGTCGACGTTAGGGAAAATGCCGGCCTCTCCATCACCGCGTGTTATCCCCCGTCCTCCTTCCACGGGAGAGCGGCGTCGAGCTGCCGTTACCACCACCGCCACCATCCACCATAGAATTTATTTATTTGCTTAACGCGCCTTTTATGAACCGGTAGCGGGTGGTGCGGGCGTCGTTCCCGCTCGTTCGTCTCTCGTCGGTGAATAAAAAAGAGAGAAAGAGAGAGGGAGAGAGAGAGAGAGAGAGAGGAAGAACGGACGACGACGGGGTGAAAGAGATGAAGAGGGTGCGATCGTATTTGTACAGCCGCGAGCGGGGTGGAAGAGAGACGTCGAACAATATGAGAAAGGGGGCGGCAGGAATCGAGAGAAAAAGGACGGTAAATTAGTGGGCTTACACGCTCGGCAGCCCCCATTAGGCTAACGTAGCGAAGTATTATTAAGTTACCGCCCGTCGCCCGATAGTTACGGGCGACCTCCTGCGCTCGTGGATAATAATAACACCCGTGGACCCGAGACACCGAGACGCAGACTGGGATAATAATAACACAATAGACCGTACGATGGGAAACCGAGGAAAAAATGGGGAGGATAGGACGGGAGGGATGATAGCCGTTGCGGGGCAGAGAGCGACGGGACCAGGGATGGTACGCAACCGAGTCTTATTGTTAGCCGAGGTTGTTTGCCAATTAAATGTCACGACATCGGGTGCCATCGAAAAATCCAACGCGAGAGAAGAGACTCGCTCGGCGATACTAACGGCAACGTTGTCGATAAAACCGCGACTCGTCAAATTCATGGCAAACGTTCGTTCGAAAAATTAATCTTTTAAAACTCCTGATTTCCATTTACCGCGGAGTAAGTAACTACACTCGGCAACGCGATAGGTACTTTATGCATGGGATCGAGACGCCCAAATGCTATTATCTTCCCTTCACTTCGCGCCACTGCAATTTTACGAGTGCTAATTGCCCACCTTTGCTCGCTTACCGCGAAACGGATCTCGCCGTGACTTCGCGGAAGGCGGCCGAGAAGCCGTAGCTGGTTCTCCGCGCGGACGACTATTAGTCGGTCGTTGTTGCGGCGCGGCTACGCTCGTTCGCGTAGGTAAATCCAGGTGGGCACCCAGCGCGGTATTTTTCTCACGATTCGAAGGTTCTAACGGGGAAGCGGGTATGCATGGCGAGCAGCCGCGACTCCTGGCTAGAGAGCGACTTATTACATAGAGGCGTAATGATACACCGGCGGAGCTGGCATTGTCTCGGGGCTCGAAATATCCGCCACGTGTAATTGGCCGAGAATGTTTTCTACCTGCTTAAACAGTCGTAAATGGATACGTTGGTCGGGGGCAAGCCCGTGACTCGGTTCCACTGGGGCAGGGAACGCCGCGGTGAAAATTCTCGAACCGAACGACTTTCTTCGGGAAGCGTTCCATTCGCGGATCCTCTACGTTCAAAGGTTTGACTACAACGGTACAACAGCAAATATATATTCGGGGACTGTTACATCGATATAAACGCTTTGAAAGCACGCTGTTCAATTAGCACGTAGCATTGATTTCACACGGGCGCGAGTCGAATGCTGGATGGAAATACTACCGCAACGTACATCGGGACTTTGCGCAAACATTAACCGAAACGGATGATAATTTTTGTACACACTTCCCTGTAATCATGCTCGCCGAAAAATGCCTGGGGAAAAAAAGGAAATAGACGAGGACACAGGCGCGCAGAGTGAACGAGAGGTGCTCATTTTCCTCTCTTTTTTTTTTTTATTCGGGACACGCTTTTAACCCCTATCATCGTGTCTCCCACACTATCGACGTGGCGGACCGCGAGCGCACCGCTCGCATGCAAAAAGCATCGCTCCGGCCCGGTACGAATTTTTAATTATGCATGCACGCGCGTCTGCGTCCAGCCATGCGTTATAATGCGCGAGCGAGGAGGAGGAGGAGGCGCAAGGGACAGGAGGCAATTTAATGAGAGCGACGATCGATGAACGATAGTCGCCCCTCACGCGAATTCGAGATTTCGTGTCGTAACGCCGGGCCACGGTTAGCGCAACCCGGCCACGGCAAATGAATAATTATTCGGCACGCACGCTAGACCGCTTCGATTCACGCTGAATTGCTTATAGGCCAGCTTACGGCTTACGCATACGCGAGGATTCGACAAGTATCGGTCATCCTGCCGTTGCTGACGCGGATCAAAGGAAAAGCGGATTACGAGATCCCGCGATGAAGTTCGCCGATCGACTGTAATCCATCAGGCACATACCTACCTCTAGTAAGATCAAACCGGCTGGGGCGACCGTAGCTCGCGCGTAATAGCGCATGCCGCGTGTAATGGCCGTGAATTACGTTCGTGGAAGTGTCGAACGGTTCGACGAACAATTGTAATCATCGCCGTGGCTGGCGGTGAACCGATCTTGCGTCGCGAAACGGGTCAACCGTCCTCAAGGATCGTTCCCATGATGACGCGAGCGAGCGTAGCGAGGGACCAACGTAAGTAGGAGGGTCCACGTGGAAGCGCTCTGGAACCGATATGCAAGTGATACGAGACGCAGGAGTGCAACCGGAATTCCAGTTCTTCGCAACTGTTATTCAATACAACCGCCCGAAGAACCGGAATCGATGCAGCCTCCAATCCATGCCCGTGCTTCGCGAAATGCCACGACGCAAACGAGTTTGAGCGCATCGCGGGGCCGGACTGCGAGAGCGATCCGCGCGTAATGGCGAGCCTCGGTTCCGAGGATCGGTGCCCCGTTAGGCAGCCATAAAACAATCAGCGACCACGGCTCCGAAACGTTACACCGTGGTAACATCGATAAAATCCCTCGCGTTTCTGAGATTCTGCATCGCGCTCGTTGACTTTAATCTACTCAGGCACCGCGCGAGGATGAGCAGAGCGGGACGGGAAGGGGGTCGGGGATGTCGGCGATAGCGAGGATACGCGGTAACGGCGAACAGTTTGCGATTTTGGACACAATAATTTGGTTACAATAATTTTTTTTTAAAATACTCGTAAAAAACTCAAGCAATAACGATGCACTGCAATAAAACCTGTATCAGTTGGTCTAATCTATAAAAAACATTATTTACCATAACATCACATGAAAACGTAAATTTTGGAGATTAAAGACATTAAAAATTATTTTTTTTGTAAATTAATCATTAATCATTAGCTAGAGAATAAAAAATTTACCTCTAATTTACAAAATTTATGTTTTAAATAAACTGTAATTATAGGTGATTTAAATCTTATAGTCAAATAATTTGATATTGTCGCTTTTGTTATGTTATGCTAAATAACGTTTTTTTATAGATTAAACCAACAGTTACAGGTTTTACCGCAGTGTTTCGTTATTGCTAAGTCCATTAGGAGTACTTTAAAAAAAAATTATTGAAATCGGTCAAGATCTGCGCCGTCCAGTGATTTTTGTCCAAAATCGAACACTGCGCGGCGGCGGCGAAACGAGCAAACTGACACGAGCATTTACGTCCCGTACGCGCAATTGCGCGGGGTGCAACACGTGGCGAGCCGGAGAGAGGCGGAGGGATCGAAGGAGAGAGAGAATCCTGGCTCGTACATGGAGCTAGCGGCCGCGGCGGTGTCGTGGCGCGGCGGGCGAAGCCAGCGACTGCGTCT
Organism: Andrena flavipes; assembly: GCA_963971345.1. NCBI lineage: Eukaryota > Metazoa > Arthropoda > Insecta > Hymenoptera > Andrenidae > Andrena > Andrena flavipes. The sequence continues at coordinate 3,045,181 of OZ020482.1, forward strand.
AATTAGCCGCTCGGCCGCGCGCGGAATTGAATTTCAATCGTCGTAATTCGCCGATTCGCCGCGTGCGTGCCGTGCTTGCCGTGCCAGCGCGTAGCCGTGGGTTCACCATGCCGGATCAGCCACGAACAGCCGAGTCGAGAAAAGGGGTGGAAAGAACGGTGGATGGACGCCGGAGGAGCGCCGACCGGCCGGGCCCTTGCCGCAGACGGAGACGGAGCGATATTCCAGCGCCGTTGCAGGCCTTTTACGGTCCTACGGCCACGGGGATCGTTACAGTCGCAATTGCGCCGCGGGGCCTGTTGCGCGATGCAGCGCGCTGGTAATCGCGAGCCTCGGCTAATTAAACGTCGACGAGCGATCGTTAACGATACCGCCGCGCCTCGTCGTAAAAGATCGTGGAATCTCGAAGCGTGTCACGGCTGTTACTCCGCGAGATCGATCGATCGGAACCGCCTTCGGCGATCGAGCGGCGTGGCGGCAGTTACGGGGTGTTCGATGAACCGCGATACCACCGACGACGTCCTCGCGTCTACTAACCTAAACAAACTATTGTCCTTTCGTGTTCGAAGGCCATTCTTCTTGGAAAATAAAGGTTTAATCGAAGAATATGTAGCTAAATACAGCGGCAGTTCTTCTTTTTTCAAAAGGAATCATCCGCGCTATTTATCAGACACCCAGTGCGCTGCGAGCTCCGGGCTGGGCTGCGGACAAATCCACACACACGCGTGTACATACACGGACGCAAAGCGTTTGAGGACGCGTCGATGTTGATTCGATCCCCAGCTGAAATATGACGGTCATCGACGTTTTCGTTTTTACTCGTACGTGTCGAAGCGCGCGTGTACGATAGGCGGTGGAGGGTAATCGAGCTCCTGTAAAAAGATCTCACGGTGTCTCGATTAAATTCTGGCGTTCCCGTGTCCGTGGCTCCTCCTCGGCTCTATCCACGCAGGCCGTACGCGAGGCTGGTTAGCTTTGTTACGAAGGTGGACGGATGGAAGGCACGAGTCCGCTTATGCAATTGTACACAGTTTGTTAGAGACGTCGAACGTGGAACGGTGCTCGTAGCATGCTGCGCCTGAATCCCAGCATCCCCAATCTCCCGGCAAATTGCCCCCAATAATACCGAACTCGACTAGTTCCCGATGTGTTGATCTTTATGCAGATGCAGGGAATTTGGGTCAATCGATCGTCGGTATCATCCCGCTCTCGATCGTCGCGTCCGACGGATGGCGCATCGAAAGACGCCTCGCTACCTATAGAAATACGGAACACCGAGCGGATTCCAGCTGGAAGGCCTTCCAGGCAGAGTTACATAGTAGGTATGTAATTCGATGATCGAGGAACGTTATTGAGCATTAGCAGGCGGATTACAAACAAACATGCTCGTATTAACTGAAATTGCATCGCTAATTACGGCCGTGCGCGAGCGATACAGTATTGAAATAGCCTTGCAGCATCGATCAGCGAGTCGAGTCGTTCAGCGAGCACCGTATCGGATCTCTCGCAACGATTACGAGATAAAAGTCACTGGATTCATCGCGTAGCCCGGCGTATTCGTCCGCAAATATCGTAAACGCCGAGCACACACGCGTTGCATCAGCCGGAGCGAAGGAAACGAGACGTTCAAAGAAAACTAATCCTTCGTTGTTGCTTCTCTTCGGCCGAGGCTCGTGCAGAGGCTCGTTACCAAAATGTACCACGCAATTACTCTCGCGCAACACGATTAAATTAACCAGTATCGGACCGGAGCCCCCCCGTCCCGTCATAAATCTGCCTCCCGTCTCGCCCACAATCCGCATCATTACCCCTCGCGTCATTATACCCCAGCCAATATCGTTTCGCGCTCTTCCTTATCTCCCCATCGTCCTCGCGTCCCGCAGGTCATCTTCGTTTCGAGGCCACACGTCGACGAGCGATTGAAAGCCCTCCTCTGCCGCCGCGTAACTGTGTACGCGTGTGTTCGCCGGGCGGAGAGAGGCAGGAAGGGAACCCCCCTCGTAACAAAGATCAGGAACCTAATCTGGGCAACAGGAGCAGCGGCAGAGGCAGTCAGCAGCGTCAGGCGGGAACAGCAACAGCAGCGTCAGGGGTGGCTTCACAGAGACGACGAGCCCGTAGATGGATTTATTTAAGGGCGTGTATTCAGCAGGAGATACAATGGCGAGACGACATAGAGGCGACGGTAGGGGCGAGAGGGGAGCCCGGTTCGAGCATCAGGGTCGTTCGTTCCCGTACCGGGAGGTTTATGGCCGACATCTGCGGCCAGTTCTGACCCCCCGGCGTGACGAAACAGCGAATACCGGGTAGGACGCGGGAGCAGCGGGCAAGGGTGGTTTAAGGACACTAACTGGCCGAAGGGTGAGCGCCGGTGTTGCTGTTCCTTCCTCCTGACTGCTGTCAGAGCTCAGACAGGGGAGCAGGCTCGGGCCACGCGGTAAATCGACCGTTAAAAATCTTCCATGGCCCCCGAGTGTAATTCTGTTAGTCGTTTACTCGCGTGAACCGTGACGACTGTGACGAAATTCCCTTCGTCGCCCCGCCAGGACCTTGCGCTCGCCTCCTCGCCGTCTCTGCCCGGTGATCCCGGCTTCTCCGTTCCTCGAGTGCATCACGTATAAACGCCACGACCTGCCCATTCGTCTCCTGGCCCGAGCACCCCGACTTCCGTTCGCCGTGTGAAAGGAGTGTTTTTCCGCAACGGCAGTCTCTGGGGTCAGGAATTTTCCGGGCACGCCCGTGGATTTTACGCCAGCCGCGGATCATTCTTCTCGTACTTCTTCTGGAACGTAGCTTCGGGAAGGCCACATCCTGGGTTAGAGAGCGAATTACCTTCGAATCGCTGCCGACGTCGGAGCGCGGAGAAATAGTAAAATTATAAAGAGACGACACACCGCGAAATCCGTCCTCCCCTTGATTTCCCGCTTACCATTTTCCGAGCCGCGCATAATGACGAGTAATAAGATAAATGAGTCGTGCAAAATTTTCGCTGCCATTCCTGCCTGGAATAATGAACCCCTCCCTCCCCCGCCGTCCCGGTGTTCCTCTCTACGTGACGTTCTTAATAACACCGCGTCTTACTCCGTCATTTATACCGTAATTTCTCTTCCCCTGTATTGTCGGAGCTGAAATTGCGACGTAATTTTTCTTCACCCGTCCCGTTCCTTCCTTTTTTTTCTCTCTCCTTCTTCGTCCTGTTCCTCGTCTACTCTTTGTCTGTGGGTCCCTTCCCGCCTCCTCCGTTCCTCGTTCGTTAATTCACCGGCGGTCAAGGATACGGTTTATTTCCCGACAAAAGGTTTCAATTAAGGAAGCCGCGTCGGAGCCGCGTGAAAAATGCCCGGGCCGGCCGCGTTAAGCTCGTGTAAGTTTGCAAACGCGCATTATACGGCCCTCGACGAGAGGAGCAGCCGCGACGGCCCAGCGAACGCACTGTTGCACACCGAGAACACTATATTCGAGCACGCGTTACACGCCGTGACTACACGTGTATCGCGTCCCGTTCGCCGCGGACACGGGGCCAATGGCGTGGGGCGTCGGGGGTGACGTTATTTGATTACCCGTGCCGGTGGCGATAACTCTCCGGCCCGCGACAAAAGCCCGCGGAAAATGACGGCCGCGGCCAAAACCGCCCGGCGGCCAGCATTTCGAGCGAGCCACCTAAGAATTTATTTCCCATCCCGGGGCGAATAAAAAGGGTGAAAGGTAGTAAGTAAGATACTCCGCTCCTTCCGCTCGACTCGAATCAACATGCTCTCGGGGCTCCGAACAAAAGATCCATGGTATACGCAGAAACGAGCACCGACCGAAGATTAACCGACACAATTTCAACCTCACGACCGTATTTGAGGCAGCGGGGGGAAAAAGAAAGAGAAAGTGCACGCTTACTCCGCGCACGGCCACGTATGCACGCAGACAGCCGAGCGTGATTTAATGGCGAAGTTATTGGCCGATACCAAGTAGGGCGTTTCGCGTTCGGAAACCGGATCGTTTATATCAAATGAAGCCTCCTGGTTTTGCGATAATTAACGAAATTGAAATTGCCAGGGACATTCCCACGCCAGTGGGGCAGGTTCACGAAGGCCACGGACCGGGTCTGTTAAGCGGGTATAATGCTCGGACCTGGCTCATTAATTAATCCTCCTTCGTGGAAAAAAGGACGAGAGAGACTGGCGTGGAACGAGAAAGAGAGTGAACGAGCGCGAGGGGCAGGGAAGAAAGAATAGGGGGCGAGGGGACAGAATAGGGAAGAAGCAGGGGTCTGCAGGGTCTTTCTCGGGTTACCTGGCCGGGGCCGGATCCATAAATACACTTCGCCGTGTTAATTCCGTGTGGCGAGCAAGGGGCCGAGCCACTACCGGTATTAACGAAGTTCACGACGCGCGGTTACACCGCGCCGCGAGACGGGTGGGGATAATTTCGAGCCAGGCCATCCCGAGTCAGGGGCAATTTGTCTCCGGGCGTTGGATAAAACGTCGACGGCGGTGTGTTATTTGTAATTTGGATAACGGTACGCCGCTGCCAGAACCGCGGAAGACATTTGTCAGCGACCGTGAGTGCGGCTGTTAGATTCGTTTCGAGGCGAGCCCTGCAACGTGACACTTTGCCAAAAGAGCGAGTGCCCTCTGTCCTTTCGGGAGCCTCGTTCTTTCCATTCTGCTCTTCGCCCGGGCTTTAGCGTGCTACCTGCTTAGGTAGCCCTGGTCTTCGGTACAGGTACCTACGGCTCTCTCGTAATTCCCTTTCACGTAACTACACCGAAAGCTGACAGTCACTCAGAATCGCGTAGCTGAAGGTTTACGAGCGTCTTTGTCCCTTATGTTGATTTTCAACAGTGTCTCACCTAATTTTCGTTAATTTTATCGACCCCGATTGGGCTAAGTAACAGACTGCGTCACTTGCCATTGAGGGCAAATGGTTTAGTGGCGAACGTCCATTTCGAAGCGCAAGTTCCGCCGTCTTGGCCAAATATTGGCCGACTGTTACTCCCTGAAAAACGATCGTCGTGCCAGAACGAGATCCTGGCCAAACCTTCGAGGCTCGTTTAGAAATTCGATCCGTGAGCATTATACCCGACGACGTGGGAGGGAAGGATTCCTAGAAGCTCGACTTTTCTACAGAAGATCGTGGAGCGGACCTCGATGTCAGCTGTAAAGTTCTATTCTATTAAAAACTAAATCAACGTCTGCGGTTTGTATTCTATACGTTATCTCCAAGTACAGCAGAGATATTCACGGTGTGTTGCAAACGCGACACGTTATTCTCCGTAGGTATGCCTTAATATTCATCAACGTGCTGAAGAAATTCGCGTGGTCCCGATTGATAGTTCTACCGAAAGTGCCAGGGCGAGCAGTGTGTTAAAAGATACAAGCCAGATCTTACAAGGAACCGGCGACGGAGCGTTCGCAACGTCGCCAGAGAGGGTCCCTGTTCTCGATGCGGTCGCCGAGGTCGCCGTGGGTTGAGAGCACCGGCGTGGTTAGCCGCGTCGACCGCAGTGACTGGTTCTGCCGTCTGTCGGCATCTCTCTCGCCCTCGCCTTCCGCCCGTGTACGCTCGTCTCTATCGCCCCTGTCGGCTCCTATCCCCGTCCTTTCTCCCTCGATCTCTCCTCTTTACTCTCCGTAGCTACGGTCGTCCATGGTCGTTCGGTGAGCACCGAGCCGCACCGAGGACACGTATCCACCGAGCGAACACGGGCGAACACGCAAACCGGCTGCGGCAGGCGGCAGGCAAGGCGGCTCCGCATAAACCGCAGTCGACCAAGCGCGACCGACAGCTTCGCCAACACTCTCCGCACGGCATTGCCTTATATTCCTTCTTCGTCCCGCTGGAACAAGATAAAGAGCCGGCGAATCGGACACGGAACGAGTTGAAACGGGACGGAGAAAGGAAGGAAAACGGTGGAACGACGAATGTGCCTGACGGGGAATAAAGGCTGTAGGGGCAGGGGGAGGGGAATGGGGGTTGCGTCTCCGTACGCATATCCGCGCGCAAAAAGTTCAATGGCTGGCGATAAACAGAACTACCATCGCATCGTCACTATGGCACGTCACGTATTTATTTCATTAGGAGAGGGTCCTGCACCGCCGCCTCCGTTGTGTGCGCGAACGAAAGCAGCCGAGGCGAGAGGGCGGGGAGAAATTGTACGGAGTGCTTTTCTGTACATATGTATGTATATACATATATCCCATCCCGCGTTCCGCGAAGCATGACAATGGGGTTTTCTAATCCTCCTTTGGATTAAGGGTCGAAAGCAGGGCTCGGTGCACGGTGGCGGCAGTCCGAGGGAGAATGAGTAGGGAGGGAGAGAGAAAGGGAGAGAGCTTCAGGTAATGGGATCGACGTTTCGTTATGTTACTTTTCCATTCTCATCCTCGGCCTCTATCCTCGCCATCTCCCTCCAACCCTGTCGGCTGCCCCGTGCACAACCACCACGGCTGCGCCAGGCCTTTGGTGTGTGTCTCGGTTCGTAGGATCCATCCCGCAGAGCCCTCCTCCTTCCTAACCCTGGGTCCGTGTTTTTCCTCATGTAGCCCCCTATTTTTCATGTTTCGCTGCGGCTTCGCGTAGCACCTTCATTCCCGTATAGGTATACATCCGTGGGGCTCGGAGCGACAACTCCGCGCGGACTCGACGCACCGACGTCAACGCAAAAACTTTCGCTCCCATTGGACGGGGTCGTGCTTTCATTCGACTCTTTGCGGCGGCTGTATCCCGAGGTGGGGCCAGGCGGCGCGCTATTGGCGAAGTAGAGGCTGAACGGGCTACGATTGGTCGAGGCGGCTGAACCGAGTCCGCGCGGAGCAGTTCCTTTACGAAGCGGGCGGACGATAGCGGCAATCAAGTAGGAAACTGCTTGGGACTGTGTGCTGCGCGATATTCACATAGGGGCACCCCCTTGCCACACGTATAGGATCGCAGTCGCTACACACGGATATACTTGGGCACAATCGCGTTCGATGCGCTTGTGTGTACGTGTTCCATCCACATTCTCCCTCTTGCTCGCTCTCGCTTTATAGAGGCACGTTGTAGGGGTTGGGAAAACGGGTGGAGGCGCCATATTTGTGGTGGTGTGGGAAGTGAGGGAAATCACGAGTGGCGAGAGAGGCAGCCAGTCGGCGGGCGGTTGTTACGAGAGAACGGGAGAAAAGGGAGAGAGAGAGAGAGAGATAGAGAGAGCGGGGGAGAGAGGAACAGAGAGACGAGGAGAAAGAGAGAGAGAGAGAAAGAGAGAGGGGGAGTTTATGCGGACATCCGTGTCAGCCCGGTGACGGCCATTTTGCGAAAAACTTTCGATTTGTTTGCACACGCCGAGCGAGCCGGGAGAACGCGACTAATACGTACGCGTATGCATGGCACGACGTGTTCCGCGCCCTGTCCTCTCTCGTTTATTCGACCGTATTCCGCGGGACCGAAAACTTTCGGGGGCTCCGGAGTCTCCTTCGTGCTTCAACTCGCAAAAAAGCACCGGGACGTGTATACTTACACACACTCGTGGAATACACGATTCGCGGTAGGATATCGCCCCAGAGGATGCTAACCGATGTATCTCTCTTTCTCAATTGTATCCGAAGCGGAGTCGAGGAGAGATAATGGCGGGGTGGAGAGGGGGGCCGGGAGCAACCACGCGAAAAAAAAGCATTCCGAGAACCGTTCCCTTAGTCATTGGCTCGTTCCGCGAGATTGATACTTCGCATCGTCTAGATTCCAAAGGTAGTTGAACGTGGTCGACAAATATTATTTGCACACGCTCGTTAGCCGCGGTATCAGCGATAATAGGCCCGGTGGAATGGAAAAAAACGAACGGCAATCAACGTTGATAAATGCGAGCGCGCGTGAGTCATCTGCCATTAATGATACAGAAATAGCGTGCGCACGCGAAAATTTTGCGCCGTCTATACGGAGCGGAAAGAAGTGCCACTAAAATAATATTATAGAGAGAGAGAGAGAGGGAGCGAGAGGGAGAGAGAGAGAGAGAGAGAGGGTGGAATATGTATGTAAATATACCGCCCCGGTATACTACATAATAGAATCGATGTATCGTCTGATTGCGCCATGGTTAACGCGAGAATAACCGTTCATTTCAAACCCGATTAATTACAGCCAACTGAAGCAGCCCCGAAGGCATGCTATCCGGTCACTCGTCGTGTCAACGACACGCCGAAATCACGATGGACGGTATCCTGGTCGATATAACCGATCCAAGTGCACGATAGGACGACAGGTGCTATGAAATAGAGAGTGCCAGAAAGCAAAAAGCGAGAAAGAGCATCGTGGCACGGGGAGGGAGGGGGGGGGAGCGGGGAGGGAGGAGGGGGTGGGAGAGAGGAAAGACGTAGCGACGTTTTAACGAGCCGTGATTTTCGTGCTCGCCTTTTCGAGACCCTTACGTAACGCGACTTAATTGTGAAGGAGCTATCGCGCCGGTTAATACGAGCGTCGAGAACGAGGAGAGACATTCGAGGGGGTGCTTGGCGGGTTTAACTGTGGAGTAACGGCCCGCCACAGTGGGGGAATGGAAAGATTCCTCTGGAGGGGATACCATCCCCACCACTTGCCCGTCCATCAGTCGCTCCGAGGCCGTTGTCGAGAGTGGTTTGTTCTCGGAGTTTGTCGGCGCGTTTAACGTTCCCGTGGCTAGCTTTCACGTTCCCGTAAGCCCAGTTCCGTCGGATTTACGGTGCGCGTTCTTGCTTCTCGAATCTCGAACGCGTAGTCCCGGCGTCGCTGAAAAAAGTTCTCGCGTAGCGAGACGGATAGAGAACGTGCGCGGTGCTAGTGTTGGTAAACTTAACCTCAAAGTGGCGGCGCGCCACCCGTTTCATGGTCGTAAACAAGCGAGTGCAGTGTCCCTGTGTAATAGTGCGCCCGCGTTCAGAAGTGAAGCCCTGAGAAGCGAAGAGAGAAGGAAGCTCTCCCTTCTCCCGTGTTCTTCTTTTTGGATGTAACGGAAGCGAAGCTTCCTTCGTCGGATTCTTGGCCGCGGCGGTGGTTGGTCACCCTGTTTTACCGACCGGCTAAAAGGGCACGCCACGCTCTCTGCTCGTACCCGAACGAGATTCCATCGCGGCGTCCACGGTGTCACGTTATTAACCTCAAATGAACGCATCGAGCGACCGAAATAACTGGTGAAACGAGAGTGATCATTCGCGGCGGTGTTATTGGTGCCAACGACGAGAATGCGGTAGTGGCGGATGGCAAACAGACCGATGGATCATCGTCGTGCCTCCGAGGCGGGGACCTTTTCGATCGAATCGCGTCGACAGTGCCGTCGGAAGGGTCGTTGCGCCTCGTAGCCCGTAGCGCGGGCGATTTGAATCGCTGTGCTTTATGTTTATCGTTGTTGGTTTATTTGTTGTATCATCTGTTGCCCCGTTGGTGTGCCGCGCGTGACATGAAGCCTGCCGTTCGCGTGTTTTGAGAACACATACACAACAGTGTTTCTATTTTCGGCTTTACTGCAGACCAGAGAGGAGGAAACATGTATCCCAGCGCCGGAATCAATGCCGCCGCTGTAGCTGCCGCCGCTGCTAGGCATCCGGTGAGTGAAATATGTACTAAGAAATAAGTAAAATTCATCGTCAATTTTTGTCCACTCCGTACATTAGTCTGGTTTTTGTCATGCACACTTTTTTTTTGTCATGCACGATCTTTTTCCGGTAAAAATTGTTTCTTCAACGCGTAGTTCTCGATGAGTGACGCTTTTGTTATGCGGTTTTAGCGATTTGTACCTCGTAAAGCGATCTCAGCGTGCAGCTAGACAGACTTGGTTCGAGTTTCACGCGCATAAGGGACTCGCGATTCCGATCACGTGCAGTGGTGTAGAAACCAGCGTAACTCCTTTTTCGATCGTCTATCGGATTACTTAACGCTGGAATTTCTCGAACGCGCGCGACCATCGCGAAACAGGATTGCAGCGCACGCGTTTCTAGCCTGCGTAGACGGAGGCGCGCCACTTCAAAATATCATAGCTATTCAAGTGCACATTCAATATTGCTCGATACCTCGGTTTTCTTTTCCGACCTCTTCTGTTCGCTGCCTATGTTCTTTATGCCACCAATGACGGATCGCTCTATCTTTTAAATCACTTGCCCGCTACACGAGCAACACAGCAGCTTGAGAGCACAGATAATCACGGGTGTTCTTAACCACGCTGATTAACAGAACACACTCTATTAATCAATCAGACCCTGTGGTCGCTCACATGCATTCGGTCTAGCGCGTGCTGTGAACGCCTATGGGCGTTTGGCGCGCACAGTTAACAGTACACTACAAACGATTTCCGCACATGGCGGTGCGCTGAACATTGAAATCAACGTAGAAATACTCACGGTGTGTCTTCGCGATTAAGACGACGCTGAAGACGTAAGTGCAGCATTCACCGACGGAATTACATTATTCCCCTGTTGCCATTATACCCGCCTCGGCCCGATGATGATAATAATTACGGACGAAAGCAAAAGAAGGAAAAAAAATTGCCCATTACTTTCCGTTGTAACGGTGTGTTGTCGGGCGAAAGGGACCCTCGGATAGAATAATGAAAGCTTCATCTGGCCCGTCCCTAATAACAGGCGTTACACCGGATGTGCGGCCCGGCGATATTGTAGCACGTGGTGAGCAGCGGGGGTAAAGCAGAGAGGACGAGAAAAAACACGACGGATAGAAGGAGACAGTGGCAGCGAACCAGCATAAAAAAGAAACGCGCTGGTGAAAGAGCCGAGGCTCTGTGTATCCCCCCTCGAAAGGCGGACGACAATGTTCCATGGAAAAAAGGGGTGGCACTGTCGAGTGCCATGAAGTAGCGGGAAGAGTCGTTCCGACGGAGTCATTGGCATCTCGATCGCGCAAAAGGCAGTGGCCATCAACGGAGCACGTGTACATCATGCGCGATATTAGCCGAGCATAACCTCGACGCTCGAACCGTACCGTGCGCGTCTGCTTCGTGCTCCGATTCGGCAAATATTGATACGTTTAATCGGTCGACCGTTTACCCCGACGCTTCGTTCAAATGCAATTTTGCGCGTGCACAGCTGAAAAAACTTCGAGCCTCGTCGATTCAAAATTGTACACGCCATTGCGTGAAACGTGACGCCCCCCGCATCTCCCCCTCATTTCATACCAGACTTTACCCACCGCGTTAGTATTGTCAATCTATTTTGGGGGAATTCGCGAGTCGCGTACATGATAGGGATTGTAATTTCGCGGCGAGCCGTGGCACTGTTTCCATCTCTAGTGTTGTCGAAAATTCACGAAGCGCGGGGTACGCGAACGTCGCGCAACCGGTAAACGTAGGTACTTCGAACTCGCGTGAGTCACAAAGAAGTTCTCAGGGGACATTAGAGGGAAGGGTTTCCGTGGAACGTGCACGATAATCGGTCAATTTCAAGCTTCGGAGCCGTCTAGCGCGGCGGGCAACGGTAATTCGTTGTTGAAGCAGGCAACCGATGCACAGGCGTGCGAGTGGGTGGCGCGCGGTGGAGAGACAAGGCGAATCGAGTTGCGCTGTCGGCACGGAAATACGGAATCACAGTGATATCTTGAGCCCCGCGTCGTCCATTATGCTGATGCGCCCGGTAAATTTCACGCATTATACTCCCATTATACGTTTCCTGGCCGAGTGGAATCGCGATCTCGTGCTCCCGTTCGCGGTAATTACACGCTGCTGCTTCTCGTCCGCCCGCGGAGGGGAAAGAGACATGGGGGAGGGGGACGATTGTTTTAATGTCTGCGCTCCGTCGGCCTTTTACGCTGGGATTTCGTGTACGTGCCAGTTTTTATCCTTCCCTGGCAGGTTTCTGTATTAAATTTTAATCCATACACGGCACTCGCGGAGTCTTACCCCGTTGAATATTCATACCCTCAACTTTCACAAAATTCATTTAATCCTCCGGCTACTTTTCTCGCGCGACTATGGGCGAGCCATTGAAACTGAAAATACTCGAGAACCGACGGTTTTCTTGAATTTTCATACGAAATACCTACAGATGTTAAAAATCGTTTCTCGAGGCGCACTGTACGTGCCCGAGTGTCTGCTTCAGCGCTGGATAGAGTACGACCAAATTTTATCTTCCTATACGTTTATTCGACACCTGGGGCGCGCGTGCACCGCTTCCCCGGTCGCTCTCGATGCGACATATTGTCTCTTCCATTACTCTCTCCTCTCTCTCTCTCTCTCTCTCTCTCTCTCTCTCTCTCTCTCTCTCTCTCTCTCTCTCTCTCGGCTGGCGCCCTCGAGATTCACTTACGTCGTTGCTCCTCTTATTATTGTACACCAGGAATGGTACGACCGTGAAAATCGTGCCGATAAAAAAGGAACGTCGTATCGCCGGGAAGGGGGGCCTACATCGAAGTGTCGTAAAAAAGAGGGGGAAGCGAGAGGATGAACGCAGTCGGCTCGCTTCCGATAAGAGCTTTGAGAGAGCGTAAAAAGACGATTCTCCCGATACGGTGTCGCAGCGTGTCGAGACCCTCGAAATGGATAGCGATAAGACGATCGATTTACACTCGTACGCACTCACCCGGCTTTCCTCTTAATAAGACGGGCGTAATTAAATCTACAGGCAGTCTTTATCGGTGGCTTGCCCGATTATAATTGCTGTTTTGTTGGAACCTCCTAATGGGACTCGATACGCGAAATCAACAACGGCCACGAAATACGCCGGTTCGAACGCTCCTGGTGGCAGTTTATTACGTTAAACGGTCTTCTTCCGATATCGACGCGAATTAGTCGGGGAGAGATTGCCGGGGTCTTTGTCCCTCGGTTTCTTTCGCCTTTTACTTTCTCACTTTTTAAAAGGGAGCGAGGCGAGGACATAGTTTAGGTGCAGGTGCTCGGGGGAACGAATAATCCGGGAGGGGTAGCCGAGCGAAAGAGGCGAACGACTGTGGAACTGGGAGACCGTATACCCTCGGTCCCTTCTTTCCTGCTCGGGAATAATCCCTTGACTGGCGCAACAATGGCCAGAAACGAACCCCCGAGCGTGAACCGTAATACCCCCGTAGTCCTCGGGGTGCCGTAAATTGGTCCACTGGGAGAGCTAAAGGAGGGGGAGGGCCCCGTGGAGTACTTTACCCGTGGACCCTCGCGGTTACTTTGCCACCCCTCTGGTTCTGCCTTCCTGTTTCGACCAGGGACATCCTACTCGAAATCTCACGGCCTCCTCGCTCTGTCTTACTCCTCCTTATTGCTTTTCAATTACTCCCTGCTGCTATCCTGCCTCTACTCCGCGTGGAGCGTCGGTTGCTAGGGTGACTGTACCTAATATCGCCACCCGCTATATCTCGCAAAGTAAGCTCTAAAATTTATCGGTTATGCACTGAATTAGTACCTAAACATATGCAGGAAGACATACTGTAATTGTAGAAAGAGAAGTATTTCAGTGATTCTTATAGTGTAAAATTTATTGGACTGCTACAATTTGATATCACATTCGGAGAAGGTAATTGTAGTAATTCCGTGAATGCAAGAATATCTACTCGAAATACCTAATTATTGATGTACTTGAGGAATGAAATCGATTAAAATATTTTGCGTAATGAAAATAGTGTTTTTCTTTTGGCGGTATGGGTGTTCTCAATACCGCCTACCGGAGAACAATGTTTTCGATGTAATGTTTGTTACAGGTGGGTTACGAAATGTGCCGAGCAATCGAAATAAACTTTATTTGTCCAATATGTACAACGGAACGTGAAAAATAAAATATATTAAAAATCTATGTTTTTAAATTTATATATTTTTCTAATAAAAATGAAAGCAAAGATAAAAATACATTTTTAGAGCAAGAAATAATAAAAGTACATTTTAAAATGACTTTAAAAACTCATATATACATGAATTAATCAATATTTCATGAGTTGGCCATATTAGGTACACTTTTTTCAGGACCCGATTTTTGCGTATCTTACGTTTTTTGAGTCCTAATTAAAAATTTGGAGGTTTCAACGACTCTAAATTATGCTACATGAAAGATGAATAATTTCTCTTTACTTTGAAACGAACTGCATGGAAAAATACCAATTATTATTCAATTGACAGCGATTTAACTTTTGCCTGGTGATATTAGGTACAGTCACCCTACAGTTGCTGGCACAATCCGCGCGCAAAGAGTGTAGGGACTGATATCGAAGGTTTCCTGCGTGCTTAATATCGTTGCTGGACCGGTTCCCTCGATATATGTCCCATAGTTTATGATCCCCTGGGAAAGGAATGAATTACGCCAGGATTTTTAAGGTGTTCCTCGCGATACCATTTATGGAGAAATATGCCCGTAACAGGTGAGACGTGAAGCGACAGTTTGAATTCTTTGGAATCGACGGTATGCGTACACGTTACACACCGCGAAGAGTACACTTCCGGCCGTTTCTCGTTTTGGGACGCCCGATCGCAAAGCGTGTGTCACTCGTGGGACATAAAGAAACGCGTCCCCCCGCTCCCTACGGCCAATAAATATTCCCCATCGAGCAAATTTGTTTTTACGGGGTCGTCGCGCGAGCAACGTGGCTCGTTTCTTTCGTCGTTCGCGTTTCATGGGACATTCGGGGCCTCCCTGTTTGTCTTCCTGTAACGCTTTTCAGCCGGAATTATTTATCTTGCTGGCCGTGCCCTCTATAGATAGGCCCGTGAGCCACCACCATTTCGTTCGCGTCGAGATTTCTCAGCGAAAGGGGGAGAGAGAAAGAGAGGGGGGCCCCTTCTGCCCCTTCTTCGAGCGAGCTACAAGGGGTCCTCGAGTGTTCGGAACATAATCCATTGTGCAGGGGCGATTGTGTTTACGTCTGCATGCGTCTCCAAGTGGAATGGAACTTCTACAAGCTTCTGCTTCTTCTCTCCGGCTCCTCGTTTAAATAACTCTCAAATTACCTCTGTCGTCTCTCGCTCCTCCTTTTAACTCCTTGGAAAGGACCCCCTGTCTCCTGTCGTACGTGGCCCCTCGTCCCTCACCGTTCATTCCCCGATCGTTTCCCCCCCGGCTGGTTAATCCTCTCCGCTCCGGCCACCCCGCTCGAATCGCTTCTAGCATTAACCTCACAATGAAGCGGTGGGAAGGTGATTCCTTTCGGGGGGCAGTTTGGGGACTCGTTGAACGAGTAGGAGAGAGCTTCGACCCCACGAAATCCCCTGTAACCAGAGTAATTAGTACGTTCTTCCTGTTCCTTCTCAGCGGGAAGCGCTCGCCAGTTTCTCCGACAGCGGCGGACGGGACTCGTTCCCGTCGGATCTTAATTATTCATAACGTTTACGGTTACGATAACCGCTCGGCCCGTAGATTACACGCGCAATTAAGTACGTTCGCCCCGGCTGTGATAACTTCCTCGGCTGGCGAGCGAAGGAGAAACGAGGGGCCACGGAGGGAACACGTTTTTCGCTCCCGATAGAAGCGCAGGGACCGTCCACGGTTTTCACGGCTCGTTAGTCACGGCTTTATAAATCGAACTGCCTCCTAATGTATGTATGGACCGAGCAAGAGAGAGACGAAGAGAGAGAGAGAAAAAAAGGGAGAGGGGAAAAGTGGGCTCGCGTGTGCGTGCACGGGCATACAAACGAAGCCCTATCTCGCGAGCATGTGACCGCCTCTCGAGCGGGGAATGCGCGAGTACATAAGTATTTCGTGCACGTTCGCCTCGAATAATGCGTGAAGGCACTTGGCAAGGAGCGACGGACGCTATGGGATGGGTGTGCAGGCTGTTTCATAGTGGACGGTCGAAATGACAATGCTGAGCTTACAGCGAAAGGTTGCACCCTTTAGCGAGTTCTATATTCTCATCACCGTTGCATTTACTTGTCAGAATCTTGCTTTATCAACCTCGTTGAATGTTCTATTTCAAAGCAGACCTGTATTCCGTTTATTATATCGCGTGCCCCTTTATGAAACCTCCTGTACACCACGCATAGTCGGGCGTGTGTATGCAGAGGTACAGTATAAGGACGGGTGTAGACGTGTGCATGCACATAGCGCGATAAATACGCCTAACCGCTTTGTAAACCTCGGCGGGGAGGGTGGAAGGAGGGGAAAAAGAAAGTCCGAGGAAGCCCCTTGAAGTCCCCTCGGACCTGCTCGTACAGGAGAATGGCACTAATTGGCATTAGGCTTGGCAGTTTGTCGTGTTCCCCCCTCTCTCGCCTCTGTGCACTGCTGCTCCTGCACCTCTACATCACGAGCCGCGCATCGGAGCATTTCGTTTCCATGACTCCTCTTCCGTGACTGCGAACATTTCTCTCTCCCTCTCTATATCTATCTCTGTTCCTCCATCTTTGCCCCTGTTGCCCCCTTAAAATTGCCCTGCGGGCCAAGGCTCGCAATCGGGCATAGTATTACTTATCGCTGCTGGCAGCACGCATGCTGTATATGCACACTTAACGAGTATACCCCGTCGATCGGCGTTCTCGCTGCCGCGTCTCCCTTCTCTCCTTTGTCCTTTAATCCAGGCGCTTTGGGACCCTGTAATTCCACGCCGTGCGGGGAGATTATTATCCTTCGAGGGCCCTCGACGTCGCGAAAAATGGTACCACGGGGGTCCACGATGATTCGGAAACACGCTTCCCCCAGGTCTCGAGAGATGGGGGCGAGATTTCTGCGGGTGTTGCCACAAGCCGAATGCACAACATGAGAAACCCTCGGGGACATTGACGATAAATTTGCCACCGAGTTTCGATTTCGACGTGATACGGTGCAACCTCGACTCTCATTTCACATCGAATCGATAGGTACCTGCTTTGTTTTAAAGGCGGACGAGAAGTAGGGAGGGAAAACCAACCAGTGAATGACCGAATTGTTGAATTTATGGACCTTTGAGATTAATACTTGAATATATTTATGTGTAACAACAAAACGACTGTTGAAATTGCATATAAATTTACTTTTCTTGAAATTTCTATAAAGATACCGACTATGGGACAAGAGTGACAAGACGAACGTTGCGTATTCTCCTTTAAACACACAAAAGTAACGTTGAGCGCTCGGCACTCCGAAAATCGTTACACTCAGCCGCGAGCTTTCCTCTCGAAGGCCAAGCAACTTTCACGTGCCATCGATAGCCCGCGAAATAATTGAATACATACTTCTGAACCGGGCGTGACGCGCGTGCAAATAGAAAACCGTGATTACGAGGAGTGCTCGATAATGGCGCGGCGAGGCAGACTTCGCCGCGACGCCAATACATCGCGGGTTGGAATCCTCCGCTATTCGGCAATTTCACACGGTGGGGCCATCCGAGGATACTCGAGGGATTTTCGTCTTGCGCGGATCGCTCGGGGATCACCAGTCCCCCGAGTCGTCGGCTGATGGAAAAAGCTTCCACCGTTTCTCGAGAGAGATCTTGAGCGACACACTCGCGAATTTCCAACGCTCCCAGGCTTCTGTGCTGTGTATATACGTATAAACGTAGAGATATTCTTTTCGCATAGACCCGGCCGGCCGGCGGCACACTGGTTTTCCGCAAACCCGCCGCGCTATGCAAATATTTGCCGGACGTTCGTCGGTTCCCTCCGCCTCCTCTCTTCTCGCGTCAGCTTCTCCCCAGTGCTCTCTTGAGCCACGTCGTCATGGATACCGTCGAACAGCGCGGAGCAACGAAGGGAAAAGGAAAGAAACGTGCAAATATTTGGCTTCGACTAGCGCGCCGGGCACTAACCAGTTTCTTTCTTGGCGCGGGGCAGTGACGCTGTCTAGCCTGCGGCTCTCTAAACAACACCAGAATTGTTATCCCAAAAACTGTGCCTTCCACCACCGGATGACCTTTATATACGAAGTTCCCTTAAAATCGATCCGCACCATCTCACGATCACATTCCCCCTCGCCCTTGCGCGTATCACGCGCGCCACCGGATGCCTGAAAAACACAGAGGCACCGTGGTCCGTAACAGCCCCCTATCGGATTATCAAATTCCTGTTTACGGTCGTCGTGTCAAGTCACGCGTAAAACCCGCAGGCCCGGGCTAATCCAGTCTACTCGTACCGCCACTCATCGAGTATTCCAACGACAATCGCGCGCACATCCCCTCGCGTCCCCTCGCACCCGCCCGACAGCGGGAACAAGAGCGCGCGAGGGCTCCCTATTATTTTCCACGAGATCGTCCGTGACCACCTCGGGGGTCCCTCTCCGTGATCGGTCGTAATTTTTGGAAGCGAGCCGCCGCCGCGACCCTCGAGGGCTTTAGGGCGTTAAGCCGAATTAACATAAGAGCGTGTGTGCAAACACGGGGATGGCTCGCGCGAGGGGAGGGTTGAGGGTTCTGGGTCCGAGGGGCGGGGAGGAGGAGGAGGAGGACACGACACACGGTGTGCCCGTGTTAGAAGGGGAACGAGGAACGAGCCTCGAATCGAGCAGACAGAGACACGCGTTCAGAAAGCTCTGGGATGAAGCTGCAGATTGATGGCGAGCGGGGCGAAGCAGGGGGAGGCAGCATCGGTGGGAACACGTGTCCCACACGGAGATAGTTAATTACTCGTTTGTGCACGCTGCGCTGGGCTCGTCGGGTCGCTACCAACAGGGAGGGCAACTGAGACGGAAAATCGGTGAGCGGCAGAGAGGAAGCAGGAGGACGAATCGGGCGCCGCGGGAATGAGTGCAGCCGAGTGGAGGAACGACAGAGCGGAGGCACGGTAGACGGGTCGTTGGTGGAACGAGGAGAAACGGACGGACGACCGGGGGCCATGGGTTCGAAACGAGAGGGAAAGGTCGTTGAGGAGGAGACGGGGACACGGAGCCCGAGATGGGCGTCGGAGCGAGACGGGGACAATCCTGTTTCATCGG
Organism: Andrena flavipes; assembly: GCA_963971345.1. Lineage (NCBI taxonomy): Eukaryota > Metazoa > Arthropoda > Insecta > Hymenoptera > Andrenidae > Andrena > Andrena flavipes. The sequence goes on from OZ020482.1 coordinate 3,063,936, forward strand.
ACCGTTGAGACCTACAGCTCGCCACGGAGTTGAAGAAGGTGGAGGAGAAGGTGGCGGCGTGATGGGACAGGGTATACGTGGAGGAGGCGAAAAACGAGGATGAGGTTAATGATATACACGAGGGCTACCGTATACTACCGGCTCGATCCCATCTGTGGCTACCTTGTCTCCTGTTCTCTCGCTTCTTCGCCGTCACCTTTAGCCTCTGTCTCGCTCGCTGCCGTTTGTCGTGCCCGTTCTCCGTGTCCCCCGTTTCCTTCTGCCCCTTCACGTTTCTTTCGCTCTTTACGATTCAACAATGCGCCGGTATTTCCATTCTACGCCTGCCTACGTACACGGGCGCCGAGCGTTACGCGGTCTTGCATTTTAACACGATCCGGATACCGTGCGCTGTTGTATTCGATACCGGTCGATCGATGTGTCGCTTCTCCGCGACACAGGCGAGAGGAGCTCGTCGGAGGCCCTCGTACATAATAGCATTCGTACACGCGCGCGTGAACGGCAAGCCTTTTTTTCCCACTGATAAGGCTGAGCAAGGCGGAAGGAGTTTGACAATACTTTGAACAGCTGTTGACAGCCAATTACTCAGAATCGCTTAATTATCGCGAGCGAAATTCCCAAGCGTGGCTGGTGTCAGCGAGCAAAGGCACGCCATACCGGGCTCGCAGCGAAACATAATTACACCGTTAGCGAATCGCTGCATCGGTGAAAGATTCCAGCGTGCAATTAACGTGACTGCTCGCGAGCCGTGTACACGCCTCGCGGTTGTATACACGCCCCGTGAGCTCGCTGACGTTTTGTGCATGCCGCATGGCGGGGTGTGCACGCCGAATGAAGTGATTCCTGTCGCGTACGGCGCGCTGCCCGAAGAAGGGAAGATTGCGCAAGCACAATGCGACCCCGTGCAGCCAGTTTCATAGCCGCTCGAGCGAATATCGGTATTCGCTACCGGCGTTACAAGACCGCCGCACGCTTCGCTGACTTTTCGAAGAGCAGAGAACGCCCAGAGGAAGAGGGACAGGAACTGTGCACGGGGGAACTCCGTTGCAGAAATACGAGCGCGCATGCATCAACCGTGCCGAGGCGAGTCTATTGCAAACGGATCTTCTCCTCGTATCGCCGTTTATTCGTCCCGTGGCCGGCGAAATTCTATTACGACAGGCGGCTGCTGTTTACGATTATCGATAAGGCGCCGAGGATTCGCTCAGCGACGAGTGAAATGAAGCATGGAGGTTGTAGAGGTAATTCCATTATCACCTTCGCTCTTGCGCGCGAATTTGTCAAGCGGAGATCTGTTTTGCATCGAGAATTCTACTATTTCGTAGAGACAGTTCGCTCTTTGGGTAAATATCGTAAATATCGTCAGTTCCAAAGAATCGAAGAGTCAAAACTAAAAAGAATTTTCTTTTTATCGGAAAATGTTCTATAGAATTTGATTTTTGGCACTCACAGTGTTTTCTACCAGGACTTTTAAATTGTCCGTACAAAAGTGGTCACAATCCACTTAAGGTACTGCTACAAAAAAATCTTTCTCTATCACCCTGTTTTCTAAAAACAACGAAAAGGGTCGATGACAATTGCACACGATAAAAAAGATATGGCTGTGACATACGGCTCCTCTATTTTGTTTTTCTCTCTCGAGGCTAAGCTTCCCGTTCCCCAGTTGTCCACGCCGCGGTAACAAGATGTATCTTGTTTCTTCTTCATTTTTTTCTTCTTGCCTTTCTTGGACACTTCGTGCTGCCTCGAGGGACCACGGAGTCAACTCGGGGATAATAATAAAAAAGGAAAGGAGAAAAAAAAGAGGAGCGGTTGGGGGCCGCCGAGAGCTCGTCGCGTAGCTACATTAGCTGCAGCTTGTTCGCAGATAAAGGCAGCCACGCTCTTAAAAACCCTCGGTCGACCGTTGTCGGGAGATAGCTCCGATAATGGGCCGACATCCAGGAGACACGAAAGACTTTTCTCCCTATCTCCCTTGTCACGATTTATACATTTATCTCGTCCCGTTCGACCTGCGCCAATCGCTGGCCCGAGAAACAGGTTAACGGCCGCTCGGAACATAGAAAAACAATTAAAGACGATTCGACGTTCTCTGTGGACGACGACGCCAGCGTAGTTTCCATTTTATTCTTCGCTTTTGCTTCTGCATATAGTGATGCATGTTCTCTGGTAGAGTTACAGTGACATGGTAAAATCATTTGGACGTTAAAGTTAACATATTTCACGCGTCAAGATAACTAAGCTCGAAATCGTAAATTCGGTAGTTAGGTCCAAGCAGTAAGCAGTAACTCATCCACAGAATCGTCCACCACGTTTCACTTTAACACTCAGTGTTGTCGACGTGTTTGCAACCCGAGGGGTTTCTACCGTATGGTTTTACAGCGTATTTGCGATCATATTTTAGCTCCTGCCTTTATCACTGATGCCATTGGCGGTCGTGACGTCATCAAACAAAGATGGCCGGAGAGAGTAGGTCGGTTGTAGTTTGCAGTACACCGTGAACGCGCATTTTAAGCTTACAGAGTACTTATTTTGTATTAATGTAATAACAATGAGGCTTTCTATGAACGGCATGTGTGATTTTACAAATTCACACCATCGTGCCGCTTTTGTTGAAGGTGAAAGAGTTTTAAATGCAGATCATATAATATTTTGCGGCAGGACGAACGCGCCATTATTCGAGTGAATATTAATCTACTTTCTATTGAATAATATGGATACAAATCTAGAATGAAAGTGTACATTGCACCTCGAATTTAGTCACGCTGCATCATTCCTATTCAGCAAACACTTTCATCCCTCATAAAAAGAGGGTGGGCGTAATGCCGCGGAAACGTTGATTTCTCCGAAACTGCACGGTTCGCCACCGAAAGCCACGAACAATGAATCAATCGACGAATACACGGGGTTCAGCTGTGTACCATTCGACGGTCGAGCGGCTCCATGAAAAAAAAAAAGAGAGAGTTGTTTTGCACAGTCTGCCGTCGTTGCACCCCCCTCGACAAATCGTGCCCGATGATTCGCACGAATCGCGCATTTACGGTTGGCCGAAACAGATCGTTGAGCACACACGTCGTTCCCCCGATTAGAATCGCAATTTAGATGGCCTCGAGTGATTTCGCCGCGTGCTCGAGTTTCATTGCCCCTCGCGCCGAGCCGCGACCCCCTCGACGAGAAGAAAATGGGGAGCGTTGGGCGCAAGGGGGTGGGGGTGGCCTGCCCTATAATGTCAGATAACGAGATTATCGTGAACCGAGGAAGGAAACTGGTGGTGGTAAGAGCTGCGAGGGAACGGTGGCCATCCTGCTCGAGAAATTTCATTTGGACGTGACCGTCGGTTGCCACCCTCCCTCCGGGGAGGAAAAAGGGAAAGGAAGAAAGCGGGCTATCGGCCCCGGGAGATCAGGAAGGGCGACATTGTCCGTAAGTGTCGAGGATCGAAGGGCGCGGCCAGGCCCATTCAAAGTCCCCCCAGCTCGTTCGGTTTGCCAGTAATTGTAACATATTCACCCCTGGCGCGCAGTCAACCCTTATGCAAAGCTACCTCGGAACATTGGGTTTGGCTGCTTGGAATGGAACGAACGATGGCATCGTGTTTATGCACGTGCAGAAGGAGAAGTCAGGAAGGGAGGGATACTCCTTTCTCGATGCCTCAGATCTGTCGGTTTTCAAGGAGTCGTTGGATTCTAATAAATTTTAGAAATTTCTGACGGCGAGTCACGCGTTCTGGAAGAGTATCTTAATTTACCAAAGTTCAGAGCTTGAAGAGTACTTAAGAAACAGAACATCACGCATCGAATGTTTTATTCAAAGGAGGAAGGGGTGGTCGGCTAATCTCTTTGTTAAAGGGGGATGATTGACGCGCCCGTCGGTGGAAGCAATCTCGGGGAAAAAATTCGACTTCACCGTAGGATAAACTGAGCGCGTGTACGTGTGTGTATTGTATAACACAGGGGTGGTTTTGGGCGCTCGTAAAAGGACGGCGATCGAGGGGCAAAAATGGGGTTTATGACTGTAACAGATTAGGTGGCCGAACTACCAGGGTGGTTCTTGCTGTACTTCCTATTATCGTAGAGCTTTTGTAGTGCCCGTGCTTTTGTTGAAACGCCCCATCTTCACCCCCCTCCCTTGCTCTCTCTCTCTCAGTCTCCCTCCCTTCTCTCGGCGCAAGAAAAGGTATGAAGCGGACAGTGAAAGAGAGAGGTCGTTTGAGGGGGTTGGGCGGCACCGGGCTACGACAGTTGGCCGATATTTGAGCTTCCTTTGTGTCGCTAAAGTACCGCGCCCCCCCATTGGCGTAGTTCGCCCCGGAGTTTTCTCGTGCCGCTTTTATCTCCTGCTGCTTTTTCGCGGCGGCAACTCTCAACGGGAACAGAATGGCGACGGGGGCTGGAAAAGATAGGCGTCAGAGGTTGGGAAAGACAGAGGAGATTCGACCAGTAATTACCTGGTTCACTCGGACCAGACGAACCGTTGCCTTTTGGTCCTTTGTCCGCTCTCTGGCTTCTGTTCATTTAATCTTCCTTCTGCTTGCATGTGTTTTCATTCCTCTTTTGTTCCCCCCCCCCCTGTTTCCTCCCTCTCTCTAGTTGTTATCTTTTGTCTAATGGTCACCACTGGGGTGTCCGTTCCCCTCCTCCCATTTTGATATTCATCAACGTTGCTTTTAGTTATTCTATACATTTATTGGAGTCGACGCGTCACGGAGATCGTATATCGTCGAGCAATCTCGCGTCAGCTACGCTCTCTTACAAAATGTTCGATCATTACGGTTACACAGTTCGACCAGTGATATGCATGAAGCAAGATCCTTCGGCTTAACCGGACTTGGAAGCAACGGGAAGAAAAAGGGTAAAAGAGAGAAAAGTAGCCCCGATAGTTGCTTTGGAAACGCTATTCACGATCGTTCGTGTACCGCTCAAGGAACAATCAATGAGGGTTACGAGCCCCGCGGTGCTTACGGTCTCGAAGCCAATCAGGCTTTGCAGGCACGCAACTCCACGCTACGGAAACGGTTCCCGACCGGTTGTAATTTGTGTTTAACTTTAATTAGCCACGGGGGAAGGGAAAAAGCCCGTGTCGGGCTTGCCAGCCAGTCTCCACGGTACATTTACTTGGGGCAACACCGAGTGCATAAACGTCGCCGGTGCGGTGTTATTAAGTCAAGTCGGCCGCACACCGATCCTATGGAGCCGAGGCACAGCTGGTCTTTGTCGTCCTCGTCGTCGTCGTCGTAGTCGTGTCGTAGCCGTCGTCGTTGTCGTCGTGGGTCGTAATCGTTGCGGTGCGCGCACGTGAAAACGCGATGCAAAGCATGCGTGTAAACACACATGCGCGTTCTCGCGCGCGAGCGGCAGCGTAATAGATAAAGGGCGGTAGAGAAAGCACGTACGGGCGAAACGGTGAGAGAGACATAACACGCGATGGAAGGCACCGACACGGGGAGGCATGCACACGCAAACAGGGAGAGGTAGCCAGCAGGACAGAGAGAACGCGGGGAGAAAGAGGGAGGGCGCGGAACGGAGAGGGATGGACGAGGCCGGCACACAGAGGTAGCATTTATCCACGTATCCAGCTCCGCAGTGTGACGTTATTTCACGAGAGTACCGATCGTATCGCCTTAATTGCTTGGCGGGTTAAACTGCCGCGGCCGCCTCTTATCGACGAATCTGCACGAGTGCTCGCCGGAACGAGCAAGAGAGAGTCAAAGGGAGAAGGAAGAGAGGGTCTGCTGTCTGCCGTTGTGCACGGCGCGAGTGTGTTCGCTCGCGGAGCGTGTCAGGTGTTTTCAGCTCGATTCGCGTCACTTCCAACGGCGCGATGGTCGGCGCCGAATAAAAGGACAATATCGAGCTTCGATGAGATTCGTCGGCAGAGATGGCGCCGTGATCGCTTTACGCTGTTGGCACGATCTTGTCAAGAGGAATCGAACGATACCACTCTGGCGTGGAAGATCAGATTAGGAACACCTTCGAAAATGGACTTGACTATCGCTGCTTCAAAGTTGTCGGCGAGGGAAACGCCAACCTCGTGTGCTAGTCTTCCGCAGCTATCAGATTGAGGCATCAGTCTGCTGGATAGTATCACATTCGACGCCGCTATACTCCGTGCAGAAAATTTTAGTCGGGCGGCTGTCCCCCCACCTTCTCGTTCCTCCCGCCGCATCACAAATATATTAACAAAATTGAAAAATAAATAAAGAAATAAATCGGGAGAAATTAAATTATACCTCATAAGAAAGGAATATTTTTCCTCTATTTTTTCGCGTAAATTGCATTCACATATGTAAAAAAAAAAAAGATCCAAATGGCGTTAAATAAGTGAATCCGGCCCACTGCGCGCCGCGCAGGCAGTGGGCGCTTGAATTCGAATCAGATAGCGAGAAGCGGACTGGCGTGACTTGCTCGCTAAATAAACTACACGCGCGTTCGTTAAACGCCACGATCTGCGAAATATTTTTCCACGATAATTCACCGTCGATTCGAAACTAGTTCCGTGTGTTTAAACGCGCCGTTAAAAAGAATACGAGCGCGGCGTGGGAACTGTTTGCGTAGCGAGTGAAATATTCCCGACAGAAACAATAGGCGGCTAATAAACGCGACAGTAAAAGCGGAAGCGCCGCCGCGGGCTCACAGGTGTGTATCGCTCGGATGGGATCGATACCTGAATAAAATCTCTCAATTATCGCGAACGGGAGTAGAACGAATCGCGCACGGGACTGGTAAGCTCGCATACCAAAGAATTATGAGCGCGAGAATCGTTCCCGTTTCCACTCGATGTACGCTCTGTATAGGTGCAGTAGACACGGATCGCGGGAACGCTCGCGAGCGCGCGAGCGCGCGCGATCATTACGCCATGCATTATTTATGTCATTCCATGTTCCGCTCACAATGTGGGTCTACCAATCAAAATGCATTGCTTATGCAAATGTCGGTCGCGCGGCGTAGTCTCGGGGTGAATTCGCAGTCTGCTACGGGGAATAATCATAATGATCAATAAGATACACCGCTGTCGACGAGGCGTGCATTGTTTCCTCGTCCCCCCTCCCCCCTTTCGCCTCCGACCCGCGTTTTCCCCGCCTCACTTTCTCCGTTTCTCATCCCTTCGCCCCCCCCCCCCCATTCGCGACTCTCCCTTTTCTCTTTATCTGCTCGCCTCCTATCCCCCGTGTCGCTTGTCTCTGCACTTCATGCAAATCTTGAGGCGCATTGTCTGCCGGCGATATTAGGGAGAACTGTTATCGCGTTGCATAATTTCCGTGTTCGCTCGTGCACTCTCTGCTCCGCCGAGCCGGGGCCCCGGATAATCCGTTTGTAGTCGAGCGTCGGAGCAGACGTTTCTCGGGTCGAGACTACTTTCACAGGTGTAGAAACCGCGGATCACGGAGCCACGAGCAGGACCCCGACCGATCGAGCCTCGTTTCCTCCCCGAGACGGTTGCAATTAGCCGCTGATTTTTCCAGCGATCTCTGCCCCGTATACCTGTGCCCGGGGGTCGCTTCGCGGGAAACGAGAGCCGAGGGAATTAATGCAGTCGTGACGAAGGCAGCATCGCGGTCGTGAATGGTTTCTAGCGGGATGATGGCATACGGTTCTATTTACGCGGAGAAAAATACAGATAATTTCGAGTGTACTGGGCGAGGTCTGGCTAATTGGGCTATTGTGGTTAACGAACATTTCGGTAGCAGGGGAATTCGTAAAACCGAAGCCCGATTAATTTAAATCGCAGTATATTCTGATGGATTAATTCCAGTTGATGGGCGATTTTATTGAATGATGTAACATCGTGGAGCGACGCGTCGCCGTTATATTAAAACTCTTGGATTATTAATGGAACGCTCAAAGAGCGTATGAAATAACGTTTGCGGATGAAACATTCCGCGTGGGGGAGATCTGGGCTAAAAGTTCGGGGGGTAAATTGTTCCGACGGTTCTATCTTCAAAATGAAAAGACCGTTGTGCTTTAAATTATTTTTCCCGTGTGAGTTGATTACTCTGTCGCTCATTTTAATAGTGTTCGCCAAAGCATTTAATTTTTATACCAAAGACAATGTTTATGGTTATTATATTGTTTTGGTTTTATTTTAAAGATAATACATTTGTATTGATCTGAACCTTCTGAAAAATTCTGTTTTATTTCATTAGAAAATGAAATATTTCATTAAAAGACAACTCTTATATCTTAGTAACAACTTATCCCAATACGATAACAACTTCCCCCATAAAGGGGTAAGAATTTCCGCTTCGACAAGCCATAAATAAATTACTTTTCATGAAAAACCTGTTACAAAATATTAAATACAAACTTAAAACCATAAAATATAATAAATTTAACAAGAAATTAGTCAATAACGAAGAGAATAACTGCGTTATTTTCCAGTAATTTTTTATCTGTTATCGAAATCGGAAGTTTTGGCTGTGGTCTCCCCTACATACGTGCACCAGCCCCGAAATCCACGTACGAGCCACGAAGACCTTGACCAGTGGCGGGCTTTCGAACTGCAGGGATGCAAGTCGGCCCAGTTATAGGGCGAATGCGGTCGGCTCTGGTCGTCGGGCGGTTTCGGAATCTGCGCCACGTGTTGGCGGTTTTGCGGTACGAGGAAAACCGCCAGCCCTCGAAGCTCTTCTCTGTCATTCCCCGTTCGCCTTTCAGAGCTCGGCTCCAATTCTCCTAGAAACTTGCTACTTCAACCTCTTATCCCACGTCTCCCGATATTCGCACTTCGTGGTCCTCCATTTTCTTGTACCCTGGCATTTGCAGTATTCATTCGAGTCGCCTTTAAAACCTTAAGTGCACGACTCCGGAGAATGTTTGACTTAACAACTGACACTCCGTTGTATCTACAACTAACACAGGGATGAGATCGTTGCGCAAACTCGATAGTCGTTTTTCTCGACTGCGCGAGAGTTTCCTTTAAAGGACAAAGCTGCGCGCGTGCGTAAGTGTCGGCGAACGCGTGTCCCGGTACATTTCGTCATCCGCCTTTCGCGCCGGCATCATCGCCGGCGGGTCGTCCGCGGCATTTCTGCTGTTATTAACGGCGCGAAGTCGGGCGTCCCGTCGAATCCCCCGCGGACGGGATTAGCCGCTGCGGTGGCGTGGACGTTTCTAAGGAGGATCGTGCGATTCTACGCGACGCAGCTCGCGGCGACGCAATTACGAAAGCTTTTAACTTTTTGTTTAATTATTACCGGGCAATTATGGTAATTAACGTGGCGGCGCGAGAGCGGCCGCTTTCTCTGGAGGCACGGCTGGCTCGGTCCCCGTTAATATGTATAAAGCTCCCGCGTTGCTGGGTTGGTCGCCGGAGCGGCGGCTTATCCACGGCATCGATCCGCGAAATGATTAATGTATCCTCGGTGGTTTGACGCGTGATCGCGTCTCGCATTCACGGTCGAGGCGAGGCGAAGAGGACAGTATGGAGAGGAGGAGGGCCCTTAACTCGGCCGATAATGCACGCTGATAATCGGGTCTTTAGTGGACGGGCAGGATCGATGGAACTAACGTAATTAGGCGCGGTGATATGCGCCACTTAAGCGTACTTGAGTGGCTGCAAACGCAACTGATTGGTTCTGTTGCCGCCAGCCGACGTAATGTGCACTACGACACACGCCCCCCTCCCCCCGCGGCCCACCCCACCCCCCTCTTTCTCTCTGACGCGTACAGATAATGCACTTTGCGCGGCACCCAGTTATTAGAGTCGCTAACAAACATTACCATCTAAAGGAGATCGTGCGCGAGCCGCGGGGCTGCTTTCTTGGAATCCGTTCCATTAAACGACGCCCTTTGATGTCCTCCCCGGAGGGAATCGTACGAATCGGAGACAACTGCTTTGAGAGAGTAAACGGAGCGTGCTTGTTATACGAGGAACAAAAGAGCAAACGGGATCTCGTTCCGTTCGATCCGATTCATTCGATCGCGTTTTATATCGCATCGATACCGGCGACACCGCGCACGTACACCATTATAGCTTTCGCCCGGCGTACCCGTCCCCGTACCGTGGACCCGATATTAATTCTCTTTTCGGGTCGTCACTTGTCAGGCGGTGATTTCACGGCATTTTCGAGCCGCCCGTTATTTGAATACCGGCCGCGTTATTATGATTGCTCTCGATCAAAAAACGAAAGAGCGGCGAGGGAGAAGGGAAGGGACAGGATATGATGCAGGGCGTGACGCCAGGGTCCAGAGGGTGGGCACCGGCTATCGGATAATTAAATCGGCCGCAGGACGTAAAGGACACTGATTGACGGCCGCCAGCCGCGCTCTCTCATCATTATTCGTCGAAACGACATAATTCGCGTTTCGCTTTTCGACGGAGGCTAACCGCATTTTCCGGTACAATCTCCCCGACCCTCCTGCCCGGCCGTGTCGCGTCACCGGTGTAAAAACCTACTCCCCCTATTCGCCGCTTTTATTCCATGCGAAACCATGAATATTTTAAAGCCGCGGCGAAAAATGAATTTCACTCCCCCTCCCCCTGAGAGTTTCTACCGCCTGGAAAAATGAGATGATTCCGCGCGCTCTCGCGACCCCTCGTTTCGCATCAAATGCACGCGCGCCGCGCGATCTATTATTGATAACCAGCGAAACAATGTTCCGGCGGAATTTTTTACGCGGCGATTTAATTTGATTTCATGGCGATGGCGTGCGTCTGTTTATTACGCTTTTATTCGAGCCCGCCAATCAGCGCGGAACGATATTGTTCCCACGGTCCTGTGCACGTTCCGCGAAACAGGCGACATTAAATCGGAGGAATCTGAATGTGACCTTTGCCCTGGATTTGCTGGATTCTCGAGGGACGATGCGTGGAACGTGATCGGAATAGAAAAATAGGACGTGGTTGATGAATGTTCGATCGGGGAGGAGGAGTGGCAGGATATCAGGGAAAAATTAATTTACGCGGTATAACCGAGGTTTCTCGCTTTTCTGTGTCCCGTGTAATTAAAGGTAAAGCACGGCGAATGTTTTTGCCCGATGGAGGGCGGACTTTTGGCAAAGCGCAACGTTGAAACCAATCGCCGATCGATACCGCGAAAACTTTCACTCGACCCCCTGACCAATCTGATCCCCGCAGCGATCAGGTGGTCGTGCCAGGTTCTGCGGGAATATCTCCGTAGAAATTACGAGCCCGCATCGGAAAAGGAATTCGCCGAATGGAAATATTTACGGCAGCCGTGTTTCACCGGCAAAGTGGATATTGTAACTGGCCGAGTGCACGTATCAAGTGTCGCTCTGATAATAAAGAACACGTGTAATCCTTGGTACGTCGAACTCAGCTTACGTGGCTAATATCGAGTAATTAAAGCGTATCCCATGAAATAGGCATTAAACGTGTCGAAAGAAGATAAACACTTCGCGAAGATGCCCTTTCTACCGAGTACGTCGAAAGTTTCACTGAAAATTAATTCGCATGGTTCTCACGTACTCTAATAATCCAGAAACCATGTCGAAACGTTGTTCTTTCAGCGCTCGAGTATATTAAAGCGCTTCACATGTAGCGAGATGTGAAATTTTCATTCGAATTTTAATGCAGCAAGCCACATTGCAGCTGCACAAATAATATCGCATTTCATGACATTCCACCGAGCATAAAAATTGAACTGCTAGGTGTACGATATGTACACCTAATAATACCTCTGCACCAACAGAATTAATCGATCTGATCCATCAGAGATAATCCTGGAAGCCGAAATCATCGGCTCGCATTTCTCCTTCCTCGTTAACATTTCTTGCTGTTGCGCCGAACTCGCCTGTGAATCCACGTGCATCGGTATCGAAGCATCCTGCATCGCGCCTCGCCGCAGCGGTTCGATTTCGCGAGAGAGGCATTCAATCGCGAACGATCATCCGAGGCTAGCTTTCCTCTTTCGTTGCGCGCATTATCTGCCACCGGGCGGAAGCTCGTGCCGTTAAGTACAGCGTGGTTGGGCGCAAGATAGACGGAGAAGGATACGGCTGGTGCGCGACGAAAGCCAATAAATTAATTGGATTGACCGCGGGTGGCTTTGCGCGGACAAATGGGATCAGCGATTCTGCCGATCAGCAGAGAACGCGTGCTCCGTCGACTCTTGCAAGCCTCGGGCTCGCCGAGGCTTTAAGAAGCTGGCTCGTTAACAGGATGCCGTCGCGTACCACCGACGCGTTTACACGTGTTCGATATCGTTTAAAAGCAAACCGCACACGAGCCAACCGCCACCCTCTCGTTCTCTCTGCACACGTACAACGTTCGTGCACCAGTGGGCGCGACAAATGGGCACACGGTATTGCCTCTGACGGCTTCGTCCCGTTTAACGCGTTAGACGCTGGCAAATATTACGTTAACGTGATAAGCACGGCTATCGATTCGAGCAGAATCGCCCGCCCCGAGTACTTTCGTTCGGGTGGACGCAGCTGCTCCGTTCGCTGGAACAAACGCATTGCTTGATCCTAGGATATGATTCTAAGAAATAGCGTCTTCTATCGAGAGACACAACGGTCGAGGGTGTAAGCGCAGGAGAAAGAGAGCCGCGTCAGCGCCAGGATCCATCATCAGAGGTGTAATAACTCTTAAGCACGGAGTTCAACTTTTTATAATGGCACTGCAAGCTTCTCAAAGTCTCGGGCGACGTACGCTCGCTGCACGTTCAAGCTTTTTATTAAAGTTGACGACGTGCGGGGGCGAAGCTTGTATATACCTCGTGGCGTGTACCGGTGGTTTCTCTCTGGCTGAGAGAAAGGACGTTGAAGCGACGAAGAGGAGCGGCACGGGAAGCAGGGTGGTGTGGAGGAGGCAGGGGTGGAGAACTATTTCAGCTTTTACGAGGCCGTCGTGGCGTATCCGTTTGGCGGGGTACGACGTGCAAAACGATCGATAACACGCTCGTAACGTTATTACCGACAGGTATACGGAGGTGGGTGGGTAGCAGCGGTACTACCGGTAATAATGTGGCTTTTACGGTCGTGGGCGCTGGTACAGCTGCCGCCAAAGTCGGTAAGCGTGGGTTTCCATCGGGCTCTCAAATGCCGGAGCAGCAACCGAATTTGCGCCACTATTTCCGTCCTTCCACGCCCTTCTCTCGCACTCTCCACCCTCTCTCCCTCTGTCTATCGCCTTGTTGTTTCGTAGAGAACAAAAGTAACCACGCTCTGGGCTCCGTGGCATGCCCTCGTAAATTTATTAAATCAGAACGATTTTCAAACGTTTCGCACTATTAAAGATAATTGCTTCCTTCTGACAAGCCCGAGTACAAACAGACGCGAACTTATCGATAAAAGGCGACCAGAACAAGGGAAGACCTGGCACTACTGATTAAACATACAAATATTAAGAATACGAGCTTAGAAAGTTTATTTTTTACAATCTCTTATTTTTCTTTCACTACACACTGCAAATTTCAGTAGCTCAACTACACAATTTACACCTGGCAACGCCACAAAAAAGTCTCAGAGGTAGCGGTGCGACAAAGTGCTGAGTTTTAAGCGTTTCCTTAAAATTTTGATAAGAAGTAAGTAGGGGAGAGTCGTGCAGTACCGACCGCTTTAAGTTTTTTGGTTATACCTTGGTGTAAAGTAGATAAAAATCAGAAATTCAAAAACGTGGTTGTAGTATAGATGGAACTTAGTAAGAGGGGGAAAATTATTTTTGAGAAGTTTAATATTAAGATTTGAAAATTCGCAAATGTAAAAAATTTGTAATTTCTAGGGAACGAAAAATTGTCGTCCAGTGTTAATAGAAAGACATTTAATTAGTACAATACAAGCATTTTTCAAATTTTATTTATAGAAACTGGCAAGTGATTCACTAAGTCTTGTAGGTTTTTAATACTGAATGAAATAGTCTGTATAAGCTTCGTTTTTAACTATTTTTTTTCTATATAATCTCAAATTTTCGGGTGCCATTGATTATAGGTACATCCATACCTATTTTTATACTTTACTATTTATTTTTTAAATAAAGACTTAGGTAATAGGTACTCGAGATATTTTATTCTAAAGAGAGATTCATAATCATCGATAATAACTGAAAATTAAGAGCATATAAAAGCTTCACCAAAATATAGACATTTCAATTGAGATTTCCCCCTTGAATACCAATAATTGTACAGTTTACCCTATCACGTTTCGTTTCATTACTGAAATCGCGGAACATTGTCAGACCGTGATGGCCGGTGAATACATATTACATACATACTATGAAATTACCCGCGATTACTCGCGATACATGCACCTGCGAACCAAGTGGATCTTCCGCGAAACCCTAGATGCTTGTACACGCGCGAGGCAATATTCACGAACGGCATGTACCGGGCAAACTTTTCCACCGCTGTCCGCTGAGGAGAATATTTGTCGGGCGTGGAACAATGTTTCTCGCGCGGCGGCGAGTCGATTTCCATGCAAAGCGTTTCCTGAAACCTTTTCTCCCGGGCGCGGAGCTTTTACGAGGTGAAATTGGTCGGCAGGAGTGCAACAGCCCAGGCCACGTTGGTACGCCGCGCGCAGCTTTAAACCGGAGGAGGCGTAATCAGCGGAACGGAAGCCGAAGCAGCGGCACGATTTCCGCCGCTTATGCCGCTCTAGCGCTGCTCCTCGCGTGTGCACGCCTCGAGGCGGCTTGCTGCTTACGTGGGCCGTGACAAGTGCATCCGGCGCATCGAAGGATTAGCCATTCCTTCCGTGCGCAATCACGACGTCCGATTACGCTTAGAGAACGTACTCGTGCCCGTCCTCTTCGCCCCCCCCAGAAATCCCCGCGTGGAAAAATCACGCGAGGAGCCTTCGCAACGCTATTTCATGGCCTTACACCTTACATAACACGGTATTTTCCTTTACGAGTATTCTCTACTCTCTAGGATCACCCTGAATTCCTGTCCACCTCGTATCGAATTTACACCGACACCCATCGAAGGGTAACTCCGTATACGTGCTTTCCTCCAATGAGACCCGCGAAGTCCCTCCCCTTCCGTTCGTTGATTCAATCTCGACGCCGTTTCCTGTTTCGCGCACGCTGTTTGCCAGCCGCTGTTCCCTGGCTGAACATTCAGGATACGAGGAAAATATTTTCTCAGCTCTCTCTCCCTCTCAGGCTTTCCCTCCCTCGAGGCGGCACGACGGATACAAACAAGATCACGCAGAGGCGCTCGAGGGTAACCTTTTAGCTGCCTAACGTCGCTGCTTCGAAGGCTTCTTTTTGCGGTTCCGAGGCTGCGAAGGTAGCGGAAGAAAAACGCGTGCCGGCGGCTTGTAACCTCGGGACCTCGGTGACTCGGGAAACGGATTCCTCCGGGGGAGTACGGAAGCTCGAGCTTCCCAAGATATTGGTTCAAAATATTGCTTCCTCGGCCAAAGAACTGGGACATATTACTCGCCTCGTTGATACATGCGATCTTCCCGTATCCACGTTTCGTTTCGCGCGACAGCACGCTGCAGACATTCCTCTAACGAGTTTAACGTCACCGCTCCATCCTTCGCTGAAATGTTTTCTCAGAGTTTAGGTGTGTTTGGCAATGTATTAAAATTTTCCAGACATTGGATGTGTACACTGGGCTTTATCTATTCTTATACTTCTTGACCTAGATACGAAACTTAGTCGAAGGATTTGTTGACGTCGGCAAACAATGTTTGAGAGCATTGTTACATGCGTTTAGAAATAACAGTGTCTCATGGGTGTATAAGGTTTGTTTGCTGGCATGGGAGATGGCAGTCTGGATTTTACGACCTGTAATTTACGATTCGTATCTGCGCTCCGCAGACTGTCGACTCGGGGGACAAAGTGTTTCATGTGTGAAAATTTCGTCGTACATCCTTGAGGGAGCCCGTTTTTTTTTTGCGAGCGTATATAGAACGCGGGGCATGCTTCGGTCGAACGAAAAACAGCTGAATCGCCGGATGAAACTGACCTTATCGTTTTATTTCGTGTTTCAGGGTCCACCGCAGCCAGGCCAGCAATATAAATTCTCCATCGGCGAGCTGTGCGATCGTATCAAGGAGGACTTCAACTTTCTTCAGTCACAGTATCACAGGTATACCCCTATTTTTAATCTCTATAAATGCTCCCGTTGCGAGAAAAACTGTGCAACGTTCCCGAGGTCATTTCGCTTGGGGATCAATCATACTTAATAATAACTACCGCGTTGATAAAAATGTCGCTTGTCTATTTAAAAACGCGCGCTTGATTTGTGCGGACAATAGACGTTCCGTGGACGTTCGCTCGTCATCTTGACCCAGTTGAAGTAATTGCAAACGATAACGTCTCGAATCAATCAAATGATTCACAAGTTGAATAGATTGTTTACGAGAACTAAGAAAAAAGTGGGGACTAGAAAATACTTGAAATACCATAATCTAATAAATTCGACGCGATAAACGAGCGATAGAAACGGTGAAATCATTAAATTGGAATTACGATAGAGTAGCAAAAACTCGTTTGATTTGAAGCGTTTTCTGCTCCCACTCGACCGTTATCTTATCGCGTGGACGTTGTCCCTGGTCCCGTATTCTCCGCTATGTCGCCGCAATTCATCGGGTGCAGTCGATTCCTAGGTGTACACGGGATCCTTATCTAGGGAAGGCTCGCGCAAACGTCCTCGCGCAGCCGAGGAGGCGAACGGACAACAAATCGACAGATGTTGGCAGGGAATTGTTTGCCCGAGCGGAAGCTATGCACACGCGAGGCATGCACATAGCCCGGGGGACGGTGGAGGCTTCTCGGTTTCGATTCTACGCACGCGTGTTACGCGCCCGCGAGAGCTGTTCAGCTTCTTTACGAGCCGTCCCGCCACATTTCTCCATCACGTTTACGATGCAATCTTTTCTTTTTCACTCGGCCTAACCCTGCCTGCCGTATCCAGCCGCGTCAAATGCGCGCAGCTTTACTACAACTCGTTTCTTACATCGTAATACAACACATTTCGATCTCACTTCTGGGCATTAGGATAAAATAAAAATGAGAGAGAGAGAGAGAGAGGTCTGCGCGTTGCCACGGTAGATACAAAATAAATCATTACAATGGTACCGCGAGGAGCACAGAAGCATCGTCCCAAGCATCTGGCAAAGAAAAGTCACCGCAGCGTTGTACACCGGAGAATACACAGCCCCGTGGAAACGTAACAAGTACCTATAGGAATATAGAAGGTAATCGAGCGAGATACGATCTGGCACGCGAAACGGTGGAGAAAAGCTGCTCGATAAGGGGACTTTCTTCGGGCGTAACATCAACCTTCCAACGGTCCCCCCTCCCCCCCGCGACGATCCCTATCGGCGGCTTGACACGTTAATTTATGCCTCGGCCCTTTAACGTGTTAATTCGCGACGTCACGTGCCGCACGATTTCCACCGACGACGGAAACTTAAATTGCTGTTTCGTGTCGCAGCGACACGGCCAGCTGAACGACAGGGAAAATGGGGGAGGGGGAGGGAGGGGGGGGGGGGCGAGAAGGAGAGACAAGGCCCCTCGGGGCTGTGTGCATACATGCATAAATATGCGCCGGGCGTACGTGAGCCGCGTGCGACATTTCGACACGCTCGCGTTCCGTACAGGGCAGTCAGAAAGTAGCCAATTTCGCACTCAGTGCACACCGACTCTTTCACGGAGTGCTTGATTTCCTCCCGAGCCACGCCCCGGGACCACGTGTCCGCTGAACGATACGCGCGAAAATGAAAATGTTTGCCACGGAGACGCGTGCCCCTCGCTAACCGTCGCGACGATGCCGGATCGCTCGAAGACGCACCGTGGCTCGATCGAAGCTCTTTAGCAAACGACTCTCGCTGCTCTTAGAGGAGACCGGGGCTAGTTGACTAACTAGGTTAGTTGGCTAATTCACGTTTAATTGTTGCATCACGAAATAAAGTATACCGCGATTCCAGCTTGCCTGTTTCGGTTTAAAAAAATATCTCTGAAAGACTAAAAGCCTTTAAAAAGTTCGGGTGAAACCGCCGCCCAGATCGAACCACCGTGTCTGAAACCATTTCGCAACCGTTTCGCCACAGATTTATTTCCTTCGGGTTCGATTAGCGATACGCTACATATCCCGCGTGTAGAAGGTTGCACAAGCCGCGATGAATTTCCCGCGCGAGCGGTCGCGATCCCGCGGAATAATACCCGTTGCACGTCTATATTATACGCTCGATGACGCGGAAAGTGGCGCAGCCACGGTTAGTTTTATTATCAGGCAATCCCTGCGATTAACGCTTTCGCGAGCCCGGCAAGAGGA
The DNA here is from genome assembly GCA_963971345.1 of Andrena flavipes. NCBI lineage: Eukaryota > Metazoa > Arthropoda > Insecta > Hymenoptera > Andrenidae > Andrena > Andrena flavipes. The sequence goes on from OZ020482.1 coordinate 3,082,126, forward strand.
ACCATAAATTTCGCCGCTTACAAATTGAGAACGGCTGAGACGTGGGGAGAACTCCCGCGGCACCGTGCGACGGGGAACAGGTGCGCGTTTCCGCGTGTTTACATCCCGAAACCGTTCGCCGAGGAGCGGGCTTGATAAGGCGTCTTGTAAATCGTTGCACCGCGTCAATCGTAGATAATTAATGGGCCGGTGCCGCCGCTCTTGCGCAACCAGAATTATCGCTCGACCGATCATTAATATCGTGCTAATTTATCGCGACGAAGCCGCGATCCAGTCGCTCAGGAACGTTTCTTCGCGCTCCCCTCTGCGCGGCCCGCTGTAAACCCGCTAACGATTAACTGAATAATTCAGTCTCTACCCCCTTTAAAGGAGCCAACTCGTAAAAACGGACGGTCTCGTTAGCGGTGCATCGAGTTCTCGTATGGCGATCGAGGAACAGGGACCGCCGCTGCACGCCCGGCCGCAAGATTCACGATCGAATATGGTCGCGTAGCAATCCGAGCAACTCCGATAGTACCCGGCGGCATGGCACGTCGAATGTTGGAACTTCGAAACACGCCGCACAACGGACTTTCGCCTTCGCGAGTCCAGAATCGAGCGGAGAACGATAATTGCCTGTCGATTCTCGTCGACGGACTGCGGAGGTTGTACCAGCCACTCAATTTCGCCCCGTCGATGCAACTGCTAGATACAGTTAATCGCCTTAGCGTTCTTTCCTTCTTTCGGATTCCCTGCCAATTACGGTAACGAATGGAAATCGCTCGCGCGGGCCGTTCGCCTCTGTCGAACGTATCCGCTACAGGTAATTAGAAGCTCGATCCGTTGTTATCGAGGAAGGTTTATCGCAAAAGTGATAGCGGAACGTGGCTCGCGGAAAAGGTGCCTTTACTTTTCCCGACGACGGATGGCGTTATTGTTCCGCGTCCGATACCGCGCGGAAAGGACCTCGCGGATGGACTATAACGACGCGCGTTGCGAAAATTAGCACATTTTATTTCTTTCACAAAGCACGTTTCAAAGTTTCTGCCGATAACAAGCATGTTTCGAATATACCACGAGGACAAGTACGATTCACATTTCCCCACGAGCAGTAGCATGTTTCAAACATTGCCGCGAAAAGTAGTGCGTTTTATTAGTTTTCCGAAGATTAGAATATTTCAGTTTCCAAACAGTTCACGGTCGACGTTGATCATCTATGAAACCTGATATTTTTTGCAATAAAGTACCGAAATGTACTACCTTTTGTCGCGAAAGAGTATAGAATACTATTCTTCGTGGCGATGAATGAAAACATCATACTACTTTTCGAGAACAAAATCGAAATATTCTATTTTTCATGGTCAGAATGAGCAGAGTGCTAGGTTTCGTAAGACAAATGAAATGTACTACTTTTCGTAACGCACGCCGATCAGGACTTACTTCGCTCTTTGTCGCTAATTGGCTAGGATTTCTTTTTCATTTTTCGACTTTACTTTCGACCCCGTAACTTTTCCATTTAGTCCCATTGTCGCGGACCCCGGAACGGTGGCGTTTTAATATAATGCGCGCTGCGACCACCGCGAACAGAGGGGCGAACAAAGGCTTCGCGTTCACGGGGGGTTGGCGATGATATTAATGCTGTGTTCTTGTTCCCCTTTCGCGGCCCAAAATTCCAGTGGAACTGGTGAGAAAATAGAGATACAGAGGCATTACGGTATGGTAAGCCGAGGGGGGAGAAAATGGAAAAACGAGGAGATTCGTTTACACGTTACATTATATTCGTCCACACGCTGTTCCTCGGATTGCAGCGCGTTCTTTGCCTCGTTTTTTCCTCGAAACTGATAAATTAAAATTAATTGCTCGATGCTAATGCTTCGCGAAAGCTCACTGCACATTTACACTCCGGTTTACACTAATCGATTGTCAAGTTCCGTTATTCAAATTCAATTTATGAATTACTGCACGTTTGCCAGATTATCGATTTTTTAAATTTACAATTCGAAGCAGTCGCGATTTACCTACTCGTAAAATACCAAGGTGACGGATAGAAAAACGTACACGCAGCGCAAGAGAACGTTTCTGACGCGGTGCGTTACGGAGGTCGTTCAACAATTACGGGCATATAATTATTACACGACCGGTCTGAGAAGAATGCGATTTCGTAGAATCGCTACGACCCCGTATCAATTCCGCGAGCAAGCCCGTAAACAAAAATATGACGCTCGACCGCCGTTAAAAAATTTACTCCCAGCGTAAAGGGGGACCTCGCTCGCGTCGTTTCCCGCGCAAATTACCGCGTCCGCGGATCGATAGGAATTAATTTTCCATTTAACTGCCTATTATTTCTGCCGTGCCCACCAACGCTGGGCGCGATAAAGATCGATAATTCTGTTCGACGACGAAAAAGTAACACGCTCCCGGAGTGCAATTTGCTCACCGGGCCCCTGTTGATTTTGGTCGAAAATGCAGCACCGCGGGGGACACGCTCCGCTTTTTTTTTTTTCGCGTATCGTCTCGACTTCGCGAAATTTCGTCGCCATGTTGATTTTTCGCGTTACACTGGTTCGCCCGCGGGAGGGGCGAAATTTATTTGATTGAAAATTCTTTTTCCTCCTCTCGTTTCGCATTGTATTCGTTCGCTCCGCGTTTCATTACTTCGCCGCTCTACGCGGAACGGTATCGGTAATTTTTGGTAAACACGGGGTCATCGATCCGCCCCGTCCCATCGCGACCAATCGAACGAAATAAATTCCTTGCCCGTGATGCTCGCGGGCAAGCGCGTCCGCGCAATTGCACACGCTTCCGATAGTTTTGATACGCCGTTTAGAGGCCGCAACAGCGGCAAAGCGAGCCGAATGGGAAGACAGAGAGACAGGCGGAAAAAAGGGGGGAACGCGTGTGCAGGATATTCTCGCGCACAGTGGCCGGCGTGTAACGACTATTATCGATGTTTGTTGCGGCTGCACTAATTGTGTGTTTTTAATGGCTTGGCTGTGCACCGCTCCTCCGCGGCCTGCCTCGATTAAGGGACGTGACTGAAGCGGAAAATCGGTCCCGCGAGGTAAAAAGAGCAACGGGAAAGAGCGAAACGGCAAACGTTCCGTCGTGGACTGTTTAACCATGTCTGCGGGCCCCGTTTCACACGCGATCGCGTTCCTTACTCGTTAACGGAGCCTGACACGTCGAGTGCCTCGATTCGCATCGATGATTCGATTAACAAGACCCGATTGTCCGCGCCAGTCGAGCGTTTATCTTTTTCGTAGGGATACACCCTCCTCCCCGATCATTGAATTTATGTAGATACGCAACGTGGCCATTGTCGTGAAGCGACCAAAGTGCAGGTGTTGTCCAAAGTTGAAAGATCAGCTTCGTTTTGTGATTTTCAAGATTTGAGAATCCCAGAAATCTTTTTATGTAAATTTTGAAAGTTTAGAAATAATTACGTCGGTCGCTTTATGAGAATTGTCACGGATGTTGATCCACAAATCCCCGCAGCTTTATGTATAACACCTGAATATTATTAATGCTGAGCTTACACTTATGTTTTCTTGTTTGTCTGTTCAGTATTAAGTTGGAGCTGGAGAAACTCGCCCAGGAGAAGACCGAGATGCAGCGTCACTACGTCATGGTGAGTGAAACATTATACGATAATCAATGAACGAGATCGTGTGTCTGTACTTCCATCATACGTATCGCGGGATCTTTTCCTTTCCTTTCATTTTATTCGCGGGAATTTCGCGCGGATGCTTCTCCCACGTGAAGGTAGAACCGAATTTGTGCCACGGGCAAGTATACCAACAAGTAGCGAGTTAATGACTTCTCTTCAAGCTTCTTTATAGACTCTCGATATTTATATTTCTGCCTCGATGAACTGAAGCTTCCACAGTTATACCCACCACAATTTAATATCGGACAATATAATTCTCCCCAATCAACTTCTCTTTAAAATAGTAATAATAATAAAATACACCAAGTTCTTGAAACATTCCAGAACGAATCAAACAAATGAAACAAATAATTCCAACAATCCAAATTTCCCGTTCTCTGTCTACTCTTGCATCGTTAGTCAGAAAACTGAATCTCGCCCACGTCCGTAACGTTTACTCAACAGATCTCTTCGAATGCCCGCTTCATTTGAATACAGTAGCTCCTTATTAATTTTTAATAGGTCGATTGCGACGTTGGCTGGAATATTTAACGAGCCCCGTCGCGTCGAATAATTCATAAATCCTATTAAGCTCGAGGCGCGAGGCGCGGTCGATCTAGGCGACGATCTTTTAATAAAACCGCCGACCCGACCCCAGAACTCCATCAGCCATTCAGCCGACCCGCTGAGCGGGTTCTCCTCGCGTATTTCTTCGTCGCCGTGCTACCATCTCCTTTTCAGTCGGTTGCACACGCAGGTGTGTCTTCCCCTGTGCCTGTACACACGCGGGCCGGTAACCATGGCGCGGCTTACTTTCGCCCGTAGATCTTCATTATTGCGGTGCAACGTCACCGCTGTATGCGTCTTCATTAGCAGGAGGATACAACCGCGCCGGGACGGGGATATATACGGAGTCTCGACTGAGCTCGAGGGCGAGTCGCATTCGACTTCCTACAGAGAAGGTCGCAGGTCGCCGCCTGCTTGAAAAGACGGCTTTGAATTTACACGCCGCGCATCCCGTGCATCGCGATTCTCCCTTTTTCTTCCCAACCACGGGCGCCGATCGAATGAAACGGCTGTTCGTGACGATCCAAGCGCCCGTTTCTCATCGTGGGCGTCGAGCCACCAGTATTCCAGGGAATTCTTTCTCGAACCGTAGACCGAAATAGTGGGCGGTGTCGATTTAAAGGGTGGTTTATATCGGAAAGAGTCGCGTATCTTTTTCAATATGTTACCGTACATTGGTAACTGAAAACGATTGATTGCTCGCTCCTCCATCCTCCATTTATCCAGCCTAAAATTTATTCGAATAAAAGGTCGAATGTCGATGCTCCGACACAATGACAATACCATCTCCAGATCGTTTACGACGCCACATAAATTCACAAGCCCGTACAGCCCGGGGCGTCGTAAACCTCGAGTAACGATTTTTTAAACGACGCATCGCACCGTGGTCGCGCACTGATGCCAAACAGCCATGGAGGACCCCGTCGAAGCTTCTAAAACGACGTATGCAAAGTGGCATTCGCGGGCTTATGAATCCTTCGGAACGGCTGCAGATTGGACGATAAAAATGGCCGTGCGCGGGCCTGGAATAAAAAAAGAGAGGCGGCCAGACAGCAGCGGCTCGCGTCGCTCGCGGGGTTTATTGTCTTTCGCGTTCCGCGGTTATCGCGGCCACGGCGTGTAATTTATAGGCCACACTTCGTGGCCGCGTTCGATGCAAATGACTTGATATAAAATGCACCGCGGCCGGTTGCGTGGACGTGGCACTTCCGTCGATTCACGCACCGCGAAGATTAATCGCGCGATCGCGACAGGCCTGCGTACGAGGCCGCGCGCTGGCCCGCCGAAGCGATACCGCCGATCCCTCCCGGAGACGATGCCTCCTCTCGATTCCTCGTCACGAACCCCGCGGCTGGTTCCCTACCCGCTCGCGTTTCAATTTATGCAGCACGCCCCTCGCGGCCGTATCGTCGATCTCCCCTGTTCTATGAAGTCATCCTCGCGGATGGCTGGAAAAAAATTACGCCCCCTTGGGCGCGCTGCCCCGCGAGCAGCTACGTTTGTCACTCGGCGGCTAGGGCCCCGCCGGCAAAAATCCAACCGCGCCCCGCCGGCTCTCCCAATCGTTCCCGGCCGTTTATTATTAGCCGGCACGGTGTCGTATTACATCGTTTCGTCATTCACGATTAATCATCGACGGAACAAGAATTTATTGTATTGGCGTCGGCCCGCGCCAGCAACAGGTACACTTGTCAGACATACGCGGCCGTGTCTGCCGCGGCACGCCGCTCCGTTCTGACGTATCGAGTGACCGGTAAACGGGCTCTTAATGAATCGGTGGCGGTTTATACGCGAGCGTGATTGCAATGATTCAGCCCGAAACGACGCGCCTATTCATTATCGCCAGCGAGCACCGATGTGTATAAGTAGGTACACGGCCGAGGAAAAACGTCGTTTTCCTGCCGTCGGCCGATTCCCATGGTCATCTCTGATGAAGACTTTCGAACGATGCCTGAAGAAACAGGATTACCCTGTCGTGTGAACTTGAACTCTTGAATCGAGCCGATGTCTGCTCGGCAATGCTGCAAGTCATATCGGTGTTGAAGAAAAAGGAGAGTTTTTAGAGGAATAGTTTGCTCGATACTCGGTTGGGTATCGCGGTAAGTTATCCTTCTCTGTGTTCCCGGAATTACGTACCTTCTTTCTCCGCTCGCTGTCATTCCCCCAGCCGGTTTAAATGCTTTCGCGTTCACGCACCGCGAGCACGAGTGCTCGGGATATTTTATATTCCCGTTGCCCATAAACGGAGCTTTCCCCGACGAGTTTTCCACGTGGAAAAACCTCGACGCGTTCTGGCTACGCGTTCCGTGCCAGCTAGAGTTCGCCCGTCCGGCAAGTCGAACTCGATCTCTGTACAGGGATTTGTTTCCGATGCAGCAGCGTGTCGTCTTCGCCCCGTCCTGCTCGGCGTCGTTATGCGACGATACAGCCCCGGCCACGGGGCATTACGCTTTTACGACTCTTTCATGTAATTGTCGAGCTCGTGAACTTTTACGAGCGCGAGCCGCGCGGAAGTGATCGCCTTGAAGCGCATCGTTCGGCGCAGTTGCACCGGCCACGGTGCATTGACTCGTTTCGAGGGCTTATTTCGATGCTCCTGACTTTGTTGCGAGCTGAACGTTGCTTCAACGACTTGATCTGTCGAGTTGTTCGACTCCGGGACGAAGACTTTTAAGTAACGCTCCACCAAAGCGACATTTCATTCTCAGAGTCGATGGTCATTTCCCTACAGATCGCCAAAGTCTTCTGAATATCTTCATCGCACCGTGTATCGTAATATTTACAAAAGAGGTAACGCCTCTATTCGGTTCTTCGGAGAGGTTCGAGCGTCCCAAAGGCGATACGCGATCTAAAAAGGGCAATGTTACACGTGTCACGCCCACGGGTACGCTCGAGAAGAGAAGATATTCGTGGAATCGCGGAGTTTGATGGCCGCCCGAAAGCCTGTCGTTAAATCGAGACGGTCCGCGATTTTACGCGGCCGAGAAAGTCGTAGATTGCCGCGAAATCCCGCGTGCCAGAATACGGCGATGAGTTAATAGAATCCTGACGCCGCGAACGGCCACAGTTCGGGTCGTTAACACCGCTAACCCGTGTCCGTGCGTCTAGTGCCACGAATTTATGCAATCGTTGTAGCACGCGAGCGTGTGCGCCTTCCTGCCTGAAATTGGCCCCGTCTACGCTTCGCCCGTGTACAAGTAGCCGGGGCGTTGCAAGTTTGCCCTGAAAGCCCGCCGCGAACGTGTCGGTCGTTAGCGTACATTTCCACGGGAGCTGCAGTCTCCGCGCGACCTCGGAGATGTTCCTGTAAACGGCGGGACGAAAACACGGGTACAAATTTAATCGCGCCGTCATAACTCCGGCATAGAAATTATAACAGTAGCCGCGGAAGATTTTTATCGAGTACCTACTATTTCAAAGTATTATGGTGACTCGATAAATTTTTACACTATTAAGATTTACTAGAATATTTGTCTTTCTGTAATTGTTGATCAGATGATGCTGCAATTACAGTATGTCTTCCTGCGTATGTTTAGGTACTAATTCAGTGCAGAACCGATAAATTTTAAGGCTTACTTCGCGAGATATAACGGGTGGCGATATTAGAAACAGTCACCCTGACTCATCGTCCGTGAGCGGCGCAATTTTCGCGACGGGATTAAGCTTCTATCACGCGAGAATAGAGCTCTCGTGTCGCTTAGACGAGGCAAAGGCGTGCGGCTTGGAGGAGACACGGTTCGAAGATTATGTACCTCGGTTATAAAGTTGCGTTTCACGTCGCATCGCGCGCACTCGCTGGGCAACGGTAGTTCGTAGTTTTAATCGGACGCGCACGGTGCAGCAACTGTGCAAATAGCTGTAATTAGTCTCCCTCGAGGGAGCATCGTGGGACGATCCCGGGTATACGTTGCGATACAGTCGTCTTCATCGGCCGAACGGTTGAAGAGGGCCCTCTCGCCGTGCTCGGGGACACGCGTCCACCGAGCTTCGAGTGTTTTTCTTGATTAAATCGGGGATAGACCGATTGGGAGCGCGGGGCCAAATCGACGGCGAAATTTGCAAGTCGTACATGGCCGGGAGGGGCCTCTTTATGTAAGGGTGTACTTATGCGAGGGAAAGATGAAAGGGGGGATAAGGGTTCGCGAGAGGGACGGGACTGCAGGGCGAGAGAGCCGGGGGTCCATTAGTCTTGCGTATCTCGTCACGGCGCAGATAGAGATCGCGATCGATATCGGGTCGTTTATTCGAGAATGAAAGCACCGACTCGCTTCCAGGACCTAAAGGGATCGCGATACGAGGGTCGTCGACGGCTGCACGATCCACAATTTCCTCGGCTCGATTCGTAAATCTTCTCTTTTTTTTTTTATCCAAACAGGAGAGAGATCGTGAATTTATTCTTCTCGCGTGAATCGAGTATCCCGTGTGTCGATGGGAATGGCTGCCTTTTTCCCCACCGGCGCGTGGAATTTCGTGCAAGTCCGACTGGATGACGCGGATACGAGGGCGCGATAGAAAATCCGATACGAGCGAAGCTGGTCCAATTTGAAAATGCAAACGAAAGGGCGAAAAAAGTCGGGGAGGGCTGCGCGGGGACGGTGGATTCTGAGAGTTTAATGGCTGAACGCCGTTTATTACCGAGCCATGGGTTTTATCATCCCGCCCGAGATCGTGTCGCCCCTGTTCGCTGGGACATTCCGCTCCACTCGTATTAAACGCGTCGACCGCGCGGGTAACGTTTCCAGCCTCGCGATAATTAAGATCCTGACCTCCACTACCCGAGGGTCCGCAGGGCGAGGTCTATTAATTAAAGGCTAATTACTTCGTCGAGCCACGGACGGGGAAGACGAGCTCGGCTACACAGGGTGACCTAAGGAAAGTGCTCCCAAGGATTCCGATGCGCGTAATTGCTGGCCAGAGTGAGCGGGAAAGTGTTTAGTCGACGCAGCTTCGTGAATCAACGTGATCAGAGATCATGTGTATTAGTATCACGTAAACAATTATGGAAAGAATCTATTCAGTATTCCATGATATATTTCCCCATTATGAACGACGTGCTTGAATTTCGTTGAATATGAAATGTATCGAGAATAGAATCCCGCTGGATTTAAAACGCTTCATGGACCAACAGGTTTATAGCATTTATGAATGTGGAAATAAGAATTTCGCTTCAACTTATCTCTATGATAATTGATTCACTGATATTTATCGACCGGATATCCCTCGTCTACTTTCACGGACACTGTATTCAGAAATATATAGATCACCCTGTGTTTCATCGAAGTTTCTCGTCCCCGATACCTCGTTCACCCTTTTTTACCCTCGTGATTTTCCTAGCCGCCGCTGATCCCGCGTGACGCCATCGTTCATGCAACGATACTCGGGCTCCTTCTATGCGTTCGTTCCGTGACACCGAGTCGTGAGAAATGCGACTCCCTTCTTCATATTCCATCCCCGTTTCGCGAATTCTTCTCGTCCTTTGCTCTCTCAGGAATCTCTTTCGTCGCGATCGAATTTCGACGCCGAGGAAAATAGAAATTCTCGAGCCGTCCAAGCAGCGTTTAACTTTACTGAATCCGATACGTTTATCTATCTACTCGATCACTCGTTGATCACACGCCGTGTCGGGCGACTTTTCCTGCCGCCAATATTTCCCCCGTTCGGCTTTTCCGTCCAGAACGGAAATGAGCCATTAAATCTCGAAGTTGTCGACTAGAACGCGCCGCTCGAGTGGTCGACAGCGACATTATAACTCAATATCTGCTACGAGTTTTACGCGCGCCTCTGTTGCGCGGGAGAGGAAAAAAATCCTTCTGCAGCGACCACGTTGATATATTAAAACACGGTTTTACGATCAGCGGAGCAATAAAGATGGTTTTCATGGCGGGTCGTTGTTTCGGTTGTACGAGGAATAATGTGGCAACTACTACCGTGTCCTGGATGCTCGTTAAAATTTGCGCAACGGTATTATATTTTCTTCCTTCCTTTTTTTTCTTTTGCCGTCTACTCAACGTCGCGAGTCAAGTATTTTTCTCTCTAGCCGTTACCTTGTTCCATTCTGCATGTCGTTAGTTCAATGTTCCTCTTTGTCCTCCCTGCGCCGTCTCCGAACGGTGGAACCGAGTTCTTTTATGTCCTCCGCGCACGTCCCGTTCACGTTCTTCCGCTGGACGAAAGTCTGGCGGATGACTCATAAGTACCAAGTCGCGGGATGACTCATAATCAAGGGGATGAGCAGCTTCTCTATACACGACGAGCCGGAGGTTTTCGGCTCGACACGTTCGTAGTGCCTCTCATTGACAATTACTTCTTCGATATCCAACGACTACGAACATTGCAGCGTAACTCGAAAATGGAAGCCCATCGGCTTTAAAGAGAGAAGTAAAGGTTCTATAGAAATCTCTCCGAAGCACCGCTGCAAAGTTTGAAAGCGCGTTGAAAGCGCTGCGAGCATCGAAAAATGTCCCCGCCCACCGAACTGCTTCTTCTGCAGCTTGTAACCTAAATCTCTGAAAGTTGCATACACGGTAGAAAAATCCAGAGTAGCTTGCTCGCGCACTCTGTGGATCTGAAGCGCCCAAAGTTCTTTGCATCTTGAAGGGTTTCTTTATGAATGATCAGCCACGGGCCCGCAGCATTGAAGTTTAAAACTCTCCGAGGACTTTCCACTGTAAAACACCTTCGGAGGCTGTTAACTCGACTCGAGAAACGAAGCTCGATTTTTCCCGACGCTTCCGACATCGGTTCCCCGAGTTTCTAGAAACTCGGACAGAGGGGAATTGGGAACCGCTGTCCCGGTAGGTGAATTAGTTAAACCATGCCCAGGAAGGGATCTTGTACACACGATGTAGAAACGATGTTACGAGAAACCGGTCTCGGACGTGGTGCACACGCACGTACACTCACACAGGCGGGCAGTGGAGGTCGGGGGAGTGAGGCAGATCGATTCGGTTTTTCGTTTTTCTCATTTTCTCCGGGCGTTTATCCACCTTCTTGGCCGGGATCTCGCATTACGGCTCAATTTGACCCGCTTTTCGTAATCTCGTTCGATCGATGTAATCTCGGCTCTCGGCAGCCGTGTACCGGCCCCCTAAAGACCCTCTTCGAAGGGTTCTTTTAGACGTTATTACGAATTCGAGCAGCATCTCGGTTTTGGTAACTCGATAATTCGATTAGCCCTTCGGGTGTCTTTCCGCTCGGCTTAACCGGCTCTCCTCGATATTTCGGGCGTTAAGCCATCGTTTCGAGTGCAATCAAATTACGAACACCGAGGAGCCAGGCAGCGGTGCTAATAAAGGCGAACCAAGTGCTGCTAAATAATAATCAGCGAGCCAATCATTCCTGAAGCACACAATTTCTCTCGATACAAAGCTACCGTTAATGGTTCTCGGTAATGTACAACACGAATATTCCTGCCGCGCGCGCGTTTCAACCGGCACGAGAAGTGATTTAAAGTTGACACAGGTAGCGAGCGATAAATTTTACAGGCGCAGCCTGTGTCAAAATAGAATGACGCCGATCGTCGGCTGCTTCGACTCTCCCCAGGCGATTCGGGTGTTCAGGTGCAACGTAGGCGCGCGTTGCATAACAAGTCGCAGCTGAGTACTCGCAACGGCTTATCCGTTGCGTCGCGAGCGAAATTATTTATCGTCCCGTTGCTGGCACAAATTCGGTTTATCCGTATCGTCGTCTCGATCGGTCGGACGGATCGCGCGAAACGCGCTACATTGAATTAAAGTCGGCAGCGCGTAGAAAGAAAGACCTCCGGCTGGTGTATATCCACGCTGCGAGTAGTTTCTTTCCACCGATTGCGCGATTAAACCATTCCACGCCTGCCACGTAACTCACGTTCCCCTCTCGATCGTCGGCCACGTAGCTGGTCGTAGCTCTTACGCGCTGGTGTTGCGCAAGCATCGCGTTAAACGCTTGTACCAGCTCCTTTATACTCCCAGCCGAGCGCGATCTCGGCTGCGTTTATATCCACCCTGTCTAATATATCGTTCCTCTTTTTTTCTCTTTGCAGTATTACGAGATGTCCTACGGGCTGAACGTGGAAATGCATAAACAGGTAAGCCTATATGTCGATTTGAAATTCAAATGAACGTCATCGAAGCGCGGCGATAAAGCATCGTTGCGAGCCGCGCCGCGCGCGTATACGTGTACCCGGCACGTACGGGTGTTGGCCAACGCGCCGATCCGCGCGTGACCGCGCGAGCGTGTGTTCGCTGGGGTGTGCACGCACGTGCAGCCAGTAGCAGCAGAGCAAACGGCTATGGCAATTACTTCGTTGACTTAACGCGCGATAGCCCCCGACGTGTCCGCATGAAATTTATGTTTTCATTCATGACGCGGCTGCAGCGCGCGAGCAATATCCGTGCGGCGACTTACTAATCGTTCGTAGCGGGGCCGGTTTCGTGCGTGCCCGCCTGTCCCTTAATCCGAAATTAAAGGGATCAGGGAGACGATACCTAGGGGAGCCTGGTCATTGAATAAATATGTAAACAAGGTAATAACATGCAAATTACACGGGGCTTCGGGCCTACGAAATACCATCCTCCGTCGATTTTCCAATTCTAGAACAGAAAGTAGATTTTATTACGGATTACGTATCCAGCCTGCCACTGGCCTCGGGGATCAATCGAGGTCACGCTTCTAAACTAACTAAAAGAGAAACGCAGCAAGATCGATGTACCCTCGGTAATGCCTCTATCCTCTCCCTCGTTCATCCCGCGCGATTTTGTTTGCCGAGCAAACAGGCAGGAATAGAATCGGAAGTGGTCCGTTTAATATCCGCGAAATAACCACCCCGGGGAGGGGGGTCGCGCCCTTCCGAGGCGGCGACGCCTACCCTCGATTAAAAGCAGTTTTTCGATATTAATAAAGGGGAAGATCCGGCCGGGATTTGCATCGCAAAGATCCTCTCCCTCTCGGTCAGTGTTTTTCTCCGCTGGCATCCATATTCATCGCGCGGATCGAGCGATTTGAATTTCCCCCGTTTTCTCGGTCGCGCTCGATCGTGATCGCCATTGTAAAATACAGATTTCTACCCGCGGAGGAATGGCCGGGAACGGGGGAGGAGAAAAACGTCGCGGGCGCGACGGTATAATTTGTTGGCGGACCAAAAGCGGAGAGAGGCGGAGAAACGTCGTATTTCATTTGGCTCTCGCTTTTACGACATTCCCGGGCATTAACGTCGTCAATTACTGTGCACGTCTTCGTCCGTTTTTGCACGGCGATTCATTTACGAGGGCCGATCATGAAAATTTATCGAGCCGTCGGACGGGGGCGAGCTGCGGCCGCTTGGAACGCTTCATATCTTGCACCGTCTTCGATCTTTTCAGGGAAAGTTTCTTTACTCGAGGCGTGTACGTCGCACAGTAGTCGTAAATCGGTTAAACCTGGCCAAAACATGAAGGGCGATCTTTGATTTGTACATAAATGAGTATACTAAGGTGGCGAGCGATATATATTATTATTTATTAGTCAGTGTAAAAATTTGTGGAAATCTTTTTTGTATAGGTATCGAGAAAAAACTTTTTCGCTGCAAGTTATATTTATCTCGAAATTGCCTCGATACTTTTTAACGGCGAACTTTGAAAACCATGGTTCTGTCCAGTCATACTTTTTAATTAAATATTATTACATTTTTAATATACGGATTTTTTTGCATTCACTTTATGGCTCCGCTAGAGTTTTCCGAAGTTATATTTTATGTTTAATAACGATCCGTGAATATTTACTCATCGCAATTTATGTTTAAAAAAATATTGACTTTGGACGATGAAAAATTTTTCATTTATACTTTTTATCGCGAATAGTAACGGTTGTATAAAAAACTGTAAATATAAAAAATGTGTGTTGCGACGAACTTTAGAACACTATATTTTTTTAAAATACAGTTTAACAGCATTTAGCGTTTGAACAATAATTTCTTGCATTTTCGGGCGCCAGTCCCCTTATTGCTTGCGACCCTTCAGTCGGTGACTTCAGGAATTAGAGTTCTGGCCAGGTTTTCTCGATTTTCGACCACTGCGGGACGTTTCCACCCAGACACGGCGAATGAAACAGAGAAAACGTCTGGTATCCACTCGAATTCTTTCCAACTGTCAAAGGGAAAGTCGCGGCTCGGACTCGCGGACACACTGATTCGTCCAGAGGCGGTCGTAACTTTGAAATGATTCGAAACGAAGCGCAATTCAATGTTACCGAGCGGTGAATCCATCACCGCAGCCCCACATATTACGCTGCATCCTGTACACGTTTGCGGCTAAGTGGTTAAAAAAGTGCTCGGTCCAGATCGCGATTTCCCCTTTGCAGCAAGATAAATAGCCCATATTTTTCTTCTCTATCTCCGTCCCTCCGCCTGCCCATCGTGCTTTCTCTTCTCCCCCGGCGTCTCCTTTACGATTCCCCTCCCCTCTGCCTCTTCACCTGCGCTCGCCCGTAAGGCAGCCTTCGCGTCGACGTGACGCGAATAACGCTCGCGTTTATTGAATATTTAGCAGCCGACCCCCGTTATTTCCTGCTGTTCCGGCGGCGCGCTCTCTTCCTCCCGGCCTAGGGAGGCTCCTCCGTCGCGCCGTTCCAACCGGATGCACCCCTGAAATCGTAAATCGGGCTTCCCCTTTGGCCGGGGAAAGCCTCTCTCGCGCGCGATGCCTGGCGACGGGGACGGAGGAGGCACGGCGCGGGACGATTCATAAATTAGCCGACGGGGACTGAGCGGATCGAAAATGGAAGGAGCCCGAAGTTTTGCGCCGAGGAACACGCGGACAAGGCCTCCGGCCCCCGGGGGGATAGACGGCAGCCGGGCTTCTTTCTTTGTCCCTTGTTTCTCGGTCTGGCCGCGTTACACGTTCAATAAATCCTGTCGAGATTTACCGCGGATCCTCGTACACTTTATTTCGGCGTGGCGAAGTGGAACGGGATCGAGAGGAATTTCTGTCGGCCCGCCCGATATATTCCGTCGCGTTCGATAATAAAGAATCGTTGCTAACGTATATAAGGTAAACTTGCCTAAATCGTACCTTTCAACAGCAGATGTTTATTACATAAAAAGTAACGGAGAAAATGAAAAAAAAAAATAGTGGTAATCAATACACCTGATTTATATCTTTTTGTGAAGTGACGGCATGGTGAATCGGATTATTAATAGCGTATGGCTAACTGTTGTTTACATTTTCTACCACCAGGGGCGAGTGCGATTGTCTTAGATTAAAATAAGCAGCGGGGGTACGATTTAAGGGCCAGATACGAATCAGGCAAGTTTACCCTACAGAAGATAACGGACGGCGGTGGCAGATGACTCTATCTGGTTGTAGACTGCGAAGCGCGGCTGGATACAGCGCGTCTTCCAAGTCCCTTTACTCCGAGCGACGCGGAAGTCGAGGGTAGAAATTAGCTGACGCAGGAGAGCCGTTCGATCTGGCACGAAACGTATGGTCGAAGGGAGAGTGTTCGGTTAGCAGGGGTGGGCAACGCTGCGGAATGATCGAATTTGGGGAATCGATGGCGGCGGCCCCGCGAAATCGCATATTTCCGCGCGCGAGGTTACGAGGGATCGCGGTGCTGGTCCACGCCTGTTGTAAAATTTCGATAGCGGACGTGTCAGAAGCTGTTTACACGATCGTATTTCTGCGGCACAATTTCGTGCCTGATCGCGTTTATAAAACCGGAGCCAGCCACCGACAACCCCTGTCTCTCGCCCCTCTGCAACCCCGCCCCTCCCCGGGGCTATATTCGCCGGAGCGATTAATCGTGGCGCGTTTATGACGAGCCAGCGTTGTGTCGTCCACGTGGGAATGAAAAAAAAAAGAGGCACGAAAAACAGCAACGGAGGAAAAATTGGCAGCGGAAACAACGGGACTGGCCGGGGGCGGGGGTGGGAAGGGGGTGGGAGATGAGTAACAGCTCCGACGATGCGAGAGAGGGCGAGGTATATATGTACGCGCATATACGGGGCGGGGGAGGGCGCGCGGACGTTACGAATCGAATTTATCGGGCGTGTATTAACGCGGTCGGTCGGTGGGTCGGTCAGTCTGGTAAGTGTCTGCGAATGGCGGTGTAAACGCGCTCGATTTCGCTTGGATGTAATTAACGTCGGGGTAATTCCCGACAATTACCGTCATCATCATCATCCATCAGACCGCAGTCGACCTGTTACGTTTTCCTGTTATACCTGCACGATAATTGTCGTCTCGAATCACTGGTTTCGCATCGATGCGCGCTCGCGCGAGCGGGCACTCGCCGCGTATACACGCTCGTTAAAACGTAACCCCCGTAGATCGACCCTGCGAGCGATCGATCGCTTCAACCGCACCCGAATAAGTTCCGACGATTTCGGTATACATTCGCGACGATCTCGCGGTCCAAAATAAATGAATCTTGGCCATACCACAGGCTACCGAGTCGGAGATATCGGAATGATGTGGCGTGCAACTTTATACGTATTTTATAAATGTATAGAGTAGGGTGACTGTACCTAATATTGTATAGCAAAAGTTAAATCGCTGTCAATTGAATAATAATTGATATTTTTCCATGTGATTCGTTTCAAAGTAAAGAGAAATTATTTAACTTTCATGTAGCATAAGTTAGAATCGTTTGAACCTACAAATCTTTAATTAGGAATTAAAAAACTTAAGACATGCAAAAATCTGGTCCTGAAAAAAGTGTGCGGGAGACCGGGGCTGGTTGTCCCAAGGGGTAGGATGACTAATTGTTAATAATTTACTTTAATATACTGCGGAAACATTCACTGTAGAAAGAAGTCACTTCTACTATGCCATGCATTTATGTTCGACTCTGCGATCGCACGTTTTTTAACAGTTATCAGTGTTTGTCGAAAAATTGACCTTTAAAATTGAAAGATTTTATTTTTTCACGCTCTATATAGTTAAAATATAATAAATATAAAAAGACTATTTTAAACTTTGTTCATTAGACGATCTATTGACATAGTATTCTTGTTTATTCATAAATAATTGAAGTCGCATTCTCATTCCACATTCTAAGAATCCATACTATACGAATTTCGTTCTTAAAAAACCCAAGGTGAAAGACTAAGGTGAAAGTTTTAAGGGTGGTAAAACAATGGTCGATGTTTTTCAAAGAAATAATAAAATTCGTGCTCATAAAATCCTCCGTGATAGTCTATCTCGTCTATCCTCCAAAACTACCGTAGAAAAGGTAAAAAACAATGACTCCAGATGAGAACGGTGGCCATTATGCCGCGTTGCAGGTAGCGCGGTATATCGTTAAACGATCCCGATGCGTTTTTATTCGGAGCAAGCGACGCGTATTGTAAATGTTTTCGGGCATTACTCTCTATGTTGCTAAAGCTATTACCGGCGATTCGGTAGCCTGCAATACGTGTCGAGCAGTCGGAAAATTCACGCATGAAAAGTACCGGCGGCCACCGAGAGTGATTCGATTTCGTTGTTTTGCGCTCGACTCGTTGCTACCCTCCCGCGGCCCCCGCCCACCCCTCGGCCGAGCGCCCGTGTTCCAGCCCCCTGTATAGTCTGCTCATTATTCATTTATCGGTTTAACGAGTACATCCGCGAAAAAGCATTGCAAAATACCGGAGCACCGGGCGCCGGTCGATACCTCGCGCCGCACCGCTCCTCCCCCACCGCTACTCCCTCTGCTAATTTCCTTCCTGTTCGCGGATTGCACGCGTTACATCGGCGATTCCGCGTATCTCGATTTTTCCCAGTTTAATACCCGCGACCCCCCACCTGCCCCGCGGCGCTTCACGCCAGAAATTCCCGTCATTTATTTAAACCGAAACTCATCGCGGAATAATATTGCCGGTTTAATTTTATTAGCCCTGGCCCGATACGCGAATATATAATAGCGAATAAAAATCTTACCCGCGGATACAGCGAATAATAACGATGAACTGGAACTCGCGTAGTGGCAATTGAAATCGCGATTACGTTCGAAGGCTGAAAGTCCGAGTGTTGGACGAATAAAGGAAAGCACCGAGCTCGCCAGTCGATAGATACGCGAAGGGCTATGCTCGTGAATTGTTAAGCTCGCGTAACAGCCGAAGGGGGTGGATGAATTCCTAGGGAAAATACTGATTCTTGATTCGGAGCGGAGGATAATGCAAGAAACGGACACACGGAATCCTGACGCGCGTCCGATCGATCTCGAGCAAGATTACGATCGTGCCGAATGGAGCACCGATGTTCATAAATCTAGGATTCATCGTTTCCCCGGCACCCTTTGTCCCTCGGTGTTCTATCTCCCTCCGAGCCCCCGTCGAAAAAGGGGATAAAAAAATTATGGTCGTGGAATCTCGTCAGGTGCTTCATGAATAACCTCTCAAAACCGTCCAGCAGCGCGATTTCCCCCTCCCTCCCGGAGCCCCTTTCCCTCTGCAAGGGTAACCTAATACACGGTCACACGGTCGCTGGTCCCCCCTGGCGGTCCTTCTCTCTCCGGGCACGTCCGTCTCTGCGTGTACGTTGGCCATCGCTTTTTCCACGTTTTATTGTGTCTGCAGAGCGCCACTGGTTTGGCGGCATACGCGACGCTGGCGTAGGAGGAGAAGCAGATGGAGATTGAGAGGGAGGGAGGGAGAAAAAATGAGGGTGAGGTCGAAGGGAGGGACGGGGACGGAGGAACGAATGGTACGCCGGGGAAAACGTGCTGCACGTCGGCAGGGCTGACGGGGCAGAGGGTGAATCGGTGATGAGAGAAAGAGAGGATAGGGGGGCGGGGGAGGAGGAGGAGGAGGAGGAGGAGGAGGATGGGGGGACGGTGGTCGGGGAAAAAACGAAGAGCAAAATTCGCTATCGGAAAAATCGAGCTTCCCGTGTGCCACGGCGGCGTCGACCTCTCCACGCACACATGTTGCCCCCTGTTGTACTCTCCTACCACGCTACCCCCGTCCACCATCTTTCCAACCACCAGCCCACCTCTGCCCCCTAGCGCCTACTCTGCTTTTCTACCCCGTCCAGCCAACCGTTCGCCTCTTCTTCTTCCCTCGACCGCCTCACCCGACATCCCCGTAACTTCGATCCCGTGTATCTTTCTTCTCTGTTCCCCGCTGACTGGGACACTCGCGCGCGTACCGTACGTAGAGCGCGTTGTGTGCGGCTTGGCACAGCCGCGGCGAACGAGTCGCAATATGTGCACGATGAAATATACACAGAAATGTCTACCCGCTACGTACCTACGTCTGCATCCTTTTTCTCCGCCTCGCTCCCCTTTGGCGGGGAACGCGCGCGATCTCGATCGAGAGACAGCGCGCGAGTATTATGGCATGCCTATACAGCGCCCCCGTTGCACCCCCGCCTATATACGCTTTGGCTCTTTCAACAGGAGGGGGATCTGCAATACCGATGAGGTTCCATGTACCCAATACACGTCCTCCATGCTCGTGATCTCTCAACACGATAAGTCCTTTCAACCGGCACCGGCTTCGACCCCTCCCTCTTCTCCCTCCCCCCCCACCCCCTCGTCGCTCTCGCCCGTGTACCCCTGCACCTTTCTTCCCTCTTTTTGCTCGCGGATAGGAAGGATGTTACTCGGAGACGACGCGACCGAGGAGGAGAAGGTTTTATACGGAACAACTCGGCTTTGCCTGGCTGGAAATACCGCACGAATTCAGCTGGAGCCTCTCCTATCTGTCTGTCCCCCGTACCCCTGTCGCCCACGAATAGGATGTCATCACCGATTCTGTTTTCGAGGGTCCAACGAAAAGAGGATCCTCGGCTTCGTGACTCGCCGCCACTGAACCGTACCGGCAACTCTGTCGCGGTGCTTCCGTCGTTACCTCTGGACCTTATCGGATCGCATCGACTTGTTCGGTCAGTGAAACGACGCGGTGGACGTCGTTCACCGGGCACTTTCTTCGACTCGGTGGAGGACTGTGCCAAACACTCCGACGGGTCGATGGTATTAGCTGTTCGGTCGAGGTTTGAGGAATGTCTATCCGGCTGCGTTCGTTTGCATTCTTTCCGCCACGCATCTTTCACCGAGAAGCGTGAAAACACGCGGAGAAATCGTTTCCCGCGCATCGGTTTCGCGTTACGTATTCCCTCGCTCGTCCTTACCGAACGCTCGCTCGCGGATGGACTATAATTAAGAGCAGCGTGTTGGCACTTTTCCACGAGGGTAACGTACTCGGGGGGGCCTGGCAGCGCCGCCAGCGCGAGGAGCGAATTACCGGCGATGACTTAACGCTATAACACAAGGGACCCCCTGGTATTACGCGGTGGGATAACCCCCCGGGGTCATTAACACGCGAGTATCTTGGATCGCGGCGCAGATAGCTGGGTAACGCCGCGCGGCCATGAATTTTTATCGGCCGCTGTTTCGCTTTTACGCCCGCCCTTAAGATTCCGGAAGTTGGGCCTTTCCCGTCGCCCGCCCACGGCAGAGGGGGGGGGGGGACGCTTAATTCTCGGGCCACCGAACGGCCACTTAAATTTCGCGCACTAAAAACCCACCCCTCCGGGGGGAAGCAGTCGTTAAGTCTGGAGGCGGCTGGAGGGCGTTCCTTCGTGGCCCACCGTCGTCGGGGCTGCTCTCGGGGATTTAAGTACCGCGTAGATACTCCGCTGGCTGCGTCCAGCAGCTCGACTACCGAGCCTGACGTTGTTGCCAGCGCCTGGATAGCTTTTATCAGTGGCACCGCTTTTATGAGCCGCTCCTCTCTTTTCCCGCTCGACCCGCTTCCACCCTCCAGCGTCGCTCGCCACTCTTCCCTCCCTCTTCGCCGCCTTTTATCCGTCGCGCGGCTCTCGTTTCACATTCCTCCGTCTTCCGGGGGTGGTGACTCCAGCCGAGGAAACTATAAAACTCTTATGCGTGTCGCCTTGCGTTTAGTGCACCACGCTGTTGGCATGCAGATGCAACGTAGCGGGTGGTCGCAGAAGAGCAAACTGGCTTACTCTGTGCTCGCTCCGTTCAAGGATTTCAGGCGCGGATGCTTCGCCGGGGTATCAGCGCGTGGCGAACAGTAATCCGCGATACGTGTACCCGGGATGTGCACAGGGGAAGAAGACGCTTCTTTAAGGGGTCGTTCCACGCAAGGTCGGACAATTTTCGGAGTAACGTTTCGGATTTTGGTGCAATTTGGATATCTCGTAGTCTTTAGGGATATTTTGCAAAAATGTCAAAAATTTGAAATATAGTGTTTACTTTTGAATATACTGTTGAAATAATAAACTGATACAAATGATCTTTTGGGTGCTTACAGTGGAGATATAAGAGTACCCAATAAAAATTATTTCACTTAATAAAAACGAATATTTAACCATTTATTTAGCGACCAGTCGAGCCGGTGTGACTTCACACATCAATTTTTACAATTTTTTACATCCACAATTTTTGCCATTTTTGAAAAATATCCCCAAAGACTACAAGATATCCAAGTTGCACCAAAGCCGAAATGTTACTTCGAAAAGTGTCCGACTTCGCGTGGAATGACCTTAAGGGTACGAAAACCTGAAAGCGTCACACCTGGAAGCACTGGTTTCAAACAGCTGGTGAAACGCCTCGCTGATCCCTTTTGAGGTGGCTGCAATCTTTCCCTTTGGACCTAACGATCGAAAAGTTTCGAGTCGGGGAGTATAGATCGCGCGCGAGCTGACAGGGGTAATTCGTCCCCGCCTCGTTGAGAATTCGTTCTTATAGCCTCGGGTATATTCTAAATCACGAGCGATAAGCTACACCTAAGCCCTGGGTATTTACATTTAATTAATCCCGGGGGACCCTTGGGGCTGTACTTTCGAGCCACCCTGTGGGCATATTTATGGACTCGCAGCGACTACGAGGCGGTCCCGAGACCCTCCTTTCCCGGCTTTATGCCCGACGTTTCGCACTTTTATCGATGCCAGGGTGTTAGCATTATGCCGGCTATCAACGAGAGGGTAGAACGAACACCCTTCGGCCCTCTCGCGCCCCTGGGAGTCGTTAAGAGGTCACCTCCCCCCCTCCCCTCGGCGCCCGTGTTTTCCACGCCCCGTTTTCTTTTTCCTTCCCCTCTGCACGCCGCCAGCCACCCCGTTCCTCGCTTCCTTTTTTCCCCTGCGCTGTTCCCACTCGGCTGCAGCTCGTTCAACAGCCGTGGACCGTTTAAAAAGGGGATAGCGGAACAGAGAAGAGCTCGGGATCGCTGGGACCCCTCGAATCCATCGGCGTTTCTCGCGGCTCGATCGTTAAGGTCGATTCCCTTTGATAGTACGCCGTTCGGAATTAATTCTATCGACGCGCGCAAAGAATCGTCGTTACTGCGAGATCTCCCGGCGAGGGCTCGCAGTTTCATCCGGGAAACAGTCGTCCCGGTTAATCCGCGGATGGGATTACCCGCTCGAGAACAACCGGCGTTATTTAAAAGCGGCCGACGTAACGAACCCCGGGCGAAAAAGCGCGGAGGAAAACGAGGGGTGAAGGGGGGAGGGGGCCTTTGAGAAATGGCTTTGCCAAGTGGATCGTGGAAATGTGTACCCCAGTTTTTCCTCTACCCTGTTTTTCGCGCGGAACGCCGGGATCGCGTCCGCGGATCAACGGACTCCTCGTTTTGGGATCGTTGCCTTATTAGACCGTAACTCGGGTCTGTTGCCGTGCAGTCAAATGCTAGACGGCGCGCACGCAGATTTGCTTTTTAACGATTCAAATACCTAGGCCCTTCCTCTCGCTGGTTTTAATATACTTGCATGGAGATTCTTGGAGGATAATTACGTTGCAATTCGACGAACCGTGGGATTGATATAAATCGTACTTTCGTTGCCCGTGCTAGACAGAAATGCGACCGGAAGAATGTCTCTCCCTCCCCGTAATCAGCTGCCGGGTTAATTGCAGCTGCTATCAGCCGTGCACGAAGGTCTTGTTTTCCTCAGTGTTCATCCCGGAATTACGAGGGTCGGCTGACAACGATAATTCCTTGGTGTTTCGGTGGGTGCGGCGGCGGGGAGGAGGTGGAGGGGGGGGGGGGCGGTCGTAAAGCCGAGTTCACAATGCGAATTCTCGTCGTGCCTACAGCATCGCCGGCCATCGTCGCCCGCAGGCCGATCCCGAGCGTCGCGCCGGAGGGAAGCATCACCGCGAGCCGGAGGATACAGTGACAGGGAAAAGGTGGGGCGAGAAAGAAAGGGGTGAGCGGCATTGAGAGGGAGAGCAAGGGAGTGCCTTAACGAGAACAGCCAGAGAAGGGTGTTCCTGCTCGGCGTCGTGACACTAATTTGCCCGCTCCGCGCCACATCGGATATCATTCCGTCGCGTTTTCACCACCTTCCTCCGCGTTAATTACCGCGGTCGTATTTACACCGGCTAAGATGGAAACGAGTACCGCGCGCGCCGCACGAGAGACTTGCTTGTTTTGTTCACACTGAACAATGCCGTACGCGAGAGCTCTGCAAGGATAATGGTACCGGTTACACGTCCTTCCCTTTTCCCTTCGCGACGTAGGTATGTAATTGGAAAAGGGCTCCGCTTTCGTGTAACTCCGTGGTTCTAAACTCCGTTTTTCCCTTTTCTAAATAGTGGCAGTCTGACATCAATTTGTCTCTGGCAGGTGATCTCTTGAAGATCGGCAAAACTTGACGAGGTATTGACTGCAAAGATGCAGTCTCAGAGCCTTCTGAATTCTCTAGCGACAGTTTTTATCTTTAGGTATGCATAACTTCTATGGAAATGGAAATGACTTTATCTAATCGAAATAGACCAAAAAATAATGATAGAAAAATATTTACTTACACGGAAAAATCACACGGAAGAAATAATTTAAAGTCTTTTGATTTCGAAGATAAAACCTTCGGAACAACTTACCCCCGGAACTTTTAGCCCCGGTCTCCCCTAACAAGCGTGCGGTCAAAGCGTCTTCCGACGTGTCCGGCCGCTGACATTCCCTGCAACATGAAACACGCACGCGGGGAATCCCCCGCCGAAACACGAGAACACGGGAACAGGAGAACACTCGAAATCCCGGTCGCTGTAGAGGTATTCCGCAGGCTAACGTATTCTAACATGCCGGCCCAATAATCGCGGCCGGCTACAGAATACTGCGCCCTGACTCGAAATCGAGACGATAGAGAGGCGTTCGCTCGCTCCCTCTGCGGGGAGGAACAGAGAGGAGGGGGTCAGCTTCGGTGGCCGGGCCGTTAATGTTTAGCGCAATCAGCGATAATGGCGGTCTATGGCGCGTTTAATCAAGGCAGTAGCCCGTTGCGGCTTGCGGTTCGAAAGCGGGCTGCCCCATGGTGCAAAGGAAAGGGTGGGTGTATATGTATCGCGTGTATATACGTGTGAAACAGGGAGCGCTGGGAACAGAAACGAAGGGAGAGGAAGAGATACTGGGGTGGAGGTATAGAGAGATAGAGAGAGAGAGAGAGAGAGCGAGAGAGTGAAAGAGAGGCCAGAAGGGATGGAGAACAAGAGGGTTGAACATATCAGGTGGGCTTAGCGGTCTCTGCTGGCTCGGCATCGCCTCGACCAGAGAGTGACCACTGTACACGCACACAAACGAACGGGGCAGACTCGCGTACACGGGCCGGCCACACTCTCTCAAACTCGCGTCTGTGGTCAGCATCGCGAATTGACCAGACTCTCCCCTTCCCCTCTCCTTCCCTCTCTGTTTCTGCTAGAGAGCCGTCTGTATATTCTTCCAACCTTTCCCCTATGATCTTCATGCTCTGCCTGTTCGCACACACGCGCCCTCGCTGGCCCATCCAGCCAGAGAATCTCGCTTCGAAGCTCCCAGCA
The DNA here is from genome assembly GCA_963971345.1 of Andrena flavipes. NCBI lineage: Eukaryota > Metazoa > Arthropoda > Insecta > Hymenoptera > Andrenidae > Andrena > Andrena flavipes. Next base: position 3,107,033 of record OZ020482.1, read on the forward strand.
GTGTTTCTCGTTTTCCCCGGTTGCCTCGACTCGTCCTTTCCGCTCCGCGGGCCAGACCCCGGGGCCACGGCCGTTTGTGGTCAGAACGCGGCTAGTATCTCCAAGCGCTTCGTGTAATCTTCCTCCAGTTTCGTTTATCCTCGCTTCGTACCACGCCTCGAACGGAATAACGATCGGACGGCGGAGGAGGGGCGCGACGATTGGATCGAGGCACAGGGGAGCCCCTCGTGCCACGGCCAATGAAGCGGTAATTGTAATTGGATGATCGCCGATTGGGATTCACGTTCCTCGTGATCGATTAGTCACGGGTGCGCGGGCAAGACCTGTTAGCCGTTCCAGATTAGATTCTTCGCGGAGATAAGTCTGCCCGAAGGTAGAAACCCGTCGAGGATCCGCTAGTGTTTTGGCGCGCGATCTGCTCGGCCGATCGGCGATCGAACGATATCGTTGCGGAGGGGTGGAGTATTAGGGACAACGTCCCGGGAAACGTACGGCGTTGATCGATTATTTACGACAAATCGTGGCCCGTAATTTCTATCGGCTGGAGAGAGAGGGAGAGTATCCCGATTACGATAACACGATTTTCTCCACGGAAACCTATTTGGCGGCTGCAATCTCCTGGCAACAGCCCCTAGTTTCCTCTAATACCTGCCGGTACATCCCTCTTAATGGCCGAGGCAAGCTTCGCCGTTGTTATTGACTGCTACCGGCACTTTCGTGGCCCCGGCGTAGAGCCTGGCCGGGCTTCCTGGTCGTCTAATATCCTGAGTGCCGCTAATTTGCCCACCGTAACCCACTGACACGCTAATCGATCATTGTCCTCGCTCCCAAACGGCCACTGTGTCTCTCGGGGAAGAGAGCCCGCGAAAGACGGAGACGGAGGCGGAGCAGGCAGAGGGGGGATTCCGAATTGTGCGAGTCGGGGACACGGAGATGGGTAATTAGGTGCTCGAGGGTAATCGGGGCTTCTCGAGTAACCGCCCACGTTGCTGTTCTAGACGGCGACGCGCAGATTGCCGTGCATAGTGTTAACTTTGTTCGCCGAGAGTCCCGTAACCGGTATCAATTTACATGTCGCTATTTGGATCCACTGGTTGCCGGCGAAATTTCCCGCGGGTAGAGAGACAGCTTCAGCGTTTCGAGCGTCCTTCGCGCGTGTGTTACAGGCATGCCCGAGGATTTTACGAAGCGCCCGGAACGTGGCAACGGTTTAGCTCGTTCGGTAGAAAGTGTTATTTGGCATTTCAAGGAAGTAATACCCACTCCTGTGAACGTAGAGTTACAGATTGTAGGTAATCTGTAGAAGTACCGGTGATAGATACGCTCCGGCGTCTTAAGAGGTTGGAACAGGTCCGTAGTCAAAGACTCCGAGGTGAATACACTTAAAATCGATGATTGATGCATCCCAGGGCACGGAGCTTCTTTTTATCTCGTAGCAATATCGATACATCCGACCGATCGCGATTACTCATGGCTCTGCTCGGAAGAATGACCTGTCGCTGTCAATTCGTTGTACGCTCGCTCCTCTTCTTTATCAGCTGTTACAGTTGGACAAGGGTGAGTAATGTACTCCTGTTCCCGATATCCCGAGGTATCAATATTTCCTCGAGCATGTGCCTTTCTTCCTTTATCGCGAGCGTCTTATCTGTGCCCGCAGCCTCTTTACCCATCGATGCAGCGATAAGAAAATTGAATCTCCTTGGACGAGAACCTGTCGTAAAAGCGAACAACAAAATTCCCTCTTCACCTTCGTTAGTCCCGTGCTCGGCGTTCGCTTCTTCTATTCCCTCGTAGGTATCCTGTACCTATATAAAACAGACGTCAGCTACTTAGGGTGATTGAATGGGAAGCAGATGAAGCCTCGAGTGTAGCGGATCGCGCGGCGTTTAACCGAAGTTGGGAAACGATGGACACCCGGTGCATCTGTGTACATCGAGAGAGAGAGAGGGGGGGGGGGGGTTGAACACTCGAAGACGAAGAGGAAAAGGGTGGAAAGCTCGAGTGCTGAGGCAGCACTCTGACGTTCAAACATCCAAACATCCCGATCTTTCGCCGTCTGTCAGGTCCTCTCCCCCATCCCCCATCGGAGCTCGAGTGCCACTTATTCTCCTCCGTCGTCGTCTCTTTCTCCATCTCCTTCTTCGATCTCGTCCCAAGCACACTTCACTTCGCCCACCCCCTCCTCCCCGTCTCTGCGTCTCTACCCTTTTGCAGTGGCAATAGCAGCCCGCCTATGTCGCTGACTGATGCCAATGGCTGGTGCAGGTAACAATGAGTATTCCCTCCATTCGCCACTCGCTCTCTCTCCTTCTCCGTTCGAATCCCTCGAATTCAGATGTGTATATACACAAAAACACACGAACAGGGGGAGGGAGCGAGAGACATACGCGAGCATTCTGTGTGCGGCGACCACTCCAAGTCATCCCTCCTCGTCGAGCAGCCACGATGAACCCCCCTGAATTGATTGCAGCTTGTTTACCCTGGAACATTCACACATAATGGCCGATCCCCCTCTCGACGTTGTCAATTACCCTCTGTCTTCAAAGCTTAACCTCTCAGACTGTTCTCGAGTTGCACGCGCGATCAGTTATCGATCTTCAATATTTTTGACCGGGGAGCAATTGCCTAAAGTCGTAATGATAACTGCATTTATGAAAACACCACGATTCTGCCGAATTAAAAAGCTATCTCAAATACAGTGCGACAACTTTTACAATATTCATATTAACGCGTCATCTCTTCCCGATACAGAATTCTTCCCCTCTCGAGTTCGATACTTTTCATTGGAACTGTACACACTCGAAAGCACTCTTCCGATACCCGCCGGCCAGCTTCGAAGGACCCGCAGCGCCTCGCTCTTTTTATATCAGATAGCGAGGAAAATCAGCCGACTCCCTTCCACTTGAAATTCATCCATGGTTACCACCGCCGCGACGCGGAGGCAGGAGTTCGTTAACGATTCCATGGATAACGAAGGCTGATTTATACCGCGCGAATCGTACGCGACGAGGAGCGAGCGTGACCGTCGGCGCGGCGCGCGATATTTTGTTATCTGAATACTTTTAATTGAATTCCCAGCGCGGACTCGAAAATGACGCGGCTCCCCCCCCCCCCCCCCACCCCCGGCCACCACCCCCAATCACGGCCGCGATCGTTTTATAAATTCCGTAGTTACGGAGGACGCTCGCAATTATTTTGCCCCGATGGAATTCGCGTCGGCGACTCGCTCGATCCATTGTCGCCGCGGTTCAGCTCGCACTCGTAACAGTTGTAACTTTTGTCCTGATAACTCGTTTACCAGCGGCCAGCATTATTCGCCGGCGAGCCGGCGTTACGCGAATCGCTGGCCACGGGAAAATTCTTTTTTTTTTTCTCTCTCTCTATCTCCCCACCTTTTTTTGGGGAGGAGGGAGGGGGGCGCGGACGTATGTGTGCAGTTGGTGTGGAGTGTGCGCCGCGTGTTACAGCGTGCCATCGAGGTGACGCGTAAGGGTGAAACAGAGGGGGGTGGGCGCAACGAAAATGCAGCCACGTGTGCGCAGCATCGAACGCACCAAGCGCATAAAATTCCATCGAGGGTAGGGATATCTGTGTTTTTCCCCTGTCCTACCTCCACCCTCCCTTCCTGCCTCCTCCCCCCCCCCCCCCTCCCCATCCTCGTCTCTGACACGGTACAACCAACACCGCGGAAAATTAACCGAATGACAATGGCGAGCTCTAATATTTATACGAGCAATTTTCGACGCGACTAGCCGCTGCAACCTGCATCGCCGCCCTCCCCCTTCCAACGATTCTCTCCATAAATTGTGCTCGCGTATATTCGTCACGCATGACAGCGTTGCCAAAACGATCCTCTCTTTTTCTGCTTTTTCCTTTATTTTCTTTTTGATTTTTTTTTTATTTGTCACCCGTGGCCGTGACTGCTGCGTTCTCTTCTGTCATAGAAACACATCGTTTTGATCTCGCGCGTCTCTCTAGATGGAAAATTCTACGACGCTGTTAGACAATATCGTTAAGGTACTTCCTAACCAGCAACGTTAGTTAGAATTGGAAATAAACGATAAATACGAAGTAGTATGATACTATTGAAATAATAATAATAATTTTTAACATCGCGTAGATGTATGTTTTAAAAAGTTAAATGTTAATATAAATAATTCTAATACGAAAATAGAAAAGAATTCTTGAATTTAGTAGATTATTCAGGAACTACCTTAAGCAAGAAATTTTTACGCTTACAATTCTGGGTATCTTTATTCTCCATCTATTTTCCTATTCCTCGGATACATTAACCATGCAGCGGCTAACTTTCTATCAATTTCCATGTGTTCGCCACATAAGAAGATAACAGATAAGACGTCTCTTCCTTGGTGTTATAATTGCTCGCTGTTTCTCAGCGAACACGAGCACTGAAAATGCATCGATTGGCTGGGTGATTGGCAAGCTGCTTAGTTGGCTTCTCGTACGCGAGACGAGTGCACGTGTACACCTAATGAACATCGCGTGCAGAGTCTACGCGCGAAGCTGTGCAGAATTTTCCTGAAACACTCGCGAGAGGGATACTTCGCGTGGAAGTAATCGCCGCGGCGAGAATAATAAGATTCGGTCTAGACTTTCGAGAAGGTTATTTTCCTGGCTCCTTTCTATTTCGTTGCGCCGGGTGTTTTTTTTTTCTCTCTCTCCCTGTTTGGAAAACGAGTCGAACGGGATCCCCACATTGTGCCAACAATTCATTTGTTACCTTCCGTAACGCGAGCACGCTGCAAAAGTTCGCAGCAGAACGAGGATTGGTTGCAGAAAGCTAAATTGATTAAACCTAACTTTCGGTGCGGCGGACAAGCACAATGGACGATGAGTTTTCAACAGATCCTGTGTATCCCCCGTTTTATCGTAAACCCGTTGCACAACCGTGCATCCGCCCGCGCCTCCAGTCGGCATTCACTTTATCATTTCCATTGCAATTTAAAATTCCCTCCCGCACGCTCAAGTTGCTCCACCGATAAAAGTATAACGAAATCATTGTCCCCGGCACTGCGTCGGGATTGTCAACGGGCACCGCTTACGCGAAACAGTTCGCAACAAGTTACCTCTGGCGCGTCGGTGTATTCGAGCGGAAAGCTGAAGCTTAGCGAGATCATACAATTATAGCTGCGAGAAGATCCCTTCATTCCCTTGTGTTTCCATCAAGCTAGGTATCCGACTGAGTTGCGCGCCGATAACCCTTGCAGTTCGCTATATCTCGAATTCGAATATCGTACGCTTTGAATTCATCCTGGCTTACATTTATTACGCCTCGAATTTCCCATGCATCCTATTCAATAATCCCCGGAATTTACCACGCTCCTTCGAGCTTGGCTGCTTTTCGGTACATCCTTAATTTGAGCACGATACGCCTCGGATACTCTCCAACTCCGTCCCCCTGGAAATTGAGTAAACTCCCCCTTCGCCACGTTTTCATCTGACCAACCATCGACTCGCAATTCCTTTCATCTGCTCGCAATTTGGCTACGTTTCGACTTACGCATCCACCACGCATCGCTTTAACTACGCCCGACCGCCGGACTACTCTCGATCCATCCACGCTCCTGTCCAATCGCTCTCAATATAATTACTCGGCGACTCAGTCCGCGCTCTCGACTTAACTAACGCTCTCGTGGAACAATTGCCACCGCGGACGCCCGCGGTAACAGGCGTTATTCTTTACTCTGTACGCAAACTGGATAACGTAAGCGCGCGCACGCGGTAGCACGCTCCGAGTGTTCGCGTGCGCCGCCGCGACTTGATTAAATTTAACTTTCGCTGCAGCGGACGAATATAACGGACAATGAGTTTTCGGTGCATCGGTGCGTTCCGGTGCCTTAAACGCGTACAAACGCCCCGCCCCCGCCCCCGCCCTCGCCCCCCCCCCCCTGCCCGTCTCTTATACACCGACGCGGAAACACAAGCGCGAACGCTCGTACATCCGGCGGCGCACTCCACAACCCGCGGAATATTGCAATCACGCGGACGTTAGCCGGGCTTTACAGCGAGTGCAGCCAGTGTATAGGGGCTTACCAGAAACCAGCGAGTTACCCGAACACGCCGGTTTATTTGCTCGTGTAACATAATACCGGCAAAGTCCGACGAGCAACTGCTGGTTTACTCGTTAGTGCGAGTAACGGGCCGTTTTACCGTCGCTCTCTGCTTCTCCCGGCTATATCTGCCTCTATCTACATCCCCTATCCCTCCTTTTCTCTCTCCCAGTCGCCGGAGCCATCCCCCGGCTAAACGCGCCACCGTTCTCTGCCAAACTTTCCGCCCCGCTTATAACCGCCTCCCCTACGTCCTCCTCGCCGAGCTGACTCTTCAATTAAACATTCGGTACTGCGTCACGCTGTATCTTCTCCCGCGTGATTATCTTCTGCTGGCCGAGATGTTTGTCTTGCAGTGATTTGAAAAAAAATCGTGTGTAGGAATGGAACTTCTATTAGGGTGCCATAGATTCGGAGAATTTTGAAGGGTTGGGTGATTTCGTGTTTGATTAGAACTCTCTTTGGAAACGTTTTCTTTTCGAGTTAGTAGAGTGGGGCAAGAGCGAGCACTTAAAGTGTAGACTTCCCTAAAATCCCTGGTATTACACTGATAATCATATGATTGTTGAGAAATAACTGCTATCCCTTAATATTCGATAGGCAGTGACTTCGTGTAAATTTACCTGTCACGACATGGATAAAATAAATACTTAGATTTTATTTGCGGTATTTGAAGATCAATTTATAGGGATAATATTAATTCCAGAAAATAAGAATATTACATCGAATCTAGTGAATTCAGTACATACAGGCATTGTACGAGTATAAAACGAAGTACAGCTACGCAATTCCACATTGGTGACTCTACCTCGATTGACAATTGACTGACAATCAGCACAGCCAAGTACCACAACTCAAACACTGAAATTCACACAGTGCGAACGTTTTCCCCCCTCCACTCTACCTGCTGGGACGAAGGAATACCTCCGATTCACGGTTCCTCGGCGCACAGTGACTTTGACTGATCCCCCGATTCGTCCGCCACGATTTCCCCCGAATTGATCGCGCGGCAGGAGCGCCGGGAACGCGGTGACAGGAATCAGCGTTTAGCCGGCGCTCGGGATCGTCTTTCCTCGACGAGGGATTCCCCCGATATTCCCTATCGGAGCGGGCGGGTATTAGATTATCGCGTGTGTATCAGGGCCGGAGTCTGCGGGGGGTTGAAGGGGGGTGGGGGGAGAGGGGGCGCGGGAGGAAACGGATGGAATGGAAGTAGGTGGCGGCGGAGAGCATTCGGTTCACGTCACCGTTTCACAGGCGAGGAATTTTATCGGTGGCACTTTGTCGCTTTGCATTTTTATGCGGAGAACGCCGCTGCCGTCAGCTTTTAGGTGCACGCTGGCGATGCGCGCGCGTGTGTGGAAGAAGTGGCTCTAGAATGCCTATTTCCCGAGCGTTGGGTGGCACGTATACAGGCGTGGGTACACGTACACGCGCGCAGAGGGCGGAAACGCGAGCTGAGTCGAGGCGAGGAGAGGAGGCACTTCGCGAAAGCTTCTTGCGGCTTTCGCGATATTACGAACCCGACGGTGGTGCCCCCTCGCCTTCGCCTCTGCATGCCGCGACCCCTGTGCCGCGCTCCCCAGCTCAACGCCGACGAAAAGAAAAACAATCGTCGGGGGTGGTCCAAAATTCTTGCACGTACACTCCCGTATACGCGTCACCTTGTCACTGATTTCTGCTGCTTTCCACGGGGTTGGTGAATATTCTAAGGGTGAGGTAGGTTTCCTTTAACCCCCTGATACCTACTGTTTACAACGAGCGTGGGTCTACGTGGGAAGATTCATTTGTGAAGCAACGCTTGCACGTGGTTCAGGTCGAGCTTCCGAGCTTCTGAATTTGTTCCATCGGATACCACAGCGATATTACACTCTTTTACCGCAGAGAAAATACCCCGTTAATTGGTCCGGCGTATTCAACGAGCGTGCAATATTAAGTGAAAACTTGCGGCACTCGTGAATGCAAGTAGAATAGGTTTTCATTAGCGCGAAGTGTATTCAAGTCCGGCGTTTGAACGCGACTTGCTTTTAACCCCTCCCCTTTCATCGGGGCCAGCGCGCGGAGAATCAAAAATTCTATTATGAAGGGAAACTCGCCGTTCCCAAGGGGAATCCAATTAAGAGACTTAACGCGATGATATTTTCGAGCGATTCGCTTTACGACAGACGCTTTTTTTCTCGGTGAAATATCCCGGGCGAAAAGGGTGAGGTCTCGTTCATAATTTCAAGGCGTCTTTCGCGCGGTGGAAAAAGGGACACGCTGCCCCGGTTGGACTCTGCAATCTTCGCGGTCCAATTTCGCTCGGTAGGGAAAAATTCATTCTGGCCAAGGTTTTCATCTCCCCCGCGTGAAATCCAGGACAATGAGAGCTCGTAGCGCCAAAACCTCACCTTCCGCGCTTCTCTATTTCTCCCCTTTATTCTCTTCACCCTTTTCTCCCGCCGCTGGTAAAGCATCCGAGCTATTCATTATTTCCTTGCTTACCTCTCCCGGCTGGAGAAAACTTCTTGGCAATGCAATTACGTTTTCCACCGTCCCTCTACCCCCTCCCCCCTCCCCCCCCCCGTCCCCCTCTCCCCGCCGGTCTCACCCTTTTACACACAATTTTTCCATTCCCTTACCCCGCCCCTCCCGCAAGTGTCATCTCTTATCTCGCGACACCGTGAAATACTGAGTCGCTCGACTGCGACGGGAAATTGTATCAGCGCAGTGGGAATTAACGGGAAACTTGTTGTTTCCTTATCGTCCGACCTCTCTCGCGATTTAAAAGGCAAATCTCCCGCGGAGAGGAACTTTGGATTCAGGGGGTCAGGACGGCGGCGAAGTTGAGATGGAAATTGCAGGACGTGATCTCCATGTCGTTAGCCACGGGCACCGTTCTGCCCGTAAACAGCACATATTTAGAGAGATACTACCTGCGGAGATTCAACAGAGAGACAGCAGGAAATTGGGCAGTGAGGCTCCAAGGGCGAAGAGCGAAAATGGAAAAACGGAAACGCGTGGTCCATGAATAGATGCATAACTGTAATTGCCATCGGGAGCAATCCTTATCTCTGTTCGGTCCAACAAACGACGCAGACCTTGCTGCCACGTTTCCCTCTCTGCCCCGTTCACCGGCGGCTCTACTCCTTTTCCCGCGCGCTATAATTAGTGGTCTAATGACTGCCACTCGGAAGGGCGGCGGGTAATTAAAACAACTCCCCGCGCGCCGCCGTTCTTCCTGTTTCTCGCGCCCCTCGCGTCCTCCAGTCCTCCTTTCCGCCCCGCTCGTCGGGGCGTGCTCGCTAGAGGAGGGAAACTTGCCAAGGAATTTTAGTGGCCGCGATATTTCAATTAGCATCCGAGGCTCGTTTAAGCGGCAGTGAAAACGGCTGGTGCCAGGCGTTGCCGCGGCGCGAGAAAGCCCGAGGAACGAGCAGCAGAAACAGGGAGGGTGTTTAGTCAGCGGGCTTTGCGCGGCTCCGCGTTTATGAGCGGCGCGGAACGGCTGGTGCGTGGAACGGGGTCGTTCCCATCGCTGGACAACTCCGTAGTTTCCTTCCTGTTGCATCACGAATCGGCTTCTTCCGTTTCTGTATCCCTTACCCATACGCGCCTCGCGAACGTGAGAAAGCTCGCGCGAATAGACGCCGTTTAATGGAGATAAGCACCAGACCCGAGTCGTTTCGCAATATACGCCCTGTAATTGGGCCGCTGAAGTGCCAAGCGCTACGAGTCCACGATACCTGTGGGGAAGCGGCGAATTTCAGGCTCCCTCGGATTTCACGAAACTGGGATACGCTTGCGCGAATCTGTCGATAGTAATTTTCTTTAAGGGGGTACAGGACTATTGAGATCTCGAAAAATTGATTTTTTTATTGCTGTTAACTCTGAAAGTGTCCTTTGTCAATATTTGCAAAGAAGTTTCATGAGGAGATTTGAATAATTACGGAAATTAATTTCAGTTTATTTCAAAACTACATTTTTCAATACCGTGTGCATATTTTCACTTGAAATTTTAACTTGAAGTGTAGAATACCTTCCTCTATAGCATGGAATTTCTGCATCAACATTGGATGTTTGTACAACTTTTTGTAAACGATTAAACACGATTATTTTCCTTAAAAATGTGGGGAAAATATTGATTCGCAACTTTCATTCTATGTGTAACTTTTACAATTTTTGTTTAAATTCGACAGTAATGTTCCATGCTGTAAATTTTGGTGTAGAAATTACTCACCACAAAGCATTTTGTTTTCAGATGATTGGTTCACCTGATACTACGTAGGTACATCGACTACAGCTGCTTACTACGCAGGACGATCCCAGGCACTTAATAATTTCAACAAATTTGAATATTCCAACATTTTGTTTGTTGGTAATTACTCGGAAAAGTGTCCACAATAAACTGTGAAAAGTACGAGTATAATGATTACTTGATGGCTAAGCAATCCAACACAAAAGAAACAATCAATTTTACTTGTCCAATAGTAATCTACCCCCTTAAATAAGAACTGAAGGTGCAAATGATTACCCTCTGAGGATTTCGTGAGACTCAATTACGAGGAACAGACACGCGCAAACATCTTCGCGTAACGTGAAAATCAGGGGGCTACGATCATCATTCCCCCAATAAGGATTTTTCATATCGGTAACGGAAATTAACCCGACGGATCGTTTGGTAACTGGAACGGGCACGTGTTCAATTATACATTAATCGAATTGTTATTCCCAATTATACGGTGGGGCCTCATTAAATTTAGAATCGATTAAAATTCAAATAGGGTGGAACGTTGCTCCCTCGTGCAAAATTCAGCGCATTTGTCGACGAGACGGGAAGGAGGAGGAGGGGGGCTAACGATTGGCGGTGGTTGCTCGTCACTTGTCCAGAACAGTTGACGGTTTTCCAGGGGTTGGAGCGGCGAGCGACGCGACTTCTTGTTCGCGAGGGCGACCTTAATTTCCGGCCGAGGTGGCAGCAGATACAGGTAATGCCCCACGGCGTCGGACGGGACGAAAATTGAGCCGAGCCGTGGAGAAAGAGAGGCCACGCTACCGCCAATTCACCGTGGATTTAATTTAATCCCCGTCAGTCTGCTCTGCCCGTAGGGCGTCGTAAACACCCTCGACCGGTTATGCTGCACCTGCATCTGCACTCGTTTCCTCCGTAAGGGTGCGTTAAGGCAGCCCTTACCTTATTTAACGATTCAGAGCCAGGCTGCATGGAGCATCTCTCCTAACTCTACGCTGTCTGTTCCTGGTGGCTCTGTTGCACTGTGCATTCTCGTACTCCCAATAATTAGTCCAACGACGGAAGGAACTAGTTTCTGATCAGTTTAGAGGGCTACCCGCTTTAATATATATTTTTAACCTAATAAAACTTTAAGCCATAGAGTTTTTTTAATACTAAAAGATGAATTAATGTTTAAACTTTAAGGAAAAATTGTAAAAAGTTGAAAATAAGTATAATTTAATTATTTATAAGGTACGGAATAATAAGGAGCCCACTTAGGAACTAGTTTTTGATCATCTAAAATACATGGAAACTAATTTTTGATCAGGTCAGGAACTAGTTTTTAATCATCTAAAATACATGGGATCTAATTTTTTGATCAGACGAGGAACTAATATTTAATCAGATACTAATACTAATTAAACAGAAAGTACCAAATAAACTTATTTTTAGTATTATACCATATCAATTTTTATGTTAGTACTTAATTCAAACAATTATTTATTGACATAAACTTAAAAGAACGATTTATTTCATGAACTGATAAAAAATTAATGCCTGATCAAGAATTAGTTCCTTAACGATCATTTGCTTGCAATAGCAAAAACCGGAAGGGTTGGCTAGATTCTCTTTTACGCGGACCCTCCGGTGCGGTTTAATTTCAATTAACTTGTAGGAGACACCGATATTGCGTGTTTACACGTAAAAAAAAGCACCATCGAGGCTTTTGAAGCAGCCTGTGTAATTTATGACCCTGTTTGAATCTTATTAAATGTCCTATCGCGCACGATCGAGATCATTATGCCTCGTTATCGCTTGCTAAAGTCGCTTCGTCGCGCGATTGACATGGAAATTGAAATTTGAATAACCGATCAACTGGTCGAGTCGCCAGCGAGAGGGGGGGGATGAGTGGTCTCAATAAAACTTGAATTAAATGACGTATATTCGATGGGACTGGTGTGACGCCGGATGAATGATACTCGTCGAATACAGCCGAGAGAGAAAGAGAGAGAGAGGGGTGGCGCGGGGTCGTTATCCCCGTTCAATTACCCGCACACGGATCGTCGATCGGCCATAAAGCGATTTACCGTTTAATAAGGATCGTTCTCCTTTCTGTTTCCAGACAGAGATAGCGAAGAGGTTAAACGCCATAATTGCTCAGATCCTGCCGTTTCTCTCCCAGGAACATCAACAACAAGTCGCTACTGCTGTTGACAGAGCCAAACAAGTGACCATGACCGAACTCAACGCCATTATCGGGGTGAGTGCACGCCAATGGAAGATAAATTACTCTCTGCAATATATACGCCAGTGTATCATGCACGGGCGCGCACACGCACACGCGCACACGCGTACACCTGCCGTGTACACATTAATGGGGTACGCGGCGTTACCGTTCCGTCGCGTTTGCCCACCGAAACTATCATCCGCGGATGGACATTATCGAAGTAACGTTAAACAGCAAATTAAATATTAAACGCAGTCGGCGAGCATCGAAAAACAAATAACACCCGCGCCGGGACAACGGGAGGATCGGCGACCGCGCGCCGGCTACCCGAAATTCAACTGTCCCCTGTTTTCTAATTCGAAATCAATTTCCCCTGTCGCTCGTGGCGCGAATCGATACCGCCCATCGAAATGATTTGTGCATACCGACGGGCAGGCTTGTTTTTTTCCCATACACGCCGCCGGTTGTTATTTTTTATTCCGCGGAGTTATCAAAACGATGGGCCAGATCAATTTCGAAATCTGAAAACGATCGCAGGCGGGAACGGCCGCGGTTCGACGTGTTTCGATAAAATGAGGGGGTTGGTTCTGTCGCCGAAGAGTTAACGCGTTTCTACCCCCCCCCCCCCCCTCTCGCCGTCGATTACTCTTCCGGAGTGAAATCTCCTGATCACTTTTACGGGTCCTACATTGACCAGACACCTTTTGTCTATTTCCTTCGGCGCCGCGCTATAAATCCTTCGACCCTTCCTTCGTCCCTCTCCCGGGGAGAGAGAGAGAAAAAAAAAATTCAATTCTCCGTTCGGCCGCAAATCCTTCCCGGATGGAGGCGAGAATTTACGCGAGCTCGTTCGAGCTGGCCGGGGTGAATACGTGTCGGTGGCCGATTCGCGTTCAGCTCGGCGTGAAACGCGTCCGCTGCGAATGAGAATCCCTGTGCAGAGGGATGCTGGTGGTAGAAGGAAGCCGATGCACGCCCGAGGAATCCAAAAGCGGACGGATGGATACGATCCTGGCGAATCCTGAATCCTCCTCAATATTGCTCGAGCACTCAATTTCCTCCCTATTAAGCCGCCGGCTTCTCTCCCCCGTTTCTCTCTCCCCCCGTGCCGTCGGGCTCAACCACCTTCCTCTCCCTGATCCGCAACCCCCTCCGTCCTCCCCCCTCGAATCTTATCCCGAGTCTTCCTGCCCGCTTCCCAAGCCGGATAGGTTATAGTGTTACGGCGCACGAGCACCGACTAATCAGCATTCCTGCTACCCCAACTGCCTTCGACCACCTCCGCCCCTCTCGACCAACCATCCCCCCCCCCCCCCCCGGCAGCTTTTCTACCCCACTGCACCCCCGGTTTCACCTCCTCGTCGACGCTCCGGCCCCTCGACCCTCCTCCGCCCGCGAAAGCTTGCACGGATCCACGGCGATGTCGGGCTACGTGCGGCAAATCCTTAGCAGAATCCACGGATTCCTCGCGCTTTAAATCGCTCCCCCTCTTCTCTCCTCCCTCGCTCATTGCCCCCAGCCTTCGTTCCCTTTTTCTGCCCGTCCTTAAATCCTTTCAGTTACCGCGTGCGATGGGCGATCGGCAGAAAAACGCGAACGCCTCGTGGAATTCGCTTGTGTGCTCGGGTTCGCGTGAACCGCCGCGAAAGGAGACGCGAAATGGACTGTCGCGGGATATCCTCCGGAGGATCGAGGGACGTAGTCGCGTTCTTCTTGCCGCGGAGTTTAATCCACCGTCCAACGAGCTTGTACTCTTTATTCCGTCCCATGGTCCGGACGCACAAACTGTTTTTGCGAGGCGGCTGAGAAAGGGAGCGGAGCGGGATCTTTACATTCCTCGGACTTTCTGTGGCTTCTGTCCGGTACGGGTTGTACGTCTCCCGAGACCCCCTCCGATTCAATCGTTATCCGCGCGCTATCGAAGAAACCGTGTTTACTCGTCGAACCGTTCGTTATCAGAGGCTCGCGCGACTCGTCGAAAGGCTCGTATCGAGGATTTATCGTCGCTCGAATCAGCTGACAGTAGAGTCGCTGGTGTTTCAACCACTTGCACCGTTTCGAATGGCAGCGGCTCAGGGTGCGTTCCGATTCACGCAGCGAGTGCAGAGATCGCAGCGCATTCATATCGTTCCGTTTCTATGGAGAAAAAAATGTTGTTTACAATAACTTCGATACTATTGAATAATTCGTCTGATAAAAGCGAAAATGAAGATGATATTAACTTGCCATTTAGAATCGGAATTAATATACATATCATTAATTGTGAACAAAACACACGGACAGATTATGGAGAACGTGTCATTCCGGGGTATTCGAGAACAGTATTCGAAGAATATTTTCGGTAGATAATAAGTATGTAATTATACATTTGTATTACAAAAAAACATCAGATCAAGTTTCTTCAAAATAATGACGTAGAAAAGCGGCATTGTAATCATGAGAGGATTAATTGTTTTTATTAGTTTTCATTAAACTGTATCAGCTGAATTTCTGTATTGGAAATAGAGAAATTCAAATAATCAAAGATTGTAGAAACAAATACGCATGCGCGCGCGCAGTTTGCGTTTGCTACACGCGCTCGTTGCACCGAAAGTGGCGTGGTATTGGTGGCAAGTGAGAGGAATTCTAGGGAATCGTACGATGCCACCAATTTCATGCACTCGCTGGGTGAATCGGAATGCACCCTCGGATAAACTGGTTCTAGGTATTTATGAAATTATGACGTGCATGCGCGTGTTTTCGCCGAGAATCGGGGCGACGGTGCTGACGCTCGTAATCTCTCACACGAACCGTCCAGTGAAGGACGCCTTTCAGGCGTCAATGACACGTGATATAGAAGAAGGTTAAGACGATCTCCTCGGATCTTTTAGCGGTACTATCTTCACGGCTGGTTGAGTCAGCAAGTGGCTACGCTGGGGTGAAAACTGCTGAGAACAAGCCTGCCGGGTGGATGCAGTGCCGTAAGAAGGCTTGCGCAAAGACGAGGAGGAACGCGATCACTTCCTCTTTGTCCCTGTTCACAAAAGGATCCTCCACCCGGGCGCAAGGCCGTCTTGGGGATTGAAATGGCCTGGGTTTCAGTCGCTTAATCTTCGTTCCGAGTCGCTGCTACGCAGGATGTCGAGATGTGTCGAGACTGCGCATTCTTCCGAGGATTCTATAATACGAGGAGCGTCGATATATACCTAAGAATTTCTGGGGTAGGTTCCCACCTCTGATCCTTCGCTTCCCGAACCCACTTAATCTAATTTTATGTCCAAAGTTTACAGTAATCGTGTAGGGGCATAATTATAACCATGCCGCGAGAATACGGAAATGATATCGTCGACAGTGATAGGGCAGGTTGGTCGCGGCAGCCCGAGGTCAGGATTATCATCGTAACCGACGGTGGCAAGTTCCGCTGGTTTCTTAGGAGAGTCTTCCACGAATCCCCAGGAACGTTTACCAACGCTTTCCTTGCGCTCACCTCCATCCTCGTGGAGCATTTCATCCCTGCATGCGCGCACACGTTCTCCCCTCTGTTTGTGTGTTTTGTGGGCGGTCCAGACAGTAGCTCGACGCGAGGTTATTATATCGTTAAACCATTTAATTATCTCGGCAAACTACTCCGCGGAATATTCGACCCGGTCTTAACGAGTGTACACGAGGGCACGCGGAGCAGAAGCGGTGGCTGCACTCCGCGGCTCTCCTCTTTTCATCCTCGCCAGCCGACGGCACTCTCCTCCTTTCTTTCCGTTCCCTCCGTCAGCCTGGGCGTTGTTGCCTCCTTTTCCCCAGGAAGCGCGCGTCGTGATTCACCGAGCGTTAAAACGCTCGCTGCACGGGCGGTACAATTTGTCTGGCAGCAGTGAAACTCGACCGACACCCCCGCTTTCGGGCCGACTAACGAGGAAACTACCGTCGGGAAGGGGTTACGACGGTGTACGTTTAAGGTTTCCGCCGCGAAACTTTTCCCCTGTAGCAGCCGGCAAGGCTGCATAAGTCCCGCCACTTGTTTCGTACTTTCGGATTTACCGCGGTCGCCTGCGAAGCCAGGGGGTTATTTAAACGCCTGCCCCCCCACCCCTCGACCCCCGCGAAACTTTACCCCGTGATTTGTATGCTTTGCCCGCGTGGAAGTCGCCTAACGAATGCTGAACACGGACGTTCCCTGCCCGGGATAAGTGGCCGAGGGAGGAACCCGAGGGACTTCACTCGTCTCGCGGACTGTATCGATGATCTTCTGGTTACTTTTTTTCCCACCTCGTTCACGAGCACAGGGGTTCGATTAGTTCCACAACGAACGGAGGAGTCACAGTTCTCACAGCGAACGCTTATCGGCAACCTAAACGAAGGATAAACCGGTGTTTTCGGTATCGAAGTGTTTCCGATCAGTTTGTCCAGCGATTACGATAACGGCGGTTGATCGAGGGAGGCGTGTTTCATCATTGTCCAATGATGTCACCTGCTCTTCAGTCCAATCTCTTCCTCGAGGCTTATCTGAACTCTGAACGACGTGTTATCGTTTCTCGTTAAGATTAGATTTGTGGATCGAAGATCGGGATTATCTTGGAATCTCGGTACACTTGTCGATCACGATAATCGTGTACCGATGAAAAATCCGTCCCGCGAGATATCGCCGGTGTACTTGACGTACACGGTATCGTTGGCATTCTTTTTTTTTTCTTTTGTTTTTTTGGAACGGAGCAATGATTCTCGTTCGCAAACACGGTGCAGGGGGTGTGTGCTTGTGGTAATTAGATAGAAGTCATGTCGCATCATTTGTTATAGCAACAGAGGCCGGACTTACCGAGGCTGCTGCAACAGATGCACGCCCAACAGTTACCGCCAGGTGCAGCGATCGGCCCTCATCCAGGTATACCTGCGCTTCCTGGACCTGGACTTCCCACCTCGGCCTCCGCGGCTCTTCTCGGATTAGGTATTCCACCAGGGGCTGCTGCCACGGCTGGGGGCACTGCTGCCCACCCGCTTCCGATGTTGAGCAAGCCAGACCACCATCGGGGTCAACCTGATGACTTGAAACCCAACGGAGGTAAGTCGCGTCTTCGGCTCTTCGGAGACTCGTGTGTATCGAAATTTAAGTGATCGCCAAGTTCGATATCCACAGGGTAGAAATGAACTGTTCGTATTGGGAAGAGGTACCGAAATCGTTACTAAACCTTTTTACCAAGGAAATCTTGTGGTCCACATCTCGAAGTTCCTATTCCTCTCGAAGACTTCGTTGTTTTATTTAATACAGTATATACAATAGATCAGCTGTCACGGTAATTCGAGTGATCCAGGATGTAGGGAGCCCGTTCGCTAGTAATGTCTTTCACAAGAGTAACGCGAGTCCAACTTGATACTGCGATACGAGCTATCTGCACCTGCTGACGGAGAGTGTATTCGATTTACAGAAGTCGCTGACCTCGTTGTCCGACGCCGTTCTCGCGGAACCAGCGTCTTATCCTTAAATATTTAGCGTCTATCGAGCAGAGGGACAGCTTGGTTTCGGGGAAGTATCGCTCAGTGTAATCAGTCGCGTTTCCTGCAACCGGGCCGCTTGTTTTTCCTTGCCCCTTATCTGACCAGTACGAGAAGCCGACGCAACCAGATCCCCATGGGATCATTTCGCGCTTGTCGCCACTTTGCGTACCAGTTCGATCCGTCGGCAAGCAGAGCTCGTACAGCAGTTCCGGTACCGCGAAGTCGAGCAACTTAATCGCGGGATAAGCGTTCCGACGATCGTTCCTTTCTTGACACTGTAGAGTTAGGCATCCATTAATCGTTTAAATCGATGATGCTGGGACATCCTGTTCGTTCACTGTTCCCTTGTCCAATTCACGTGTTAAGTGATACAGCGCCAGAGAAGTAAATTTCGAAGTATCCAAAGTTTCACGTTCGATCGTGGGAAAGCTGTAGGTTGCTACTGGGTCTCAGCTACGTAGCAGTCCATAAAGATTTAAAAGGATGAACTGGAGAGACCTCGCCGCGACCTCACCGACAGCTAGAAATCCCAACTCTTCCCGTTGAAGGAACAAATCCCATTGCTGGGTTCCGTCGCAACCGGCAAGCGTCACGGAAATTGGTAGTACCGCGAAAGGAATCGAGGGACAAGGGTATTAGGAGGGCGCAGACAAGCGCCACGGGGGTATTTCAACTGTCCCGCAATACGACGGTGACGCAAACGATCGTGCTTAAGCCCGAAACTCTCGGAACCCTCGATCTTGACCTCGAAGATCCACTTGTGCAACGGCGCGTCCTCGTCCCTCTCCTTGGGACGACATACGAGTGCAAGAACGTTCGCACTTAGGCTCCATGTAGCGCTGACAAAGTCGCGAGGGCTTCAAGTGGCTCTCCTATCTCGCACACGTACACAGGGTACACAGGGTACACACACGGTCGCGCATCGTCTCATCCCTCGTAGATTCGCCGAACGTCCCTCTTTCTCTCTCTCTGCACCCTCTGTCCCTCGTGCATGTTCTCGCTCGCACTCTCTCTCCCTCTCTGTTTCCCTTGCTTCCTCTAGCCGTGCATGGTCGTCTCTCAGGAGAGCACTCAGAATCTCCACTTGACACGAGAGTACTTCCGACTCTTCCCCTCTTTCGTTCCATCCACCTCTAGGTGGCTCTTCTAAACCTTCGCGCCCCTCAGCCTGTTCCTCTCATCCTCTTGCCGCGCTCTTCTCCATCCCACCCTCCCTCCCCTCCCCCCCCCTCCCTCTCTCTCTCTCTTTCACCCTCTCGCCGCCCGTCCTTCTCCTCTTTCCCGTCCCTCTCGTGCTAGCGCAATATCTCGAGCTGCACTCTCGCCTAACTATGTTACCGCGGGCCGAGTATAACCCCCCGGCCAGTTGTTCCACGTTGTTTCGCCTTTTCCCGACCATTGTCTGGGCCGCCGTAATGAAATACCGACCGATCTCCGCTACCAAGAGCGGAACGCTGCTTTCAATTCTTGCCAGCGCCGGAGCACCGTCGACTTTTCGCCCCTCCCTTCCCTTCCGGTAGCTTTGAAAATTTCGCGATCGATCGCGTTCCACGCCCCGCGGAATCCACCGTCCACCCGCTGGAAACACGTTCCCGACGATCTCTCCCTGATTTCATTTCCTAACTCGTTACGGGCTCACTTTTCCTCCCGATTCGCTTCTGTGCCGCATAGAATTCATGCACCAACGGGAAGTGACGCCCGTTCCTCGAGCAGCCACTTCCGAGTGGTTAGCATTTTAATAGTAACTGAAAAATACTTTTTCTTAGCAAAGAACAGGAGGCCTTCTTTCAACCTGCCATTAAATCATTTGAAAATTTCAGCCCCGATTATTACGCTCTTCGCTCCGTTATGAAGTTCTAACAACAGTTGGCGAATAACCACAGACCCCCGAAATCATCGTTGAACCAGACGATCCGCAACACGCGCTCATCCCGAGAACGACGCGGAATCTCGTCGACACCCTTTTGAAAACGAGCGGCGTCTCGTAGGAGGCAAGGAACCGTAATGGGCCACTATTTCTGTCGCGGCAACTGAAACTTCTTCCCTCCTTTCCGGAACATTGCCCCCGGCGAATTGTTTCCAGCAGGGCCGTTATCGTTTCACTCTCTCTCCCCCTCTCTCTCTCTCTCTTCCTCTCTCTCTCCTCTGTTCCCGTTTGGTTAGCCAGATTCCCTCCACGGGAACGACTCCCAGCGTCGTCGGACATAATATCTACCTCCACCATTCATCGCGATTCTTTCTGGCCGCTCGTTCACGAAACGATTTGCCAGGAAATAGCGCGCGCTGGCAGCAAAGTAAGTCGGGCGCGGACTCCTTCACAGACGATTAGAAACCGGTATCGCTCGCATTACCATTTCATCGCGGATAGACTCGCGCGAGTAATGGTCCCCCGGGAGAAAGATCGCGGGTGCCCCCCTCTAGCATCGTGTACGTACGCTCCTCGTAATTCTCTCAGGATATTGTCCCCATTCTTTTTCTCCCCACGTCGTCCGAAGCCGGGGGGAGGTGGGGGGCAGGTTTGCTTTCTCGTCGATCGGGTCATTAAACCGAGCGTAACCGATTCCACGATCGTCGTACCGTGCCCCCCGCTCGCGTTCCGTATTCCGGAAGCGTTCCACCGGCCCTCCACTCCTCCGACGATAAATCACGTAAACGTAATCGCTGCATAATTCGCACAGACAATGCCGCGGAACTGGTCGAATGCGAGTGCGCAAATTGAATCCACGGGGCGGCCAGCTCGGCTAATAGAACTGTAATAAACTCCCCTCGCCGTTAGTACCTATACACTGTGACGTATGGATGTTGGCACGATCTCTTCGCGCTCCGTCACTGTCTTGGCACACATTGATCTCTGACAAATCTCCTATCGCCTGTCACTGTAAAGTATCCACCGCTCAAAGGCCAACAGTTTCTCTTTAGAGCGAAAAAAGAAAATTCCCATTTCCGAGTAACAGATCCAGCCTCCGTCTTGCCTCGCACGAATCAATCATGGTGCAGCCTCGTAGCGATTCTCTGCTCCGTTTTACAACGACCGCGTTTTATCGCTGATATTTCCTACTCCCGCTTTAATGGTCGCAAAGGTGAACTGGTGCACCGATGAAATGGTCGAGGAAGTCCCTCCCGAGGAAGATTCACGGAGACGGGCCGTGCTGACGCGCGGCAAACGAGCTCTTTGCGTTTTAGTAGGAAATTATGCGCGTTCTTCCGCGTCCGTTTACGAGGGCCCGAGCAGGAAGTGGCTGCGCACGGCGGCGAGCTGAAACTGTTTCCCCCTTAGAGGCGAAGAATAAAGCCTGGAGGGAGAGGAATATTAGCGAGTTTCGCGAGCAAGATGAGTGTTGCCAGATTTACCGTCTTCGTCGCTCCCGCTGCACGCCGGGGGAAAAGCCAGTTGGATACGGTCCACGCGAGCAAATTCACGACCCCTCTGTTCGCGCGTCGCCACCCCCGACAGCCCGGTAATGGCTCCGGGGGTCGGAAGGATCCTTTTGGCCGTACGGCGGCGACGGCTTTCCTTAATTTGGTGGATCATAAAACACACGGCCCCGGCTCACCCTTACGCGGCTACGTGTGTTTTATCGCGGCGCGCAAACGCGCGCACTCCAGGAATTACTTTATTTGTAAACGCCGCCGCGCGGACAAGCTTTACGGCGTCGAGTTTTTCCGGCTGCGCCCGCCCCAGGCGGCTCTCCATCCGCTCGGGGACTTCGCTCCACGGTTTCTTGTATACCTCGACGTTTAACGTCCTGACGTAACGTTAATCCGCTTCCATGCTACGTTTGTACCGCTCGGACGCTTAAAGGTCCGTTTATACAGCCACCGAGCCGAGCCTTCCGAGTCGTCCGAGCCTCTATAGTATGCTTATGGACAGCGTGCAGGCGCCAAGGTCGGCGCGGCACAGAAGGCACGGAAGGCACGGACGGCTCGGTGGCTCCCCGCTGTGCCCAGGCTCGGTGGCCACTCGTTGAGACGACTAGACGGACGGGCCGAGTCCGTGCCGTACCGAAATGCAACGCTGCTGGATGTTATGCTCCCAACACGTAGCCCGGGCACAGCGGGGAGCCACCGAGCCGTCCGTGCCTTCCATGCCTTCCGTGCCGCGCCTGCACGCTGTCCATAAGCATACTATAGAAGCTCGGACGGCTCGGAAGGCTCGGCTCGGTGGCTGTATAAACGGACCTTAATTTGTAGCGCGTCCCGAGGCGAGCCATGGTTCTCTTTGAATTCTGAATACGCTCATCGATTTCTCAAGAGTTATTAAGAGATAGTCCAAGGGAGAATAAAAGCAGTGTCGTATGGGAGTGTAACAGCTGCGCGCACAATGGAAGTTTGCGTGATCGAAGAGCGTCCACTTTGATGGAACGTGTTTCCTATTTGTCATGTATCCTTTGGGACGTTTCAACACCTACAACAATTAATCTAGCTGGAAGAGAGCGATCCGCAGCGTCGTGATTTACGCGCTCGCGGAGCAGAAGCGACTCGTGTAGCTTTCCGAGTGGAGGGTGGAAACAGCGAGAGGAGGAAGATATCGTTAGGATATTTCCTTCGAGACAAAGTGTACCTACAAAAGGGTGGAGAAGATGGAGAGAGGTTGGGGAAATCGAGCGAGGGCAAACTACGAGCCCCGGTTTCTCGAGGACAAAGCTTCTCGTTCAGGATCTTCTCCGACCTCTCTCAACCCTCCCTTCCTTTCTTTCATTCACTGTCCCTTCTCGGAAATCCTCGAGGAGTCTAGCTCTCCTTTCGTCCTGTCCCGGTTTTTTTTCTCTCCTTTTATCCACGTTCCCCCGGCGCGGAGAAAAGATTCCGCCCGGCATACCGCTGACTCGAGTTAGTTCTGCAATAATCATGAAAAACATCGTGAAGGTTCAATTTGCCGGGAAATACGATGTCTTCCAGGGGAGGATCCGTCGTTTCAGCCGGCCCCGGAGAAGTCTTCGCGCAATAAATCGCGCGCATTTTGTCGTGCCGTCGTCTGGATTGCCACAATTAAAGGGACGTTTAAGAGTTTCCCAGACACGTGTCCCTGAGTGACTAACGGCCACCAAAGAGCGCGGAGTCACTTTTATTGGCGTTCACTTCCTTGCTCGTTCGATTCTCGATATTCCAGCCCCCATTTAATTTCTCTTCGATAGAATATCGTGGGAGGAAGATAGGTTACTTCGTTCTGAATGGCCTCGAAACGTTACAGACAACCCTTCTTCCTCGACGTCGAGTCTCCTGATATTACAGAATCAATTGGCAAAGCATAACTGATAGTTGATGAGTGATACCTGAAACTGGATCACTCGTATACACGCGAACCGCAGAAAAATTCGTGCGAGAGCTAACAAAAGCGTTGTTTTGTTTGTTGCAGGTCTGAATCCCGCCGAGGAGAGGCATGTGAGTATCAATTTATCCAATACACGGAATAATACAATCGCGGTTTCGCCCCATCGGCAATCGATACACCGGCGTCTATTAACAACGAATACAGCTGTTGCGTGCGGAACTCGGGCGTAAACAGCGGATATCGTTGCACGCGAGTAAGCCGAGATTCACTCGCGGCCCGCGCTGAAAAGGACGGAATATTCGATCACGGCTGGAGCGATAATCTCGTCGAAAAACCGTCGAACTCTTCTTCTCGTCGCGGATTCGCTGGCAGCGCAGGAGCAGCCACTTGATGGTCGTAAATACGAGGTCCGCGCACGGATGACGCTTAATCCCGAATATTATCTCGCTACCTCGATTTCCGCTCCGTGTTCTCGACTTAATCCGCCCGTCTATCCGCGCGCACGGATCACCAGATCCCGTTCGCAGCATTTCAATAAACGACAGATGGACAGCGCACGCACGACTGACGATTAAATTCCATTTGATTCTGTTGCGATATCTCGCGCGTCCACCTACTAAACGGTAGGGGAGACCGGGGCTGGTAGGCCAGCTTTCCAGTTGCATTTCTTTCTTTAATATTTTAATAATAAGCTTAAAATATTGTAGACTTAAACGTTAATTACAATGTATTTATAACATACTGTAAACTTTAGAGTTATTATCTTCGTAACAGCCTAACGAAAGGGGGTAGAGATCCAAAATTTCTCTCGGTAGTTTTTTAGGCAAATAACTTTATTTGGTACACATAAATACTAAAATTAGTGCTCGGGCCGTTTTCCCTAAACCAATAATAAAAATCGCTTTATGAATAACAAAATAACAATTTAAAACTTATTAGTCAACCAGTCCCGGTCTCCCCGATATATTTGAGAAAAAGAAGACTGATTCCATCGACACTGATTTCGTTCCCCTGGCAAATGTATCTCACCCGCGATGGAATACTTCCAAATGTGTCCAATGAAAGCTTGCCAAGTCTGCTGCTACTTAGGGAACGCGCACCAGTAGTCAGAGGATCGATTTTACCCCACTTATTCTAAACCGCTCGCTTTGAAACGGCGAATTCCAGCGAGCGTGTGATTCCACACACGGAACAATTTTGTCGAGTTCTATCTCGCGAAAGAAATTAGAGCGCGGCTGGTATGGTCGGCACTGTCGGGGAATATCATCGAGGGAGGAGAGGGAATGAAACGAGCCTCGAGATCTCCGCGATCGGAATCAGTGAAAGAACGAATGGGAATGGAGGAGGATCGCGATGCAACTGGCGGATAAAGGGGTAAGAGGGGGTTGCAACGAAGAAAGAGAAGAGACCGGCCGTTGGGAGAGGAGGAAGCCTGGAATGGAGGTAAAAGCCCCGGAACACAGGGCCGTAAAAAGCTCGTCGTCGAATGCACCCCCGTTCTTTCTCCGCCGTTACTCCCTCCCGCTCTATCTGCCACCCTCCTGTCTCTGTTACTAGCGCCCTTTACCCCACCTTTGATAGCATAAAGCGGAGGCTGGGCGCGGCGCGGCCCACGTTTATTAAAAGCGCTTCGGGCGGGCAAAAAACGGCTCGAGAGACAGCTCGAGCCCTGTGTTCCCGCGTCGCGTCCGATCTCGAGTGGCCCGCAGGATCGTTTCGCGATCGATCGCGGGGAAGAAGTTGCCCGTGCCGGGGGTGAATCGATTTTCGGCCAGTAGGTACCATCGTATATACCAGTCTGCCTGCCAAAAAGCACCTTTCGACACCAAGAAATTCGAGGAAATCAGATGTCGCGTTGGAATTTTTCGTTCAATTCGAACTTGAGAGGATTGCGTAATTCCTGACGGGGCTTCTCGTTTGAGAGCGAATAATATCGGCCTCGTTAAGCGGTAAACAGAAGATTATTGACAGTTTCCCTGACTTTTTAATCTCTAAGAGCCGGGAACATTGATAACACTATGTCTTTCCCTAATTCGAAGGCGGTAGACCCCGAGGTAGTACGTCTCTTTTCATAGCACGGTACTTTTCCTCCTTCTACCGTAATTTTAATAGCCGAAGGAAAGGTTGCCCAGCGCAGGATAATTGGATGGTAGCCGAGTAATCACCTGAAATCACGATAAGGCCTCGCGGTCACGAACTCGAAGCGGGGGAGGGTTCCGTCGTTGATTGATCCTCTACGGCGGAAAAAGTCGCGGGAACCGGGCACTCGACAAGAATAATAATGCGTGTACGTGTCATTAATCGCGTGGCGCGTTACATCCGATTGGGCGAAATAAACATGACGTCGGGCCGATCGATAACGATCATTAATTAATACGCCGAGCGTTTTACAAAACTCGCCCGGGCGATTGATCGGGGAATCGTTGAACAGGGTATGGCCGACCAACGCGTTATATTCGGGCAAGAGTGATTTTCAAGCGTAATTATCTTTTCGCCGTAGCTCTTTTCCGCGCCGTCATTATGGGCCATGTTTTAACAGCGCGCACACCCAGCATAACTTGCGCAATTTGCTGGCGGCCCGCGGCCGGACCGATAATTAGCGTCCGTTTAATATGCACAATTATTACGGATTGATAATCGGGGCTGGCGCATCCATTACACCGGCATTGAGATAGATGGTAATAGGTTTCCATCGGTATTAGCTCTCTCTCCCATCGTGTTTCTCACTCGTTTCGAGCCCACCCTCCGTTCCCCGGTCTTCTTCGCCCCCCAAGCCCCTCTATCGCGCGCCCACGCGCATATAATCTCGCTTACTCGATCTGCTTTCATAATGGGTACGTACGAGCTAGCGATGGGAGCAATTCGATTGTTTCTGGGAGATTCTCGATCGTTACAAGATTAAGCTGATACCGCCGCGCAGCTCGGAAAAGTGTTTATCCGCGTATCCGGACACCGAGCGGATCACGCCACGCGTTTCGCATATCCGCGTGGCATTCGACGAAAAATGTGAGCGATCAATTCTATGGTTTCATTAACGATAGTTGCGTAATATTACAAACTGTGCTGATATTTCATCGGGCGCCGTAAACGAGCGTAGATTACAGAATATAACCGCTTATGGGATAAATGGAATTAATCAACCCGTGGAAACATAATATTTGACCAACGTTGAGACATTTCGGGGGGGGCATAAATCAAGCGATACATTTGTCGCCGTGTTTATCAGCGAATTATTGTCGCAATAATATTAGCACTCGAAGAAGAATAACCGATACGTTGGCCAGCATGTGCTGGCGAATGAATTTAAATGATTCACGACCGGTGCATTCGCCCCCTGCTCGTAAAAAAGCAAGCGCTCCTCGCGAAGCTATCGATAACACTCGCGAGATCGTCGTTTCCATCGCTAGCTCTCTCCTTCTCTCTCCCGCCCTTTCATCATCCCAATTCCCGTAATTTCTCTCTCCCCATTGGCCGTCTCGCTCCCGTTAATCCTCTTTCGCCGCACACGTCTCTGTCCCTCGCGTCGCTCGGCTCCCTTCTTCCTTTCGCGCTCCCACCGCTCCGTCGAAGCTCTATTTATCTCCGTTCCGCACCCCACGGCAGCCTTACAGTATCCCCTGCCACCACGGAGCCCGAGGGCTATGAAATTGAAATATGAATGCTAATGGGGTGGTTGGCTCGTGTCGCGTCGTATAATGTTACTGATTGCTGGTACGTCGGTCTTTTACCCTTCCCCCTCCCCTGGTCGCCGTACACCCTCCCCCGTCAGCCCTTCTGTTGCTCCGTTGCCTCGCAGATGCTCGGGGGTGCTGGCTGCTCGACGCGTGTTTCGCTGCCGGTTTGCTCGCGTGTCCCGTAATTGGAACTCCAAATAATGGTAGTTTTCGACTGCCATTGTACACAGCTTCTACCCCCGTAACAGGGATCGCGGGGGCGCGTGCTCGCGAGAGCGCGAACAGAGGAAAGACGCGGGGCGTTCCAGTCCGCCGCGAGCTTAAGACTCGCGAGAAACCGACGGTGCCGTGCGAGCGCGCGGGGGAATTGAGATAGGGCGAGGGGGATGGCGTAGAAATTTATATTTGTTTGTTTATCCACTGGCTGGATCCCCCGCCGCTCCGCGCCCGCACACCCGCGAGTAAACGTTTGCACGGGCGAAACGGGCACCGAGAGAGGCTGGATTACAAGCAGCCCGGTGCAATTTAAAATTAACCCGTGGAAACGGGGGCGAGCAAGACGCGCCGACGAAGTGTCTGTAAACAGACGGAGGGGGCCGCTTTTAAAATCGCGTGGGAGGGTGGACGTATCGCGACGCGTTTATCGGGAAACCGGGCGAACGGATCCGGTCCGTCGTGTTTCTGCGTTGCGCGTTGCAGGCACTTATGTTTTTCAGCAGGCTTTTCGAAAGAGACAGGAGCCTGTCAAATAAAACGTCTTTGTCCTTCTCTGGCACTTACCGCTTGTTACTGCCCCCTGCCACTTATCGTTTACGATTCCGATCTGACGACCGAATGGATGGTGTGGTTATCGCGAAAAGGCGGACAGCTGGTTCGCCCCGAAATGGAATAAGGGGAGAAAGGAGTCGTGGAATGGCGGAGAAGCTAGGGCTGAAGCGAACTCGTTTCTCGAATCGAAATTACAATAAAAAACATTTAAAAAACGGTACTGCACGACTCTCCTCTATAGGATAACTACTTCGATCAAAATTGAACATTGATTATTTCGATTTTTGTCCACTATCCTGACGGTGCTTCCGAGACTCGAGATCTTAAGTGACGCTTCCGCGAATCTTCTCGCAATCCGGAAAAATAAGCTCGCGCACAGGGAAGGAAAGAGAGGGTTGCTCGGTGGAAAAGAAAGAACGGTACAGGGGTGGAAGTTAAGGAGTGACTGAAGAAAACAGAGGGTGGAGTGTCTGCTCCTTTTCCCTGTCTCCTCGCCGGCTCGGTCGAGGTGTCGACTCATAACCAATTCATGAAACACCGAGAGGCCGACTGTTCTCGGGGGGGTTGAAGGAGGAACGACTACGGAATATTTATTTATCGCCGTCACGACGGCGTGGCGAACGATTTTTTTCCCCCCGAGCTGCCGAGGACCGAGGGTAAACCGAGGCTGGAGAGCGAGCCCGAGGAAGAGATGGGGAAGAGGTGGAGAGAGGAGGAGACGGGCGAGTCCCTCGAGTTGCGCGAGCACGAACTTAATTGAATTTCACGATACTTACGCCCGATCCCGGAGTAGCTCGCGGCAAATTGTCGCGAAAGCGAGTGGCCCTCGATGGCAACGAGAAAAGTGCTCGAGAGGCGGCGCCGCATTAATTTATTCGCGGCGTCGCGACGGGGCCGGCAGCGAATCGCGTTCTACTCGGGAGAACGGAATCGCGACACCATCTGCCACGATTTTCGCGCCGATCAAAGATTCCACCGCGACGCAGCACGCGATCCCTGTAAGCCTGCGGACGGTCGCCCCGACACGTTCATTCGTGCGAGTTTAAATATCTACCCACAGCAGAATAGAATTATTTAGCAGGGGTTCGTTCGTTTATCTCCCCTTTTATAGCCGAGTCGTGCAGCAGCGGACCGTTCAAACGCATACGTCGAGTTCTCAGGCGTTAATTAACGGCACAACGAAGGTCAGACCGCGAGGAGGGTGAGAATCGGGGCAATTGGGGATTTCCCAAGATCGTTCTCGGTTACGATCGCGAGACAATCGCGACCGATAATCGATTTCCACGTTCGCCTTCGTGAATGTCGATCGAAGGCTCGAAGAGCAAGAGTTCGATTCCTTTCACCGCGTCTTTCGTCGCACGTACCTTCGAAAATCGGCCGCGAACACAGACGTTGACCTATCGATTGCTCCCCCCTCGTCGGGTCTCCCTTGTAGTTTGGCCATTTTTTCGGTGATTCGCCATCCCCCGTTAGCTGCGACACTCTCGCTCCAACCTTTCCTGTCCCTCCTTCGCGTCGGTTCACCCCCTCGTTGCCGCTCTCTCGCCACGATGGCCTTCCCTTTTTTTTTAATCCCATCACAGAGTCGAGCGCGCACCGACGCGCCTGTCGTCCGGAGGACGGTAAATTAAATCTCGAATAAAGTGCAAATAAACGAGCGACGGGGGGTGGGTGTCGGCGAGGGACGCGGGGGAGGTTCGCCGGTGTCGCGGTGACTAGTGGCTGGTGGTCGAAAGTGCGGTGCAAAAAAAACGGCGGGATGAGGGTGAAAAAAACGTGCCCCACCCCCCCATCCTGCCGCGCTGTATAGAGAGGAGGTGGGAGGGGAGGTGCGGCGGATAAAAGAGCGAACTGACGCGAGAGTGTAATTTATTTTAATTAGAGTGGCTGCATTATGTAAGCGGATGAAGCGCCGATGAAAGGGGTTTGAAAGGGTCGAGAGATCCTGACACCAGCGTGTGCCGACCAACGTTCGCGCCCCTCCCTGCCCCTGTATCTTCTCGCGACCCTTGCCGTCCAACCCTTGCAACGACTAATTCACTTCTGACCAGGGTCATCCTGATTGAACGGGTGAAAAGATATTATGGAGGGAACATTGGGGGTACGTTTTGTTCGACCACCCTCCCGTTCAGCTACCCCCGACAATTCAGTCGTTTGAGAAATACTTTCGGGGAGCGGTGTAATTTGCCAGTCTCTCCTGGCCGAAGGCAAATACTTTCGATCTCACTGGAGATTCTATCGCAAGATCCGGGCGTATTCTATTCTATGTTGAATCCAGACGACGCGCGGATATAATTGCAACGAGCAACAACGGGGGGAGGAGAATAGGGTTACTCGCTCGTGAGGGGATGAATTTATCCGGTAAACGTCGGCACGAAGAAACTCGTCGACGCGATGCGCACCGATGCGAAAGAACAGAAGTGGTTCTCGGGACGCTACTCACGTGCCTGAGACACGCTCATCCCCAGAAATACCGCGGGGGTTGTTCCTCCTCTCCCGGCGGGCAGGATAGAGAAGCAGCGATCCCCGGCTGCTGCCTTACCGACACCTCTGATCTCGTTAGGGACGCATTAATTAATTTACAAGATGGCGGCGGTGGGAGCGATGACGACGACGGTATAAGAGAGAGGCAGCAGCCACTGTGTAAAGTCGAGATAGGAGGGTTAGGGGTGGCACGGCACGTTTTAATTACTAATTGAAACGTTCCCCTACCACCCAACCCTCGTCCTTTCTCCCCGTAACCGCCCGATCCCTGGTGTTTCCTGCCGCTTCAATCCTATAACTCTGCCCCCCCTCCCATGCCGTCGTCGTCCTCGTTGCTTCTTCACCCTCCGTCGATCTCACCCCCCCCCTCTCTTCCCCCCGCGGCTCTGTCTTAATATCCGCCTCCGTCGGGGGTACTTAATATTTTTAAATACTTTGCAGTACACCCTACGCCGTCTTGCCTTTGTCCTTTTTCCTTCCGTCTGGTCTCCCCCTCGTTATTTCCTGCCCCGCCGTCGGGGGATGGCTCCTTCGACCGCCCCCGCCGTTCCCACGGCGGATGCACCGCGGTGAAATTTATGACAAGGTAAATCCGTAGCTGCCGCGAATTAATTAATTAAAAACATCACGCCGCCTTAATGACATTCGCCCCTCGTCCTCGCTACCTCCCCCCACCCCCCCCCCAAAGCCCCGTCGCCGCCCCCTCGTAGACTCTTCTTCAATCTTCCGCGGCTTTCTCGGTCTACTAACCCCCCCGCCATTCACGCCGATCCGTCTCGCTCCGCGCGAACATTTGTTATGGAAATCACGGGCAGTTCCGCCGCCGCCACCTACGACAGAGCCTGGCTAATGGCCACTTTTCTCGTTAACCGGAGAAACAGAAGAAACGGGGGCGGCGCTCGTTTTTACGAGACACTTGGAGGTATTGTTGCCTACTGCATAAATAATCTCCACATCGGGTATCCTCTTCGCCGTTCGACGTTCGATGCTCCATCGAGACCCTTGCCCTCGTAACAAGGCGCGACGGGTTCATTAAGGGAGGAAAGACAACCCGGTACGTTTTTCCAGGGGCTGGTAGCGTGGGATTTTAACGGAATACTTATGTAAGCGGTATTTAAATCGATGGTGCCGCCTGGGAACTCTAGATTATGCAATGGTCGCTGTACATCTTTGGCGAACTTTTGCCGAGAGGAGCAGAGTGTAGGGTAAACTTGTCTAAATCGCACCTCTTAAGAACAAATGCTTGTTACATTTACAGTTATAAGGGCTTATGCTCCAGTCCGTTGGGGACGCAATTGTTCCACTGCGGGCAACGTAGCGTCTTTTGCTTTCATCTGAAACCAAAAATCGAACAATTTTTGTTTAGTTGACTCGACTTGTCAATAATGTGTGGCTGACCGTTGTTTACACTTTCTATCGCTAAGGGTGATTGTGACTGTCTTAGGTTAAAAGGAACAACAGGGGTACGATTTAGGCGCAGGTACGAATTAGGGAACCTTGCAGCGTAAAGTGTGAATCGACGTTAAACGCGATCGATGCGTGAAACTACACCCTCCACCGATACTCGGTGAAAAGTGAGCCGGATATAATGGCGGTAATAATAGAATTCAGATTGATTCGGCGTGGAAGGGAAGCTCGTGGCGGCGAGAAAGGGGGGAAAAAGGCATCTCCTGCGCTGGATTATTACCGTGGAGTCCAGGGGCTTGGTCGTGGAGCAATTTGAACAGTACCCCGGCGACAGCGAATCGGTTCGCTTCGCTCTTTTGCGAGCGATTCGTTCGGCTCGCTCTCCGTTCCGCTTCGTGCCGCGACGATATTCGCGCGCTCCGTCCGACGCTCGCCGCGGGACAAACGTGCGCTCGCGTTAATTCAATCGCAGTAACTCGCCGCAGAGTTTCTCGAGCCTCTTTGCCTGCCAATGCGCTTCGTGCCCGCGCGCGAGATCTCTAGAACGGTGGAAAATGTTCGCAAGACGATCGGCCGCGGGCGGGCGTGAATAATCCGCGATTCGCCCCGCCTCGAAACGCAATAATTTCGAGCGGCCGCGGTACGTTTCGTCGAGCAGCTGGAACGGGGCGTTATCGA
The DNA here is from genome assembly GCA_963971345.1 of Andrena flavipes. NCBI lineage: Eukaryota > Metazoa > Arthropoda > Insecta > Hymenoptera > Andrenidae > Andrena > Andrena flavipes. The sequence continues at coordinate 3,139,293 of OZ020482.1, forward strand.
GGATCGCGATAAGTCGCGTCGATTCTACGCGTTCCTTCTTCTTAATCCTTTGCCGGTAGAATTGCTTCGCATCGCACGATACGACACGCGTGACTAATCAGCGTCCACGCTTTATTGGACTATAAAATGATTATTGTACAATAAACTATGTGGCACCGCAGCTGTGCTGTCCCTGAAAAGACGAGGGTGGCGAGTTCCACGCGCATTGCTCACGGTTCTCATTTAATTTTACGATTCAATGCGGAGAGTGTTTGCTGTTCGAGGCGAAGCGGTGTAAGCTTACAAACTTCTGCTCATCAGTTTGGGCAAAAATCAAGCTGCTCCACTGCCGGCCAATTAAAGGATAGCCTTTTGAATCGCACGAGAATATCGGCCAGCGGTACGGCGCGGTTAATACGCACGCAAACACGCGCGCCACGGCAGGGCCTTCTCTTTTACGACTCGCGGCACGTTTAACGGTCGAGCAAGCTTTTTAATAATTCGCCGGCCGGTAATTAGTTCGTAATTTAATGAGGCGGCCGTAAAACTCCGCCCGTGGGCCAGCGGACGAGCGACCGCCCCGTAATTACTTCTCCCTGTACATATTTCACAACATAATCGGCTGGCCCTCTGGCAGCGCCGCGTTATCTGAGGCCATGCACGGCGGGAATCGAAAGATGGGTATACAATCCGCCGGGCGAAGAGCATTGGGCGAAAGCGGGACGTGTAAAGTAGTGGCTAGCGGATTCGTTAGCGAAACCATCCACCAGAAGTGGAATAACGAACACCCGACCACCCTTTCGCTTCCTGAAAGATGATCCCACACCGGGCAGCGATCTGGAAGTGGTTTTCAACCGCGTTGCCGTGGAAATTCACGAATTTTCAGCGCGCAGTTGGAGGCAAGTCCTACGGAACATGAACATTCAGACTCCGAGCATCGTTCATCACGCCGAGACCTACATAATCCGAATACGCTCCGACATTATGCTCGACACGCTACACGACACATTCTCCCTCCTCCGTCGTGGAATTCATCCAGCGCCAGGCGTACACGGTGCTGCTGGAAGCCCCCGTGTACGATCGAAAGTAGGCTAGCCGCGTTTTCCCTGGGACCGTAATTCACCGATGTGTTATCGATGCCGAAGCTACATCGGCAACACGTGTAAGATCGAAAGTAGACAGGGTATCGTGGGCCCTGTGGCGCGCTCACGCTCGCGGTTAACAAGATTCCTACACGCGATCTCCTCTCGAGGGCTGTTTCGGCCGCGAGGGGTTTAGCCGCGGCTGTATATACGTGTCCCGTAAAGGGTATACAGCGTTTAACGCTCGCGATAGCAGGATCCTCGGGGCCGTCTTCCCCCAGGAATATACTGCCGCCATAAATCAGCGGTTCGATCGGCGACGGTCAGCCGCGATCCCTCGATCCTCCTCCTTCCTTCGCCCGGTCCCTCTGCTCCCCTGTCCTCTCACGTTCTTCCTGTCGGTCCCGGCGATGCCGTGCCACCAGGACGCCCATTAACTGCCTTTTTTGCGCCGTCTAATGACCTTAAAGCGGCCACGGTTTACGAAGCCATTCGTTAGGGCCCGAGGAGCGCGTCGGTAATCGCGCGAGAATGCGGCTCGCCTCTCCGCGGGCATTGTTGCGTACGACCTTTTTTCTTTTCCATCTTTCTCCCTCTCTCACTGTGCTTATTTTTTCTTTTAATTCCTCTCTATCTCTTTGGACTGCCCTCCTCTTTCTTCTACCATCGAGTGGAAGGAAGAACCGACTTGAGCGACGGAGGAAGTTTTGGGGGACACCAACTTACCGCTATAGCACCCAAGTAATAATTCTATTTATAGGCTAGGGTGGCTCTTAAAATTTTTTTCAAGATTTTCTTCGGGGCACCCTTTTTGAATTATTTGGAACTATTCCGGAGTGTGCCCCGAAGAAAATTCAAAAGTCGAAAATCAGAGCCACCCTATTGTAGGCAGACACCGAAACACTTCGATACGTTTAGTAGATTCTCGCTGGTGGAAGCTTTCTCCATGAAACGAGGAGACTTGTTTCTCTACCCCGAATATAGGAGATTTCTCTTTCTGCCGGCAAACACCCTCCGCTCCTCGAGCCCCCTCTCGTTTTTCTTGTTACGTAGAGCTGGAGGTAAGGGAGGAGCAGCCGAAGAAAGGGCGAGATAATAGTGGAGAAGCCCGGCACCGTCGGCCACGCGAAATAAAGCGACGATCGTAATCCACCACGGGCTTTTCAATTACCGGAACTCTTCCCTTTCTCCCGCTTGTTCGTCCCTTCCTTCCTCCCCATTCCTCCTGGTTCGCCTGCTTCCACTTTGCCGCCACCTCTTCCCAACGCGCTTCCTTTCCGTCCCTCTATCTCTGGACCCCTATCCTACAGTTTGACGGAGCGATAAAAATGTTTCCTCGTTCCTGTCCCCCTCCGTCGTAGATATTCCGAAGGCACTTTATAGCGGGCTCGTTCTGTTTGCTTCTTATTTCTCAGCCGTTTCTTTCGCGGTCCCCTCCCTACTCCGCGTTGCAGCTGATGTCGTTTTTTTCCGAGCCCCCTGCCTTCCGCGTCTTCTTTTCAATCGACCAACGAGTACACTTTGCCCTCTCGCACGGCGCATCGAGAGTCAGCCGGTCTCGTAAAAGATCCCGGGCAACGCGGGGCCAAAAATCGGTGGAAATCCGACGACTCGATCGGTCGACATTCCCATCGAGATGTTCCTTCGTCGACCTCGTTCGATGCTGGCTCGTATTCCTCGCGGTATATGGTGATTGGCTGGCGATCTTCCGACGATTTCTTCGTGTTTCACTCCTCAGAGTGAATTTCCTAGTATTTCCAGGATCATAGAACTATTTCAACCGTGGTTCGTTCCGGGGGACATCTCTTAGGAAGCATCTAATCAAATACATTGGATACCCAGAGAATAGCCTGTATTCGGACAATTCCAATTTCTTCTACCAACGGAAGCTTCCACGGCGATAGCTCGTAAACCGGAAAAGCTTGCAACCGATCGTCGACGAACCGAGACGAATTTAATCTCCGAAAAGTAACGGCGATCCTGCGCCCCTCGATCGTTGGGGGGGATCGAAGGGAGTCGGTGTCTGTTACGAGCAATTTCCGCGATGCATCGTTGCGCGGAACCATCGTTAGCCGCCCCTAATGGAAAAAGAAAAAGCAATCGTCGCGGTTTCTGTATTCAATAAAGCCCCGGAGATGGGGGAGGCCCGGCGCATCGGCCGCTGTGTGTACATATAGGCGTGTACGTGTGATCCTGACCGAAAAAAGGGGCAGCACGCGGATAGCCTGCGGCCGAAGAAACGAAACGAAACGGAACGAAACGAAACGAAAAAGCGGAAAACCGAGCGATTCGATGCATATTGCGTCGGTTTGCCGTTTCGCGATAGCGATACATGGTAGCGTGTACGCGCGAGGCCGCCGTAAAACCGTCGCTGTCGTGGTTAGAAGTAATTGGCCGCAACGGTAACGTCGATGGGAAACGCAGCCGCTTCGAGGTCGGCCGAACGATAACGATAACAATAATATCGATCACCCGGCTTTGCGGCAAGGGCAAGGGACCAGGGAGGAGGGGTTGACTAGAATCAGAGGGGCGAGAGGGAGGGAGGGTCGGTTGGACCAGAGCCGTGTCTCGGGGGGTGGTGGCGGCGAAGCACTCCGGGGCGCGTTGTTGCATAAAATTGTAAAGCCCGGACCGACGGTGGCGGCGCCGAGCCGAGATAGCTGCAAACAGAGGCGAGTTAATTTAAAAATGCAAATTCCACCGCAGGGCTCCCTGGCCCGGCCGTTGAGTGGGGACAGGGGCGGCGGGGGCGGAGGGGGAGGGGGGAGGGAAAACAGCGAGCAAGGGAAACGAGAAAAAGAGGGTACGAGGAGAGCGGGCGTGTGTAGCCGGTCGACGAGAGAAAACAGAGAGAAAACAGCGCGCCCCAGGCTCGAAACGAGAGAACGACGTCCCTATTTACCGTGGTGTATCTATAAATCATCCTGTCGTGGGTTTTTGTGCGATTCGCGACACCGTTCGTCGCTTGTAACGCGGAGATGACGATACATCCGGGGGTCTCGCTTCCCCTATTTCTGGGCGAGAAAAAGATTTCGTCACTCGATCAGTTTTTTTACCACGGTTAATTCGCTTACTATTCTTAGGGTGGAGTCGGTGTGATTTAGTGCCTCGATGTTGGGTAATAGGAATTTATGATAATGGAGGATGCTGGAAATTGGTAGATGATTAATTACACAACGGATTTATGGAATATTCGAATCATCTTAAAAGTGTTATTTATTCCTGTTGCTTCGAGAAGGGAACTTGCAAGTGGGAAGGAGAATGTATTTCAGGGATCAATTTTACGACGCAGGCAAGCGTAGTTTAGCCGTGACGTTGGTCAGGCAGCAGCCGGCTGTCTGACTAGGGAGCGTCTGTAACTACTGTGACGCAACGCGTTTACATTGATAACCTTTTGACTGCTCACGAAAACATTCAACAAGGAGTTTACGAGCCTTAAAACAGTATAATCAGATTTATATAAATGGGGAAAGGAGGATCATAAATTGCTGCCTTGTGTACAAAGTCAATTATTCCTTTTACCTCGGAAAAGGAAACAGTATCCGGTATTTTTATCTGTTTTATATTTTCTCTATATTTGCAACGGCGCGACCAGTTTTGAAAACGGATCACGGCACATGACATTTTGATTTCGACAAAGTGGAAACTGAATTGCGCAGCTCGCTTCTCATTCTTCTCCTATCAGACACGCGATTCTCGCGGTCGACACACGGGAAAAGCGAAAAAGCGAATTTCGGCCGAATAGCGTGGCAGCAGGTAGCGGTTCGACCGCAGCGCGCGGAAATAAAAGTTCGCGTTCACTAATTGCCGCGATGATGGATGCGGGCGGTGACCCAGTGACACGTGGTTGATTCTGGAAATCGGTTGCCAGTATCCCCGGTGGGACCATTAAAAATTCCATGCATCCTCGAGTGAGGTCGCCGTCCAATGTAGTCATGAGAACCAGCGGAATTACGCCTGCGCGTCAACTTCCCCATGAATCTTCCTCGTGTCAGGTCGTTGGTCGTGATATTTGATAAATAAATCATCGATTATCGGTCGGAAGAAGTTCGACTTCGGCGCAAGACAATTCCGGTGGAATTAATAAATCTGAATATCGGAGAATCTTAACAGGCAACGTGTTATCCTGATGGTTACATGATTCTCGAAACAAAAGAAGATTAACCCCCGATGTTCCCTGAAACCGTCTGGTTACTCAACGAATCGATTCTCGTCGTTTGACTGCACTGTCGGACAGGAATACGTTGCCGGGAAGAGCCAGCAATTTGCCAGCCACAAATTAAACGTCCGAAAAGAATGCATTTCGTGATCCGATTCCCGGAGAAGCTCTTTATCCATGATCCCCCGAGTAGAGGAGACCGATTTTCCCCGAATGTGTCGGGTCGAGTTGAGAACCTCTGAGTGCAATCTTGTACCAACTGGGGTTTGCGGGGTCTTGGGAGACGCGACTTCGGTTCGTAACCTCCTCTCTCGAGGTCCTGGCTACGACGATGGTGGAGTGAGGAATAGGGAAACAGGCGGCGTGGGTTGGTCGAGGTGGAATACCGTGGGGTGAGTAGTAAGGAGACTACTTGCCGAGTAGTGGGAGGATGGGGGGGAGGTCGGGGGTGGAAAGGAAGGAGGAAGAAAGAGTAGGCACAGGGGGGATGGGGTAGTCGGTGGCTTGGGATATATCCGTAAGGTCGGGGGGGGGCTGGTTCGGTGGTGTGGGGTGTGGCGGTGGTTGGGCTGAGACGAGGCGCCGTGGTGAAGGAGTCGCTCACTCACTTACCACCCTCATGGCTCCGACCACCAACCCCAATACCACGCACACCACCGACCTCCTCTTTCCCTTCCTCGTCACTCCATCCTCTCAACAACCGCCACCACCATCTCTGCCTGCACCACGGCGGCTGCCGCTGCTGCTACCTACTGCTTGCCAAGTTGCCTGCCTGCCGGCAGACCAAGTCCTCCCTAACACTACAAAGTCTATATATCCACGGTGTACCCAACGGCCCACCCCGCCTTTCTGCCTCTCACTCCTTTTCAGGCCACCCCTTTGAGAGGTACCGACCCCCATATTGATCGTGGCGCGAACCCTCTTCGCTGGAAAGGCTGCTGCCGCGCGATCCCGACGGGCTCTAGGTGTAAGTAAACTTACGCGAATGAAGGTCGGGTCCGGGTACGTATGTACGTACCGTCGCTTCCCGGGCTGGAGAGCACATACGAAGGAAGCAAGAGGTGAGAAATGGCGAACAGGGGGGGGCAGGAGGGACAAGGAGGATCCTCGTGACGGAGCAGAGAGTGCTTTCGGTGTTTCAGCGCGGGGGGGACGGGGAACGATGCGCTCGCAACGGGGCAGATAAGTCTTCTGAATACACCGGGGAGGCTGGTGTATGGAATTGCGGGGAAGAAAAAGTATCCGGGAACGATGGAGGATGCCTGCTAACCGATTGTGTCGGGAATATTACACGGTCCGCGAAGCACTATAAATACACAATGCAACGGCATACAATGGAACAGGAAATTAACCCCTTCACACTGCCCTCCACGTTTTCCAATACGATCCGTACCGAGTGGAACTGAACTGACTGACAACTGATACAGGGCCTCGAAATAACATTGCCCGCATCTACAAACGTCGTTGATTAAATTGCCTCGGTGAACGCGGAATTCCTCAAGGGGTCGGACGGATTAAAAGACACCGCGTAAAACTGTTCGGTGAAAGTGCCTCGTTCCGAAAGCAGAAACGGTGGATGCTGCTCGTCGAGCCGCGGCATAAAAATTCTATGACGCGCGGAAACTTTGGCAACGGCGATTCATACGGTGCCCATTATCCGCGCGGAGCCAGCAGCCCGGGGTTTTGCGGGACTTATCTCGCGCTAACCATCTTCGTTCCGACATAAATCCAAGATCTTCGAGATTCCTCGCATTTTTATGATAATGCACCCGCGCCACTTCGTATTCCTGTCGCGCGAGATGCCTCTTCCGTTCTTCCTTCGAAGGCGAGGATCGTTCTCGGAAATATCCAGTCGAACCCGTTCCCCTCTCGCGACCGTGTTTTCTTTTTACCGTCGATTTATCCTGGAAGGAGCGGCGAGGCGCTGCACTCCTCGTCAGGCTTTCCTTTCCAGGAACACGACAGCCGTAACCAGACCGACTCCCGTGGCCTTCTCGCCTGGATAAATAGTGACTTGCCATTACCGGGTAACGAGAGAAGGGGTGGGTTTCTCCGTTGCCCCCGTGGGCAGTGGAAACCGATATCTCTCTCTCTCCCTCTCTCTCTCTCTCTCTCTCCCTCTCTCTCTCTCTCTCTGCTCCGAGTCCTTTTCGTTTCTGGAAAACTCGAACGGGGCACGTAACACGGCTCCTCGGGGGATTCCTTCCTCCCTTTGAGAAGTCGTTGGTACGTGAGCGCGTGTGCGTGTTTTCTTGCGTCTTTCCGGGAACGGGGATTCGTTCTCCCCTCGACTCTCTTTTTCCCGTGTCAACTGACGTCGCTTCCCGCCCAGAAACGAGACACCCAGGTGAATCTTTCGATGTCGTCTCATTGTCTGCGCCGCGTGCCTCTCGCGCGCGCCTCCTGCATTTGCGAGATTCTGCCCACCCTGGGACTCTCGGTGCGGAGTCTAGACTTTGATTAGAGGATTGCATAGCTTAGGGTGGTGTGGGGCGGAGGATCGAGTTACCTCGTGTCGGCTGAACCTCGGAGCAACGGTTCAGCGAGGATCTAAATCTCCACCACCGATTTAGGAGGGCAATGATGCCTTCTGATAAGTGCACATTAGGGTGGCTCTTATTTTTTACTTTTTAATTTTCTTCGGGGCACCCTCCAGAATAGTTCCAAATAAATAAAAAAAAATCTGGAAAGTTTTTTTTATCTTTTTCGCATATTTTGGTATATGCCCCACCCTTAAATGTTTAAAAAATAGTCCTTGAACATAAAAATTCCATTTTTTGTGCGCCTTCAAAATTTGAGGGAATTTTTTTTTAATTTTTCGGACTTTTTTCGAGATCTCTTTGTAGCGCGAGAAAAAGTAATACAATATAAAAGATTTTCCGTTATCCGATCGAGCTCAAACTTTACACGGATTTTTATTTAATTATTTGGAACTATTCTGGAGGGTGCCCCGAAGAAAATTTGAAATTTTTTTACCGAGAGTAAATAAGAGCCAGCACCCTAGTGCACATGGAATATTCTATCGAAGCTACCCATGTAATTCAAGTCCATTGAGAGATCATCATTACCCTTGGCGAGAGGAACAGATTCCACAGGGGTATATCAAGTAATAGAACGCCATCGAGCTCTCGTTGCAATTGCCGGGCGCGATTAGCCAGCTGAGTCGCACGAAAAGAATGCCACTGCGCCCCGAACGGCCCTCTAAATCACTAGCTACCCTATTTCGTTTCTTCCCGCGTCGACGCATGAATCCTCGAGACATGGCTGACGCTGGAAGGAAGGGATGATGCCGAGAAGGCGTCGGGGTAATGGAGCGAGCCAGAGGTGCCAGTGGATGAGAGACGAAGGGTAATTGAGAAGAGGAGATTTACTTCGGGGTCGAGAGAGGCTGCGAGAGGGTAGTTTACGATGTTGCTCTGGATGGGGCGAGCAGTTATCGGGGACAGGAAAGGGGCTCACGCGCGCACACCGCTGTGCGGACGAAGAGGAAGGAGACACCGTCATTCGCCGTATCGGCGACAAAACTGTCGCTCGTAAAACTTCCTGCCGATAATATCATCGTTGCCGGGACCTCGGTATCTCGAAGGTATTGGCAGCAGGCTTTTCGTCGTGCTTCACCAGGCAACTGACGTTCACTCTCTGTTATCGTCCCTATTCTATGGAAAAGGAACTCGAGGGGGTGGATGCTCTGAGAATTAATAGGCTCGATTGGGTCCCGATAGTGGCTGATATGAAAGCGTAAATTCAGCTAAATCGTTTCTTCGCTCCACGTAGAGAGGGGGGTGCTTGGGGAAGCTTGTTGTTATGCAAATTTTCTAAATGAAACGGCGATTTTTTTATTTTTACGTCTAGCACCTTTTAACCGAGTCAACGGTTTTCCGTATTATTTGCTTAACCTCTTTCGCTCGCCGTGGAGGAAGAATGCCAGAGGAAATGCAAAGAGGGGCGCGTAATTTAATTGCTTCCTGGAACATCGAGGGGCAAATATTTTATTCAATCGAGAGACGAGAATGAGTTTGATCGTTTCGCCGGTCGACCGTTTTCGTTACTTTCGTTCCCGAACCTTGAGATCGAGGTATCGCCGTCTATAAAAAGCTTGGATGAAATCGACAGGATCGTCTTAAGCCAGGCGAAAGCGGGCTGTATACGGCCTCGGCGAAAGATTCTCCGTGATAAAGCTTAACGCTCGTTTTATGACTCTCTCCATCCAACAACCATCTCTTGGCGAATACGCGCATCGTCGAGCATCCACGTAACTCTGCAACGATTACCTTTATCTGACAGTGTTTGCCAGCGATAAGGAATCGAAGCTGTTACGCGAATAGGTTCGGCCAAACAGAGCGCGAACTTATTTGCTCTGTCTACTTGAAATACACCGCTCAAGTGATTTTTGTAATTACCTAATAGGAGACCTTGCAAGGTTTATTCGAGAGGGATTTTAAAATCTCTGGTATCACTGTACCGTACATTTACTGTTATCAAACATAAGACTGCGATTTGCTATGCTTAACAACCTTGTAACAAATGTAAAACGACCACGAGGCAAAAAGCACCAGCCTAACTTCTTTTTTGCCCGTTCTGTTGCAGAGAAACTCGATATCGCCCGCCGAGCGCGAGAAGTACAGCAGGCCACGAAGCTCTCCAGACGCTCAGCACCACGACCACCTGCACCTGAAGAAGATGAAAAAGGAGCACGACAAGGACTTAGGCCATGTAGGTATCCGGGATAGTTCCCTTTGCCGTGCCACCGATGGTTATTAATTAAGACATACACGTTTGCCCCGATAGCAAAGCGATGGTGAAAAGAGCGACCAGGATTTGGTGGTGGACGACGCCAGCGAAGGGCCAGCGAGTCCTGCAGCGAACGGCACCTCGTCGCCAAGGGAGAACGGCCTGGACAAGCTCGGCCCATCCTCGGTGCCTTTGAGCAGCCAGGTGAAGAAAGAAGTGCCACCACCGTCGCCGAGAAGCGGTACCAGCAGCAACGCCAGCACACCCTCGGCCAAGAAGATGGAGGAACGGGAGAAACCGACCACACCGATCTCTAAACCTGTCACACCCACGTCTGCTGGTACGTTCTTTCTCGTTGTTGATACAGTAATCGATTAAGGGGGCGAGTTTAGTGGATAACTTTGTAGTTCCACTTGCATCAAGGTAGAAAATACTGTACACTTTCGCGAGCGCAGGAGAAACGAAATTGATTGTGAAAGAACAGTAGGCCTTATAGCTTTCCTTGTGTGCTCGTTGTACGTCGGAGATGGAAAATACTTTGCGCGTCTGACGATAAATGTATGGTCGACAGGTGGTAGCAGCTCCGGGTCCGGTGGTCTGAAACCATCGAGTTCCAGCAAACCGCTGGTCTCGGCTTCGGCGGTCGGCCCTTATCCGCCACACTATCCGCCGCCACATCATCCACCCGCAGGACCTCATGCGGACATGTTGGGTTATCCTCCGGGAGCCCTGAATGGATATCCCACAAGACCGCCTCTTCAGCAACTCTACGATCCTCACGGAGCCATGAGGGCACCTCTTGGACCTTTCGGCGTGCCCGGTGGCAAACCGTAAGTAACTCAACCCTTACTATCTTCTTAGGCGTCCACTCGTAACCATCCATCCTCGCGTTCCCTTTCTAACTTTAATTCTAAGGGTAAACGCAGCGATGATTCTAGAAACCACGCCTAGACGCAGTTCCCTAGTTTCCACAGCAATTCAATTCTCTCTTACGTGTTCAATTGCCTTCCGCGATACGCGCAATTATTTCCCAAGCTGCTGAAGATACGGAAAAGGATCTATCGTTTCTTGGGAAAATCTTAGCGAGCGATTAATCGATAGAGCGATTTATTTATCTCGCGAAATGTACCCTCAGAGACGATCTCTTTTGTTTCGCAGAGCGTACAGTTTCCACGTATCGAGCGAAGGACAGATGCAGCCAGTGCCCTTTCCACCTGATGCTCTAATTGGACAAGGAATACCGCGTCACGCGCGCCAAATAAATACCCTGACACACGGGGAGGTGGTGTGCGCCGTAACGATCTCGAATCCGACTAAATACGTTTACACCGGTGGCAAAGGATGCGTCAAGGTCTGGGACATCAATCAGGGCGGCAGCGGCAGCGCGAAACACGTTTCGCAGCTTGATTGCTTGCAACGAGACAACTACATCAGGTTGGTTAAACGTTACCGCGGCACATGACGCATTAACTTTCCACTCCGTCTAGCAAACGCGATTCGCTACTGAATAAATCCTGATCACCGCACGCCGTGTACCATTACGGTCACGTTTAGCAAAACGTATGTTACGCGAAATAATTACACGACCCCCGGCTGGCGTCGCCAGTTCCTTTATTCTTGTTTCTCAAATAATCTACCTTCCGAGATAAATCTGGCCTGAAAGAAAGTGAGTCGCCGAGGTCGATTAACCCTGTCCGTGCTGCGGGCACACACCCGAGCACGTACACTCGGAATGCGTTACGCGCATTTAAAGCCTCGGCACCGATAGGCTCCATTCACAGGCGCTGTTTTCAGTTAATACTCTAATTATACTAGGGGGCAGCTTTATAAGCACATCCAAGGCTACTACCCTCCTTCTCCTCCGCACCACTAATTATCATTGTATCGTCTTATCGTAGAAGATACTAGAACCATACGAAAAGATGACTAGCGGTGAGGCCTGGCTGAGAAGGTGGGTAGAGCTGCTTGGCCTTGTAGCCACCTAGAAAGTTGCTCCCTAGAATTAGCTAGAAGTGGCGGAGCGTAAACTGACCAACTGAACTGTGTTCCTTCTCCTCTGAGAACAGATCAGTGAAGCTGCTACCAGACGGCAGAACACTGATAGTCGGTGGTGAGGCCAGCAATCTGAGCATCTGGGACCTGGCGAGCCCAACGCCCCGGATCAAGGCGGAACTCACCTCGAACGCACCGGCGTGTTACGCTCTGGCCATCTCCCCAGACTCGAAGGTCTGCTTCAGCTGCTGCAGCGACGGCAATATCGCCGTCTGGGATCTCCAGAATCAGTCGTTGGTCAGACAGTTCCAAGGGCACACGGACGGCGCCTCGTGCATCGACATCTCCGCGGACGGCTCGAAATTGTGGACCGGCGGCTTGGACAACACCGTCCGCTCCTGGGACCTGCGAGAGGGTAGGCAGCTCCAGCAGCACGACTTCACCTCGCAGATATTCTCGCTGGGCTACTGTCCCACGGGAGAGTGGCTGGCCGTGGGCATGGAGAACTCCAACGTGGAGGTGCTGCACGCCACGAAACCGGACAAATATCAGCTTCATTTGCACGAGTCCTGTGTACTTTCGTTACGCTTCGCTACCTGCGGCAAATGGTTCGTCTCCACCGGCAAGGATAATTTACTCAACGCGTGGCGCACACCTTACGGTGCCTCGATATTCCAGGTAAGTTTGCTCAGGTGGTTTGTCGGGTGAGAAGTATACTCGAAGGAGTGTCTTATTGGATGGGGCAAAGTTCAAAATATGGAGGTCATCGCGGACTGTTGAACTCTGGAATATTAGGTTTCTAGCTCTCAATTCCTCGCATACACTTTGTATATAAAACGAAAGTTCTTCAAGGGATTCGAAAGCAAGTTTCTTCGCGTTTAAAGTCCTAGCGTCATTAAAAAAGAGATCAGTTCTTATTCATTCCATCGACACTCCATATATTGATCAACGTCGCGTATCCAAAACACTCGTCCTTCGATTCTCAGCGAAATTCAATATGTGTGTCTGAAGCAGTCGACTGGAGACTAATGGAATGAATTTATTCGCACTGTTACAGTCGAAGGAGTCCTCGTCCGTGCTGAGTTGCGATATTTCCACCGACGACAAGTACATCGTGACGGGGTCGGGCGATAAGAAAGCCACCGTCTACGAAGTGATATACTGAATCGTCCACTTGACGCTGCGCTTCGACGCTGGACACTATCGGATGAATCATGCTTTGATACTACTCTTGCGCGAGAAAAATTGAAGGGCCGGCTTCCCTTTCGAACAAAAGGAAAGAAGCCTGTTCCGACAACACGTACGGAAGCTATGGTCGACCGAGAAAGACCACTGGATGATCTCCATCTAGCTCAGCGGAAGGAAACTGTTTTTATCGTGAATTAAGTGATACGTCGACAAGTGTTATATTTGTTAAATCTGGATTGCCTGGCAGCTCTTCGTGAACGTACAAAGACAGTCGAAGCTGTAAAGAACTGATGTTATATTATATAGGTATAAATATACATATATATGTATTTGTATAAATTTATATAAATTTATATAGATATATATATATTTATAAAGGTGGCAGAACGTTTTAGCTATTTAAGATTGTATAGAGCGCATGGTTATAAATAGATTGAAGGACGATAATTGAGTGAGACTACGCGTGTGATTGTTCCCTCGGGTGATTACGTGGAGCTCGGTCGTGTTCGACTTCGAGGCATGAAGTCGCTTGTGTAATATGTTACTAATGTAATATAGAGTTTTACGGTTTAAGTATCGTGCATGTGAGACTGCGAGAGACGCGGCGTGTGCGAGTGTTATCCGACATTTTCACGTGCTTTACCATGGGATATGCCTGGACGGTTTGTGGAGAGGAAGGGAGAGCACCAAGCTAGCGTGTAGACTCGTCAAAGTAGGAATGTGTGTGTCGTGTTGCAGAATTCTACATAAATGTATCGAGCAAACATGTAGAGGAAGAGCGTCTATGGTGGATAGCGTCTATAGGGCTAACGAAACAATCGATGTAACTCCGATCGTGCTGAGCCGTGCTAAAGGAACCTGAGACGTTGCGTGACCCTCGATATTTCCATTGCAAAAGAAACATAGGAAGAAGAAAAGGATAATTTCTACTCGTACGCCAAAGCCTGAGTTCGAACATTGTTCTTTCCATTGCTATTCTCCGCGTCGCCACTACCGTCGCGCCTATGTTCGACAACTATGCAAGCTCTATGAAAATGCACGGGAGAATGAGAGGAGGCGAAAGTACGTTCGATTTCCCGACAGTTTTCAGTAGCAGATACCTGTATGTAAACGGACGAAACTAGGAGAGACTCGAAGCTTTCTCTGTCGCGTACCTCGATCTGTATCGCACGAAAGAAATCCTGTTATCCCACGGAAGGCGCAAGATTTTAGTACATCGTACGCCGTTCGCATGGAATCGCGCGTCTCGAACTGGTTCTCAAATAGAAAATCCAAGCCGAATATTTTTATGACTGACAGCCTTGTCACGATGAGAAAAATAAGCATAGACACGAACGTTTCGCTCTCTTCGCATGGCAAACCGTGTGCGATGTACTGTATATGTTGTACCATTGTAAGGAAGCGAAAGATTCACTCCTGTCCGCGTGTAATGAAACCTATATACGTACTCGATGGAGATACAACAAAGAACTTAAGGGATGAACGAACGCCAAGTGCGCGCCGTTTACTGCCATTCCAAGGCAAGATATGTCGTACACGAATTAGAGACAACACGGGCTACGCTCACAGATGACACGTTTCTTTGCGAGATACTTTTGCGCCTGTCCCAGGATGGCCCTAGGTTCTGACCGAACGACACCCCAGTCGACGAGAATATCGTCTATAATCGTGATTGAATTTGTATCTCAACCAAGATCAAATTGCGCATTTAAGTACATACGGTAATAATAAAAAAGGAAAAAGGAAAAAAAAAAGAGAAAAACGGTTTCTTCATGCCTGTGGAACGGCGTATGAAAATCTTCTAGGGTACTAGGTAGCGCGTTTATTATTCTCGGAACTGAATGGCGAGAAAGCAGGGGATGCATAACGGAGAATTTATATTTTGTTACAGGATGACACACGTTTTACATTCGCTGTGAGCGTCGTAGAATCGACGCCTGTAGACTGCCGCGTGAATTAACGTTAACGATCGCGAAGCGCGCATCGTAGCGCGGGACGGGGAATGAATTAAAACAGGGAACCGAGAAAGGAAGGCCAGATTTTCGACGATCACAGCTACGATGATAGACCAATAGAAACAACGATACCTCAAGAAGACTCAATAGTTAATTATCTCTTACGGATTAACTTGTACAGAATCGATATTCTTTTACAGTGAATGATTACGCATACCCACGCAAATGCATACAGACAGACAGAAACATAAAACACTTACTCACCCACACGCAGAAAGACGCACTTAGGGAGAGGAGCGGCGATAACAGAAAGGAGGACAGTGATATGGCGACTAGACATCCAACGCGATGATTGATAAATCGTGTCTCGTATTCATTGAATTGTGTGTCTCCGTGCTCGCAGATTTGCGCGCCGTGTGTACGAAAGTAAAGAGAATGCGTTTCTAGCAGAAGAAAAAAAAAGACAAATGTTAATCCTTTCCAAGCACAGTTCATGTTGTTCCTATAGCTACGCGAAAATTGTTTCTTTCGACAATTAAATCATCTATATCTATATACACGCGAGGTTTTATTAATCATCCACCCCTTCCCTCCTATATCTAACAAGTCAACTTTTGTAGGTTGGTCGTTACTCGTCTATTTCAAGTTTCTTTTCAAACAACGGTTATGTAAGTAATAATACATAGGGTAAGTGTGGGTATTACTGCAGACAATTAAGATAGGTTAACTTTAGAACCCTTGATACGCCGTTGAAATAAATGAAAGGGCAGGGTAATAAGCATAGTTAATTAAAAACAGATTTGTCGATTAATCTCATTGCAGGAGTTACTGCGTGCTACTTACTAACTTAGGACAAATATCACTTGTAAATAGAAAAATGATTTAACTGTATTTACTACAATCAGCAGAAACGAGTAATAATTTAAATCTTAATAATTAGTAGTACATAGTAAGTGAATACGGTCGGAAGAAAGGTTAGGTTGCGCAGTCGTCGATCCGCAGTAATACATGCACATGGTGTAAAGTACTGCGCCTAATACTGCTGTGAGAAATAAAAATTAAAACTAAAATGTAGACGACTGATTTACTGTTTTTCTGAAAAAATAACTATTGTTCTATCGAGCAATAACGCTACATAACATGTATTACTGTAATAACGAAAATATAAATGTTTTTTAAGTAAGTGTTCATGACCGCCATATCAGGAATCGACCAAAGTTTCGCTTTGACGAATTTCAAACTACGATAAAAGAAATAATAATAACTTTGCTGTACATATTTATTAATAATTATCTGTAATAGAGTTTAAAATAATTTTATCAAAACTTATCAAGAGTTTATGTACTTTCCAACATTAAATATGATCTGTTTTAGAATGTACGCAGTAATCCGGGCATCCGCAGTAATACCCACACTTACCCTACTTCAAACGAAACATTTTACATTCTTAGAGTTATAATTACTGTTATCTTATTAATAGCTTAAACTGAACTTGCAATAGCGACATACCGGCCAGAGGATAGTAGAGGGTACTTAAATAAAGAAAGGTATAGCAACAATGTCGATTACAAGCCTTTCACGTCACTTCTCGTACTCGTGATTGCGCCATAATCGTGTGCAACACGATGCAAAAGATAAAGAACCAGTATATACCTTGAAAAGTAATGAAAATCGACGTGCTGCTTTGAGCAAACTTTGGTTAAGGGTTCGATAACTCAAGCGGACAGTGTCGCCACCTAATTACACGAAGCCGATAACTGCACTAACCTCGAATTTTAGCGGACCGCATCAATATGGCCTCCGGTAGCTGGTTCGCGCGCCCGCTCGCTAATGATTTGAGCAATTTTTTGAGGGCGTGCAGGTGTACGTTGAAATAAACACTTAGCCAAGATGAATATGTCAGTGGAGAAAAAGAAGTACCCGTCGGCGTTGCCAACGAACTGGCCGACGAGGGAGGAGACTGCCAGAAAAAGTCAAAACCAATTGTCATCCACGGGGAAGGTTGACGTTTATTACTACAGGTACGTTAAGTCCGCGAATACTTTCCAATCGAAAGATTCTAAATATAGACGGGGGCTCGTAATGCATATGAAGTCAATCGCAAACGATACCGGAATATTTATCGTTCAATTCTAACCTCAAGGATGTATGTTTATAAGCACTGGGCTGTTTTTTTTTTTCTTTCCTGCAGCCGAGGAGTGAGGAGCGATGCGTCGTTGGTGCCACCGATACGGCAAACGGCATCCATTTTTAAACAACCAGTGACCATCTACAAGACCCAAGAAGGAAAGGTGAAGGACATCAAGCATGGGAATCAAGAGAAACCGAAACAGGTTAGTGCTCGCTACTTGCCCCCTTTGCATATACACGTTCGACTATTGAATTGTTAAGATCCGTTTGATCGATGTTTCTCGCTGTTAATAATTCCCATTTAAAGAAGACTACCGTAAACGATAGACTACTGAGATTCTTTACCTCGTCTACTGTGTCACGTATCTGCACATCGTATCGAATATGAAATCTCACTGACTTGGTACTAATCGCATCGTACCTCCCTTCACACGTACAAGCAACACCCCGAGAGTTAATCGTGCGATCGTTGTAACCGTAAACTCTTTAATTTGTAATTTAATTTATTGTGGCACTTAACATTATTCCTTGTAAATTCTCATGGTACCAATCATCGAATCGTTCGTTTAGGAAGGAGCCGATAAAACTGATGGCAAATATGGCTCCCAAGATAAGCCTAAGCAGGTAACATTGTTCGATGTGCTTATGGAATCGTTATTGATTATGTGTTTGTTTGTTCCTTTCTCTCAACGGATTTACCTTGTTTTTGTATGAAATGTCGATGGGAAGCTAGTCGCGATCTTTGATCATTTCGGAAGCAGTTACGTAGTGCATGCGCCCTTAGGCCGTTCTGTGTTTGTGCGAAACATTTCACAGGACGTAGATCTGTAACAACCGTAATCCTTTAGTGCGATGTATAGAAACTATTGTGTCGTTTAAATGTTTCTCTGTGACGTTCCTTTGACCCTTACACTATGTATAACGCATTCAACGTGATCCGTTGGAAATTCACAAGATTTAACAGTAAGTTGTAATTCTGCCTGTGATATGAAGTGAATATACCTTGCTTTTTCTAATTAGACCATTCTTATGCGTGTTATCGTGATTAGTACAGCATCTCAGAGCCTGTCAGCATTACACAAGCGCAATACTTCTGATTTTGCAGTTATTTTGGGAAAAGCGTTTGGAAGGTTTAAGGGCGTGCGACCCGGACGGTTATGAGTTCGACGGAATGGATTTGCCGAAAAGTTTGAAGCCAGTCGGCCCGTACATTACGGAGGAAACGTTGCTTCAGAGCGTGGCAACTGCACTGCACGTCTCCTCTCACCCGGTCACAGGCCAAACGGGTTCAAAAACAGCTTTAGAGAAGAATCCCGGGGTATTTCTTAATCCCGATCAACCCCTCGTACAGGTAGAATAGATATTTAGATACCGGATAGAGTGCTATCCTACTGTCAAGTCTTTGAAACCCCGCAAGAATACGTGTTATGTGTTACGTGTTAAATATAACTCGCGCACACCCTATGTAACGTAAACAATTATGTACTGGAGGTTTGAAAGGGTATACTGGCGGAAACAGTGACGACTTCGACTGTACCATTCAAGTCGGGAGCATTACTATCCCCGACAAACGGAATTATCCTTGTTTCAGGCCGTCTCGATAGCGGACGAGGATATAAAAAGGCAGGAAGACCGAGTTGCCCTGGCGAGGAAGAAATTACAAGACGCACTACGGGCGATCCCCTCGTAAGCTGTACAATTCTTTTTAGCTGTATTCTCATTCGCTCATCCCTAGTCCTAAGTTCGTTATAAATTATGTCACACCGATTTTTATAATAAATGTTTTGTAAAGAAGCATATCGTGACCACGCTGCGGAGTTGACGTCCCTATGAATCCCTTTAACTTATCCTTACCTCACTAAAAATCAGTTCTCGGCCGTAGTAATAAATGGCGCACCTGCACCGTTATCGCGGCAATAAAATGCACCGGCCCAAGGAATCGGTAGATTTACGGGGTTATTCGCAAATTTCGGGGAAACGGTTTCGTGGACCGTGATAAAATCGGTGGACGGTCGAGGAGGAGGGTTCGTGGGCAGGTCAGCTGCCCCGCCATAAAATCCAATTTCGCTTTTCGTTACGAGCTGCTGATAATACCGACGGTTAAACACGGTGCTTATTCGCCATCTGCCCGGATTTTCGGTGTACACAGAAAATTGAGAAGGGTCTCGCCCAGTCAGGAGAATTTAGGAATTCCTTGGATCGCGGTTCGACAAGGTTTGCCGGGAAAGGCGCTACATCTGGCTTCGCACGGACCGGAAACCAGGCCGCACGAAACGATCCCCGAAGCGGGCGGTTCCGTGCGAGGAAAAGCAGTAACACGCTTACCACGGAGCCATATGTGGCATTCTATTAATTGCATCCGACGTTTCAACACTTTTACATTGATCTACAACCCTACCAGCCTTGAAATACATTGTTAATTAATTACTCACCCTATCGCGTATTAGTATTACTAAAAGGAAACTCAAGATAGTGATATCGAAGAACAAATATGTACACAGTACCGTAAAGTTCGTAGTATATACCGGAAGGGAAGGATGTGAACTATTCATTAAAAAAAACTGAATCGAAATTTAACAACTTACCAACTCGCGAAAACCTTCTCTCTACGGAAATGGCTGATCTGCTCGAAAGAAGAGACGACAGCTGTTTTAATTCCACATATTTTGTGAAATAGTCCCCCAGGACACGAAAATAGGGGAATCTGTCAAAGCAGTGAGAATAGCTACTCGCAGAAAAGAAGACCGTCGATTTTCTCGTCGACTACATTTCCGAAGCATCGTTCTCAGCGGACGACGGTAGCGTGCAGTTTTGCACGATACGCGCGCACCGTCGTCTGGGAATGGGTGCGTGCCCCGGGCCTCGCACAAAAGAATGCCCGGGCAGGTATACGGACGTCGGTCTTCAGGTAAGCACAAGCCAGGTAAGCCAGGTGGTAACCTCTTTTTTTCACTCCGTGCCTGCCCTCTCCTCTCTGCCATTCCCCGAATCCCGACCTCCGTCCTTTTCTCATCGCCGCTCAACAGCTGTTTCCCTGTTCGCGAAGGGTCGTTCTCCCTTATTGTCAACTGGCCCCCGGCGCGACACGGGGGAAAGGGCGAGGGAGCGGCCCCCGGCCCAGGCACATGTCCCACTTTAAATCGTTGTAATTCGCCGAGCACGTTTCTAGATCCTGTCTAATCGGCCTTACGTGTCTCGTCTTTGGACGCGTACGCGTGTGCGAGCTCGCGGTGCCGGCGAAGGAAGTCTGATCGAGGATGTGACCTGAATATTCAGAACACATTGTCAAGGATACGGCGGTCAGAATCGACCTTTTTGCGCCGCCGTCAGGACGGGACACGTTTCGCCGCCGAGCTACGTTTGGCAAACTGTCGAGACGTAGGTAACTTTTGACGGGACGTGTAATAATTTTGGGGGATTTATGCGTCGAACGTATAAACGGACTTAGTTATAAACATTTTTTAAATATTGGAGCGTCTTTAATACTTATTATACTTAAATAAAACACATTAATCGGTTGTTTATTTTTCTTTACTGCCATTTACAAATTGCCGAGTTTTCCGCATCGCTAGAGTTACCTAGCCCCTTAAATCATCCGCTGATCTCGAGGAACACTACATACCCCTTTTGTTACGAATTTCCTGTGCGAAAAGTAACCGCGCAACTTGGGCGTTATCTAATAAACGAGATTTCAGTTTGATTCGACCATCAATCCGTTAGAATTTCCACGACAAAGCGATGGAACGGTCAGAACAATCGAATGCATTGAACTGTATTCATTTCATGAGTGGCGCTGGTATCCGGTCGGACTTAATACTCGCTTAAACGCCGTTGCGGTTGATGGAATATACGCGTTCGCGGTTAAACGGCATAGAAGCTGTAATCGGAGGCGAAAGGATCCACCGTGTCGTTTTGTTTCCCTCGATGGTGGT
Organism: Andrena flavipes; assembly: GCA_963971345.1. Classification (NCBI taxonomy): domain Eukaryota; kingdom Metazoa; phylum Arthropoda; class Insecta; order Hymenoptera; family Andrenidae; genus Andrena; species Andrena flavipes. The sequence continues at coordinate 3,160,441 of OZ020482.1, forward strand.
CGTCGTTGGGATTCCAGCGGAGCTGCACGGACACCAGGTGCCTGTGCTCCTAAGCAGATCGAATTCGCGCGTTCCTGCCAGATTAGATTCAGTTGTTTTCGCGTTCCACGCGACACGAGCGGCACAGACGATTAGAAAAGTGACACCGCGCGAACGATCTCGCGGTGGTTGAATTTCGAAGACTGTCGCCACCGAGGCAGAAAACGCTCGCGCACAATTCTCCCGAGATCATTCGATGGGAACTTTCATGACGCTCCTTCCCATGATGGCATCGCGGAAAGAGTTATCAAGCGACTCTTCTGCTGGCTTTCGAGCGTTTATCGCGAATCTCTCTGCACCAGCACCGACTAAAATTGGATGGGGAGGATTCTATCTGGCGCGTATCGCAGATTGTATCTCTGGTTATGTCGAACCGCACTCGTGTATAAATAGAAACGCTAGTATGTCCTGCTATCGATCCCTCGGTGCGGGGGTTCGACCGAGGATGGCCGGGTTGACCGAGCCGCGCATCGGCGGCTTTCCACCAGGAGTTATTGGCTGAAAAGCATTGGAGATTTTCAAGGAGACCGTATTAAATGCATACCGAACGGATGGTAAATTGTTGGCCATCGACGGTCAGCTGAATCACAAAAGACAGATTAACCGTTGGCTCGTAAAAGCATCGAGGAAAGGAATAAACGTTCGGGGGTAGGCATTATGGAATGGCCAAGTAACCGTACAGTAACGCAATAAAAGCTGCAAGCCAGTCAGTTTAGGCTCGAAACTTTGTCAGTAAAAGTATATGCGTTCGGTTCAAAAGGAGGATCGGGAATTATATTGGGTGTATGAATTACAATGCTCAACAAAGATTTTACAGCTCTCTTGTACCAATAATGGTACAATGATCTGTGTATTTTCCTTCGGTAGGGGAGACCGGGGCTAGTTGACTAATTTTTTACATTTCTAATTTTTACTACGTCGAATAAATTGTTAAAAATTTTTTCACTCCTTCACAGGGTTATTTTTTTTATTAATTATAATGGTGTTAGTTACTATTTGGAAGGGTTGAGAGTTTGAGGTGGGAGAAGTGGACTTAAGCAGCTAAACTCTTTGCCTCGACTGCATCTTGAGGATAAAAAATGCAATTACTAGTGATATTCCCATCCTTAGTTAAGTAAACCAGTTCGACAATGTTAACATGTTAAGGGCCGTACGTACGAAACCTCCACGCACCGGATAAAATAAAATACCGTAAATTATAGTGAATGTATCACGTATCAAGCAGTACTTAGTGGGCAAAAATTCATAAATAGTCAAAACAAAAATATTTACTTCCGGCCGACCTTTTTAGATTTTTCATTCTTACCTGATCATTCATATGCTTCAATATCGCGAATCACAGCATAATTTATTCCATAAAAAAACAATTATATGGAATTAGTCAACTAACCTCGTTAATCAACTATCCCCGGTCTCCCCTATTCCTTCCTTTGTTTTTCATATTGCGTTCTTATAACCATTCCTCTGATTCTGATTCTACTGGCTCGCAATTATATCCTTATCTATTCCTCGTCATCACACGTTTAAATTTCAGACCCCTTTTTGCTGTAACCAGGTTTACGAACACACCGCTTCTCTTGCTCGTTATTTAATTGCGCTATCAAACAACTTCGCGGTAACACGGCTGTAACTGGCCTGCACACAATTACCTGCACTTTTTTGTCGTAATATATACCTTTCCCCGTGTTTTGCGTAACAAAGGCGTTATAGTAATAACATTTAAATGTAGCGTTGCCGGGATCGTTTTAACCGAATGGAACGTTTCATTTTTCAGTCGGTGCCCGAAAGGAAACAATCAATTTCGGGCGAGATCCAGCGGATAAACATCATCAGCTTGCAAAACGCCTTCGAAAGGAGGCGTTGGTCCATCGCTCTCCACGGAAGAACAGCTGGGGGACCTTCGACTCCCAACTGCTATACGTAATCGATGTCGACTGACTTTCTCTCTCGTGGGCCCGCCAGACCAGGCGGCTGGATAGGAGAAGACAGTGTTCGCAGGTTCGTAGTTTCGATCTTTTTCTTCAGAAACCACCGTCTGGCCTTCGTCCTGGCAGCCCGTCCAAGCGTGCACTGAAAGTACATTCACGTTACATTTACTTTACGACCCCGCGAATTAAAACATCAGGCGAGATCGCAAATCAATTAGGGACACATAGGTATCTCGGGAAGCCCGAACGATTCGGCTTGCGCGGCCGAAATTTCCTTCGCGTTGCAGGGAAACGAAGCGGATCCCACGCGAACCAGCAGCTGACGTTGATTTTCACCGACACTCGAAGTCGTTAGACTTCCGCTCCCTCGTAGGTTCTTTGCCGATCCAGATGCACGCGCGCGTATACATACACGGCCCGCGTGGAAAGGTACACACGGGAGGCCCTTAAAGCTCGGCCATGGTTTCCGTCTGGGCCATTGTTCGTTCCGCTCCGAGCCCAGAAAAAAAGTCTCTCCGATCGAAATCTATTGAACCGCCTGAAAAGCGAGCCTTTTCTTCTCCTTCGCCGCGTGCTCCCTTTTTCTCCGCGTCCTTCTTCGCTCTCCGTGGCGCCCTCCTCCTCTCTCCGCTTTCGAATCGACCACCTCTTTCTCTCCCTCTCCCGTCTGTCTGGGTCTGTCGCCGATCCCGCGGTCTCCCTCTCGTTTCACGAGCTTCAAATTCGTCAGGGGTGTCGCAAGATTCGTTCACGGCGAGCGTAGCCCGCGAAATGTCAGAAGCGTACGCGGCCCGGGAGCAACCGCCGCTGGTTCTCCCGCGAAACGAGTTTCAAGGCGAGAGAAATTTTCGCGCGACGTTTTCTCACGAGGGGGAGCTTGTCACGGCGTGGCGGCGAGCCGATCGACTGCGATCTCCCTCGATCCTCTCGATCTTAGCACTCGTGAGGGGGAGCGATCGAGATCGTGGGGCTTCTATTTGGATAAAATTCTGTTTAGAGATCATGCACGCGTGTAATAACGCATTAAGCGTGTAGAATCTTGTTCCAAGTATACTTTGGGAGTGTGACAGCCGATTTCCAAGAATTCCAGGACGCGTCACGCGTTCTTGAACACAAACCGTGGTTATTTCGCAGGGTACCTGGAGCTCTTACAAACGCATCCCACAAACGGACCCGTTCAGCATTTTCCATTTCTCAGTCGGTCGAAAGTGCCGGCTATAAACACGAAGGGCAGCGACTGCATTCTGCAATCGCACCTGGCCGCAAATAAATCTTCCATCGAATTCGAGGCGCAAGCGGCCCGCAGAATGCATTCCTAATCGCCGTGAAATTTCTGCACGGAAATATTTCACCGGGCTGCATTCCGCGGAGAAAAAGTGTCGATGAAAGTATCGCAGTTTGTGGTATTAGCCTCTACCAAAATATGTACCTAGTATAAAGAGAAATTTGCATCGAACTGTAAAATCGTCTTCTTTTAAATGTGAGATATCAAGTCTCTCAGCTTTTCACTTTTATAGACAGAATATTATATTATTATAAGTATATAGTATATTATATTACTAAATCTTCACGGCTTACAAAGTGGAGCTTCCGCTGCGCTTAGGGTACGTTTATGTTGGAGCTGCTATAAACGATCAGAGCGACGATAAGAGCGATGCATCGAAATACATTATATTGTTTTATAATGGAAGTGTTTACGATAAAACGATAAAAGCGTCGAGAAACAAATATTTATTTTTCTTCGCTGCTATCGCCGATCTCGTCGACATATATTGAGAAACCTTAAACGACAGAAACAGTAGGTACTATTAAGACAACTCCGCTATTAAATGAAAGGAAGATACATATTTTCAAGCAGCTTTTATCGCCGCTCTGATCGTTTATCGCAGCCCCAACATAAGCGTACCCTTACAATGCAATTGCCCCCTTGATCACTCAGAACAGTTTTCTCACGTTCCGTGTCGCACGACTCTATTCTGACAACTAGGCATCGGTTGATAGAATCCTCGTGACGCTTGCTTTTCCTTCTCCCGTACCAGAAGCCTCTTTCGTGCTTCGTTCCCGGAAAGGTGGGTGAAAAAATGGAGAAAATGGAGAAAAAGGTGGTGGTCAGGGGGCGCGGATAGGTGACAAGTGTGTTATGGCTGCGGTGCGGAAGCACATACCGCGAATGGACCGTGGAGCATGGTATATTTAGAGAGGCCGGCAGTTTATCCGCGCTATCATCGTTTACTATGCTATTTATGTGTTTTCACCGTTGTGCAACGGCCTTATGGCCGCTAGCCGTGCCGACGCTCCACCGTGGACGCCGTTGCGTGGGCGTTCGCGCGATTTCGCGGCTAACCAGATATTGGGTGATAGTCAATCAATATTATCGGTGTTGCGATACCCTGGACGTGCAGCCACGACTAAGCTCCTGTGCTTATGCGCCGGAGTGACGGGCTAAAGAAATCTACGCGATATCAGCGCGCCATTAAGCCTCTGACGAAGCCAGCTGCCATGCTGTCGAATCGGTAGAACCGTATTCCAAAGGAAAGTTAATAAGGAAGGATAGAGTTCCTCTATCCTCGTACCACCTCTCTTCTTATATCTGCTTCTGAAAGGAAGGTGAAGCTCCGCGGCTTAAAACCCAGCGTTGCAGCATTAATTACCGAACAATATATTCTAGACAGGGGCTGAAGGACAAGGGAGCAATCTCCGTTTCTCAAGATCCAAGAACAATCGAGAGAAAAAGTCCCCTGAGAATGAAGTTCGAAACCGTTACAAGGATGCGCCTTGACACGACGTCTCCCTTGTCTCGTTCTACCCTCGAGTAGCTCCCCGTTTCCAAGCATCGAATTAAAACTCCGGTCTCGTATCTCTAAATACCACATGGGGGGATAGATGGTTCGTACGATATCGAATGGGTGCTCGCTAGCGGCAATACGGCCCTGCCCTTCAGACACGTTCCTCGGCGACAAGGCGTGCGTCGCCTCCACCGTCGTGGTCGTCGTCGTCGCCGCCGCCGCCGTCGTCGTCGTCCTCGCAGTCGTGGCCGACTCAGAGGCCAGCAATGCGGTTCTCCCCCGTTGCACCCCGGCGATCGAAATCGAACGAAATCTCCTCTCTCTCTCTCTCTGTGCCCGACTCTCGCGTATATCTCATGCACAAGCACACGCGAAAGCATTCGCGTTCCACGCACAAACGCGTGTTAGAGAAGGTTCGATGGTGGGTTATCGGTTATCGCAACGAGGCGAGATAGGACTCTGGCTTATTAATAATGAATAATTTAATGGTTCGCATCCTCGATGACGTCATTGCTGCGCCTCTTTGTTATGTTTCAACAAATTGAAATCAATTTCTGATGTCGTTTCAGTCGATTTTCAGAATAAAAGTGGTGTCACTCGATTCCCCTTTACGCGACCGTTTCCTTTGACTCAAAATCGCGGTACAGATTTAACGTTATTGCGAACGCAGTAATGTTTTATTAAGTGACTCAGAGTTTAAAGTTCTTCGTTGTGCTGAGAGCTTCCATTATCTCTATCGCGAGCGTAGGCCCAGTATTCCCGCGCGTAACCCCAGGCTGGAACCCACGGACGCGGTGTCCGCGCAGAAAAATGGCCAAGGTGTATTCTGCAAACGTTGGCCGCGCGAACGGCCAGCGTGCACGGCGAGGACACGCTGCCCCGCAGGAGTTGCTGCAGTTTCGCAAAGCAACGACAATGATCGCCGTGGAAGGCAACCGGTTGCACGCGCTAAAAATACGACGAACGACGCGGAACGCCGAAGAGGAGTTAGTTAATGCGCCAGCCGGCCAGAAACTGTTCTGTTCGTTATTAAGTTGAGCGCAAGAAGGCCTGGACGCTGGCGCCGGTCCCTGGAACCCCAGCTACGAGACCGTCGGTGGCCAAAGTCGCCCTTCGGGTTAGGACCCGCCGACTAACTGCGAGTGAAAAGAATATAGTGAAAGTAGGTACTTGGGGCATATTCAAGTGGTGTATGCAAAGATCCTTTTGAAAGCAGCAGTCCCCAAATTAAGCCTACCCCCTCCCATAAATAAGCCTACTTAGGCGAAGTTACCTGCGTCCAGGTAACCAGTTCCACGGAGTTTACTAATATTTTTCCGCCGAGTTCCCCGGTATTCTTGATCCATTCCTGTTGCTCGAAACGCAGGGCTTCGGTGCGCTGCATGTGGGGCACGGGCAGGGAAATGGGCTAACGCGCCACTGTCCAGAAGCTACACTTAGAATACCTACGTCTCTGTAGCCTTCGCTCGGATTACACTCGAGTGTGGCACAGTGTTCGAGCTCCACTACTGTCAGGACCTCGCCTGGCTCCTTCCACCCACGGTCTGCTCATCGTCGAGGGTCCTTGGACGGGCCCGAGGACGCTTTACGGGAGCAGAGTCTGGCTCCCCCCCCCCCCCCCCCGTGCCCGTTTCATCGTCCCGCCGTCGCTGTTCTTCGTTATCGTAATTACTGGCCGGGGCGCTCGCGATGGAGATCTGTCGAACCGATCGCCGGGTTTCGGGTGCGCCTGTAATCTACGCGGTAGTGGAGTCGGTTGAACGCGGAGGATCCAAGGATGCGTGCGCGACGTACTGCCGCATAAAGAAACACGTTTTTAAAGTATGGCATTATACGGCGTAATGTATAACATCAGGCTTGATAAGATATAAATGTACTATAGGCCGCATCGTTATTGCTCGTAATAAGCCGCGATGTTGGGTGTACGCGCGCTGCGGCTCCGGCGTTCGGCCGCGGCCGAACAGTATCGTGTTGCAACATCTTGTCTCGGGGCCGGGGCTCTTTTTCGCAACGAGACCGGCGGTGAATCTGCGAAAATGCCGGCCAGGGAAACGTAGATCGGAAATCAGAAAGGCAACCGTGACTGGCGCTCGCGATCGATCCGGATCGCGGGAGTTTCGCGTTCAGAGTCCCGGCATTCTCGCCCTGCACGGAGTCAATTTCGAGGTCTATCGTCGCGCAACGTGCCCCACTTCGCGCGGTAGTAATAACGTATTTGTTTATTCCGATGGTTTAGTAAGCTACTCGAATTTGATTACTTCGAGCACCGCTCGATACTCGGCGCTATACAGACACGCGTGTTCAATGCATCGAATTGAATTCCTCCTCGGTCGTTGAAAGGGAGCACGGTGGGCACCGTAGTCGCCGCGGCGCTCTCGTTCCCGCCGCAATTACATCAGAATTATTGCCGTCATCGATTATCAGCTGATTACACGGTGATTACCGGGGCAATTAGATCGATGAATAAGCGTCGGGCTCGCACGTGCGCGCACACATTATTTTCACACTCGAGTTTCGAGCGTACGCCGTGCCGCGTGTATATGGTCGGAGAAACCACCCCTTCGGGGTATATGTACACGGTTGCGCGTACGGGTCCTTCTGCCGCGCGCGTAAATTGTCCATCGTCTGTCTCCGGGGCCCCTCGGCTGTCCTGCTCTCGCCTTGCCAGCGATGAAAAAGAGACGATCGCGAATATAGTTTCGGGAAAGCACGTATACACGATAACTCCGAGGTATTTACGAGCGAGTCGGGAGCACGAGCTGGCCAGAAGTCGGCAGGTGCTCGTGGCAAAAGGTGGCGAGGCCCGAGACAGCCTTGGAAGAGAGAGAGCGTGCACGGGTCGTTGCTTTCGGCGAACGATGAGAAACAAAATTAGTCGCCTTTGCCGAACGGACTCACCTATAGGTAGATCCCGTCCGCGAGAAAGTTTCGAAGGCTTTGCGGGATACCTTTGTTCTTCCTCATTATTTCGACGGGCCGAAGGTGATTTGTCGAGTGACTGGCCGTGACGGACGCGACCGGCGAGTTCTCGGGATTCTTCACGGAGCCGTTTAACAGATTTGTGGCGGGGCTGTATAGTTTATTAGGTAGGTACGTCTAAGGGCTAAGTGACTTTCGCCGAGAAAGTCTCTTTCGGTTTCTATATTCGATACACTTACGCATTTCCTAGATCCTCTACCATCTAGAAAAATATCGTCGTGGTTAGCGTAATGTAACAGCAGATGAAATCGACCGATTTCCTCGAAAAAGCATCGAAACTTTCGCCGCTCCAACGGATGGCAGCTACTTTGTTATCTCGAAAAACCGCCGCTGGACAATCTTTACGGCGACGGGACGTTAAGAGCGTTCAAATTTTCGTCCGTGATTGTCCATAATAAAAGTTAATATTGTACATTCGTGTGCCGCCGCTGCCCGGGCAAGGGCAATAAAAGTTTCTGATATTCTGGAATTATTTTCTGGAGCGTCGTCGGCTGTCCTCGAGAATGGAGGGCACCGGTCCCGATCGTGTGGGCTCCGACTAAAAATCGAGCAATCGCTCGGGTCCGGGGAGAGGACGAAGGGTCGTCGGCAGAGAACAATGGGAACACGGTTGCACCTCGGTTCAAGGTCCCGCTGCGGTGCATTTTAGATCGGTTTAGTCCGAATTCCCCGCGCCCTGGCGTTTTCGCCGCTCTTTAGCAAAACCGCCCCGGCCAGGCAGGTGCAACGCTCGCGCAGGACCGTGATTTTGCGGATTAAGAGGTTCGCGCAGGTATCGCCGGTGGCAATTACTCGACGTCGCGTATCGACGGCACTTTCGACAATTAGAAGAAAGAAGGAGGACGAGTGGCTCCTCTCCTTATATCGTTTCGCCTCCACACACGCTCCGAACTGGTTCGCCTTTTAAAAATTTATCGCGGCGCGCGCCTTTAAAGCGGAGCCCGAAGGGAGTCGTTCCTTTATTAAGGTGTGCTCTTCAACACACACGCGTAATGACTCTTACGTTTTTTGCATTTACGCTTGGGAATGGAATTTTAATGGCTTTTTCTGCAAGAATTAACGATCCCTACGTTTCCCCTCCTTTTTTTTTTGCCCCCCCTCTTTGTATCGACGAGATTTACGCTTTATGTTAATTGCAAGGCGGCAAGCAAATTGCAACATTGACCGCCGCGGTTGATCCGCGATGGACGACTTTGTTCGTACACTCCTGGAGCCCGGTGGAATCATCGGCGACGGAGTTCAAGGACGATAGATCGGGAGGAACTTAACCTAGCTTAACCGATTCAGAGCGAAGATACTCTTGATACCTCGATTACGGAAAGTTAACCATTCTACGATGCAGTAATGCTGCCACTATAGTATGGTGCAGCCTGTACGGACGACGAGCCTTGGGACGCGTTCTTGCAGAAAATGGACGGGCAGTGTCTGTCGAGGATCCATCGAGGCAGAAATTCTATTGTACTGGACGGCATTTCTCAAATATGTTATATTGAAAATTCCAGCGTGTTACAAAAGGGTGGCGGTATGTGTGTTACACCCCGATCCTCGTGGAATGTGTTAACACAATCGAGAGTGTAGTTTAATAGAAAATTCTAAACGCCTCCGCCGAAACGCATCCACGGATTGCATTATTTTTAAGGGGGCATAGTATTTAGGGGAGAACGGGGCTAGTTCATGCAGATGAATTATCTCGACAACGTATAAGGGAGCGTGGGGTATTAGGTACAGTCACCCTATCAACTTCACCCGCAGTGGGGTAAATTGATACATTTTGCTTTCGTTCAAATAACATTTTTTCATTCATTTTGTATTTATATTCTCAACTTTTCGCTTACTATATATAAAAGAGGAAGAACCAAAATATATTTTAGCATATTTGTTATTAAATAGTTAATTCAAACAAAAATGAAGAAAATTGAAAACTGAATAACGTGTCAACTATCCCCGGTCTCCCCTACATTGTTCGAAAATTAGGCATTCTCTATGATTTTTTTTCTACATGAAAACGAAAAGCTAGAAAGTTGGGGTTTGTTCCAAATGAAAGATCATTGTTTGAAAGTATTAAAAGAATTTTTATTTTAAAAAAGCACCCTCCCTCCCCTTGCTATGGGGGGATTTAAAACGAAGGGCGGACTATCGAACTGTAGGTATCGATTTTCGACACTGAAACTGTAGGATTCGACTATAGCGAGGGTGCTTTTTCTTTTAATAAAAATTCTCTTAATACTTTCAAACAGTGATCTTGCATTCGCAACAAACCCCACATGTCTAGCTTCTCATTTTCATATAGAAAAAAATTCATATATAATCCTTAATTCTCAGGAAAAGAAAGTACTAGGTATGCCCCCTTATATACCCGATGTTTTGGGTCACCGATCGCATAATGGTAAAGAAAGAAGTGATCCAGATAAGTAAGGGGGTCGTAAAGCGGCGTCAAGAGGAGCGGCACGTAATTAAACCGTACGAAATCGCAGTCCTCGAAGGGAGGATCTTACGTTCGTATCGATACCGCGCCACGGCCAGGATTTCCTTTGAAAATACTCTCTCGACGTCGTGTTTAATTTACGGCGTGATAGGAGTCTCAAACGATCCAACTACGGTTTACGACTCGAACGATACCTCGCTATTATTTCTCGAGAGTCGTAAATTTCCTTCCTGTTGCATTTCCCTTGCGCGGATGCGCCGCGATGGTTACACGCGCCTCGAAGAAGTATCGGCGAGCGCGGTTCGCTAGGCACCCTATATGCACGCGGAGGTCGTTGACGGAAAGGAAAAGGGTGTTGCACATCGCGAGCTACACCGTCGTGAACGATCCCATAGGCGTTGCGAGAGAACGCTTTCTGGTAATGCAGCATCGCGTTCGGGAGAAACAAGACCAGAAAGGATAAATCGAATCGTAGAGGAAGATATCTGGTTGAAGTTGTCGAAGGGGTCATTTTTAATAAGCGAAAGAATATCACCTGGGAGAAAGCCTATTTCCTAAGTAATAGTACGTATAAGCTGGAGGGAGGTCCTAAATTTAACGTATGTTCGTTAAATAGGAATCGATTTTCCTAAGAGTGGATTTCGATCGAGGGGGCGCGTTATAATCGTTAATCAAAACCGTAGCCGAGACAAGAACTGCCAGTCACGGGGTAATTAAATGAACAGAGCCCTCGACACCGACGGAATGAAACTGCATCCCCCTTTAAGCAGACGTCTCGCGTTATCGCGACGAGATGGAGCTACGATTCCCGGAGTTCGCAGTCCCGGGCATCGGAATCACCGTGCCGTGGAAAATCGGTGGTTCTAGCTGCTGGGATCCATAGGGAAAGTTCGCGAAGGCCCGAGAGAAGAGGGCACCGGGCACCGGGCACGAGCGGTAAGCACGGAGGGGGTTGCAAAAGCCGGTAGGGACGAGAGTGCACGCGCCCGTATCCGGAGGCGAACGAAGCGCGGCGCTCTCGGCCGGTTAGGTGCGCTCGTACTTTCTGCGCCGGTTTGGCCGTGAGTGGTGGGGAAGGGTGGCACAGCGGCACGTGACCGGAGCGGCCAATCGTAGCCACGCATAGCCGGCGTCCGGCACATGGCGGCGCGCCGGCTGTAGCACCCGCAGTCGCAGTACGTCGCAGTCAGTCGCAGTGGTAACACGAGCGAGAGGGTAGTTGCACGCGCCTGCCTTCGAAAGGAAAGATCGCGGTTGAGGGAGAGAGAGAGAACGAAGGAAGGAAAGAGAGAGCGCGACGCCCCTTGCCTCCGTTTTCAGTGCTTCAGTCGCGCGACGACGCTCTCGGACGCTTCAGTCAGTCGGTCGGTGACGAAGCTCCCACAAACGTGATACACGCGCCGCTACGGTTACGTTACGTTACATCGTCCCATCGAACGGGGAGAACGAGAGCGAACGAGACGGGACGAGGCACGCCGAGGAGAGGACGAACGAACGAATTCTATACAACAACACACGCGTATAATATCGGTTTGGGAGCGAGGTACGCGAGAATAGAAGAAAACAACACGAGCGACGACTTTGACGGTTTGCCGGGACGAGCTCCTTGATAAACCACGAACCTCGATACGAGGCTCTGCTCCGACCAGTGCGAAAATATCATCGAGAAGGCCATTTTCGTCGCGCTGGCTTTGCACGCGGTGAAGGAAAGCGCGCGCGAGTGAGAGAAATAGAGGTTAGACTGGACGGGAGAAGGAGCGCGCGATCGTCGGACGACCACGAGATATTACGCGTCGAGCGTAAGCCCACACGTTTTCAGTGTTCCGAACGACACTCGCGCCGGTGCGCTCGAACCGCACACGCTCGCGCGACGCCGCCGTAGAGAGACCACCGAGAGGGACGAGAAAGGAAGAACAGCGGCCGAAACGATCACCGACCACGGTCGACGATTTTATTTTTCTACGGTGCATCGTTGTTTTTCCTAAACGCATTTATTCGCGACCCGTGGCACCAGAGCGCACGGTGTGCACAAGCCGATCGTCTTGTACCGAGGGCAATCGACAGTGTGTGTGGTGTGCACGCGCGCGCGTGTGGTACATTGTTTTCCGATTATTTCGAATTTGAAAGAGAGAGAGAGAGAGAGAACGAGACTTTCGTCACGTGGAGAATAATATACCTACGTGAATTCAACCGCGAGCAAACAGAGAAAAGACACGGGCTTGTGAGGACGTTGAAGCTGAAGGACTACCAGCAGCACAAAGAAGAGACAACAGTGGGAATCGGTGAATATATAGAGACTGTGATCTTACACTCTGTGCAAGCATTTACCTACCAGAATACACGCGTAAACTGACTATTTCGACGCACGCGAGAACCAAAAGAGCAAGCATGCCGACGAGTTTGTTCAGCGAAATGGACCGTGGAGCGAACGGCGGCGGAGCTGCTTCCCTCGAGGACCAACGGGCCCTGCAATTGGCATTAGAGTTATCTATGCTCGGGCTGGAGGGTTCGCCCGGGTGTCCTGGAACCGGCACGGGAACCGGCACCGGGACAGCTAACGATCCGGATCCAATGCAAACGACACCAGCGGGCGTTTTTGAGGAGGCACGTTCTAAGAAGAGCCAGAACATGACCGAGTGCGTGCCGGTGCCTAGCAGCGAGCACGTGGCGGAGATCGTCGGCCGACAAGGTAAGCGTGAACATAACCTCCACTTCTCTGGCCACCTCGCGAATACACAGACGGCCCGTTTGGCTCGCCACGCCGCGTGCCCGCCACTTTTCTCCTTTCCCCTCGCCATTTAATGGCGGAGCGTATTTCTAAATAGAGTAGGTATCGGCTTCGTGCCCGTTCAACATCGATCTTTCATTTAATTTCGATTAAAAAGGGGACTCTTTCCAGTACAATTTTTCTCTCCAACTTCCGTGGTTGTTGTTGCTTTGAATTTTGGGAAACTCTGCCGGAGAATTATTGTATAATTTAAAAATAGATTTTCTTTTTAAGAAGGCGCGAATTTTCGTGCACGCTAGGCTAATAGTAAATATAAAGCGTTCCATTAAAATCGATAACGATTTATCGCCCGATGATGTATTTTATAGTCGAAAAGTAAACGTAAAGTCCGTGATTCGATAAATCGTGATTGTGCGGGGCTTAGCTCGGAGACGACGCGAATCATACGGCGATTGCGCTGGTCAACAAAGATATTCGTTGTGCTCTTAAACCGTGCGAATGTCGAAAGCTTCTTCCTAGTAATCGAAAACACAGCCGTATAAATTTCAAATATATTTCTCGGCAAGCCGGTACTGTCCATTAAAATTTATAAGGCTTTATGGTTTTACATGAATCGAAGCTACGCAAGTACACTGGTTAACAGCACTCATAGAACGACACAATCTCACAGCAGCAAACGTTTTTTTTTTTTTTTATAAATATTCAACCCTCTTTGCACAAGCTACTTTGACGATTCACGATGCGATCGATCTGCCGATCGGTTATCGTTAGCACGGTCGTGTATAAAGTAAATATTCTTCGTGTTTGAAACTACTCGAGTAAATCTGGGGGAAGTAGTCGGAAAATAAGTGAGAGCAGATATCGCTAGAAATGTAAACGAATATCTCTATACTAATCCATAGCAGGACACTTTTGATTCGGCGTCACGTTATTGCTATCCAACAGCCTGGAAATATTAAACACTCCACAGTAGATATTTCATATAGAAATTCGAATACATAGTTGAGAAACGATCGACTCGCGGGCCCATGTTTATCAGAACGTATCCATTTCTTTTGCCGAGCTTTATCAACCAAGTTTGTAACCACAGCTCTGCGGCACCCTGCATAGTATAGCATGCGTTCCTCGTTACCGGAATCTGTCTTGTACACACATACACACGGGCCCAGCGACGGTTCATTGGCACGGGGCACGAGGAACGCGGTACATATCAAGTAATGCTGCAATTAAACCAATCTAACGTGTCGAAAAGCGAATTCGTCGGGTGGTTGGCCGACGACGAATCGTCGCGTACAGTGAACCCTGTCGTAGGTCGTGGCCGCTCGTCTCGGCTACCTTCGCGATGAGGCTATCGTCTATCTTAGTTTCTCGGTGCCCGTTGAAAAACACCGGCCGACGAGCGTGGACTGTGGAGCCTGTTTATGTTTCGACATTGTGCCTGGCTGACGACACGCATCGCTTTTGTCCCATAAATAACAACATCTTGTCGCTCCGGGCGTTCGGGAGCGATGGATTTTTTCCTACCATTCGCTGGCTACCGACGATCGTTCCTCGAAGCGGCAAAAAGTCGAGCTCTCGCCGTTCCTTTGGCCGCGCCGACCGTTCTGGCGCGCTTTTTTTTCCGCGCGACACTTTCTGGGAAAGGTGTCAGGAATAGCTACGCGACGAACTTCGTCGGGGGCTTTAGCGGCTCCGATCCCGTGGTCTTCCGAAGGTTCGCTCGCGTGGCGTTCGTCACGGCGGGGCAGACACGCTTCGCGGAATTGCGAAAGCAAGGAGGCAAACATTTTATCGATTACTGCGACGCGTAGATCGGCCGTTTCAAAGTAATTTCGTTGATATCACCTCTGCAGACGGTTTACCGAACGTGGAACGGTAATTGTTATTATCTGGCAGCGATTAAGCGGCGTGTTTACGGTGGCTGTCAGCCTGGCCGTCTACCAGAGGGCACGGAACCTCGGCGGCCGTTAAACTTGGGGAGTTCCAAACAGAACGTCGGGACGGTGAGCTTTACGAGCGTCCTTCTTCCTTCCAAATGTCAAAGCGCGGGCCGGATAGAAACGGAAGCCTGCCAGCGCCAGAGACACGCTACGTGACGCTGACTCTTGTGCGGCCACTTCCGACCTTTTTCTAACGCCAGCGATCGGCAAGTCGACCGCCCGAAAACGCTTCGCTGCGTGGAAACGACAGTTTTCGTTTGTAATTCGCTAAGACGTCTAACGAACGCGTTTGTACACTTTCGTCGCGCCGTGCACCGTGAAAAGATAATCTTTCCATTGAATAACGAGACGGGTCCGCCTTTATTGAGCGATCCAGAGTTAGAAGGGACAGCGATTCGCTGGTGCCGCCACGGGTTTCGAAATTGTGAAAAGCCGAACGGTCGCGCCGCGGCGCCACGTGGCTTGCCATTTAAATCTTAACGTCTGTCGGAGATCGCGCTCGCGATAAATAGTCCCGCAAGTTTGATCGCTGGCGATCAATACCGTGCCCGTAGTCCCCTTTCGCGCGCGAACCCGTGAGATTTACGCTTTTATCGGCTAATCTTGAGAATGACTCTTTGGCCACCGAGGAAATCCTTTAATTTTATTCGTCGTAAACTGCGTCGCTGGATCGAGTTCACGCGCACTCGCGGTATCGCAACGCAGTTTTTGCCCGAAGTTATTTCGTCGTTACGTCCCCTTCGGCTGAATATGGCGGTGCCTGATAAATTGTTGAAGGAATATTGTTTTTATTTTTCTATATACCGCTGCTCGATATACTGTAGCGAAAGGTCGATGGAATATGGAACGCGTGTAAATACACGCGGAAGGGAGGTCTATCGATAGCACGTGCCGTCGATCGATCATCTACGCCTCGCTGTGGGCGCATCTGCCGTCACGTGTGAACGCGCGCGCAATTTAACCAGCCCGATACAATTTTGCAAACTAGAAATTGGTCGCTCGCCAAGCCCCTCCGGGTGTGTTACGCTGGCACGCGTCGGTTTAGAAGTCGTTAAAATATGCGCGTTTCGTTATACTTCTTTTCGCTCGTAATAATTACACTCGCCACTACTTTACCATATTCCAGCACTGATTTATGATTTGGGACGTTAAGAAACGCCAAGTGGGAGATACAGTGTCTCGCATCAATAGTTCACTGCACCGATTTCATTTTCCACGGGGCTCTGGAGGAACGCCGTTGCGTGGCTCCCGATATCTGATTGATAACGTTTTATTATATCCGTCTAACGCACCTGGCAACGGTGTCGCTTCTATGTCGCAAAAGCATTCCCGGAACGCTTGGCTGCCTTGTTATACAACGCTCTATATGCATTTGAACCACCTTATCTTTTCCAAACATTTTCTATTTCACATAAAAATAAACAGACCATCGCGTAGAGCAACAAAGAGATTCGGTGTTCCATGTTCTTTGTACTTGAATCGTTCCAAGCATCCTCTGCAGTAGCTACTTGTTATTTATTAACTTGACTGGCGGAAGATGTGGTTTCGAGCTTATCTTACGTATCTGTAGAACAAAGTGTTCCTATTAACTGCCTCCGTCGCGTTTGGAATCATTACTCGCCCGTCTGAGGCTAATAAAATCAGCTATACTCGATAGAAGAGAAAACGACGGCGCGGTAAAAGGAAGCCATATGTGCTGGTGCGGTCATATCACGTGAGTCGCGCTAATATTGACCGTCCAATAACATTAGACCACTCGGACACTTAGAACGGTGTCAAGACTGTTCGTGTTTTAAATTCAGTACCCGCCACGGATTTCCGTACGTGCTTATCGTCCCTTCCGTTCCGCTCTGGCTTTCTCGCATCCTCTGCCGCTCGGCGTGGCTGATTGAGAGCCACTGTGTCGTGTGATCGACCATGCTCGATGCTTCTGCGTGCTGCACAAAGCGCGGATTCACCCAACTTTTCCCAATAAATCGATCTCCATTCGTTTCGAATCGTCGATGCAATTCTCGAGCTACTTAGTTTCACTTATTTTTTTTTATCCCATTATTCCACACAAATTTGCCGTTAACAACTTTAATCCCATAATTGTACAAGATCTAGGTTGCTTGCACAATCGGATGTATACACTCCCCGTTGCCCCCGATACTCTCGAATCACGACCACCAGCCAAGGATTGGTAGATATACAAACGAGACGTCCGTATTCCCCGCTTGCATTTTCAATCGTTTCCCCAGTCAAGACAGCCGCACAACGCCCGGTGAATTACGATTTTCCGTTCTTACATAAAATGCCCGCTTCCTGCTTTCCCAAACACTCCACCCTTCGCCGATCGCGACGGTTGCGCCCAGGGTTACCGATCTCCGAGCACCGCGTCTGGGGGCCCCGTTTTCTCTCTCGTTGCATTGTGTCTCGTAGATCTGGACCGCCGGTGGTTTTTCTCCACCGGGGACCGCCTCGAAACCAGTTTAACGTACCCGGCATGAATCATTGCTATAACGCGACAGGAGTTCCCTCGCTCGCGTGCCTAAAATCTCTCTAACCGCGCTTAACGCGTCGCTTGTTGCCGCGGGTGGGAGGGAATTCGTGGGAGAGCCTCGCTCGTTGCCAATTTGCGCCGCGATTATTCTCCTTGATCCTACGTGTCCTCTCGCCAGCGGCGTGGCCATGGTGTGCCCCGGCCGATTAGTCGGTTTTAACGGGAAGATCGGATCCTTCTGCGGACCGTAATCGTGTCGATTCAATAACCACGTCTAATGAGTTTGATACGCCGTTCCATTATGAGGATGTGGCTATTTGTTGAGCATTTTCGCTCGATTCCCCGTCTTTCTCTCTCCCTTCTATCCCCGTCTTACTCGCACCCGCGAGCTCTGTCGCCGTCTCGTTCTCTCGCGCTGCTGATTCTCCTTCCATCCCCCCTCCCCCGCGCCGCCCCCACCCCGTCCCTCCATCTCTGCGTCTCTCCCCGTCTTTGTCGCTCCGCCGTATTCTCTTTCTGGCTCGCTCGCCTGGACCGGAAGTTGTAATGAGCGACTCCGTCGCCAGACTCGTCGCCTCGTGTGTCGCATCGCGCGGCGAACGATGACGTTACTTTGGAAACATCACGGCTGGTTATCCAGGTCGTTAGCTGCTGCGGTGTCGCGTATCTCCCAACGGGAGCAACAACGACGGGTGCCTGCGCCAGGCACAGGAAAACCGTCACTGTTTAGCCGACGTCCCTCGAGTTTCTGCCCCGCCGCGGCACACGACTCTTCCTATCCGCTGACACGGTGGAAACCGCGCAGGAATTCGGTGACGAGAATTCTCTCCTGCTCTAGCGCGTGCCCGTTACTCACCGCGTCGGCTCAGAGACATGCTACTTTTTTTCCACCGAAAACGGATGATTCGTGTCGACGAGAAGGGGAGGGGGGGGGGGGAGGCGTGTTAATAGACCCGCGCAGACCCTACCGCTGTTCACGAGTCTCCGTAAAAAGCCTGTAAGAAACTAGGTGGAATCTTTTCCGAGGATTTTACGACTTGTTCCCTTCGGTGTGGTCAAACTCCAGTGCTTTCGATGGAGTGGGAGTGCCCCGAGTGTCAGTGTATAAGATCTTTATTTGCTCTTCACGAACTTAGAACGTGAGGCTTGCTCGTGTCGCCTCGATGCACCGTTACCTATGAAGGCGGATTATGAAATGGTTAGATGAGACTTGCTATTTGGAAAAGTACACGAGGCCCGGGCCCGTTGCTTTATCGGTGGGACGTACTTTGGAGTTGAATTTGGAATAAAAGAGGGCGAGGAGAGTACAGTTCTGGTGTTCGGCATCGAGGAACCAAGGCGCCGTGTTTCGAGACCCAGTAACGTCCACTTTTGCGGTTCTTCGTTACGATTGCGGTGCGAGTCGATGGCGGTAGAGTACGTTGGGGAAAAGGAAAAAAGCAATTACGTAAAAAATCGTTTCGAGCTGTGGCGAACGGATATGAGGTCTCGGGACGAGGCCCGGGCCTCTCGGCCGTTATTATTTTCGAAACTCATGGCCCTTTTCTCTCGCCCGCAGAGAGTCGGCCACAAAATTAAGAGCTTCCGCTACGAAAGGAATTTCAAGCGAAAAGAGGGAGAAAGCTGTCTCTCTCGATGCACCCCTCGTCATCGAATTTCCTTCTTTCAGCGTCGACGGCATACTTTGTCACGCACTCCAATTCCGTCCACGGTATTCATCTCCCGGTTCTTTTACTCACGAGGCCGTGGAACCGCTCGCTCCTCCTCGGTGTTCAATTTGCGGCTGACAATTTCGAAACGCTTCCCGCGCTTTCTCCGGCCGACGAAACCACGAGCTTGACCGAGGAAAGGTGTAGGGTATCACAAGGGTTACGACCTGGACGAGCGTATTTCGGATGGAATCGATCTGAGAATCGTCGAGTGCACGAGCTAGGCCGATTCTAACGCTTGTAAAGGTCGTGGCCCTTCCCTTTATCAGACACCATTCGATCTTCAGCAACGAAAAAAGCGTCAGAGTAGGGGAGACCGGGGCTGGTAGGCCAGTTTTTCAGTTTTTTGATTTTTAATAATTATATTTTAATAGGGCACACATTTGGCTATCTGAATAAATTATTAATGTTCACTCAATGTGACAAAAATTAAGGTATTTTAATGTTTTTCGAACACTTTCCACTACATAGAGCGTGAAAAATAAAATCTTTAAGAAAAAATATTTACTTACGTAGAGAATTTTTCGATAAACGCTGATAACTGTTGAGAAATTGCATGGCAATGTACAAGTGACTTCATTCTACAGTGAATGTTCCCGCAGTAGAGCATATGTCGGTGCAAAATTATTAACAATTAGTCAAGCTACCACTTGGGACTCCCCTATCTTGTCGGGGAGAAATTCGTTTGGATGAAGCGAGGAATATGCGGCTACGAAGCCCGATAGCAATGGTAGGAATAGCGGGCAAGCCATGGCAAGAGGACGGTGGTTGTTGCCTTTGTTGGCCTCCGTGGCAGCTGTCGACCCACACCGGGCCTTTCCGTTCTCATGCTCGAAACTCGATCGACACTTAACCCTCGCGGGATAAGAAGAGACAGGAAGGCGCAGGAGGCGACCCGAAGTAGACGGTGAGCGTCGTCGCCGATAAAACGAAAGAGTGCTTCAGAGGGATCGGAAGAGGGAGGTTCCTCGGGTCTGTCGGCGATGAATCCGCGAGGTCTCCGTCGGCTGACAACCACTGACGGGCCAACGTGCCCCCGCCTAGCAGATGTTTACAGCGCGTTGGCTGAAATGAGCGGTTTTTCTCGTTTTTTATTTATTCTGTCTGCCATGTGCAGCGACTACCCTCGGCCAGAGGTCGCTCGCCTCTTCGAACCGCCCTTCGATCCTCCACGGAGGCCTGTTTCTCTTTCTGTGCCGTGTCCTTTGGCGACCAGCGAACCCGTAATTTCCACCGGCTAATCCCGAAATCGATTGGTTATCGATCCCCAGCCAGTATCATTCAATTGCGCGGTGGGGTCGCGAATAATACGGTCGCAAAAGCTGATAAGTGGAGGCTGCGGAGCTGGGAGAGGAGGGGAGGCGGCCGGAGCAGAGGCCGGCGAATCTCGTCCAGCGTAATTATGCATACCGCACGGTTTTGCGTGCTGGTCGATTTCTTTCTGAATCGGGAGGCCGCGAAACATTATTCCTCGATGAAAAAGCCGCCGGCCTGCATGTATAATTGCACGGGCGCTAGATTGTGCGTTACATACGTGTGCGGGGTCGATCGCTCGTAATCGCGTTCTTCTGCAACTGCTCGGCGGCGATGCGAGCGCGGCCTTGGATTAAATTATGCCGCACGCGACTTTTATTACATTCCCATTCAAATGACATCCGCTAATAGGTGCGTTAAACCTCGCCGTAGGTCAGGCGACTACGCGTTTAGTCGCGTCTTGGGAACTTCAATGAGCATCGACGTGTCATCGTATCTCCCTCGGGGCTTCGCGTCCACTAGTTTGCGACAGGTAGTCGATACGTCTGCGCCTGGGAGTACGATGATACTCTAGCTTTAGTATAAATTATCCAACAGAGTTTCGCTTATATTAAAGGAGCAAAGAAAACTTATATTTGAAAAACTTATATTTCTGTACTTCCAATTTCCCTCGCACGGTTCGTCTATACAATTACATTTTCTTTACCTCGAAGGCTATCCGCAAATTGATCGTTCCACCGATTCATCATGGTCCCGCGCGCCACCGAATCCCCGTCGATCCTGGCAGACAGGATAAGATAGAATTTCGCCCGGGCTCGCTGGGCCTGATCGGAAGTGGAAAATGTCTTTGTTTGACGCGCGCACCAGCAGGTCGCGTCCAATACTCGAGGATCCGCCGTGAAGGGGGGGATATCGAATGTCCAGGGAACGACGTGCACACGAGCGGTCGACGAGGGTTCACCTAACCTCGTGCTTGTCGCTTTTCTTCTTTCCTACGCTCGGACGTGGGCTTCCTTTTTCTCCTCCGTCGCCGCCGCCCCCACCTCCTTTTCTCCTTTGTCAGACCTTTGTCCCGTCTCCTTTATCCCGAGACGCATGGTAGCGGGCCCCGGATCGGCCGCGTTGTAACGCCGTATACCGGCTCTCTCCTCTCCGGGCTTTGGCGAAATTCCACGACGATAGAACGCCACGGGCTCCCTGCGCGCCGTGTTGCCCCGTGAACGCTCGATTCGTCCGCGAAACGCCTCCGAATGATTTTAGAAACTCGCCTCGTGGATAACCGAAGATACCGCCGGCATCTTGTTTTCCAGTGGCGTTTATCGTTTAATTCGCGCGGGTTAGCGACCGGTGGACGCATCGTCGCAGGCTCTTGCCCTCCGTTCCGCGCGAGCGAATGCTGCGAGCGCGATCCTCTCAATGCTCTTAACGTCATCGCTCCGGTCTGAATATAAGATCGACGGATCTTAGACTCCGAGGACCTCCGCGCTGATAATGCTCGCTCGGTTAACGAAAGCTTCTTCGTGCCACCCTTATCCTGTCCGATGCTCCTCGTGGGGACCACGGCTCGTATTATCGAGTTTCCTCGCGCGTATTATTTCATGCGTAAAAGCGGCGATGGGACCGCCCGGCGCTTCGTGTAAAGAGTACAAAGAAGTGTTATTCGAGCATCGAACGAGACTTGTCCTTCTTTTTTTTTCGTCTCTCTGTCTCTCGCGCTGTTGGTCGTTTTTTTTTTCTTCTTCACTTCGCTCTTTACAACGGTGCACATCCTTTCCCCGACGCAGCACGCACGAGTATCCGATTATTCGAAGACCGCACACGTCCCGGGAGGAAGTGGTTCGCAACCGAGCCCACCTACACTCGCCGCCTGTATGCACGTACGTGCATGCACGACGGTGCAGGGCGTGAGCATACGCACGAACACCGCCGGCGCAGTCTCTCTCGCTCCATTTGGCCAATCCGCGTCCCGTGCACTCGGCTCGCAACAATGCGCCCGACGTGGCACTTCCGTCCGGACGAGGAAAGCGTCGTCGTCGTCGCCGTCGTTACTGGCTGGCCGAGCGACTCGTTCTCTCCCATCGACGCCGCGGAATTCGACCTGGGAACGTCTCGGGTCGAAGGAATTCGTCCGTGCAGTCCTAAGGATCTCCTACCTACCTGGCTTCCTGCGCCTGCGAGGCTACATTTTGTACCTCTGATTAATGGGTTCTTCTAGGTATCCTCTGGTATGGTAGGAATACAGGAGGGGGCGTCAGGGCCCGCATAATCATTCAATTAAGTAATTTGTGTCATAGTTATTGCGCCGTGTTAATAATCGTGTGGCGTATACGGGGTCATTTCGAATCTAGGGATCAGAAGTATCTGTGTTGGTTGTTGCTTATTAGTAACGCTGTTCGGGAGGGATTGAGGTAATTCATGTGTAATCGATATCAAATATAAATAGGCAAGGTTTAGTTTGGCTACTGAGAAGTATAGCGTAGAAGGTATGGGTATTATTTGAACGTGTAAGAGGGTGTATTATGAAATGTGTACGATGCACGTAATTAAACGTCTTATCAGTTGCAATATTGACAATATGAGAAAATCAATGAAATGTTACGTGGACAGACACTATACATTTCATTGATTCTCCTTGGAGTTCATTGAAACATCTCTTTTCTGCTCATTTTCTGTTATGTAATCAGCCGAGTCTGAAGCGCTTGTTTTCCACCTGTTATGGTCAATGAAAAGAAGTGAAACACACTCGCTTGCTGGGATGTATGTGTTCATCGACGAATATACGTTCCATTTCAGTCACATCTTCATGCCTCGACTGAAAGTGTGTCAACACTCGTGTAATATTATATTTCAGACCTTCTCAAGATTATTTTAAACCAGTAGGGGAGACCGGGGCTTGTTAACTAACGTTCATTTAATTGTTACGTTATGGGATAAATTATGCTGCGATTCGCGAAATTGAAGCACACGAATAACCAGCTTGCCATTTACTTTGTCGCCGTGACAAAAACTTGCGTGTTTTGTCCACTAAATACTGATAGATGTTTTTTCATGAATATTTTGTGGAAACGTGATATATTGACTATAATTTACGGTATTTTATTTTATCCGGTGCGTGGAAATTTTGTATGTACGGCCCTTAACATGTTAACAATGTCGGACGGGGTTACTTGAATAAACATAGGAATATCACTAATATTTAATAATAATTAAACAGCGTATATATACGCTTTTCTTATATATTGATGAAACTGTGACAGCGTACATATACCTTTCGCAGGCATAGGGTTAAAACTGAACAGTAAATGTCAAGTCAACTAACCCCATCATATTTGTCAACTAACCCCGCAGCCTGTGTTTGTTGACATATTTATCTCACTACTCTAAATACAGTAAAAACTACAACCCATACCTAATTAAAAGAATTTTCAAAATTACACCTGTACACCTAATGAAATTTGAAAACTTTTGGTCTGCAGCAGATCAACAAAATACCAATCGCTTGTTTATAAAAATTAGAAAATTAGTCAACTAGCCCCGGTCTCCCCTACTGAAGAAGAACACAAGTAACTCTGATACGTCTTTCAATACATACGCAAAACACCTTCAATTTCAAACTGCAAAAACAACTTCGGGACTCGTTACATCCAGCGTGCACATTTGTGTCGTAGACAATCCAGAACTTCGACCGATTAAAATCCACTACGAAGCATCCCACAGTGCCTAATCCCATCGGCGTGTAAAATCACGCGACCATACACAGACCCTTCTAGCGACAATGCCCCGTGGGTTCCATCGCGATCGTGGCTGCCATGCAAAAAGCTGAGGCGTCGACGTCTCCGATCTCACGGCGAATGAATTTCCTCGGCTGGCTCAAGGAAAAGCCTCGACCTCGCTCCTCGGTCGACCTTTCCATCCTGGGCGGACCGTGTGAATGTCGAGCGTGGCGGCGCGCGTAAGAGAGCCTTCGTAGTACGTCGAACTGTGACGTAGCCGGCGGTGCGTGTCCTAGGTCAAGATTCAAGACTGTGTCTACTGGCTGCCTCCGCTCGACCGTTTCTTTCTAGCCGAGGCTGGGCTTCATCCTTTCGCCTTCGTTCGCGTCGCGCGTGCACGCGTGTGCAGCGACGACTGGTCCCGCGGCCCCTGCATGTGTCCACGCGCTTCGCACACACGCGTGTCGCACGTGTGGGCGTTCGTACCGCGCGGCGCGAACGCGCGCGCGGTGACTTGCGCTCGCGGGTACCTTGCTCTCGCTCGTTCGCCAGGTCCGTTTGGCCTTTCCATCTGTCCCCCCCCCCCCCCTCCCTCCCTCCCCCTACCGAGGCTCTTCGTCGCTCCCGATGGCCAATGCTCTCCTCCCGGCTCCTCTTTGCTCGGCGCGTGCCCCTCCGTCCGCTCCCTCGTCAGTTCACTCTCGATCTCGAAGAGGCAAATCGTGTCCCAAAGTTTTTTGCTTCATCCCAGTTTAATGAAATTATACGGACCACGAGATCGAATCTCTCTCTTTCTTTCTCCCCGTTCCTCGTCGAAGGTTATACCGGTCGGAGAACGCCGCCGATGAGCAGGGTTTTATGTACGCCGCGTCGGTTCTTTTTGGTAGTGTGTCATCGGGACGCGGAGCTGTCTCTCTCCATGCTTTTAATCGCCCCGCGCTCCGGGGTACGGACTGCAGGCGCGGTTTAATCGAGATTCCCATTGCGGTCACCGATTTTTCGCGGTTTCCCCTTTCCAGGACGAGATGTCCCGTCCACCCTGCCTCGTAGCTCTTCGACGAGGCAACTCGAGCGTTCTCCCAGTTATTCTTGATTTGGATGTAAATCATCGAGGTTTCCTGATGCATAGTAGGTATTTGGGACGTAGGTTCAAGTATCTACTCGTGGTTCAGGATCGATGGGATCAAGGGGACACTCAGGGTGATTGCAGTAATCGTTGTTCCCAAATCCCGCGCTCATACGCAGTTAACTTTGTCCGAAAGCAAGGGAAGTTATTACGTGGATATTAATATATTCGGAACTGCCTGAAATTACGGCATTCGCTATGAATTTGTGGGCTACTCAGGCGGCAATTGGGAAACATTTACTTGGGATGACGAGTCAGCTGGCAATTCCGTGATAAATTACATAGCGATCGATGTCATCGAAGCTTACGAAACGGCCCCCACAAACTTGCTTTCTCAAACACGTTCCTCCTAACGAAGGATGAACTTCCCACAATTTTTAGGCGCCTAAGTGGCCGAGATTGTTACGGTTCTACCTTCGTCAACGCGAACGCGAGTCATGCCCGTGCGCGACACGTGTTGGCAGCCGACGCGTAAGACGTTAAGGCCTCCGCGGTTCTTACGCAATTACAAAAGTCGCGGAAAGGGAAAGCGGTGACAGCATTCTTGGGTCTCCCTAACGAGGCGCTCGAGCTAATTCGAAATATACGAGAAGAGGAGAGAGAAATCGCGACACTGACCTATTTCTGTCTGTCTAATGCTGTCCCCTCTATCCGAGCAAAAAAAAAAAAAAAAGGCATGGACGTCCTTTGTCCGCTCTGGCTCGATAATTAGCGGGCTCTCTAAGGCGAATCCGCGTGAATCGTGTCTAAGAAACAAGGAAGGACTTCGCCTTGATCGGTGCTTTTCCTCTGCGTTCGCCGTTGCTCCAGATAACTTTCTTCGTGTTACGTAACGCGACCCGTTATCGCGCCTTTATTCCATCGGCGTGTAAAAGGGAAATCGCTATTATCCTCGAGCTTTTCGTATCGACACAATACTCGAGCCCGACCGTTAACAATGGCCGTCGAATCGGCCACCCGCTGCAATTATCTATACCGAAATTAAAATTAACAATTTCTTCGATCTGCTCCAAGCGTTCGTCCCCCTTTCCACGAATCAATTCGTTGCTAAAATAAAGATCGCCGCTCCTTGACGTTGGCAATTTACTCGGCCGAGGTTGGGATGCCTCTTCGCCTTGGGAGTTTAAGAAGTAAGAGGAAGTGTTCGAATAGGAGAGGAAGATCGTTGTTTCATCGGCGAAACGAGGCCCCCCGGGAGTAGATCCTGATTTTATTCGGTTTGAAATCAGATTACGCTAAACGCTCCTAACGACCTCGCCTATATCGCGGCCTGCTAACGAGTCTGAAAGTGGCGAGGATATAAAAGGAGGCGGCGTAGCCTCGATTTATCGTTAATTGTTAGCGGGACACTAACAACGTTAAAGCTCCGCGTTTCGCAATGCAACTTCACTTCTTATAATACTCGGGCTACGTTTCCTACGAAAGTTGCTCGTAATAAACAATGTCTAAATTACGTCACTTACAGGCTGCCTGATTTCTATCCGCGCGTAACTGTATTGTCTTACAAAGGGGCAGAGTTTGTACGCGAAACCCTCGGGCCGCCATATCAACCGTGTAAAGTTCTCCATTTATGAGAGCGAATGACAGTTTCCAAGTAACCAACGGCCTCCGCCAAATTCCACAATTAACCCAAAGAATCTCCCCATTCCGGCTGCTCGTTTCGGATTCCCGGAATCCTTCCTCGATTTATGAAACGCCGAAGGTTGAGGTATCCTTCCTCCGGTCTCTTATAAATCACGGGACCACCGTTTGGCCGCCGAAAAAGAAAGAATGGCCCGAGAAGTACCGCGTCTGTGTGGAAATCTTCACGCGGCCCTCGTCCACCGGCGCCGTCTCGTTTCACCGGCAGGAGAGGTGAAATGATAACGACTCCTAATAGGCAGCGAGATCGGCCGTGGGCCTGATCGCGATCCTCCCGTAGACAAAGAGGTCGCGGGTACGAGCGGCGGATGGGTTCTCAACCGGTCGCGAAACCGCCGATGGAGGCCCCCGTCCCGCGAGTTTTCGTTCCTTTGTCCGGCCTTTTGAAGAGCCGCCACGAAGGAGAACAGCTCGCCTTGGGACAAAGCGCGCCTCCTCCAGTCGTGTGGAAGCGTCTCGTGCGGATCCCCCACACCTCCCCTCCCCCTGATCCACCTCCCCCCTCCCCGTCTCTCTCTCTCTCGCTCTCTCTTCATCCTCCTCGTCGTCCCTCTTCCTCCCTCCTCCTCTCTGTCTGTCTCTCTGTCTCTCTATTATTATGTTTTTGCAATCTATTTGTGTCTGCATCCTCCAGCTTTTTATTTCCCGTCTCCGGTGCCTCGTGGTCGTGGCCGGTTCGCAGAGTCGTCGGCCTCCTACCGAACCTCCCTCGCACACACACCGGGGACCGCAGGTGCATCTTCGTGGCACAGGGAGTTCGGGCGCGCCGCACCTGCGACACGCGAGAGGCCAGATCTTTTGTCAACGTCACCGCGGATGATCCTGCGACTGGGGGGACGGCAACGCGGCGTGTTTCCCCCGTGGCGATAAAAATGAGGCTTAATTAAGCAGAGATCGAGGGGGAGGGGGAGGAGGCGAAGGTGCGGAATACCCCCCTGCTCCTCTGTCGCGAGACAGGTGTCCGGTGTGATTAAGCCAATTCAGAGATCGCATCAAGCGGGATATTCGCCTTTTGTCTCTCGCCTTAACGGTCGCGCGCCCGTTTCGTGGTAGTAATCACCGCCGAGGCACGCATCGACGTTCGATTTTCAGGGTCCGACGGGGACCACCAGGGAGTCGCTGTTTAGGACGCAACAAGATGGTCGAAAGAGAAAGCGACAAATCGTTTGGGAGAGGTATAGATGAGAGGGTCTCGGGTGGTTTCGTTGGTTCATAGAGTTCTCTGTATAGGGCGTTCCGTCCAACGGGACGGTTGTTTATGGGATTATTCCATGACGAGGGTACTGGACGGTGCCCCGTGTCCCACGGACCTGACCTCGTCTTCTTCACGGTCCTCTTGGCAGTGCGAGAGGACGGATATACCTGTGCTTTACGGGGCTTCACGAACCGTTCACCTCGAATGGTAGAATACTCGAACCTCGCAGTCCCTCAAACCTGTTCCATTGTCATCGTCTCCTATTACTTTTCGCTGCGAATGAATCCGATGCAGATCGAAAGGATAACGAATTCGATGATGCAGGCCAGTTTCGCTGAACCAATTCTTACGTGTGCCTATATATTTTGAAAAATATATCCCGGTGGGCGCGAAAATGGCCTGCATCGGTGTAGCGCTTTATCCAGGCGTCCGCGCGAATAGCGCGTCGCGGTTCGAGTTCCATGGAAGAGAATTCCTCGGGCAACAACACGTACGCGCGCGTGCATCGCGGGGCAAAGTGATCCGCGGCGAGGGAGTTGCACCGTCGGCGTCGTCGGACGAACGGGGCGTATGTCACTTCCTGCCGATGACTGAAAGGCTTAGAAAGCCAGGGAAAAAATTAGGTGGCGTATTCGCCATGAGGGGGCCTCCGGTCATTGGCTGTCGGAGGCGCACGATAGCAGGACGATGGAACGGAAGGTGTCCGGATCGTGCGTTGAATTCGAAAGCTCTCTCGCGGGGATCGTGCCTCCTCTCTGGCCGACGCCGTCTTCTCCCCCCTCGTCGCTCGTGTTCGGACCCCGATTTCTGAGAACCTCGGGCTGATTTACAAGGAGTACGTTTCAGCGTGGCTCGTTATCCGGTCACTTAACAACGCGTTAATCTAAACCCGTTTCACCGGCAGCGGAGGAGGCGAGGAGGATCTCTCTATACACCCCGGAGAGGCTGGCTCGATGCGTGATCGATAGACGGATACAGAGTATTCAACGTTACCGCAAGCCTACGATTAATTCGCCCTATCGAACGCGTCCAACGAATCGATATCTATTATTACTACCAGCGACATCTGTCCTGTTGGTCGTCATTAGGCGTTTCATAGTTAGCAGGGTATTATTAGAAGCTTCCGAGACCAGTTTTCCCTCCGCGGCTATATCCACGCCGCGGCGTACTAGACTTTCGGTTGTGCCGTGGCGCACATGTGCTCCTCGTGGACCCGCGCCACCGGCACACCGTGCGAAAAACGCGAGCCCGCGCAGAAACCGTAGGCAGCACACCTTCCCAAGCTGAAATTACGATCCGTATCTCTCTGCTCTGCGTTCCCGGCGGAGCGTAGGTGGTACGAAACGGTCGGAGGTGAAAAGAAAGCAAGGCGAAAAAGCAGGCCTAGCCGGCCGAGGCCGGGCTCCTTATCTTCTCCCAACAATCCCACTATCAAAGAGAGCCCTTTCCGTCTCCACGGTATGTTGGTATCATCTAGCCTTCCACACAGGCCACCGCCGTTTGTCCTCCCCTACCTTTTGCTCGCTTTTCCTCGCCCCAGCTCGACCGGCCGAGAGAAGCCTGTGCGAAGAACCGAAGCTGCTGCTACGAGGCAGAGGATCGGTCAGTTGAGCACCGCTGGGCCGTCGAATCGTTGAACCACGGAGTGGTTCAGTGGCTCCAAGGCCGGCGGAAACCACGGGTGGGATGTGCGGGGCAGAACGGCCCTTCTTCCACTCGGAATCCTCTCTGCCGTGCAACGCACGACGTTCCGTCGCCCTCTTCTTCGCGGTGCTCGGCTACCACGAACAACAACACCGTATCGACGATAATCACCGCGAAGCGCGAGAGGCTAGAAGAAGCGCGGACAACGGGGACAGAGGCCTGGGATCCATTCGCGGGCTGTGATTGACGTATGCCATCGCGTCCCTACTTTGTTTCGCAATGCTGCCGCGGCCTGGCGTCTTCGCCCCTGCCCGTCGTCGACGACGTCCTTCGCCGTCGTTGCCGGCCGCCAGGCCCCAGCCTCTCGCTTTCACGAATTCGCGGATCGCGCCGCGTCTTTGACCTGCCACGGCGTAGTCTGCGCTGGGAGCAGCCTCGGCTCCCGCAAAAAGCGCAACGAGGCTTCTTCTTGCGGTCGCTGTCTCTCCGCTCCGTTCAGCCAGTTCTGGCCTACACTGGAATCGGAGCTCGCCTGGCGGGAACGCGTGTGTTATATTCGGTCGTCGGATGAGTTCTTTGCGACCTCGCCGAGAGAGCCTCGATTTTCCCCACCGCTATGCAACCCTGTGACTCTTTTGTTGACTCTTGGTATGTCGCTTCGTGGGGCACATCTCGCTGTGGGAATTACTGCTATAGTTAGAACGAAGCCGTAGATCGAGCCGCTGTAGCAAGATAAAATCCGCGCCCGTATCGGCGAGCCTCGGATGGAAATTCATTTTAATGCAGCGTTAATGCATTTTTATCTCAGCGGCGAAATCGTCGTCGCCCAGCTGAATGCCATTTGTCTGGATGAAAGATCTTTCCCTCGGCCGCGAGATGTGTTCATTGAAATTTAAAATTCAAAATGAGGGAGAGCGGATTCAGTGACCTAACAGGTTCACCGTTTCATTGAAATTGTTAGACAATGCGCGGTACGACGTCGTTGTACTCCATTTACACAAAACGCGTGTACTAGCTTTGCGCAATACTCCACGGACCGATATCGAAAGAAAACGCTCCAATTCCACGGTTGGAGCCGTGGAACGACGAAGGGGGGCACTGTTAAACGTTCTTGGTACGTAATATCGTATCGTTGCGGCGTATCGATTTTTCGATTCCCCGCGCAATTCCATCTATCCCGATAATCCCGACAGAGGCACCGACGCGGCGGCGTCATTTATTATAGAGACAAGCAGGACGTTACGAAATCGTAATAATTTCGTCCCGGCGAAATGCGTTAACGATGTCTGCGGCGGTTTGCGCGGCGTATCGGTGATGGCTGTTGAGGTGTTTACCTGCGCGCTGCACGCAACTCCTCGAAGCCCTCGTTTACTTACGGTATTCAGTTGTCCCGTCTGTATACGTGACAGACGCGACGAATTTCACAAGAATCCCCCCAACGTTCCCGAGACTCCTCCCTGCTTCGTATTCTTGGACGATCTGCTTCCCTACCCGTTTGGTCCCCTTCGAGGCTCTCCGGGAGGCGTCGTCTGCTTATACATGCATATTCCCAACGGTGGTCCGCTGGAAGAATGAAGATCGATGCCGTACCCTCCATTCATCACGGCTAGACTCCGAACGGCACGTTCAATCTCGCGACGTACGGTGGTGCAACGACTCGGCGGAGCAACCGACCGAAGTATAATACACCTTAGAATCTGTGGCAACAAGTTGAAGATTTCTACGAATGTCGCGGGCCGATTTTAGGGGAGGCGAGGGTAGTGCTCGGGCGGATGGCTGGCTCGAATTTGGACCAGCCTCGCGTATGCGTCACGGTTGACCTCGCGGATGAACCATTGATCGTCGCTCTTTACGCGAACGCATCGCCGCCGCTCTTGGCCCGACCACGGAATCGATAGTCGTGACATAAATACGGCCAGAGGCAGAGCCGAAGAAAGTATTTTCGCGCGTGATACGAGCGCGCCGAGGCTTTCGGCAGCGTCTCGCGTGATCCTTGCGCCGCTGCTACGTCTGGGCAATTTGTCTCTTTTGTTTTTCGCCGGTGAGCGACATCGATTCGCTGGCCAGTAACAATCCGAAGGCGAACGGTCGCGTGTTTACGAATGTTCGCGTCGCTGGGAGCGGGCGTGAACGAGGTCCGCCCGGTATTTCGCAAGGAACTCAAGGATAAACGTGTCTTCAAGGCTCCGTCTCTGCGCGAGGACTGCAACTGTTGTTGGCCTCCCGCGAAAAATCTGCCTCGACGCCGCGGACGTCTTACACCTGATTCTTGTCTTATTCGCGCTGCGTCATTGGCCACTAACGAGGACCTTTATAAATGTTCGTGCGTTGAATTTCGTTTCTCGAAACGGGTGCGAACGAGTCCTTTATTCGATGTGAATTCTTCTGGAGCGAAGAATGTGCCATTCAAGGTGATCCAGGTCGCGTTGACCGGTGGTTAATTAGAAATCGACCTCAGCTCGATTAATTAGCTCGCACATTTGAACCCGCTGTACGTTACTCAGCCCGGCACCGGCGTCGTAGCCTTTGTACAAAGTTCCTGCGAGGCCGGAGTCGCGCGGCGCTCCTCGCGGTCATTGTAGGAGAAACTCGTCGAAGCTAGCCGTCATCGCCAAAACATCCGGTGCGGTCTGCAGCTGCAATTCGGAGTGTCGGGCTCGAGGATACTCACGAAGAGGGTCTAGCCCGGGTAAGCATAGGGAAAACGGCCTATGTGTTACAAATAATAACAATCTGCCAAGAGGTTTTATGTATGTGATCTGCAATTTGGAAAAAAATATATGCGGTAGAGCTAAAAAGTACCTACTAGGTAGTTTGTAATAAATATTAAGTAGTTGCTGAGAAAGAAATTGGTAAACTTTAGGGTTGCTATCCCCATATCACACCAAAAGAAAGGTGGTAGAAATCTGAAATTTGTCTCAGTGTTTTCTTAGGCAAAGAGCATTATTTGATACACATAAATACCAAAATTAGTTCTGGGGCCGTTTTCCCTATGCTTACCCGGCTAGTTTCCCTCGCCCGCGCCCTCTCCACTTTACTCCCCGCAACCGAGACGACTATAGCGATTCATCCTGATCCTCGCTTGAAATTTTAATTGCCACCAGGCAAAATAGCGCGTTCTGTTTATAAAAACGTAGCTGCGGGGAATTCGCATTTCTTTCTCCGCGGCTTCCCCTAATTTTAGCCAAGGGTATGCGCGCACATGCAGCGGTCTCCGCGGTACCGGCTTCGCTTCGAATCCGCTGAAATAATTTCGCACCACAAAGGGCGATGCCGTTTTAAAAGATTTCCCCCCTCGATAGGCGAGGACAGGCCACCTCCTCTCCCCCTCCGCATCTCGTAACATCGTACGACGGTGATTCAATTAAACTGAATCGGGTCCGCTGGAAATAGACTAGCCGCTTCATACATGGTCGAAATGGTGTTTTTGCGATACGCGCTCGGCTTTAATTCGCCGCGTGCATCTCTTCCGCGTAGAACGGGTCTGGACGAGCGGCCAGCCGGAGGATGCGTAAACTTTGTGATTACTTTGCGAGTAAGCGGCGCGTTTACGGCGGGGCTCGCGAGGCAAACGATCTCTAATAGAAGTGGAGGCAGAAAATTACACGGTCGCGGCGCGGCGCGTCGATCGTGCGCGGTTTTTCTGACGCGATCGACGAGGGAACGGTTTGAAGACGCGTAATCGGAGGCAGCTTCCGGCTTCGTCGGATTTAGCTCTTCCTGTACGGCGGCTGGCCGGGGGTGGTAGCCGATTCGTCGCGATCGACGATCCGAAACCGATGAACTCGTCGCCGGAATGGAGTCCCCTGGACGATATCTCCCTCCGCGGCTGTAATTCTTCAGACGAATCCCCCTTTGTCCTCGGGCTCAGGTATACAGATTCAATTGTGCCCTCGTTGACAGACGAAATTGGCCAACCTGAGGCCGAGATCCCGGGGCAAGGAGATCTCTCTTTTCAGGTATTTATCCCTGGGCCTCCGGTGGCTGCCTTTAGAAAAATTCCGGGACAAAGAAGCTCCTCCGCGGCGCGCAACGGTAACGCTTTTGTGGCCTCGAAAACCGTCGCCCTACAATTGGCCAGTAATGCTTTTGGATCTCCGGGCGTGTGCTGCCCGAGCGAAATAAAATTCTGGCCCTTACCGGAGAAATTAACGGAAACTTCCTCCTTTTGCTCCGTTGTGTATGTTCGTCGAGAAGGGATCCTTTCGTTGCGCTCTGCGCGAAGTTTAAACGCCGTTGAAACGTTCGAGGTTGATCTCGTTGCCAGGTAATCGGCTTGTAAGCTCCTTTAAATCATCCGCGAGGGCACAATGGTCCGGGGAAATCGGATAATCTCGAACTACTGGGATCATAGGTTGTTGTTGGATCTC
Source organism: Andrena flavipes (assembly GCA_963971345.1). Classification (NCBI taxonomy): domain Eukaryota; kingdom Metazoa; phylum Arthropoda; class Insecta; order Hymenoptera; family Andrenidae; genus Andrena; species Andrena flavipes. The sequence goes on from OZ020482.1 coordinate 3,194,400, forward strand.
GGGAAGTTTCTTGCGCAACTGTTTACTTTGAACTCAGTGGCATTGTAGTTCTAGCAATGGTACCGTAGTGTTCGAGTCGTTGCTCGTTAGATCTTCTTAGAAATTGCTACCAGCCGCACTCCTTTAAGACACTGTTACTCAGGCGAAACTAAGCAGTGAGCTATTAATCGTTTGAAAAGTTCTAAAACCATCTGCGCGTTCGAATTAACCGTCCCCTTAACAATCAAGCGTAAACTTCGAGCCTCCGCCGCCGACGACCTCTCACGACCACTCGGATTTCATCCGCTACTTTCGCTTTCCACCATTCCCTTCGACAAAAGGGCCAAGTTTCCGTGTCGCCAAGAAGTTCCCATGGAAACCAGCAGGCACGTGGTCGTGTTCGCTAATCTCTTCTGGAGTCGCTGGCACGAGCGTGCACCACCGAATATCGACCGACACGCATGTGTTTGAAGGGTGGTCAGAATACTAGGGCGAGAGGGTCGGAGGGAAGCGCGCGGAAAGGCGACCCTCGCTCGATCCAGAAAATGTCGAGGTTGGCGCGCCTACACGAGAATCGCGTACAAAGGTCCTTCGTGCGAGGGGTAACAGGCCTGACGAGGGCCTCTGTCAAAGCTACATCTATTAAAAAGGAGCTCCAGTTTGCGAGTCTATGGTGTCCTTGGTTATTATAAGCTGGATATTTCCGAGGAAGCCTTCGCCCATCTTCGTAATGGAAAATTATCAACGAATCCAAAGGAACGTAGACTTCGCCGAGAAGTCTTATATTATCTCCCGCGGACTGTTGTGCCCGACAAAACAAGCGAGAAAGAGAAGCAACCTTATGAAAGAAGAGGCGGACAAAAAGACGCGGCAGAGTGTTTATAGCGAGGCGGAATTTAATTCAGCCGAACGTTCGTTCTGGATGGCCGTGCACCACGCGGCCGCGACATCTCTCCCCAGCTGTATAATGAATCGAGTGAATGGATAGAACAATGAAAACAGCACATCACGCGCCGCTTATCGTACGGGAGATACTCTCGACCCGCCTCGCGCGATTTCGCGACCGTTGTGTCGCGCGCAAACAATCGTCAATTAATTATTGACCGTGAGCTGATGACCTAGGGTACGTTAATCATCCAGACGCAATTACCGCACGCGTGTATCGCGCGGCTCATCAATTCGGCCATCACCTCGCCTCCATTGTTATCTTGCTACTAAAACATACCGACTCGCGCTATCCCTCTCGCGCTCTCTCTCCTCTGCATTCCACTTTACCGTTCCTTCCAGCCGCGCTTATCGTAGCTTCGATTTCACCCGAAAGGACACACACGGCGGGTTATCGAATCCCAGGATTTTAGCCAGAAAACTGAAGCTTCGTCTCTAGTTTATCGTCTCCCAGCCGTCCCGAATGAAAATCGTGTGGCACAGCTGATATTTGGCGCACGGGAAGCCAGTCTGTTGGCATGGACGCTATCCTCGAAACCGTATCGATCCACGATTCCACTCACAGGCAGGGTGTTTCCTTCGGTTCCGGTTCACGGGCCAGTCGCTCAGCTGTTGGACTCCAACGAGCACCGAAAAACCGTCGCCACTGGGCACATTGTGTACAACGATCGGTGATGTATAGTCCATGGACGATGATTCACTGTTAGGTCAATAACTCGGGCTGGAAACACACCGGTCGGCCCTATTACAGGGGGCCGCCGTTTCTGCGAGTGATCGATAAGTCGGCACGCGTGTCTCGAGTGTGCGTGCTACGCTTGAGGGATCGTCAGTTGGGGTTGACGACAACGAGGCCGAAGGGCTGGCGCGTTCCCCGGCTTCAACCCCGTCTGGGCGAATAATTAATTCGATTTTTCGAACGTTCGCCAAGCATTCAAAGCGAGCCTCCCTACAGGTTTTCCCCTATCTTGGAGACTAAGTAGTACTTGTTCAGCGATAAACGTAGCGGGCTATCGTGTCCTTATAATCGTTTGTAAAAAAAAAACGAAGACGTCGCGGGAAGCTCGCCCAATCGTCGGACTATTAACCTGTAGGTCTTCGAAGGTGGGAGGGAAGATACGATTCTGATTATTCTATGGTCGCTGCGCGCTAATTTCACCGGTGATATAAGTGCTCGCGCGAAATTATCGCCAGCGCAATTATCGTACCCCTCACGTGGCATTCGAAGAAGAAACGCGTAGTGGTCCGTTACTGGCAGTAGAGCGATGGCTCCTTTTGTCGTATGCACTCTCGTTGCGACATTCAAATGACAGAACCGGGGATGTTTACTAAATCTGTTCCGTTCGGTACGCTTCTAGATAGGCAGCTAGATTGCCGCATTGTTGTTTCTCGCGCATATTGTTCGATTTCTGGGCTGAATGCCACCGGAGCATCGTGCAGGGAGTCGCAAAATTGCTCGTAGGTTCGTTGTTGCGAACTCTGCGCTCGGTGTCGATCGAGACTACTACGTAGTCATTTGAGCCGTCGATATTTAACGCGCTTCCACCGCAGAATACAACATTCCATCAGCTGTCAGTGGTTTCGAATGCAATTTCTATTTACTACCAGATTCTATTGGTTTTCTGCATTCATCCATATTGCATTTAGATCGGGAACAGCTGTTCTCGGGCTTCAAAAACTTTTCCTTTGTGCGTTATACGATCCCAGCATTCTAATACCTTTTTCTGACTACTCGAGTTTTGCATCCGACTCCTCGCGCGCGAAAGAAGTACGGTCCCAGATAGCTGGAGGAGTCGTTATCCGCGCCGGAGGATCTCTCGGCCCGCACCAAGCTATTTCATTCCCGTTCCATGGCGAACGCGGGCAAACGAATAAACGCCCAGGACGATGTAGCCAGGCAAAAGTAGAAGGCACCCCGTCCCTGTGTGTGCGTGTCTGCCTCCTCGAGATTTCCCCGTGGCGTTTGTTCGCGCATCGATCCGCCGCGGGAAAACGAGTTTCTACCAGTCTGTCGTTTTCTCAGGCACTGGTTCTAACCTCTCCCCTGCAGCCTTCTGGATGAGTCACGATGATAGTGCCTAGGGAAAAAAAAGGGGGATGGAACGAGCGGCGAGGAAAGTAGCCGGTGCCGTTCTAGCTCGCGCGAGCGCACGTCGTCGCCGCTGTGAACATTCTTGACGCGCTCTATACCTGTAAGGTATCACGCCGCGCTCCACGATAACAGGCGTTTCGCGGGACAACCGTAATGGCAGCGTTCGAGCCAGGCGAACCGGACGAGGACGAGCTGGTCAGGTGAACGCGATAAGCTGGTGATTTTCATAGGAATTCTGTTTGACTCGAGCGGGCTGCCAGAGAGCTACTCGTCAGCCACGAATGAGAATCCTGGTCTGGAATTTTCGAGCACCGTATTCCTGAAACGTTCGTCACTCTGTGACTATGGAGGCTACAACTATTTCACTGTATTCAGGACCTGATTTCAATACTAGCACCTTACACGGGAGTCGGATTCGTTTCATGTTTAGATAGGGGAGAGTCGTACTGTACCGACCGCTCTAAGTTTTTTTGTTATATCTTGAGGTAGAATCGATAAAAATCAGAAGTTCAAAAACGTGTTTGCAGTATAGATGGAATAAAAAATTATCCTTATTCGTCGAATAATCTAAAGTTAAAGTAACTTTTTGATCCTTATTTACATAATTTTTTATTTAGTTAATGCCCAAGTCTGCTTACAAATAACACACTGGATAACTTCTTCATTAAATCCAAGCTTCCTGTTTGTTGGTTATAATACCTATCCTTATTTACTTTATTTTTCTGCGGGTAAAGGTAGAAAGAAGGCTAAATGAACATCTTATAAATTAATCTGAGTTGCTAGCAGATTGAACTTACAGATAAGAAAAATTTGGGTTTCTACTCCTTGACATACATATATTATATACAAAAGAATATTGCAAAACTAGGACGTTTTATTAAACTTAATAGACTAGAGATAGTATACATAATAGAACAAATTCATTTACTTACACGAGAAACGAAAGACTAGCTTTAAAAAATAACTTTTAACCCACCGAATATCGAGAGCAATGGAGTAAACAATATGACCCCGAAATAGGTTATAGAGAATTGTGAGTTTCATCGATCGATTCAAATAAAGTGATAATATCTTGTCGAAGAAGCGAGAACTAGCTTTGGTCGATACCGCACGACTCTCCCCTACACCCGACAGATTTTTCAATGTTGCTGCGAATCCCGATTTGTTTCGCGCAACGGACGGCGTTACAGATTTTAGCCGCGGAATCGAGTTTTACGGGTGACCCAGATCCGCGGAAGGCTTTTTGTGGAGGAAAGTAAAAGGTACGCGTTTATTTAGATGAACCTTTCACCTCGCGGTGCTTTGGCATTTTAAGGTTCGCCCCCGTTTTTTCCCCCTTGGCAGCGGTGGTCGATGAATGGACCCGTGTGCCATATTACTCGGAGTCCGCGGCCTCGGCGGGTGTTAACGGGCCGCGACGCAAAAGTTCCGTCGAAGCCCGGCGTGGGCCGTTGCCGGCTGTTTTCACGTGGAATTCGCTCACCCACGCGGCACTTTCTAACGCTGTCGCATTTCCCCCAATTACTTCTTCAACTCTGTGTTGCATTCAACGCGTCTAATAACCTCGTGGCTGTCTGACTTCCTAGGCCTTCCCATATCGAACAGAACTAGCCACGTTTCTTCTCTGGAGCCGTGTACCCAGTTTCCAAGATTTTATATCTCCATATAAATCGAGCTTTCACCACTTCATTCTTGACCTATCCACTGCCCCGAAGGCATACCCCAGTTGCACCGCTCAACAGTATTGGCTTATCGATCGACTTATCCCCCAAGCTTGCCAAATAAACTTTCATTACCATCTCAATGCCACAGCGTTCCGTTACCATCCCCCTTTCGAATGTCCAGGTTCGTATCGATCGTCGCGATCAACATCCCCTGTCAATGTCTCCTTACAACAGTCGAGGTGTCTCTCGCTTCGAGAACGCAGCTCCGCCGGAGAGCAACATTGTAGACAGAAAAGCGAGGAGAAAGAGAGCGGCGCGATTTAAGACGAAAAGTTATTTGGAGCGCGAGGAATCGACGCGCGTTCTGCTCCGTAACGATGTTCCAGTTTTCGTAACGAGGGGTCGGCATGTAAAGCGCAAACGCGGGACGGCGCGGTCGGTTCGAGTGAGAATTTCCATTATCGCGGCCGTAAAGTTCGACAGCAGGTGCGAAGCTGGACGAATGCTCGTTGCCGGGCCTCGCGAGAGGTATCTCACCGCCGTGCTTCGGCCTCGCCGCGTCCACGGCGCTGCTTTTCAGCCCCGCGGGTCTCGTGCGCTATAAAAAATGAATGAACAACGGACATAATGTTGGGCCGTTAATGGTGACCAACGGCGAGCCGGAGTACGCGTGGCGTGCCTTACGGTTTTACGATTGTAAATTTGCCCAAGGCCCCACCGTCCTCCACCCTCTCATGGGTTCTGTTCATGGTTCCCCTCTTCACCTTGGTCGTCTCGTTTCGGTGCACGCGCACGACCTCGCCTCGTCTCTCTTTTACCCTCCACCTTACCCCCCCCCCCTCTGCCTCTCCGTTCCTCTCCTCCTCCGCGATCCCCTGCCCACACGGTCGCTTCTGATAATCGCTATCGCGTCGCGTTGCACGCCTTTGCTACGCTCTCATATACCGGGCGGTCGTTAAAGTAATCCACGTTTCGGTCGGCTCGGGGCCTCGTGGCCTTGTCGGAGCACCCGAGGAAGGCCCCGTCGTCAGGCCCCCACCTTTTTTTTCTTCCTTCGATCTTTCGGCCTGCTGGTGAAAAAGCCGCCGTTTCGCCGTTACATAATTACACCCGTGACCTTATTACACGGACGAAACGCGACCAGTATCGACGGCTTCTCGAAATCCGTGGCTCTCTTCGTTACACTGAAATCTGGAGTGGTCTCGCGAGACGAGACGTACCTACCTGCCTTTCGGGTTCGAAAGTTCCGTAGATTTGGGGCGAGCGTAGGCACAGATCTCGTAGATCTGATTGGCAGCGGCGACGTGGCGTGTCGATGCGGCGCTCTGTTTGCTGATCGAAATCGAGCCGCGATTTTAAGGGTGTTCTCCAAGTAAAATAAGTGGAGTCGGTATATCTCGTTCTACATCGTTGGGTCACAAGTGGCATTGAACGTTCCAAGTGTCCCCAAGCGATCCGCGACACGTGATTTTTGCCGGACCGCCGCAAAGTAGGTGAATCCATTGGCGATCATGATCTTAGGTCACGCAAGTCCCGTGGCCCCGTGTGTATGCGCGAGTTTCGCAACGATCGGCATACGCATTATTTACCATTCTGAATTTCGCCAGACGACCCCCCTCCCTCTTTCTCTCTCTCTCGCTCTCTCTTCCTTGGAGATACGTTCAGATTCGCGCCGCCAGCGTCGCAGAAAAATAAAACATATCTCCCAAACGCTGCACGACAGGAACTATCGGCCTTGTATTTTCCACGGAGTATCCATTCTCTTGGAATGCTATAATCTCGAGGCTCCATTCAACGAGAAGATCAAGTTTCGTCACTGGAAAACATGTGCCGGCGGCCCGGGCGCAGAAAGCCACGTCGAACTGCGACGGGGTGTATTAAAAACCAACCAGATAAACGCGAAAGCGATCGGTGCTAACGAGCAAGAGAAAAATTTCGCAACGAATCCTCCCTGTTAGTCATCGAACGACCCTCGTATTTTACTGTCCACCCTTCTTCGATACAAATTATCTTTCGCGCATGCTCTCTCTCTCCTCCTCCCCCCTCCACCCGGATTTATTAGCGCAACGTTTCGAGGGCATAAATAACGTGGCCAGGCAAGACGGCCTGGAGGGAGACGCGAAAGTAATTAGTTATAGCCATCGGGTGGTTATGGGGTGGAAAAACAGGAAATGCTAGTCGCGAGGGCCTCGCTGCAACTCGGAGGCGCCCCCCGGCTTGGATTTTTTCGCACGATTATTTATGCGCCGAGTCGAGAGTGCGACTCGGATCCAGCGCGCGGAGTCGGGTCGAGTCGCTGAGTCAACCGCGTTTGCACACGCGTCCGTCCGCCTCTGGGCACGTCATCTTCGTCTTCGCGCGTGCTCTCGTCACACGGCCGTGGCCGATGCCAGGAATCTCCCGCTAGTATCACCCTTTCTGCGCCCGCTCGCGAGTAACTTGGTCCACGTGACGCAGAATTGCTCCGAGGCCGTGACCAGAGCCTCCGAACGTCGTTCCCTTGACTTTAGAATGGTAGTCTGGCGAATCGCGCCGTATATCGCTGCTCGGATGAAGGCTTTTCAGCGTGAGACCGAAGGCAAACGAAGGAGGCGGTTCCCGCTGGCGTAAATTTCGCCTGGCGTGTCACCGGGGGAATCGCACTGCATGCTGATCGCGGCAATTTGTGTCTGCTTCTCTTTTTCTGGAAGACTCGGGATTTCAGCTTGTACTTTTTTTTCCTGTGGTACGCGGTACATGTATAGTGAGTTAGAGAAAGAGGTAGAGTGGGGATAATCCTTAGGTCGAGTCGTTTGAAACGGTTTAATCTTCCATTAAATAATAAAGCTGAGTAATGAGATGCAACGGAATAAATTCAGTCGCCCCTGCATCCTCTGTGTAAAAAATAATTGCTGTTATTCTGTAGAAAATCATTTTCACCCCTGGGAAGAAAGGGAAATTCATGTAGGAGACAGGTAACACCACAACCGCGACTCGAGGGGGCCGTGTTTTCGCAACGCCGAAGGGAAAGTTGCACGCGACACAAACTTCTACCCCCCACGTAGAAAATGTTGCCGCGTGGCGCGGTCGACGCATAGTATTGTAAAGTTCGAAGTCGATGCAAAACTTTCGCGGCTACATCAACGCAGACCGTGTAGGTATACGCGTAGTCGGTAATTGAAGCGTGAATGGAGTCTGCGCGCGTTGGCGTTTTTTTTTTATTTTAAACGATTTTATTCTGCTTCGAGCCTCTGTTTGTTCGTTTGTTTGCTTGTTTGTACGTATGATTCGAATCTGGCAACTCAAATTTAACCCACTTACAACTGTCCAAATGTCTTGAAACTTTGCAGGCGTGCGTAGTTTGGACGCCAATATAATATTTAAAAAACAAAATTAACCCATAACCACAAATCCAAACGATTCGAAAGCAGCCACTCGCGTTAGTCGCATCGACATGAAATCAACCTATAACCACGAATCAAAACAATTTGAAATCAGCTAAAAAATACTTCTTTTCTTGTACTACAATTTCGATGGTGCTTTTTCACTTCAAATAAAATTGTGGAGCAGGGTATCTCACAACAAATTCATTTCCACGCTTGATTCTGTATTAAATTGATTCATATTCTGTTATGACATACCCTGTTGCACGATTTTATTTAAACTGAAAAAGCACCATGGAAATTGAAGTACAAGAAAATAATTATTTTTTTAGTTTCTAGTCCATTTTTAACAAAATCGTTTAATATATTTTTTTCTTGCCAGTGGGGATCGACCGAAGCTGGCGCGTAATTTGAAGTTTAAATATTCTGCGCGCAAATTGCACGCCGCTTTTTGTTGTCATTATTCAACGCAAACTTCGCATGGTACGCAAGTGACGCGTGGCTCACGGTTTTTGCGTCGATCTGTCTCTCTCTTTCCTCTGGCAGAAAATCGCGTGCTCGCGCGTTCACACGCGCCGTACGTCGAGCGACGAGCTTTCCTTCGTCCAGGTTACGCATGCAATTTCTGCACGATGCACGCGATCCAGGAACGCATCTAAAGAGTACCTCGAACGTCTTTCTTCAAATGCATAATCGAGTAATTCCTCTAACTCCAACTGACAGAGCTGCGCGAGTATTCGTCGCGGAAGTTTCCCGCTTAATCGTCGAACGGTCACTAAATTTATACGTACCTATTTTTCACCGTGACACGTAGATGTATAACGCACATGTCCGCGACGTGTTCGTTAACAGGATTGTTTAGCAAATACGGTAACCAGTGTCTTTAATTTCGTGAAAAATAAGGGTCCACCACAGAATCTGCAATTATATAACTCATAAACGCCCCTTGCAACGTATAAACTCGGGCAAAGTCCTCCAATCTGCACGGGCATGCTTCCATCCATAACATATTTGCTGGAAAGGGATTCGCGTTCTCAGGGGGTTAATACCCGCTCACCCTTTTAGCTCCGCCGATCGATACGCAAAGCTTAGGGGCAGCCCCCAGTAACAAGGCGATGAGAAAACAGAGAAACACGTTGGATCGTGTCGTGTGAAGAGACATCTCGTCTCGAAGGGGAACCTTGTCGCGGCGACGGTCGAATTTCATCGGCTTCTCGAGGTTTCCGAACCTTGAGACAGCTCCGGCGGAATAGGGGAGTATTATTGTCGCGTGCTCCTTCCAAGCGTATGTGCGTGGAACGAAGACGAAGGAAGTCTGAGAAAAAGTGAAGGAAAAGGAAGGAGATAGAGAGAGGGTTGGAATGTTTAAACCCATCGAGTGGCTGGCTGATCGGCGCCCCACGCCATTTTATTTACCCCCTCGGGACCGTATTTCATCTACGCAGAAAATGGCGAGAACGGTCTTTGGTCGATAGAGACCTCGCCTGACCTCCACTCTCCCCTCGGGTAACGTGTATGCTTTTTTCTTCTTGCATACAAAGTAGACTACAGCTGAAGCCACAGCTGATGGGACATACCCATGATTCTAGGGGTTGCGAGCCCTTCCCACCCCGTTCTTCCAGGTCAGGGGACAGTTTCGTTGTAATCGATTTATCCTGGCTTCGCTCTGGGGGAAAGTCCTGGCCTAACGTGCGCGCTTAGGAAAATAACTGTCGGGTAATGTTTTATGGTAAATAGTACTTGATTGATGCGATTATCGCGTTACCGAGGGATATTCTCGGCGGAACCAGCGAAAAAGTCGATACACGTTCATTGCCTCCGTCGTGCTACGAACGCTTCGGCTTTGCTCTACTCGGTATTGGGAAATCTGGTTTATTATATTCCACGGGATTGCCGATAGCCCTGGGCTGTCATGTTTTAGGCTCGCTTCCGTTCGAGAGGAACGGAACGGCTCGTTCAGGTCGCTGAGCTCTTCCCTTGCGATACCAATATGGAAGAAAGGGGGCGATATAACGAGCTGCGCGTTTAACCTGATCGATGATTCATTATCGGTTTACGAGTGTGCCCATTCCAGCGGGACTTATACGCGAGACAACGGTGTTCGGTTATAATTACACGATATTGGATGTCACGATATTAATGAGCCCGACGCCGGATATAATGGGACGCGGTGTGCCCACCGTGGAAGCCGCTACACGGCCAAGAGTGGCTCTCCCCGATCGTCGGAGAGAAACCGAAGGGTGAGTCATTCGTCGATCGACCTACCTCAAACTCTCTCGAGCCGGCGAGTGGAGGAGTGGAGGGACGTGGTTCCTCGAGGAAACAGGTAGCAGCATTGTCTGACCCGTGCTAGATTTTCTACTGGCTGCTCCTCCGCTGGCTTAACGACGGCCCGCCCTCCTCTCCCGGCGTCTCGAGGGTTTCGTTATTTGCCGCGGATATGTCGATACCTTCGATACTTCTGTTCAGGTGAAAGAACCCCGCCGAGACGGCGCGCCGGGACCGTCGAGTGGATTCTCTTGTAAATCTTTTCATTGAAACACGAAACTACCGGAGAGGATCTCGAGTAAACCTATACAGGCGTGTTTACCCTGCCGCGAAGAATTTATCGACGGTCGAATACACGTGTCGTGTTTGTAAAATGATTCGGTTCCATCCGCGCGAGTGCCCGCGCCGCTGTTCGGGGACATTAAACGGGGCCCGTGGAGGGTGTTTCCATGGTCGGGGGTATGGAATCGGGGGCACCGGTCAAGTGATAGTGGCGTGGTCTTCGAACGAATCCATAGTAGTCGCGGATAAAGGCAGTTTTAACCGCTGCGGTGACGGGATAATTGGTCGCAGCGCGAAACAATTTGATCGTGACGAGCATAAATGCCGTTATCCAGCGAAGTTCATGGAAAGAGGGACACTCGATCCATCGTAATTCGCTTCCGCTGATGCGTTCGAGGTGTTAACGCTCCCAGCGCCCGCTGGAAAATCGATATTCCGTGTTGGGTGTAGGCTGGCGATTAGACCCGAAGATTGATGAAGCTCCCGACGTTTTCTCGCTGAACTGGGAGGTGTGTTTCGCCCCGATGGGACGCGATAATTCGAGTAAATAGCAATGGGAGAACGTTCCGACACGCAAAAGACGTATCCAAGATTGCGTAACGAATGTCCCTCAAAAGTTTCCACAGGGTATAGGCCTCCGAAGATACGAGTAGTTCTTTGAGCAGAAACGAAGACGAGGCACAGTGGAACGAAGTAAGGACAGTAACTGGACATGGAAATTATTTCCAAACGGTTTGGACTTTCATTGTAAAAATTTGCACACTTTCAATTCATATTAAGTAGAATAATTGAGATTTAGGAAAAAAAATGCAATCCTTCTGGGTTTTTTTACAAATAACGAGGGAACATCCCGAACCCGGAAATTAAAAAAAATTCTGAAACTTTGTGAATATGTGGGGAATTTCCTCCTGATTACAACGCAATTTTTGTTTGCTACCTAAAATTCAATTTAAGGGCGTGTAATTCATCCCTGAAAATCCGGTTATTATCCGATTTTGTGTTATAACTCGTGAAATGTAAAATAATTTTTTTCACCAAATAATAGATCTAATTAAAAGAAGTAACATTTGGCTTGAAACTTTTTTATCTCTTATTAAAGGATTAAATTAAGGTATTTTAGACCTTGTGTGACTTTGAGCAAAACTTTAAATCACTAGTTGAATTATTATAGTATCGAGTACTATAGTAGAAATTTTCATAGAGGTCAGATTCATATACAATTAATGTGAATATAAAGTTTATTTCTTTGTGTTCCCTAATGCTACGAACACTTAATAAAGATTTAACGAAGCTATAGAAGAGAATTGCGACACTTTAAATTTCGGCCGATGTCCAAATAAATAAGGCATTCCGTTCCACTGTGCGACGATCAGTTCATTGGGCAATTAGTTTGGAACCGAACGCCGTGGAGAAAGCATCGTGTTTCCCAATAACTATTTGCTTTAAAGGATCCTAGTTCGACAGGGATGGCTGCGTTACAGTTGAGAAGCCAGTGGGCTCTGAATTGCCCACGATGGGCACCTGGTGTGGTTTGTACAGGGACGCGGTTACCATATCGTCTTTGCAAGGGCACTCGTGCGCATCCGCGAGTCCCTCGGCTCTCAGGCGAGCGAGCGCGTCCTTCGTTGCAGCGTGACCGAGCTGCTGGCCATTTCCTTCGCGCCCTTTTTTTTTTCTCCTCTGCCCTCGACAACGACACACGGGTTGCGCCGTGGTTCCCGCGATCTACGACCGACCCTCCACCGTGATCCTACTTTTCTGCTGGCGAGGGATGGGCGATATTCGTGCCCTGGCGTCCAGAACGTTCTCTATGGAACGAACGAGACGCGTCGGGTCGGACAGCGAGCGTATCGAGGAGAAATAGAGAGTGAAAGAGAGAGGGGAGGCGGGTCTGCGTGGACGGGAAGGAAAGGGGGAATAAAGAAAGGCTGATCGGGGGAGAGACAGAGAGAGAGAGGAAGAGGGAGTAGGAGGAGAATGAACGCAGTTGGGCGGCGGTGTCAGTGGAGTTCAATCTTAATATAGTGTGACCCCCACTGCCATTCGAGACACTGTCGGATGCAACTGCGGTTGCAGAGTGCACTCGCGAGCGAGCGGGAGAAAGGGAGAAGGACGGAGGCAGTTGGCCGGGGAAAGAGAGAGGGAGAGTGAGAGAGATGCCGGGGAAGGGGGGGGGGGCGGCGCAGGAGAAAGAGAGGCATCGCGGTGAACGGGTGCGTGCATTGCACCTTATTCCCCTGTCCGGCGAGTGAGCCTCGCTCGGTTATTTCAGAGACATCGGCCCCGAGAGAGCCGCGGCGAGTGAGACACGCGCGCCTGCATGTGTACTTACTGTGTACACCGTATATACAGGGTGAGCCTAAATGGCTGTGACAAAATTTACGGCCAGTATCCGTAAGTTTCGGAGCCTCCCCAGCGTCCCAAAGGGGAAATCTTTTTCCATTAGAATCGGCATAAATTCTGTCGGGCAGTGAAACGAACCGAAGGAACAAAATTGTTGTTTCTGTTAACGAAGGGTTAAAGGGGATGAAACTCCCCTTAAGTTGGTGGACCTCTGCAGGCTTTCCATGCTTAATTTCGAACCGTTCGACGAACTGTAATTTATTTAGTAGTTCCAGAAGAGATTGCATTCGGAGTTGAATATAGATTCTGCGCGCGTTCGAGCATTGCGCTGTTGGTTTGCAGATCCGCGTCGAGTGGACGGTGTTTCTTCGTTCGGAGATTTACAATTGGAGTAAGTCCGCAACGTTTTATGACACCCATTTAGATTCACCCTGTATAGGCGCATCTATAGGTAGGAAATGCATGCAGATAGGAGCGCATAGACGCGTTCGCGCGTGCGCATACGCGTACGATGCGTGCACTCGCGCGCGGGATTGTTCGGACGAGTGTCATCGATCTATTTCGAGAAGAGGCTGGAATTTCTGGCCTTCGAGAGGGGTCAGGGAGGGAGACAAAGAGGGCCGAGGAGGGAGTCGGAGGATAAGAAAGATGGGAGGAAGTTACAGAGGGATAGAGAGAAAGAATCGCCCGGCACACCTGCGCAATAGATCCACGCTGCTCGGTGGTCGGCGCAGGAGTGACCGCTCGCTCGCGATTTCAGCAGCGCCAGCTTTCAAAGGACACCTGCGATTGGCCGAACGTCGGGGCCAATCGGCGACTGGTTTTCCTGGAAACTGCTGGATATCTCGGTGCGTCGGTGCTGACTTCTTCCTGACATCGTCATTTTTCACCACGAATTGAACCCCGACGCGAGCGCGTTCAATGCCGCCTGGAATTTCAGGTTCTCGATAGAACCTTGAAGGCTACCCGAGAAGTAATCCGCTGGCAGTAATCAAGTGTGGGGCAGTTGTGCCAAGTCCCTTCGTCTTCCTTTACGCCTATCAGTTAAGCCGCTGACAAGCGGCGAAACCAGTTAATAACTCGCCTTTAGTCATTCCGTAAGGACGCCCCTGGCCGGGAAGATATTCATTTCGCAGATTGCGGGGTGATTGCTTTTGAAATCGATGTTGGGGATGTTCGATAGAGGGATACCTAGATCCCCGACCTGGTCAATTCTCATCGATCCGCCACGTTGAAGAGAGCCGAGGCGCGCGTTCGTGAGAAGCAGTGGCGTCGAGCCGCGACTTTATCGGCGTTATTGCAGTTTCCTCGGATGTTCCGGCGACTTGCACGGGCTGCGAGGGGAGGGATACGTCGCGCGGAGGGAGGGAAAGGCGCGGTAGGGGAGGAGAGGATAAAGTGGTTGAGGATCAGGCGGTCGGTGGTGGGGCGAGAGCGGCGGTACTCGGCCGTTGCATTGTGGGGGTGTTGGCCTTCAACTTGACGGCGCAGTTTCACTGACCTGCCTGAGAAACTCGTGATATCCGCGCGCGGCTCGTGCCCCACGAGCGCGGACGTACGGACACGGACGCGCCGAATCGTCCAAGGGACGCCAAAAGGGATACCGCTACCTAAGGGCCTCGCAGGTCCTAAATAAACTTAACCCTGATCGTCGTAGGTACCTCGTCCGACATTGTTTCACATTCTTGTTCGTGAAATCGAAAGAAGAGAGGCTCTTTCCTGCGCTGGATGTTTTCAGATTCTACCGTTAGCGTCAGGACATTTTCATTTCGGCGGTAGTTCGACGTCTTAACGATCCCCATCGAGTGTATGAGATTTTAAAAGAAACTGGGCGTTCGTGGTCAGTCGCGCTGAAATCAGTGAGCCGAGAGGTAAACGAACGATTCCGATTCTCCGCGGTCCTTTTCGGGTCGGGGCACCGTCGATACCGCCCACGGTCGTCGGCGAGTCGCCGAGGAAAAGACGAGTGCCCCTCCTCGGCCAAGGCATTTGGTGGCTGTAATTAAAGCAAAGACGAGAGCAGATGGCCCCCGTAGCTCCTGTCCCTCTTGGACCATGTTTTTTCTTCTCCCTCGCTGAAAAATGTTACCCCGCGTGCTTTCCGAGAAGCACGGTAGCCGGCAGGACTTGGCCGTTTCCTGCGAAATTTCCTTTTCTGGAACCGCGTCTCCGCGACGCGTTCTCTAATGCCCGAAGAAACTGGAAACCTCCGAGCGATTTCATAGGCGATCGAGAGGGGGCTCTCGATATCGATCGCCAGCCGAACGGGGGTCGATCTCCCGATAATGGTTCCAGGAATCATCGTCGTTTCAGGGTAACGAGCTTAGCAACTTGAGCGTAGATATTGCAAATCTGTCGATAACGCAGCCCACCGCCGGCGTTCTATGTGTTTGCGTGTGGTGCACTATGACCGCTAGTTTCTGAGGCGCGTGTATAATGCAGCTGCCGGCTATAGAGGCGTGTAGCTATTGATCCTGCGGCCTTTGGGGAGCTGCTGCTGCTGCTGCTGCTACCAGCGGCTGCTGCAGATTTCAGCAACGTCATTCCAGAGGGAGAGAGGGAGGAGGAGAAAGAGAGAAAGAGGGAGAGAGAGAGAGAGAGAGTGACGTATCGTGGGAATAGAAGGGCCAAAACTCTCCTCTGCCGGTGAGGGCTTTGCCTCGGCATTGTACTTCGTCAGAGAACAACGGAGCCACGTGGTTCACGTGCATCGGCTACGTGAATGGTACCTCGGCCGAGCAAGAAAGAAATCGACGGAATAATGAACCCGGTTTTGTAACGCGTCAGGCGAGAAACGTGTCGCGAGCGTGGACGCGAAACGATGTCAATTGCATTCTCATTCGACGCGCTGGAGTCGCGTTTTCCAGAACGATACTCCGCGGCTCTCGTCGCGTAACGAGACATCCAGTATGCATGTTCGTGCGATCAAAGGTACGATACAAGTTTGTTTTTGCGGCGTAGGTTTCTATGATCCTGCGATCGTGATTCCTATCGATCGTAGCAATCCCGCAGGAGAGACCTTATCGCTCCGTTTCCGTTCTGTGGCGATTTCGAGGCGCGTGCAAGTAGAAGAAGAGCAAGAGGAAAGAGAAGAATTCGACGACGAGGAAAGGAGGAAAGGATGTCGGGCCCGAGTTGCTCCTCGGGGTCCACGGTCTCCATCCTCTCTTTCGTCCTTCTGGTCCCTTCGATAGTGTCAGACAAAGGCAAAGGCGCCTTACGTTCCCTGCAACGGGGCCTCTTTTTCTCCTCTCTCTCTCTTTCACTCTCTTTCTCTTCTCTCCGTCTCGCCTCACCTTGGCCGCGGCCCTTCAACTGTCTGCGACCCACGCCCCACCTCCTCTTCCTCCATCCGAACCACCACCACCATCGCGTTAGCAGCCACCTTCTTCGAGGAGCAACCTTCTTCTTCTTCTTCATCTTCTTCTTCTTCTTCTTCTTCTTCTTTACCACTGTACATTGAGCCTTCCTTTACTTCCCACTTCTTTCTATCCTTTCCTCGTGCCTCGTCGCCTCTCCGCGTGTGAGAGTCGCTTCTGTCGGTGTGCGTGTACCGATCTTCGTCCACCTGCCTTCCCAGAGTTATTTAGCCAACCGAGCCGCCCGGTTCGCCCTAGGCGAATTTCCGGAACGAGGGAGAAGCGCCGATAGACGGGAATTCTGCTGCGTGGCTGCTTGCTAACGCGCGACTACGCGTTCAAACGCAACGCCTGCACGCGTTGCTAGCGATTCGAGTCGCGATCAACATCTTCTTTGTTGCCCACGATTCTGCCTTCTCGCCTCCTGTTCGAGCATTATTAGCATCGCTGCCCCTCGGGGAATAGTGTGCAGCTGTAAATCAAAAAGTTCCAACGTCGAGCTTTCCCCCTACACGCTACCGAAGAGATTCGGTGTTCCTTCGCTCCACCCGTCTAAAGAGTCACTCCTCTAGTCAATTATCTTAACGCGTATAGTGCGATTGGTTGTATCCTGGAACCCCAACCACTAGCGTGAAATTAATACGACACGCGAGTGATGTGACGTGCTCGCAGCTAGGTCTTCTTCTATTTCTCTCGAGAACTACTTACGCATTCGAGATACAATTGAGAAGAGTCCTAATTGGGAGTGCAAAGGTGTTCGTAAAGCCATGGAATATCGCTCAGCACGAATCCCATACATAAGACTTGTTGTAATTAAGGGCAACGCTCGGAGACACGCGACAGCGATCGTTTCACCCCCGACGTACCTAAATTCGCGACGCGTTATCCTGTAATCGGACCAATTACGCTGCCCGAGGTACGGCCAATTAACGGCACCCGACTCGCTGTCGTTGGCCAACGTCCCTCTCCCCTCCGCCTCCCAATCTCGTGGCTAATTCAATTTATCGGGATTCCATCGTAAACACTGTTTTCCGCGCTTTCCGCGATACCATGGCTGGCGAGCGCGGAGAGGCACCATCCTACCCCCTAATTCTGATTCCCCCCCCGATTCCGCTACGTCTTTCTCCCTGGTCTTCTACTCGGGGCCCCGGGGCAGCATCGCCACTATCCTTGGGCAAATTTATGCTTCTTCAGATTACGGATAATAATGGTTACCCTTGCGCCGCCGTGGCTCGTCTTAACAATTTGCCAGCTAGAATTACGACCGATCACACCCCGCGGCGTTTTATACGTCTGCCTGCGATGCCACGAGTGGTCGGCACACGGTGTCGTTCCGTTTCGAATTTTGACGGGGAACGTGTTTCTCTCGTAAATCGGCAACCCTTCTGCCTTCATCCAGCTTTGGGCGATGCACAGAAGCGTCATCGGGTGTAAAACATTACCAAAATTATTAGGTATAACTTATAGTCACGATTCGTTATTAAATATAAAATTTTTATTGAAAATACGAACAGAAAAATATACATTTAAAAATTAATTATGTGTTAATGCTCATTAGAGTTTCCTCTTCTTCTAAACTTATGTCAATATCTGTTTAAACTGAAATGTTCTCTGATGCTATGAACACTTAATACTTCAAATTCTGTCCGATGTCCAAATAAATAAGGCATTCTCGTCCCACTGTGCGGTGTGGCTCGATCGTGGGACCTCGCCCAGTCACCGTCGCGCTGGAGAAAGATTGCGCGGTTATTGGCAAGCGCGCGTTGATGGCACTGGATCCTTGAAGGAAAATTTACGACAGCAACGAAGCAACTAAAACGAGGACGCTTTATATTCCACGGTTTATTTCGATTTAAATGGTGCTTCCAGTTAATGCGAGGATAGAGGGATGGAGTACCAGTGTCGCCCACTTTTTAATACGAATTTCCCTTCCCCCGAAAGTCACTTCCGTCGTTTCGTTTCCAGACGCACCTTGAAGGTTTACAGAGACGTAATTCGCGCGAGGTCCATGTGTCGGAGGACTGAATTCAGGGTCGGGGAAAGTTAAAAGGAGAGGTGCGCGAGGTGTGTAACCCGCTGAATGGAATATAATTGCCGAAGGTAAACCGGCTGGAAGGAAGGAACGAGACGGGAGAAGGTTGCCCGTACAATGGGGTTCCGAAAATAAAGCGTGATCGATGAAACTGAAACAGGATTTACCCCAGTGGGCACGGGGACGTGAGTTTTCTCTGTCGCTAGCGGCGTCACGCTCCCCGTTACGAAATTGCTGCCTCCGCGCTAACGTAATTACTCCCCGTTGCAATTTTTAGCCCGTGCTCGAACAGAGACGGCTTTCAGAACTCGTCTCCGTATCACGAAACCGCCCAATTCCCCGGTCGCAGCCGCGCTTCGCGCGTTAATGGTGTCACCGTCTGCGGTTGCCAGTGGTGGCGACGCAGTTTGCGACGCTGGACGAGGCGCGGCGCTCCTTGGCGCGGGCATTCCCCGAATCCATTGAAATTCCGCGGAGAAATTACGCTCGTTACGGCTGTAATTATGCTCACGCCCCCGAGACGACCTCGTCGTCATGGTTCGATGCGTGTCGCTGCGTGTCATGGAACGCCTCGAAACGCCGGACTATGTGGCGCGGTTAAGGCCGTATCGATGACAAGACTGTGCGGCAGCGACCGTCCCTGAAGAGCCCATGGACGCCCGTGACATTGTCGCGCCGCGATTTCATTCCCGGTCAGACGAACCTGTACAAATCTTTTCTCTAAACGTCCTCGAGAAGTTTCTATGCCCCGAGGAGGGTGCAAACCTGCCTTGCCAGTTGCGATCGAGCGAATAGGGGTGGCCGGTGCTATCTGATGCCCCGTGCAGCCGATACACCACGGTCGATAGGCTGTTCCGTACTATTTTTACACGTTTTTGTTCGCTTTGAGCGATTCTTCTAGCGGCAAGGTGTATATACGATAGGTGAATTTATCTCGTGCTGGTTGTGCTTCCCTTGTGGAGCTGGTGAACTTCTCTTGGCGAACGAAAACGGAATTGCGAGTATTTAGGGTATGTTTGAATTAAACGCGAAGCTTTGGGAATAATTGTTGCGAGATCGCTTTCGGTATCCTTTCCTGGTGTCAAGGGCTATTTTCGTTGCCCACGGAATCGGAATTGCATCGATTATCCCGGACAATGAAATACGCGATAGCTCATTCGTGTCTGTGTTACGTGTTCCAGTTCAGTTATAGATATATCCCCCAGTTTCTGGTAGCTTATTTGATGGTAGGGTAAAGGATCCAATTACTGCTACCTACCCAATTACTGTCACCCAAAGCTGTTTTACGTAAAATAACGAAGAAAAAAATTAGCATACAATTTAAACTGTTATTTATACGATACAAAAGACAGTACTTCATTTTTTCTTCGTTAATTTGAATAAAAGGATAAAAAATTTAAGCGAATATTCGGAGACTTCGTTACTAGCGAAAGAGAAAACAAGGCTTTAAAGAAAATGCTGTAATAGTAATATTTAAGCTATTATTAAATGCTATTATTAAATAAGCTATAACCAAACAAACAATTATTTGAAGCTCAAATGAAGGGTGTCAGTAATAGATCCCCAAAAATTTAATTTAAAAATCGGTGAATTTATACATAAAAATCGAAGTTTTACGATCCACCAAATTTTGTTCATCAAGTAAACATATTAAACAATAATGTCAGTAATTGGGTTCATTACCCTAATCCTCGTACTTAACCACGTACGCATATATTATAAACTGAGTACGAATGCTTGATCTCCCCGGCAATCGTTTCCGATACAAGTATTCGAAGCACGAGTATCGTTAAATTTCAACGGATCGGGGATAGTGTCCATCGATTTCCCCCGATAATCGACTCGTTGTTCGTCTATTCCGAATTCTGACCTCGTCGCGTGATTAGCGATCGCGTTTGCAGGCGCAATTAAAAGAGCCCGCTAATGAGCGTAGAATCGCGACGAGAACGGCAGAAGGAGGAACGGAAAGGCGAATGGTATGCGCGAAACACAGAACCGCGCTCGGTGGCTGTCTGCGCGTGTGCGTGCCCGCATGCGTGCACGCGTGCGTGCGTGTGTGTCGCGGGGTTCGTTGGTTCTCTGGCGTTCGCCGGCCGAAGGAGAGAGTGAACTGAATGAAAGGGAGGTTGGCGAAAGAGAGAGGAAAGGGAGAGAAGGACGAAGCCGCGAAGGATCCGCGGGAAGGAGAAAGGCAGGCGTGGACCGAGACGGACGAAGGAGAAGTCTGAGGGTGAAAGAAGGAAAGGGAGAAGAGTGGTTCACCTGCATTGCTAGCATTGCGCCGGCTCAAGGCCAGAGAGTCTGCGAGACCGAGGACCAGACCGGGTCGGGACCTCCTTCCTTCCAGTTTCCTGCACCCTGCACTCTCTCCACCTTCTAGCCTTCTCCTTCCTTCTCCGCGGGCATCTCACCGCCTCCAGCCTCTCTCCTTTTTCGTACCGTAAGGACTTCTACGTGCACTGCCCCGTTGTGTACCTTCGCGTACAGACAATTGCGTCATGAGAATGACTGCTCCTCTCGGGAGTCCACTTGCGGCGTGGCGTGGTTCCAGTAATAATCCAAGTTAATCGTAGAAACCGATGGCCGCATAGGGGGATAGGCGGGATTCAAGTTTTTCAGTGATCGTAACCGTACATAGTCAGACATTGGTGGTTTGCAAGGAAATCAATCTAACGAAGCCGCGTGCACTCGAATCCTTTTATTATACTGTTATACTGCTGTAGTCGTGTACAGAGATGGGAAAACAATTATTTGAAATAAAAAATTGATTTCAAATAATAGACAAAAATTTTATTCCAGACTCGTCAAATGAAATTAAACCAGATTTATATTTATTTCGAATAAAAATAAGCCGGGGATAGGGGAGAGTCGTGCAGTACTGACCGCACTAAGTTTTTTGTTATATCTTGGGGTAGAGTCGATAAAAATCAGAAATTCAAAAACGTGGTTGTAGCATAGATGGAACTTAGTAAGAGGAGGGAAATTATTCTTGTGAAATTTGATAAGAAGAATTGATAATTCGTTAAAGTAAAAAAGTTGTAATTTCTGTAAATTCTTATTAAGTTTATTCGTCAAATAATATAAAGTTAAAGTAACTTTTATTTGATCCTTATTTACATAATTTTTTATTTAAATAATGCCCATCCCTGCTCTTGTACCGTTGTACTCTTATACTCTTATACTGTATGCCATTAATAGAAGGAGCGTTAATAAAAAATGTT
Source organism: Andrena flavipes (assembly GCA_963971345.1). NCBI lineage: Eukaryota > Metazoa > Arthropoda > Insecta > Hymenoptera > Andrenidae > Andrena > Andrena flavipes. The sequence continues at coordinate 3,215,944 of OZ020482.1, forward strand.
TGTAACGTTTGATTGCAGGTTGCAAAATCAAGGCGCTCCGAGCAAAGACCAACACGTACATCAAGACGCCGGTGCGCGGCGAGGAGCCGGTGTTCGTGGTGACAGGCCGGAAGGAGGACGTGGCCCGCGCGAAACGCGAGATCCTCTCGGCTGCGGAGCACTTCTCTCAGATCCGCGCGTCGCGCAAGAGCTCGCTGGGCGCGCTGCTCGGCGCGCCTCCTGGACCGCCGGCGTCCGTTCCGGGCCACGTGACGATTCAGGTACGAGTTCCGTACAGAGTGGTCGGTCTGGTGGTAGGGCCGAAGGGCGCGACCATCAAGAGAATCCAGCATCAGACGCACACCTACATAGTGACGCCTAGCCGCGACAAGGAGCCGGTGTTCGAGGTGACCGGGCTGCCGGAGAGCGTGGAGGCGGCCAGGCGCGAGATCGAGGCGCACATCGCCCTGAGAACCGGGACAGGGCCGAGCCTCGACGAATCGGAGCTACTTAGCGCGCTCTGCCGCGGCGGTCTAGGCTCTATCCTCGGCTGCCTCGATCCACCAGGCTCGAACGGCTCGAACGGGTCCAGCGGCGCGTTCTCCAGCAGCGGCAGTTGCAGCAGCTCGTCAAGCAGTTCCGGTGCCCCTGGACTGAACGAGCTAGTAGCCATCTGGGGTGCAGGGATGGAGAGGGACGAGGGCCTAGGGGAGTCGCCGTCATTCGAATCTCAAGCAGCGTCCGCCTCCTCGATCTGGTCGTTCCCCGGGGTGGCGCTACCCTCCAGGCCATCGCCGCCGGCCTCGGCGAGTCCAGCGTCGCCCACGGACTCGCTGCTCGGCGGCGGACGACGGGAATGCGTGGTGTGCGGCGACAAGGAGGTCACCGCTGCTCTGGTGCCATGCGGACACAACCACTTCTGCCTGGACTGCGGCAATCGAGTCTGCGAGAGCCCCGACCCCAGCTGCCCCGTATGCTCCAGGCCCGTCTTACAGGCGCTTCGTATCTTCTCTTAAACGCCCTCTTGCCACGCATACACGCTGAGAAGGTGGAGGTAGAGAGAGAGAGAGAGAGAGAGAGTGAGCGAGAGAGAGAGAGAGAGCGAGAGAGAAGAGAGCAAGAGCAAGAGAGAAAAAGAGCCCCCCTACCGACAGAGATACATCTCCTGTGGCTCTTTTGCGTCGCGGCACCTGGGTACAGCGGCTAACGCATAACCGATTCTCACCCATTGATAACGTCTGCTCTTCGACTTTTTTTTTTGGCGGCTCATCCAGGAACGACGGCGCTGGAGAACGGCCCACCACCAACCCTTCCCCGACCCCGTATTTCTCCGTTTAACAGCTCGCGCCAACCGTCCGCGTGCCAACAACCGACGCGGACACGCCGGGGAGGTGGGGGTGAGTGGGTGCGGGCGCACAATGTCTCAATTCCACTGCTGCCAATAAACCTCTTCTTCTACGCGCCGGGAATGCCCCGATGGCCCTTGTCGCGTCGTTCCCGCCGACCGGATACAACGAAGTCAGCTTTCAAGTTCCACGAGATTATGTATCGGAACGAGAGAAACATACTAATCGCTCACTCACCGTCATCGTTTATCATACTTCGCCCCCCTCGATGCGTGAACACCGGGCTCGCAAGGTACGCTACTAGTGGAGCGATCCCAACGAAACAGCGAACCCGCCACACTTCTCTGTCGACCAATCGTATCGTACCGTGTGGTATCGGTCGTCGACTTTTGCACACCGTGGGAGAAGGAGATCCCTTTTGGCTTTTCGCGTTTATGGTTGCCCTCGAACTATCGGGAAAAGTTTCTCGCCGGGAGGTCGATGCACACTCGGTAGCGAGTCCGTTGATCGTCGAGACGCTACTCGCTCGGGGGAAAATGGATTAGACTGAGTTGGTATTGTTCTAAAGCGCGCGGTATTGTTTCGTAACATTCCATTCACTGGTTGCGTTCGCGGCACACTTCCTGTCTCCGTCTTTGCTTTTTTCTCTCTCTACGTAAATTCCATGGAATCGAAGGCAGCCTGACTGGTGAAACGGACGAGTTAAATCGTTATCGAATCTCGATCGATGAAATTACTTAGCTAGAAACCGTTGTTTTTTATATAACTGACAATCCATAAGAGCGTACACTCTTAGAGATACCTATGACAATGAGACTTTCGTAACGTTTAAGTGGATTCCCGAATATCCTCCTTCTTTCACCGTGTAACGGCACCGCTCGTGGCATCGGAGTTGTAATTTTTATTACGCGCTACTCCATTACGACATTATGAAACACTATCAATCAAAGGTGCTTCGGAACACTGAGGAAGACAATTTCTACGAGCTCTATATTTTTATTTAGAAAAGCGTACCAATCATCGTGACGTCCCATTTATCGCGCTGAACGTTTAATGAAAATTGCAACCTCTGATATTCATGAGAAAGTGACGCTTCCGTGGCGCAATCACAGCCGAGGTCGTTCGCTCTCCGAATCGCTACGGTCTATCGTGCCCCCTACGAGCGCGTGGCCAATCAAACAGAAACGATCGTTCTTCCCGCTCGCAAACAAACGGCTGCGAATCTCGGTGACGTCCTGAACGAAAAAACCTTCGGATAGGTACCGGTCGTAAAATCTTCGTGACAGATCGTTTCGTATGTTAGGTCACGCGATCGTTTCGGCATGATTTGGTGACGAACCAATGAAACGATCCGAAAGATGAACACCAGGATAAGGTGAGGAGAGCGGAATAGAAATACGGTCGCGCATCCCAACGATGGGAAAGAGCTTCCGAAGTTTCTCTCTCCCTCAAAGTTTTTCATAGCGAAGCGATTGATTTGTTGTGTTGATCGCCTAGGACCAGGAAGCATAGTCGAACATCGTCTCTGGTTACTCTTTTATCGCGCGGAAGCCCTCCCATCGGCCGGATGCAGCGACGCGACGGGGACACCCGAGACCTGCGAGCTCGGTGCACGTAACCGCACCGAACGATTACCGAAATAATCATGCCCCACACGGACGCAACCTCACACCGAGAACACTCGTACATACAGCACAGTCAGACACAGTCGATCTCATCGTACAGGCACACACGTGACACGATAGAAGTGAGAGCAAGAGAAAAGGGCCGAGAGAGGTGGTCACGTGTCCCTCGATCTGCCGCGTGAAACCACTTAGATGATAGTATTATAAAAAACGGAAAAAAAAAATGGAAAAAAAACGGCGTGCCCCGTTCCACCCAGCCTCCCTCGCTACTAGAGTATTATCTTACCTTTATATAAGCGACATAGCAATTGAAATAATAATAATATTAATAATATATATATATTATATATATATAAATATAAACATAAATGAATAAATATATTATATATATATATATATGGTGTCAGGAAAAAGTCTGACGACAGTAAGAGGGATATGATATTTTATCGAGGAGATTTAGATTTTGTATTTTTCGCGCGTTTCGTCGACGGGACGGCGGGTGGTCGGGGGCAGCTGCACGCGCCGGGAAAATAAATGAAATTATTGTAAGGAAATTATAAGGGAGAAAAAAAAAATGATGAAAATGAGTGGACGGAACGGCGCTTAAGGGAAACAAAACGTTTTAAGGACGGCGAATCGCGGGAACGCGCGAACCGGCTCTCCCAATATGGCTGAAGGAACGAGAACAAGGGAAAAGAGGAGCGGCGACCTCCCCTCCCCCACCCCATGGAGAAGCCGCTTCTCCCGCAAACCGTATTCTTTGAACCCTAGAGTAATAATCGAGTAATAACTCGCTCTTTCAAAGAAGGACTAAAAAGAAAAAAAAAAGAAAAAAAAATACAACGTATCTTTCACGCAGGGATCGACGACCCGTGTACATTTAGCTTTTCTTTGAAGAGTCGTAATTATATTCTCTATTATATTGCATTATCGTATCGCATAGATGTGTATATCGGACGCTGTATAATACGTGTCACTTTACCGCGGCCCTCTCGCGACTCGACAGCGTCGGGGGAGGAAGGACGACTCACGGTCTTTTCGTTCTCGTTCTTCCCACGCGATTTTTCATCCCACTCCCCCCCTTTCTCTCGTCCTTCCTCGCGGACATTCGTCGCGGACGAGCCTCTCGCGACTTCGGGACGACGAAGGCTCCCGAATCGCGGGTGCTTGTCCTTCATTTAAAACGAGAGGGTGGCCGGTACGTGTCCCTATGTTCTGTGTTCTATTCACTGTTCTTCTTGTTTTCTTTTATTTCGTTTCGACGCCGCAAACGTCGCGTTATCGTTCGCGTTATCGTTCGCGTAATCGTGTTTCGAGAGGGAAAAGGAAAGAAGCTCGGCAAACGATCTCGAACCGCTCTCGAGTGGAACGAATCGCGTGCCCCGAGATACTTTTCACGATCTTACGGAAAGGAAAAGGCCGAGGAAACTATACTAGTAGCTGTTAAGCTGGAGCCAGAAGGGCCGTTCAAATTCGACGGCACCTTCTACGGCCCCTCCCCTTCGTTTTTTATATAATTATTTCCTCCTTCGTTTTATTTTATATTTATGCTGACTACGACTTCGATTTCGATTTCCTATACTTGATTTTACTCGTCTTCTTCGTCCATAATTCTCCTCTTGTTATATTTCTTGCACTTCGTCCTTTGTTTCGTTTCTTTTAATCGTCGAAACTTCTTGTCAATCGTTGCCATTTTTAAACGAAGATATGCTCAAGTCGCAGCTCCGAACAAGTCGAGGTATATTATTAATACATATTACATATAAAAAAATATATATATATTATATATTATACGCGTCATCCGGTGACGACGGATGACGGGAGAGAAAGAGGATATTTTTTCGATCGTTCGAGCCGCAGCTCTGTATAGCGGGTGTCTCGGTAGTTTCTCACCCAGACTCACCCCCTTCGTTCTATATTTTTTAATGTTTTTTTTTTAATTTTTTATTAGTTCGTTTAGGTATCTTCGTTCGCCGTGCGTTTTCGTTTCGAACGCTCCCCCAATCAATCTCCGACCCCCCGCGATCCCTCCAACCACCCTTTCGTTTCCCCCCGTCGTGTCGTTTTCTTCGTTCGGGGGAAAGAAAAGAATGAAAACTCTTCCTTCTTGAGAAAAACAGTGCGTTCTTATCGCTAACCGGATAACCAGGAACATATAAATGAAAAGACACAGACTACACGTACACACGGACAGGCAGTCTCTCACGCATACGTACGTTGATTTTGCACGCACGATCGCGCGTGCGCACGCGGGCTAAAATAAAAGAGACGCGCGGTGAATTACGCGCGAGTGTATATTAATTATTTGTTACTATATTGAAGCATCACTCATCTCGGACACACACTTGCACACACGTAAACACACACATACACGCACGAATACTTATCACTCGTATAAATACGATGAATTTATGCGGCCACGTACACGCGAACACCACAGATGCATTATGCGCAAGCTCAAACACTGAAAGACAGACACGCGCGAACGCAATCCAACGCGTATCCATCGTTACAACACCTGCGCGAAAATAAGGAACACATACACACACGCGCACACGCACGGACAGACACACGAATAAAAAAATCGTATATTTATATAAATATATATATATATATATATATTATAATCGACGCTCGAGAGAGAAAGAGAGAGAGGTTTATTATATTTAAGTTCGAGGCAAAGTAAATTCTATATTTTTTCTATGTTAAGTATAAATTAGAGAGAGAGAGAGAGAAAAAGATGCGTAAAAGGTACGGTGATGACATAAACATATATATTATATTATTATATTATATTATATATATTATTATTATATTATTACATTATTATATTATTATATTATATTCTATATATATACATATAAACTATATTTATAGGTATTCTCTTTAGCATCTACGTTCCGAATATACGAGGACGCCGCCGCGCAGGTTATAATAATTAAACATAAAGGGAAAAAAAAGAACAAGGAAAACACGGTAGGCGTGCGCGTACATGCATATGTAGATCATGCCAGATAATCTTTCATTAACTTCGCTACATAAGTCTGATCTGATTCTCACGATTCGTGAGCAAACGGGGTGGGTGGATGGGGGCGGAGAAAGGGGGATGATGTAGGGAGGGTGGAAGGGAAAGGGAAGGTAAAAGTGAGAGAGGGTTAACGAGCGTTGAAGCTAGCACGAGTTTTCGCTCTTCTTGCGTTTTTTCATTCTTCTTCTTCGTCGTCTTCTTCTTTTCGCCGGGATTAACCAGCGATACGCCGCGACTGGAATCCGTGTCTCACGCGTGGCGCACGCTCGGCAGCGCCAGATTCCAGGCCGCGGCGGTACCACCGAGAAAAAGACTCGGACTTGACGATCACGCGGAGGAAAGAGCCGAGAGCCCTGACCAGGCGTGTAGCCTACGCTGTACGCTGGCGTCCACCCAAGCGTACAGCTGCTAATGGTGGTGGTAAACGGGAGGGTGGCTGAAAGTTTCCCGCGGACAGGTGGACAGCAGAGGATGGGAGAAAAGAAATGGAAAAGAATCGTGGAAAAGGGAGGGAAACTGTAGGGGCGGGGTTGCCAGAACTCGGAGCGCGTCGACTCGTCACCCAGCTCGCGAGCGAAACGCCGACACGCTCGGGCGAAACCGCGGTGAACGTTGTGTGCATGGAGAACGGAGTGTGTGCGCGATGCCGAAGCCTCCGTACGATTTCTGGTAGACGTGGCTTCTTCGTGCTCCCGACCAGCCCGGAATTCGGTAGGCGAGCCACCAAGAACATCTCGGGAGGCTCGCGGATCCCAGCGGTTTCCGTGTTCATCGTCGCGCAGGTGTCTCCCCCTCTCACGACGCGCGGATCTCGATAGACGGCACACACCGGTGTCTCGGGCTCCACGAGGGCGGCAGAGCAAAAGAAACGGGGAAAGCTTGTCGAGAACCTCCGCTAGACTTTGGGACGACTCTGCTAGATGCAACACTTAAACTTAAACGATTAAAACGACGCGCGTCAGGCAGCCTTCACTTTGGCCGAGGTTCCGACATAATCGTGGCAGAGTCTCGGCGTCATCGTTCCCCGCGATCGTCATCATTCGTCGCCTCCGTGCACGCGTAACGCGCTCGATCCGGTTCACCCGCTTGTAAACCCCCCCCCCGCCACCGATAACGCTGTCGCCGATCACCGCTCTGTCCCTCCCGCGTTTCGATCGTTCTAGTCGCGACGAGGACGGGCGGAAACGCGCCGACCAACACCATCCACCGCCACCGATTCGCCGAGGATCCAGGAAGAACTGATCGCGACACCCCGATTCCCCGTTCTTCCATCGCGTCGAGTCGCGTGCCAGGGTGCGACGATCCTCGAGGAATCGTATTTCCCGGGGCAATCGAGCGGGCGCGCGTCGTTCTTCCTCTTCAGTCTGCAACCGTCGTCGATTGCCTTGCTGATCGACACGCAGGACTTCCGTGTATATCGTGGCCACAGCGGAAGGAAGATATGCAGTGCCATACGTGAATCAAAATGTCTATACTCTTCTTCGTCGATCTGTACCGATCTCGTCTAGGTTACCTCCGCACGGGTCGGATGGCTAGCTTAGTGTCTACTCTTCGTTCGGGTTTTTCGGATAACTTCCGTTCGAATAACTACACTCGCACGACACACCCACCGCGCTCGCGAATCAATCGTCTCGATGACGCACTCGACGAGGAGGAGGCTCACCGACATCCGAATCGATCGGCGGAGGTGGACAAGTTTACCTGGGGAACGATCGTCGCGTATCGTCTTCCGGAGGGTTGGTGTTTACCCGCGGATCGCCGCGAGCCGCCGACGTCGCCTGACCTTTCAGTTCCTTTCTTCACTTAACGCTGGATCGCGTCCAGTAGTAGCGGCCAACGATGTGTCAGACACAGGGTACTCCTAGCAAACCTGCGGCGTGGTCTTTCTCCATTGTCTTTCCACTCGATATTCTGTTTTTTCCTTTCTTTCTTTTCTATCTCATTTCAAATTGTTTATGCGCTTTCGAGAGTATGTGTGTGAGAGAGAGGGAGAGAAAGTAAGAGAGAGGGAGGGAAGGGGGAGGGAGAGAGAGAGAGAGAGAGAGAGTGAGAGAGAGAGAGTTATTATCTATAAGTAAATTATGTAAATGGATATATATATATTATATATATTTTTATAAATATCGCAAGGTAGCGTACGTATATTATTGTATTGTTATTTAATCTATTTTTTTCGTTGTTTTATATGAACGTATTAAAGTCTTATTTTTTTATCGAGCAAAAAAGGTGAAGTGTATTAAAAGTATATTGGAAAATTGATTATTGTTTTATTAATTGTTTCTCTCGCCGCGACGCCCAACTCGACACGATTCTTTACCTTGTTTTCTTTTCTCTCTTTTTCGCGCTTTCCACGCTCACGGACGCGTCGTAGGTCCTCACGCGTGACCGTCACGCGGAAACCCAGCATCCCGTGACTTCCGCGGTGATAGCAGTATCGTTGCACGATCGCTGGAAAGTCGTAAAAAGAAAGGCGTGGGGGCACGGAACTCGATATTAACGCGGCACGTGGTCTAACGCCTGAATCTCCTAATTTCGTCGGCGACCGATGGTTTACGACCGCGCCGGCACCACTCCTCGACGAGAAGGGGTCTCAGATCGATAAGGGGCGAGGAGTCTGACACATTTCGTCCGCTCAGAAGGGTCCGAAATCGAGCGCCAAAGAATAGCAGGGTACGTCGGTGGATCGATCGATCCGCGATTAGGCCGCTCCGGTGGTCGATGCGCGATTGATTCGCGAGCTTCCTTCGCGACTCGACGCACGAGGGACGAGAGAGCGAGAGTCCCTCTCCACATTCAATCTCAACGAACACGCGTATCCCCCCCCCCCCCCCCTCCCCCCGAGCGAGCAAGCGTGCTGTGTATCCTCGTAGCGCGTTCATCCGTAGGAGGCATTTTTACCACTATAAATAACGTATAAATGGATAAAGCGTCTATAAGGTTAACTAATCGTAATCGTATTAAAGCGTAATGTATTAATGATTATTGATATAGCCATTGGCTGTGACCGATAACTGCCATTTTCGTAAAAGCAAACGACGAGACGAGAGAAGGGACACGAGTCCTTTGGCGCGTCACGCGCGTTTCGTCGAGGATTAACGAATAGATCGCACGCGTAACACACGAGCACGTACACATGCACACACACTTACACACAGCGTATATACACGGGCACGCGAAGGGAGGGCCGCCACGCAGGCCGAGGTGAAGAACGACGATGGGAAGACGCGTCGATGCGGCGCGAGCTCGGGGACGATCGGGATGACGAGAGCGCGAGAAAAGAGAGAGAGAGAGAGAGAGAGAGGGGACCTGGGGGGACGGTTTCGCGTGATCGAGGGGAGATCGTGGGGTTGGACACAGCCGCGAACAGAACATTCTCCTTGCCCGTCGAATTCTTCGCCCCTATCCACTCCCCCACCCCCCACCCTATGCCGCGAATTCCGCGAGCAAACCTGGCGCTGTTTTAGGGCGCGAACGCTTAAAACAAGGGAGAGACATAAGATTGACGAACCGAGGGTGAAACGGCAACGCGAGCAATCGAGAGTATTTGCCAGGACACGTACACCCACACGACGATACATATCTCAAAGAATAATAACTAATCGTTAAGGGAGAATTCTAGAAGTATAGTAGGCAACAGAGTAATAAGGGGTTAATCTAAAACGAAAGGGGAGGAAAAAAGAAAGAAAAAGAATAATGATGCAGGTTAATAAATTTAATTGTAGGTATATCGAATCTTATATATATATATATCTATATATAGATGCATATATATATGGAAATATATGAATATATAGTATATATTATAGAAGAAGAGAGAAAAATAGATGATCGTTGTTGCTTAATTTGCCTCTATTTACTATATTATTGTATTCTATTGGATATCTATATTCGATTATTATTATTACCAATTATATTCTTATCATTACCATTATTATCACTATTATTGGAAGTATAATGATTATTATTGCTCTATATCTAATATATACATGTATAATTCTCGTGTAATTTCTGCTTGCGCGTAACGGGCCGCTTTAATCGGTTCCGACGCTTCTCGCGAAGTCCACCCGTTCGCGTTTATCTCTCGTATCGTTCGGTTAAACGCTGGCCCGGCGTTTCGTTACCCTCGCGCTACTTTCCTTCGCAATCTGTCTTTCGCGTTTTTCTTTTCCACCACCCGTTTCGTTTACGACCCCCACATCCCATGCAAGCACTGTCGATCGACAGGATGGATAGTGATTGGATATGAGTGAGACCGTTCGAATATAGCTAATATATTATATACATATATTATATACATATGATATATTTATATATATATATCATATATATATATATGTCTATATATAAATAAATATTATATTGTACGTACGTGCGTTTGTATGTCGCGAACGAGGGGACACGCTTTCGAGGGTGCGTCGAAACTCGCTTCGATACCATTCTACGTCGGACGATCCCTTCTTCCATGGGGAGGCATCTCTTTCGATCGCGCCCTCGAACGTTTCGCCGCATAATTACTTACTCGACTACTTATCTATATAATACTTAATTTATCGTAAAGGACGAACGAGAAGCGTAGCTGTCGTCGCGCGAGTTTCCAGCGAGTCGCGCGCGGTCACGAGAGGGTGCACGCGTTCGCGGCACGGAAGTCGCATGGTCCCCGATCCACCGGGATGACCGCGAGGTCGATCGCGTTACCGTCGTTCTTCCAGCACCATCGTCTGGCTACCAACCCCCGCGCGAACCTTGTTCGCGCACGTGGATCTCCGCTCGTAGGGCTTCTGTACAGGAGCTAGTGCTTCGCGACTGGCGCTCGGGCGAGGCCGAAAGAGGAGGCCTGGTGTTGCAGTATTTTTTAAAATAAATCACTTCGATGACAGGGAACTCGTTAGGGTAGAAGAGGCAGGGGAGTAGAAATAGGGGTGCGGGGGAAACCGATCGCGTAAATTTGGGAGAATCCGGCCTGCGACCCTCGGCCTCCGAAGGAGTTGCTGTTTAACCAAAAGTACGCTTAAACGATGAATCACGCGGAGTGAGAGTTTTAGCGGATTTTATAGAGTGCTCTGTGACGTGTGCGTAACGCTTCGCGGACAGGGGATCGGTGGGATCTCGTGTTGGTAGCCAGCGGAGATAGAGCCAGTATCGCGCGGTTTCTTCGAGACGCGGCTACGTTCAATTGTCAGCCCACAATCTCGATCTCAGCACGAAAGAGAAATCGAAAAGCACGCGGACGTGTCGAGCTCCTTTACGTAGGACGCGAGCTCTTTCGAGTTTTAGCATTCGCGTACATCGACCCTCGTTCCCTTTTTATTCTTCTTCTTAAGTTCCTACGCCATTGCTGCGATTCCGAGTTCACCCCTCCGCTTCGTTATTGCGCCGTTCCCCGATCCGACGGGGGCACGTCGGCGTTCCTTCACCTTTTTTACCATTGTTCCGTTTTCGTATTTGTAAGATATATACGTTTCGAGAGATTTTTATCGAAACGGCGTATTCATGGGCATCAATTTCGAGGGGGATGCTGCAGATGCAACGAGATACACGGTTCTCCTTTCCTTAGAAGGGGAGGAAGCATTTTTAGGCAATAGGGGTGTGCGTGTGCGTATGTGCGTGCGGGGGCGTGTGCTCGTTTGGAGGAAGATTTCCCGCCGACGCGACGCGACCTGAGGGTGGCAACCCCTCCGAGACTAGGGAATCAGTATTTCACAAAAAAAAAACTATATTATAAATAAATGTAAATGTATATTATATTAATATTATTATCACTATCACTGTCGTGCAACACTGAAGACGGGAGGGGCGTGTTTCCTCGATTCGTCGAGGAGAGTGAAGCGAAAGGCGAAAGTTGAGGGTTGATCCGAGCGGAGAGAAGTGTCACGACATTTCCGACTGACAGACCGAAAAGACACGCGAAACAAATCGAAAAAATTAAAAAAAAAAGAGAGAAAAACGGAGAGACAGAAAATTGAGGTTTCGTGGGGCGGGGTGGGATGGGGTGGGACGCGCATAAGGGGGTTGGGACAGTGAGGAACGAACAGTACTACTGGAGTGATACCGAAATCCTTCTAAACTACTCTCCGGCGATCGTATTCGCGGAGATGCATGTAAACGTATAACGTATTATCATAGTTATCGCATTATTACGATTATGATTATATATTATAGATAGATATATATATGAATATATTGAATGTTGTGCTTAGTATTCTTTCGAGATGCCCCTGCGTAGGCGACGAGCAAGGGGCAAACGGAGAGAGATAAAGAAGTAAAAAAAAAACACACACACACATACACAATTGCTAAACTGAGAATCTTAATATATGTAGCGAGGAGTATTTTATATTCCATATTTTATTAACGTCAATGTATTTATCGACATTATTATGATTATTATTACTAATATTGTATTCAATATCAGATAGTATCTATTATTGACTAGATGAACGGAAGAAAATGTATTTTCATCAGGCACTGGTATGTGTTAAAATTTCGCCGACCTGGTCGGTGGTTCTGTGGATGGTTCTTCGAGGTGTTTTCTTCGTCAGGGACAACACAGATCGAGCATCGAACAATCGAAACGCGCGTACCCAGTTCTCAGAGTTTCCTCGGTAATCCGCGTGCACAGTTTGTTCGCAGTCTTCGTCAACGATCATTGATCAGGGCGACAGGAAACGAAGAGGGACACAAGGTGTTTGGGTCGTCGGGAGTAGCGGGAAGAAAGTATCGCTGTCGTGTCCTCGGACTCGGTTTCCGGTTCCTCCACCCCCTTTCTACGTTGTTGGCCTCTTCGTCGACCGATTCGTTCCCCCCCCGTTTCCGTTCTTCTTTCTCTATCGTCTGTTTCCCTTCTTCTCAGAGGTATCTTCGTTCCGCGAAGGAAATGTCATAAATTCGGACTCGGTGACTTTGGTTCCGGAAGTCACGGAGCCGTCAATGAAACACCTAGGAAGCCGAGGTTCTTCTGGATCTTTTTCCTCCACTCCTTCGTAGGTTTCACTGTCGATCGTCGCCAGTGGACAAGCCTACGTTTGGCCCAAATCCAGCTGGCCGCTTAAAGGCACCCTTTCAATGAGTCACACCAGCTACGACCCCCTAATTCCCCGTTATGCCAGCTTTTGCCTCTTCGTTCGAGGAACACAGATCGCATAGCACCATCTATGCGCGAGGAAATTAGAAACAGAGCGGCTGGATGAAAAAGACACCAGGGCAGAGAGTCGAGTTCTTACGCCCTTCGGTAGAAACGCTGTCGCGAGTCTAGGCGCAGGGCTTCGTTGGGCAAAGTTCGATGAAGTTGGGCAGATAGAAAGGGGGGAGAGGAGATGTGGAAGGTGTGGTTGGCGCAACGGCGAGGAAACGTGTCGCGTGCTATCGGTCCACGGCGATCGGCCGCCTCGCTCTGATAACTGTAATTAATCTCGTAACGATGTCAACTGAACCAGCAATAATCCCCTCGTGAGCCGATACACCGTGGTCGAGGAACGAGCCAGAGAAGATTCCGCTTCTGTCGGAGCGACACGACCCGAACGTCTCCCATTTCTCATTTTTGGTAATCAGCTGACGCGTTATCCTCTCGTTGCCCGTTCCTCGACGGAGACGTCGCGTGGTACGCGCATACTTACTCGTCGTTGCGGCAAATCACGCGTCAAAAGCCACACGGAAACACACACACGCACGCGTGACACACGTACGGATCTCGACACCCAGGAGCACGGAGGACAGAGAATATTGTGTATCTTTACTAATTAACGACGATATGGTTATTGCTCTAGTATCGGGATTATTCGACGCATAGTTGTAACCGTAGTGACCACAGGGCCGTAACTAACACGGAGGAAGAATGAGAGAGAAAAGGGAGAGAGAGAGAGAGAGAGAGAGAGAAATTATGATTCACGCGAAAGTTATTTTTGAGGGTGTGTGAGAGGCACGTCAAGACAGACAGGGAGAGGCAAGGTTTCGGACGAGAGGGAGCAAGAAATTTAATCATGGGGCGAGCGAATGCGAGTGAGAAATGGAGAGAATGAATGGAGCAAAAAAAAAAAATAGAAAATATAATAGAGAAGCTACGAGTTTATTATTTTCTATATTTTTTTATGTAATTTTACGGACACGCGATAATATATTATTATTATTATTATTATTATTATTAATTATTATTACGAATATTTTAATATATAATATGATTTTCATAGATCGTGTACTTATGTTTTTCTCCCTGTGTTCTCGTCCGGTTGTTTCGAAAAGTCTTTGTGTTTGATGGATTGGTTGTAAAAAAAATTGCGAAACGTGATGAAAAAGTATAAAGAGATTCCCATGTATTATACATATACGCATGTTATATATATCGCATATATTATTATGTATCATCATCGTCGCTCGGTTCTCTCGCATTGATTCGCTTGTGGTTGATTATATTTCGTTATTCTTTATATCACGATCGAGCCGAGGGAGTGCAACTGAAAATAGGAAGAGAAGAAAATCAAACACATTTGTCAGATGTAACAACCCGACCATCCTATTTTGAATTATTATATTAGACAGAATATTTTATGATTATCATTATAATTATTATTACAATTATTATTATTATTACGATTATTATTATTATTATTAAGTTTATCGCTGTCATTACAATTAATATATATATTATTGTCACTGATATTATAGTTATTACTATGCATATTATTAACGCCTGCGAGAGCAATTAACTATCGATAACGATTATTACTGTTCACGGTAAGAACCGAGCTACTTATCGAAAATGCATATTTTATCCCGTAATATATTTTTGTCGGATGATTTTTTATATTTATATAATATATATACGATAATATATATATTATTATTATTATTATTACATATATATATGTATATATATATATGTGTGTGTATATATGCATATATGTATGTATATATACATCTCTATTGCGAAAGAGCATTCTCGAAGATAATCTTTGTATGTCGCGCGATAGCCCGAGACACGGCGTATGTCAATTTCAAGGTGCATCGCCGACGTCGTACCCCGTCGGCTGCAATCCTACTTCCAAAATCGTTTATTTTTATATATGATGCGACTAAGACACTTGTGTTCTCTCCTGTTCTTTTGATTAGAACGAGCGGCAAACCGACGTCGCGATTTTCCTTTATGTATCGAAAGAGTTCGAATTGCGAACGAAACGATAAATCACGATCTCCCGAACGAACAAAAACACAAAGGAAAAAAAAATGAAACAAACAAAAGAAATTGATATTGTGGTCTAATGTAAGAATTCCTACGAAGCGGTACCAAATATTTTATTAAAAAAAAAAAGCGAAAAAGAAGACGCGAACAATGAAAAAGGCAAAGGATCTATAAGAAAATGATAAAGAAAAACGAAGCAGATCATACGAACAGCCAGCAAAAGCAAGAAAAACACGTATACACACATGCATACACCTATACTGGAAACGAGTTTATAATAAAATGTTACGTGATTTTTATACATCGACTTTTAATTTCTCTCATTTTTTTCTTTCGTGCGTCTTGCGTTTCCCGGACTCTTTCACTTCTCCTCTCTTCGTTCTATGCATCTGCACGGTCATGTAATACCGTTTCGACGATACGCCCTCGGCTCGCGGGATATTAAAACTGATACCCGAATCGAAACACATAGAGATCACGTCCCCGTTTCATTGCTTTCATTTGCATTCTCATTCGCGTTCAATCTCTCTTTATCGTCCGTGATTTTACAAACAGGTTCCTCGCGGAATATTGAATCGCAGATCCGCGGAAGCAGGGGTTTGAAAACACGCCACCTTTTACTTGCACATTTTTCATTCCGCGCCAATTTGCTTTCATTCCCTCAACCTGCGAACGCTCGATCGCGTTGTTTCGAATTTTATTAATTATCTATCCAGCTCGGAAACGATTAATCATAATGTCACGGAGGGTGTAGGGAACCGGAGCCACGTGGATCTAGTATCCGTCGACACGGTCCCGGGGGTAAGCGTGCTCGCGTCGAATTAGAAAATTGTTTTCTTCGCAATTCCATCAATTACGTCGAAGTGCGTTGATTTCCTAATAAGTGATCGTAACACCTCGAAGGGAGGGAAGCTACGACCACGTGGTTCATAGATTCACCCACACAATAGCAGAGGTGGTAATTGCATTTTCATATCGAATCTCTACCATAAATCTACATATTGTTTTTACTGCGCGTTTATCGAGCTTACGTAGATTTTTAATTAAATCGTTGCTCTCTGAAAGATCACCTTTTCGCGGGGGGGTTGGGACACTCTACCTCTACACTGACTCATACATTCTCCGTTGCACGTTCAACTCTTCTTATCCAGTCTCGAAACACTTGAATCGCAGCACTCCTAATTTTATTAACAACATTGATGCTACTCGAGAGGGGTTGAGAGCGAAGGAGAGGAATTAGGGCCACGTGGTTTTCGGATTCGTCGACACGATCCTGGGGGGTCGCGTGTCTCCGCCGACCAATGACCGGACGCGTGGCACAGGAGTGTGCCGTGAAAATCTGTCCACGGCCCCCGAAGCGGATCGGACGCAAGGGCTGTTGCCCGTTGGGATGGCAACGTCGCATTGCAGCGTTGGGGCTGCGGTCGATGCCGTCGTCGTGATGGTGGCGGCGTGTCAGGCTGCGAGGTTGCCGTTCCTCGTCACGTTTCCAACCCCCCCAAGCTATATCTCTCTCTTTCTCTATTTTTTTCGTGAAACCACCTCCCCCATTTAAGTTTTCCCCTTCTAGTCGCGCCTCTGTCGACCAGAAAAGCGTGACCGGCCCGCGATCAGAATAAACCATCATGGAAATCGAAAGTTATTAATAACCGTGCCTCGCAGCGGTGTGTTTGACCTCGCCGAGTTCGAAAGTGGGTGGCTTACACTCTGAAACGATGCCAAGGAGACTCGGTAGACCCCTATTCGTCGCTTTTGCAAAGCGTTCGTTTTCCCATTGGCTCGCGAAGTTGCGTCGGCACCGAGAAAATTGCCACGCGAAGTTGTAGCAAACACGAAGGAGCGCATAGGTATACTTCAACTACTGTCTCATTATACCGACAGCTCCGCGCTCCGACCGAAACACCCCTGCTGAGAGCGCTAGTTCTGGGTCCGTTCTCGCGATCATCGTCCACTCGCAGCGGCATAGCAACGACTGCGGTCAGGCTGTCCATTCCTACGCCACTGCATTCCCAGATTTCCTCCACGGTTCTTGACTTCGTTCAAACAAGCCTCTGAACAGTGGCAGGCTTTGAGTGTCTACTCCCACGAATATCATCCATCCGGAGGGACATTGAAATTGTCACCCGGACACCCCTTCGTCTCTACGCCATTGCGTCACTAGACTTCCACGGTAGCTACCCCCTAAGAAGACCGCCACTTCTGTGTCCCATTCTCATGGAAATGGTCTGTCGAAGGCGAGGTAGCGAGAACTGCGAACCAGGACCCCCACTGCCCATGCCGCTGCATTGTCGCAGGGCCGTCGGTGGCACAAATGGGACCACAGAGACCACAAAGACCATACGGAACGGAACTAAAACGCAAGGTTTCGAGTCGTACGCCGTTGCAGCGATTCGAACGACCCGGTAGCAGCGCCTGATCCGTCGAACATGACCGGCCTGCTCACCCCTTCGACTATCCCTCTTTCTCGCTTTGCCACCCCCGAGCTTCGACTTTGTGCTCTCCAGCAGCCTCCGTTGCTCCGCAGTAGATCGATAACGGCAACCGCGCTCTAGCGCTCGCAACGACTCGCTCTCTGATATATGTAGAAGCAGGCACACGTTGCTGGAAAATCGCAGAGAACGCTTCTCCCCCACCCCCCGCCTCCCCACCCACCCCCGTCGACAGGGGTTGAAGGGAAAAGAGACGCGGATATAGAACGGGGGAAGTGAAACGGAGACGCGTGATTCTAACATCTCGAGGTCATTCTCAGGGCTGTAGCCGTCTATCAACCGAGCCCAGCTTTCCTCGTCTTCCTCTTTTTCCTTTTACCATCGTGGAACTAAATTATCAGTGAAATTCTCCCCGTGGTCTCGTTGCGTAAGAGAGAAAATAAGACTGAAGTGGTATTTTCGATTTGAGGTACGCTGGAGGCACCGGTGATTAATGTCGTTATTCGAACGGAGACCAATGCACTTATTATTGCGGTCATTTAATATATGCCTGATCGTAGAAACAACCACTTTTTCTCTTAACGATTCAAATTCACCAATCAGCATCCCATCCTCAGGGAAGACCAGCGAACGCTCTCTTTTTCGTACAAGCTATATGCACCGGTAATCATTCGATCCATCTTCGTCTATCTCGTAAAGTTCAGTCTTACTCCAGCGGCCACCTCCGATTCAACATTGCCAGCCGATAAATATTTCATAAAGGCTGATCCACGACGAACAACAGTATTATCCCGCAGCCCTTGCGCGAGGATACAGAAAACGCTTCTCTCCGATCAATTTGAAATAAGGGGTCGCAGAGGAGCCATAGGCTTAGGCGTAAAGTAAGAGAAAAAACTCGCCTCCCGGTATCATAAAATTTTCAGCGCACCCATAGGCGTACGGATAAGATCTCGGAGCTTTTCGTCGATTAAGCCTCGTTCACATTAGTCGAGTTTACTGGCTTCGA
Organism: Andrena flavipes; assembly: GCA_963971345.1. Taxonomy (NCBI): domain Eukaryota; kingdom Metazoa; phylum Arthropoda; class Insecta; order Hymenoptera; family Andrenidae; genus Andrena; species Andrena flavipes. Next base: position 3,234,529 of record OZ020482.1, read on the forward strand.
GTCGCTTGAATTCAAGTCGGTGTTCAGATACTGTCAGCTGCCTTCAAGTTACTTTCAAGAGTACTTGAAGCTTGAAACTGAAGAGTGAAGCAAGTAGATTAAGATATCTAAAATGGCGTCAAAGGAGGTGGTATTTGCTGCGTTGTGTATAATACAAAACAAAATTAGGAACGAGTTATTGAAAATTTTTAAAAACAATAGACAGTCGACTTACCTTCGTGACTCTTGAACGTACGTTCACACTATTCAAGTTGTATTATTTCAAGGCAAGAAAAGTTGGAATACTTTCTACTTAGCTTGAGACTTGAAAGGATATTTCAAGTCAGGTGAATGACAGGTTCACATTAGTCAAGTTTACTGGTTCAAGTCGCTTGAAGCCAGTAAACTTGACTAATGTGAACGAGGCATTAGGGTTTTCTTGAAGGGGCGCTACAGATGTACATCGATAATTCAACGGTTGGTCCTACGTCCTCTTTTCTTCGCCTTACTCATTAGAATGCGAGTTCAGGGTGTCTATGCTTGGTCTTCAAGGTCCGTGGGGCGAGTCGGCGTCACGACGCGGTTCCACGACGCTCGATCAGGATCGTGCGACGATCCGAGGGAAGCCTTAAAACCACTGGACTCTCCCTCGCGAAACCGCTAGTCGCGATCTCGCGGAGACCTTACGGCCAGATATTCTTTTATTAACGGGATCTATTTTTACCACCGCGGGGGACGAATGTGGTTCACGTATTGCCAAGCAAAGCCTCGGCTAACGTGGAGGGTGCGTGGAAGCTTGGATCACTCTGGCTTTCTTCTTTCTCTGTTAACCTTTGATACAACTGTGGCGTTGTTGTAGTTCATCGGCGATCGATCCGTCTCTACAGCCCCTTGCAGGTTCAGTCGCGTTTTTTCTTTCTGCTTCTGCTTTAAGGTCGCGCAATGTTGTTGGTCGGCGGCAGGGGAACTGTATAGGGTGTAACTGTTTTGCGAGACTAGTAAATGCTGCCTCCTCCCTTCCTTCCCGCTACTCCGCGAGCCCCCGTTTATTTGCCCCCTTTCTTTCCCCCTTCGTTCCACCGTTTCTTCTCTCGCTGGGCCTCGGCCGCTCTTCTCTGTCGTCGTCGATCCTCTCTTTCCCTCTCCTCTTTCGGTCGATAGCTCGTGGGGGTCGCGGAGACGCGGCGACGCCCTGCCCGACCACCCTCTTACAACTTCCCAGAGGTGCTCAATCTCGATCGGGATCGACGATTCACGATCACTGCGCGGTTCCTACGGTCCGTGGATAAGTAATCCGGACAGTGGCTGAAAGGTTGCGTGTAATCTGCTCGCTTTCGAGAGTCACGAAGGAAAGGTCTCGGGTTTCAAGGTGCTCCGACTCATCTTCGACCACTTTCTCAGACATCTGCCCGTCAAGTGGGTCTCCTTTAGTATCTGCATAAGGACGCTTCGAGGATGTTGCTTCTGGAAATAAATCTTGGGACGCGTTCGTAAAACGTATCGTTGTTTGGAGTGCATTAAACTACTTGATAGGGCAAAGCTCGTCGCCCGTAGGGGTTCTCAGCTGAGGCTCGCTAAGGAGGGGTGCATCCATGTGGATTAACAACGCTCCGCGTGTGTCGGACGGTTTTCTAGTTTATTTATACTTTATGCAGAAGCTGGGAGTTGAAAGTGGAAACGCTAGGTTACACCGAAACGGGGTAAATAGAGTTGTACCGTTCGCAGGATACGCCGATTTGTTTCTGCTATTTTCCGTTCATGTTTGCAGCGTAGTTTCGATGTTAAATTCGTGGCTCGATGTCGCGTGTTTATGTTGCGGTGTGTTTTTAACGATGTGCAATGTTTACGGAGTAAATAGACGGGCATTTTTTTCAGCGCAGGTGCTACTGAACGTTGAGCGAACAGAAAGAGGGTTGCCCACCCCTAACCGCGACCGCCCCGTCGAAGATAAATCGATATTTTTTTCTAGTTTGTCATAATTAATCTTCGTGTTGCACGGTTCACGCGAGCCATTTAATATCGAGTCGTTTATACCGACTTTTCTTTCTCTCCGCGAAATTTATCCCGTCTCACTGTACGTTGCGGTTACGTGCACGCGACTCGTTCGAATTTCTTGCTTACGGAGGATCGCGCACCTGTCCGCAATGTGCACACTGACTGCGTCGTTGTCCAAATTCCGCGAAGAAACGAGAGACGAGTGAAAGGGTAGAAATATACAAACGTAGACGCGTAGACACATACATATATGAAGCGATCTAATCGAACGGGAAGGATAGATCGGCGGGGATTCGCGATCTCGTCGACGACTTTAGAGTTTAAACGTTGGAAACATTCACGAGCATTACTAGGTATTAGGTTAGTATCCTCGAATAACGGCGGTTCGTTTTTAATCGACGGTAGGATTAAATCGCACGTGGTTCGGAGCCAACAAGGAAAAATAAGAGACAGAAATTCGTAAATGTAGCTGGCAGCTACTCTGCCAGAGATATCTGAAAAGTGCGAGGAGAAAGACAGAAATTTAACATAAGCAAATATATGAATATATATTAATTAAAAGTGAATATATATATATATATATATATATATATATATATATATGAATATAAATATAAAACAAGAAATATATATATTAAAAATTGCGTATTATGAATGTAAGTTATAAGACGCGCATTACATAGATATATATATTACGATTATGATTATTATTATTGCAGTATGATGATTATAATTATTATTATTATTATTATTATTATTACTATTATTATTATTATTATTATTATTATTATTATTATTATAGTATAGAACCACGACCTCTGGTGAAAACAAGGATTTTTCTATTTTATTATCTTAACGATACTAGACGGTAGTAGGTACCTACATTTTGTCTATGCGACGCATTCTTGAGGCACAGAAAATTGGGAGAAAAAGTGAGAGAGGGAGATGAACGCACGTATAATATTAGGCACTTGCACTTGTCGAGTGATAAATAAAAAAAAAAACAAAGAAGGGACACACGAGCTCGAAGCGTAGGCGACGCGCAAAACGCGTGCACGCACGTCAAACTCACACACTTACACACACCGACAGGCGCGTGGCCACGCGTTTGTATGTAAAATGTATCGATCGAAAATGCATCTACACGTACGTATACGTACAGCATACATTATGTATAAATATTCACGTAGCCGTGCTGAGGATGAGGCGTGATCGCGCAAATCGCGATTGTTCGCGACCGAGTACTTTTAGAAACGGAAAGAAACGAAGAAAAGTAATCGACGCTAAAATCGGGATTAGTCGATGGCTCAACGGATGCAAGGGGGGGGGGGGGGGGAGGGGGGAAGCGTGGATGATGAGATGGGGAAAAGAAAGGAATGGTTCGATTGGGAAGCAGATACGCTGGAATCGGAGTGTTATTCAGAAGAGAAAGAGGATAATAATTATGAGGGAGGAGGGCAGAGAGAGATAGAGAGAGAGAGAGAGAGAGAGAGAGAGAGAGAGAGAGAGAAAGAGAGAGAGAGAGAGAGAATGCGACGACACGGAGCACGTGATAAAGAATAATTAATTTTATACTTTTTCGTGAACGTTGCGAAATGCTCAAACAAACAAACAAATAAGGAGAGAAAAAAAGAATGATGAGAAAAATCTTATCTATGGTAATTAATAAACTGGCGCGTGTGGCTCATTTAAAATTTGTGCACGTGATTCGCGTTGGGCTCAAATCGATCGGACCGGGATCGTCGGTGTTCGAGAAGTGTCTCGACGAACGATCGGAAGTTGTAGCGAGCTGTCGCGAACGGAGGAACGAATCCAAATTTCCGATTCCGAAACTAGCGCGCGTATAGAAACGAAACTTACTCGGAACGTGTGGAGCGAGTCTCTTCGTCACCATGCCGGTCAAGATTCCCCGTCCAAGCTACTCTACTCGCGAAAGAACGCAGCAAAACGGAGCTGGTCACGCGATACTCCGATTCTGTCGACCCTACAAACGCACAAAAAAAAAAACAAATGAAATTATAAAATGCTGGGCGAGTATCATGTGGCAGGGCGTTGGACGAGTCACGTTCGCAACGAGCCTGATGAACGAACAAATGAAACAGAGGTATCCAGAAGAAGACTTCCGTAGAACGTTCGTCGAGCTGCTTCCGCGTCGACGGTCCAAGATAAACAAGAAAACGAGAACGAAGAAGATAGTTGCAGAGGGAAGAGAACGAATGAGTAATTGAAGGGAGAAACGATATGGAATGGAGGATACGAGGGAGGAGGAGGAAGAAGGAACCGGTGGAAAAGATGAGAAATTATTAATACAAAATATTAATACCTAAATGCCCGGTTTATTTTTATATTTATTTTTCGATCTATGAAACGTTATAAAAGTTTAAAAGTAATATTTAAATCTAAATATATATGACGATAAATATTATATACTTACGCTCTGTGTATGATATATAAATATATATATTATATTACTATTATATTGATAATAATGATGGATGAATTAAGTATTATCCAGGAGCGCACCGTATTGTAACTAGTACGGTGCCATTACAGATTGATATTATAATCGTGTAAACGTTCCCCCCCCCCCGAGTAACATTAACGGAAAAAATGCCCCTCCCCCCGTTACACCCACCCCTTTCGACGAATCTACCATCCCCCATCCCCCTTTAACTCGTAATATTAACCCCCTAAGTGCGAATTATAGAGAACATCGACCCGCTCGTGTAACATTCCCGACGTAAAACTGTATTTGTAGATGAAAGGATCCTAGTTGCCGTAAAGGACAGGTACCATATATACATATATATGCATACATACATATACATATATATTTATATCAATGTAGCGTGGTTAATCTTTGAAAATGAAGAACGCGTATGATGTGTGGCACCGTAGGTTTATTAATTAACGTGATTACTATTAGGGGACGTCCTTCCAGTGGTCGATCAGCAGCGTCGTAGAGCAATAAAGGAACGTTGCAAGGCGTTGGAAAAGAAACCGTTCCAAAGAGAGATTCACGAATTCCTATAGCGATTGCATCCAATTCATTTTCGATCATCGGTTCGTCAATTCCTAACGCTATCTCCTATCGCCTCGGTTCATCCAAAGTCTCATACCCCCCCTGATCCTTCAATCTGGTTGAATCACAGATCCCCGAGTTTCTCCTTTTCCATATTCCAAGATCTCCTAGCCCCGATTTAACCCGCTCCGCCGACATAGGTATCCCTATCGCCCTAAAATCCTAAATCCAGGAATCTACGGGCGGACTCGAAAGTCCACGCTCCACCATCCAATCGTTCCGAGACTCGCCCCCCGATCCCGTTCCCAAAATCCAGCCATCGCATCGACGATTCGGGATTCTTTTCCAATCGCCGTGCTCGTCGTCGTCGTCATTAGTCGGCGCACGTTCGATCCGCCGAGGTTCCGCCGGTGGCTGGTTTCGTCGAACAACGAGGGAAGCCAGCCGTGAAACGAACGCCGCGGAAACTCCGCGGGGGGAACGGGGCCTGGAACGACTGGAATTCGTCTGCCAATAAATCCGCTCGTCGCCCGACCAGAACTGGATGACGGCGGCCGAGTGGCCAGCAAACCGGGCCATCCACGGCATTCGGTGCACACTTTTCCGCCACTTGACTCGATTTCCGTCCCGGTCGCCGTCGCTCGCGCCGATCCCATCGGACGATCGCCCGGCGCGGGTGCAGAAGCGACCGGGGCGAGACGGAGCGCCTCGAGTGGATGCTGCGACGACGGCGACGACGACAACGATCTAATTAAAAGAGAGAAAAAAAAAACGGGAGAGCGAGAGACGACGCAGGTGACAAGAGGAGGGTGACAGGATAGGGAAGAAGGAAATATATGCCACGTACTGCCCAACGCTCCTATAGCCTAGTTACTTAAGTAAGACCGCGTGCAAGACGATCGAGAGACGCACGACGCAGAACTCTACGACGGATCCGTTGTAATCTCGTGTTCGTCGATCGACCGAGGGAAGGCGACGAGAATGTAGGCCACCGCGATGATCTCGGGTTGAACGTCATCCTGGCCGCAGCCCTTGTGCGCTGGCGAGGGATGAAAGCTTGATGACGCCGGGGGAGGATCGGCCGATAAAACGATAGAACCGGAGACGTTAGACCGTTAGACGAACGGATGGTACATGTGGGACAGAAGGCTGGACGTCGCTGGCCGTGATGGACAGGAACGTTCGATCGAGATGAATCGCGGGCGTTTGCGATCGACTTACTCGGATCGGTCGTAGTCGTTTACTCACGTTGAACTCGAGTATCATTCCCGGATCGCTCGCTCGCTCGCTCACTCATTTTCGCGTTCGGACTTACCTAAATGCGTAACGACTAGACACGATCGATTTCGCGCGGATTAAGGTGATATACACGTAAATACATAGGATATATATATATTATATATATATGTATATTTATCGTTATCCTGTATATATATATTTATTTATTTATTTACATACGTATATGATATATGGTATATTACTACGATATTACGCGCATAGCTTTTCGGACTGATTATCGTAACGATAAAACAAACACACAGACACACACGGACACGCTGAAGAGACGTGGAAACAAAGAGACGTAATACGAGGACAAAAGGAAACAGGAACAAAGGAAGGGAGCACAGAGCATATACACAATTCTCTCGTACGAGTGGAACGCAAACAGGACACGTTTCATCATCCGCCTTAAGGTGGTTTTTCGTTGGTCGGTTGTGCCGGCGCTGGGATCTCCTCGCTGTCGCGGAGGTTCACGGTCCTCGATTGCGGCCCAACACACCGAAATATCCACGATCAACTCAGACGTAGACGATCACGAGGTCTCGCGTTCACGAGGAACCGTGCCGAATCGATTTCCCGAGGGTCTTCATCCGCGACCATCGCGAGGTATTGATTTTTCGAGGAAACGGCGGAGCTTTCGAGCGTTTTCTCTTCATCTTGGATACGAATTGGGAATGCAGCTGGCGAAAGACCGAAGGACGGCGGGCTTCGATTTCTCTGTGTCAGTGGCCCTCGATCGGTTGAAATTTTCATGTCACCACTGTGAATGAACGCCACTGCTCGACGAGGGGGGTGAATAGTTTCCGAAGGGATTTCGTACCCTAATATTTTCGTTTATCCGCAGCTATGCCGAAAGCTATTTAACAAAAATTCGGACGGTCAGATCGAGAGTAACTCGAACGAGGCCGAATTTCGAGCAATCCATTCGCTTCGACGGCATGGCATCCCACGCCTCGTCGGAGATCAGCAACGAACGCAAATGGCGCGTCCGGACCAATGTCGAAAAGTATTACTTTAAAAATAATAGTTTCCGCTAAATCGAAGCGTTGGAGTGACGATGATAATATATTTTTGTAAATAAACGAAAAATACGAAAACAGCCGATAGGGTGCACGTCGGACGATGTTCCCTTTAAAAACGTATAATTACAAAGAATTCCGTGGGGATGTGGCGTGGGACAGGCGCTGAGCGATCGATCGACGAGAGTAAAGGACGCGGAAAGGGTGTTCCTCCAATGGGAGAGGAGAGGAACTAGAGGGATCGGTATTCGTTTCTCAGTCGGGTGCCGTTTATTCACGAGTTACCCGTTCGATGCAGCGTATCGGTGGCAATTTTCGCCGGATACCGAATTTCCACGATATCCGAGCAGTCGACGGGTGGATTGGTCGCCGTTCGAGCGGCTCCAATTAGTCTGGCCGTTTAATGATCGACGCCAAGGGACTCCGTTATTAATTGCTGGCGCGGCTGCTATGATTTCTGTTTATATATAGAACGAGGGAGCCATCGGATTATATTTTTACGCGGGTAAACTTGTTACGGGGCGGGAAGCGCCTCCTGTCGCTGGCTGAACGTGTGCACGCCTTTTAAAACTTTTCATCTGGTCGATTCTTCTGAATCGACCGAGGCACCTCCCTTGTATTGTCAATTTTATAAAGATTCGATTGACGGGGGTTGTATTGGAACATTTCGGCGAGTCTTCATTCACAGTTTCGTATTAGTTCGCCGCGAAGTTTATTGGCTTATATTCCCTCATCGAGTTCCATCCGTCGTACGGCGAATCCTCGAGTTAGCAAGTATCCGTGAAATCTCGTGAATCCACCTCGAGTTCTCTTTACATCCCCGATAGCGAGGGACTACCGAGTTGTTGGAAGGCTTCTCTGCTATTGTTTCTACCGCGAGCATCAGGAATATGTAGAGGAAGATCGAGGACCTTCTTCTGCCCATAATTTTACTACCGTTTAATGCGCTCGCTGAATTGGATGAACTGAAATGATTCAGCACGAGCACACTCCCGCGAAGCGTTCGCCATTAGTTTCTGGATCTAGATTCCCGTGCTATTCGACGAGCGTTTTTCGGCATCGATAATCAGCAGCTGGAGTGGACTCCGTCGTGTCCCTCGTAATAAAACGTTCGTAATGTTCGTCGCGGATTTAAATCGAGGGCCATACATATTTCATCGCGGAGCGTGGTCTTCGTCCCGGGGAAACGGATACTTGAATATCTGGGCCTCGTTTCCTGGAATACGGCTTCGAGCATCGTCGTGTATTCAAATCGCGGCTTTCGCTATACGCTCTTCCTCCTGGCGGGAAGTGCAACCGACGGGAGGACACTCCGCGTCGTGGATCACCCAGCCGGAAATGTGGACTCGGCGATCGAGGATCGGCGAACATCGCGCGACATTTCTCGCGCGACGACACTGAATTAAGGCCTAAAAGAAACGAGGAGCGTCGAGATGCGCGCACGCAACGCCGACCGAAGCTGCATGAAACGCGTTAATATGTAAGAGGAAGAGCAAGAACAATAACAATCACGCTATACCTACACTCGGCTCACGAAATATTTACACGAGCACATGGCACACACAGACACACAAATTAAAATATAAAAAGTATATATATATATATTATAAAAGTATAAATATTAATGACATTTAATACGCTAATAATCTATCATTTTTACGTATGTTACATGGTGTCATCGTCTACTAATTATCTAACAGAGTTCCCCCCGTGAATGTTGCCCCTATACCGGACCATCTCCTCCTTCATCCCTTTCACCCCTCCTCGTGAAAAAAAAGTAAGACTTTCCGATCCCCTATTACCCTGCCGTCCTTTCCCCGCGCATCATTCTCCACGATATTTTATTCTCGGCCGACGGACGGTCGGCCGTATGCGTCTTCAATACGGAATTTCAAAGCAATAAAGTAAATGAAACTACTTAAGGTTACGCGAGGCGTGTGTGAATGCTATTACATGTAGGAGGCGAGAACAAAACGAAGTCGAAGAATTAGAAGAGAGCGAGAGAGAGAGAGAGAGAGAGAGAGAGAAAAAGAGAAAACAAAGAGAAAGAAAAAAATACGAAAAAAAGAGAGAGAGAGAGAGATGAGAGGGAGACTTCACTTTGATGAATATTCTTTGTGGCGAGTGAATGATGCGTAACGTTGCGCACAACGATCGACGAAGATCGCGCCTGTACGCGGAAAGGAACTCCTCGTTTTTCCCCCCACCCCCTTGGTCGTTACCCTCTCGTTTCCGTCGAGGCATCGAAATCGCCCGATCTTCCGCCACCCACCCAGTTTCCTCCCAGGATCACGGTTGCCGCGAACCGCGCGAGAGCGAACGCGTTAATAGACACTCCACTCGGTGTTTGTAGCTGAATTACTTTCCGACGCAAATGTCTCGGGTATCGGCGTGATTCTACAAGTGGATTCGTCAAGCGGAGTATCAAAAGGAGATTAATTTCCACCCGTTGAGAGGCATCTTGACGGTAATCGGTCCGTGGCAACCGTGACCATCCCCATCGCCGTCCCTTCGCCCCGGGCGAAGTGATGTCTCGCCGTGCAACCCCGCCAACCTGCCAATTTCCGAATGTACACCGCGAGTAGCTCGTATACCCCTATCGCGCTCTCGGATCCCCGAAAGCTTCTGTCACTTCCCTCCGAGAAGCCTCTGTTCCCCTTTGCGCATTTCTAGAGGCGATAGAGAGAGGGAGAGAGGGAATCTCGAGGAATCGTTGGATTCCCTAGCGCGCACCTAGAACGCGTACACGAAAGACGTCAGGGCGTTCTAGATGCTGGGCGTCGGATACTCGAGAGAAGTGGATTGCGGCGCGCAGAGACGGTCCGCGCGAGCAGCTACGCGCGCGTGCCGTCGAGCCACGAGAGGACGGGGAAAAAAAAATTATTCAAATAAAACGTCACCGTCGGTGGCGAACGGGCGGAGGCTCGGCCCCCCCACCCCACCGACCACCGCCGGTGGACAGCGTCGTCAACGAACTGCTTTACTCCTCTCTTCACGAATACTTCTCGAACGATCAATTGCGTTTCTCGATGCTTCCTGTTTTCGTCTTGATGAGATCCAATTGCACACGCGTAATGCGGTTATAGACTGGAACAGATTATTGTAATACATTGCCGTAATATTTTTATAATTTATCGGGAATAATGACGAATAAAAAAAAAAAAAATAAATGTGACAGAGAAAAAAAATGTTGGGAGAGAAAATAACGATAAAAAATTGAGAGCGTATAAGATGACAGCAGAGAGACGGGAGGAACGGTATAATAGTAGTGAGAGAGAGGGACAAAAGAGAAGAGTGAAGAGAAAATTGTACATTAGACGTGCGATGAACGTAATTTACGTAATTATATAACGATGTATATTTAAACGGGGTATGCCGTTATAGGTCGAGAGCGTGGGACATTCGGGATATTTTGTAAAAAATTTCTTAGTGATCGATTTTTCTCGCGGGAGAGTTTAAAAGAGAACGAGAGAGAGAGAGAGAACGAGAAAGATTGTATGCGAGAGTGAGAAAGAGGTTAACGAGTCGTAATAGGTACTTCGTAAAAAAAAAAAGTTGCATAAAATTGCATATCCTGCCTGTAATAACGTATATGTGTTAATTTGAATGATTGTGTCGTATATCGATTATATATTTATATATTGCTTTATGTATGTAGGATATATATATATAAAATATATGAAAAATAATATATTGAAAGAAAATATATATTATCTTCTACAATACGGTGTAAGTTATTTGTCATTTCGTTTCGCCACGTTTCAATCAGCGCAATCCGTTTCTCTCGGTACACGCTTCCTCCAAATAGGACGCTTCGTATCCTCTCGATAAGTCTGCCCCGTCTGCCAAGAGTTCGCCAAGAGTCGTGCGCGACTTTATTAATGTTTCATCGAAGCATCGATGCGATCGATGTGTCGACGGTTTTCAGGGACGAGCGTGACCGTCCTGGCAAACGCGCCTTTGATTGCCGCGCGTCGATGACACGTCGACTTTCATAGAGTTCTTTCCGAACTCTGGCTGAGCCCGTGGGATAAACCCCCTTCTGGTTGTATCGCGTATTACGCGTCACCCTGTATACGTTGTTGGTCAGACGACTAATATTTGACGCCTCTGATAGCAGGATTTTACTGGCATCCGATCGCACTGCGTAACAACTGGTAAATTTAGCGTGTAACGATAAGGGGACGGATCGATCGAATCCCAGCTGCCGGATTCGGGAACAAAACGTTTCGAGGAGTGAAGGAGCGAAGTTCGATCGAGACACGATCGCCTTTGGAGACTGCAACCGCAGCGAAATTATGCCCGGAGTGGAAGCGCGCCTCGGCCCGGCGATAAGGAAGGCAAATAGTTGGACGATAAGGCGGGCATCGATACGACAATACGCGGCACGGACGTTGTAACATGTTCAGGCAATTTTTCCTCCCCTCCCCTAATGGAAATTTCGTGGACGACCATATCAAAAACTCTCTGTGATCAACGAAGACTGATCGTCCGTTTCCACTAAAAAGAAAGATCGAGGCAGGTTACGAGGTGCCGTGACGGTGCGCGATTTTTCCGTCACGAGATCCCGATCCCGAGCTTCAGAGGTTCGATGGGTTACAATTAGCGTTAATAAGCTGACGTAATTACGAGACTGGAATATAATTTCCGCGTGGCCGCGTGAACGATACAGCTTTCCATTATCCTTCGTTGTTCCCCCGCTGGAGTACGACTCGCTCGAGTGCTCTTGGTTCTCGCAGAAGTGATTTCTAAACGGTGGAAATGAGAGGGTGAGACAAGGGGGGTGGACGAGGATGGAGATATCGTCTGCGTACACTTCGAGTATTCACCTTTTACATAGGATGATATTATAGATACGTACTTATTGTCTAACGAAAGAGCCAAGATTGAAATAGTTCTGATTAAACGAAACTATACGAGTCTACAGATATATGGATATTAAAATATATATATATATATGAAACAAGAAAATCGAATATACATATATTATATATTTATGAAGAGATATATCGTTTGTGTCGTAGCAATTTGTACACGAATACATGTATAAGGATGTTTGTGTATAAATTTCTGTGATTATATATACGTATAAACTGTAGGGATCTTAAGACTTAACGTTAGTACATTCCATAGACATTAGTATTCCTATTTATCGCTACTATAAAGACACCAATCGAGGCTGAACGATGATTAGATTAACATTCATCCGTTTCATACGACACGGTCACGCAGCATTTAAAGTCGTTTCATTAATCGAACGGTAATTCTCAAGGTGTGACGTCGGAACGACCCAAACGTTTGATCGACAGCCTACATTCCCATAAAGTGTCTTTTCTTCGCCGTTGCCGCGTCACTTCGTTTTCAATGTCTGGATCATTTACCGGGAACCAAAGTTTTTCTCCGGTGGCCTCGTTCGAATAGATCTCACCAGATCGCAGGTGATTTCCCGCCTATCGTGCTCCCTCCTCGCCTTCCGTGTATCAGCGCACATAAATCGTCCGGGAATCCTGCTGGACCACCCTCTCCCGTGGCTCAGGAGCGACCCCAGCGAAATGCCCTCGCGTTGGATACATCGCGACGAACGAGACGCATGAATCTTCCCTCTATTGGGTTATCTCGACGGAACGAACGCTGCGAATTCGTTCCCTCGATTATGCGTTGTAAGTTCGCGTGATTTCTAGCGCGGCGAGGAGCAGCGGAACGAAGGTGAGAGAATCGTGAAGGAATTTCGAGGCGAGAGGAGAGAACAATAATATTAAAAAATAAGAATTCGGGATCTGTATAATTGACATTAATTTGGAAGAGTATCTGGGGCCGTGTGAAATCGAAGCGAGGTGCACGCTTCCTCGAAAACCGGCAACGAGGGGTGAACGTCACTCCTAGATCATTGGCGATGGACAAATTCTGGTAGGGAGAGGGGTTTCGTAGGATTAGGATCGGCGAATATCAAATATCGCTGGATAGTGGTATCACTGATCGTCAAAGGGGAAACGCGGTGCCCGTGAATGAAATTCCTGTGGCGCGGTTGAAAACCATCCCTTTAGAGGATTTGCGTTCGCCGCTCGATTCGCTCGTCTCTGTTATATATATATGAATATATATGAATATACGCGATAAATACATTTATATATTTTCTTGAATCGTCAGTTCCTGAGCCGGGGAGAAAAAGGAAGAGAAGGGACGGGGGAGGGGGAGGAGATGGGGAAATGAGAGGAGATTAAACCTCGGGATGGGCGACCAACGAAGGAAAGCCTGGTTTCAAAGGTTCTCATCTGCTCAGCCCTCCAACCCTTCCGTCTACCCCCGTTCATTCACTTCGCGTTTGTTAACTCGTCGTTCATTATCGTTAACGAGAAGTTATCGCTTTCAGTGCGCGATAAAGCCCTCGCGGTGTTGGTCGGTACGCACTCGAGAATCTCATGGAGCGGCTGCAAAAATCAAAAGCTCGCTGGCTCGCGTGCCTTCAGCGCTGTTCTGTTTTTTTAATGCTTTCGCTGTTGCACGAGCCTGGCGGACTCGTCGCGTTCCCATTGTAATTTAAAAGCGATTAGCTACGGTATGTCCAAAGCGACTTTGTATCGCAATACTATGTGGCTCGTTTGTTTTTGCGCCGTTGTTGGATTTCAATCAGTAATTTCCCTTTTATTTGGCTGCATATCCATTTCATTATAAGCTTATTCATCATTTTGGAATTTTATTTAAATCTTTTGACGAAGTGTATAACAGCGATAAATCTGTGGTTCTAAAATTAAAGGCTCTTTGGTCATCGTTTCGATTATGCACGAAAGATACACGCCTTCGCGAGACTATCGAGCGTACGAAATCGAGGAGGAATTCGTTCATAGGAGCAGTTGAGGGGTGGATCCGACGGGAGTGGACGAAACACAAGAGGAAAGTGAGGGGGCGTTAAGGAATTTTTCGAACTTCCTTCGTTCGGTTTTTAACTCTGCGTAGTCGAGACAGGATAGCAATTTCTTGGAAACAATCGTATAAAGATTGTTGACATTGGAGGATATTATGAGGCCATGTAGCAAGAAAATAGTTTCCTTTCAAGCTGCCATCAATTATCTAAGTAGAAATTAGGCTCATCCGCGACCGTTTACGGTAAAAGGACTTCTTTCGATGCTCTGGATCCACCGCCAAAATCGAAACAAAGAAATGGGCAAAGGAACGATAGTAGTTCGCAGGAGGTTTCCTGCAACCCTCGCCGTACTCGTAAACGTAAAACTCGGAAGGGTTTAATCGATTTTTGCTCAGCATTATTAGTATCGATCTGAAATGATCAGGATGAGATAGGGAGGGAGATTACACGAAAGCAATGGAGGAATACTCTCCCATATTTGATCATCACCTGTCGTCATTCATTAATTAGCGTGCTTTGTCTAGATGAGAGTTTTCCCCTTCTCTCTTCCTATTTCTCTCTGCCCTTTGCAAGAGCACATGCGTTTTGTACATGCATGCAGAGTGATTCGAAGAAACGATCGAAGACACTGCGAAAAATTTCTACGCGAGTGTCTTCCTTCCCGTTACTGGTCAAATATTTTGCACAAAGTGTGATTAATGGCGATGATCATTTTATTATTAAAAAATCAAGGTTGCGCCCTACTGACTTTAAATTACGCATATCACAGACAATTATAAGCCTCGGACGTGGTTGACGGATGGGCTTATGTTGTCTGAGGATTTTCTTTCACGTGTTATATGCCTTCGGACAGTTCGATTCTTGTTCCAAATCACCCTGCACGTGTACATGTACACGTGTGTGCTTAGAGGAGGAAACAGAAGAGATGGAGAATAATAACGTACCTACTGAAACAAAGGTAACTGAACAGCAGATTAATGGTAATGAAAATTGAGTAGTATCGAACAAAGGGGTGGGAAGGAGGGAGAGAGAGGGAGGAGGGAAACAATAACGTGCAAACGGATACTCGCAGAAATCACAAAATCGGTGCCAAACAATTCTTAACGTTAAACGAGAAGCGCTACAAAGATTATCGTAGAAACGGGGGACGCGCGAACATCTTGTTCGCGGAGAAAATTAAGATGAACCTCATGAGACGCAACAGAATCGAACACGCACACGAGATCGAGCGGATGTACGCGCGTTCCACGAACCTCCTGAGAATCAAACGAAATAAGAAGTCTGAGAGAAACGATGCGATAATTACTGAATCGAATCGGTCGAGGAAGAACGCTCGAAAGTACATTCGATTTTTCGTCGACTTCGTTAATTTAAAAGGCAAACGAAAGCTAATATTGTTCAGAGGGAATATGCGCGTCAGCTTGGTGTCTGCTAAACACCTTTTTTTTCTATATAGAATCCTCGATTCTATCCGTGTTCCCGATGCGTTCTTCGTCGACGCGTTTATATATCCGTAGCCTAAACAAAATCGATCACCCTCGATTTATTTCTCGCAATGTAATCGTCGATGTGCAATAACCGGAAGCGATTGAATCGGTTTAACAGGTTGTCGTGAATTCTGCAATATATATATACTCCTAAAACGAACAGAAAATACGTCTATATAAATCTATATATTATATATACATACAAAAATCTATATGCATACACATACTTTCGATACCTGTGTGTCCACGTTCTATCGTCACCGTTTCTCCGTAAAAGCAAAAGCAAAACCAAACGAAACAGGATCCC
The DNA here is from genome assembly GCA_963971345.1 of Andrena flavipes. NCBI lineage: Eukaryota > Metazoa > Arthropoda > Insecta > Hymenoptera > Andrenidae > Andrena > Andrena flavipes. The sequence goes on from OZ020482.1 coordinate 3,250,481, forward strand.
ATTTACGCGCGCACGTAACCCATTCACGCGCACACACGGCGCACCGGTATAATTACCGTGCGTCGTGCATGATAATTGTTAATTATCTAATACGTAATTATTACATAAATATATATTATATATATATATACATAGATCATACATATATTCTTATATATACATGTGGGTGTATATGCATAAGAGCGTGGCTAAAGTGAGTGAGAGAACGAGAGTGGATAAAAGATACGAGGAGATTGTACGAATGCGCGGTGTGACGTGAATGCTCCGAGGCAGAGATTCGTTTATTTTCATTGCGAATCCTCGCGTCCGGGCCACCCCCGCGGTCCCAGGACCTCCACGAGGATCAGGTCGCCGCGGATGACAGCGTGCACACGACCGCCGGCAGCAAGTGCCACCGCGACACCGTAAGTGCGTTCCCGGGCCAGCGCTGCATGCAATAATAACATCGACATGGCAGTCGGTGGCGCGTGCCGCGACCTTTGAACCGGTGCCACGTGCCACCGACCTCCAGGTGCAGTCGCACTGGCTCGCGACATCAAGCATGATGCACCTGCCGACCGGTACACCGAGCGTGCCTACGCGCGCACGTTGCGCAGGTCAGGAGCTGGGCGCGCACGACGAATATGATTTGGTTCGCTCCTTCGCCGCTGAATTTCTTCCGTCGAAAACCTGCCGTGCACCGCGGATACGCTAGACTCGACTGATGTTCGATTTATTGTTAGCGGAACTAAAGAGGCTTGCATTTCAATCGGAGCACTAGAGATATCCCGTTCAATAGCGCGGAATTGGAGTAGAGGACGCGAAAGGAGAGAGCACGAAACCGCAGAAGAATTTCTATGAACCGCGAGGTCTGCGGGGCTCGTAGAAATGGGGAGAAACGGGGGTTGCTCGAGGCGGGGGTAATAAAAAAAAAAATTGAAGGGAAGCAGAGGTAATCAAGTTCTCTTCGGTGCAGGATAAAAATATATGTTTCGCGCAATCTTGTTTACGATCCGCGGTATCGTAAACCGAGGATAGGTGTTTCCTTTTTAATGGCGAGGTGGTAACTGAGTTGACAATTTCGTTAGCAGCACTGTGTTCGTGGAACGGATCACCGTTCGTGCGCGCTGAAATGGAAGCAGTCGAATGAATAGCGCCGAGTTTCGATCGTAAGGGTAGACTCGCTTTTGATGACCGTCAAATGCCACGAGGCTCGCGAACTGCTTCAAACGCGTGCCTGGAGCAAACCAATTTCATTTGTCGACGGTGGACGCAACCCTCCCCATGCTCTTTCGGTCATCTTCCGCCTGTATACTCGTACGTCTGTCCGTCGGATTGTGTGCGCAGCGATTAAATGTGTTTTCTTATTAGAACCTAAGAATCCAACGATCCCGACGAACGGAGGTGTCAGGCTTGCTCGCTGCTCGGTGGTTGGTGAACACGGGAATTAATCGATATCTCTTGAAGGCTGACATTCACATCGCGAGTCGACACACGAGAAATCTATTTTTGCAATATTATCACCATTGTACTAGGCATCTCGACGAGGGTAGCTGCCCAGGGGGTGACGATCCCTTTGGGAGGGAACGCTGGATGGTGTGTTCATCCCTGTAAAACACCCGAGCAGCGAAAGTCTACTTCGAAGACAGGCCTGAATATGCTTCTGGCTTTATCGTGCTTTTCAACGTGACTTACGTAGCAGAGTGAGAGAGAGAGAGAGTGTACGTCAGTTCCATTCGGGTGTGAATAATTTAAGTGTCCTCTTGCCTAGATTGAAATTGCACACCTTGAGACGAGGTAAAGGCACGGGGTGTGTCAAATATTTTGTAAAGCGAGTATCATTTGCATCCGATGAGAAATATTTACTTGGAGCAATACATGGCAGTCCTTTAGACACAATCCTTCCCTTAAATACGTTGAATTAAATTTGTACCAATGAGCGAATACGTTTACTTCGTACACTCTCCAAAAGACAAGTGTTCGTATATTTTTAGCGTGCGAAACGCGACGATGATCGTCAGCTTGATAAATTTAAGTGGAACGAACTTGCGACTGCTTTACATTCAGATTTCACAGTTATCAGGCCTGTGCAGACGCGCGAATCGTGCGAGTGTGGAGGCAGGTCAGTTCCGTCGAGCAGTCCGTTATCGATCATTTCTAGGAAGGAGGAAGAGTACTCGACCAGCTCGTTACACGACCAGCCTGATTCTTTAATCAACTTTAATCACCTTTGACAGACGCTGCCGTCAAAAGAAATCATTAAACGTATCCCCTCGACCGAGAACACCCTCTGCCGCGCTATCGATCCATCGACGTCGCCGTGCTTCATAAAACATTTCCAGTCTCATCGGAAGTTCACTTGCATTCGACGAGACGACGAATATTCGCGGACAATCTAGAAGGATTATTTCACCTCGATCGTTTCCACGACGATCGTCACGACGCTCTGTTCTCCTACGAAGGAAATGCTCGTCTCGGCGCTGCTCGACTCGCGATTCGCGCGCGACTGCAGACGATTCGTCGAGCCAAACGTGTTCCACGGGACGGCTGGTCGGTCGACCATCGTCGTTGTTAAGAAAATTGTTATTTCAGCGAATGTTCGTGTGTGTGAAACGTATACAGATGCCGAAAGAACAGACAAAGCTCCCCGAGTGTTGCGATATACGCACTTTTCTTAAAATTGAACGTCGAAATGTCTCTGGATAGAAAACGAAAAGGAAGGAGTGCGTGCGAGAAGATATTATGGTGACGAATTTGGAAATCTGAATGCCTGTGTTTGTATGTGCAGAAAGAGAGATTGCGAGAGTAAAGTGTGACACGGCTAATCCCAATCTATCAGGGTTTCACGTATGTCTAACGATACGAACGAGAATAAGATAAATAAATGAATAAATATATAGATAAAAGAATAAAAAATATATATACATACATACATACATACGCACCCACTTATATATGTATATACATTACGAAATACATTATATTAATAAATAATATCATATCTGATGGAAGGGGTCGTCTCTATTCCCCGCCCTCTTTGTTTCTCCTCCAAAATAACACCTGCTCGCCATTTTCATTCAAAATTGAAATAGTAGAACAGTAGGAAAGGTTAAAATTTTATTTCCGTATTTTTAAGCATCACTGTTTTTCCAATTCTCAAAATGATAGCGAGCTGTATCGTCGTCAGAATTCCCCAGCTCGCGCTTGCTGATTCAGAGCGAGCTCCAGATCGACTGTATCCGTTGCTATCAATCTCTCGATAAGGATCCCGCTGGAGAACCACTGGCGGGGGTGCAAGAAACTCGCCGGTCGCCGGGGTTGAAGCACCCGCCGCGGTGGCTGCCGCGCTTTAAACGTGGAGAACCACTGGCCCGGCGGATTCGGTGCAACAAACGACCTGCCAGACAGCGGGGGTTGCAGGACGACCTAGGAGGGTCGGCTGGAAGTACAGCGGGTAGTTTCGGAGGGATGAAGAGTGACTCCCTGTATCTCTCTCCCTCCAGCTCGTCAGTTCATCTCTCTCGACTTCTGCATCCCCTATCCTCGTCCTCCCTACGTCCGTTTCACATCCCGTTTCCCTCGTTCCTATTCAGTCTCTCTTTTCGTGCACTGCCGTCTCTATCCCACCCCTCCTCTTCTCCTCCCCGGCTTTCCCTCGCTCTCCTCTTCATATTCCCTTCTGCTACTCTTTCCTCTCCATTCCGCGCTCCTCTTCATCCCGCTTCCATATCCCATCTCCTTCTCCCTTCCTCCTTACAGTTCACCCCCTCGGTTCACTCTCTCTCTCTCTTCGATTCTGCATTCGTGTGCTCGATGCTGTCGGTGAACGGGAATCTCTGTCTGGTCTGGTGGAGCGGAGGTTTCGTTGCCATGACAACGAACCCAGGAAACCCAGCCACTCTCTCACACCCTCTACCGTATCTCCCGTTTCTCTCGCCGCGACCTCCGCGCCCTCCCCCCCGCGGAATACGCCGATTCTCTTCTGGCAACCCCTCTCCGCGGACCAACACCAGCACGGGTGCAGCCTGCCGTTGCACGTTTTCCCTCTGGATGGTGTGCGATCTCGAGACGTGTCCGTGTTTCCGCGTGGCTCTGCCCTCTACGTACGCTCGCGGGCGCGCATGCCCCTGCGGAGCACGGGCCGCGGAGGGGGGCTACGTGAATGCAAGAACGACGCTGCTGGTCGTCGGCGTCTCGGCGCTGGTGTTGGTTGCGCCGGGGGTATACGCGTGTACCTCTACCTCCCCGCGCGTGTGTGTTCGTGTACGTGTATGTGTGTGCGCGCAACTCTGCAGACTGCCGCCCGGTTCATCCACCTCCACATCCTGCTCCCAGGCTGCTGCACCCCCGCCCTCCAAGTCTGGCGAGGGTGGCCGGTGCACGCAACCCTGCGCCACGCCGGGTCGAATGTGCGTGCTCGGGAAACGACACCGGCGTGTCTACGCCCGGCGGGATGGAAATATCGAGCCGATTCTCATTGCAATCGCCGGAGAAGTTTTTCGGCCGAAGATCGAAAGGAGGGTGAACGATTAGAAGTCCTGGCCTTGTTACGACAAAATCAGTGGGGGTAACATGAAAGGGTTCGACGTAGGGGTTGCCTGTGAGAAAGCGGTGGATCGCTCAAGTATCCCTCGCATTGTGATGCACTGTATGCGCGACAAGTTACGAAGAGACATAGTAGAGTCAGTCGCGAGGCTTGTCTGACTATAGACAATCCCTCTTCCCTTGCCCCTTACAAGCTCTAATCGTACGAGTCAGTGTACCTATACCTCATAAATAAACTTCAAAAAAGTAAGAAAATTACGCCAAGTACATGAAATCAAATAAATCACAAAAAATAGAAGGAAAATAAAAAAAGATGTGAAATCAAATGAGCTGGAAGTACATAAAGGTGCTTTTCAACTGCGTTTAAGATTGCACAACTACATACACACAGCTGAAATGCTGTGTTGATGCATTCCAATACTCATATCGCGGACATTTTAATTAACCCATGATAAAGAATCCCATTTATAAACATTGTCGTAAATTAATAGCTTTACAAAGTTAATGATATACAAATATTGCGCCAATTATAACAATGGCTACTTATACAAAGAAAAATAATGTATTAAATAATATTAAGCAGATATATTTTTATACAAATAAATATTTGAATACGACAAAATATTTTATTCAAATTGCTTTATACAAAGATACGTACCTTGCTTCGTATATTATTCAACTTACTGGAAATATTATGAAAACTAAAAGTCCATTCGACTATTTATTCTTTACCCACTCCGATAACATTCCCATCCGTTGATTGTCATCCGATAGACACAAGTTCAAAGCCAAACGGGGCTGAAATTTCCGTCGATACACTTGCATGAATCGATCGATTAAATACGCTTACAGTGACGAATATTAATTACAACATCCCCCTGCGGCAAGGGTGGCGCGTCGCGAATATAATGTCGTGTACTCTCCACTTAATAACGCCCGACTGCGTAATTAGATCGTCGGCCGGCCCGCGGCTCACGCATCGTGAGAATTAATTTACCTTTCGCAGCGATTCCTTCGCCAACAATGGTCGAAAATATTAAAGTCGACGGGCCGAGCGGGCCTGCTCCTGGGGATCAAACGAGGGAGCATACGTTTTACGCGGTCCCCTGACTAATTAACCGCGGAAAGTGCGGCTGCAAAGTCGACGACCGTCGCGCTGGAGGGTGGGAGGAGAGGGGTAGGTAGCTTTAAATCGCAGTTACAATTAGCGTCCCTTCGAACGGGCGGATCTCGATTTGCCTGTATGCGTGCACGCGTTAATTAATCTCGAACACACCTGAACTGCAGCTACTCCGGGCTTGGGGGATGAAATAATTCAGGAGGCCCGGTACAGAGAGCTTGAAACGACAGTGCAGCCTCCGCACCCTTCGCCCTTCACCCTCTCCACCCTCTGCCTCTCTCTCTCTGCTTCGCCTTTCGTCGTTCAAGCGTCTCTCACAAGGGGAGGTCACGACCTGGAGGGGTGCTGTTTGGTTGAAAGTGGGCTTAACATGTAGTAACCGCCGAGTATCAACAGCTGCTAGAATATTAGCTACTAATGGTGAACCATTTCCTCTGTAACGGCGCAATCTTCCGAATTTTAACCTCCATTTCGTACCGAAAGCGCTCGCTCAATCCCTGACCTTCCCTTGTCAGGTATCCCTTTGCCCTTCTCCCTTCCATGCTCGCAGATCCCGCTATCGTTTCTCTCGATCCCTTACCTCTCCCGTCCGCGAATGATATTTACGAGCGACTCGCCCGGATGTTCGCATAGAAATTACTGGTAATTCGCTAATCGATACGGCAGCGTATGCAAATGAGCGGGCAGGAATAGTTGGCGCGGTCGCCAAAGGAGCGTAAATGATCGCATACGCGTACCACGAGGATCAGGGACGCCTAATATGGCGGCGGAAGGGAAAGAAGAAAAGAGGAAGACGTCGAAAGGGCCAAGAGTGGAAGTGACGGGAGCGCAGGAGACGAGAGAAGACGAAGAAGAAGGCCAGGGGCTTGCATTCTGCTGCTCCCTCGCGCTCCTACCCCCCGAACGACTGCGGTTTTCGGTGCGGATCCGCAAAATAGGACGGAGCCACCCTCTTTTCGAGAGGGCACTCGCCGACGGAGACGCGTATAGTGGGGCAGAACGGGAGCGCGACGGAGAAGGGGATAGGGAGAAGGTGGATGAACCGCGGGCGGAGGTCGGTGAATAGCGAACGAGGGGAGGGGTGTGGGAGAGCATCGACGGGCGAGAAAGAGGCCGAGGGAGGGTTGAACAGAGTGCACGAGGGTAGGGTGGGCGCGGGACGGGAAAAGGGACACGACGTCCTGGGACCAGAGACGGAGTCGCGAGGCGGACAATACGAAAGTTTCCCTGCGATTATTTCAATGGGCAGCGCGACGAAACGACAGAACGTAAATAAAAAAAAAGCCGGAACCCCGAACAATGCCGATCTACCCCTCGTTTACTGCGCCACCGAGACTGACGGCAGTATGTAAACAGGTTGAAGGGGTTGGAACGCCGGGGGAGATTCCGGCGGACGGCGTCGCGCGCCACCGAAAACGCACCTTAACTTCACCGGTTGATCGGAAAATTGCGTAATCCCGGGGATTGTGGTTTGCGTGTCGCGTAACTCGATTGCACCGACGAAGATTCTGTGCTGCCTCGGTACCCGTCTGTGGACACTGTACAATTTCGTTTGGCATGAAAGTTTCAGGATGACACAACATTTGCTTTTCCACTTACGCTGGTGTGGGATAAGGGAAGTTTCCGATGATAGAGAGGTAGGGAGAAAAGTGGATGGGGGAGCTTTAGCGTAGACGGGGTGGGATTGGAGTACGAGCGCTGGTGCGGGTGTACGCGAGTAGAACGTAGGAAAATGTAACTTATAGGTAAATATAGGATGTACGAGTGTAAAGTGGATATACATTCCACTTTACATACGACATTATCGAAAAAGATTCAGAAGCTCTCGCGACGCGTCCGTCAAACCCCAGGAAGATTGGAAAAGGATGAGAATTCGATGGGGCATCCAGAGCCACGTTCTCAAATCCCAGTCCGCCGCGAAACGCCAGGCCGTTCTCTTCTATTAACAAATTATTCGGCAGATCGGGCCCAGATTCGCCGTTCATACGTAATCCTCCTCTGTTCGCGATGGAACAGCGCTCACAAATATCACGTGACACGATATCCCTCCCCTGTGCACGAGCGAATGCGAGATGAACACTCGCGGGAGCGGTTGTCGATATTATGTCTGCGAAGAGGGAAGAAGCGGGACGGTTGCGTCGAACCGGTCGGAGGGACGGAGAGAAATTGAAAGAGCGTCGGACCGCCGCGGAGAGGGTTAGAGAGTAACAGGGAGTAGACGCGGAGAGAGACCGAGCCGTGGACACGGTGGAAAAGAGCAAGAAGACCGTCCAGGGATAAGAGAGGAGAGAGGAGAGCTACTGGATGGAACAGAGAGCGGTGGCCACCGTGTCAGTATCCAGGCATTCGCTACCATCCCCCGTATCTCTTTGCATCCTCCTCTGCTAGCAACCCCGTCCAGCCGCCCCTCCTACGGCTTCTCCTGTTCCTCTTTCTCTCCAGCCAGCCATCGGCAGCAACATCGGCCAGCGGCGTTGCACGCAGCCCTGGCAACCTCCTCGTTCAACCATCGAGCCAAAGGGCGCTTTCATGGTGCCCGAGCCCGCTTCTGGGTTTACGGCACGGCCGCCTATGAGCTGCATCGGCGCCGCGAGTACGACGGACTGGCGGCAACGCGCGCTCACGCTGCTCCAGGTGCAATATCGATCGGCGTTGCACCTTCGATCGCGACGCCGCGCCGTGACTTCGCCCGCCGAGAGCCAGCGAGCGCCGCGGCGGAGGCTCGTGCCAGCCTCGCTCCCGATGAGAATGATCCAGCGAGAGATTGGAAACCCGCCGCGCGAGTTTTCCGCTGACGCGCGCCCAACGGTAATCGAAGTGTAATGGCACGTTGCGGAGGAACGTTAATAACGAGGATGAGACAAGGTGATTGGAATTACCGAAGATTTCTTCCGGTTTTTCCGAACTCCTTGGAAATTCTGATCACACGAGCGAGTTTCTTTTAGAATAGTCTGAACGAAGAAAAGTATTACTCGTTATTTCGAGGTTCCCGGTGCAACAGCACCCCTGAGCTGGGCTCTGAGCTACCCTCGACGATTCGCCAGCAGCAGACTCGGAGGGATAGGCGTCTTCAAACTTCGAATTGACTTTCGGCCTACGAGTGGAAAATGAAACGTTGTTACGTTTCGGAAACTTTCCGCGCACTCTCTCGTGGAAAGTTTCATCAATCGACTCGCACCCTTCGGACTCTGTTGTCAACTGTGCCTTCAATAATCCATCTCTATCGCTCGTGCGTCATATTAGCGGATATTCCAAGCGGAGTTCGGGATCAATGAAACCCGGCGCGCCCCTCGGCTCGTAAAAGCCAGCGAGAGTTACCAAGCGCGACGCGCATTCTTGCCGGACGTGTTTTCGGCGTGGCGGACGGTATTTACGAGGAATCGAACATCGCATCTGTCAGTGGTGAAATATACTTCTTGCCGTTGCGTACGGGCCTGGACAGGTGCAATAAACACGTTCCTCCGCTTCAGCTGCGACGCGGATCGCCGTCGTTCTTGCGCGCCGATCTCCAACCTGGATCGGTACCAAGGGCTCGCGTTTGTTTCGTGTAGTCACCCCGCTGCAAGTTCACCAACTAGTTCGCCCGATATTTCACGATGATTTACGCTAATGCACCTGGTCCGTACTTTTACAGTATCGAGTATATGCACACGTGTGTAATCTATAGCTTTCTTAGTTCCAGGACGTAGATACCGCTCGGGAATTTCGCGAGATTAACCTGGAAACTCCGCTGAAATAATTCACAGCCCTCCAACGTGCTATCTTATACACTTAGAAATCTCGTTGAACTCGCGATTCGACTCCGGTCTGCTTTCAGAAATCTGCCACCGTTGAAGACTTTCGAAAGCTGAGGTAAGTGCTCGATGCGTCATTGCAGGTGTAAAATGAAGAAGCGAGATGATTCAAAAGGCAGAAAACGAAGGAGAGATGAATTACTTTCGTTTACAAGTTCGCCCTCGAGTGGCGCCACTGCGTCTCCCGCTTTACAGTTAACTATAAACCAGTAGCTCGCTTAATATCGTCGGGCGGTTTCTCCTCGACGCTGCGTTACAGTATTATCTCTATTTTCTTTTTTTTTTCACATTTTCGAGGCGCTTTTATTTATAGCCTGCTAATTAAGGAGTCCGCGGAGTCAGGGTTGCAGTCACGTGAGGGGGTAACACACCGTCTCCGACGAGGCATAACGCTCTCGCCCCTGTGCTCCTCGTCGACGCTATCCTCCAAGGTCTGCGTCTCGTGGATCACCGTTAACCCTTGCGTTTTCAACCCTCTGGCGTTCCCCGTTCAAGGCCAGACTGCTGAATATTTCAAGGGGCAATTTCAACCCTCGGCCGACGCGATCGTCGCGACGAAGACAATCAAATTAATAGATGCGCCTCCTCCAGACAATCAAATTAATAGATGCGCCTCCATGTGAAAAATTATTTAAATAACGTATTAAATAAATAAAACTTTATTTCAATTAAAAATAAGATAGGGTTACTTTTATTTGAAAGGTCACAAATAATTCTTTTTGTTCGACGGGAATTCATTTTAACCTTCAAATAATTTTGTCGTCGTTTCATTCATTTGTATTTGAAAATTATTTGAAGCTCAAATAACTCTGTTCCTAATATCCCTCTTTCTTTCTAATCTCCATTTCCTCTCGGTCTAACAACTACCTCCTCGCATCATGCTCTTCTGCGTACCGCTCTCTAGCACAGGCTCCCCCTCTCTCTAGCTCTCTACTCCCAGAATTACTTGAGCTTCAAATAATTTTCAAATACAAACGAATGAAGAGATAACAAAATTATTTGAAGGTTAAAATGAATTCTCAGCTATATAAAAAAATTATTTGTGGCCGTCGGATAAATTGACGTCGAACAAAAAATCATTTATAACGTTTCAAATAATAGTAACTTTGGCTTATTTTTATTTGATGAGTCTCGAAAAATTTTTTTGTCTTTTATTCGAAATCAATTTTTTATTTGAAATAATTTCTTGCCTAATTCTTAATCACAAAGACACATCAGCCTTCCGTAGCGCCGCGTACGCGCGCAATTTCGTCTGCAATCGCGCTGCCGCCTCGATTAACTGAAAGATACCTGACTTAATTGATCGTTGATTTCGAACCACTCCAATTCATTTCAGATCACCTGAAAGGCAAGCTGCGCTTTCATCGGCGCGATGTCTCTTTTGACACGTACGGGGACCGCGTTTCGCGGCGATGCAGCGTAGGTATAGGAGAGCTGGCGCGCTTTGCTGGCATAAAGGCTGTTTAATGGTGGGCGTCGAGCGTGCTCCGTTGACACAGCAAAGTGGCAATTAGTAAGTAGGTAAATAGACGGTAGACACACGGCGAGTAGGTAGACGATATGCGCATCTGGCCCCGTTTGCGATTCCTTCGTCCGGAATTGCAACTTTCCGAGGAAATTTAATCAAACCGTTCCGTGAATTTCGTTTAAACCGAAGCAAGTCTCTCCCGTCGCGGCTGCTATCGGACCAGACGCCGTAAAAGGAATATTGGTATACAAATTGCGTTGGTCCACGGGTTAGGGCGACGAATTTTTATGAAGCAAAAGGAATCTTGCTGCGGTAATACCGTCTCAACTAATTACAACTTTTTAAATACATTGCCCGGCGGAAGGACTTCCCTTCCAATTAGCTGTCTTCCAGTGAACGAAATCCAAATTCCAGTCGAACGGGAGAAGAAACAAACTAGAAGCCACCGCGCCTTAAACCAATCTATATGAAAAAGACATTCCGTTTAATGATCGCTTAATTGCCCGGGCGAGTGCGAGTGGTTCTAGTCCGAAAGAGAAACCTGGCAAGTCTATGATTTCGCATGCGACCCTGGGAAATCACGTTCGTGCAAATGCGACTCGCCAGTAAAACGCGATACGAGGTAAGCGACTTTTGTGGTGTCAGCGAAGGTCGCGTAGACTTCTGTGCGCTTGAAGGTTTGAAATATCGACCAGGGGTAAATTTACATTTCTCGGTAATTGGACATCTCGAATGTCAGGCTGGTAGAAGCCGTAACGCTCAGCCAGTGGTGAACTTCTGCAAGCTGAAGGAAATAGTGCTACGGAAATAGTTTCTACGCTTCTTCGAAGCTTTCAATGCTACCGTGCGTTATCAACCTCCAACGTTCGTAACGTCGAATACGCAATATTGCGTGTACTATGTGCCTCGAGGAGTCAGGCGGAGCGCGACGTGCAAAACAGTGGTCGCGCGTCAAACACAAGGGGGGACAAGAAAACGGGGGGAGAAAACTCCGCGTGAAATAACGCCGGCCGGCTGCAGGGAGGGCGGCGGAAAGGCTAGGGGTGCCGGTTGCACCTCGGGGGTGGGGATAATAAGAAGCAGGTGGTGGCGCGTGCTCGTTTATACAGACGGCGTTCCTGCCACGTGGAAGCGATGGAGGGGCTGGAAAAAAGAGGGTGCCGCGCGAGAGCAAGAGGGAACGAAGAGGTGGCAGAAGGATAGGCGACCACGGCCACCAAGAAGACGGCCAGGAAACCGAGTGGAAAAAGAAACGACGCTGCCGGACGGCCACGCCGTCGTATAATGCACTTTTTCCCGCCTGGACCAACGAAATTGAGCCACGAGCCGGTCCACCGTCGAGCTTTCGTGCTTTCTTGCGCCTGATTTCATCCCCTTTGCTCCTACTCGATCTGCCTGCCCCGAGCTTCCAGACCGACTGGCGCGAAAGTGTAGATAAATAATCTTCGGAATTGGATGTTTTCTGGAAACTGTTGTTTATAGCGAAGTTTGTTCTCACTGGAAAGGTATGGAGAGAAGTTATCGCGTTTTAAATATACACGGCTGAGTCGATGCTAACTAAATGGCTATTCGATTTTCTGGAAAAATTCGCGACGAGGAAATTTGTGCTGATAAGTGTGCCTACGTACATATGGCTCGACTGAATAATGAAGAGGAAGGCGGTAAAAATGACGGTGAGACGGGGAGAACGCTGTGAGCGAATTACCGCGACACCTGCTGCTTGCCCGCATGAAGAATGCCGCGTCGTCTTACCTGACAGTGTGCCGAAGGAAGTGCACGTGCGAAAGGCCAGAGAGACACCAGTTCTTTTTCTCCTTTCGGATTTCACGATAAATATTTCGTACGTCTGACATAAACTAGTAGATGACAGTAGGGGAGATTAAAGTTTAGTTCTTTTTACTCTTGAAGGCATATTTTCTTGTAACACCGTGGAATCAATGACACGTGTACGTCGTTCCCCAAGCAGAAGAAGCCAGGCATGGAGCCCCTTCGAAAAAAGAGCCTAAGAAAAACATCGTTCAGTCCCTGTTTACAGTCGATTTGAGGCACTCGTGGCAACTTACTTAGTCACTCATCGACGGGCACCAGGCGCTATGACGCCCCGGTGTATCCGCTACGTATTGAGAAATAAAGCAAGACCACGCGCCAGCAGTGTCCCATGCTGGCGAAGAAAACCTCACTAATAATAGTAATGAGAAAGAAGGCGGTGGAGGAGAAGCCCAGCACCTGCCGTGCACCCGCATGGAGAAGGCGAACGGCGAAGGAAGAAGAGAGGAACGATCTCCGTCCGGACGAGGAGAGACCGTCGAGGAGATAGGCGAGCCCCCTTTTCGGTTCTGGAAACGGGTCCTGTCTGTTCAAGAAGGAAAGAAGAAGAGCAGGTGTTGTGCCGCCTGGCAGCTGCCTCCCACCTGGGACTCATCGCTCGCCCCGATCTACCGGTGCCCGTTCCCGTTGCTGTTGTTGCTGCTGCCGCTGTTGTTGTTATTACCACGGCGGTGCCTCGTTCACGTGTTACGTGCGTTGTGCACACGAGAGGCGGTCGTCGGGGCGCGTTTGCGCAAACCTTGTAATTCGGACGCCACCTGGCTGATGTCGGTGGCCTGGCTCGTCCTTAACCCTCCTCACGCACCAAATTTCTACCTTACGACGGGGCCAGTGACGCGGAGGTCGATGGGATCAAAGTCGATGCACTGATGCAAGGGGATCACGGCGATACGTGCTAGGATGGAAAAGTGTTTTCACTGATGAGCGTTCTACTGTTCTCGGATCTGAGAGGTCTGTCGAGACTTCATAATCTTCGTACAGGTGATTGCACCTAATAATAATAATAATAATATCGCCAGGCAAAAGTTAAATCACTGTTAATTGAATAATAATTGATATTTTTGCATACAGTTCGTTTCAAAGTAAAGAGATTTTATTCATATTTCGTGTAGCGAAATTTATTATTTAAAAATATAGATTTTTAAAATATTTTATTCTTTACGTTCCGATATTACTAAGTACAATCACCCTACATCTCAGGTTCACAGGTTCCTGTTTCGTCTGCATATTTACTAACAGAGAGACCGTGTCGCAGAAGCGGATGATTTTTCGCAGAGAAACCGTGCAGGTGATACTGTCACGGCCGAGCATGAATCCGAAACAGGAATCGATACGACGGAACCAGTATAAGAGACGAGATCTGGTCGGTTTTCGATATTCTGACGCATGGCCCAGCCGATTTCATAAATTTCCCACGTTGGAATTGTCGAGCGAGCAGAAACCACGAACCGGTACGCGTATCCGCCGTAGTCTGCACGCGTACCATCCACCTCCCTCTCGTTCGCTCTCTCCCAACATCCGTTTGCGTTCCATCGGGGAAAAACGGCGGTTTTCTAATTTGCACGGTAGCTGCATCGCGGTTTCGCGGCCGAAATTTCGATCGTTTTCGGGAACGCGTTTTAATGGCCGCCAGCCCCCCCACCGCAAATACCAATTCGACGTTACTTTTCGTCGAAAACCACCGAAACGAAGCGCGGCGATCCCGTGACAATTCGTTTTTGACCAGATGGACAGCGTCCAACGTAAAATTGACGAGCTGCTCGCCGTTATCGGTGCATTACCACGGCGAAATTATTCGCGAATGGACGAGGCGGCTGGTTCGGTAGCCGCAAAATACTCGATGATGCAGAACATCGAGGTCCGGAAACATCTGTTCGGCAAACATTCTATTCGCGATCCGCGATAAAACATGTCGCAGGTACGGTCCATTAGATTTCCACGAATTTCTTCTGGCTTAGCAAGCATCTCACTCGAGAAACGTGTTCTCGGGGTAGGTATCCCCGCGGATACTCTGACATATTTAAATATTTGCCATGGTTTTACCATCTCCCTCGGTTCTCCTGCACTCCGCGTGAATTGCACCTATACACGCGTGACAGCGAAGAGACGAGCTTTCCGATCGGAACGGAATTCTGCCGTTACAAGGGGGCCGGCTCGTCGCGCGATAGCGAAACATCGTCCCCCGGCCCGGTAGACAATGAGAGACGCTTGAAAACCGTCGGATCGTTACAATGCATTTTCATCTTCGCGCGATACATTTTTCATCGCCGTTATCGCCACGAAAATCCTTGTCCCATTGTGAAGCGTTCGTCTCGCCAAGCAGGGAGCGCAGCCACCCCTCGCGAGAAATTCACCGATGCACCGGTACGCCGTTTCCCTCCCATTATCCGTCGTACATAAAACTGATGAAATCTCGCGACACGGGTGTCTCCTGCGTGTAGCGTTCCGCTGCAACGATAGGACGCGGCTCGCTTGAGAAATGACGATTAATCCCCGCGCTGCCTGTCACCGTTTCCGATGCGAGGGAATACGCGAGCAAGGCTTGGCCAGGATATTTCTAACGGGCGGGAGGCGAACGGGTCTGAATATGCACAGGTAGACGCGGATATAGAGGTCCTTAATGTACTTTCGATGCTCGGTAACGCCGAGGAGGGAGAGGAAAGGCGCGTGTACCGAGCGGCTTCCTCCTGGCGAACGCTAAGGACACCGTGATCCATGGACACGCGAACGGAACAGAGACGAGGGTTCCTAGCGTTTTAAAATCTGCCCTTGCTGCCCGCCTATGTACGAACTTATACGATATTCATGTAAATGCGTCTGGGCAATGAATAATATTTAGAGACGCGCCGGGAAATAAATATTCATGTATACGCGTGGCTTATGTGTATCTATTTACGCGCGGAGGACGTTGCTTGACGATCCCGGACACGCGGGACCACGCGTGCGCGTGTAATTATGACGGCGGATGACGTACAGCGCGCCGCATTTGAATACGCGTTACATCCGTTTGTGCGTGGACCGAAATGATCTGTACACGTACAACTGGTTCGTGCACTCACCGTGTAACGACGATATTCGTGCACGCGCTGTGTGCGCTAGTGTAGATTCGCTTGTACAATGATCATTTGCGTATCGATATGTTTGCGGGGCGCACACATGCGCGGCGTATCGACCGTCCATGCGCGCGTTAAGGGCGCGTACGTATGAATAATCCCTGTAGACGGTTTCGCGCGATAACTCGTGTTTCCTAACGTTCGACAGTCTGTATCGATAGCTTCTACAAACCGTTGACGGATATCGAGGATCGCTCTTACGGGTGTCATAGAGAATACAGGTTTCCGTGTTGCGCCAGCCCGCGATAACGATGCATTCTTTGGTTACAAGTGACGCTAATATAGAACGTATAATGCTTGTCTGATTGTAGCTACGTCCTCTGGTGCCATGGAAGATCAGACGGACGCACAAAGACAGATTCACCTTCCGCCATGTCCTCGGGTTCCGTTCCGTGAATCCTCTCGCGCCGCTTCTCGCCTCTCGGATAACAAACGGCTAACGATAATGTAATAATTATTATCGCTCAAAGCCACGTAGAAAGCAGAAAGATGAGACGCCATCGGCTCGGCTTCCAGAAAGGTACGCGCGTATAAATCTTCGGGCGAGCGAACCACGGTGCCGGTTGTATTAATTATTTTGCGGAAACGATCCGCCTCTGTACTACACCGGGGCTTCGATTTATAGGAAACGGAGTAAGAGTGTTCCTATGTTTAGAATCTAATTAATGGCGGCTCGAGGTTACGCCTGCCACGTGACGGTATCGTGCGATAGGAATATATCCCGTTTTATGCGACGGTCCACGTCTTTTCAGCCATAATGCCCTTGTTTCACCTAACTTCCTCGAAACTGTTCGCTTTATTCATTCTCAGATAGATAGGGGAGACAGGGGCTGGTAGGCCAGTTTTACAGTTTTTGATTTTTAATAAATTACGTGGGCGAAATATCATTAAACCGGTTAGTGTATTTAGATCTAAAAATCTACTAATTTAGTAGTTGGTCGGTACTGGAAGATAATTTTTCGATTCCTAGAAATTACAATTTTTTTACTTTTGCGAATTATCAATTCTTATTATTAAATTGCACGAAAATAATTTCCCTCATCTTACTAAGTGTCAGTCACCCGGATAGACCCTTTAAACAAAAAATAAAAATCGCTTAATGAATAATAAAATAAGAATTTAAACCTTATTAGTCAACCAGCCCCGTCCGATCATTTTGACTTCAATAATCTATATAACCTTCAATCATTTATGTATAAACAAAAATACTATGTCAATGGATCGTCTAATGAACAAAGTTTAAAATAGTCTCTTAACATCTAACTATGTAGAGTGTGAAAAAATAAAATCTTTAAGAAAAAATGTTAAAAATTAAGTTAATAAACGTGCGATCGCGGGGTCGAACATAAATGCATAGCATAGTAGAAGTGACTTCTTTCTACGGTGAATATTTCCGCAGTAGAGCATATATTAAGAGCAAAGTTATTAACAATTAATCAACCTACCCCTTGGGACAACCAACCCCCTGTCTCCTCTACTACTTAAAGTATCGGACAGTCGTCAATTTATCGCAGAAGAATGTCGATTTTGGTATTCACGGATAGGAGTATTAAAAATTCACTCCATGAAATATACACTAGATCGTTCGGCGACGAATTTAAATTGTAACCAACTGATAGGATTGAAGGATCGACCGCCGATCGAAGAGGAGACGGCGCGGCGTGTGAACGCCGCAGTGAATGTCAGACTTCTCGAAGTTTGAACGCGGCACGAAGAAGCACCGACCCGTTTCCCTCCGAGGCAGGAGCGAACAAAGGGAACGAACGAAAACGATGCCCTCAGAAATTGCGGGTTCCTTCTTGTTGCTCGCTCGAGAAAGAGTTCACCGCCACGGGAATCCTGTTCAAGCCCCCGGCGACGGAGTCCTGTGGCTAAGACAAACCCGAAACTCAGACGGGCGCGCGGTCGTCTTCTCTACTCCGAGGCTTCCCTCTGAATCCTGCGCAAACAGAGAAACATGCAGGCGGCAGGTGGGCCGGGATTAAACACCGCGCTCGGTCCACGATATTTCGGCTCCCCGATCGCCACCGCAACTCATTCCAAGCGTATCAACGCTGTAATAAACTCGTAAACAGATACAGGTCCATAAGCCAGGAACATCATCCCATAGTTATTGGATAACACGCGTGCACGTATCAGTCGCACATATTCACGCGCGCATAGATAAGAGGGAATTAGAGGAAGCCTTCCGTCGCGTCCCCTTATGTTAAATTACGAGAAACAGAATGTCGATAAGAAATAAAACTCTAACTGATACAGAGCATCCGAAGACCCGCCGGCGGATATCCTGGCGGATGAAGAGGAGAATTAAAGATTGAAATCGGGGGCAACCTGTACACGGCCATTACTGTCCATAAAGGAAAATGCTGAAGCGCAGGTACGTGGGCACGTGACGAAGGTGCAAATGTATCCTAGCCCGAGCTTCCTAATAGCAAAACTGACGCTCGTACGTCTGCGAGTGCCCGGAGGTATATTCCCACGCATCCTAATCGCGCGTCCTTGAAAACCCGCGACGCAGATTCGCGAGGAATCCAGTAGCCAGCCGGGACGACGTCGCCGGGTGACTTCTTCGCCCTCGCCGTCGTTGTCTTTCTCATCACGTGCGCGCACGCCGTTGCAATCGCGCAAAATACACCGGCCAGACACGTCGAGCCGTCCAGCCCGCGTAGGTATAGAGGCGTGCACGGGCCGAGCGCGAGCGACTCCACCTGCATCGCGCGCGTTTATTATCCAGTATCGATGCGTGTGCATGTGCGGATCGGGGCGAGAGACAGACGCACCTCTGGCTCGGGGGGGAGGGAGCAAGGCGGGCAGAGGGAAAAGAGAGCGAGCGGGATGGAGAGAGGGTTGTAGAGAGCGCATGGAAGGCTGGATCGTTCGCTGCCGGTAGCAACGACCCTGGATGCATCGACTCCTGGGGTTGTTGGGTGGCAAGGGGTGGTGGATAGAGCGAGATGCAATCCACCGGCGCGAACAGAGACGGCGGAGGGAACGACGCGAGAGACAGAGAGGGGCTGATGTAGGTACCAGAGACTAGGGGAGTCACCCTTTGTCTCCTGTCTTTCTCTCACCCCTTAGCCGAACCCCACTATGTCCAGGCTACCTCTTCGTTCTTCGACCACCCTCCTGCCTCTTCCGTCTCGCTCTCGTACGCGCGTACACACAGGCTCTCGCCAATCTCTGTCCCCCTCTGTCCCTCCCCGTTTCGTCTCCCTCTCCACCAGCACTTCGGCTCTCCACGCTATTGATCCCGCAGCATCCACCGCGAAATAACGACGAACGCCCCTGGTTCTCTTTCCGTCTTCGTCCCTCCTCCCGTGCTTTTTCTTCTCCCGTACGGCTAGCCGGTCGGGAACGGAACGAAAACGGGATATCGTAACCGCCGTGCCCGTCTCCGGTCGCGATTTCGCCCGCGAGTAGAACAGAATTTTCCGCGGGCCGCCAAGTTTCCCGCGATACTCGCGATACACAGCGGCAGGGGGATGCGCGGAGGGTAGCCGAAGGGTGAACGGAACACATTGAACTCGACACGGTTCCAAGCTGTCTGCGAGAACGAGGAAAGTTCGAAACGTACGCTGGGTATTCCCGGTCGTCGACACGACCGACGGAGTCCCCGGGGAACCGCGCTCCATAGCCATGCTTCCGCGGGAACGTTCAGCTCCTGATTTTAGACCGTAATTTGCTAGATTAGACGGCTGGTCCCGCGAACGAAATCTGATGTAATTAGCGCGGAGAATAGGGCAGAATAGGGTATCGTATTTTGGAAATAGACTGGGCAATGTTATCTGTTTCGATTACGTTGCATGCTGCAATTGGTGCAGTGAAGTATGTATTCTAGCTGAATGAATGCAACTTATACCGACAATACTCTTTTTTATTTTCTAGGGGGAATTAATGGTTGCTAGTAGGCACCTACTTCTCGTTATTAAAACAAGAAATTCTCTGAACAGTTGTGCCATTTATCGTAAAAAAAGCGAATACTAACTTCAGATTTTGTAATACGGTGAACTAAAAGTAGGAGAAACGGTAGCTGTTGGTTCGTGCAATTAAGTTTGATTGGATGACACTCTGTACGACCCGAGGAGCGACTCGCGGAAGAGAATAACACTTCTACTTGGATACCTTCGGAAGCATCACGACCCTAAATCTAAGTGGCCGAGTGTTTCGATAATGCTACCGATGCCACCTGCGAACCAAATTTCCTGCACCTGCCGAATAGTCAGGCCGGTACCGAACTTTCACAACAGGTGTCGAAAAGTGTTTCATTAACGGCTCAACGGCTTTCGTGTTCTGAGTCAATACGATGCACAAGGTGCGAAATGATAGGTACGTAAACCTGCGTTAAGGTATAAAACGCGTTTCGATTCTCTTTGAAAGTTTTATGAACGTAAGTACGTCTCCTGCACCCTTCTTGATTCCATAAATAGCGGAAGGGATGCCGCTAAAATAGCGCTCATTCCCAAATCATCGACGCAGCTTTCCCATGACTGCTTCCGCGTACCACGAAGCACACCCTCGTCGAGGTGCACGCTCGTCTCGGGCGAAGCAAGTATAAATCACGCGTTGCGTATCCTCGCCGTTCGAAGCGTTTACTTTGTAAATAGTTCGGCGCGTGGAAACGCGATCGGGAACGGAGGAATCCCGCGGCTACGTCCGCGAGCTCATTATCCTCTTCTCGGCTTTGAATTCCCGGCGATATTTCTCGTTCGTCTCGCGTGGATGACGATAATCGCCGGTAATTTCTTCCCAGCACTCCTCCCCGCCGTCTTCTACCACCCCAATGAGACGACGTTTCCACGAAGATATATAGAGGCGAGTATATCTTCGCCTATCCGTTGCGGAGGAAGACGAATGTTAGGGGGCGTCGCGGCGCGAGCCTCGAACCAAGAATCGTGACGGAGGGGGTGGAAAGAAAATGGTTTCGCGTAAAGAATTCCCGTGAATTTGACTTCGATAGCGTCTGATTTCAATGGGCCAGGTGATACACGGTATAGTCGGTCAGAAAGAAAGAGGAAACGGAGAAGGAGAAGGGGAAGAGAAGAGTCAGCCGGGTGTGAAATAATTTTTAAGCCCCGGTCGACTACCCTGGGCCCGACCGTTGACAAATTAGCATAACAGGGAATCGACCCAACTGGCGGAGTCAACCCCCACTGGATACCCCCTGCCAGGTCGTCTCAAGTGCTAGTTATATAGGCATCGATGGAAGCCAACATCCGACATTTAACGTTTGAGTCCAAGGCAAGGGTTCCGTTTGTGTCGATGGACTTTAGAACGTACTGACCGGGGAATCGAATTATTTTAAGGGATGCGTATGATTTTTAATGATTCGAGATCGATGACTGAACGATGAGCTGAAGGAATTTGCGAAAATCATTAGCGGAAGTGAATGTGAAATAGTTAAAAGTTCCTAAAATTTCTTGATGAGAAAGTACTAGCCACTCTTGATGAAGCATTTTCCCTGAAGAATAAAACGACACCTACAGCAGAATGCGAGACTATCTTCCTTGGGAAGCGATTCGACGTCACGCAGTTTTACTTTCGCGTACAGTTTTATCGCGGTTGCGACAAAAAGCACCAGCGTTCAGGGTCGCGGTAGATGCGCTCCGCGAGGGTAGTGGCTCGAGAGGTTGAAGAACCCGCGTGGACCACCCCGTTGCGACCAGCGCTGCGCCATTGTGAGAATTCAATTTGGGGAACTAATATGGGAAAAGGATAAAAAGCCTTCGGAGGCGTGCAATAAAGCTAATTACATTCCCAGCAGCAAATACACTTCAGTTGGGGGGGAAGAACACCGGAATACACTCGACGTGCCAGCGAGGCGGGACGTTTAATTGAAAATTTTCCTAAATCCCGCCGAACGAAACGAAAATTTCATTCCACCGTGCACTCGACTGCATCAAACGTTTCCGCCATTATCACCCGCGCACGATTGCCGCTAATCAAAGCCCCCTTATCGCCGCCACCTACGCGAACCCATCCTCCCGTAAACAAGCCACGTACCGCCCGTTGGTAACGATATCAAAATCATTCTGTCTATCGATCGATCGTTAGTCAAACGCTTACGAGCCCGCCATTACCGCTAATTACCAATGAATAATAAACGACCGACGAATTTTCAGTCAACTCCCCGCCCGAGGCAGCCCGCTACACGCCACCCTCCGCTGCCAATCCGGTAGCCTTTGACCGGCCGGCGAGTCCCTGACTGCCATGCATCAAATCGCAGCGCAGCAAAGACGAGGCTCGCTGCGTAAACGGTGGTCCAGGTGATTTGTGAGAGATGGATAATGGTTAGCCCGGGCCGTGACGCTGCTGTGCCCTCGTCGACGGATCCGCACGCCGATATCGGTGCCGGTACCGGCGGCGGCGAGGGTGGTGGCGGCTGTAGAGTAACATAGAGCGAGGGTGGCGAGGCCGGCGGCCGCGGGGGAGGGGGAGGTAGAGTGAATCGACGGAGGGCTGGTTGCAGGGACCGGCGGGCTCCTACGTATACCAGGGGTGTAGCCACCTCGGTGCACCGAGGGGTGGATTCTCCGGCTCGGGTCAGTGCCCTCCCGTAACATTGAACCACCCTGCGGTGCAGTCAGGGCCGAGGCAGGTACGCATGCGTGGCCAGCACGCCCCTCTGACATCGCAACGTGCGCCACCCAGCCAACTTTCCAACCCCCTCAGCCCCCCAACGCGATCTATCGCGAGCGGTACATACACCCACCATGCCGGCGTGCTGGCCGGCACGTCTCGGTATTTTAATTTCTTCCACCGCCCTGGACACCCTGTTCTCCCCGTCTCTTTCCCATCTTGCCTCGTTCATTTGGCATCTCCATCTCTCTGTTTCGCCTTTCATTATCCCCCCGGTCCTCTACTTTTACTGTTTATCCTCGCCCTTACCCCCTCTTCCTTCCTTCCTCTGTCTCCGTCCTTGCACCCTCTCCGCCCGTTCCCTCCGGACGCACCGGTAACGAGCGGTAGCTTTCTACGTGAACGTTTCCCACACCCTCCCATGCCCTTCGTGGCTTCGCGCCGTGCACGGCGATCCTTTGGCCGGGCAATCGAATTTTCGCGTCCGCGGAATGTCCCGGGGCTGCCGGCAGCAGGCAGACCGATCGCGTCGCGCTGATTCGAACAGAAGTCACGCTCGGCCGTTGCACCTTGCCGCGCGACTGTTGCCCGCGGACACCTGTGCCCGTGTTTCACGGGCAGGTGGACCGGTCGCAGGGTTCACTCGGCCCCGATAGAAATCCCCGGGGCTGATAAACAACGTTCCTCCTCCACTGGCTCTCTACCAAGGGGAACCGGCGCGTCTCGATTCGGGCCGCGGCCCCGCGGAGTTACGGTACGATGAAGGTATAAAAAATACGCTGCGCCCAACGGCGGCGGCTCGAATAATCGATATTATCGGGTGATATGGGAGATGCCCCGCAACCGAACACACGGAACTTTGTAAACAACGATACTTCACGTGTAACGCCGGCCAGGAGACTGGGCACAGTGGTGGAACGGTGCGAGCGAGGGGATGAAATTTCTAAAAAGACGCGTCTGCGAAGTTCAGACGGTGGAGAATTTATCGCACAGTTTTTCTATTGTTTTCGTCGCCTCTCAAACTATCCTCTGACTCTCGAAGTCGCGCACAAAGAGCCTCTACACTCTCCACTGTTTCCGCCCGCGAAACTGTGAAAGAGCATTTCGCAAAGGAATCAAGGACATTTACTTTCCGTGGCAAGTGAATCGATGCTTCGGGAGACGATTCGGAATCGAGCACAACGCCCTACGCGAGAAAGGATCTCACCTTGAGTTTTCCGGGCTCGAAAAATGGAGCCGCCGGTGATCGAAATGGCCCCCGGCTCGGTTGCAGCGTCGATTCCAGCGCGCGGAACGATCGGATGCTGTCTTAATTATTGATTCAACGTGGTCGCCGAGGCCGCGATGTCTGGGAAATGAGCGCATGCGAATTATAGGCGGGGCCGCGAGGCCGGCCACGAGTTACGCCGACTGAAGCTAGCGGGGTTGAATTACGATTCGTGTAAATCATCGTGCAGCCGGTTTTCGCGTACCGTATTCGGCCCCGTCCATGACAGGGAGGAACATGTAAATACTTCGCGGCCATTAACGTTTCTCGTAACTTTTTCCCTGCCCGCTAAAGGGACATAAGTTTCGGTAACGCTACACCACCGTGTGATTATGCGATCCCTATATGGTCCGAGTACCTGGGATTCCCTTCTCCTAATGTACTACCCTCTCTCCTTACACTTTTAACAATTAATTGCTGCCCCCCCCCTGCCCCTCTTTTCCCTCTTCCACCGAGGAGGATTCCGAAACGGGAAGCAGTACCGTAATTAAAGACAGCAATTTGTAATTATGATGAATGGTACTGAGAGTAACATCTCAGTACGAGCAGAGCCCCTAGCTTTTACCCTAAATGGAGTGAAAAATTGCGGCGCGGGTAAAGCTAAGGTTGGAACTCGCAGTCTAACTAAGCCTACCCCAATGATTTTCGCGTAACTCTCCTTGCCCGTTGGTATCTCGATGTTTCCCTCGATATGGCCGGGATTTCGTTGGGTTGCACGTCGATCTAGCGTAACCGATGAGGAACTTTTCCAGTGCAATGAACTCCTGGTCTGACTGCGGTGCAGAGCACAGAGACGCGCCCCTAAGCAGAGGCACGAGCCCGGGGTTGGTTCTGAACGACGTGACTAAAGTGGAGGCAATCACGCCACGTATAATGCCGGTATATTTCAGTCGCGTAACCGTGCACAGAAATGAATTTGAATAGCTAATGATACACGGGCTCCAATTTGAAGGGTAAAACGCTGGGGTGTCGAGGGTGGCCGCCAAGGGGGTTGAGGTACAAGACGAGGGACCGCAGGATTAGGATATACATCGGCGGGGTGGTTCTCGTTTCTTTTTTATTTTCTTCCTGCTTTGCTTTTTATCGACTTAACGATCAGCTTCGTCCTTGGTTACGACCACGATTGGCGGAAGTCCCTGTGCTTCCCGAATACCTTTACACTAGGGTGGCTCTTATTTTCGACTTTTGAATTTTCTATGGTTTACTAAAAAAATCTATGTAAAGTTTGAGCACTGGAAATAAGAATTCTTTTTATCTTTTTCGCATATTTCGGTACATGCCCCGCCCCTAAATGTTTAAAAATAGTCCTTGAAAATAAAAATTCCATTTGTTTTGTTCGCCTTCATAAATAAAAAGTGTTCTAGAAGCATTTAAACTTTCAAAATTTGAGGAAAAAAGTTCTCTTTTAGTTTTCCGGACTTATCTCGAAAACCGTTTGTCGCGCGAGAGAAAATAATGAAACATAAATGATACTCCTTGTTCGGATCTACAAGTTTTGTTTGACAAATTTTTTTACTTAATCAATAACTTGGAGAATATTAAATAAAGCTGTTAAATAATTATTTCAATGTTTAAGGGCCCAGGGACATCCTTTCCCGTTATCCGATCGAGCTCAAACTTTACACAGATTTTTTTTTAATTCTTTGGAACTATTTTTACCAAGAGTAAATAAGAGCCACCTTACTTTACACGTTTCCGCGTTGATACGTTTACGAGTCGTTTTAAAAGTCAAGTGTGCCGATAATGCACGAATACTCGAGCAGGGTGCTGCACTTTGTACTCGACAATCGCCAAGGCGGGAGGATTAGTCAAGGTCTCTGGTAAATGTGCGTGACGGACAATATGGGTTATACGGTGTCGCGGTTCAACGTCTAATTCGTTCAACTTTCCTCGGAATTTAATGTCCGGGCGAGAATTTTCAAACCAGCGAGGGGACTGTGCAACATCAATCAGAAGGGTACAATGGTCCAATCAAGACAATATCTCTCGAGCCACCTGACGTCCAGTGCAACAAATTCACGACCTCCCGATACGATCGGGGGAAATAATTCCTCGCGTTTACGTCGCCGCACCGCGATCAGTCCCAGAAACCTATTTCAGATTGAAACGAACCTCTCCCCCTTCGCCGGGAGCGGATAGCGGCCTCGGGAGATCGGGTAAAAGCGAACACCGGCCGCCGCGGCGGTGTGGTTGGAAAATTCGCAGGGGCAAGTTTGTCCCCGAAAGCGTGAAACTTCGTTACAGTCAACTGATGTCCGCGCGGCAAATGCGCATCCGCCGGGAAAAGGAGTTCGTGGAACTCCCCGGTGCCGGTGCACTGAACTCTCCCCCGATTGTTCTGCAAAGCGTTGACGTATCTCGAAGTGGAAAAAGGGGGCGCATCGGTGACGGGGTGGGTGGACACAAGGGACGCCGGGGGAGCGAAATGGCCTCATTTCGCAGCTAGAACGACGTGCGTCGGTCCTTCCTCGTGGAAGTTTGATCCGCGCACAGCCACCGCGCAACGCTTCGCCTCTCGCTTGCTGGAAATACCCGCGACTGTCAGGCCGCGTCCTGACGCTGCTGGGTTCTTGATAACCACCGGGCTAACTGCAATCTTACGACGTCGCGCGAGATGAAGATGGAGATGGAGATTGAGATGGGGAAAACGCGGGGAATGCGAGGGATGGATCCTGGAAGATGCACGCTTAAATGGCGATGCTTCAGACGCGATGCTGCGAACGGTCTCGATTTATGTATGTTTCTTCTGCATCTGATTCCCCGCGTACCTTAGCATTAATGCACCTCAAATCTGGCGCGTATCAAGCGCTTGAGATGCATCGTGAATATTCTAGGACGTAAACGATACAGACGATGTGAAAATCGTTCGTCTAGTCAGACGATATAAATATTCTAGACATATCGAAAATAGCATAGTTTTAATTACTTTAATGTCTAACCATGACTGGCATTATTCCCGATACCCCCCTGAGATTAAATTTCACTCTGAACGTGCACCGTTTTAAACCGAAATATTCATCTCCGGTGATGCGGAATTTCCTCCGTTTCCTAACGAAATTATCGATACGAAACAGAGCAGTTTACCGCGCCCATGGCGAAATAATGTCGAGTGCGTCGATTCAACTGATTTAATTACAGCGGACTGTACGGCGTAAAAATAACGAGCAACGCGGTGCAACGAAAATCAATACATGCTAATGGTGATGCCGGAGACGCGCGGTGTGCTAATAATTCAGGCATAAATAATACGTAATCGTATAAAGAAATCCTCTAAATAGTGTCGACGCGTGTTCGCCTGCTTTCACGGCTGAAACGGCAAATCTGGGGATAATTCAGAACGCGCACTTATATAACAACTGCTCCGGGCCATTCCAATTTAGGCACTCCGATTTCACAAGCGTCAATAATATTAATTTTCATATCCACTGGAACGTGTGAATATACGCGATAGGTACGTAGAAGAGTATCCGATATAAAAAACGATTTCCACGAAACACCCACACCTCGGGTTTCGTTACTATAACCTGATAAACCGTCTCGATAGTTCTTTTACCTATCTTCGTTATGTCCATTAAAAAGCTACACTCAATTGGTGAACCTGTAAATAAATATATCTTCGTCGCGTTTTCTCACGACCACCCTCTGGAAGCCGTCTAGAAGACGCACGGGGGGTTATCGGGACGCCATGGCGAGCCAGAAAGGGAGAAAAGCCATCGAAACCACCCCCGCCTGCCGCGGTGCTCCATCCCTCGGCATATCTTCCTTTCCGCACGCTCGTAATATTCCCTGGAAGCTGACGCGTACAATGTCTCGCAGACGGCGCTGGCATAATGTGCCGCGGCACGATAGCGATCCACCCTTCGAGGTGGTGAACACCACGGGGTCGTTAAAAAGTCCGTTGGACCACTCGTGACGGCCGCGGTAGCGAGAAACCCCGGGCACGAAGAATGCACCGAGCCGAGGTGCACTTACTTACTTACGCGGCGTTGCACCCCAGCAACCGCTCCTCCCCCTCTCTCAGCTGACTTTCCCGCGCGAAGGGATGAAATCGTTAGCCGTCGGGGAGGCTGAACAGGCACGACCTGTGCTGGTAACTCGCGAGGACGCATCCCTGCGCCCCTTTCACTCCCGCCACCCCTAGAATTTAGTCACCGGTAAATGACTTTTCTTTTGCTCGCCATCGGAATAGTTTTACGCGGGATATTATTTTCTGTATATTAACAAACCCTCCACTTGGGTCCAGACGGGTATTTGAGGGAATCCGAAGAGTGTAGGCGGTGGTTTTTAGCTTTTATTTCTGGATTGGGGACAATTGAAATATTTCACGAATATTAGAAGTTTGTGTAAAAGATGCCCGCAGAGTGGATATTCAGTTGTTTGCTTAATTTCTTCGATTTTCGCTTCGAACAACCCTAATGAAAGTTATATCGATCTGCGGTTTAAAAATAGTCTCCCGATACACCGTCGCGTATCAAAAACTGAAAGTTCCCGTTACTTTGTACCCGTTTAGAAACATTTTTACTATCCTCTACAATCTTGATTTATTTTCATTACGAGTCTTATGAAAGTTTCGCCAATAATTTTATGCGAAGCACGGTACTCCGAGCAAAATAGCCGAAGGGATATCGGAGCTACGACGTCGTGAAACTGCTTCGATAAACTCCTCCCCGTAAAAACATTATTACCCCCTAATGTTCGGTATCGTTGGAAATTGAAAGCTAGCATACGAACCTCCTCGATCACAAGCCCCCTCTCGAGCGAATCGTCTCCGTTTTGCTAGAATGATGACCTTCAATTACTTCCAGATCAGCTACGACACGAAGGCTGCTTTGATATTCAAGGGGACTCGCGGCAGTATGGAATTCCGAGATGCACCGGTGAAAGAAAATGCGTAGCTGTGCCAACAAGCAGCTTCGTATCATTGCGAACACTTTGTCGAAGCGCCTTTACGCGGGCGTACACTGAAATTGCGAGATCGTTCCGGGATGGAGACACGCGGAGGTGCAGCCGGTAAGCAAATAAATTGACCGTACCCCTAGACCGTGATACTATAGATCCTGGCAGGATTTTCAAAGCCACGTCGAGGCCTATAGGAGAAAGCGTTTTTCCTGAAATAGCGAGGTATCAAGAATTCATGGGCTTCCGATGGCTGGAACGGTACGCAATCGAGCATTAAAATTCTTTCCCGTTGCGGGGATCGATGGTGCGGCGTCACAGCGTCTTCAATATTTCACGATCATTATTTTCGAAGCAACCTGAAACTTATCCTCCCTCGAATTCCCCCGTCTGCCTTCGTAATTTCCCCGCAAGTCCCCAGGATACCTCCTCTTAACGCGGGAAGGGGTGAACAACCCGAAGCAACATTCCGCGTTAACCAACACCGCGTCTCCATCGATGGAACAGACTCTCCCTGTCAGAAGCCCAAGTCCCGCCGTACCAAGGAACATCTCGCAACGCAACGATCCAATGGATCATACTGCCCAAGCATTTATAAACCATCGAACCCTCCCTGGACTGTTTCAAAGAATATCGAAACAATGACACCGATAGGGGGGAGCAGAAAACAAGGGAAGAAGGGGTTGGCTGGCTGATGCTGTGAAGACAGTGGCTGCTTTTTTTCTAAGGTTACGAGGCTGGCTCCGTGGAAAATCCACGAGTGTGACGGGCCTCCCAGGCAGAGGGTACTCAGGAGAGGGAGGGCGGGGATGAGGGTTGCCAACAGTGCAACGAATGGAGATCGATTCTGAGTCTGGGTCAGGCGAGGGCGTTCACCCCCCGGTGCAGCCCGGGAGACACGGAACCCAGGGTCGTAGCTAGGGTATCACAGGAGGGGTACTGACGAGCGGGGGGGGGGGAGGGGGGAGGGGGAGGGGAGGAGGGCTGGGGGTGGCAGGGTGGGTCGCACGGGACACTCCCTTCTGGTGAGTGCAACGTACGCTCCTCTGTCCGAAATCGTGGCGTTGCGATCCTCTCTCCGTGGCCTGGGCCTGGCCGGGTGCAAGCCGGCTGGGGGGTTGCCATGGAGGGGCTCCTGTCGCGAATTTGCCGCGGGATCTCCAACCGTCGAATTTTCCGGACGATTGAAGCGTTTCGACGGCGGAATCGCGCGGCCACCGAGGTTAACGGCCATCCGGGGCGTTTACAGTGCATTCCAGATTTTACGAGACACCACTCGAGGATAGTGAGAGTGGGTTGCACGCCGGGGTGATCCCCCTCGAG
This sequence comes from Andrena flavipes, assembly GCA_963971345.1. Taxonomy (NCBI): domain Eukaryota; kingdom Metazoa; phylum Arthropoda; class Insecta; order Hymenoptera; family Andrenidae; genus Andrena; species Andrena flavipes. The sequence continues at coordinate 3,280,389 of OZ020482.1, forward strand.
GATCGGCGACTCCCGAAGGACGCGGGGACTCGCGCTCGCCGGTCCTAGGTGCCCGGGGAGTTCGTCTTCCGTTCGCAGCGCCCCTGCGTCGAAGAAAGTTACGTCGTAACGTTATCAACGTTATATCATTTTTATGCCGGCCATCTCTTGCTCGACGCTCCTCCGCTCACGTTTACGTAACTTCCGCGATTAAGAGGCGCGCCGATACAGCGCGGCAAATATAAAATGCAAGCTAATTAACCGACCGATAATTTATCGGGTGATAGCGAGCGATACAACAGCAGTTGTCGCGCGATACTGGATATGCATTTCGTCAAGAACGGGGAACGTAATATCGGGGCTCATTGTTTGGCGCGTCGCATTATTCCTGGTCTTTGTCCGCCGATGAGAGTCTCGTGCTCGATCGTCCCTTTGCAGAGAACGAAACACGATATCGAAGTCCATCGAGCGAGCCTTTGTCATTCACGAGCTGATAGATCCGTATTTGTTTGGTACCAGGAGTACGAAGGATGAATATTTCCCGGATTTTTTAAGGAGGATGCTAATTGGAAAAATGTCGTTCAGATATGATATGGATTAAGAACTTGTACCTACCATCGATTGTAGCAATGGAAAAGTGTGTTGCTTCCAGTTTGATTGTATATTACACCGGATCTCTTAACCCTCTTAACATTTTTTTACCTATAAACCACCATGATAATTTTATAATCCCACCTTTGGAGTACACACCAGCTAACGAATGCAGAATTTCATTACTTTGTAAAAGATAGGAACACGAAACCGTGAATTTGTGTCCCGCTAATCGTCCCAACAGGTTCAGGCAAAAATTTTCATAAATTCCCTACAGGCATGAATATTTTTCCCGCTCGGCGGCCATAATTGGCATCTAACAAAGTGGAATATAAATTAAAAAAAAAATTGAAGAGGCCTTGGACTCTACGGGCATATAATTTTCATAATTCCCGACGTGTTAGTCCACGTCGTGGACCCTTATCCAGAAGCAAATAATTTAATCGACGTATTCTAAACAGGAGTAGACACTGAATACTTAAATCAATGTGAAACTATAAATCAATGTTAAATAATACAAGCAGAAGCAACCAAAACACAAACTACAAAGCCTCTTTTCACTTGTCCCTACTTTATTTGTAACGAGCAAGCACGAGAGAACACAGCAAATTTGCAATAAATTAGTAGCGTTAAAATTGTCGCAAGACACCGTGATTCCTCGTATTCCGCGTTTTACAACTTCCTACGCCCGTATCTGAATGGCAGAGAGGTCCTTGATACCTTCCGCTTTAACCTGGCTACCAGGAGCGACTCCCAGGACGAGGTGAACGATCGACAGGGTGGTACGTGACCTTTTGCTCGAAGGATAACGGCAGGGGTGAGGCGGGGACTTTGCCCCTCAGTGACGGGGGTGAATGTACGTACGACCCATCTCCCACCACCCCGGTTCAGCTGCGCCGAACTATCGAAGTTCTCTTGGCCGACCAATTAATAATCCTTCGAGTCAGCCCCGACTTCCGTTCCCCTTGACGGGCACACGAGCCATGGAGAAAAATTCGGACGATGCACCGACAACTGGCTAATTCCGGGAACTTAGGTTTGTCGCATTTCGTCGGAAGCTATTTGTATGCAATCCTCCCTGGAGCGGGTGCACCGAGCGCAGGATCGATCCGCGTTTCGAGGGCTTTTTCATCGTGGCTCTATCTCCTCGCCCGATGCATCCTAGCCTCCGGTTGCATAATAATACACCTGGGAATTCATTCATTTTTTTTTTCGAAACTACTTCTTTGCTAGAGTTTGAATTTTTAGTAACATTTCTAGTAACGAGGGGAGGTGCTCTTAATACCTAGCGAGTATAATTAGCAATAATTTCATATCGAACTGAAGTATTTTATGTTTGAATCCAGTACGTTTTTAGATTTTGTAATGCAATAGTTTTCTCATAATTGTAAGTAAATTTGTGTTAATCTTGTTTGCAGAAAATTTCATTATCCACGAATCAATTATCCTGGGAGCAACCAGAAACGTTGATAAAGTGCTGGAAGTGGCCGCCTGGCGCCACGTGCCAGGGATTGATAAGAGTTTATCAGTAGTTTGATACCAAGTAATGAAAACTGATATCAGAAATTAATTCTGCGAATAAAGTGCAATACTTATTTCAGACGCAGTGACCGAAGATCAGAGTTTAAGTAGAATTGTATGTTTGCTTTGATGGATGCTACCTTTTCTAATAATAGCTCACTAATCAATAAACTCCTATGTATATCTTTGGCTTTTTGAAAATGAGTACAATAAGGCATTAGAACGCGATATTCGTTACAATTTTATGGTCTAATCTATAAATTCGGTTACTCTTTTTTCGGCTATTTAAAAATTAGCTCTCTAAATATAAAAAATAGAAATAAATTGTTTATCGGGCTATTATAGTTCCGCGGTCCAAAAAAATTACAAATACTTTTTCACCTGTTCAGTTATTCAAAGTACAAAGTAATACAAAACTTTCATTCACGTCCTGTAAACGCCTTAGTACACCTATGAATATTTTTCAAGCGACTACCTGTTCCATACCGGCGTTGCGAGGGATGCGTTTGGAATTGTAAAAAGTTTACAGTTAACTGTGACTAATCGTGACAGATTAGTGAATTCTTCAAATGTTGATATAAACTGTGCTCCAATGACGAGAAATACAGCTATTTATTCCTAAATGTATGAATTATATCGGTTGTTTGAAACGTAGTGCTGTCACGATTACAACTATGCTTGACAAAATATTAACAATCGCTGCCTTATTAGTTACTATTCTGTTTGTGAGATACTACTTTTGGCGGAGACGTATCAGGAACGTTAACAACAAGCACGTTGTTGTAAGTAATAAATATTTAACGCAGACTTAACCTCTGCGTAGGTTATTTATCCTCAAAGTTTCCGTGAAAAGTAAATAAATTACTGCTATCCTATTGAAAGGAAGCTTTAGAATGATTAATACTTATTATTATTATTATGCACCTTGATGTACCTAAAATTCGATCGATTGTTTAATTGACAAATAACTGAAATACAGTACGAAAATTATTTTTTATAAAGAATGATGTTCGTTGTTTAATTTATTTTTAATACACTCTTTTCTTGTAGCATATCTTCTAACATCTTCTTCTCTCCTTAGGTAACTGGCGGTTCCAGTGGTATAGGCAAATGCGTAGCAATCATAGCTGCCAAGTATGGAGCCCATGTGACGATAATCGCGAGGGATCTTCAGAAGTTAGAAATAGCAAGGAATGAAATAATTCATGCTTGCAAAAATAAGGACGTCCAAAGGGTTGAATATTTATCTTTAGATGTGGGTGGAGATTATAAGACGGTCGAGAAAGCGTTAAGCGATCTCGAGAAAACTATGGGTCCAATTTACATGCTAGTGAACTGTGCCGGTACTGCGATCTGCGGTAAAATTGAGGATACCTCTGTGGCAGATTTAAAGAAGATGATCGATATCAATCTTCTGGGATCCTATTACTGTACCAAAGCTGTTGTCCAAAGAATGAAAGCTTCTCAGGAAGGAATTATTGTATTAACTTCTTCGCAAGCTGCGCTATTAGGTATGTACTCGAACGTTGTCTCTTCAAACTTATTCATTCAAGGTATCATTGACATGGATTTTTATTTCCCAGGTATATTTGGCTATTCAGCTTATTGTAGTACAAAATTTGCCCTCCGTGGTTTGGCGGAGAGTTTAGCCATGGAGCTCGCTCCGTACAATATTTCCGTGACTCTCAGTCTACCTCCAGACACGGATACTCCAGGCTTCGCCGTAGAGGAGTTGTCGAAGCCTCTTGAAACGAAACTCATATCCGAGACCAGTGCTTTGGTCCCTCCTGAAGTGGTGGCCAACAAACTTTTCAAGGATGCATTGGTTAGTAATATTTGGAGTTGTTAGCCAATCCAGTCGAAATTAAACGATCGATATAATAAAAATATCCTTTCAGGCTGGAAAATTCTTCTCCACCGTCGGAATGGAAGGTTTCATACTAACTGTCCTATGCGCTGGTATGTCGCCGTTCAGTTCAATCGCGGAATTAGTTGTACAGTCTGCGCTGGTCGGTTTCTTCCGGCTCGTAAGTGCCTGCTACCTCGTCCACTTCCAGAGGATCATTCAGAATTGTATAAAAACCCGCGACAAAAACAAGAAATCCGAGTAGACGAATGGCGCGAGGCATGGAGTACAAAATCTGTATGATGCGAAATGTGAACGGCATTTTTAATTCCCCGAATGATGATACAATAAATCTACAATCAGAAAATCCTCGTGTATTTCTTACATCCTCCTCTGTAGCGAGTAATCGAGACATTTGTAAACGACCCAGTGAATCCTAGACGACTACCTTAATCATCGAACGGATTAAACGGTCATCGGAGTCTGATGGGCATCGGGAATCAGGGCGGAAAGAAGCACGAAGGAAGGGAGACACGTTGGAGTCTTAACGGTTTGGCTTACTTTTATTTAGTATCCCGTAAGTTCATAGTATAATGTTCTTCGTTAAGCTTTATGGTTCTTACACACATAGAACGGGACAAGTTGTCGTCGTCCCTGTTGCCACGATACTTTGAAAAAGAAAACGGAAAACGCTGAGACTCGTCTGTGAACGTGTGCACTTCGACATGGACGATGCCGCCCCGTGGGTAAATAATAACGCTCGCATCTGGGCTTCTCCGATGCATTTAAAAATATCCAGCGCATCGATGTCGGTTCACTCGAACGGTGTGTTAGTCCCTTTTTTTACAAGAAAGAAAAGAAACCCACGCAGAGCATCGGTCGATTCAGCTGCGATTTATGCCCGTAGAGGTCGGCGTCCAGCTATCGAAAACGAGGTTGAACTTATGCAGAGAAATGGCGGATAACGAAGATGTGTCTCTCGAAATTGCAAATCGGTAATGATCGGTTTAACATTGATTTATTATCTCTCTCTCTCTCTCTCTCACACACACTCTGGCTCGCCCTCTTCCTCTCTTTCATTCCGTCGTTTGTTCTCTCGTTCTCTCTCTCCTTTCCTCTCATGCATACAGGCTTTACGCCCACGCGCTCGTACTTTCGCTCGTTTCTGACCCGCGCTCGTTCGCACAATCGTTTTCCCTCGGCATCATCTCGCGGATTCGTTAATCCCCATCCCCATCCTCCCTGAAGCGTTCCGGGGTGTACAGCTGGGAATCCGCGAGACGAGGCTGGCCTCGAGGGATTTGTTTCTCTCTCTTGGTTTTCTTATTCTCTCACTGCTTTCACCATTAAAGTTATGTTAATTTTATATCGATGTTCGCTTTATCGGGCGCTCGACAAACGCTTCCCTCCGTTCCCCTTCTCCGCTGTTTCACCCCCACCGCCATTATCATCCCCGTTCTTAGTCGATTGTACGTTGCGCATGATTAATTGTCATCAGCTTCGTCGAACGTTCGGACCGGCAAACGGCGCGCGTTAACGATTAATTAGACCCATTGCTACGTGTGATTTGTCGCGCGTCGGAAACGTAACGATCGATAGGTTCCTCGAGAATTGAAACGTTCGTGATAGACTATGTGGTTTCCCTTTGTTGTGATCGAGACTCCTGAGGTCTCCAGACTTCCGGTTCCTCGTCGAAAAGGAGGTGACCCGTGCAGTTTTAAGGAACGAAGAATAGCTGACGGTAGTCAGGATTCAGGAGCCTCAATGGCTACTTATCGTATTATTTACCGGTCGGTACAATGTGAGGAGCGCGACGAATCGTACAGTAACATCGCCGGTCACGAGGGATTGATGAAGTTTTCGCCGTCCCGAGGGTTTCGATCGACGACTGTACACCCTTCGCTTATTTCTAACCCTCCACAGCTAAAATTCTTTACTACTCCACTTATAAGGCCGAAAAGAAATCCGTGTGCGGATTTCGTGACTAAAAACGAAGTACGTAAACACGAGGGAATGCAAACTAACGATGGATCCGTAGAACGATTACGATCACGATTAGATAAAACGTGAACCAGGCAGAAATACCAAAGGGATATCGCTAAAAAAAACTATACCAAAATCATTCGAACGATAATACTACACCAGAAGAATATATCTAAAGTACATACTCATTTTTCTTCTTAAAAGTTATCTATACATACAAGGCGCAACGATATCGGCCGCAAATGAGTACCCTGCGGTACTTTGCATGGCACAGCAGCAGTGATAAGCGGTAGAGGGTTAAAATCACAATAATCGTACATGTACACTCCCCTTGGAATCAATACTCATCCACTACTCAGCGAGCTAAAATAAGTTCACACCGCAGCGGTATACAATTTTCTTCGATAAAGTTCGCATGCTCCCCTGTGAGATATCGTTCCACCGGGCGGCTCGGTCTCCGCCACCGATCACGATTATCCGCGCGCAACACGCGAGCAGAACAATATCGCTTCTCGAACGTTTCCATCGGAAATCGTATCGGCAGGCTTTAACCAAGAGAATGCGGCACACCCGGCTCGCCGATCCCGACCATGTCCCCTGGCGGGATCCCTCCACACTCTGCTTTCGCGTATTTTACCTACTATCGAAAAAACTAGCTCGAGTATCTACGCGTAAGAGCACATCGACGAACTGTCAGGACGGTCAATCATCACACGAAAAAAGGATCTTTCCTCGATACTCGCGAACCGCGACTCTCGGGAACGGGCGCGCTCTCGTCGCCGGGGCGGATTGCATGTACACCGATTCGTTTCTTTTTTCCGAGGGACGACGATACGGTTGAAAGTTTAGCTTTGACAAATATTCAGAGGCTGCTTGGATAATCGGAGCGTAGAGGAACTACGAGCATCCCGTAAGGAAGCGAAGCGTCGCCCGAATGAATCAGCGATCGATGGAAGTGAGGTTATGCGACGAAGGACCATCGATACGAGAATATGCGCCCGTAAACAATATGCATGATCGTATGAAAGTGTCATTGGATCCTAACGGTATGGGAGAAAACCAACATCCGCCCCGCGAGCCATGGATAAAACCGAAAATACATAAGTACGTACTCAAGCCTGCACAGGCGGGCAACCCTAACAACTGAAGACTCCGCGACACTTAAGAGCTACTATAGACAATGGTACAAAAATTCAATGCTGTCTACGACGTTAGTATACCTTAGACGACGTTTTTATTTAACTGATCATCATCGTTATAATCGCCACCACCGCCATTGTCTTCGATCTGTCGTCTGCCCATTTTTATTCCCGTTACAATAAAGGAGCGACGAGGACGAGCGCGGGAAAATTACAACTGTCTTCTCCCACCTCTAGTGCGCTAGTTTTTTTTAATTGTGTTCTCGAGGTTCGAGCCTCAACTTTCGCCCTTCCTCTTTATTCTTCGCCGCGAGTGGCCTCGCGTGGCGCAGCAAGAAGAAAGAAAAGAAACGGTACAAGAAACGTTGTCCCCGATCGCCCCTTTTTATCTTAAAGTGCGTCATTCGACCAACGCCGTGCCGCGTCAGTCCAACGAACCAACACTTTTTGCACCTCGCGCGTATGTACGTGTATATCCTCTCTACTTACCCCTTTCACTCTATGCCTCTCGCTCTGTTTCTCTGCCCCTCCAACTATCCCTCTCGCTCTCTTCCTCCCGCTCTGCGTCGCGTATGCATCCTCTCTCGTACATTCGCACTCCTCTTCGTACGTTCTTCAGTCACGCACACTCACACAGGCACACAGTCACCGGTCGTCGCGCGGACTTCACGTATACGCGTGTACTTACGTTCACACCTGGTTATTATGTCAGACAATATATCCCTCATTTTATATCCGTTAGTCCTTACGCTAGGCGTTAATTAGTGTTACATCTAATCGCGTGTGGCCGGCCCGTGCTATCCAGAAACGCGCTGATTGCCGCAGCTGCGCTCCTTTTTGTTGCCCGAAGCACCGCCGCGCCAGAAAAAGCGTGCGCGATGGTGCCTACCCTCTGCCCCGCTCCCTTCGCGCTCTACTTCCCGCCCGCAATCTGTCCTTTAGATACTTCTCTCCCCATTCCCTCCCGCTACGTTCGTTTTTTGCGAATCGTCTCGCGGCGGGCGACTCCCCAGGGCTATCGCCCGCCAACTCGTCGATTTTCCTCACGGGAGCATATTAATACGGCCAGATTTACGAAACCACAATGCGAAACAATACGAACTTGGAACACATAACCTCTCCCCCCCACCCTGTCGCCGCAGAATGGTGCGAAGCGCGAAATAAATGATGCATAGGTAAGTAATTCGTTATGGAAAGAGCCCCGCTCGCGATTCCCCTTGTACCATAACCCACTGTCGTTATCGAAACACAAACTCGAGCCGGTTAGCACGGGCGGCCAGACCCATTCGAATGCTTTTACGATCCGAAAAATTACACAGTAACGTTATTTATTTATTTTTTTTTGTTTGTTTCTTTAGTGTAACACGTACGGCATATCGTTAATTAACGTTACGTTATTTATATACTATGTATTTACAATCACATGAATCGTAGATATTCTAACGTATCGTTCGTCTCCGTTCAAACTAACCTCCCATCTCCACTGCGGCTTCCATTCCTCCCCCGTCTATGTCACTTCCCTCGCGGGTTTATTCACAAGTCACCCGTCGCGATTACGTCCTCGCGCACGCCCCGCGAAACGTTCGTCGCCCCTCTCCCCTAACCTTTAAACCACACTGTTTCCCGTGTTATTTGTTGCGCCGCTCTCTCACGTCGAGCTGAAACTTGTTCAATACCTCTCAACACCGTTGTGCAACGTATTCGCGCGCGTACACACATATACATATATATATATATTTATCTGTCCGTTTGTATATATATATTTATATATAATATTATAAAAAACAGTATCTCCTAACGTTTGCGAGAAGAAAGCAAATACACGGGGCGCCACGGGCGGCCCGAAAAGCTGTCCGCTCGTACAATTTATACAGCCGAACATGCAGAACGATAAAAACGGTCTGGGTCGATATCGCGAATCTGCTCGAACGATCCACGAACTATTGGTGTCCGTGCCCGTTGATGATCGTTCCGAGTCGATCGATAAAACCACGGCAAAGCGTAACGAAGGGTTCACGCGTAGCTCGATGAATCTTATCGATCGATACCGGCAGCTCGTCGATCTGGAGCTTCCGAAAACTTCCGTTTTTGGCGGGAATGAGAGGGCACTAGCATAGTTGCCACTATCTCTCGCGTTTCGTTAGTTTCGTCGCGGTCGAATTTCTGATCGATATCGCGGTTTCTAACCTTTACGGTGTAGTGAATTTTTCTGGAAACAGTGCCTCGGCGATTTCCTCTTCGCGGGACCCATCCCGTTGCGAATCCTGACGCGCATGCACGGATATATAACGCTTCTCGTTGGGCTGGTGTCTATACTCAATACGCTTCGGATTCCAAAATGTGCCACCGTGGATCGTCGCGAGGCATTCGGTACGTTTTTATTCAATCTCCTTTCACACTCTTCTTTTCCCTTCGGCATGAACGACCGCGGTACTAAACGGTAGAAAAGAATCTCGTTGAACGCGTTTAGGGGTTAGAATAGGTCTCAATACAATACAGGCAGTGATGTGTTCCTTCGTAATGTAAATGTCGCAAGTGAGAGCCGTTCTCTCGATCATCTCGGCGTAGGTTTCTGGTTCAACCAGACCGAGTATTCAGGAACTGCGGGGAAATCTGATATGGAGGGCCGACCTCGTCGTTTGATATGAATGGCTCTTTGACGAACGAGAGACGATGTTCGCGTCATTTCCTCCGGAAATAAACGCACGGCGAAGGTGCAGTAGAGCCGCCGTTAAAGACACTGATCTCTCGTTTCCATTCATTTAGTCGCCGCCAAAGAAATCTCCTTCCATAACCTTTAAATAGTGGATCCAACGACGTTAGCAAGGAAACGATTTTCCGCAGGAAGAGGTTTAAAATTGAACTTTTAACGAGTCGTTTTGGGAAACAGATAGAAATCATAATTCCATCAACTTTCATTCTTTTACATTCAGCGTTACTATTTACGCTTGAATTCTCTCTCCGTTATCGCTAGGCTCGATGTATTTTCCATTTAATATCGATCATCTCTTCGTATCGATCGATCAACGCTGGCTCTACTCCACCATTGTGCCTCGGGTTACGCGATAAAGCGAGTCAGTGTTTAACGCTCGCGTGGCTTTCTTTCCCATCGAGTGTGCGTAGTTGCGGACGCATGGGCGCCCTCGTGTCGTAGAAAGAGAAGGAAAGAAACGAGGGAAAATACACGTTTGTACGTACACGATGCATCGGATCGTTTCGACGGATCGTCTGACGGAGACGATCATCGAGATGATTCTACTTGCTCGGGACGATCCCGGTTTCAGGCGGTAGGCGGTCGAGTATAGACACGTTTCGCTAATCGTTCCCTAGTCGAATATAATTAACCATATCGCATCCAAAAAATTCATCGAACAAGTTTCAATTCTATAGGAGCGGCGCGGACGAAGTTCTGTCGGCATTCAGCGATCCCCTCACGCTTTTCCTTCGTTTATCTCGTCGTTATCTCCCTACCCCATACCCCACTTCGCTCTTCTCTTTACCGTATGGGCGCATGGCAATCACAATCGCTCGTTACCGAGTTGAATCTCGACGCGAAAGAAAGAGTACGAAACCCTCCCGATGTCCTCGACAGAATCCCGCGATCGATCGCGAACACTTCGTCGCTGTTTGGCTTCCTGCGAGAAAGACACGAAGATCGCGAAACACCTTCGACGATGATGAATAATGAGTAACGGAGGAGGGGGGGGGGGGAACTTGTTCCGAGCTCGCGTTTCAGTCGCCTCACCGCCGTGAGCGGGGGAGGGCCGTTCCTTGCGCGTTCCTTTCCGATGGTAACGTTCGACGAATATGTACAATGATTCCGTGAGACGTTCAGCGATTATTAAAACGATCGATGTTTAAACGATGAGGATACAAAAGAGTCTATTCGTACGTCCGAGTCCCTTGGAAGATCGTAGTTTTTATATTATAATTCCTATAAAAAATTCTTTGCTCGTCTCGTTTCGTGTCTCGAAGGAGAAGGATAAGTGTTCGCGAGCTTCGTGTCGTTCCTGTTAACCCGCGCCTCGACCGCGCGAAGAATTCGCGCCGATTTAACCGAGCACACCCATGACTAATTAACCCCCTAATTACTAACGGCCGGATCACATTGTTCTCGACACGCGAAACGCGTTTCTCATCATCCCTCTCGAGTCACCCATTCGTGCGCAGATAATGATCGCCGAGATTCATCCGCGTCGCGACGCTTCGTTGTGAAGATTTCTCTCCCGGCGCTCGAAAACACCGGTCACCGAGGAGAAGATATTCGGCGAACGGTCGCCGCTGTCGATCCGTTAAAAGCAACTTGAATGTACGACAAAAAATCCCTCCCTCGTGTCCGACGTGCCTCGAAGAAAGTAAAACGCTTAATTTTCTGGCCAATAAGGAACCACGTTCGGCCGCGTCGTCTACGTGAATTTCTCGCCGCGCATTCTTCTCGCGGTACTCTGCCTGTTGCCCGGTAGTCTGCTTTCCGTCTCCGTTCACGAACTCAATTTCTGCGGGAGCCTTCCCCCGTGCTTGCCCTCTTCGCTTCTCCCGTCCGCTGGAGCGTTGTTCGAGGCGCATCCCGGGTCTCGTAGCAGGAGATAATCGATCATCTCTCGCGACACCATCCTCCTCTCGTTCCTGATTATCGCTCCGGCGCGAAGTAAGATGGGTTCTTCGAGTAAAGGACCATGAGAATTAGAAGGACGAGGACGAACAGCCGGCTTCCGTGGCTCGAGTAGAGCGTCACGACGCCCGCCAGCCACCACAGCGTCGGACAGCCACCCGGCGCCGAGCTGATCCCCCTTTGAATCGCGGCAGGATGCTCACCTGCGGCACACAATTCATTTTACTCCACGGTGTATTTTATCGCGCAACGGGTTAATAACTTTTTCCACCTACAACAAAGGTGTTCTTCGTTCCTTCCAACCTGTATTTGCAATTGAATTTAAACCGGCAAGTCTCTTTTCACTACTGCGAATGGACTTGAATTACTTCAAACGAGAAAATCGATGTCAGCAACTAAATTGGATCATTCGTCACGTAGTTCTAACAGGCTACTGCCTTTTTAAAGGCGTTTTTCCATTTTCCCTCGCTGATAAGCGACAAAGATTTATGTTAATGATATGGGAAAACGCTTACCATTCAACACGTGGAGCTGCACGCTCGCGCTGTCCAAGCTGCTCGGGCTGCAGGTGTAATTACCCGAGTCCTCTCGCTTCGCGTTGTGAATGACGAGGCTGCTGACCGTGTCGTGATCGATCCTCTTGGTCTGGATGTCAATTTTGCCCAGCTGGTAGTCCAGAACACGGTCGCCCTCGTGATACCAGAAGACGTAGAACGGGCCTTCTAGGGACTGCTTGATCACACACCGGATGGCCACCGTGCTTCCGGTCTTCACGTACATGTCACGATCGCCTATGATCTCGATCTTTGGCACTGAAACATCCACACGCGAAATCTATCTTCCCCCGTACCGTCATTCCAAAGCGAACGCGTATAATTTAATTGAACGGGCAGAAATTGCAAGTATGATCAATCTCGACAACTATTTTATTGATCCGTGGTGTAAAAGTGTCTTCGCGCGATCTCACCGACGATGTTGAGCTTGATGATGTGACTTTTCTTCGGATCGGTCGAGATTTGGCACTCGTACTCGCCTTCGTCGCGTGCTTGGACGTACTTAACCTGCAGGGTCCAGGTGTCCACAGCGTCCACGAAAAGCGCCTGGAACCTTTCGTCCGGGATAAACATGGTTCTATCTACCGAGAGGATATGCGAGTCCCTTCTTCTGACCCACGACACCTTTGTTGTTCCGGGAACAAACAGATAAAGATCGATAAGATCGTTGAAACTCACGTCCCTCTCGTTACTATTCCTAAATACGTTTAATACGTCCCAATACGTACACTTCGTCGTTCTTTTCCCCAAAAAGCCAGGGGAAATATGATTTTCTAGACTTGACGTATATGTCACAAGGCTGAACCAAATACAAAATCTTAATTTTTACTGTGGTAATTTACAAAACAATTTCTTTTTGAGCTCGAGTATAAGTGAACATTGCGCTTATTGCACTTTGATTGAATGTGGTCAGAAAGGCAAAGTTTACAGCGCTGTAGATCCGAGGATTTAGAATTAGAAGTTGCCGTGATTTCTTTGGTGATGGAGCATTTACCAGGGAACGTCCGGTCAATAGAAACCATTATACGAATGAAAAAAAATGTCGCTTTTTTAATCCGCACACGCCCTGTTATTTGTTATTTGGTGATTGTTGCTGCTCGTATACTCCCAATATTTAAAAAAAATATGAGAGACGTTTATGAATTTCAACATGCAATCACAAACTAAAAATTGATCAAATCAAACTTTACAAGCAATATTCTTTTAGTATAACAATTAATTTACACGTATCTACCAAATAAAATGTAAAAAAATAATTCTACTCTCAACGTTTTACGGAAAACAAGAGCAAAGTTTCAGGTTATCGAAAAATGTCGAACATACATTCGCTAGAAACGTTTCCATGGTTACTATAAACATTATTTACATCGGTAAACGCATCAGTGGCTTGCATCTCGGAGCTATTTAGAGATCTGAACCGTTTTGGGACCCAAGATTATTTACTATCGATTTTTTTGTACGTATACGCCACATTGGGCGCTAAAGGGCTGAAATATCAGTTCGACCAATTATTCGTTATCTATTTCTACTGTAGAAACAGTGCACATCGATGGGGCAGAGTGCTATGAAGAAAATGTACGTTCCATTTGAACCTCCCTTCCACCTCTCAGTCCCGCGCACCAGGATTTTTCGTAGATAAACTCGAGCCAGTATGAATGCTTTCGTTCAGAATAAAATTCACGAAAAAGTAACGTCCGCTCGCCGCCGTATATTTCTCCCGTCAGTCTCCGCGGGGGAAGTCAATCCGACGCTTTCTTCCAGCGCAAGAAAGCATCGCCGGGGATTATTAATCTTTTCTCTTATACGCTCCGCTCCATTGTTACATTTTTTCGCTGGAACGCGGACGCTTCTTCGGGGAGCGAAGCAGCGGAATAAAGCAACAGAGACGTTTCTGGTGATGAAGTGAAATTCAACCGTGTCTGGCGAATTCCGCGAGCTCCTCCGGATGAATACGGACAGAAGCTGCGTGTGGAAAAAGCGCGGAAAAAGCGCGGCCGAGGGGGGGGCGAGGGGAGCGAGGCAAGCCCGGCCTCGACTTCCCGATCTCGGTCGATCAATCTTCTTTCCCTTGTCTACGGTTAATTTATCGTACTTCGAATCGGCCCCGCTCGACCCGTTGCATGGACCCCGAGGCAGCCGCTCGCCTCGCAGGGAAGCATATTAGGTGTACATTCAATTTATTCGCGCGATAAGTGTAACGAACGATTCAGCACGCGCGACGCTGCGGCGAGCGCTGCCTCTATGGAACGACGTCTTATGGCCGGAGAAAAAATTGCTATCAACGAACCACCGGTAAAGTGCTTCCTCGTTTCAGCCGAGCGTAACGGCGTCTCGAAAGGGTTGCAATTTAAGCCGAGGGGAAATTTGTTTGCCTAACTCGGCTGCATCGATTCCTGATCGACCGAAATTTCATCGTCGACCTTTAGACTAAGTGATATCGGTTTTCAGTGGCTGATATTATTTATCTTAATGCCGTATGAGGCTTCTGAGCAATTGTCATTGTAATATCGTTTGTAGGTACTTGAGCAGAAGGAGTTAACGCTGGTCAACTTAAATTATCCTTTCCTTTGCAAAGCCTCCAAGGACTCATACGTTGAACCGTATATGTATTTCGTCGAAGCCGATTCAGTATTCCAAGAACTTCGAATTACATTTTCATTCTTTAGTCACGACACAATGAGCATATTCCGTGGGACAAAACACGAGGAGGCAGAGCATAGAGAATGTCAAGCGCGTTCCGCGAAATCGTTAGTTGAGGAACAATCGCTTTCAATCGTGTCCCGAGTGTAGCGACACAGCACAATGGTCGTTGACAGAAAGTCAGCCGTAAAACTACGTTTAATCCTACGCGCGATAAGTATCGGGGAGGGGTGCGAAGGGGTAGCGCGGCAGCGCAGGGGGGCGGTTCGCGACCCTTAAGTACGCAACCGGACCATTATACAAGGGTCGCGTGTCACCAGACACTTAGCCGCGGCTCTTTCGACGTACAACTTTCGTCGCTGTATACACAGGGGGGTGGCACGTTCGTTAACGAGTGATACGGGCCGCGTACGAAAAGTTTTACTACCCTATGTACGCCGTCTCGGTTGCTTTCAATAGGACGCCCTTAGGGGCACCCAAGTAGGTACCCAAAACCTCTGGGATCGCAGAATTTTCTAATCCATTAACAAGACGGAGTTTCCTTATTATTATTTAAAGGGGTCACTTCTCCATGGTTGGCGAGGGTTGCGAACCCCTTCTAAGCTGCCCTGTGAGATACGAACCCGTTTCCTGTCAACGGAGGATCTGGGTTACTTCGACGAGGGCGTCCTATCTCTCGCTGATCGTAAAATTCGCGTGGCTCGTATAATCCTGTCCCAACTGCCGCGAATCCGTAAACATTAGACTTTTATAGTTGGCATAAATTCCGACGGGGATGCACCGATTGCGTGTGTCGCGTTATCGTCGCTATTTCGATTATTGTAATAGTTCCTCGCGCGAAGCATCGACGGGCACGGAGGCCGATAGCGCAACTTTTCGATGGCGGATCGGCGCGCAGTTCATGGAAACCGACGAGTAAACGGGGCGATAGCATCGACGCTGTGTCGCAGAAAACTGGGCACTCGCGTGCAAATAAATCTGCTTTTATCTGCGAGCAGGCGGCGCCGGTATCCGGTCGTGCTTTTCGCAAGGAGCGGCCACTAGATAACGGTCCTCCAAGTTTACGAATATTTCACAATCGACCGGATAAATTAAGGTATCCGCGATTTGTCCGCCGGGGCACGCGCGTCTTTCGGGTCGTGCGATATCTTCTTCTGTTCTTTCCATACTATGTTTAGAATAGGGCTGCTACGCAGCAGCTTTCCATTTCCGATCAAAGTATTGCATTATCGAATGTTTGATATTTGAAATAACAAGGGAACTCTGCGAAAGTGATTCAAATATTAAATACAGCGTTTCCTTCGACGTACGTTTAATATTAGAATATATTCCAGCAAACGTGGTAGACTTACCGATTTATTACCAAGCTGCCGCACTTTGCACGGCAAGTAAGCATGACTTCCCAGCTGAGCCGTGATGTTCGTGGGGGTGTTTGAATCGAAATACGGCCCCGTGTAAATCCCGTCGAACCTCTTCACCAGCGAATGGGATCTTGTGCTCACCCCTGAAAGATTCAATCAATTCTTAGAAGACTCCCTAAATCATAAAATTGAATTCTTCAAACACCGTGAGGTGCGTGTAAATTAAACGCAAGTTTCTCATCGACCACCGTTAAAGCCCGCTAAGTTGTTAATTTTCTTCTCGGCGCTACATGCAACCCTCGCTTCGAAAATCGATTTCTAAATGTCATGAACATTGAAACTACTTAGCTAGTTGAAGTACACCCGAAACCACGTGTGCAAATTAACAACTACCCTTCGCTACCTCTCCGTCAGAAATTCCAAACTCCACTTCGATTGATTTCAAAATTATCGCTCGGCAGAGAAGTTGTTCGTTCCACGGCGGCCTCGCCAGAAACGCGGCGCGGTCGTTTCACAAATTCCCAGAAAGGTGTTACGGGCACGAAACGTTTCCACGTTACCGCGAGCCTAGCGCGGACACGAAACGTTCACCGGCGGAATCCCCTGTGACAAAGTTCATTCCTAAGTTCACCCGGAATGCCAGCCGTATCTTAGAAGAATACATTAACACGGCTCCTCTGACCGTGCCAGCTTGTTACCACGGGGCGAATTTACATTGTACGGATACCGGTAGCGCTGCCATGATGGAATAATAAAAGGATCGCTGGTATATAGCGTATCTCGTATTCGTGACGTTCATGCACGCGGCTTCCCTTGCTCCGCCTTTTACCCCTCGCCTTTCAGAGTAAATCCTATCAGAGCTTCTGCCAAGCCATCGTACCTTGGGGAAATGGATACTAATCCCGAGGATCTCGATCCGAGGGATCCAAAGGCGGATCAGCATTCGGCCCGAAAAGCAACGCCGGGCTTCGCTCCAACGACCTTGAGGGCCCACATCCGGTCTACCATCCGCAGGATAAGAGCTGCACGTATTCGCCCGGCGCATCGCATCCATCATACGCGACGCGATATCGTGCATAGCCGTTCGTGCACGGCCGTGCTCCTTTCCACGTTCCACGGAAGCGTTTTGGATATTGCTATCATCCAGATACGACTATCGCGGAAACGTTTATCAAAACATTTGTCGCGTCGCTGGGATAGGAAGGTTTGAACGATAACGGAGGACGCAGGAACCTGCGTCCCCGTTGTCTGCGGGTATCGGAGGGTAGTCTCGATTTATCGCCGATGCTTCTCGAGTTCGTAAGTTTCCACCGAGACGCCGGGAATACGCGAAGAGCGGCGAAGAAGAAGAGCTCGATAAAATAGCTGTTCGAGGGAACTTTTTACACTTCGCTAGCTATCGTTGGCAACTCGTCGTGCGCGTTATTTAACTCCGTCCGCTCCCAACACGTACTTCCTCCAACGACTTTCAATCCACTTTTGAAACAGCGTTGCGCGATTTTTGGAATTCCTCGGCTCGCTCGCGGAGGGGTATTGAATTACAGTTTTCGCTTCTATCTTTATGAGACGCGGCGAGAGGACTTCCATCCGATCGGAGGGGAGACGCGGGAACGAGACGAAATGAGATTGTCGGAATGTTAATAGAGAAAGCCGATCGAGGTAGCTGAGGAACACACTTCTGCACTCTGCTTAAACTCTTCAGGCTTAGCTCAGACCTAATTTCCGCCTGTAGAACTTTTCGCGCGAAGAGAAACGTATTTTCTAGGCGCCTCATAATTTCTACTGATTGTTCAACAATTTAACCTACAGACTTTGCATACGTGTAAATCAAGGTTTTGTTAAGCGGGACGTAGTGGAAAGTATAGGACCGAAAAGTAATACGAGATAGTCGATACATCCGCGGTCCATCTAAACGTGCAATTCAATGCCTGTTCATTGAGTTTTGTACAGACTCGAAAACATCATGTTCTTCCTTTGTTACTCGATAAATGTTGAACAATACGCTAATACACACAGGGTCGACAACAGACCAATACGTAACAATCAATCGCAAGACAAAGCAGAGCGACACGGTTATAGGACTGATTGATTACTAACGGAAAAGAGATACCGAAAGTGTTGTATAACTAGGAAACGATTGTTTCCCAGTTTTCCAATTCCATCGGTTTTCTGTTTATTTGGGTGGCTACGTACGAGTACAAAGTTTTCACCGCGAATTTATCAATACCGTGTATTGCATATACACAGAAAAAAAAGTCGACCATTTGGATCGTAAAACCAAAACCTGCAGCTCGATTCTAGTATTAATCGAATAGAGCTGTTCGCCAGATTGTTTCGAGGCATGTTTTCTTCCCGTATACCCCTTCTCCTGATTGCTATTATTATTTTCAATTTAGCTTGATGGCAGATAAGCCGAGATTTCAATCATTTCCAGTAATTCACCTCTCTCGTCATCGTGTCTCTTCCATTTCCTGTTGCACAGCTTTCTGTTCTATTTCCCCGCAACGCAACAAAGACGCCACTAGTTAATTGATTAATAATACAACACGGTGATGTAGCACGAAACAACACGGCAAATGGTTCCTTCAGACGTGTGTTTCGCTCTCGGAAAATAATGCCAGTCATTACTGCAGCGCAAACAAAAAAGTACCCTGCCGGTCTCAAGTGACGTCATTGCAGCGGCCGTGTTAAGGGGGTGTAAGGAGAACGCATTAGTGGTATTGCTGTATTATTCAACATATTTTAAGGCGACGGAATGAGAGAACGCCTGAAGGAAAGTGATATTGCGTGGGGCACTGTGGCAGGCATCAGTAGAACAGGGACGTACTACGGCAGACTGATTACCCGAGTGGACGACACAGTTCATTTAAAACACATCGTTTTATTAAAACTTCTACGGACACTCGCGAATCGAATTCCATGGAATCGAACGTATCTTGTCGCCGTACAATATCGATTCGCAAAACTGTATTTTCTTTGGAAAGTCGTCTGATGGAGGGCAAACACGATGAAAAACGTGGGGATGGGTGTTATTCGATTCGTTGTTTATTCAAAGAGGGTAGAATCCTAATTTCGAAGCGGTCCTTAATTAGTGCTGTTTACAGAATTATCGACAATTCCGGAATATCCGATCGATTATGGGCGCGACCGCTCGCAGCGGTAAAAAATCGAACGTCCTCGTTGGTAAACAACGCGATGCCAGATGGATCCCACGCCCTTTTAATAATACTGGGTAATCATAACATCCAGAGTACACGGATTATTGCGTTATTTGCGTCTCCCGATCGGTGGGGGGGAAAAACCGCTTAAACGTTGTCGATGCATCGACGCGCGTCATATCCTGAATTGCCTCTGGTGGAATTCTACCGCCACGTTCCCTGCATCCGCGCGTATTGTGTCCGTTGTAATTTCGCCGTAGCGTTTTACAACTCCATCCCGACGGTTACGAATACTTAGCCAGCCATCCGGCACGCGCAGTTACGAACGCTGCGCCTTTCGCTCGAGCACTTTTAGGTTTTTAACAGCTCCGTAAAGTGCCACGGCGATGAAACCGTCGTCGTCGACGAGCATGTTAAATACCTAGCAGTTTCCCCTGTAATTCTACGCCGGGCGAAAGCTGCGGCACAGCTGTTGGCGAACATTAGCAACTGTTCCGCGGCAGGGAGGGACAGGAAGGTTAAACGACGCTCACTTTCCCCGTCCTTTGGAATCGAATCAAACGAACGTTGCACGAGCCGAGGGACGAGGACCACTACGGAGACAAAGTTTCATTGAACGCCCAAGAACGAGACGCTCGGAGGGATAGTAGCGAGAGGACCTTGAGGACAAAAATACCAACGGGCGACTCTTCGACCTCCCCTCGGGACTCGAGTAATAGACCCGAGGAGAAAGAAGAGTGTCCGTGCCGCGCGTGCCCGAGGATCGCTGAACAAACGCTTCCAGCCGATCGTACCCGGCTAATTCCCTTGTACCGATGCCGATATCCTTTTAACTGTGTCTCGGGCCAATCGTTCCACGCTCGATGAATCGATTTGCCAACGCGTTTCCGTTCGGGCGTCGCGAATTGGATTGGCAATCAGTGCGCGCCGACCTGCTATCGCGGGCACTGGGGACATGCACGACTAATCAAAGCCTGCTGTCCCAGGACACTCGATCCTGCGGACTAAAGGATCCTTTACGGGTGGAAAATATCGAGCGTAAACGGGACGCCGGAGCAGATCGCCGCGAAACGAGCATAATCATGTGTCGCGCAGGCGGCTGCCTCTGTCCACTTCTCGGCGCGTTTCTTTTTCTCGCGTTCGCCGTAAACGAGGATTGAATTGTTCCGCCGCGGCCGCGATTATCGCTGATGGCATTCCTGGAAATTGTACGCCGCGAGGAGATTACTGACCGACGGCGCGGTGGCCGGCGACACGGGGAGGAGGGGCGCCGAAGGGAGCAGATGGGAGGCCGGTGTAATGCGTTGTTTATGACCGATTTCAGGGTGAGATATCATACCGTAAATTTCAGGGAGGAGAAATCGCGCGCTAGGGCAAACAGAAGGGGGCTGGACGTTGCGTTATTAATCCTGCAACTGTACGCTATCTTGGTTGTAACGCGAACGCTGCACGCTGGGGCTTTTCTTTGGCTAATGGAAAAATGCTGGTTACTTAGCGTTGGTAGGTTGTTCCGCGTACGGGGCGTAGGGTGAAGGGATTTGTCCACGGTTTGGATATCTTAATGCGTGGAGGCAGGGTGATAAGAGCTATAAATCCTAAATGTATGTACCTATGTCATCCTGGGCTATGAACCCTGGATGTTTAATGTTTCAAGGGCCATAAAAGGGAGAGGGGTTCTAGAAGATTTAACAGGCTTGGTTTATTAGACTATCAGGGAGCTTGGCAATGTAAGTCCTGTTCTGTTGGCAAACGATTTCGACGTTTCATTGACACTCCATTTGAGTTCGTGTGGAGTTGGAGGACCTATCGTTAACCTTTCGGAAACGGCGGACGGTCTACTGAATTGTAGGGTCAAATACGCAGCAAGCATCGAGTGTTATATCACTTATTTCCGACGATGTTAATTAGAAAAAGGATGAGAAATCGTGGACGTCAAAGTTAGAGGAAGCGCAGCATATTTGGAATACTGTTGGCAATTTGGAATACCGAAGTTTCTAATAAACTACTACCGCTATTTAATTTGTAACACCGTTGATTACAGGGGCTAATGTTCCGTTGACTAATGACATTTGTGTGTGAACCGCCATTTTTACATTTTCGACTTAATCTGCAGAGGAAGAAAACGTCAATCTGCAAAACTTTTTCAGCGCGTAATCAATCATTCCAATCGTGGTGAAAATATGTCAAAACTTTAGAGTTAAACACTTAATCTACTCATTTGCATGTTCCTTCTATGGTTCCGTGCCAGTTTTGCGATAATTTCGAGAATACAAAGTGTGACATGAAATTTTCGGTATTCCAAATTACCCGCACCTCAACGAAATCGATACTTGTAAATTTTCATTCAAACCAAAGTTTCAGTTACTTTCTGCTTTTTATTATTACTGAGACTGTGAAACATGAAAGCTTATTAGTTTCCCTACGATATTGTGCACTTTTATTTGTTCCCACCCTCTGTTGTAATTTTTTATTCATCTTAAACAAACTGCCATTCCAAATATACTGCACTTCCACTATTCTAATACGTGAATCACATTGCTAATTCGGTCGAGACCGCGTGCGCTTCGAACTCTCACATCATAGTCGGTTAATTAGTAATATACAGAATTCGAGGACTACTCGGTACAGCAGCTGGAGTAATTATAATTCGATTCAAAGTGATGGAGAATTGATAAAGTTACAGAGGTTAACTGCTACGTATAATCGAAATATGCTCCCTGCGTCTCTCCTCGACCTCCTATACGGCTCTCTGATTATCGTTAATGCCCTTATCGTGCATTCGAGCGCAAGGGGAATCGCGTACGCGCAGATTATTAACCGCGAATAATTACGCGCTGGCGAGGACGCGTTCCGCAGCGGCGGTTGAGGCGCGATCGCTAGAAAATCGCCGGTTACGAAGAGAAGAAGGCTGTGGATCGTGATCCCGGCCTGGGAGGCGGGTGAAAGTGGAAATAAATTTGTCGGAAACGGACAGAGGATTTCTGACGTATATATATTTCCCTGGAGACGGCGGCGTCGGTCGATGCGGAAAGTCGAGCGTCGGCAGGGACGCGTTTTTCCCTCCCGCTTTATTAGAGCGGCACGTACGGGTATTCGATGTAATTTTACGACGTCATCGGACACTAAACTCCGGCATAAATCTAGATTTTCTGTCCCACCCCGTCCCCCCCCCACAGAAGATCGTTTCCCTCCGCGCCCCACCGGGGCTAACTCGATTTTCTGTCTTACCAGTTCATCAAACATTTACGTCCGACTACTTCCATCGTGCACTTCTGAGATTCCACGATCGTTCCGAGTATACCGTTCCATCTTCGTTTAATCGAGCGCGATTAACGGAATAATTATTCATGCGCTCGTCAGACGGAATGCTGGCGTTCGCACGCTGGCACTGACAAGGGCTGGTAACGTTTAATTCCGCCTTGTTTCGACGACTATATTCTTTTGCGTAGCACTGCTAAGTATGATATAAACACAGATATAACCCACCCTCGATCGTTACACTCTTGGCTACGTTATCAACGACCCGTACAATATTCTGTCCTCGTTATTACATGCGAAATGTTGTTCTCGTAACGACGACAGAGATATTGCGGGGTTAATGCGATCAATATCGATAATGATTTAGCCGCGATCCACACGAGATACGAAAGTCACATCCTCGGAAGTGATTTTCCGTAGGCGGTGCTAGCTGGAACGGCGAAATCTCCGTGCCGCGGTAACTACGTTGGTTGGTTAATCTCTGCGGTTAAAGGTTAGGTATAATCAGCGGTTGGCGCCGCGATTATGTTACCAGGTCGAAAACGCATAATGCATCGCGTCGGTGCAGAACTTGTTTTCGCGCTGCGGACTGCAGCACCCCCCGGGCGCGCAGTTGATATCAATTAAAACTATGTCCCCCGAATCGGTGCGCCGGAATTCGATGAATTATTTAACAAAATTACCGACTGCCGCGTTGTTAGCTGCGTCTAATGGCATCGACTCGTGCCCTCCGCCCCCCCCCCCCCTCCACCCTCCTCCATCCCCGAAAGTTCCACGAGTGTCGTTTAGTTCGCGGTTTGGCAGCCTTTCTTGCGTACAGGATGTTTCAGAGCTGCCTGCGCACACTTAGCCGCGTGACAAGACAGAAAAATATGGATTCGCGATTGTTTAGCGAAACCACTGCTACTCGGTTCGTGTCACTGAATTACTGGAAACGCGAACAAGTGCGACCTATAAGAATATCAGGTATAAGAAGATCCGTTACTCGTGAAATATTTATTCAGAGGGTGGTCGATAGTTGTCGAGAATCCGATCTCGCGATGTACGATTCTACAGCGAGTAGAATTTCACTGTCACGAAACGTAAGCACCCGACGTCCCGAAACGATCTTCTGTCCGTGGAAGATCATTGTTTTCCCCGACGAGTTTTATTGTCCAGTTAAGTTCGCACGCATAGCTCCGTAACACACTGTACGTTTTACCGTCTCCTGGCGGACACGCTCGATAACAGCGGCCCAGAAAGCGGGGAAAGGAAAGACTAAAACGATCGACACGGATAACGAACGACTCGATTGACAGCTAGTTGATATCAAATAGCTGGCATACCGAAATATTATCCCCGACTGCCGCGCGTGATCGATGGGGGTGGAAGCGTTGTCTGATACGGACCAAGTTAATAAAACCTTTTTACTGGCTTCATTTCTGGCCCGGCGAGACGAGAGTCCTGAGAGTGCTCGAGAAGGAAAGGAGAAATTACGGGGAGGGGGACGGATAAGGGTGCCTGGCAGCCCCTGTATCGGGAGGGACCAGCATCCTGGAAGATCATTGAGATAAAACGTGTCGAAGGGGGAAAGTGAACCGTGAATTAATGTACCCTTGATTGAATCAGCAAAAAGTTGCAGCGACGGGGTAGGGAAGAGTAATTATCAGGGTGACGGTAGTACATTAACGAGAATTCCAATAAGGGCTGTATAAGGCTCGAAATTGACGCTCGGTTCCACGAGGACGTCGGGTAATTGTACGGATATCGCGGCGCGACCCGTTTAAGCGGGCAACCATTATCTATATTCTTCTCATAGCCGCCAAGCACCATAAACGGGGAGGCAGTAAAAGTGAATAGCACGGGTGTCGTTTTAACCCACATAATTAAGTGAAAAGTCTGCCGCGAAGAGTGCTATCAGAGACAGATAGAGGGTGAATCTCGTAGCCGAGCCACGTCGTTCGGTTACGATACTTTCCCCGGTACTGTGGTCGGTATCGTCGACGAGCCACACGGAGCCCCTATCGATAGCGTTCGAAAAAAAAGCTAACCGTATCATCGGGGGGATGCAGCCACGAGAGAGATGAAATCGATAGGCACGTCCCTGAACGACGTCAGAGCCGAAGGCGAGGGAACACGTTTACCCTTCTGCATACACCGCACCAGCGTACCCTCCTCTGATGACAGAATCATCGTGTCGACACGGTGACCCGACAAGGACAGCGATGGGACAAGAGACGGGGTGATACCGGGGCGGGGGTAGCGCGAGGGGACGAAGGAGAGAATAGAGAAAATACAATACCCACGGCGCGACAAACAAGGGTAGCGCTAGATACAGCCCTGGACCGGGTCTGGAGGCAGCCCCCTCCTCCCGGCGGAACCACCCCCTGCCTGCAAGTCCTCCTTTTACCCACCACTCGAGTATCTAGATCCTCCCCGTTGATCGATCGCTAGTCTACGCGATCAGCTGCCGAATTCTGCGGGCCACGGTAGCAGCATCGTGGCTCGCACGCGTGCAAACTCACGTACGACGCACAGTTACACCCCAAAATCTGATCGATCCATCCGCAGTACAAGTATCCACAGCCCCGCCTGCTCCCCTTTACCCCACCCCCGTAACCCCAGGTTCACGTCACACGCCCCCCTCGCAGCCCGTAAAGAAGCGATCGACAGTCCGCCGAGGATCTGGACCAAGAGCACACGAGATTCACGGGCCACGAAGAAGCCCACCATCGTCGTCCCTTTGCCCGCGAGATCCAGCCAGGCGGGCGCGCGTAACACTTCTCCCGCGAGCCTCCCGAAATGATCGATGCACGATCCACGAGATCCCGTATGTCACGCGGAGGGATTGATCTTACCGGTGATGCCCAGGAGAATCCAGCACACGAGGCACAAGACGTAGTAGTTCACGTAAGAGGATCTCCTCATGATGACGAAGACAGTAACGACGACGACGGGAACGACGACGCAGGTGCCTTCGACGGGTCCACTGACATCTCAGGAACGGCCAGCAGCACCAGGCCCGTAGCACCCGCTCGCTCCTAGCCCTCCGTCATTGCGCCGCTGGTCCTCCTTGGCTCGATGCTACCAGACCTCGTGCATAGCACCCTTTCCACCGGTGTCCCTGTTCCTCGCGATCGCGCACGTTTTACGGATACCACCAACCCGTCGGTGTCGCACTGATCACATTATCCCCCGAGCGAACTCTCGATCGTCCGCCGACGTGCTCCGTTTCTCTCTCTCTCTCTCTCTCTCTCTCTCTCTCTTTCTCCCTTTCTACCGTTCCTCGCGACGTGTACCCTCGTTCGCCAGCGTGTCCAGCGGTTGTGCGTGTCCTTCCAGCTGGAGGTTTGGAGAAACGACCGTGCAGGATAGTTGACTCACCGGGGCCTTGTTATCCGACGCGTGCTTTCGGCCCCCTTTACCCGACGGTCCTCCGACACGGCTAACTACGACCGAGTTTTGCGTACGGGTCGTCTGCGGTTCGTCGTCCCGGGCGAAGCTCTGAAACCGCCGGGCCTCCAGTGGCACTGCCCGCGCCCGCCCGGGGATTCCGCGCAGGCGTGCTCTTTCTCCTCTACTCTGACGATCAGTCAGTCTCCTCCTTCCTCCAGGCCTCCGACTCTTGCTCTGTCCTCCTCCGATCTTACCCCTTTCTCCTTCTCGGTCTTCCTCCCCCCCCCTCCCCTCCCTACGCGATTACCACTACAACCGCTCCCACCACCACTACCACTATCCTCCACCCGGTGTCGTCGTCGCCGGCGTCGTCGTCGACGTCGACCGTCGTTGTGTCGTCGTCACCACCACCACCGCCAATGCCGCTGCCGCTACTGCCGCCGCTGCCGCTCACAGTGCTACTACCACCGATGTGGTGGTCGCTGCCGCTACTGCCGCCGCGCCGTGACGCGCCGTTCTCGTTCCTACGGCGTCTTCTACGCCTCTTGCTCTTTCAGCCCGCGATGCCTCTCGTCCATCCCCCTGAACAAATTTTACGCTTCTCACAATGTTAACCTCCGTATCCCCTGTCGGGTTTGACCGAGACGGTACACCGGGCTGGAAAGTGGCCGAGCCCTCCTTGTTGGCCTTCTTTTCCTGGCCCGAGAGAGGATTTGTAAATTTGCGGTCCGACCGATTGACGAGGAGTGGTTTAATTAGCCGGGGGTCTGGGCTTAAACGAATTCGGGACGATTGGAATCGACGACGGCCAGTCCCATCTCCTTTCCGGAGTCTTTTAATCAGCTTTCCCTTTGACTCCGGTCTCCTTCGGTGTTTACGATTCTTGATTCAGCCGTCTGATTACTGTTCCCGGCGCTTTTAATACCGCCGCCGCTTTCCCCCGGCTCTCGCCCGTTGCTTTCCGACTCCTCCTTCGTTTCCGAGAAGTCTACAATTTCTTCCGTTTACTCGCGTTCCCTCGTTTCCTCGTTTCCTATGGTTTTAAGTTTGCATTAGGGAGCACGAAATTGCGGTCGGATAGCCGGCGCAGTTGGGATTCTATTTTTCCGAAAATATCCCGCGTCTAAGGGAGACGCTGGCATTCGTCTCGTTTCTTCGCCCCCCTCTTCTTTCTTTTTTTATCTTTATTTCGCCTGAAGATTATCTGGCGGACGGCTTTCGCTGGTGAGCGTAACGAATCCTCCTTGGGACACTTTCGACCTATTTTCGTGGTGTCGCGCTGTCGTTTCCCTTTTCTCCCGTTCCTCTTCTTCTTTCGCGATTACCATACGCCCCGTTATTTTTTTTTACCGTCCCTCCCTCCCTCCCTCTTTCTCTCTCCCCCGTCGTTTTCGGGTCGCTTGCAATTATTGCATTTTTTCTTGTGCCGCTGGCCCGATAGCGTGCTCCACCGCCGTAGATTGCCGAGGTATAGCCGCGACGTTAATCTTATTCAACGAGAACCGGATTCGGCCAGCGGAATTAGAGATACCTCGCTAACGGAATTAATTGATCTTCATCGATTAGAATTGGAGGGTACATACGTTTAAGTCGGTCGTGATTGATGGCGGGTCTTTCCCAGAGAGCGGGCAGCTCGAATTAATTTCAACGTAATAAAAGTCGGACTTCGTTCTTCCATCCTTTCGCCTTCAATTACGCGCAGGCTCTTGGTCAATCTTGCCCTCCTCTACTTCTTTTTCTCTTCCACTCGTGTCGTTCTCTCCCGTCCCTCTTTGTAGGCTCTGTTCGTTGCACGTTATCTGGTGCAAGTCTGTTCGCACTCAAAGCTTTTTCTCAAAAGCACACCGAGGGAGGGAGAGGGACTTTGCCGGGCCGGCAGCCTTATCGCTACGCTCCGCCATCGTAGGTTTATTTAGTCCCGAGTTTAATTATGACAAATATTACTCGAGTTCAGCATCTTGAGCGCTTCTCTTTACCCGGTTTCTCTCCCGTAAGCCCGGATTTTCTTTTTTTTGTCGCGGACAAATTGTGTGTCCTTTACGGCGTTAACCTTATTCTCGGGGGACCGAACTGCTACGGGCTCATATTTCCTCGTAAAAAAAGTACTTTCCTCTTCGTCTTTTCTCTCCCTCCCTTCTCCATTCGTGTCCTTTGCTCGGCGAAACATATTTTAAAACGTCCCCCGGTAAAGCAACGCTGACGCGTATTCTCGCGAGAATGAAATATGCAACGTTGTATTACATTCCACTCGTTACACGCGCGAAACACGGAGACGCGTTAATTGCTCGTCGCTGGACAGCTTTCGTTTCGAACATCTTCATCATACCGGTGTCCTGTACTAACGCAGCCCGGAGTACAATGTTTGGGCTCGGTTTGCACTTTACTCGCGGTTTTCCGCTTCAATGTTCTGCCGCGGATCATCCCCCATTGTCCAGGGATAATTCTGTGTACACCGCGTGGTTAACTTATCCGCATATCTACCGGGAGAACTATCTTACCCAAAAGATAAACATCTACCTCAGCCTTGTATAAAAGCAGCACACTACAGGGCACCGAGGGCTGATGTTAATCCGACTGACAAGAGAGCTGGTCCCATTAGGTCCGTGGCTTGAAAAAAGAGTCGCGCAACCCCGTTTCTTCAAACTTTCTTCCTCACTTTCATTGTCGTCGCCCGGGCACCCCTTTATTTTTTTTTTACAACCATCCTCTGCCTCCGCCGCTGCCCGCCTCGCCCATTTCAGGCAATCCGCAATCTTTTGTGGCTCGACGAAATTTTACACCCCTTTCATCTCGACTGGCTGAGTTGCAATTATTCGTGGAGAAAGAACAATTGGTTTCTGCAGATCGTGGTGCGGCAACTCGTGTGGCAGATTAACGTACCCTTCGAGATTTCTGTTTGCCCCTTTCCCTTTAGAAATACTTGCCGTCGCACCGTGCTCAAGTATTCCGAACAAAAGGGAATAGCACCACTGACTTCTTACAAGCATACGTATCCACGCACCTACGATTCTCTCGGCCAAATATATTCGCGAGAAAAATTACTGCGGCCACGTAAAAAGAAAAACCGGGAAAAATGAATCGTCGACGAAGCAGAAAATAGTCACGTGTAAACGGGCTAGAGCATACACATTGTTTACTTTAAATTATCAGCTATTAGCGGAACCGAACGTTTGCGTACGTTTCTCGGCAAACCGAGCGCAATTTTTTATCAAACGTTTACGCGAAGATTACGATAATGCACGGATCCTTGTGTACGCGAAGCGGAGCGAACCTGCGATTTGTTCGACGCCAGACTGCAAACATTTCGGCAAAAATGGATCAATCAACATTTACCTTCAGATCGTTCCGAGCTTCCCTTCCCAGGGCTGCTCGGCTGGCCGCCACCCTTCCAGCGGGGGTAGTCTGGCGGCGACATTAACTTTCTAGCTACGACGGAGACCGTTCGATCAGAATTCGTAATTTTGAATAATCGACGACAGAGGAGAGGTCCTCTGTTCGCCCCGGGAAAATTTAGAGCTGGTGTCCCGAATATGTAAGCTCTTTCGCCCCGTTTCCTTCGACGCGGCCCGTCCAGATTAACCTTCATCGTCGGAAGTAAGTTTTCGAATCTCGGTTAAGTTTCCAACGGCGAGGAATTTGCATGGCGCGGTAGACTGGCATTTGGTAAATTACAGAACTTTTCTCCTCCGCTGATCTGCCGCTATCTCCGTCTAGCACCCTCTCTCCGCTCGCCTCTTCTCTATATCGATCCGTTCCCTTCTTATTCTTTCGCCGGACGTCGTCGTGCTTTTCATTTTTCTCCCTCCTTTTTCACTTTCTTCTCCTATGTCTATTCTTTCGCCCATCTTTCTTTGCTCGCAAACTGTACACAAGTCTCCCGGGGTCTGCAACTTTGTTACTCATTGTCAGTAGCACCTCGCGTGTCGTGACCCCGGAGTCTGATGAACCCCTCAGACACCCATCAGCGATATCGACGAGGGCTTCCCATCGACTATCATTATACACATCTTTATGTCTACCTCATGAATTCAAGAAATCACCATCCTCTTCCCGCTCGTCGTTCCCTCCGCCGTTTCTTTCTACTTATCAACATTCTGCTTTCGTTTTTCATTTCTCGTTCACGTCCCTTCATTCCATAGACGCCGTCACTTGCTCCCCTCCGTTCGAGCAATTTGCGTTATCCATAGCGGGGAATCTGTTCCCTGGAGCAACGCACCGACGTCGCTAACCTTATGGAAAGATCAGGCACCGTCGAATTCTCCTCTGCGAGTGGTAGCCCGGTGTAAAGAGAGAGAGAAAAAAAAAGTACGAAGCGATGGAAAAATGGAGGCCAACCGGCCCATTCGCAATCGAGGTCGCCTGTGCCGTCTCCTCACCTCCAGACGACCTACGGATGCGTCGCCGTTCCGCTGGAAAATCTTTCGCTTTTCAGGACGTCTCGAGCCGCAGACGCGTTAAACCAACGACTAGAAGATTCCTCCGCGAAAGGCTCGGCAGCATCGCGGGACGCATCGATAAAGATAAAGTTTGCCAGACGATAAAGTTCCGCCGTGACAAAAACGCCCCGCTCGCTACGGCCGGGGCTATTCATTCTCTCCGCGAGGGTTGCTTCTCGTGCTTTTTAAATGCACGAGGGGCGCGCCATCGCCCCGTGCCCCCCCTCTCCCGACAAGGGAAAATATTAATATTCCCGCCCAGGGAACGCAGAATATGGAGATTCATCCGTGTAGTAGATTGCTTTACTTAATTGCACTCTCATTCGCGCGTATCTAGGTGGTAACAGGGCATTAAAAATATTGGGTCAAGGGATATTGTACGGGTTCGTAGGCTGGGGTCGCCTCGAGGCGTTTCCACGCTCGGGTAACGGGGTAGAGCGTCTTTTCGCGTGTCACCAGGCTGAAAGTTGAGTGGTTATCAAAGATCGTGTAGCAGGAGTGAAAGGAAACGAACATTTAGACAGAGGAATTCAACGTGAGAGGGTAGGACCGTGCCAGACACGACATTCCACGCTCCCGTTTTTACCACTTTCCGCTGTACACGCAAGTGTCTGCCGCGTTGTAGGGCGCCGTCGAGCAGCCAGCCCGAAATTCTATCCTTCAGCGACACACGCGCCGGTTAAATTGTGGAACCGAGACGAAGCGTCGGCGGAGCCGAATATTCGCTACGCGGTTTCGCGGCTTTCCAACTCCCCTACGCCGTAGCTGCGCGTGAATGATTTCTAGCTACCCTTTGCACCTCCCATCCGCGTGGCGAGGGACGAAACACCGTCGCCGTTCAATGACGCGGGGGATATTCTATTTCGACGCCGGAAACTTCTGTTCGAGTAGTCGTAACGCGGCGTTCCAACCCGGGAGTTCTTAAGTGCGGATGAAAACTACCCCCGCCGCGGAACGAGGGGACGGAGGGCGGTGGGGCGCTGGGGATGGGAAAGAGATGAGGGAAAAAAATGGATTCTCGCGATGCGAGAATATAAACGTCGCACGCAGCTGCAGGTGCATCAGACTTATTTCTCGCCGCGTACCCTTCGCGAGCGGGCGAAGGGGGGAGGGTTGGGCGAAAGGGGCGAGTCTCTTCTGCTTGCTTTTCGCGCGTCTGCCTCTCCACTCCGGCTCGGCGAATTTCTTCCGCTCCCAGGAACGTCTCGCCGATTGATAACACCGTCGCCAGCGACGGAAATATTCTTGTACGTTTATGGCTCATGCATATGTAAAATTTCAATGTCGCTCCGCCCCCTCGACTCGACCCCACCGCCGGCTGAGGGGGAGGGGGGGATATATCCGCGTCGTAAAAACTGTGCCGTCTGTTTTTACTGTTATACTCGCGTGGAAAGAGTTCCTGCACGGTTACAGAATTTACATCATAAATAAGGCATCTTCAATGGCAAAAGAATTTTTATACTTCCCCTCGAGATCGTAAAGTTGCCCAGGATGACGGGGACACGGCCAACGAATGGACCCCGTCTTTTTGTCCTCGCGTTCGGCGATCCTCGCGAACGAATCCTTTATGATAATTCGTTGCTGAATAAGCGGACCGCTGGCCTCTTTTCTATGCTTGTTTTTCGCGACGCTACTAATCCGTCGATCCACGCGGTGATTACTTTTTATCGCGATCTCAAATCTCTCGGATTTATTGGCAGATGCGATGCTTCGGGTTCATTTGAAATTCTACCAGCGTCGGGTGTCTCGGTGCGTCGCGCAATCGAGCGACTCAATTTCCAGTTAATTTGTGCAGAATGCAACTGTAGTCTCCCTTGTCACGTGGCATTACTCGTGACGACGCAAGGCGGCACGCGTCCGAAAACGTTAACGTCCCACCATTTCGGTCTGTCGCGCGGACTAAATGGATCCTAGGCTTTACTTTCCGTTAATGTCGCCGCGATCAACCTGCCGCGAATTGAAATGTTAGGAATTAAACAGTACCGCGGCAAGAAATATAGAACGACAACGGCGTTATAAATTCAATCGAACCGAGCGGTTATTTCAATGCAATTTAGATGCCTGATATTCAAACGTGCGTCATCGTCGAAAAGGTAACGCTGAGCTGGATATCGTAAACAGAATGATCATTGAATTATCGAGAAAGATATCAAGTGAAAGAGGCGATGATAGATTACCGCCATCAGAAGTCGTGACTAAGCGTTTAGCGAAATTTTCATAGAGGATCCGCTGGTTGAACGGCAGGTCGGTAAGGTGATCGCGAAAGGATTTTCAACGGAATATTTTACCCCTGCGAAGGGCCTGCCATCGAGAACCGCAAATGCGAAGATTCCATCCCAGATAATCGTCGGTGTTTCCCCGAAAGCAAACAGCTTCTTCAGCTTATTGCTAATCTTCAAAAAACTAAACACTTTTCGCTGCTTCGGGAAAGTTGAGCTACTAACGTTACTAAATTAACAGTTTCCTGGGTTGAACGGTGCTACCGGGGAGCCATTAATCGGCGGATTAAACCCAATAATTCGATAGGGCGAGCAATTGTCGTTCGCTTTATGACGGCTGGGTCTAGTTTTCGGGCGAATCGTCGCGCCGCCTCTTCCATCCGGGACGGATAATTAAGAACGTTACGGGAACATACGTGATGCCGGAGTAATTGGATGCCGCGTGACAGGGTGAATGTTTTGATGCAGTCGTTCCAGCCCCCGTTCACCCCCGTCGTGCCCCTGTTCTCCGACGGCAGCGTCCCGCCACGTCGCCTATCCATTTCCGTGGAAAGTTAATTTGTAGAAACCCGGTGAAACACGTAGAATAAATACGCCCTTCCGCTTAACGTGCCGGTCATGCAGCCACGCTATATCAGTCTCGTTTGTCATGCACGAAGCAACAGCAACGACGTTATCGCGCCCGCGATTAATATCCCTTGACAAATCGGGGGAATGGGATGGGAAAGCCGGTACGGCCGTGCCATCGAGGAAGGGAAAAAGATTTTGGGAATAGATTATTGTTTCGGCCTTGTTCAATTATTGATGGGGAAGAATCAGGGAAGTTCGTGATGTACCGCCACATTTCTTATTCCAAGGGGCTATCGACGTATTCGCCGCGTGTTTGCTACGACCATCGATTTTGTAATTATCGTCGGACATTATCAGTGGACTGTGATTAGTGATCGTACATTAGGCAATCGGCGTTCTTGGTTCGGAGTTTCTTGGGTAGGTTGGGTCGAATCAAAGCGACTTCTTAGCTGGTGCCAGCGCGGGGCACATTGCGATGGAGCAATTCCACGGAATTCCTCCCTCCAGAAACGTCATAGCGGATTTCGAGCGCGTCATCCTCGAATTCACGCCTTTTCACAATCGCTTGTTCCCCGGCAAGGGGCCGCACACGTCCTATGTACGTGTCCAAATTCAATCGATTCGACACCCACCCACGCCCGACCTTTTATTTCCCCGTTCGGCATCCAATCAAAAAGCACTCTGTCAGAGCTCCCTTTTGGAGTTGAATTCCTCGTGACCGCCGCGGCCAGACAATTAACGCACAGTCGTTAGAAAGCAGCCTCGGTGGCCTCGATATCCGACTTCCCGGGCTGTTTCTCCGGCGCTGCTTCGGCAGGCCGGCCACCCTCGCCCCCTCCCTCCCCGCCCTCACCCTTTATCCCCTATTGTAGTTATTTTTCCAGCGCTGAAAATGTCGCTGGTATGCCTGGTAAAGCAAACAATCGGGTCACTGTTACGACGCGTTTGTTGACGAGGGACAAGCGGCAGAAACAAAAAAAGGAAGAAAGGACGCGCAGGAAGCGAGCAAAGAGGAGGTCGCGGGGAAACGGCGAAAGAGAAAGGCAGCTAGAGGAGAAAAGGCGGCTGGCGGGGCGGGGGATGGTCGGGGGGGCGAACCATGGTGGCAGAAAAGGAAGAGACCGAGAAGCGAGAGGAGCAAAGATTCAAAGCGGCCGGAGCCTTTTGGTAGAACCATTCTAATTGGGGCAGATGTTAATTAAGGCGCGCTTAGGCGAAGACGACGAGACGGCGACGATGTGGACGGGACTTTGTTCGCGAAAATAATGATCTTCCCATTATCCGGCACTGCCGTCTGTCCTCCCTTAACCATTGTCCCCTTCATCGTTCGCGTTATCGTCTTTATTGTTCCCTTCGATGCGAGTCCCTCTCTTTTCCCGCCTTTTCTTTTATTCCCGCCCCCGCGTCTGCCGTCGCGAATGAACCCGCGACGGCTAAACGACGGGGTCCATTGGGGAAGGAAGATTCATCGGGACACGCGGGATCCTAATTTTTTCGTTCCCCGGCGAGATTAAGTGGCCCGGGTAATTTAAGTTCGGTTCCAAGTAGCAGAAGTATTACCCGAAAACGATCCTGGTTCGCGTGGTGTACCTACCTCGCTGACGCTAACGCTGCTTCGCGGTAGTTTCGATGACTAAAAACTGACCGAAAACCTCTGATCACCTTGGCTGGCTCATGCCTCTAATGTTTTGGTGCCCTAAACTCTCTGACACCGTACGCTGCAGCGTGGCGTCGGCTTCGCCCCCGTAAATTCCCTAATGACTGTAAGAAACCGCATTGTCCGTTCGGACTGAACGGACAGCCTCTTCGGGCCTAGCGTCCATTCGTCAGCGAAACAAAGCCCAGGATGGACATGGTGCACCATCATCGCAGGCGGAAAGGAAATTACCAAGCGGCCCGTTCGAGGCGCGGGCACACCTGCGTCTCGGGCAGCCAAGGGGCGACGATAAACCGCACAGGCATTTGTCCTCGCGGCCCGTTCATCTCGCATTACCGCAAATTAATTTACAACTTCCCTTCGGTTAATATCAGCGATGGGCCTGCGTGCGATAGACCGATAAAGTCACCGGCAATTGGATGACGTACAAACGCGCACTTCAACAAGTGTCATTCGATCTAAAGCAGCTCGGTCGAGCGGATCTAACGTCGTGGCTGTCGTCGACGGTGCCGTTGTCGTCATTGCGCCCATCCGTCATCGGGATAATACGATTCGATTAGAAATATCGCTAACGACGTCGCGAGGCTCCCAGCCAGGCGAGGGAGCGCGTCGCCCCGGATGATTAATGAAAGCTCGGCCCGGCAACCCCCCTCTGCGTCGCCCGCGTCGCTCTCTTACCTCCTTTGATGGATGAAACTTCTCGACCTGCGTGGAAAATACAATTTCAGTGTTCGCGCTCTCGTGATACCTGACGATTTAACGAGACGCCCGGCCGGGCTCGCGTCCCTTTTCTTTCTTTTCTACAGCAGCCTCAACGCCATCATCATTAACACTCGCTGGCGCGTGTACACACTGAACCGCGTGTGCACACGAGGTCCCGAGACAGACGACGCGATATTATATGCGGTGTAATTAACGAGAGTCCCGACGCTTGCCCTACGATTCCGTTTGTCCTCTTTCCAGCGCCCCGTCTTTTCGCGCTTTCACTCGCCGCCCTTCCCTCTTTTCCGCCGACAGGCGACTCCCCCGCCCTTTCCCCACCGACGCCCCGCCGCCGCCGCCGCTGTATCCTCGTTTTCGGCCCCCGGGAGCGCTCGCGATTTTATTTCACCGCCGAGAGGGTCGAGAGGGCCGAGTGGCCGGTAATTGAACGCGATTGCGATGTATTTTCCTCGATATCGATTACCGCCCCGAGCGACTTTAGAATTTATCCTTGAACCAGTTCCGTGCCTACCCACCCCACCCTCCCACGCCCATCCCACTGTTCCACGTGTTCGCGTTAATGAACGCCCTTTCTGGGCGACGCGTTCGATCCGAACGTTCGGCGTGTTGTCGCAGTCGCTCGTGTAACCTCCTTTGCGCGTCGTGCACTTCAAAGACAATGATCCACGCGATACGCTTGTGTACTTTCCACGGACAATGAGCGTTTTGCCCGGGGACCATCGGTGGCTGGAGAATTTCGAGGGGAACCGCGGCATTACTTGTTCAAGTATCGCAAACATTCGATCGAATTTCCGGCGCGACAGCCCCGAGCTATTTCCTTCCGACTGACCACGGTTCTAAGAGGGCGCGCTAAATCATCTCCATTCAATCCACGCAGTTACAAGACACTCGAGCCGTCGCGGAACGAAAATACAGAGACACTCGCAGCGTTTTCATGCGCGTAATAAAAACTAAATGGCGCCGGGAAAGGCAGATTCTTCAAGCCCTAACGGCTCTCAAAAGCTTGCCTCGCTCCTCGACGCTGGGCCCTGCAAATTAGGTCGCGCGTTCATTCAAATTCCAAGGCGCGATCAAACCGTCGCTTTTTCACCGCCATAGCCGAGACCCGTTTGGTAACGAGACTATTTCCCTATTTATCTGCGCTCACGTTCATCCTGCCCCGAGCTTCTGTCACGCTTCCTTGCCTCGCGCCTCGTCCCACCCCCGTCGGCGTAGCCCGTTTGCAGAAGTACTTACACGGTCTGGGGGCCGAGTCGAGTAACCGTGGGGACGCTAGGGGGTTGTAGCGAGCCGGAGAAGCTTCTCGCGGGGCAACGGGGGCGTGATAAATTTCTCGGCTGTCAGACGGGGGGTGCGTGATTAATCGCGGCATATCGCGACGTAACCGGGTGTCCACGTCGAGAGGGATGATCGCGGGGGCTTCCCGACTTTTCGGATTCGTTTGTCGTTCCGTTTGGGACCGGCCGATTATTCGGCGTAGCTCTTAATTACACCGCGGCACGCGAGCCCCTCGTTACGGCCACGTGCGCCGCGCTATCCCTGCGCGCACCGGCGGAACTGTCCTGTCCCCGGGACACGCTGGTGGCTCGGCCGTCGTCGTTCCCGTTAAAATTCCTGTCGTCCCGATGGCTGAAAGACCGCACTTAAACACCGTGAAAGATTAAAGCCGTTTGCCTCGCGGACGACCGCTCTCGCGATGACCATTATCGGCCTGCTCCTGGCAGCGGTGCGTGCCAGAGTTTTGCGGGCTTTGTTGCGGTATCGATGTTCGCGGCCCATTGAAACGCGAAAGTCGACCGGTGGCTCGATAACGGACCCGTGGCGGCCACGATTTAACATTTATTGTTGCATCGAATGGAAAGAATTTCACCGGCTAGGTGTTGCCGCACGGGTAGGGAGGATGAAATTGTAATTGAACAGCGGGGATGAGAACGTTTTGAAATAGTAGGTATCTGGATCAGATTGGCTTGTGTATTTTACTTGAAATCTGGGAATAGCAACTAGCGACGTGTCCGTACTCTACCGTCCCGTGGCATTTTAATTGTTGCTTGCACTTGCTCTGTACTCGCCAGAGCATCGATAATTTGTACCATACTGTCCTTTGTATTAGTACTCCGTGTAGAATCACACTCAAAGCAGCTTCGTTAGCTAGCATCTGTAATTCACGGCTGACCGTCGTGAAAAGACTCTGTAGCCTGATCCGTTCACAAAGAGTGTCCCTTCGACCGATTACGTTCGTTCTAATTTTAGCGCCGGCAGGCCGCAATTACGTCGATTTTGTTAAAATATTGATCGAGCCGCGGGGACAGTCAGTCACCGTGGAGAATTGCGAATAACAAAGGGCCGGCCCATTCGCGCCGTAACAAGGGCACGCTGAAAATTGCATAAATTCCGCCGTAACAGTCAGTCGAGATGCAAAAGTTTTTCACTGTTACACGAAGTTACACCGCGCCGCGGCATTACCGGCACTCGAAGAGCCCTGGCCTGTGACGCACATCGAAATCGCTAAACAAGAGCTCTAGCGAAACCTTGTCGGTTCCATCGGTCGCCGGTTTCGGTGCTGTTCGTTAAATATGCTACTCAAAATGCCTGTGACAAGTGGAAGTTATAGATGATTAAGTGGAGGCATATTGTTTTGATTTAATTGGCGGCGAAGCTTGTTTGCTGATGGCTCCGCGCCGTGGAAACAATAACGTGTCAAAATCAGACCGACGCGAGCGAAATATAATAAACTATTATACGAATGAATGAATTTCTCCGCAACAAAAGTCCGCGACACTGCTGTGCCTCTAAATCCTCGTTTACTCCAATTTGTCATCCAAAGTATCAGCATTACGCGTCGCACAATAGTAACAGTCGAGTCGTCCATGGTTTATGTAGCGGAACGCAAGTAGTATAAGTCAACCAGTAGTACGAGTCGCCAGTGGTCAGACGTGTGTCGTAGCAGAAAATTGCGTAACAGCTCATCGCTAAGAGCGTCCCTTTAATATTTACCGACACAATATTTTGCATCCTCTAGCTTCAATTTAAAATTGATACAACAGAAGTTTGCTCGCCACATAAAAACCCGTAATCCATGAGAAAACAATCCCATCGAGTAATTGATTTTTTTTCCTGCTTTTTAATTCCCTCGTTATACATGCGTGAACTTTAATTTTAATAATAGGATTTCAATCGTCGAACGTTTATCCTCGTGCACGACGATTAAATTACACAAATTCCGATTCAATTTGCATGAGGAGGGAAATCGATCATTATTGGCTCCGATAAATACCGCCTCGAGTATGGAAAGGGCTTCCGCGAGGGCTCGCGTCGTTTTTCTCGAGCCGCGCCGATAAAATCGTAGATGTGCGCCCGTTTAATGCGTATTAACAAGGCTTTCCAGCGAGTCTATAAACTGGTGTAGGTAATGGAGCGGGATAGTTACATCTCCAGTGATATATACTACGCAAGCCACAATAATAGACGACATATAGAGTAGTAGTAGTACGCGATCTACGCTATGTATCGAGGTCGACAGTAAGGGGTTAAAGTCATTTCGGTAGTATTCCTGTATACACGATTCAATTCAGTGACCGTATATCTCAAGATCGTATGCATAAATACGTATCTAGACGTACACGTGTATACAGAGAGATACATAGATACCGTTCGTGTCTATTTATTTCAACGACTCTGTGCTTCGGTGAAAGTAACATTGTGTTCTCGGAATAAAATTTATATATCAATTTCAAATATTTATCGCTTAAGATGCGCATCTAAACTACTAGTTCTCGACAGGACAATCACGACTTATGGGATCGGATCACTTAAGGTAAATCTCACTGTTTCAAGTTCATCGGTGCGAGGCTCCGAGATCCCAGACAGACTTATTCGCATTAGGAATCTCATGAATAATTCCTTCTGTTTCGGTTAAGGACCAGTTTAATAAAACACCGTGCCGCGGTGAATGTGCCTTTGTGCTCGTTATATAACACGATGTTACAGGCA
This sequence comes from Andrena flavipes, assembly GCA_963971345.1. Classification (NCBI taxonomy): domain Eukaryota; kingdom Metazoa; phylum Arthropoda; class Insecta; order Hymenoptera; family Andrenidae; genus Andrena; species Andrena flavipes. Next base: position 3,320,001 of record OZ020482.1, read on the forward strand.
ATTGAGAGCAAATGTACCGTTTTTGATTTAACGGATCGTAAATCGTGTTTACCTGGCCGTCCAATAGTCCCAAGGCGAGGCGACTGTACGAGATACATCGGTCTACTCTTTCCTCGGTCGCCACTAGAATCGTTTCTTTTAAGAAATTAAACCTCAAGTATCACGCTCGTACCTTTCCCGAGCGTGGCCGCGTAGAAAGTAGGGTTTATAAAATTCCAGCAATTTTCTAGAAGCTCTCTCTTAACCTTCCAATCTTTCTGATCCCATTTGCAATGCTACATACATTTCGTTAAAACGTGGTTCTATTAAATCTTGGCCGGAATGAATGCACGTAGCCATCTTTGGATTTCGATTTCGTTACTCTTCCCGGCTATATACAAACGAAGTTTCCGCGCGTCATCTTTCGGTTTTCGCCGAGAATCTTACCAGGCTTCCGAAGTTCAGCGCAGCAATTGTGCCCGAGACGCGCAGGTTGCCCCGTGCGAAGCGTTTACAGCAGTCGTTCGCCCGAGAATCAACTACGTACGTGGTATAATTTGCCCGTGGTTCTTGGCTGGTTGAATCGGCGAAACTGTAAATTACTTTGAAAACAAGCTGAAACGCGGAACGCCGAACTCGCGGGGCCTGCTGCGCACGGAGAGACGGATGAAAGCCGGTGGCACCGCTGCGATGCAAATATTTCTAAGTGTTTGAACGGCGCGATAAGTAAAAGTAAATCGGATTACACGGAGGCATTCGTGAATGTTGGCCGCCCGCGGAGGAGGGGGCAGCGACCTGAATTCCCTAACTAACATCGCATGTAACGCGGCATCATTTATACACACCGCCACCCTTTTCGCCGCCCCCGCGATCCGTAGCGAGATAAATATCGCTGTAAACGTCCGATCTATCTGACGATAGGCTGATTTAATTAAAATCTTTATTAATTGCAGGTTTTACGCAACCTATCCGCGCCCGTATTATTTTCATATCGCGCGATCTTCTTGTACTCCCGTTGTTCGACGTCGTTCCGCGTCCCCGTGCGCGAAATGGGCCCGGCGGCTTTGTCATTTCTTGTCCCAGGAGTTCCACGATTCGTGGAAAAGAGAAACAGGACCATGGGGAGCGATGACGAGCCATAGGAAAGGATACGACTGAATTTTTCCCTTAGATCGACTAGGGGGAACGCGAGACGCTAAGGGTGAAATTCAGGTAGGGGCTATTATTGGTAACTGACGATTCACAGTGAATGGTTCCGCGTAATTACGGTAATGGTGATGGGAAAACAAGAAGCCTTGATTGTATTCGTGGAAATTCACGAGTGCGCAAGAAGCAAGGGCAGCTGCATGACAAACTGTAATAGCATTCAACGAAGGAATAACGTTCTGCGTACAAAAGACCTTTGTTATGAATCTGCATTCCCCAGTTTTTCCAGATTTTGCCTTGAGTTTTATTCGTTTTGATTGTGCGACGAGCCAGAAAAGCCAACGCATGATTCTTCCTCCTCCCGGCCGCGATATTCATGCGTCCCCTTTCACGACGTAATTTCCTTCCTGCATCATCTTTCCTATTGAGTCGCGTTCAGTCATCCGTCCGCAAAGAGTTCGCATTTCCTTGAAATATGGAATTATTAAAGCGTAATAGAGCGGCGCCACAATACAGGAGCACAGAGGGTTTATAATTAATTATTTTTTATCCCCGATGAGTCGATAGCGAATAAAGAAGAATCGTACAATCCTCAAATGAATCGTGCCCGTCCCCATGTTTTCCTACTTCCCTGTTCCCGTATCAGCGGGAGTCGTACACGTGGAATTTTTTACGATCGGATTGAATAATTAAGCACGCCGACGGGTATCGCTGTTTTCCTTTCCCGTCGGAGCAAAACGAGGCTTTATTAAACTTTAAATTGAAATCACGGACAATCTCATTGGGCGCGGCAACTTTTTTCCTCTCTTTGGAATTTCGCACGGTGTTTGGACAAAAACTGAATAACAATTTTGTCAAATCTGATTAACACCGTTGACTGGCGCGACGGTAACCGTGATTGCCTCTGCGCTGCGGCAACGTTTCGAAATCCAATCTAGTGTGAATTCCATATACGATTTGATGTATCCTTGCTTTTGCTCCGGGTAAAAAACTCCCATTCGGCAGGCGCTACGAGTGGAAGCTTCCTAATTAATTGAATCCTAAGAACGTCGAGCGTCGTTACAAAAAGGGGACCGGCAGTCGTGTTTGCTGCGTGTTTAGCTACTCCGTCTCTGGCATCCGTTTACGCGGGGACGCAAACAAATCGCTGCACACGATTCGCGGAACGAGTCGCCGGTGTGTGAACGTGTGCCTGAGGTGTGTTTTACACGTGCCAATGGAAATCAGGCGACTGAATCGAAATTGTAGCGACGGAGGAGGCTGACGCCGAAACAGATTGGGTTTAGTTGAGACGCGCATCGATCTGTCATTAAGCTAGAGCCAACGGGTTATCCCGGTACCGCGGTGTTAACTATCGTTTGAGGGGAACGCGTCGAGCACAAGCCCGACTATGTTTCGCGGAGGGAAGTTTCAACAAGGAAATTATTACCGTTACACTGCTACTTTGACGAGGAAGTTATTATTGCCAAACTGTATGTACGCGGTGTCGTACAATACGATAACGACAATTTCGCGCATCATGCAGCTAACAGTCGAATACCAACTTACTTCCGGACACATTTGGTCCCATGAATTGCCAGGATGTTACACGATGCGATTGGCAATTTGATATCTGACATAGTTTCGTAATTGCGAGCTCGCTAATCGAAGTGCTTTGATCGTTTAATCGTAGATTACAGATTTTATTGAAATTTTACGGTCCTTTAAGTACGTCGCTAGATTAGTTTAATTGGCTAATGACGAACGATGAATTTCTCTTTAGGAACCTATTTATATTATAGTTTGCAACTTTAATTATTCCACAATGTTCGCTAACGAGCCTGCCTGTTTATTAAACTATATCATTGCAACGTTTGTTACATTCACGCATATTAAATAGAGTTTAACAGCCACAATCGCGCGTAATTACAAGAATATTAGATAATACGGTAGACTAAGAAGTTAAATCGAATTTAAAAGCCATCTATGTTTCTACGTAATCACCAGCAATAATTGCGCGAATTGACATTAAATACTGTTTAAATTTCGCCTCAATTTCCACTGAATTCTCCCATCGTTATAACGCGAGATGTTAAATGGTACGTTAATGGTCCGTTGGTACACACATTGCTTGATATTTGCTGATACTTTTAACGCTTCGCAAAAAGAGAAAAGAGAACTCCACCGTCGGGGCACGTGCAACGGATCGAATAGTTAGTACAACGTCGGGACGCGCGTTAGGTTTAGTAGCTCGGCAAGATATACGTAGGATTAGACCTTTTCGACGGTAAGCCCGACGTCCAGCAATCAGATGTTCTGTTCTCACGCCCCAATCGCTAATCGCTCTCGTACTAATAGCGGAAAGCACTTGAAACCCCCCCCCACCCGTTTCCCCTACTTTTAACCCTCGCTGTTAAAATGAATCTAAAAAGGACCTTTTAACGTTCATTTTGCGAAGCCGTGTTGTCGAGCACTTTCAGCGGGAATCTCATTCAGGTGTTGCGCTTTTTATCGAATTTTTTCTTGCATTTGTCTTCGTTTGCTTCCTTGGCAGCGATAAACCCTCTGTAAAGAGTGGTGCATTGCTTGCAAACTGGGCTACCTAACGTGTTGCGGAACGAATAACTTTTCATGTAAATGCAGCTTGCTAAAAAGTACATAGTAGAATAATTCAGGGCTCCAGCAGCCCGCGATACTCGCTAAGAAGAGTAAAAAGACACTCAATTAGCGCAGATATGGAAACAAATTTCTCGGCTCGGTTAAATTGTATTTCGCCGTTTCAATTTTCCATGCGATTAAATGGCTTCCACTCTCAACATGTTGCGTATAAATAAAAAAGTGTAATAACCGTGCATAATGTACGAAGATTGTATTCGAATGTAAGGGCGATATGAGGAAAATGAATATAGAAAAAAGTTTTATATAGAATATACAAAATGTAGAAAAAGTTTTCAACAGCAGAGCCGTGTTAACAAGTATCTTTCATTTCTCTGAATGAACACTAAGGGTGAAAGGGAAAAAACCTGAAATTTTTATTCTATTGATGGACCATATAACTTTTCAGTAGTAGAAAAATATTTCATTTCATTTTCCTCTTCGCAGCAGTTAACATTAGCGTCTCCACGCGAGTTTCTTTATACTCCACGGTCATAAACGTCCCGCGGAAGTTTATACCTTTTTAAATCGTCCGCTAAAGTATAAACAATTTAGATTACCGTTCAGGACTATGAATAGCGGGGCTGGCGAGGCATGTTCTTTTCACGGAGATCTTGTTAAACTAGTAACAACTTTAATAACAATACTGCTGGAGGTTATAATGCACGTGCATCGAAATGCATGCAAACTAGGCTAGAATACAAATCAGACTCCGAGAAGTTCGGCGTAAAGTTTTAGAAGTTTGTCCCCGTGAATAAATAGCTCATCGAGTATCGCGGGATCGCGAATGAATGCACGGAGGCGACAGCGGTATTCAAAATGATATTACTGTTCGTTAAACTTCAGTGGAAGCATAATTTTTTCATCGAGCATCTCGATTACTACGGCCGAATCATTAATACATTAGAGAAATTTTTAACATCTCGATCTCTCGCTCTCTGATCTTGTGAAAAATACATACAAACCATTAAGCTTGATAAAACACTACGTCACGGCTCGGCATGGTCGAGAACATAACGCGCGGTGAAAAGTCCCACGAGACCCATTAAATTGTTTTCCCAACAACGAAATAAATTTTAACGCGCATGAAAAGTAAACACTCGCACGAATGGGTTCTCCACGTGTGCCCGAACGTAAAGCGGGAAAGTTGAACGACGCGTCCACTCGTATCGTCTGTATTAAATCTCTCCTTACGTTACGCTCTCGCGCGATCATTTGTCCAGCGCGGAACGAATTCGGGAAGGCTCTGACGAAATTAAAGCCACTTAAGCCAAGCTTGTTAGCGGAGCTACGCAGCGTGCGCCTCTGAACCACTTGTGAAAAATCAGGCCAAAGGTATGCAAATTCATGTGTTCGTAAAACACGCGAAGCTCGTCTCCGAAAGTTTCTGAGAATCTCCTTCGCGACGTTTCACCGCCACATTCGCGTTTCTCTGTGTTTCTTTTGCCAACCGAAAAAGGTAGTCCCTCCCGGCGTGGTTCCTCGTCGAATATCGTTGCGACTTCGTCGAGATAGACGATTCGCCCGTGACGCCTTTTCGATTCGCCGCCTTGCGAAGGATGAGAGGTGGAAGGGGGGAGAAAAAATTGGAAACGAAACGAGAGGAAGGGAAAGGAAAAGATACGAGCCTATCTCTTTCTTTCGGAGTGGATATCCAGGGCGAATCGACCCTTATCGTTTCGCGAATGGCCACCTGATCGAATTTACCCGAGATTGAAGCCGACCGGGCACGGTCGGCACGGGACTTCCGGTAATCCACTTTCCCTTAAACCGCAGCCACCCTTAAAGCAGGATAAATGGTTAGCGTGGAGAAACCGGAACCCCGAAGTAAATTCTCGAGAGTGCACCGCGGATTAGCTTTCGCGCTAACTACTTGTATTACAGGGAACAGCCCCGACGAAATTGGAATATATTCCCGTTCCGCCCACTCCGGTTTGACACGCTAAATATTCTATTTCGAACTTAACGCTGAACACAACGCGGCCGCGCTCGCGAACCGCAATTAATAATCCCCTTCCCAGACAGAGACGAATGCGTATCGTTATCTGCCGCGATGCTAAGCAGATCCGCAGATCTTTGGCTAAAACTTCCAACATTCCCATTCCCATGCGACGCGAGTTAGGGCGGAATAAGTTTTCAGTCCATAGAATATTTTCATTCCACTCTACTCTATCCTCTGATGCTCCGGCATACCATTCCATTCAGCACTCTTTTACTACGTGCTCCGTTATACGTTATACCACTACTGCCGGCATTATTTTACTTCACTCTACTGAGTTCCCTCGTTTATTCCGCTCCCCCTCTGTGGAGTCAGAATCCCGTCGGACAGAGGATTACGTTAACGTATATAAATATCGTAACTATCGTAAACACATCGTTTAAAAGCATCTCGCAAGTAACTTCGAGGGATGAAGCCGAGGTAGACACCACTTGGCACCGCGAATTGCCTAACTCTCTTATAATGCTGGGGGACGTAAAGCCGAATTTCCGCCAACGTCTCGCGCGCGATTCAGAAATAATGCCGGGAAGATTGAAATTCACGATGGGGATATTTTTGGTCCGAAATCAATGTGTTCGCGGAGCCCCGTCGGCAGCCGCAGAACGCGGAGCGCTAAATCCGTGCGACGTGCTGCAAGTTCGAGGGTACCTGGTACCTGATATGATTTCGCCGTGCCTGCGCGCTGCCTGGGAAAATGGAATTTCTCCCGTCTCATTTTCGTACGTAGGAACGTGCGTTCGCGGGGAACATTGGACTCGCTTCTGTCGACTCGAAATTTCGGATCCTCCCGGCGAGGAAATTCCTCGCCAAGGCGGCGTCTCGCTTCGGATTGGATCGAATTTCCTGGGCATAACGCAATCAATGCTTCAATTCCCCCTGGGTAATACGGAATGATTACTTTGCGCGATACTACGGGACGATATTTTATCGGCAATAATCGTTCGATATTTCATGCTTATTCCATTATAAATCCTGCCTTTCTCCTGGTAATTCGCTGCAATTTCTTAGACGTCAAGGAATCAAGCCATTCCTTTACTTGTTCTCTACACGTCCGGGGTAATTGCATTGACCCATTTCCGTAAGAGAGGAAATGGCAAATAAATATTCCTCCGTCGATCAAATCCGGACCCTTCGTAGCCGTCCGCCCAGGGAATCGGATTTCATAATTCCCTTCAAAAAAATTGAGCGTCGCGATGAAATTGTACCTCGAGCTCTCCCCGGGCGTAATCCCGGCTACGTATTCTCCGCAGACGTCTCCGCACGATACGCCGAGGAGGAATTAAGGGTGGAGGAAGAGAGAAAAGAAATCAAGGGGTGGATGTCGTGCAGGCATCTCGCGGTTAGGGACGGGAATTGAGTAATCAGCGACCGCCTGAATGCGTTTAACCAATTAAAAGTACCACCGCTGGTAATGAATCGAGATACTTATCCCAATTATGTCATTGACTCCGTATTATCCGGAAGTAATCACCCTATCTGTATCATCGGATGTAACTTCGTCCGACGAGGGAAAAAGAAGAAAGTGGCGGACCGGGGGGAGAAAAAAAGAACGCGGACGAGGGGGGGCTCGCAGGAAATCATTATTGCCTGCGATCACGCGAAGTTCACACTGCGTCGTGTGCTCGAACTCGCGCCCCCTCCCCCTCGTTCCGCGGGCTCAAAGAGGCGCTCACTTAACAACGCTTTCATCGAAAACGGCACGAACCGAGTGGCGGCAATTGAAGGAACGACGAACGGAAAAAATGGGGGGCTGAGGGCGATCCTGTTGGCGTACAATGTACGCCGGAGCATACATTTCGTGGGTGCACGCCAGTCCTCGTCGCCGTCGTCGTTCCGTCAACAATACCTACGCAATGCATCAGCAAATTAGAACGTTGCACGCCACGAACGCGCGCCCTTCATCCCCTAAAGGGTGTGCGCGCGGTTCGAATTAAATCCGCATAGAATTCGCCCTCGAGCGTCTCATATCCGCGATTGGATTTCACGCGGAATTTCATCTGGAATATTTTTCTGTTCCCAAGTTCCCGTTCGAAAAGGGGCCGAGGAATAATACTCGAGGCATCCCAGAAAACGCTTTTCAGCCAACTTTCTGGGACCGTGATCGACTAATAGAAAGGGTAAAAAGTGGCAGCGCGCAGTTAACAAGTAGCAGGTCACAGAAGACGATTCCTGGTAGAATGTTATCTGGGTTAAGAATGTATTCCCGTCGAATGAGACGTGAATGCAGCCGACAATGCAGAGTTTTCTGGGAAAATGCTAGGGCTCTGATGCGGGGATGTTTTCAGTGCTCGTAGCCGGGATTGCAATTTAGCCCTGGTAAGAATATTCTCCTTTGAATTAAGGGCGCTGATGTATTTCCATATCCTACGAATCTCGTGATCCTCCGAGACGTTGATGAACAAGCACTTCCGTAGAGTTCTGTTTACGAGGCACTCCAAAACGCCCGAAAAGGTTGGCGCAAACATATATTACATTTTACACACACCTTGTGCACGTACCAACCCAGATCCTCGGAACGGCGTGGATATTCTCTATCGTATTCCAGGGCTGCTTAATTAACAGACGCAGAGCGGCTGATGCGATTCGAGGTCGCTCTTCAAACCGGGAACCTTTATCGGCGAATGTAATTTTCAGAGCATAACGTTTCAAGAATGATATTAGTTATAGCCGTTTGTGAGCGTCTCACACAGAGAATCGCATTTTCAGGCGAGCAGCGTTCGAGCGTTCGCGGCCCGTGCGTCAGAGCTCCGCAAATATTGAAAAATATTCTTTTGTGCCGCGACGTGATAAATGTTTCAAAGACATACACCCCCGCGAAAGACTTATAACCGAAGGGAAGGAGGCGGAGGCGCTGTTGGAAAAATAAAGATACACGACAATCTCATTGAAACGGACGGTTTACCCGCGAAGCGAGGTCAATTAGTGCTGTTAGGAACGCGGGAGACCGCCTTGAATTCACGAATCGCTCGATCACGGGGGAATCGGCTATCGCGAGAGAGGGATCTGTCAATACCGGACTCGCCAATTACGGTGGAAATTAAGAACGGGCTGTATCGATTTTCCGATTCTACCCCCGTGGTATTAACGATGAACGATTTCACCTCGGTGGAAAGTGCTCCACTGTATCTTTCTCATTACTCAAGCAAAAGGGTATATAGGTCACAGACGTTCCCATTGTCCAGTTAGTTTACGTAGCTGCGCTTCCATCAGGATCGTGTTAAATGGATGAAGATTCCTGAACGAAATCGATTGTCACAAGGGTCCAGGAATACCGAAACAAATTGAATACCCGATAGTGCAAGTGTAACAGCTGACGCGCGCACAGATTAAACCATACGAAACGGAGGGCGTCGGTAGTTTCTTTTTAACAAACATTTAGTTCGCTTCCTCTTCCTGTCTGTTCCTTTCGTGGTGGAATAGCGAGACGCCATGCAACGTCACGTCGACGAGGGGGCGTTTTATTTCTGAATATTTTATTACTGAATATTTCATCGTTCGTGGTAGAGGTTTCACATTACTTTCCCATCGAGCCGATAATTTAATACCGGTAGCTAGCGCGCGGCCGTTTGCAAACTGGATTTAAAGGTTCCGAGACGGTCCGTAACGAGCGCGCAGCAGTAGCGCGGGCGAAATAGAGAAATCCTGGCCCGCGAAGGATGGGAACGAAAGAAAAGGAAAACCATTGACAGACCGTTATCGTGGAAAGTGACGGTGTTCTCGGCCACGACGCGCTGCGACGATGGATCGATAGCTAGAGGGGCCGTGCTTTATCGCCGCTGCCCCAGCAATCGTGTCGTTTCTAACGATATTCAGCTAAGATTCAGTAACATCTTCGTCTGCGATGCAAATGCGATGCAAGTGCTGGGTAAAAAGCTTCGTTCCCGGCTGGTGGCCCCGTTTTAGCGCGAGAACAATTACTGTTTGGCCCGATTCACCTCTACGTCGCTTTATTGCGCCAGCATTGCGATAGACAACGCGCCTCTAAAAACGTTCCGGTCCTCCCCGCGACCTTGTTTCCATTTCAACGGAGCCGAGCTCCCTGGAATCGAACCTCGTAACCCGCATGCAATAATCTCGGATAATTGCGGTGGAATGAGTTGTTAATGTCAGGCTGCGCCGCCCACGACATCGCAGCGAATTCATCGGTAACGGCGTTGTTGCATTACCCATGCGGAAGCAATTAAGGAACAAAGGCGATGAAAAACAGGATAACACGTGTCGTTGCCTGGAAGAAAGGGAAGCGCGAATCGTTAAACTGTGGCGGATGATGTTAGCCGTCTAGGTAGTACTCGCTGCGCAACGCCGAAAAGAGAAGCTTGGCTCGAACGAAATGTAACCGACAGAAACAGAAATGGCACCGTTTAAACAGAACTCGCAAAAAGCCGGCGCGCAACGACGCAAAAACAAATTTACACGAAAATTCATGAAACGCAGGAAATCCCCGGCATGCAGGAAATAAAAGAATCTTCGAACACCTGGTACATATTTGCATAAATGAAAAACTGGCAAAACTTCCTTCCTCCGTAACCGGCGAGATAATAAATTTCAACGAAGTCGTATAGATCGCCAGGAAGAAGAAGAAGAAGAAGACTAGGAGAGAAAAAAAAGAAGGATATTTCTACGGACACTTTTCCTAACTTCTCGGTCGATAAGTCACCCTTAAATTATTACGATCGTTCGGTTACAATTTTTGGGGAAACGTACGACACCGGCCGGGGAGAGGAACGTGTTCGCGTAATCCCTGCAAACACGGCAGGATTAAGCGCGCGAACGATATTCACGGTCTATAATAACAACCGGTAACGAAAATTAAACAAATATATATCGGCGAATACACGAATGTGCGGACAGATCGTGCTTGGAGTTTGGAGTCATCGCGATCGAAAAGTTGTAGCCAGGGGGACAACGGCATTAAAATGTTTGTCTGTGTGGCGAATACCGAGCGGAAGGATCGTTGAAAAAAATCATGCAGCTTCGTGCCGCATAAAATTAAGCCCCCCGTCCCCCGATGAAATTTAATCAGAATCCATAGGAAAATCATAAAAGTTTCGCTCTAACCTTAGTCATCCATTGCGGGGGGTGGGGCGGCGTGGACGAGAGAGACCGGATAAGTCTTCTCGGTTGCGCGATTCACAGGGTCGTAAATTTTGGCCGATGTCGTCCCGCCTTAAGTTTTCCCCAGAGCTAAGGAAGACGAGGTCCCTCGCTCGACGTAGAGCCGAGAACTCGAATTCATCGATCAGGCACTTTTCGCTGGAACTGCTTGGATCAAGGTGAAGTATCCTTCAGAGGGGAGAAAAAGTGGAAACTCTTTCCTTGCCGGAGCTCCCGGACGAAAGAGCCGGGGGGAAAGGGGCCAGCAGCCAAGTCGATAGCAAAAATGGAATGAATCGCATGGAAAGTGCTTGCTCGAAATCCGTAGTTCAGTCTTGAATGCATTCGAAATTTTGTTCGACATGCTCGATACCACCAAACACGCTTGGTAGCCAGACAAGGGATAGAGGCACGTAGCTTTCCTTTAAATTCACTGTTACTTTCTGTTTCCTTCGAATAACACGCTGAACAGCGTGGCGGATTATTTCTTTAAGCGAGCATCGGACGAAAGCTGTCGTCGATGAGACTCTTAGTATTTTTCTCAAGTTCTTCCCTGCACTTCTGGTGGCAGTGATTTGATCCGTGATCTTACAGCGATGCAAGCTATGCATTGTAAAGCAGTATTTACGGTAATACCTGTCGTCACCCACGCGGCTAAAAACATAACGGCAGCCCGTATCGCGCGAGGCTTCTGTAAATATTTGAAACTGTTCGCCATAAGGCGGAGTCCCTTCTGCGAGACGTGGCTGTGGACCGTCGCAAGCGACCGTGCGTAAAATCAACGTTTATGCGCTTTGACGCAGCCATCTTCCAGCCACTTTTGTCGGGAGAGACTTTTGCAAAAAGGGGGGGAAGAAAAACGAGAGAGAGAGAGAAGGAGATGATATATATATCTGGAGCAGGGATCCCGATGTCGCTGACAGGAACACCGCGTGCACGTGAAAACCTATCGTGGAAAACTTTCCCCTAGAATGGCCATCGTCCTGCCCCCCTCCTTTCGCTCGCGAAATAGTAAGTGACCACTTTGGAAACTCGTTATAACGCGAGATCCCTCGACTCCTTAAAAACGGAGGAGGCATTGTTCGTTAATATTCCAGTTGACTAGAGCGAGGACTAACCGAAGGGCGTTCGCGGTATAGTGACGGAAGGTTATTTAATCGCGGTTAGCGTGTCTCTCCTCTCCCATTCCCAAGCGTTATCGGCAATTTTCAACACGGACGATCATCGTAAATTTCGGCTAGATCACCGGCAGGTAGATGGGATAATTACGACCGCGATTTCTCCATTTTCCCAAGGCCGATGGCGGAATTTATTTTACCGAGTGCGCGAAGACACTTTAGAAGGCGAGGGGAAGATACGTTGGAATTTTATGCCTCGGGGAATGATGATGGGCTTACCTTGTTGATAGTCTTGATTCGATGGAGATGAGTGGCCGTTTCTGAGGCTGATCATTCGGAGTGTTCTATCGGTATACCCAGCTCCGCGTGGAAATCTATTTCCTTATTGTTAGATCAGAAATATGTCAGCATAACGTGAAAACTGACTGGCTTAATTGACAGGTTACTTGTTTTCCTATCTTCCAATGGAGTAGATTTATTAATACTCTCTGAGAAATTCATTTCTGTGCCAATAAACTGTAACTTCGAGTGCAAGATGACGCTCTTACACACAGCGAGGCCAGATGGATGAATATAAAATATAATTACACTCGTGACAACTTTAAGTACTATTTCCACTGTAAGTACACCACTATTTTCGTGTTTCTCTTTAATGAATTATCTCCTGGAACATAGAGAACATCGAAAAATGGTGTATTTTTAAATAGGACCGGATTCAATATTACCATCACATGGGATGAAAATATTTTGAAACCAGATGAGTCATGCATAAGGAACACCGGTCGATATTTAATCTCTCCCGACCTGCAGTAAAGTCCCGTAAGACTTCGAACGCTGGGACCACTGTCCACAACCCTGGTTCACGTTCGTCAATGGTGAAATAATTGAAAAGGGGACGGAGTAGATGCAAGTCCTGCTCCTTTCCACGCGATACATCGCCAAATAGCCACAATTTACAACCTATTGTACTATCAAAACTCTACCCAGTCGAGTGTACTTAAACCCAAGCCTCTTTGCGAACTTGGCAATGAAATCGCGGAAGATGTTTCTGCGGAAACAAGCAGGTGGACGAGCGATGTCCCTTTCCCAAGGTGCTCCGGGCCGAATGCAGCTTCCATCGACGGATCAATGAAATCCGAATAAGAGGCGGTATCCCAGAACAGCCTCTTCCGGCCTCTTTTCTTCGGCAGCGTCGTGCAAGAGATCGCGGCGACTGTTTCCCCTCGCGGTTGGAAGGAAAGAGAATGTAGGCCAGTTCGGTCGACCAACCAAGGATCTATCGGCTACATAAAACTGGACGAACCTGTGCGCCCGTCCCGCTTTCAACGCGAACGCCTTGTTACATATGAATGCGGCCTCGGTAAACACACCGGCGATAAGGTGGCACGTACGTTGGACATCCGTCCACGGAAAGGAAAAAGAAGGGATGCACGCGCAGGGGGTGGCGGGACGTGGCCGGGGCGGGCTGACAGGGGCTGCTAAGGAATAAACAGGGGGGGCAGGGGGATTATCGCGCGGTAGATAAACGGCGAGACGCGTGTCCAACGCTGTCCGCCGGGGGCTTATCAAATCTCGCGCTCCCCGTTATCGCACCGCGCAAGAACAAGTGCCACGGTTGCCAGCAGTTTGTATTCTTTCGCGTGGACACAGGCGGGTGGACAGCGAAATGCTGGCTGCGGTCTCGGACCCCCGTGTTTGCCTGAACTCCTGTTTGCACCGGGGAACGATAGGACGAATCGCGACACGCTTTGCTTCGTCCTGATGCGCTTACCCCGATCGAGGGATTACAGTGTATAGCAGAAAGTTGAGCCATTTGTGCGGCTGGAGCGGCGAGTGTTAAAATTCAACGATAAAGCCGTCCATCCACGATGCAAAGAGCATGTATCGTTGCTGGAAAGCAGGTTTCTGAATGGGATTCAAAATCGATTGTACGCGGCAGTTTATTCAACGTAGCTACCTATGCCTCGTGGCAACGATAGGATGAATCGCTACTCGCTGAGCTTTATTTTCCAACGATTACCGGGTTCACGGGGCTCCCAGTTAGCCGAACGAAGTCGAAACTTCGCAATAAAGAGTCTGTGTAGCGATTCATCGATATCGTGGCAAAGGAGAGGCTCCGCGCCGGGCTTTCGGGATCGTTTCGCTAATCGTTTAAATGCGTATCGATTCTCATTGAATAACGATCGCGGCTGGTGTATTCAGAACTAATTCCGGCCCGAAGAATAATGCAGCCGGCGCGACACGTAGGTAATTGCTCGGTGGGCGTTGATCAATGTTTTAAACAATAAACCAAGGGGATGTACGAGCGCGGACGATTGCACTGCACCGGGGCCAAATCCATTCGCGGAAATTTCACCGGTGATTATGCTTCATGAATTTCAATCCCGGCTCCAGATTAAGATCGCTCAAAATTGACCGAACAGCGCAATTGGCCGGATCGGCCAACTTTGCACGATTTGCGTATTTATGATGCGCATACCCAGTAATCCTCGCCCGACGCGCAACGCTGATGGCTAGAAGATTGACCTGACTGATCCTCTAAATTAAAGTGTGCGGTACGTCGAAAGCTGGGTATATCGTGATATCCAAGGTAAATTATTTAGAGATTGAAAGTGCCAACTTTTCCTCTACGAAGCAACGGAATACCGAAGTCTCTAATCGGGCGTGGGAAGTTTATTATTGCGAATATACAGACGCTCGTGCGTCGATTGTTCTTTAATTCGATTAAGAGCCCGCGTAAGAAGATTAGAATTTTAGATAGAAATGGAATTAAGTAAAACGGCAGATGCAGCGTTATTCGAGCGGTCCGGCGCGTATGAATCAAATGAAATAAGGGGGACGTGAATCGAGGCGCGGCAACGGATGTCCTTTCATAGTCACGGTGCCGTTCAAAAACTCGTGAAATACGATTCGCCGCGGTCAATGGCGATGCTGGCCGATATCGAAGAATCCCGAACTACGGCAGTTGGTCACTAAAGTCGCGGGAACGCCGATAAATCGGCCAATCTGGCAGCGGCCTCGTGGTACATCATGCCGGCTTCCACGATATTTCCTAGGAAAATCGGTGGCACTTGAATGTCCGTTCGACTTTGCGCGAGCACCGACGTACGCCCACTTGGCCGCGGCCCCAAACAGACAGAACTTTCCGCGCGTCACTCTTAATAGTGCTATTTATTGCGGTAATAACCGGTACCCACCAGCGCAGCCGCTTCCGTTGCTACAGCGTACGTCCGGGCGTAAGAGGAATATCGCTGGAATCCTCTTATCTTTTCGAGTGCTTACGAACGGCGCCCTTATATTAACACCGCTGCCCGTATACCAGTGGAGAAAGTTTAACGCTGGTACCAGCTGTTATTTGGCACCGTGCGCCACCTGGATATTTAAGAAAAAAAAAAACATAGTCATTTGTTGCGCGGCTGAGTCGGTTCACGGGTTGAGAGGCTTTTGTCCTAGCGTTACAAGTTGTTAATTCTGACTTCTGACGCTTTAGGTAAGATCGTTAGCGTGAAAAAGAATTTAGCGAAGCAATGGGATTTTATGGGCTTTCGCTATAATGATAGAGTGGAGGGATGAAAGTGTATAGGGCGTCTATCCGTGCAAGATGTGCTATGAAAAGGAAACATCGCTGAAATGGATTCATCAGTGAGCCTACCCAGAAACCTATATCTCTTAGACGTTGAAACGTTCGATGTTTGGAAACGCGATCTGTTTGAATAGATTTCGACCGTTGAATATGGAACTGGTATGGAATTGGAAACTTTCGATGGCGATAGGAATACTCTGATACCGGTAGCAGAAAATAATCATTTTGGCCCCTCTACTCTCGATTCGAATATTCCAGTGATACGGCAGAAGAAGAACTGAGCCGTGGAAGGATTAATCTAATCAGTGCTTTTCAATAATTGAAATTTTACCCAATTTTCGCAGTTTCCGTCGGGATCCGTAAACTTAGAAACGGTACATGTCCGGATCAGTTTTAGCGACGACCCAACTATTTTGCGACGAAACTTTTATGGATAAAATTTTCAACTCATTCGAGTGAATTATTACTTTTCAACCTGTCGCGCGATCGCTGCTCGCGAAGCTTTATAGACCGTTCATCCGATTTCTATCTTTAGTTGGCGATAAATTGAACTAATTAAAGTCACTCTAAGCTCGGCATTTGCGGAAACCTATCGCGCGAAGAAACCTTCGTGGTAATACGTTCGAGCGATTGAATAATGAATGGCCAAGGAAATCGTTAGAACTAACTGGTTTCGATCGGGAAACGCGAGACGAGCAATTCGGTACACGAACAGAATAATTGAAAATAATTCGCCCGATAGACGTGGCGCACGAAGGCAGATCCTAGGAACGGCGGCACTCGACTTACGGATGAATAACAATTTGATCAATATGCATTCCACACGGAAGAAAAATCGACGTCGGGGTAGTCGCGCGAGTTCACTTGGAACGATCTATGAGCATCATCGTAGCGCCTGTCAAAGCAGACTTTCGACTCGACGAATTCGTGTTCTCGGTTCAAGATACAGCCAATCGATCCCTGCGAGCATAAGTCAAGGTTTCACGCGTAATTTATGTGTAGACAGGGTGTAAAATTGACAGGGTATCGCACTACTATATGAGACTACATTATTCGAAGATGGACCAGTAGAAGCGCCCCGTATGTAGTCAGACGCATCCCAGTAATCTATATCGTGCGCACTAAATTGACTCTTATTTTCAACTTTTGAATTTTCTTTGGGGCACCCTCCAGAATAGTTCCAAATAATTAAAAAAAATCTGTTTAAAATTTGAGCTCGATCGGATAACGGGAAAGGGTGCCCCTGGGCCCTTAAATTTTTAAATCATTATTCGATATAACAATTGATTTACTTGCGTTGCTCGGTTGAAAAAATTTCCCGAAAACACTCTTTTCACACCATTACGATGGTTTCCCCCTTAATCTCAATAATTACGCCGTACCTATAAGCTAACGAGCAGATTAACTACGCCTCATCGTTCAACTTATAAATTCTCGTGTCCCTTCATTGTTAAATATATTCTCCCGTAAATTCAGGGTAAAATAACCGCTGTGCGTACATTGGCGTTACCCAACACTTTAAAAAGGTACTTATTCCCACAAAAATCGTTCCACTGGACGGCGACACAATAGGAGCGACTCGTCTAGGTGTCTCCGGGGCCATAAAAATGATCGCGCCGATCCCGGGCGCGCTAACGACCGCCGTGCATTTTTTTTTATCCGGCTAATTTTTCATCCCCCGCCACCGGTCGTGGTAAATGAGACGCGAATGATGCGAAGAGCCCACCGTTTTCGACCCACGTCCACCGAAACCGTCGGATAATGAGTTTCAGCTTGGAGCACCGACAACGTGTCAACTTCGCCGGCGTCTCGTTCCTGCCACTTTTTCATTATCCCCATCAGATAATATGACGCCCGCGTGAATTTTCGGTTATTCATGGCGCGTCTCGACGGACGAGGAAGGTTCCTCGTCCTGCTCTCGGTACCCGCTGCAAATTCGCGAGTGCAAATGGACAGAAAGGTTTTGATAAACGCGACCGTGCAGAGAATCGAGAGGAGCCCGGACGAAAGAGAATATCCACGGGCGCTGATACACCGTCGCGAGTGTGCGCTTTAACGACGCCACTTTGGTATTCCCCTGTCGACGGGAGAGTAAAAAACAGGGGGGGAGAGGAAGTGTCGTACGTGTCGAATTATTTATCGGCAGATAAATAATCCGCTGGCTGGTGCGCGTGGCCCGAATTTAATTTCTGCTCGAGCCCATCCAGGGATCGGTTCCATAATGCGAACCAGCGAGCTTGGTGAACGAAAAGGGACC
Source organism: Andrena flavipes (assembly GCA_963971345.1). Classification (NCBI taxonomy): domain Eukaryota; kingdom Metazoa; phylum Arthropoda; class Insecta; order Hymenoptera; family Andrenidae; genus Andrena; species Andrena flavipes. Next base: position 3,337,811 of record OZ020482.1, read on the forward strand.
AGCGGTGGGACACGGTGACATCTTTACTGAAAGTTCCCGCGGTTCACCACGTAGACAGTGCTCTGTCTCGTCGATCTTTCGAGTGGCGTGTACCGAAAAGTACTTAGGTACCTACTAGTAGGAAATGCGAAGGAGGAAAAGAGCGCAGAGATTCCCCAGCTTTTCGCCACTAGATAAGGTTCTTTCGTGCATTCTTCAGCGTCACGTTATCTAATTTCTTACCGAGCTTAGCGACTGTTAGAAGTCCTCCGTGTCCTGAAGCTTTCTTTTTGATAATAATCGCGTGTAATCTCCGCACTATTTCGCTGCTTTTATCTGTAATCGGGAACGAATAAATTCCCCTCGTATAATTGCGCGTGGCTGGTACGTTCAGAGCGACGAATTTATTGGCTATTTTACGTGTTCAACTCCTTCCGGCGCTGTTACCGTAACCCGTTTGTATCGACGCGAATTTTGACGCCAGAACTGGCCAGGAGTTCGTCCTTCCCGAGAATCGGCGATCCTTATCCGCACGAGGGTGGATTATTACCATCGTTCCGTTGTGCACCGGCCATAAGATTGGCCCCCTATCACGTGACGTTTATTAAAGCATTACGACATGCTTTATTTCATCTCCACGGTCAACTGTGATTTTTATCAGGCCCCTCTATTTTCCCCTGTTCACGATATGTAAATGAGCCCAGCCGTTAATATCGTCGCGATGAAATTGCCGGATAACGTCGCATCGCGATTTACCACTTTCCAGTCCGAGGGGAGGGTGGAAGGGAAACGCTCTGCACGCGTCATGCTCCCCGACCGTTCGCTTATTATACTTTTAAAAAAAAATAATTTCCACCGCGCCGCGGCGGACACAATGTATCATTTGGCGAGTCCTCGTTCCATGGAAGATTGCTACCCGCATCGAGCCACCGGAAACCGTGAATAAATCCAACATCAGAGACACGCAGGGCGCCTAAAAAGAATTCTATTCTTACGAGAAGTCATCTTGTGCTCGGGTAATTAATTGCTCGACTGAACGATTCCCCCCCGAAACGAAGCGATCTCTGGGGTATATTCAACAGCACATTATCGAGCGCTTCCACCCAAGGAATAATCGCTGCCAACCTAAAAAGCGTTTACCCACGGGCCGATTTATTTTTCACTAGAGCAGTTCTTCCACGTATCCCGAAAGTTTGCGGATAATCACGCCCGTCGTGCCGTAACAACGCTGCGTTACCCCAGCGGTAATTAATGATTAAGGAGCAGTATAATCAGAGGTGAACATTGCGTCAAGCATTATCTCCTCCCATGGTGCCCGTAAATCCCCTAGAGTGGTAAGTTCCCGTTGGTCTCGCGGAAAACGATAGACTAATGTTACCCGGTCGAAAAGCGACCGTGTACGTCAATTAACGTTTTCTTGATCGCTCGCTGGTGAGTTGCGTTCCGAAGGGGGCGAAGCTATACGTGCCAGGGAACTACCGTTAAACAGAAAGTGGAAGTCATTATCCAGAAATTACTGAACACGCGGCCGCTCGGTGCGGGTGCTCGTTTCAAGGGTTCGGTGAAGTGGTATTAAAACTTTTTTATTTATGGATCCTCCCCGCTCCTGTTGCCGCCCGTTCTGCCACCAGAAGCGCATATTTAATTTAAATAGTTCTAAGCGCGTCGATTTGCACCCTCGACGTTTTACCACCTAAACGCAGCCGATAAGAGCAACCACCGCATCGGGGAACGAATTCAAGAGTAATATCGGATGAAAGGAAAAGGGAATAGCCAGCACGCGAAACAAAATACGGCGGGTGGAGCGAACACAGGCCCCCCGTCGTGATTGTACGTACGGTTTCAATAAATGTATCCCTCGTCCCTCTGTTTCTCTTATTTAGACGTTTTTGCCCTGCGCGTTTTATCGGTAACTTGATTTATCGTTCGTTTAATTTTCCGTACGAACGGGCATGCATGCGCCGGTGGGTGTGTGTGTGTGTTTTTCGACACGTGAACACGTACACGCGAGATCCTGGCTTTTGAATACTCTATGAGCCATTAAAACCTTACGGCAGTAAATACGTAACGACCGCGAGGCGATAATTAAACACTCGCGCGACGTACGTTAAACGAAGCCGAAAGAAGGGAAGCTAATGGAGCAATGAAACAATTTCCGGGCGGAGTTACTCGGTGTCTCGTCTGCCTCGCCAGTTTCGACGATGGAGATCACTCGAACGTGATAAGAGAAGCTGAGACGTTGTCGTTACGAAACAGTTGTTCTCTTATTCTCGTTGTTATCTTTGACTGCGTCACCTGTGCACTGTTGGCAGCGTTGTGTATGTAACACGCGAGTCAGAGGTGACTCCGCGATTACTTCTCTTCGCGTGCAAAGGTGTTTGTTATTTCACTGGTTATGAGCCAAGGGAGAGCTGTGAAAATACGTGTATCGGCAGCTGGATCCACGGACGCAAACCACTTACCGGGATAATTGAAACCGATTTCCGGTGAATTGTTTTCGTTCGATCTCATTAAAGCCCGACGAATTCAATTTATTCGTTGCTAACCGTTTTTAACGCTGTTACCTCTTCTAAAAGCTCTGGAAGGCTATTAAGCGAGCCAATAATATGGCATTATCAAATTCTGCATGGGGTCTATCGTGGCAATCGAGGTGTTAAAACGGTTCTCGCACTCGCACGTCAAGCAGCATCCCTTATCGGCCCATTAATTAACGACAGTCTTCCCTCAACTATCTCCAACGATGAAATATCGAATCGAGAATAGTAACGGTTACCTGTCAACGTCGGCCGGCTGAATTACCAATAAAATACGGACTAGCCGGAGGGCTGTTCGTGGAAACAGCACACGGTTCACTCACGTTCCCAGTAAAAGATAAAATAACTCGAGCAGCCAAGCGTATTCGACATTGCGCCGCCGATACTGTTCGGTTCATCGATGAAAATATCATTCGATTTCTGTCGCGTGCTACGATGACGCATGGCTGCTGAGATTCATCTTTTCCGCGTTGCCTCGCTAGCTTATCCTGTAACAACGTGGAAACATTCCACTTGGTAGAAATACTATACCTCGAGTATCTCAGTCTCATCCGTAAACGAAAGAACAGCTAAGTTATTCGAGTTACATAACGAATTAACCATCCCCTGAATATGCGTTGGAGCTTCTTTACCCCCTTCCCCGTAGCGTCGAAGCTCGCCCCCCATCCGGCACAGTGTTTACCCGTTTTCCTTTCGGGCAAGATAGAAGAAAGGGGAAAAAGGAGGAGGACGTTGATTCCGCGAGACGTGACTGACCCGTGGGCGAGCAGTCACGTTCTAAAATCGTCCTTTCGTACGGCCGTCGCTCGGGTCATCGATCCTACCGAGAGGAATTGGGCCAACCAACGCTGACGTAGTCTCGCACCCCTCTCGATTATTCCCCGTCCTCCAGTAATTATTCGTACATCGACTCTTTCTCTCTTCCCGCCCCCCTGGTTCTCTCTTCCTTTCTGACCGTCCCATCTAGCCGCCATCTTTCTCTCGTGCCCCGTTCGCCCACGAGTCTACGGTGACTTTTATAATGCCGTTGCTCGTTACGCGGCCGCGTCTCCCGCGAATTTATCGCTGGCAATCCGTGCAGCGAAAACGTGACGCGTGCTCGTTATTCTGCGCCACCAGGGACACGTGCGTAAATCGTTGCACAGAAGCGGCAGGCGAAGGCGGCGGCGGCGGCGTCGCAGGGGGATCGAACGGGGGCGCGTAGGATCCTGCAGCTTAGCTATTTGTCGACGTCCTCGTTGCGGCAAAGAAGGAATCGAAGCAAACCTACCCCCTCTCGCGCGCTAGTCCTGCCTAGTCCCCCCTCCGACGTCCCAGGGCCCCGTGGCAACACTTGTATTCCTGTCACGGAAGCGAGGTCGCGGGTATTCCCGACACGGAAGCGAAAGGTAACGATGTCTTTGCGGGAAACGACATCGACGTGATATCACACGTGATTCCGTGTACCTACATGCACCGGGGCACACGCTATAAGGCCGCGCTTCCTTTTCCCCACCTCGCTCGTATTCCGACGGCGGGATCGCGCCCATTCGTCCTCTTCCAGGCTGCTGTCTAATGAGACCGTTAACGAGCGATGATCACCCCTTCGGACGCCGACGCGAGAAACCTATAGATCCCAATTTATCGGCCGCGAACAATTTAGACCGGGGCGTTAGCGGCCACCAAGTATTTCGATTAAAGGACGGGGAGGATTCTGAGATGGGTATCCCGCGGTGGATGCGACTTCCGCGGAGGTGTTTCTTAGGCACTTGGAGAGAGACGTATCCAGGCAACAGTTCGATGGACTTTCTCGTAGATTCTACCCTTGGACTGGTGTTTTGGGGAAGTTGCTCCGCGAACATTCGCTGGGTGTTTCAGAAGTAACTTATCAAACTTTGGGGGCTTATTCTATTCACCTATATTCCGGGCAGACATTACGCTGGCGCACTTGACAAGTGGAATGACCGAGGCAGAATGCCCTTTAATCTAGCAACGCGATCGATTCAGAGTTTTTATCCAGCGTGCTAACCAACTCACACTGTTATCTGGCTACTACACGCAATACCTTGCATAATAAACAAACAATATCCATCGATGCAATTATGTGATACACAGTTTACATAATGGAATTTTGTTTACACGCGTCGGTAGCATAATAACGCTGTAATGTTATTAAAACGGTGCATCGTTAAAATGTATCGTTAACGTTTCATTTGCGCCCATCATGTGTTCCCATTACTCATCCCATCGCTCTCATTATCGCCACATCTATTATATTTATTCGTCCCTCTCGTGGATTGTATATACGCGGTACTCGTGCATCGCGTATAATAAACAAGTCCAAGTGTCGGCGATCGCGCCTTTGCCGTACGGATGGGACAAGCCTGCAGCCAGGGAAGCGAGGGTAAAGGACCCAATTACTGCCACCTACCCAATTACCGTCACCCTAAGCTGTTTCGCGTAAAATAACGAATAAATCTTATAAAATGATGCGTAAAAAAAATTTAGCATACAATTCAAACTGTTATTTAAACGATACAGAAAAACAGTACTTAAATTTTTTCGTTAATTTTTCGTTAAAGAAAATACTGTAATCGTAATATTTAAGCTATTTTAGTTTTAAATACTATAAGCATCATAGAAAGTAATAAAGATCCGAATTCAACGATTCATTAAGTCTTTTTACTTATTAATTGGGTGACAGTGACTGGTGCAAGGGTTTCAAGCATTTTGGTATTACTGTCATAGCTGTAGTTGCTCATGTACATGACACGACGTAACCGTAAAATGACATGAACAGTGTTAGGTTAGCTGACAGTAATTGGGTTGTCAGTAATACAGTCAAATACATTTGAAGGGTGTCAGTAATAGATCCCGAAATATATTCTTGAAATTGATGAATTTATACATAAAAATCGGAGTTTTCAGATCCACCAAATTGTTTTCATCGAGTGAACATATTAAACAATAATAAATAACAAGAACAACGTATACTTTTAGTCTAATCAACAGTGTATCCCTGTGCCAAACGAGTATGCTCTAACGTGGAACGCAGTGTAGAAGATAATGTCTGCGTCAGCGCTTAACGTGTCAGTAATTGGGTCCTTTACCCTAGCTCGCGAAAGTTCCGTGGACGAAGGGAGGATTGCCGGGCCTCCCAGAGGTGGCAGGCAGAGAGAAAAGTTGCCGAGAAGAGTTCATCGTGGAGCGATTACGAGCTGTCTATCGGCTCGAACTGGCTAACACACTTATTGCAAAGGTGTATCGATAATCCCATGACAAGGTTTCGACCGAGGCTGCATTTACCCCCTGACAGGGCAGCACGTGACCTCTTGATCCTCCGAAAGCCATTTTTCTTCCAGCCGCCAACGTGTCCAACCCCCGACCCCTTTCGCTTCGTCTTTTTCGCTCCTGCCTTCTGTTCTCTTTCGTCGTTCATGTCGCTGCACGCTTCCCGTTAGTTACGCCAGTCAATCCTTCAGCGAATTTCCGGCGGGAACGAGCCAGCTCGCTCGCCTCCACACCCCCCCGCCACCCTTCCTATTCCCCTCTGACGTTGAACAATTAATATCTGCTTAATTCTATCTCTCCACCATTTCGGCTTTACATAATTAATGCCCGGTCGGCATTGTTTCGCGATTTAATTTCGTATTATTGCGACCGATGCGTTTCAATTAGTGCCGATCAATCGGAACGCGATATCGGGCCAGCCTTTGTCGATCCGGCGTTCTCCGGGCGTCGTTCTTTGTAGAACAATTTGCAGACTCGTTTCCTTTAACCGAAACGCCGAGTCGTCGCGTATGCGATTATCGTGTAATAGGATTACCCCGGTTATATCGTTTAACGCGATATCGCTCGATGTTATTAATTCCCTGTAGGATCAAGCTCGAGTGTTCTCGTACGTGTGCTAGCAGGGCGAGCTCTCTCGATGTCGATGCTATCAGATTATTTCGAATATGCCGCGTAAGTTATACTCCGCGGAAGAGGGGCAGGGTGTCGCGGAGCGACGATCGAACCGATAATTCCAACTGGAAGACAGACTGGCCTAGTGCGTGACTGAGCGAGCTCTTCAAGTCTGAGGTGCTCTCCCTTCGACCGAAAATTTACATAATCGATCAAGTACGTTCCAGCGGAGCGACGCTGGTCGTTTCACTTTGCCTCCAAGTATCTAGACGCTTTGCATGATCGCGAAAAAACGCGAGCCTTCTTTTGTATGCTATCCGCTGCATCCTCTTATCCTTCATCATCCTTCACCCACTTCCCCCTATCGCTCGCCCCACCTTTCTACTTTTCCAATCTTTCTCGTTCAGCCTCCCCTCCTTTCTCTTTCATCGTCCGATCGGGCGAGGGTCTGTTTCGCGTTCCTCTTTATCCGTATCATATAAATAGATAATCAGGCAGTGGTACGAGCGATTTCGAGGATCGAGTAGTACAGTTTGGCCGGCGCGTCTGACTAATGCTCGCGCGTACTACTTGCGCGCCGGCACCCATGGACGCTAGCTGTGGAACGGTTGCAAGAATACACCGCTGCACCCTTACAAATTACTCGGTCTTCCACTAACTTCCGGCATGTAACGCTACAGCAACACGATTATTACTTCTTTACGTTATTAACACAGCTTTCTATATTAAATCCGTCTTATTCCCCTGCTACGTGGCCGCAAGACCATTGAAGCGGAGGCTATTAAAGATAATCATACCACGGCGCTTCCTTCGCTCCCCGTCCCCCCCTTTTTCAATCTCATGTCCCCGTAATTTTTCCGTCGCTCGTCTTCCATTCTCCCGGGGTCCACTCAGCCCCGTTGCATCCGCGCGTTCCAGTTTGCGTATTTCTAAATCGTCGCGGCAATTACATCGTTAGGTCCATACTGTTCAATTAAGCCTAGGCCAGACGAGGCGGCCAATTAGCCAGCTGGAGGATTTAATTGCGTCGGCGCGCAACCATCGCCGGGACCAGATACCACCATTTGGCCGCGGCCAAGGCATTTTCGTCCGCGTATCGCGGCCTACACCGGAAGTTATCATCGAACGCCGTCACCGTTGCCCGCCGGTGGCTGGTGTCACGGCAGAGCTCGCTCGGCACGTACATAATTGATGTGTTATGCGACGTACGACGCGGACAGTACGGCCTCGGTGTTGATACAAATTGCAACGGGAACTCGGAATTATTGCTGTCACTCGGCGACACGGAGCGCCGATAAAATGTTTTAGTACGCCAATTACCGTTGTACGCGGCAAATAAACCGCCCCGGGTGGGGTTTAAAAAACCAGATAGAACAATTTCTTGCTTGCGCTCGCTTTCCACCGATAAAAAGTACCGATTCAACGGCACCCCTTTCTTTTTTTTCTCCTTTTCTCTCCCCGCGCACCCCCGTCCCCTCCACATTTAATTTCCCGCTCGCCACCACCGGCGTCGCCGACGCCGCGATAAGTAGCGTTTGTTCGGAGTAAATGGCGATCGCAGCCCGGTTAAAGCTGCTCTTTTATGCCAATCGTAAATAACCCGATGATTTAAGGCAAAGCGGGTAATATTATATCTCGCACAGGCGTTCTATTTGCCAGCGCGATCGCGCCTCTCCCTTCCGTTTGGTTAGTCCCCGCTCTCTCCTCCTTTGTTTACTCCTCGTTTTTCTCCCGCTCTTTTCCATACGTAACGCTCTAAATGCAGTTGCGTATAAATATTCCGTTTTAATTAAAGCGGCGTGTGCACACAAAGCGCCGTTGCGTGGACGAAATAAAACGAGGAGCGGCGTTAACGTGCCGGGGAACGCACAATCCGACCGTTCGTTAGGACGCAAATCTGGGCGAGCACGGGGGGCCGGGTGGAGAAGGTACCAACGGCGGAAAGGACTCGGGGGCGATGCTGGTTAAAATACAATTAGTACGGTATGGCTTCTCGCGGAGGCGGCGCCGGTACTCGGACTTATTGCTACAATCATTCCCCTGTTACGCAATATTGCTAAACGCTAGACTCCGGGTTCAGCGGCGACGCCAAATGAAGCGAGCGAGCGAGCTCTCTCCACCGAAACCGACTAATAAAGCAGGGGAGTATGAATTATTTTTATTCACCTCCCAACGAGCTTAATTAATGCATGAGCCAAAGTTTCATTCAATCTCTGTCTATCCTCTGCTCGCGCTATCAGCTTCGAGATAAAGTTTTTTTCTGACGTTTGTTAACGAGCTTGCCAGCGTGTACCCATCTATCCGTGACACTGGCGAGCTGCACGGGCTTCGGTACGGTTCCTGGGGAATGCACAACACGGTAGAGCCGGGGGTCCGCGTGCCAGCTGGTTTCTTACAAATCCCTTATAAATTCCTAGCGCTTTAAATTTCTTTTGAAGCGGCGCAGCCGACCCTAGCTCCGGGCGCTTATCCGCCCTACCTGTGTCTTCGTGCCCCGAAGAAGCATCCGCGGGAAAGGCGTCGGAACTCAGCCACTTAAGTATAGTTAACACAAGTAGTAGGCGAGCTACGAACCGTTGGTTAGATACAGTTATACGTGTCGACTGGGAGCAGCGCAAACGATACCCATGGAATCCTTATCATTCTCGGTTCAACCTGCTCTTCTAGTCTCTCTTGCTCCTTCAACTTCCCTTCTCTTGTCTCCTCTCCTTGTTCCTAGCGATGGGCGTTCGGATCCTTGGTTCGAGATTCCTCGAACAAATCAACGATACAAATATCGTTTGAAAGTAACACCTCGAGTGTCCTGAAATCGTGAAGTTATTTCCTAGACTTACTGAAATCACTGACAGGTACAAGAATCTTGAGAATAAATCGATTAACTGTTGGGGTGAATCGAACGACCCAAGCTTTATTAAGCTACCCATGAATGCAGATGAGAAACAGTACGCAACTATTACTGGACAGCTAGAGACAGCTACTTTCGAGATTCTAGAGACCGTCGATGGCTTCGAGATATTTCTAGAACTTCTAGCTTTAAGTTTGCAAACAGCTCGGAAGCGACGCGCATTCCAAGCGATTCGATGTGTCTTGAGGCCATTGCTACTCGTCTCTCTTCACGACCCGGACAATCCCTAGTGAGCCACCGGCGCCTCTACTCTCGACGGCGCCCCGGGTCGTAATTAGTTTGTGGCTTCACCAGAGTCCGTCATCCCCCTACTTTAGCCCCGGCAAAAGGGGGATGATGCTAGGCTCGCTTGCTCGCTTGCCGGCTGGCTGGTTGCCTGCTAGGCCAATCCACGACGCTGCCACGGCACCTAGAAAAGAAACGGATGAGCGAAGCGACGACGACCACGACCACGGTCTGCCCTATGTATGTTCGACGTCGCGAAGAAGCAACGCGCCCTCGGAACGAGAGGAGGCTCGAGACGTGGCGTGGGAGGGTAGCTGTCTCTGGGAATTAATAAATGAAGGAACAGAGGGAGGCAGACCTCCGAGAACTCTTTCGCGGCGACTTACGGCTGCGTAAATAGCAGCGATTCAAGTTTCACGAATTCAGCCCGCCTGCACTGTAACCATAATTGCTCGAGAACGCGGAGCTACGTTCGTCGCGGTCGAATAACACCGATCCCTTCGCGTAGCTGCTCTCACGATCAATTGGCATCGCGAGAGATCTTAGATCTTTGAAGTGAGATTTTAGTAACGAATATAATACCGGTGTAACAATGCCGCTCGGTAACAGGGGAGTTGCAATGAACCCGATACGCTTTGTAGCAGCGGAGAACGTAGATTCGCGTACGCATTACAGTTGGGGTGAGTTGTCACTCCGGTTTGTAGGTGTTCCGTCCCCCGTACACGGTAGAACATACAGAAGGGCTGGTATTAATTCCAGTTTAAAATCTATCTACCGGTAGAAGCCTCATTTCCCGCAAAATCCCAACCGCTCCGCCACTGTCCCCGCATTTATGTTCCAATTAAATATTATATACAACGTCCCATCGATTCTACGGCGGAACGCGTAGACAACGATCCCCTCGAAGGCTTATGTATGTACACGTCGACGTAATTTCCATCGGTATTATGGCCGCGATACGTGTATTATATACTAGCCAGCACGATATCATCCCCAATCAATGCAACGCGGCGGCTCCATAAACCCAAGGCATAACAATAACCCCCGCCGCGCTCGCGTAATCAAGGAGGTGGAAAAATATACCCTCCGCCTTGGGGCTGGTGAATTCACGAAGAAAATGGGGGAAGCGGGAGGCTGGTGGAGATCGAACAAAGGTATCGACGGCCACCAATACGTCCCAAAGGGGGACCGAGTAAATTGTTCCCGAAATGCAGCGTCTGTTACCCGATCACTTTACTCCGCTTCCTTTCCAGCAGCCTTTCCTTCCGGTCTGCCAAGGGTAGGCAAGATCACTTGGCAGGGTTTCTTCGTAAATGGCCCCGCGGTAATTCTATGCAGGTCTAACGATTATCCGTTCGCCACTTCCCGCGGAGGAACCGCGGTCAGCCTTGGGGCCCGCGAGGACACCGTCGACGTCCAAGCAGCCAGGATCGCTCCCCGTGCAAAACAGGATGAAAGTTTCTCGCGACACAGGCAGCAGAGACAGGGGCAGAAGGGCGCGAGAGGGGCGAGGTCGAAGGAAACGAGCGGAAGGGAGTTTAGTAGGTGGCAGTGGCAGAGGTGGAGCCTGCTGGTATGGGGGTTATATTCATGGCGACAGCGCCAGATGTGCAGTAACGGCGCCTGGACGCTGAACGTCCCGCTGCTTCCAGCAGGATATTTATCGTGCCTCGGACACGTTACTCGCTCCTTGCCGAACGTACGTGCTGGCACGTATATCCTCCGTTCCGCTACCAAACCGCCCCCGCGCCCGCCGAATTCTTCCATCACCCGTCCATCTTTTCGCGCTGATTTCACGGGCAAACCGATCCCGGTGGATTCGTATTCCAAGGATTTCGTTCCGAACGGTGAAAGAATTAATGGTCGTTGATTCTTAGAACCTTACACCCTTTATGGATAGCCTTGAAACGTTGCTTGTCCTTGTATGCAACGAGGAACTTGAATCCCAATCTGCGAGACAAGTTTCTCGAGGGGATGAAGGAGTCCCGACACTGAATGGTCGGTATCCCGCGAGACCGAAGCGTTAAAACTTGACATGGTTTTAAACAGAGGTACCTTTGAAACAAGGTGTCGCGTCTCAGCGCCAAGCGCCCGGATACCTTTCCTACGATTCTAGTGGATTTACGATGCATACTCCTTGACAATTGTTACCTCGACGTCTCGCGCAGGATCCGCTGGGAGAGCGTACAGTTCTTGAATACAGAGCGTCTCTTGAATAATACCGTTCCGCAGAATAAACTGGCGTTAGGCGTGAGACGCACAAAGGAATAGCAGCACCCGCTATTGTTGAAATAACCTAAGAAATATATTGTTTGCTCATAAAGCAGGTGTTAACGATGAAATGTTACAGAAGGTACATTTGTCTCCGCTGTACCTTGCGGCCGCTTTAAACGAAATGGTCATTGAAATCCAACTTTATTTCCCGACCAAAGTGGTCGTGAAATTCGTTTTTCTAAAGCCTACGCCTTGGACCACATAATAACACGGATTTTTACGGCTCCGCGATAACGTCAGGGGATACTATAAGCAATTTCACGATCCCGCAATAATATTTCTGTAATACTTCCTCCGAGTCCGTAATTTGGTCCGCGCGTGCAAGAAATTCCACGTTATCGGGGAACAATTCCCTTTTCTCTGTTATTATTCGCGTCTTTCACGTTTATACGTATCGATATTCATCGGGAAAGAATACAGTCCACGTGCTGTTTGCGTTGTTGTATTACAAATCGCGGCGGAGCGTAATTGGCCGTGGATGCGCGATCGGAATTATTCCGCCGCGGATTTATTTCTGCCGGTAGATTCAATCTCGTTTTCAGGACCGCCCCATCACGGCCAGGAATTCCCGCGAACGCAATAATAATTCTATGAACGGTTCCGCTGTTACGCGGCCGGATCTATTGGAACCCGCATTTATTGTTGCCCTGAGTGTTATCGCGAATTGGCTTACTCCCGGCTCTGGCTTCTCTATCCCTCTTTTTTGTTCTCCCTCTAACAACGAGGTGATTGGGATGCGCCATTCGCCAATACTTTACAACTCTCTTCCAAATGGGAAATAAAAAGTCAAAACGAAAAAAAAAAGAGCGGCGTGATTTCGGGCAGCCTTATAGAATAATAACTCAAACGATTTCAAACTGCACACAGATTTCCCGGCTCTGTGAAATATTTCTAGATGAACAGTTAAAGGTTTAACTCTGACGGCGGTTGCGTCACGGGAATATATAGTTTTACAGGGGACGATTTCAAAGCACCGCGTTGCAATTTCGCGTTGTTATCGGCGAATTTATCGACGCAGCTTTAACGAGAATCGCTGCGAATTTTCCGTGCACTCGCTCGATTTTTCTCGCTACCTTTTTGTCCCCCTCCACCCCCGCGGCGCTCGCTCCAGCAGGTCGGACAAACGAATTACGCGGAAGGATTTCTCGGTCGACACTTCCTGAACTTTGATGCCTGAAAGCAACTCACGGGGAAGTTTTCACTGCGACTGCAGGGAATTTGTTACGGGTCCCGCGCTCTTTTGCCCGGGAAAACGAAGTAAACGCTGGGACAACCAGCGCGGTCAGTGGTTTACGACGCGTTTCGATTTATGAGAGTGACGCGGGCTTCTTATTGCCCCCGTGGAAAAACTTCAAACAGACCGTCTCCCAACGTGTACAGACGGTGATTCTTTCTTGAAGATTAATGTGAAATTATTTTCCGAGCGTCAAAGCGTTAAAGATAACTGGAATGTCCTGCCTTTAAATTTAGAAGGCTAAAGATAGTGGTAAGACGAGTAGTGTATATTATTATGAAGGAACTCGCGATCCTGAGACACAGGTTGGATTACTTGGGGATCGAGGTACAACAACGAAATACTAGGTCGTAGATTGGTAGCTGAGGCACCTTAATCCAGAGTTAAATGCAATCTATCTGTTCTGTACTGCGCTGACTTAGCTAAATGACCATTTTTAATTCCATTTGTCTCTTTTCAATTCCAGTGGTACATCTTGGAAGAAAACGATTCCAATGAAGAAACCGGTAGTCTCTATAAAGAAGTCATCTTTGGTGAGTAATATCTCCCTCAATATCCTTCAACTTTCATTCGAAATATTTTTTGGTATCAATATTTTCGAGGGTGGGACATGTACAACATACATTGGCGATAAAAAGTCTACATCGGTCTACTTAAACTGCCTCGAATGTTTAAGGAGTTATGCCTACCTGTGAGGTTGAAAAAACATCTATACTCGGGAATTTTTTGGGGAAAAACAAGAGGGCTTTTTTAAGCAAACCTTTACGCATTCGAAAGTGTACATATTAAACTATTTTCAGTAATTTTTGCGATTTATTTAAAAAAGGTCTTCAAGTTCTAAAAAAAAGATCCCGGAAACACTTGCGTTTTCAGACCTTACAGGTAGGCAATAACTCCTTAAATAGAGAGACTGCATACGACCAGTCCAACGCATCGCGTCACAATTCACTTTTAACCCTCCCCCCCCACTTTGTGTCTCTAACCGAGTCCCGCACCGTACGACTCAGCCGTCACGGCTCACATAATAAGTTCCCCGAAGAAGATAAACCAATTAGCAGTCGTTCGTTTCGCATTCAAATCTCGCGCAGCCAGAAATCTGCTCTCTATTCCCGTCGTGTCATTCCTGCCGGCTGCACGAGCCACCGTCCAACAATGCGTCAAGCGATGCAAATTAACACCCCCACGGAAATGACGGCGGAATTATTTTCTTTCCGTTTCAGACTCGTTCTTGGCCGCGGACGCACGCAATTAAATTAGAATTTACAAGCAGCCCTCGCGAATTAGTAGAATGGGCACGTGCGTGACTTACAGACCCGGCCCCCTGCACGGTGATTATTTGCTCCGCGAGAAATACACCATACGGTCAACACCGGCGAACCTCTTCGCCCACACGCGAATGCGACGTCGTTGAAAAAGTGTCCGCGGAGGGAACGAGACTCGGGATTTCTTCTGTTTCGACTGGAACGAAGATCAAGGATGGTTGAACGGATGGTGTACTAAAGTCGCGTGTAGGTCTGCCCCGTTATCGTTCCCGCGGTGTACAGTTTTCCAACGGCGCGATTTCAATTTCGCGGAGTAATTGGCATAAACGGCGCGAATATGGAAATGCGACGTTCCACGCGTCCCGAAGTTGCCCCCGAAACTTCGGGAATAGAGTGTCGGTATAATGACTCTGTCGTTATAGAAAATTCAGTTCCCACCTATTCAACGACTAGTTCTGGCGCGCAGAAAATTCAGGAAACACGCATTGCTTTGCATATATTAAAACTAAGTGCGCCAACGGCGGTGGCCTGCATCGCCGTTCGTGATATCATAAGTATATGCGGACGATGAATCGCTCGCTGGGTTCCGAGAACAAGTCTTCCGTGCTCGGGGGTGGAAGTCGTTTAAATTGTGTTATTGCGGCGCGATAAATTACGGAACGGGGCGGGCACGGGTACGGAGGAGCAAATTTTTCGTAAGACAGCGAGCAACTTTCCAGGCCCACCACCGGCGATAACTTTCAACGGTGGGGGGGAAGTACCGAGGGCATACCGGCGCAGGCGAATTTAACTTTCGTCGTGATCTCTTGAATCTGTTTAATCTTCGCCTCGCGTACCCCGCGAAACAAAACAGCAACGTAGGACGCGAGCCTCCTTTTTACGAAATTCCCCCCATGATTCATGGAAGTCGCTGGGACCTCTCCCAACTTGGGGGCACGCGGTTAAAATGCTGTGGAATGTTTTTTAGGGTCGACGAGGACAATGCTAACGAATCTGGATGGTAATTAACGTTGCGGCTTGGGAGTATAAATCGTTCTCTTTTGGGAAGGGCGCTTCACCCTTTCGTCAGCATTGCAGAGTAAGTCTATCGGGGATCTTAAGTCTTGGCTTCGGTTATAATTAGCTGATCGGTTGGATAATCCATTATACCGAAAATTATTTGTGGATACGGATCTGCAGAGAGATGGATATAGCCGCACAACTTTCTACTGTATCGCGCGAACTCTTTCGGTGACCCTTTTTCTTAGTACCCTGCCAATTCGGTCAGTCGTTCTCTTCCGCGCACGAAAGAAATGCCAATGCTTTATTCGATCCCTCACTTTCGTTCCTGTTCTCTTATTTTTGGCTGCTGTGTCCTTTTCAGCGCGCTCTCTATCATTCTTACGCCGAAGCCATTTCGCAGCAGAGTGTTTTTAATGTGGCCCGAATCTGTGCCGAGGCGGTCTCCTCCGCAAATGTCTGTTGCCCGATCGATCACGGAACAGATTATCTAGCTCCTCTGCACACGTAGGTTATCTGGCTGCATCTGTGAATTTCCTCTGTACCAGATCGACATTAAATGAACGCCGAGATGGTGACGTTATAATACTAAGCGTCGCGTGCTTAGAAGTTATTAGTTTATGGTCCAGAGAAATCCAAAGTTTAATCAGGATTTTCCAGGGTTTGGCTTTGGCTGCTTAATAGCGGTAGACCTATCATAACCCCGTATTTGAAACCGACGGACAGACGTGCATAAGGACGACCGTAACGGATTCCAGGATTAGCGGGCTGGTTTCCTTTAATTAGGGGCTTTTGGTGGCTCTCTGATTTGCATACCTGACCGCTCAAGGAAGCAGATATACGCGCGAGGCACCAGAGGCTGTCCAAAAATCTTCAATTCAAATCCGTTAGACCGTTCGCGCTATTAAACAAAAACACTGTCGCCGAATAGAAGCATCACACGATCATTTTATGTAACCCGCGAGCGCTCTTCATAAATCATCACAGAACGATATTTTCCATTTTTTCCGAGGTCTTCTCGTGTTTCCTTGAAGCCTGATCTGCAACTTTTAATAGACACAGCAAGCGCGCTGAAATAAATCCCCCGTCAGCTAGATATTCTAGAACGAAAAAAGACCCCCAAGAGGTATATACGCTAACAATGCCGGTATCTGCCCGCTCAAGGAAAGAAACGTAAAGCTTGGCCATTGCAACGAATTAGTATAATCGAGATACCGCACACGTGCCGGCAACTTTATCGCGCTTAGAATACTGGCTGCCACCGTTCATTAATCAGAACGTCCAACACGTGTTATCGAAACGTAGCTAGTTTGTATTCGGAAAAGTTATTACCTAAACTAAATTTGGCACTACGTCCGACGGTGGGTGTGGAAGGATAACAAGCGGGTTGGCGGCTGTGTGTAGAAAGTTCACCTCCCATGGACCGTAACGGCTCAGCCGTGTTAGTACGTCGAAACGTAACGATCACGCTCGTATAAGTCTTCCAGGCTTGATTAACTCTTATCTACCTGTCTTCCTCGGTCACGGAGGTCGACGGTCTAAAAATTGTTTGCACGTCAGAGCCGTGACTACAGCGGGCAGAGTGGGGAAAAAAAAAGGATCGGATAGAACGGGGCGAATGGTAATGGAGATAGCTAAGACAAAGGAAGCCTATTATCTGTTATTCAATTAATGTTATTATATAGAAGGGTGCTGATGATAATTAGCGAGCCTGGAGTTATTAGAGGAGACCTCTGAATAAGTATATAATATCCCATCTGATATCGTTAATATCACGCCGATGGCAGGCACGCGAAAATGTACGTTTCAAAAACTGTAACTTCGCCTCATTGTTTTTATCGCCTCGTGGCAAGAGGTGGAAAAATATTAGCTTCCGTTAAATCGTGAGAAGCGAGTTTTTCTCGTGTTTACGGGTGAATGAAAAAAAAAAAAGGAAAAACAGAATCATGTTCTTTTTCTTGCCTCGAAATTGGCAATTTTGAGATCTCGGCAAGGAAGTTTTTCCATTACTGCCTCGCGTCGTTGCTTATATCGCTTCCGAAACTGAAATGTAAGCTCGGTAACGGCAATGGTAGAGGAAAAATTCAACTGCTTCCACGGGGATGACGGCTACACGCACTTAGTAACAGATATTTGAGATAACAGCTCACCGGGCACGCAGGAATACAATGAAAATGCAAAATCTCTTTCGGGCGTTTACAAAATGCAACGAAGATACTATATTTCCCCGCTATTCGTGAATTCTGTTTTGAAAATAGCCAAAATCATTCACCAACCACGAATACTTAAACAGCAACATGAATAATGACAAAATACCATAACTATTATTAATGCTGCAAAATGTCACAGTGCAAAATAGAAATACGTTGAAACACATTCAACCTTCGTATATTCCATTATACTTTCAAATATCGACTGTTGACCCCAAGCACAGCAGAAATTCAGGCTCGCAGTTGATTGCGGCATCCATTGACTCGTACTACTGGCAACTCCTGACTCGGTTCGAATATATAAACAGAATTGCTTCTATATCAGCATGTATCAGTACTTGTAACTATCTGCTGCAGTTACTCTAAATGAAGATAATAGCTCCTCTTCGTGGCAATGCCTTTCCAAAATAATTTAGCATACAAGGGGTTAATTCCAAAACGCAACATTTCATAAGAACGCTATCGCAGGACACCACTTACGGGCGAGTGAACGGTGGCTACCAAAGAAGACAAAGAAAACAAAGAGGACGAAGAAAAGAGACAGACGAAGGAGAAGAACAAGGGGATAGTTAGCTTTCATGAACCGCAGAAGCTGTAGGGTGGCACTCGGCCGGCGAGCAAGTGGTGTGTGTCGGTGGTGGCGCGACCCGCCCTGTTCGGGAAACCTGTCGAGAGGGGCGGAAAGGGTCCGGGGGTGTGTTATATCGGGTTTCCACCACCTCTGGGCGAACTTCGCTTCGATGCCCGTGTCGTAAACAAGCCGGACAGACCGCGCGAACACACGGACAGGGGATCGACGCGGCTGAAAAAAAAAAAGAACAGAAGAAGGACGCATGGAAAAGTACGAAGAAACCGTTTTGCAAGCGGGTACTTTCTCCGCCACCTCGTTTCCTCTTTCTCACCCTGTTCCCTCGCATTTCCCACTCGCCCCTAGCTGTCCCCGGTGTAGCTGTTTTTCCTGTCGCCTCGAACGACAACGCCGTGAGCCGGTAAATAAATCATGTAGATTTTTTCACGGAATTATTACGACACACTGCATTCGAACACCCCTCGCGGTAGGTCGAACGAGGTCGTTCCTCCATGACGCGCGATAAAATTAGATAAAGCTGGGCGGAGATGGAAGAAGCAGAGAATACACTTTCCTGTTACTCACGGAAGACTTCTTCCATCTGCTGACACTGAAATCCCCCCAAGCTGTGAGTAAAAGATACACTGTATCTAAAAGGTACAGCGTGTGTGGCCCCACGCACGGGGCCATCCCGAAGTACTCGCGCCGTCCCGGAATCATCCCTTTCGAAATTTCAAATTCAGTGACACTCGCTCCTGTAAAGTTCCCACTTGCGGAATATGAATCGCGGGAAGAGCTTTCTTCCCGATTCGCTGGGAAAGACGGTTGCCCGCGGAAAGCGCCGCAGCTTTTGTCGAGCTTCGACAGAATCACCTCGCGTCCGCTCCATGCTCGTAATTGTTAACCGGGCTCCCGGTGTTTCCACGGGCAGGAAATAGGATTGAATTTACCTCTGATGTGCAAACAAAGCTTTCAACGGATTTTGATCACACACAGAGGATGGTCGCTATCGGGGAAGGATGTTTTTTTAGGTGTTATTTCATAGCTACCTTGGAAACATGTTTGCTTACAAGCTTACACG
Source organism: Andrena flavipes (assembly GCA_963971345.1). NCBI lineage: Eukaryota > Metazoa > Arthropoda > Insecta > Hymenoptera > Andrenidae > Andrena > Andrena flavipes. Next base: position 3,356,964 of record OZ020482.1, read on the forward strand.
GTAGCCGGGCTTTCCGCGTGTCCGCGTCGAATTCGATACAGAGAAACCTTTCAGAGTGTAATAACTTGCTTCCCGCGCGAAGCATGCGCGTGGGAAAATATTATTTTTCAGCCACGGTGCACGAATAATATTTTTCATTCGAATCGTATTGGATCAGATTCCCGTTTAATTTTCTGAAACAGATCGTTCCACCCCCCCTGACGGGACGAGCCCCGTTCTCCGATTTCCATGAAAATGTTCAACCTCCATTTACCCCGGCACGAATGTACGAGGATGAATGAACGTAGCATTTAACGGTTAGCCGCGGTATATGCTCATGAATATCGATTTGATCCGATGCCTAAGGTTCGTTTAGCTACGATCGAGTAGCGCTCGTAAAAATGAATGTCTGGTTTCGTGTGCTCTCGCAACGTTTGGTGTCGTTCAGATTCGAGACCTGCACCGTGTACGCACAGGATTCGAAAGTATAGTTACAGGCGCTGGGAGCTAAGCTAGCGCGAAATCTTTTTGACTAACCGCGAGAGGGGGGAGGGCGAAATAACAGTGGCATTATGAATATAAAGGTACGGAAAAATTCCAGAAGAAAATCGTAACACTTTCTGCTTCAAAGAAATTCCGTTCCGCGAAGTTTCGTTGTAACAGGCGTTTGTACGTTTCTGGAAGTACCGACCGTAAACCGAGGGAGCCTGGTCGCCAGGTGGTAGGAATTGCAGCATGAGCAATTTGCGAACATTATCCGGGCGGAGGTACGAAGACGTTTGGCAGCGGAAGGAAGGACATTCTTTCGAATTACGTCGTTGTTGTCTGCCAGGGACGAAATTGCATTATCGCGGAATTGCTCGCCTCGGGGGCGAGAACGCAGGCCGACGTACGGGGGATTCATTTGCGTGGTGTTTCGTCGTGGAAAACAATTACCGGGACATCAAAAGGGGGAGAGAAGAGGCGAGGAACGGTGTTGGCGGGCGCGAGGCGCTAGCTCGCGCGTGTCTATTGAAACACGACTGTTGAAAAATTTAGATAGACCCAGAAAAGAGCTTGGGCGAACAAGCCGTCCCTTTTGCAGGTCACGACCATCCTCCTGTCTTCGACAGCTGTCGTGTAAACGTCGACTTTGAAATAGTAGCGGCCTTAGTCAACGGGAAAGAGCTTCTCCGTTCGAGTGGGGAGAAAATTCCTGAAGTTCGACTTTAATGGCGGCGACCCCATTTCGAAATAGACCGTCTATTAGCGAGGCCTTAATATTTCAAGGGTTTTACGGAATTTTTAAAGGAGTATTTCACCCTTGCCTAGCATCGACACCCACCGGAACACAGGCGCGTCTGGAAAGGTGACTTACACACACCGCGACGCGCATACGTTCCCCGCTCGTGTTAAATAAATTTCGTTCAAACGCGCTCTACGAATCTCTCGCCCTCTTGCGTTCCTGTGTGAACCTCGTTACACAATTTATCGTGTCGTAATACGCGAGGCGTACGTCATTTAGTATGCATTTAAATGCTCTTTTCATTCCAGCAAACATTTAGCGAAGTTTTTTCCATGGATTATATGTATCTACGATTTTCACATCTTAAAAAAATTTACCACCTGACACGCTGTATACTTTGTGGCGTTTTAAAACATTTGAAGAATACTCTTGTAGGTACAGAGTATTCAAGTTCTACTTGGCAATTTATAGTTTTCACTTTGAGAGTTTAAAAAAGGAGAATGATATAATTAGAATTCGTCGGTTGTGGGATCTAGAAATACTACGGACGTCTAATTTAAAGGTCTCGTTGTTAAAAAGAGGCTTGATTAAAAGCCACTAACGTTTACGTCGGTGACAGATACGGGCACGCCTCACCTGCAGATTTCGTGCATGCTTGTGTCTGATAGGGGTAACTCCCAATCTATTTGTCGTCCATGGTTCATTTGCTCCAGCCATCGAAGTGGACGATTTATTTGATGGTATCTTATCTGGCCGACTATATTTTATACAACCAACACCTACCTGTGTATGGTGTCCAATAAATAATGATTATCTCGGTGTCTGTTTTTACTAACGCTCCCAGTCGATGGACTTCTTTCTACGTTCTGTCTCTTTTCGCCCTGAAGCAAGGATAATGATTCTTATTTACCTTCTAACTGTCTCCTTTTCTATATTATATTACATTGGACAATGCTTAAAATGCGAACGATTTCTTCCAGGAATCCTCGACTCCAGTTTCACGTGAAACGATACGAGGTGACTTGTTTGTCAAAAAAAGCGAAAAAGGTAGTCTAACGTTAAGGGTGGAAATGGCGTAACGAGGGAGGTTGGTATCGTAAATCTTTCGTTTCGCCCTGAGAGGATCCATCTGTTAAGTTTATCTCTAAAGGAGAGTAGCTTGACAAGTTGGTTATCGCTTATATGAAGGCACGTGGACCTTAAAGAGCACCCCTATTAACTCTGGAACACATTCTTGGGAGTACATCAAGTAGAGAAATCAGTAATTCACCCAACGAACCAAGCAAACCCTACGCAACAAAGAATGCATTAATAAAATATTCAATTCTAAACAATTGCGATTAACTAATTGCTCGATTCTCCTCGTAAAACTCAGACAACGCTCCCCGACTCTTACCATCCCCCTCGCGAGTCCATCGCCCGCCTCTCGCACTTCTGCCCTTAACATCCGCGCTTTTGTTGGGCGCAGCTCCTGGATTCCTCTCGCGTGCTATAAAAATCAATATTCCCTTCTATCGGTCCATTCCAATCTAAAGAAACGATCCAAGCACGTGCCGTGATCCTATACCTTAACGGCGGCCACTCGAAGGAATTGGACTAATTCAGGTGATCCGAAGTGAAACGCCGTCGAAATTAGTTTAAAAGCTCCTCTGACAAAACGACGAACCATTAATCATTTCGAGATCCCTCTGGCGTAGACCTCTTCCCCACCGGTGGAGCAAGTGACACTCTTTTGCATGTGAACCGCGGCGAAGCGTGCACGCGGGGCGAATTTTCGAACGCGAATCAATATGGCACGCGTCTGCAAAGTGGGACATAGTTGCCCGACCGGCTCCTGAACGTGTTCGATGCTCGGTTACGGTAAACACCGACACACCGGGAGCAAGCTGAACCGACACCGCCGAGGAATCATCCCCGTGTCCCGAAGGAGCCGCTCGATCTGACCGAGGGGAACGACGGATTTATTCGGGCGGCGTTTGTCACCCGGCTGAATCGATCGCAGGCTTAAGGTAAAACCATACCAGCCGGCGTAGAAGAGCATCGCTTGTGCTCCGCCAGATTTATGGCGTTATCGAGCAGGAGGTTTCACGGGTTTCGAACTCTCCTAAGACGCCGATCTGGCCCGCTGCTACTCGACCGGGACCTTATCCCGATTCTTCTTATATCCCACTTTGCCCGACTGCGCTCGTCATCGGGACTCGCGCCGGGCCGTGCCGCGCCGCCTCGATTCGATGTCGACATCGATTTTCTCATAAGAGTTCGGTGAAACTGATACTCGAGCCCCGGGAGTGTCCCGAGTCCTTGAATCTCTCCGCGGAAACTCGTCCCACCGTCCTTATCTCGCAGCTCCCGCTGTCCTTGGTACCGTGTGCACGCCCCGTATCTTTGTGGATTTTAACAGCACGGAGAATGACTATCGCATCGGCGGTCGCGGGGTATTTGCTAAGTGTTTGATAAGGACCGGTGTCTCGGATCGTGTCGGATACGATTTAAAGAGAATCTTTTATGCTTCTGGTACGCTTTCTTCTGTTAACGATAGAATTTTAATAAGCTGGAAGGGTTCTGCTTGATCTACCGTGTAGTAACTGAGTTAGTAGATTCGACAATGCTTGTTCTCTAATAAAGGATAAAGAATTCAGCGTCTTATCGCTGATTAATAGAGCTCCGATGTGGATATTAAATTAACGCTTTCTCGGATTCCCATGTGAATCTCCGGCCAATGGCGGTGAGAATCAGAGCAGGGGTATAAATAAATTCTTGACTGAGAATCGGACTGAGCTTGTCAGCAAGCAGGTCGAGGGAAACTTTGCGCAGTAACCTGGAGTTCATGATTCCCAAGACGTGCAGAACAAACTATTTTGCGGGCTCGAGATAAATCACGCCCCAGACTTCGTTACAAGAAACTTCAACTCCCCCCCTATCCCCCCTCTCTCCCTGGTTGATTTTGCATTTGTAGCGATATAACAAGGTCTTTGCTCGTCCTCGCCGTTGTTAATAAATATCTACCGTCGATATCTCGGGGTTGGCGGGTGGAAATTTTGTTTGCGCGAGAAGCTATTGTTCACTCTGCACCGTAAGAACGAAACGAGGTCGATAACCATTCAAGAATTCTCCAATTTCGCTTTACCGTCGTGATCGATTTTATTTTTCATGTAACGAGAAAGCTTTTCCATGAAACAGAAATCCTTGAATTTTTCATTCGACACGGTGAAATGGGTTTCGACACTGCATTTTTACTTTCTCCATTTCTGTCCGCTGTTAAAATTTTCGCAGACACTAGCCGGCGCGATGGTGATCAAGAGTCTTTTTGTTAGTTGATCTTTTTTGTTAGGGAGGAACGGCGGTCGTAGATTCGTTCGTTCGTGCGTCGTTTAACCTTTTTGAGCGATTGCACCAATTACGATCTAATAATTGGACGAAAAAGGTATTTGTCAATAAACGTGATTCGTTTCGTAATCAATCGTTCCCCGGGCACTCGGGCTGGATTCCAGGATTGACCTCCTTTCATGTTCAACTTATATTTCCTTACGACCTCTCGTTTAATTGGACAAATACTATCCCGGTCGAATACCGATGTGGATAGCCTTTCCCTCCTCTAACTCCGCCATCAACCTAGAACTCCCCTTTTTTCAATTACCTTTCGGGGGCTTCGCCACCGGATAACATTTCAAATACTGATCACTTCCCTCGCATTATCAATTACAACACTCCCCAAGGAAAACCTTCAAGTATCAGCCTCCGCCTTATCTCATTGTCCGCGTCCCTTGGCTCTATCGCCTCGATAAAATCACTCTCGTCGAGCCGTTTAAACGACTGCTATAACGTTTCTTCGGTGCTCTATCAACCGCGTAGTCCAAAACAATTAGTGGATAGTATTTCGGAACGCTCGCGGGAGAGGCAATCGTATTTAACGAACGAAAAAGCTGCCACTTATCCTGCGGTGATTTGAGAAAGAGGTCGAAGAATTTTCGGGCTCATAGTGCCCGGATGAAATGGGCAGAAAGAGTCCACTCAACGCTGCTGCGCTAATTAACCCTGTCGGAGTAATTTCCGATTTCCTGTCCCAGAAACGCAAGTGACACATTTACTATCTTTTAACTCTCGTATCTTAATGCATGCCATATATGAAACTCTATTAGTTATACAAACCCTTTTGCCCATCCTAAATGAAACTTTGAATTATCGAATAGCTCGTTAACCCACACCGAGCACGTCAAAAGACTGCCACGTGAAAATAGGAGCATCCTAGCGACAATCCTATGCTAACCCCGTAGGATCAACAGTTGTTAAATACGTAAAAACTGCGAGTCAGAGTGCGAGAAACGAAACAAGACGACTATTCCCAAAAGAGCTCTCATAGAATTCGTGGAGGACTCGCGGTAAGAAAATCTCCAGAGACGAACGTGCTATCGATGGACGCGCGGCGACCTAATTTCATTGAGGGAAGGCGCTATTAACCAGGCCTAAGGATCGCTGGTAATTAATTCGTGGACACGATGGCGACGAGTCCTCCGGAGTAAGTCCAAAGGATCCAGCAGCCGCTAACGGCTGCTATTGTCCTTCTCGCCTGGTGCCGATCCGCCGTCGTTCTCCTCGCGCCACCATACGCCTCTTTTCCTCACGGACCATCGGCCAAGTTCGTTCGCAGAGTTTAACCAGGGCTCGCTATCGACCTGACGAGCAACCTCGGCGTCTGCGTCGGTGTCTGCGTCGCGCAGACGCCCCAACACGGGCCTGGTTCTCCAATCGATTTCAGATTTTCCAGCATAACGAGGCCGACTGCTGCCCAAAAATTCCTCTACGCGCGCCGCGCCGTTCACCCTCAGCTTCGCTCTCTTCCTCTTCCTTTCCCTCTCGCGCCTTTCTGGTCAACCCCTTGCCGCCCTCCGTGCCTCGCGCCCGGTTCCTTGCTCCTCTGTTTCCCGTTCCGGGTTCTCCGGCGGGCCGAAGTGGCTCAAGATCGATCCCCGATACAGATAATTGTGTATCCACCGCCGTTCCGCCCATTGAAAATTTCGTTTCCGAACGTCCGACGTCTCTTTTTTTTTTCCACCCTCTCACCCGCCACTGTGGTCCGCTCGCCGCTCTCGCCCGCTGTTCCCGCGTAATCCGGTGGCTCCTTTTATCCGGCACACGTACAAGAAATTCGACCGAGAATAATGCGATCCGGGAAACGAGCGCGCCTGTTCCGCGCGTGACGCTTCGAAAGCGAGAGGTCTAATTTAACTACGGCAAGGGAGAAATGCACTTTGTATTAGACGCTCCGAGGAGCGAGATAAATCGTTTACCTTAGGCGGTTAAACGCGCCGAAAGTTTGCGTAATCCGGCAGGCAAAAGAAGGTTGAAACCAGTGCGATGATTCTGGCAGATTTTTCATTCGTGTTCGCGTTATTTCACGAAACGTCGGGCGCCCTGTCGACGGAACTTTTACCTACGGGTCCACCGGAGCGATACCAGACTCTACTCGATTCCCAATATTAGTAAACTTTGATACTTGATGCCTAAACGCTGTTGCGATTCGAAGACGTAGTTTCGCGAGGTTTCGACGGCGAGGCACTGGGCCAATCAACAGAATGGTATTGGTATCCGATACTCGAGGCGAGGACGGAGGAAAATAAACAAAAAGGGTCGCGCACGGAGGGTCGGTCAGTTTCGAGGAACTGGGGAAAATCTCTTTCCCTCTTTCCGCCGTGTCCCTTCGCGCCACTTCGCGTGTCCCTCGCTTCATGTTTCGAGAAGATAGTAGAAACGTTCCGATTATGGCCAGACGTGTCCCGCATACATCCCTGCATGTTTCAGCGGCGAAGTGATCGCTATCGTTTCTCCTTTACCTGCTATCATGATCCTGACACGTTTGACCCTGCCGGGATCTGTAGCTCTATACGCCTGAAAACTGCCACGGGATTTTCCCGGAAACTACGGGGCTCCGGCGAATCTGTAATACAAGGCAATCGATAGCGTAGTGGCCTCTCGACGCGTCAAACGGAGACGCGATTCGGTATCGAGTGTGCCGAACACCGAGTGTCAGACTTTCCCGACGCACAACTTCCGTTTTCAACAGACCCCGGAGCATCCCTCGCCCATCGGAACCGCTGTTTTTCCAATCTCCTTCCGTAGGAAACGTACGTACGTCATCTCGCGTATGATCCTCGGGCGAGCTCGTAAAACGAATCGAAAGGAGGGACGTAAAGAGACGCGCGTCTGAACAAATTCTCCTCCCATCTCCTTGGACGCCTTGCGCGCGGCAAACTACGACTGCGCTTAACTGCCCCCAAGGCAACGTTTAGCTTCCCGTAAATATTCAAGCCCTTCGAGTGGGGCGTAACAAACGTCACGCTAGAATTTTAATTTTCAATATTGCCACGGAATTTCAGATACGCGCCTCCTGCAGCTCCTCCTGCGCAAACCCCTCCGCCGACGCCTCTCGCGGATATCATATCTCCGCGCATGTTTATGCATTTTTTATTTGCATTCCGACTCGCGATCCGATTCAGGGTTACAATACCCGGCGTGCCCCGTGTACGATTGCGCGCCACCCCTCCCGACAGCCTGCCACGGAAACTCTGATTGCGATCAATCAGCTTTTGCTGCTTCAGATCTTCCGTCGGAGGAACAATAAAGCTGACGCTCGCCAAATGCGTCTCTGACCTCGTTTGTACTTTTCCGTCATTGTTTACCACCGGCAAGCACCCCTCTCGCTGTTTCGCCGTGTCGTTGCGACGAAGGCACGCGACGATCGTTACACGGATCTTGGCCTTTCGCGTTGCTTACGCTATCGACTTGATTTCCCTCGGTCGCCACGGGGCCCCGGGCCTGGCCCTACTTTTCCAAATGAACCCGTTAATTTTTATTAACTCCCCGGGGAGGGGGGGCGACGCGCCGGTGAGCGGATCAGGAGGGGGAGGCACCCGCGAACGAAGGGATGGAAATTCAATTTGATTCGATTAGCGGAACCGAGGGGAACAATTGCGGCCGTGCCTCGAATTCTCCAGTGGCCCGGCGTTCTCCATGATCGCGGCGCTGAGATTTCGATAGTCATTCGATACCCGCCATTTAGACCGAGATGGACGTTTTCCTTTCTTCGTAATTGATAGGGGGGAAGGTAGGGTATATAGGGAAAACGTCCAGAGCGAGGGCGCTGTTAACGATTATTCATGAGGTTCGATAAGGTTCGATTGATTGATAACGCTGCGGGAATACCGATACAGCAAGCAGCAACGAGAGAAACGGAATGTCATTGTCGTTCGATAAGAGGATTGTACACGGTATCGGGGAGAGAATTATAGAGGATAGAGTTTTGTAAAATTATATGAAATGCGGTAGAGCTTGGGACTGAGAGATGCGCAATCGTACATATCCTTTTGTCAACAGCAATGCCAGTCTTCGAGCGGTCTGTATACCTTTGTAAAATAAATATCCGCCAGAGATAACAATCTAAGGAATACGGGATTTCCGATGCAAGTTTTATATGATTGGAAAATATTGCGTCATCTACTGTATTCCACCGCACAAAGAGCTCCTGCGATCGCATCGCTCAGATGTCATTTGTTCGAAGTCTACTCCGTCTCGCAAAGGTACGGGGCGGCTTTTAAGACACTCTTTATAAAGTACATTTTTTTATAGTTCTATGGTATTCTAATGCGCGAACCTGATCAATCGGCCACGAGAATTAACTTCAAATCCTCCTGCGCGTCTATTGAATAAACGATGAAGTTTCGGGTGACGCGACATTGTCTCCGCGAAGCCAATTAAATTCGTTTTTTCTACCGAGGGATCGATAGTCGTCTCGTTCAGAGTCCTCCCCGCCCCCGCGTCCGAATTACCATTCGGTTTCACCGTAAAGACACGTACAGCGAGTTTCTGTTTGACTTCGATTTAAACCCCCCGAGTTCGTCCAACCCCGGGCGCTCGCGGAGTATCCTTTTAATAATCCACCGTGTTTATAGCTCGGCCGCGATACAGTTCGGGTAAATATCAAATTCACCGGGAATAAGGTCGACAGATATATCGTAACGCTTGCCCCCCGTAAACAAAATACTTTCTGGATGAATAATTCCGCCGACCTGATTCGGAAGGGGAGGGGTCGCTAATTACCTGAAGATGTTATCTCGTTCACGGCCAACCAAGTAAACGTAACACGCAGAATTCATCTCATTCGGCTCCATCATGGTTTATCTTAAACCGGAAACTTTCATCGCGTACACGTTGCCTATTTCATTTAATACCATTCTCGGAAGCTTTTCAAAACTTGCCCGGCCGTTGATAACCTTTCGCCCCAATTTCCAGCACTCTGTGCCCGGCGCGTATAAACAGATCTCGCCTTGCGAGTGTATACAGAGACGTTATTTACTTGCGACCCTCCAAAAAAAAAGAAAGGGAAATAAAGTAAAAGAAAAACAATGAAAAGGTGTCAGTTTTATTTAATCAAGCTCCGTTTAAAACGTCAGCCAAGTCCTCCCTGCTCGGCACGGCTCCACACAAGGCACTTACTCGGGGCTGGTCATAATCGAAGGGGTTAATTGACTTTCGCCGCGAAAACCGCACCTCGAGAGATTCCCTGTTCCCTGAACGCCAACGATCGGTGACGCGCATTAATCGCCGTTTCTTTTCCCAACAACCATAGGGCGCGATCAATTCCCATCAATTGACCGGATTAAATGAAACGTCGATCGCAAATCACATCGAGAGCGGTACGCCTATTACGTTCGCTCTGCCCCCTTCCGAGTTTGACGAGCCCGGATAGGCAGAGCTCGGGTCCGATATCGCCCGTCGCGGTATTAAATCTCCATTGCCCGTGGGTGGCTGTCGATACTTGTGCATTACGCCCGACGGTCTGTGTATTCGCGCGTCCGCCCGGTACAATTCCTACAGCATAAATTTACTTTGATCCGACCGCCGCGATCCGCATGTCCCCCGAAACAAGCTGCGACCGTTCGAGCCTCCTCCGCCCTCGTTGCGGGCGCGGGGGGCAGATACGGCGCCCGTTACACGGCCAATCACTGGGGGGGGCAGAGCAATTCGTACGGTAAATTAGGTTAAATCTGAATCTTGGTGGCCCCGTTCCCCCGCGGGCTCTCGCCATCGATTATCCAGGCGTGCTCCAGCCCCGTTTCAACGGCTCCCAAAGAAAGGACGCGGTCGCTGTCCGGTTGACACGGAATACAAACGGAAGGAAGTATCACCGGGGGCATTCATAAGTGGCGTGACAGTTCGTTCCCTCGTATTTGTATACGAAACTCGACGGGCGATGGTCATCGTACTCGCATCGAAAATGAAAATTCAATGTATTTCCATAGAAATGGAAGTTAGAGGGAAGCGTTCGTAACGTTCAGCGTCTGGATACATATTTCTCTGCAACCGTTTCACTGCCGGTGATCGCTGTCTTGACCTCCCCCTGGTCGCGGCGCTAATGATAAAAGCAAAAGGATGCGCGAGGAAACTGGAAACGTTGTCAACGTGGCCGGCAAAAAGGAGCCATCGTCTTGGTACGTGGCTCCCGGAGAGAAACGAACGTGGCCCCGTGACTCCGACGGAGCCAAAAGAAAAGAAACGGGTGCACGTACTCGGCAGAAGAAGTGGCGTTGCCCATTTATCGGGACGATTTACCGCCCTCCCATCTGCCCCCTCCCCGCCGCGCCACCCCCGATTGTCCGTGAATTCGAACGGCTATATCACCGGAATTTCATTTCTGTCCGACCGCGGGACATTACCGTCCGTTCGTTCTGTCGCACGAGTTGTGAGAGATTTTCCTCCACCCCCGTCATGCCTCCCCTCCCCCCCCCCCCCACTCGCCCTCTTTGCTTCATGGACCACCAACGAATTCCACGAAACGACGTACTCGATGGCCAGCAAAAGGCCGCTCGTACATTTGTCGGGAACTCCAAGCACGCGGGATGGCTCGATTGTTTCATCAGCGATACGATCCTCGCACAGCCTCGCCTGCTGCACCCCCCGCGCGAGCCTCAAAAGTACTCGCCAGTATTTCACGCCGATTCCAACTTGCCGTATCCTTCGACATAGTTTGCATGTGCAACTTCGAAGCGCTGTATTCAACGTCAACACATCATTGCTGGGCAGTTGTAAGCAGCTTACAGCCTCGGAGAGGCACAGTCTAGTTATCGATCGATTTGATGTCTAGCTGTATGTTCCAAGAACCTGCCTCAAAGAGACTATAAGAAAATCGCCACGGAAGCGAGGGAGCGTAATAACGATAATGAACGAAGGAAGAATTGCACGCGAGTGTTTCGACGTTCGCGGAGTTTATACAGGTGGATCGTAACTGTACCTTGTCCAAGCGGAATTATTGAACTACTGACGTCCACTCTACGAAATTACAGACGCGGTATTTCTGTATCCGATTTCCACGCGCCTCGCGCGTCATAACCATCATTACGACTAATTAATTCGACGCATTGTCTGCCGATTCGTGATTGTCAATGCGTCCGCGTTAATTAACGAAGGGAGCTTAATGCACGGGTCGCGGAAGGGTTCCGTAACGCTCGCGTTCACGGCTGGCGCGCGAAGCAAGCTTAGAGAAATATTTTCGGGAAATATAGCGGGTAACGGGAGGATCTGGTAGTGCTTTGTTCCCAGGTTCTTCGTTAACAGGTTCGCTCCAATTATCGCCTGTGTGTGCCACCGTGGATGAGCGCGCTCGCGATATCCTCCAGTTTCCATGGCAGGTCAACGACGAACGCACGTAACGGTAATAACATCGTGGTCTATGACGATCTGGATTACAGCGGCGATATAGTGAGCGCCAACCAGTCCGATGGGAAGCTCTCTCTCTCTCTACTTGCCTGTAACACTCTCGTGTCTGAGCACCACTTTGACTAGGATCGTAAAGGGTAACGCGGCCACCGAGCCAACCGGTTTCAATTTCTCGCCGCGCGTGCTTCTTTTTACCGACGTCAACGGAAATTGTTAAACAAGCGATACAGATATACAGAAGTTCTACTTTCACCCTTCTAATATGGAAGAGGGAGAATTCCAAACGGACCTCGTCGCTCACTCGAGTCTCTCAACTAGGATTGACGTCATCGTGACCGTGCGCGGGCATTCCAAGCCGGAAATCGTGCGTCGGGTTTCCCAAAATTAGAAACGTGCCGCAAAGTGCGCCAAGAGCCTCGGGGCGGGGTATGCAAAATTTAGAAAACCGTCCAAAAATCTCCATCAACTCCGACTGCGTCATAGCTACGTTCGCATACCTCCGAAAGGGGTTGCGCGAGGAGGGGAGGGGATGCAGTTCACTTTGGGAATTACGATTAGCATTAAGATCGCAGCGATTCGGTGGAAACTTAGAAATCTGTACGAAATAGGAGTTGGTAAACTTCCGGGATGTTGCACCACCGAGCGAAGCGGAAGTTATTGAATTGTACTTAATATTTTCGTACCCCGGCACTCGGGGGCGTTCGGTATTTTCATCTTCAACTAACAGTTTGATCTCGTTCGAAGTATACTTGCACGTTCCAACTGTGCTTGCGCAGTATCGCGAAACTTTTGCAGGCAGCAACTTCGGGCGCGCCTTTTGTCTCGAGTGGCCGATCTTTAGTTTCGCGAAGACACGTGTGTTTGCCGGCCAGAGTTAGGAAAGTGTTTAGACTTCAATTCCGCGTGGAAGGAAATTCTATCGCTTCCGATAAAAGTGATATAATATGCCAGCAGCAAGCACTTCGGCCGCGTTCCCACACGAACAACGTACGAACGTAAGGACGCAGCGAAGTTGCACGTTTGCTGCGTGGCTCTCTTTGCAGGATCGTTCGAAGGATGGCAGAAGACGGTGATTTTTTTTAGGTATAAGGTAGATACTTATTATTTACTGTCAGGTATGCTGTACATAATATTTCTTTTGCCTTACAAATATTATATAAAATTACAGTCGATCACGGAGAGTAACCCACGCACACCGTCTCGCGAACTCACCGATATCCACGCAGACAAGCGCACACACGCGCACGGCAGCCACACACAACACGCGAGACTCGCTCGCACGCTCACACCAGTAAACGTTATTACAGATTCGCGGATGAAATCGGCCAACCATCACCTAGACTCGGCACAGACACGCGCGCATTAGACTTCAGCGATGCGCGTTCCCGTGAACGCAGCACGAATTCCTATTCCCCTTCGATTCCGGCGTTTCGCGTCGCGGGATCGAGTGAAAACGGTCCCGTTAGAAGCAGACACTCCCGAGCCCGTGCCAAGTCACGCGTAACGCACGACAGAGCTTCCTCCTCGTCGACGTTCCATCGGTTAGATATTTCTGCCTCTCGACGGCTTGTCGCTCGGGAATAGAAGAAAAGCGTGTACAAGCCTGTGGAACGTTTAGCGCGCTCCTTGCGAGAGGGTTGCTTATTCTAAACGCATCTCCGTTGTCGCGTCAACTTCGTAAAAACAGGAACAGGCAAGATGTATTCGCGACGCGTACCGCTTACGGGCCGTTGCATCATCCGGCGTTTTCTCGCAGGCAAAAAGGAATGGAGGAAAGAGGAACCAAGGGAGGGGAAAAACGCGCCCTTTGCAGTCAGGGCGCTGCCCGGACGTTACGCTGGAGGAAAAACATCGGTTCTCCGAGCAAGTACGAGGCGCGGCAGGGACTCTTGTCCGCGTTTACTGCGTGCCGTCGTTTTACGAGGGTGAGGCGGTGGGACGAGGTGTCCCGCGTTACGCGTCACCGTGTTTCGATCGTTCCTTTTTACCGAGACGCTGGTAAAGCCCGCTCGGTTCGTTTCACGCTATTACGCCCGCTGGATCCTCGACGATTAGGACGCGAATGTCGAGCGTAAACGCGAAAGAGCCACGGTTGCAGGAGCCGCGAGAGCCGGGGTGGCGAGCGACACTGGGAGGGGCAGCGAAACGAAACGAAAGGCAGGAAAAGCAGAAGCCGCAGGACCGAGGGAGTCCTGGCCGGCGAGCAATTATCCGCACACGCGACCAGAGAAACGTCTGCTCCTAATACGCGTCCATGGATTCCCATCGAATTCGCCGAAACGACGACCGCGAGGCCGTTCCAAGTTCCACGTGCTGGGAACGACCCATTACAGGCGCAGCAAGTTTTTAAGTTGCAAGTTAAACCGAAGTCCGTACCAAGTTACGCGAGGCAGCCGGGTCTCGAGGAGGGACCGCACCGCCCGTCGTTACCTTACGACGCGCCCGTCGTAACCGCCGGGATGTGCGGTAATCGTAATCTGTCCACGGTTACTCTCCGAAACACCGCCGCCACGCGGAACTTTGAATTGATCGATCGTTCCTCCGGAGGCGTCGCGTTTCCCTCGTTTCCGCGAGCCCCGATTGACGTTTCCTTCGACAACACGCACACACCGTGTACACGAGGCACTCGTGCCGTGGATGCAGCTAGGTTATAGAGCTAGGTTTTAGAGCTGGCAGATGTCAAAGACACTAGCGAACTCCGGGGTTCAGAGTCGAGAACTTAGGGGCGCGTTCTACCGAGACTTCGAGCACCGATGTGTCAAGTCTCTGAGAATACCAAGGTAGACGGGTGTTCCGTGTCTACACGGACTCTGTAACAAGTGGTCAGAAACGTATTTGCCGCCACTAAGATGTTTCCCGACTTACTATATCCCTCGCACCACGACACGCTAGCAGACAACGAGTCACGGATAATCAAAGACTGCCACGTGCGCGTCAATTAAAATCTGTCCGTGGTGAATGTTGGGTGGGCGAGTACAGAAAAGATCGGGGGAAGTAGAATCAACGTGGGGAAAGGAGAAGAGCAAGCATAGCAGGATCGTGGAATCGTTGAGACGCTGAGATGTGGGATGGAGCGGGAGGCAGGAAAGAATCGAAGTGGATGCAACGCTGACTCGCCACAGGAAGCCACCCCCCGTTCCCTTCGTCCCTTCACGTGCCTCGTGTTCCCGTATATATCTCCTGGCTGCTGCTTTTTCGTTCATAGGAGCACGTGATCCATCTCGTACACGCGATATGCTCGTCTCGCGCCAGTCTCGATCGAACGACGAAGGAACGGCGCGCGCCCGTTTCGAGATTCTCCGTTCGCATATACGCGACTTCCGCGCACGTACATCGCATCTATACGTTGGTATACGTACATAGAGGTGTATACGTAACGTCTATCCGTCCCTTGCAACCAGCATCGCCATGGCATTTCCCTAACTCGCTCTATGATATCACACGTACACGCTCACATTTTGTTCGAAGAAAAATAACAGGTATGTATATGTATAAATACAACGAACGGGGCGTCTATGCTCGTCGTGCCTTTATGCTTCGTAGGTGGCTACGAACGCGTACGATCCTACGTTTCTCCTCCGTCGTGGTTTCCCCACAGAAAAGGCCACTCGGAGTATTCGAACGGCGGATACTCGATCACGAATGTCGCGACGAGGGAGGAGAGGAGGCGGCCACGTACGAGCCTGGATACCCCGATCACGATCGTGCTTAGATTTTACGCCACAAGACACAAATGGGAAGAGCGTTCAGTGTCGCGACGTTTCGGTATAATCGTTGAACGATCGGCATGATTCGGTTCCTTCGTTTCACCCTCGATCGACACCGGACACCTCGGCCCTCGGAATCCCGCGGACCCGCTTCCACCTTGCTCCGGAATCTTTGCCGCGAAAGAATGAAAAGAGGCACGAACGTATCGCGAGCAATTTCTATCGCCAGCAAATTGTATCAACTAGATAGGGGACTTCTATAACTGTAATTAGCGTGTTTCAAGAATTCAGCTAGAATGGAAGTGATCCTCTCCTGTGTGTCCATTTATCATTTCCCTTCGTACATCCTACCTCCTTCATTCTCCGAGTCCCCAGGGAGCAAGGCCGACGCGACTCTGAGCTTCCGCCTCGGCGAATACGCACGACCAATCCGCAGAGAAGCGTTTCGCGAAACGTCGTGGTGAACCAAGATCTCGAAGACGAAAGAAAAAATAGAGTGGAATTGTAAGGACCATCGTCGCGGCGACTGCGCGCGATGAAGCTAAGTAGGACTTTTCAGGGGCGATATTGTCATGAAGAGTTTCTCGTTCGTCGCGCTACTAGTTTTCTGCGTGCCTTATCGCCTATTTACAGCCCCTGCGGCCCAACCTTCGGGGGAGAGTGAAAATCTCGGAAACAAATCGATCGCGATCCCTGCTTCGCACGATTCCACTGCAACTTCAATTCATTCTCCGCGATTCTGTTGCTCGCCTCTCTATGGGAATCGATTATGAAAGGAGATCGATCGACGACGTGGACTTGTCTGGGATCATTGAAGAGCGTTCGGCTCGTGAATCATTTGGAAACGCGACGGTAAATTTTCCCTCCGCCCCGCGAGAACGATGGGGTCGCCGAGGAAATCTTCCCTTTGCATTTCTGCACGTCGCCGTGCTCCTTTTCTCGTTCCTCGCTCTCATATTCTCCCTTCACGATCGAGAATAGTGGATGATAGTTTTTGTGCGCTCGATACCCGCGCGAAGCACCTTGTTTTGTTGCAACAGTAGAAGCGTATAATGCGTTTGCGTGAAACGATAATTTACAGATTAACGATTAGCTCTTATTCATTACGGTGCGAGACTGCCGCAGCTGCGCCACGGCAGAGTCTCTCTAAACGGTTTAACGTCTACTAACGCCGCGGCGGGCGTTCCCTAATAAATTTCTCGAGGGGAAAAACAGAAACGTTGGCTACGGGCGACGCGTGAGTGTCGACACGATTCAACAACCGATTCTCAATAATAAGAGGCAACGGACTAGCCGGAACGGAAATCAACCTTCTTTCTCAGTCAACCGTTTTAACTCGGAAAATGCTCGACGAAACAACGAACAGAGGCGTTCGAAACCATTCTAAGACACTTAAGGACACACTTAAATCAACAGTAACAATTTCAGTATAAAAGATCGTTTAACTCTAATCAATGATTTGCTCTTTTTCGTGTGCGCGTGTATTACCGATCGAAAGTTTGGGCATGCCTACCATGTAAACGAGATAAATGGGGGAAATGAAAATGGGGAATAAATGGGAGAACGTAACGCCGCATGAATGAAACGTATCAAAATGAAAAAGAACGTTGAAATTATGGAAAGGCAGTGTTTAAAACGAAAACTCGCTATCGAAGGAATACATTACCTTAATGCTAACTTTGTCCTATGCCGGAGAAACTAAATACTTTTTAAGTAACGTACAACCCAAACCTCCGAGAGGTAACGTGGACGTGTGTCTGTGTGTGTATGTGTGTGTGCTTTACTAACAACGAATGTTTAAAAGATCGAAGAGCACGATCCACCATGAGCGAACAACTATTCTGGACATCGACGAGAAACCACTACCGATGCCATGGTTTCGAACACAGCAAAAGAGGACAACAATTCAACGTTAAAAATCGCATAATTCGAACAGAACATCGCAACTATCTAACTATATTCTAACATCTCTGTAAAAAATCGATCAACCGTAAAACGAAGAGTCTTAGCTCACTTCGTGCTTCGTACACTGGAACTCTGATGACCGAAGACGAGCTTAAAAAGGAAAGGAAATGACACACGGAATATAGAAACGGACAGTTAAAAACAATCGTCGTTAATTCGGTCATTCTAAAACGAACGCAACACGAACACAGGCTGTTCTATTTTAATCGAGCCGCGCGAATGTCTTTCGAATGTATATCAAAAACAATTTCCTACAAATGTAAGGTACAGAGTGATCTGAAAGAAAAATGGGGTGAAACAATTTGGGACGATCTATTATCGGCAAAAATAGGCAAGTAATGTTGAAGTATCGTGGGATAACTAATTGATCCATAAAATCGAACCTGAGGTTTTAAGTCACATATTATTATTATTAATCGTTTTTATTACTCAAAGAATAGATCTGTAGGGAGATGTTACATGTTGAATACTCGAAAGTATTGATCATTACTTTTTGAGCAGGAATCATATACTTCCATTACGTCACATCGTAGCTTCAAGAAGAAGAAAGGCAATAAAATACAAAAGCCAAGATTATTAAACGTCATCCATTGAATCTTGCATCCCAAATTAGTCTACCTGATTTAAATGTGCATGGACTATTTTAATACAGTCAATCTTCTTTGTCTTTCCTCTGCAAAGAGTATCTACAATGCGACGAGACCAAGTACATGATTCCACCTAAAAAATACAATGTGCACCCCAAAGTTTGAAAACATTCAGAGCCACATCCGCTAAATAATGCCCCCGGTAAAATCTTTCAACTTCCAAATCTCTGAAAGGCTTTCCAGTGTGGCTACAAATTTCGAGACTATTCGCGGCAATCGGTTAAAATAGGTCACCCTGCGTGTAAACTTCGCGAGTCGAGAAACGAAGAATAGAACGCTTTGGAAGAACTAGCCGCGCGCCTTTTTCCGAAATTCCCGGCTTAAACCTAAGTCACTTGGGTAAAAGTCACGCGCGAGACCCAGTCACGAATATAATTTCAACCCGAGAAAGTGCCGATCCCGACCGAATCGTGCCTCCAGTCCTTCGATTGCGGGACGGTAAAAGGAATTTGTACAGCTCGGAACATAGCGTTTTAAAGGCTTTCTTTTTTCTTCGCGGATCCCAATCCTTCCTCGGCGGGTTGTTCGACGGTAGTCGAAGGGGAGATCGGGCAGGCGCGCGACCGCGACGGGAAAAAGAAACGAAATCTTGATGGAAACCACGCGCACGCGAAGCTTAATTAAGCGCCGTCCCGGGCGCAAAGGTCGTTAACGCTGAATGAAGGTACATTGAAAATTATCTCCGCGTAACTTTCGTCGTCTTTCGTCGTTAATTGACAAATAAAAATTGCGGGGCTCTTTAAATTACGCGTGTGCGTTATAGAACTGCAAGGGAATTGAAACGCTTCCACGGTCGACTTAATATTAAAGCGCCCGCGATTAAAGAAAAA
This sequence comes from Andrena flavipes, assembly GCA_963971345.1. Lineage (NCBI taxonomy): Eukaryota > Metazoa > Arthropoda > Insecta > Hymenoptera > Andrenidae > Andrena > Andrena flavipes. Next base: position 3,376,027 of record OZ020482.1, read on the forward strand.
ACTGAAGGAAGAAAGGGGCGCATTTCGCTTAAATACTCAACTGCACCGTGGATTATGTAACCTTTTAACTGTTCGCGAGAGATAAAAAATATGGTGGAAAAAATGGAGGTTCTCCCCCTAACAGGAAAAAATATCTGGGCTTCGCGAGTCATGATTCTGAAATTTCTGAAATTTCTAATTCCACCGTTTTCGCTTCGACAATTTTCTCGTCCCTTCCTCCGCGAATTGTTAGCCATTTGGCTGGCGCGCGGTCGCGCGAAAGAAAAAGAGAAATGCTAGATACTACGGAGTGTATTAAAAACGTATAGAGGGGAAGGGGGAGGGAACGAACATAAAGAAAGCGGGAACTAAAAAAAAGGGCACTGGACGACAGGGGGAAACTAAAACGAAATCGTAATAAATCTCAAGTAAAAAAAACCGTCTGCTCAGTCCTGTGCGCACAAAATCTCTGTATATACATAAGTACTCGTATAATTATATATATATATGTATATATATATATATATAAATATATATATATAAATGTCCTCCATGTGTATATATGTATACACGTTCTATGCGTGTCCTATGCCAGACATGTTTGTACATATGTATACACATATAAAGGAGAGTCTCTGCATGAATGAAAGTTAGCCTAAGTAAAAACCGACTCGATGGAAACGAAAAAAGAGAAGATAATTGGCAGGCCCTGTGTGTTTGTCTGTGTGTATGCATGTGTTTTATGTTTGTGTATATATATATACATATATGTATATATATATGTATATATATATGTATATATATTATCCACAAATAGGCGTGTGTAAGCCCTATACGCGACGAATATCGACAGTAGAAATATAATCTTGGTAACGTCTCTCGTAAAGTTAACAATAATATAACAGATTATTACGAGATGCTCATAATGTTATCGACCGTATATAATATGTACAGAAGCTACATTTTGGTTTCCTCTTTTCCCACTTTACGCGTGACTCGGATCCCCCCGCTGGAGGAGTCGATCAGCGAATCGATAATCATCTACCGACGAGCGAGTATTTTATAAAAAAGAAGATGTCAACGAAATGCTCGATAAGGACGATACCCGGCCAGGTGTGCCTAAGTTATCCTTTCCCAGGGCTTCTACCGCCCTGAGACACCTGCTCCCCCTCATTCCCGTACATCCCGCTAACAAAGGATATACGAATGCATTCGCTGCTAGACCAGTGATTGTCAAAAGAAGTGGTAGACTTATAAAATACGCTTTCGTAATCCTTCAAGGAAGATCTACTTTCGTGTGATTCACGCAACAGTCTATAAAATCTGTAAAAGAGTGAAAACTCGAACAACCGGGGGAGGGATCGTTTCTTTTCCCTAATCGAATCGATAAAAAACATGGAGAGAACAAGAATTCAAATGCGACTAAATACTCGTAACAACAACGAATATCCTTAATTATTTTTCATTATTTTCTTTTCTTTTTCGTTTTTAGAAGATAATCACGATCCGTACGTACCGCACCTTCTACCCTTCGCGTCGATCGTATAGAAAACGAAAATGAGACGCGACAGATCGAAATGAGAGATATTCTTATCACGGAATACCTGACGATGTAACGCGTTGCTTCGATGAATCTTTCTCTCTAAACACCTAGCCTGATTGACAGTCTTCGATAAGAGGAATGCATTCCAGGAGAAAAATAGATTATAAAATGAATATTTAGAACATTTTCACGTGAATAGCTGTATATGCTCGCGTATGTTTTTTCATTTTGTTCATCGTTATTTAGAAACCCTCTGAAAGCTTTGCGACAGAGTGAAAAAAATATATATATATATATGTGTGTATGTGTGTATATATATATGTATGTATGTATGTGTACGTTTGATCGGATTATCAGCTTAACTTCGCGTGGAACAAATTACTAGAACCTACCTAATGTCGTGTTTACTACTTATTTAAATTACTAGCGGCTTGCCGATGAGACCAGAGGTAAGACTCGTCGATTCGCTGCCGTCAGTCGACGCTTTCACAGCGCGTGTCATGTTGCTACATACGATTATCGATCATCCTCCGTGGTAACGTTTCCCGTCGATGGTCATACCATTACCATGTCCTCGTCGACGCTGATAATCGTTGGAAATGCATTGTCCGCGGAACTTTGCCTCTGAATTGGTTTCTTTCTTACCAGCCCGTCTGTTTAACAACACGCAAGACAAACATCGTTATAAAATCGTCGTATAGGCTAACGCTATTCACGGATTCACGTTACGTGAAAGAGAATCAACTTGCCTGCAGAGGGTGGAAGAATATCCTCGAGAGACCCATCGTCCAAGTCGTTGGCGGATAGAAGTAGGTCATCGTCGGAGGATGCTCTCGTTAAGCTGGGGAGCGTTGAAGTTAATAGGGCCTTTTCCTTCTGGATCTCCTGTATATGGTCGACAAGGAGCGCCTCCTCTTCGTCACCTCGGTCCCTGTCCCGATCCGTGGCGCCGCCTCTCGCGGTCGCGCTCGGTGTAGCCGCGTTCAATTCTTCCGGGCTGAAGATCTTCGAGGATCTCAAGCTGGACAGGCGATGTGTCGCCGTATGACAGGCAGACTCCAGAGTATTAATGTCAGCCAAGGTTGCTCGCACCACCCTCAATTTCTCCTGCACGATCGTCTCGACGCAACAGGTCTGTCTGCCGACGTCTTGCAGCGAGTCCTGCGCAGGCAGCGTCCTGTTCGTCCTCAGGATGCACGGGGCGAAAACTATCGCCAGGGCTGACGGGGACATTCGATTGTCGATCTCGTGGAGGGCCACTCTCGCCAGATGAACGATCAATCGTTCCATCAGGTCGAAGTTGGGCTTCGGTAGCTTCTTGAGAATGGCGAAGAGGGTGCTGATTCTGTCGCGCGGGTCCGTCAGATTGGCAGCGTGCAAGAAGTCGTCGTAGTACTCGAAGGTTAACAGCGGCTCGGGCATGTCCCGAAAGAAACTCTTCAACACAGCCGCCAGCACGTGTACTTGGTAGTTTTCAAAGTCCACTCTCTCCAGATCACCCTCGTCCATTTTCACCTTTAACTCTTTCACCTTGGAACTGACACCGCTCTTCCGGTATATTCCCTCCGTGTAGAGACCGTGCATCTCTATGGTCGTGATCAGGCGATCCACCACTAATGGTACCTTACCGTCACCGCAGTCCAATTTGTACAGAGGCACACCGAACACCTTCCGCGAGTTCATTTCGTGCAGCGAGGCGTCTTTCCCGCACTCCGCTGAGGCTTTCATGTAGCATTTCTTGTGACACGTTAGCTTGCAATCTAAAGGTACGAATACGTAGTGAACAAGAAGCGATAAAGAACGCGCGAATAAACGTGAAAATATACGTGATACTTACTCTGACAGACGAGTCCCCTTTCGATAGGCCACATAAAGAATGACGTGCACACTTCGCAGGCTGTTGGTATGTTTATAATAGTCAACTGGAACAGGTGGTTACCGTGTCGCGTCGGCTCCTCCTGTTTCCGCTTCTTCTCCTTCTTACGTTTGCTTTTACTCTGTTTCTCCGGCGCCTCGGTCTTGACTATCGTCATAAATTCGTTCATGAATCCTCTGAACGCGTTTACCCCCATCGTCACGGGAAAATCTTCGCTGGTGTTCTCTTGCTTGCACACTGTCTCCATCACGTGCAAGAAGTTCGCTATGAGGTCGGTGTACTTGATGTTCCCCTCGACGCCTTGTTGAATGGCGACGCTGTAAGTGATCACGAGATCGTCTTTGAATTTACGCAGTGCCTGCTTGAACACGCGATCCACTTCGCTAGGCTTCCTGCCCTTCTCTTGCTCTTCCATTATGTAGATCTTCTTCGTAATGAAATCCTGCATCAGGGCTAGCTCCTTGGCGTCGGATATGATCTTGTCCGTGCTGTCGGAGAAAGCGGAAGTGCCGGTCAAACTGAACTTGGACGCGACAGCTTGCTTCGCCGCGTCGAACGGCGGTCGCGGTGGCTTCCTGTTTTTTCGCCTTCCCGGAGTGTTCGCCAGGATGCATGGCATCTTAAGTACACCGCCGTTCTGGATACACTTCACGTGGTACAGCTGCTTGCACTCTATACACTTGTACCCTTGCGTCACGAAAGCGTCCATCTTTTCGTGACAGCAAACGCACACATCGTCTTTGGCAAATCTTGCTACCTTCCTGAAACGATGGCCGGCTAAAGTGAACAGATTGCCTTTCCACTCCAACAGGTTCATTCCAGGCGCCAGCTTCAAGTCATTGGGGCTCGTATCGGCGACAGCCTTGTCATCGCCGAGGCCTGATATCTTAGTAGCTGGATCCGAATTCCTTCTCCTTAATTCCAGTGTCGTTATAGCGTTGGATCTCATACGCTTGCCAGGTTGCTGAGTTTTCGCCCCGGATTCGCTTTTGTTCACCGGCCAGTCTGTCACCGACCTCGACGCAATTTCGTGCGGGCTATTATCCTTCCGGGTCCACACGTTCGCCGACTTATTTAAGTCGCTCTCTTTGATCGTACCGAGGAACAGGCTCTTCGATTCTCCGGTGTTTGTCTCCGACACGCTCTCGCCCATCGACCGACAATGAAATTCTCGAGACGGTCGATTTCTTCTTGCGCTTCTAACGGGCACGTCAGGTTCGCATTTCTCCTTTGGTCTGGAATTCTTCTCCTTGGACGATGATCCCTTCTGCAATGGACTCTTCAAAGCATTTTCATCGTTCACGGTATCCAACTTCATAGACGTATCGCCTTCAGAGTTCTGTCTTCTCAAGAAACTAAAATCTTTAATTTCTTTGCTGTGGCCATACGCCTGGTCGCGTCTAATGGGCGAAGCTGGAACGCTTTCTATACGATCACTCGGTACGCTATTGTCGCTCAATCTGCGCTGCTCCCTACCCGGAGTGTTCTCCATATGAATGAAACGCTCGTTTGGCTCCAGTTTCACGTTATAATTCGATGCCTCGTTTGGTTTCTCATGTTGCTCGAATATATGATCCGTTATATTCTTATAGTGAGAGACGTTCGGGGAACGAGTCAGCGTTGACTTCTGGGGAGCACACATCAAATAGTCGCTATAGTTAATGGACGAAACGTCTGCTCTACGTCGCCAGACGTCTGAATTTGGACTATGGGTTAGATTTATATTAGACTGATAATATTTCATCTCTCGTGGACTTGGGAATGGGGGTGCAGTGTTAAAGGCAGGCGGGGCACTTTGCACCGCGCTTGGCGTCTCTGTATCCGTTTCCCCATCGCTGTATCCTGTCGACGAACTGTCCGCCCGTTTACTGACGGACGATAGCCGACTGGAAGCATTCACCAGATTCGTGTTCACCGTTACTCCAGGAGAATGATCGCCGCGTTTCGTTCGAGTGCTCGGTACGGGTTTGCCGCAGGAGTTGTCTTGAGACTCGGAGCTATTAACGCTAAGCTGAGACTCGTAGCTTCTTAAACTGGTCAAGCTTTCCAAGCTGCTTTTACGCTCGTTGAATTCTTCGGAAGAGTAAGGTTCTGCGGTCTTCAGTATCGCACTGGACTCCTGCAATATTCTTGCGTTTGGTGTAAGCTTGCGTTTGGAGTACGTCATACTCGTATCAATCGCGCTGTCCCGAAGTACGTTCTCCACTCTGCAAATTAATGTGTTTATTCAATTACGTATTCAGGCAAATATAAGCTGCAAAAAATGAATATTTATTTACCTTGCTGATGTTAGACGATTCTGCGACTCCGTTTTGCGAATCGTAGTGTATTCCAGCAGCGTATCTTCCGTGAGCGATCTGAGTATGGAACAGAAATGTGGATGTAATAGTGGTGACGGTTTTCATCGATATCTTGTGCAAAAGAAGTAATTCTCTCTGTAAATACTTACTCGTCACTACCTCTGAGTCTTGAGAACACTTTGCTGTTGTCATAGGCAAGTTCTCTTTGATCTTGAGCTTCTCTATACTCCCCAACTTTATCAGTAAGCAATTTCTTTCTCTTTTTCAGTTCTGCGAAAGCCTTCCTTGCGCTGTTACCACGAACGTGAGCTTGAAAAGCAATCACAGAGCACTTAATCTTCTTGTACCAACTATGCTGCCTGTAAGCTCGCCAAACAGACTGAATGTGAGTGGCGGCTTCGATTCTAGCGCGTAAAGATTGAGCGTGCCTCTGAGCAATGATCATTCGCCAAAAGGACTGTATTTGTACGACTGCGTTTTTCAATCTGAGGAACTTGCGTCTCTCCAAACAAGCACGAAACCATTTCTGTATAGTTGTGATGCTTGTAATGATCTGTTGGTGCAGTTCTATGTCTAATTTAATCTTCTCCGATTCTCTGAGGAACACTTTAGTTGTACCGAGTTGATAATTGTCTCTATTGAGATTCAACGTCAGCAAAAAGTCTCGAACATCTGACTGTGAGCTTAGCAAGCCCTTGGGTAGCAACATTCTGTACAGCTGAATGAATTCTTCGTATGTTAATCGGACGTTAAAACCAGCTTGTCTTATTCTGACAGTCTCTAACATCCCTGTATACCGCAGCTGTCGTTGCACGGTCTCCTCGTCAAATTCGTTTGGTACCTTGTTGGCATTGCTTTTGATGCATCTAATGAAGAATGGATTTGCTTGATTCAAAGTGTCCATCAGGCTGTGTAAACTCTGCTGGAATTGTGCCGATACTGTCATGGGTTGTTTTCTCGCCTTCCCGGGTCCTGTGCCATAACTCTGCGTTCTTCCGGCAAGAGTTTTTACAGTTTGGAGATTCTTTAAACCTTTTTTACCGCGTTCCCTTGGTCGAAATGATTTGTTCTTCCTGCAATCGTGTTCAGTTTCAACGCGTAAGTATTACGAAATACTGTAGGGATTCCTTTTCCCATTTTTTAAATTCTCGTCGGAAAAGATACAAGTTGGAAAAGAAATAAGGTGTCTAGATTTTTGCATATGTATACGTTCTCTTTCGTTCTGTGTTCACCAATTTAACATTGCTCCGACGTTACTATTTTGTGTAATGCAAAAACAGGAAAAGGAGAATATGTAGTTCTTAAAATGAGATAAATGGCATCGCAAAGATATTTAACAAACATACTGTAAAATCTAAGTAGCAAACACTTAGCAAAATGTTATCATGGTTTATATGACTAGATTATGACAGCAGATGTAAGAAGCATGTGATAATAGGATTAACTGTGTACAGAGATAGTCATTAGCAGATTCTAAGAACTCTTTAATAGTAGAAAAGAAATGCTACCTATTTCATTGCGCTAGATAGATGCATAACTAATGTAAACTATTGATGTTAGTAACAAGCGATTTGCATGTTTTACGAGCCAGTAACTGCGGAAGTTAATTTCTTCATTGATACATAAATGGATGATTTCGTATTAGGTCTTGTTTCTTGAAATATTTAAGCAAATTTTATATCGTGCAATTGTTAGTAACATAAGCCGTTGTGAAGTAAATATGTTTGCCGCACTCAGCAGCGTACAATACAAATAAACCCATTACCGATTGCAGACATTAAAGAAAAATATTGATCTCTAAGTGTTCATTAATCTTAAACATATATGATGTAGACATGGGCCAATTGATATGATCCCCTTTTAAAAGGGAGAGATCTACTATTGTGAAATCAACATGCATCAATTATAGATAATATTATAAAAAATGAATCATTAAAACATGACAAATAAGGGATAATGATCGTGAATATCATGGTACACCAAACGAAAATGATCTACATGATACATTTTTAAAAAGACACGAGAGAAAACTCTATAAGATACTGAATAATCGTGGAAAGCTGTGATATGACTTTGCATGGGAAGACCATTAATATCCTATTGAAATGCTGTTACCTATGGAAAGAAATCCTTCACCCAGAATCACTATAGAGCGCACACTACCTTTATATTGTAGAGCAGTGAGTTTTTGTAGCTTAAATTACAAAACGTTATTGAAGATTAAGTGGCTGTTGTTTACATACATGACTATTTGATTAGCGCGTTCCATGACGTTTGCTTCGTCTTTTGGAAGCACCCTCTCTAGCGGAGTATGAGTGTCTCGTCTGAGTTTATTATTACTATGAGGCTGGTCTTCCCTGCCCCTTATTAAGTAACCCTTCATCGTGGTTACGTTTGATGGGTGTTGCGTTTGATTAATGTTTCGAAATTGTGGCCACGACAATCGGTTGTTGTTTACATTGTCGTTGTTTTCGAGTTGTATAGAAGATAATGTGGTAGTGGGTATAGTTGATGGTATACAGACACTGCGCTGCTTCTGATAGCTTGGTGGACGATTATGTTTGTGCGAACTGAAAAAGTCTCTCATGCTTAGTTTTTTAACATTTTTTTTTTCAGACAATTACGTACTAATTATGTTGTTCACTATCACATATTTAGCCAGAACCTTCAATTTAGTTAACGACTTTGGAATAAAAGACGTGGTTAACGAGTGTTTGTCTCATGAGTGACTCCAATGGAGCAATGCGAATTTTAATGATTGGTATGAATTGTTTAAATAAAACGTTATTGCTGCATTGTTTATCATGCTCAAGTATAACGGCAAGTAAAGAAGTATATCATCGAATGACAGAATGTAATTGTATGGTGAAAATCATGAAGATTGCACTCTAATCACACTTAATACAAAAGGTGCATACATAGAATTCTAGACAGTATTTTGAACACACAAGACTGGGAAGATTGTATGGATTTACAAGTTCGTTTGAATTCTTATGCTGCTGTTAATGTTATCGAAATACGGACTTCCTGTGTTTTTAATGCAATTGCGATGTAATGCTACGGATAAACATTGTAAATCCATAAGACACCTTAGCCTAGGAGAATGGAAACGTTTGCCAAAAATGACACATACAGTGGATCAAAAGACCACTTACGCAATTCGGTTAATAGTTAGATTGACGGTCGACAACGTCACAAGATGGCTACAGGGACAAAAGACATGTGGCCAATGTAATAATTAATTGCTTTAGATATAACACACATAGGAACTTCTTCAGCTTGATGCATATATTAACGCACAACGTAGAATCATAGTTTATACGGTGAGATAGTATGCAGATCAAACATATTAAAGAAAAAAACAAGCGCATCAACATCGGCATTTGTTTATCACGATCATTATTATTCAACTAACCAATGTTGCTCTATCGTGAATATACAAGCATCTTAATCTTTCTCGAGTCACCTCTTTGTGAGAGTAAAAATTATATAAAATTAAGTAGAAAAGTAATGTATACCTTATTAAATTCTCGTTCGGTGTCCTATACCTGTTTTGTACAGATGTTTTCGTGCCATCGGCTGAAAGTGAACATAGTTGAACACCGTTATTGATGAAAATTATATTATATTAGGGCGTAGAAAATAATGGACACTCACCTCGGCCATGCCTGTGAGCTCGACCTGCCTCTTGGAAAGCGAAATGGGCCCGAAAAAATGCTCGAAGTATCGCCCATCTGAATACTGCAACTGGATCTGCACCCACTAGCTCTCGAACGAAAGCGAGAGAAGAATTTTTCAACACACCGACCACACCGTCCGGTCGCATCAAATCCAGATTCTTTTCTCTCATATTGGAAGCTTGATATTTCACAGCCCCCGCGTAATGGCGTACAACAAAGGCTGCTTCGCGTCGTTGTGGTGCCTCGTAAAATGGATTGTCTTTATGTACTGAATTAAATTTTTGTAGCAGTGTTTCATTCGTTGCCCCCGGAAAGCTGTTAGATATTTTTAACGTTTAATAAAGTATAAAGTATCGATCGGTTTGTTTAGGATAAAGATAAAACCAAATATTCACTTGCACTGGTCATCTAAGAGACAGAGAAGGCCATTTGGTTTTCCTTCTATTAAATTTAAACAGCCTGAATTGTCACTGTATCCTATGTCTGTCCATCTAATCCCCTGCTTTCTGTACTCTCGTTGTTCATATTGGAAAACGTGTTGGTTGAAGTAGTGTTGCAGTTGCTCGTTTGCATAATTTATACATAATTGTTCGAAGCTATTGCACGTTTTGAAATCTTCGAAACCGAAGATATCTAATACGCCTATACTATTTCCTTGATGGTCTCTCAGTGTATCTTTCTTTGACAGTAACGCGTGATTCACCTAAATACGAAAATTTTCATACATTTCATTTTCATACAATTCTACGGTGCATATTTTAAAGCAAAAGGAATAACATCTCACCTGAAGCACAATCCAATCAAACAGAGCCCCGTACAAGCATTTGGCCATTGCATCTCTCGCCGCAATTGCTTCTGGAAGCCTATAGTTAATAACTAACGTTTCCCCAGAAGCCCTTGCACGTTTCGCGGTAAGTGCGGCCAACAGAGTCTCTTGTTTCACTCTGAGAAGTTCGGATATTAATGCAACGACTTCAGGATTTTTAACTCCTACTGCTTCATCGTGATGATGATAAGATTTTCTCGGCTGAAATTCGACGTTACCTGAAACAGTAGTATAGAGTTAGTTTACTGCATTAGCTATTAAAATAAATTGACTAATCACCGAGTAGAAGAACAGCTGATAGAACCGCGAACAATCGCCTCTGTTTCTCCGGCGTGAATCCGACCATTTCCATAGATTGTTTCAGTCTTGAGAATTCATGTCGTTCATCGATATTTTCAAGTCCATAACAGCCACTTTTATTTAAGTAATTATAACGATCACAATTTTCTAAATGCAGAAGTTGCTTTTCTTGTTCACTTGCCCCAGCCAGAAGATAATAAAATACATGGTAATTCCTTTCGTTCCTTCCTTGGGAAACTATTCTTGATTTCTCCAGAAGATACTTTTGTACAACAGCCCTGAGAATTTGACAACAGATTTCAGAAAAGCATCCTACCATAGTTGTCAACACCACGAAGAACTCTATACCGTATAATATACATTAATCTTACCCGTGCACCATTCCATTTTCCTTGTAATTCACTTGTATGAATTTACCGAAACGACTGCTATTGTTGTTATGCGCAGTTTTCGCATTCCCAAACGCTTCTAACACTGGACCAGCGCTGAGTATTGTCTGTTCGACGCCGCTACCGTGCGAACCTTTCTGACTAAGGGCTGTCAAATGATGCAATAGAAAATTCGTCGATTCCGTTTTGCCCGATCCACTTTCGCCGCTAATAACAATGCACTGATTTCTTCTTTCTTTAAGCATACAGTGATAAGCCGCATCAGCTATGGCAAATATGTGCGGAGGTATGTCTGGCCCCAATCTTCTGTTTTGATACAGTTTTACATATTTCGGATTATAGATAGGATAAAATTTAAATGGATTCAATGCAATCAATATACTGCCAACGTAGGTGTATATATTCCCAGCTAAAAACCTAGCCCGAAGGTTATCCAACAGAGTTTGTTCGTTAAGGTCTGGAAGTTGACACAGATCTGGGTACTCTTTGTCGCGTGGCTGATATAGGAATCTATTAAAATAATCTTTTAGGAGTTGCGGATCCATGGGAAATCTACTATCCGACCATAAATCCGGTTGCTTCTTCCGCAAATAAAACCTAAAGCAAAACACGTTATAAGGCATGCGACATTATTATTGTTACAGTTTCTACTAATGTACCTGTAATATTCTTGTTGCGCCGCATTCTTGGGCCATAACAACATTAGCGCAACTGGGCACTCGGTTGGCCCGAGTCTTCTTTCTTTACATTCTTGCCCAACAGAGTTTCCTACCACTTCTGCTAATTCGTAACCGTTCGAGGCGGAAGCATCGATTAACCCAAGTCTTTCAATGATGCATTCCACTATTTCAGCTGACGAAGTTTGTTTAGTAGCTTTAATCGAAAGTGCTTCATATTCCGGGCTCCATTCACCCACAAACACTTGCACTACTCCCGAACCACTGCCGTCCATTTTTTTAACCCTACAAAATTCAGAAACAAAAGAAAATAAGAAAGTTCCAAAAACTTTTACATACACGGATGTGATTTTCAATAAATCATTTTACCTTGTTATTAATAGGGTTAACAAATGTCTCCTCTGTCATCCATACAGAATTTCAAATGTATCATTTCTCCTTCTTTCTGTTTCTCAATTATATACAGCCACTGATACAAACGTTTAAAATAACTTTTATACATTTTGTTTAAAAGTATTCAGTATTACAGTCTCGCTGGTTACTGGATTTATTTACAGGTATTGTTTACATTAATCTATTCAATTCAATTTTGTCAAATGCACTCAAAATTTATAAACTAAAAAATCTTATTTTTATACACCATGTCGAGTCTTGCGGACCGATCGGTTCAAAGTAATAAAAAATCATTAATATTACTTTTTTTCCATCGCCGTGCATAGTATGCAGAAATAGTAAAGTATCTCTAAATCTTTCTTAAAGCTTTCCTTTAAATTCATTATTTAATTTGATCAGTAGGACAGAATACCATAGAGTATTGTTATCGTCTGCTCGTATATTTCGCTTTCGGTATAATAAAATAGAGTCATTAAAATTACTTTGCTCTGTTTTAGATTTATATATTCAGTCAATTTTATAGATCCTTGTTGATTTTGTTCTTTAGTAGCTAGAGTATTATCAATTCATAGATCCATGCGACGAAATTTAATTCAGGTATCAAGTATCTAACACCGAACGTCCAGCGAAATCTTTCTGACAGCTATTATAGTTTATCATGACATTCGCTATATAGTTTGAAAAGAGTGTAGGTGTGCTATTGTTGGCAGGCAGTAACTCAGTATCCCCACTGAGACATTAATCCAAGGTTCTCAATGCTTCGCAAACATCCCGATGCCTCTTGAGTATTTCAATGCATTTATTGCGGATGATTACAGACGTATTTGCATTTGTACGTATTATAAAACTTTTTGTGCGTTAAGGGAATATCTTATCTGGAAAAGAAAGATGCATGACACCATCAGTGTTTTCCAATCAACAGTTTGTTGTACCATACGAATAGTTGCACTCCCTATTATGCTGCACTTACTACATTAAACTGTTATTTCATAAACAACAGAAAGAAATATCGCTCTCTGTGTCCAAAAGTTTATTATTAACCGTGCCAGTATCTCGAGCTCTCTGTCTAATTAGAACTGGGCTTTACATTCAAACATTCTGTCACATAAGCAAAGACAATATCTGTCAAGCAGCGTTTCGCCAAGATTCGAACGTGCCTTTGTTACTCGAAAAATTCTCCCTTCCTTTCCCATACTTTTTCCCCGATTAGTGTACGACGAACGAATTTAAAAATACTTTTAGCACACGACGTGCCCTCGTCTGTACCGGTAATTTTTCTCTATTAACGAACAAGCGTATTCATTCTGTCGCGAGGAGAAAGAATGCAGCGGGATATAACGAAATATCTCCAGCGGACGCTAATCGTAACACGTCGATCATTCGTCGGGTACACAAAGGATTGCGAAAAAACGACACACGTTCCCGAGATACCGATTGCCTCGGACCTGACGGCTGACATTCGCGAGAAAACCGTCTTCTGACGCCGATTGGCGGGTCATGGACCATACCACCAATCAGCGGCGATCAGCGAGTGTGAACGTCAACAGAGAGTAAACCGGGCTTAAAGACATCAGGAATTTCTCGTCCAGGCATGACACTTACTGGCCGTTACGTATCATCGTTAAAGAATGTAATGAAACCGTGGAGATCTGGCTGTGGAATATGGTCTGTCCATTACCTTCGGTGGCTGATAACAAGATGCTCGACGTGACACATTCTCAGGGATCACCAAGCTCCCGCATACTTGGGCATACTTCCGCGGGCTTGGAATCTCACTGTAAACGCACTGCCGTCTGTTCACCGTCCCAGGCCCTCTTCCACCCCCGTTCGCTCACTCAAAACATGTATTCCCCGTTTCATCCACCGTCGCGGAAACGTACTTATCCGGTGAACGGGTACGCGCAACCGTGGCCCCCGCGCACTCGACACACACTGTCCCTCTGTTTTCTCGCACTTACGGAGCGCACGTACAATACGGGCGGATTGACACTTCAGTAAACAAGATCTATTGTCACCGATAATTCCGCGCCGGCTCCGTGGCCGCCAGTCCTCCCCCAAATCACACCGATATCCGCGGCTAATCGTGTTCCTGATTTGATAATACCGATGACACGGATCACGGGCCCTTGCCCAGTTTATCGTCCTTCGTCTCCTCTCGGGATCCTGCGTCCCGATACGTCCACCATTTCGATTTTTCCGATCACGTGGGACGCAACGTACATCCTGATTGGTTTATCCCACCTCACCACGTGACTGATCGCTACAGCATCAACTTCCATTGAAAGAGGAAGATTGCGTTTAGAGCTATCTGTTGATCGTTTTACGAAACCTTTTTCAACAAACTTTTTTCTTTTTATGCTGTTTTCGCGATTCTCAACCGCAGCACAAAATTCCCGGGTAGATACTTTATTGTAAATCTGATAATATTATAATTGGCACGTGTTTATGCTTTTATCGATTTGGAAACATTTAAATGTAAAGCGACCTCTTCGTACAGTGCAAACAAAATCAGAAACATGTGTGCTAATCGTATTACAAATGAGGTATTGAATAGACTTTACATAGAATGTAAATTTTGTTGTTACATAGATCCGCTACTCTAGAGCCACCTTACCATTTTCGATTCAGAGTGAAATTCGATCGCAACCCTACTAGTGGTTAGAATTGAAACTAATTTTTACCTACACACGGAAATAATAAGTATCGTTAAATCGGTGACAGAAAAATGCATTGGTGATAGGTTTATCCTATACCTTGTCCACAGACAAAATGTCTACAGACAAGGTATAGGATAAACCTATTACCACAGCCGAGGTGTTCGTGTCGCCACCAAAATGTGCTACCGACCCATAATTTGAGGACTGAATGTAGTGGCATTTGCTCATGAACAGTGTCCAACTGAGCAACTACTCTGAAATGTGTTGAAAGTGAAAAAAAATGTGTGCAATGTGAAACATTACTTTTTTGTTGTAAAATTGTTTTTACTCTATTTCTTTCCTTCTTTTTGGGGGGGATAAAATCTGTAGCTGTAGAAAATTTTCTTTCTTTTTGATTGGACGTTGACTTGATCGTACATAGCACATTCAAAAGTTATGGTAAATTGGGTGTCCTTCCAGTGGACTGAAAAATATGAAATTCCTTACAAGTTGTTAGTTGAAGTCGGGAATTTATCTTTTTCTAGGTTGAAACTAAGTTTTTGGAATTGTTTTCTTAATGGTAATTCCTCATTTTGAGAATCCATAAGTTACTGTTATATTTTCCGAAAAGTCTAGCTACTTAGAATTTGCTTTGCCGTTTTATACATATCTGTCTTGGAATTTAATGAAAAACGCGTCTTTTGAATCTTTTTAAAGAGGTTCTGGATTACCTTTGCAAACATTTTCTAAGGGAGACAATAGTTTTGCTTCTTCTTTTCGATATTTTTCCTTTCGTAGCCACAAGAAACTCATTACTTAATTCAGTAGGTATACAATTTTTCTAAATTGTTAAATAAGAATTTAAAAGTTCTGCGGTTAAGAATTTTCCAGTCAATAATGTAGAATCTTCTCTACTGAGATTTTCTATCGCAATTCATATAGGTTCTAATGTTACTACTTAATAAGATTTATTATAAATTGTAGATGTGTTTATACGTTCGCGATTTGCTAGACTAAAATTTCTCGAGAAATAAGAAATACGTAATTATAATATTTCTCGAGAAATTCTCGAGAAATAAGAAATACGTAATTATAATATTTCTCGAGAAATTCTCGAGAAATAAGAAATACGTAATTATAATATTTCTCGAGAAATTCTCGAGAAAGAATTCTCGAAATGGCCGATCAACCTGGCTAATTTTTACAACCAGATGTTCATTTTCAAGACCTATTAAGAATTTAAGAGTTTTAAGCTTCGAATCATGTTTGAAGTGCTTGGAAGTTTTCGTCATATATGTAGATTCGAAGCGCTATTCATTTAGTACACACAGTTCAACTAAAATGTATTTATACAGTATAAATAATACTATGTAATATGTATAAGTATTAACATTCATTTATCGAACGATTAAACATTGATAATAAAATAAAATTCAATTGCCATAGAAAATCATTTGCAAATCCAAGGCCAAAGCTTACTAATTGCTTGATATCTCGAGTTCTATCGATCATACTTAATAATAATTTATACTGGCCGGTTAGTGCAAATGTTCTTAACATTATTTGTCATAGTAATAGCCACTGGAATGGATATTTTAGCAGAAAATCCATTTTTGCCGAAGAATTCGTTGGATTTCGCAGTTGTAATCAACCGCCGACTTTGTTTTGATTGGAGGACATAGTTTCTCGAAGTGTATATACTAAGCTCACGGAGCTCCATGTACTCAGTCGTCGTCGGTCCTACGGGCCGGGAGGACCTCCGGGGACCCTGGAGCTGCCGAGCCACGTGGAGCTGGTGGACCTCCTGGACATCCGGAGACCCTGGAGCTGCCGAGCCACGTGGAGCTGCTGGACCTGCTGGACCTGCTGGACCTGCTGGACCTGCTGGACCTCCTGGACCTCCTGGGGACCTGGTCAGGGTTTCAGCCCTGGTCATTCCTGCCCCCCCCCCTCGGCCCCCTAGCCTAGGTTAGCTTATTCGTTTGGTGCCGATGAAATTTTCGGGTTCGTTAAAAGCCATTCAAAATGTTAATATTTTGCCAAGGCCAAAACCGATTTCTCTTTCTTTTTAACTGATTTCTTCGATTGTTTTCCATCATCTGTCCTATTTCATACATTCCTTCGTGGATTTTTGCATGAGTCGTTCTATTTCGTGTATTTCTTCGATGGGATTGCATGATTTATTTTATTTGATGCATTTCTTCGATAGGTTTACATGATTTATTTTATTTGATACCTCCCCAGATTTGGGATCTCCCCAGTAGTAAAAGACATATACAAGAAAATGCAGGGTGCATGGCTGCAGCTTCGAAAAGTACATATTTTGCAATGAACATTGCTGTATCAAATTATTTCTGGCCTGAACGAATTTCAAGTTAGTTGGGAGTCGTTGGAGCGAGACAGAACGTTAACAACCTTTACCAAATTCGTGATCTGCCAGTTGAACTTTACTTGCAATAGTGATCGGATGTCTGTGAACGCGTGAGCATATTATTTCGTGATATCTCGATTCCTGGATTAATTGCATCGATTACTGGATCATGTGGGAGGTCGCTTAACAAGATTCTACTACAATTCAACCAGTATCTAGAAGACTTCTCGAGCAATACTTTTCTCGAAGAGCTGGGAGTCGTTGGAGCGAGACAGAACGTCAACAACCTTTACCAAATTCGTGATCTGCCAGTTGAACTTTACTTGCAATAGTGATCGGATGTCTGTGAACGCGTGAGCATATTATTTCGTGATATCTCGATTCCTGGATTAATTGCATCGATTACTGGATCATGTGGGAGGTCGCTTAACAAGATTCCACTACAATTCAACCAGTATCTAGAAGACTTCTCGAGCAATACTTTTCTCGAAGAGCTGGGAGTCGTTGGAGCGAGACAGAACGTCAACAACCTTTACCAAATTCGTGATCTGCCAGTTGAACTTTACCTGCGACAGTGATCGGATGTCAGTCAACGCGTGAGCATATTATTTCGTGATATCTCGATTCCTGGATTAATTGCATCGATTACTGGACCATGTGGGAGGTCGCTTAACAAGATTCCACTACAATTCAACCAGTATCTAGAAGACTTCTCGAGCAATACTTTTCTCGAAGAGCTGGGAGTCGTTGGAGCGAGACAGAACGTCAACAACCTCTACCGAATTCGTGATCTGCCAGTTGAACTTTACTTGCGACAGTGATCGGATGTCTGTGAACGCGTGAGCATATTATTTCGTGATATCTCGATTCCTGGATTAATTGCATCGATTACTGGACCATGTGGGAGGTCGCTTAACAAGATTCCACTATAATTCAACCAGTATCTAGAAGACTTCTCGAGCAATACTTTTCTCGAAGTGCTGGGAGTCGTTGGAGCGAGACAGAACGTCAACAACCTTTACCAAATTCGTGATCTGCCAGTTGAACTTTACCTGCGACAGTGATCGGATGTCAGTCAACGCGTGAGCATATTATTTCGTGATATCTCGATTCCTGGATTAATTGCATCGATTACTGGACCATGTGGGAGGTCGCTTAACAAGATTCCACTACAATTCAACCAGTATCTAGAAGACTTCTCGAGCAATACTTTTCTCGAAGAGCTGGGAGTCGTTGGAGCGAGACAGAACGTCAACAACCTCTACCGAATTCGTGATCTGCCAGTTGAACTTTACTTGCGACAGTGATCGGATGTCTGTGAACGCGTGAGCATATTATTTCGTGATATCTCGATTCCTGGATTAATTGCATCGATTACTGGACCATGTGGGAGGTCGCTTAACAAGATTCCACTATAATTCAACCAGTATCTAGAAGACTTCTCGAGCAATACTTTTCTCGAAGTGCTGGGAGTCGTTGGAGCGAGACAGAACGTCAACAACCTTTACCAAATTCGTGATCTGCCAGTTGAACTTTACCTGCGACAGTGATCGGATGTCAGTCAACGCGTGAGCATATTATTTTGTGATATCTCGATTCCTGGATTAATTGCATCGATTACTGGACCATGTGGGAGGTCGCTTAACAAGATTCTACTACAATTCACCCAGTACCTAGAAGACTTCTTGAGTGGTACATTTTCATTTTTTCAATTTTTCTGCATGCTATTGAACAAATGATTGCTGTAGCAAGCACAGTGACCACGAATACATACTTAGTTCTCGTAAACAGTAACAATAAATTTCAAATTCGAGGTCAGAGTGCTAATATCGTGTTTTAAATATTAGAAATTATTTTTCTTGAATTTTATAATCAAACCTTGATGCTTTGAATACGAGTTACACTTCTCAAGTTTAATTACATTCGAGTCATTAGATTATCTTAATAAAACGAAAATGGAAAGCATTAATTTCTTATGGATTTTCAACTATATTACTTGCAGCTCTTTCTCATACAAATATTAATAATTGGGAATGACAGTTGATATTGATACTACTTGGTCACTGTGCTCGCTACTTCTACTATTCGACTTTATTTCTACTATAAGACTTTTCCAAATTTTCAAAAATGCGCAAAGCATTGGTCGAACATAGACCAGAAATATTTCGTAGAAATGGGTCACTTTCGTAGGTACCTCCAAGTGGTGTGCTCGGCTCCTTGGTAACGTTTCTCAAGCATTGAGACTTTCGAAACGGAATCAAGCTAAAGCCTACGATCTAGTTTAAGGGTCCAGATCAAGCCAAACTCACATTCGGTGAGCTTGGTTCGGTCTGGACATCTATTCAAAAATGCACTTGCGTAAAAGTTGCTACTCCTTTTTCGAATTAGAGTCACCCCTATATACCCCGCGGCGTGTATACACTTATTAACCCTTTGAACTTTAAATTAAAATCTCTTGAAAGAACATAGTAGCCTTTTCTCTCTAAATATTGCAACCAAAGTTCAAAGGGTTAATATATTTTCGCAAGATTTTCAGGAAATCGTGCGTTTTGATTTAAGTAAGAATTGTAAAGACCTACGTACGTACAGAGACATAGACGAGAATGGAAAGTGTATATCTCTTTCGCGTCCGCGACATCTATTAAAAAATGCACTTGCGTAATTCGAGCGATAAGCTTTTGTTCCGTCTCGTTCTTTTTACATATAAGAGTGCCAAATGCACTTTTCTAGAAATACAATTCGCCTTCGACCACTGATTTCGATTTCGAGCAAGGTGTTGCTCGACTGTAGAGCGCGACAGACTGTGCTGGTATCACGGCTTTTTACGAGTGTCTAAAGTCGTAGTACTTACCTGAGTCTCCATGTAGAAACGAAATTTCGGTGCATCGAGGGCGAATGTCGCGTCGCGTCGCGTCGCGTCGCGTCGCGTCCCGTCTGACCATTGTTAGTCAAGACCATTGTTAGTCGATGATGCCCGCCAGTTCATGACCATTCTGAGTTCTATATCCTGTCGAATACCGGGCTTCTATACCGGGCTTCCAAGTCGATGCGCTCTGTAGTCTCAGATGGCTCGTTCTCGGCCACGCGCGACATGTAGAAACGAAAATTCGGTGCATCGAGAGTGAATGTCGCGTCTGTCGGCTTTAGACAGAAGACCCTTGTAAGTCGATGATGTGCGCCAGTTCATGACCATTCTGAGTTCTATATCCTGTCGAATACCGGGCTTCTATACCGGGCTTCCAAGTCGATGCGCTCTGTAGTCTCAGATGGCTCGTTCTCGGCCACGCGCGACATGTAGAAACGAAAATTCCGTGCATCGAGAGTGAATGTCGCGTCTGTCGGCTTTAGACAGAAGACCCTTGTAAGTCGATGATGTGCGCCAGTTCATGACCATTCTGAGTTCTATATCCTGTCGAATACCGGGCTTCTATACCGGGCTTCCAAGTCGATGCGCTCTGTAGTCTCAGATGGCTCGTTCTCGGCCACGCGCGACATGTAGAAACGAAAATTCCGTGCATCGAGAGTGAATGTCGCGTTTAGTCTCCTTTGCAATCTCAATCGGGAGATTCTTAGCTTTCGCATATCCCTCGTAAGTTACGCAAGTGCGTTTGTCAATTCTTTTCTATCTCTGCAATGAGATACTTAGAATCTGTTTGTCACTCGAAAGCATCGAGCAAAGCAAAGAGATCGACGAGAACCTTTCTCGTCTATTTCTCTCACGCGTGTATGTTAACCCTTAAAGTAAAGTCTTTTGAAAGAATTTTAGTAGCCTTTTACCGAATATTGCAATCACAGTCCGAAGGGTTAATATACCGAAGCATAGTCTGTTAAGACTATAAAATTGTAAAGAGTATCTCTCTTTCGCGTTTGATGTACAGTTGCCAAGTAGTTACAGAATTTTATTAGCTTTGTCGCTGTTTCGTTGGCTCCTCATCTCTGATGAGGAGGTCGCCGCTGTTTCCGTTTCCGGAAGCAAGCGACTGAGCATGGAATCTGTATGGGTGGATCAGTTTCATCCCCTGGTGTTCTTGTCGAAAGGGAAAAGTTTCGGGCGTAGGGGGTGCACCTTTTGGTGCACTGCCTGCGTAGGTCACTCGGGCCGATTGCCCAATCTCCGCGTAAGTAGGCTTGAGCCAGGGTACACGCGGCTGGGGGAGCTCGCAGGTTCGCATGTGGTCGGAGCAACAGTGATCGCCTGAGAGATGCCGTGCGCTTTTCCATTTCGACTCCTTCAGGGTGGTAGGAATTGCGCCATTCATTACTCGTTTCATGCTCTAGCTAGGCATGGAATGTGTATGAGTGGATCAGTTTCATCCCTTGTTCTTGTCGAAAGGGAAAGGTTTCGGGCGTAGGGGGTGTACCGTTTGGAAGCTGCCTGCGTAGGTCACTCGGGCCGTGATTGCTAACTACGCACAGTAAGTTCGGCCGGGGTGTTTCCCACCGGTTACACCTGGCGGGTCGCACGCGTCGGAGCAAGTAGGATCGCCTGAGAGATGCCGTGCGCTTTTCCCTTTCGACTCGTTCAGCAGGGTGGTAGGAATTGCGCCATTCAATACTCGTTGCATGCTCACCCGTAGTCTTTCCTTCTTTGTTGATCGACGAGAACCTCTCGTCTATTTCTCTCACGCGTGTATGTTAACCCTTTAGACTTTAAAGTAAAGTCTTTTGAAAGAATTTTAGTAGCCTTTTACCGTACATTGCAATCATTACGCAAGTGGATATTTGCGATAGATTATGCCACTAGGGCTCATTGTAAAGAGTGCGATAGGCTAAATTTAAGGGTAGAGGTAGGCTTGCTTGTCGAGAGTGACACCTTTTGCTTTTGCTTTCTCTTACAATTAGCTTGACCGTGCACCATACCGTTTCTCATTTAGCATACTTTTAAACACTTGTCATAGTGACTTTTATATTCCCTACTTTCGATTGTCTTTTCTTTCTTTCCGGAAATATGATTCCGAAGACGGAGACGGCGAATCCGTGTCCGTTTGTCAATTCTTTTCTATCTCTGCAATGAGATATTTAGAATCTGTTTGTCACTCGAAAGCATTGCAAGCGTACCTCTAAAATATGCGAAAGAAATTGTAACCGCATGTAACTTAGAAAACTTGGGCAGGCAACACTAGTTTTAAGCGTTCCATCGAGGAATTCGCCGGGGGATTCACCGAGGGATTCGCCGAGGGATTCGCCGAAGAATTTTCTGGTGAATTCTTTAACAGATTCACTCAGAATTTCGTTGGCGGGCTCGGGATTACTAACATTGTAGAGTAGAATTAGAACATTTTTCTGGCATTCCATGCCATTAGCGCCTGACGAGGCTGCTTTTTTCGCGTTACAATTCGGAATTATTATGCGCCCAAGGAGGCTGCTGTTCTTCCGTTTTGTGATTAGACATCGTTAAGCGCGCATAGACGCTGCCGTTTCTTTTCTTATTAAAATTGAAAAGTATTAGGCGCCCAAAGGGGCCACTCCTTTTTTCTATCAGTCTTAAGAATCGTTAAGCGTCCATAGAGGACTCTCGATTTTTCTTCTCATTAAAATTGAAAAGTATTATACGCCCAAAGGGGCCACTCCTTTTTCCTATGAATGTTAAGAATCATTAAGCGCCCAATGTGGCTGCTCGAAATTTTTCTAAATGTCTGAATTGCGTGGCGCTCCATGTGGCTGCCTGGAATTTAAAGAAAATTTTTTGGAACTTGCTTAAATACAACTTGTCTGTTTCAGTAATAGTGTTTGTGATTGCCCGTAATGCAATCGTAGAGTCAGTGTTTTTGCGCAAATAAAACTAGTTGAGAGCTTCGGTGCTCTAATAGTTTTTTGACCGCGAAAGTAGAGTCATGCACGAGTCCAACTGGAGCTGCTGGGCTGAGGGGTGCTGAGCCGATGGGTGCTGGTCCGATGGGTGCTGGTCCGATGGGTGCTGGTCCGATGGGTGCTGGTCCGATGGGTGCTGGTCCGATGGGTGCTGATCTGATGGATGCCGGTTCGAGGGGTGCTGGTCACAGAGTTGCTGGTCCCAGGGGTGCTGGTCAGGGGTTCGAGTTTGCAGAGATGCAGTACTCTTGATGACAGCGAACGATAAGTCACTTTATAATTCTTTGAATGTGGGTGCATGCAAGAGAATAAAATGGTTTCTGTAGAAAACGTAGCGTAGCCAGCTCTTTCGATTCTGGCCGTTCTAACACAAATGCGCGACATGCAGGGACCCATTTCACATGGTCGACATTCGTTTTGGGAACACTTACGCAATATTTCGCGAGTATGGCTTAGGGCGTCTAGGCAATTGCCTCGTGACGTGGCTCTTTTCTAAACCATATTCACGAAATATTGCAGAAATATTCCTAAAACGAATGCCAGTTATATGAAATAGGCCACTAACCGCCGCGCATATGTGTTGGAAAGAGCAGAATCAAATGAGCTGACCATACAAGGTACTCGTAGATAGTGACATGCATGTGTCTGCTTTAAAATCAGAAAATTAAATCAGTTGCTCGCGATTTTGACAATTCCGATTAATAATTCATAAAATAACCGAATCGATCGGGTCGAGTAGAGTCACCGCGAAAAATCTGTAATGCGATCGTAGAGTCCCCGCTTTTTTCGCGTCCATGTATTGCAGAGCACCGTGGCTCTTACTTAGAGTAGTATTACCGCGAATTTAGAGTCAAATTTTTGCGTATCTAAGACTTGTTCAGAGCACCGAAGCTCCAGTTGAATTTTCTTCGCGAAAGTAGAGCCAATTTTCTGCGCATATAAAGTTCGTCCAGAGCACCGGTGCTCTAATTGCTTTTTTATCGCGGATGTAGAGTCAAATTTTCGTTTAGCTTCAATTTTCAGCTTAGACTTGCCAAGGAGATTCTAGGCCCTAGAGAGGGCCTAGCTGTGGGCCCTGGAGAAGGCCCAACAAATGGACCCTAGAGAGGGCCTAGCGCGTAGGCCCTAGAGAGGGCCCAAATGGGGACCCTAGAGAGGGCCTGCCATAGGCCCTAGAGAGGGCCTAAAACGTGGGCCTTAGAGAGGGCCTGCAGCATAGGCCCTAAAGAGGGCCTACTTGCATGCGATTGTAGACACGAGTACCTTGTATTCCTGGGTAGTAATCTTTGTGCGTGCATTTTGGAAGGGTAAGCATCCTACTTAATTGCACGCAGTGCATTTTGGTAGGATATGCATCCTACAAAATGCAAACAAAAAGACTTTGCCCAACGAGTCCATTCCGGGAGCAAGGAATGTGAAATAATTGAAATGGCGCGTTTAAAATACAAGAGGGCCAAAAGTTGCTACTCCTTTTTCGAATTAGAGCCACCCCTATATACCCCGCGGCGTGTATACACTTATTAACCCTTTGAACTTTAAATTAAAATCTTTTGAAAGAACATAGTAGCCTTTTCTCTCTAAATATTGCAACCAAAGTACAAAGGGTTAATATATTTTCGCAAGATTTTCAGGAAATCGTGCGTTTAGATTTAAGTAAGAGAATTGTAAAGACCTAAGTACGTACAGAGACATAGACGAGAATGGAAAGTGTATATCTCTTTCGCGTCCGCGACATCTATTAAAAAATGCACTTGCGTAATTCGAGCGATAAGCTTCTGTTCCGTCTCGTTCTTTTTACATATAAGAGTGCCAAATGCACTTTTTTAGAAATACAATTCGCCTTCGACCACTGATTTCGATTTCGAGCAAGGTGTTGCTCGACTGTAGAGCGCGACAGACTGTGCTGGTATCACGGCTTTTTACGAGTGTCTAAAGTCGTAGTACTTACCTGAGTCTCCATGTAGAAACGAAATTTCGGTGCGTCGAGGGTGAATGTCGCGTCGCGTCGCGTCGCGTCCCGTCTGACCATTGTTAGTCAAAACCATTGTTAGTCGATGATGTCCGCCAGTTCATGACCATTCTGAGTTCTATATCCTGTCGAATACCGGGCTTCTATACCGGGCTTCCAAGTCGATGCGCTCTGTAGTCTCAGATGGCTCGTTCTCGGCCACGCGCGACATGTAGAAACGAAAATTCGGTGCATCGAGAGTGAATGTCGCGTCTGTCGGCTTTAGACAGAAGACCCTTGTAAGTCGATGATGTGCGCCAGTTCATGACCATTCTGAGTTCTATATCCTGTCGAATACCGGGCTTCTATACCGGGCTTCCAAGTCGATGCGCTCTGTAGTCTCAGATGGCTCGTTCTCGGCCACGCGCGACATGTAGAAACGAAAATTCCGTGCATCGAGAGTGAATGTCGCGTCTGTCGGCTTTAGACAGAAGACCCTTGTAAGTCGATGATGTGCGCCAGTTCATGACCATTCTGAGTTCTATATCCTGTCGAATACCGGGCTTCTATACCGGGCTTCCAAGTCGATGCGCTCTGTAGTCTCAGATGGCTCGTTCTCGGCCACGCACGACATGTAGAAACGAAAATTCCGTGCATCGAGAGTGAATGTCGCGTTTAGTCTCCTTTGCAATCTCAATCGGGAGATTCTTAGCTTTCGCATATCCCTCGTAAGTTACGCAAGTGCGTTTGTCAATTCTTTTCTATCTCTGCAATGAGATACTTAGAATCTGTTTGTCACTCGAAAGCATCGAGCAAAGCAAAGAGATCGACGAGAACCTCTCTCGTCTATTTCTCTCACGCGTGTATGTTAACCCTTTAGACTTGATAGTAAAGTCTTTTGAAAGAATTTTAGTAGCCTTTTACCGAATATTGCAATCACAGTCCGAAGGGTTAATATACCGAAGCATAGTCTGTTAAGACTATGAAATTGTAAAATCTCTTTCGCGTCCGCGGATTTTTTTTTAAATAGTAGAGTGAGATTGCCGCTTCCCTCATTGCTTGCAATGCGGGACGCGATGAGTTGATTATAATGGAGGGTGGATGGGATTAGAGTTTTTTTTCGGGATGAACCTTTTGTTGGTTCCTCATCTCCGATTCGATATCTGAACCGAAGGGATCGACGGAGATTTGTTTCCATCCATCTCTTTGGTTTAGTAGGCTAAGGGTTTCATGTACAGGGAGATCGACGGAACTATGATTCCATCTATCTCTCTACGGGTCTCCAAGCGCAGCAACCTCCTCGCGGTGAGACCTGGTAATCGGTGAGAACCGAGCCGATAGCTGTGATTGTCAAATATTCTAATTAGATATAAGAATTTCTTTAATTTTAAGACTTTTTCCAAATTTTTCAAAATGCACAAAGCATTGGTCGAACATGGACCAGAAATATTTCGTAGAAATGGGTCACTTTCGTAGGTACCTCCAAGTGGTGTGCTCGGCTCCTTGGTAACGTTTCCCAAGTATCGCGACTTGCGAAACGGAATCAAGCTAAAGCCTACGACCTAGGTTAAGGGCCCAGATCGAGCGAAACTTACCTTCAGTAAGTTTCGTTCGGTCTCGGCCGCTAATCAGAATTTTATTCTTTTTCAGATAGGTATTTCGTCGATGGTTTTGCCTAATTTGTTCTATTTCATGTATTTCGTCTATGGTTTTGCTTGATTTGTTCGATTTTATGTATTTCATCGATGGTTTCACGTAATTTGTTCTATTTCATGTATTTCGTCTATGGTTTTGCTTGATTTATTTGATTTTATGTATTTCGTCGATGGTTTCACGTAATTTGTTCTATTTCATGTATTTCGTCTATGGTTTTGCTTGATTTATTCGATTTTATGTATTTCGTCGATGGTTTCACGTAATTTGTTCTATTTCATGTATTTCGTTTATGGTTTTGCGTGATTTGTTCTATTTCATCTCCTGCATTTTATTATGTTTATTTAATTTCCTTCCATTCTGGTCCCACTGCTACTAACATAACGTAGTTGATTGTTTCAGCTTTTCAGGTTCAGCCCTTCGCGGTGAAGAGACTTAATAAAATAATATTGATTAAAAAGAAAAGTGATAGTGAAAAGTGATAGTGAAAAGTGATAGTGAAAAGTGATAGTGAAAAGAAAATAGTGAAAAGTGATAGTGAACAGTGCTAGTAAATGAAGACATCTAAGGAAGCCTAGGTTAATTTATTATAGCATGAAGTATTTAAGGCCCCTTGTAAAATTGCCAAGTAGTTACAGAATTTTATTAGCTTTGTCGCTCTTTCGTTGGCTCCTCATCTCTGATGAGGAGGTCGCCGCTGCTTCCGTTACCGGAAGCAAGCGACTGAGCATGGAATCTGTATGGGTGGATCAGTTTCATCCCCTGGTGTTCTTGTCGAAAGCGAAAAGTTTCGGGCGTAGGGGGTTCACCTTCTGGTAGGCTGCCTGCGTAGGTCACCCGGGTCGATTACCTAATCTCCGCGTAAGCCGGCTTGAGTCAGGTCGCGCCTGGTGTTGCTCCTGGCGGGTCGCATGAGTCGGAGAAACAGGAATCGCCTGAGAGATGCCGCGCGCTTTTCCCTTTCGACTCGCTCGGCAGGGTGGTAGGAACTGCGCCATTCAATACTCGTTTCATGCTCAGCATGGAATCTGTATGGGTGGATCAGTTTCATCCCCTGGTGTTCTTGTCGAAAGGGAAAAGTTTCGGGCGTAGGGGGTGTACCTTTTGGTACGCTGCCTGCGTAGGTCACTCGGGCCGATTACCTAATCTCCGCGTAAGCCGGCTTGAGTCAGGTCGCACCTGGTGTTGCTCCTGGCGGGTCGCATGAGTCGGAGCAACGGGGATCGCCTGAGAGATGCCGTGCGCTTTTCCCTTTCGACTCGTTCAGAAGGGTGGGAGGAACTGCGCCATTCAATACTCGTTTCATGCTCACCCGTAGTCTTTCCTTCTTTGTTGAATTTATTTCCATCGAGTGATTGCTTGGCAGTTCCGTAGATTCGATATCTAAATCGAAGGGATCGATGGAACTTTGTTTCCATCCATCTCTTTGGTTCAGTAGGCTAAGGGTTTCATGTACAGGGAGATCGACGGAACTATGATTCCATCTATCTCTCTACGGGTCTCAAAACGCAGTAACCTCCACGCGGTGAGACCTGGTAATCGGTGAGAACCGAGCTGATCGCTGCAATTGTATAAGAATTACTTTGAGTTGCAATACATTGGTGAAATGTGAGAATAAAATATGTAACTTGAAATGTTATTTGATTGTTCCTACCCGACCCAAAAGCACGCGTATAGTGTTAAGATAGAAGGATGTGCAAGTTGGAAACTTTTAGCGAGATACTGGAACTGATGGGTTTTCGACAATTTTTAAAGTCCTCTCTGCTTCAGCACCTTATTGAAATATACCAAGTTACAATTCCTTAGAGAGGTATTCCACGTTACATCATAAAAGTGTGTCTTCGACAACTAATGTTTTGTTGTGAATCTTCTTTCTGTGTCGTTGCACGGAATAGGTTTATAAAACGATGTTTAAATTGTTACTCTAACAGAATCATTTGTAAATCGCGGGTTTCAAATGATCTAAGTTTTACCCGTGTTAAATTCTAATTCCTACCACGCGTAGCGTTACAATCTTATTTTAGACTGAATCGATAACGTTGGGTGTGACATGAAAATGATAAGGGAGCTCGCGAGCCCCCTCCCTGAGTGTGTGACACAAAATTACATTGCATGATAGGTCTATCTTATATCTGGTCTGTGCTATCACCAATGCATTTTTCTGTCACCTATTTGGTGGTACTAGGATCCCGTTACCATTTTAGTGTCGCATGCAACGTTACCGGTGAAGTCTCGAAAGAGATTGTAACGCTACGCGTGGGAGGAATTAGAATTCAACACGGTTAAAACTTAGATCATTTGAAACCCGCGATTTACAAATGTTTCTGTTAAAGCAATAATTTAAAGATCGTTTTATGAACGCATTCCGTCCAACGGAAGAGAAAGGAGAATGGCGAATAAACGAATACATATTCGCCTGTAAACCTTGCTGTTCGATTCGAGTTTATTTACCGCAAACCAAATTTCCATCACTCGCAAAAATATCATTTGTGAAATAAGTGCTTTAATGTTTTTTAAGGGCGCCTGTTGCTGAACTTATTCATCATGTATGTATGCGCATACATTAATGATGTTATTTATGAGATAGTAGAGACACATAAGAATACTAATAATATGAATAATAATGTATTCTACTGTATTTACCACTACTTTTAGTAAGTTCTGTGTTTCCAGCATATCGCTGACATATTCCAAGTTCTACTTATCCTTCGAACTTAATTCTGTACTCGTATTCTGGGGTAAGAATAATCGAACAACACTTGGTAATATCACAAATCTTTATTTCATATAGAAGTTACAATCATTTCAAGTTACATTTATTCTTAAATTCTATTAAAGTGTGGCAAGTTAATGAAATTCTTATATGTAACTATTTAGAATGTTTGACAGTCGCAGCCATCGGCTGGGTTCTGACCGATTACCAGGTCTCACCGCGAAGAGGTTGCTGCGTTTCGAGACCCAAAGGGAGATGGATGGAACTTTGATTCAAAATACGAAGTCATGTAACAGCGCGTGGCGTGCTACGCCGCGGTATTCGTGTTGATCGATAAAAGGTTCGGATCTGTTGATGTTCTACATCACTCTCGCGTTGTTTTTCCTTCGACGGGCACGCCATTTCGATACCACAACGATCTTGTGCATTTTTCAACCAGCCAATCGCGTCGAATGGATGCAACGCTGCCGGGCGCGGGCGTTCTATAAATCGAAACAACGGTCACGGAATTCGCTCTACGAGCATGAAGTAATAATCCATTGCGATCTGTATCGCAGATAATTTGTTACACGTTCCGTTCGAGCGTTGTTGTTGTCGAATCAGGACAGTTCGTGTCTGGATTCCTGATCGATTCGATTAACCGGCGTTTGTTAATGCAACTCGACTCCTACGCATTCCTTTCACGTGCCGGCGTAACGCCGTGTCCCCCTGCGCTCGTATGTACGTACACGCTTTAAACTGTAATAAAGCATACCATCGATATCCGCGCAACGCGAAATGTATGCGATTTTGTATCGCGTTTAGGGAATCCGATTTTCTGGCCGCAGCTACCCCGCGACACGGTACATGCAGGCGCCCCCTTCGCATTGCATTACCCGATACACGTGAATGTAATTCAGTATTGTTACAAAGTTATCCTGTTACTTCGTGCCATCGTGCCGTGGCACATGCATGCGTATAATGCGGCACACCGTTGCGAGATACACGTGTACCCGCGCGCTATTCATCGTAGGACCAGCTTAGAGATAGTTACGACTAATTAGCGCGCGCCAAATGCCTTTCTGAAATCATGACCAATGCTGGTAACGCGTAAGCCGATGCGCTTGCCCAATTAACAATTTAAATCTAACAAATCCGTTCCCGGTATAGTAGGCGCTACGTAATTTCAACGAACGCATCAATTTGTTGGCCGTATCCGAACTAATTACCCGCGGATATTGTCGAGAAATGATTAATTTCGATATTCATTTAAAAGCCACCCGAAGGATATGTTGTAAAGATTATCGAGTGCAAAATGACTTTCGCTACTGCTTGCGTAGGGACGGTGCTTTGTGATAAACTTCAGTCCTCAATAAAGCACGAGCGCAGCTTTCGCGATGCAGTAAATTGTCCTTATAGCGATGGAGATAATTCAACGTCGATCAATGATGAATAGACGTCATAACGTAGCGGCTGGTTCTCTCATTCAGATAGGAATCTAGGAATATAGTAATGGAATGTGACGCATGCAAAATTAATGGGCGTCATGTAACACAGAGTTTCGATATTGTCGTTGCCATCGTGTCCACATTAACGAAGCAAGCTGGCCAGCAAATCAATACGATCGCGACCGCTAGCGGATTTTACGTTCCTTAGGGGCCCAGGTACGCCGAGCAGTCCAGAAATCGTGAAACGGAATGTCAGCGGTTCGTGTCTTACAATTAACAGGCATTGAACATTCGAGCGATTACTCAATTAAAATTACCAAGCTTTTATGCGCAAGTAAGCGTACTCATTTGCAATACTATTTGCAGGCGATTAATGGAGAGTATGTTAAATGCTGTAAATCTATGACACCGGAATCTTGCCTGTCACATCTGATACTCTTGTGCTCCGGTTTGTGGTCGAACTTGGTCCGCCTTGTTTGCCTCAATCGATATCTATCGTTCGCAACGAAGTCGTGGAAATGGCGTTCGCTGTATTTTCTGGTCTGGGTATCGTTAATCGTTATTAGGTGAGCGTAGATCACTTCTCGAAGTACAGGTACTGTCACGGAAGATTCTCGTGATAAGGATTGCGTTGATGACCGAAATATTCGTGCGTGGGTTTAAAGGGTAGCCGCGGGGAGCTCATAAAGTTTCGATAGAGGCAGGGAACAATTCAATTATGATGAAATAGATTCAAGTGACTTTAGACCTATCCAGGCGCCGTGGTATGTATCCGGGATTGTGTTAGCAATTCCGTATGGGTCAGGGAGGATTTGTGTGGGTTGGATGTAGGCCAGGCAGGACAGAGTTACCCCTGGCAGTTTATTTTTTGAAGCCAGTTCAATTGGATTCTGGTATATAAATACATTAAGGTGTTTTAACTCTGGAAGTGTCAAAGTATCTCCTGCCGCGCGATAGAGCACAAGCACGAGGTGCACGGGACGCCCGCGCGACACTTGCGCGACACTTGTACGCTGTAGACAAACCGCAGGGCAATATTGCATGCAACCGCTGGTAATCGAATTACTAAATAAAGCTGTAACAATACGGTCACCCCATTCAAGGAAAAGGCAACGTATCACAATGGAACCCAGGGAAATCAGCGGAAGAAACTTCGTTGGCAAAGTTTCGTCAAGTTGGATGAAGAAAATGAACGAAGCCCGGTTTCCATCGCGAGTTTCAGTCTCGCGGAAGACCACTTGGAACATGCTACGAATATTAATCAATTTCTTTGTCCAACTTTCCGTCCGTAATTCCTCGTAACGTCAAACGTAAGTTCCATTATGAATAGGTATCGTTCCAACCTACTGTTTTTCATATTTTTCTTATTTTTAATTGCAAAGCAGGGAGATCCATGCGCCCTTAAAGTCGATGCTTGTTTCGCGATATATTTGATATCGCCACTCGATACGAAATACTACATAATTTTCCTCGTTATTATTTCGCTGAGGAATATTCTCGATTCTCTCTTTGCGATAGACCAGAATGTTATGGGGAACTGCTGGTGGATTTGTTTTATGTGGCATGTTTGCATAGCGCGTTTATAACGCGACACGCGTGCGGTCCGATGTAAGCGGTCAGTTTGGGGTAAAAATAGACAGGAATAAGACGTTTCCGAGTGACAGTCGGGGGACAAGGGGAACGTTTGTGTATTACGTCATCCTTGCACTTAGGGGCGGCAGACGTGGGCGAGTGATCAGATGTCGGGGCAGGAGTTGAGAGAGGATCCCGGTAAAATGGTTTTCGTGTGATGCCTGAAACGAGTAAGGCGACCACCGACACGACGCATTGAAAGCGAGCCACAAAAGTTCCGCTTTTCTTCGACCGTGCACCGACTACTTTTCAGAAATATTCTCCCCGGCTCGGGCCACGAGGTTCGACTAGCCTGTTATACGGCTGGCGATGTATTTATATACAGAGCTCGCATAGGAACTATATTCGGTCGGATGGTGATTGTCTATGGGCCGCAGAATTATAAGAACCGTGAATAGACTGGAGCAGAGAATTGGAAAAGAACTTGCGAGGCAATGTTTTATATTACATATTGATCAGCGGCATGAATTATTAATTACTGACTGATCAAACATTAAGAAAGACGTTCGTATTTCATATATGTAAATCTAAAAGCGATTCGGAAGGAGTAAGGGGATATGGGAATATATACAGGGTACAGCGTATCTTTTATTGATAACAGGGCGGCATGGAAGTTTATTTATAACCTCGGCTATTAAATTAGCCTACATAGCGTCGGCAGTGTTCTCTGATGAGAGATTAATTTATCGAAAGTGCATTACATAATCCACTCTACTTATATCAAATATCCTACGCGACGCATAAATGTTTATTTTCCATTCGTAACCTGTTGCTATTGTCGTAACATTTACGAGATTCGCTTATTTGTTGGTTCGGAAATAGAACACGATGCTTCGATAGTTATACCTATCGGCGTAGAAGTTATGCATATACATAGATTTAGTGGTTGCTGGACCCGAGCGTGCATAGAATGCACCGGCGAGTAGCATAGCCCCGGAGGAAGGGAAACGAATTTACAGTAGTACAAGTCAGCATTCGATGCGCCTGCTAGCTAGGGAGTAATGACCCCTCCGCTGAAACTTCGCTATCGCAGATCAGCCTGTTTCGACTGTAGATGCCAGATAATTAAGATTCGAAGCTCAAGCAGAAAGTAGGGCACAACGTAAAAAGGTTGTTTCCAAAGGAGATTATCATCGAACTTTGTAGCACGATTACGCCCTAGGAACATTATTAGTCCGCCGAATGATGTATCGCTCTATTTCTGATACAATTCGCAAGAACTGAAAATCCCCGGCATTGCGTGTCCCCCGACTAGTTCAACTTCGCATTACGGCCGTTTCTCACGCGAGCGCGAACGTTTCACGTGCACCTATCCGGACGAACCAATTTTCTATCCAAAATGCGCGCGTTCCGAGTACCCCGAGCCTAAAACGTTATCGATTACGCGTAAGAAGGATATTCAAAGGCGAGTATGTAAACCAGAATAGCCTCGCTTTTAACACAGAATTTCGTAATAAGGTTCTCTCCTCTCGCTAGTTAATCCCGCCGGCGCGTACGAAGGAACTTCTCTTCGCACAAACTCGGGGGCGAACTGGTTGTCTGCGGAGGCGTCTTAAGCCGATTTCATAACACTGTGAAATTAATTGAAAGGCGATGGGAAACCGCTCGAACACCTTTTCCTCGAATCTTGATGCCGCGCACGGGGATATAGCGGCGGTACTATTGCTCGTTGCATTCGAACGGCAGAATAAACGGACCCGCTGGAGCGTAAAGCGAAGGAACGAACCCATTAAAGATACAGCTTCGTAGCTGTGGCGCGCGCCCCGTTTAATCAATTTCTCGTGTAACGTTCCACGTGGGGATTCCTGTGGGCGAAAGGCGTTTAAACTCTATCTGGCACGATGCCTATCGCAATAATTAACAGCGCGTAGAATGCGGCTGCGTATTGCATCGCTGACAAAGGGGAGAGCAGAAGAAATCGTAAAGGAATCGAGGGTCTGGCGAGCGGCGCGAGAGGCGCGAGAGGCGCGAAAGATTCGGGATAGGGTGGCTCTGGCGGCAGAGCCTGGAAAGGGGCATCAATCGAGCGCGTAATCGCGGACAGAAACGTCGAATTAGAAATGAGGAAACAATCGAAGCGAAATGCACGGCAGTTCCGCGAGGACAGCCGAAAGGGGTGGCTGATTCGTGGTTGTTCGCCGAAACGATCGGCCGCGGTCGGCGAGGCTCGCGCTCCTTCGCCCTTATCCAGCGCCGGCGCTATGCCACCCGCTTGACGTAGCAAGATGGCGGCGGCGTGTCGGAGGCGTCTCCGTCCGCACAGTGCTCGACGTCGAGCAGTCCGCGTACGTTCGCAACAACGTTTCACCGCACCGATGTGGTAGCACATCCGGAACACCGCGTCCACGGTGCAGTGACCGTTTTCCGTATCGTAGATCGACGCTCAGAGATACGGGGCGTGCAAGGACGGGACGTCGCGTCGTGGCGATCAGTGCGAGTACGGGTTTACACGTAGAGAGAAGTGGTGAAACTCGGTGGTCCGGTTCGCGACGTTTCCCGTTCAATTTCTCTCGTGGTGCGCGTTACCGTTACCCACCCCCTCGTTTCCCCTCGCGCCCTCGTTCATCGCTCTTCCTCCTATCCTTTTCCCTCCGTTTCTCTCTCCTGGTTTCTTTCTCTACCTCACCCACTGGTTCTGCACCCCTTCCTCTCGTCCTGCCTGACGGTTAACCAGTCCCTCGCTAGCTCGACCCGTGCACGTACGAGAGCACGTAGAGCTTGGCGCGTCCCTTATTTCTCTCTTTTCCCCCCCTGGTTCCGTTTCGTTCCGTGTCCGTTCCGTGTTCCCCTGGCCGGGCCTCTGATAGCGGTGAAATGCTCGTAACCGGTGGTGGCTCGCGGCGGCTGCAAGGACGAGGCGGGTGTCGTTGGTGTACGGTTCCTTGACGAGCACGGGGTACGTGCGAACCGGCGCATGCACTGCAGCCCCTGCTACTATGATAATAACGAGAAAGGTGGCACGGTGGGCGCTCCTCCTGAAGCGAGAGGCGCTCGGCCGAAACTACGGTGCACAAAAGAGGTCCGAACAAGCACCCCGCGGTGCCACGGCGATGCTGCCTCGCTCCACCGGCCGGGTAGATGACAACATCCACACCGACACCGACACCGACACCGTGCTGGCCACCGACCCTAAGAGGACCAGCAGCCGCGTCGCGTTGCCGCTGCCGTTCCCGTTCCCGTACTACTACTACCACTACTATCGCCCCTGCTACCCTCGTGCTGCTGGTATCGCCGCCACGCTGTTAAGCTCAGACCGCTGCACGTTCACCGGCCACGTTCGCCGCGAGCAGGACGACACTTGGCCCCTGCCAATCGCGAGGATCGACGAGACCCCAGCGAGCCGGACCGACAGTCTAATAACGCGAGCAGCAGCAGAACCAGCATCGACCGAGTTGAATGTCGAGGAGCAACAGGAGGAGCTAGACGGCGAGCAGGGACAGGAGAGCGTGGCGACAGGTGCAGAGGACGAGGCAACGGTTCCCGAGAGCGTGGACAGTAACCGCCTTAGCCGGCAGAACGTGCGAGGAGCACGGCGATTTTGCGCGTGACCAACAGCCCCTCGCTGTTACGAGTCCGATTCGCACGGTAACCGCCGGTTACGTGTGACGACGGGTCACGGATAGAACGGAACCCCTCGTGGATAACAGTGAACGCGACACAGAAAAAAAAAAAAACACAAACACACACGTACACACACGTAGCATAGAGCACGGCTAAGTAATTAGTCGTTTGCCATCGGTCAGACCCGGCGAGATTCTATCGGGCTCCTATATACTCAGAGTGCCGGGTGTTACGGAACCAAGTACGCGCGTGATCTCGGTGTGGTGGATGGCCAGTGGGCCGAACGGAGTGCGCGTACGTACGGGAGCCGTGAATTGATGCGCTCGGGTCGGGCCTGACGGAGCCCCAGGGCTGGCGAGTACGCGCGAACTCGCCGGTGACGAGCAAATAAAAGGAACAGAAGCGTCGCGCTAGTGGCTCGCCTAGATATACACGTATAGAGGGTGAGGAGAGGTATTTTCTCGTTGTTTACGGTGCACGCGTGCCGGCGCGACCACGGAGACACTCGTTGCGAGAAAGGACACGCTTGTGGCGCAACGTAGTCCACCGAACAAGGGAAATAGAGAAATAACAAGAGCCAAGAAACGGGGAGAAGCGTTGATATCGACTGCCCGTTCCATTCGTACTCCTGCTCTGAAATTTCCATTTGTGTAGCGCCATATCGCGACACATATAGTATACATATTGTACCTTTCTCTCTCTCTGTCTCTCTCTCGCTCTTTGTCTCTCTTTCTCCTTGTCTCTTTCTCTTTCTCTGTAATATTTACATATATATATATATATATATATATATATATACTTACCTATTAAACACAGCCATACATACATACATATATATATATATATATATATATACATATATACATATATGCACGTATAAACACACACGCGTGTCTCTCTCGCATTCACACGCCATATACGTGGCTACCAGGCGCACAGTGCGAACGAAAATAAATAATATATCGGTGCGGAAAGGGGCCTGTACGACATATACGCGAGTGTGCTCCTTCGATCCGGCGTCTCCCTCGTTATATAGCTGCATCACTTTCCTACGGATCTCCACGCCGCGCCACGCCGCGCCGCGTCAAGTGCCCGCTCGGCCAATTAAGCGAAACTCTCAGCGTTAAGCCGATCTAACCGAACATCTTCGAACATGTCGCTGCTCAGCGTTACGGGTGAGTCTTTATGTTGTCTACTTATGTACACCACGCGTCATTCTTTCTTCCGCTCTTCGGTTTCCGCGTGTTCGAGGTGTTGAAACCAGAGCAGAATCCTCCTTCGGACGAAATTTCTGTTCCTTGGTAGACGCGATATGAAAATTTTCCCATTAGCCAAATTTCCAATCAGAGTATAGATGGTGGAGAAGAAGTATTCCTTTAAAAAAGAAATTATATAATTAAACTTAATTAGGGGAGAGTCGTGCGTTACCGACTGCTCTAAGTTTTTTTTGCCATATCTTGGGGTAGAGTCAATAAAAAACAGAAATTCAAAAACGTGGTTGTAGTATAGATGGAACTTGGTAAGAGAAGGGAAATTATTTTTCAGAAATTTAATAATAAGAATTGATAATTCGCAAAAGTAAAAAAAGTTGTAATTTCTAGGAAACGAAAAATTGTTGTCCAGTACTGACGAACTATTAAATTATGGCAAGTTTAGGTTTATTAAAGCTGGCAATGAAATCGATAACAGATTCCTAACTCTTGATCCGCCTGTCGTATGTTAGGAAAGATTGGAGGGGGGTAACTATTAAGGATTTAATTTGACGATGAACTTTAAAGGTTAGCGTTATCGCGTGGGCATTCGCCGCAATTGTAATGTTGTCGATGTTAATTAGAGTACTATTTTGTTCCGGGCAGGTTTGCGCGAAATCTTCTGGAAGGCCGTGAAATACAGTTATAGAGTCGGCGATAAAGTTAGAGCAGCGTGCAGGGATGGCCGCCCCGAAACGGCTCGAATATTTCACGGCGCCCTCGTCAGATTTAAAACTTCTTCCTGTTTTTGAATAAGCTGTTCGCGGATACCGAGCAGTCGGTGTGCCTGCAAGAGTGCAGAATTATTTAAAGCGCGGGGCGGTAGTAGGCGAAAGCAAAGTTTTCTAAGATGCGTGGACAGAATGTTAAATAGGACGCGGAGTTGCGAAACGACTGCACATCTTAACACTGGCGAGCAATATTTTAGGACACATAGAAATTCGAGTTCCCGCTGCTGCGAAATTTTCATTTTTCTTCTCCACGAACAGCAGCTTTTTTTCATCAGCATCTTTCTGCCCTTTTTGTGCCTCGTATTCACAACGGTTCTTGACACGCATTTCGTAATCCCACATACTGCTTCTTTTACGAAAAATGTGCGGGTACCATGTTTTATATGTATAACTGGATTGAATTACTACATTTACCTTATATTAAATAACGTTAATTAAGAGAACTATATGGTGAAAAATAATATACTTTGAAGATTGTAATTTAATTCGTTATTACGTTGAAGGCATACAAGTTCTCTGTTGGAGAATTACAAGTCCGAAATGTACGAGGAAAGAATCCACTTCCAGTTCCTGAGCGGCGCGTTTATTCGCCTGAGAGGTCAATCTGATATCTCAAAGCGGAATTTCGAGCTTAGAATCAGTTTAATACTAAATTTTATTGAACTCGTGGTGAGTCGACTGAGAATTGAAACTGTCCTGGTAGGAGATTACCTAGGGTTTTTAAGGCTACATATTCGAATAGGGATGAGCATGGCTACGATGGCATAGAAAATATCCGATTGTAATAGAAATGTTTATCTTGGGGTGAAATATTTAGCTAAATTGAATTGGTATGGTATGATACATAAACTGAAGGCACGAAGGAATGGTACTTCGAGGAAAGTCATCTTTCGTGTATGAAATCGTTTATACGAATGCGTTAGATTATTTTCTATACTGCAACCGACAATATACTGGATAGTACTTCATACGTACTATTTCTATGTACAAGCGAGGTTTACATTTAAAGCAGCAGCTACGCAGCTTTTCTTTCAATATTTCTTTCTGCTCCGTAACTACCATTTATCCTTATCTACTCATTTTCCTTTGTTGAGCTCCGCGAACGAGTTCTACTTAGAAAAACACTTTTCGCGTGAATAGATTACACATCGAGATAGGTGCCTCCACTTTCGAGCAAATGAAAGAGGCACGGAATGTAAAGCAAATTTGTTCGACCGTCGAGTATATTCGCCTTTATTTTTCGCGCAATCGATGGGAATATAGGTACAGGTAGATGGTGAATTAGAAACACAAAAGAGAAACGTAGAAACTTTTTAACAGCTCAATGGTTTCTCCGCTGTATCGTAGGACATTTTTATTTAATCGCGCGGATTATTTCTGAAGTTCAAATTACGCGCGGAGCTGCTTCCACGCAGCAATTACGAAAATGACCAAAGTTGAGAATTGCATTTCGGACAACGAGCGCTCGTAAGGTAGATAGGATGTCTTTTTTATTGGAAAACCATTCGAAGACAGTGGATAGGGTGGAGCTGGACGTAGTGTTAAGAGTCGACGTGATAATTTCATTGGTATCGAGTAGCACGATTAGGTTGGCCCTCTTTTATTTTAGTAACTAGACGTCGGGGCATGTTCTCCTGTATTCCATTACCTACCCAATAGAGTCTAATCGGTGGTTAACTTTTGCGCTAATTATTAATCCTCTTTCTCTTACTAAACTAACTTCACTTGTCTTGTTTGGTTAAGAATACATTTGGCTAACTGAATTTTTTCATTCACATTATATCTTTATTTTCCCACAAAGTCATAGAAGAATTCTGTTCCCCAATATTTATACGGTTAGCGAAAGCGTCTGGGATTTTCTCTCTATTCCGACTTTTGTGCTCCCAACTCGCATGGCCTGGGTATTGAACGATTTAACGGAGTAGTATAAACGACCAAGGGAAGAGTTGCTTGAAAAGATATTTCTGGGTTAGGCTGGCTCGACCGTTGACCACTATCGATACTCCCTAATGTGTCTTTTGAAATTCCGTAGCCATTGAGTTCATGTCCTGTGAACGTTAAAGTTCATCGATCTTATTCACACACCACCATATACATGTATACGTATCGAGGTGCGTTCTTTCTTCATAAATGCTTTGTCGAATGGTACACGGAACAGTGACTCTTCGGACTGTCGTCCTCACCCGTACAATCGTTCCATCCAAGGAAGTTTTCACGATGCCCTAACGAGCTTCCAACGAAGTCCACTATTCGCCACAATCGTCTAGCAGTTTACAGCGAACGCGTCCCTCGAATCACAGCGCGTGCAATGAGATCAAAAGTGTCGCTATCCGTTTAACTAGGCGCGGAGTGTGAATGGTGACGACAGTAAACCCCGATCGATGAAATTCTCGGTACCAGCGTCCACGCTTTGCCCGGAAAAAAATCAATGTGCGAGCGATGTGCCTGTAACGAGGCATCCCGGTAGCAATCCTTTCCACAAACGGAACAAGGCTGAATGGTAAGAAGGTATTGACTAGAGTAATAACGGGTAGCAATTCTCGATGCTTATTTTATCGCTGTCCCATATCTAGTCATAAATATCGTCGGAACCCGTTCCCTCCCCGGAACTCATCCTGTTCATCTAGGCACGTAGACGCACGTGCACGGATCGCGTAGGTGTGTTCAGGTGGTAACGTTCCTCTGGCCAACGATATGCAGTCGGTGGGTACACTGATAACAAAGCGTATGAGTGTTCGTCGTCTATGTCTACGGGGTAGCAAACCAGAGAGGGATAGAGTGAGAGAGAGAGAGGGTGGGAGTAGAGGAGGAAAGAAGGAAGATAGAGGAGAGAAGGAGTAAGAAAGAGAGGGAAAGAGAAAGAGAGGGAGAGAGAGAGCGTAGTGCAACGGTTGACCCCGGTACACGGGGTCATTCCCTTCTTCAACCACCGCCAACCCCCACTGCCTCCGGTTCTACCGTTCACCTACCCTCCCTACTACTGCCTCGCCACCCCCTCTCGGATCCTCCCCGTATCCTCCACCAACGCTACCATCACGACCACGCAACTCCCGGCTCTCTCCTCTCGGCTGCTTGCTTGCTTGCTTGCTTGCCCGGCCAGCGATGTAGCTACGAGGTGCTACGGGAACGTAAACTCCTGTGCATACGCTGGCTGACAAGGACGATCTCGAGCGAACCTCCACCTAGATCTTCCTTTGCCTGTCAGCCCAGAAGACAGGTAATAACTTACGAGGTGTTTGATTTATGGTAATGTTGATAGGGACGGGTTCAAACGCGTATCGAATAGCCTGGCACAGCTCGTCGCGAATCGAGCCAATGACGTTGCCATTAGGGTTAGCCGAGTATGATTGCGAAGGGCATTGCTACGCGCCGATAAGTTAGATGGTTACATCTCGGTTTCGCGCCTCTGTCGAGACGCAGTAGATTATTCCTAGGAACAGGTGATTTCTTTCTGTATCGATCCTCTGGGAATAGATGGGGAAACAGCGTGGATAATTCGGGAAAGATTAATAGGAGAATCCTTCGGGTTTCACAGTTCCGGAGATTACACGGATGAAATTTAAATGTAACTAGAATTTATGTCGGACGGGATATGCATCGCGCCGGTGACTAGGGCTCGCGTGGCGGCTTTATTTATTTGCCAGCGTTGTATTGACAATCAAAATAGGTCGACCGATTCGGTGAAAAATCGATGCCTCGCTCCTTCGCGACTGCTACCCGAGGATATCGTCTCGCGCCGCGAGAGGCAGTCAGGAATCACGGTTTATTGCCGGAGTGGATCGATCCTCTGAAATATTGACGATCGAATCGAGCGGCATCGATCGAGAATCGAAGATCACGGTGTCGAGGGTATTCGTGGGTGTATATTTTTGACTCGCCACGACGATCCAGGTTATTCGGGTCACCTCGAAATCCGAATACGCCGAGGGAAACGAGACTAATAAACGGAATGCTTTCGCGCCGCCTCTGATTACGAGAGCCTTGCGAGTTATTATAAAAATGAAAGTACCTACGGAAAATGGGACACTATGGACGAGAACAGGCGCCCCGTTAACTCATTCGTGATCATGTAAGTGCGAATTCCTGCCGTTTCCGTCACAAAAGAACCTGGCGGACGCGATAATGGCGGCCTCCAGAAATCACAGGGGGGGTGGTGAGGAACAGAATAGAAAGAGTTCCCACGATAACGACATTTTATTAAAAAAAGAAAAAGGAAAAAGGGGAAAGTAACTTGACGTTTAGTTCTTTCGGGTTGTGAGCTCTCGTTCCCGATTGATCTTCCACACACGCAGTCGTTGCATTACCTGTCATTAAAATTCCGCGTATATTCAGAGGATTACGCAGAAACGAACGAGTATCATGATCAGGACTACATTAATATTTGGCTGACGCGTTTTTCTGCAGATAACTCTGCCTTTGATAAAGAATTCATGTCCTCGGAGGGTGGTTTTTACGTCGCTCGGTGCACGTATCTCTGAAGTGAATGCCGTGGAAAGCAGAAACGCTAGAGCGTTGTTCGTTGATGAATATCGTTTGAAACATACCTACTCGGGCAATTTGCTAGGCGTTACATGTATCGAGTAGAAAGAAGGATGATACGGGAAAAGAGTCCAGCTACTGTTTACTCGATCTATTATACATATACCTTTTACTCTTTTCTCCCTCATGCTTCATCTTTCTTCCTCGTCTTTGTTGTATACTCAAAGGATTCGCGCTCGCAAATACCCCCGCGCTCGAGCTTTTTCTTCTCCATTCGCTGCGTATAATATTTTCAATGACAATGTCCCTGCCAGAGACCTACTTTTTGCAACTCGCACTTAGAAAGGGAACACAACGTTGCATTTGAACGCCGCGTTTTTCACCATGTCGTGGAAATGTGTCATCGTTAATGGAGATGCATCGCCTACAATAACGAGGACAATCTATTTTGCACTCGTAAAGGCCGACCAAACTTTATTTCGGACAGACTTCGCGCGGAATCGTCATCGCGGAATTCCATTCACGAATGCTCCGGTAGATCTGGAACGATCGGGGAACAATGTTACTAGATTCACAGCATTGCTAGGTGAATGTAACTTTCCCTTGTTCTTGTTTAACTCGCGAAGGAATTACGAACGATACAGTTCCTTTTCTTAATTCAAATACCTACGATTTCTCGACGATCATCTCAATCCTTCCCCCGTAATTACCAGCCACGCATCTTGCCGACATCCCAAGAAGCCTTCCTCCGTTCCGCCACAATTTCCCGGTCGGAGTGAGATGATTTTGCAACGTGATTTTCACCGTGAAGTGTAGCTTATTAAAATACGCTGTAGTAACTTCTTTGTCGAGGAACAGCGACGGGTTTACTCGATATCCGATATCCTCGCTATTTATCGAAGAGTTTAATTCCACACGTTCCGTACAATGCGAGTCATAACTGGAATATGAAATTGCATTTGCATGCGAGTTGCACGGGCCTTGTAAATGTTTCGATCCCGTGAATTTCCCTTGGCGGAACCTTCACCCTCGGAGAAATGTCGCTTCGACGCCCTGGCGTATTATACATACCCCGCTTCTGTTATTTCTTCTCACTCATCGCGCTTGGACGTCGCAGGTGAGAGGCTCCGTTGCTGATTCACGGTATCCTGCTCTGCTTCGAATTTCACAGTGTGCACAGAGGCAATCGCGCGTGCACGGTAGTCTAGTCGGCTGCTAGACTCTTTCCGAATGAGAATAGGAAACGTTATCGAGCACGGAAACGGTTCCGCGGTTATCGCTCGCAAACGAAGGTAGATCTTGTCTTTCGTGGCGAACGATATTTTCCAGGCATTTTCACACTGTGTAGAACGAGACACCTCACCTTGTTCGATTGTTCCCTTCGTCGAGAGTGCTCCAAAGATATTATCCTAAATGTAGTAGAATTCCAACTCTTCCTGTACACGGGAATAATTTATGCATGGAATTATTTCTGATTTCGATGGGGAAACTTTTATGCAACGAAAGCTGTTGTTAAGTTTACACTTTCTGCCGGAGTGCGTCCTTATCTGCTATCACTATGACGTCAAGCAGATGTAATGACGGCATACAGATAGATTAGAAGTAGATACAGGAGTTTGCTCCAGGATTAGTCAGCCAGGCTCTTCAAAGCGTCCTCTTCTACTCGTATACACCTCGACGTACGGTTATTTCCCTTTAGGTTACCCGTCAAGACTTCATGGATCGTTTCTTCGCTGAGCCACCGCGCTCCGAGGAGGCAGCAAAGGCGACGGGAAGTAGCTTTGCAGGTCAAAAATTCAGCGCCCCGGAAGGTTGGACCTCCTCTTTTCACGCCGGCACCCGCAGCTGGCACAGACAATATTTTCGAAAAGCTTTCCCGCATCCCTGCCCCTCGTCCCTCGAGGACCTCCTTCAGGTTACTGGCTTCTCTGTAGTCCACTTAGGTTGATTGAAGGGGTGGGCTCGCGCAAGCAAATAGAAGGCGATTTCGACTGGCTGCCCACTAAAAATAACGATCGGGGCCCGGGTCTAAAGGTTCTGCGCGTCGTAGGATTTTGTGCTTGTCTTCGCCGGGCGAGGTATCCGGTGGCCCGGCATCGACGATACCGGGCGGGAGCGGTGGACCCGTCCGGAATGAACTTTAGGAACGCTTTGATCTAAGCTGCCGTTGGCACTTTGTGCCCCTTATATCGTTGCCACGGCGCCGATATATCAGGATGCCCCGAAAAGGTATGCGCTCTAAATTGAGCTGCCGGTTAATACCGCGTAGATGCACGACAGGTGGTTCGACGAAACTTGGAAATTCCTGCTTTTCGGCCCCGGCGACACGCGAATGCTCCATTCATGGCATTTTAAAACGCGC
Source organism: Andrena flavipes (assembly GCA_963971345.1). Taxonomy (NCBI): domain Eukaryota; kingdom Metazoa; phylum Arthropoda; class Insecta; order Hymenoptera; family Andrenidae; genus Andrena; species Andrena flavipes. Next base: position 3,420,564 of record OZ020482.1, read on the forward strand.
CCGGCGCGCGTTCGCCGAATGCCTCGCCCCCGGCGTTAAATACTTTGTATAATGGGGGAGATCGTTTGAAGTAGCGGGGGATAATTCTTGGGGGTTCAGAGGCTTGGTCAGGAAACTGATTATTGAACAGTACCGTGGAACGTTGGTTGTAGAATTTCACTTGGAATATATAGGAGGCAAGATGTATCGCGTAGTCAGCCTGCCTTATGCCCCTTTCGCTGAAGTCTCCGCGCGATGACTTCGTATCTTTAAAATGCATGAACTCGTCGCCGTGCTCGCTTCCCATTCGCATGCTTCGATATCGTCAAACTACGGAAGTAGATTTTGCAGACTGTTCCACGTGGCGAATAATGCCATGCAATTTGCCACGGCCACGATCCTCCAATTGTGCATAGAGTTTAATGCCAGGGTGGCTAGAGTTTTTCGTGTCGGGACCATTTTTCTTCGGGGCACGGAACTCGCACGCAAAACGGACTTTCGTCGGGCCTCATAAATATTCATTCCCTGCAAAATTGTCTGTGGAAGCGGTGGTTAGACTCCGCCGAGCATGTCACCGATTACAATTGCGCATACATTTTCATCTAAATAAATAAATAGATTTCATCAGGCTCCTGGGCTGTACAGACGTAACCGCTTACCCGTTGCACTGGCGCAACGCATTTCATCGGAAGGATCGCGGGTGATTAACAAAAAGGGCTGGCTGCGAGTCAGTAATAATTTGTTATATAATTTCATACATAATTGTCAGTCGTGCGTCTATGAACGGCGGGATATATCTCCATTTTCAAGCGTTCAGAGCCAGATAACTAGGTATCGTGGGGTTTTCAAGCGGTGGGGGTAGGAATCCAATATGAGGATCCTGTGGGAGTTTGTAGCCGCAGGAAGGATCTTCCTTGGTTAAGGATACGAGCATCGTCATTATAAATGGGGTGCTTTGAACCCGCGGAGGGAGCAAGGAGGGCTGGAGGGTAGAAGGAGACGGAGGAAGCAATAGCTTGACTGTCACCAGACAGCGGAGTATGGATTCTCTCGTTCCTTTTTCTCTCCTTTCCGTACATCTCTCGACCCTCTCTACCTACCCTCCTTCTCATCCGGCCCTCCTCTGCCTTTCTATTTATTTCCGATAAACGGGGAAAATCCATGACGCGCAGAAATCAGAATCCTTGAAAGGAAATTTCAACGACGCGTTCGCCCAGCGTGTTTGAATAGTGGAATAGTGTTATTAAAAAGCATACATATATGACAATATAACCCAGAGGCGTTAATCTAGACTGAAATTAATATTTTACTCGAGCCAGAGATTTCTGTGTCCAACGTTGTCCACGATAAAGATGCAAGATTCGTTTAAAATACACCATTAACACCTCGGTATCTCGTATCTTCCGAGGACTCGGGCCGCAGGGTCAGTTTTTGTTTCAGGGGTCGATCGTTGAGGGGTTAATTCTCTGGATGGACCTGAAGTAAAATGGGGAGACGTTTCCACTTGCCTACTCGATAAATTTATTAGAAGTCGCGCATGTATTCCGCTAGTTCTGCCGGAACCGCAGAGCAACGAGTTTCCACCATTCACAGCTTTTCCTGTTGGCACGTAGGTACAAGGTTTTCGAAAAGGTCGACGCCATCTACGAGACGAGCAGAGGAAAGCGTAACGGCGTTCCCTTATCTCCGCCTATCAGCGCCGATCCATCTATTCAGCTTGTTCCGTGAAACACGTCCACCACGTCATCCGCCCTCGCAGTTCCGTTGCTACGTACGATGTGTAATTTTCGCGTAGCCGTGTCGATGCACGTGGAGCAACTACGCTGACGGTTATTGGTTTTATGGGGCAGCTGGCAATCGAAAATTCCATGAGCGAAGAGAGCAACGTAGGCGGCCGAGTTCACGTGCCGGCAAGGGGGGTTAATTACGCGCGAAAACAATATTATCGAACGAATTATCGGACAGGAGAGAGAAATTCCGTTAAGTGCAGGTCCGACGGGGCCGCTCATTACCAGCCTCCTCCGCTGTAAATGTACTTGCACGGTATAAATTATTTAGGCGGACGGCCAATTGCCCAGATTCAAGGGGACCTCAGTTCCCTCTTTAAAATTTTATTCACCATCCCTCTCGTGCCTGTTTAATCGCTTTACCGTGCGCTGGTTTGACCGAGATTTTGACTCGTCGTCGAGACGCTTCCTTCTTCGCTTCTCGGCCTCTCCTCTGGTTCAATGGAATTGTAAACGCGAGGCAGAACGCGAAGCTTCGACCGTAGGATCCAGGCGTAACGATTAAAGATACGAGAAAGGTGGACGAGCGAAATCCAACGGTTTTCAGTGCTCCAGTTTTTGTTACGTTATCGTTACGGATTTATGTATCCTCGTGCAGTTTGCGATGCTGCTAGGTAGCTGTTCCCTTTTAATGGAACTCTATATTTTATTGTTTCGCGTGGTTCTGCGCGATTCGAAGTTCCTCTGCGCATTATTCTCCTGAAAATGCAGTTGTATGTGTCGAGAGTGGAAAGATAACGGGGAAAGAAATTCTTGGCGAAGGAGGAGGGTATAAATTACGCTTTGGGCTAGTTTGCAGATTATTCGGTGTTATGGTCCGATTTTGTAATTACTTTTGCTCTTGTTATCAGCGGGCTTCCCAGCGCTAAGTACTTGCATAATTTCCCGCGGTAATAGGCCACAGCTTATTACCACAATATACGCAGGACTTTGGGGAGCTTTTGGAATATTTATTGCGCGCTGGCGTGAAATGTTTATTGTGCTTAAGTCAGGCCGTCGAGTCGAAAGATGCGCCGAACATTTTATGGCTCGATAATCTTCTTCCTTCGATGCACGTACCCGCGGTGTATCCTTATCGCGGATATCCTTGGACGTCACTGCCAAATCATCTCCGGATTAGTTTAATCGAGGATTACAAAGATAATTGGAGACCTCGTAACTTTCGAATCCAACACTTTAATACTTCGCTGGACACACGGCCAAATCGCGTTCTGTAAATTAGCCCGCGGTAGTTTATACACCGAACAGTTGATACTCGAGGGTTCCATCACGCGCGGGACTCGTTGGATGCGATATCGATTTGTCTTGGTTTACGAGTCCAATGACCGATGTTAACGAAAACGAGAGAGAGAGAAAGAACTCCGAAAAATCCCTCCTCGCGGGGCAATTTATTGTAACGATAAAGGCAACTTTATTTTCCTGCTATTCGCGCTATTGATGACTCTGCCCGTAGACAAAGGATTTATCGATCACTCGGGCACCGAATACGATTCTTCATCAGTCCGCGTGAAATCGTAAGTTTCGTATACCTACGAGATATTGGATTTCACGGTAGAAAGAAGACGGATACGAGTGCCCCTTGATTCACGCCTTTCGCGAAACGAAGGGAAATGTGGCGATGAGTGATATTGAATGTTACGTCGTCTATGGAACGGTTTATTGGGAAAGGAAACGAACGATCCCTGATTGATTTTTCGTTTAAAAAATAGAGTACCTATTCTATGTATTATGAAAGTCACTGAATAATAGAGGAGACCCAGGGTAGTTGACTGATTTTCTACATTTTCAATTTATATAAATAGACCATTGCTATTTTGTTGACTTGCTGCATACCAAAAATTTACAAATTTCATTAGGTATACAGGCTTAATTTTGAAAATCGTTTTAATTGAGTCTAGGTTATAGTTTTTATTGTATTTAGAGTAGTGAGACGAATAAGTCAAGAAATTCCGCTGACCTTTTTAGATTTTTCACTCTCAATATCGCTAGTCGCAGCATAATTTATTCCATAATACAACAATTAAATGGAATTAGTCAACTAACCTCGTTAGTCAACTATCCCCGGTCTCCCCTACCGTTTACTCTGCAGTAGAGCGATTGAAACTTCCTCAAGTACCGGGACACTAATGCTAAGAATGGGAAAAATGTGCTAGTTGAGAAGTTACGAAGTGCAAAGGATGCTCGTATCGTTCAATACCGAGCTCTGAATAAATTAGAATCTCATTCGGGGGGGGCATCAAACTGTTTGATTTTATCGTGGGAGGAAACGGTCGGGTTTTATTGGTTTACGAGGGGTTTTAGGAGCCCTTAGGATAAAAAGGGATAAGACATCATATCCGTGGTCTCGGGAATTCGTTCGATTCACTGTTGGAGGGCGACGTATAAATCGCATGTCATCGTTTCAGGCACGAAATGTAACGCAGCGCAAATTGTAATTACGCGGCCCCACTTTAATCTATTTCCACCGTCGCAATTTTAACCTTCGGGGATACTTTTACAATGTTTTACATAGTTCCCCGAGGTGTGTAACTCTGAGAGCTCGGTAGAAAATTCCCGATACCATCGTGGCAAATAATTAGCGTGCACGCGACGCTGAATATCTCAGGTTCGTGTCATTCGAGTTTTCCGTTTCTTAAAATACGCACGCATGCCGCACCAATAAAGCCATATGTTCACTTAAGGATGATTCTGGAAAAACCGTGATGGACGATAATCGCAAATATCGTTATCTTATCTTCCTCGTACGTCGTGTCTGGGACATTTAGAACGCCATTGAGTCAGATTTATAGCCATTGATCGTTCCTCCCGAGCTTGCAGCGTTCGATGGTGTCCTTCCTCTTAAAAAAAAAATCCTCTTACGCACGAGTTGTACAGGAAATTTTCTTCCACTAGCACTTGCTTAAATAATCTATAACGAAACTGGTTAAAAAACAATTTAAATTTCAAAGCTCCCACGTGTGTATTATTATCATTCGACGTAACGATGACAATCTTGTTAAATTGATATGTTGGATATACAGAGTGACTGATGGAGTCACTTTGATATTCGGTTCGGAGCGAGATTGAACAGACGATTAATATCGCAAATCAGCTTAAAGCAGCACGACCGTATTGAACTATTGATTCCACTTAATGACTGTAGTCATTAATGCTTGGCGGTAGTTTCATTGATGACGAATCGTCGTAGAAATCACCGGCAAGATCGTCAGCGGAGCACGTAACTTCGCTACTCAAGCAATTAATTCGTTCCGTAGGGTACGGAAGGCACCTTTGATTTATCTCGTTAGTGATTCCGTAATTACGATGAATCTTGGCCGCTGCACCTGTGTCTGGATACGGGGGGTGAACTCAAAGGTCAGTAGCACGCTGCAGAGATCTTGCGAAACTTAACAAACTTGCTGGGAACGTTCTTCCTTCGCCTGATATTCATTTCGCCGAAATTTCGCGCGGGACCCAATTGCAGCGTCAACGAAATACGATATTACGCACGTGTCACCTTTATTACCATCTTTCGCCCTTTCTCTCTCTTAATTACACAAAGCGATCTAAAGAAACTGTCGCAGAACTTCGGGGGATATTGTACTCGTAGAAACAGATCTTTATGGATACAGTAGTAGAGAAAATTGCATCACTAAATCAGAAAGTCGCAAATTCCTTCCAAGCACAGTTGATTTGTAGAGCTACGTTAACTCTTCCGCTCCTTTTTATGCCATCTTAAATAGTTAAGTAAAGCAGACTCCAGCTCGCGTTTCTACCGGCGTTTGTTATTCGCTTTCAAAACGGCTCTCGCTTTTGCCGTCACTTTCTTGCACTCCTTGCTGCATATTCGTAGCCAATAGCGGCTCCTCCGTTGCAACACGGCCGCTGTAATTGTTAACGTCCCCAGAGCTTTCTTTCCTAATCAATGGCTTATCTAACCAGGCCGCGTGTCTTTATTCTCCCTTCGACGCCGCCTCATTAGCCTTCTCGATTCCCGTCGTTGTTTTTCGCGGATGCAACGAGCGCAGGGCTGTCATACGTACGCGGGCAACGTGCAACGATACAGCAGCATCGTTCGTACATTTGGTACATGTCGGCTAATAATCCTTGGCGTCATGTGACTGCAGAAAGACGCTGTTCCACGAGGAACCAACGACAAAGCGCTCGCACGCCAACGGACTTACGTATCGTCGGAATCTAATAAGGGAACCTCGCTGGGGGATTCCTCCGTTTTTACATGCTCCCCTGCCCTCGCGCTCCTTTCCCTCTTTCGCATTCGACGTTCTGTAACGAGGGTTTCCAGCGGCACGCTCTCGAGACGCCAGCCGCTCCGCGTCCTCTTCGTATTTTCGCAGCTATTGCGCTCATCGGCCGGACTGCGCGGAACAGCGTTTCTATTGAAATAGAAACCAGATAAGGGAAATGTGGAATGCCTTGCGGAAATGTGAAATGCCTTGTTCATTCCTCTTTTATTGTCAGCCGGAGAAAAAACAGGCTCGCCCGAGCGTTCGAAGTAAAATTCCTTTACCAGGCGGTATTTCCTAGGCGTACACTTTGCCGCGCGCTGTTCAGCGTCCCGAAGAATTTCTGGAAAATTGTCTCGGCGCTTGGAACACGCGCAGGTGTATTCTTTATTACCCTGGGAAAGGGGTAAGAGTTCTGTACGCCTCGAGGTCCCTCCTCAACTATTCATTTCGTTCCTCCAAATACCTACATTGGATCGCGTCATGTCCGAGTTCGTTTCGTACTACGTATCGCGATAAAAGATTGACGGGAAACATAGAGAGAATGTATTTATAGAATTACGTGATACGATCGATAAGATACGCTGATATGTATAGATACCATGTCCCATCCATGGTAGTGACACATGGAAACTAGGGAAAGCTGTAGGGGAAACCTGTCCAAAACCGTATACCGTACTTATTTCTGAAAATAAATCAACGAAGCCCATACGTGTTTGGCAATTGTTTTCCGCCATATTGAACTGGTAGTCAACAGATCCTCGTGGTAAAATACGTACGCTCCAGCTAATTATTAAATTCAATTCAGTACCCTATTTAAATTTTTCAATTATATTTTTGTTATTTTGTGTTGTTTTATTATTTAAAAAGTCATGGACCTAGAACCTTAATTATACGGCTTTGAACAGGTTTCCCCCAGCTATCGCAACTGAATTGCGCAGAATTGCGTTCTTCCTCCGTTTCACCATTCATAGTTTATACTACTTGTATCCTTATCCATACCACTGCCGCTCTGTAAATTCAGTGGACGCAGTCGGTTTCCCAGTAGATGCTGCTACTTAGAGTCAGCGGCTACCGTACCAGCGTATCGATACGTATCGGAATCCCCTGCAGAGACCATGTATCGTCATTTCAATACACCGGCGTAATCACACGCGCTCCTTAATACTCTAGGAAACGATTTCCCCGGAATCTCGCGCCATGAATTCGAAATCTTTTTCCCTTCGAACGAGGACCGAAATCCAGAGGCACTCGAGTCTCTTCTTGTATCCCCGACGAGGGGTGGGGGAAATCCTTATCCCCCCTGGGGGATTCTCGCAAGGGTGGATCCTCGACGAAGGCACTTGAACATTTTCCACGCGAGACGATGCAGGGGTAGGTTTCAAGGGAGACGCACGACGGCCATCGGCGGATACGCGACGGGGCGGCTGATAAGGCGCGATAAGGTATCGAATGCTCGCGTCGCGTAAATATTGCCTCTAATATAGCCGCGTTATAAATACAACGACGGCCAGATTTTTCCGACGGGGCCGTGGAACGTGTTCCACGTGGACCGTCGAGCCGCGTTTTCATGCCATTGAAACGCTCACCGCCGCGGGGGAGAAAAAGCATAGGGTGAAAAGTATCCCATTAACGTGTGCGCGCCAACACACCCCCGTACGGCCGTGCACGGACGTGCCAGCCGTGGAACAGATACAATGCGGGGGAGGCGAGCGCTACACAATGACGACGGAGAACGCCGACAAGAACTTCTCGACTGGTATTCATACGTAGACGCCTATTGTCTCGAGTTGTTCAAAGGCAAAAGACACGGCACGCGTACTAACTTCGTGCACACGCGTACCAATACACCCTCCCCCGCTCCCCTCCCTCCCCCCCCCCCTTAGCCACGGCGCGCTTTTCCATGGAATCTGCCCGCTCCTCGACCATCCTTCGCCCCTCCTTTGCGGTCTGCCTCCATCCCTTCTTGCCTCGTGCTTTTTAGTTTATTACGTTCCGGAGGTGTCCCCTTTTTGTTCGCGTTACCTGAACGCGGCTTCGTTTTCATAGCCCTTCCGTGCTCGTACCGTGAATGCACTTTAAGGGCCGAGGGTGCACGTGTGTTCCTCGTGGCGCCACTTCTTTCGAGGCAGATTCATTTGACCATACGACGCGGGATGCGGGATGTGCGAATATTGTGCGGAAAGTATTCTTCATCCACTTCTGTGACTGTTGCGCGCTCGTAAATTGTCTGGCCGTTTCCCTGGGCTCCCCTTTTTTTTTTTAAAGTATATCGCATTTCCCATCCATTTAATAATTTCAGCCTCGATTTACCGAATAGTCGAATTTTTATCCACCGCTTCCCCGTTGCTTATTGGGTTTCAATCGTATCTGGCCGCACGCCAGCTTGTATAGATATCAAAACGGCGTCATGTACGCGGTCGAGGGTGATTTTAAGTGGCTCGGGGTAATTAATATGCAAAAGAAAAGGTAATTAAGTGATATGCACCTGTTGGTAGTACCCAGCGTCCGTTGGTTGCCGGGCTTTGAATACATATTTACGCCAGCGATGCCGAAATATACTGGTCTTTTAAATTATTGCTTGCCATCCGGTTCACTGATATTGTTTCACGGAAATTTCAGCGGTAAATGGGAGTTTTTGTGCCCCGATGGGGGCAACGACTCTCCCTCGGGATAAATGTTATGGTTTCTCGTTTAATCGATATAGCATTCCCTTTATTTCGCTGTAACGCGCTCGGTATCAATTACAGTTGCTCTGTTGAATAATTGATGAACGAACGAGCAGATACTTCCCGTTACACGAAGCAAAATTTTAATGGGACAGAACTGCAGTATTCTTCCTGCCCGTGTGTTTGTAATTGTTCCAGCATTCTTTATGGAAATTGTGTATGCAAAATTCATGGCACGCGTAAACAGGTTTAATAAGAGGGAAGAATCGCAGGCTCGAAACTTTAGCGCCTCTCCCGTGTTTCATGCACTTGTAAAGTCACGACTTCTATGAATTCCGAGGCTCGCCCGTGTCAACTTCGCCTATTACATTATCGCGAGAGCGCGTTACGTGCAGTCATTGCGTTAACATTAGTGTCGAGATCCATTCGTGGCCCCTTTTTCGTTTATTGAAAGACTCGACGTTACGAATACGCTCGTACCTAATTCGTACGTTCGATTAAAGCTAAGTTCTAGACAATCTCCTTGTCGGATAAAATTGAACTGCCACGGGAACAGCTGATATCGACACAAGCAATGGTGGTTCGATTCCTTTCTGTGTCACGCACCGAGATATACGTTTCAAACATGCTCCTTACCATGTAGGAACGTCGACTATCGCATCGGAAGGGTGCACTTTTTTGCACGATGGAATAAAGGCTCTCGATCATCGTTCTGCGACAGTTCGGATTACACGCTCGCCAGCGCGTACGACTACTGTTCGCATGTGTACCATGGTGACTTGGGTGAAGCCATTCTTGTGTGTCACAGTTAACCTTAGGCTACTATTTGCTCGTGAAGATTCTAGCGCGGCTGTTTGGCATTTATTAGCACAGTTCATTGCTTCGGATCTCTCCTGGCTGGTTGGAAGCCAGGCTCGCGCAGCAGGTGCAAGCAGGTGAACTTACGACACGTTAGACGCATCAAGCTATGCGAGAAGGATATACGCGAGAGTTGCCCCGTGACCTTTTCGCCAGAAGTGTGTTAAGAACAGATCCCTGTCAGGCATCTATGGACATCCACCTGTTCGAATCTCTATTTACCTCTGAACAACATATTCCGAAGCCATTAGATCCCGTCGGCCTTTCTCTTGACACAACATCTAGAGACGCATCGGTAGCATCGAGCGCTGAATATAGTTTGCGGAATTATTGACCGATTTCAATCGAGCAAAGGAAACGAAGGAAATCGGAGGAAACTGGATGTGTGGTGATGGGAAATCAAATGAAGCGTGGAGCTACTATTGGTTTTCAAACACTTATTAAATATTAGCGAATGAAATCGGAGCAAGGATACAATCGTCGGTATGCGGTTGGATCGATTAACTAATTGACGCGTGTGAAATGCTTGGGCTATTTGACCTAGAGGCCCCTTTGAATCTTAACAAGTCTAATCGTGCCGGTGGCTTTACCTCTGTTCGATAAAATGTGTCGAAGCAACGTCTCGTTACAACGTCCGGCCGCGTACACTGCCCTTCATTACGTCTCCGTGTCAAATTCCGTGTACCGGCCGTAAGGGAGTTAATCAACGTTAACTTTTTATCGCGATAAGCGTAATTCCCCCCAACGGCGTAGTGGTTGACCCAGTGAAATATTGACTTTGTTGCTAGTGGACTAACACGACACGCACCAGCTCGTGATGTTGCATTTTCATATATCGATTCATGTAAATTCAACGACATTTTCAACCTGTCGCCGCGATAATCTACATTTACGCCGGGGTACGCTCGCAGAACTTCGCCGTTACTCGCATAATTCTCGAAGGGATTTGTCACATTCACCGTTTGCAATTCTACGCCTTTGAGTTCGTTTGCCGACCCATTCGTATTTATTTTTTCCCGTCCCCCGCAGCTTGTCTTCCGCGGGTAGAAAGAAAAATAGGGCAAGAATTTTTCCGCACCTCTGCATCGAGCGCGCAAAATATTGCGTCGGTCTCCCGAGGCACCATACAAATCAAAATACTCGATCCGGGATTGAAGCGGGGAACATATTTTCATCCAGACTGCTTCCCTTTTTTCTGATTATCTTCCTCGGTCACCAGCAGTTTTGCGAATCAATATTTTCACCGTATATTTAATCTCGGACAGAGTATTACATCCCCTCGAGCCATTGTTCAGCGGAATTTCGAGTTGCCCATTTTGCATTGTAGCGCGTATCCGTTCTAAGAGGCTAGATCCTGCGCAAGGAGCAACAGCAATCGCAGCGGCCCGATTGTTCCCGGAATACCGCTGGAACGAACAATTCCGGGGGGGTCGTTAAGACGCGGGCAATTAATTATCACCAAGTTCACGGGGGCGTGGTAATTATAACTTTCACATGGCTGGATTGATTGGTTCTTTAGCGGGAGAGATTCCTTTTCACATCGATACGAGAGCAGTCGGTCAAGTGCATTTTATATGTCGTCGCCGATTCTTTTTTTCCCCCCGCCTCGCCCCGCCGCCTTTTACCAACGCAAGAAATGGAATTCCCTTCTCGTGTTCGAATAGCTTGATTCGGGCCGTGTGCGCGCGCGTGTGTGGGACTATCTGTCTGCAGGGCGCTCGTCGAATGCATATATGGAAGCCGTTTCAAGGCGAGGCTCATTGTCGTTGAAGTGTCGCACGTGAATTGCGGCGAATTGATTTATTCAGATGGTGGATGTTGAATGGAAAATCGCGGAACATCGAAATCGAATTCGCCAGCGACGGCTTCAATTTCCGCGTATATGTCTCCGCGGTCTCTGGACGTGGTTAAAAGTGGCGGCTATTTATAAAACCGGCGACGTATGTCGACGTTTCGCTACGGTCAAACAGACTTCTATAGACTCGAGAATCTTTCAATCTTGGTTCACCCCGCTTTTCATTGTCACGGTTTGAGGAATTGATCCCGAAGCTGGACGGGGTGAACATGTGATAAGTGAGTCGCGTCGCAGCTCTTCTCTGATAGGTCCGTTGCCAGCATCGTTCTTTAATCCTCCACCCCGCGCGAACGCAATAATACACGGTGCATCAATTTTCTGTATAAAAACAGCTATATCGCAGATATACACTGTTGCAGATATCAACTTTACAAACATTGAAATTTGAAGCGAACGAAATGATGAATTTGGGACGCGATACACCGTGGATGCGTTTAAACAAAGCACAATTACTATTTGGCTCGGGTGATTTTTCTACCCCCCGTCCAATCGACGCCAACCGATGCCGGGCCAGGGGGCGAAATGAAATTACCCATCGGCCCGTTTGCGTTAAGACAAATAAGTGGAATAACCCAGTTTCGTTTTAATTATTCCGAAAGTTCGGCCGGCGTACGTACGGTATGCTTTTAATCGAGCCGGTGCGATTTAATTCCATTTACGGGCGCGGGCCCGTTTGCGCGCGTTACACGCAGCTGATTCGAGTTGATTCGGCGAGATCAAATTGTTAGCATTAATCCCTTTCACGGGGCCTTGTAAACACCAGCTCCGTAACGAATTGCTCTCTGACACGGCCCGTACCTTTTTCTGTTGCAGTGAAGAAGGCGCGGATCGTCTGCGAGGAAGGTTTGTATCCAGAGGATGGAGAGAAGAGTACGGCGGGAGCAGGAGAGGGATCGATTAAAGGATCTAGAACGAGGGACAACCGACTACGTCTAGTTGTTCCTGGCTGGTCCTCGATGCTTACACGAGCGTGGCGCGAGTCCCCGTGCAAACTGCGAGCGATCTGTCGCGGTGGTTCGATTGTTCCCCAAAATTGGAATCGAACCCCGATACTTTCATAAAACGGAGCCCCCGCTCACGCTCCAGTTCTAAAGGCCGCGCAAAATTTGTTGCACTCCGATTGGAACCGTTCCAAGTTAAAGGTTGTGTGACTCTTCAACCGGAATATCGCGATGTTCTGTTCATGCCGAAGTAATTTTTCCGCGGCGGCGGGACGGAGATCCCCGCGACATTACAAATGGTCGCTTTCTCAGAAGCTTCTCCTTCGGAGGGGGATTTTTGGTCGACGTACTCCGTCGGCTCGTCTTCAGACACGCGAATAACGCGCGGCCCGTTTCTCCTTGCCGTATCAAGTCCTGTGGCTTTCATCCATTTTTTATCGAGCCACGATTACATCGCTCTCGCTGGGCAATTTTGTTCCCTTTTTTTTTTTCGAGCAGTTATTATATTAAGAGAAAGCTTGTGTATTCTTAGAACCGTCGTCGGCTTTGGATAACCATCTGAAAGCGTCGGTTGCGCGCGCTAGCGTCACGCGATCAGCTCGTAAGCGCCCGGGCTTGAACGCGCGGGAATTCATTATTCCGCGTTTAAATCGCGCTGTTTCGCATTCGAGGATTTCCCGGTCTCCGGCGGGACGCGATATCTGGCCGAGGCAGCTTACATCGGCCGGAAATATCGTATTTTATTTCGAGGCGAAATAATCCGCTCGGCGTGGAACTGGAAATTAACCACCGTTTTCCGCGGCGTCGCTGTTTCTGCTTGTTGCATTATTTCAAACGCCAGATACGTTGCAGCGTGTCGGCGGGCGGCTTTTATAATGCCACGTTAACGTTTAAATTCTCCAGATCGCGGTGTAATTTCCTGTTACGTCTGCGATGCTGCGTCTCGCATTGTTCCGCGCCGTGACGGACGAGAGCCTTGAGACTTTAGTAACTTTCCATTCATATCGCGCAGCTTTTTCTGTGCCGCGGATGCCAACACGTGCGCTGCTCGTGGCGAGCCACCGGTCAAGATAATCATTGTTTTTCTCGTTGCGCACGTGTCGGGGTTTATAGGTGCGAACAGATTCTCAAAGCGTTGCGCAAATGCCTGGAAACGTTTGAAATTAATTAGTTTCGATGGACCTGGCGTAATTGCATTGATATGATATATCGTAACGAAGCTGGGATTAATTCGGATTCTCCTCTTTCCTCTTCGTGCCACGTCGGCTCTCTCAAACGAGCTAACAACGGCAGACGCAATAGGGACCATCGTCCTAGATGCACAGAATCAAACACAGAGAGCTGTTTGTACTTGGTTCGACGAACCAACGTTTATTTGGTGTTTCCAGAATTCTGCGCAACGTCTTGGGGATTCGCGCGATTGCTCCGCCAGTATATGCAGGCTTCCGCGGAGCCTGGCTCCGTCGATATTTAGTCCCACGACGCTAGGGTTGTTCTCGAGCAGTGCCTCACGGCGATGTAGGTAAACAGATCTGAAAGTCGTTAGAAGATACGTGCTGCCGAATAAAGAATCGTCTACGGCACTTTAACGCGCGAGAAGAGAAATTGTTTCGGGGAGTCGCGATGACAGGCAATATATCACCGTAGCCGGGCATAAAGCGTCCCTTACGCGCGACAACGTACCTACCCACTGTAAATGCGCGCGAGATTTCACGGGGAATAAGGTCTGGCGCGCGTGTTTCAATTACGCCAGACGAGCCGGCGCTCGTGACTGTCTGCTCCAATTAAACGACAGCCTCCGTAATCGTCATTAATAACTCGCTTAGCAGCAATTATGTTAACTGTAATTTAATATCCGCCGATAATGGGAATCCTGTTCCGCGAAGCAGTCGGAACGCGAAACAACGCGAACAAGGATCCGGCTTCCGCGGGGCGTTGAAAAGTTTACGTCCAAACAATTACAAACTTTCCTCCGTTCCAATCTTTCCGAGCATCCCTCGATTACGATCTTGTCAACCGTCTATCCCGCTCGTAGCCGGCCGAGCAGCTTATAACTGGCTCCGTTTAATCGCTGTTTCGATTCGGTAACCTTTACTCGCGGCGTGGCGCGGCTCTCTATCTGTCGGGACAGTTCGCGCGAAGGAAAATGTCGGGGGTGACGGGCGCGTACCATTGGAGCGCGCGCGTCCGGTATCGTAAAGCCTCGTTCGGAGCTTTTTTACATTGAGTTATCGGGGGCTCGCAGGCCCACGTGTACACGCGTGCACTGGCCGGCGCGGGCGAGAGCTTATGGAGCTTTACGGTTCGCCTGCAGCGGTTCCTGGCCGGGCAGAAAGGGACTGTCCGTATACTTCGGAAATTGAGAAACGATCGCAGTTTCCACGGGAACGTTACGTTCCTATATACGTCCGCTCCCGTCCCCTTATCGATTCGCCACCGGCTTATAAATGTTTCCCGCCGCGACGTGGGTTGTTAGACGGGTCAAGCTTCGAGTGATCATTGGAAAATATTCTCGCCGAACGGCAATAACTCGTCCCTGTTTAATTACGGGACAGAGGGACACTCCGGAGCTCTCCAAGTTTCCGTAAATAACGCTTTAATTGTCCGCGGAATAACGACGCGCAATAGAGACCGTCACGCTGTTCGATTCTCATTACGAACCGTCACAATTCACCTTCCGAATGGCAACAGCCCGGTTTCCACGGGAATATTTCATTATTTGTTTCGTCCATGGCGCTCCAGCCACAAAGGGGTTGGCGGTGGTTCTCTGAAATTAAAAGATTCTTTTTTTCTCTCTTTTATTGTTTTATTATTTAAAACCGCGCGCGCTGATGCTGCGGCGACGGGGAAGGGTTACGCTGGAAATGTAATTCCGCGGTGGTCGGAGCAGCGCCGTGCATTAATTAATATCTTGATATTCACGCGTAATAAGGGAATCTCGCGTGGGCATCGAGAGCAACGATTCAGCCGCGCAAGCTATATTTAGCCAGATATAAAACACCTCGTATCATTTATTCACATTGTAGGCGAACTAGAAGGTATTCGCCCAGAAATAGATACTGGTTTCTGGGTTGAGCCTGCGTTCCAACCGCCGCGGAAAACCGTACTGAAAGTGGTGGAAAAACTGGTATGGATCCTGGGCGAGTAACATTTAATTTATTGGTCGCGCGGGGTAAATCCCGGCTGATCCAGCCGTAAATAATTTTTTCTCCGATACTCCGGTGCCGCCCAGTGATCCAGCGCATTTGTCAACGTCGACATTCCCATTTTCGCGGGACGGATTCCTTTTACGAGCGTAACTCCTCGTCCCCTTCGCGCAATCAATCGGAGTCGAACAAGCTTCGCGGAACGGTTGCTTCCACGCTCGTGAAAGCGAGACAATCGTCGGGATCGCAACGGCATTCTAAACGATCGACGACGATTTACAGCGGCACAGTTCAACTCCTATGTAACACTGAAGCTGCAGAACGTGAAGTCAACGACAGTCACTGTGAAAGGGGCCAATCCATGCTGGGAGCAAGACTTTCTTTTGTAAGTATACACGCGCCGCGGCCGTTCGCGGAGCCGAGGGGTAGCGATCTTGCCACCCCTCGGTCCCGCAGAGGTTCGCCCAAGTTTTCCCAATAAAAAAGACACAGCTACTTAATTACGATCGATGGATCAAGGGGGAGAGGGAGCAAACGCAACTTTGAAAGGTCGAATTTGAAATTCGATTTCCAAGCTTACGATTTTATGGTACACCCTCGAGGGTTCTTCGTTCGAGAGAACTTTCTACCCGACTGGGTAATACCCAGTGGCCGGTGCTGAATAAAAATGATAAGGGAAGACAGAAATTGTGGAGCTCGGAGTGTGCGCGTTATCGGGCGCGCCGTTCATTACTGAGTTTGCGTCAAGGCTCGGGACCGTGAAGTTTCGCGATCGACTATCGAACCCCCTTAAGAGGTAATCCGATCTATAGCTGATATATAAATAGATGCTTAGCCAGCACAATGGGATAGCGCGTTCACGATAGCGCGATTAGCTAATCGCTGGTTATGTTTCACATTTTAATCTTTTTTCGTCACCCTCCCCTCCCCCTCTTTCCTGATATTTTCCGCTTGCCATTATCGATTTCTTGGTTCTTCGAGCCGACGAAGCGGGCTGGCTTTTTACTCCGCGGTATATAATTATCTTTTATTAATAATTTTGTTGTCGCAAGTTTTCACTGCCATCGCTTTAACATTATTAAGCGACTAATTTTCCTTATTAAGGGAACGCGTGAATAAGATGTAGAATTTGAAGCGGTTTTCTCTTAAATTGTTAGTCAGTGATCGCCTTTTTTGCTCGAGGAATATCGTGATTCATGAATGGGATTTAATGCGACGGGGTGAAATTGACATTTTCGGCTTTCGTTATTAAAATATAATAAATTAGCGAATTAGAGTGCGATGGTAATTAATATTTAACGTCCGGCTCGTGCATTTTCAGCCGGGGAATATTAATTTCATTCCGGGGCTACGTTTTTAATCACGGCTGAGCGTTTTCGTCGCTGAGGCAAAAAATAAGACCGCGTCAAGTGCTCGGGGATGAAGAACACGGTATCGATCGTCCGTGGAAAATATATAAGGAGAACAATTGCTAGTCGTGGCGGAGGAAAATAGGAGAATTTTGGATCTTAGCTCTCTGATATATCCCTACCGGCGCCTGTAAATCCTTACTTGCCAAGTTGCGAACCTTTAACCTACTTCTCCCGTGACGCGCGGCTACGTATGCCCGGGCCGCTTTTAAATCGTATTTATTTAACCTGTGACGAAATAACCCCCCCAAAAATAAGAGCCTCTCGGGGTTGTACCGATCAATTTCTCCCTATTTAGATCGCTTGTACCGACTGTATTCACAGATACCAGCACCTGTGCATACAATCGGAGTTTCATATGTCATTCAGCTGATCAATAAGTCCATTCAGATTTTTTCAGGTACGATTCTCACGAGCAGATTGAAACGTAATTGTTTTGTGAACTTTTCTGTGTACCATCCGTGCTCGTTTCTCAAACGGACTCATTACTCAGCTTGCTAGATGGTCAAATGACCTATATTGTCAGTTCATTGTATTCATATGTCTCAGCCGTTGTTCTCGCCATTGAAATTTACAAGCACAGTCGCTTCCTCCAAAATTGAACACCGAATCCCTCTGTTATCTAGCGAAACGAACGATATGAACACGGGCCTTCTGGTGGAGGTCTGGTGCAAGGGTTTCCTGTGGGATCGTTTCCTGGGCTACTACTACGTACCGCTATCAGAAGTGTCCTACATGAATGAGGTAACGTCTAAACAGTCCTACAATACATCCAGCACGGTATCGACAGGGAAACAAGAACAACAACACGTATCCTCCGACAGCATGCGCGACACGAACAGCAATACACAGCCACCAGACATCACCAGCACGGTACTCTAATTGATACATGCACCTATAGCTAGATTCACCCCCCCCTCTTAGCGCGCCCTCGCTTTTGGATTAATTCTAACCGCGCATCCTGGCGCTGCCATACTTCCGTTCCTGTCCCGGCAAAATCACGATTATCCACGCCGGCAGAGCTTTCTGTTATTCGTGGATGTCGATTAAGCCCGGGGCCGATGCAGCCTGCACGCGGAACGCTTATCGCCGCCGGCTGGATCTGTCTGCGCACCTCGTCGTCGAATTTATCGAATCACCCTCGATCGTTATTCGTCATTCGCTTTATACACGAATAAAACGAGAAATGGGACAGAGGCACCGGTAAAGAAAAGGGGGCGAGGAGGCACGGAGTCTCGCCTCCATATAGAGCAGGTTACCGAGTGGTTGTTCTTATGCTCATGATCCAGTTTGGGGTAAACGAGGTTCGCAGCATTCGAGATTTACCGCATGAACGTGTCGCTGATCCCTAAGCAAGTATTTCGCAGGTTTCGTGACGCTTAAGCGCTTCGAAGGAACAGTATCTTACAATCAATCTAGATCTACCTTTAAGCTAGTATAAAGTGGAAGCACGTCTACTATCAAACGTCCCCCCAGCTAGCCAATAATACGATACACCGGGGAGAGGTGACGGCATTGTTCAACCAGCGGCTGTAATTTTTTCCTTTGGATCGTGGAACTGCCGAGCTCCGTGTGTGTACGTGTGTGTTACGCTCTCTGGATTTGGTAAAAAAATTCACTGTTCCCTGGGTAGTGACTCGCGGTGCAGCGTTTACTATTTAACTTTCAAGCAAACACGGGGGGGGGTTTGTTTTTTAAAGGGACGATGTCGCGTAGCCGCGAACAGTCCCCGACTGCCTACTCTCCCCTCCGCGAGGTAAAAATACTCGGCCCTTCGCGCAGAAACGGAGATTCCAGGAATGTTGACACGTGCACGGGAGGGTGGAAAAAGATCGCTGTATCGAACGTCGCTATAAAAGTGTCGCGAAATTTTTTTATTTGCACCGCGATGAAAATCGACGACCAACCGTTCAGCTCCCCTTCCGTCATTACTTCCTCGGTAATTTCCGCGTGAATGGCAGCCACGGGATCGCGCTCCATCGAGCATGAACTTTGCTCGATTTTGTAACACGGAGAAAAAGAGCGTGGCGAAACAGGGGCGCGGGCTAAACGCGACACGCTGACATGCTTTAAACGGCGTCGCGTGCGTGCGACCGATCCGTAAACGTTGCCCGTAAAAAAGGAGAGTCGTATGTGCGAGGGTGCGCTTAAAAAGTCGCGGTAGTTTCGGTGGCACGGTACAGTTACCGTGTTAGACCCTCTTGCAGATACATTCTACCATTCCATGGGGTATTTCGTAACACATGGGCATAACTTCGCGGGGAGAACTGCGCTGCGGAATTATTTCGACCGGTTATAAATATTTCGAGGAAATTCTCATTCCTGATAAAAAATGTACCGTGCGTGTTATATCCAGAAGGTTTTATCGCATAGTCCTTCTACGTTTTTTTACTTCCCTCTGATACGAGGAAGCAGTGAATGCTTTTCAATTACAAGTTCCATTAAAATATTCGCAGTCGAACGATTATTCTAGATATCCCGTGTGGACGTTCGCGAGCTTGCGGTAATAGTTACTATTTCTCTCGCTCGCCAGTTGGATTCGCAAAAGCGTTTGTACTGTTCAGGCTCGGCCCGGTAGTGGCGCGTGCATCGAGTGCAGATCATCGAGACCGCTCCAAGTTCTTGCCGATCGAAATACGAGCATCGTTCTGGCGGTACACGCGAAATGAAACTGAAACGAGTGTTTACGGATCGAGCAAGTACCGGATCAATCGACGCCAGTTGTACGTTCGATGGTAGCGTGTAACGAGCTTCGGGTTAGCTTCCATGATGTCGTGGATGCGACGTCGGATTGGTCTCCGCCATCGGTCCAAGCCGGTCGATAATGCGATTTCCGGTGGGCACCGCGTTTGTTTCCTTCGTGACCGCCAAATAAAATGGAATATCTTGAAGCATCCGTCCACTCGTTCGATCGAACCACTGGCTTATCTGTTTCACGGGGATTAATTTAATTTCAAGCGAGAAAGCTTCTCTCGACTTTCCTCGACGCTTCGATGTTTGCCGAATCGTTTAATCCGCGGAATCGAGGTTTTTCATAAATCACGTTTGTCTCGAGTATTGTTCTTTTTCAACAGGGGACAATATACGCTATATTTAATCTGCTATTCCTTATTTTCTATTCCCTTGAAATCGGTGCTTCAAATTTGTAAGACCTCACGACCCTGTCATCGATGGAATCTAATTCGTAGACATTTTACGCTGGAGCACATCGTTCCACCGTCTCAGTCTTCGAGCCGGGTCACGCGAGACTGATAAAACTGATTCCGAGATCCTTCCTTTTAACCCTCCGCCAATTAGACCGCCGTTTCCCAGCGCTGGCTGCCGTGACGAGCTGAGAGAAACGACTTCCTGTTCCCGGGCCACGGCCGTTTCCCCGTCATCGGCCTGTATTACGCGGAAAATCGGTCGCCTAGCAGGAAAAACGATGGAAGTTTCGTGATGAACTGGAAGTCAAACTCGTAAAGGAACGAAATGTCTGCACGTAGAGGCACCCTCGCCACCTCCTTGCAGTCAAAGGAACTGCTTTCATTGTACCGCGTCCCCTCCCACCGCCCTCGCCGAATATCCAGGCTATTCATCCGCGATCGATCCCGTGCTCGAAGAAAAAGCAGTTTCCCGCCTAGGTGAACGAGAGGCCGAATAATTATCGTCGGAAAATTGAGAAAACCGTGTCCGACGATGGCCTCGGCGATTTATGGCGCGGCCCGTTCACCAGCCACGGATTTACAATTCATATTATGGTAATTCTCGCTATTAATAATTAGCGTCGGGATGTTAATGCCGGTTGGGAACGTAATTTCACTTATCGCGCGGTCCGTCGGCCGTTTCTTCGTTCCGCGGAGCACACGGTCCTGGGGAAACTCTGGTGATATCGATTCACATATAAAGTTGGCCGCTACTTAGAAGTCGTATGACAAATTGGTCGCGTAGAGCAATTTCGCTCGGTGAATGATGCCAGTCGTTCTTTACGTAAACACCAACTCGGTGATCGCGTTGATGCATCTTTATGGGCCAGGGGCGAAAGAAAGAATTGCGTTTCCCCGGCATCGCTGTGTCCCCGTTCGCTACGTTCCTTGTAGCTTCCGCGCTCGTTAAAGACTCGGCGATTTTTCTTCGGCTCGTTATGGGAAGTAGACTGTTTAGATTGACAGTACTCCGTGGGACATCGAGTAATTGTCTTTCGCTCTAGTTTGCACGTTTCAAATTTTGTTCGCCGAAGTTTTCCCATTGAAAATCAGAGAGACACGTCTCCTTCCAACGACGTCTCCGAGACAAAGGGTGCGAAAGCTACGACGAAATTAGAATCCGTTACCTCCGGAATCCTCGGGTCGTTCTACGAGGTTCTTGAACCCCTCGGAGCATTTCTCTGGGAAGTATTTCGACCCAGGGATCCCTTTATCTTCCATTCTTTCTTCATTTGTGAGATACGGTCCACTGCACCTTCATACGGCGATAAAAGGGAATTCATGCTAATTAAATTGGTCGGCTTCTTTATCTAAGAGGAGACCAGGGAGGAGAAAGGAGGGCGTGACTACCCGTGCATACCGCTAAGTTTTTCTTTTCTGCAATTTAAATCGCTACGAACTGGTTTAAAGATTGCCCTACTCTGTTGCCGGGTGTTTTCAGTCTGTTCGTTCGCGACTCGTCGCTCTTAAATTTTCGAACTTCCCGCCTGTGGCTGGAAATATTACACCACGGGACGTGGACGTGATTACAGGGATGGATTAAAAGTGCAAACATAATGGGAGAAATTTCAATGCATTCAGGTTCTCATCGAAGCTTTCAATTTATTGGCTTCGTTGCTCCCTTTCTCGAAATTTGGAAATTACCCGGTCGGGGATTTGATTCAGTTAAATAGCTAATTTCATCCGCGAAACGGTAAGGTACATTATTATCGAAGCGTGGATTCAATTTAGTACGATCAGGGAAGCTGTCGGTTGACGAGGTCGATACCAGTAGCCCCTTTAAATAGGACGTTACGCTTCGAGCTCGTGAATTTCAAATGGATCCGCCGTCGACCCCGGGTGGGAATCGGACTTGGTGAATAAGGGGGGGAGTAAAAGGGCGCGAAGCACGGAAGAAAGTGAAAACCGGGAGGCCCTGTTTGTTTTTTCCGCACGAAGTGCACCAAGTGCATCTTATCTTTCGACGGAGGGTCGGGCAAATTAAATTAGAGGGCAGCCTTACCTCGGATAGGGGTGCAATTCAGTCGCGTGGGGGAGGCCACCCCCTACTTTTATACACACTCGAATAGTCGTGTCACTCTTCGGCTATCCTCTGCAACCCCCGGTTGCACAGATTCGTCGTAATCTCCTTGTAAGCGTTCCGACAAACGATAGGCTTTAACGTTACGACACACGTCTTATTGGCGATACCAGTAAATCGTCCCTTTTCATTCCAACGTCTCGGAACTCTCGATTAAAGAGTATCATCGAACATTTTATTCCTGCTAGACAGCTTATTTCCAGGGAAACGATGCTCGGGAAGAAGGTTTACTTTGCGACGCTTCCTCGACGGGAGTCGCTCTGTTATATTAAACGCCCCGACGTTATACGCGACGTCCGTCTTTACGAGCGTATAATAGCCGTCGTAAAATAACAGAAACGCGGAAATTCGATGCGCCGAGGGAGCGATAGCGCTCGTTCAAGTTTCGAGTGGAAGTTGCAAAAATGGTGCATGACACCGGGATCACCGGGGGAAGGGGGGGGGGGGGGGGGGGACGGGCATTGTCGTTGCGTCTACTAGAAACTCCTCGAGGTATCGAGCAAATTGAATTACGAGTCGGCGTGGGGTGACTTACGTTTCAAGGGTGGGCATGCCTTTTGCTCTTCTCGACTCGATTCAACTGGAAGCTATCAGCCACCGCTATCGCCACCCCCTGCCGCCGACCACGTTATCCACCACGGTTCCATCACCATCACCGCTGACAATTCCCGAGTCTCTTCTGCCGGTGACGTCACTTGGCGCATAGCCAGCTCGCAACGCTCAATGAAACGGTCGGGGAAGCCAAGGCGACGTGGTTGCCGTAGCTTTACGTGGCGTCGACGTTATGCTGCGTGCACACATTCGCGCTGGACTCTGTGGCAACGACCTTGGCAGGAGATTTCCTGGATTCGTTAGCGCACCGTCTCCCTCCCGCGAGCGTTACGATGCTATACGCGCGCCGCGCCTCCGCAGTCGATTAGCGAACGGGGAGAGGGGTTGCCAAGGGGACGATTCGGTCCAATGAAAGCTTGGAAAGCTTCCACGTTTGATATTTAACGGTTGCATCGTGGAGCGGGGAGCGTAATAATAGGGATAGCAGTAACGCGTCTTTATTGCACCCTTACCGAGCGCATAGCAATATGGGATAGAGAAAACTGGGCGACCGAGGCTAGTAGCGACGCGAAGAGTGAGATTCAGTGGCAGAAAGGAAACTTCCCCGGCCGTTAAGAGTAATTTTGAAGAAAGCCTGTTGGGCGAACTCCCGGCAAGGAGGAGTCGAGTGATACATATTTCTGTCTGGAGAGTCGAATGGGAGCACCTCGATGGAACGGATCTCGGTACAGCGTGCAGCTCGGAGGTTCATCGTTTCATTGGCGCTTCTGCAAACACGCGTGAACGCTGTTTATGATCCCTCCCACTCGCTCTTTGAAGCGACACGATCGCGGTCACGGAAAGAGGATTGATGAATCACGGGCAAGCTCGTTCTTTCATGTTTCTGGACGATCGATCGACGAGCCTGGCGCTCCAGAAGCAGCGACGCTCGCGGAGACAGCGACCGGGGGGGGGAGGGAGAGGGTTGCATACACGAATCGAGGCGGGGAGGGAGGCGAAAAATGAAGAATGGTCGGATAGCCAGGAGGGAACGAAACAGAGAAAGGAAGCGCGCGAGACGACGGACGGGGAAGGCGGACGTGTGAAAAGGGGACAGAGGTAAATGAGAGTAAATGAGGAATGGTGAACACGAGGAAGACGACGAGGCGGATGTGAGGGGCACGTACGCCGGGGTTGGAGGTGGGGAGGGGGGAAGGGGGGTAACAAAGGGACCGTGGCGGACAAAGGAAGAGGGACGGAAACGAAGAAGGGCAAACAGATGGGGAACGAAGGGAAGAGAGCGGCGGGAGGAGGGGGTAGGAGGAGGAGAAGTAAAAGTTGAGGAACGAAGTGAACGGGCTCGGGAGCCGAGGCCAGGTTGCTTTTCCTGTTGCGAGGACAATCTGGGTCAAGCCTGGCTTAAAATATTCATAAAGCTGCACGCGAGATCCACGTACGACCGGTTCGATTCACATTAGAAATGCGCTGACTGGGGTATGTCAAGTAACTCTAGAGGGATGACGATGAGACATCGCCCGTTGATTCGTCCTCCCACGTGGTAGTGATCCGTCGGGTAACTGGTGTGTTCGTGCACACCCACTCGCCTCTGACAGAGGCTTGACAAAGCTCTTACCAACACCCTCCGCCTACATTTTCCTGTCCCACGCGGTGACGGTCTGCCATTTCTGGCTGCTTCGGGGCTGCATACGTCGAGACCACGGCGACTACGATGACAACGAGCGACGAAAGCTTTGATTCCACGGGCCGAGGACAGCTTCCACGCGGATGGGGGAATTTCAGGTGGGATATCAAGCCGGGACCTGTCGCCCGATGAAAATGAAAGTTCCACCGCGATAGGTAGCGCCCTCGGAACGGATTTCGGTCATTCGGCGCTGAATCTCGGCATACGTCGACGGCGTAATATTTCGATAACTGGAGCGGTGCGCTTTGTCCGAATACAAAACCGATTGCCGGTGATATACGTCCGTTCATCCTTGCCAATCGGTAATGTATACCGCGAACGAACTCGCAGCGCGGGGGTATGAATTAAAACTGAATAAGCTATGGGCTCGTTATACCCACCTGACCTACTAGCGCCGCAGCAAAAATAATGCCCGGGAAGTGATTCGACGGGCACGATAAGAAGATCGATCTTCCGGCGATTCGAGTTTTCGCCTGAGAAGAAGATTACTTTTCGGAATTTGCATTTTCATTAACGGCTTAAGCCTCTTGAAGAGTGCTCCGTCAACAGTGCCATCTCTCCCTTTTCCCCCATCCACGGGAGACGACTTCCCGTTAATCGGGAATATTCGAGAGTTTTACCAATGGTCTGAATGGATGGATAGAATTAAACGCCGAGTGGATCGTCGCGGGAGTCGGTGCCAATGGGAGAAAAAACGACAAATTATCCAGATATATAGCGACGGGGGTATAAACATCGCGTAAGACGGAGGGAGGCGAGGCTGAGAGGGATGGGGTCAGGCTATCTCTCAGCTTGATGGAAAAAGGATCCAGGATCATCTTCGTGATCCATGGAAGATCTCAGGTTGATGGATGATTCCTTGCTAGCCGGCGAACGGGGGAGAGCAAAAGGTAGCGAAGGATCGATCGACTTCTCTTCGCCCCCGTCTTCTTTTATTCCACCCCCCCCCCCCCCTCCAACCCCCGTCTCACTCCTTTCTTTGTCCAGCAAGAAAAAAAGATGAGGAGTGGATGGCTCGAAATCGTTTCTCTAATCCTCGAGAAATCACGTCTGGTCGACACGTGTTCGAGGACTTCTCGTTGTACGCTCGTTACGAGGGTTCCCAGCCGATCAAACGGGGCTTTGTCGGCAGGTCAAACGTTCCGGTGGATTTTCATTTGTACCGAGCGAAAGGGGTCGGAGTTACCTGTTTGCTCATCACCAGGGGGCTGTCGTACCTTCGCGTAGCGAATTGTTGACTGGAGAAATTGATGAACGACCGCCGTTCGGCCTTTCTCCTCTCCTTTTGTCCGCTTTTCCTCTCGCCGGACGTTCGTTGCGTTTGCGGGGGACCGAGCTGGACCGCAGACGAGAGTTTTATTGGACAATCGCGGTTAATCTTTCCACATCTGTCCATGGCAATATCAATTTCCCAGAACCGTCCAGTGACAGGTGTTTGAATAATTAAAGGGAGAGGTTTATTCGACCAGAGAAATGAGGAAACACTGCGAACTGTCTCGTTCGGTAATCTTGACTGTCATTTTCCATAT
Source organism: Andrena flavipes (assembly GCA_963971345.1). Lineage (NCBI taxonomy): Eukaryota > Metazoa > Arthropoda > Insecta > Hymenoptera > Andrenidae > Andrena > Andrena flavipes. Next base: position 3,446,458 of record OZ020482.1, read on the forward strand.
TAGAATATAATTAAGAAACCTACCAGTCACTTTCAACGATTATCGTCACAGTTGATTGTATCCACGAGGTAAACTGTCACGAGAGGATCTCGGAATTGCAAGCAATTTCAATTCACCGTTCAATTAAGTATACGCCTTATCGTTCGTCCCCGAATGATTTGCATGCCTCGTCAGCCCGGGGCGAAATAATGTCTGCGCGCAAGGAGAAACGGCGTTGCACATGTCAGACAGATCGTCGGTCTTGTCGTCCGTAACAAATGTGCCCGTAAGTAGATGCAGGCCTGCTAACGTCAGACGTAGCAGCGCGCGTCTTCGGAAGCGCGTGATGAATATACGCGTGCTCCGTTCGAACAGCTCACTGCTATCCTCCCGACGCAGTTTCCATCAGGGTCATTCCTAGGTCACCTAAAGTAGCTTACCATTTACGCAGACCGTACTCGTTACGCCATCGACACAGATTAATGTTCGCTCGATGATACCCTTAATCGGAACAAAATAAACCATCTTCGCGGAAACCGCGATTGCCATTTTCCCACGTGTAATTCATCGCGGCGAGGAATGAGAGTACTAGAAAGGTCTACAAAGGAATTCCCGATGTCTTCATTAACACGGTTCTTAATTTCTAGACCAAAGCGACGGATGTGCTGTGTTTGCCTTTGCAGAACGCGGGCATCCCTCCCGGGTGGGGGATATGCAGTCATTAATACACTTCAACGCGTCTCCTTGAGCAGAGAGAGGGAGACAGGGGAATCGTCGCATTCGCCAGCCTCGCGCGGCCGCCCGTAATCATTTCTAGGCTGCTGGAGAGTCATTGTGCCGTCGGCCCCTTAATTGCGGGGGCGTCTTGTCCCGTTCGCGAGGTATCCAGCCGGCCCCGCCATCCGTTGCGGCTCTAATTCTCTTTTTGTCCCGTCGCGACACCGTTGCGCGAGTCTTTACACCGGCACCGCGACAACTAGCGGCTGGGTAAAAAAGATACAAGTGCCGGGGGTAGAGGGCGGAGCGCGATAGACGCGAAACGACATTAAGACACCGCGTCGACAGCGACGCTCTATCGTCGGGTCGAGTCTAGAAAAGTGCTGGCCTCAGATGTTCCTCCTTTCTATCAGCCTTGATCCCGCTAACGTATACTTCATCGTGCTCGAAACTATTACACGTTCTCTCGTGATTGCTTTCGCACAGGAACTGTGGTATTGTGCTGCTTAGTCACAATAGATATATTTGTCGCTGAGATTAACAATAATAGTATAATACAGCTGGATACAGCATTCGAACAGACTTCGTGTCTGTATTATGCCGCGGTACAATTGAAACTTTACGCCGCTGCATTGATTAACCGTGAACAGATGACTGTGTGCAAGACTTCTCGATACGACTCTGATGCACACCACGAATGAGCCTCGACTTCGAAACGCATTATCTTCCACTCGAAACTTCCGCGTGTATTTGAAGACTTATTCGTCGAGCCTGCTCCGTACGCTTCTCTTGCTCGCGTACACGCCACGTTGCATAGGAATTTCATTGTTCGCGACTAGAATAATTCTTCTGCCCTGTTTCCTCGACTCCGCGCATATCCATTCCCAGCTGGGGTGCTAAAACTATCTACGTGATCGTAAAGCTTCGAGTAGATACGGAATACAGAATCGATCACGCGCAGTCTCTTACTTATTTCGAGCCGTCATAGGAACCGGATGATGTACGGACATCTGCATCATTCAACCAACCCAAGAACATCCCTGCAGCTCTGGTAAACGAATCTCGATCTGTTTGCACTCGTTCGCGTCATATCGCGCAACAGGCTCTTGCGCTAATATCGTCCGGCTGATTCCGTTAATCTTCCCGGCGACTGTTTGCCAGTGGAATCGATCCAGTTCCTTAGCGAGCCGGACCGCAGACACGCGAGCCCGCTAAAAGATCGTTCCTCCCTGTATGGGAAGAGGAAAGAGCAAGGGCGAACGTCATCGAGCGGAACGATAAATCGAGGAAACCTTGTTCCCACCGCGGCGAAGGCTAGTGGAAAAATCTTATTTATCCGGACGCGTGATGAAGGTACATATTGGCTTCGTAAGTGGTCGGGTATCGATCAGGCAGCACGCTTCTCCGGTGTGCACGGTGGTAGGCAGGTGCGTCTCCCTCGTGGCTGGAAAGCCTCGTGCAGCCTCTTATTTCTTCTCGCATGATCGTCGCGATAATTGAGCTGGGTTGCTCGGGATCAGATTGAATCCGAAGGGAAGGGGATGGAGCAGCCGTGCGTCACACCAGTCCCCGTGACTGCTAACCTAATTCGCGCCTCCCTGGTAGCACCCATAATCGCGTCGAATTAAGTGGAACGAGCCTTCGTCCGCGCTACCTGCCTCTGCGCTTTTAACGCACAGGAGTATCGGCCACCTACGCCGTTCCCTCGGCTCAAGGAGTGGTTATGATTTTAGCTTATTAGACACGCGAGAAATTGGGGGACGGAAAGAGAATGGAAGGGAAAAGAGAGGTGTGCGAGTTGAAGATGAAGATACCCCGTAATGAGCAATTATTCGTGTAGCCCCTACTACAGACGTCACCCGCGGGCCGAAGAAAAGACATTTTGATTAGAGCACGTTCTTCGTCCAACGACGGTTCTCCTTCCTGCGCCTCCCGCCCAAAGCCCTGTTGTTCCGCTGCAGATTTCGCTGCTTTTCATTTTCGACGCTGGAGCAACGTTTTCAGCCTCTCGTCTTTCTCACGTCCAATTTAGAAAATTAAATTCTACGTCAGTTGAGATGCAAGGAAAATCAATACCGCCAGCTCGCGTCGTTTTTCGCTTTATTTCGCGCGGACATGACTTAGCGCCGTCTTGATGGTCGATAAATTTTCATAGGAGGATTGAGGAGATCGTTAACGTAATAGTGTTTTCCTTATCGATCCGAGAGCTCGCGGGGACAAAAATTCCGGGATAGTAGGCAATATCCCTGCGGAAAGCGGTTCTCTTCGAATTTGTCCGCTTTCATTTTACAATGGACATTGCTCGGATGGTTGGTAAAATAACTCTGGATTAACTCCCCGCGGTATTCCGTGCCGAGTAAAGCCGCGCCGAAACAGCTCGCATATTATTAGAAACAGAAACGAAGCCAGTATGGGGGGGAACGAATTAAATGGTCAGATGAAGTCCTGATACCTTCGTATTACGGCTGAAATTCAGGACATTAAGCAACGTGACCTCGTGGTTTAATAGCTGCGTGAATAACGTCCGTTTATTGACGATAAAATAATGTTGATGCGTTATCAGGCACTTACTCCGCAACGTTCCCGAGGTATTAAAATTCTTTTAATACACTGCGATGAATAATAGTCACTTTAGCGTGACTATGTGACCGAGGCATTCGTATCAATTCCTGATACGAACTTATGTACAATCTTGCGAAAGCTCCTAAAGTGCAGCAATAAGAATTCTCTTACTCGTATCGCCAGAGAAATTACTTTTTAACGACGCATTCGTTATAGCGTCTTTCAAATTGACGCGATATAAAATACAACGTAACGATTTCACTGACTGTTCTTGCCACAGCGTTTGAATTTTCCACGCGTGCACCCGTCGTTACAATCTTCTCCCACTGAGGGAGCAACTGCAGTGGCCAGCCATCATGGCTACCGTGAGCGCGGTACGCACAAAGCGCGTCCAAGTAATATATTTCTTAGTGGATAATGTATTTCTTGCTTCTTTATTGCGGACAAAATTCTTCGAGGCCAGTTACGAAAGTAAGTAGTGAAGGATGTCGATGTATCAGAGGAGTCTCAATCAATAGAGACTTAAGGACACCAATCAGCTACAGTAGGACCTTTTCAATTTGGCGGGCTTTCGTTCCCGGCGTTAGATTCTACCCTTGCAAGGTACTTGTCTCGTGAGAGTAATTTTCTATCTAGTAATAATTAATTCTTAGCGGTAATTAATAATAATAATTCAAAGTAACATAAATACTAAATAGTGTATTGCAGAATATCGAGAAGGAACCGTATTCTCGTTGATATTCATCGATAGCAATTAGAGGTATACATTTCAAGTGATTGAGTTCGCAAAGTCGCCTATCGCGTTACCGTTCACAGCTGACATTGCAAACCTGGGGTCTTGTTGACGGCGAACGCTAAGCAGAAGTACGCGCAAGCCTCGTTATCAGAGATTCTCATTAGCAGCGGAAGTCAGCGGCGCAAAGTAACGCGGGAACTGAAGCGAACTTTCGGTCGGATGACAGAAAACAATAGACACACGAGTTTGCGTGACAAACAGGAATCGTGTTGCACGGTAGTCTTTAACAGACGGAGGAAGCGTAGTTTACTCCTTGTTTTTATTTTTGTGCGATGCTAAAGCGCAGTTTTCCCTCCGTTTGAAGCAGAGATGGCGACGTCAACTCGGTTTTAAATGATAATGAGTATAAAAGTCAAACTCGTTATACTCTTGAACACATTTGTATTAATAATTCAAAAAAGAGGCTCGGTTTATAATTTTAAGTTACCAGAGACTGTTGTCAATCTTAGCTCTGGCAAGCATCTGCGTAGTCGGTACAAGTTACTCGATATCTCTACGTAGAACCTTCCATCTAATATTGATCGTCTTTGAGAGTAAACCCTATTTTCCATCGGCTGCTGCTAACGATACAGTACAACCTCTTGCTCGGTTTAAATTGCCTTTAAATTATTCACATTCGAGCCTGTGGGTAGTCAATATTATAAGCTCAACTCGCTGAGGTTAACTGCGAATACCATCGCCTTCCTTTCTTTATCCCTGGCCCCTTACTACTGTTTCCTTTTCGTGAAAATTGTTTCTAGTTGTGGAGTCACGTGTCTTTGAGAGGCTCCCCGAAACATCTTAAGAATTTCATCGCGTTGATTGAAAGCATGCAGCATGTTTCTCAAACTCGCCCGATATTCGCTATGTTGAAAGCTCGCTGGAATTCCTTCTCCACGGTCCTATTATTCTGGCTAAATTTTTCAGGATAAACAGATCCATTCCGGGCGAGGGACATTTGAGAAATTTATTTCTTGCTTTCGGCGAACATGCCCCGAAAACAATCTCTGTTTCCGTCGAGAGACGGAACACTGGTACTCCCTATTTTTCGCTTCCACAAGCTGCATTTTCCCCGAGAGCATTATCGAGTAAACAAGGTCGAGCTTCCTCTCGTCTTTGACACTTTTGAGATTTCCATCGAAAGCAACTGGACCCCGCGCGAACGAGTTCCTTTATGCCTCTCGGTGTGATTTCGTTTCATGGTTTTATTACAAATGCTCTTAATTCGCCGAAGAGAATCTACCTTAGAGTATCCCCGTGCAATTAATTCTGCATTCGTTTCAGCATCGTAAGTTTCGATCGTCGAGGAGGATCGAGTAAGATTAGTTAGGTCTAGCGGAGAATTAATCGCAGGATCGTCGAAGAATTTTTTAACGAATCCGTGGATTGGATGTCCCGCGCCGTTAAGTGAAGAGGCTGACCTTTAAATATACGAATAGATGGTCGAAAAGGATCAGGCTCTGGACGTAAAACTCCAAATTAACGGGAACAAAGGTCTCGCTCGAGCGTGATTGATTCGATCGTTCAGCCGTCACCAGGCGTTTAAGCCGCAAATCCGCTGGAGCTTGAGGTTGCGCTTTTTTTAAACGGCCAAATATATGGAGGTTTTACAGCGCCGCCAATTCCGACCCGGGCAATCTATCGAATTTTTTACGCTTCCGTGATCACACACAACAAATCCATTTAATTTGATAACGACCGCGGGCCGATCGCGGTTAATTTTAATGATTTGTTAACGTTTCAACGTCGCCCTGACTCCCGCGCCTGATCACCGTTGCGGATCATCAGTTCGATTTGTACCGAAATGACGTTACAATGAATTTCAGCATGCATATTCGCGATTACAGATCCGCAGAGATATTAAATGTTAATCGTTGCTTTCATCGATATTTCCCGCGGCGAGTTCTGTGCGAAGTCCGCGATTCAACCACAAGGCAGAACATCGCTCGCGAAATAATCGACGTTTTTCCGTGTCAGAGGGGATCCGAGTGGAACCGGTCGGCTGCTCCTAATTTAATACCTCCGTCAGCTGTCTATGCTTCAAACGATTAATAAGCTTACCAGACGTTTGTGCCCTGCTTGGATTCGGGGAAGAGTAATTACCACAGTCTCGCGAGACTATCGCGTGTACGTCGGTCGAAAATCAACAGCGGGGGGGGGGGGGAATGCATTCCGGTTAGATACAACAGGTGCAAGCAGGTGTCTTTGCTTGTCGTAAAAGCAGCGTGGCAAATGCGAACTGGCGTCGTAATAATCCAATTGAACCGGATTTACGTTCCTCCTGTTTCCACTACGTTTGTACCGATATCACGGTGTTACCGACTCCGCTACTGTGCAACGAAGTCGCGAGGATACCCTATAACGTCTAATTTTCGTTCGCACCGTGGCCATAAGCGCGTCGATACGATAGCAGCGTTCGAGACCGCGTTCCCAGGCCAGAGGCGTGAAAAGCCGCGGGCGTATTTCCATGAAACTTTAATTCAAACTTGCGCTTCGTACGCGAGCGGAATTGATATTGGTGGAAACAGCTAGATACGAATTAAACTACTATCCTCGGCGGAATGGTCGCTATTGTCTCCCTTCGGTCTGTATAAATCGGTTGCCACTGTTCCCGTATTAACGTGCACCGCTACTCGAAACTTTTCACCGTGTATTCTAATTAGTGTAGCTCTTATTTACTTTGGTAAAATTTTTTTTTCAAGATTTTCTTCGCGGCACTCGGAGTTGGGCAAAATGTAATCTAATTACAATTTGTAATTGTGTCTGGGCCCTTGAACATTTAGATAATTATTTAACAGCTCACAAAGTATGATTTTATATAACATATCCTCCAAGTTATTGATTATATATAAAAAAAGGTCAAACAAAAGTTGTAGATCCAGACAAGCAGCATCTTTTATGTTCTCATGCGGCAAACGGTTCTTGAAAAAGTCCAAAAAAACTAAAAAATCTCGATATATGTCTAAAAAATAGTCCTCGAAAATAAAAATTACAATTTTTTCCCTAAAAACCCCTTTCGCCACTTATCTCTCCAATACCATCTGCGATTTATCGCACAATGCATTAAGATATTATTCCCACGCATCCAGAAAATGTAAACGCAACGTGTATCCGAACCATTAACAAACTTCCAAGCATCAGTACTCCCTGTAGAAACGATATTCCTCGTAATTATTTTCACCGCGCGCGAGAAAGTTTCGTTACAAACCGAATTTACCGCGGGACCTAATTTCTACGGTCTAGAAGGGGGACAATCTGGCCCAATCAAGGGTTGCTCCTTTCAGGATGAAAGTGCGCTTCGCGGGGGAAGCTAGGACGCCGCTAGCACTCACGATTCATTTCGATCGAGGCAGCCGCCGGCGCGGCTAATTTGTCAACAGTGATCCAGTTACGAATAATTAAGACGAAACGTCGCAGTCGTAAGTCGCGAGCGAGGACGGCGGGCAAGCGGCTAGCAGCTGCGGATAAAAGAGAATCGCTTTAATTACGGCGTGGCATTTGCAAAAAGCCGTGCGTGCACTTTGACAGCCATGGTTCGCAGCTCATTTCTGAGAGTACAGGACGGCGGGCGCATAGGAAAGAGACCTTTCCAGAATTTATGTGCACGCGTTTATGTGCCTCCGCCGAGCGTACATGGCCGTTACTAGTCCGCTCCGTTGCTCCCGCGGCCGACATTTAATCCCCTGCATCCAGCAAAGAATGCTTTCGACGAGCGTAACCCGCCTTACATAAATTACAAACCATACCGCTCCCTCTCGGCCCTGTATCTAATAATCGCGCCTGCTTGAGCAGCGAACACGCGGAGAGCCTGGGGCAGAGGGGTGCTTAACCGTAAAAGGTGAGATTGTTTCCAGCGAATTATGCTCCGCGGACGGGGAATAATCGCCGGGCCTGTAGCTAGCAATCCTATTAATTTATTCATAGCGTTGTTTAGCCAGAGTACGTAAGATACTGTTCGAGTGGATCGATTGATATTCGGTGCCGCGGACGCCGCCGAACCGCAACACCAATTCGCCGGGCCCGCGCGATGATTGGAATTTAGATAGAAGATTAGCGGAAATTTAGCGCAGTAACGAGCGCTTGTTTATTATACGCACGTCTTCTGTTGCATTAAACGCGTTAATCCCTGCCGGCAGTTTGCATGCGAACGGCGCCGATGATTCCAGCCCCCGCCAGTAACGTAGCTCTTTGACACAGCCGCCGAGGATGCTGCAGCAGAATTTTGTTTCAAACTTTATATAATGCCATAAGTTGGGATTCTGCCCCCCCGTTGAGCTTTGATTACGCGCGTCTCCGTCCCTCTGCGCTTAATCCGTCGTATTATCGCGTAATTGGCGCCAGGGCGGAAGTTCTCACTGCCGATGTTTCATGTTCCCGATTCTGGATTTTGCAGGAGGGTTCCGGGCAATGGGTCAGCCTAGATTCGGAGCTCGAGATGAGGGGCGCCGACATCATCGGCACGAAAAACCCGACCGGCCACTCGCTCCTCATAGACTGCCGTTTGGAGCTTCCTTTCGGTAAGTCAGCAGAAAATTCTTCTTATTCCACGTAGAAGGACAGTGATGAAGCATGCCTGTCGAATGTAAGCGTACGTGTCCGCGAACGTATGTGTACCCGCATCGTAACGATAAATGAATAGAAAGGATGATATCGGTAAAATGGGAGCTGCCTGTTGGCGAAATCAAGCTCGCCTTCACGAGTAATAACAGATACCATGCAGATTTCTTTTCATCAACCGAGGCTTAATAGTCGGCGTCGTTGCGCGACCTCTTCCTACGCTCGCTTCAAACGGAAACCCATTACTCGGAGGTTACTAGTTAACGAGTCCACTGGATTCTAAGCAGTATTTGCAAAATCGAGGATGCCGGGTCGGGAATCTTTATCGATTGACTCTATTCCCCCGTCGCCGATCTATTATCTGAATCAACACGGCGCCGTCCGCAGGAATTGGCTAGATTGACTGAGAGTAATCCAACGATGTTTGCAAATGCGAGGAGTACATGTCGAGATCGTGTTTTACAATTCAAATCCGAGTGCGGGCGAAATTGCAGCCAATGCGTTTTAATTTTATTCCACGGTTTAATTAAACGTTCTTTGGAAACCGCAGTATCGTATCCGTTTAAACAGAGAACGTTGATAGGTCTCGCGTTTGCATAGCTTTTGATCCGAGCGGCGATCGTTTAAAGATCTTCCTTATCCCGGTGCGGTAAAATTGTTTCATCAATCGCCGTAGGCGAGTTATTCGTACGATCGATTCCAATCAATGCCTGTGCGCGCAGCGGACAATTTCGACAACTGCTCGGACAGAACGAAGCGGACGCATCGCCTCGTGATACGTTTTAATCCGATAATCGATAATCAAGATAATCGAGTGCCGTATTTTCGCCGGTGCATTTCGATCAACTCCTCTAATTGGCAACATTTATATGCACGAATCGGTGGGCTCGTTCGTTTATGTTACCCAATGTAAGCGCCATAATTGCGCGATGCATGCGAGGGAACCACAGGCGGATGATTCGCCAGCTCGCAAAGCCACGATCGCTATTTCTATTCATTTATCTATCTACCCCCACCCCCTGAAAAAAGAGTCTCACGAAAGGATCATCATGGTGCACGCAATATGCGCCATGCTTTCCACGCGATTGTGACGAACGGTGACGCGGGAACAAGTAGATTGCTCTTTACTGTGCGAGATACCCTCGGGCCAAAAGCGATTGCCAAAAGTATCACTGTCGGTCATCATCTTCCTCGGACCATTGAACGGTTTTGGGACACGATCCGATAGCGTCCCCGGTGTCTCGGGTTCGATCGTCGTAGCCGGACGGCGTAATCGACGGAAACAAGCTGTGGCTGTTAAATCGGCCGGGGAAAGAGGTAGACGGAGTGGTTAAACGAGGGATGGAAGAAAGAGAATGGTAGTCGCGCGGAGAGGGAGGGCTGAAACGCGGGGATGCATCGCGGTGGTGGATCCAAAAGGGTCGAGTGAAATTGCCTGGCAGTAACCAGGGGCACTCGTGTAATCGAGGCGATAATGAAATGCCAGTAGATCGCGGCGTTTCCTGTGATCGACGTAGATCCACTCGTGGGGAAAGGAGAAGGCAGAACAACTCCTGGGCCCCCGCCCCCCGCTGTACACCCGGGGTCCACGCGCTACTTCGTCCGAGTAGCTGGAACTTTTAATTGAGTACGTCTAGAAACTTGTCGAGGCTTTGGCTTGCCGCCTGTTCGTTCCTCTGTCGAGTATATTCGCCAGGCCGCGATGCTCCTCGTAATGCCGTGCGAGCGTACCGTACGTGCCTCGAGGATTATTTCGACGCCTGAAATTTTCCAAAGTCCTGGAAAGACGAAAGAAACTACGGGAAGAGACGCGGATCCGCGCTGAATCCCCGGCTCGAACGGTTTTCAAAGAAAATAGAAGGGTCTGGGAAGTTTCGTTCCTCCGTGCTTCTACCACTCCGCTCGTCTGTTGTTGTAACAATCTAGCTTGGTCGTTGGACGCCTTCCCTCCTGTTCGAGGACACTGAAAAATTAACGCAATGGGAACAACGGTTCTGGCCACTTTTTCACTTGCCGCGATTCGTTCCACGTTGTAACGACGTGAAAGTTCAGCAGCGACTTCCTGAAACGGGACGCTGCGATATTTAATCTACCACCGACGAAAATTCGCCACGCTTTATTTCGTTCCGGCGTGTACGCAAAAGTTACCCGCGTATCGGTTTCATATGATTTTAACAGGAGTTTCCTTTCGCGAAGCATGTGCGTTCGTAATCTATAATTTGAGGGTGAGGAGAGGTTATCGGGTAATGTTGCTTCTCCTGTTTTAATAGAAATCAATCCCCTGGTTAATAGTTTGATATTATAAATTGTATAGGGAATTTTCTGAAAATAAAGCAACGCTCTTTTATTAACGCGCACAACTCGTCGCTTCTTTCCAGTTCGTCTCTTCGCGTAGTCACAGCTTTCTTGATCTCGAGCGATCGATGGTGAAGCAACGACTGACTTTCGTGACAGGAAGGAGTACCATTGCCACGAACGCTTATATAGACGCGTCAATCTGATTCGTTGATCAACCGTACGCATTGCGATGCAAGCAGCCATGCATTATTTATGGGGCGAGCCTGAATAACTGCGGAAAAATGGAAATCTCACTTCTGCTGGCTTAGGACGTAGTTTCCACTGATTTAGAGCAACAGATAAACGGTATTTTTAGAGGGACAGAGAGCGTACGAGCGCAAACAATTTCGAGGATGTGAACGACGCGACGGTCAACGTCTCCAAGGATAAATATTGTGAGAAGAAGCGCATTTTCTGATTCCTCTTTGATTCGAGACAGCTTACTCAGCCATTCGATAACTTCGATCACGGTTTCCCTCGATCTATCTACCGACTTCTCTCTTATTTTCCTCGCAGTAATATCTTCGACGTCGTGGCAGCGAAAACTTCACATTTTCTTTTCGACTTTTGACTAGTAACAAGTGCGCGGAGGCTTCCATCCAACATTTTATTCCTGAGGGATAGGATAGGGAATAGTTCGTCCAGTTCCCCGTTCCCGGAAGTAGCGTGCTTCCATCCATTCTTCGGTCACCGGCACATCAGCGATCCATTACTATCGATCCTTGCCTCTCTCGAAACAAGGTTAACGACATGTTACGATTCAGCCGCGTTTTTTCGTTGGTACTCCAACCACTTAGACTCCAGCCACGCGAGGAATAACATCAATCCTATATTTTATAAATATATTTCATAAAGCCCGGGGCCAGACGTTCTCGGTGGAATTGGACAAAATTAAGCGGAGCGCATTATTGCGAATAACCGGGACCGAAGCTGTCATTGTGTTGAATAAATCATTTCTCGTTACACGGAAACACTAAACTGCACTTTCCTTGTCAGCATATTTAACTTGACGAGTCGTCCGAGCATCGTTTAAAGCTTCGCAATTGTGTACCGGTATTTGCCGTAATAAATCAATGTCCAGCTTCTTCGATCGCCGTTGAGAAAGCTGTCGATGGAAAGTATTCAATAATATCTTCTCGGGGAAGTTTCACACGTACATCTGGAATACTACCACGCTTACATCGTCCTGCCGTGGAAACTATACTTCGATGACTCATTAAAAAAGTTTGAACAACTTTTTTCATAACGCAGCCGTGAATTTTTCGTCAATACGAAACGAAATAAAAGGCGCATTGCGGGGGAAAGACACGTTGCCCGCGACTAATCCGCGAATTCTTCCTCCCTGTGTACGGATACGGAAGAGAGATCTGTTTGGTCGGGCGAATTTTTCCGTTCCAAGGAGCTCGTTTCGGTCGGCGGGGTTCCTTGACGTAAAGGCGCAAATTATTTTTCGCCACGCGATGCTCCACTTGACCGTGTTGCGAAATGAGGAAAACGAGGCCGTTTATAATAAACCTACCGGCAACGAAAGCCCACGTTTTCACCTAGCAACCTTTTTTTCTACCCGGTTCCTCGGTTTTTTCCCTCTTTCTCATTTTCCCCTTGGCGTACTCCCTCGGCACTCCCCGATCCGCGCCAACTGTTTTAATGGAATTTTCGACGAACACTGAGCACCGTTCCTTCCATTTCCCGCTTATACCTCATCGACGTTCCGTGGGTCAAAAGAACGACGGTGCTTCAGCAAAACTATTAAGCATATCGCGATGGAGCAGGGGATGTAGAAACGTCTATTTTACTGGTACTTTGCTAATTCACTTTCAGCAGTGTTTGACTAAAGCTGAATTCAAATTCTAGAGGTAGACAAGAGTTATTATAAAATTGAACTTTCGCAATTTAACCCCCCGATTTATTCTATAAACCACTCGCTTTGACCCCTACCTCCGCGAACAGAAATACCTCGAGCCGAAACTCCCTTACGCGAGCAGTTATTTCGGACACTCGGACAGCCGAATCGCGCCTTTATAAATCGCTGTTCTCTTACTGGATGCATGCAGGCCCAATATCGAAGCACCCACGTTACTCCCATCACTTCAGGCTCCCACCATCCAGGATAAGATCTGCTCTCGTGAAAGAACCAAGTAACCCGCCCCTACTCGTCTCCTCCCTGCCTCCTCTATCTTTCCGTTTGTTTCTTTTGCGTCTCCACTCCACCGATCCGCCCTCCCTTCTTTCCCTTTTCATTGCTCTTGAACATTCGGGGTGGGATCGATCTGGCCGCGTTCCGTTCCCTCTGTCTCCCTTCCTCTCGCCTTGCTCGCCGTCCTCTCGCCGTCTTCCCGTCGTTTCGGCGCACAAAGAGGAAAGAAATAAGTATCGGAAAATAGATAGAGGGAAACTGCGTGATACGATCAAGGGAGCCCGGGGAGTCTGTTTATCGTGGATAGTATCGACATGTACGGCAGAGGCGCGGTCATGACGATGAAAAAGTGAGATGACTATCGGCCGGTGCTCGTCGCTAAACGGAATGTTTAATCGCATGATCGGCGGAGGGAACGGGGAGGGGGGCTTGAGATCTCGTAAGTGAAAAATTGCGAGTCACGTGATGGAGCTGCTCGCGGGAGGTTTTATCCGAGCTGATAAAGCGATTGGTGGCTTTGAGGGAGGGCTCGGCGAACGGAATCTCATCTTGCGAAACAACCTTGCGAGTTTTCAACCCCCAAACGAAATGGTCCATCGCTGATACGCCCCGAAGCAACAATATGGTTTTCATTAATGTTTGTCCAATTCCCCGGTCGTGTCCCGAATTTCTGTCGACTGGGGAGAACGATTTGCTACGGAGATTCAGGGGCATGTAATACGGGGAGGAGATTTCTAGACACGTTCACGTCGTTCTACCTTTTTCCTCGAACAGCATAGACTTCTATACGCCGGTGAAGTGCGATCGAAGCAACGCGAGCAGCAATGCTTGCCGGAAATTTGAAGTTGCGTTGTTTCTATGTGACTTCTCTGTAGTTATTATTGATTCCACGATTCCGCTTTCGTGACGCGGCACATGGACGTCGCATAAATTATGTAACCGGTGGTTTATATAGGTTCGAGCAAACAGAGGGGGCAATCACATAATGTGATAGTTATTACTTTCATCTACGAGAGGGTAGGGGAAGAAGAATCGTCATGGGTCGTCTGTAAAATTGCGCTTACTCAGAAATGTTCATCGAGGAATTCTACGGGAATCCGATAGGGGCGGGGTGGAGTTTAGCCGCGGGCGAAACGAGTACGGTAGAAAACGATCACTTTTGGTAATCGCTTGCACGCGAGAGGTCTCGAACGTTCAAGGGCTGAAAGAATTAGGACATGATCGCCAATCGGATCATGCACGAACGACCGTCAGTCTGATCAGTCTCTGACCAATCAGGAAAGTGCGAACAACGAACGAGATGGAAAGCCCTGCTAACGAGTGAAACGGCAATGCAGTTGCGAGCAGCCCGGCCCATGTGTGGCTCAGGTACCCTCGTCAAGATCCTTGGTCCTGATCGTAGGACCGTCCTGGATTTCAGGATCGTCCTTGATCCCGAGATCTTCGTTTCGCTTAATACATTACATCCTGGTTTCTTGACCAATGCATCTGACTTCCACGTCACGTGGATTTCTCGTCGATCGTGCGGTCGCGGCGCGCGCAAACCCAGCGGACGTAGACGCGGCTCATTTGACGAATAATTTCTAATTAGCCCCCCCACCCCAACCCCCACCGGAAAACACGAACAGAATCGTGTACGACGCACCGATGTTTCGATTACGCGAGGATATCGTAGCTTCCCAGTTCTATCGCGACGATCCCGCCTCCCCCGCCCCCAACCTCCTCTCGCCGTTCTCGAATTTAGCTAGACGAAACTTTGGAAGCGAGTCACGCGTTCACGATCCACGAGAAACCGAATCCACGCTGTTTGTACGTAATTAGCGATAATAAGCCCCTTCTTGCTCGTCAGCCACTGCACCTGAAATTTTCTACTACGATTCTCAATCTACACCCCCCTCTCCACCCACCACCCACAACCCCCCCACCTGTTTTCTGCTCTGTCTTTTCGTTTCTCCCTTTTGTCTTTCTCTCTGTCTGCCCGTCCTCCACCATTTTAGATCGAGCTGTCGTCGACGATTGGTCGGTTTCGCGGCGGATATCGAAAACCGCTTTAGATATTCCCAGGGTAAGGTCTGAGCGCTGAGGGAACCCATCATCGTTAATCACGGAAAGTTATGCATTACCTTCCGTCGAAGGGAAGAAAAGGGAATCCCATGGAATCTCGGAATTGTGTCTGGCCTTATTTATAACGGCCGTGAAGTATGTCGCGCGACTTTCTGGAGAGGCGCGTTTAATTCGGCCGAAATATGCTTCGACGGCATGCGCACACTTTTAACACAGTCGAAGTCGAGCGGCAGTAAAACTTGGCCAAGGGAAGCGGGATTAATTAGAGTTAAGGCGGAGTCGTGGTCTTCCTCAATGGTCGCATTTAGTAACGCGATATAAATTCTGTGGAAGGGCACGCGTAACGAGTAAAAAGATTTTTACGACGCGACGGTGGGCTAGGTCCGGGTTATAACCTATTCGAGGGGGTAGTATTTTGAGTCGGGTTTTAGGGGCGTGTAAGCTTCGAGGAGGATTTTCCGGGAGCATGATCTCGTTAAAATTGAATCAATGAAAGCTGATAGTAAAGCAATTCCGTAGCGACTGAATAATTTCATAGCCCGAACGCACCAAGAACCGAATTTCCGTCTCGAAATTATTGGGCGAAAACGTCGAAGGAACGACGGGATTCTATTAGGGTAAATCTGGGAGACGCGGTCGCCCTAATATAAAATGGCTATTAAAACTAATATACAAATTACTTATTTTATCAGAACAAACCTATATGTTCAGAATTTTATGCTGATTCTGAAAATCGGGTTGGAAACTGAAGTCATGGCATCTGAACACCGCTCCCGAGGTGCCGGGAGAAATGTCGTTGGCAGAGACCACTCCTATAATTATTCATGGAAAATTAACAAAGGATAAAGCAAAATTATTTATGAGTGAATAGAACTACAGATTCATTGATATTTAATTTGTTTACGCTAAACAAGTAAAGAACAGATCAAAGAAAAAATCAACTATCTACTGGCGATTAGCAAGGCAAAGGAATACAAAAGTGAATAAAGAAACTAAATAAAAAAATATCATCTCACTTTTCTGCAGCGAGAGATGGTCTTCTCGTCAGCTTTGAGAGGAAGAGTTAATATGGCCAACTACTTTGGCTGCATTGTCCCTCAATATCTCTACTATCTTATTATCCCAAACATTAAACTAAAATGAACCTAGAAGTATATTTTAAATATGATTCCGTACACCGCTGTTTGACAAAAGAGGTGAAATATAACTTTCATTTACCTTTTATAGCCTAAACGTCCAGAAAAACACAGAAGGAAGCTAAATGAAGCTATTCATTCAACAGTTTGGCTTTCAGAGAAGTAATTGGTCTGCACTTTAACGCATTTTTACGTAAAGAGTCTAAAATATAGCGATTCGACCAACTCTCCGACCCGACCGCGTCTCCCGGATTTACCCCAACTAAATTGGCAAACGTAATCAGAAGAATTACATAAACATGGTTAACTTCGTTCGGCGGTTCGATTGATCGACGGGGCTGGGCTCCCTTCGGCGTCAGAATTATTTTAAATTCACGGCGTTCCTCCCCCTGAATGACATACTTTCCCCAGTTTTTTCGTGGCTTTGCGTCACCTTTTCCCCTCCCCTTTACCGCGAATTTCGGTCTCTCGGGTGTTCCTTGTCCCGTACACGTGCACTCTCTTCGAGACCCTATTTCATTAATTTAATTGTAGAGCCCCCTTTGAGCCCCCTGTACGTGCGTGTTGGACACCGCCGGATAGTCACGCTATCGAAACACGTTTCGGTCGTTACCAGCGCACTTTGATACGATTTCATGCTTGATTAAACGACTTTAATTATGCCATCACCGTGGCCGCGTTAGTCAGAAAGAGTTTTCAACCGCGGGGATCATCGGCCACTCGATATCCGTCGCTATTCCATCGTCTAAAGGGATCCATGACATTGGTCGCTGATAAAAAAAAAAGCGGTTCCATACTCTTGTTCCGTGCGTGCTAGAAAAATTCTTTAAAATTTTTCCCTCCTGAGTTTGATTGTACCGAATTGCAACAAACGCAGTCGATAAACACCGCTCGAACTGCCTCGTGAATTGATCGTGTTATTGTCCCGGGCGAAATAAAAGTATAGAACCAATTTTTCATGGACGGCAAGGTTCACGACTCCACGAATCCTTCAGAGAAGTATGCCGTATGGGAACCGAACAATCGTTGATCCTCCAGAAAAAAGGACACGCTGTCACGTCGTGCACGGCATTCCCTACCAGATCGAGTCCTTTCTGCGAGACGCCTGCGCGTCAGTGTGCCGTGTACGAATTCGCTCCGAGGAATTGCGTTTGACATGTTGAATGTTTTCGCTTTCGCGGTCCTTTTTTCTGTCTCTTCCTCTATTTTCTCTATCTCTCTTTCTCTCTCTCTCTCTCTATCTCTCTCTATATATCTGTCTTTTTTGTCGAATGTCGTTACGAAATCTATCTTCTCTGCTTCGCGATGAAAACGGAAGGGACCAGCAACGCGCGAACATAAAGCGTTTGCAAGCTGCTCGGGCCTACGTATCTTGCTTTTTCGAATCCCTTCCATTCAGAAGTTCATTAAAGCGCACACACACACCGACACACACAGATTACACACTCAACAGTTCGATCGAAGTAGCGACCGAACGTTGCGTGCCTTTTTTTGAGAGAAGCACCGTGTTGTGTTGAGTGAAGCACGTAGTGAAACAGAACTTCGTTTGATCCCTTTAGGAGTATCTAATTAGGATAGTAATGAGTTGCGATGAGACGAAAAGGAAAGGGCTCCCGCCTCGGATGTCGGCCATCCAGTCGACACTCGGTTTTACGCCTTAGTTGCCGGTGATCGGTGCTCGCCGCGCGCTTACTCGGCGGTCAAAGGACGTCGTTGCTCGGATCCGGGGGGGAAAATCTTCATTTGCGATTATATCGACGTTCGTTTACGCGGCAGGTTATTACGCGTCGCGCGAACGAACCGGGTCGCGTGATCGTTTAATTTTCTCCGTTCCGAGCGCCTTCCGTTATTCTTCCGTTCTCTCACGCTTGCCTCGATGGCCGTTCGACAGCCGCAAATACGTTACGCTTAATCGCGGCGCGCCACGCGCGCGCTTTGATCGATTAATTACATCAGCTGCGCGTAAACGATGAATGGGCGATACTCCGTTCAATTGGTCGATATTACGTTTGAATCGGCTGAGGCCGAAGCTCTCGGAGTTCTTCCTCCCTTTCGGGGCATAATTTTGTTTCAAGCACAAACTCACCCCTTTTCGGAGCACCATAAGCGCACGTGCACGCAGTGGCGCGGCGATAGCACAAGAGGGGGGAGGGAAAGTAGACGAAAAAAAACAAAAGGAACTAAAGAGTAAAATGATAACGAGAGGGAAATAGATCGTCACTGTCGCGGCAATTGTTACTCCAAGCAAGGGAACCGTCCTCTTTTCTTCTTTCTTACTTTGTCGATGCAGAGCATCATGTCGAATGTGATAAAAAAAAAAAGAATAATAAAGAAAACATGTGAAAAAGAGGGTACCTGCAGATGCATCGAGCTATGGCTGCGACACTGTAATCAGTTATCAATTGTCCGTAGACGTTTTTTGTCTCCTTTTTACTTCCGATTTCTTTTCTTGCTCCTGTGTTTTTTGCTACACGGCTACTATACGTATTACTAATTGTTTTCAAACGACATCGAGGCTCGATGTAGTGACACCTGCGAGTACGTGATTTGTTAGACGAGCCACGCTCGGGGACGGTGTCCGGGCAAGTCAGACTTATCGCCGACCCGTTCCACTTTTACAGCTATGGCTCCCGCCGGTCCAAGTAGAATGACAAAACCCTTAGCTAGACTTTAATCACGCATGACCTAGCATCGTGAACTTGTGTATTTGTTCGTCCGTTCTCGTCTTACTATAAGGATACGTAATAATCAAGGAGCAGGACGGGGAGAAAATATCGAGGCAAGCCATTATTTCATTTCGACGTGGAATGCGCCGTTATTGGTAGGATCGCGTTAGACTCCCGCGATCAGAGTTACCTTTCCAACGATACATACATCGTTCTCATTAAACTGTCCGCTCGGTGGATGATACAGTACCGAAGTATGTTCCATAATGATCGTACACGTTGCTTGAAAGGAAAACGCGCGAGCAGGCAGCGCTGATCAATCAGCCTGGATACTTTACCAAAGTTACTTAATTAACAACGCAGATACCTGGAAAATATTCCACTCCATTCAACGTTGCTTGAAATCCAGGGTTATCGCATTAACCGTTATCGACGAGCAGCAGGAAGCTTTGAATCCTCCAATTCTAATCGGAATACTACGCTTCTCCTAGTAAGTAACGAATGGACTCAAAAACCTATCCAAAAGATTCATAGAAACGAAAGTATCACGGACCACATCCATCTCTCTTACGACCCTTAACAAATGGGCGTGACTCCAGGGAAGATCGAGTATCACAGACGTCTGTGCGAACACTTTTCTCGTTATTCCTTCGTGCGCTCTGTGTCGCCTTCTTTCACGTCCATGTTTTACAGCGGTCTTTACGGTGCAGCTTGTATAACGGGTGGAACAAGTTGCGTGTTTGTCACTTGTTGTTTTCGTTCGAAGGCTAGCGGAACGGCGCGTCCACCGTTTCTTAGCGAAGCTGCTCTAATTTTTCCCTGCGGACGACAAAGTTAGGTCGGCAAAAATAGACTAATTACACGCCTTTGGCCGGCTAGCGGATCGTGCAGACGGTCTAACGTGTAAACCGGATGTACGAGATTAGAGGCAAAGGTGGCCCGGAGGGTGATTAGCAGAACGGAAACGACTTTCCAGGGGATTTAAACTTTCCCCTACAGTATCTGGCCGACGGTGTGTATACGGGCCACCGTTACTCTTTCGACTCGAAAGACACGCATTAATCCCTCCCTGGGAAGGTATAGAACAATAGCTGGCGGAAGGGTAAAAGGTTCGAAGGCAAATCTCCCGCTTTGAAAATCAAATGGAGGGTGAGAAAGATTTAATCAAGACAGTTAATCGACGGTCGGTGATTCTTGGGCGACGAAAGAATTGACTTTGAAACGATCAAACATTGCTCGCCCTGAAGTATTTGCCCATTTTATTTCAATCTATCGTGGATAGGCTCGCACTACAATGAAAAACCTAGAGATTTCATGGTTCATATCCAGTTTGATTTTTCTATACGAAGCCCTGCACAGAAAATTTCAATTGCAGTTGAAAGTATTAATACATAGGTATATGTGCGCAGTGGCTAGAAGCAATCCCATCATCCCGGATAGTTCCACGTTGTCAATCCTCGCCCCGTGGCAAGTCCGACGAGACAAAGGAAAAACGAACAGGGAAAGCTCGGAGCTCGAAGCTGAAAGAGGAAAACAGTTCCATTCGGCGAAGACGCCCCGGGGGGAGACGTCTCCTCATCCCGTCGTTCCCCCTTACGAAGTTTGTCAATATATCGAGGGCCAGCTGTTACCGATTCGGCCATTACCGCCGCTCGTATCGCGTTTATATCGACGGGGGGGTCGATCGCGAACTAGCGGGGAGCGTCGCGGGAAACGCGAGAATGCAAAATACTTTGATGGCTCCCTTGCGCTCGGGGAATGGAATGCTTCAAGTGCAGCTAGTAGGGTTTTTTTTCTCTTTACTTTAAAGAGACGTCCCGGTGCCAGGGTGGAGGACCCCGATGCACTTGGCACGCCGGTGAGACGGCACGGAAGGGGGCGAGGGGGGGGGGAGGGCAGGGTGGGGGCTTGTGAAACCCTCGCCAGCAGGGTTGGAGGGTGGTAGTGGTGGTGGTCTCAAAGAAAAGAACTACTCGCGCTGCCGAGACGCTCTCCTGCCAGGGCTTGACCCTTTTTTTAATTGCATCCAGACCAAAGTTAGAAACAGCGGACGGTGCCTTCCTCGAGTGAAGACGAGAAAGAATATGTATACAGATACAAGTGCGAGACGAGCGGGACAACGGCGCTGTGCCTCTCGCTGGAAGGAATTATACCGTCGGAGGAGACCGCGGGATCGTACGTGTCTCCTCTGGTGTTCGAGCACTGGAACGAAAGGGTGGAATGCGAAATATGTGGGTCAGGGTCGTGGCTCGAGAACATCGAATTCGTTTCCTTTCTCTTTTTTTCCCCTCGTTTCGTCATCCCTCTCTTTTTTTTCGGCTCTTAGTTCGATTCTCAGGTTTAATGGGCTCGGGACGTCGTATCACGCTCCTGATATTATTACGAGAGATTCTTCTCGTGAACGGGGATTAGGGGTTCCAGACGCGGTCTCCTCGATTTCAAAAGGGCTTTCCCGGTCTTGATCTTTAACGTTCATTAACAGTTCGTTCGCTTAATCGTGCTCCTGGGTAAGCTGATGTAATTATCTGGACTCGTAATTAATCGAGGTACCTACGTTAAGTTTATGCCTGGTTCTGCTTTCTTGCATTTAAATTGGAATTATTGGCGGGGTGGTTTAAGTTAATCGATTTGATAAATAGAATTTAAGAAGACTCGATGAAATTGGGTATTAGAAGATCAGTTTGTGCATTCGAAATCTTATTCTGGAATGTAGACCGGATTTCTCTATACTTTACCTGCGATTTTATGATTACCACGCGTCTAGGTTTGCTGAATACTAGCTTTCTTAAATGAGTGGTTTATCGATTTTTCCGAATGAGATGCGAGACCGAATGCCGACAATAAAAGCAATATTCGCGTGACTGAAACGCATTGGGCGGCACAACCCACATACGAGGCACATTTCTCTAAAGGGGATTTCATTTGATGAGAAAGTTATTAATAAATACGGACGAGATCTATGTACGAATAATTATCATTCAATTCACGCTATAGTAAATCAATCTATCTTTTAAATAATATTATTCAAAGTAATCAAACGATTCGTTTTTCCTTTGTCTTCCAACTATTCCATCGTTCCATCAACTTCTCAACTAATTTTCATACCTGCAACCGTGGGAAATAGTTCTACCGTTGGTCATTCTGTAACTTTCTACCGTAACTTTCTTCGAAAGGTATGTTCCGCTTGATCGATTGGAATAGCGCATAATCGATAGCCGGTAGAAAACTAGGTAGACCAAGTAAATATTCCATACGGAATTTTCTTAGTGATTCTACTTCAGAAAAACTTAGAAAGCAAAGTGGGTCAGTGACGAAAATAATACAAATCCTCAACAGCATAGATAAAATTATCAGGGCATATAGAGAACAGATTACTGACCATTTCATAATTCAACAAGAAAGCTAGTGGAGGAGCATAAATATTTATTTTTCATTTACATTTAAGCATAGTCCACAGTCCTTACCCTCTCGTCTACACACGCATAGTTTATTTAACGTCTGTCGTAGAGGATCAGAACTTTAACCCAGATTACGTTACGGCTGGTGCATAATATAGGCTTGCGTCTTCTAGCCTGTGTCTACCTTAGCCACTGTCAAGTTTCCTACATAATTTTTACGAATACCACTGTATGATTAATGGACGTTGCTATGTACGTCACTGACCATAAGATTCATGCCACTTATTTCAGTGTTGTACTTTGAAACACGGTAAATAATCAGCTATACCTGCCACTTGACTGCAACTGTTTGTAATCGCCACTCACGAGTTTATAATTTACAACTTGATTCACGTCCAAAATAATTGAGCATACGAGTGCGTGTCTATTGGCCAGAAACGCAGAGTATCCAGGGGATGGTATCCCAATTTATGATCGGTAGTCTACGTAGTTGCCACTTGGGTCCTTAGTCGGCGAGTTTGCTTTCATCTCCAGCTCGAACATCGAAGTAGAAGTAGATGCTGAAACTTCGATTGGGTCAAGCCACCGGTGGGAATGATCAGACAAAGGTCGAGCCAGGGAAATTGATACACCCCATGCAATAGAATATCGTCGATAGGCGTCGGAAACGTTTCCACTCTCGTTTCGCAAGCTCGTCAGGAAAAGGGGTTCGACAGGATTCAGCTGGTTGCGTAATAAATCGTTTCTAAGCTCTGGAATCACCGTGCCGCGCAAGATCCACCCACTCCTCGTTACAAGGAATCCCCTAACTCTAAAGGATGACGCGATCTATACATCATTCAGCTGCGATATTAATACACCGCCGAAGTGAGCTAGACCACAGGTCAATTTACGGGAATTAGGATGCCTGGGCGGCATACAATTATGGTTCAGGATAAATTAGATAGCGGCAAGGCTTCGAAATTGTGCGTGCACTTTTGGGAATGTCAGCGGCCTTGAACTATACACTTGTTTAATACGTGATTCAGTCGTAATGGAATATATACAAGCACACATTAAGTACCTCAGGATCACCGAATGAAAATACACAGCTTCCACCTCAAGAGGCACTGTGGAAGCCCCATCAGTCTCCACTAGGGTGGTTCTTCTTTTTGACTTTTTAATTTTCTTCGGGGCATCATCCAAAATAGTTTCAAATAATTAAAAAAAAATCTGTGTAAAGTTTAATCTCGATCGGATACTTAGAACTATTCTGCAGGGTGCCCTGAAGAAAAACTTGAAAAAAAATTTTATATCAAGAGTAAATAAGAGCCACCCCGGTCTCCACTGTTATAGCTCGGCACTTCCTAATGGAAGGTTACAGTGTCTCCGATACAGCGAAGCACCGCGTTGCAAAACCAAGCTGCTTCGAATCCTGCACCATAAAACACTGTTACACCCTGATTAATACCATCCGGCGTCGTTTACAGAGCATTTTGCACCGCATAACTTTCAAGCAACGTGTACGCTGCTCGACAGCCTCGCGAAGCATAAAGAACACGCGCGACACGAATTTCCTTTTAAGACGACGCGCAGCGCTCGATCCGTGCGATCGGGCGACTAAGAGACCACGCTTTTTTGCCTGCGAGCTCGTTAGAGACCGTTGGCCGTCGCACAATTGGTAGATACGCAGACGAGCCGAGGTGCCATCTGTTCCCCCTCGTTCTCACTCGGCTACCCCATGAGAACAGAGTAATCGGGCGCTGATTAGAGAGAGTATTAGAGATCGTCGAGAATTCGCGATTAACCATTTCCCCACCGATGTCTATCTTTCCGAAAGACCCCGAGAACACGGAGGCGGCGGATCTGCAGAGGAAGCTGGGAATGCTGAACAACATGATGGACCAGGAAGCACGAGCCGAACAGGCACGACGACAGATATTGTACAATATAGGCCACTGTAAGTACACGACAAGTTACAGTTTAAGTGGCTGCTGTTTTATTCGACTACTCTCCGACACGGAGAGGAATGTCGCCGATCAGTTGATACTCTTCACTCGATTACTCGCGCGACCGACGCCTGCGTTAACTTCAGTTTCCTCGGTTTCGCCGTTGCTTATCGCGCGCCTATATTCTATGTTTGTTTTTTGTCACGCAGATGAGCGGGACTGCGGATTTGAAATGGTCAAGGATAGAAGAATATGTTGCGAGGCACGATTCAGTGGTTTTAGATGCTCGCAGACGTTTCTGTATTTTTGCGGAAATCGATGGGGAGCTGCATTGAATTGGGTGTACGCGTGAGAGTGTCGGTAGACCCAAATGTGCATTGCTCCGCAATTGCATTTCGTTGCTGCCCGCATGCACGTAAATGCATAACGCTTGCATCGGGATTGGGAGGATCTGAAACTGTTTGGAACTGCCTTATGAGAGTTTCTTTGTCTTCTGACCGTTTCAAAAGTGTATCCCGTTCATTTTTGCGCGACACTTTGTATTTTGTTTGTCCTTGTGACATTTGAGGCGTAAAGATATTTGGTTACAAGTTGAAAATAGCAACTGCGAGACGTTTCTATTTAAATTCTATGTTAAACTTAGTACGGTGCGCTTGATAAATTTTTACGTTTATCGTGCAGAAAAATACCACTGGTGCGTGTAAGGAACTCATTAGTATGCCTTATGTTAATTTTATATACGACTGTAATCGCGATCCTGAATAAACGCACTCGTGTCGCGACATCAGTTATTTGACACGTCTTCCGCGGCATATTTTATTTACGATTTTCAGACTCGATTCACTCGAATGCTATTTTCGTGCAGCTGGCGAAGGTACTGCGTTCCCTGGTTTTTTTCGCGTAAAAATCGATCCAAACGTAACGCTAGTTTTTTTATCCGGCGTTGGCGGCCATAAGAACGCTTTATGCAGTTGCAATTGCAGTTGCAGTTGATATATCCGTGCAACAAGCATAGTACGAAACGTCCCGGCTATTGTGGCTATCGACCATTCGAGGAGCTGTCCGTAACTTTCCCCTAAAAATTCCACCAACCCCCCCTACACCCGTTTCAAGGGTCTCCCCCTATCGATGATCACTAAACCTTTGGCATGACCAAACATTCATGATGCTTCGTTTTCTTTCCTTTTCTTTTCTGTAGAAACAATTATCGATTCTGCTACTCTCCCCGTTTGTGGACTTCCATTGTTCCCCGAAGACAGATTCTCAATCATCTAAGTGTTAATCAACGACTAGCATGATCATCATCTATTACCATTTACACCCCGCTGTTGCACTGCCCCCATTTTCGGATTCGTCCAATATCGACCAATTCTGTACCGGGATATTCTAGAAAATTGTCGCGACCGTTTACCGGGAGGACGGAAACAAGGGGGACCACTGTTACGCGCGATTACATTTCCTTTCTTTTAATCGCGCTCCTCGATGCCGCCGTTTATCACGAGGAATGATGCGCGGACGAGAACTCGTCGTGGTTCGTTCTAACGCTTCCCCCTTTGGAAATGTTACGCACAGATGGGCCAGAATATTCGACCAATTTCTTTGCTTTATCGTCACGCGTGTGTTTACGTCGAAGGACAAGAATGTTTTGCTTCGTACACGGTTTCGGTTGATCCGTGGGAAATATTACGATCCCACTAGCACGGGCCGACGAATTATTTCTCCGTGCTGAAAAATTCTTTCTCCCGGAGAATAATTACGACGCCTCACGATTGTTCCAGACAGATTTACCCCGTTCTGTCGTAACTTGAAATTTTAATTGACTTTCAGCGGGATACTCGGAGGATTCAGACTATACGTCCGACCTGAATTATCCAGTAGGCGGACAAGGTGCAAACAGCTCGGCTTCGCAGTTTCGAACCGTTGCCAACCAATTGGCCACCCCTCAAAGATCCCTCGAGACCTCGAGAGAAAATAGCTACGAGAGGGATGATCATCAGGTACTAAATGATCGATACTTTACTACCTCTGTTTATTTAATACCGAGCTCCGGAACCCTAATACCGTCGGGTTCGTCGACATCTCTTCGTCAGTTTATTAAATAAAAACTACATTTCGAACGTTACGATTCTCGGTTAGAAAAAGTAAAACTCTGTTTCGAAAGAATAATCAGAAAGCTTCGAGAATATTTACGCGCAATAGAATAGAGATACGAAAGATTTTCCAAAAAAGATACGCTTCCTAGAGCATTTCATGGACGTTTCGAGGAATCCTTTGTGTCCCCAGATTCCATCTACAGTTGGAGGAAGACTAGCTCCGAGTAATTATGGAAGTTACGGTGGATCGAGCCACAGTCCACGTTACGACGAACCGTACCCCGAAGAAGGTCCACCGCAAAGGTATTCTCAGTCTCAGCACGCTTCAGAATCTTCCGAGCCACTATTCTACAATAGTAGACCAAGACACTATAAGGAATACAGGTATTTGACATTTACGAGCCTTAAAAACCAGAATGCGCACACGAAATCGATATAGAGTACCCTACACGCTACAAGAAGTAGCCGTTACCTCTTACAGTAATACTTCTTCGTTTAGCGTGACTTCGAATGACAATACTCGTAAAGCAACAGCTAGTAATTCCCCTTTTTCTACTTCGCCCTCTACTTCTTCTTCTTCCTCCCCCCGTTCGTCTGCATTGCAAAGATATTAATTTTAATTGAAGAGAGACAAGCATTAACAGGGCCGTGCACTTTAATCAGAAGCATTTCCAACGTTTTTATTTCTGCAAGTCCATTGTCGCGTGTCTGCTGCAACTGGTACACGTGTTGTATAATTGCAAACTGAAAGTTTCCCGCACGGCCCTAGCCGTGAATCGCGACGTACTTTGAAAAAAATCGTTTATTGTTTTTTGCCTGATTTAGACGACGGAAGCACACGTGGGATTACGAGGACAGGTACGAATTAAGTACGCCCAGCAGTTTCGTGAGAAAGCTTCAACGATTTTCATCGCATACTTTGCATTTTCGACCGTTAGCTCACACGTTTCATCTGGCATCTCTTTTTTTTTATTCCTGTCACTAGCGTGCAACGCTGTTAGTTTGAATCCTACGCCTTGGCGCACTGTTCAAATAGCTCTTACATATAGAAACACTGCACACGAACAAGACACCTTTCATCGTACACTGGGATGGCATTCTCGTCGCTTATCTCCGCAGTTCTGCGTCGATATTCACGTTCTGCGCTAACACCTCTCGCGGAAGAGCAAAGGAAAATACATTCGCACGCGCATTTAGGTAAACCACACGGAATCGAAGTTTCAGAGGCGGTCTAGAAAGCGCCACGATAAAACGATAATAGTTCGCGTTTAGTGGGTCAAAGAGAATGGCACTGATTATCCACAGGTAGTTGCATGGCGCAGTGTCGTTGCAGTATTCGAGCAAGTCTATGGGAAGATCTTTTATCAACCATATCATACTTGCAGCGAACACGGTCATTTTATCTCGGATCATTTCATCTATGCTTCTATCGTTCATACGCCTATTATTCCGGCCCTGTTTAACTGGTTTCCCGTGATTTCAGCCAAGACGGCTGGTACAGCGAGGGTTACGACTATCATGGCACAAGAGTGGACGACGCAAGGATCTACAGCGACACAGAGTATTATCCAAGCACCACCACCAGCTCTTCTAGACGAAGAGGTAAATACTCTTATAGATTCTACTCGAGAAAATATAACCGCGAAAGTTGCCGATTCTACTTGAGCATACTCGAGCCTTGCTATCCTACAAAAATAGCGGAGATGTTTGAATTGAACGTAACACGTTGTTTATGAAACAGTCAAAGGGATTGAAAATATTAAAATTTGTTTTGTTCGTGTGCATAAACAGGTCCTCACAGGCGGCCGTCTTTGGAGAGGCAAATGACTTTGTACGACGAGCACCCTTACTACCCCGATGGGTATAGTAGCGATGGAAGAGTGGGGAAAATGAGTGCCACGTATCCAGAATGCCAGACGGACATCAGATACAACGAGTACTACAACAGAATTACGGGATACACTTATCAAGATGAAAGGTAAATCTCCTGAATACTATCTCGTCCTCTATTGAATCTCGCGCTGTTATTAGCACGATTCGAGCTCAGGTTCTCGATCTGACACCAATCTGATGTTGCGCGTGTCATTAGGTACGGTCAAGATGACGAGGACAGACAGTGGGACAGCGGAGGGAAGTGGTATTTAGGGACTAGTACCTATTACGAGAACAAACGGAATAGAAAAACGCTTCCACAGAGGCCTGCATCTAGCATCGGCATTCATCGACCAGATTACAGACCAACAGTTACCAGACAACGCAGTTATGAATCCGAGGAACTCAATTACAGGTACGATCATAGGTTCCTTCTGTCCCTTGCTTCCCCTCGTTTGCATAAACACACGATGAACTCTCTGTGGCTTTTGTGGTATGGATGTTCGCAAGCATGACCGTTAGTATAAACTCTGACCCTTTGGTAAATGATTCTGCTGCTTCACTAGCGTCATATTCGAGGGATCAGAGATTCAGAAATAGCGTTAACGAAGCGTCATGATTATTCTGTGAAATTAAATCGTTCACGGTGCACGCTCACGCTCTTTCCACCCGTCCCCTGAAATAGAAATTGATGGGGCGTGCTGCGGCATAACGAATTTTCGTTTCGTGTTTGCAGTGACCACAGTACCAGCCGTCGAAAGCCGCTTCAGCCTCAACAACGGCCGATATCCCGACAAGAGGGGACGGGAAAGAAACTACCTCCGACGCCGACTCAACCAAGCAATGTTATTATCAATCGCAAGCTCGCCTCCCTACCTGCTACACCGAGCAGGCAACTGCCAAAGACTAGAACACCCTCCGAGGAGAGCTACAACAAGTCTGAATACAACGAGGACTATAATTACGCTTATCGCAGCCAAGATAACTTACCTCAGGATACCTATATTGACAGCGTGTACACCGAGCAGGGTGTATACGATCCGATGCACGCGTCTGGCAAGAGCCAGTACGCCGGCGACGGTCAATACGGGTTCAGTTACACGCCGCAGGTTGACGACCAGTACAGTCGTTCCTACCAGGAGCCACCTGTCCAGGACACGTACGATCAGGTGTACCTACAGAACACGTACAAAGAGGAGTTCCAAACGCCTTACGTTCAACCGAGCACTCAGGTCTATCAGGAGACGTATCAGGACATGACATATCCAAACGCCAGCCAGCCGAACGATCAGTACACTAGCCAACCGAACGATCAATACAGAAAGACCGGGCCCGATATGATAATCGAGGATAACTATCCGGTAATGGGTTACGAGCAGAACAACGTGCAGTACCAGGACCGAAAGAAGAAGCACTCGTACGAGGATGAGTCGTATCATCCGGATCAATACGATTACAGCGCGTCTGTTCCTTCTAGCGTATACGACCAAAATAACGTGACAAACACTTACAATCAGTATCAGCAGGAGCAATACGATTCCCAGTACAACATAAATACGTCGACCGGTTACGAGAAAGCCTACCCAGAAACGTACAACCAGGAAACGTTCAACAGAGACGGTTACGATCAGGACACCTTCAACCAGGAGACGTATCCCCAGGATACGTACCAGCCTGACGCATATAGCCAGGACACTTACAACCAGCAGGACGTGTACAAGCAACCCGAAGCTTACAAGCAACCTGATACTTACAAGACACCTGACACTTATAACCAGCAAGACACTTACATCCAACCGAGCGCATACGATCTGCAAGATACTTATAACCAACAGGATACTTATAACCAACAGGATACTTATAACCAACAGGATACTTATAACCAACAGGACATTTATAACCAACAGAGCACTTATAACCAAGAGGAGACGTACAGTCAACAGGATACCTACCCGGACGTGCCCATTACGTCGCAAAGTAATTACGACGACACTTACAGCAAGCAGAAAGAATACGCTGATTACGAGCCACCTTACAGCAAGGAAGATACGATCAGCACGACGTGCAAGACTGACTACGATGATCAATACCAGGACTATCCCGATCAGTTCGAGGAGTCGTACCATGACTCTTATCAGGGATCGTTCGAGGAACGAAGTTACAAGGACAGCCCGTCGGCCAGTACAGAGAGGAGGGCGAGCGAAGTGCCAGAGTTGTCTATAACAACGCCGAGAGGCCAGACGAGGACGAACGGGTATCAATCCAGCGAATCCGACTACTATTATACCTCTCAGGAGAGCCCGGACCTGTCGTCCACTGGCCTGTCGAGGAGAAAGAAGCTTGAAAGACACGAGCCCAGCCCGCTGGTCCAACAGAACACAGACTCTTTGGAATCGAGGGACGACGAGCTGAAAGAGTCGATCGAAACTGCCGTGAGTTCGATCAGTAGCGGCCAGCAGAAGAAAGGTATCAGCGAGTACACAACGCCCAGCGACTCCACCTCTGTTGCTCCCACTTACATCGAGTCTCCACCGACCACTATTCAGCCTGTCACCACGATGGTCAACCATGTGACATCGAATCACGTCCCAGCCAGCATGGCGGTGACAGCGATCGTGCACACCACGACCACGGCGAACGGGAAACGGTTGACGCGCACCGACTCCTACCACGAGGATTTGATCGAGGACGAGGACTATCCAGAGATCATACCGAAGGAGCCGCAGAGGAAGGACTCGCAGCTGTCGCATCATAGCCAGCTCAGCCAGCATTCGTCTCAGCACTCTCAGAAACCAAAGCTCACCAGAGGCGATTCTTACGCTTCCGACCATTTCCCCGATGAATCGTTCAGCAGGAGGGACTCGTACGCGCAGCCGACCACAAGGAAGGACTCCTTCTCCTCGGCCACGCAAGAAAGCTTCAAGCCACCTCTGACCAGGACCGACTCGTACCAGAAGAGCGGCAGCTATGGGCAGAACTTCACTACACCTCAGCCTATCTCCAGGGCTGAGAGCTATAAGCGTGGATACTTCAAAGACCAGGAGTCCATCGAGGAACCGGAAGTGACATTGAGCAACGCGGTCAATGACGATTACAAGATGAGGAGCGAGTCTCTTGAAAGGTAATTGATCGGATGCGTTAACGTTACGGAGGTGCTCGTGATAATGGAATTTGTTTGTTATTGTTCCTGTAGGTACGAGCGAGGCGATGAACCGATGATTCGTAGCTCTCGAGAGGGCTCGTTAATCGACACGTATAAAACCTCACCGCCCATGTCGCACACCGACAGCCCCCGTGGTAAGATTTTGGTTAACAGTTTGATCTTGTAAATAGCTTCGAAGTTGGATTACAAATGCTATAATTTTTGGTGCACAGGGAGTATAACGAAGCAAGCATCGTTGGAGGAAAGTGTCCAAATGGACACTCCACCGAGGAGTCCACCCGAGCCACCGCCAGACGAGGAGCTTCTCGAGATGGTAGGCGCTGTACCTGTGCCTACGCAGTTGAAGGAACGACCGGAGATGACGGCGAAGCAACGATGGCATTGGGCGTACAACCAGATCGCTCTTCAGCTGCGGGTGAGTCCCATGACAAATCATTCTGCCATTCGTGATTAATCGAGACCAAAAGCTTCGAGCTGTGAATGATGAGAGCGTAGGTGGACAGATAAATCTATCGTCTTGGAATAACATCCTTCGCTGACAAAAAGTAATGACAGTTTTATACGAAACCATCTTTCATTGAGAGAAATGACGTTAAGATTAAATTCAATAATGGCGGACAGATTAGAGTATCATCCAGTAACGACGAGATGAGTCAAAACTGGCTATACGTGGCTCGAGGGAAATGGCAATAACTTTCCATCTCATCGGGACTATAGTCAACGACCTCACTGGCGACCTTCCGAAAAATGCGGAGCTCGAA
Organism: Andrena flavipes; assembly: GCA_963971345.1. Classification (NCBI taxonomy): domain Eukaryota; kingdom Metazoa; phylum Arthropoda; class Insecta; order Hymenoptera; family Andrenidae; genus Andrena; species Andrena flavipes. The sequence goes on from OZ020482.1 coordinate 3,478,603, forward strand.
TGCCGGCGACCCGCATTTCTCTCTCGCAGTCCTTCGCAGATACAACGCTGGCCTTGTCAATCATTACCTTCGCGGCGGCGTATCGATTTGTCACGTACACATGTCGCGAGCGGAGACTGCATCTACGGGTTCGGTGGTTTATCACCTGAATCACGTGTCATTCATCGCCGATAGGAAGGTTGCCGGGAGGCCGTTGATCTCTGCCGCCGGCTGCCGGTATAACGAAACACCGCACGCCAGTTTCGCAAGCCATACACATGTGTCTAAGTCACGCGAGGATGAGTTACGAATAGCAACTGATACACTGGCAACGAATGAGAGTCGTGACTTGTAGCACCATTAGCGGAATATGCAAACAGTTTTATGAATCCAGCTGCTTCGAGTAATTAGCATCCTCCGGCCGAAGCTCTTACTATGTATTACTTTTATCGTATTATCGTGAAGCTTAATGGGAAATATATGCGCGACGTAGCGGCTGATGGTAAAGCCACGCGATTTAAATGCAAGTCAATTAGTTTGGCTAGCTTAGATTTTATGCAAAACCTGATTAATTCCAAGGTATTATAATATAAAGAAGGTCCATGGGTTAGTTTCACGCTCCCATAATCTCGCAGCCGGTGCCTCATCGGTTCCATCGTAATAGAAAGATAATGTTAAGCTCGTAGTCATAATTCGAACTCTATCGACTGCGAAGCGAACATTAATCAGCTAATCGTTACGGTCGTCCCAGAAAGCGAGGCTCTCGTACCAATAAATTGCGAACAATACGCGTCTCGGTATCATGTTGGAAATAACAGTCCCTATTGTTATCTTTACGAGCCGTTGGAAACTGTACAATGAATGTTCATTAAAGTTTTATCGGGGACCACGGGAAAAATACGAGATTACCTACACACACAGAGAAGCGCGATCCGGGAACGATGGTACGGGACACAGCGGATCGTTGCGATTTATTCTTTTGGTTCGACGAGTCTCAGAGCGCGACAAGGTGGGGGGATAGAAAAAAAAAAGCGTTTGGAAATCGAAGCCCGGCGACGTTGGAAGGAATCCCTGCCGAATAAAGTGGACGTTATCGGCCGCCTCGTCACCTTGAAAATACACCGTGCCCCGTCAGCGTCACCGTCACCGAGTGCGGATTAACACCGAGTGACACGAAACTTCCATTAACGCAGCCTTGTCGCCCCAATCGTGGTACCCTAAGTACGCACCTGGCGCGCTCCTGGGCGCCCGTCGTAGGTCGATTAACAGCCGAGAAACTCGCCTCCGCGATGGAAAATGTAAATTCGCCGTGCCAACAGCGTGGACGAAGCTGCTGGCCGGCTGCGAGGCGACCACTGTTTGCACGGAAAATTGTTCCAGAATGCCGATGGCCACGGATCATTTGCATTCCCCTCCGAATCGATCGAGAAACTGCACCGCCTACGCCGCTGTTGCTCTTGACGCCGCGTCCCCCGTCGTTGCGTTTAATTGGAGATTTAATTCAACGGCGAAGGGATGCGGTAATTCAATTTCGAATGGACAAGGCCAACTGTTGGGAACAGAACTGGCTGGAGCAGTCAAGGGTGCGAAGGGTGAACGGGGGTTTCATTAAACGTGGAGTGTTACGATTGAAAATGATGAGGCGCCGTTTAGGAATGAAGGGTCGAAGAATTTCGGGGCGTATGGTATTGATTTTCTATGGCTGTGGTACTTTCGATATCCCCGAGTACCAGACGACTCTTCTGCCACCCCTTCTTCGGATCACGTAGCACGTAGATCTATCGGTCCTCGGTAGGAGTTTTTCAAAGTCCTTCATTACCCGTTAACCGGTTGAAAATAATCTGACTATTGTTCTAAGGAACTCTTAAATGATTCTACGGCGGATGACGTACGGCCACTTTACTTCCTTCGGTTCACAGTTTCCTGCCGCGTGGAACAAACCGTTTATCTGGAAAGGTTCACGCGGGACGAGCCTTTTTACCAACTGTAGCTGCAAAGCGAAGCGATTTGCAAAAGCTCCACAGACGTCGGAGACCTTTACGCTCTACTCCGTACGTGTCGCTGAAATGGTTTCCGCGCGTAGGCACCTTTTTACCTCCGATCGCTTCTAGCCCCTGGTCCCTTGGCGTTTGCTACATATTTGACGAATTCCCCGTGACATTCTGTTTTATTGTTCACATAAAGATGCACTTTCCTCTTCCTGGGCCGTGCTCAATCTGCACTTTATTGGATCCCCTCGGGTTCTCCATCGCCTGCACGCTCTACACCCGATCTTCCAGATTGCTTTTCCTACCGAAGTGTAGGCATAGCGCGAGTCACTTTTTTCTTCAGCACGAGTAAAATTCTAATGTATCGTGCAGGCTGAGTCACCGGCAGAGAGAACTCGAAGGCACGGCACGTTCCTCTGGCCCATGGAAAATGTCCCCGCGTTCGTTTTTTTCCGCGATAGGACCTCGTAGGGCCATAATCTATGTAGGCCAGTCGGGCCAACCGCAATGGGAAGCCCGTATGCCGTTGAGGCGACGTACGGTTGGCGGTATCACCTTCGTCGTCAAGGTCCTGCCTCCCGCCATTTCGTTATCATCGCTCGCCACTTGTCATTACGCACGAACTTGGCATCCTTCAGTATCGTAGTAGTTCATCGGGGACGCCGGCCGTGTAAAACGATCAGGGTGGTAGAAAGGTTCTCTAGCTCGCACAATGGTCGCCCGTTTCTCCGGTCCACGCCAACCGCTGTCTGCATGGGGTTTTCGTGGCGCGAGGAGGACTCCATGCACGCACACACACGCCGGTGAAAGTGGAGAAAGCGTCACTATCGATCGTTATTAGGCTTTTATTAGACGGAAGTGTTGTCGATAGCTCACAAAGGGTACATCTGCGCGGGGGGTCGTGTTAACTTAAGTGAAAATATCACCGAGAGGTCCGTCAGCAGCTGACCACCTTCCTTCACCGTAATTCCCCCACGATCTGTCAGAGAGTCTGATCGTGCTGCTCCTCGGAGCAGCATGCTCGTCTGTTCCTCCGGCTCTTGTCGCATACTTCGTGGCTCTATGCCGCTGAAGACGATACGTCGCAACGACGACTAGTGACGAACTCGTGTTTCATTGTGCCGAGTGTTATGGAATTTTGAAACTAGAGACCTAGGGAGATCGAGGAGAATTTCTGCGAAATAAATGGTGATAGTAAATTCGTGAACGATGATACTTAACAACGAAGGCGTTCCAAGTGGATGACCCACGTGTTCGAGGACAGAGATTGTTGGAAAGTTATTGAGTAATCGTTGCAGCAACACGGAAACCGACTTGCAAATTGTAGCTTCCGAAGTTTGATAACGAGCGGCCGGAAGGGTTCAAACGGTGCGCCGGATGTCACGGTATCGCATGGATAATGATATCTTCCGCGTAATTGCCAGTCGACACGCGGCGATCGTGAATACTGTGTCGTGAGCTGTTAACTCCCGATACTTTTATCGAAATTCGATCTGTAAACTCGATACGATAAACCTACGAACATTGGAGAACTGCAAAAGAATTAGTTCACAATGGAGATGCGAGAAAAATCCACCGAGTGGGCTCTGCTGTTCCCCTTGAAGGCCGGCTTGTTCGCGATGAAGTCGTCGCTGTCCTCCAAAAGCGTGAATCGCGAGAAAGAGAAGATGGCGAAGAAGAATCAGTCGCTACACCCAAAGATCCGTCGAGGCTCCTCCTTGTCGGATCTAGACAAGCTTCATAGCAAGCCGATGTTGCCAGACGTGGTCAGATCGATGGAGAAGTGCTCGGAGTCTCTGCCACAGTCGCCAGCTTTATCGAGAACGAATCTCCAGCTAGGAAACATATACGTGAGAGGCAGCATAGGAGACTTGATGAACATGAAGAAGTACGGTGCATCCACGTGGAGCGTCAGAAGCGAAAGTTTGATCGCCAAGGCTGTGCCGCTGAGCACAGTGACCCCGAGGCACAGTCCCCCGGTTGAAAAGAGCATGGAGGATCTTGAAGACGAAGTTCAAGAGGAGTGCCATGTCCCCGGGAAGCCCCTGACTTGTGCTCAGAGAACGCAAAGGCTCAGCAAACTCATCAAGAAACAGAGACGAATGATGGTCTTCAGTCCTAGAACCCTGAAGCGTGATCTTGTAAGTTGAAACGCAGTCAAAGAGAACGAAATCATTGACATTTCAATTTAAACCCACCATCCACGGTATCTACAAGTATTTAGAAAAGTAATTTCACGATTAAGGACAGTGCAGACTTAAATTTTATAACTCCTTAGATGTCCTATCCGAGAAAACTGTAGTTTAATAATTTCCTTTGTGCCGTCCTTGTTTTTCGTCAACATAAACTTGAGTATAACCATTTTAATTTAATAATCATCATCGGCATTATTATTAGACACGTTTAATGATACCCAAAAGGCAAGGCGATGGGCTTTAATTTTGTAATTAAATTTTCTTTTCTCTCTGCGTAAATTTATACATTGAACTCTGGCTTTTGGTTTTGATAACTTAGTTCTCATTGCTTTTGCATTAAGAAAATTTAATTCCTTAAATTCAGCAGAAAAATCAATTTTATATTGTAAGATTTTTTCCCCTCTTGTGAATTGAACAGATACAAAATCATGAAGATATAATCTAGAAGAATTTTCTTTTAATTTAATTTTAAAAGGTAAAAGACACGTGGAACTTCAAATACTTCGACATGAAAAAATGTTAGATAGGACGTTTTAAGTAAGGAGAGCATTAGGTACAATTTTAGGCAACATTCTCAGCTTTTCCAAAATTCAAAGCGCTGTTTATAAAGCATGGCAAGTGAAATCTAGTTTATCGCACACGCAACTTCGTAGCAGTTCGTTCCACCACCGGAAATCGTCCACTTTGCGGGAGTAAGTTACGAGATTAAAAGTCACGGTTCCAAGCTGCTTCTTCCCCTTTTTCCATGTTCCTCGGCGAATTACGAGCGGGTCTAAATGGACAGAATATGTACGGCGGTCTTGCCGCAGCTCTCGCCTCTTTAAATGCATGACACGCGTGTGTATTAAGTTTCCTGGGGTTTTCTAAATTATTTATGAACTACGATTTCCCTCAGGTTTCGATTCTGAGCATTGTACGCTAGGCTCTCTGTCGCGAGGTGTTGATAAGATATTCGAGGGTTGAAGTAGCACGCGTGGGTGGTAAAAAATAACATTATCGATCGTAGACAAAAGGAAGAGGGTGAACTAAAGCTAGAGACGCCTCGTTAAACTTGAAACAGCTTCTGCAGTCGTGGTGAGAGACACTTACGAGGGTTGAAATATTCATGGTACATCTACCCCCTTGCTCTCCGTAGGTTGCTCTATCGGCAGGTGGCCTGCACTCTCCTCTCATCTCAGCGGCTGGTGTCTCGGATAACGCTCCTTATCCTTTAAGAAAGTTGCTACTTTATTCGACGGAATTAGCCCAAGGAATATAGTGTATTACTCTTCGAAACGTTACAAATTTATCCTCACCGTGAAGCCGACTGAAATGAATAATAACAGCAAGACACTTGGAAACTTGCCGAGCCGCGAGATTATCTTGTGATTAAGTTTATGAATCCACTAGGGAAGTTCCTCTTGATCGCGAAACTAGTTAACTGGATATGAAGAGATTAATTGAAATTATTTCTTGATTAATGTTTTACGTCAGTGAGTAAATTTCGCGTTACGAATGAAAAGTGAACGATCGCGTATAAAAGATGAAACAAATGCGCATCTAGAGGATCATGATTTCTTGATCTCTTGATCTTCGGGGAAAAGAAAGGGGTCAGAGATTTAGCACGGATCGACGACTCAATGGCACGTGGTTCATAAATAATTCTACCCTGTTCCCTTTCAACAAAGAGAGTCGTTCTTTGGAATTTTCTTTTCTCTCTTGGTTTCCTTTTACGTTACCTATCGATATCGTTAAACACGTTACAATTTAATCGATGCGGCGACGTTAATATCAATTTGAAGCCAAGATCTTCCTCTACTTATGAAAAACAGTTTCCTTTAAACTTGTCGACCGTTGATGCTGAGGATTTTAAAATTGTGAAGCACATTTTCCAGTGTTTTCAACGCTGCCTCGTAAGCCATCAAGTAGAAAATGAAGCTGGCAGAGGCGCTTGAAATCCGTCGAGACTGTAGTTCGAATTTTTGAAGGGACCCTGAGGTATCCTAAAGCGAGTCCACGTCGCTTCACCCCCCGCTACCATCCCACTGTCAGAAATTTGCATATTTTTATGCAGTCTCATAGTTCCTTTAATTCTCGCCTCTTCTCTCGACGCCCGAGATCCATAAGCCAGCCACCTTCGTTGAAGCTTTTAATATTTGTCCCCCATTTTTTGTTTACTTTTCGGTCGGTCCACATGCAAAGAGAATTTTAAAAGTTCCTGCTGGTGATACGCGGGAGATGGAAATAATGCTCGCGCCGCGGAAAAACCGTTGTGTACGCAATGCTACAAAGGTGGCTCTAATGAACAAAGTTTCATCCTTTGTGGGAGTCTACGCGCCGAAATGGAAACGGATACGCAGACGGAATATTACCAGCTACCTGTTTCCCTCCGTTATTTTACCGTTACCTGGGGTTGATGCTACAATCTGGAGTCAAAAGGGGCTAACGAGAGCTGAATATTTTCGATACACGTCGAACACCGTCGCCCACTTTTATAACGATCCTCGATTCCTGCTTCGTTATTCCATTATCTCGTTATATATCCGTGAGTGTGTCGACAGAAAGCGAGGTGTAAACACTTGTCACCGTACGTTAGCTTCGATCGATACCAGATCGAGTTCTAAATTCCAAAAACAGATTTCCTTCGTTCCATAACAATTGCGAAAAAAGAGGTTCCCCTTTAAACCGCTGTGCCAATAACGACGGCATTTTGTCAGCCCCAATTGGGTTGCGTGGGTCGTCCATTTTTCCAGCGCTACATTTCGGAGAGAAAGACTCTGTCGACGGCCTGGACAGCACAATTGGTTAGGTCAGTCGTCCGTTAAGCGAAAGATTTATTCTGATACCGATATATGCGAATCCCAGCCGGAGCGTTCCGGCTCGCCCTTTTCCCAGCAAAAACAAAGGAGCTCGAAGAATCGGAATTTATCGTCGTGTCGGCAGTACGACGATCTTCTTCCAACCGATAAAGCCGCAAAAATATACGTTGCTCGTGTGGCATTGCGACTGCTGGATACCATTGTACCTGCAGCTCGACTTCCCCGGGAGGAGCTGATATAACGCGCGCCAAGAGGATGTACGTGCGAGAAAGTTGCCAGCGAGCGATAAACTTCGATCCTGCCACCTGCGTACTTCCGCCGTTTCCCAAGAGGAAGTAAAAAAGTAAAATCTCGGGAGCAACCGTCGCTGTGGTTTTGGTACCACCAGCCTGCTGAAAATCTGCTCGCAAGCTCCACGGCACCGTGAAACGTTTGTCGTGGCGTTCGCGGCTTTTACCGAACTCGGTAATCCGAAGCCAAGTACTAAAAAACTAAACGGAACATTGCGAGAACTCTCGTTGTCAGTTTAGAAAATGTCTCCTTGTCTTCGAAATACTAAACTGTTTACAGTTAACGTACTTGGGTGCCTACACCCTTAATCAGTGTCTCTAAATACAGCGACGATGTGCTAAGATCAATTTCATACTCGAGTATGCTCTAGTGGAGCGCGAAACACTGTTTATCGTGCCACGCAGAAAGCAGCATCGACGATTGAAGAACACGCGAGTGCAGAGCGTGGGTGATTCCATGGATGAACACATTCGTAACAGTGTGCCTTGGATCGATGAGGAAGGCGCGTAATTGAACGCAGTACCTACACACGCTATCGGGAACGACGCTCTGGAAGACGAAGGGCGCGATAAGGGCCGTAGAAGCGATCAATCTCGGATCGACTGATTCTGCGGCTGGCTGAAGTCGGTTTGTACAACTCTGGAAAGCGCGGGTAACCCTCTGAGCCCTTGTTCACGCTGGCGTGATTGACTTTCGGCTATTACCAAGATCCCACGGTAACAAATGAGCTTTCGACGAGGCTTATTTGTCAGTTAGCTCTACAAACATTGTCAGGGCCACGATCTTTCTGGATTAATTACTCTCGATGTCTTTTTACCTTTTCATGGATTATACAAGGTACTAAGTAGGTACTTTCCATTCAAGGTTCATATTTGCTATCAGAAACGAAGGCTAACCGTTAAATAGAACTTTCCATTCAAGGTTCCTCAACATCGATCATTATTCTGGTGAAAAATTATACCCAATAACCTCCGTCGATTACGTTAAACCGTACTTTAATCCCGCTAAGCGGTGTCCCTTATTTAAAAAGCTTTTCATACCACAATGTAAATTCAGCGAGCTCGATGAATGATTCCAAACGCTTCTGCGCGGGTATCCTTGGCAGGCGCCATCCTGGACACAATTCCACCTTTGAGATTTGCCGAAGCAGGGGAAATATCTATCGCTGTTGCCTAGATTTTTCTCCTTTGAATAAATATAGTGGTTCTAAGGAGGGTTCCTTTCAATTTGCAAAGGTTCCACGATTTCGTGTTTACCGAAGAGATTGCTCCGTGCAAAAGAAATTAAAGGGGGATCCCGTGGCCTGTCCTTTTGAGGATGTTCGTATCTGTTGAATCGGCCCGATTGGTTCTGGCCCAGATCCCCGGAAACGTTTCCCCTTTATCCGTTCCGCCAGGCAAACGAGACGTCTGTCTTTACCCCGTGGCTCTCACAATATTACCCCGATCCCTCCACTGTCGGTGGACAATCCTTCTACCGGCCCCTGCCGCGCGATCGTATCAAGGATATCGTTTCCTGCATCTCCGGTCGAAGGATGCGAGTTTAAACCCTTCAATTAAATTCAACCTCAACGAAATCGTATTCAGCGACGGGACGCGTTGCTTCTCTTTTATCCGTTTCGCTTTCTGATGCCACCTGCTGGCGTATTCCAGGCCAGCATATCCCTCTGGGGATATGTTCAATAGTTATTCAAGTACCAATAAGTTATTATTGAGGAGAAGCGAGTAAAGAAGTTTATAGAAGGAAGATTCTTCTACTACAGTACAATTTGTTCTTACGATCTTGTGTAACAGTTGTCCATAATTGTACTTCTAACTGTAGCATTCAACTTTTCCAATTTGTAGGTGATTCGGATGCTGTTTGATTCGACGTCTATGAAAGTAGTTGTGATCTTCAATTTCTATACGCGAAGAAGTCGTTTATTCCGCCTTGCGCGTTTGCCAAGCAGAGCTTCATTTACACCAAGAAAATAATACTTCTCTCCTCGGCCCGTTTTATTCTACTCATCCGTGCGCCGTCCTCTAGCACATGTTTCTAGAGACATTTTCGGCCTCGTAGCCCGGCGCTCATATTTATTCATGAGTACCGACGGAATAATTAAAACGGCCTCTCCTGTTCATATTTCCAAGCGGGTTTTGTTGCGCTCATCGTGGGCGCGTTTAAACGCGGTTAATTGCGTACAATAATAGACCTGTCGATGTTATTTTTATTTACGTTTAGACAATCGTTCCACTTTCTATTCTATCGTGGTAATAACATGGCGATTGCTTGTTCGAGGTGGTTCTCCTCGTCTTAAGTAGTTTCTGCGTATGAAAGCAATTTGTATTCATATTCAGAACAGATTTCGAATTGATACTGCTAAATTTATTTAAACTTTAAGCTGTTAACTCACTTTCTTCAGATTTTATTGAATCTATTTTCGAACTGGCTTGATTTCTTCGAGATTTCATTAACTTCTTCTCAAAGTGATATCCCGCTATAGATTTCCTACAGATTCCCAGCACTTGGGAGATTTGTGCGATTTCTGAATTACTATTACATATCAATCCTCCTAGAATATATCCCCGCCCTTAGCTACCCTACAGATGCTTCTGGCATTTGACTAATTGAAGGTGTGCCGAGTTCCAAATGAAACGTCCTTCACGGCGAAGCTTATTTGACAACGCGAATGCACGAATTCGTGTGCATTCAGATATCAATCATAATTTTAATACATTACGTGCGTCGGAATTATTATCGAACTTTGCACCGCGTTTCGCTGCAGCTGTGGCTACGCGAAAGTTCACGTCTAACATGGAATGGTTAAGAAATTTAATTACGAGCTATGTAATGCGAAGGGTCCAATACAATGTTGTATTAATACTTATCCCATTAAGCGTAAAATTAATATCGTGTAAATAGCGAAAGAGTCAGTCGAATTAACTTCTCAATATCGATTCACACTGTTTGCATATTCTACGTATGTATCTTGGCCATCCTTAGTTTTTATTTATACCTGTAGATGACAAATTACTCGACCATACAGTGCAATTTATCATCGCAAGATAATTAACGACCATAGATACATTTCCAAGGGAGACAGAAAGAAAGAGGAAAAGTCAATTCCGTGTCAATAATACGAAGAACAAGTGGCACAGAACGTCACCATATATCACGGGCATTTGTTACTTCTCGATTAATACACATTTCCCTGTCTCTCGGTTGAAATTTCATTCCCATTTCAAAAAGCTAATATATCATCGACCATTCCGCGCGTGGACTCGATCCCGCGTCACACGATAAACATAACGTCACGGTGCATTTGCATAATCTGGTATCTATCTTTTCTGTTTCAGGTGAGTACAAACATTTCTCCAATCTGTTCGTGGATCGCATCGATCCGGCGCGCGAAATCGTTGGTCGCAGGTGAGTCTTATCTCCGCGCGATGCTTTGCCCCGCAGTACGATAGTAGGCGAATACTGCACACAACCGTATTATTACGATGTTGAATAAACGTCTGCCAAGCGATAGCGACGGTTTATGCGTCGATTCCGAAACTCTCTGTGAAAACCGTGATACGACATTGATAACGTACTGCCTCGCGAGAATAAACTTCTCAGGCAAAATCGTTAAACGCTCAGCGGATCTAGACGTTAAGATGATAAAGCAATGCACAATGCGCCTCCGGTAATTTTATTTAATTCCTCCAGGGTATCAACGTAAAGCAAAGCTTCACTTCGCGACCCGTCGCTGACAACGTGCTCTCGCGAAACTGTAATTTTGTCCCTTTAAAGGTGAACAGTTAAATTACGAAGTACTGTGTCAGAACAGTGTGGTAATAGAATAATTACGAATGCTTCCTGTTCGAAGCTAAAGCGTGCTTTGACAAGAGGAGTATATCGTGTCTCCAAATTGGAGCACCGTCACAGGCACCGACGTATTTGTTTGAAAGTACGTCGGTATAGCGTTAGATACATCGAGCTCGTCTAGATACCGAAGGTGACGCGTCGTTGGCGCGAGATTGATTAAATATAGCCAAGCTGCAATGTACTTTATCACAGGCATTCCTTTCCATCCACGCCCATCCGACATACGGAGATGGAAATTTCGACGGTTTATCACGGCCGGGAATTATCGAAAATTTTTGAAAGATTTATGGACACCCCCGTGGAATACATACATCGAGCGGTGATCCAATAATCCCCCTTCCCACCAAATGTCGCGGTAGTAATATTTTTACGCCGCCGAACGAGCTTTTATCTCGATTCAATAAATTTCATGGATCCCCGCCGGTAATTCGATAACCGTTACTAGGAATTTTGAATAGTCACCAGATCCCATCGGGGTGTCTGGCATTTAACGACGATTCGTGAAATTATTTACGCTTTAGGAAGAGATAAAGTGGACGCAATTTATGTAATATATCAAGCACCGTATCGCCACGACAGAACGTGATGCACAGCATCCAGGAAGTGGCAGTAAATTCGGAAAATGTGTTTAAAGAACATTTCACTTTATGGGGTCGTAATCACGTTATCTCCAACCTGTTCTCCGCGACAATAGCTGGGCGAAACGTGTTCTTCAAATATGCTGACGGCCATGTTTCATCGGCCATGAAATTCACGGGAAAATTATTTCGTGCGATCATTTCCAGTATTAGGATGAATTCGTTGATAAATTCCCGTGTCGAGAGACCAATCCAGTCCCATGAAAAATTTAACGACACCCTTGTGCTCTGCGCTCTCGATTATTGTGGGTTCAGTTAACGATACATGATCGTAGTGTAATGATCGTTGTGCATAGTTATTTGCGCCCTCGCGAACGCGAAGGACTCCTTCTGCAGTCGTTAACCCGCGGAAACAGTAGGCCACCGCTACGACCAATGACACGATTTACATTTTACGCAGCGCCGGTGTTGCGCAGCGTTCTGCTCGCTAAATCGCTGTTAAATCCGAGAATGTGGTCTCGGTTTACCCCGATACGAATACCAAATATGCGATTTCCGCGGATACGTACCATCGGTGGATGGCATTCAGGGTCATTTTGCATTTCTGCTTAATTGACTCATACGTTCCCGTTCCCTTCCTTGGCTTAAGCTGGGCAATCGGAATTCGTCGAGTTCCGAGCTTTTCGCATCGAAACGATGTATCTCTTTTGTATCAAGAAGCTTTCATACAGTTTTCACAGATTCCATCTTCTATTCCAAGGGAAGAATATTGCTCCCTCTTTGTAGGTCCTCAAGGTTTTACTGGTTCCACTACCGTCTTCACATTTCCCCGAGCATTCGTCGTTCCTGAGCGACGCACTTTGACGAGCGCCCTCTGCTCAATTTCGAAATTGGTGGCTCGTGAACCTTGACTTAATGGGAGGGGTAATTTAAGGTCGGAGGCTTAATGGTTACGAGAAAATCGACCCGTTGGGACTACAACGGGGAATAGAGTTATGAGAATGGAGCAGAGGTGAAACGACAGGATATGAGGGACTCCAGTGGTATTAAGCGGTGGCAGGTTCAACAGAGATTGTGGAAGTCGCTCGACATGGACGCCGGCAATTATTCACAATGGTTTATTCGAAAGTCCGTCATACAAGCGGGTGCGTGTATCGTGCATGGCGAAGGAGAAGTACATTCGTAATCACCCGTTTCCATTCACTCTTTCGTCATTGTCTTCTCCTTCTATCTTCCGCCGTGTGCGCCAGGCGAGTATTATCCGAACGCTGTCACCCTTTTGATATCGCGAAGCGGATCGGGGGTAACGATCGCCGTCACGCGAGCGCCCTGATATATATATATATATATTTTTTTGGATGAAGCTCCCTGTATGAAGGGAAACGTGATATGTCAAGTGTGATCACCTTTTTATCTGGCTCGCTGTTATCGAGGACACGCGAAATATCAAACGCGCGAAACGGTAACGTGTGGACGTCTGTTTATCCTTTGCACACTTGGAGCGCTGGGCTCTCTTGGGGTACGAAAGGGAGTTCCCTTGTTGGCAGAGCGGAACTTCGTTTTCCAGAACCGCCGCCGTAAAACAGAGCAGGTTTTCGATAAGGTTGCTTCGAATCCATCTTCATCCATACGGAATTTTATGGCCGTCACTTATTCGTGTATCGTTCTCGCCATGGACAGGAAAGCGATATGTAAAAAACTTTTTTCGAAACATTTTTCTCCATCAAAAAAGATCTTGAAAATAGATCTGGCCAGAACGTTTGAAAGCCACGATCACATGGGATAGATAAAGCTTTAAAGCGAACTTACCGCTATCGAGTGGCGTACCCTGAACCTCCCCCTTTATTTCTTTCGATTTTCGTCGATTGCCTCGATGACAGAAGTTGCCCGAAGTAGAAGCGAAGATCTAGCATATTTCTTCAAATCCAAGGCGATAATCCTGTAATCTCTAGAGACTATAAACACGCATACAAGTGACAGAATGCTGGTCTCTGGTTCTCTCAGACTACTTCCAGTACTGTCCAGAGACTATGACACTGTCGCCGATTCATAAATTCACTCGCAAAAGTACCCAAGTTTCTGTTAAAGACCTGCTCCCGCTAAGGAGCTTATTTTCGTGAAACTCGGAGCGCGTAAAAAGTTCGCGGACACGGAAAAACCCAGCGCCAAGTGAAAACTGTCATCCGATTTTCGCGTGACGCGAGTGTTGTCAGAACGCAGTTGAAACACCCGCGGAAATTTCATTTGCCCCGTGCCTCTGTCGTATACCAGCGCGAATTATCGCAATTTTCGGGATTGACAGGTAACGGGGCTGAATCGCGTGCGCTTAGAATGGAATCAATTCCAACGATCGCCAAGCACCGTCAGCTACTCGATCATTATTCATTACGTTAATTCATAGGCGATTCGATCCAGCGCCACGCCGCGATTATGCGCCCGGGAAAGTGTAAATATCCGACCGATCCTGGCTGTGGTTTAGCGGGCCCGCGCCGACCACCGGCGAGCTTGCTGAATCGAGGACGATCGGCGATCCATGAAAGAACCTAACGACGAGATCGTTCGAGTGGAACCGCGTTCAATCGGCCAATGAAGATCACTAATTCAGAACGATCACGCCCCGGTCGAGGCCGCACTTTATCAGCGTCGAATCACGACGGTAATTCCGGCAGGGCGAGCCAAGAACGATCCACTCGTTACGGGACAATTATGGCATAAACGCGTGGATCCTTATACGCGCCATTTGGCTTCAGTCCAGAGACTATGAATATTATAATGTCCCTCCAACAGTCTGTCATGTCGAGTCTATATTACGTAAAATCAACCTGTGCGAAATATAGGTCGGATTGTAAAATGTTGAATTTTGAAGACGAACACGTTTGTACTGGTTTTTCCTCGAGTTACATTCAGTGGTGCCTCTATATTTTCTAAGAGGCTTTTCAATCGCAGAATTCGTTGGACTTAGCTAGTGTAAGTCTTAAAAGCATGAAATCCAAGGGACTCTTCATCGTAACGGAGACCAGGTGACAAGCGGTTTTTCCCGCGTAACAGAATAACGCACGCGCTAAGTGCACCTGTTACTATCGCACACGTCGTCCCCGGAAATCAGCGGCTCGTTTCGAGCATCGGTAATTGCATTTGCCGGCAGCAGAGCCACAGTGTTCCGCCGATTTGTCTCGTACAATTTGATCGAGGCTTCATTACGGTCTCCCAGCCGTACACCACCGTTTGGTTTCATCCGACGGCGAGCCTGCACGTACATCCGGCACGCGAGCTCCAACTGGGTCTGCCGCTCGACATTCTCTTGAATCACCGACTGGACTTGTCGAATCCCCACAAGTGTCGAATCCCCTGGACCGTGAAACTCGTGCAGGATGCCTCCATGGTGTCCCTTCACTGATGAGTTATTACAACGACGTGCCTCGTGTACGCTCGACCAACTGTCGCGCGCATTCGTTCAACCGAGCATGAAGAGTGCAGTTCCTCCTTTACAGAAACGTATCTGGGAATCCTGTAATGGATAATAACCTAGGTTTTAGAGAATTCGATTGAATTACATGCATATCAACGAGGCTTCTTATCCTTGCTGAATTCAGTAGTATGAGTCGGTATATAGTCAGTCAAGGAGTCAGAAGGTGGAAACCAAGAATCTACCACTGTATTTATGTGAAAGAGAGTCTTCTAAATGAAGCGAATGAACTGTACGGATTACCAATTCAGGGTGGCTAAAGCAGAATCTTTACACCTTTCATCTACCAACAGTGAATCGTTTCATAAGTATTATATCTTTCAATGAACGCTTCTCCTACCATTCGCTGTTGACTCCGTCCCAAGCGCTCGCGTTCGCGATACATGCAGTATCGTCGTGTGAAATTGCAAGCAACCGTTCCTGCTTCCCCTCTTTATTACTAACACCGCTATCAGAAATGTTTTATTACTGGCGTCCTGGTTTTCAGTCGCGTTTAGCAAAACCTCTCTCTCCTACCGTTGAAGCGTTTCTCTCTTCCGATTTTCAGTCGGAAAAGCTCGGTCGACAATTCACTGCCGGCAGATGCTCCTTTTTTTCCTAGCCAGGCTTCAACGATACGCCACCCTTTCTCTCTCTCTCTCACTCTTTTCCCTTTTCTTTTCCGTGGTTCATTCCGTTGGTGCTATTGCAGGCCGTGGAACGCATGAAACGCGGCGGCCCGTAGGTCGGCAGCAATCAGAGAATCGGCCTCCGTCGCCCCCGGTGATTTTCGTGGATTCGGGGGACGACGGCTGGAATGGGACAGCGAAAACGTCGGTTCGAGGTCCCCCGGAAGAGCGACGACGACAATCATCGCGTTCCACGCTGTTTCTTCCGCGATTCGCGCCAACCGTCGCGGAAATAAACGACTAGCCAAGGCGCCGGGGATGTACATAGATAAGATTGATGATATGTACGCAATTTTCTACCTTCTTTTCTGCCCTGGAAGATAAAGATTTCTGTGCATCCTTTCCTGCTATACTGGAGATTCAAGATTCTTACTCGAGTGCGATCAATTTTTCTCATTTATACTGAATAGGATTTGGAAAGTGTAGTTTCTAAGTATCTTATAAAGGATGGGGGAACTCTTGCCTCTGGTGATTGATAGGTGTTTGGGGTATTTTCTCAAAGAATTTTAATTATTGGACTTCCGTACATTGCGTTCCAGGAGCGCCTGCAAATGTTTGATTCCATGGCATTCTTGTAATCGGATATTCGAGCTCTGTACTGCGGACTTCCAACTTCTATCGAAGTTCGCGTAGATCCTTGGAGCTTTCGCAAACTTAAGAACCGAAATGTCGCGAATGTTTAAACAGAAGAACATTCGAACATCGTTCTTCGTCCATCTTGCTCCCGTAAAGTTTAGTGGAATTCGAATGAGTAGTTTTGAAGTGCAGGCGTCGAAGCACGAAAGCATCGAAGTACCGAAGTACCTCTCCTCTTGGGCAGAATAATGGCTCACTCGATAGTATGCCGATGGAAAATGAACGAGAAGTTTGATGGAAGAGCACCGCTCGATTCTGCATTCTCGATATTCCAACTGATTTTCAAGTACTACTGTCGATCAATTACAGGCAGGGTGATCGAATCACAATCGCTGGACGCTTGAGCATAAATGCGCCTTCATTGATGTTTGATCGATCCCCAAGTATTGACCCTATCGGGAAATAAAAATGAAGGGTTGAGATGGGGTAAAACGGTGGGGTGCGGTGGAAGAACAATTTTCTGCCTGATTCGTCGAGATTTATCTTCAATATCAGGGAAGTAAGTCCCTGGCCTTATGGATCGGGAAGAATTTGATTTTGTGAGGATTATTCTCCTGCACCGGAGCCCTTGGAAATTACGATCTCTCAAAGCGTGCAATTTTTAAAACTGAAATGCTTTAGTAACGTAATACAAATAGTGGTTTCGTCTGAATGTAATTGTTATATACCTAAGAGTATTCTCTTTCTACTGGTACACTGGAAGTAGCTAGAATAACATAAAAATGCATCTGTATTAATTACTATTTCTCTGGGCACACTAACTGAATCGTAATAAAATCTCCTCGCAAGAGACCCATCGTGATTACGAAACTCGAATAAAACGTTTCCACGCACAAGGTTTTCTGCTCACTCGAAATTTAATCAGTGACATTCAGTTAACGGCGTCTTTTGAAAAGGGATGATTGGGGGAAGGATGCTGATCGCTGCTGGATCGTTGCACGATCGAGCCGATCGAATTTACGAGTCCGTGGCGTCTCGTATTATCTGCCTGGTTGGCGAGCATCTGGAACGACGAATCGCTTCGCAATATGGAACGCGTTCGCTATCTCAGCCCAGGCTGACTCTTGCTGTATGCAAATGACTCGCTCGGCCAGGGGAATCGGCGAGTTATCGAGGCCAAATCAAGGAAATACCACTACCTTCTCCAGGGATCTATCGGAACCTTCTAATAGAAATCATCCACCGCGAAGCATCCATTCTGTTCTCGTTTAACCGAGAGTACACGGTCGTAAATTGCAAAACGTTTTCTGATCGCTTATTGCCTCTTTGAAAGTTACGCGAGCAATCACTGCAAGCACGCGTAAATATTGCTTGCTTTTAATCGAATCTCGCGGAACGGGAATCCTTCCACCTCAGATGGATTTGAAAGTTGTAGAAAAACAAGAAATATCTGTTCCTAGGAGGGTAGATAAAAAACAGACTCCCCAGCAGAAATTCCAGCGAACGGATAGTCGCTGGAGAAAATATATTCCGCTGCATCTGTGCGTGGTGCAGGTTTCGTTCAACATAAATCCTCCACCGTATCTCTGCGCGTGTAAAGTTTACAACGACACGCCACGGCCTAACCATACATCATAAATGCACGATTAATCGCGATTAGCTGGCGAATCTGCTTTGAATATGCATGAATCGAATATCGACCGTGAATTAATGAACCCATCAGTCTCGATGATTTTTAGGCTTACCTACTTCATTCGCGTTGATAAATTAGTATCAATAACTTTTTTTAACTTTCTATTACGTAGTATGTACTTCGTAGATTCAACAAGTTTTGTATCGTGCTTACAGCGCGTACGGTGTAGATTTGTTTTAAGCATTCTAAAAGTAATGGGACGCTTATTATGACGCAGATGTTCCCCCAAATTTATGGCCGATGCCTTACACGCTCATTTTGCGTGCATTTATCTCGCTCAATTAATAGCTTCGAACTCTCGGAAGTTCAAGTCGGCCGCCTACTGATTTATTCATCAGGCAATAAATTTATTTCCTTGCGCTCTAAGCTGTTTACGTGTGCATTTATGTGCCGTACCATCCACTTGCTTCGTTACCTATTCACACGTCTGTCTTTGGATTTTTCATGCACATGCTCCTTCATTTGCGTACTTTCCTACCTGTTTATCAAGCATTCCAGTATTTCATCGACCTGGTAATTTATTCTCCCCTCCGGTTACCCGTATATTTATTTTCCCTCGTTTCCATCTACCTCGTTCATACATACGCTCTGCGCAGCCGCCTCTTCGGCAGGCCAGTTATCAGATCGTCCCTGTTTAAAACAACAGAGGGGAATGTATGGAAAATAATCCCGAAGCACTAGGATATGTAAATCCCCCTTTCGTGTCTCTCGAGTAAAATTCACTGATACCACTTCCCAGCTTAACTTTTTCCACGTTCTACGATCTCTCGTGTACTATATACACCCTCGTAGCTTCGCGATGGAGAATTTCATGCAGCATTAATTAATTCGCTATATACACCGGGGGCGAGAGATAATCATTACATAGTGGCGTAATTAACCTTTACCCTCTTCATCAGGCGTGAAGTTAAGATGTTCATCGCGTAATTTGAATTCGTAGGTACCGGTATTCAAATTTTTATCCCGTGATCGATGCGCGGCAGTTCCAATGAAACGTGTTGAAAATTCACAAAAAATCGTCCAGAGAGGTAGCGTATCTTTTATTTCGACCGTGTCGGAGAAAGTGGATATAAATTCGGTGGCCCGCGTTGATATTCAAAGTTTGTTCCTTGGACACGCTCGGACTCGTGCCAAATCTCAAAAAGATACGCCGCCTGCCATGCCGACAGCCGTGCGATCGAGAAGGAAGGACTTCCACGTACTCCTTTTTTGCTCGAACCTTTCTTTCTCGCAATACGTGCTCCCCGTCGAGCGTGCTTGATTAATTGAATCGTCAGAAATGCATGCACCCTCCGGGCGAAGGAGCGTGGCAGCGCGCGGACTTCCTGCAGTTCGCGAGACGAACTCGAGGAACGAACGATAACTTGACGAAACGTCGTCGCGCAGGCAAAATCGAATCGATGAAACGGGTAAAATCGTCCGTTTATACGAGGAAGTTGGGTCAATCTAAAAGTTTCAGTCCACCCTCTTTTGCATTCGCTATCGGGTCACATCTTAATCTCCCCCGAGAACAGATAAAGTTCACTGACACGAGGAGGTCCAATTCCATAACGTATTTCCCGCTACTTGCAAATTTAGCCTTAATCCATTGTTATCCGAGAAAAACTAGTTTCAGGCTGAACTCAAGAGTGATTGCATGAAATTTCAATCTATTCACTGTTCAAGCACAGACCATCGAAACTTCTCTGGGAGTTACGTCGGCTATTAATTTGAAAATCACTCAAACGAGCATCCGCTGCCTTCGACAACCACCATGGTCGATCCATTTACAGTTCGCCCGCTTTTTGATGGTACATCCTTCGAAGGAGAGTGTTAACAGGCAATCAGGCGTGGCCACGGTACAACCACTCGCAGTACAATGTCGTAAGAAAGCCTTGCGACGACAGAATTTCACCGTTTTGAACCCAGAATTCCCCGTGCAACGCAAACAAGGCGTTTTCTTCGCGCTTTGGGCGTGGATTCCTCCTGGAGCGGAAAATCGGAGGACTGGCGGGGCCGTTCGCGATTTCATAACTTCCTTGCGCGCCGTGTCTCTGTCTGTGTTCGGCAATATGTCAGCCCTTCGATCGTCAGTTGTGCAGAATCGACTGGTGCACCCTCCGAGGAACTTTGCTCGCAGCGAGGTGCCGGGACAATCTGGCCAGCGGAGATTCTATACCCAGGCGCATTCAGACGGATTGATTTGCCGCGGCGAGCGAACTGAACGGAGCAGAGCGCAATAGATCAGCCGCATGGCCATAGACGACCATGCTTGCTGACGCGGGATCAATTAATCGGGTCGTTCGGGCTTGAAAAACACTCAACCGCACAGCCCGCGCTCCGCGATAGAAGATTTCGAGGGAGCGGCGTCTGAGCGCGCTGATTTAGATAAAAAGATCCTCGGCTAATAATCCTCGCTGGTCATAAACCCTATGCGAAATGCGTTCTTTGGCTTGAAGCTTGATGTCGAATTGACCGCGCGTCTCCCTAAACACGCTGGGACAACGACGTGGAGGCCAGGACGCAACCAAAAGACGTAACGAAGTGTATCGAGATACGACGGGGTGACGGGTCGAGGATGTTCGACCTAGAAAGACGAACGGCTGTCGCTAGAGAGGCAGTAATAAAAACGACAACTGGGGCTTTTACGAAGACAACGACGCGAGAGCAGTTACACGTATCTATGCGATACGTCAGCGAGTGGATGTTGCCGCTTTCTTTCAACCTTCCCACCCCCGTCGCCCGCCATAAATCGCGACGAGCAATAAGTTGTCCCTCTTTCTGGTTGCTCGACCCGCTTCCTTCCTGCTCGGCGCCGCGCGTCTCCCTTTAGCAACGAAATACTCCGGTTTCAAACGCTTTTAAGTGCTTTCCGCTGTTGCTTCCCAACTGCCGAAAATCTGGCCGACGTATATCCAGCCCGCCCCTCTCCTCTCTGATCCGCCGGAATTCCTTGACAGAAAGGAGCACACGCTCCTGGTGAACTCGCGAATGCTCTTTGGGAATCTGGAAGATTCCTTCGCCGACGACTCAGCCTCGAAACCGGCGGAACACTCGAGCCTGGTGATCTTTAATTCATTCCGTGGCTCGTCGAAGGCATCGCGAGGTCCTGGGGATCAAAGGGTGCATCCTGGTCAGCTGACTGGTGTTGCCAACACTGCGGCGATCTTTGCCATCTGGGAACGCTTCGTTCTTGGAGGAATGCAGACGTTGCGGTACGACTTTCAGGAATTTCTCTTTGTTCCACTGTTGCGGGCAGCTTGTTTTCTGGTATTGATTAGGGCCCGTGAGCGAAGAGTATGGGAAATGCGACGAGTCAGCTTGTTTTTGAGGGAACCGAGAATATATTTGGAAGTTTAAGCAGAAATTTCGGCGAATGTCTCGGGTGGATCTTGATTTATAGTTCAGATTTGAATACCAGTTGAATCTTCGTGTTGTAGTTCCCATAGCATTTGGAATTCGCGTCAGTCTAGCTGAAGAATCATACTGTAGAATCATTGTCAGCACTACTCTCACGTGGCAGTGATATATTCGTGATTACAGGAAAGTGTAGCTGGGTAGGACTTCATCCACGCTGAATACTTAATACCAAACGATCCATCATTGTAATCGGCTTGTCCGTGGAGATATCCACTATCATGATGCGAGACCATAAGTAGATTTGTCGAGTATAGTGTTATCGAACAGCCAAGACGAGACGGACAGCAAATGGAAAAATGTGCCCGAGCTGGAAATAATATTCAAATGAGACTCGGACGTCGATTTTTTTTTATTTTCAACGGCCTTGTTTGGTGTCTGCTCTCGCATCGACAAGCGAAAACAATGATTGGGGATGATGTGGGGTTTATACGTTGACGAGAGGGTACAACACAGCGGCGCGTGCATACGTGTTGCGCTGCGACCTCTTGGCACATCTCCAGCTTCGACTCCCGTGTCCTTTTTACCGCTGGTACCTAATTGAAAGTTTGTTTGAACGACCAACGGGCCTGGACAGCTTGAGTTCCCAATGAAAGTGCGCGACACGTAGGCCACGGGTCATCATTCGAACCTAAAGTTTATAACGACGAAACTTGCGTACACCCCTCCTATTATTTTCGCCTTCCCTTCGCGCGTAGCCTCGCAAAACAAGCATGTAGGTCGTCGGCAAAGATCGATTTCAAACTAGCGAATCGTAACCCAGATCCGTAGTTATAGGTCCGATTCGATAACGCAAATTGCTCTTCAATCTTCATCGATTTGGTCGCGTGATTTTCATGGTTTGCTTGCTGAAAATAATGCCCCGCCCCGTTACTAGAACAATCATTTCACGAGTAATAGAACGTAAAGGTAAACTCCCGACGAAGCAGATTAACGCGCGGCCCGCGATAAATCGCCTTTATCACTGTAACGAATTAATTTACAAGTGTGCGGAATGCTCCACGAGATTCCCAGGGATTTTCAGCGCACACGCCCGTAAAATGCGATGAAATGTGGGTGCGTAGAATTCGCGCGCAAAAACTGCAGAGTTCACTCGGAGTGGGGGAGCTTAAATTCGATGCTTTTATCTGGATTTTCGTGAGAGTAGCTGGTACTTTGATGCGGAGACCGGCGAATGGGTTGAAAAATAGGTGTACCCGATGCATAGACTCGGATAACGGAGGAAATACGAAAGTTTTTCACACTCTCGGCGCTCCTACTTGTAATTCATGGTGTAAATTCCCAAAGTGTAGGTACTGCCTGCTGTACCCTTAATTCCTAGAATATTGAATTAGAAATTCGAAATAGTTGCGCGCACTTTTTATTCTGGAATCTACGAATCAACAGGGAGGAAGGTTGGGTAATTATTCTAGCATTAAAACTGTGTAAATGGAGACAATGGCGGTTGATCCCGAGGCGGGAGGTCGTTTCCCCTGTGCAAGGGCGCGCGGAATTTCGTGTTAATACCCGAAGAGCGCGATTAGATTGAAAAGGTATTTCTAGGGAGCAGGTACGCTGTATCTATCGCATGGTTGCACGTAAATACCGCGGTATGATGGATTACGAGGCCACCAAAGCTTCAGAGATTTTTGAAAATATCGACATCGCAGAGGTCGGTGAATCGGGAACATCGATTACTCGCGTCAGGGCGCCGCTGTACAATCCAAATATGACTATTTTGCTTCGCCGTAATGAATGTCTCCATCCACGCGCGAGGAAGCTCTAACACGGCGGATATGGAATACCATTATTGCTTCACGCTTCCGTTATCTCCCTTCGTGCGTGATTCACGTTTTTTCAGCGCGAGTAAAACTTAGTATATCTCTCCCTTATTTCGTATTTCACACTTCACTTGACGAATCACATGTCATTTCACCGCAGTATAGCAATATAAGCCTGGTAATTAGGTTAAACAGGTAACTTAGAAGTGTGACGGCGTGTTTTAGCGTTGCCAGCCACGATTACGAGAAACTCGTCGGTAAATGAAACCATTTCTGCCAGTTTCTCGTGCTTGAAACGGCCAGTACACCGTTCGTAATTTATTCCTTACCCTAGCTGCCACATAGCTACCACTGCTACCAGCCACTTAGTGCCATTACATTCGTAGTCCAGCTTTTAGCATTTACCCCGATCTCGACGTAAGCAGATTCCCTTCTCGCGAGCTTCTTTCCCCGTTCCTTCGTGTTTTTCCTCGTCGGAAACCTCTTCCCGAGTTCTATTCGCTTCTCCCTGGGACTGTTTTACTCCGAAAATCTAGAAGTTCCAGTGGTCGGTATTTAAAATTCTATTTCTTATATACAGCGAATTTTCAGATTTCCGCCTCTCTCTCTCTCTCTCTCTCTCTTTCTCTCTTTCTCTCTGTCTGTCTATCAAGCGGGCGTGCTGATGCAACTCACGTTCCGCAGCCAAGTAAACCGCATTTCATGAAAAACTGTTGTGCACGCTATTCCAGGATAATATATTATCTCACTAGATAATGTTGTTTATTCCTGTGAAACACAACGATCTCCGTACAGAAACTTTACGGGGATAGTTGTGTGCGTTTTAATATACCTAATGTATTACCCCGATGAAGGGTCATATTTGTTCCTTCCAAGAGTAGAGGCCCTGAATTCACAGTTGCGCATTTTCAGTTATAATTTAACGAATGTTAGAGTGGCAGATGTTTCTCGTGAACATTTTAATTTATTTGTCCCACCTATTCGCTGCTTTTAACCTGCCGCACGGGTGGCACGTGAACTGTAAATAATCACGCTGAAGCATAACGGATGAAGCAAAATTGTGCGCCGAGGTGCAATATTGTCGTTGTTAAATTTATATTGATTTCGATGACGTGCGTGTGCGTGGCTGCACGGTAGGAAAGTGTGCGTGACGATGGACATACTGGGCAGATGGATAAATCGTGGCTTCCACTAGGCTCGCGTTGTTGAAATTTCAACGATTTCCCTAAGCTTCCTTTCCACCAGGGAGGCACTCGGTTTATGCGAAGCCTCAAACCCTCGGGCATAAAATATCATCGAGTTTGAACGATAGTCGTTCTTAAAAGCTGTAGAAGCTTCGACTTCCCCTGTGGCCATCTACCAGCAACCATTAACATCGCACCATTCGGCCCGTTTACTTCCTTCTTCGATATTACATTTGTCGCTCGCCCGAGAAAGATATTGAAACTATCGGTACGAAGTAGACGATTCCATTAACGAGCAAGTCCTCTTTATTCATCAATTCCTTCAATTTTTCCATTGGGAAAATAAATAAATTGTAGTACGAAGTACGTTGGACAATGATTTATTCAGAATTCGATGTAACTAACTTCGTTAGTAAACTTGATGAATATGGAACTGTGGAATTATTATTTCACGCAAGATCGGACTTCGTTGCATTCAACCTAACAATAAGTAAAATGTAGCGGTGGATAAAGGCGAAGAAAAAATGCAATGTACTTGAGCAGATGTTCCTTGCATCGCGATGAATCTTATTATCACATCCATTGATCCAAAATATTAATACAACCGTCGTTTGATAACTCTCGAGATAAGTGGTAATAATTTGTCCCTGTCTATGATTAAATCATTATTTAGACTAATCGCGCGTGGATTGTGCGATCGTGCTTCTTTCCATCGCCATCGAGAGGGTGAAAGGTCGACTGCCACTGACAGAGCAAAATGTCCTTCGACCATTTATTGACCCCCTTGACCTACGGCCACGACCGCGATTAATCATCGAGCTTTCGTGAGACCGGTAGTTTCGACTGTCGACAGAAACCTAACCCAAGCAGGGCGAATTTTTGTTGCCCGAAAGTCAATCGACCAGGCCGCTAACGGTCGGAATCGTCTCTCGGTTGTTGACTCTTTATCGACTCCGCATTTCATCCCAGCTGCAACAACAAATCTTCCCGGGGAATTGCTTTTCCGTTTCCACTTATATCGAGCCCTGTCGCACACACAGCTGAGAGTTGTCAACTTAAGCTAGAGAACGCCAAGTTCGAAGCAACTATTTTCATTCCCGGCGCTGTAGTTATTTATCGTTTTAAATGTTTCTGCGGTACAAGTACGATTTAACTGCAGCAAAATTAGTTCCCTGTAATTGAAAATAATTGTGCGAAGGGACGAAATAAATTGTAGAAGATCGACATAAAATATTTCACGCAGATCTGACTGAATTGGAAAATATTCTCTGAATTAAAATTCAGACCAGCATTGCTGGATAACACCCCGTCGAATCCCATTAAAACTGCTTTCAACTTCTATCTCCATCCTCTCGTAACTTTTTCACACTACATGATGTAGACTACATCATGTTTTACACAATGCAATAACCTTACTTTCGATTGCTTAATCACAACTAAACTGACTCGTTTTCAGAGATCAACGAAGCATATATATTCCATAGCAAAAAAAATTAACCACCTTTACTCACCGAACATTTCTAATAATGCAATATTTACAGTGCATTTCTCTCTGGACCAACCCTTCGCAAAGCCAGAGACAGGTCGTACGCCACAAGTGAAGCTCATAAATGCGCTTCGTGTTTTATAGTCTCATATAAGCGTATCCTGTCCGACCTTCGATCACTATTATCAAGCCGCGTGTGGCCGGCGATAAGCCAGTCCACTGTTTCTTCCTTATTCTCCGCGATAAGATCACCCCACACGTGCCGTTGTTTCCTCGGGCCGAGCTTTCAAGCGCACGCGAAGCAGAAATGCGCAGCGGCGTTCGACGTTCGTTTCAGGTGACAGTAATCCGTACGAGAAATAATTTATAGGGCCGTTCTACGTTATGATTATCGTTTCGCTCGCGTCCCGTTATATCCAGGGAAATCGTCTGCGCGAGATTAAATCTCCGCAGAGCCTAGATCCCGTGTACGCGATAGATTATGGTAATGATGACTAACTCCACTGCCTTTGATGGTTTAAACTACGCGCAATAACGAATGTGGACGAAGGGGCATTGCAAGTGTTTGTGAACTGAACGTGTAAATAAGGCTTTTGAAAAAGCCAGTGAAAGGTAAGCTTAAATATGAAGGGATAGAGCATTGCTGTGATACTGATGTAGTATCGGTCCAGCGTTGTTGTTGCATCGTAACAATTCTCTTCGTGCTTTTTCGTTCCCGTTTCTTCGATACGCCGGTTTGAGCATGAGATATCACATTCTATTTACACTCCACCATACATTGTGAATGCCGGCTCTGTGCAACACTTCGAAGGTATACAATATTTCACGGATGTAATTGTGAACGTGTTTTGAAATATACGGGCTGAAGGCGTTGAGGCGATCGAACATTCAGACCTACAACTGTACATACAGGAAGTTCAATCTCCCCAGTATTCTATTTTCCTTCGATCTGCATTAGTCACAAATTACACGTGTAAACTGGCGTCTGTCGATACGTCAGCCGCCACGCCGGCGGTCCGCTCGTATCGACTATTCGTCGAACAAGAAATCTTATTGTATAAACTATTTTTATTATCGCCCTTAAAATACAGAATAAGAATTTACCATCTATATAGTTTTGGACAACTACATTATTAAATTAATATTCCACCCTTCCTTTTATCGAAAACCATTTCCCTCTATTCTACTCTTAGATTCTTAGAAAACTGTTCCAATCCTCCAATCTAGTAATACGACGTCGTGTCATTTGCTAGCCCGCGTTATCTGTAATCTGCCATTACCGTCGCGTGACATCCGATGCGACTTCGGATCATTAGCTGTCGCCTACTGTCTGCCTATCCAAACTGCGCTTCACACGTTGAGCTTTAATTCGGCATTTGGATTGATACAGTAATATAATCACACTAGAATTCCACAGAAGAATACGCTGACCGATCGTATTTTCTGGAATTGCTTCTTCCGCTTCCTTCCGCTTCTACCAGTCTATGGGAACGTCACGATTATCGAGTTAACTGCTATCGGATGACGACATCAGCTGGAAACTGTACGTGCCTCGGTCTTTTCCTACCGATACAAATGACTTTCCTCCGGTGCGGCTTGAGCGTAACGCGACCGCACGGCTGCGGCCGCCGGACCGAGCCTTGACTTTAACTACTGGCAATTATACCCGACACGGTGTACAGGCATATCGCGCTTTAATTACCGAAAGTTTCTGACCTCTGCGGACCTTTGCACCTGGCCTCCTCGTTAGCCACCGGTTTAACCCCGCGTTTGGCTAATCCTTTATCTGATTCTCCGTTCCGACCCCCCAGGCGCCCCTGATACCGCGGTGAATTTTCTAAGAACGCCGCCTCCGAGGGAGACGCTCAGCCTTTACGCAGTTACACCTTGTAATCAGGTAAATTGCTGTAGATAACTGCCGTAGATAAGGTTAGCTGAATTTTAATAACGACGTCTGTCTTTTGCAACTGTACGAAAGTTTGAGGGGATTGCACGCAGTGCCGGATCAAGATCATTATTCCGGCTGACGAGTCACCGTGCACTATCAGGGACTTATTGAATCAATGTTCAATTTAATTTAATTGGACGAGTTCCTGGCGTACAGCGTAGACTTCGTGAAATCGACTTACCACTTAGCCTGCTTCTTCCACTTCGGGGTACGGGGCTCGCGAACTTCTGCAACATTCGTTGCTATCGGGGGCGGCCAGGGAGGCTGGAAAGCAGCTTGCAAATACTTGTTTATCGCGGATGTGTCCGATGCTTTATCTCTTCAAAGGGAAGCGCATCTCTTGACCTCGAGAGCGCGGTAAGGGAATAGCGGACCATGATTTTCGCGGGAATCCTCGTTGCTCGAGACGACGAACCTCGAACGAGGCGTCGTGAAACTTTAATCGAATGAGTCTCGCGGAAACGCAAGTTTCCTGAAATACGCTGGCAAGTGACCATTTCATTTCTTCCTTCGTGAGTAACTCAGTTTCCCCTGACAGTACTATCTTCCCTCAGTCAGTCAAATTTCTGTCGAGAATTTTAAATCACGCGCTATATTCGAAATCCAATACTGTAACTGAAACCCTTCCACCGAAATAATTTGTATCCCGCGTCTCGTGCATTATGCATCAACTGTCAGCATTCCTTTTCTGCCAACTATTTTACGGATATTACTTTGGAATATTTCCCTCGTTAATTAACATCCTCGGATAAGGATAACCGAAGTATGA
Organism: Andrena flavipes; assembly: GCA_963971345.1. Taxonomy (NCBI): domain Eukaryota; kingdom Metazoa; phylum Arthropoda; class Insecta; order Hymenoptera; family Andrenidae; genus Andrena; species Andrena flavipes. The sequence goes on from OZ020482.1 coordinate 3,507,227, forward strand.
TCGCTTACATTTCGATTCTATCTCTTCGTTTATCGACGCTCTCCTTTTGTACCGGCGCGCAGGTTTGCGTCTAATTACACTGTAATCCGATAATGTGACACAGTTTTTTAATTGGAGCGACCATGGCTCATAATTACCTGGATAATATCGAATTATAGGAATGTAGGGCACGTAGCATCGATCGCTAAATCGATCGTTAACTATCGGGCGCGGAGCATTCCAGAGACAGAAGTTTCGCCATCGTTACAATCGTGTCAGTTTCGATAGATGGACGGGAAGGATAAGAAAAATTACAGGTCATCACTTCTCGGCGGGAACTTTTCGAATCGAGTTGCACAGGCATAATTTAATGACCAAATTACGGACGAAGAAAATGTAATTTGAAGCGCATTTTACGCGCGATGACCTCTCGTTGATACGTGCGCTGTGAGGGTTAATTTTAATTGCTAGCCGCGGCGTGGGTGCGGTTTGGGACTCATATCTGTCGATCGTAATTTCTCCTAAATTGTCCAACGAAGGTGCGGTAAAAGACACGTTCCTCGTATAACTGTATAAAATAATCAGCTAGTTTGCATAAGTTATCACTCATGTAGGTTGGTATAAACCATACGTTTTCATTTCCGTGCCACGTGAAGATTACAACAATTTTTGTTTAACACTTATGTGTTCATCGTGTGACAGTGAATTGTTATCATAAAATATTTAATAAATCCTCTTTCATCTCCAGTCTTTACAATAAAGAATAGTAATTAATCAGACGACCTTACGCTTCTGAAAGAACTTAGTAACGCAATAGATGGAAGGAAGGATCGATTCAGCTTAACGTTGAGCAACTTCGCCCACGTCTCGTCAAAAGGAATTCGCGAGCCGAGCTCTATCTCCATCGCTCTTCATCGAATAAAAAGGATGCTGTGCAAGGGGACAGGACAGTCCTTTAATTTTGGTAACGATCCATGTTGGCACGCATGTGCAGCTGGCGGATCGCTAAACGAGCTTCGCCCGATGCATCGGGTAAACTAGCCCGCAACTACTACGGTCTGTAGCGTCACATCGTCATGGAAGTTGTCTTAGAAACGGCTTCCACGAAGAGAAGAGAGGAGGGGGGGGGGCGAGATACACCCTCCCGGTGCTTCATCCCTTGCCCCTATAAAAATCGACGCCCGTAATGGCGTAATTAGCTTCCGTCGTTCCGAGAACTAAGCAACAGGGGTGGCTCCTCTTATAAGAAGTCCTCGAATAAATGGGTTTGTCGTGGGTCTTTTCGGAAATTAAGCGAACGTGTACTCGGAATTCCGTTATGTAGCATGGGAATCATGGGAAATCTGTTCACCGGGGATAAAAGTTCGAAAGAGTAGCATTACTTTTTATGAAATATACGAAATGGAAGGAATGTATAAACAGGAGAAAGTCGTAATACGTTACGAAGTACGTATGTATGCGTGTTCTCATTCGGTATAAAAATGTCTGCTCGACCCTCACTGATAAGGGACGGCACAAAAAAAAAGGTCCCCGAAGCCAGCATCTCAGATTAGGCGAGATATTCCTTGACGATATTCCTCCCCTGTACACACGATGCTTGGTAGGTCGTTGTACGCATACACAAACATCGTAACCTAGAAATGTTCTATACGTGAAGAGGAGCAGTTATTATTATATTCTTCTCCCCTTGTGGAAGACGAAACGGCTAGCCCGTTGCGTTAAAAAAGAAGGTGACCCTCGGTCCTTGGATTCATCTCGACCTATCGGCTCATATTACGAGGGCCGACGTAATTGATGGATGGCCATTGAAGCGATGGTCTTTCTGCGTAAGAGTAAATCGAGACAGAAAAGATCCCGCCCCCCCCCCCTCCCCCAGTTTCTCTCCACGCTCGAGCCACGAGGGCTCTTTCACTCGTCGATTAATCCAAGACGCATTATCTTTTCGCGTTGCTTAATAGACCGGGCATTCTACATAACGGATGACGCAGAAGACGCATATACAGAAGCCAGCGCACACCTCGTTCGATTTATCGTCTATTCTCCTCGCGATAGATGGTAATCCACCCTCGAGGGAGAATTTACCGCGCGATAATTTGCGTGGCTATTAAACGAGGGGGTCTTAAGGGCGTTAAGATAGTTTCCTTTCAACTTCCTTCGAAGATAATCACGAAGAGCTTACGAACTTCTTTCAGCCCTTTCCCGTGAAATTTTAAAGCAATCGTGTCTGTGTAGTATCGAGAAAGTACGGCAAAAGTGGCCACTGGGCAATAAACACGCAAGTAACAACGGTTCTTTTCTACTTTATACGTAGTACGCGAGAGCACGCAAAATAGAACGAAGATGGAATCAATTAAACGGGACGGCAGTTTGTATCTGTTTAGGAAGGGTGCAGTTGCCATTTCTGTTTTCGAGGAACCGCGGTGAATAACCCGGAGGGTGGTGCAGGCATCTGGCCTTTGCGACCACCCGGAGCGTTATTCCCGGAAGATGAGATATATCCACCAAGAAGGGATTAGCGCGCGATATTCTATGAATCGATATGGGAACAATAATGAAGTAGCGCGTTGCGTGTCGGCCCCGCCGTACACGTCGATTCGCCGTACATATTTCACGAGCCCCCAGCTTTAAATGGGCCACGGCGAAGCGCCACGAAATTAAGTTTGTGCCCGAACGGATCAGTGGAGTGAATTCTTCATGAAACGGCTTCAATTCCAGGGCTGATCAGACGTACGCTACCCGCTCAACCGTTCCTTCGGCCGTTCCGCCGTATCACCCGAAAGGCCATGTTATTTTCAGGACGCGAGTAGTCGATGGCGAGAGGGTGTAGAGGCCAGGCTCGATAGCTCTCGCCCAGACATGGCGCGAGGTGCAACGTGTCTTCTTATCAGTATCGACAATGTTTTAGACGGGAACTTCGCAGACTTTGAAAGTTTCGGGGAGCCTCGGCGAAACCGAGTCGCCTAAAAAATTCGACCGAACTTTTCAATTTGATTCTGTCTTTGGGCCTTCCGAGGTTCAACACTTCGACCCATGCTTTAAGTAAACCTCCGCTACTCCGGGAACGGCTGGAAGAGTATCGTAGAGAAAATAGATATTATAAGTTGGATATAGAAAGCTGTACAGTTTGGTGTTGCTTATAGTCGTTGCTCTGTGCGAGCAGATGCTCCTCGGTATATGAAAATACCAGTATAGGACGTATAATCTAGTAATTCATACGATTAGTAATTATTATCGTATTTGCCTTAGCGTAACTATCATCTGATGTATAGAGTCTGACCAAACACAGGTTTGTGTCACTTGTCCATAGCCTGATCTACTCTATCCGCACGTCTATACCCGTCTGGCACTGCGCTGATCTATACTATTTGCCCGTTCATACCCTGAGTTATTACATACGTCTCACGGTTCGTTTAGACAAAACAAACGAATACTCGTCTGCACTTCATTTCGACAAAATTCGTACTCATTTAGCGTAAACGGCAATCTTCACTTGCAACTTTTCATTACTTGAATTTTGTCGAAGTGGAGAGCGAACGAGCACTCGTTCGTTTGCTTTAATCGCACATTTATCGAACCCTGATCGATACTTACCTGCCTAATCAAACGCTCGAAGACAAGAATGCGCGCTTGAAATACAGGAATTACAACAGAGCAGCGATGGAAGTTAATGCTCCAGCGATTTCTGCGGACTATGCAGATTTTATATCGTGGTTGATAAAAATTCTGGTCCAGCGCAAACCACTAGCTGGCAACTTTACCTTAAATGCGCAACGATCCTCCCACCCTCGAGCTCGAACCCCTAACTTACACACCAAGTCCTTCATAGTTTGCTAAAACACGGGCGTCGCGACGTCGGAACACTAACAAGCCCAAGTTTGTCAAGCTTGATTTATTTTCACGCGGCGACTTGCTTTTGTACGCGGAAACTTTGCTCTTCGTTCGTTCTGCGTTACCTTTGCCGCGTGCGCGCCTGCTACTAGTTTTCATAATGTAGAACTTCGGAAGTTCCATCGAAAGACAGACGTTATATCGCGAGTCCTATCACGTTGCAACCTCTTCGTTGGCTAGGAAAGACGTTTAGCTGAAAGTTTCGACTTTTACAGGATATTTCCTCTATATATATGACGATCTCGCGTTCGGTTTATGAATATCGCCGTATAGCATGCAGTTGTTCGTGGTTGCACCTCGTATAGTTGTACGAGATCCGGAAGTTATCATCAATTTATCCTTTATATGTTTATAGCAGTTTTCGGAGTAGCATAAGAGCGGTGAAACTTTGCAGAATGGTTTGTTGAGAAATGGTCTGAAAGAAATTTCCCTTAATTTTGCTCACTTCGTGTGTATACAAAGTTTCTTGTAAGAAGCAGCCATAATTCTTGTTTCTACGAAGTTACTTCGCAAATTAATTGATCGTTTTAATCGTATTCTTTACTCTCCAACAACAACCGATTCGCTTTCTGCTGTTACTTTCCTCGATTGCTCGGATAAACTCGGGGCATAAATTTCTTCTTAATCCAGAGAGTGCGTATTTTCATAGGAGCTTCCAGTAATTAGAATAAAAATAGTGGCGGTACATTCAGGGTAGAGGGTAATTAGAAACACGGGGCCGTTTAATCCGGCGGGATTGGAAAATTAGTTTCTTTAATAACGAAGAAAGCTCTTATTCGAGCGATTTAAGTAACACTTTCTGCGTCGTAAGCTACGCAAGGGAAAGCTTGCATTCTTCTCGCGTGTACGCGTGCAAGCTGATTGCCTTTGTAATTGTAGATAAGAGTGAGAGAAAATCAGCAAACTATCCCATCGCAGAGAGTTTTCCAGTGTCAGTTTAACTGGCCTTGTTTAAACGTACGATCAAACGCTGCCGAAAGTTACAGGGAACACGAGTTTAATTAAACTCCGTCGTACCATTGCGAGATTCAATTTGTACGGGAAGACGGCAATCGATTGCATCAAACCGAATCTATCATTTGCATCGTTAAGGGTAGATTGTCAATGTTCATTTGCTCCAGACAAGGGAAGAGTTTCGGGGTAAACGGCGCTGCTCGAGTGGCCGTCGTAAAACGAATGATCGCGCGTCTCGTGTTAATGCGTGCACAGGGACGATCTTCCACGATACCTGGCGGACGAGGACGAGCGGGGCCGACCGAAGACGAACCCCGACTACTGAGCGTGGCAAACGATCCGGTGCTCAGTGCCGTACGAACTCACGGCACAGAAGCATCGGGACGAGGCACCTGATTTCACGTTGAATGGAACGTTCGTCTGAATGAAAACGTAGAGTACACGGATATGGAACGCTTCCTGCTAAAAGCTGTCCCAACGCTACAATTTTATACGCAAAGCTCGCGAAAGTACAATTCACATTGCACCCGGTAACGTCGAAATATTCATCTAAACCATTCCACAAGATATTAGGTCCGAGGTAAATTTCCATTGTAATAAATACAGGGCAGTAGCCGTTTCCCACTACGCCGTTTCACAGAAATATTTACATCGGCCCGTTGTATAGACTGCCGTCTTCGTCGAACTTAACCTCAGGGGTCACTCGTGCTGGTTAACGGCGAGGAAGCGGCTAAACCCACCCCTGTACGCGATACTCCCCTGTCTCTCTTTCTCGTTGCTCCCCTTTTCTCCATCTTCTCTTCCTTCTTCGTCCACCTACACTTCTGTTTCACTTTCTCCCTTCCACCCTCCGGTCGTTTTTCCCTTTTCCACTTCCCTCCCTCTCACCCACATTCCCTCGTCTCTCTCGCGTTCTACCCGCTCTTCGTCTCTCTCTCTCTCTCTCCCGTCGTGCTCTTCACCGCCATTCCACCCCTCCCCTCCCGGAAAATCAATATGGAGTGGCGTTGGTATACGACGTGGTGGTTGCTACCGCGTGTACTCTCCTCCCCTTGCATCCCTCGCAGCCGTGGCGTCCCTCTTAGCTTCTACTCGCTTCGCTCGCGTATCTGCCGCCTCGTCACTCTCGGCCCAGCGTCGCTTCAGCCCCGCGGCACGGACCTCCGTTCGCGCAGCGTATTTCTAGGTCGCGCGCGTCCCTCTCCTTTCAGCCTCGGCTTACCGTCCCCCTCGACACCTCGATCAAACGCAGCATGGCTCTCGTGGCGAGCAGAAGAGGCAGTTTCATTTCGGTGACAGCCGACGGCCGAAGATCGGTCATCGGTAGTCTCACCGCAGCCGCGGTTCCGAGCCCCGTGTCACCGGCCGGGGTCAACATCCGGCTATATCGCCGTCCACCGCCACTGGTTGAATACGTCGCGTGGCTGCGCGCCTTAGAATTGCCGCACTTTCCGGCATTCTTGCCACCCGCCGTCCGCCAGCCGCCGCGGGCCAGCACATAATTTCTCTTGAGAATAGGAGTGAGAGCAAATCAAAAAGGATTGGGGAAAAGAAAGTCGGTCCTTCAAGGGATGCCGAGTACTTCGCGCTGGCTCATCTCCTCTGCCAGCTACGCCACCCCATTTTCACGATGGGAGATGCTGCGCCAAAAACACGAATTCTCGTGTACTGCCTGTTGATAAATGTGCAAGGTGGTCGAGCGACTAAACATCGTGGAGATGATTATTACTGGGTCACCCTCTGTAGACACACACATCGCACGCGATGCTCCGTGATTTTTCTCGATAATGCCTTAGTAGGTCCCCTTGTTTGCCTCTGACAAGTATCACTCCGTACTCAAGAGTTCCCTCGTGATCTTTCTTATTGTTCTAGCTTAGACATTTTCCTCGCCACGAGGGGCGGTTGAATATAGGTTAGAGTGTTAGACTGTTGAACGTGATATGGATCATGCGCACGTGCACGTGTCACGGTCTGTGCGATCTATCGCGATAGGTGAGGCGCAATTTTTCATTATCGCACTGCGCCATGTGGAGAGCGAGAGTCAGAGGACAGAGATATGCGAGAGGATTGCGTGGGCTTGCACGCGAGAGATATTTCCCGATTTGGGGAAATAAATTTCTCAGCTGCCTTGTGTACTTCGGCTGCAAACACTGCGCACGAAGGGCACGTAACATCGCAGTGTGCGCTGAATGATAACAGCAGAGTATTGTTTCCACATATCTTTTTCGCATATTTCGGTATATGCCCCCTCCTCTTAAATGTTTAAAAAATAGTCCTGGAAAATAGTCCTCGCCTTTATAAATAAAAAGTGTTCTAGAAGCATTTAAACTTCCAAAATTTGAGGAAAAGTTTTTTTTTTTAGTTTTTCGGATTTTCTTTCGAAAACCGTTTGTCGCGACGGTTAATTCTGGAGAGGCTCCGAAGAAAATCTTGAAAAAAAATTTTACCAAGAGTAAATAAGAGTCACAGGGATTCAACAATTAATAATTTAGACAATTTTATACATTTCGACGATTTTTTTGGTTGTAATTACTCGCAAACGTGCCCACAATAGATTGCGAAAAACACTAAGCACTATAACGATTATTTGGTGTCAAAGAAACTAACGGTTTTATGTATCCAATAGTCCACCACCCCCTTAAATCGGTAGTTACCTAGGCTAATTGCCTGACCTTATTCCTATTGACTGAGTTACACTACTACCGTGAACACATCTGATTTTGTCTGGGTCGGTGTTCGTCTGACTACATCGTGACTCACACTACTTGTCCAGTCGTGACATAACAGACACGGCTTGGCTGGCCATATACGAGCCCACACCACTCGCCCATCCATTGAGCACTCCACTTTTCTGACCACATACTGACCTATTCTACTTGTCTATCGTACGCCAACATATACATATAACCTTTCTAAAGGTACGCTAGCCTGTGTTACCTTACTGACGGTTCATTGACTTATACTACTTTTCGACAATGAATGCTTCCGTCCTACGTAGTTGGCGGGACGTAGTAATAGAATGCATCGAAGCAAGTCTTGCGTGAGAAATAATACCCAAGTGTTACGTGTAGATACGTCAGCGATAAAGGAAAACCGTCCTTTCGAGATTTTTAATAAAATTCCATGTAGCCGCCTGCATAAACGCGGCGCGCCGTAATCCGTTTGTGCATTCCCCGAGGATGACGCCCGAGAAAAGTCTGAATTTCGAAAGCGCCTTAATGAAATGTTTAGAACGACTTACGCATGGGATTAATAAAGCACGGGGTACTTGAGAATCTACCGCCTCTTGCAAGTAAATGCACACGAAGCTTTCGTGTCACATAGCATGATTACAAGCGCGCGAGATAAAAACAGAGGGAGACATATAATTACAGAGGATAATGTACATCGATATAGAAGTCACGTACAAGGTACTCAACCTCGAACCAACGTTCTAAAAACAGACTGTCCCAAAAGAGCACGATTCGAGCACAAGTAACCCGCTTTCGTCTCCTCCAATCTAACCGCAACAAAAATACGCATCGCGCCCGAGACGAGAGAGAAGTTTCACGAGGCCACGGGGCAGGAACTTCATAACCGCAGCGAACTGCGTTTAAAATTGGTTGGCCCCGAGACGCAGAAGGATTGATAGCAATCAATCGATGCTTTTGGCAGTAGCGTACCATTCGTTCGACACCGTATCCTTCCCGCATCGCTGCTCCTCCGCGCGTTCTCCTCCGATAATGCTTGGCCACCCTTAAACGCCATGGGACCTGCTTGGGGACAAATCGTTCGAAAGGAGAACTCGAGCAAAAGAGAAACTCGCCGGAATAACGCCCAGCTCGTGGCTGTCTGTCCAGAGGCTCCCACTCCCCCTCCCCCTCTCCCGCGGTGTGGAAAAAAATCGACCGCCAGAATTGCAGCGAGGCAATGGGGGGGTCGATGGGCACCCGTGGCTCGGCACATCCCTGCGTCATGCGCAGTACCGTTTGATAAGGGGGTGGTGGTTTCGTGGGGTTGATCGCCGGTGGCGCGGTTGAGCAGAGAGGGTCGAGCAGGTATCCCAGCGTGTGGGAAGGAGGGGGTAGCGGAGGCGGTTTAGTAGCGGAGGTACACGTTGTGCCAGCCGGCAGTAGCGAGAGCCGTGGTTAACGCGGGGCACACGCCCGGCGAGGTGTGCGTGTGCCAGCCTTGCCCCACATTCACAGACCGAGTCGCGCGTGTTTCGCGTCCAGCCGGCGCGGCGTTTCAACGGCGAGAAGCCGGGGATGGTAGCGAGGAAGTGCCGGCGTCGGCGTCGAGCAGCGTCCCGCCGGCGACTCGCGCGACGGCGCTCCGAGAACGCCGGCAAGGCTTCCGTGTGAACGGCCTCTTCTCCTCGCGGCTTCCACCGCAGACGCCGACGACTACGACTACTACGACGACTACGACGACTACGACGACGACGACGACAACGACGACGACGACGCGGAGTTTTCCTATTGCTCGGTGTCGGGGCCGACATAGGCGTCGGAGAGCTCGTGTGTGTGCGTGTCCAATAACCGAGTGAGTGCCTGCGTCGAGGGTGAGTGCGTGTGTGCGTGGTCGCGTGCGTGGTTGCGCGTTACACCGAGCCACCGAAGCTGTGGCGCGTACGAAGCCACGGGGATAAAGAAGACGTGGAAATTCCGGATGTAAGTTGGTGGTTACTGGGTGTCGGGAGGCAACGCTGTCACACCGACGCCGCGCCGTATTCCTCCCGGAGTCGTTTCTGTGAAATACGAATGGAGGCCCTCGAGCCTCTGGCCCGTAAGGCAGCTGCGGAACTGCGTGATCGTGGTGCCCTGTGAGTGCGGGAAATGTGCGGAAATTCGGAACGGCGAGGGGAAACGGCACCCCAGTGGTGTCGATCGATTTGTTTGGCCTCCACGATCGACGGATTCGAATTTCGAAGCTTCTGACGGGAGCACGGAAAGGGGTCGCGATGCGACGATCGGTCGATGTCGAGGCGGCCTCTTTAAATCGCGCGATTTAAAATTCAAGCTACATACGCTTGATACGCTGCCCGCGACGCTTCGCCCGAAACAAAAGGAGCTGGCGAGTCGCGACGGAAGCCTCGGGAAAACTTCGGATTATCTATCGCGAATTAAAATTCCAGCGGGAGAGAAGCCGGTCGGTGGAACGTCGAGACGCTCTTTGAAGTGCGGGAATTTTCTGGCCGCGAGTCGGCGGAGTTGTAAGGGTGGAACGAGTCCCCTTTGCGGCCCGGGGGAGACCAATCCCCGATAATACGAATTCTCCGCGTTTCTTCCATTTCGCCAACTTCCACCGGTTTGGATCTCCGCGAGAATGTTCTTTATCGGGGAAAGTCCAACAACTCGGGGAAACTTAGGAACGCGAACGCGTGAGGCGAATGAAGTCGGCTGGGATGCTTTCCACGACAGTAGCTCTCATTTAACGGGGGCCTGTGGATGTCGTACGTTGATCACGTTTTCAAAAATTCGTACCTTCGCCGCTCGTCCCCACAAAATTCTTCCGGTCCGCCTCTATTTTCATCGTTCCGATGCTTCGAGTTCCCAGGAGAATGCAAACTAGGGGAACGTTTCCTCGAGGAGTCAAGTTGAAAGGGCTTTAGGATTCTGCGGGAATTTCTGTATCAACGATACGTGATCCTATCAACAGGATGGGGAACTCGTGGGCAGGAACGATCGTTTCGTTGCACTGACCTCTGTAATAAAGATGTTACGCAATTGCATCCTGGAAATTGGTTTAGCAGGTCAATAGCACGTTAGCCCGGCGGTGAACAGAATCACGCGTTTGTGTTCGGTCGGACGGGAGCATTTGGAAATTCACATTTTGTCGGTGGTCTGACGAATCTCGCGGCTGGTATAAATTTTCGAAACGCTTCCATTGCAAAGTCTGAGCCCCGGTTTAACGCGGAATTTCGCTGCAGAGCTTCGTTACGTCAAACGGACCGCTTCTGTTCGAAATTAGCTACCTAACTGCGCGTATGCAGAGGATGATTCTGGAAACGATGAAATTTTACAGTCTATTCCTCGAGTATAAAAGTTTAATAGGACTTTAAATTAACCTCACTTACGCGAATGACATATTGCAATTTTTATTCCATAAAATTATATCACACAGTAACAATCTCGGTGGCAAATGTCTGACGAATGGAAAAGAGTGAAAGTCCTCGTTATTTACTTCTACAAACTATAAACTTCTATTACTTCCCTCATCTCCAACGCGAATACTCTTTCACGGAGTTTGCCGTACGTTATCACACCGTTAAAGCCAGCACATCAATCTCCTCGCAAGAATCAACTCCGTATATTATCATGCCAGCCATCGTTCCGCCATCAGCTCCAGAAAATTTCATTTCACCGGGGTGCGCGTTTCTAAACGCATTCGCGGAACTATCTTCACGCGATACACGCCGCTTTACTGCGAGATAAAGATTTATTTGCACGTTAATGGGTTGCTTTCGCGCGGCGTGCAAATGAAACGCGTCTTCGACGAATAACGGTAGCACGGAAACCACAACGATGTCGTGCACCGTGCGCGGGTTTTTCTTAGGGATCCCGATAAAAGATGAAAACGGCTAAAAGCTTCGTTTCGTATGCGTGGCACGTGAAGCAATATATTCGATCGTGATACCGCGCGCGATCAATCGTGCCATGTTCCCTTAGGTCCGAATTGGAAACCCCCTTCCCTTGTACCGTCGACAACTTGATGCTCCTAGGGTGTCGTTTGAAAGGTTGATCGTCTGTGTCTGTAGGTACACCTCTCCGATTTAGTATTTCAATAGCGTCGTATCGCTCGACGACCGAATCACTGGGAAGCTTCTAAATTTCTTACCGGCGTTCTCTCTTATCGCCTCGAAGCAGCTAGTGGTACCAGGGTTCCGTTAACGGCGGGCAGCGTATTTAGTGGTAAAAAGAGGACAATCGCGCAAAAGCTCGCGCATCCCCGAATGTCGGTCGCACCACGTGTTCTTACCTCGCGAACGTGTCCTGCATCACCGCGTGAAATTCCATTGCAGAGGGGAGGAGTTACCACCAGTGTCTGGCAGGAAGGGTGTTTCCGCGACGCGTGGATGTAGAAGTGCCGAAGAATCGCCGAAGTTGCCGGGCCACGAAGAATCGAGCGTGCGAACGACAGAGGGAAGAGAGGATGCAGCGAGCTGGGAGGAGAAATTGAATCGAACGTGTGGGAACAGGCCGACATATCGACTGCAAGAGAAATACGGGGTTAGAGCGAGACGCAGGAGCTTCGCCGACGATCCGAAATGAGAAGTTAATAGTCTATCGATGTTCGACGTGTCTCTGGATAAAAGCGGAGAGGAGTAATATTAATTCGTGGAGCTATTCAAGTCTAATGTTTTATCTACTCGTTCAAAGTTTAAGCAAAGATTCTATGATAATATTATACTGATAGATAATTAAGGGAAGCGCACAGGCGCGGCGTATATCATCGTCGAGGGCAACGGGGGAATAGGCGGGTCCTGATATCGAAGAATAGAAGAGAGAGAGGATCGAGGGGATCGCCAACGAAACGACCAAAACGAATGCTGTCAATTACTACACGAATCATCGGGTTACGATATCGCCTAGTTCAATTACTACTGTCTAACGGTTTAAGCACTATCTTCTGTAGCGATTCATTGAACCTACCTCCGGCTAAGAAGGATAGAAACTAAAGCCTACAACGAAGGGAAAGGGGAGCGCGGGTCGTTGGAGTGGAAAGAAGAAGAGGGAAATAGAGAGCGGTAAACGGCCTACAAACGTATCTAGATATAGTGCGCGACGGGTCCTCGACTCGACCCTTCACACAATGGTTGTACCTGGTTTAATCTGCAGTTAAGACTTCGCCGTTGAGAACGAAAGCCGCTTCCGCGCCATTCCGAAGGTAAGCGAGTAATATAATAGTTGCGTCGCCCGTTATTGTTCTATCGGCCAACCGAACGGGCTGGCGATCCTACAGTTTCCATGGTGCGGATCTCTTCCGTAACGAATCGAGCTTTCGACGTCCAACGAGGATCTACGAGCTTGTTTACGAGAGAACTCGCCGCGGTATCCGTGCCCCAAAATCGTCCGTTTCGTTTGTTTAGGACTGGAGGTTTATCGACTCTTGTGTATGTACGTTGCACGTGAGTTCGACCGCGATCTGATCTCGCGCAGTGCGGCGAAGATTATAAAACGAAAGGTGGTTAGCATTCTGCTGCTAATTTGCACGCTGAAATGCTGTTTGCTTTGTCGTGCAAACCAAGTTCCACTGGTTGCACAGTCATAGAGATGATTGCCTGTCTCTTCTGATTGAGTCATGAGTTGGAATTTGATACAACTTTCTTTATTAGTTTCCAAGAATAGTGATTTGGCTTCGTAGCTTCTTTGATATACATATCAATTCTAGAAGGACATTTTTGCATTATTCCTTAGTTGAACGGGGCTTGCAAACACGGCGAACGGTTTAAAGATTTCGATCGCCCTCCTCACGTTGATTAGTCTCCATCTTCAAAGTTCAAAGCAATAAAACAGAAACAGTTTGTTCTCGCAATACGTGATGAGAACTTCAATCATCTCAACCTTCGTTTTAACAGGCTGTCTCCTGTTTCATTGGTGTCCAGTTCGTTCCGTGTGGTTGCGTCCAATTAACTTTCCAATCGCGTCACTGTAGCACGAGGGGTAACAGACGTTTTCTTCTATAAGGTTTCTGGTAGCTTTCTCATTGAAAGTCAACAAGGAAACTCCGCGTGACAGCAAGCAATAAAACATGCAGTCTCATCTGGCTCACCGGTTTATCGTTTCGCTATCGAGTAACTCTCCTGGACGTTACCGTCTCAACCTTTGATTAAAGTTTATAAGAATACTGGAGAGTCTTTAGAAACCGTCCGTTACAATTATCGTTCATATTATGTTTAAAGTTTTGATTTATTTAAACCATCACGCTTGTCACGAATAATTGTGTAATTTTAGCTCGACGAAATCGTACCCCAAATACTAAGAACTTACATAAAGAAGGACAAGACGATTTCTCTGAAAAAATATGTTTGCCAGAAGAACACAGACTATTGACCAGTATCTTCCTCCATCGTGCAAGACACAGCGTCGCTTTCCGGCTCCCATCGGGCGATTCTAAGAGACCGTAGAGTGAAATATGCCGCGGAAGTGAGCGATGTTACGAGTCCACACTCACTTGGGCAATTGTCGCTTATAGCTGTAAACTTTTGACCAGTTGGCAGTGGCAGACACTTCCGGCAATTTCCTGGTCGCATCGCGTGAGAACGAAACGGTTTTAGGAGTTTCGCCAGGAAGACGGTTCGCCCTGAAAAACCGTCCGAACAAGTGCCAAGACACTTGTTGACGTGGCCTCCCTCCTGCACTTGCCATCTGCTTCTTGGCTGCACGTGATCAAGTCTTTGCGTTCCCAGCTGTCCTTTCTTTACAATACTCCTCCTTCTTTTTATCCTTCGCGGTAGTTCGCGATGCCACGAATGAGCTAATTATGAGGGTCACGTCTGATCGAAGTTAAGGAAAATAGACGGGCAGAGAATAAAACGGATCAAAATATTCATTTCATATAATCTCAACTGTCTTGAATATTATTTATGTCAATAATAATAACGGAAGCTACCAATTCGAGGAATCATATTTCACGAAGTGACAGACAGTAGTCTGACCACTTGTAGATTTATTCTGCATTTTCGTATTTAATTTATGCAGAAATTATTGTATGGAACATACTCGTTGATCCATGCAACGATTATAGATTTATCGTTATGGATTACCATTGGCCAGCAAGCATCGAGATTAATGCGCACGTAATAATCGTGCACTACCGGGGCCAATCGGTTTTGCTCAGTTTCATTTAAACTAATACTGATTTTAATCCACAAGCGGCATGGCATTATTTTACAAAGTTTCGCGTAACCAAGGCAGCATATTCATTTCGCGATTACAACAAACGTCGGCTGCACGAGAATCCTATAAAGAAATATTCAAGCATACACGCCGAGCAACTTACTATTCCCCCAATATTTCGGTCGATATTTAAATTCCATTGCCTCGCTGGGTGCTGTAACTCCTGTACCTCACCCTGTAAACCTCGATTTCATCGCTCATGTAACTAGGATCGAACGAACTGCTCCAACGGGGCGTATTCATCCAGCCCCGCGCTCATAAAAATCAGTCGGACAAAGAGGTTACCTAGCAGAGGTGGAAATAAACCTCTCGATCCCGTTTCAAGGGTTGATTCGTCCGATAGTAAACCACTCCATGAAAAATTAAAACCTCCCTTCCGATGCTCGGGCTGGGTAGAGATAATCGACAGAGCAATGGAGGTTGCCCCTTTACGAAAACGTGGCTGCGTTCCAATTTCTGCTCCGAGCTGCTTACTGCTAACTGAGAGTCCACTATGTCTCGGTTATTAGCAACACTGAGGGATATTAATTATCGAGCAAATCGTAGGAAGTTGGCCAAGCAGGATCGACGGTCGGATATTAACGCCGCGATCGCGGTATCTTGATTTAGTTCTGCAGTTACCTAATTAGGATTCATGTCGTTCTAACGTGTGACGTCGATTTCGTAGCTCGAAAGATGAGTTTATTGTTTTTTATGGCTAGTTGTAACAGAGTATCGAGCGTGTCTGTGAATAAATGGTAACAGTTAGACGTTCAAGCTGCGCAGGATTTTCGCGTTCGAAGATACTTTACACTTTCTATGCACTCAGTCAGATAAGAAATAGGCGATATCCGTTCCTTCGATATTTCAATTTTAATGCACCCACTTCTCTGTACCTTGAAATCTAGGAGAAATACTTCCCTTACTTTTCGGTATAAAACACTCCTGCTGGCCAAATATAGGGTTTAGAATATGGTTCAAGATGGGATATTGAAGTTTCATAACATAGCATTCGATAAAAGTAGTGAAAGCAGAATCACGAAGTTGAAAAGTATCCATAGTGAAACTCGGCAAATCCTGTTACATCCTCCTTGAGTTTCCGAAATCCCTTTCTTGAATTGGTAAGCTTCGATGAAAAGAGATCTCGCATCTGAGAAAGGAATCAAGCTCCTCCGTTGAAGCGTTTAGTCCGTTACAGTAGCTACTAGTTGCTCTTGCGTGTCCACATCAACATGTTTTAATTCTCCCTAACAGAAAGGAAGGTGCCGCGAATAGAATGTTCCTCGTCTTCTCGTAATTCGTAAAGCATGTTAAATATTCAGACAGCAACGAAGGAACAACGTTAATAGTTTCGGTTGGGCAACAGTCACAACTGAATTACGAGCAGGCGTGACAGTGGATAAGCCCCGTTTGTGGCCAGACAACAATGCAGTTATTGTGCCAGGGGTGGAGTCGCCAGGATTAATGCAAAATGCATAGACTCTGCGTTCTAAACCGCGGAGGTAAACTCTATTAACACAGAAGAATGTTCAGAGTCTCCTGTAACCTTTCATCAGCGACGCAACTAACGTACCAAGCCCTTCAGGTACTATTTCAATGAAAAATATAAGAGAAAGCGACTCTCGGTCTCGTTATCTTCTTGCCACCGCTGTTCAATGTTTAATGAAAGAAAGCTGTTCTACTGCAAATACCATCAGCACGGACTGTAATTGCAACTCAGTTTCTATGTTCGGTAATTACCCAGCGCAACACCGATGAAACAAAGAGAGGCCCGTATCGCCTTACCTCAATCGTTCCTTCCATGATAAATTCAACGAAAAGGAGATCGATAGTATCAGTGTCCGTGGTACACTCCAGACAGAATATTCATCAAAGAACCACCAGTATTAAAGCAAACATCTACCAGTTTCATATTCCTGGCTTTATTCAAATTTGATATTCAAAACTATACAAGCACAGCGATGGGTCTTGTAGGAGTTAAAAAATTTAAGGAAGAAACTCAAGCTCGAAGTCCGGAGTATCTACAACCTGCCGCATTATATCTATATTATCTCTGAAGATCCCTATTACGAACGTCCAATAGCAACGGTACATCCGCGTGCTGGGAGCGTGTAATTGTTGCAAGTGCATCGACTGCGCCCCGACGATAAGGGCGAAATAAGGACAGCCTCTGGGGCCATCGTACGCGTTGCCTGCCGAGCCCACTGCGCCCTTATCTACCTAGCAAACCCTCTGCCCTGTTTTCCCTCCCGATGCAGAACGAACCTCGGATGATCCAGCGAATTTGCAATTCCGCTGCGCGTCTTAGGAGATTCTCGTTCCCGCTTTACACCGTCGTTTCGTTCGCACCGCCGTCGTAAAATTGAATTCCCACGGTACGCAATTCGCCCGAAAGCGTTCGTCGTTTTGCAACCGAGACGCAGGCACCGGTCTAAAATCGTTAATGATTTTCTTCCCGCGCGCCGTAGCTGCTCGAGGAATTCGGCTGGAGAAGAGGCGGACACTGGAACTGCCCAGCGACAGGGGATTCGCACAGTTGGGTAGTTTCTATCTGGTGTCCTTCCAGGGCACATCTCCGTGGAGGCGAGCCCACGAGAGCAACAACCTTGTTTCACTGGGGGGGCTAAAGCGATTTGACGAGATCCCATGCGACGCGCCGGCGTACACATACTGCTTCGCCCTTATCCGCTCCTTCATTATTTACTTATTCTTCGTGGTAGACCCGGCTCTGCCTCGAGCACCCCCTTGTCTCTGACCTCGTACTTTAAATATTTGCAATCGATGCCGACGAACCACGAGTCGTTGACTCCTTTGTCCCATCCTCTGTTCTCGTTCTCTTTATTCCATCGTGCTTCGTTTGTTTCTCATTTCCCTCTCTTCCGCTCTCGACCTCCCCGTCGCCGTAAATTCTCTGCTTTTCTAAGCACATTACAATGTCCTTTTTCCCATTCCTCCTTTGGAATTCCCTGAAATTCATCGCCCTGGAATTCCAACTGGACGCGAGACAGGAAAGCGTACCGCGACCCAGCATCCCAACCGTCGAGCGTATCAAGTTTGCAGGCGTGTTCCTCGCGAAACGGGGTTCCCGTCCGCGTCTCGACGCCCCTTGGTAGGTGTCGTCGATTCACCCCGGCAAGTGGGTCGCTCGCTTTTTCTCGGGCTCCAGTCTGTTAAGCGCGGCGAAAATTCGCCACCCTGTTCAGCAGTGAGTTTCCGTTCTTCGATTTTCCAGGTCCAGTGGGAGCTACAGCGAAAGTGGTGCGCGCGATGATTCGATGCACGGGGAAATGCTGCTGCGGATGCTCGCTTGAAAGATTTCTATCGACGCTCAAGAAATATGTACACGAATTCGTGGGATCGCAGGGTCTCGGAGACTATGAATATTCATGAAGTTTCATGGAATTTTTCTCATCATAATTAACGTCATATCTATTCATATCTCTTTTCCATATCTTCGTTGCGCCCTTCCAGACCCCGTCCGCCTAAAAAGAAATCCATGTAACAAGGAAACTTACGTACCGCATTGAGAAACTTGCGCAAAAGTGGTAGTACATGCAGAAACAGTTAAGATAGCAATCTTTTCATGCGCGGAGAACGCGGAGCATTAAAAAGCCCGTACAATTTTCCATTCCAACTCGTGAAGTATCGTTTACCGTTCCACTTATCTTTAATTTCCACGGGCATTATGGTGGGAATACCCGCGCTCGCTTCGTAATTGCGCAGCGACGAAACACTTTCGTTGTGGAATAATCCGCGGCTAGGATCGCCTATATCAGACCTATGCGACAGGGCTAAGGGAGTGGGAGGACGGCTGAACCACGATGAAAATCGTGGCGCCGTTTAAGCCGGATATTGTTCCAAGTAATTCCAACGACGTTGAAATTTATGCGCGCCGCGCCCGTCAGCCAGCAAGATGCAGTGAGCATCTCGCGACGAGCGAGGCTGCGTTCAGGGCGTAGCCAATCTAAATTAAACGCGGCGATATCGAGCACGGTGTCACTGTAATAAGTATCGATTAAACGAAGGGAGTCTAGACGCCGTGAGCCACGTAAGACGCCTCGAATTTCGCGAATTCAATAAGGGCACATCTTTGGCCAACAATTTCACCGAGTTTCCCCAGTTGGCGGCTTCTTGGAGTAAATAAATATGAAAGGGATGGTTTTTCATCGGTTTCAGAACTTTCTTATTAAATATCACGAAACTACAGAAGTTCTGCGAGTTTGCTCAGAAAGTTTGAAAGAACTGCTTTTGTATTCTAATCTTTGGCTTTGGTATTGATGGATGGTTGTAAGATAACGTTGAAGGGAAAGATTGAAGAACTTTCTCCACGTTGAACTCGCGAAGGGATGGAGGTTACGTACATACCAGCGGAGTGAATTTCTTAATGTACCCGACATAGAAGAGTACACGTTAGAAATAAATGGCACGTTGGGTGTCTCGTGGCGGAGATGCTCCAATTTCCTTCCGCCTATCACTGCCTTCCTATGTCACTTTATCCACGCTTCCGCAATATGATGCTACGAGGAGGTGCGTGCCAGCTTAAACTAGTCATCGACCTGAACAGTTCTTCACTGTCACAGCTTGCTGAAAAATAATGTAAACGAGATGCTTGGAACTTCGGGTGAAAAAGCTACCCGATATTTGCGAAAGAAACGAAACTTAGGGTTCTCTTCTACCCTCGCTCGCTCCATCATAAATCTCCCACCCAAACGATCTCAACCCTGGATCTAGGTTCCCACCATTTGCCACTCCCCCATCATCGATAGTTCCCCGCCATAAGCTTGCGGGTACTTCGAATTTCGATACAAACTCCGATAGCTCTTCCAAGTCAAACGACGCAACGTTAATATTATAGTATAATAATATTGGTCGTGAAAGCGAGAGGACTTGTATCGAAGAACGCCGTGGTGCTTGAGCACTGCGATAGTGAAATTATATTCGTTTTCGTTGAAGCTCACCGATACGCTAACGGGGAATTTAGGAGTCAAAAGGTGAACATATCGAAGAAACCCTCCTCGCGTCTGGTTCGAAATTATTTCTCGTCTCCTACCGAGTTACATACGATAAAAGAATTGTTAGAATACCTGTCAACTTATTCCAATTCAAAATTTCTACTACATTGATGAGTCACATTCATCGAACTCGATTGCACGTTCGCATACTACCTCGTCCAATCATACCAGCATTATTTTTCTTCGACTCGCCGCGCAGGGAACACGAATGGAATGTTGATGCAATTTTTATTGAATCCCTCGACGCAATTTCATTGCAAATCCCCGCTGGTCCTTTAATTCCCAGGTCCCTGTAGCGCGATGTTCATTGTTACTTTCATTTCATTTGGCCCTTTCAATCTTCCCTATTCATCCACGGCCACTTCCCTACATTCTACACGAACAAAAGCGGGATCGAAACAAACTAACGGAATTTAATTTTTCATTTTCAACGTGGACAGGTTAGAAAATCGCCGGACAGCTTCGCGAGCAATCCCGCAGCTGGGATCCGCGCGCGTTTTCCGGCTGATCTCACCGTGGTCCCCGAAATACAATACTCCATCGTGGGTATTGTCGTTATTAAACGACCACAGCTCGTACCAGCGAGTCATTCAACAAAAGGGCTGACGTTCTATCCGCGGCGTCCCTTTCTGTCTCGATTTTTCCAAGCTTTATTCGCCGCCGATGCTCCCTCGTCTCCCCCGTAACGCGTTCCCCGCCGCTGGTGTTTTCCCGTTGTTTTCTCTGTAGACAATAGGGTACCAGGGTATCCCCAGAGATCAAAGGGACTCGGCACATGGTGCACGGAGCAAGTGTGTTCGTGGACGCGCGCATGCCTCCTACGCAGATTGCATTGTCCTCTCTCGTTCCTCTGTAGTTTTCCCTTTACCCACTCCGTTCGCTGGTATGCCTATCGTTCTCCTACAGACCACCTGTCTCCGGCCACTTTCTCCGCTCTCCCCTTGTTTATTCGACCATTTCGTTCGCTACTTGTTCCTTTCTCCCTCGCTGTAATCGCCCGCCACCGCCCTTTCCTCTCGTCAATCGCGTTTCACGAGCACACGTTCGCGTTGCCCCTCCAACGATTACATCTGAAATGGGGGCGAGCGAGGCTGCCGGTATCGGAGTTCGTTTCGCCGAAGTACCCTGTAAGTCGGGGCTACTCGTACGCAGGGTGTTTCGGTGCCACGTTCCAACGGTGGCTGGCGTTGTTACAGGGCGCAGGCTCCCGGTAACGAAGTAACTTGCAAGAGTGGCCGATCGTTTAGAATCTAGTTAGATGGCGAGAGTTATTCCGAGGGGGTTTGAGTCTGCGAACTAATCGTGAGTCAGAGTTTGGGGGGGGGTTGAAGTGGAGATAAACTTGATTGCACTCCAAATTATATTTATGGATACAGAAGTAAAAGTAGATCCTTCGAATTGAGGTATTCGGAAGACAATCAACAGGTATAGATAACAGAAATGTATCGATATAGAATACAGGGCAACGGGACAAGTATTCGTGTCATAAGGGGACCAGATGTCGCTATACTCCAGTTTAAGCGAACGATATGAGAAGTCCGATTGAATGGACCGTCCCGAGATTACAATGCCCCATTGACAGCAACGTTTCTTTCATCTACACAACTCCTGATACGAAGGTTTATTCATCCCTCCTCAATGATCTTACATACATCGGCTTCTCCTGCAAGTTTCTTCAGAATCTCCGCCATTACACCGTACCGAAGTACATTTATCACTGCTCTTAAGAAACCCGTAGATAAAGCTCTTTGAAAATATGTCCCCATAATGAAAGAATCTCACCTAGCAAACCTTTCCTTCGACGACCATGCATCCAATACCTACGTTCGATCCACTGTGCCATTCCAGGGGAATTCATTTATAAATTAAAACAGGTCGATCTGTGTTTGCATATCGAAAACATACGACCACCTTTGTTACGCGGTACGTTGGAAGCACCTGGACAAACGGCACCACTCTTTGTTGTCCTCCTCGTGTTACCAACAAAGAGTACGCTCCGTCCGCAAGCGGAACAGATTAAATTAAAGCGAACGAAATTGATTTTCGCGAAGTTCGCGCTGGTTTTTCCATATTCCCCGTAAACCGTGACGGAAATTCCTGCCGGTCCCGGAGCCTTCACGTTCACGTCAACCAGACACGTCGCGCCGCGAACGGCTCGTGTTTTCCCCTTCATTTATCGGGATTCCGTTCCTCCCGCCCACCTCTGGAATCCTGCAGTCGAGCGAACGTTTCGCGATATTCCCGTCCGCGGAGTCAAAAAACGCACGAGTCACTCGTGTTCCCTGTAAACGCTGCAGCTTGATCGTGCGATCGACTCTGCGTGTCAGTGAAATGGACAGAAAATCCAGACGGTCCCAGCTGCGGAAAGCTTTTATACGGGGGGGGGGGGATCCTGCTCGCGCGACATTTGCATAAAAGAAAGTCGCTACGAAGGAAGTTTCGTGACGCTGATTCATGAAGTCGACATTGGTATTAAACGAAGATTAATCTCCGCGGCAAGGGGGGGTGGCAAGAGGCAGAGGGGGAGGTGGAGGCACAGTCACGGAGCAAAAGAAGAAATGTGGATAATCCATTATCAGCTCCACTATCCGAAGTCTGAGCTGTTGGAATCCGAATTCATCTCTTTCCGCGACTGTTGGAAAAAGGCTGAAAAGATTTCAATCTCCCCGCCTTGTCTCTCAAACTTTCTTCTTTTGCACGGCACTCTGGCACTTTTCGGGTAATAACGATCGCGGGATTCGAGAAGAAACTACTTGGACGCTGTACCACAACTGCTAATAATGGCCATTAGACATGTACCACGTTTGAATCAGTTTTCTTACCACTTTCTACTAATTTATCTAGCTAAGAAGTGTTTGTATCGGCGGTGTGAATTCTTAGATTTGTTTCACGAATCCCTGGGTACTCGTACCTATACTTGAGGCTGCGATGTCACACAAGCGCACGAAACATCGTCGCCGAAGCAATTCTCAAAACGGAGATACACAGTGCATTTTTATCGTCCCCACGAGTAGAGGTGGACAGTTCGGAGTGCTTGGAAGATTCGTAGATACGCTTGCGCGCTATACAGCTTTCATTCCACCAGCCGGTACGTCAAATATTCCCATCTGGGATTTACTTGTAAACCAGCAAGTCCCCAGAGGAGAAAGCAGCAAGAAGCAAACAATTACTAGATACGGTTGTCCAACCTTTCTAATTTATAACACCCGTATCGTGTGGAGAAGTACTTTAGTTCCTCGTCTGCGAAGTCAATCTAACAGTCCTCCGCTCTATGAGAACGATCGCTAGAGAGGCGTCGTTCCCTCTCA
Organism: Andrena flavipes; assembly: GCA_963971345.1. Classification (NCBI taxonomy): domain Eukaryota; kingdom Metazoa; phylum Arthropoda; class Insecta; order Hymenoptera; family Andrenidae; genus Andrena; species Andrena flavipes. The sequence goes on from OZ020482.1 coordinate 3,530,228, forward strand.
CGAATATTACCCACGGAAATAAAATCCACGCGGCCACGAATCGCGTTAGCGTCGTTTCCGAACAGATTTCCGCGGGCATAACGAGACAGCTTTCTCGACAGCGCCGGAAACTGAAATCCAATTGTGGCTATCCGCCTGGTCGGTCGATTTTGCGATCATGTGTATGCCTCCTCTTCCGTGGAAAGCGCCAGATGCATCGGACGCGCGGGTCCATCGATAATAAGATTTCCATGCACGCGGCCACTCCGTCCTCTCCTCATCCGATTTCTCCGCGTAGACGTCGATCGATCCTCGGCATCGTTATCCCCGCGGGAATTTAATGGCTGCCGAGTCGACTTGGCGCGATGTCCAGGCGCCTTTCTCACGCCTTCGCGCCCTCAGCGTCGCGGCGTCCTACGGCTTTAATTTATCGCCAGCCGTATCGCACGCACGCCCTAAGAGGAAGGCAGAGGCATCCGGCTGACACGGCTACTTTCCGTCATAGTGGAAGATGGATTAAGCTTGTATCGCGTAACTGGCCATGCTCGCGCATTTTTAGAACGGCTTCGTGTTTTATTCCAGGCACTAGCGCTCGATTCTTCCCACGGGCGTCGCGATATTCCTAACCGTCGAATGGCTCCGGATAATACCGTGAATTATTGAGGCCGAGGATGGATTCGAACTTGGGATATCGGGGATCGTTCGCTCGGATGTTATTTTAACGGGACACGGGCAGAGATGAGGAAGCCTCGCATAATGGCTGCTCTATAGCGAACCTTTACTTCGAACATCGTTGAATTTTTAGTGGAACGGCTCGCGCGTCTGGGGCATGAGATAATTTAGATTTAGAATCGCTCGGTCCTCGTTGAACCAATGTATCGAGTTGGCAGATCCTCGGATCGTTAGACGAGAAGTATCGCGTTAAGTCAGGGGAGTCATTTCAGAACCCTCTGCCACAGAGACAAAGTGCCCCAAAATGACTGGTCTGACCTAAAATTTCCCTCAGACAGTCTAGCCTTAAGTATCCATTCCATAGAGGACGAACGAAGGAAAGGGACACTGGAAAACCCAGCTACTCGGCTTCGCGCGTACGCTTGAGTGACAAGCAGCTATCGATCCCTCCGTCAATATCGCATTAATCCCACGTCCCCGTGGAACGAAATTCGCGTATTCTCTGCCGCCCAGTTTGGCGTTTTCGCTTCGAATCATCCCTCGATCCTCTCGATCGCAAAATGTGAAAGAACGAACAGGTTACCCTCCGCCTTAGAAAACTACACTGGCTATCGAGATTACGTATGACCGTAATCTTCCTAGCGACCGTGATCTAAAGTACACAAGGGAAACCTTGGGTGGTGCCCCGTATCGGACCCACAGTCTTGTCTTCTGCCACCCTTTCCACGATAAATCGCGTGTGTACACACCGGGGTTGCTACACGATACCAGGGAAATCCTCAGCCTTTCTTTGTTCGAAAGAAAGGAAACCACAGTAAGACAACCCCTTTTCCCCGGGGACTGTAACTAGGAGACTGTCGCCCTCCTTGAGCCCTTCCTAGGGAAATTTCACCCCCCACCCCCCCCCCCCCCGGGGGAAGGGCGTAAAATGTGCCCCTTACGTCTCGTGGCGTTTCCGTAGCAAGCAGCCACGTTACGAGAGATATGAACCTTCCACCGCGTAACCAAGATCGAATATGTAAATTGGATTCTTAGATAAGCACTGGAGCCTCTATCTTCTTGGTTAGGAGGGTGGCGCCGAGAGGGATGAACCAAGTCAAAACACAAGAAAGGAGAGACTCGGGAATGGATGTTGTTAGTGCAACTTTTTGAAGCACAGACGAATCCGAGGGAGAGACTCGCGAATATATACGCCGGAGAACGGACAGACCGTCGACAAAGCTACGACATTTTTCAGACATTTCAGTTTACCGTCTCTATTTTGTCTCCGTTGTCCACGTTACATTCGTTCCACTCTCACGATAATAAAACCGCAATCCTTTGACTTTTACGGTTGGACGGGGAACTTCACGAGCGCTCTGATGTAGGTACGTTGTATTTTTTTTCTAGGAAGGATACCAGGGTACTCGATAATGCCACATGATCGTGGCAATTTTGCTCGTTTGTTATAATTTCAGAGGAATTTAATTAATTAGGACTGGAAGAGCGGTCTCGCTTAGAACTTCCATTCAGTCGCGATTTAAACTATCATGGCGGTAATTGCTTAATTGGTTTCATCGGGCCAGAGTCGATAATTGCGGGGACGTCATTGAAATTTTGTCAGCTGTTATTGTACGGCGAAATCCGTGATAGTCAATTTAGCGATAAAATCGGGAGCGTCTCTGCGCGCACCATCTATATTTAATAGTGCGTATTTCGATAAACAGAAATCGATTCGCGTGGAACAATCAGATGACGTTACGCCGGTACGTCCAATGGGAATGCCGATATCTGATTGAAATGCAGAGTGCGACGCGTGCTCGACTGAGCTTTAATAAACAAAAGCTTAGGGTCGAAATTCTTTTGCGACGGATGCTCGTATTTTGCAATTCAGATCTTGGCTGTTGGAAAAGCACTACTTATCGGTAAAATTGTCTGCCATTTGTGCTTTAAATTCTGTAACGTTACATAACGCTGGCACATTAAAGAAAGAATTCTTTAACGCTTCGTGGGAAGTAGAGAAGCTTTTTTTAAATTCTTAAATTCTTATCGTTTACACAGAATTTTTTATGGAATACGGGGACAGATCAATCTGAGTAATGATCTAAAGTAGTAGCGTATAATATTTTAAAATACCCATGTATGTATTTATAATGCATTTAATAGTAATCGCCGTTAAACATCGAACGGCAGTCTTAAAGGAGAGAAATTAGAATTTTCAAGTGGACTTAACGAGCGGTATCTTCTTACTGGGGGGAACTTTGACGGAAAAAAAATTAAAAGTCACCGACAGGAGAGGGGAAAGTAATTTCAATTAAGGAGAAAAGACGTTGAGAGTTAAAGTGACTTTGAAACCGCTCCTTTTGCCAACTTTTCCACTACCAGATATACGTTAATGCGGACGTTCATTTGCAACTGCAATTCTTGGAGTTTCGAACAGCGCGCGAAATAATTACGCACGAGGATATTAACGTTCCCGGCCATTTAATGTCGTTTCACTTGGAAACACGACAGCCGGGATCTGCGTGATAGTTTCATAATGACAAAACTGGCTTTGTCTTTAACAATATAATTAAATTATACGTTGGAACAGTGTGATCACTGTTGCGGTAAGTCCAGTCTGGCGTGCACTCAGGAAGATCGTTTTAATTATTATCCGATCCCTATCAGACTGCAAAACCCCCGGAAACGAAGATGGAGTGCGCGAATCACTTTCACGTGTACATGCAAGTCAGTAGAATTACAGCAGCGTAATCTGTAATTACATTTTGATGTATCAGTCGAACATATTGCGACCCTCCGATCGAGGTTTATTAATTGAATCATATTAACGTGCTGCGTGTATAATAAAATATCATCGCAGAATGAAATTAAATCGAGCCTTCGATTTTCACTCAATTCTGGATTATTATAATTATAATTATCAGTTCTCATCGTTATAGTACCATTTCTGTGCACAACTGGCGACACTTAATCGCATATTAGTCCGATTAGGCTTATCAGGTTCGACTATAACTTGTGGGTGAAACGGTTGCGAAAAATTCACAGGGTGAGAGAAGGAATTTATTGTTGAATCAGTGACGAGTTACAGGCGGGAGAGTTGATGTCAGTGCAACCTTAATTATACTACGCACGTAGCTGGGTTTAGATTAACATCAGCCAAGCGTCGCTCAATTAGCCAGCAAACATTTACCTCGAGCTAGAAACAAATTTCATTGCAGTCTATGTTTGTGGAATCCTTATTAAACTACATTTAATTACCTTCAACTATCCACGAGCTTCTATTACCTCCTCATTACAACTTAACGAATACCTTGCATCGAGACAGCGCTAATTGCCTACCAGAAATTACAAACGACACCCTCGAACTACGTTCCCACTCGAGTTCGTTTTACTACGTTCCCGCTTCCCCGTCTCAAATCAAATTATATTTACTCACGAACAATCGATTAATGCTCCCGGCTCCAGCCACGTCCACTGTCCTCAAGCGCGACAGTGCGTCTACATCTATTACCTTAAGATGAATGATGCCACAGAGGCGGCGTTCCTGCGTTGCTGGGAAAAAAAGTGCAATTTCGTTCGAGGAGCTCATCGATCTTCTTTCGCTGTCTCTTCCTTGCTCCCTTCTCGATGGATGCGCGTCTCGAGCTAAGAAATTGCATCCACAACACCGTCGCGCTATTAACCAACCCAACACACAGGTCTCTCACGAATCATCACCATCGAACTAAGAGACTTTTAATCGCTAAACTCTCTTCTCCAATCTCACCAATTACCTCCAATTTATATGTACCTACTCAACACCCACGCCTCAGTCTCTGAATCGAGATACTCTTCCTAGTCCAGAACTCTGTGAAACCTCCCTCATCGCTAAGTCAATGAAACTTCCTCGCAATCATGCCTCTCGTACCGTTCACCAGACGATCCCCGCACACTGTTGGATCCAGTCATACGGCCAGCCACGTACCCTCGCGTGCCCCAAAGTGATCGATAGTGTCGAAGTTCTCGCCGAGAGTTCACGAAGGTCCGTCGAAGGTCGCGTATGAATTCGCTGCCCCTTGTTCGAGGATGAATGTCGGACCGACGCCCCCCCGAGTCGTATATAGCGGCGACGGGTGAAAATACAGAAGCTGTGGAACGTATACGGAAGCAGCGATCGATACATCTGTCACCTTTATGCATTATTCAATCGGCCAGGCGGTTGTCGATAATTGGCGCGGCGTTTACTCGAACATCCCGGTTCCAGCCTCGGTACGTTCGATTCTGGTAATTAAGAGTGGCTACCTCCGGGCAAGCTTCTTCTGTACCTTGTTCCCCCCAACCGGGTGTACGTGGATCGGATCCAGGACCGGGTAATCCGGTCACGCGTGGTTCTCGCGGCTACGTGGCCGCACTCGTAATTCCCGATTCAAGCGGTCGCCTCGAAAAGCCTCGGCGATGAAGAGGACTCGCGATGACAAACAGAGCAATCCCCCTCGGCCGCGGACACGTGTATCTGTCAGTGCTGCGAGCACCATTTTCAGGAGCTGTCGCGCGTCGGGGAGAGAGGGGAAGGGTGATCAGAGGGGATTTACATCGTAAAGATCGAAGACAAAGAGAATAAATAAACGGGGATCTGACTGCACTCTCTAGTTCTTTGAAATTCGATAAATGTTAGGGTGCACGGAGTTAGGTGGCATCAGTTTGGTATTGTTTCTGATAGGGGTTTGTGGGGCGGTGAAATGATTTGCCTAACCCAGATCCTACTTCACGTCACTTTATATAAACGGAATAAATTGAAAGGTGTACTTGTTGTTAGTTGTTTTGAAAGTACGACGTGGAACGTGCCCCGTTTTCTTTTATCCGCTTTATTTTATACATTATTTTTTGGGAAGTACATAGATCGCAATTCATATTTGCTTTAAAACTACTCTCTTTTCAAATAACCTATCCGAAAGTCTATTTGATTTTGGCATATTGGTCATAGTTGCTAAAGAAAATATTTGCTCTAGTGGAGCCGACGAGAGTAAGGGTGTGTTGTATTTAATAGATATACATTTTATTGCTGTATACGCATCCAGGCTTTTTAATTCAGCGTTTGGATTTCGAAAGTATTGTGCTATCAGATGTTCTGATGCAGTCATTTCAGGATCATTTTGTACTTTGCTTACAACATTAAAATCCAAGATATAATAAATAATAATTAAAATTATATTTGCAAATAACAATTAATTTTATAAGTTTATACAATAAATAATTATTTTTACTTTTCATTTAAACATCCAAATAACAAATATATATTTATTCAAATAATCATTTAAATATTGTCCAACTTTGATCTGTTGTTAAACGCAGATACGCGCAAAGTCGCGGAGGATTATTTCTTTACGGAGAACGTCGTGTAATTTCTATGATAATGCCACAGTTTTGGCACAGGCTGCCGCTTTGCGCCGATTTAAATGCGCTGAGACAATTCGCGGCATACCCGTTTGAAGCAGCAAGTGAAATATTGGAAGAATAATATCAACACAGATATAGAACGCAATTTACACAATTCGTAAAGAATAATGAAGAAAGGGCTTCGAACGCTGTGCGGATATGGAGGAGAATTTATTGCGGGTAGGTGAAATGGAGCGACTCGGGGCACGAGAAAAAAATATGAAGCCGAGGAACGAAGGAATAAAGGAACAAAGGGGAAAGTAATTTATTGGTTCTTGTGAAATAATCTTGGCCAAAGTAGCACGAGGGAAGTAGTGAACGTCCGATCTAAACGAGTGGCGCGAAGCTTCGTTCCTCCCTGTTTCTCATTGTGAAATTAATATTCCCGTATTTCCAGCGTCCACTAATTGAAATTCAACCCCCCAGCGAATCGAGAGTTGCTTGCTTCGCAACGAACAACAACACGGTGATAGATATTCAATTATTAGATCGAATTAAGGAAATAAATGAGAGTACAAAGGAAACCAACGGTGATTTGCATTTTCCAGTCGCCTCCCGCGGAGATATTTGCGCAACGAAGACAATAAGAAAGGAGTTCTAAGCTTAGCTCAAAGTGAACGAGAACTGCTCGGTTCCTACAACTGTTTAAGCCGATTAACCGTCGATAATTGGCTTTGCGTAATTAGCTAACTGTGGACGTGCGCGAGCAGAGCGAAGATACGTCGGGATAAATTAACTTCGACTGCAACCATGTCTCAAATATAAAATAAGGGCTAAAAGTGTTGGCCAATCAGTTTGGCAATACCGAAATAGGTCACTCTTCCTTTTTAGTCTTGTATTCGAAAATAGCTAGTGTCCACACTGTCCACGTAGCTACAACATTGCTCAAACTGGATGTTCAAAATAACACAGAAAATACAGAAAGAGAAACTAGGTCAAATCCTCAATTTCTGAAAATTGTTGGCAGAAGAGGAATCTGTTGATAGGATCGCTAGCAAGGATTTAAACCTCGATTTTTCGTTTGCCACATAGCTTCTTTGATCGATTGACCTATTCGAGCTATCAACGGATTCTCCTTCCCTGCTTCAAGAATTCAAAAAGAAAGAAGTCTCTCCAGTCATCGCGACTTTGCGCTCAAATACTTGGCCATCCAACAAACGATATTGTTCGACGCATATTTTCCTCGAAAGTTTCGTAATACCTGCTTCGATGACCGAATTAAACGCAATTAAAGCGTATCGGTGGCCATACGCATGTTCCGCGAAATTTATTCCATGCTGATTCCCTTAAATTCGGGAATTCGACAGGCTTTCCAGAGTACACCTGTTATATCGGGCAATTCATAAATTTTATTCATATCCGCGTGCACGCTTTTCAAACCGCGACCTTAATGGATGCGGGTGGCGTGCAAAAGTCATAGAGGGCAGAGTACTTCCACCTCTATGTATAATGAATTCATTGTCTCATGGAATATTACGAATAACGGGGCCATGATTGGTCAGCTATCAGAATGTATCGATCCGAGCATTAATTTCGCGATGGATTTGGTTTCTCGCACAGTTCTCTCGTACAATTTTGACTGGAATTCTACAATGACTTTATCTGCGTCGAATGAATTGCGTCGAAATGCTTTCTTTGTTCGTCACACATCTCTTCTCGTTACCACTTGTTAGCCATACGCAATCAATTTTCAATTATCCCCTTATTCGCATTCATTCACACATCTGCCATGTATACCGCAATCAATCATCCATGGGCACACATTAGCGAGTACTTAAAAACCCTGAATACGTTACCTACAGTCTAATCATACGAACGCGCAAGTACTTGCTAACTTCAAAATTGCTATCGAGCGTCGTTTGAAATACCACAGAATGGCTGTCTAGTCGAGAATGTTTCTTGGACACGTACCCGTTCCCGTACCTTTCCTTTCACGGAATCATGGAATTCAATTTATCGCCCCCCGGAGAAACGTGCACGATTCTCTGTCCTCGGTCCAATATCTCGATAACGAGTAACTACATAGAACGCGGTGTTATAAATTGTCCGATTCTTTCGAGAATATTTAAGTACGCTCTTAAAATTCCGCACGGCTGATGACAAATTAACAGCAAACACCCTGGAACCCAACAAGCATGTACACTCCTTTTTGGACAGCATGTGTTATACCCGAGCACGATCGAACCTGCATATTTAATTGTCCGTCCAGGGGCATAATTTTCCAAGAGGACTGCGTCAACTGTCGACGAGGGAAATCGAGCGGGAAAGCGAATCAGTTGTTGGTAGGGTGGTTTCAAGGAGGACGTCGGAAGAGGTGAAAAAAGAGAAGGATGTCACGAGGAGGATAGCGCGGAGCCGTGAAAGATGCGTGGCATTAGAGAGCTGGGTAGCTTCATCATTCCGCTCGTTGCACCCCTAGTGGTGTGCTGGCTTTTCCCGTCACGTTCGTAATAACAGCGTGATTTTTCATCGGTCACCGGATTTCCCGCTACAGAAGAAAGATAAAGAAGCAGCGGCATCGAGCAACGTCCCTCGGGTGGCTCCTCGAACCTAGCAAGAAAACCACCTGGCTTTCGCGCGTAAAATTCCACGCTTCGACTCACTGTTAGGGCGCGCAGAGCTCCTCCGCATTAAACAGCTGCCTCGTAATTACCCTCGAAAGTTTTTAGCGACACCCTTAGCATTTTCGCGAGCGAGCTTCGTGCCGGCGTTAATTTTATTCTGGGCCTCGTGCCTCGACGTCACACGCGAAAGATAATTCAGACGTATCTAATCACGTTCCTCTTTCCGAGGGATTCTTTCCCCGCGTAACTTGATATTTCTTAATGTTCGCGAGGCATTTCCACTTTCCACCCTCTCGACTTACCTCGACTTTGTTCCACCGAAAGGCGAGAAGGATGTGGGGCTTCCTTTCCCAGAGGATTCAGAGTACCTTAAATTGCAATGAAGTAGTCTGCTCTCTGTTCACTTAAAAACGAGATACTAGCTGTTCTACTTTCATAGAATCACTTTGTGCATCGTTTATATGCTTCCTGGATGCATTATCGGAGGATATAGGAGGTAAAGTAACAGATACATAGTCTTCTTCGCTTACCTCCGGTGCTCCCGAGACTCATCTATGGAACCTACGTCACCGATCGCTGATTTTCCCCCGGTCCATCGTAGATCCTTCTTTTCCTTTGCGCAGCTCAAAGCGAGGCTTAAAAGACGCGAGAGCGTAAACCCGGAGGCGGGTCAAAATTTATCCTTCAGGGGACTCGTTTACGTTCCCAGGGTAAAATCCCGCGCCGCGAGCTGACGCAAATGCCTTTTGCCATTGAAATTAACGACCTCACGCGAACTTTCTGCTAAAACTTTTAAACATTGCTCTCCTTCTTCCTCTCGGTGTACAGCGCCGCCCTTTTTGTCCTTTGGCGGGTTGCTGCATTACGCTGCATAAAAGTCGCACTTCCGCCTACAATTTTAGCCGGTGATTTAATCACTCCGAGGTTGTCTGACAGTAAACTGCTCGCTACCAGGCAAAATACTGTTTCGAGGAGATTGATTACGCTTTCCGTTGTAATTCGTTGTCTTGTATACCTTGCTTGGAATAGCGAAGTAGATTGCAAGTGGGAAGATTTTGCTCTGCAAGAGAGTCGAGGGATCCCTCCTACCTGCTGCATTTTTAATTTAGTCTCGACTGTGTGGACCTAGAAGCGAGGAGCGCGTAAATGTTGCTAACAATAGCGTCCGTGGCGATTGCTTAAAACCGCGGCCAGGCTCTTCACAAAAGCGGTAGCATTCCGGAAAGCTTAGAAACTATTACGCTTGGCCCGCGTTACTTTGAAGCAGTTCAAACCGCGGAAAGAAGCCCGGGTCAGTTCGTTAATGCGGGCTTCTGTGGCAAGTATGTGCAAGTTTGCAGGCGTAGATTGCTTTTGAGCATTAAAGGGCTCCCTCGCGTATCTGGGAAGTAGCTTTCTCTGCGTCCTCTGAAGTAGGGAGTTTTAAATGCGCCTGCACTGTAGCATAGCTGATGTTTAATTAAGCAAATCACTCGGACAATGAGAAGTAAGAGACAAACACTGGGTGACCGTTGAATTCATTTGTTACAATGTATTTCAAAGCTTCCGTCCCTTGATTACAATTTTACAATTGTCTTTAAGAATAGTTGCAGGACGAATGTTCGAATGAAAATGTCAATTTTTTGGTGTAGATAGTGTACAGTGAACGGAATGGATGAAGTTACGATGGTTCCTTTTCTCATTTCTCCATCGACTGGCAAACTCCGGCTGGGGTTGTTCTCATCCACCGTTTCGATCAATCAAGCTGGCGTGAAAGGGGAGGTCTTCCACCCGCGTGTCACGCTTTCGGTTACAGAGTGCCCGGGAACGCGTTCTCAGTTAAAAATTGTTTCCAATTTACGAAGTGAAAGCAAACGTTTGCCACAGTTGGAAAACTGAAGGCAGCTTGCAAGTTTGCGTCGGGTGGCGCGCAATTTCTGCTTGGAAATTGAGCGTTTACTCCGATATCGGGTTCCATAAAAGCGGCCAACACTTTCTCGTGGCAGAGTGACGACTTTCCCTTTGCTCTACGGTACAATATCGAAGAAGAAGCTGAGCGTGAATAATAAATTTGTAAGGCGATAAGAAAGTTTCCCCAGCGATTGGCCTATCGATATATTAAATCAGATAGAAGGTGGTGGAACATTTTTCAATTTATTTTAATGAAGATATAGCGCGTTGGCACACTTCTTGAACTTCGTCGAAGAATGTAAGTCACGTCTACTTAAGTACTTCATTGTGCTAGCTTCGGAGCTTGAAATTAACGGAGATAGTAAATCATTGAAGGGACGGTTGCGGGAATTCGTATTTTTAACTGGTAATTTTAATCGTAAATCGATAGGTTCGTGTTTAACGTCGTTGAGTGTAATTTATTCATAATCGATACGTCCCAATGTAATAATGATTCCAGTACGGTGGTGCCTGAACCATAATGTTGTATTTATACACTTTGAACTACTTTCATGGAAGGTAACACGTGTATACGTCGCTCGGAAAGATTTAACTTTCGGCATGTCAATCAGAAAAGTTTTTAAGACGAGCGTTTGAACGTGTCTATGACCTAATACCTATTTATGTCGGTTGCCAGCCATTTGATAATTTATTAATGCACGTAGGAACTAAGTAAGTTTACTGTCATGCGACGTAGAAGAGGTGTAATTGTGAACCAGGGTTGTAATGCGAACCAGGTGCTTATTTCTCTGGTAAGTGGTACGATATGTTGGAAACTGAAGTAAACACAGTGTTCTCTAACACCACCGAGCGAAACTGGTGTGGTTGACATGATTTTAGCTAAAAAGTGAAAATATCTGTCTCTGTTCGTGTATAAAGTTATTCGTGATAAGATTAATTATTTTGTTCCTCATATTGTCTCAGCTCTGTAGCATTTCTATCTGTTATTCAAGCAATTATTACATTTTTGATACGTGTTTTCCTCGAAAAGAAAAGAGTGGTTTATATTCACACCTTCTCCCCTTCACTTTAAAATGGACACAGAAAAAGTAACACATAGTGTCTATAAGCTCGAGATCAATACATAGCTAAGCTTCACTTTGTTCAGGGAAGCATTATATTCTCAATAACTGTTTTCACACAACAGTCTACTTAGTGTCATGTCAATCCTTCACAGAGCGCATTCAACAGTGTAATAACATAAACGAATTATCCCTTTGCCATATCACATTCGAACAGAACGGACTTTTCAACGAGTTTTCTTTCTCTCTTGAATCGTTTATTCATAATACCAACAGAGACCCATTATACTCGCGTTACGTTCAATCTCGCGCCTCTGGATTAATAGATCGGCCATCGTGCCTTTAGTATATCCCCGAGGCGAGCTCGTGAAAAGATACGGAATTATGAAAATACCTCGTCCGCCTATTATCGGAGGGCCGAGAAACTTCCGCAGAGTTGGTTGCGTTCGAAGGAAGCCCAGCGGGGCCGTTTATCGCGAGGCTTTGCCGAGGAACAAAGAGTCGGGGACCCTTTTCTTCGAAACATTCGAGGCCACGGGGGCAGCTTAATGGATCTCGCCATGTCGATAAGAAAAAGAGAATTCCGTAATTATATTCCGCGGCGATCGATCTTTCTTCCCTCTAGTTTTTTTTTTCTTCATTTTCCTACCATCCACGAAACAATCGAGGAGGGTTGCGATCCAACGATGCGGAGGCTGGTCTTTATTATTCTTCGTTGTCCCTGTGTTACACCATCCTCCATCGTTATATATCTCGCCACTGGTGTAAATTGCTGGACTTTAACTTGCAAACTATCGCGATCGATTATTCCCGGCGCAACTAATACCCGCGCAGCAGCTGTCGAATCTCGTGGACGTTCCGCCGGTGGAACGTGATTTCGCCGTGATTTCAAACGATGGCACAATTACTTTGAACAGAGCAGCTTTGTTTCGCGAACGCAATCGTTTTTGCGCGGAATAATGTCAAGCACGATGCGCGGGGATACGATTAATATTTATTTGGCGAACTTTATCGTTTCGCGCGGCACCTTTGCACGCCGATAAGGACACTCGTTATTAGCCCGTTTCATATTGACCGTGCTGGAATTTATTCCCATGGACCCGGTAATTCCGTATCATATTGCTAGATTTATCAAGCGGTAAACCGACCCAACGACAACTAAACGTTCGGTGGTTAATATTTGCGTTTGCAAATTAATATCTCGAATTGGCGATCGAGTTTATTTCGAGTGTAGTAGAGTTTAAATGCAGTACAAGTTAAATGCCCCCCTCGGTAAATGAGAATTGTGCGTGTACCGTGGCTCAGGAATTTCCGATTTCGGTTGCAAATTCCTGCTAAGCTCGCCGTCACCCTGTCGGCTTCAATATTCTGTACTGTTCATCACTGTCCTTACGCCTTCTCCGTAATTGCAGCGCAATTAAGAAACGATCGTGAAAGAAATTTGCTTTTGAAAAAAAAATGAAGAAGAACGAGTATTTTCGGCTACATACGAAAGAACAAGGAAACTGCATTTAACAGTGGAACAATTGCGCGCCAGGATAAGGCACATCGATCCCGGTCTTTTATTATCATTCGAACCGGCGTATTCTATTTCACGCGTCAGGTGTCAAATAAACGCTGGGAAATAGATTTCCGTGGACTTATTCATATTCCCGCTGTTTCCCGGCGAGAGCCAGTACCTCGAGCTCGTCACGGAATTGGAATTCCGGTCGACTATCGCGTTCTGTACGTGCTAACGGCGAGCAAAGCGAATGCATCGCTAACTGCATCCTGTGTCTTCTCTTCTCGCGTCATCGTATCCATTACAGCTCATCGACATCCTACATTTACATCTATCTCATGCGCGTCGATCAAACTCAGGATCACTGGAAACTTGGATCCTACAATGTCGAGCCCAAAACTTCGGTATATCGAGCCGTAAACTCTGAGTAGCTTTGAGCCTCTAACAAGGAAACTGGAACGCGGCACACTAAGTCATCCAACTGCTGACATAAACAACTAAATTGGGACTACGTTCCATTAAGACTCGCGCCGAAGGTCAGTGATCCCAATTTCATTAACGGAGGAAGCAGGGCGATATCAGAGTCTCCCCAAGTATAGAGTCCTTGGGGGTTGGAATCTGATTTCGAAGACTTCGAGCGGTGCCTCCATCGGACAACAGAGTCTCCAGCATCGAGGAGCCGTTGTTTTTCGAGGATTCTCGTCCGCCGAGGCAATAGAGTGTAGCATACCGCGGACGACCATAAATTCCACGACTTCTGGGCGCGACTGCAATCGTGCAGAGCCGCGCGCGAAAACGGCGCAGCCGCTATTAGGTTTACGAGGGTCGGAATGCCCGTGGGGAATGCGCTGGCGTGCACCACGTATCGTTCCATCTCGCCACAGATATAGCTGCACGTGTGCCGTTGATGGTACACTTGCACGGGTCGCGGGACACTTGACCCAGCAGGCATTCGCCACCCTGCGCGACGAGACACCCCCTGCTATCGATGCCTCCGAGCTCCACCGGGAAGACCTTGCCCCATCGATGAAATATTATTGCCGCAGAACTAGCTTCAGACGTTCTACAAGTGTTCGTTCGCGCGGGTCGTAGACGCGAGCGTGCAATGGAAAGAGAAGGCAGAATCGAAGTGGAAGGTAAAGAAGCGCATAGAATAGCAATTAATTTCATTCGAGAACATCGCCGCTGTACTCGAGTCACGAATCAATTTCCACTTCTACCTGGCAGAATCAGTGTCTCTGTGCTGGAGCATCCCATCGTTGTTATTAGTACCGAAGGCTCAAAATTCCTTCGCCCCGTGGTCAAGTGGCATCCGCCAGAAGATTCATTTGCCGAGCATACGATGCAGCAAGGCGCAGGCGTCGAAGGGAACGAAGCAGGAAGCATGATCCTTGAGAGCGCTGGTCGACCACAACGTCTCCCTGCACCGTAGACCGCATTAATTTGAATTGTGCAGCAGCTTGGCCTTATTCGCGTGCACGCGCTGGACCGTTGGATTCAGTCCCAGGAAAACTTTCCGCATCGACTGCGCGGATGTCCTGGAGCGAGTTTCTGGAAGTTCCAGGCTCCTGTAAAGCGTGGAACTAGCTGGGCGGGACAGGATGAATAAGGTAAACGAGACAAACGAAACAGGATAGGATGCCAAGGATGACCAAGAGCGTGTCTAGGAGCAAGATTAACACTTCTGTGATTAAGGGACGAGGACTAGATAGCAGCGCTGAGAGTTTGGACAAAAGACGCGAGGAACAACGCGTAGGTACTGGACGGAGGATGGTTGAAAAGGATAAGAAATCGATCTCCCTGGAAGGAGGGCGAGCAAGGAGGGCAGGAATCAAACGGTAGCGTTCGAACGACGGGCAAAGAGGATAAGAAACGGGTTGCAGGGGTCAAAGGGCTCTGGAGAATGGTAGGGAAGGGGTAGCAGTGGCCAGACGAGGGGAAGATAGAATACAAGTGGACGAAGGGGGATGAAAAGTGAAGGATAGGGGAGCTGCAGGGGGTTATTTCGATGGCTGGCCATTTCGAGACACGGGGGACACTATAATGGACCGAGGCTAGGCACGAGAGCATGATCTATCCACATCGGAGCACGTATCCGTCGAACGATATCGATCGAGTCTGAAGCGAACTAGACCAGAAATGGCGTGGTCTGTGCCTCTTCACCGCGGCGTTCCGCCATCCGACGATACAGAAATAATGCGAGGATATCCGCCCCTGCCGCGACAGAATTCGATATAACCGTCAGAGAAACATTCTTCCGGCAGAGGCTGCAGGGAGGCTGACACGTCCAGGATGCTGGATACCGTGACGCACGGATCTCTCGTTCGTCCCCCGAATTGGCGAGTTCCTTTACACTGTCGCGGGATGATAGTAATGGTTACCGAGAAGGATATTTCTGGCATGTTATTCGAAGTGCAGTAGTGCGAGTAAATAATTACATCGACCACGTGAATTCCACCATTACACGTTGCACAGAGATATTCGCCAGGAACGTGTAATTAATGTCAAAAGGGATCGCTTAAATACCGAGTGCTTGATCCCAGAGGCTCCTGAAGATGAAAAATGAGGTGATATTCAAAGTGGCCTGGAGTCGGCGCGAAACGAAGGTGATCAGGAAAATGGAAGGATAAAAATTTAAGCGCCACGGGCGCTTAATATTCCCTGAATAATTACCCATCAGCGGGGGCAGCGAATTTTCCCGCGAATAAAATCTCGCGCGAGCATTCAATAATTGAATAAGGCAGAAGAGACTCCCGCCGTCGTTCGAGGTGAAATAACGTCTCTGCCACTGAAATAGCCGTTGTCACATTTCCCAGCAGACGAACCCCCGCCACCGAGTAATTCTTCCTTAACCGTTTTCCGGCGAGGAATAAATCACCAAGCGGCACGTGAAACGGACAGTCATTTAGAGCGAATAAAATTTATTTCGGTAGGAGGAGTCTGGAGGAAAAACAAGGTTCGGTAACAGCTGGGCCGATATATTTAAGGCGACATGTTCGTTTCAGCTCCCCCAGTAGTTCGCTTCATCCCTCCTAGTAATAATCGCATTATTCCGCCATATTTCTCAATCCGGTGGAGACGGAGAAACTCTTGACTGCTGAATCAAATATTCAAATTTCATCGTGTAGCCGTTTCCTTCGGACAAAATTCCCCCTGTACTACTAGCCTGATCCAGTATTCGAACAACGCAAAGAATTTTTTACTTCTAGCGTATAAAAAAATGATATCTAGATCTTCCATACTCGAGTAAAGGTCATGAAACATCCGAATACAAACTCGCTAGTCACAACATCCATCGAACACTGTTCCCAGCGCGAAGTAGTCGCGGTTCCGGCACAATAAGGGCGTCGTGTCAAGCTCTCTAACCCGTATAAGGTTGTCGTCGGCGAAGTGGGTTCGCAGCCTCGGCTGTGCCGAGATTATTTTACATCGGGCCTTGGAGGGGCCTCGACGCGACTCGATCTCCCTCGCGTGAGAACGCTCCACGCGCCTAGAAAAAAGGTGAAAACTTTCACTGCGTTCGTCGAGGAGGGAGACAGTGGGATCGATAGAGCACCCTCGATAAATTCATTCCAAGTCGCCGGGGCGAATTTATTCGCGTGTAACGCGGCCCAATCGAACCGCCTAATGTCTTTTTAATGCTCGGCTGCATTAGACGCTCGACATTTGGATAGCTCTGTCGCTTATTCGATACGATGACACCTTTCTTCGAGTGTCCGCCGCCTCAATGGAATGACGCCTCGTGTCTTCGCTTTAAAAGAGCACGGAGCGTGGATTGGTTCGAAGAAATGTGGCCAGAAGATCCCGTAGATTCTTTTTAAGTAGCTACCACGGAACTTCCTTCCTCGGATAAAAAGCCTGAACGGCAAACCGTGGCGAGATACGAAGGTTACCTCAACGGAGTATTAAAAACTCTTTACACTTGGGCGGTAATGAAGTTATATGAAACCGATCGCCTAGGTTAAAATTTAAACGTTATTAAATTCTGTTTGCCGGAGCGTAATAATTTGCAAAAGCAAAATCTCCGCGATATGTTGCGCGCATTCAGCTCGGCGTTCTGAGCTGTTGGAAAGAGCCGCGAGTTCCTCTAATTAGTTGTTCAGCTGTTATGGCTATCATAACGCTTGCGGGCTTTCGCTTTTAACGAAATCTTTAGCAGCCTGGCGCGCTTTGAACGAAGGGGGAGTTCCAGTTAGAAGAGCGTTTATATCCTTAACAGAATTCTGAATAGAAGCGTTAAGTGTTTCACCGAGGTCAGGGATCGCAGTGGACTAGTTTCAGGCATATATGCACTGGAGAAAAGTTGGACCACTGAGGCTGCTGGGGAACTTAATCAATTTTCGATGAAATCTCTTCGCACGCGAGGGGAAGATGCTCCAAATAAGAAATCACCGTAAACGTAATATTACCTGAAATTTTAAAATCTGATCAAACAAGGACTACCTGCAAGATTTTCTGTCCTTTTTCCTGTCTCTTCGCAGAAAACATAATTTACAAGTGTGCTGCATGATGTTGGGATAGATTGAAAGAAGGTAAACACCTGAATAACCAGTAACCGCTACTTACAAGCAGCTGATCTACTATTCACGCGTTCCGTATGCGCAGCCCGTTCGCCTGAACTGCTCCTTTCACCTAACAGACGTGCACGGCTTGTGCATTGAGTGATAACGGCCCTGTTGTGCCCAGGCCGCACCTGAACGATGCATCCTGAACAATTACCCGGGGAAATCCACCCCGCAGTGACCCGTGTAACTGCCTCAAATTGGCAAATGTCGGTCAATTCGAGACCTCGTCGTTACTGTCCGTCCTGCGTGAATCATTGGGAAACAATAAAAACTAATGAATCGCAATTCTCCATTGCAGCAGCGTGATCGTTAGCGCAGTGTCGTTTATTAGCAACTTCGTTAGCGGAATATTCGGTCTACTTAATATTCTAGAGTCCCTTCGCAAACCTTAAGCATTGCAATTCGGACACGTGTCCTTCGGGAACTTCATTCCTGATATTCTTTCGCAACAGAAATACCCAGAAACTTGAAACCAATTTGTTCTATCAACGCGTCGAGTACCAAACACTGTTTTCATCCTCGAATCATAATGATCCGAGCCCAAGTATCATCCCCAATTTGTCCAGCGACCACTTATGAATCTCCCTCGCTTCGTACACTTAAAGCTATCGCGAAACTCATTCAGTAATAGTGGAAGGAGCGCGGAAGGTATTAGGAGCAACGTCGGGCAGAATTGACACATAAAGCAGCCAGCAGGATCCGTGGACAATGGAACGGCAACAATTCGCAGGAGCGTGCAAGAGAAACGGGACGGGCGCGTTGTGTACGCTCCAAGCGGAGCGTTATTCGCAGTTTCTTTGCATCCTCTGTTTCGGAGAAACGTTCGCCCGTTTCTGTTTCCACAGCGGCGGAGAATTACAACGTCAGATTAAGAACGCACGTCAAGATCCCAACGAGGGCCTTCGTTTCACGCCGGTAAGGCGATCGTCGGGATCCTCTGCGCACTCCGTTGCACAGTTTCCAGGGAACATTGTCGCGTTGGTTACAGGCCAGTGCCCGATTCTCTGACGCGTTTCCCTCTTTATATCGATCCCCGCATAATCGTTCGGCGCGGCAGTGTAATTAGAAAAAGGAGAAAAATGAATTTGGCGATTCCCGAGTCCTGATGAATCTCTTACATCGGTTGATTATTTTCTGTCAATGCGCCATAATTAATGGTCCTTTCTATGGGATTGTTCCACTTCGATGGTACTTTCTTTTCTGGGAATATACAGTTGTATCGAAGAGGAGCTCGAGACACTTGACGAGGTTATTATTCCGATGACATTGTTTACTGGTCACTGTAAGCGAATCTTTCCTCTGGAGATCATTTGTAACAGGATGTTTCCGTTCCAAATCAAGAGATCGAATGGGCGAAGCTGCGAGAAGTTACTCCCACCGACAAAAGATCGTACTTCTTTCCGTGGCGAGTGCCTAGTGTTCCACAAAAGGGAAGCTCCTCTTTAATCTAAACCGCCCGGCTGTTTGGGGCTTGCGGCGGAAGGGAAAGAGGAACGATTGAAGGGGCATTTGGAGAAGAAATACTCTCATTTTCGGCGCATTTCGGGAAAGTTTGGGGATGGTGGCCGAAATCTGGTTCTCCTTTGAGCACGCTTCGAGAGGCACGGTTTCGAGGAGTTGCCAGCGACAAAGGAAAAGTTTCTTTCGGTGTTGGATCAATGGGAAAGTTATTTCGAAACACGGCCGCTTTAAACGACATCGATCCTACATTCCGAAATTGAAAAAGTTGTAATCCAATGTTCGACGGGCGGGCGGCTTGTCTCGTCGGAGCAACTTTTGCGTTTATTAGAGAAATTTCTCGCGGCTCGCCGAAGGATCCTATTAATTTCAACTTTCTTCCACTTTTTCTTTGCTCCTGCACCGCCGCTGGAATTTAAATTCTCCCTTTCAGACACTGTACACACCGATATCTGTCTCGATGATTTAATTAAAAAACACGCTAATCATCGTGTTTCACTTGGAACCCAAACTTTTCTTGTATTTTAACAAGTCATCACGTTTGGGAAACAGAAACAGTAATAATGATCTAGATTTCGTAATTACAGTCACTTTTTGTTGTTCAATCTTCGATATTATTATTATTATATTTCTTTATCGCACCATTGCCATCCATTTAATTTTATACCAGCTTCCCGCGAATCTTCGTAAAAATTCTTCTTCGCACCATTACCATCCATTTAATTTTATACCAGCTTCCCGCGAATCTTCGTAAAAATTCTTCTCTCACGGACAATGCTTGAAATTCTTACGACATTCAAAATCCTACACCTGACGATGCACAGAAACTCCTGCACATACATATTTTCCCTTCGTTTAAAGAGCTAGGTGGATGAAAAGGGCAGCGTTCTCCAGATGCTAAAAGCTTCTGGACCGTCAGACGTTCGCTGGCGAGCTTTTACAACGGTCAAAGCGACTCTGTGCAGGAAGAACAGTGAATTGGTGCGCAGGTCAAAGCGTACCTCGAGGTTTGCGGTCATGTGTGCCACTGTATGAACACGTGTGCGCATGCATCTCTGGTATTATACGGAGTAATTTATCCACGCGATCCTCGTTTCGCGGCCTGCCCATTCAAGGGAACCGCAGCCTTCTCGAGGATTTGCCCAAGAATCCCGGCGGAAATTGTCAACGACGACAACGTAGCGGAGCAATAAAGGCGTCACGTTGCCGTCATATTTTACATGTACATGGAATAACGGATAAAAAATTAATGTCACTGTAAAATATTATTCGAAACCTTCTTCATTATTACATGACATGAAAGGAACTTGTGTTATATAAAAGTCAATCGACAGGTGGAGGAAGTCGATGCTCCAATGAATCTGCCGCGTAAAAAATTTAATTAAAAATTCCGCTCCATTTCGCTACTGTTATTACGTAAGCGAATTCAGAGATCGCCTGCTGACAGTTCTGCCGGAGTCATTCAGATTTCAGTGACCCATTGATAGCTTGGTGTTTAAAACTGTGCTGCACACCCTTGTCTGTGGAATGAATGTGAATTCCAACGTCTCGTATCCTTGTCGAGGGAACGGTAACCCCTCAGAAATCTTCGCGGACGATACATCCATTTACCGCATCGGGGTCGGTGGAATGTTTCTTTAGCGGGTGCGTTGCTCGCCGAGGAAAAACAGAATGGAGAAGTAGGTCGGCGAAATTACATGGAAGCGGCCGTGCGTTCGCGCTCGCCGACGCAGCACAAAGCTTTCGTGAGATTCAGATCTGCCTTCTGATTGATCTATTTAACCCGCGGTTAAAAGGGAGGCAGCGTGTCGTGCGGTGGCAGCTTTGATGTTTCCCGTTCGTGAGCTGTTTCGCCGGAGATTTCGGTACGCGGAAAATGTATCCCCGGTACGCGTGCGAGCCACGAACGAGAAACGAGGTCACGTTTCCCCTCCCGACATCGAGGACGCATCGATTCCGTGCATTAATGAAGAAAAAAAAACGCGCGGCTAACAAAAAGGAAAACAGATTCGAGCATGCTGCTCTCGCCACCGCGGACGTTTCCCATCTCGATTGCAGCCCATTTCCCGTGGCGTGCTCCTAATCGCTCGGAAACGCTTGTAAACGCAGCCAGCCATTCGAGCTCTCCGACGAGCAGATGTTTCGAAAGATATGTATGTACTTGGTATCGTACGATTACGTTCGGGAACGTCCGGTAAAGGGGCCGTTTCTTTTTTCTCCCACTAAATTAGAAATGAACACATCATTCCTGCTCTCAGCCGACGAAATCGGCCGTTCAACCCTGAAACCCCATTTGCATCGATGACACGCCAGTGAAAGTCTGGCGACTCGGGGCACGAGCATTGATTGAAACATCGGAATCAATTGTCAAAGGGTAGAGAAGCGACAAATCGATAAGGGTGGCTCGACGCTCGCTTCGTAACCCAGAAATCTCGGTGTCTCTATTTTCGGTGATAGCGGGAAATCGATTTCCGCTGAGGTGTCTGATAAAAAAATCGGGAGTAGTCTTCCCGGGACTCGAAGGTGCAAAAATCGCCGTTGACCTCGTTGCAAACGACTCTATCAATTTTATCGGGACGTTTCGAATGAAGCTCGATTACGCAGCGATTCCGAGATCGATCTTGGTAGAAATGTCTGTGAAAAATAGACAGTAACGACCCTCTGCGATGTAAAAATGTTCAGCGATGTCTGCTATCAGTTTCAGTCGTCCTGGTCTGAAGTATTCCATCTACCTAATAGCTAGAGAGATCAAGAAGTATTTTATTTTATTCAGTTGCTATAAATATTGACTGTAGAATTAAGGGTTGAAAATAGATTCCGTCTCCTGCCATTTGCAAGAAAAACGTCGCTATTAATAATTCCTTAAAATACTCGACCAAGAACCCTTCGTGTTTACGCTGGAAAAATCGCAGGAAAAATGCGATGCACTCGGACTAAGCGTATATTTATAGTGGAGATCGATTCGTTAATCACGCATTTGGTGGAACTAACTGCAGAAACATGGCGGCACGGCACGCTATATGAATGGTTTACTAGATAAAATATTTTAAAGTAGAGTGCGAGTGAAAGTACAGTGGATTTCATTGCAATCCTTCGATAATGGCAAACGCTTTTAGCGACATTAATGGATGCGCGAGAAGCGACGCTACTTATCGGATATTCATGCCGATAGTAAATGCATTCTAGTCGCGATACTCTCTCTACAGGAAAGGACAATTATATCCGATATCGTTAGGGATCGTTCTCCATCGTTGCCATTGCCCTGGATTTCACGGCGGAGCCGTAAAACGAAAGAATCGTAAATTGAATATTCCATACTACTTTGCGCTCGAAGTAGCACGGATGACGAAAAGTAGCATCGTGGAAATTGCACGCAAGGGGACACAATCCACTTTAGCACGTAGAAAAATGGAGCCCCGAGTCGCGTACGCTTTTGAACAGAATTTCATCCATCCAGCAGGCACGCGCAAATCCCTATCTCTTTGTCACTAACGTTTGTACACACCTCCCATGGCTTTTGAGCATGAAACTCAATATTCAGGGAAACGTCAACCGCACACCTTTGCATCTGACCCTCTCAATCATCCTGCTGTGCGTGAAAGTCGCTGTGCTAACACGCTAGCCGCCCTGTGACACGAGCCAGTGGCCCAGCATTTCCAACTACCACTCGGCTGTACTGCAACCCATTCGATGTTACATGTATCGCGAATGGTTTGACAGCCGTTGTTCGCTTAAATGGGAATATTCTAATCAGCACCGCCAAACTTGAAATTACTGCAAATTTTACGGTGCACGGGGATGTTTCGGCGGGAAAGCGGCAGCCAGATTCGGGAGAACTTCTCGCATAATGCGAATCTCATTTCCATAATTCCAATTGGTCTTATGTCCATCTTATTAGGTGTTCAAAGTAATATGCTTCTTTGGGAATTTTCACCGAGGAACACCTAACTTAAAAGCGTATAATTTTGTCAATTTGTTGTACTTCAAGAAAATATAAAAATCAAAAAATCGATTTTTCGAAAATTTTTAGGAGGCTGGAGAGACATTAAGCAGAGTGAAATCTTGAAATTGTGGGATTTTGAAAGATATTACCTGTGACGGGATCTGATTGTTTGGATTTTTATAGATCCTTTGAAATGTGGCTGTGAAAAAATGAATGATGGGTAGATAATATAAAACAGAATGCTGAAGGTAAACTCGCGAATATCCACGGATTTTCGAATGCACAATTGCACATGTCCATCCTTTCACCTGTCAACACGCCTGACTATCATTGGTTACATTTCTCGTAAATATTCCAGATATTCTCGTCGTTTTCTCGTGCCCCAAACAATGTGGATTTCCAGAGAATCGAATTCCACTTTCATCCCCGTCCTTCTCGGAGCACTTCGGCGAACGCTTACCATGAATATTCGCGTGAGCATATGAAATTCCTATAACAAGCAGAAATTTTCCTTCGTCGACGTTTTCAGATATCGAGGGAACCTTTTCTACCATCTTTACGTCATCGGTTCCTACAACTTCCGCAGCAGTTATTATTACAATTTTTAAACTCTTTCTAATACCGAGTCCTTTCGCATAATTCGATGATCCACTTCCGGAGCAGGCTGTATAATCCTGACCATCACCTAGATCAACTTAGTCAACTTTTATAATTACGTAACGCGTGCTCGATCTCATCTTCCCGTATAACCTAAAGTTAATTATGTAAAATATTATGTTCTATTGAATTTTTCAAGGAAAATTCTCCCAACTTCAAAGTTTAATCAAGTTAAGGAACGTAATAAAACATTTTCAAACTATCGTGGCAGGAGCTTGCAGAATTTCAAACGCTGTTACGCTATCCTCAGCTTTTAAGAGTCTCTACGCTCTACAGCCATCCCACTCTGTTCATGGGTTCCACGGCGGACCAAATAGGGTGCAATTTACGGTGACCGTTCACGCAGATTTACTTTACCTAATTAGTTCCACCCACGTATAGTCCACTGTTTTGCCCCGTTTCACAGCCCGTATGGTAATCTTCTTTTGTTCTCGAATTTACCCATTCGAAATCACTGACCACTTGCCGTTTCTCATGCCCTGGCTCCACGGTCCTCTGTTCCAACGAGTCCAAGAATTAGTAACTAGAAATTTCACCCAACCTACCATGGATTTTTGTCTTTACATCCACGATATTTGTCTTCATTTCCTCGATGAAACATGGGGGTGGTTTAAACGACGAGCGTGATAAAGTTTCACTTGCAAGGGTAACTTCGTGAATTAATTACCTTTTTAACAACACTTAAGATCATGATAGTATTCATTATACGCTACAGAAATGCATTATTGCGATAACATTCCAACGATCTCCCCCTATTTCACTTTTAAAGCTACTGCAATGGGGGTTGAAAATTAATTCACTGTTACGCCATGTGGACGCGGATTTAAATTTATTCCCGTTGTTATTAATACTCAGCCTCTGTCTGCCTAATGACCGTGCCGGCCGCTATCGAGGAGCGCATAATTTAATTTCTGTCCGCAATTAGTTGGTTCGCGTAGCAACGTTGCGCATTTCGTGACACGGCAGCGGTCTGGCCGTCGTTCTCGTTAACAGCGCTAATAATTTCGCACGTGCTGGGAACCATAGACAGGGGCGCTTGTTTCCCTCGTTTATTAACCATCAATCACAATTTCCCAATTGTCTCTCCTTTTAAGCTGCTAAGCCTCTTTCTTGTTCTTCGTTCGACGGATTTTAAGATTAACACTCGAGCGGCCTGTTTCGACAAATGCGAGCCCGCTACCCTGTTGGACGACCTCGTTAGAGTTAATTAATAACTGCAGGCGACGGCAGGTTGCACCCCGTCCGCGCACACACGACTAGTCATTCAGAAGCTTGCTGGGCAAGTAGCCACGTGGACGGGTCAGATTCAGTTCGTCGTTCCCATTGATCATGCTCGCTCGTGCATCGTGTATGAGACAATATATTCGGCGCGTTGACGTGATGAGAGCTGTATTCGAATGTAGTACCGGTGCTTCGTCACTCAGTGCATGGTAAAGGTGGTCTTCGTCCTGTTGAATCTGTAGAAGCTCGCTGGAGAACTGCACGACTTCCTGCGCGTTGCTCACGGAGCACTGAGCTTAGCTGAATCATATTTATTGGACCCGGTGCAATTTCACGTACCTTGTTATTGGTGATTGATAAGTAAGTGGCACGTTTTAAGTGGAATATAAGAAGCTATGCTTTCGACGCTTGGTTTAAGAGTTCACAGTTCTCCAGTAGAAATCAATAAAGCCGCGTCGAATTAATAAGTACTGTTAGACTGGTAAATGTTGCTGGCAAATTAATGACAGCAGATGCTATTGACTGGCTCCGAATCGACTCTGTAGAAACCGATCGTGCTGAATTCTCGTGAGATTTGAACATCAATTAGGTACTGACGAGAAAAGAAAGTACCTCTTGCTTTTCATACAGATAGCCTGAATTCAATCGATTCCATCCGAGATATTTTTAAACTTCTCGCTTCACTCTTTCAGAATCTGCCACCATCGCGAATCTTCGCTGAAATCAACGTACCTTACGTGTCTTCGAGCTTTTCATTTATTTATTTTTTTAATTTATTTATTTATATACGGGAAAACTCTTTGGTACATAGTGGCAGAATAAATCTAGTAAATGCGCGACAGAATTAAAAGTTCTACACGATCTATCAACACAGTTGTTCGTGCCAAAAGTAGTAGAATGTTACGCAGCATAAATAGTGGAAAGTTCCTTGGTTCCTAATGGTTACGTTCCATTATTACTGGAGAAATTCCTCCGCAAGTAGGTATGTAATTTATTGCGTATCGCGCATTTCGATCGTATCAGATAGTTTCTGGGAAGCAGAGTCGCGAGCTTGCCATTGAAAGGAGGCCACGGCAGCCCTTTACTGCCCGGAAACGCACACCGCACGAGACCGACCTCGTTATGCTAATTAGCGAAGCTACTTGGCCAAGCGTTACCTTCGACTTCCTGCCGCCCGGTTAGCCGATAACACGGGCCTTGCACAATAGGCTGTCACGTGAACGTTGGCAGAGTTCGTCCCTTGAAAACGCGATGTAGCCTTGAACCCATATCGCGTGACAATCGCGTGAAAACCGTGGCTATTATACTTTTCTCGTATGTACGTGGCTTCTTGAATTCCTTAAGCCACCGAAGTTAAGGCTGAAGCTGCGGTGCGTCTAACGACGAAAGCGAGAGTTTTTTTAAACCCAGTGTGGTTGAATTTCTTGAAAGGAAAAAAAGGGAACGGATGCAGAGAGTCTCGACCGAGTTTCGAAAGTTTACACAGCAATGTTTATTAGAATATTTCTCTGTACTCTGTGCGCGGTACGAATAATCCAAGAACATTTTACTACCCGAACAATCAAATGCTCGACTTACTCGATTGATTAATCGAGCCGAACTTTCACCGAGATAGGACGAACGTGCCATTCTGGCGAACGAAAGACGCCATTTCGAACAAGTAAAACTCCCATCCCGCTTCGAAGCAGGGAGACAGAGGGAAAGAGAGAACTGAAATGGTTTCGCCCGAAGCAGGGATTTTGAAATCCGTAACCCAGGGACGTTTCGTCCTTGCGGATCGCTGGCTCCCTAAAACTTTCTCGACAGTCCGCTGGCTTCTCTTCCCAGCAAAATATTCCGTAATTTTACAGAAGCCTCAATCCCTCGAACTTCCCTCGGATTTATACTTGACGTGAACGAACGTAACTCCCCCTCTCCCCCACCGCTGGTTAAGGGTTTTAAGTGCAGCTGGATTAACAGAGTCGCCTGCCACCCAGCGAATTGCTAACGCGAAACTGTGCCTAGAACCCAGCGGTTGGCCAGGAGGGTTGGCTTTTCCCTCCGTTTGTCGCTCATTTTCAGCGTGCTACGTCTGCAGCCACGCCGGAACAATGTGCACCGTTCGTTTCCCACCCTCCCTGCGTCGCGAGCACCACCCTTCGAGTGTTGAATTTACTTTGTCGTCCACCATTGCTGGGCCAACCCGTGCAAATGCAACGCGAGTTCTGCGTCACGCGAGCCTCGATGCTTCTAATTGCGGCGACAATTGCTGGGTCTCGTTAAGCCAGGAATCGTCCACGATAACGGTGGAATGGTGTTTCAAGTTTGACAGTACTTGCGTTTTCTGTGACGGGAAGCCGACGTCGCGATCGTGTGCCGTAGTTTCATTTATTGTAGATGGCTAGGAAACGGTTCGGTTGATTGCCGTGTTATTTTTAGAAGAATTTAGATATCTCGATTTGTTCTGTAATTTTAACACGAATGGCGAATTCTACTATCGTTGCGCTTCGATACACTTCGTTTCCGCGGAAGTGTGGTTCGATAGGGATAGCGAGCGAATTAGGGTAGCAACTGTCGGGGTGAAGGGGATGCACCAAACAGGGGAGTAGACTAATTTTACCGTTCTTGATTGAGGGCAGACCACTGCCATTTCCTCCTGGCAAAGGAGGCCACGATAGATTCCATTTCCTTTCGAATGAAACGAAGCGGAGATTGACGTATTGGCTAGAATTTAGCTTACAAGGGGACTTCGGCAACTCGAAAATTCCGACTCTTCTGAAACCGCATAGATCTCCGGAACCTCGATGAAAGTATCGTGAAGTATTCCTATCTTTGTATTCCTATTCCTGTATCGTAATTGTTGAGAAAGGGAAGAAAATGTCAAGTCCGAGAAATTTCACGATGTCGTACCATGACTGAAACGTTGACGAATAAATCAGTTACAAATGCACGCCAGTTGGAACTTTGCATGGCAATGGTATGCAACGCACCGCGACCGTCCCGAATCAATTCTTCACGGAGCAGAAAATAGAGAGGAAAAAGATTTCAAGTAACCTTGACAAGAAAGGGCAGGAGAGCAGTCGTTTCGACGAAAGAACGCTTTACACCGCAATTCCGCTTTCACGGCGAACAATCGATCCGTAGGAAATGGGTTCCAAACGATACCATCACTTAAGGCTAATCGCTAAGCGATCTAGATTGATTAAAAGAGTTAACACAATGATTCTCCTATGGTCGGACGACGATCGATCACTACTACCTTCTATTATAATCCTTCCTTCTACCTTCATGAATTCCTAGACACTATATGATATCGAATGTCCAAAGAAACGCCACTTTCTCGTTAAAATAAGAGAGCAGTTATCGATCGAAACAGCGACGTTCCTCCGTGAACGCGAAGATCTGAAATCTGAGAAGAATTTGTCGGAAAATGCGTTTGAACATTTGATACTGAAATATATTCTAAGCTACTGAATCGAGGAATTGCCGGAACGAAGTTGTTCCAAGTGCTCTCGTCGCGGTGGAAAGTGAAACGAGTGGAAGTGGCAGCGATTCCCGGTGCCAAAATGGAAGAATACCCGTTGGACTACTTCCAGACGTCTGTAAACGATTATTTCGAAAAACTATGCGAGATATTATTTACCGAGTTTAACGGTGCAGCGGAACGTGCCGGGAGCCGTCAGCTGCTCCTGAGAACACTGAGAAACGAATTATCGAAAAGTAATAATGACTGTTCCCCTTTCAACGGAGCCTTCGGTGTGCACGAAACGATCCTTTTTTACGATCAGATGCGTCTATCGCGTGAATCTCAAGCACACGTTCGAGGGAATTAGCGTGCAGAGCATGGAAGTTTCTGAATAGTAGCAGGCGTTATTAGGATGTGCGTGATCGCGGTGCCCGAGTGTGGTCATTCATCATTCGCCGTTCCTCTTTAATTCGAAACCCAAAGCCTGGGTAGCGTAAGAATTAATGGGGGAGGGGGGGATGGGGTAAAGTTTTCTGTAGAGTCAGAGAGCCATTTGTCATGTTTCCATGATCCGCGGTGAAACGCAACGGGAACGAAACAATGGCGGGTTCACTTAGCAAGGAGAAAGTAATTAATAATGGAATTTATACTGGTACCCGTTCATTTCCCTTCGACGTATTAATAAAACGAGCTTGTTAAAAAAGATTTACTCAGGGCACAGACGCGATCACGTTCGTTAGACGCGATATTCCGAAATAGAAGGTTGAAATATTTATTCCACTTTTGTTCCGCTGCGCGTAGAAATGGGTCTCGTGAACGCGGCCTGGAGAGTAGTTTGCTCAGCTCTTTCGTGGAATCTATATTCAAATTACGTTCCGCGGAAGGACAACGTCATTATGCTGTGAACGTTATTGATAGCATTTCCCGGGAAGTGTTCCAGCTCCGCGGCCCGGTGGAAAAATCTCGTCTGTAGAATAAAAACCTTCCGCCGGTTGAATTGTGTTTGCGTTAAATTACGGCGGCTAAATGATGATATCGCGAAGGACAGCGAATTTCGTCGAGGCCGATAGAATCTTCTCTCTCGTGGAGAATTTAAATGGCGGGACTACAACACCCGCGTGCACGCGTCGCTCTACTAACCTTTTATTCGATAAATCCATGCAGCGAGCCCTGTTCTTTCCATACTCAACGTTATTTTCCCCGCAGCATATTTTCAATACAATATTCCATTTAAAAATTAATGGTCTTCCGTGGCTAGAAGCCCGGGGTATTTCATCGCGCATTCTTCGCTCGTTTTTAACGAGACATCGTCTGCACATTCACCGAGTATCCTATATTAATCAGCTTGGTCGAACGACCACAGCGAGTATTCGAAGAAACAGGATTCCCCCTCCCGTGACTCCGATCCCGTCGAAGAAAATCCTTGACTCTTTTCCCGCAGGGGGATGTCGACCCTCCTCCAGCCCCTCTATTCACCCCTGGAAGTGTTCACCCATCGATCCATTGATCCAACCCATTTGCATCCTTACGACCGTATTATCGAGTAGCCGCCGACTCGAAATCCGGAAATAAGCGGGCAAAAAAGGCGCAGGAAGCCCGAGCTTTCCGCCCATCTTCTTTTCTTTTCTCTGTGCTTCTCCTTCCCTCCCTCTCGCTGGCGCCCCAGGCCAATAAAACGGACGAGGCCAGAGGGTTGGCAAGGTTCGCGATAAGGGTGGCTGATACGAGAGCCAGGGAAAGTGGAACGTATTTCTGTGCTAATGCAAATCAATTCGCCCCTCGATCTGTGATTGAATGATTGGCGCGTAGTGGACGACCGCGCGATAAATATGCAAACGCCACTGGTCTCCTTCTCTCGTTTCATCCGCGAGGCTCGAGATTCGCGTCCGCGCGGAAAGGGAGGGAAACTGTTATTTTGCCAGAGGGACAGGGGAACTTAATGGTTACGCGTTAGGAATTGGGGCAGCCACGTTTTATTCAGAGTATTCAAATGTGCAGCGTTAACAGATTCAAAACTGCGAGTACACGTTCAAGTTGAATGTTTCGTTTCGCTGGGGTTTCTGTTTGGAACGGCATGTCGCTGCAACACGTTAATAGCTCCGTAGCAGGGGCTATTAACGTGTTGTAGGTGCTCTGACAATGGGAGGTGGTTGTAGATTGTAATTTGAATTCTAACGTCTACGTCAGTAACGGTTCTACAATTATGACGAGTGTTGTCACTTCTCCAGACTCGTGTTTAAAGATATACAGACTGGTGTTTCGATGAATAAAGGAATGACGTTGGTAGGTGTTAATTAAGATGTAGCTACGTTTAAAAAGCATGGGTTGTTTACCGGTGAAATCTGCTTAATCTTGCCAGCAGCAGTCATCCACGATCCATTTTACACTCGCCTCTAGAATTGATGCCTGCGCAAACACTCAGCGGAGCAACCATCTTACTCTCCAGGGTCGCTTGTTTACCACCCCCTAAGAAGCTAAATATAACCTCGGCGCGAGAATCGATCAGCAGGGAGGTCTGAAATCTAAATCGATTCCCCAGCCATCGTACGCCCCGCTCGGTCATAAACATTTCATCCCTCCGTCGTCGTTGTTTGAAAGCTCGCGCATAAACAACAGGACGCACTGCCGCGTCCAAAATGCCACGCTGGGAATCTAGTTCGGCGGGAGTAACGGTGGCGCATCCGAGCGAGTGAAAAACCGGGCGTCGAGGCCGATCGTGTCATTGATAAATGAACGAATCGGACGGAACGAGATCGCCTGGGCGAAGAACCGTCGGCCAGTTTGTAGGGCGGGACGGAGAGGATATCGACGGATGGAGGGTTCCGTGGCGCGTTGCTTATCTCGGGGCGCGATAACCCTGGCCACAGTGGCATCGAAGCCACCCCCAGACAGGCGCCAGGGGGTCAGGTCGGCACGGGCGAAGGGGATGAATGAAAATTTGTAGCCGGCTCGCTGAACCACGCGTGGCGCCCTTCTTTCTCTCCCTCGCGGCCTTCAACTTCCGCGAAAGATTAGGGGGAACGATTCTCGAGGCGATGAATGAAGATGGCGCGGGAAAAGGGCCGTGATTTACGCGGGCCGTGATGGCTGCTGGGAATCAGGAGGAAGGACTAAGAAGGAGACAAAGGGATGCTGCTTAGGGGTGATGTACAGCGCGAAGGGATAAGCAGGCGATAGGTATTGTAAATAATTGGTAGCCAGCGTGTGTAAAAGCAGTGGGAACAGGAATGTCGTAAGATAGATGAATTTGAGAGAGATAGTGTTCTGATTGTCGATTAATACGTTGATTAAGTTGGAGAGAAACTTCAAGTACGTTGATTGGTTTCAAATATAGAAAACCGGACGAAATTTGAATGAAACCTACCCCAGCGGAGGATCGTATTACACAATGGTCTCGATTTATGCTTATTTTATATGGAAATGAATATTAAAACCTTCAACATGAACCGAGGAAACAGACAGGGATTGCAATTGCGTAAAACGAAAAATTGGCTGCTGGGATATGTCCAGGAATTTTCTACCATTGAGGAACGTTCGTGTAAAGCAGAAATTTGGGGGAAAATGAGTCGAGCGGTCAGGGTGCATCGATCCATCGATCGATAGGTGGGAAAGCAGAGGAGGCAGAGGTGGATTGATGAGGATGGTGGGAAAGAGGGAGGAGGACGGGCTGAAGAATTAGAAAAGGATAAAGCACGAGCCTCGTGTAGAAAAAAGACAAATTGCTGAAAGCAGACGGGAAAATACCCTTAGGAAGGGAAGCAGCAGCATTTACGTGCAACAGACAGGGCGAGGTAGAGAAACACGCTCACAGTTTTGGAGGGTTGCCGAATATTGATCCTCGGCGCCAGTTAAAACTGGACCTTAAATCCGGCTGAAGGATCGTGTTTGATGCGCTCTTTGGCGACTGCTCTCGTTTTATTACCGCACTACAGTGTAATTTTACTACCATACGCTCGCCATGGAAACCTAAAGTTATGCGAAAACTATGAATTTATAATGAAAATACAAGGGAAGAAAGAATTGCATGAAAAGACAACGTTCAAAATCTTTACTTAATGTGGCAATTAAAAATTCTCGATGCAATACATCACGTGGAAAACAAAGATTGATATATCTTCATTGTGAACATCCTCTGCGAGACATCGTGCACTTCTTGCAGAGAAGTTCGAGATACAAGCAGAGATAACTGAAACATCAGGTGTATTTAATCAATCGCTAATTCCCGCTGTAATTATACATTCCGATGGGTTTCATCAAAAACCGCGTATCGCCAGTGAAATCCGATTAATTTTTACCGAAACAGCTCGACGGAACACGCGTATTAATTCTGTAAATTATATTAGAGCGAGGGGAATGATTAATAGCCTCTGGCGTGAATTTAGTCGCGTTACTCGTAACGCGACTTAAATTTGTTCGCCATGGGGCACCGGCGCGATAAACATTCGGAGCGATACGTCAACAATAGATAACATTTCGTTATCAATCGGCGGGAATAAAAATGGAAGGGCTAGGGGATTCGGCACAGCTGTCGGATAAATCGACGCTTTGTTTATGAGGATAAAACAACTCAGATGCCATGCTCGCCAGCCATAAAAATAAAGAGAAACAAACAGGAACGAAGGGAGTAAAATGTCGCAGTTTGCGTACGGAATGATGAAAAAAGTTGATACATGCCGCGGGCACGAACATGGTTTAATTGGGACACGTGTAGCTTGAAGCGCATTTGCCTCGTGATTACGTTTTCTGCAAATCGTCCGTCATAATTGCCGTCTTTGCGGTGGCGAGGCACGCACTCGCGCTGACGTAATGCGTCATAATTAACCTAATTACGCCGAGCAGCGTGCACACATGTAGCAGTGGATCTTCAAACAGGAGAGGTGCGAAAAGAAAAGCAGAGGGTTGACTCGCGACTTGTTTGTCATCCCCTTCTCAATGCGCGACAGGTGTACACTTGTATCGCAAACACTCTCCCAAACAATGTATACAAAGAGGCTGAGTTAGGTGTGGAGGGATTCATTGTGGTGGGAGATATATGATCAGAAGACTTAGTGGGTGCAGGGAAATGGAAAATAGAAAAAGTAACAACATATTCAATATGCATAATAATTGAATACTCGATGCACAAGTAATTCTAACAACATTCCTTATATTCCAGTATTCCTTTTCCTACCAAAATCAGATATCTATACCTACAATTTTCAAAATATTACAAGCTTGTGTAACAACGACATTTACACGCGCACCTGCGCAACAATTACTGCGGGTAGTTGGTGTTGGTACGCCAAACGACCACACCCGCCGTGCAAATGTTTGAGCACCGTAAAATTTGCTCGAAATCCAATTAATCCGTTGAATTAACGGAGCTCTGGCCGTGTTTTTCATCAGTTCCCTAAATCCCGACGGATTACGCTTAATTGTACGAATTAACTAGAACCTCGACGAGATTTCATTAACGCGCCAAGTCCCTGCGTCCGTTTCGTCCGTCCGAAAATCGAATTCGTCGCTCCGTCACCATCACGGATTACATACCTCAGGTTCATCTCAAAACTGTTAGCCCGGACGGCGCGCCACTCGCGGATCTACTCTACTGACATAATCACGGCGTGATCCATTCTACCTGCTTGATCACGGATGAGCCCATTCTACTGTCTATCCACAGACGGTTTAATTCTGCTTGTCTGGTCGCTGACAGTCACATTTCATTCGTTCGGCCAGGCAACGACCTGTTTCACTTGTCGGGCCATACACCGACAGGTTACTGCGAACCGAATCGACCGATTACGAAACGTCCACTTCTGTGAACTTCAGACCGTCCTCTTGTTCTTGAATATACAAGTTGTAATTTCTCCGTTTTTATATTACGAAAAGATGTCCATGAAAGGATTTCTTTCGTTTACTCTCGGTGAAGCGCGCCGAGCACTCAAGGACGATTTCTTAATAAATCCCCCTTGTTCGGTAGGGAAGAGTGCATCTGTTACTTAAACTTGAAATTTTCTTGGGAACTGGTACAGAAGTTGTGCTCGCGAAGTGTCCCCAGAGTGGTCTCGCGGTAGAGGTACCGTTCCGGGTTTTACGAAGCAACGGTTCCAAGAGTTAACAGTTGTTTTTAAAAGTTGCGACCCGTCTCGACAATTTCGTTGAATAATCGAGGGGACAGAGAAGCTATTAGTGCACTTCTATTCGAGAGTATCTCTTGATTACGGTAGAAACCACGGTCGCCCGATCTTCCATTTATTTTATTGCTAGGAATATAAAAAGTCGCAGCGACGAGCGTCGGACAAGATCCCAAGGCACCGCGGCAAAGAAACTCCGAGGCATAGAAAATAACTCGCTCGCTGGAAAATCCTGCCCAACTTCCGCCATTAATAACCCCCCATTCAGAGGGAAAGGGAAATACTAAAAAGAAACTAGCGCGCAGAGCGGAAGGTTCGAGTCCATAAACGAAGGGGATCTGAATAGAGAATGGAATGTACCTGTGCAAAGTTCGCCGATACGGGTTTAAATGGAAGCAGCTGACGCCCCCAATACGCCGAGTTTATTATTCGAACGACCGTTGTTACCCAAATTCTTAGAGTCCCCGCCACTTTCACCGTCAAATTGGTAGCGTGGCGATAAACCTGCGGGACCTAGGTTTCTGTTCCAAAAATTAAGATTTCTCAAGTCTCTGTCGCCCCAGATACATATCATTTCATCTTCAATTTCTACAATTGACAATCAATCTACATTTTCATATCAGAATATTATATATCCAGAGCGACGTATTTAAGTCTGCTTGAACCCACCGATGATACCCAGTATTATTATTACATTTGCGATTTTATTACATTTCCCAGCAAATACGTCTTACGTTAGCGGTTAAAAATACAGGACGACGACCAAATCGAGCCGACAGTCGCTCTCGATGGAGGATAAAGAAAGAGAAATGACGAACGAATCGGGGTCTCCGTCGGGGTGGAACGAAACGATCGGTCAATAAAAGCCACAGATTGGAAACGAGTCCGCCCGGGTAACCAACAATTTCGCATCGTATTTCCAGCGAGTAATCGGATCGATCCAGCAATTAATGCCTCCTTTCGAGCCTCAGCGAGCGTTCTTCGCCCCGAGAAGAAGTAGTGGACCGTCCGTGAGTTCCTCGGCCAATCGGCCGGACCGACGTCGCAGAGTGCTCCGACGTTTTCCCTTATTTACGTGGCGCGACGGATGACCGATAATGAGAGGCCGCCTCGACCCTCTAACGAGAAACCGTCCGCGAAAAGAGAAAAGGCTGGGAGCAACGTCGAGGGAGGACCCTCGAGAGCCAGCTGGAATGAAGGATGAACCGCGTCGAAGAGGGAATTCGTTCCGTGGCTTCAGAGATTGCCATGATATCCTTCCACGACTCCCTCCGCAAGTCAAACAGTGGCTAAAACAGACTTCTAACTCCTTCTCGGAGAGTTGCACTTTATTCGGGATAGCGTGGATGGGTTGAACATTATGTATCAGGCTGGAAGGGAAGGAAATCGAGGGGATGATCGAATTCTTCTGCACCCTTAAATACGATACAAGTGTAATAGGTTCGGAATACGATCTAAAGAGGAAATCGGCTAGAACTGCGTATAGCATTTGAGTGAGGGTAATGGAATACGAGGGACTTCCTGTTTGCAACCGAATACGATGTGAAATCGAGATTGGATATGCGGGATATAGAAACACAGCAGGGATATCAATGCCGCTTGTGGATTCCGCGACACTGATTTATCTGCTGATGGCTCTGCGTGCCTCGAGGCAATATAAATATGGGGAGGAATAAGAAAAATGTTGAATGGCTCTTATTTAATAGGAGAAGTGTCCTGATTATTACGAGTATGGCAAACGTTGAATATTTTATTGATGCGGTTAAGAGTATATACGTTTACTTTAGTAGCTTCCGCGAAACTCAAAGCCCGCCTCGTAAGTTTCTGGAGGGTACAAAGCATATTTACAAATACGGCGTGACGCGATACGCGCTGCTTATAATTAACCTAAATGCCACGGCCGGGATTAATTAAATTTCACGTGTATGCACGGCAATTATGCGAATTTCGTTGGACCGCCTGCATAAGCCGCGCCCCATTGTGCTGGCTTTTATTAATTTCAATTCCATCCAAACGTGTCTACGAATGCAGCTAACATTTCGTTCGTTTTAAACGCCGCGTTGCTTCAATTCTCCTGTTTTCACGCGTAGCGACCGCATTTCGCAATGATGTTCCACCACGACATAAAAGCAATTATATTCGTATTAAGCATTCATTTACCCTAATGGGTTGCAGTAATATTCTATATTTTACTCATCGCATTGCCTTTGGTTCTAGGAACGAAATATTTTAAAGTAGAAATACCAAGTCCATATTTCAAATTTTAATCTGCATATCTTTGTTTCCTTCTTACATTAAAATTACAGAGGAGAGAATATGCATATAGAAGGTTCAGGGCGCCGCTAGTGAATTTATTCAAGTATTCCAAGTTCCATCTATTTCTAACGTCTGAACACAATATTCTGTGTCTCTTTTATCATTCCACGGGTTGCCAGAGTGTCTGTTCCATGGCGTGAATTCAAAGTCGTAGATTGAACTGAATGCTGAGAAAGTTGATGGAAAACGTTCGCCTTGGCGAAAGTTCTTCAGCTCGCGAAACCCGATATCAAAGGCAGCTCGCGAAAGTGTACGCATCCTCCAGCTGGAACTCGCTGTGGCGTCGACAAGAGCGCCTTTCGAGACGTTAAGACGCCAAGGGTGATTTCTATCGCACTTCCGCAGACGTGTAACTAAAATCTCGATGCCCCGAGGAAATCGATAAAGCACAAACGTCGAGTTTGTACTTATAACGACACGACTGAGTAAGAGAATGACGGGGGAATAACGAGCTACGCGTCGCGCATAACCGCCTGTTGGAAGGATAATGAAATTCACAAACTCAAGCCACGGCGCCGAGAACATTCAACGTGACGTGGAAAAGCTGCCAAAAAATGGTGTCCCAGCAGGTTGTCGGTGTTGATTATCTTGTTGCGCGGAGCTGCTCGTTCCGATGCTCTTCCAAAATATCTGTTATCGTAGCTCGTGTGACTACGGTTGAACTTAAAGAGAACTGAATCGAATTATTCGATGTAGAATTAATTGAACAGAGGTGAAACTAAACCTAATTGTCTCCCTAAAAAACACACTACTTCGCGTAAATAATATGCATTATCGAGAAAGCACGATGCATTCGCGTAGGATAAACATTTCCTGGCGTAGAAATAACAATAAAACGATAGAGAATTCGTAGCGTGAAATCTGTCTACTATTCTTCTAATCAACGTGCGATTCTCCAGGAATATTGCAACCGACAAACAAAAAGCGACACGAATGCCTGGTCACGTCAATCTCGTGTCATGAATGCATCAGGCGAGAGCACCCGTTAAAACTTTGATTAATCGCTCGTCTGCGTGCACTGGCACAACGATTAGCGTTATAATTCGGGAATGGAGAGACTCCTTTCATTGTGCTCGTTCATTCCTCTCTTCTTTAGCACAGGAACTTGTTTTATGAACTAACATCACTTCATCGAAGGGCCTCAGTATTAAAACATCCAAAGCCGCTGCTCGTGAAAGGCGGTGAAATTTTGCAGTAGCGTTATCCTAGCATTCATCCTACTTGCTCCTG
Organism: Andrena flavipes; assembly: GCA_963971345.1. NCBI lineage: Eukaryota > Metazoa > Arthropoda > Insecta > Hymenoptera > Andrenidae > Andrena > Andrena flavipes. Next base: position 3,568,240 of record OZ020482.1, read on the forward strand.
AAAGTGGGGGGCGATCGCGATTCTTCCGATCCCGTTGCAATGAAGCCGCCGTTTTTCCCCGTTCCCGAGATTACGCTGTCCACAGGAGGACGCGGTCGTACGTTTCGGTAACCTAATTGTTGAGACCGAACCATGGAGTTCGATAAATAAATTGCCAATGCGACAGCACACGCCTGCACGGTTCGATCTCCAGCGTCGATCCGTTTGCTCCGATCACCTAGATCAACCGATAACGGTGTTCCTCCGTGCGCACCGAGCTTGTTTTTCCCGCGATATGTTCCATATATCTGAGGGACCTTAACTGCTCCAGCTGAATCGAACTTTGCCCCATCATCTACGTGACCTCGACCTGGCACAGCGAAAACTGGGGGTTCTGCGACAATGTTCGAGATCTTAGATCGCGTTTCTGGGTGATGTTTAAATCTAGGGATTGCTGGAGGACATCTTGAACCAACAGACACTTTTCGAGAATTCTTCGAATTGCCAGTTAGTCGGTCCAGTGGCTATTACTCGGTGCACGTAGTGGCGCGATTAAAACAACAAGTGAGAATCCGCTTCCCTTTGGCAAAATTTTTCTTACTCCAACGTCGACACACCGGGCGTGCACTCTATAGCAGAAAATACAACGAGTGCTCTCCTCTCTCCGCAGAAGGAAATGGAGGGAAAAATGATGTCGAGGTGGCACGGCGTCAGGGCGCAATAGCCTGTCCGGCGCTCAGCTTGAGGCTTTTTAAATTGGACCTGTAACTCTTCCTCGTGGTTCTTTATTATTTCCCCAACGGGGTTTCCTGCTTTCCAGCCATCTCCCTTTTACCACTGGCGATGCTTCTCTCCCGTCGTGTACGTATACGGTATAAACTGCATCAGGTGGATCGACGCGTAAACAGCCTACGCTTGAAAATGCAAAAATGAAAGTAATCGTCATCGTAACATTTCCATGGAAGGAATAGAAGCTGTTCCTACCGAAATGGCACGAAAATTCGGAATAACGTCAGTGGATCCCGTGGCGTCACTGATGTAGCTAATGTAATCAGCGTAACCTAGTGCAGGAAATGCGACCATTTATCAACACCCCGCGTATTCGAGTCGCCGAGGAAAACGAAGACTGACGAGGGGCATTACACGGCCGTCGTGCAGAGACGCTTTCGTTCGTCGACGAAATTAGAAGTTATCGCCGGGGTCTCCATCGCGTCCACGATATTCTTTCGTCGCGAGAGAAACATAATTCCGGGGCGGCTGGGTAGACGTGTGTGACTTCCGGGATTTGTCGAGGCCGTACGTGGAGCTTACAAGCGAAATCCAATTTCATCTCCCTCTCGGAGTTACTACGCTTCTTGGACAATAAACACGGAGGAAGCCAGCCAGATTCGTTCATTACGAGCGCCGGGACGGCAGGGTGAAGGGAGCGCGCTAGCCGCGCTCGCCAGGGCGGAACAATAAGCGCGTCTCCGTCGCGCTGAAAACGGCATCATCAACGGACGCTACAAAAATTAATTTCAACGGCTGGACGAGGCTGCTCGTTTCCAGATGCTTCGGACGATACGACTGAACTGCAGGGCGCACAATCGAAACGCGAGCGACGAGAGACAATGAAGTTCTCGGTGGTAGCAATTGGTATGGGGGAGAGAAAGGGTTGCTTCTCGCCGCGATATATGTTGGGATACATTTTTAGCTGTTTCTCGTTTGGTATTGATACGCTGCGCGGTTTAATTGCTTCGTAATATCGGGACAGTGAAATTATTGAAACGTTTATACGCTTCGGTGAAGTGGATTACGGCGGAAACAATAACGGCAGTGTGTCATTTGCTGTTGCTAAACGACGCGATGAATGGAAGATTTGAATGCTTTAATGCGCGCTGGAACCGAAGCAAATTTTAATATCTTGTGAAAACAAATACTCATGAATTTATGGGTAAAAGTCGGATCCTAAAACCGCGGGAAATTTAATTAGCAGGTGTGCAAAGGGTAGCTTTAATCAACGACGATATTCTAGAATAATTCATCCGTGTATCGAAGCCTTGTGTCAAGTTTGCAAAGAAGATGCAACAGCACCTGTTAGCGGCGCTTCTTAAGGGAATCTAAACATGGTCACAAAGGAAGCCAGCTAGAATCGCCTATTAAAGCCACGAGCATCAGCGTTGAAGCGGTGTTTGTAGAAAGAGGCAATCTTCTTCCAGTCCCCCAATTACTCTTACAATTTTCAATTAATCTCTAACACGAGAGGGGGATTCCTAAATCCCCACTAAGTACCAGAAATGTCCGACCGTAAAATCCATAATTTTCCACCTGCGGTAATAAAAGCAGCGTCTAATCCTCTTTCACGCGACAAACTGCACTCAAGGCAAATCGCATTAGAAACTAATAGAATCATTTCTAAAAATCTGACCCGCGGTTGCAAATTTTGACGCCCGTTAACGAGCTCACGGAGCAAAGAAACAAACGCCCACGGCAATCGCGCGTAGGTAAATTTCATTTTGCAAATCAGTGAACGCCCGATGAATAACAAGGCCGCTGTGCAAACCCACATTGCGAAACTCGCCGTTGTTATTAATACCGGCACGGTGTCGCCACGGTTAACCGCCACTAATTAAACATTCACTGACGTCGAAAAACGCCGATTAAACCCGCCTGTCTGCGCGACCAACGTGAACCGGAACCGGAATTTCCGTTGCCGAAATGAAAGGGGCGCTCGAGTCGATTAACCGCTCCCACCTTCGCTGCACTCGGAGGACCTCTGTAGCATTGTGAACGTGAAATTCGGCTACACTGTGTATTCGAAAGTCTTCCGTAATGATATAAATTATTCATGCAACGGTCTACATTCCGTTTCGTTGAAGACCTCCACCAAGATTCTAGGTAATTTTGTATAATAACTGTAGTTAGTCTAAGTGATAAACTGGTTAAAAAATCTTTCGCTGGATATATCTCGCGTGTAAATTTCGTTCAAGTTCACTTTCGTGTCGCGGCGAACCACATCGCACCAGCAACGTTCATAAATACCTACTTGGAGAACGAGGTTCTGTCGCCTAGGTATTCTATTGTTGATTATTTAGCGCAGCAGGCAGCAGCCACTGCAATTCGCTCTCGGTCTGCTAGTTTTTCCCAACCGCGAATAACTATGGTTTATATCGACACGAGCACCCGAGGGCGAAAGTTGTTCTCGAGACTCTAATGCCTGTTTCGTGTCGTACTTTAACGGACGTACGACTCAGGCCGGCCAGACATCTTCGTGCATCTTGGATACGCTGTACTGGCAGCGTCGTCTGGCTCTCTCGAGCGGATAATCCGGCTTGAAGTCGAACGAACGACCGGGCTTTTGTCCCGATTTGTCTTTAAGAAATATCCGAGGCGCCCTCGCGCCCGTGGAAGCACCGCTGTCGACCAATTTTCCCTCGGACTTGGTCAGAATTGGAGAGAAATGGGAGCCACTACTTTGGTTCTTATACGGAAGAATAGAAATTCAACTAGAAAGTTTTCGGAGGTTGGTGTTAGGATAACGTCCCGAAACGCTGAATAGATGATTCCTAATTAAATGCATCTTATTAAAGGGAAGAGAAACTACTTCCTGGGTTAATGTTCGTCGTGATGAGAGCATCCTTCTTCAGGAAAGTGGCTCTGGCCCTCTCGAAGACTAACCGGAAATAGGATTAGTTTCCGTCCCTCTTTCTTTCTCGTACCCTATTTCCTGCGCAACCTTCGACCTTCGTACATCTCCAGGATAAGTTAGAATGATATGGCAAGACATTTCCGCGTAGGTCAACGTAACGAGATTGCATATCTTCCCTGGAAGTACCCATAGAAGAATGACCGTTAAGTTAATTGGACATTCCTTGTTACGTTTTATACCGATCTGACTACAACGACGCGGGAAATTATTATACAATCACTGTCTTCGACAAGTTTCCCTGCTGGCCTCATAAATGTAACGATGGGAACGAGAAAAGTTGGGAAGCCAGATATAAAGAAAGCAGGAACATCGTTCAAGTTCTTCATTAATGAAAAGCCCGTAAATTCCTCGCCGTGAATCCCTTACATCTAATTTCAAAACGTACAAATTATTCTCTGCGAAAGAGATTCTAATCCCCATCCTGTTCCCTTCCATTAAACGAGCCCCCGTGCATCCTCGTAGCAGCGAAACGACAATAATTCGTTCGCAGGAGCGCCTCGAATTCCATTTCCAATTCAGATCCGTTAATTAGACGTCGGCCGTCTCGCGGCAATAAATCGATTCCCGGCCCTACCCTGCTGCAAGGAGGGAAGAAACAGAGGAACGCGCGGATCCCCCTTGCCAGGGAAAAGCTGCGATGGGGCGCGAGTGCGCGCTGCGGCAAAATTGAAAATTAAAATTTATGATTGCATTAAGCAGCTTAAGCGCGACACCGGCTGCGCCCAGGAGGGAAACTTTCGAAACAATGCCGACCAGCCAGCGGCATGAGTAATTATACGGTCAACCTATTTTCTTTTCGCATCCTTTCTTCCCCCGATCCGCCGCTGCCGCGAATTCTCACGGCTGCATTCGTCCCCAAGGCACCGTCGCGTCGAGCATATATCCTCCACCGTAAATATAGCCAGTAGAAATTTCGGCGGAAAGTACAGACTCTCCCGGGGCACGTTGCTTTTTCACTTTTTTTTCTTCTTCCATCACCTGCGTTTCGCGCGACACGTTTTCGCATTAATCTCTGTAACCCCCTAACAGACTTTTCCCCTTTGTGCGCGCGAAACGTGTGTAAAAAGTAGAGGTATCCGCAGGGTGACTGAATGGACTGTAATTGCCTCTGGTGAAGAAGGCTCTGAGAATATTTGTGTTTACCTTGGAGCACCGAATTAGCTGAGCTCGATGTGCTCCGAAAGGAATGGTGATTTTTCAGGAACCTCCTCGGCAGAATCGTATCGAGTATCTCGAATTTATGGTACTCAAGTTCTCGTTGCGAACTAAGAAAGAATAGAGTGGACCTTTATCGAGAAGCACGAACTTACATCAATACAGAATGTTGATCCTGTCTCTTGACTTGTTATTTCAAACTGGGCTAAGGGGGAACGAACGGAAGTGGGGACGACTAGTTTCCTGGCCGTCAAGATCAGCAGATCTTGCAGTCTGCAGGCTGCCTTCGAGAAACTTGCAAGAAAAAAGTTTGCCGGAGCGAAGATACGACAAGTGACGGGATAGTACTGGAAGCGAACTTGAATGCGCTCAGATTAAGCCAAGTCGCCGTGGGCGTTGCGAGCTGATCGATTCGGTGACGAGACAGTGTCTCAATTAACGGGTTTTTCCAGGCACTGCTGAGTGGAGTGATTGTTTATTCTACATTCTATCTCATTGGTGAGATAATATATCTAAATTAAAAGTTAGTCCACTTCATTTTTGTCCTCGAACGTTTCTTTACATTCTAATTCCTTTAAAATGATTTCATAGATAACTTCTTGATGCTTTTCGTCATTATTCTCCCTCCTCAGAGTTATTAGAGATGTTCTTAGTACTTCTTAAAATATTATTAAAATATTGAATTGCCTGAATAATGGTAATTTCTTCAATTCATATAGCCAGATTACTATGGATGAATGAATTCCACTTATAGCCAGACGGTCGAATGGTTTCAGAGAATGGCATCGCTAAGTTGAAGCACATTCTCAGCTTCAACTAGCCGAGTATATTCTCCATAGTTGTCCAGCTCATTAAGGCTTGAAGGATCTCGAATTCATGGGAAAGTTTCGTGAATTAATGAGCCCCGTCCAACAAAGATTTCCCAGCCGCAGAACTGGCATCTGCAGGGTAACGAATTCCATTTTCATTTTTCACGGTGGAACTTTCCTCCTTCGGATTCCGCGGGCCGCGAGGCTATTAGATGATTCCTCCAAGGCAGAAACGAGGCCTCGACGCCTTAAAAGGCTTCATCGACGTTCAATTAAACAATCTAAGATGGCGAGATTAACTGGAGGGTCGTTCTCGGACGCCAAAAGGTCAGTTTCTCTTCGTTGGTTCGTCGATGGAGAAATTATCCGATGGAAAATTATTTCCTCGTCCAGTTCCCTGTTTAACCTTCTCAGAATACAATCTTACTCTTGTTCAAACGATACCTTCCCAACTCTTGGAATCTTTCGAATCCTTCACACCCCTTCTTCCATACCATTTAAAATTTAAAAGAAGCTTCACGAAGTCCCAAAAATAGTTTACACCTCTCATAGCCACTTCTCGACGTTCTGACTCCAGAGAAGATATAATTACGAAAACGTTACACCACTTTAAACACATCCTCGCCCACTACAAAAGTAAATCTCGTCCAATCAGTGTCCCATGCTCCCTGTGTAGCTTCAATTAACTTCTAATTCAAATGGCCCCGTCTCAAAAGAATCCCGATACGACCGAATCCCCCAAAGACAGCCAAAGTCACATAGGTCGTAGAATTTAATCAATCCCGCCGTATTTGACGTCACTCGTACAGTTAGCCGCTGATTGGTTACACAGTTTTACGCTTAACTGAATTAAGACTGAGAGAAGCTCGAGTCAGATTAAAGCGGATTCCGTCGCAGGCGCGAATCATCCGAGGATTCCCCTTATCGTCGTCAAGTTCCATTCACTTTTTGTCGAAGTCTGGCTTCTCCTCCGCCGTTCCCCGATGGAAGGGGGCGAAGGCATTCCCATTAAAGTCAGCGAAAGAGCTGGACGATCCTGTCGCCGCGACGGACCCACATAACCGTCGGGATCGGAGAAAAGAACGCGCGAGATGATCGCCCGATGAGGCGAGCTTTCGAAGCGACGTGCAAGAGTCCCGTAACCAGACGATTCCGTTTTTATCACATTTATGGAATTGTATTTACACCGGCAGATAAGAGCGGCGAAGCGCCGGCTCGAATGGACGTAAAACTGAAGAGGAACGATAAAGGCAGTCGTTCGAAAAAGAATTTCCCATTTATACGCGAAAGACATTCGGGCCCGTTATGGGGGTAGACGGCAATATCTGATCACGCCTGATAGGGTAAATCCGGGAGACGCGGACGGGTCGGAGAGTGGATCGAGTCACTACATTTCAGACTCTACACGTAAAAATGCGTTAAAGCGAAGACCAATTACTTCTCTGGAAGCCGAACAGTTGAATGAATAGCGTCATTTCGCTTTCTCCTGTGTTTTTCTCTGGATTTATAGGCCATAAAAGGGAAATTGAGGTTACATTTAACCTCTTTTATCAAATAGTGGTGTACGAAATCGTATTTAAAATATACTTCTAAGTTTATTTTCGGTTAATGTTTGGGATAATAAGATAGTAGAGATATTGAGGAACAATGGAGCCAAAGTATTTGGCCGTATTAACTCTTCCTCTTGAAATGGTCGAGTTATGATTTTTTTATTTTTTATTCACTCATAAATAATTATGCTTTATCCTTTATTAATTTTCCATGAATAATTATGTGAGTGGTCTCTGCCACAGGCGAAAACCATTTCTCCCGGCACCTCGTGAGAGGTGGTCAGATGTCATGACTTCAGTTTTCAACCCGATTTACAGTAAATATTGTCTGAAAGCAAATATCGACCAGTTTTTCCTATAAAATAAGTAATGTCTATATTAGCTTTAATAGCCACTTTATATTTAGCCGACCGCGTCTCCCGCATTTACCGTACGAATCTTTTCTAAAAACGGAACGAGGACACACGGTGTTTTACTATAAATGAATGATATTAGGAGCATGATTGGGAGACATTTCAATACTCGTATATTCTCCCCTCTTCTACCCTCTGGCCGTGCTCTTACCTCCGATACCAAGCGAAATTGAATCTACGATGGGATTGCACCGGAGAGTGATATTTAAAACGCGTGAATACTGGAGGCTATATCGAAGTCGGGTGCGATTTCAAAGAATGCGGCTGGAAAGAGATGTTTTCCACTTCTGTCTCGATCCAATTGATGTCCTGATATTGTAGGCTTGGTATAGAATATTCTGCTGATCGATAAGTTTGCATTTAGCGTACACTCGTCACGATGCCGTCGTGGGGTAATATCAACAAGTTCTACCTTGATGTGGACGTAGAATGTGTACACTCGTTAGCGTGGCCAAGGGTGTACATAGCTACTGTTCTCTCGTGGGGAACGGAATACAGTGGATTCTACACTTATCTGGTTACAGTTGCACAATGGTTGCGAGGTTTGCGCAGGGAGGAATCGATTTTCGTATGTCTGAAACGGGAACATCGCATTCTGGGGTTCTGCAAATAATCATTTAAAAGGACACGCGAGTAGAATCAGTGTACAGCGACGATTCATCTAATTAAAGCACCCTCGATGAGATTTCTAAGGAAGATCCCCGCGCGGAATCACCCGCGAATCATCTCGTAATCGCTTTTCCCCTCGCGAAACTGGCGCTTTTACGGCGTCCCCGATATTTCATCAAGCCACGAAGTCATCAAGTTCAAGGCGGAGTGGGAAAAGCCGATTCTCGTCGTTCCTCGCGGTACGGCGTGCAATTTTATAGCCCCCGTAAAAACGATATCCTTTTCTGATTACGTAGCATGGGAAGGAAACGAGTCGAAGATACATTCGTAGACGGGCAAAGCGAAACGGAGGAATTCGCGTATCCCGGACGAATACGCGGGAACTCGTTCGATTCAGGATACGAATGTACGATGATTTCCGGGTCACAGCGGAGTTGTTTCCATCCCCTTTCTTCCGTGTACACGCGTGTCGCTGGCGTGGATGAAAATCGTGTCAATCGATACGTGTCAGTTGGTGATCGAATGCATTGGTGATCGTTTGTTCTACATGCAACGGTGCTGCAGCGTGCTGGCACACGTCAGTTCGATTCTCTGGTAACGTGGATCCTATGAAATGCCCTTATAAGAGTGGGCGCAGGGTTGACGATTGATGCAAGCATTGTCTTCGAGTAATTTGGGAAGCATATTTCGTGAATTCTTTGGTTGTGATGGAACTAATTACTGGGCTGTGAATTGGAGGACGAGAGATCGATGATATGTGGAGGTGTGATGGTTTCTTTAAGGTGCACATTTCAGCATCAGATACCTACCTATTCATTTGAATAAAAATGAACCTCCGGAGTGATTGAGCCATGTTTTGCATGAGCTAATGCTAAACTGGATACTACGCTGATTCTTATTTTCCTAAACGTGGATGCAATACGCTTAAAAGTACTGTCTGAATCTTCCATGAACTCTGAGTCGTACTTTATACCTCCCACACAGTTCATGACACTCTGTAACGCGTTTTTTGTTCTTCCACCCCGGCAAACTTTCGTTTCAACCCTTTTTTCGACACTTTGAAACTTTCTATACCTACTCACACGTTCACTCAGACACGCGTAAACGTCTTCATCGATCTATCCAGTCGTACCACATGGACGGACTCTGGCACTCTCGCAATCAGAGCTTGTTCATTTATAAAGAGTGATCTATTTCGGTGGTCGCGTTTCTTATTTAAATACTCAATCATACACCGATTCGATTCGCAGCCATGCAAGCCAGTGCAAGTCTCGTGGATCTTTCTGCCAAATTTCGTGGTCTCTATAGAATAAGTGTTAACACCATGGAAACTGTGCGAGCGGTGACTAGCTGCGAGGACGCCTCGCACTAAGCCACGCAATCCGTTCTGCTCCTGTTTTTCAGATAGCACCGGCGTGGGCGGCATGAACGCACGAGACTGGTTATGAAGTGCCATTCGCAGGGTGTCGGGCGATCTCGAGCAATCCATCAAGATCGCGGCCGACAACTTTCAAACTTTGTGTTACGCAGCTGTATAGTGTATAGGAAGAAAGGGAAGGGAAGGGGCGGGGAGGAAGTGGATCGGAGATCGAAAGAGAACATGGACACACAGTGACAGTATATCACGCTATACGTGACCGTATATAGCGCTAGTGAACAGATAAAAGTGTACAAGTTCGGCGCGCGAGAAGTGACTCGGGGAAGGAGGACAATCGACATGGAGAACGTGGCCGTTCAGCACGGTACATCCAACTACCGTACGATTTTTCTGTCGTCCAAGGCCTCCGCGAGACGTGTCAAAGGGCCATTTATGTTCCTCCTCGGGCCACGGGGAAGATCGTAATTTCACTTTCGGTACGCGTCGCGGAATTATGCACGATGTGTAGCCTCGGGGATCATCGGCTCCCTAAATCGGATCGGATCGTGGAGGCTTAGCGGACACCGGCGACCCACAGAGAGAGCGTTACCGCAACGCGAACTTCATGAAAATGGACTCGACGAAGCTGGGTGGGCCAGCCCCAACCAGCCCGAGGGCTCATTCGCCGGTCCTGCCGAGCTATGGCGCCGCCACCGCCGACGGCAACATCGACTACATGATCGGCGATTACATGGAGAGGCTCGGCACTCGATTGAATATACTCGAGACAGAGCTGAAGTACGCGTGGAGGGCGCTGGATCTCCTCAGTCAGGAGTACATTAAAATGTGGGAGCGATTGGAGAAGCTCGAGGGCCTGCTCTACGAACAGCAGACCGTCATCAGCCAGCTGATCGAGTTCTACGCGAGCGGTGGTAGCCATGAAACCGCGGACGTGGTGGAGGAGACGCTGGCCGACCAGCAGAGCACCGTCGGCGAGTTAGACGCGATCGCGAAGAGCATAGGCGCCTCGATGGGCATCGACGAGAAGCTCGCCCAGCAGGAGATGGCGAGGATGCACGGGCTGACGCAGGACAGCACTACCGCCGCCACTGTGGTCACCGACATGCACAGGAACGTTCGGAACCTGGACGCTTTGGAGACTCTCGCGGAAGAGAGCAACATCCCAGACGAGGCGTTCTACAGAAGTTTGAACAACGCGTACAGGGAGGACCTGATTTGCGGTGACACGTCCAGGCCAACGTCGCAGCTGGGGATGATCTGGGAGGAGGCGGAGGACGAGGACGTGAACGGGAAGAAGGAGGTCGAGGCGAACATGTTCGACAAGACCGCGGCCAAAGAGGCGGAGCTTGATGAGCTGGACACGAAGCCGACGAAAGAAGAGATCAAAGAGTCGGTGACGAAAAAGGAAGAGGAAGGTGACGGGAACGAGGATGAGGACGAGGGCGAGGTGTTCAGCGCGGCTGACTACAAGAGCTACCGCGGGAACACGCCCTGCGTTAGCGAACAGGATCTTGCCCAGCTGTCCAGGCTCAGCTCCATCGATCAAGTCACTCTGGAGAAGCTTCACGAGCTGGACAGGCTGACCAGTAAATTGCAGAAGGACTCTCAGAACCTGATAGAGCTCAAGTCTCGGTTAATGGACTCGCCGAAGAGGCAGTACAGTTCAGAGGCGGAGTCAAAGCTGGCCGAAGAAGCAAGTAGCATAGATGAGCAACTAAGGAAGATCTACGCGGAGACAGACGTCGATAGCTGGACATTTTCGAAGAGTCCTGGATCAACGGGTAGATCGATCTCCAGAGTCAGCACCGATAGCGACCTGGCAACGGATGGCGACTTCACAGCCAGGTCCATCTCGCCTAGGCTGACGTCCACGTCGAGGACGAACTTGGATCCCATCCCCAGTACCTACACCTCACCTAGACTAGCTTACACCTCTGCCGCCCGAGAAAAGAGTCCAGAGCCCGTCATCCAGTTGTCCATAGACGTGGGCAGCTTCGCCAAGGGCTACGCGGAGAACAAGGAACTCACGGATCTGATGGTGGAAAGTTTCGCGGCTGTTACCTGCGCCTCGCCCACCATCTACAGCACCACCACTGACAAGGTGCCGTCGCCTACGCTCTCGGCGGGCAGTGTACACAGTGTGCACAGCGTGCACAGCGTGCACAGTGTGCAGAGCTCGCAGAGCCTTCGAACCAGGCAGGACGGTTATTTCGGTAGCGCGGCAAGATTGAACTTGGAGTTTCAAGAAAGTAGAACACCGCCTAGTCCTTCGCCCAGTTCACCGCCCCCGCCAGCCCCTCGAGACTCGGCTGACTCGTTCCTGATGCCAGGCTCCGATCAGAGAGAGCCTGACACCAAGAGTTCCCAAAGCCCCACGTATCTGCGAAGCGCGGAGAGGCTTGTGTCCCTGGAGCAGGGTCGCCTAAGTCCGCGAACCCCACATTCGCCCAAATCGCCGCGCGTGTCGCCTAAGCACACCGCCAAGCCCGGCGGTGTCGCCAACATCGTCGCAGCGAAATCAGATTCCGGCCTATCCTCCATGAGCGGGTGGAGCAGCTTGGACAAGTCACCGAGCTCCCCGAAGAGTTCGATTAGCAAGTTGCTCACGTCGTACTCGGTGGACCACGCCAGGTCGAGCCTGATACCGACTACTACGTCGATCAGGCCCACCAGTCCCATACCACCTCTTCCAGAGACCACAACTGCGGTGATCACGCAGGAACCTTTGTACGACACGCCCGAAGGCAGAGACGCTTTTGCTAACGCCGCCACCACGGTCACTAGCCACTCGTTTACCGCGACGATGAACCATCTGTCAGCATTCACTTCCATGAAAACACCGACCACCAAGGAAGACTACAGCTTCGTGCCTCCACCAGCGCCAATCGCGACCACCTGCCAGAGCCCCAAGAAACGAGGTCGTCAGCAAACGTTGCAGCACACCTACGACACCGTGGCACCTGGTACCACGCTGGATTACATATACAGGTCAGAACAGCCGGCCATCTATTCCGTAGCTGGCAGCAACCGACAAGAGGTCATCACTAGCGTGTACACCAGCGGCTCTGGGACTTACGGTCCAAAGACCACGACCACGGGATACTATCCAGAGGCGATGGAGAACTTTAATAATTACCAGGACAGCATGGGCTCGACGCAGTACACAGAGGCAGCCATGATCGCCCACGCGAAGAAACCACTCAGGGGCGTTATGTACACGGACGGGCTGATGAACCACGAGGCGTACAAAGCCGCGGTGTACCGCACAATGTTCCCCACGGGGAATATCACCGATGCTTTATCCTACTATCCAACCAGCGCGAACTTGCCGCGAACAGAGACGAACGAGTGCTCGTGGCTGAACTCGATGGAGGACCAGATACCCCACGACTCTACGTCGTCTAGTATCAGATCGCTGACGTCCGATGGTAGCTACGCTCAGAGTCCTTATACCGACAGAAGGTACCCCCAACCACCGGCCTACCAGGCACACCAGTACCACCACACCTACGCAAACCAGAACTATCCGCAGGCCTATCAGCAACAATACCAACCTTATAGTCAAAGACTGAGTAGTTCCGAAAGCGCACAACTCTCCGATGGCTACCAGAGGCAATGGCAACGGGAGCATCAGTACATCCAGGACCACGAGAGCGGCAGGCCAATCGACCAGTCGCAGCATCCACAGGGCGAGTACTACGACGCATCCAGCGTGATCGTGTCCCAGTCCGGGTATATCAGCATCGCCACGAACTTGAAGGACCACGAGATGGAGAACGCCAAGGCTACGAAGAAGGTCAGGCGGGGTTCGCCGTTGAAGAACGCGATGAGCTCTATGAGCAACTGGTTGCCCGACTTGCACCTGAGCAAGAGGCACAGGAGCCACTCGTTACCCGGTGGTGTTAGACGGGAGGACCTGGACATGTCGCAGGAGGCGCAACAAAACCTCTCGGCGGAAACTGGGTCGGCAAGAGGTCGCGGCAGAGGTCAGGCAGCCAGGAAGAAGAAGAAGCACACTCTGGTCTCTACGGTGTCTGGGATCCTGCAGAAGGCGAAAAGGCGGAGCCATCAATCACAGTCCTTATCCGACCCCGAGCAGTCCGAGACTGAATGGGGCAGCGGCAGGCAGAGCGGTTTATCGGAGGACGAGGACAGCGTGATGTCCGACGCGAATCAGGACACACCTTTCTTCGCCAAAGTGAAAACCGCCAGCACGAAGCGCAAGCCGGTGCCGCAGCCGGTTGCTCAGCCTCAGCCGCAGGCAGTGCAACAATTGTCCCCGCAGCAGATCGAGTACATACAGCAGCAGCAGCAGCAGCAGCAGCAGAACCTTCAGCAGCAGCAGCAAGCACTTCAACAGCAGATACAGCAGCATCAGGAGCAGCTGCAACAGCAGGCGCTTCAGGATGGATGGAGTAAAGAGAAGGACCAGAGGAAGGAGATCGATTACGATGCCTCCGACCAAATGGGCGGTTTCGAGGAAGAAACGTCGGGGAAGAGCACGGGTTCTGGGTCCGGTGGCTCTTCCATATTCCAAACTGTCGGCGACATCAAGCGATCTACAGGTAGCTCCGACGAGGCTCCCAACGAGAAAGCCCCGAAGCTTCCTCCAGTGACCCTGATGGGTGGCGCAAGCATGGAGTTCGCCGTTTCTAGGGCGCTGGGGAAGTATCGTCAACGGCAATCGTCCACGGTGTCCGACGAGCAACCACTCAGCGAGGAGTCCAACAACGACAAGAGATCCGAGGAGGGGACCATCCAAGCTCTGGAGACAAGTTTCGAGTACCCCGAGGACATGTCGGAGAAAAGCGAGAAGAGTGAGAAGTCGAGCAGCACCAGGCTACCGGAATTGGTGACCAGTATATCCGAGGAGGCGCCTCCGTCAGAGGGGAGCCCGTCAGCCTCCAGCACGAGGGGACAAACGCCGGGCAGCCGATTCCTTCCTCGTCACCAGCAGTCCCTGGAAATTCCGTGGACCGGACGGGCTGGCGACCTGGACGAAGACAACCGGAGCACGCATTCCTACAGAAGCACGTCGAGGGTGTCCTCCAGGCGGCAGAGCACGGAGGACTCGATTGATTCCGAGGACGAGTGGTACCGATATGAGCTGAAGAAGCTGGAGGAACTCGAAAGGCAGTCGCAGACCGAGATGGAAGTGGGAGAGGTACTGGTCGAGGAGCCCGAGGAGACTGACAACTACCAGCCGGACGAGGTGGTGATGGAGAAGATGTCGTTCGTGCTGAAGGAATTGAAGCTGAAGGCAAGCGCAAAACCAAAGGAACCGGTAAAAGAGGACAGGGAAGCTAGGGGAGAAGAGATGAGGGCTAAGATCAACGGAACCATCACGAAGGATCGCCGTATAGAGGAGAGGGACAGGTATCGCGACGAGAAGCCGATCCCTAGACGGAAGTCTGCGGTGAGCATCGAGTCGGTGTTCGCAAGGGTGACAGATTACCATACGTGGGCGAACGAGGAGGAAGCCAGAAAAGAGAAGCCACCGTCGTCGGTGGAGGGCTCCTCTGGCGAGACCTCAGGCCCCGACAGTCCTGTTCAATCGATGGACGAAGACGAGGAAGAAGAGGAGGAGGAAGAAGATCTACCCAAGGATGTCGAAGAGCAAGAGTCCAGGCGCAGTTCCGAAGGCTCGACACTTCGTCACGGCGAGAAAGTCCATCCTGGCTCGGAGCCACCGTCTCGCGAGGGCAGCGTCAGCGTCCCTCCTAGCGAGGTGTCCGTCAGCATCCCTGGTGCTTGGGACTCGGAGAGCACTGTCCTCGAAGGGCTGGAGCGCGACGGTGCCGGCAGCGCCGAGACCGCGACCACGGCTACCTTGAGCCTGCCAAAAATCAAAATCGACTCCTCGTCTTGCGGTTCCTCCGACGTCACGCTGAAAGAGGGCCAGGTGAGCCCTGGCCCGCCCGGATCCAAGTGGAAGCTGCTGAAAGCGCTGAAGGAACGCAAGGCCGAGGAGAAGCTGAAGGAGGTCGAAGAGGCCACGAAGGAGACTACTATCACTCAGGGACCCACGGCAGTGAGTATCATGATCAAGTGAGGACACGAAAACTTATGTAAGGCGTACTCGAGATTCGGGGGTTGGGTCAAATTGTAGGTGTAATTACTCTTTTATGAAAATGATCTTTGCTGGCTGATGCGTTTGTTATACTCTCAACCGATGTCTCAGTTAACTTGGTTCCCTTGTGACATTTGGTTTCGAGTAATGTGGGGTATTAGGCGATATCGAGGATCTTCCGCAGGGACCGATTTTTAAGGTGAAGGCGTCGAAAAAGTTTGTGAATTGCGAATGTTCTCGTCTTCCAGACTGACCTGATTATCACACCGTCGTGTGACACGTCGAACCATAATTTTTACGAACACAAGTGTTTTTAATCACTTCGGGACTTCGGCACAAAACGTTTTCGCTGACTTGAGTATATAATAGCCGATCCCGAAGCTATGTCCCCGATACTAATACCCTACGTACCAGCTAACAGGAGGAAAGTGATGTCAGTCCACGAAAGTAAATTGAGAAGTCCAAGACCGAGCTTAATACTACTGAAAGTCAGAAAACGAACGGAAACAGAATGTAACGGTAGTTTTACAAGGTGTCGCGCCTTCGAAACTAAAGAATCGTCCAAAAGTGAACTCACATCGCTTGACTGCTATGCCCCTCGCGTAATGTCCTCTTTCATATGTCACACTTGGCTAACGATTTAGCGGCGACGCGAATACACGGACGCGCGCCAGTTGATTTCTCGCCAGCTTGAAATTGGTTTTCACCAGCGAGTATCGAGTACGCTGTACGCGAATGGACTGTGAATCCAGGCAACCTACGAATTTAAGCGTAATAGCGTGCGCGCGTAAGGGTTTAAGCGTTTAAGGTCTGTGCCAGCGCGTGGCACGTGAATCCAGTCAATACTAAATGCGATGGTTGACGGAAGTGAAGCTTTGCTGGCGTATTTGTGCGAGATTACGTCCTCGTCGTCTTGGTCGATGGCGGAAGAGCGACGGCGTAGGGCCGGTCACGAACTCGAAACACGTATAACGATGGTACTAGTCAATTCAACAAGTGCAACGTCACTGACGCTTGGCCAAGCAATATACTTCTAGGGGAGGGATTGGGAATGTGTGTGGGGGGGAGGGGGTGGACACGAGATTGAACGATTAAGCATCGATCGGTAATCGTGATCGGCGACGATCGACTTCGAGAACCGTAAGGTAATCTATTCGACGAAAGCATCGCCATTAGCAAACGAGGCTTACCAGATAGGTCCTAGGAGTAATTAGATGGTGCTTTAATAATCGATACGCTTTAAGGTAGTATTATTAGAAGCCGCGTGCCTGCGCGGTCTGAGAAATTAAATCCCGCATGGTCTACGATGTAAAAGTATTATTCGGTCAATTAATGTTTCTTCAACGCGTAGCGAGAAACGATCGTCTTTCATACGCTCCCATTAAAGATAGAGGGGGAGCCGCGTATTTAAAGAAATTTGCTTCCAAATGAAATTTGGCGGACGGTGCAAGTCGCACCACGGTTGGAAACGTCGGAACACCCGACACAATTAGCCTAATCTTAGTTCACTAACGAATGTAGACTTAAGTAAGACATCCTCCACTTGAAACTGCACACTTCGAACCTAGGGATAGCTTTAAACCTCCAGACCGGGCTCAACTTCTTCCGAATTCAATCGCTTTGTAACGGGAAGCGCTGGAGGAAACGCACAATACCATGCTGCGTGTGAGAAAGTCGCTCAACGGTTGAGGGAGGCAAAGTGGATGGGCGTAAGGGGATGAAAGGCAGCGAGACAAATCGCGCAGGCACAGCTGCGGATCTCGTTCGTCGTGTGCACGTCGAAATCAATTGTTTCTGGGGAAACGCTCGCGAAACGTGAAGGAAGGAACACAGGGATAAGTTCAACGACTATTGGAATATATGGTGCGCAACGTTTCACGCTCGAGAATTTATCGATCGATCGCTCGGACGCATTAAAACCACCATAGACGGCATAATTTCCATCCGACAGGTTCGAAACAGCATGGACGCGCTCCAATTAATATTTCCTGTAAAGTCTAGACAGAATTAGATTCTGTCGTTTCCACGGTAAGCTTGAACGAGAGGCTACTCGAAGGGGAACCTTCATGACCAGTAAATTTCCGACCTTTTCAGAGTATTAGCGAACTTCGCGATGTCTCTTATCATCCCAATAGTATTTGATGGTTTAACGAGTGATGGAGACAAAGGGCGCAATTTTTCCATGACCACAGTTATGTTTTTACTGGTTATCTTCCGCGAACTTAACGAAGCGTGTCTTTCGTGAAACGATAATTGGATGGTACTCTAAAGATCGATGGATGTGGAATAATTACACGATTCGTGTAAGGGGTTGCAAGGGAGCTTCCAAATTGGAGCAGTTTTCGAATCGGCTCCGCTTTCCAGCGTAGTTCCCCCGCGAAAAATGACCAAGTCCCTCGTCGATTACGTGCTTCCTGCGTATTAGATTCGCAATGCATTCCGTTTCGTCGAGCGTGAAAGCACTGAAGTCGATGCTACGCGGTTTCACGTGACGCAGTGGTGTATATACGGGGGGCAACAATGCTGCTCCGCGTTACACGCTTCCTTCCGTTTCATTTTCCCCGCCAGCGAAAACGAAGGGGTGTGGAAAATTCTGGCCGGACACGGTTCGACGAGTTCGCACTTTCGTTTCGATTAATTGGTCGGCGATACAACAAGCGGATTCCCACGGGACGTTTCGCGCAATCGGCTTTTCGATGCGTGAGCCGCGTGAAAATATTTCTCCCTATGTTTTCCGCGTACACTTTTCGGTGACAGCTGCGAGCGAATTTCGGAAAAAGTTTCACGAGCAACGGAGAACGACGAGACTAACCATTGTTGTGCATTCTGTATTATTCGTAACTGGTATACACTATATACGCTCGTAGAATAATAGAAATTCATTACGATGGTGGAAAGGTGAGGTGAATCGTAGGTACGATCCTGGAGCACTTAGATCGAACAATGCTCGAGCATTGTTTAATTGTCAGGAGAATCATTCTCATTCCCTGGAATATAGTCTCACCGATAGCTAGTTTATTCCTTCAGAAGGTACAAGAATAGTTGATTCATTCGCTCCTCTAGAATATCCTGAGTACTCAAAGTTTGGTAGAGCGGATCTAAAACTCTAATTACACAAATGGCTTTTCCGACCCACTTAACAGATTGCATCAATTTATCCTGGATGTAATGAATTTTCTCAGAAGAATATATTCGTCTTCGGTCTTCGCTGGCCAGTGTCCACGAATCGACCAAGCAGAATGGAATTCAAAGCCCCGTGACCAATGTGTTATCTCAGGCTCCAGGATCCGTGCCCACGGTATCGCATCGTCACGATGCTGATAGTAGTTGGCGTGCTAAGATTTTCCTCGTACTCGTCGTCGGGCGTGCATACCATTTCTCGTAATCTCGAAACGATCGATCGCGTTCCGTGTACCGATAACCGTTCGGCATAACGCGAGTCCCGCAATAGTTCCATAATCGAACGGATAAGCCACCACTGTAGACACAGACACGCAGACGTACAAACACAGACACGCAAACAGATAGAACCATGACAAACACGTATAGAATAGCGAATCAAGAGTTGTGCAGGGCGTGAAATTAAAAAGGTTACAGGCTAGTGTCTCTGAATCGAATCGAGATACGGGAGCGTCTTTTTCTCGGGGATTCATTTATATCGCAAAGGGAATATCGTGCAATCAAGTTAATACTTTCCTGATTCTTAAAACCGCTTATTAAATGGTAGGCGGCACGAATTACTGAACTGTGTCTGACCAAGCGCTGGGCGTTACTACTAGTCCGCGTTACTTGCGAGGAAAACCGTTCGAGACGAACGTCGAAAGAGGAATCTTTCTGACATTTACCGAGTATGTATCCTATTGTCCTGATCTTGGTATACACTGATCACGTATATTCACTTTATTGGTGAAAAAACAAGCTAGAAAATAGGTGTTTAAAGAAATTAACGTGTCTCTAATATTATCTGGCTCGATCGCACGATATTCCCCATCTCTACCCGGATTAAAATCTCGTATCCCGCTTAATTCTGACTACACTCACCTGCTAAACCCGACTTATCAGCCTGCGCACACATACTCGCAATCGTACACACGTCCAAAGTATATGCTTCCGTATCTAAAGACTTCGCAGGCGTTTAATACTCCGATTAAGCTAGCAATTAATTATCGTGCGTACTTCAATGTTAGTGTTAGGGGGAGCGTTACGGGGGAGGGGTTTACCTGCTCGCACTGTGGAGAACGGTTCCAGGGCTGAACGACACGATCGAGGAATCGTGTGCCCAGGTCTGGCCGCCAACAGCGGGTTTCACACGATTGTTCGGACCTGGGACACGTATCATGCTCTGCCAGCCGATCGATTCTTCTCGTAATTGGCGATACGTGCCGTTCGAGGCACTCGCCAGCGGTGATGTCAATAACAGCAAAAAGTCGGGAGAACTGTCGTGGTCCCCGTTTCGAGGGGGATATTCGAGGGAATGGGCGTAAGTAGCACGGGACGGCTGATGTTGTCCACGCGTCACGGCGAACCGCGCTCCCCTTTGAGGCTTAACGTTAAAAGGCGGTGAGAATGGGTGGAAGACATATAGTGGGGTACTTAGGACACACCCCAGTGGCATGTAAAGCGGTCGCGCTCGAGTGTACGGCTGCCAAAGGTGTTTTTCGCATCACGTTACAGGGTCAAAACGCCTACACACAATGGTGTGCGCGAGTCCTTTCTATACTAGCCTCCGAAAACTATATACGCTATACGTTTCATCTCCTACTTCTTCTGTGACCTCGGTGTATTCTTTCCACCCGTGATGCTGGATCTGCTCATCGAGGATTGAACGGTTTCTTACGGAGGAGGAAATGTAGCGACCAATGAGATGTTAATTTGTTGAATCTAGTTCACTCTCGCTCCACGTGGTGCTTCTTCAGCATTATTGTTGTAACGTGCTTATTAGAATTTGGGTAGCGTACTAGGGCACTACAATGGTGTCAGTGACGAATGTAGGAAGTGTTAAACAGGCTGCCAATTGGTTGGATCAAGCGCAGTTCAACTGTGAATGGTGTGAATAACAGTAAGAAGCGTTTTAATACTTAGATGTCCGCGAAGACCACGAAAAATTGCACCTCGAGGTTTAAAAGATTACATATTACGATAAAACTCAGGTTCACTCTTGCTCTTCAATCTATCACGACCTGTGATTAATATTACTTTCCATGATTAATGTCATCCAACAATCATTTGCTCGGTTACATCGAAAGTTTCTTTGACAATTATGGAAGATTTATCGGAGGGATTATCGCGTAGCGCGAGACAAAGTTAGCGTTGAAGTTTATTCGATGAGCACCAAAGCGTTCTTACACGTTAATGATCAATTTGTCACATCCTCGTCAAAGCGCAGGAAACTTTCGCGCTGAACGAAATTAAGAACACCATCCTGGTATCGGCAAATTTTCAATTAAGCCATCGCCTATCCGTTTCACGCGTAACAGGCTATCAAAAACAAGCCTTCCACAAGAGCGCGAAAGTATGTCGGGAATGTCGATCGCCAACGGTGCAAAGTATAGAGTAGACGCCTCGTTCTTCTCCATTTTCCTTCCACGATCCTGGCGTTCCCGCGTTCGCCGAACTTTCCCCCGACTCTGTGATTAATTGCGCTCGCCCAGCTCGTGATCGTTCTTATGAAACTCGTCTCTCTCACAATATTTCCATTAGGAAACAGCAATTTGCTTTCTCTTAATGTGCACGCGATTTTTTGCCAAACGCCAAATGAAATTCATCCCAACGATAATTCATTAACGGTATCATTAAACCGATGCAATCAACTACTGCTCCGCGAGAGGTAATAGAATTTGAATTGCAATTAGAAGAAGCCTGAACATCGAGATCCAGTGAAAAGGCAATCGACTGTTATCGATGCCAACCCTGACCATCATTGTCGATAAAAACGATCGAAAAGATGTTCACATTAAACGCTTTACGTTCCTCATAACGTCGTGGAGAACACGTTTACACGTGGTCGTAAAATCGAGCGATCCAATGAAACGCAAGAACGCGTAAAGAGCCTTAAATCCCACGTCGCTGTCGCGAGGAAATTAAAATAGAATCCGATCTGCTTATTACGAACTCAGGGCGGCAGAAGGTAAAAGATACGATCGTACGCGTTAAATGAAATGATCCACGCGGCGCGCAACTGCCTGCCCTTTGAAACCGTACTTTTACGGGGTCTCGTTCGCCCCCGGCGAACACCGTTGGATGCTTCGAGATTTCGCGCGGCTCATAGCGTTCCCCATTCCTCCGTGTAATTCAACGAGATTGCGTTCGGACGTGCGCTTAGAACCTATGCAACGACACGTGCAGCACGTAGCAAACACCCTTGTCCGTGGAATCATGCTTTTCTGGCGCGTTCTTTTCCATCCTCGCAACTCGCTGCGTTCCAGAAACTTAAAAGTGGTCGATTCTCGCGAGGCGCGGCTCATTAGTGAAATTACGCGATCAAACTCGTCGACAACTGTAGTCCTTCATTGCTTTCGTATCTTCTCGTTCAGTGGCTCGCTATGATTCCAAACTCGTTTATCGAAAGAATCGAGGCCTTTTTAAGGAACTGATTGCCATCAGAAACGCTCGATTATGCGAAGCATGAATTCCGAGAGAATCGTCGTTCAATTCCCATAGACGCAGCTTGCCTCTGCAATGCGTTCCATTATTCATAGGCAGCTACGAAGCCTTCGTAATGTTCCGACACACCCCTTTCAGTAGCAACACAAACCGAAGGATTTTTAATCGACGTGGGCTTGATTAACAACCGTCCAATTAACGAGCGAGACGTATGGGCCCTTCAAAGGGTCGTTTCACAAAAGTCCCTCGGACTTTAAATAACGCGCACGCGTAGTTTGAAGTGCAAACATTCGGTTTAACAAAACAATGTAGCGTTTGGTCCTTGAAATTCCCCTTTCCTGTGCCCATTTATCATATGGTAATCTAAAGAAAAAGGAACAATCCGTTTCATCGACGTCCACGTCACTAGTTTCTCAACGATGCTTGGCAGATAATTGCATCACGGTCTCCATTTCCAATTATCGAGTATTCGTCTGAAATAGCACCTACATTGTACAACGGAGGACAAAGTCGAGCATTGGCAACTCGTGGGCGAGAGTGAAACATATTCGACGGAACTAATAGCAGGCAGCTCTAGTCGAACGGTGAAGCCCAGTCGTAGTTACGATTCCCTCCATGGTCACGAATCGGCTATAATTCGGTCAAAGTCCCTGTCCACGCACAAATGAATCAAATCGCGTCTACGCTGAATGATTCGCAGCGAAGCGCGCGAAGGGGGCCAATTCGGTTCTCGCCGAGTGGAAAACGCCGCCGCGGTCCCTTCGCGATACCTCGGAACGGGGTCGAACGAGCTAACCACCCGGACCAATTGTGTACCATTTCTCACTTTTATATGAAACGAATTAAGAGGAGTGTAGGCAGGGGTGAGAGGGGCGAAGAGAAACGCAGCAGACTCGCGCCTAGCGACGTTAACTCTGTATGTATATTGTACGATTATAACGATCATGGATATTGTGTATCTATATTGTCACGGTGTCATTGTGTCTAACACTTTTTTAGCAGTCTTTCGTGGTCCACGACCGTGGTCGTTCGTTACTTGCAAGCTCGTATTCGTCGAGACACTGGTAGGTACGCGGGAAACTTAAGATTCGTAGCTACGAATCGATGCATCAGATGCATCTTAGGTCGTTCCTTTAGGCTGTCATAGATGCTCAAGCAGATTCCAAAGTCAGGCGAAGGGAGGCTTACGAGATTAAGACAAAGAAATCTTTCCGCACCGAAAGGATTCGTAGTACGCGATCATTGCTCGAGGATACGAGTCTCCAAGTACTCGAAAACGCACAACTTCGGTCCAGGACTCGCACTCTACACGAGGGGATCATCTTGGAACTCTAAGTCCGTGGTGTCGCGTGTCGTCGTTACGCAGATTCCTTCGCGACCATCTCTTTTAAAGAGAAACCTCCCCAGGGATCGCTGGATCGGGGAGTACCGCGTTGCTCGACACACACGTGGGTAGATCGTGCTCGTTAAAAGAGTGATATCGTCTTCTCTCGTGGGATCTCTGAGTTTAAAAAACTTGGAGTGTCTCAGGTGGAAGTGCGCACGAGGTCTCCGCCGTCGGGAACGAAAAAAGTCCAGTGGAAAACGGGGTAAAGAATTAATTGAACTTCCTGGATGGCTACGCGAAATGTTCGGAGCTCGACAGTCGATACCCAAAACATCGACGAAGCTGAGCACGAATCTGAGGCTGTGGAAGAACCGCAGCAACAGCTACGCGCGCACTCGATGCACCGCGAGAGTTTGCCAATTTCGCGATAGATCGAAACAGCTTTTGAACGCTCGCGTAGCCTCCTCTATGAACCAGAAACTGGCGGTCTCGACCACAAGCGATCGTTCATGGTCCGCTAGCAATCAATCAGAGTGTTTGTCCGTTCTCGACGCGTAGCGCCTCGCCGAACGATCAGACACGCGCGTCACGCAAGCTCTCGTTCGCATAAGAAACACACAAAAGGTATATCCAAAAGCCACGTACTACTATAACGATACTATAACCTACGCGGTAGTTTTGTGTCAATTAATAATGTAACGAAAATCGTTTAGCCGTGTTTCTCGAGGGGACAGATTATAACGTACGTGCGTAGGTGTAAGAAGCTTTCGTGTGATAATCGGGAAACGTTGCGGTAAGTGTTTCTCGCGGATGGGCGCGCAGGGTGACATCTGACGAGGCGCGGGCAACGGCCAGCGATGGGCGTTCCGGCGTCCCTGGCCGTGGAGTACAGGGGTTGTTGATCGTGAGAAGAAAGTATCGCTCGTACGAGCGATATAGACCGTGATGCCAAGGTTGTGTCCAGTTGCTTTTTGGGGAATGGAGTATGTAGGTGTTTACTGTTATCGTTACGCGCCACCCGCGTGAAAACGATGGTCCCACTCGCGTGAAAATAATGGCCCCGCAGGCCATGAAACCTACCCATTCTCCGGTTTCAACGCGGCAACGACGGTGGCCATGGCCGGAGCACAAGGAGCTACTGATGTAGCAACGGGGATCGTGAGACGTTGCTTCTTTAACGCTTTAGAAATTGCATCAATTCTCTGCCACTTTGGAAAGGGATATCCATTGTGCCTCGACGAGCTCTCGACGAGACGTTGCGCTATTTCGCAGGCGGCCCCTTCCTGTCGATATTTTTATTTGACATGGATGGTTTTGTCGAGAGAAGCACTTTTGAAACGGGCCACGTTTATCGGATCGGAAGTGTGTACAACAAATTCCTAGATGGAAGATAAATATTGGGGTTGGAGGCATTCGTAACGGTGGCTCTGTATATTTATAGAGATATACGAAAAAGTAATTTGCAAGGGAGTAAATGCAAATTTCAAGATTCTATGGTTTCCCAACCAAGTTTTTATATTAGAGGAAGAATTATTTAATAATTCACGGGAACGAAAGCTAGCAAGAGCAGCGAATAATTACTTAAATCCAGGTCGCGAGTTTGCGGCAAAATAGAAAATTTGCGGTTTCAGCGGAGATTTTTCAATTAAGAAAGTAACAGACGCGCGGGAATGTCTCGTGAATGACGGACAGGGACGGACAAGAAACTTAAACTGGATGCGGGTAAAATAGCATTGAAAAAACTGTGCAATTAAAAGTTGGCGAGCATCTCGCAGGTATCCAAGCGCTGCGCGAGCGATGCTTTAGGATTTCCTTTGCGAAGTTCCTTCATACAGCGGGGGATAGTTAATGATGTTAAAGGAAGAATACTATAGAGTTATAAATATCGCGTGAACCGTATATTAACAGAGTACCTAAAAAGAAGCTGTGGCTTTCGCGAAGTAACAGAAATATTCGAAAACTTAACTCTTAAGTAGAGCATTATGTCGTTTTTGGCAACATTTAATTCAATCTCACACGGGGTTTAAAAATAAAGTATGAATTGCATAAAGAAGACCAAGAAAAAATCCAATTTCAAGTGGTTAATATCATAGTCACTAAAGAATAAACTAGTGTCTCCAAGAACGATCACAAAATCGTTGAGAACAACTACGAAGAAATGGTAGTCTAAACCGAACATGATTTCGTATGAATTTCCTACGGGGATGCGCGTAGAATCGAAGAACAGACTCTGCTCCTCGTCGAGCATCGAGTTTCGTATTCGCTGAGTATTAAATTTCCGGAGAACCAGCGAACATTCTGTGCATCTGTGGCAACGACGGCCACGATAAATATACCGCGCGGTTTATTGCGCTGGCGCCGACGGTAATTTCTTATTTAACGTTAAAATCTGTTGTTCCCAACAATCTCCGCTGAAACCCCTTGAAATCGTGTTTCACCGCGACGGGGGCAGTTCCCCGCGAGATGATAATTATTTAGTGAAATTCAGCGAGAATAATTCACAACGGTGCGTCCGCTTATTTTCGTTTCGATTTCGCGGGGGAAACGCGACGCGTACACTCGCGCTGCAAACTCGCCGGTCGCTTATTCGAAGTTACCGTAATCCTCTAATCCTCTTTAATATTCGGCCGCGGTCCACGTCCATCTAAAGAGCGCATTTAACTTGGGGCATTTATCACGAGACACTGGCGCCACGTGTTCCCGTGCAATCCGCGACCCGAGCAAAGTTATTGCACGCCGCGACCTACATCATGTAGTCTGAAGTATCAAGCCCGTGGAGGTCCATTATCTCGCGGCAGGCGAGGCTGGAGTGGACAATTCCGCGCAGTTGCGTCGCAGTTCACTTTTTCAAAAGAGGAAAATTGCTCGGGCAATTCGTAATGAACTGTGGGAGGAGGTGTTGGCTGAAAGGAACGCCACTGTTCGAAAGTTTTCGTGCACGGGTTGACGAGGTAGGAATTTATCGCGGGAAATTAATGGAAGAATGGCAGGTGTTGGTTAAAATTTAGTAGAAACGTTGAATAAATGTAGAAACAACCGGAACTATTGCTCCAACTTTCGATGAAATATTGTAGTGAGTTTATAGTTTGTACGAGGATAGTTTGGTTGCTACAGAGTTGTTAATTAATGGACAGTGTAAAGTTTAATACTGTGTGATCGGATTAATTAGTCGGATCATGCGTAGTATGCTCCTAAATTAAGAAGAAAGTCGAGGACGTGCATCTAAACTTTCAGAACAGAGACGTACCTGTCAACTGGAAATAGATAATTAGACGCACACGAAGGCGGTTGTAGTTTTTCTACGTGTGCACTTTTGCACCAGGACACGATCAAAATCTTTTATAAAAGCGAAACTCCGAAATTGAAACTTTTCTACGTGCGTGGGTATTTGTAACCAGACCTTTCTACGCGTGAATTTTCAATTTTACACGGGTGTATTTTCTAGCGGAATCTATGCGGGAGTCTCTTGTACAATTTGTCGTACGCTTTTTGAAAGTCCCTTTTCTATAACCAGCTAAGAAACCTTTTTAACGTCCAGAACCTTTTATTACGCAACTTTTCGAGAGAAGACATTTATACAACGTGACCTTTGCTAATGTATATATCCCTTTACAAGGAAAAATAACCGTTCGAGTCGACGTGGAATACTTTGCTCGTCGCTTCGAAGTATTCCCCAAGCATAAGTGCAAAGAAAATGAATTCTCCTCGTTTTATTTATCACGATTTAAAGAGAAGGAACGCTCGACGGTACCGCAGCTGAGAAAGACAACGCCGAGTAATTGTTTATTAAGAAATCAGATCCTGAACCGTGATTGGGAAAGAAGTTGAAAACGTCTCACGGTCTCAACAACGGAACCTTCATTTCCTGCAGGTGGCGATCCGTAACGATGCTTCGAGGAAGTCGCTAACACGGCACAAGTTTCAGAGAACACTTTACACTTTGCACCAACTGCTAACAGCCCCCACTTTACCAGCAACTTTTTTACAAACGAACTTCTTTCTAGCTTGTAACGCTGAAAATTCATCGAATTCTAAAACTACCCGATAGCGGGTAGCGTTAAGCTTTATAGACGTAAGGTTAACTACGAGCCATAGGAACGCGAAATCAAGCAAAGAGACCATGGCCCCGATTACGAACTTCTAGTAGTGTGCAATATTTTATTAAATTCACCAAGAGCAATCCCCAATACCAGTGATCTCCTTATCACGCTAAACCTACCCACGATCCACGCCACATCCAAACACAAATCATTCGAAAAACACAATCATAATCCATTAACCATTAAACTACATATATTCGACTGGAAAATGATTCTCACACAGCACAAAATCAAGTTACTCCCGATCACCCTCCAGTTAGCAAGAGAATCGCGCAAACCACCAATGGGGATGGAGACTCATCGCCGTGTGAGCTCCACCCGCCTATTTATCCCGCGATACTGTCCTCAGGATTTATAGGAATATTGTGTACGACTGAAATTCGACTTCGGTGTCGTTGAACAGCCGAGGTACCCGACGCACCGGGGTCGTTGAGCGTTCACGAGCGTGAACGTAGGCTGGCGCACGCGCATCCCCTGCGCCTAGGGGCTACTATCTTGTTAGCTGCGTAAAACGGCTTATCGACGCGGCATTCGGTGTAAATTTAACGAGCGGTTAAAGCCGTTCCCGTTTTATTCGGCGCGCGAGTGCGTGCGTTAGCCAGCACCACGCTCGCAATGATAAACCGCGGTGAGCGGTGGGATAACTAGGCGAACGTGGGATCGGCCTGCGCACCGCGTGGATCTATAAATGGCTGCCCAGCACAATTAGTCACACACTATGCTACTGGTATTACGCGCGCACGGCCGGACATATCGCCTGGCCGGCGCAGCAACGAGCGAATCGCACGCGTGCACCGGGACGTTCGCATAACGAGGGCACGCGTGCACGCTGCTGTCGTTGGTCATCTGCGTTCCTCGAGACACCCTTGGCGGACCCTCATCCATCATTTCTTCATGCCCCTGTTTCTTTTCCATGGCAATCTCATTCCCATTTTCTGGCTGGTTTCTTCTACCTCGTAATAGCTTTCTTTCCCACTCTCCCTACTCTCGCGAGGCCTTCTTTTTTTTTTTAAACATTCTTCTTTGTCCCATTGCTCGAGTTTTTGGTTCCGACGTCCTGAATGCGTCCTTTGCCATGCCGTTTGCATTTTTTATCGCCTCGTTTCTTGCTGCTCCGCGGGTCGCTATTTTTCTCTCTTCCGCGCTTTTATACGAGTGTTCCTGGCGATCCTCCCTTCGTTACCATTTTGGTCCTCTGTGTCTTTTAGGTTTTAATGTATTTAGAGTGGAGTATGGTACTACTGTGTGTCTATGTACGAAGTATCGTGAAGTTTATCCGCGGATAGACAATCCATTAGATCCTAAAATTCAGCCACTCTTACGGTAAATGCAATTCACTCCTACTTTTTCTCACTTCTTGATCGTGCAATTCCTTTCTTCTCTCCTTCCTCGTACCTCAGCGCACTTCACGGTCCCACATCCTTTTCTTTCTTATTTCACCCATTCCAGCACAATATTACGCTTCGTTTACCCTCATTTCTCTCACGTACTTCCCCCTAATACCTTTCATTCCTTTTCTGTCATCCTTATCTCCGTCTACCTCTTGCTTTCTACCCAGATCCCGCTAAACTTCTATTTCAGTCAGAGTGGCGATTACAGAATCCATCCAATCACTCGTATGCATATCGATGGGGAGCATCAAGGTTCTCGCAATTTTCGCAGTTCTCTTATACGAAATGCAAATTCTCAGAGGCTCTTCGCTTTACAATGAAGGAGCAGTTCTTCCATTACCATATTGACGACGCATTATGGTCTCGGTTGCCACGAAATCTCATTGCGCCCTTAGTAATCATTGCTGCAACCCCTGGCAAGCAAAGAAACCATCGTTTCCCCGATCGTAAGTAGTAGAATGCGTCGGATAAATTTAAAGCTATTACTAAACTGTCAAGCTTCTTCCTTCGTTGCAAAGCGGGGTCCTCTTCGCGAAGAAAAAAAGAATATAACACATATCGATACGACTATCAGATTCTTCTATAAACAACGCAAATAACCTTACGATAAATGCAAAAATATCGCAACGCGATGAAAAGATAAAAGGAAGCCTCGCCACACATTTCTCGTGCCAGCATTGAAATGCCCGACTGACAAAAGCCCGAAACAATCGCTCGTAGTGCAGAATCTGAAACGCGATTCTATTGACTGACGGAAGCAAGCTTCCGATTGCAGTCTCTGCGCCAGCGCCACCCAGGAACTCGAAAGCCCAGTCGAATTTCAAAAAGGAACATGGAAAAGCGCAGGAAATATATCGCTAAGCTAGATAAACGTATTTAAATCTCCTCGGAACGAATGCAAAGCTATCGTTCTTTCATTATTCCGGACAAAAGATGACAAATTCTCTCGCATCGCGAAGTAAAACAGCATCGCGTCAATTGAATGTTTCTCGGTCGGCCGCGGAGCAACCGGGACTTTCTATACCGCGTAATTAGACTCTCGTCGCGTGCAACGGGAGCAATGAATTTCTCTTTCCTGGCGATTGTCCTTCCGAGGCCAAACACCTCGAAATATAGGTCAGATTCCAGCGTGGAGTGCACAAGGGTCGCGATCCATTGAAACCTGACCCCGCTCGCCCTCTCGTTCCCACAAGCGCGCTTTCATTTCTGCGACTTCATTGATAAATTCCCATCAACCATCCCCGTTCCACCAAAACTCAAGCAACGTCCGTTGTATTCGACCGCCGTAATTTTTTCCACGCCGATGTTGCGCCCCCTTGCCCTCCTCGCGAGGCAAAGTAATTTCCTATTCAAAGCCTGCCCGGTGAATATATTCCATTCTCGTTGTGGTAACGAAGAAGACTTTTGAAAAGCCGAGGGAAGGGCACCGTGCCAGCACGCTCGGGGGCCGCCGTTCCGCGGGGGATCTCGCGAAAACTGACCTCCGCGCAACGGGACGCGGCGCGCATCCTTCTGCATACGTAAACAGACATATCCTCCAGAGCTTTTTCGCTCCGCGCGCCGTCCTCGTTACACCCGCCGCCCTTTCTGCCCGCGATTAATCATAGTCACCGATAAGTTCCCGTTGCTCGCGAGATTGGACGAACGTATCAAAAGTTCGCGTCCCCCGGGAACGCGGCGTGTCCTTTTCATGAAATATTCAGCAGCGTGGATCGAAAACAGCTCGGTCAATATTCTCGTTGAATTCGTGGCCCGTACGGAACGATAGGAACGTATCGTTCCTGAGAATCCGCAGGAGGCTGGATAACTGGTTCGATTACGGTTCCCGTGTCCGACGTGCTCGCGAAATGGAAACCCAATTACCGCACGGAGGCAATTGAATTCGAGGCGCAGGTGTTTGCGTGGAAAAAGCGCGCGAGGTTAACGACACAATTTAACACCGTTGAGCAAAGTCGACGGGCTTTTGCTTCCGGTCGAGTTCCATTCGGTTGGGCGACGGAGGCATGCGCCTGGAAATTTCATTAATTAACGCGCACTGACTGGTTGCCCTGGTTATGGCCGCTCAAATAATGGTCAACTAGCGCTCCTGTTCCACGCGGATGGAAAATTAGCGGTGGTTTATTAGCAGCTATTCTGAAATTCTCAAGCTCGTTTCGTGCTGACCTGGCGATTAGAAAAGAAGTTTGAACGCTGAACGCGCAAGCTTTAATGTCCTGGCAGATAAATAGTACAACGTGCTACAGATGGAGTTCGAAATAGTCTCCATTGCAGAGTACACTAAAATACTGATTAATCTAAAAAAGAAAAACTATGGGATCAGAGAAGAAATATATCATTATAACAGACTTGTACGTCTACTATCGTCTGCACCTACTCGTGGGGCATTGATTTAGATCAACGAACTGCGAAAATGGCGAACAATCATGTCTAAATCGCAAGTAGGCGATTATCATTCATATCGTATCAGACATTTCACATATCATCATTGTTGGTGGTTTGCCACAGTTATTCGTAAAGGCAAACCAAGCAGCAAAATCCTAACAAATCCAAAAATTACCTCTTCCCTATGATCCACTAACTGCGAATCAATCAGTAAGTACTAGATCCTCTATCCTCGATCGCAGAGCTCGTGGAGCGCAGATAAACGACAACAGCCCCTGATGCTTTATCACGAACGCCACCTCGTCGAGGCTCCGCGATGCAAAGATTTCGAAGAAAATTTACTTAGAGGCTCGCGAAAGCGCAAAAAATAAGCGAATGCCATGTCTTGTAGTTATAGATCGGGTAAATCAAGTGACCGAAACGGTATCCACGTTCAATCGAGGATTGCAACTGGACTGTGGATCGATTTAGGCCGATTTCGAGAGTTCTTAGGTAGCGAGGACTACATTTAAAGGCTTCCACGTGGCTACCAGAGTATCGCCGAACGATAATGTTAATGATAATTAGTCAATATCGATGTTCCTTGAGTCGCGCGCGTATCGTCCGACCGAGATCGTCGCGGCGTCTCGACGAGCGGGCATCTTATAGTACAGTTTCATATCATCGGTGTCGTTTCTCCATTTTTAATCGTTCATATCATCGAAATAAGGAGAGGAAGGTCCGTGAGTTGTCGTAGTCGGTGCGTACGATGGATTTCATAAGGCTTCTCGATCTAGCGTTAATTTAGCGGTGCTGGTCGGACGGCGATTAGCGTTTAAGCGAAATTAAAGGAAGTACGTTGTTAAGGCCTAATAATAATAACGCTAATAAGGATGAATAGTATAGGTAACGGGCAACTTGTTAGCGGTGTATAAATACACGATATTTTCGTTGTTAAGTAAACGCTTGTCAGAATTGTACTCGCGAAGCGATGCTACTCCACGTAGATATAATAACATATAGTAACTACTCACAGCTGTATTTACGTTGCCTTCGAGCGCGTCTCCGTGCATCGAGGGCCGACAATATTCCGAAATCACGAGCACCCCCACGTTCCTGCTCCTTTCAGCTTCTCATTCGGATCTTCTCTGGCACCTGTGCCCGCAACCGGCGATTCTCTTCCCATCTAACATAAAAGAAGATTGACTTTCTAGTGTTGAATTGTTCGGCGTTCGAAATCGGTGAAAGGTGAAAGTAACATTAAATAGTCTCATGGGGGGGAACATTAGCGATAAAGCGATTAACGTAAAACGTAATTCCTGCATAAAGCTCTCGCGGGAAGGCGCTGCTATTTATTTAGCAACGTGAACGATATAATTTTCCGATCCACGTTTAATGGGTCGTTTGCAAAATTGGTTAACGATCCATCGCGGGACCATGAAAACGATAAACTGCGCCTTGTTTCATCTCGGATTCGTTAAAATTGTGCGATGATAATTATATATTTCTCTATTCTCTATTTTGCCTACACAATTCTGTAGCTCCAAAGGCTTTTCTATCTCTAGATTCCAATGAAAATTATCCTCCAAATTATCCATTGATGATCAGGGAATCCCTTATCGGCAACAAAGTACCAAGACCCTCGCCCCTCGTGTTAACGATCCCTCATCTTCAACCAGGAGACGCCCTCGAAGGCGCCCACTTGGCGGCTAAGCGCGAACAAACAAGCAAAACGAACGTACAGAAAATGAAAAAAAAAAAAAGTGAACGCATCGATACGAAAAATCGTCGTGCTCCAGCGTTGTCTAAGCTTCTCCGGGTGAAAAGAAACCCCCTTTTTCCGCAAGACTGTTGTACCGCGAATGAGTGAGAATTAGGGCAGAAACGAGGGTGGGAAAACGACAAAATGGTGAGGGGAGGGGATGTGTGGGATGGGTGGGGGGCGAAGTAGGAACGACGATGGCGAATGAAAGGGACGAAGATACCTGCGGCTCTAACTCTAAATAACTTATACTACTTGTTACACGCTATCCATAAGTTTATATTGTAATCTCTATCGTGACAGAATTTACGAGTATCGTACGTGATATTATATTTATACGGGCTGTTATCACACTGTATCTCCAATCTTCCATTCCTCCGTGCGGCAACGGGCGAACGAGAGAGAACGAGAGGAGGCGCAGGCGACTGCAAACGCGAAGAAAAGAGGCGGAGACGGGGTAGCGAGAGGAAGGTGTCGCGGGACAGCAGGGAATACGAGCGGAATTGTCTACGAGACACCGCTCCTGGTACCTTCGAGTAAATACTGTCGCGAGATGAGGCGGCGTCGAGAGGATCCCACGATGGAACCCCTCGAACAGGTGTCGCAATAGCGAATAAGAGGCAGAATTTTCCTTAAACGTCCTACTTGAAAGAAAAACCGCAATCAGCCACGAACTAGAACTAAACGACCGTACCCTCGCCGCGAGGATGGTGCATAGTCGTGTACCAATTTATTTACAGGGAGCCCTCCCTCGGCTTCGTAGTCCACCGAGACAACCAGCGCTCGATACTTCTGATTAACGACCACAGCTCTCGCGGAGACGTTAACGAAGGAAAGAAAGCGCGCTGAAACGCAGGAGGCGAGAGAAGAGATTAACCAGGAGTCGCTGGTTCATTTTGGCTGCGTTTAACGAACTTCTGGGCATCGGGACGAGACTTGGCGTTCACGGGAGACAAAAACGAGTCCGCGGACAATGGCCGAAGAAACCGACGGGGTGACAGCGGTGGAAAGAAGGTGTTAATCCGAGGGAAAAGCCGCGGAACGGTGGCCGAGGGAGGGAAGGCAAAAAGGTGGAACGCGCTAGAAAACACTGGGCATCTCTTCCTTTTCTATAAGTCGCTTCCAAAGGTAACTCGAGGCGAGGGAGGGTCGCAGCTGGGCTGCGCCACCCTCTGCTCTTCCTCTCGAGTCCCCGATCTGCGCTCGATTCTCTGTTTGATCGGAGCTTTTCTTACTCTTAAGTCGACGCGAAGAGACTGATTTGTGTACGGGGCAAAGCATTGTGCGTGCGTGGCCACGGAACCACGGGGGCAGAGTCGACTAACCCTGAGACGTGGACGTCCGGGGTAAGCAAACGCGAAAGGAAAGGCGAATGGTTAGATGCAGCGGCGAAACGATCCTCTCCGTGGAGTCCGTGGCCTCGCGTTTCCAAAGACTGTGTACAATATTTTTTCGTACGCCTGCGCCATCGTTCGCGCGAACGCGCGTTCTCCGTTTTAGTTTCTTCGAACTGTTACTAGGCTTGTTTTTTAATAAACTTGTTTTTTTGTTTGTTAGAACGGCAGCGGGCCTGGCGGCGAATCTGGCGGACGGGGGAACGGGTGAGTACGATGATCGACGAATGATTTCGTCGGTTCCACTTCTCTGTTCTTTCAGATGTGTACTTTCTGTCTGATTTTAAAGTATAGAGCTCTAAGCAGAGTTCTGGTCTTGATAGTAATTGGTATGAAAAACGGAATCTTGGATAAGTCGCGAGGTCAACGGTGAAAGTGGCTTTTAACTGTTGCACTTCTCGCGCTTTTGACAAAATTAATGGGAACGAATTTTATGGCTACTGTTTTTTTCGCGTAATCCGGTGCATAATCGAATTAAATGACGTAAGGGCCTTGAACGCCTGATAAATGAAGAAAAACTGATACGAGACGATTTCTGCCACGTAACTTGTTAGATCGACCCATCACGCTATTCTTCTCAGGACGAGGTTCATCAGGCTGAAAGCCACGGACCATTTGTATAATTCCCTTGTCGTAAAAATTGATCGTTTCTTTGCCCAGCGTTTAGTCGATCGCGTTACGACCACGTGGAATCGCTGATTAAACGTGGAAACGTTAAATCGATCCATTGGCTTCAACTACTTAGCTCGTTGAGTTATTTTTAAAATTTAGAAGCATATATAGGGGCATAATTTCGATGTAGTCTCGTTTTCCGTGGAAACGATGTGGTGCCATTTTTCTGGTAAACAGACTGAGAAACGAGAGATTATAATGGAACGGAGCATCTCTGAATGATGGATTACGTTACACCGTACTTAGCAAAGTTGGGCTTGTTTCGAGGTAATTCGCAGATCTGCAGAGCAAGTTGGTGTAATTAAACGTGAACTCGAGTAGAATTAGGTCATCGTTCACGTGAAACCATAAATCTTGATAGCCGATCCTTTGAAATATCAATTTACATGCATTTCCCAATATAAAAAATTCAATTTATGGAGTGCACTTTCATCGCAAATCGTAAACAACATTTACGTTCAAAAATTCCAACGGTGGAAACGTTCCTTTTTAGTGGCTCTCGTGTTCCTTTGACATCCCCGCGAAAATTTGTTCCAACCCCAGATAAAAATCGAAAAGTACATTGCGGAGATAACGAAGGAGGGTTGGATACGTGCGCGAGTTAGGATTCCTTAAAATTTCTGATCATTTAAGTTTCCAATTCCATTGAAAAGTTCGATTACTTTCAATCTAATACCGACTCAAGCTTCAGCGTAACTGGGACAAGATTTATTGCGTTCAGATAGCGTCTGACACGCGATCCCTGCACGACGGAGGTCTCCGTAAATACAGGAGACTCGAAGATTTTGCGATCTTAATTATGAAATTACTCGTATTACGTAAAAAGCCACGTCTTTGTTAACCACAGATATTCAGTAGCTACGTAATAGCACTATAATCTGGCCACCTTTAATCGGAACAAAATCAACTGGCTGTTTCATTTCTTGCCTTTTCAAACGAATTTTCCATTCAAAGGATCAAATACCTCTGAACTGCCACTTCGTTTTGTTCAAACGACATCAGAACACCATTCCAATCGAATTAACCGTTCGAACCTGTTTTCTTTTAGGCATCCTGGAGACAATCCTTTCTACAGCAACATCGACAGCATGCCAGACATTCGGCCGCGCCGAAAGTCGGTGCCATTGGTCTCCGAGCTGGTATGTAATCGATTATCCATTAAACCCTCTAAACAACAACGTCCTAGCGCCTATGCATATCTATATGTTACACGTTCAGGTGACGCATACGTGCATCACCCGAACCTTATGTATTCGTGAAAGTTAACAAGCGTGGCGACGATGTCGTCCCCGTGATTGCTCGTCGTCGTCGTCCTTTTGGTTCATTGTCGCCATCGACGTCGTCGTCGTCGTTATTGTCGTTATCGTTGTCTCGGTCATGGTCGTCGATGAACTTCACGGGCTTCTTTCAAATCCGTGAAAGAAACTCTACTAACGAATCAATTAACTGGCTGACGCGCTTCGATTTAAATACTTTCACGCGCGCTAGAATGATAATCGCGTAATGCAAATTGGCGGATTGTCTCGAAGACATCTGGAATTCACTTGGAACTTGATATGCATATGTAAATTCTACGGAGGAACTTGCGTTTCTGGTATCGAGGGAAATTATCTCGGGCGGGAGCAATACTGTAACCGCAAAAGCTCTACTCTTCCAAAAAGTCCAAGTGCTCCTTCGAAGGCCACCGTCGAGGCACCAAGTCCCTTCCTATCGATCGCACGAAGGACGTTACGTGTCGTGGAAATAATTTCGTAGATCGCCGTGCGCGATACTTCGAGATAACGTTTTATGGGAAAGCTTGCGGTTAAGGGGTCCGCGCGAGGCACTCGAATTTCCATTCTCGGCTAAATTAAGCGAGCCTCTGGAGTATTTTAAGTCACCACTCCAGATACACCTGTTGTTCAATTTTTAACGCGGTCCCAGAGTCTGGATAAAGTTTGCATCGCGAGTTTCCATTATTGCCTGGAGGGTTTCAAGTCGCTACGATTATATCGAAGTCGCTGAACTTCGGAAATAAAGTTGCCCTATTAGGACTTATTTCCGAATAACGACTTCGTCGAGTTAATATCAGCGGAGTACCTACTTATCAACTATTTTTAACACCCAGTGGACCACTTTGAAGCGGACTATATTGTTTCTATCTCCACGAGAAACAGGGGGTAGCAATATCGCAGACCTTTCGCCATTTAATTCTTTTTCCAAATATAAATGCCTTTGTAAGCTCCGCGCGTCGCTTAATATCGTCGAATTCCTCCCCAATTCAACGCCTCGGAGCAAATTTAATTTCAATTATCCATTCAATTCCGCCGCAACTATATTTGGTACAATCAAGCTGTCAGTGACTTCAATACAGAACCGTTTCGAGTGCACTTTTAACCCAGCATCGTATTCTATTTCGTCCACTTTGTTACTCCAGACTGATATTGTCCGCGATCTAATTGAATTCTCCTCGCTGGTGGCCCGACCGAGCGTCGCCGTAATTTCCTCGAAAAAGCGTGCCAGTCATCGTTTAAAGTCGCGGAAGCGGTTATTGTTAAATTAGAAGTCGACGACCACGACCGACGCTGAACGAAGCTTCGTGTGACCAGTGCTTAATTATCCTCTCGGAGTGTGCTGTTCCTCCATTCTCCAACAAAATGATGTGCGATTCTATTTGTGTTTCTGTCGCAAGACGGGGGAAACTCTGTCGCTCTGTGCAAGATCCTTTTCTCAGCGTGGATATCGTGCCCCAAATCGGTCGCAGCTTACTCTGTCAATCCACGCCCACCCCTACGAACCCTTTGTTTCCCCCCATTGACTAGTTTCTCTGCACTTTGCCCGTGTACCCCGTCGAGGAAATCGACCACGAATTCTTTCGAACGTGTCCCCCCCAGCTTTCCCGCCCCAGCTCGATCCCCGCTAGACGACGACGTCGAACAATCGAGCCTGTTCTGTCGCGAGATCGATACCTGTCTGTTGTGCCGTTCGAGGCACCTTCGAGAGACGACCCTTCGAAACGACTCCAACACGCGGCGTTTCAATTCTTTAGGAAGTTGGACAGTCTTTGGGGAAGGGTGCAGAAACGTCTCTCGAGGGTGGCTCGGTATCGAACGGCCCTCTTCGTCGTGCAACCTGATTGCGTGTGTTGCGTTTCGGTGTTGCGTCGTTCTTTCGGCCACCCAAGGTTCTTCCAGATGGACGTTACGGACGATTTGATGGTAAATTGCTTGCTTGCTGTGCTTGAGGAAAGGAAATACGCGACCGGCGGTCGAATCGACATCCAAGAGTTCACGCGGGGCTCTATCGTTTTGTAATTAAACTGTGCCCTTTACACCGAGAGTAAACGTTTTTCAGATGGTAATTTCGTGTCTGGTGTAAATGGGGTGGTTTAAGGGATTTTGTCCCTAAGGGAGGAATCGGAGAATAGTTATGAAAATTGATCGCAAATCGTCTGCGAACGATCCACTATTTGTATACTCCGTTCACTAGTGTTTTGCAGAGTATGCTCGTTCAACGTTACGAAACTCTCGACCGAAGATTCGGTCGCCGACAACTTTACTTCCGCTCGAAGGTTCGGAAACGCGTAGTCCGATTCAAATTGGTTTGACGACACAATATTCGTCTCTGTTCTCTTTCAATATCAATTATTTCATCTGCCTAACGCTCTGACCAATGAATTTTGCGCGTGAATGTCGAGTCGCCCCGTTTCACGGTAATTTCCAAAAGAACTTTACGAATTTAGTGTTTTAAGTATTCACAGCATCCGTTTCAAGGAATTTCATCGATATCTACGTTAAGATTTAATTAATGGCACAGCAATCTGTATCTATATAAAGAGGCAGCCGCCGAAAGGGAGAAATCGCAAACAGAGGTAGAAAAGCGGTTTTCGTTTGCATTTTCATTGCTATCGGATTACATACACAGCTTTAGATACGAAAATATTTGTGTCGCCAAGCCACAGTGGTATCGGGCAACGCGGAACAGACGGAATTTCCCGCGGATCGCGTGGAAACTCGATGAATCTCCCGCTGGACGATCGTCGATGCAACTTTCGCACCGCGAGAAACGAAAAATTCATTTATCGAGGAGTGCCCCGACCACTCACCCCTGCGTTCCCGACAGGTCGAGCGAAAAGCACTGGAAAAGCCACGATTTAAAAGTCGAATCGACGAGTGTTGGCCCTTCTGGGCGAAGTTTGTTTGACGCTCGATATTCGGAACAAAGACGGGCAATCGGGGGCTCTTTCACCGAACTCCCGCGCGAATGCCCTACCTCCAGGGAGAATTTCAACGAGCAACCACATTAACTTACATGATTTTTTTCATACGTGCATTCTGGGCTCTGGCTCGATCTGCATTGCAGAAACGGACGTAGCAAATTCCAGGGGAAGTTTCACTAGCTGAGTGAATTTCGAGGCAGGCGGTTTCGGGTGGCTGAATTGCTTTCATTTTGGTCTTGTACTGGTGGCGTATATCGCTGTTAGTAGTAAACGCCATCGAGTACAAAGGGATTGTGAATTTTTAAAAAAAAAAAAAAAGAAGAACTTTGCACGTGGTAGATTCGAGTCAATTTTCTTGCTTCGAGAATAGAGACAGTTTCTCCATGTGGGGTGTCCTGGAATCGCCCGTTATGGAATATAGAAAATTCCAAGGAATAAAGAAATAATTAGTTGACACTAGAGTATTGATTCCGTTGCGAAATCTCTCACTTTCGTTGCAACAAATTACAAGCTCTTACGAAGAAGGGTAAGCTTCCGTTGCAACGATTCAGTGGCCTAGAAAGCCGCCTTAATCGCGGTAAAAAGCGAGCCTTCCGTGGGAAGCTTGAACGAAATTTTCTGTTACACACGCGGCGTAGCGTGCAACAGCAATTACGGTGCTACAGACGAAGTCGTATTTCAAAAAGCAGCCCGCTTACGTCACCTGCGCCCTTGCAGCATCGAAGCTCGCGTGCTCGGTTAACGACTTAAATGGAACTCTTAAGTACACCCCCGATAGCGTCCGTGGAGATTAAAAAAAAAAAAAAATGTAGCATAAAATGGGGAGACCACTCGTTGCAACCTTGTTTACCGATTCCCAGTGTTCCCCGTGTCTAGCGTTTTGAAAAACGACGGCTGAGAAAATTGCAATTAACACGGCCAGGCACAACGCTGCCCCGCTAACAGAAATAAAATACTGAAGTTTGAAATACGCCGAGTTTGAAATGAGGAAAGCTCGCTACGCAATTGTGGGAGTTGCGATATTGCGTGATTACTTTCGAGTAACGCGCAAACAGGGCGAGGTGCTTGAAACGGAGTTTTCGAAATTAAACGATCGCTTCGCAGGTAAAAATACAGGGAAATAAAACGCTTCTAACGCTCGAGATCGATATCCCTAAAGTCACTTCAGAGGGCAGAAAAGAATGAGAGATGATTCCTCGAAACTGCACGTGGAGAAGCAAAGCGTCAAACGAAATCACGCCCAACAGGAAAGATCGATTTTCGCTCGACCAGTCGCGTATATGTTCTGTGTGAAGTCTAGTGCAACCGATACGAACGGACTTCCCTGAAATTACGTACGTTTCCCTTGACGAGGGATTGGAGGAGGATGAAATAATTCTCCGCGAAGGAAGCGTGGATGGCCACGGAATATTCACGAGGCCGGGTGCTCGTCACGCGAGCCACAACCCTTCCTCGAATCCCTCGCTTTTCAACCCTCCCAAGTTTAGAAAGTCCCGTGTCTGTCACCCTGTATATGTTCGATGTGGACAATTTTTTTTCTCTTGATTGTTGTGTACCGTAACCTTGGCCCTTGGTAACCCCGGCGTCCAAGTGCATTGTCCCGCGGTAATCGAACCGGAAACGAGAGGCGGAGAATAGCGGAAATCCTAGGAATTGCTGGATACAAAGGCGAGCGGCATCGGCTGCTTTCGTTAGATGTCTCGCGTTAATTCGCGGACGCGATTCTCCCTTCAGGAAGCACCGCGAGATCGACAGGGCGGAAGACCGGTATACGCTGTTGAACTCTGGCAATTTCCGGTTTACGCGTTCACCGACCGGGAATAATATTCTGGGGGGTTCGCGTTATCGAGTACGCGTCCGCGTACATTCGGGTGGAGCGTCGTTACCCTCGCGGGCGGAAAAGACACAGGCGATAACGTTTCGTTACGTTGAAAGGGTAGTTTGCTCGGGAATCAACTGTTTCCCGACCAGAAACAGCCAGATACCCAGAAGATTATTCCGTTTACTTAGGTGGAACGATTCGCGTTCGCCCGCCTCTCGTCTCTCTAATCTCTAAATGTATCTGTTATCCGTAACGTGCAAAGCATTTAAAGAGACAATAGAATGAAAAAAAAAAGAAAGAAATAACAACAAAAGAGACACAAAGCGATACACGTACTAACCGGCATATAATGCCATTTTCTTTGTTTGTTCTCTGTGGCGCCCGTTGTTGTATCCACCTGAACACCTGAAAAAAACAAAACCACTCACTGAAAAAAACCTCTCAAAAAATCTCAAAAATTCTACCTCCAGGTCTTGAAGGTACTAATTCAATGCCTCCTTAACGAAGTTTAAGATAAAAAGGCTTGTTTGTGCGTGCGTAGCGCATGATTCGCTTCAGCAAACTCTGTTTCTCACGGTTTTACGTTCCGCTGGCTATTGCTTGCTCACACCTCCGTTTCTTTCGATTCTCTTTCGCACCTAATTTTACGTACTCCCTCTTACTCTTCACTCTCTCTTTCGCCCCCATTGTTCCCGGTATTTCCTTAAAGTTTTCGTTTGCGCGGCAAGCGACAGGCGCGAGCAACGCTGTTTTCCATCCCTCCGGGAGCCAGTTCCGGCTCGCGATATATTCGATGGCATTAGTCGCGCGTAATTCGCCGTTCTGGCGTATCGAAGGTTTTGTAATTTGGGGATTAAATCCACATTACCGGTGCTAAGCTTGTTTCACGCGTCGCGCCGTGATAATCTTCGAACGCCACGCTGCTGCCACCTCGCCGTGGTAGATAACGGGGCATTACTGTAACTCGCGGAGGGGGAAGGACTTTTCTCTTTTTTTGTTTCGAAGAAAATTACGCGGAAAAATTCCCGAAGAAAATACACGGTGCTCTCGCTGTCCCTAATCTTTCGCTGACCTATTTTGCTGGCGAAGGACGCCTTCGTATCTACGAACCCCCTCGAAGGAGTGGACCTTTTATACTCGCGATTCGAGTAACGTAAGCAGAGTTTAGATGAATGATTTCGAGGCCACCAGGAGTCCATCCTCTCGAGTGTGTTCGATACGTTCCACCGCTGATTTCATTCGGTATTTTAATCTTCTGAGTGTACCCGCACGTTAAACTGTTTGCCACTGCTGTCGCGTAGAGCATGATCACGTAGACAGAATACCGTAGTTAAATAGTGGGCGTAACGAACGTAGTTGATTATATCTAGACGACTGAAATCTCGCGTAGACATGACGATCCAACGACCGCTTCGCGAGCCGTCCACCTTCTCCTGCTCTCCCTTTCTCTTTGGATTACAGTAACCGTTGTTTTCTTCTACTTCTTCTGATTTTCTTCTCTGTCTCTGGTAAACGACGCCCCTCGTTCGAGGGAACGAGAATGGGACGGCAAACCGAGGTTGCGTGCGTCTAAAGTTCTTTAGAACCGAGTTAAGTTGCGCTTTATCGACCGGGAAAGATGACGCAGGATTGTGGCGAGGATATATATATACCTGCTCCCTTTTGGGTTTTCCCTGGCTTTCGCGAGATGAAAGCACGCCGAATGGAGGTCCCACGAAGAGATCGAAGTGTGACGGTGCCCCGTGCGGAAACGCTTCACACACGGTACATGCTTTTAAAGAGTGTAGAGAACGGCTGGATAGAAAAGGCGCGGTGGCGCCGGGCGGAATTAGTGCTCGGAGTTAGCGTCCGCCCCATGGTGGCGAGACAGTAGCGCATGCATCGAGCACGGGGCACCGTGCATAATATCTTAATTGAAATCTAGCCAGCCGCAAATCCAATCGCGCCACACCTCTACCAGGCGCCATGGGCTAATTGGATTAGACTTTCTCCGTAGAGATTCACCACTTCTATCTCGTTCTGCCTTTCACCGCCATACCGCCATTAATTTGTATCTCCCACCCTTCCGTTACTCACCATCTGCCTCTTCTCTCCACTTTCAGTTTACCCTGTCCCGATTTACCCCCCGCCCCCCTGTCACCTGTCTATCCTGTCGCGATCATTCCTTGTTTCTTCGTTTCGCTCTGACTGCCTTTCTCATCTTTCTTTCTTATTCTTTCGAGACGATGGTTTGTTTCACGCAGTTTCGCGAGCACTGACTCTGTTCCATCAGTGTCTATAGAATGTTTGGTACGGATAAGTGTTTTCGAAACAGAGACACGAATTCGTATTTGAGCGGAGCTTCTCGATCTTGACGTTCCCGCGCGATCCGACGAAGCATTGTTTGCCTTTCGCTTGCAATTCGACGTAGTGTCTCGACTGAGTCGTGCTTTAATTTGAGGAAACTCGAGGGAAACGTCGCGATGCATCGAAGATCGAGAAGCTTAGCCTCTGTCCGCCATAAAATGCTCGAAGCACGGCTTTACAACAAGCCAATGTAAATAGAACACGTCTCATCGTGTCTGTACATAGTATTTGTAATAGTATCTGTAAATAAAAACGCAGTCACGACAAATATATTTGGCATAGAATCGCACCGCAGGCATTCCGATCGCCGCGAGAATTCGCGCTCCACGTTCAGAGATGCTGGAGAAACGGGGAATGATATATGCCAAATGTAATTCTCGATGTGACATTTCACGCGATTCGTTTCAATCGATCCGTCACTATTGTTCGATAATTTTTGCAAGTAGCTGTGTTTCCAAGCGAAGTCGATCATAGTAAACAGCAATGCATTTTCTTACGATTCTGTCGTTTTACGATATCTATGTCGACAAGAATCTATTTCGTACATCTTGTAAATTTACATTAAAAAGTCACTTCGTGTTCTTTCGTCCCCAGAGACCGTTTTGTCTTCGTTTATTTTCTTCGCCTCCCCCATCATCGTCATCTTTATCTTCTTCGTTTCCACCCGCCCCTCCTCCTTTCAGTTTCTCTCTTCCTGCTCTTTATCTCTGTCTACATAATAGAGAGACTGGAAGGCATTGTCCCGGAATCAGATGAGCATTAATCTCTATCTTTTCACAGACAATGGCGGTGACGAAGAGGAACGCGGCTGGTCTAACATCGGCGGTGCCAAGGGCAACGCTGAACGACGAGGACCTGGTAAGAA
This sequence comes from Andrena flavipes, assembly GCA_963971345.1. Lineage (NCBI taxonomy): Eukaryota > Metazoa > Arthropoda > Insecta > Hymenoptera > Andrenidae > Andrena > Andrena flavipes. Next base: position 3,612,732 of record OZ020482.1, read on the forward strand.
TTCGTCCTTTAGCCATTATCATCCTTTCAGGCATCACCGTCATCCCTCGTGTCGTCTATTTAAACGAACCGACAAGAATCTTTGTCGTCGGTGATCAACGACTTAACGATCGAGCGTGTCATTATCTGCGCGGAAAAACGATCGTGCGAAACAGTTATCCACTTTATTAATGGCAAACCCGTAGCTCTCTGTAAACCAAGCTCGAAAGAGATAAAGAATCTGGAATCCTAAGATGTCCGCTATCTTTCTTTGCGAGATCCGCCAAGAAGCGCGGGGCCAACGTACAATTATCGATCGTTTTTCATCGCGGGCCGCGTCAAAGAAGCCCTTATCGGAACGGACCGTAGACACGAGTGTCGCAAACGGGGCGCAGAATCGATAGAATCAATTTCTGGCGTGGTTCGGAGCGCCGTTCGGTACCTGTGTTCGCCAGGCTTGTCCCGATGGCGGCGTTAAACAGCGTTTCCCGCGCGAAACCGGGGCCGTTAAATTGAAATTAAAGGGAGGCTTCCTCGTGGCCGAGAATTTTAATATCCGACGGCGAACTTCGTTAGAGAAGTCTTGATGGCCAATTTTCGTCTGGCTGCCCGCGAGATAGCGGGCAACTCGACGGAGCGCGGCCGTCTCGATTTCGATAAGACGGGGGACAGGTTTCTTGGCGTCGATTGGAAGATCGCGAGGGAACGATAGGGGGCCCACGATACCTTCTCGAAAAACCGAGTATCGTTGCGACTCGATAACGTGAAAATGCGTGGTAATCGAAGTGTAGGAAAAAGCATCCGATGCGATTGGCTTAAAGCAGCGGGCACTGCGAGTCCTGGCATCGTTCGTTATCGAGTTCTCGAGATTCAGAGATGTCCCCGGCTTCTTGGAGCGAGCTAAACGGAAAAAGTGTACCCTGGAAGCTAATGCGAATGGTGAATGTCTGTAGGTTTAAGCCAGTCACATCGTGCGAATACGATAATCCGAGGGAACCGGAGTTTCAATTTTAGAAGGAAGAGTAAAAGCAGAAGTATGAGGAAAGATTCTGTTCGTAGCCGACGCGACGATGACGATATCAGGCGGAAACTCGGCTTCGCGTAGTCGCCTACGTTGCGGTCTACGGTGAAACGTGAATTTATCATGATTGGAATAAACTCCGTAGCGGGTTAGGCATTCAGTCGAGATTCAGGGGCCCGTTTCAGGATAGCTGCAAAAGACATTTACGCGCATCTCTAAAACGTCATGTGTCATGTAACTTTAAGCTGCCACACGCAGTGAAGGCCCTCCGTGGAGCTGAACTTTAACCTCTGATAACTTTTTTTTTCTTTTCACATGAACTGTGCTGCATTTTATCCTCATTTCCGCGCTATTTTCTTTCACGTAAGTGTGGCCCAACCTATCTCTCTGCCTCTCTCTCTCTCTCTATCTCTATCTCTATCTCTAACTCTCTTTTTCTTTCTTTCAAACTCTCTCTACTACCTCTAAACTCTGTCTACTGCCTTTCTTTGCCTCTCTATCTTTCTCTCTATCTCTTCTCTATCTCTCTCCTCTCTCTCTCTCTATCTCTCTCTCTCTATCTCTCTCTTATCTATCTCTATCTCTATCTTTTCTCTAACTCTTCTCTATCTCTATCTCTATTTCCGTTTGATCACGTTCTGTGACACTGAGAAAAGCAACGTTCGTAGCGATCCTAGATACGAGTCGTTTCTTCTAGCGGCTAGGGTGAACGTCATGCGTATTTGCATAAGTACCTGTACAGATCCGTCGCGAGAATTGCTATACGCGAGCGTAGTAGTCCGTGCAGTACGCACGGTCGCGATATGTGCGCGTGTGTGTGCGCCTGTGTGTATATGGGTCACGTATAGGAATCCGTGGATATGAGATGCTACAGTGGTCATGTAAACCGGGTGTAATTAGGCTAGTGCTAGGTCTCACCGAATCCCCGTTCGTGTTCACGGATGTTCCTCGTGCGAATACCGCTGACGGCAAAGCCGACTGTCGTCCTCCCGCGAATGGAACTCTGATCGCTTGAATTGTAAAAAGGATCCGACGCGCGTGAGCCGTGTTACAGTGTGGCAATCTCCTGTCAGCTGTGAAGCGTTAAACATGGACGCGAGATTGCGGAAGTACCGGGGTAGGTACTTTCGCGTGTGTTCCCTTCGAATGAAACATAAAAACAGCTTTAAATGTACGATGTTGACAGCGCTATAAATCAAACACTGCAGCAACGTTAGCACGTGCCACGATTACACCTTCCATTTCCTATTACGCGGCTGAAACGTTGTTTGCATCTGTAAACGCGTGCGCTTTAATACTCGCGTGGGGCTGACGCGAGAATGGAGAACAGGCGAGAAAGAAGCGAGAAGAATGAGGAACATCCTGAAGTCACGGGCACCCCCTATAGTGCTTTTTAGCGGATCGATGCTTTTACATACCTTGCAGAGCGACCCCCAATAGTACGACATCTAGAGAACGTGTTCTGTCTTCCTGTCTGTCTATCTATCTCTCTTCTTCTCTATCTTTCGAAGTCCCCGACGCCTTCGAACAAAAAAAAAGGGGCGATCGAACGGAAGCAAGGATATTCGTTGAGTCGATAGGAAAAGTACTGTTTTCCGAGGGGGGAAGTGCCGGAATGAAATTCCCCGTTTCGATCATCCGACGGGAAGTCCTTTCGAAGTGTCGATACGAGAGAAAGCTAAAAATCCAGTGAAAAAGAACCGGGGCGAAGGATCGTCGAGTGCTGCGGGACCAACGATCCCGTATCCGCGAGACACCAGAGAATGAATCCTGCAACCCCGAGGAGCCCCGTGCCGCTCCTTCGAATAGACCTTTTTAAACCTTCTCCGCGCGGTTCCTCCGAACCTGTCGCGCTGGCTGTGCACCTAAAATATTCAAACGTAAAGAGCAACCGCAATAGGGAAACCGAGGATCCAATATTTTCGCGCTCGTTGCTCGACCTTCTTCCTCACGGCCCTCCGTTTTCAGCGATCGAACAGTGGCATTTCCCGAACTAGAAGCATGGAATATTTTAGAATCCTTCTAGAAGAGTTACGAGCAACGCTTCTCTAATTCTCCTCGACACTTCTCTGATTCTCTTCGACACTTCTCTAATACTCTTCGACACTTCTCTAATTCTCTTCGACACTTCTCTACTCCTCTTCGACACTTTTCTAAAGCTCGACTACCTTCACACGGTCAATCCCACACTGCCAATTCTACTTTCAATTAAATCATTAGATCCTTTCGCGAGGGTGAATTACCAGATCCTACACCTTGCTATCTCCAGTTCTAACGCGTTTAGGAACTTTCGAACTGAATATTCTTCGGGGTAGGAGGTGTAGGTATACAAGTAGATTACAGAGAAACTGTTTCGCGGGATAAATAACTAGTTACCGTAGACTAGTAGTAGAAGAGTGCGTAAATAGCACAGCCAGCGCAAACGGTTGACAAACGCAAACACAGATTCGGGGCGGTTAAAGGATTAGCCCTCTCGTTTGGCTTCTGCAACGCGAATGTCGTTGGGTGCCTCCTCCTCGTTAGAGGATATTCGAAAGGACGCCAGCCGCGGTACCGACGCGATCCCAGACATCGTATTTCGAACGGAGATCCTTGCGAATCTCGCACGCGACTGAACACCCACCCAGAAGTCCCCCCACCCCCCTCTCCGTTTAATCTGTGTACACACAGGATTGCGTATGTAATTAGGTCTCGCAGGCACCAACGTTCCCGGCACGTTATGATTCTGTGCGTAATTATGTAAATTGCGAGTGCTAGAGTGTCGTTAGAGCGATTGACAGCGTGTACGAGTACGATTGAACGTCCTGCAAGACGATGGCCTGTTTGATACTGCATGAGACCAAGAGAAAGTAAGTGTCGCGGGACGAGTCCGTTGATGAATGACGGGAGTGACGAAGATTTAAGTGGTCGAGAAAACGGACGTGGCGTGGAATGATAGATGCATTCGAATTCCTTAACGCAGCTCAGATTTAGAGCGAAGAAACGTTGAATATCGGAAGATCCTTTGATCATTTACTGCCACCTCTGCGTTCTCGATGGAGTGACTGGAATGGCGACGCCTCGGCTCTCTGTTTCAACAAACCAATTCTGGATAACAAAATTGCAATCGCTTTCCAAAAAGTATCTAAAGTACAGCTCGTCCTAAGCCTTCCGTTCCCCGTAAATCAGGCCAACTTTTTATAGCCGTTCTTCTGCAAAGATAAAGGAGCAACGGTGTTCGTAATATCGGTTCCTCGTTAGACCGAGTTGCGCGCGTGAAGCCGCTCGATCGAATTTTCAACGGCACTAGTCAAATCGCGATTGCTCGCTCCTTAGACAATCCAGTTTCCTTTCTTTCCTGAGCTGTCAGTCAATCGAAATGGAAACACAGTTTCAGCGAGTTTATAGATGGAGGAGAATCAAGAGAGGTCTTCTGCTTCTCGCGCGAATCGCTCGGCGAGAAGTCGTTGCTCGTCCGAGAACGCGAAATGTCTCGTGGTCGTTGTTTCCAAGATCAGACGTTCCAGCAGTAAACAGCGGGCCGAGGTCGTTGAAATCGTACGTCCATGAGTTCCCCAAGCCCGTTCCCCTGTCCCGTCCACTCGAACCTCTCGATTCTCTCGTTCTAACAACTCTGTGCAACGCTGAAACACCCGCAGAAGATGCACGTGTACAAGAAAACGCTGCAAGCAATGATCTACCCGATCTCCTCGACCACGCCGCACAAGTTCGTCACCTGGACAGCGACGTCGCCGACCTACTGCTACGAGTGCGAGGGTCTCCTCTGGGGCATCGCTCGACAAGGGGTGCGGTGCACCGAGTGCGGCGTCAAGTGCCACGAAAAGTGCAAGGACCTGCTCAACGCGGACTGCCTGCAGAGTGAGTAGCCGTCTCGAGTTCACCCTTTTAAATCCTCGATTGATAATGGAGTCCCAGTGATCGAAATGGTTCTCTCGAAGTATAGAGAATCGATCACTTGGGGCACTCATTTCAGTGGTACTTCGCGTAGCCTTTAGTTTATTAGCGAAAGTTAGGTGAAACATAAAGAAGTTCGAAATAAATTATACGGGAAATGGTACGTTAATTTGCCTGCGTTCGAGGAGATTACTGTAGGGCAGCGATAAAGGATTGCCTCCAGAGCCAACCGCAATCCTCCAAATTCGTGCTCCCCCCTCGACGCGAAAAGTCGAGGGCGCGATTTGCATACGGTGCAAACCACGGAAACATTAACTCGTCGCGAGCCCCGACGTTGATACGCGATAAAATTACACCCCATCCCCCCGAACTTAATTACCAGAAGCGTAATTAACGAGCGTGTCTAATCTCTGCCGCGTTGAACACAGAAACTGGAGATGGGCAGAAGCGTCCGAATTTTGCGAATGCCGCGAAATTTTCAAACCCCTGCGCAGAGCTTTCGCGGCTTGCCTTCTAGAATGGCGTACGAATTTGCTGGACGGAACTTATTCGGGGATTAAAAGGACTAGGGTAGGAAGCTCTCGGCTCTAGGTTATAGCAAGTTGCAATTACGTTTCTGGTTCTCCCACGTCAGTGACCATGCTGTAGCTGTACTATGGTATAGACGAGAAAATGACACTCCTGGTAGGTGAATAGAGTAAAACCTCGATAGCCGAGGGAAAAGGGTGAATATTCGTGCAAGAATCGTGGTCGATACAACTATGAAGGCAATTTACAAAATTTCCTCGTTGACGCCATCGATGAATGTCCCTATTAAGTCGACGGGATTACGCGAGTCGTGAAACGATTGATTAATCAAGCCGCGGGGATATTTCGTGAAAAATAACCTCCAGTCCCTCGAAAAGCGCAGCGCGTGAATGCATTTCGCGTTAATCACGCGATCAACGGGGGAATCGTTGGAAATCAAAAATTGGGTCCACGGTCGGTCGTTTGTTACTCGATGTTTGCTCGCCGAACGGTCGAGAATTGAATCGACAGATACGTACTCAGAGGGTGGGTGGGGATGGTAATAACTCCAGTCGAGCGAAAAAATAACTGAACATTCGTCTCGGTGGGACGAGAACGCTGCGAGAATCGATAGAAGAACGGCTAATTGGTCTCTAGCATGAAGAGTTTTTACTTCCATTAGGGGCGTCCGTTGAAACGTTGAATTAATTATTTGATCGGACGTAGAGTAGTGACTGCTCACGTGTGACAAATATGATTCACAGTTTGTCAACGCGCAATCGATCATTCGAGGGCAATTAATTTCGCAGTGTGAATATCCGGGAAGCAGGTACGCTAAGCGAACATCGATTTATCGATGGAGATTCTTTTCAGATCAAGCCTTCTGATACACGGGTTAATCCTCGGACTGTACGGATAAATCAGTCTCTCAATTAGATTCCACGCGCATTGGTCATTCATTTCGAAAAGTAATAATTGGTATGTATGAAAAACAATGAGATACTGTTTCAAAGTATTTAATTAACCGAGAACGAATGGATTGGTGCAGTACATTACTCCTCGAGCAAAACACGCGGATATAACTGAGATAAATTCTATCTCGGGTTTCTCATTTGTACAGACCGCGCATCCAGTTGCTCATCAAGTAATAACTAAGTAGCACCGTTGCTCTATGTAACAGGGAAGTACATAACTTCCTCGAACAACCTTCTTCTCGTTGGTTTTTTACATCGCGGACTTGCAGTTACGCGCGTGATTAAACAATCAACATAGCCACCTACTTTTTCCTCGAATAAAAAAGAAATAGCTCGATAAATCTCACTACTCTAAACAATAATATTTTCAACAGAGGTTGGTAAAAAAGCACCACTCCATTTCACATCTGCATATAAAACACCGTCGAATGACTAAATCTCCTAAAACCATAAAATTCAAACGGAACAAAAAAGCTGCTCTCATCGAAATAGAAATAAATCTCCATCGACGCATCAAAGCAAGGACGACTTTCTCTCTGATTCACAACAAACAGCGATTTTGTACGCGTCCCTTGTTCTCTCTGACGCCCAACAGTCTGCTTTATCCTCGAGCTGGATCACTGTGGACCAGATCGCGTATATCCCCCGGCCAGAAATCGACCTCCCGCCAGTTTTTGCCCGGCGTTTGTACCAGTGTACGGCATCCAGCTGATCGGGTACGCGTAATTTCCGGTTTGTTAAAGCTGCGGCAACATTTTCGCGGCAAAACTCGGCCGACGCGCGAAACGGCCACGAGCGGGCTTGCACCGGAAAATTAAAGCTCCTCGAATGTTCCGGCCGACGAAAGACGCAAAGGCCGCAACCCAGGCACGCGAACCGCACGTGGAAAAAGTTCAAAGAGCGCGTCTTTCGAGGCCGGGCGAGGCCTATTCAATGCGAGGCGCGCGGGCCAGAGAGTCAAAAACGGGTGGAGAAAGAGCGAGTTTAAGATAAAGCTGCGCAGGGGTATATTATTTCCCCGGTACGTTTCGCAGAAATGGTAAACGAGAAACGACTCTGTCTACCAGGAGTGCTGGGAGCCTCGAATGGCCCGTTTATTTTAGAATTTTAGCCCATTATTTGACGTTGAAGCGAATTAAGCGGTGTACCTCGCGCTCTGAATGCGGCCTATCGCGGATGGAAGTAATTTTTTTAAGAACACCTGATCTAGAATTTACATCCTGTCAAGTGTGTCTTAAAGATACAAATTTGCGTACTAAGTAAGTAAATAATAGAAGCCGTTCAAAGCTGGGAAATTTTTTATCAAACGCGAAATGAATATACATCAATGTTTGCGCGTATACGTGGGCAGAGAATAATAGATTCGGAGACGTACCGCTTGATGCAACGTCGTGCCAATAAAGGGAGCTGCATAAATGAAAGGGGACTATAAAGTAGACCGTACTTGCCTCGGACAGTTTAAGAGTCTCTTGCGACAATAACAGAATTGCATAGAGGAGAAGCGCCGGGCTCCAGAGGCAGAGCGTTTCATTATCCCCGTTCGAAGTTTCTGTCGGCCTTGGGGCCGGCCGTATTACGTGGCTGTAGCCGAGTTTTCATCGGACGCCTATTTCATTTCCCCAGGAGCGGCCGAGAAAAGCTCGAAGCACGGGGCCGAGGATAAGGCGAACAGCATAATCACGGCCATGAAGGAAAGAATGAAGCAGAGGGAGCGAGAGAAGCCGGAGATCTTCGAGCTGATCCGGTGAGTCCTTCTTACCGTGTCTTTTCCTTCTTTTCTCCTCCTTTTTCTGTCGCAGCACAATCGACGCGCCGGGAAACACCGTCGATCGGCGAAGTACGCACGATTTTCCAGGGGAGAGCATGTCGATCGACCTCGAATCCATCTGGCAGAGTCGACGATCCCACCGTCGCCATTGCTTGCCCCATTCGGTTAGCCGACTTTAACCCCCGAAACCTGTGCGGTGTTCGATACGATTCCAGTCCCGCTCGGTTGGACTCGGCGGGACACCGTAATTCGCGATACAAATGGATCGGAAGGGTTAGCAGGCGACGGACGAACACGTACGCCTTACCCTTTGTACCGCGCTGGAAACTTTTTGCATTTGCATACATTACTTACGCCGCGGCCGGGCACCTAAGGCTGGAAAATTCGCGCGCGCGAACACCAGGCTTCCGAGTGTGCCGGGACAGTGAAATACGGGGAAATTCAGGTTAGCCGGTCGTCGTAGAATAAAGACCCCGAGAGCCAGCCGTGATCCCCGACGATTTCACCCTGTGTTCTGTGCAGCGTCTTTTTCCGCGGCGCACGACGGTATTGGTAGAACGCGAACGGAGGGGAAACAAAAGAATTAAAAATATTTCTCCGCAGCGTCTCGAGCTGTGGAAAAAGCGAATGCCTAATGCTCTTTTGTCCGCCCTACGGTTACGAAGGGGCAGAAATTATGCTTGGTGAGGCGGGGAATGCGGCTCGAGGTACGTGAAACAATTGGGGTAACTTAGTCTTCCAAGGCAGCGAACCACCACGAGAACGGTGGGGGGGAAGTAATTTCTCCGTTGAGAGTGCCTACATTGAGATTCCTAAGAACAAAATTGGGTGAGAGGAATATTTTAGGTAAGACGGACTTACAACGCGGGCCCGGCAATTATTCGAACCTCGTGATTCGAGAATAAATTCACGTATTTTTTTCGCTTCGAAGATGAAGGAGGCGTGGATAGAATGGAAAAATAGGGGAGATCGTTAACGACGAAGCTCGGCGAAAAAATTGTAAAATCCGGTAGAAACTGAAACATAAGCAAGTAGTAATAACGAGAAAGAACAGCAGGTCGAAGTTTGCTCGTTAAAATTAATAGCCGTTCCCAGGTGCATTTTTATCAGATACAAATGGTCGGAAAATCATTTGCATTTTTATGACTGTAGGTATACGTGTGGCTGTTACGATTATTAATATTATGCTCGAAAGTGGGGAAGAAGTTCTCGATACTTTCCTTTGATATTACTGACCTAGCTAGACGCGTGAAACTTCCTGATGTTAATGTAAAGCTGCCCATTCGATGGATTTCCACGTCGTAGCATGTCATACCCAAAAATCTATTTCAGTGGTGTCCCATAAATTCGAAACAGTACAGTATTGCTTTGCTATCGATCAAGAATGAAATCCTGCCGCGTGCACGGAACAATCTCCGAACGCGTGTTCGGGGCGACATTTGCATAGCGCTAAATGATTCTCTGCATTCGGGTTAATTTCACGTATTCCGTAGCAACAGCCACGGCTTCGACAAACTTGAAAGCCGAACGCGATCCGCGGCCTCGACAATGCAGCAGATTCTAAAGGGTTCTAAGTAGAGGCGTAATCCTGATTGATAGAACTCTCCTTTACAAATCTGCATCATCTCCTTAGCACCGCTGCAAAGATTCGACAGGGAAATGCCTGGTGGATCTTCCGCTCAAGGAACATCCATTTATTTTACGCCCGTCAAGCAGGCGCTGCTGCCATAATTCCTGGTCGATAGTGGTTCAAAGGTAAATTACGGGCCACCAGAATAGAATATTAAGCTCTGCAGGTTGAATTACTGCTTTCAGAGAGCATAAGATTAAGGTGCGCGAACAGAAATTAACGATAAATGTAATATTTTGCCAAGCTTATCGCGGTTGCAAATCTATGAGTGATTCTGTGATTAATTTGGTATTTTGAATATACCCTGACGTTTAACGCGTATTCTGCTCTACCGTTTTCCTCGCTATCGCGTCTTTTCGTTTCAATTATCCTGCTTGTAACCTTTTAATAAAGCATCTTGTGTTACGTAAACGTTTACCGGTAGGAGTTCGTTCCACTTTTTCGAGGTCAGTGTTGCTGCTTTGTCACGATACCTCGTTACGTGGATGAAGAATAGTTTCTTAGCTGCGCGTTGTATTCATGACGAAGCTACATCGTAAACGACAATCGCGATTCAGCAACGCGTCCTGCATTTTGCACACGTGCAGATGTGCTTTCTTACCTGCAAGGAACAGCTGAAGTTCGCGTTGCAAATAATTTACATCGCTGCAGGTCGTTCCCAGAGATATAGAACATATTCTACACTGAGATTCTAGTCCATGTTTAAACACGTCCATTTATGCTACCGTTAGATATCGTTTAATTTATGATGCTTTTTGCTTCCCCAAAAGTAGACCTTGATGCTTGTCTATCTGTTCCACATTTTACGCACGTCGAGATCGATATAGCTTCCCCGAGCGAAGTAGGTATTTTTTTATTCGAAAAACAAATAAACAAATTTGGTATATTCTGACGCAAAACATCCATCAAATTTGGCGAAAGATTTTTCTTATTTATGTGCTCTCTCAAATGTACGTCACTATCCTATTTCTCAGTGTACCTACAATTTACTTTGATGCAAAGCATACATGCATTTGCTAATGAATCAAATAGCTACCACGTATGGTTAAAATTGTCCTCTCTTTAATTTTAAAGTCCGAATTTTCAATAGTGTATTTAATTCCAATAATGGCAGCAGCAATTCAGCAGGACACGCGATAATTCACAGTTAGCTTTGACAGCAGTGACGGATTAAAATGCGTGCTAATGGAAAAGGAATTAGCTTTATCCCAAATAAGCGGGGCTAAAATGACACACTTCTTTATCTCCCGATCTACGCTATTATTCCGCCGGGACGTAAATGTAGGGTACCGTGTAAAAAAGATCTCGTACCTTCTAGTTTCAAGCGACCCTCGTACCTCTTAAACCGGCGCGATAAAAAAATGTGATACATTCACTCGTTAGAGTCCCACGTGGTACGTACGTGTGAAATATTTTACACGCGATAAAGGAGAAATGAGAATAAATACCCGAACGGCCGGTTTAAATTCCCTGGAATTTCGTTAACAAGAAAAGATAGCCACTACAGTTGCGAGTAACTTTATTACTACAAGAGCAACGCTTTCACTGATAAACCGTACCATTACTCTCTCGGTTGTTTTATTATTTTAAGCGATACGCGGTCAAATTGTTTCGTTACTCCAAGCAAGACAAGTGTCTTCGCCGTTGAAAGTAATCGTTCAAGAGCGCATCACTTCCTTGGAGAATATTCCAAATCGATTCGTTTTTATATCTATCGTAGCATCGATTCAAAAAGTGGTGTCCAGTTTTTAAAAATATCCAATGCTTCGAGGAAGTCAATCAGCCGCGATAACTACTCCGAAGTCGTAGGATCGAGTTAAACGTAATAGTAGAACATCGATCAGACTCATTATTGGTTATTAAGTAATCAACGCTCGCGCATAGGTCGGAATTTGCAATTTCCGTGGCTGGCGGCTGGGAAAACGGCATGCTGCTCTAAAAGCGAGGAGGTCTGTTCAGCCCGCTGGAAACTTTCCTCGCGTATAAACTCGCTGGGTAATAATACCGCGATTGATCAGGCTGATAATTCCACCGCGCATAATCGATACGATACGGTCGTAATCGTGTCTTCACACGTTGAGAGATTATCAGAGATGCAGCTGCCTTCCAGCGGGCTATTACCGAAGGTCCAACGCTCATTAGCCGAGATTCCCTAATTACGTGACACTTGGCTGAATTAATTAACGATACAGCGTAATCTGTGTCGACAGATGTGATTCTTAACAGAAGATCAAATTCAACGACTTCGGAACAGCGTCTTGTAAATTTCAGATTAATCCAATCAGAACAGCAAACTTTATAACAAAGAGTTCGAACGACTTTCCTCTCGAGCGTTCAACGACACGTCAATTTTATTCGAGCACCACCTTCGAATTGATTTAGCATTGCTCGTTGTATTTCCATCGTAAAGGTTGAAAGTATCAAGATATCGCTGGCCCAAGCTTCGAGCGCGATCTCGAATCTCGATAAAAGCTACTAAGTGGTTGGGCTACAGATTAACGGGGATCAGGGTTAATTAATATTGCCTCGTCGTTCGAGAGATCGCCCGGTTGTCCAACCCTGTATCGCGAACGGAGGATCAATTGAATATCGATCAGTAGTCTAGCGTGTGCCGTTTGTTTTATTATAAGAACGCTCGATGCTTCTTCATCCGGCAATAAATTAATACAACCGCTGCCGCGATCGTTAGAACGTTTTACCTGGGATTGCACTCGAAATTCTAGCGACTCCTAGTGTTTTTACCATTTCCTTCGAGCTTAGATCAATGACAATACAAACGTAAAAGATATTCCACGTAAATTTACCCAATAATTAGTATACAGCGATTCACGTACCTCGCACAAAGCGTCAGAACCTCGCCGAAAATTTCTCCCCTCGCGCGCCGTTCGGCCGAACATCAAAGAGTATCGTTACGCGACCCTCGAAGTGATCCAGGCCGTGGAAAGCGAAATTGAAGAACCGTGCTCAGCACTGTCTCGGTGTACAACGGGACAATACGATCGGATAGCGATCTCTTTGACAGCGAAACGAACGGATGAAGGGGACAAAGCAATGGCGACTGCTCGCGTCACGGTAAAAAAAGTAGACGGGAGATGAACGTGTAACGTGGGTAACGATCCGAAAATCTTCTACCTCGCGCGGAGCCCGGATCTCGCCTTCCCCGGGGAGGTGAAAAATAATCGGCACCGTCTAGGTGCATCCCAGGTCGAATAACGACAGGGTGTGTTTTGGTACGCTGCCATCGAGCGATCAACGCCCTCGCCATAAGACCCGGTCGATTACCAAGCGCGTTAATTACAAGGGCGTGTGTCCACAACGCTTTGAAAATATTCGTCAATGAACTATCGGGGTAGCTGTGGCGCGTGTTGACGAGCGACGCGGCGTCGCCCTTGATTTATGTGGGACCGCGACGAGATATCGGCTTTTCGATAAACAGGGTTATTTATCAGGGAAGGAATTACGGGGGGCAAATTTTCGACGTTTGCCCCGCGGGATAATTGCACCCGGCTTGCTGTCTCTTTAATCGCGCCCACCGAGCTATTTCTATTTGACGAGAAATCGAACGTTCGTCGAGGAAGGTGCGGGGGAGGGGTACGGTACGTTACTCCCCCTCCCCGTTTCAATTCGGTCGCCGAATTTCGGGATCCGTTAGGCCGAACCGTTGGGCGTGTGATTATGCTCTGATCACCGGATCTTCGACCTGCCAGATGGAAGTTTAGAACGATGTTTCGTGGGGATGTGCACCGAGAGTCGCGTGCAATGTAAGCGAGTTGTAAGGGCTGTTTGCCGGCCAGGATGATTAGAAGCCGGTTTCAAATTTGTCATCTGAACATAGCGGGTGAATGGTTTCTTGTTACAAGGACGAAGTCCAAGATATCGAGGCGGTTTTAACGAACACTGCGTATCGATCTGCCTGCATTCGGGAGAGACGGTTCGCGATAAGAATTATAAATTAAAAGTAGTATCTTTATAGTTGAAGGCTTAACGGTGACTGGAAGGTGGCCTTCGTATTTAAAGTAGAACGTTATACTTATCTTTATACCGTCGAATGTATACTTAATTCAGCAAGTTGACACAAACGCCTCGAATCAACCATTCTGATCTCGGAAATACATACACGGTAGTATTTTAAACGACTTCCAGGTCACGTGCAAAGTTTCAACTTAAATACACGGAATCCCATTTAAAGAGAGGAAACAAAATTATCCCTCGAGTCATCCGTTATTTACGAATAAACTATCTCCGAGCATTTCGAGCGAACAGAGATGGCAAAAAGATTCGTTTACAGTCCCAGAAACACTGTCGACAGTGAGAATAGAAACTAGGTGGCCCGCCAGCACCCCTTCGCTCACAGGACTGCCCCGCGATGCAATTACGGGGGTCGAGGGAGGCGTGTTACGTTGTGCGCGGCTCTCTAATCGCGAAAGTAACGGGAAAGTGGGCAAGAAAGAGGACTAGAGGGGGCGCGGAAACGGATGTAGAGTGAAAACGAGCGTGTAATGGCGCGGCCGCGAGGAGCGCGTACCGAGGGACGCGAGTGTAGCTATGAAAGAGAGGAAACAGGTAGGACGAGATATCTAGGCTTTTGGCGCAGCTCATGTGAAAGAAAGTCTCGTCGGAGTTTAGGTCAGTCTTCGGGATCGTCGAGGACGCACATACGGGTCACATGACGTCGGTGAAGCAGTCGGTTCTGGACGGTACCAGCAAGTGGTCCGCGAAGATCGCCATTACAGGTTTGTGGCCAGCTCGTTGTGCCCATCGGCCGTGGCCGGTTATGCAACCCCCCCGTGCAACGAAACGATGAAACGTGCAGCGCTCGATTTAACGTCTGTCTATCTATATACGATACATACGTATGTGTACCACCTATGTGCCTAAATGTATATATTGTTTCTATCATTTCTCTTATGTGGAACCGCGCGAGCCCCCCTTTTGTTCAATTCCCCCCCTAACCGCCACCCCCGAATCCCTTCACGTTCCACGTCCAACCGTTATACTTTGAACTACTTGCCTCTCATTGTTTCTTTACTGCGATCGTTTATTATTTCATCATACCGGGTCAGACGCTCTGCCGGCTGCTGCTGTGTCGTAGTGTCACACTGTGATATCTATTATTATATACATATTATATATACATATATATCATATATATATTCTATATTGTATAGCGATTTGGCTGTACCGTTTGTCGGAATGCACCCGTTCCTCGCATATGTGTGCATAGAGCTGCGCGCGGTTAGAAGAGTCCTGGAACGGGTGTCACGGGCCGTGGACAATCTTCTCCGAGCGCCTATCGGCCAGCCTCCCCTTATCCCGTGAAACATTTTTCGTTCCTTTAACTTTTATTTCGCTCCGTACCGCTCTTGCTTCTCTACGTTTCTCGCTGTGCGGCTGTACTTCCTCTTTCACACTATCTGTCTTCTATCTGCTCTGTGTGCTCTGTTTTCTATCTTTATCTCTCCTTCCCCTCTCTCTCTTTCTCTCTCTTTCTCTCGCTGTACTTCTCTTTCTATCTCCCCCTCTGGTACCGAACGCTGGTTATAGGGGAGGACGGCCACTGGGCAGGGAGGAAATTATCCTAACCGTGAGGCTTCGGCCAGAATGCTACGTCTACCGGCGGCGCGTATGTAGATTGCACTGTTCGCATCGGTGTGTGCCTCTGCTACGCCGAAGTAATCTGAAGTTTCGCGGCAGTGCCCGGTGAAAGCAACGGTGTGTGTAGAGAAATTACGATTGCACGCGGTAATGGTAACGATGAAAACGATGCACTCGTGCTGTATGCCGTGCTGATGAACGGGGTAGACAAGGTAGTCGTTCCCTCCCGGGGCGACCGGTAACTAGCGCTGTTTCGTCACGTAGGATTATAGTCGTGGGAGAAAGTAGTGGTAGAGAGGTGACGGGAATTCGAAACACCGGCAAATACACACACGGCAGCAGATTAATCTCGATGAGAATAGATAAGGTGCCCCGAGATGAGTGGCTCGATCCTCGCGAAGGAATAAATGGAAAATTGGTAGAGTGGATCGTTCCGACGCGAGATCTTATTTAACCGAATGACTCGCGCGCTTCCCGCCCGCGCTACACATTTTCGATTTATCCCGTGCCAGTAGGGCTGTTCGAGTACTCGAATATTCGAGTAGCTTGAAGTTCGGACCGATAAAACCGAGTAGCTAGAATTTTTTCGCTCGGTTCATTCGAGCTAAGGTAAACCAACCAGTGAATGACCGAATTGTTGAATGAGAAGCCCAGTAAATGACTGCATACATTTATTAAGAATCGTACTTATTAATGTTTGTTTAATACGCATAACTAAAAATATGGGATATTAAACGTGCAACTACACTCCATTTATAAACATATAGTAATTTTTAAATTTATAATTGACATTTCTTTGCCTAATGGTCATTCACTGGTATGCGGTCAATTACTGGTTGGTTTACCCTACTCGGTTTTTTTTTACTCGGCTCGACTCGCTTCTTCCGACTACTCGAAACAGCCTTACGTGCCACTCATTGCGGTGGCGCGCGCATCTACATTAAAAAACAGAACAATTCAAAATCCAGGCACTTCATTCAAAGAATACTCTATACACACACAGCAGCGATATCCTACAGAGCAACATATTTTACATACAAAGGAGTCATACCTACCATGTGACGAACGGGTGCATACTTTTCACACGTCATCACCTCTGAACACAACCTAGACCCGTGCATCCTACCCAATTACTCTGCCACCTCCGTCTACACAGGCGCGCCAGCCACCCATACACCCGTGTCGCTGTTGTATACGTGTCACCTTCCATAATTTACATTCGTCTCCGGGTGCAACGATACATCGCGGTCCATTAGCGCCCGACATTAATTGGACGTTTCCAGGCCGTTCGCCTCACCTCGCTCGAACCCAACATCGCTCACTCCCCTTTTCGTCTTTCGGTTTCGACCATGGTAATTTCACGGCTCCAGTTCCCGCGCCGATACGTTTCCAACGGAATCGACGACATTCCCCCGTGATCCGCAATTCGGCAGGCACGAGGGACGTCGCGATGTGGATGAGAAGAGGGAGTACCATCTCGAAAGCAGCGATACCGCGGAACAACTAGCCCCCAGCATTCTGATTCTTCGAGAGTTCTTTCACGCCCCCCCTCCCTTCGTGTCTTCATCATGACCGTTTAGAACCCTAACCCAACCCCGCCACATTCCCCTCGATAGAATGTAAATGTCGTAATTTTGAATCGATGGCACAGAAGGTTCGTATGCAAAATTTTGTATGAAACGAAGACGAGGCTGGCTATTGCCCTCCAAGCTGATTTCCATTCAGATCCTACGTGCCTCGGCTACCAACAAGGGGAAATCCGTTGCGTTTGCAACGATTTCTGGTATTAATTCGGTGCAACGCTCCACACGATATTGTATATAATTAATGGTACACCTAGTAGCACACAACGTACCTAACGTTCTCCATTCCTCAACGACACCGTTTGCGAAAGTCGATCGTGAAACCGCCGTTCAATCCTCAGGTACGAAGTACCGCGATAAGCCCCTATACGTCACCGAGCATCGCAGATTGCAGATCAGTGATAAAAAGGGGAGCATTACTCATCGAGCGATCAAACGATCTCGATTAGGAAACACGAGCCATAGATCGTCCTACTATCCTGGATCGTTGTAATTACGGGGCTTCGGGCTAAAGGGACCCTTTAGTCGTTAGACCCCGATCAATTTGCGTTAAACCATCCCCGCTAGGTGTACTCTTACACGTGTACTCGCGCTAGAGGATCTAGTGACCGCAAGTTTCATCAGCCGAGTCGTACCATCATCCGATCGAACGATCAATATCGTTCGATAGCCTTCGTCGCGACATTCCCTCGACATCTTACTTCATACATCGATAAAACGTAGACCGCTAGAGAGCAGAGAGACTTCGATCATCGCTAACAGCCCTCAGCATAGCTAGAAGCAGTCACGACCAATCGTATCCGACCACAGTTCGTCGAAATTGGAAACACGATCGAAGTCAGTCCTGAAATTGGCCAAAAACTGGTAACGTCACGGAGTGGAGTTAGTTAAGGCTGTACGCGCACGTATCAGTTCCGGTATAGTTCAGCCGGGTCAGTGCGAGTGGTGGGAAATATCGTTTCCCTATTTTGGATATCCCTGAACCGTCGCGGAACTCGCATCTGTGCGTTGACAACAAAAGAGATTTCGTTCGCTGAATCGTTGGTATCGTCGCCTGTGCTTCTTCCACGCGTACGCGTGGCAGTCGATTGTCGCGCGGTTGTCCATCACGCGAAGTGGCTCACCCTCTGCTCCGGAGGAATTCAATCGAAAGTCCATTAAGGTCACACGGCAACTTGTTGTGGCTCCGTTGGTATATCACCCCAGCCATTGTCAAAGCTAAGCCGTGCTGGATCGTGAGCCAGCACCTAACCAGCGTCCTCGATGTTGCGGCAACGTTATACCGAAAGCGATGCGCCAGCCAGTCGTGATGTATGGCAGGGTTTGTTGCACGCAAGGCCGTCGAAATTCCGTTATCCATCATCTATTAGGTCTTTCATCGATTCCTACGTCGACTGCGTTTTTGGTCGTTCATAATTCGAAGCGTGTAACGGGATTGCATAGAGGGTTGAATCACTTTTTTTACAAAAATGAGTGAAGTTCAGATTTAGGAGGAACCTTTTTTCAGATGAAGTCGCAGAAGGGACTGTTTCCTAAAGAGTACCTAGAAAATAGATCTGTCGAGAGAAAGACACTCGACGCGGTTCTTATTCGGTACATTACACGCGTCAGAGTTCAGCCAGCACCGCGGAGCATGTGGCCCAAGGTTCACAGCCGCTCGAGCGAAACGCGTAAAGTTTCCCGGGTACCTGTAACATCCAAATTCTTCCTTCAAGCTTTTCGGAAGCAATACCTGTCCGGGAAGCTCGGTGAAAATTGTAATTCACGAAACTGTCCTCGTACATCCCACGGAATCCAGCGTTCCTTGGACTACTTCCGTTCGTGCTACCCGTTAACTTGTCGTAGGTAAAACCGGTGATGGAAGAAACGAATTACTTTCATACGTTCTGTGCCATGTTCGTGGCTGTCGCTGAAAAAACCTGACCTACATGTTTTGGGTGCAGTTGGAGCGAGAAAATGGAGGTACCCTGTTAAGTCAATCTTGTTACGTGTTTTTTCTCCGTCGAAGTGGACTAGATTTTGTTCCAGCAACTCGTAAGAGAGAAACTTACGGAACGTAATTAGGGAATGTTCCTTTCTAGAATTGTTCTTGCATCAGCGATAGAGTCTCCTTAACACAGAGTTACAAAAACCAAAGAACAGCAGTGCTATCCCTCGCAACAGATGCCTCGTTGATTGCCTCTATTTATCTACCGGTGATCCACTTAATCAACTTGTCCGCAGAAAGGCGCTACTTTCGCCAAGTTGCAGTTATCGTAGAGCGCGACCGGAGGGTTCGAGGTTGGCAATGAGCCATAGCCGCGGAGCAACAAGTTTTCTTATTTCGGCCTGACAAGCAGAGGGGGTCTGAACGAAGCGATGCTAATTCTATCGCCGCGAGGATTAACAGGTGGCGTGAGGATTACAGGCGGAGGTGATAGCTGGAGTTCGATGCGTCGCTATCGACCGAGCTTCCAAGTGCATCCAGAACAGCGGCGTAGAATATGCAAAGCAACGGGGCGTGCAGATTAACTTCATCGAATGAGCCGCTGCTGGTACGGTGTTGAATTCAAAGGGAATTGGTACCGCGACAATGCTGGCGGATCGTCCCACGGTCGGTTGCACCACCGTGAATTCGAACGTATGACCGAGCAAGGGTTGCCACGACTTCGCTTCAAATATTTGTCACGGTCGCTTCCATTCATCTTGACGCGCGAGCGTCTCATTTTCCAGGAAACGCCACCCCCACGCTCGCCTGAGACTCCAGTTTCGTCGTGCTTTTCGAGCTCGCGAGTGTTCGTGCGCTCCCGGGAGCTCGCGTTACCCAGGAATACACGTTGCCTCCAGGAAGATGCTCTCGCATTATTTACCGCGCAATTGTTCGCGTCGGACGTGGGTTCTGTCCCCGAGTCCAGCCGGAAACGTTCTCATCGCGGATGCTGGACATTTTTCCACGCAACTCTCGTTCTCGTCCAAAGCCAGGAGCTGTTAGAATTCTCTGGTCTGTCGCTTTCATCCCTCCCACGTTCCCCGCGGGCAAGCCAACGATTCATCGGTAATCATCCACCGGTCCGCACGCGTCTGTCCGTTCACCGACGAATTCACCCCGCTGGCGCAACCCCTCTGCCAAGAAGTGATCGCTGACGAAGGAAAGGGTGGTTGTCCTGCAGTGCGCGAATTATCGAGCGATTACAGAAGACGCTTCGCTCTCGCGATTGCGTCGAGTCATTTGGTCGAGTAATTAGCCTGCCCGCCTAACACATCATCCCCTGCTAATCCGCGCTGAATCGCCACCGCTGCTGGATGACGTTCAATGACTTTCGACGAACTCCGCCACGAGACAGTCCTACCACGTCCTTCGGTGGCCTCTTTATGGTACCCCCGCGTAGTTGAACGAGCTGCTGCCACGGGCTTGGAAGTTTCCACGATTTAGAGCGATCGATGAGGATCGAGGGTTTCGGTACGAGAGGTTGTCGAAGGACGATCCGATGACGAGGACATTGTCTTGTTTTCAGCACGACGTTTACAGTCGACCCGGACACGCACATAGACAGCCTCGAGCAGGCTGAACAGATCGTCCTTGAGGGTACCAGCAAGTGGTCCTGCAAGATCGCCATCACAGGTGACACGATACTGATACCTTAGACAGTTAAGAATTTCTCCACCACGTGGCCGACCGTACCGTGAACGAGCACGGGCCCTCTGCCCAGTCAAATGTCATTCTACACGCGTACACACGCTTTTTTGGTACACGGGACCACGGAGCAGACTCTTCCGTGGCAACCGGGGAACCTGGGTGAGCCGTTGGCATTGTTGCTCGGCACTTGTCGGCACCTTTCCTTCCTTTCCTGTTGCTGTCCCCTTTTTGTGTGTATCTAACTTCACACTCACGGTGTTTTTATCTTTACAGTTCTTTTCAAGCATTGGGGTATACAGATATATCGTTTGTGGCCATTGCACTGTTTTTGGCCATGTGCACAATTAACTTTTATTTTTTGTGAAAATGGTCACGTTAACTTGGATTAGTCAGACATAATGAGCTGGAACACATTTCGTGACCCCGAAGTTTACCCTTCGCAAGTTTTCAGGCGACAGACAAATGCACAAACACTTTCTGCTTTAAATATTAAGATTTGGAATTCTCCTGGAAAAATCAACCACGAAGAGAGCTCGATCGCTATTTTCTACACATTTTATAATCAGAATCCTTGCGGTCTAAGTTTCTAGATCTGTTAAATTCATTTCTCACCTCGTCCAACGATTCCTGCGACTCTTTTAACGACAGCTGCCGAACATTTGCGCCAACCAGAGGCCTCCACGTATCCCGGCCAAAAAGGAGTCGAAGTTTTTCTATCCATTAAGGCACGAACTCACGTCTCGGAAGGTTTCATGTCTTTCTGCGCACGATTTTCG
This sequence comes from Andrena flavipes, assembly GCA_963971345.1. NCBI lineage: Eukaryota > Metazoa > Arthropoda > Insecta > Hymenoptera > Andrenidae > Andrena > Andrena flavipes. The sequence continues at coordinate 3,634,074 of OZ020482.1, forward strand.
ATCAGATCAGACGGAAAACTCTCGGCCACGAGCAGCGAACCGTATCGATCGCGATGTATTGTGCCTGATGGCCTAACTCGTGTACTCTGCATCCGAACGGGCGCGAAACTTTGAGAAACTATCCCTCAGCACGTGCAATTTGCAGGGAAAACTTCGGAGATCGATGAGACATTTACCGGTATTGGTCGTCGTGCGATTCTCCTACCAACTTGGGACACTTCTCGATTGTTTTCCATCCCCGCGGTACCGCCGTTCGTTCTCGTTAACGGTGTTGCAACGCGACGTATAGTCGAAGTATAATTCCATTTGGGCCACTTTACCGGGAACGCAAAAAAGCTCACAGCACTGGAAAGTTTGTTTTTAAATATTTAAACTACAAATAGTGCGCTGGGAGAATCGTGGCATCGTTTACCTTTACGCTGTAAACAGTGTAAACTGTACTTTTTGCTTTAACGGTTCGAATAAATAGAAATAACTTTGCATCGGTATAGGATAGAGGTTCCAATTACTGTGCCCTGTTTCAGGCCTTCCGGAATTTTCGCTAGTAAAATTAACAATAGTAATGTAATTGACGTTTGTTTAGAACTTAAAGATAAATTTCAATGTTTCTTTTATCGATATAAATTTTCCCTCGAAACAAACATCAATTCTTCTTTGATTTTTATTAAACATAAAAAAAAGTTCTGGAATCAATTACTGTGTCCTATAATCTCTAAAGATTAGTTAACGTGTCTCAGTTACTGTGCTTCCTCCTCCAATACTGTGCTGCAATTATTGTGCTCCCTCCCTGAATACTGTGCTTCAATAACGGTGCAAAATAAAAATTTAATTTTTAACATGCTTTATAAATTTTAATTGGGTACCCCACAGTAATTGGATCATGTACCCTACGGGGGCCATTTCTTGCTTTAATTTTTCATAACAATAGGGAGAAAAATAGGAACGCGCAATGCATAGGTACAAGAGAAATGTTTCCGTGGAAAATAGAGAAATATATGTATATGACGTCTCGCCGAATGAAATCCATTTTCGGGTTGTAAAACGGCGGACCAAAAAGCCACCGCGGTCGGTGTGAACCTGTGTTTGAACAGTTCGATTATCGTCCTGCGTGTGTAAAGGTCGTGTTCTATGGAATGACAAACGCCAAAAATGGCTTTATTTTCTCGGGCCTCGGGCGGCGGCGAAAATCCACTACAGGGGGAATTATGGACGCACCGAAGCATTGATATTCGAAGTTAATTTTAGGAAAAGGATTATCTGGCAAAGGGATATTGGTGAAACGAAAACATTATATGATATGATCTCATAAAGGGACGAAAGTAATTTGGATATAAAATAATCATTTGCACAATTCGAGAGAGAATTAAAATTAAAATGTTTGAAGGCTAAAGATCAAATACAGTTTTCACGAAGGAAATATTCATCAAGCGAACCAAATCTGGTTTTTGTGAATATTATTATCTGTTTTCCCCTTTGAATGGAAAAACCACGAGAAAGGAGATTTGTTGATAGTTCAAACGTGATATCGGCTTGCATGGTTTATTATACCCGAAAAACACATCTCTGAAACAGGGTTCCATTCTCCATAGCAATAACTCAATACGAAGCAATTCCCTTCACCAAAATGAATGAGAAAATATTTGAAATATTCATGGACCATGTTCACCGTTTCCACATATAAATAATATAAAAAAAAAATGGAACATAGAAAGAGTGGGAATCTGTTATCTGAAAATATATTTACAGCACTCCAGAGAGGACTAATGAAAAGAATATTAAAAAGAATTGATTGTTAACGCTAAAATAGAATTGATTAAACTTCACAGAGTATCAAAAACAAAATCAAAAATCCCCCCCATTCAAATGCATTTAAAAATCACCAATATCAATTCCCCGATACACGAGGGCTTCTAACACAAATATCAAGTCGTCCGAAAATCATCGGAAATCGAATCTTCATCGGTACGAGACTTTCCATTGAAAAATTCGATATCCCATTGACGAAAGCACTCGTAGCTCCTCGGCCCACCCGAACGTTCCATTGACCCAGCCCGAAAGTCTGAGCGTCAGAAAGATTGCGCCGACGTTGCAGGTAGAACGAGGAACAAGTCTGGACTTACACGATGCAGACATGTGGATGAGGCCTGTCGATTAAACGCAAACCAAGCGCGATCGGATCCCTGTAAATGGATGGGAGTTTTTGCGAGCCTCGACTGAATCCACCGACGAATCGTCCGGACGAGAGAGGCTCGGTGCAAGGCCTGCGTCCGCCCCGAAACGATCGATAGTTCAACGAACAGGGAAGTGCAGCGGGTGCAGCTCACACGTGCAGTCCTTGCAACCCGTACAACTCGCTCGGGTGTGTGCACCCGTGTCGGTGACGCAGCCTTACCTTGTCGACCACCATCGTCACCCTCGTTCTTCCGATTCCGCGAAATCTGATCGAGACGAATTCGCGCACGCCTAATTGGTCGTCTTCTCGACGCCAAAACGGAGGAGAATCGATAGGCACGGAACACCGCTGCGCCATTCACCTCGACTTCTGATCACCTTTCGACGCGACTTCAATGTAGAATCAAATCTAGTGCTCTCGTTATCGAAGTTTCAGCTGTCCTAATTGAATCAAAGGGATCAAGGATGTGGTGGTGAACTTTGAGGGTTTGGTTTACATGGTTGAAGTGAAATCAGGGAGTAAAGGGTTTCTCAGTGTAGCCTGGGTAGAGAGAGAATGATGGATGAATATTAATCTGTACAGTGTTAGGGCACCCCTTCGAGTATTCTTTCTAGGAAGGAGTTATGGCCTTTATATCCCTCGTGCCAGGACACCTCAGACATACGTTCGTCTATAAGATTCACGATCGGGAGACTGAAAGGAAACGGTCTCTGCAACAAAACGGACGTGGTGCAACGCCCGAGGATAACAACAGATTCTCGAAACACCCTCGGTAGCTGGTGCGAGCTGCAACGACGTCGACGGCGCGGGTGGAACAGAGTGTCGGGAATTCCGGAAAAATTCGATTTCCTGCCGCGCTATTCCCGCGAGGACTAGCGACGAGCGAAATCCGCGAGCGTAGTCGCTCCGCCGCGCCTGCAACGCAACTCTCGAATTTATGGCCGCGAATATGCGCGTCAAAGAGGCGAACTCTTTGCGCGACGCGAGAAAGAATTGCCACCATTGCCATCGATTTCACGGCAAAGGATAAACCAGTTCCGCCTTCGAGGAACAGTCGACTGAAATTTATTAATTCAATTTTCCTATGCACATAGACGCTTCAGTGTTGACACCTCGCGTGTTGGAAGAGGAGTTGAGGCAAACAGACATTAGAATTCATATTCAAGATCCTATCAGTTTCTACAATCCACGTTCTCGGAAAGAGAAACGTTGACACACCGTTAGGTATCTTTTACCCAACTGCTCAAGGTATCCACTCAACTGCTAATTGCATTTCGTTTCGACGCCTCGGTATTAACTATACATCGACAGGCGAACGAAAGTGCCCAGAATGGAAACTTCGGTTTCATTTCCCTCGATTTCCAGAACAGGGTAGTGGAGAAACACGACAAAAAGGAAAGGAAATGGCTGCGGAATTGAACCTGTCCGCTGCTCGCTCGCACGCTTTGAAATAAGAGGAAAAAGTGCGGAGGAAACAGCGAGAGTAAGCGTGGCATTCGTGCCACGGCGAGCTCCACTTCTGCAGGTTGTGATCTCGTGTTACGATAAGTTCCTTTCATTGAACTGGGGGATTCAAAGTGGGTGCAGAGTTTTAATTCGTTGTAGAAGGTCAGGTTGCACGAGTTACTTCGATATCCACTGCTACGTCCCTCCAGGTTCGCTGAAACATTCAGCGTTTACCTAAATTCTTCCGTTTCAAATATTTTCTCCTACTGAACGTCCAATAGTTCCGTGCGTTTGACGGTTCCAGTGAAGCAGAAGGGAGGGTACAAGTATTTTCGTAGAGGAGAAAGCAACGAAGTGTTTCGCATGTCGAAAGCCAGGAGAAAAACGTGGAACGATCTTATTCCAGTGCACTGTGTTCTCAGATTTTAATTTTCAATCCAACTTTTGTAAAATCGATTGGATAATCAGAATTAGGGAGAATGGAGGACAGGATCTCCCGAAGGAAGGGGAGTATGTCGCGAAATACGCGGATGAAGCCAGTGGGAAAAGTTTTTGCATCGAAGAAAATGAGCGATGCCCGACATTCCGCGAGTTCGACGCTACTGAAAGAGTCGGGGCGAGGAAATGCAACCGCGAAGGGCGCGGAAGACGGAAAAAGGTACCGAAGATAAGTAAATAGGGAAAGTCCGAAAGAAAAAGAAGGAAACGGAAGGAGGACCCCTGGCATTAGGCAACTTTTCCTTGTCCCTAAGTTCTTCGTATACTTCCGCTCCATTCAGAGTCTCGGGGCGTGTGCAGGGGGTCAAAGTGAACTCAAATAAAAAGTACCGGGACAAGAAACGAGCATTTACTGAAAGGCAGCAGCAAGACCAATAAACAGGGTGCGACTGATGCGAAATATCTCGTGCTCTGAGAAGAGATTTATCATGGATTCACAGTTCGTTAAGCAAAGGAATGATTTTCCCTAGCTTCTCAGTCAGTATCGAGTTGGAGGTCGGTTTGAAGGGACACTGAAAGGAGGATGGGGAACGAAAGTCTCGACGAGGAAAAATCTTTATAAACGAATGTTAATTGCTCCTTAGAAAAAGTAAACGAAGACCTGATCGGTGCAGAAGCTATTTGATTCCACGTCTCCTCGTTGAACTTCTTTCGAAGAGTTTCTCGGTTAAATTCCTTTGGATTTTCTGATTCATTTCGATGCAGACAACGAGACGGAACTTGTGATTAATGATGATTTTTAAACTGCAAATTCTCGAAATCTTCGAAGTACTCGAAGCTGGGAACGTGAAAGCTTGATTCGAGTGAAATAGACTATCACAGCTACCTGCATAATTGACAGGATCTCCAGCTCCTTCTCTCTGAACGACGAGCATTAAGCCTCTTACGTGTCAAGGTACGGTACACACAAGTAACAAGACAGGAATTCTTCGTTAAGCGAAGTAAGCCGAGGAAAGTGCGCGGCGGTAAATAAAAAGTTCCCATCCCCGTTTCCGTGTACAGTGTGGACAAATGGAATTGGCAATTAAGTCGAGGACTTCGTTGCACGATGGCTTAATTAACGGGTTAAATTGTGACTGAGACTTCTTCCCTCGTTCCCCTGTTTCCCTTCGCCAGCCTGTTTTCAGCAGTCGTCGCGACGGAATTGAAACGAGACAATTAATACCTGGGGAATAGGGAAGGAAGGGTAGGTACAAGGCTGCCGGTACCAAGAACCAGGACGGTAGGGGCTAATAAAAATTCGGAACGACTCGCAATGGCGCCGGAAAGGGCACGAAACAGGCGTGAAAGGAGAACGCCAATCTATTCGACGATCACCATCGCCACGGACCGATTACGGCAATTAAAGCGTTTCTGACAGCGAAGGAGGGGGGAGAAGCAGCGAAGGAGAGATAAAGAAGCGAGGCCCCCTGGCAGGCGGACGATCATTAGAGTAATTGCTGCCTCGTCGCGAAGCGGGTCAACAGTTTTTCCTCTTTTCTGGTCGCCGGTCTGCGCGCTGCTGAACATCAGCCGCGACCAAAACTCTGTCGATGGAAACTTCGAAGCACGAGGAACGCCATGGGGACACGTGGAAATCGACGAGGCGGCAGGGCGTGTCGTTCGAAGCCGTGAAACGTGCCAGGCATTTCGCCCCCGTTGCTGGAACTCCGCGGGAAAGAGAGATCCGGAGACGTAAAGACGATTCGAGTGGATGCAGAGACGAGAGTAGTGGGTGTGGAAGGAAGGTAACGGAACTGATGGCTGCGAGTGTGAGGGGCGCGGACGAGGGTAAGGGGTAAATTGGGAATAAGGGATTGGAAGGGCAGAGAAAATGAAGGGAAAAGAAGATGAGCGGTAGAGGTACATACAAAAGCGAGTAGAGATCGAAGCGCTCCGTTTCGCAAAGAGAAGTTGGCCTTCAGGCGACCTAAGCAAGGAGTATCATACAATACCTTTGAAACTCTACACTCTAAATACGGTTCTAGGATAAAAAAGAGCTGTATCAAGTAGAACTGGTGCAGAAAAGCAACGATGGAAGTTGCAAGGACTTTGGGGGACAAGCAAACGTTGGAAACCTTGAAAGTCGGAAGAGAACGTGGTTCGTATCGAATGAGGGAAACAGAACGAAGAGGAGGACAAAGAGCTTTGGGAAACAAATAAATATGTAAATATCTAGGAAATGAAAATAGAATTGAAGGAAACTGAAGGTTGCCTGGGAAGGGCTGGCGTTCCTTGGAATTCCTTCCTCGGCAAATATCAACCGCCCCAGAATTCGCGGCAGTAAATTCTTCACCCTTCGCCTAAATCGGGATGAAATTTCGAATAGGCCCGCATCAAGGAAAACTGGGATAGCCGACGACGGAGAATCCAAATGGAAGGGTCGAGTGGGGTGGTATCTGGGTAAGAGGATGGCACGGTAACAGTCGGCGTTACTTCCGCTTCCGCTCCAGTAATCAAATCTCTTGACTCAGTGGGCGCAAATTAAAATCGCAGCGACCCGACCAACCAACTGAGAGCCCCACCTGGCCTGCAAGATCTCGAATATCCGAGGAGGGCCGCAAAAACGGCACGATCAAGTGAAGAGGCGGAATTAAAGCGCAGTTTTATCAAGGAAACGGAGGTTCAAATACGAGATAGACGTATAAATACAAGATGAAACATTACCGCGAAGTATCTCGATAGTCGCACATCGAAATTCGAGGGATGTCCTCGTAGTTTGAAACCATTTTCAGATCAGTTTCTCGAGAGTATCGTTGAAATGGGTATTCAAGTAACGACTGTGTTTGCAATACTTATAATTGAATACTGAAAACGTACGTTATGCGCGTGACAATGTTTGTTAACCAACGGGACGCGGAGTATTTGTACGAAAAACAGGTCCGCCCGAATCAATTGGACCCTGAGCAACGGCTAACGAATCGTTCTCATGCGAACCGCATAAATTCAACCCCCTGTTTATTCGGCCGAGTTACTTCGTTTGTCTTCGGACCGCCGCCCGGTGTCATGTAAATAAGATAATACGCGCGACGACGGCAGCAAACTAAAATGGCAGAGTACACGAGACACAGCGTAAAATCGATACCTGTATGGTAAATACGTATCTGTACAATGGAGCCCCAAATGATGCGGGTTACAGATGTTGCTCAAGTTTATTCGTCTGGATAGTCATCGATTGCTAACGATTTATGATACTCGAGAGATTGGGTAATAAAATTGTAAGAGCTTGGTTCTTAGAACCGAGCAAGTGTTTGCAATAAAAACATCATCGTTATAGAAGAAGATTGGGTGACTTAGTAGGTTTTCCAAGTAGAGGCCGGGGAAGGGTACTTAACGGTTAATCGAAAGAGGTTTCTGCCTGATCTGATCACACTTTTACAATTTCTCTTGAATCATATTCTTGGAATTGAAGATACGCGGCATACTATAGAAAATCCGAAAGAACAGGTGGACGAATTGATAACTATTCATTCAAGACTGAACACAATCAGTGATTCATTGTATATTTCATTCGATAACATGCAGACTTACTCTTAGTACCTCGTTTTCCGATAGCGAATAGAAACTATTCTTCTTTCTTCTACTTAGACTTCCATCTAGACTTTAGATATCTAACTATAGTTTACTACTATACTTTCCTCCGTTACTTTCGTAATGAAGATATACCCAAGGATGCGCCAACGAAACTCGGAGCCAGGTCGTGCTCGTTGAAACTGAGAAATAAAGCGTTAAGAATTGGGAATTTTTAAACCGTGGTTAGCGGAAACGTAGAGTCAGGTTTGGCAAGGAATACGATTATAGAAACAGCCTAACATTTCTGTTCGTTTCAGATTCACTATAGTAACTTCCTCCAAAGCCACTAAATCAAACCAAAACGAATGTAAACTTAGTGTATCTTCGACTACTTAGTATCTCTATTATTAACCGAAGCATCCAGGTGCTATCCATATCGTTATTATCCCGAATTTCGCTCGTATTACAGTTAGCTTCATCAAGATATCAGGACGCACTAACGCTCGTGTTACCCGCTTACACACCATGAATTGATCAGCCGGTTAATAGTCTTTGATGGACCCTCTGCAACACCAGTGCAACTACGGTACACAATCCTACGCGAAGCTGACTGACACCTGGAAGCTTCGACCATTAAAATGTTCGACCACGATTCCCGTCAGTTTCCTCGAGCACCGCCCGGCTCGGAAGTCGTTGATACTTACTACTGGCGCGCGGCAAAATCACGGCGCCGGAGAAAAAGCAGCGACTGCTCGAGCAAAGATAACACGAAATTGCATAACAAAAGTTTCCCCGCAGCCTCTCGTCGTCGGATAACGCGGCTTTGAAGATTCATGAATTTATTTCTGCGCTTAGATACCTACGACGTGCCGCGGTCTCATTTAATTTGCGCGCGTCGCCTTTCCCAACTCCCGTTCCCCGAGAACCAGCCCCCGCGCGCGAAACACTCGTTCTGCAACTTCGTTTCATCTTCGCCGAGGAAGTTACCTCTCGCCGCGGTTCCCTTGAGCCGCGATTTTCACCGCAGCCAGTGCTTCCGTATCTTCCCATACGATTACCCGTAGCGAGTTCTAGAGTACTTTTCTCTATCCCCCCGTAGAGTATCGACTTAGAGGAGGACGCTCCTTAGGCCACCCTCCGTTAGTTGCCCTTCCGGTGAACCGCTGCCACGCGAGTTTAGCCGCGTGATCGCGTATCGAGACCGTTCGTTCGTTCTGTCCAGGCGAATGAACGGCACAGAGACGCCGTATTATAACGATCCACGCGGGGACGCGCGGAATTGTATCGGACGCGGCCCGATTAGCCGCGAAATGCGGCACGCCCGCGCGAACGGGCGACACGTACGAACACACGCAAACACACACACGCACACGCACACGCTCTGCCGAGAATCCCATGGAGTGGATTGCGGCCGTGACTCGATGAATTAATTCGAGATTGGGTACGAGAGATCGACGTTCCTCGAGGACGAGAGACATCGGCGAGTCGGCTCCGCTGCAATCGGCGGTGCGAAATGAAAGAGTTAGTAGCATGGGCATGTGTGTCTGTCCGTCTGTCCGGAACGCAGCACGTTCACGTCCGAACCTTGTCGTGGTATATGTTTCTTTTATACACATATATGAATGCATACGTGTACATATGTATACATATATATATATCTATATATTTCTGTACGTTTATTTTTGTGGGCATGGTCTATTTCGAGGCGGGGAGGACCTCAGGTGGAGTTGATAGAAGGAGATTGTTTACAGCGGAGATGGCACCCACGTGTTCCTGATCGATTCCTCGCGTAGAGGCTGCCAGGAGTTTTTAAGTAAACCGACCGTTTTTCTTTGCCTCCGGTGGCCTGAGTGGTCGCCGCCTTGAACTGGGCCATCGATATTTGTGTAAATGTATTTACCCACACGACTCACGCCGAGCTTTTGCACGCTTACGAGGTGGCTGCCAAGAAACGTGACCTCCGAGTGCTCGGTCCGATGGTTGTTAGATGTGCATGGGCCTATCGGTTTGATCGTTTCACGATAACTGTACACGAACGTGACAGATTTCCTTCTTTTAATAAGTCTCGGTTAAATACGTTGTACTCCAGTTTCATTGTCGTTGCAAACTGCGCCGCGACTTTAGCAAAAGTTCCTCCGGAGATTCCCTTCTGTTTTAACGAGGCAGTGGATCGAGTATAACCAGCAAAGCGCGCGGATTACGCGAGTGGGCGAGTTGGGCATTCACCTCGCGCGATTAAACGGAAATGATGCTTAAATCATCCCGTGTAATTTATAGTCAAGTGCTTTTCTGATGAGCGAAGTCACGCCGGATATATTTAACCGTTGTGAATTTTCATGCCACGCCGAATGAAAGGTAAACACGTTCCGAAACGAATATCAATCCAATTACCTGTTGTCTACCATCCGGGAATGCGAAGCGAAATCGGGTAATTAAAAGGTAAAATGGAATTAATTCCAATTCTGAACAATGTCCGCGAAAAACTCAAACGCGTGATACACGGCGAAAACAAATACCAGAAACTTCGCGTGCTTGCGAGTGCACATTATAAAAGTAAACAGCATTTCCAGGGCTCGCAATGAATGTTATATGAAAATTGTGAATTACTGTCCCAGTTTACACTGAACAATTTTCAAAAAACACGAACTCGTATCGTTAGTACCTGACGTATACACTCCGTACCACATGGACAGAGTTGCAGATGAAAAAGAAAAGTCATCAGAAGTCCTCGGAACAAAAAAAAATGTACCCGGTATAGGAAGTCATTAGCTGCGCTATTTCGGCAACTTTCCAACGCGTTGGGTCTTTCCTTCCCGCACACTAAATGCAATGCTATTCCTTTCAAACCAAGTTTTCAAACAGAAGCTTCCCTGCTGTTCCCAATTCATGCACCACTGTATTAAACACAGTGCGCAAACTTTCCCTCCTAATATTTCCTTGGCCCCATAAGATCCTCTGCTGTGGTGGTCTCCAAATTGTTTACAGCGACGCGGGTTTGCGCTCGAGTCCAGATACAATGGCGTATTCGAACAAGGAGGGGCCAGTAAAAGTTTGATTGCTTCGCGAAAGGGCGCGGCCCAGTTTCGAGACTCGTAGCCTCCATTCGCGACCGATCATCTGGACGGTTCTGAGGCGAATCGAGCTCGTGGAACGGATCGTAACACGTTTTAACGTGACACTTCTTGAACGAGACCCCATAATCCTGTTTCCCACGTAGGCACTTTTACCCTGCACGACGACCTCCTGATTTTACTACTCTTTTAGTGGGACCACCCCAGCAATTTGCTTCGTATCGCCCGGCTCGTTACTGCGAGTCGTACGAACAGTTTTCGAATTACGACCGGGGCTACCTGCACGAAATATCGTGCTTGGAGAACGGGAGGATAAATCACGTGGACGAAATAAATTTATCGAACGACAGCACTCGACGCTCGCAGGTCCGAGTTTACGTAGTGTTAACCCCTTGAAAGTAGTGCAGCAGCAATATCGAACTACGGTGCTGATAGAGAATTGAAGTAATCGAACGAGTGATTAAATAATTGTAATCATACTCGGAATGGCGTCTGATCTTCGTGGTATCAACCTCGAAATATGTAAGTATGAAGAATAGAGGAATAAAGACACAGGTACACCCTTCGTTCGTATTCCCTGATGTAGCAACAGGTAAAGCTTCTTTGTCGATGATTTAAGTTTAAATGATCGTGCATTACGTATCGATCGAAGTCTTTTGGTAAGTAAGGGAAGGAATGGAGGAAAGCAGGAGGAACTGGTAACGAAAGAAACCCAATGCGAGGGAGTTGGAGATATTACTTGGAGCACGTGTCGCGTTAGGCAAGACACGTAAGGTAATTAATCTAACCATCGATTCTCGGCATAACTTCCACAGTGATCTGCGCCCAGGGATTGATCGCGAAGGACAAGAGCGGCACGTCTGATCCTTACGTGACGGTCCAAGTCGGTAAAGTGAAGAAGCGCACGAGGACGATGCCCAGGGAATTGAATCCAGTTTGGCAGGAGAAGTTCTACTTGTGAGTAATTCCATTGCGATCCCTCGAACCCGAGAAACACGTGATTCTACTCCCTCGTGAAATAAAATAGAAAAGAAAGCTGCTCCGTGCATGCCGGAGGTAGCGAGAATTGATCCCCAGTGCACGTGCACCGGGATCACCCAAGATTCCCTTGTAACCATCACAAAGATCTTGCCGACAACATCGTCGTATTCTAAATTCTTTTCACTCTCCCCAAAGCGTGTAACAAGAGATTTAATAGCCTTTCGAGCGAGACATAAGGTCTGCTCAGCGATCTTGCAGTCGAAGATCCTAAACGGCTACCAGATCCAGGTCTCGTTGTTGCGATAGCTGAAGATAACCAACCGATGTTACATTAAACCTCGATCCTTGCCCGCAGCGAATGCCACAACTCGTCCGACCGAATAAAGGTGAGAGTATGGGACGAGGACAACGACCTGAAGTCAAAGCTGCGGCAGAAGTTGACGCGCGAGAGCGACGACTTCCTTGGGCAGACGATCATCGAGGTGAGAACCCTGAGCGGGGAGATGGACGTTTGGTACAATCTGGAGAAGAGGACAGACAAGAGCGCGGTGTCCGGGGCGATCAGACTGCACATCAGCGTGGAGATCAAAGGCGAGGAGAAGGTCGCGCCTTACCACGTGCAGTACACCTGCCTGCACGAGAATCTGTTCCACAGCCTGTGCGAGAAGAACGACGGCGTGGTGGGCCTGCCTCAGGCCAAGGGTGACGACGCCTGGAGAGTCTACTTCGATCCACCCGGGGAGGAGCTAGTCGACGAATTCGCGATGCGATACGGCATCGAGAGCATCTACCAAGCGATGACGTGAGTAAATCTCATTCACGCGCACTGCCATTCATCCTGACGAGCGTGCGATTGTAAATCACTTTCAACTACTCGCTGCTAGAAGTGACTGGAAGTGCTCTCGGGTCAAATGCTACTCGACCTTCTGTCTCCCATTGTCTTACTAATCTTCTTCGGCGAAACGCGGAAATTGCGGAATCAGTGATCGATGCTACAGAAAGCCGTGACTCCATGTCAGCGTGAACGATGTTTCCATGATTATTCAACTTTTTTTCTGGAATTTTTCAGACACTTCCACTGCCTATCGACGAAGTACCACTGCCCGGGTGTGCCAGCGGTGATGTCGACCCTCCTGGCGAACATAAACGCGTACTACGCCCACACAAGCGCTAGTTCCGCCGTTTCGGCTAGTGATAGATTCGCCGCCAGCAACTTTGGGGTGAGTTTGATGCAGGCCATTGAGGACCGGCTTCACGCACAGGGTAGCGGGAGGGTGAATGGTAGAATAACGGGAGCACACGGACTGAGAAATGCTCCTGCAATTCCCCAGTAGCCTAAACCGTCCATTATTCCTACAGTGATTCAAGGCCGACCGTTCAGCAAACTTTATAGCACGCGCCTTCTCTTAGCTTCTATCAATTTCATTGCGAAATGCTTCAATTAAAACTCCCTTTATCTCTGCTTCCCTTGCCTCCTGCCTTTTTCCTGGCGGAGCCTTTTCGGGCTGGAAATTAAAAACACGGGGAACAGGAAGCGCCCTTTCGGCGGCCAGTCTAATTAAGATTTTAATTAAGATTCTTTTTTTTCACTCCGTCGCCGCAATGCCGATCCTCTGAGAAGCTCCAAGCTCCAACGCGAAATATATACATATCCGACGGTGATTGAACGCGGTGAACGCGTTCACCTCGAACGCCTCATTTTCATTTCGAGCAATCGGTTACTTCGGCCTGTTTGGAAAAACACGATTTCCCGCAGACTTGTCCTCTCGATTATGCAGATGGACATTGAGGAATTGCAAATTGCGCCAGCCCGCGCCAGATTGGTCTTAATACAGTAATGTAAATTTTTCGAAATGGTTGTTGGAAAAGTAGGGGCAAGTCGGCTGCTCCTGTTTTCAACGTTCCTGAATTATGCATGACATCACCTTTTCGGGAAACGGACACACACACACGTGATTCAATAACCTTATCCCCGTTGAAAGCTTGTAAAAAACAAATAGCTGAGCTTGTCGCCGGCGAAACGGGGTCGGAGAAACTTTACGATGGATGTTACCCCTCGAAATAAAGGAGCACATTGACAAAGAGAAACGGGTTTTAGATTTTACGAAAGAAGCCTTCGAGGCGCCTCCAATAAGGGCTGTTGTGAGAGAATTCATGAAAATTCTCACGTACTCGCTGAATAATATTTATGCCCCCCTGTTTGTACCACGAGCCACGATTTATTCTGTATATACATAGAAATAGCATAGTAATGAAATGAGTGAAATTTCTATAATACACTCCTCGATTATTATTCTACTCTTATTCACGGTTCATTAACCCCGTTGCAGAAAGAGAAGTTCGTGAAACTACTGGATCAGCTGCACAACTCCCTGCGAATCGATCTGTCGGTGTACAGAAACAACTTCCCGGCCTCGAGCCAGGAGAAGCTGATGGACCTGAAGAGCACGGTCGATCTGTTGACGAGTATCACGTTCTTCCGCATGAAGGTTCAAGAGCTGTCCAGCCCGCCGAGGGCGAGCACCGTGGTGAAGGACTGCGTGAAGGCATGCCTGCGCTCCACGTATCAGTTCCTCTTCGCGAATTGCTACGACATCTACAACAGGGAGTTCCAAGTGGACCCGAGCGAGGCGAGGAGGGACGCGGAGGACCACGGGCCGAGCCTGGAGTCGCTCGACTTTTGGCACAAGCTGATAGCGCTGATCGTGTCGGTAGTCGAGGAGGACAAGAACAGCTACGCGCCAGTCTTGAATCAATTCCCCCAGGAGTTGAACATCGGTCAACTGTCCGCGGCCACTATGTGGTCCCTGTTCGCGGTTGACATGAAGTACGCGCTGGAGGAGCACGAGCAGCACAGGCTCTGCAAGTCCTCGGCCTACATGAACCTTCACTTCAAGGTGAAGTGGTTGCACACCAACTACGTGAAGGACGTGCCACCGTACAAGGGAGCGGTGCCAGAATACCCAGCTTGGTTCGAGCCCTTCGTGATGCAGTGGCTGAACGAGAACGACGACGTCTCACTAGAATATCTCCATGGTGCCTTCAGCAGAGACAAAAAGGACGGAGTGAGTACCTCTCTTCTCTCTTTCCCCGCTGATCGTATGCTTCTTCTTTTGCGAATCTTTGATGCTCACGTGTGTGATTCCAACAGTTCCAAAAGAGCAGCGAGCACGCGCTCTTCAGCGTCTCCGTCGTCGACGTCTTCACTCAGTTAACCCAATGCTTCGACGTGGTCTCCAAACTGGAGTGTCCGGACCCGGAGATTTGGAAGAGGTATATGAAGAGGTTCGCGAAAACCATCGTGAAAGTGTTGGTTGCCTACGCTGACATCGTGAAGAAGGAGTTCCCGAGTCATTTGAAGGAAGAACGAATCGTAAGTATCAATCGCACTGAAATTGAACTACCCCTGAGTAAATTTCAACGATGACGAGCAACATTCGCACCCTTTCCACAGGCCTGCATTCTGATGAACAACATACAGCAGCTTCGAGTACAATTAGAGAAGATGTTCGAGTCGATGGGCGGCGAGAAGCTGGAGGAGGATGCGGCGAACATATTGAAGGAGCTTCAGCAGCAATTGAACGGGGCGCTGGACGATTTGGCGATGCTCTTCGCGAAGAGTTTAGAACCGAGGATAACAGCTTCGGTGAAAGAACTAGGAGACCTCTTGCTGGCCATCAAAGGTGGTGGGCAGGTGCAGTTGTCGCAGCCAGCCCAGAGGAACAACGTCGCCGTAGAAGCGGACGAAGTACTGCGACCATTGATGGTCCTCCTCGACGGAAGCCTGTCCTTGTACGCCGAATCTTGCGAGAAGACCGTGCTGAAGAGGTTGCTTAAGGAACTGTGGAAGATCGTGATGAGGATCTTGGAGAAAACGGTCGTGCTACCACCCATGTCGGATAAGAGTGTACGTATTCGATCAATGAATTATTGTCCCGCGTAAATCTATCTATACATATCCCCCACAGATGATGTTCAAGAATCTGACGGACAACGCCAAGAATTTGGCAGCGAACGCGACGATAGAAGACATGTCGAAGCTGTTTAAGAACCACATAGCTGGCAAACCTGACGTGAAGAATGCACTGAGCGGTGTGATGGCGAGTATTATTTGCAAATTTTATTTAACTAGTCAGTAATCACAGTTCTGCCTCCTTCGGTGTTAATAATGAGAATCATCCTTCCTCCAGGACATCTCCAAGGAAGTGGAGAAGAACCTTTCGCCGAAACAGTGCGCGGTACTCGAAGTCGCCCTCGATACCATCAAGCAGTACTTCCACGCAGGCGGGAACGGCTTGAAGAAGACGTTCCTGGAGAAATCTCCGGAACTGCAGAGCTTGAGATACGCTCTGAGCTTGTACACGCAGACCACGGACACCCTTATCAAGACTTTCGTCACGTCGCAGATCAACCAAGGTACGTGGATTCGTAAATACAAGTGTCTCACCGAGCAGCCTCGTAAATCTAAATTTCATTGCGTCGTAGCAGGTAACGATACTATTAACAAACCTGTAGGTACATCGACTTCCGAGCATTCACATAGTACAGCGGTTCGCAATATTTCATTGAAAGCTAGCGATTCAGAAGTTTGCCCGTGGATCGGATAAATCGACCGCCGCTTATATTGTCGGGTATAAATATTGGCTCAGGTTGATTTACAGCACGAATTACTCACTGCCGTGCGTGCTGCGATACTGTCAAATGTATCTACAGATTGAGAAAGGATCTATGCATCATGTAAATGGAGTACCTATCTCGTACACTTTAAAAACAGACCACACAAGTATCTCGGTGTAACGGAAAGATCGTTCGGTTTCGCACACGTTCGTTTAACCATTCTGCGCGCAAAAGCCGAGTTCGCTGGCGTGCGTCCGTTCCACGATGAAATTCAATCGACCGTAACCGAAATTGTCGCGACAGTGCCGCTGAACAATGGATCAAAGCTACGTCAGCGTCAACGTTCGATGAGCAGCGAGAGAGGCGGTGACGAAGGGGAAGGAGCCGAGGGTATGGAAAGCCTCGAGGAACCCCTTCGCCAGAGCAAGCCCTCTCTACGTCGAGAGAGTCGACAAGGTACCGGAGAGCACTACCCTTAGAGCAGAAGCCTCGGGAGTTCTTGGCTGACTATCGGTCACTCTCGAATCTAGGCGCTCGTTTAGGACGTAGTGGACTGTTCGTTATATTGCATTATTCACCGAGGTGTCTATCACGGATGACGGGGTTCTCTCTTTACTTCCACGGGATGCGCGGAACCGCCATTCTTTACGATTCGATTAACAACCCTCTCGCCTCTTTCTAACGCGTTGTCTGCCGCGGAGTGCGAGGATCAGATGTTTAGAATCGAGAGCAGAAGCGGCTTCACGAAGAGAGGGGGAGTAAAATCTGCGTGGCAGTCAACGCGTCCGCCCTTTCGATGCTATGGCAGCTTGTAAGAGTTCACTCGAACTATCCAGCGCGTGGAATAAACGCTTATAGTACGCTAAGCCTCCGAGTCTTAGGATCGAAAGGGTTTCAAGCGTCCCGATGACCTCTCGGTGATAGATAGTTTGTGATCTAGGTAGCGCTACTGCTATCACTACTGCCGCTGTTGCTGCTACTACGGCGAACCTTGCCAAATCACAATACGCATCCTCCAATCATGTTCTTCAAGGCTTTTGTCACAGACACACAGACACACACATACGATAATATATTTAACTTTGTTCGATCGACCACTGCCAATTTACCGTTTCACTGTTCCACACGAATGAAGAATGTATCGCGCTCCAGCGACTGTACAATGGTACAATTTTATTTTTTCAACGGGTCATCGATCGATCGCATAGATATAGTGGTCCATCGAGTGCGGCGTGGCTGCGTAACGACCATTGGAATCGTAGGCGCTAATCCTGCGAGGGCAACATTTGCGAAGACTTGCATTCTGGTCAGGTGACGACGGAGCCAAGAAATTCATGCTGGACACGAGTTTTTCAGATTCTAGCCTTTGGGATCCTTGGACAGCATCTGACAGTTTTTCTTTGAATACTTATATTCGGACGGGGACACTCTGGACACAATGACTTCATCCTCTCTGATAAATACTCAAAATGCATTACGTTAGAGCATGTAATCTGCTCTAGAACTAGACACCGATTATAGAATCTTAGCATTTTGAACCTTTGAATTCTAGCATTGAATAGAAACAACCGAAGCTCTCTTTTTTCTCTCTTCGTAGCACCTAGCATCTAAAATCGCAGGAATATGAGCAGAGAATCTGACTGTTTCTAATGAAGTTCCAGGTACCGGCGGCTCGGAAGAAAGTTCCGTGGGAGAAGTCAGCATTCAGGTGGACCTCTTCACGCACCCTGGCACTGGCGAGCAGAAGGTCACCGTCAAAGGTACGGTTCAACCTCTTTCTCGTTACAGAAATCATTTAGATTCTCCATTATCGATTGAATTCCGGGTTTCAGTCGTCGCTGCGAACGATCTGAAGTGGCAAATCAGTACGGGGATGTTCAGGCCGTACGTTGAGGTGAATCTGATCGGTCCCCACCTGACTGGAAAGAAGAGGAAGCAGTCGACGAAGTCGAAGACCAATAACTGGTCGCCGCAGTTTAACGAGAGCTTCGATTTGTGAGTATAAGGACCAATATCTATACGCGTTAAGTTGAAGAGAGATCGGATACCTATAACGAAGAGTAATTTTAACTCGAAGACAGAGTATTCACTTGTTCGTTTCACTGTACAGCATGATCGGCAACGAGCAACAGCAACTGGACATCTACGAGCTTCACTTCTGCGTGAAGGACTACTGCTTCGCCAGAGAGGACCGACTGGTCGGCGTGGCGGTGATGCAGCTGAAGGATATAGTCGAGGAAGGCTCGTGCGCCTGCTGGCTGTCGCTCGGCAAGCGGATACAGATGGACGAGACGGGCTGGACGATACTGAGGATTCTCTCGCAGAGGAACAACGACGAGATAGCGAAGGAGTTCGTGAAGCTGAAGAGCGACATCAGGCAGGAGCCGAATCCCACCTGAAGCTCGGAGGCACAGGGTTAAGCCGACAGCGAAGCGATGAGTCCTTCGAGTTTGGAAAGAGCTCGGAGGTGAGACGAACGGAGGAGGCGCATTGTCCACAGGGGAATAAAACTACGAAAGCTCGGCGGTCGTTGCCGAGAGCATGGGGTCTTTAACCAGCAACACACGACCAGGCGTCGCGCGAAAATAAAAACCACACATATAATACATACACACGCAGAAAACACACACGGGAAACAATGCCGATGTGAACGATCGGCGGAATTCTTTCGGTTCTAAACGACACGGTCGGTGAGGGAACGAGAAACGCGTCGCGTCACTTCCTGTTCCCTTGGCAGGCAGCTTCCGGTCGGAGCGTGTTCTTCTCTCTTTTTTACGAATCACAGAGCTTTAGCCCCGTCCCTTAAAACAAACGAGAAATAGAACCATACGAGGAAAGACGAAGAAGCATCGAAGAGGCAACTCCCAGCGGGGTCTCGAGTCTACGCGCTGAAAATCCAGCCGGCCCCCTACCCGAGTCGGAAGGTTCGTCCATCAGAAACGAAAATGGGGACTGACGAAGGAGGGTGGCGTTTCGTCCCACGCCATTTCCACAGCGCATGGAAGCGACAGAGAGCGGAACGAAACTCAGTAACGACGATTGGTGGACGTGGAGGAGCACGGAGGACTGTTGTTCGATTAAAGTGCCGCGAGGCTGGAGGATAGGGAGGCCTCAGGTATTGGAGAGTGTTCCGAATAGACGCGAAACGTGAAAACAGTGCTGCCAGTACGCAATATAATTTGGTAATATTCGTAAATTGTAAGAGGAGGAAGAGGAGTCGAATTAGCCATAAAATGTGCGTCCAACGCGATTGTACCTCGACATCCACGGGCCCCCACCCGACGGGAAACGGTGACCGATTTGTTGGGTCAGCGTGGAACGCGTACGATGATGGGGAACGGATACGGAAACCGGGGTCCGCGACAAGCCAGTACGCTGCGAAGCCCGCACGCGAATCGGTCGCGTTCCAAAACTGAAAGCGGAATCACGCGGTAAAACGGGGTGACGTAATGCTATATTAATTAATAATATAGGCCCCTCCCCACCCCCACCCCCCCTCCCCCTCGTGCGTGGCGACGTTTTAGGCCGTTTCATCGGGAAGACGAGTTTACTTGTAGATAAAAACGTGAAAAAACACATTGTTGACGAAGAAGTTTTTTCTAATAACAGTTTAACGTAGCATTGCGTACGACCAATAGGCGCGTCGCGGCGTCGATCGCGGCGTGCCGTTAGTTAATATTAAATAGGCATTGTAATGTAAAGTACGTTCTTATCGTAAGGATTAACAGGAGAACCGTAAGAGTCTGATTGCTGTGTTGAATGACAACGAGGTCCGCTCGAGCGCTTCGAGCACAGTCCGTGGATCGCGACGCGTTCGATACGGGATGCCGAGCATCGCGTCGAGATACTCCGTTCCGAGATAGAAGCTAGCATTAGGCACCGTCCGTCCCCGATTTTCGTTCACCGTACGATACCGCGCGAGAACCGCGAGAGACACGGGTCCCCGACCATCACCCGTAGCCACCGTCTCCACGAGCCGGCAGCCTGACCTTTTTCGAAATTCAACTTTCTATCGTTGTAGCTCTATGATACACCGAAAGGTGATCGTACGGCTCTCCGTGCGAGCCACGCGAAAGCAGACATTATACGAGACGAGGTGGAACGCTGCGAGCTTCGAAAACGAACGTTAACACTTCTCTGTCTATTCGTTTGATATCTCATCGATATTACTCTTGTACATAGACCTCGGAGGCTGTCGATTCGTGGACACGAGTCCAACGGCTCGTAACCGAGCCCGTGGCTCTCGTACAAGACTTCCCCTTTTCCTTTAAGAAATAAAAAAAGAAGAAAAGCACGGGAATCGAGGGCGGACGCGTTAAATGGTCCCTCGATCTGCTACAAACGGAAGTGGTCCGCGCGAGAGAGGCACCCGAACGTCCTCTCACGCGTCGCAGCTTTTTGCGCGAAGCTTCGATCGGATCTCCCGAGAAAACTTAAGAGAAGGAAGAAGATAGGCGAGGAGGAAACCAATTAATAACACAATGATGCACGCGACTTTGAACCTAATGAATTTCATTCACCGGCCTTCGCAGGTCGGCCAGATATACAATTCCAGAGATTACATGATTATATCCAAACAAAGTTTCTACTACGTAGTACGTCTAGATATACTTACGTATTGTGTATAGTGTCTAAACGCTGATGTAGCTGCGAGCGCGGGATTTTCGTCTAAAGAGAGAGAGAGAGAGAGTGAGAGAGACTGTGTGTGAGAGAGAGAGAGAGAGAAAAGAGAGAAAAAGATAAAGGCAAAGAGCCACACAAGAAAGGAGAATCGAGCCATCTTAGACAGACCAGCTGCCTTCCGTACGCAGATGCGTGCGTCTATACGTGACACAGATCAGGCGCAGAATTTTTGCACAGTCCACTTTTGTTTACTCAGATGCTTATTTAAATTGTCCCAGTGTTATAGTGTTACAACACCAATAATCACAAGTCTCGACTCGCTACGTCTACTTGCTTCCATCAGGAAAGATCATAGACCAGAACAGAGATACAAAGTTTTCACTTCTTTCGTTTCTAAAACGCGTTTAATTTCAAACGTGTCCAGATCTGTGCCGCTGGGTTGGAAAACCCCTGACGAAATGCCACCCGAGCACGAGAACGAGTTCCAAGGTCGCTTCTAACGCATTGCGGACCGTGCACGTTTTCGTGGATACTGTTCCTGTAACCTCAATTTTTTTTTCCTCCTCTGTAAACAACCATCTTTACGCAAACGATATCGAAATAACGTAAGAGTGCAAGAGCGAAGTCTAGTAATTGGTCTCCCAGTCGTCTCGGGATCGCTTCGCAATGCGTTAAGAGTTTAAGACGCCTACGCTTTCCTAAAGGGCGAACGAGAATACGCTGCCGAGTTCTGGGGCATGCACGCATCGCCGAGGAAGAGCAAGAAGCATAGGCGTAGTTGACGTAGGCGGATGGGCGATGGCAAAGCGAGGGAAGAGCTACGGCGACAGGGCAGGATTGATGAAAGAAAGAAACACGGGTCCGCGATCTCGCCACCATATTCATTTGTAAAAGTGTCTATTTTCTCCGCTGCCTAAGTACATACTAATTACGGGAAAAAATAAGGGCTGGCGAATTCGGCACCCAGGCCAAGCCCGTCGACGAAACGGGGACGGCCTCTGCGTTTCGCCTCGGAGACGACGTTATTTCCGGTACGCGGCCACGATCGCGACTCGTCGATCGGGGTTGGCCGACAATTTTTCCTCCTACTCTCCGCTTCGATTAATATCTCGTAAGCTTAATGAAAATATCTCGTGTATTCTGTGATAATTACCCCTTAAAGTACACACATGCCCATACACGTACACGACACGTAACGCAACGCTGTCACAGGAGCGCGCGCATTCGTCATCTCGCATACGAAACGGGGACACGAACAGAGACATACACACGTACACGCGTATACACAGTGTGCGGGCGCGCGTACACAGAGCCACACACACCAAACGTACGTGATTACACCGATCCCAATAGCAACAGTATTTTTCTCTTTTAAAAGACATTTCGATTTCTATTCTCTATACTCGTTAAACGTCCGAAAAGAGTCTCGTCGGGTGTGTGATAACGGTAGGCACCGCGTAGAGAGATCGGGCGCGGTAAATCGCGTAGCTCGGTCGCGATTGTTAGTGGCCACCGAGAACGATAACCAGGGACAGTTTACGGATACGCGTATCGATAGGAAACGGGGACGCAAAAGTGTATTCGCGGGCACACGAATCACGTCACGGTGGATCTAGATTAGGAGGAGTCTAGATTAGGGGAGATAAGAAGGGACGGTAGAATATCGCCGCGTTACCATTCGATAGGTAACACGTTCGCCCGAATTCACCTTTACAACAGCTGACGCGCGAGTCACGTCGGTTTTCAACTTTTCATACGGTCACATAATCGTACGAAGCGGGTAATCTGGTTACACCGAAATTCCTCTTCTTTTTTTTTTTATCATTCAACCCTGGAGGTAGGATCGTACGAGCGATACTGTTCGATGGGACTAAAGGGTTCGTTGGAAAGTTTAACCCTGCCGGGACCCGGTACCATTCGGTTCTCAAGCGTTTTACATTCGATTCTACATAGGAAGTAGATATAATTATGATACGTATGATTTGTGGCACTGATATCGTTACGGTGTTGATATTTACGATATTGTTATTAAATTATTGTAACGTGACGCGATGTTTAGGGGTGAGAGATGCGTTTAATGCTAGGGGTAGATTTTAGTCGGTGCGTTTCGTTACTTTGGACTACTTTGAATTTAAAAATATGGAAAATAAGGGTCCCCGAAGGGTTAAGCGAGCCAGTGTCGGGAAATTGAACGAGGAAACGTGTCCATAGGTCATGCAAGTGTATCACGAGCGTTGAAACGATAGATCGCGATAGAACGGTCAGGAAACTCGAGGGCAAACAGAATCCGTAGCTACTTCTTCCTACGATCGAGCAGGCTATTGGTCCCGTTGCACGGATCGATCCATCGTTCTCCAAAGGGAATCGTGCAGATGAGAGATAAGGGGCGCGTACAATGGAATAATGTCAAGTGTCGGCGAAGTTCTTGTTCGACGGGAGCGCGCGATGTCACCGCGAACTTTTGCGTCCGGTAGCCGATGCAGGCGCAGAACCAAAAGAAAGTGGGAGCGGGACATTCGAAAGATCACACTCCGGAAGTGCTGTGTCACACAAAGATCGTGTAGCAGGGGGAAACCATTTACCAAACAAACGAACGAACAAATGAAAGCTGAAGAGGGACAAATATATACACAACTGTTGACAATACTATGCTTGAAGAATCGTACGACGCGTATATAAAGTACCTAACAAATATATTAAAAAAAAAAAAAAGAGCGGCGGGATGTTTGTGTTTCGTGAGTAAAAGCATGTTAAGGAGTAAAATTTGTGACCGCGTGACAGGAGGCGCATTTGCGAACGAAAAAAACGAGAGGGAGAAAAAAATAAAGGGGAGAGTCGAATAAGACGGATCGCGTAATTCTGTGCGTACATGCGGATGACTGCGTGTTTATTAGGGTATTATTATATCTTAACGAGTGAGGAGTACATTTTCGTCGTCCCTGCGGAGAGTGTGCCATCGTTGTTATCAAAATTTTTTCACGCGAACAAGCAAACAAGCGAACGAGAGTGTTTAAACGTTATTGCGGCACGCCCGTTGCGCAGCCCCCGAGTATATAGGTGAACCCAAAAGCAATTGTATCCGAGTCAAACACGCACATTCAACACGAAATGAAAATGGGGAATAATACCTATGATACCGAACGCCAGGTCTTGATTAAATAAATGTTTCACTTTCGTTTGTTCACTCGCACGGAGAGCTGGTTCTCCGAGTCGCTTAGCACGATTGCAAAAGCTCCATCGTCGGTAGCTCCGAACGCGCGTGCACGATTATCGCGAATCTACCCTTGGAAGGGCATCATCGACCCCTTGATCGAGTTCACCAGTATCGTCGGGCAATTTGTCGAATTTCTTTATCCCATCCGTCGACCCGCGTCCGATTTCTTAATTCGTTCTCTTTGATACTTAATTGATCCTCTGACGATACTGCCCGAGCTGATCCTCGCCACGATCTTAATACAGTATATCGTCGTATCGTGTCATGTATCGCTCACACGCATCATCGTCGAACGAGTCGAATCAGTCCGCAACGACTTCGCCGCGTTTCATCGTCGTATCCCATTGTTGTTTATTACTTCGTGATCGCGCAGCAAGAGAACCTCGATCGAATTCGCAGATTCCGAAATCCACAGTGTCTCAGGAAGCTAACCATACGAATAGGTTTCTCAGACTTCGAATCCGTTGTAGCGTTAAATTTTTTCAAATGCAATTCCTACGTCGAGAATATCGCGGTCACTTATCGGTAACGGATCCGAAAGATCGGAGTATTGATTTGCTAGGACTTCGTTGAAACGATTCACTCGTGATTAGCGGCGTTAAATTTAACAAGATTTGATCGATAAACCGGGAAACGCGAGTGACACGGTGTGAACAAGCGAGGAGGAGAAATAATTATATGGCGAAGCCATCGAAGCCTGCGAACCAAGTGTGAGAGCGTGGTGGAATTACTGTTGACAGTAAACAGTGTCTATCGACCAGAGTTGGGCAAAGTTCATTTCGATCGACGAATAAACCTTGGAAATTTGTTTGTACAGTTGAAGAAAATCTGTCCGAATAAATCTTCGTTCGAATGTTGATTTATATAGAAATTTATTCGAATAACGCCCAACTCAGCTAACGACCAAGCAAAGTAGCCGGGAGGAGTATAACGAGTGACAATCTCGCGCGAGAATGAAAGGCAAATGAGGGAAGTCGATCAGGTATCTGTCGTTGTTTAATCATTGTGCCATATATCATATCATCGTGTCTTATACGAAAGACGAAAGTTCGAATATCATTACTATCACGAATTACTAGGTAGTATTTTAAATCATGGCTAGATGTTATGTCGCCGTAATTGCTATGCGAATTATAGCGGATCATTAGCCAGCGAGAACCTGGAGGCCTCTGTCTCGACGCCCAGAAACTACGCAGACCGCGAGGAAACTACATTCTACGTCTCCGATCTTTTTAATGTCTCTTTAGTAGATATACATAGTGCGCGCCGTGACGTCTCCGCCGGAGACTTTTGACTTGGACATTAGCCAGCATTACGTAACGGTTGCAACTATTTTCTTCGCCTGTTACCAGAGACCTCGAGGTTCCCGGCTGGCTCTCGATAAACGGGAAAACGGAGAGAGAGAAAGAAAAACGGAACTAAATGCATACTTGTAATCGTTGTCGCTATTGTTTCTATCGTCAGCTCCATCGCGGTCACCGATCCATCGTTGTCATTGTAATTAGGGCATCGGGTCTTCTTCTACGCGCCGGTGTTACACGAAGCGTCCGTTTGTTGCCTCGGCCACACTTCACTTTTCTTTTTTTTTGTAATCCGTATAATTTCTCGCATCGACAGTACGCGCACGTGTAAGATATTATTGCATCTCGATCGTGTAACCGCAGAATATATTGCACATACGACTGCACATATTATATATATATATATATATATACATATATATAAATACATATACATATATACATATTATATATACGACGAATGTACATATAACATGATCATGGTTATGAACGTTTGCGGCCCGATGTTGCCTCGTGTTTCAGCGAATTATATATAGCAAATATCTTGACGTGTTAAAACGCAGCTAGGTGTCATTTATTATTTCCGGGATGCCGATAGACGTATACAGCGAGAACGCCGGAGCAGCAACGAAAGCGGCACATTTTCTAAAAACGCCCACACACAATTCCATTCGAAATCGCGAATTCGTACGTACCGTACCATAACCGTACACTCGACACCCGTGTACTCGTCTGTCGAACGATTACGCCGCTCGCTCTTTAATCGATCTATTCTTTCTTTCATCGATAAGTTCGCAAACTTGGCGGGGAGCATGTGTCGAATTGCCGAGTGTGTTTAGATATATCGGTGATATCGATCGATCGCTTATGGGATTTTACACCGTTTCGTTTTCGTGTCCGAAAATCGAGCGTGGAAGCGAAGAGAAACTTGCCAAAGAGTACGGCGCTGGTTACGCGGAAAGAATGTTTACTCGTCCTCCTTCTTTTTGTAAGTGTTAACAAAATTTAGCAGCCAAGGCGTCGTTGTTCGTTGTACATTGCCTGGGCACGATGGAAGGTGTGTTAACCCCTCTCCGCAAAGGACTCTCCACGCCATGTTATTTGCTCGATTCCCTCGGGTGCATACGCGCGGCACGCTTCGCTTAGTGTATTCTCGAAAATCGGCCCCCCTCCTCCCTCCCCGTCACGCTGCACGCCGACCATCGTGTCCTCGCAACATTAGGGATGATAACCGAATGACGCTAGCGGAGATTGTCTCAAAGAGGTAGAGAAACGATACGTATTCCGATAAAGAAATGTTTGATTTTGTGTTACGTTCGTTCCCCGTTGTCCGTTCGCACAGTTTTCTCGTTCCTCATTTGCATAAATGTACCATATCCAAAGGGTGCTCTTAAAATGGACAGCGGAACAAAAAGCATACGCGATATAAGATGGTAAATATTAAGAGATAGAAAAAGGATGGCTTTCTTATGGGAATGGGCTGCCTCAGGGGAAGGTAATCCAGGGACTCTAATAAATCATCAAAACCTATCGGCCTGACAATATTTTATCCAAATGCTCCCTTCTATCGAACTTCACGTTACAATTAAATTCCTTCCGGTCTAAACGGCAGCCTGTATTGCTACTGCTTCAAGCTTCCAAGTCGAGTAGTGTCCTTTCGGAATATTATTATCGTTATCGGAGCATAATTAGACTCCTGTTAAACCTAGCCGCGGTGCTGGTTAAATGTTACAAGTCTCCTCCATAAGGACACGTGTTACTGCTAGAAACTTTGAGCAATAAAGGCTGGAACCCTTTTCTCAAAAACCTGATTCGGCGTAACACGAATAGATCGATCTATATCGACGTTAAAAACTCCAACATCTCGTCTGACGAGAGAGACAAGAAATTAACGGGAAAAGTAAATTGAAAATGCAATTGCAAGCGAGAGATGTGAAGTTTGAAGTTGAACGTAACTGTTAAGCTTATAATTTTTTACCTTTGTCCTAAAATATTCATGAAAGTTCCTCGACTTTCATAATTTCTCGAAATTCACGTGCACTTTGCCCTACTTACGGACAATAATGCTTATAACAATAAAAAGTATGTGCTAAGCATTATATATCAAAGATTTCTTAATTTGCTACCTAGTTCACGTACTTGTAATACATAGTCGTATAAATACATTAAGTACTACACGATTTAGAACGATGCGACACTCGTATTTGACATAGAGAAGGCTATTTTGTAAAAAAATTACAGAAATTATAGAACTATAGCAAAGAGACCTGCTAAAGGAAGCAGAGATAAACTTTACTTCGGAGAATCAATCACCGATATACACTTTCAATTTAATTTGTTGTCTCTCTGTGAAACATGTACTCTATAGACACTATTATTTATTACGCACCATTGCTTTATTCTTTACAAGCCTGGTCTATACATTACATTGCTCTATGGCATTATATTAAATAATGTTAATCCTTCCAAAAAATACACGTTGACATGTTGAGCTAAAAATGACGCAACACAGGTTGTAGATTCAAATCATCAATCCAAATTCGCTTGGTCCATGTACTTCTGTAAAAAAAGGTAATAACATTCAGCGAGCTAAAACTTTTAGGTTATGTTGTCTACGAAACCACAGTCCACAGTACGAGAAACGTTCTGCGATAATAAAAGATTTAACGAATAATTTACCTTCGCTTTCGCATCTACTTCTTTGTACAACCCTGGGAAACGTGAAAAACAATGATATTTTTCTGGATTCGTCGCAGTCTTGTACGCGAATATCGTGTAAAGACTTAAAGCAAACGTGACTTCTAATGTATAATGCATGTTTTACAAATTGCACCACTGAAACAACTAATAATAATTTGTCATGCGACGTACAACTTCCCAGCAGAATTCGGCGCAATTAGAATTTTTCTCTCGGTACGCAGAATTTTTACCGATTATCTGATGACCATCTGATGGCACAAGGTGCAGGGCTGCCACATTGATAAATCCAATTTTCTGCGACCACCTTCTCTATTGGTGCAACTTTCTGTTCGCATTTATGATTTGCTGCTGTTTAGAACTATTTTGTTTAGTGGAACGGTAACCATAAACTGTATAATAACACGCAAATTGTAACATTACGTTAGCAATAAAAGCTATTAAATAAGTGCGTGCACAAATATCCCGCAAAAATTAAGAGTCTTAATCAAAACAGACAGACTATTCTAAACATCGGAGATCGAAAAGCTGTGAATAAAGTAACGACTTTTTACACTATGGAATCTACTACCTGTGTAATACGAATTCAAAAGTCACGAGTAACGGCTACTAATTACTAGCCAATATTGCTAGGGCATAGTGAAATAGGCAAAAAGAAAACGGTGACGAGTAGTTGTTTAGTTTATAGCATATATGTTATACGTGTAATGCTGTTTATAATATTCTGTGGACAAATTTGTTTTTATTATTTTGTTAAAGGCTAGTGCGCGCGGAATTGCACGAGTGTGCAATCAGATGGCGGTAGTGGTACACGGAAAGGCACACGGTAGGATCTAGCAGTGTCAGTCGATCGTTGACTGCGACCGTAGGAGGACGGTAGGGTCGTCAGTCGCACTTTATCTCGCCAGGAATCGCGATTGGTCGACAGTTCTCCCGTAAGCCCCGCCTACCAGGTGGTCGTTCGAAAGTGTAGTTGTGTAGTTCCTTACGGCGAAACGACGGGCGCTGCTCTCTCCCCAACGTACCCAATCGCGAGAAAATCTGAAATGAGACGTGTCGGCGCGCTAATATGTGACGGTTGAGAGGAAACGAGGATCAGGAACGTGCGAGAGGGTGGTTTACGCGCGGGTGCTACCACTTTCGAAGCGTGACGAGGAGAACGGAACCGCGTGAAGTAGTGGCAAACGTGGAAACATAAAATACGGAAAAAGGGAAAACGGTATACGCCGAGAAACGAGAGAAGACGCGTGTGTGCCAGAGCTGCGGGGCCAGTGTAGAGAATCCTCTGTTTCGGGGGGGGTTGTATGTCTTTCTCTCTATCCTACTCTCCGCCTCATCTGCCTTCTTCTTTCCTTCTCTCTCTCTCTTTCTCTCTCTCTCTGTCTCTCTCTCTCTATCTCTGTCTGTCTCTCTTCTCTTCCCTTCCCTTCCCCTCTGTTTCTCTCCCCGTCTATGCTCGTTTTGCTCCGACGGGTGAAAATATACCAATCATCGTCGTCATCGTCGCGGCAAGTGTTTTTTCTCTCGCCAACTGGTAGCATGCAACGTTTCGTATCGCGGGCTGAGAAGTAGCCAAGCCAGGGAAACGAGAGAAAGAGGAGCAAGAAGAAGAAAAGTGCTTGGTTTAACCAACAAGGACGTCGTCAGCTGTGTGCGCTTTTACGAGGGGGACGTGTGCGAGAGAGAACCCGCCGCTGAGAGACAGAGAAATGGCGGCGCTGGTGGCAGGTGTCCAGTATGGTTTGTCGTCGCACAGTAATTTTCACGAAAACAAGTCCCTGATCTTCGTGAAGCTCACCGACTCGGCGCAACGTGCCATCGAGGACTTCCTCAGGAATCGGGTGAGTGAATCTTACTCGAAATTCTATGCGGTCTCGGGCTCGGTCTCCTTTTTCCCTTTACGCGTATGTATAGGCTAGGATCGCGAGCTTGTGGCTGGCTCGCCGTCCATGTGTGCACGTACGTGTAGAGGTGTGTGCCGTGCGCGCCTCTGCACGTCGTCACGGAACGGCCGTGCATGTGTGTGCGTGCCGAATGTGTGCGCGCACGTACGTGTGTCGTAATGTCGTGCCAAGGAAAGAGATACTCGATCGTCAACTCGCTCGCCATATTTCGCGTGGAATTTCGTTACTCCGGCCATCCACGGCAATTGCTCTTCCCGTTGCCCATTTAAATTAGTACGAACCTTATTATTCGAAAGCGATAAGTGTGTTGCGCCGTGACTAGCACAAAAAACATCCCAGAAACGAACGCGCTCGGGAGGCCACGTTGGCTCGTTAGCAGCTGTCCGCCGATACACGCATTTCCCTTGCTGCTAGAGCTCGGTTAAAGGAAAAAGCGAACGCGATTCGATACGAAACGATTACAGGTGGCATTTTCGCCAACTCGGCTAGTTCGCCCGAGTCGCCTCGGTGTGTCCGTATGGTTTGACAACGACATTACGTAATAAGAGGTCTGACAAGGCTGTTAGCTCGATAGATCGACTTCCACACCGATCCACTAATTCGTTCGAAATACCCGCTTTCCTCGCACCCAACCCCTTTGCCCTTTGTTAAAACAACCTAACCTGAATAATTTGTGAGAGTCGCGTTCCATGCAACGTGAAAATGGATGAATCATCTTTTGCCAGTCACACAGCTTTGGGATCGCGAAGTGTGATCTTTCCGTAGCTTGGCTTTCTTTCGGTCATGTTCTTTTTTTGCCGTTTCTATTCTGCACGTATGTACGTAGTTGGTAGCTTTGGTGTGCTTCGTCGAGGGACAGCAGCTTCGTGGTTTCTCCGTAGAGGTTATGTTCGACCCCACCATCTGCATACTTGGATCCCACAAAGCTTCTCATTTGCTTTAAAAGCTCCTAGTAAAATTCGTTTATTTAAACGAATGTCGTCTAAAACTCAAGGAAAAATCGCTCCGAACGCCGCTTCTTACACCATCTCACGATGTAACCTAACCTTTTGGACGAGATTCGAAAGTAAAGTCGTCGAAGGGGCGTGCCTTTCGTCAAAATGTATCATTTGCGTTAAAGTCGAGCGCCAGTGCATGCAATATTACATATTTATTTACTATACAATCGAGATTAACGATGTAGTACGATAAATATAATTGTGTCTTACAACTCGTGTATCCGGTTGCTTTTTAATCAATACTCTGTTGACTTCGTGTTACTTTGTCGCTAGGATTGCTCTTATAAAACCTTCTGTCGCATACTAACCTGAGAACACGTTCGTAGATATCCTTTTGAGCAATTCACTGCGTATGATCTCCCCATTCGACACCTTAAATCTGTATATAACACTAAAGATATTTGTCCAAAGGCATCGAGTCTTAAAATTATGGCCATATTGCCGCATTAATTGCTTCATTTCGAATGTAGCTTATCCTGCTGCTCTCTGCTTGAATCCTGTATGCTTTATAGGTCCCTTCAAAACAACGATAGATAGGTACTACGATATTGTTACAATCCATATCGAGGGTGCAAAAGAAAAAAGGAAATAAATCTATCGGGTCGAATGGAAAAAAACGTGAGAGTATCTGCAGGAGTTTCGCATGGGTCACAGCTTATCGTGAAGTTTTTTCGTCTGACCCTCTCCCCCGGCCGGCGTGTTTCGGACGTGCTCTCTCCTCGGCGCACCGAGGACTCTCTCTCGTATTCGTGAAGCTTCGAAAATAACCGACGCCGCGTTTCGGTCGGTGCACGAAATTTCACGACGGGGACCTTACGGCCGTATCAAGCTGCGAGCGTGAAATTTCCCTTTCCATATGGTACACCAGGCAACTCGGCTTGGCTCGGCTGTCGGTTGATTCACGTTGGTTAAACACGGCAAAGACGAATCCTGACGTTTCCGTTTATCGTTGACGTAAGAAGCTCGCTTTGACGGTCCTTGGTGCGAACGTGTCCGCGAATGGAATTATAACGAATGGACTGTCTGTTTGGAACTTACGCAACGACACGATCAGACAGCTGTTTATCGCTGGCGAACATGTTAGATTATCGTAGCCTGTCGTTCTTTCTCACATGTGTGCTGTAGGTGAGAATAGGAACTACAACTATTGTAGACTTCGGGTCACTGTGATCTGAGCTTAAGTGAGAAGCACTGTTTTATGTAAAATTGTATATAGGGTGACTGTACCTAATTTCATCAGGCAAAAGTGAAATCGCTGTCAATTGAATACTAATTGATATTTTTGCATGTAATTTGCTTCAAAGTAAAGAGAATTTATTCATCTTTTGTGTAGGTAGTATAAGTTGGAATCGTTGAAACCCATAAATTTTGAATTAGGAATTAGAAAACGCAAGACATGCAAAAATCCGGTTTTGAAAAAAGTATACCTAATATCGCCTACTCAAGAAATATTGATTAATTTTTAAAGTTCCTTTCACATGTTTTTTTATTATTTCTTGCTCCATGAATGTTTATTTATCCATCTTTGATTTCATTTTTATTAGAAAAATATAGAAATTTAAAAATATAGATTTTTAGAGAATACCCATACTGCTAAAAGGAAAATTAGCTATTTCTAGTAGATATTCTTGCATTCACGGAATTATTAGACTTACTTTCTCCGAATATGATGTAAAATTGTGGCAGTCCAATAAGTTTGTATCTACACTATTAAGATTCACTAAAATACTCCTCTTTCTGTAATTGTTGATCACATATTGCTGCAATTACAGTATATTTTCCTACATATGTTTAAGCACTAATTCAGTGCATAATCGATAAATTATAGAGCTTACTTTGCGAGATATAGCGTGTGGGCAGTCACCCTAGTTGAAGCTCGACATTTATCGCAGCGCACATCGTGAAGAGGTTTATTTTTCGAAGGGAATGGCTTATACTTTTCCCAGGCACGTTTAAAATTTGCGGGTTTGTGATGTATAGGAGTTGTTGTACATAACTTGGGCGTGGAACTAGTGCAGGGCCACATCGATCAGGCTAAACAAAACATTTCAAACATGAAACATTAAATATTTCACCGTAGTAGCACGCGAATTGCATCAGGTTTATTGACATAAGTCATTGAAAGCGTTGGAGCTCTGCGTGCAAATATCGTCGATAGCTGCATCGATATGTTTGTCACTAAAGCTCTGCAAGGTACACTTGACAGAGATCGAGCATGAAAATTCGAATTCCCATTTCTTCTGATTTGCACTTTGATTGCGTGCACGTGTTAGTTCAGATCGAGCCAATTTCACCTGTAGTGGGAAGATCCCGGGGATTTTGCTCGCTGATGAACCAACGAAATCGTAACGAATGGGGACCAATAGTTACGATCGAGCGGAAACAACTCTTCGGTCGTGAGAAATCGTGCTGACTCATTCTGATCCGTAGGGTAGCTATTTCTTCATTCCTCGAAAGCGCCGCGTAAGTGGATAAACAATTATTTGGAAGATAACGCGCAGCGTGTTTCTCGGCGAGTCAGCAACCTGGTAATTGAGCCCAACGTTTTGCCTCGTAAGCGCAAAACGGCTTGAACGGGCAAAATATATACAAACACCGGCAAAGCGTGGCCGAGGAATCCGCGCGAAATTGCGATCGGAATGCGGCAAAGCGTTTACGCGTTCCACATCAGGAAGCAGTTGCATTATACTTTTGCCGGTCTAATCGCTCCTCGATGCTGCGCGCGGCGGCTCGCTCCCGTGCCCTTTCGTCCGCGGACAAATAATTCGGTGAACTGCCGCGATTCTACCGCGCCGTTGGCAAAGATTGCATCTTCGAATCACCCCGCTTCACCTTTAATCGCGCCTCAATTAACCGCGCGATCGATAGCCGCGCGAGCTGACAAAAATGAAGAACGCTAATGGAGCGCACGCTCGACGTTGTTGCGTCAGAGATTATCTAATGCTCGCGACACTAATGGTTTCACAGATGCAAATACGATCTGCCTTTCTCGACCGACCGATAAACTTACATGTGTAATTGGTCGAACGCGGAACTGAAAAGCATATGGCGCTTTTGTGCACCGACGCGCATTGTTCCGACGTGTGCCGGCGTCGAGCGGCGCTCGCCTCGAATCGGTTTTTATTGAGCTGGCTATTGGTAATCGGAGGATTAGCCGGCTAGATGACTTTATTTGCAGCGAGTTTTTGTCCGCGAGCGATGGAAGGCGACAAATGGGACCAGTCCGGGAGGGATGGTAGATTTCGTAATTGCACTTGCAGAAATAAGTGCGAAGTGTCCAATTAGCATGGCCGTTTCGAGGAATTAATCGATGGAAGGGACGATTCACGCGACTCTCGCCTTTCACTGGGAGGGCCGAAAGGTGTGTTAACGCGAGAGGGGGAGGGTGGAGGAAGGTCGTCGTCGCCTGTAGAGCAGCGTCGAAACGTTCTCGCGGCTCGCGTACGTGCGAGCGCATTCGAATCTCCCTGTTCCCGGCGCAGTTGCATAATACTGCAGCGCACGGTGTCACGCGCCTATACGGCCGCGGACGCCAGCGGCGATACGTTCTCGAATGCAAACGGGGAAAATGCGCAACGCCATGGGCAAAGCGATATGCAGGGGATCAGGGGAGGGGGGACGGGGCGTGCAGTTTTGCGGCCATCAAGTAATTCAGGCCAGGGAGCCGTGCGTTAACGACGATACTGACCTTCAATGTCAAGACTCCGTCACGAACGTCTGCGTGCGAACACAATAGACGGGAATGTCCGACAGTTCGGCCTGCCGCGGAGAAGAATTTCGAATCTTCCGTGTCTTATCTGGATTGCTCGTGGGTCGCGGCTCGCTGGTAGCTGAGCTTCCGGGTTGGAGAATATAGCCTTGTATGATTTACGATGCCCTCGCTGGTAATGAGGCCGTCGAAGGCCTTCGAACTTTCGGCTCTGGGGAAATCTTTGAACTTTTTCGGGCGAGAAGTGGGACCTTTCAGTTCGTGGGATGGGTGGTGATGATTTATGTACGTGTTTTGGAAAATGTACCCTATAGGTTAGGGTTAGCGGTTTGCCTCGGTGCAGTAAACCTGAGTTTACCTTGGGAAACAAAACCTTTTGTTCGACATATTTTTTTATTTAATCAATAACTTGGAGGATATTATAAAAAATCGACTTCGCAAGCTGTTAAATAATGTTTAAGGGCTCATGGGCATCTATCCCGTTATCCTATCGAGCTCACACTTTACACGGATTTTTTTTTCAATTATTTGGAACTATTCTGAAGGTTGCCTCGAAGAAAATCTTGAAAAGAATTTTACCAAGAGTAAATAAGAGCGTAGTAGCTATAGTTAGTAGTAGGTATAGTAGGTATAGTGTAGTTAGTGTAGGTATCGCGTGTAGAAAGTAGAAACTGTTCCTAAGGGCCCTAATGCTACTTAGCTGCAGAGACGATGAAAGGTTGAAGCCTGAGGGTAAAGTTCCAGGCATTCAATGGACGACGAGGAGATGTAGAATAATATTTAACGACACGGAGATTCTGAGTAACTATGTGTATCAATTTCTTCGCGTGCTTCTCTCGTTCCTCGTGCGTAATTTTAGTATCGAAGGAAAGACGGGCATTCTATTTTGAAGGCGGATTTCGTTTCCGGTAATTGGTGGATTACTGGTAATCCACGTGACACGGGATGCTCTGAAAGTAGGAAGGATAACCGAATATAGACATAGGGAAAACCGATTTCAGGAACGAGTAGATACTATATTTACGGGGATCGCATTTTCGTGTGCATTTAAGAAATTTCAAATTATATCTTGTCACGAATAAACTACATATTAATAGAGTGTATCTCCTACATCAACACGAACTTTCCTTCTGCCTTTGAAGTAGTTATCAACACGTGGTTTCTTTCCACTCTTAAACATTTCTTCCGATGTTCATGCTTTCTTCAGATCCAAATGTAATTGAATCACTGATTCTGCCTTTTCACCAGAGAAAATCGTACAAATTCTTTGTATCGTTAGGTAGTAGCACATGTAATAGTTTTGAAACACCACTACTATTCGCCATGAAGCTTCGTTACTATCTAAAGCCCACTAAAAAGATCCGGTCTATGAACTAGGTATATATTTCCTCGATCGTTTCTTCGTACCTTGGAGCTCGAGTAAATGTTCTTTACACTGTGTGCGATCGAGAACGAAGTGGAACACGGGTTTAACAGCGTCCAGGACAGGGTTCTTTAAAAAGCGACGAGAGATTTACAGACGGCATGCCTTCCGGGGCTCCTCGACTCTCCCAAAGGCCAGCTTGGCCTGGGTACGTGGCATAACCCCGTAAGAAAAGAGGCGTGGGGCCCCCTTTGAGCAGCACAGCTGTTCCTCGAAACTCGAATTGAACGATCCAGGGGAACAGGCCGTGCCGCGACGGCTGGAAATTTTACAAACCGAAAATAAGTATCGGCTGGAAGCATGCTTCGAATTAAAGCATCCCTGACTGACCTGATATCTTTTAACCGACGATTAAATTATTAACGAGCAGAGATTTCATTCAGGTCAATGGACATAGACAACTATCTATATACAAAGTAGCCAGGAAATTAAAAATGGGGAACTGAATACCAGAAACGCAAGAATTAACACGTTGCATGTGAAAGTGGAATTTCGATTCTTAGGCAACGGGTTAGTCTAATGGCCTCATTGAAGCTGTAAGGCGAGGAAAATGGTATTGAACGGCTCGAAAGCGATGGAGCTACGTATCTCAGTGGGTGATTCTTTAACAGTTCTCGCCAACCGTGAATGAGGAATCTTGATTTCTTGGTCTCGCGTTCACGTCAAGCGACTCGCGTTTCAACGTGAAGCAAACGCTCGCGTATTTTTAACGAGCATTTAGAAAGCGTCGGTTTCAACGATTGCGAGCGTTTCATCGCGAAAGCAAACAAACACCCGTCGTTGCTTGGTATTCCACCGAGCGCCGAATTTTGACGGAAGGCCCCGAAAGCACGGCCGTTATTCTCGACATTACCGATTATTGGGCGCCCTCGGCTCGAATGGCAAGGTTTTCGCGCTCAATCCGTGGAACGCTTTGACGGCGCTGCTCGCTCGAAATAGAAATCGGCCTTTCTCGCCACCGTTTATATTAAGTTTCTCCGTTCCGGAAAACTTGATTCTCGCACAGGCTGGATTTCAAGTGGGCACAGGCGAGGTAAAGGGTGGCGGTCACCCGACAGCCAAGGGAACAGATGTCTCGTAGGGTTCTTCGCAGCGACATCTTTAATTTATCTGTCGCGTTTCAGCGTGCTTCTCGTCGTTTCCCTTTTCACCTACCTTGTATCTTTCAGGCCCTCTCTTGTTAGCATTACATTTTTCCTCCAACTCACTGCCTCTTTTACCTCGAATTTCCTTTTGACTTCCTTTAACTCTAAACTCCGTTTCCAAATTTTCACAATTCTTACGAACGGCCGGTAATTCGTGATCCTCCCTTGGATTTTAAAATATTCCCCAGTCGATGTCGTTTCTTCGACCTCCCCCATTCGCCCGGAGCATCTTCTTCACGCCCGTCCCTCTATTCGAAGCGGTTATCAGCCTGATTAGGTAATGCGATCCGCCAACGATTGTGTGTATTATAAAGTGTGAAATTCAATGACCCTAGGGGTAGAATACGATCCGGAAATGTAATTACGCGCGTGTCAGTGTCATCGGAACGCGTGTAAAATTTGCACGCACACGGTGCTCTTAGGTTAAAATTCTACACGCCGAATATCTACAATTTACACGCAGCTTGGAGTACGTCAGTTGCGCGCGGTGAAAGTGATCGTCGAGATGTATCAGGCGGAGTGTGCATTTCGACAAGTAATGTCAACGATCGGTAGCCTCGAAAGCGCATTCCCGCGAGCGGATCTCTCGAATTTCCCGAACGATTTATGGATTATCGATAAGCCTCTTCCATTAATCGAGGGATTGCACTCTCCTTTCGCGATGCTACTACTAAAACTGTCTTACCTAATGACAGCTCGATGGAAAATTTGAATTGGATTCGACGATTCGTTAAAGTTTCTTATTCCTTTCACTGTTTTCTTCTCTGGCATACGAGGTCAACGTTTTCCACTTTTAGCCGTTGGTAATCGGGAATGAGATCGTTCAAACTTCCCCACGCGCGTTAATTGCTCGTCAACGTCGATTTAAATCTGCAGAGTAAGGCTGTGAATGTGATCGCGATGCTTTTCGCGAATTATCGGTGGAACAATCAATGGAAAGGAGCGAAGCGTTGCAGATCGAGGGGGAAAATTGCGCGAGCCAGGCATAAGCTTCATGGTACTCGTGTGTTTATACACAACTAAAACAATATCGCACGCGAGATATCGAGGTTGTGCGCACGGTTGCGTAATTAAACAAAATTAACGTATGCAAATGCGAAACGACGTTCAATTATATGTTATAACACTTTACGCGGTGTTCGACCGCTGCGTTCTACGTGCTTGCAGAGTTAAATTATTGAGTCTCTGATCGTAGATCTTCATTACCAAAGCTTCTATTAAATACAGTCGGACAGGATTCACGAATTCGAGAACATTGAAACTATTATTAGTACCATTGAAACTGGCGTTATGGTTGTTCCTACGAATAAATCGAGGTTTTAAGTCGCGTCGAACGATGGACGCGGTTGAATTCACCCGTCAGATACGTCCGCCCTACCTGAATCGGCTGAAACGATACTCTAGATGCAGGGCGTTGCTTCACCTGCTCGTTTCACGTGCGTTCCACGAGATTCACAGAGAAATAAGGGCTCCCCTTTTGTAGGAGACGCCGAGTCCTCGGTCCCTTCCTTTCCACCCCCGTTTCACTCGATTCTATACAGTCTTCGAACCATTCTTTCCCCTCAGTTTTCTCGACTGAATTTAGAAACCTGCTCTGGCCGACCAGAAGGTACGAAGGAAGCGCGTGTGCCAACGGAACGCGACAAAACGAAGCCACGAAAGCGTGATGTGTCCGGTACCAAGATGCACTTACTTAGAATAATAGGTACAATACGCCGCAGATTAAAACGAAATAAAAATTCAATACATCCATTCGAAGGATTCACGAAAGAAAGATAGGCACCGTCGTTTCAGCACAGTGATTTTTATTCCATTCGCAGTCCATGCATGAAACCCAGAGAGTGTCAATTTATATTGGACCGTTCGCAGTTCAGCGAGTTTCCCTTGTTCCGTGTCAGTTCCTCTGAATCGGTCTAGAAAAATGTTTCCCACCGAAGGTACATTTTTTCCGTATTCCCGACACGTAAAAGGATGGTGTATTATCTTCGTCCCGTTGATCTCAGTTTGCATAGCCAGAAATTAATGTTATTTTGGGGGCCGGTGATTTCTTCGCTGACGTCTGAAATGCAGAACACTTCCACGGACCAGGGAGCGCTAGAACGTAATCTTGATAAATTTAACGAACATTTGAGGGACTCTGTAAACCAGAGGAGACGTTAAATTGCCCGTGGAACGCGTCCACAGTTGCGCGCACTATTTACGCGCGAGAAGCGTGGTTGCATTGTATCAGTTGCTCATAGTCTTCGGGACTATAAATTCCCTCGTAGCCGGCGCGTAAAAGCGCCGTAAAAAAGGCCCAAGTGCCGCGACGAAGAATGCAGTCGCGACGCTTCTTCTACTTACCCCCGGGGAAAAAGGCCCGCGGCTTTTTTCTTCTCCAGTGACATCGCGGCAAGTCGGATTTCTCGAAAGGATCTTTTTTATTCGCTTCAACGGCCACGGTCCTCTCCTTTCTCCTAGTATTTGCGATAGGAATTCAAGCTCGAAGCCCAGCTGCATTCTTCCATGCTTATCCGTGTTCCTCCTTTCGGAACCAAAGGCGTTAATGTCGCGAAGTATTTGAAGTGGCGAGAGGTTGACGCGATTAGCTTGATTCCGGAATATTTTCAGTTAAATTCTCTGATTCGATGTTACTATTCTGTACGAGTCCTCGTATAGTTATAGAAGGTACATAAATCTCGAGCCATTTTCCTCCGAATCTGAAAATAAAAATAGCCATGCCACTTTTCATTTCCCACTTCCTCGCCGGTATTCCCCTTTGACGGGAGAAAAAATCCAGCAGCAGCCGTCGACGGCGTCTTGCCAGTCTCTGTCTCCCTTTCTCTCGTTTTCATCAGCCTTATCTTAGAATTAGAGCAGCGTACCGCAAAATTCGAGGTCCAGGAAGACGTATAGCCTGGCGCAATTTCCTTCCGTTCTATTATCTCGCTTCTCTCGCCCGTTTTTCCTCGTTCGCCTCCATCTGGCGGGGTTTGATGGGACCGTAACGCAATTGAAAGTTCATCGAAGAGGCGTTCTCGCAGCTGCACCGAGAAGAAGGGAACGGAGAGATTAACCCCGAGTCCTTGGGGCAATGGTGGATTTCCGTGCGATGGAAACCGATACAACGGTGTCTGAGAGGCGGCGGAGAGGTGGCAATTGTTTCGCGGAGATTTCACCGAGAGAGGCAGGAAGGAGAATAATCCTAATTTCAGACGATTCGTTGGGTTTATTATATCTCTATTTTACATTTCCTCATTCTCGCTTCGTTTCTCTGAAAGAACTTACGAAATAGTCTATCGGCGAGTTTAATAGTTCTATTAATCAGAGCTATGCATCCATTCTACTTCCTTCCCAGCTTACGTAAACAGAAAATGAAACAGTTCAATCGGCTCCAGCGAGATAATTCGCTAAGAGTCCCGCTCAATGGCAAATAGCGAAAGTCTCTCGGCGATGGGATCACGGGGTAACGGAAATCGTGGTAATCGATTGTAGGAAGCGTCGGGTTCGATCGAAAGCGCGAGATCTACGGGAGAGTTACGGCCGTGGCGGATGTCTCTCGATCGTCGAGCGTATTAAAAAGATCGGTGAAGGGAAAATGTCATTAATACCAGCGATGGCCGAGTCGGTGTGCGTCTCGTGCAGTTATTCGGCGAGCAAATGCTTTCTCCGAGGAAGGCCTCCGAGACGTCCTTTCTCTCTAAGGACGTCGGGTGCCGTGAGAGTTCGTCTCAAGGCCGTTGCACTTGCGCACAAACTCCGCTGAAGATCAGAAAACCGTTGAAGTTCCACGGGAAACTCGCGGACAATCAGACTTCGCCGTGAGAATCCACGGTAAATTCAAGCACGCTGAAAGAAGTATACCTCTCTACGCTTTTTTCCCGCAGAATGTGTCGACCCTTGATCATCAGTGGTAGATTTCGATGCAAAAATCTGAAACTCCTTCACACTCAATGATACGAAAAACAAAAGGTTCCTCTCACGAAATGTTTCGTTCTCGATTCAATCGATCGATTCGGGAGAACGCGAATAGAAGTCGACCGTGGGTGACATTGAACACTAGACTGAGAAATCGGAGCTGGAACGGCGTCGTCGGCACAGACGTGACGATTAAGACGCTTAATTAACACGCGTTAGAAGGCTATGTTATTAATCGAGCTATCATTATCGGGCCGAAGCGATGGTCGTTACACTCTCCCTTCACGGTTCACCGTCTTTATCGGACGCGTTGTGTCGCGCGCACTCGCTACCCGCGATGAAACATAATTATCGGGTTGTTTTCATGTAACAGTACCTATCTAGTCGGAGTTACGTGGCGGCCGCTGGCGAACGCCAGCCATCGACAGTAATTACGCTCGCTAAACGAGGAAGGAGCCGTTTAAAAAAGAAATAGGGATTCGGAGGCTAATCGTCGGTGGAACCAGAGAATCCCCCTCGCCCCGCAACGATCCGCAACGAATACGCGCCTGCCGCTCCTTTTTCCCGTTAGG
This sequence comes from Andrena flavipes, assembly GCA_963971345.1. Taxonomy (NCBI): domain Eukaryota; kingdom Metazoa; phylum Arthropoda; class Insecta; order Hymenoptera; family Andrenidae; genus Andrena; species Andrena flavipes. The sequence goes on from OZ020482.1 coordinate 3,675,835, forward strand.
AACGCAGGCTGTGAAATAGTTTTGCCACACGTCCCAATTATTTTCCATATCTAACTGTCCGCCGAGCCGATCTGGCCCCGAATATTTTAACGGTGCCCGGTTCTTCGCCGCATCGGCGATAAATCCTGGAATTTGTTGCGTCAAGCCGATGATTTTCGATAATTCAGCCGATCAAGGTCGTCGAGAAAATAGCAGCAGTGGTGTCGGACCGTTTCACAATCCCGTACGCTCGGCTGGTGAATCTTAATTCGCTGATTAAATATAGATTCCTCAAAGAGTTCACCGAAGCTTTGCTCGGTCCTTGTATTACACTGTCTTCCAAGTTTGTATTCCCTTGTGTCATCGGCTCCTTCGTCCCAACATTGCCACACTCGAGCAAAGAGGGTTCTGTAATTGAATTTTGTGTTCCTGGTGCTCTGCAATCGTTTCTTCCTGGGCGAGGGAAAGTTTGTGTCGGTGCCGAGGGATGGGGAAGCCAATTTTCGAAAAACTGATTAAGGAGGCGGTATCGTTAGCATTTACGGTTGCTCGGCCGCCTCTCCTGGGTAACGGTAATAAAATTTCTCGCGTAACCCCGGATTAGTATCGGCTTTGCATTGCCTTTGGTAATTCACTTAGAAGGCACGGCCGCCCCGTGCAGCCGCGTACTGATTCCCCGTATCCGGATTATCGAATTACAGGGTCTACTTTTAATTACCGGAATCAACCGCCGACGACCTACATCAGCGGAAGGCGTACCTTTCGCCTCCTGCGAGGAAAACCATCGGCAATCGTGACCCTAATCGCTGCGCGTCTAAACTTGACGTGCTCTATTTCAGTGCCGTAAACCCTTCGCGCACTTGATTCGTTCGTTTCAATGAACATTCAGACGTAATACTCACGAACACGTTCTAAAAGCTCCCATTCCTTAGCTTCTCTCGATTCGCGGGCAATCAACGACAGGCCACGGTTTTCCAGATTTCCAAGTACGTTCGCTGCGTAGAAACACAGTGTTCGTGGAAAATGTGCCGCGGAAAACACGCGATTACGTAAAAATAGCGCATTGTGCGGTGGCTGGCGGTAAAATTAAGGCATTAGACGGTCGTCCACGGAGAAAGAGGCCTATTAGCGGTTAATTGCCACTATCTTGTACAATCTGTCCCCAAGTGCAGATGTAACGTGGTTTCTCAGGTGGAATCGCATTGAACGCGCGAATGTCTTCGTCGAAAGGGATCTGTCCACGCTGGGTTCGCTCGTTTCTCGTCACCAGACGCGGAACACCGCCCCCCCCCCCCCCGCCCCTCCCCCTGATTGATCTTCGCTTCCGGCTTTCCATGAAAACAGGTCAGACATGCTCGAAGAAATTTCTTTGAGATGATTTACGCGTTAAGGCTGGACCCCCTCGAAGGAAAGTCACGGTTTCTGTCGTTGCTTCTACGGCAGAGACCGTTGCTGACCGTTCACTTGGCATTTTTTCAAGACCGAAGAAAGTTCGTTACGTTCCACGATGTGCTGCGATCCAACGATGCGATAATAGGGGAACTCGTTCAACGAGGCAAGAATCGCATTGTTCGCGGTGCTTGTACCGGTGATTTTAAAGAACATCGTCGAGATAAAGTCGACCACGAGTCTTTTATACTATCGCTCTCCCAGGGAAGGTGAAATTCCTTTAAATTCGCGTGCCTCCGGTCCGAGACACCTTCAGCTGTTCCAAGACGGATTACTCTCATTTCCTCTCGGGCCACTCTAAACTTTCGCTGTTTGTCGGTTATATGATTGCGTTTCGTATGCACGCGTGTACCATTCGATTGGAAATCGGTGAAACTTGACGTTCTAAGAAAGTTCGGTAGGAGTAACCCAATTAGAATTGTCTAGTGACCCGGCCACCGAGTTACTTCAAGTTCATTCGAAACAACTTCACCGCCCCCGCCAGGAGACTCTCGAAGAAAGCACGGGGCAACGAGGAGATTAATCGCGGCGGGCAATAATAGATCCTCGTGACAGGGAATCGCGTCGTCCTCGACACCACTACTCGGCAATAAACCTTTTTATCGCCGGGCAACGCTGCTCGTTAGAAGCTTGACGCATTATCCGGGAATTCCTAGGCGATTTATGGACAGGATTACAAGGCGGTCGTAACGCACCGTCCAACGCGTCATAAATTTGCGTCGAGTTAGTTTTGCGAGGAATAACGGAAGCTCCGGGAAACACTAATCGACTCCTCCTTATCTCGTCTACGAAATACATACCATCGGTGCACTTTGCGAGCGTGCATCGTGGCCCGTGCGATTAACAATCGTGCTGGATCGGTGCCTCGTGCCATTTCACGAAGGATCCCGTGTTGGGTCGAAGATCGACCCGCCTTTCGTACATCGGGGTCTATCGTCGAACGGTGATTCTGTTTCGTCAGTCTGCATTTATATTACTACGAAACAGTACGGACCTAAGAGTTCGATTGGAGTTAAACCGCGTTAAACATATCGCATATCCCCATGAAATTAGAAGTCTTCTCTCGACACAGCAAAGTCGCGAAGTCCGAGGAACGATCTCGCAGTGAAACCGCTGCCGCCACTAACGCGCGAGAACGAAATTGACGACGCATCCGGGAAACCGCGGCGATTAAATACTTGTTAGCCTGGATGTTCGATCAGCGACGTCAGGCTTTTATTCTCTAAACGACTCTAGCCGCCGCGTGCGGGCTCGTACCCGCGCGTAAAATATACGCGCTCGAGTTGTCGGGCCGAGGCATCGTCGGCTCGAAGAAAGAAGAGATCATCCGTTTACAATCGAGGAAACGATTCGGCGAACCGACAGCGAGCGGTGCGTTTTCTGGTCGTTAAGGAATACGAGGCCAACTTTCAGACCTAGATAAGATAGACGGGACGTCGGACGGCGCTTACTTGTATCGCGCAGCTTAACGCGCGTGTAATCCCGGCGCAGGTAGCGACATCGACAAAGAGCACGACTGAAAGTCTGAAATGTGAATTCCTAACAGCTTAACTTGTTATCGAATGTTCTCGCAGAATGTAGTAGTCGACTCATTCGATTACTATAAGCAAGAACCGGTAACGATAGTAGGCTACTTATCTCTTTCCCACTTCACATTTATAGATACCATTTAGATTCTTTTATTCCCCAATCTCGTAAGCGACGGATAAACAATTTAAAGAGCTTACGAGCTTCCAGCCCGAGCAACCGAATTTCGCGAAAGAAACGATGGTGCTTCGTCTCTCTACCGCCCCGTGCCAGGGTTCCTCTATCTAATTTGCAGCGCTCCTTTCACTCTGCTCTCTCGAACCGCTCACGGGCCCGCGATACCGATCGCCGGGGTACGTACATAGGTAAATGGTTAAAATGTTAAGTACCGTGCCGGGGATTGTGAAACGCCATCGCATGACGAATCCACAGGGCGTCCATTACGTGGCGACATTTCTGGCGTTCGCCTACTCGTGTCAGAATGCACCGGTGGCCTCTTCGCGTGGCCCTCCCCGCCTCTCCATAAACTTCGAACGACTGTCGTTAACCCGGGAAAGTGTTTCTGTACTTCCCCATAGAAATTGGAGTCCGCAGGTACTAGGATTACCGATACAATAGAGAGGCAACGGTCGGGCGTATGGGACACGGACAGTGGACTTAGAGTTAGTAATCGACGGGTTCAGTGGCCGTCTTGTCCAGGATGATTAGCGTCGACGCGAAAGCAACTGAGCGAAGCGATAGCGTGATAGTTCGGGGTAAACATCGCTGGCGGAGCCACAGATATCGCCGGAAAATTATTCAATTTACTCAATTTCGTTGCGCGAGCCGTTACGTCAGCCGATCGCGCCGCCAGTCGTCCGACTTTCTTAATAAACAATGCGATTGATACGATATGATGTAATCGTCGGCAAGCGCAGCGATGAGATTTACGATAGAGGCACTGACTTCTCCGAGAAATTTTGCTGCTCGAGTGATTCAGCCGTGTAGATTATACCTTATCTGTTTTTTGTTTCGCCAGCCGATATCGGTGTAATTAATTGCGTTCACTTATCGTTTATACCCCGGGATAGGCGAAATCGCTTGCATCGCGGGAAGAAACTTTCCGATGCTGATAATAAAACTGTCGGGAGCCTTTGTAAAACGTGGTAATCGATAACTCTGATCGGGGCTGCCAGGCCTGGGCGAAGCGCGAAGGATAGTTTTACGGCCGGATATAAGCATTAACTTTATCTTCGTCCGCGAATGCCGCCCTTCTAAACACCCCAAGAGCTTAGCTCGGCCAACATCATAAATGGTCCCTAATCCTTGTTTCGTCCCGGCGAGGACTAATGGCGGGGTATCGTTCCTTCCTCGTGGACGTGACGGAAAATAGTAAAACGGGAAAGCGGAGCTATCTGGTTTCCATCACGACGAAATTCATCGCGCTGACAGGGTTTATCTTAACGCGATACGATACTTCGAGCCGGCGATGTCGATACCCCCGCGTAGATAATGGAATTTTGCGAGAAAACAAAACGCGATTTGTACGCTCACCGAAATCTTATTCCCCGAGCTAAAGCCTCGCCTAGCTTCCTCGTACGAATGATCGATAATCTCCACACGAGGAGGGGTGCGCTGAAGCTAATTGACCAAGTACATATTTCATTGAGTTCGTTTACTATAAAAAGACACTCCATTCACGTCTGTTCGTGCGCTCTAATTGATGCTATCCTGATCTCGAAGCAGCTTTCATCTTGTCTTCTTTTTTCACCAATACTGCTGCATCGTTCACGACCAATGCTTCAGGATCTAAGAATTTTTTGTTTATAAATTAGCGAGCTCATTCATTTCGTACATCTCGATATATTTCATATTCGCCACGAAAGTATCGCGATATCCCTCGAGGCGTTTATCTCTGACCCCTTCCTCCACAGCGGACAATAACAAAATTATCCAACACAGTAGCATCAGCAATTCACCCTCGACAAATCGTTGACCACCCTCTTCGCATTTCTACCTCCCCCATTCCGTCTATCCCCCTCGGGCAGCAAAGTGCACGTACCCGTGAATCAACGTCTGTCAGCTAAGCAAACAAAAATTTCCCGTTGTCGGCCAAAGAAGCCGTAGCAATTGTCCTTTCCCTGTCACTGCTTCTTCCGCGAGCGTTTAACTGCTTAAAGTGTTCGAATCACGGCTGACGAGGCGTACACACTCGTGTCTCCCATGTCCGCCGGACCCACGACGCGCTTGTACGTTGTTGTACCGTGTAAACCGCAGCAACCCTCGACGGAGAGGCTCCTTGCGCGAATCGATAATGCCGGCTCCTCGTCTCGCCATCGTCGTCCCCGACGTTATCTGCGCTCGTGCGAGGCCGCGTTAACGCCGGCCGCGTCCTGCCGGCGCAGAAAACGCCTGCCCACGCAAGCGGCCACAATGAGCCGAGAGATAAACGGAATTACGCGAGATCGCTCGACCTTGTTTACTCCTGCGAATCGCGCCTCGGAACGGTGCGCGTTTTCGCGGCCGCGATTAATTCCTCGCGTTACGCTGGGAAAACACCGGCCAGCGAGTCCCTAATCACTGTTTTCTCTTTGCTTCCTCTGGAGCCGACGGATCCGGATACTCCTGGGGCGAAAATACTCGTCGACTTCGCAGACTTTCGACTGACGCTCGATGGAGTCTCGAGAGCGCGAGATTTGGGAGTGAAAGGAGGAATTATAGCTGTTCCTATTGCGTTGGGAAATAGTCGAAGGGAATAGAGAGGAGAATAGATAATGGACACTGATTATAAAAGACGCAGATGAGTTCCATGCATGATCGTGAACCGGCTTACCTTGGACATTGAAATCTTTAGCTTGTACCGCGATCCGGGGAATTATAAATTTAATAGAAGGGTCATCAACTCTGATCATACCGGCGCGAGGCAAGGATTCTTTTTCTTCGCGACAAACAGAGTTGTTTACGTAAGACTGTACGGCAACCGCTGCGTTCGAAGACCGCGCAATATCAGACCGTGAAGTGGTTGCCGAAGAAATTGCTCGGGGAAACGGGGGTAACCGAACTGACGAACGTTTCAACTTTCGCGGTTTAATCGAACCTCAAGCGTAATCAATGCAGCCTCCCCGGGGGCCTGACTCAACCAGCAGGAGTTACGCAAATGCATCGGACCGAGTTCAAATCGAATTAACCGGGAGAGCGGTTTAATTCGACGGCGCTCAGTCCGCCATTCGTGGACTTTAGCCGAACTAGCAGGGAGGGGACACACGTATGCGCCACGGAATCTCCGGTTTTATCTGCTCGTCTATCCGTCGATGCCGACCGAAATCGTCACCGTAGACGGCACAGTTCCAGACGGCTTTCAATTAAGATTCATTGGAGGAAGTTACGCGAGCTCCCCCGTCCGGGAAATGGAAAAGAACTCCCCGTCTCGAACGCGACGCCGGGGAACAATGGAGGCTTTATGTACAGCGGACGAGTTGTCGAGAGTCTATTGAAGCCGTCTGAATCTTCCAAGCCGCGCATCCGTCACGATAGTTTAACCCCGAACCAGCGAGGAAAGTGTCCTGCCGTCTCGCTTGGCCGAGAGTGGCCGCCACTGCCAGCCGCGTTCGCGAGTTCTCGATTTCTGTTCCGAACAGGGCATTATAGCCGCTGGAAAGTTGCGCGAAATTAGGGGAGGGTCGGCTGTCGCGCGGCTCGCATAAGGAATAAAAGGCATTACGAGCGGCTAGAGACACCCTGAAACTAGTTTCGCTCGCACGAGTTCCCAGCGAATTATTTCAATGGGGCATGGTTTAATAGAGCGCCCTCGGGAAACATTATTACCGGCCCGGGGCTCGATGGGAACGCTGGACGACAAGATCGTAGTAACGTCGCGTAACAACGGCCGAATAACTGTAATCAGCGTGTAAAATGCTCGATATCTCTCGCAATTTCATCCGAGGCGTCCCGTTACGTCCATAATACACGCGTTAACGATTCCGTCTAATGAAATTCCTCTCCGTTCGAGTGGACATTTGTGGCTCGGTTCCCGCGGTTAGCTGCATCGGAAACGAGAGGATCTCTCTCGAGGGTCCACTGAAATTCTTTGCTGCGAGTCGATCCTCTTTGAAAATCAGATGGCTGCTTCGATGCCGGAGATAGGGAAACAGGGATGAATCTTCTTTTAGCTGTCGCGATGGTGGCGGGGTCGCCGACGAATATAACGTCGAGGCGACCCTCGCTTTCATCGACATTTTTCGGTGGCTTTAGATGGAGGGGTGCATCCCGAAGACCTGAGCGTTATAGCTTATGGCGGTCGTATAAAGTCGTTCGCGTGACTTATCGCGCAATAAGGATAATCTTATGGATATATTCAAAGACGCTGCTGGGAACTGTTAGGAGATCGCTTTTCTGATGAATATAAGAATGGAGTAAAGTATCGGATGTAGCAGAAATAGAATCGCACTTACTACGAATATTCCTGAAGCATTGAGTATTTGTTTTTAATCAAACAGTGGAGAATTTGGATTGGTCGTACAGTCAGTATTCTTGGAAAGATCAAGAAGGGACGCTAAACTTGTAGTCAAAGAAAAGACATCGCGTAATTTAATGCCGATGAATCGGTAGAATGTTTTACAACCTAACGATTGCACGTAGATATCTCGTTGCATCGTCAAGCATCGGGATAAATATCGGTAATTGTCGCGTCACCGCGTTCTACGCAGTAAACATTCCTTCGGCAGCATGAAATCCGAAATATTTCGCGGCGGAATTTCTGAATTAAAATACCTCGGGCGAAAAGTGCTGGCTAACCGCCGGCCCCGCGTTCCACCATTATTAATAACGTTATTATAAACTCCCGTCCTACGATAATGAGACGAATAAGGGAGGGAGGGATTCGTCTGTTTCGCGCGTCGGGCGTGTACCATCTGCGCTCACGATTGGAACAATCGCGTATTTATTTGCAACTTTGACTCCGATTGCAATTATCTGGCGAATTAATGCTACCGTTTTATCGCCCATCCGCTTCCATCATTACCGATCCTTTCCAAGTGGAGCTGCTTTCCCTCGACCGAAGATTTTCATTATCGTCGCTGTCGTGCCAGCCTTTCCCTTCCTTTTTCGTTACAAAACTTTCGACGATTTTGATATCGCGCCAGAAATAACGAACCGTGGTGTTCAGCCCCCACATCGCTGGTCACAAGTGACCCTCGCGATATCTCTGACCCTAAACCTAACAAAACACAAAAGTAGCAAGCAACTCTCAAGCCGGGTAATCGCGAAATCGCTTTGGAGACCTCGGGGAACAGCTCGGCACGAAAACATGGTTGGAATGCAACGTGTTAATTGACTCTTTAGCACCTCGGTTTATCCCTCGGACGCTGGTTCCTCGTGGAAGCAAAACCGCACGCGCTTTCGCGTCCTTTGCTCGCTGGTTTCTCCAGGCTCGCCGAAAGAACGCAATTTTACGTCGCGCGCGACGTATTAATTCCCCGTCAGCTCGGTCAAACAGCGCAGCGTAAACACTGTCATTGTGCCCGACACAAAGGGGCGATTAAATTTCACGCTACCGCAGGACAATGACACGCGGCGGTGTCTCGGCAATTAATGACTCGCGATATCGTAACACGGTGGTCGACGATCCTCTTCGTCCGGATCGAAGGACTTTTTCGATCCGCGGTCCAGATAGGACGCCGGTGGAGAGGGTGCGGACTCTGCACATGACGTTTCTAAAGAGGCTGGCCGAGTGGTGTGTGCCCACCCCATGTGAATTGTCGGGGCCAAGGCGGAATAATACACCCGTATCAGGCAGGTGGTACTCGGCACACAAACACGGCCAGGAGCACCGCACGCCGCGGCGCGGCGGGCCAGCCGCGTCCACACAGGTAGACCTTTGGGGCGTCGAGCGTGTTTCTGTGTGTTGATAGAGGCCCTTCATCCAGCTTATGGTTTAACGGAGTCGACGAGGGCACCCGAGTGATTCGGAATCCTCGACTTGGAAAAACGAAACACCCTCGTACCTACCTCCCTTCAACGAACTCTCCCTTCCTCTTCCCTTTCTATTCTACCCCTCGACAAGGTAACGCAAGAATAATGGATCCCCGGTTGTCCGGTCCTCGTTCGTTCACCCTCCTTCTTACCTACGGGATATTCTTTCTTTTAAGGTGATCGGGGGGAAAACAGGACACACCGCCATTGTGTCAGGCACCGAGGCTCTGGTCGCTCCCATGCTTCATTTCGGCTATGTTTTCAAGCATCCTGGTTGGCACCAGGGGTGGAAGCTTTCCTGCAAGGTGTCCGGGGCGTTATTATTATTATATATCAAAATCTCGGCGAAATTGGGTGATCATTGTATTCTGAAAGTAATCTGTGCGAAGGGGTAAGCGACGCTTCGCGTTGCTCTTCTCCAAGTAATCTATAGAACGGTTTCCTCGTTTATATTCTAATACCTTGAAGTCGTGAAGCAGTTTAGCACCAGTACCAAAACCGTGGAATCGTGCCTATTTAGAGGAATAGCTTTACTGACTCTCGAAGTGGTAACGAAGGTAACAAAAGAACCGTTGTACTTTTTCCGATTGTACACTTTGCGCTTGTCTCGCTGCTTCGGCAAAGGCGGAAGTTTGCATGGAAAGCTACGAGGCTCGCGCAGCATGGAAGCTTGCCAAGTAGACGTTGTCCATTATACGTATTAACAGTTTCATAAGGCAACCTAGGTGGGTCAATCCGAGGACGCTAACTCGAACGATTTACAGCGTTCAAGTTATTTCTACAAGTTGACGGGGTTCGAGAATAGCTTTGCCGCGGTTCTTTCTGTATACAACTATAGAAAAGCCTCTCCTAGCGTTCAATTTTACTTCGTCGTTTAAATAGCCACTGGAAGATTCCCTCGGCACAGGAAACGCGACGTTTAAATTGTTGTTTCCAGGAGTCTTCTAGAACGGAACCACTTTCCTCTCTTTTTTAAACCGCCAAGCAGGTAGAGTTTCGAATTGTTGCTCAAGTAGCAAATCGGACGGTGTAGATGCTGTATCGGGGGTTCCGCCGAAGGTCGGAACAATGAGCTTCGTTAAGGTAGACGTGTTCACAGTCTCCCAGCATGTTCGACGCCTTTCCTTTTCCTTATTCCACTTTTGTCTTCGGCCTTTTCGTCCTTCGATGATTCTCTACAAGGCGGCGAAACCGACGTCGAGGCGAGCAACGTTAATGAAACAGAAAATCAAATTACCCTGATCTGGAAGATTACTGGACGTCGGTCATTAATACCTCGTGGCGTCTATGTAAATCCGCCTTAAGCGATTCTTCGTAAGTAGTCGCGTGCAATCGGGTATTCCATAATTGAATTTTCGAGGTAATTCGAGTCTGCAATCCGGGGATATCTTAGATCTTAATAATACTTCGCGTTGTTGTTGCGAATTAAATATACATCGCAGCATGCCGATCGTCGCGGTGCACCGCGCACGAGGGGGGAGGGAGGGACAATCCTTTCGCCGTTGCGTTTCGTTCGACCTGGAAATCGATGGAAACCGATTGATCGAGCCGCGAGAGCGATATTTCCCGCCTGCCAGAACAAGTTCGCTTGACATTTAGTTGCGCCGTGCGTGGTCGTTAATTGAGTTTTACACGGTCGATTTGCGGTGCATCGTGGGCGTCGAGCGTCTTCGAAGAAAACGCAGCCTGCATTTCATAGGTCACTTCACTGAAATTCTACATCACCTTAAACGATTTTCCGCGCTAGAGAAAATCGCTCCCAGGGCGATTTATATGCATTAGAATTCTTTCCTTCGGTTAGTTTACTGGGTGGACTCTTTGGTGGAAGCATTTATCGTTACCAGCGAAATTGCCAGGCAGATAGGATAGCATAGTAAAGCTTGATAATTTCACTGATTTGAAAGCGAGGTGTTTCAAGGAAACGTTAACGTGCCTGTTTTTAGAGAGTCGTCTCGGTTTTAGTACACTGCTTCATTCATTCAAGCGTCGTTTAACCGAACGTTCTATACATACATATTTCACTTTATATCCTGGCGTATCGCTGAGTTATCCCTCTGTATTCATCGGTGCGGCGTATGCTATCAACACGCGAAACAAACCGTGAAATAATAAATCGCTCGGAAAACAGCGAAGCTGTAATCACTATGGTTGCTGGATTGGAAACGCGCCGGTTCGCGATAGCGAATAATTAAGTTACGAGTCTAATAAACATTTTAGTAATCAACAATTTCCGTGCAAAAATATTTACTCGTCCATAGAGCGGCAATAACGTTTTTCGTCTTTGGCTTAAAAATTCGAAATACCAGACGATCGAGTTTTCTATCCTGTTCCGCGGTTATCTTCGCCGTCATTCTTCCTGTGTTTCAAAAAGCACGTTGTGAAAGTGAGGAGAGGTAGGTAGACTAGACCCAGAAACAATCTATCGCGCGTCGAAGCAACGACCGCGAGAGCACAGCGCTGCTTATCGCGGCCACGCCTAATCGCTCTGATTACGGCACCGACGGCGTCCTGGATCCTTCGAGTCTACTCCACAATTGCACCCGGCTGTATTCAGCGAGCTGGACGTTCGATAGAGACGCGACGTTAATCTCCGTTTGAAAACGAGCATGTTTACTCCGCGTTCCCATCGCTAGTAGAGATTAAAATTCTCCCGTGAACTGTACTAAGGACGCACGCGCGATTAAAAGTAGCCTCTTCGAAGGGATCATTTCATACGTGGCATTGAATTAGCATAGAATCAGGATAGAATTTAATTACCGGTGTGCACGGTGTGGGGGATGATTTTATAAACCCGAGCATCGCCTCGTAATTGGCTGTCGATAGCGCGTAGCATGAGATTCGAGCTAAAAATGGCGCAAGAACACCAGGGGAGGCAACGATGTAATCCCCCCAGACTTATTTATACGCTCTTAGATCGTTCGGTAAAGGAAATCACGATATTAACGGCCGGTGTAAAAAAGAAGAGGTTGCATCACAGATAATAGTTATCGATCTCTCTGAAAAAACGCGGTCTTAAGTCGAGACCGTGGAAAGCGAGTCAACTGTTGGCGATACTCCTCGAGTGGGGACGTTGGCCTAGGAGGACTACAACTGTCCTTGCAGTTCCCTCGGTTTTTCTGTCCATTAAGACTTCTGAATCATCTCGCATGCCTCCTATTTAACCGTGCCCCGTTATCGCTGGGACGTTTGCCACTGCGGCAAACAAAATTGCTCCGGGCGATGCAAATTGCTCGACAACACCGAGCACGATTCTCCCTTATCGAACGGGCTAAATGTTTGCCGTGGATCAGCGCTCTGTTTGCCTTTCGAACAGCGGTAGAGTTACCGGGCGACGTCGCGTGGCGCTGCATTCGCACCGGTTCAACAGATTCGGCTGCATATTGTTTACGAAAACCCCTCGTGGGGCTTGCTCTCTACGCGAACGATACTGCCCGACACCTGTCGCCGGTATGGAATGCATCAAACCCCTCGCATACGCATCGATTCGGTAACTATAGATCGCACGCGAACGTGGCGACGGCACAGTGTTCGATTGGTATTGGGAAATGGACAAAAATTAATAACTTCTCTTTGGAGTAAAATTTTTAACAATATATTTCATATTTTAGAACGGACTATAAAAGGACTTTTTTTTATACATCTTTGATTTTTTTTTGGTACTTTTTTAAAAGTCCCCTTAAAGCTGATAAATATTTAACATAAAAAATTTGTACGATGTTGAAAAGAAGCAACGAGATTGGAAATAAATTTCTAGTGCTATTTTTGACAACAAAATTAGTAAATTCAGCAAAAGTCACGAGTATCATTAAAACCTACGTTCCTTTATTAACAATTTAAGATACAAGAATTGATGGATCGAACACTTCAGATTCTTGACTTTTGTACACTAGATCTAACACTGTGCATCGGGCGTGTGTCGAGCAATTCATCGGCGATCGAACGATTTAACGGGCGTCCAATTAACGCGCCACGCAGTAGCGCGCATGCGCGGTTGCGTAGCGGGGCCAGCGATCGTAAACTCGTGATTTTACGCCGTGGACAAACACGGTAATAACGTTTTATTAGTGTCGTGTTAGAATTTTTTGTGCTTAGTTATCTCGAGATAATCGAGCGCTCTGCGTTAGAAAGGTACGAGCCGCAAGATAGAAATACGTGTAGCAAGTAAAAAGTTATTTCTCGAAATCCAAGCAAGCTATCTAATCACAATTTAAGGGTCTTCTGACACAAGACATTGGCTCCCGATATATTCACTGGAATGGCAGTCAACGCGACTGTTAAACCCGTACGGTTTCCCTGTTTTATTTGGAATTTATTACGTCAGAGCCGTGTAGCAGCCATATGTCCCGAATATTAGTCGGCAGCCATCAAAGTGTCTGGCGTGAAAAGGCCCTAAAGAGTCGAACGTCACCGAGCCGATCGAATTCGATCGCCGGCACGAGACGGCTGATCTTTTCGAGATCCGGCGCTCGTACCCGGATCTATGGATCGGTTTGTCACGATCTAGAATCTGTGAAGGCGTTTCAGTGGCGACGGGCGTGCGCGTGCACGTAAACGCCCACACACGGGGACGCGAGGAGGCGCGCGAGCGCACGCGTGTACGAGGTGTCCCAGAATTAAGCGAGTCGACTCTGGGAACACATTAAGCTCGTCTCAAGGATGGAACGAACCTCTCGTACGGTCATTTATTCGCCAGCACGTTCTCCAGCTCGGGGAACGTTTTCAGATAGGAAAACAAAGGATAAGGCCCCGATATTACGCCAGTTATTTCTAGGACACCCTGTACCCGTGCACGTGGTGGTATGTGCGTGTTCAGGAGAACACACGCGTCATAAGAAGGGAGCCAGAACGGTCTGTGCGAGTTCGCCGGCCGAGAGAAAGTGAACCAGTTGGCGGCGTTGCCGAATTTCTCGACGCGGCCTGTCTATCCCCGTGGCGTCGCGTTCCCTACCTGTTGCGAGCCGGCAACCACGCTCCCCTCAAACGATTAATTGAGCTGACCGGCGATTTTTGGCGAGCCGCTTTTTCCACGGCGATCGCCGGGCAACCGAGCTGACGAGGCTCGCCCGATCGCATGCAAATCCTTCAAAGTCCACGACAAAGGTCCCATGTGGCTTGGCTTTGGCAGACGCGTGGGCGATGGCGAGGGTAGCTCGATGGAAGATGAATGTTACATTCTGGGGTGAAGTTTCTTGGGAAAGTTGATGGACGACGCGTCTCCGGCACGCGCGACTCCATTTGCGTAGAATGGGGTCCGCGGGCGGAAGTTGAGGGCACTGGGTAACCCAGAATCGACGAGGCACTTATCTTCCCTGTCTTTTTTCTTCCCGAGAAGGGAAGATTGCATAAGATTCGGAGCTACTTCTGCTTTCTAATTGGAGGCAAGGGTAGCAGCGCGTCGTTTTACTAGGAAAAAACTTCTCTCTTTGAAAATGCTACGCTCACGCGTGAACTCCAATTGAGTACGCTCCTCTATAAAAATAAAGAGGAGCCTGCGACAAAGTAGAACGGTGTTTGGAGCGTGATCGCCGCCCCTGCCGCTTGTAATTAAAAAGAGGAAGAACGTATAATACGGCACGGCGTTGTAGGCTCATTTTAAGATGGTCCACTTGACACAGGCACCCCCGTTTTTTTTTTCTTTCATCGCGAGAGATCCAGGGTGTATACGCTTTGTCAAGGCACGACGGTCCCTCTTTGCCCGACCGACGCGCGCGGCTGTACGTTTAATTACTCAATTATCGTGCAGCTTTCTTGCCCAGACCGCGCTCGCTCGCGACATTATAAATTCCGCGTTCCTTTTCTGAGAATTAGACACCGACTGGATACAGTAAATCCGTTACGTGGCCGCGACGCAAACAGAGTTAACGAGCGAAGCCTGCTTCCTTCGCGTTCCCCGTGTTCTCATCCATTTTTTTTCCCCTGCCCCCTTTCTGTACCCTGCCCCGTCAGCTGTAGCCCGTTCTGCGTCGCGAGGCAATTGCAACACCCCTTGCCCGTACGTTTGTTTCGCCGGTTGGCGTGTTGGTTTTCGCGCCAGTTGGAATCGCAGGGCCCGATTAGGATTTCGTGGACGAGGGGCGGGCGAGGGCTCCAGGATGCGATGCAAAATGCATGAACATAACCCGCTTATGCAACCGGACACGTCGAACGCTGACGCGCCGACACCGAGCCTGGTTTCTTTTACGATTTCGCGTTCGCGCGGCTCTCTCGCGAACGAGCCACCCATAAATTACCTTTGCTTTCCCCACCGCGATCGTTCCCTGGCCGCTGTTCCTTCGATCCGGTCGGTGGCTTCGTTTCTAAAGCTCCCAGAATTCCCCAGAGCCCCCGATCTCCTGACCCTTCGCGCGAGCAGAACGAATGAATTCCACGCGGAAGATTACGCGTCCGAGTCCGCTATTACCAGCACCAAGGAGCGCGAGGGTTGCGAGTGGGACACGTTTATTGTCGTATCTTAGGATCCACAGGGATGAGAATAATACCACGTATGCGGGAGAATGCAGCGCCATTTACGGGTGTCAATCGTCTTCCGGGCGTCTACATTATCCAGAGGAAACTGTAACGCGAGGCTCCTTCGATCGACGTCGATCTCCTGCTAAATTACGACCACCCGTCCCTCCAGCGACGACGAATAATTTATCAACGCTCCAGGATCGGCTGGTGCATTCGAAAAACGAAATTCAACAGGTGCACGACCGCGGTTCTTCCCACATCCACAAGACGAATCATTCGTTCGGGCTGGCCATCGATCGACTCGGTTCCCTTCCGTTTCCTCGGCGACCGAGGATCCCGCTCCGGGAGATAGGGCCGTTGACGATCCCGAGTAATCTATCAGAGCCACGGTAGATCGCGAGGTCAATTAACCGTGTGCATCCCGAAGCTCGACCGAGCTTCCCTCTCGATGAGTTACTGGGCGTCCCGAGGAGTCGCGATAATTCATTGCTCACACGGTGCCGCGCCGCTGGAAATTCAATTTCGAGGGAATTGAGGATAATCGTGGAAGCGGCAAAGTCGCCATAGAGGGTGGAAAAGAGTAACAGAAGGGCGGAGGCGCGAAAGGGGCAAGGGACGGGGAATTATTGACCGTCCTCGAAGGGTGGCTCGAAGGCTCGCTAGGAGCTCCTCGAGGACGTCCACGCGGTGGAGGAACTTACGCGAATAGAATAAGCCCCATTGTCGCTGCATCTCTTTACAATCGGAACACGACCAGTCGAAACGAATTTAGTTCGCGGTTGGAGGCGAGCCCGTCCACCCTTTCGGCTTACCTCCCCTAGGTATCCGCCGAATGAGAGCAACCAGCCGAATCGCTCGTCGGGGGGCAAGGCGGAAATTTCGCCCGTCCTCGCGCTAATGAAACTTTTGTTTCGTCCATCGCGTGAAAGGAAATTGTCCCGTAGGCGTGGCGCTTGTAAACGTCCCGATCCCGCCGAAGAAGCTTCTCCGAGCGATGAAAGGAATTGGGGAAATTAGTTTTACGAACCGACGGCTGCAGTGTCGTTACGGCGCTGGGCGGGGTAGTATTTTATTGCGGTTACTGTCGGGTAGTCGAGTGTTTTACAGTGGGATGTACGAAGGGGAGGGTCGCGCAGTAACGACCAGCGTACAATACCGACCAAAACTAGCTCTCGCTTCTTCGACCAGATATTAGCAATTTATTTGAGTTCACCAATGAAAATTTCAATTCTCTGTAATCTATTTCCGGGCGTTATTGTTTACTCCATTGCTCTCGATGATTTGAGGAATTAAACGTATGCGTCGATATTTAGTGGGTTAAAAGTTATTTTTTAAAACTGGTCTTTTGTTAGATTACAACTTTTTAACATTGCGAATTATCAATTCTTATTATTAAATTTCACAAAAATAATTTCCCTCCTCTTATTAAGTTCCATCTATACTACAAACACGTTTTTGAATTTCTGATTTTTATCAAGTCTATCCTAAGGTATAATAAAAAAACTTAGAGCGGTTGGTACTGCAAGACTCTCCCCTAAATATTAATTTTACAGGAAAATTCGCGATAAATTCATGCTTCGTTTCCTTCCTTATCCGAACGGTGCAAAATTGTCTTCACGTCCGAACGAATTTCAGTTCACTTGTTGCACACCTGGCCATCGACCTTGCTTGTCGCAACTGGTCGTTTCGCAACAGTTCAGAGAAGTCAGTTTTCCGTGAGTCAGGGGCTACTGAATCACGTCTTGCCTTATTATTCGTTCCCAAACGGCGAGGAAGTTTAATAAACGGGGGGGATGTTGGGTTCGGTAAGTGGCAGCGTGTAATTGACACTCGGAGAGATTAAAAATTGCAACGGTCGGTAGCGAGGGTACGCGAATGGGAAAATAAATATTGCACGGTTATTGAGCCAATTAAGCCGGTAATCGAGTGAAAACTCCAATCAAGTCCTCGTCATTTCCATCTATTTGCGCGATACGCTGAAAATAGTCCACTGTAATTGGAGTTCGCCAGCCATTAATAATCGAACACCGACAACCGGAATGAACGGGCGTGACGACGCGAGGGAACACGGTGGAATCTGCAAGATCTTTCCGCTGGCTTCGCTTTCTTTCCGCGGATTTCCTCTCTGTGGTTCGAGTTATTGGAGCATAATCGCCCTTCCCCGAAAAAAAGATCGGCCATTATCGAGGCATCAGTGAAAGCACGCCTCTTACTACCTGGTTCCGTACTAATTTCTTTCTTTGAAACAATGCGCCGCGTTGCCTGGTTTAAATTAAGCACACAGTTTCTAGATCCGATTGTATGAAATTTTCAGAAACATTCCGAGGTCTCGAGCGTGGCTACCGTTACCCCCGATCCCGTTTCATCATTCCGTGTATCGAACGCGTAAGATTTCGAGTTACGGCGCATTCAGAGGGGCCTGCGAAGCGTTAATGTCTCACGTTGAGGCATTTAATGGCCGAACCACGGCTCGTCGTCTTTTACGTCATTAATTTATTTGCTCTTTCTCCCTCTCTCTTCCTTTGTGCCTCCACCGTTTGGTCACCCGCGCGCTCTTTTCTGTCTCGCTCCAGCCGCGCTGCTTTTAAATCTCGTTAAACCGCGACAGCGTCTCCGACACGAAGCGTGCGGACGTCGATGCATGCACATGCATTTGGACGCGCGATGCGGAGGAGCGGAGGATCGCCCGTAAGATTTAATAGCTACGCGTTGGTATTCGTTCCGAAGGACGGGAATCGAGATTGTAAGAGGCTCCGTTCGTGCCGTGACGCCAGATGCCACTTTAAAAATGCGATTCCGCGTACAGAATTTCCCCGTATTCTTGCAAATGAAAAACTGAGTGTCGCAATTGCTCGCGCGGCGTTTCACGTGACTCTCGCGTACACATTTGCCATCGCTGCTAGCTCGAGACGTTAAAAAAATTTGGAGCACAAGAATCTCGTCGAATCGCTATCTAATATCAGCGACGTTAGCAATTACGGCAACAGTCCTCGGTTTTACGAACGTCTTCGCGGTGTTTCGCGATCGAAGGCACACGAAGCTCTTACCGACAACTTTCCCTTTTCAAACGATCGCGAAGGCTCGCTCGTGCGCGTGTGCACTGCACGCAAAATCGTCGTGTATGCGCCGGCGGTAATGTAACGCGGCAAATATATTACGTTACAAGATCACACCGCAGTTGTTTTCACGGACCGCAGAAACACAGCTCGGAAAGCACACTCTCGCCTCGTAATCAAGATAATTCCCCTTTTCGAATTGCATTCGTCGATCGAGCTAACATCGACGCGTGTTTCAATTGTTACATATTCCAGGATCGTGTCAGGAAATAAAAAAAAACAATTACTTGCTCGTCTAATTAATATTTACGATTTCTATAAGACAGAACCTCTTCCACTTTCCCGACTCCCCGCTTTCCGTTATCGCTGCGTTTCACGAATATTCATGGAACTCGTCGTTTCGAGTGAGAACTGTCACGTTACTCTTATCGACGAATTATATGCACGTGTCAATAAGGCGATAAGGCATGTTCGTAAGGAGGAGGATTCCGGTGCTGGTATGCGCGTGGAAAGCGCGACCGTTTCCTTTTCCCCAAGCCGGAGTGAGACCTGAATTTTCTGACCGCTTGGAGAGTGCCAACGCGTGTTATGCAAATACCCGTGATCGTGCTCGCCGATTTCTTCTCGTTAATTCGGTATCGCCCGTGGGACTTTCCTCGTTGGGCTCGCGCCGTAATCGACGCAGCAGGAAGTGCAGGTCTCGTGACGATCGCCGGAGAATTCCCATCGTTTCAGTGATACGTATCATCCTTTGATTACTTTGAAAAAGAGTAGCAAAAGGGAATATGTTATAATAGTTTATCACTGACGCAGAAGTACAACGGTGAAATTAATTCGCAGTTTGTTTATTTGTTGCAGAACAAGACCAGCCAGAACCCTACTATACAGTTCCTAGGAAACGAAGGGGTAAGTGAACGACACATTCTACTATTTATATATACATATCTGTACGAGGCTTTCGGCAATGTGCCACAGATTCTAAGAGTTCGGTGATAAAACCGGTTCGTTCGTGATATCGGAGACAGATTGTAACTAGCCATTGTTCCCTCCTCCGATAACGAGTTACATCATTTCCTTTCTCACGTGGGGGGCTAAAAATATCAAGAATAGCATTAGTCCTGACACATTCTGGAAAGTTGCTTTAGGACCGTGACGCCGGGTTATCTTATCGGGATTCGTCGTGGCATGCCTCTCCCTCGTCTCCAGTATCGTAAAGTAGGGCTAACGAATATCTTGCTGCAAAGAAATTAGTAAATAATTTCATTTATCTTGAGCACGAGAACAGTTTGTATTTCCAAACGCTCTTGCTACCAAAATAACATCATAAGCTCGGTGATAAATATACACAGCTCGCGATGCACCGATAACGATTCTATCTCTATACAAGGATACAAGTTTTCAATTGGGCTTTGAAGCCCATTATCACCCTAATTTATAATACCGTGAAGCTCACACTCCTTCTGAACCACTTAACGATACTGTCGAGCACAGAATAGGTCTGTCTGCCCAAGCAATCAAACAAGTTAGAGCAACATAAA
The DNA here is from genome assembly GCA_963971345.1 of Andrena flavipes. Taxonomy (NCBI): domain Eukaryota; kingdom Metazoa; phylum Arthropoda; class Insecta; order Hymenoptera; family Andrenidae; genus Andrena; species Andrena flavipes. The sequence goes on from OZ020482.1 coordinate 3,695,783, forward strand.
CTCGCCATATTGGACTTCGGAACATTAACGATCACCTTTACGTTCTGCGAGACCTTTCCAAAATAACAGTCCACGAGTAAAACTTATCCACTGTACAGCTTATATAGCTTGTAGGTTACGTAGCTTGTTTACCAAAGCTAAAATAGCTTTGAGAAGCTTCTGAAAAGTCTACTTAATCCCTGATAACTCCTCCGAAATACTCCTCTGCACATAAAGTCTCGCGACATCTACGCAATCCTTCCTAGAGGCCATAATACGCGGTAAAAACGAACACCCGCGTTTCTGTAATCACGCTCGCGAGCCAAGCGAATAAAAAATCGGCCTCGACATCGCCAGCTGAGCGACACGTGAGCTCGCGCCTGCCGTTTTCCATGAATTAACGTTTAGCATGTGTCACGCTAACGACACGCATCCACTGATACTTTTCTCGGAAGCTTCCCTGTTTTATCCGATGATCGTGGGGATTCCCGCACGCTGCGCTATAGAAACTGGTTGCACGTCTCGCGTGCAACTGGAAGCTGTAAACTATCGAGCTTCCGGAGTGTGATGCAAAGCGGTATCGATGCGTTCGAACGCCCCGTGTTGCGCTGACTGTGTTCCACTTGAAAGCATATCCACTTGGAATAGTTGATAAGTTTTTAGGTGAAATCTGTCGGGAATGAAGGGAATAGAGTGGGAGGGTTATCAGTTAAAAAAACAAGACCAAGTCAGGTCACGATTGGTAGCTTCTTGGGGAATGATTTATATATCAAGTATAGCGTCCAAAAGTGGTAGATATCTATTTATTACACACCAAACTGTTCCATTGAGGCGAACACTCATGAGCGCAGCCAGAAAGGAACATTTAGATTTCTCAAGGGTTTCCAAGGAAGGGTGGAATATAGGTGAAGTGTGTTGCGCAGTAACCGAAGAAAGGAGCCGGTGCACGATCTGCCCCAACTGTATACACGCCCCGCGTCTTGTGTTTCACGCGGGAGTGATCATTTCGCGTCTGGATCGTTGGATCGGAGTCGGTACTGCGCGTGTCCGTAGACGTGGCGGCCGTCGAAGGTTTCTACTACGGTGAAGGCGATCGAGGTCGTTCGAGCAAGGTTATACACCATTTTCTCCCGTTTTGTGCGCCGTTCGTTGATTCGCCCGTTGTGCACGCTCGTCCACACGTTCGTTGGTTCTCGGTATCCCTTCTCGTATCGCCGCGAAACGCAAATGCTGCCCCCGGGGGTCCTTGGCGAATCTCGCTACGCAGAGGTTGACCATATCGATTTTTCGAGCGCCTCGTCGCCGGGGATCGGATTTCGAGGCTGGGGCGCATCGATGTCGCTTTTCGTCTCGAATACAGAGCCCAGCGTGGGAAGCCTGGAAAGCCAAGCTCGCCGCGCGGGCAACGATGGAAACCGATGTTTTCCAGCGGACCGATCTTCTTTCCTATCCACGAGATACCGCTTATCTCGAAGCTTTATCTTTTTCCGCGCTTGGGATATATCGTAATCTTAATCGAAACTGCAAATCGGTTCATCGCGACTAGCGAGAATAGGCCTTGATCTTACAGGATATTGATTTCCACGGCGAGATAAAAAGATGCCCGGCCTTGTACGACGATCGCGAGTATTCGCTACGTGTGTCCGTTTCTGTCCGTTGCTGCGCAATTGCTCGTTGCTCATTAGCTCTATTGTACGCAGTCTTCCTTATGGATGGTTTACCATAGCGTTTCGAGGAGCAGGGACGTGGCGCCAGATTATTTATTCAGTGGCGAAAAAAAGTGGCCTCGCACGGAGACGGTCGCGGTTAAGTTGCGCGTCTCTAGCCATCTCGTGCTTTCGAAGTGGTTGTTGGTGATGGAAAGAAGGTGGTCGACCTCTACGTGTCTGCTCTTTTCGGGCGTGGCCAGCCGCCGTTCGGGCGTCATCCTGATTCGGTGACCGAGGACCGAGTCTAGTGGGAGTCGTTAAGCGAAGGCACGGCTGGCGATATCGTCTAGCCAGTCGACGATACCGAGTTAAAGGAACAAGTTCCCTCTTTATCTGGTTCAGCGGTGGTCCGTTTTTATTCCAGCCGTCACCTGTTGCCGTGGAAAAGGATTTGGAAAAGAATACCACAGCGCCAGCCTTGGTTTATTAAGGCTTCGATTGGCGTAACTGATTCTGTTCAGCTGCATTCACACCGGCCGCGTGCCATCCTGACCTTTGGCTTCCACTCTGGATGCCCCCCCCCCCCCCCCCGAAGATCGATGCGCCTTCGTTGACCTTTTCGCGCGTAGCTGCAACCGCTAGATGCGCCTTAGGGCCATTCTCGCGTCCAGCAGCCGGTGAATTACGCTCTAAGGACGCGTTCCTGGAAGCCGATTAAGTCAGTGCTGAATCCTTGAAAATCAGCCGGTGACGTTATAGAAAGTAGTATCGCTGGCCGCTGGCACGCTAAAAATAGTCGTATCAAACGTGGATACTCACCGGAAGAACTTTTACCTGTAACTTGGCCATTCGGCGGGCTGTTTCTACGGCTGTCTTTATTTTTTTAGGACGGCGGGAGGTGGAGTCGTTCGCGTGTTATTAACGCCTGGCGGCAGGCGATAGCCTCGATACTCCATAAATCGCCTGGCACTCAGAATTAGAAACCTTCTAATCGATCACGGCTCAAACACCCGGTTGTCTCCAGAAGCTCGACTCGATACTTCACGGTTCATCGACCACATTGGTCTCTTTTATAGGTCTAAACTGACTCGTTGAATCTTCCCTATACTTACAACTCCATCTTATAAAGAAACTGGACGTGTTTCAATATATATTTTTTTCTACCGATCGGTATTTATTAAAGAGTTTCCACGTCATCAAGTAAATTCCTGGTTTCACAGCTTCTGCAAAGCATCAAAGCTTTCTGGAGGATGTTGACCTCCTGCGCGCAGACGCTTTCGCATCCTGGTGTTTTTCTGACGCCAGGGGAGGTACCAGTTAAAGCTCCTCGCGCGGCTGATGCGTGTGTACACCCGCCGAGCTTAATCCGTTGTCACCGCGAGCCGACAACGGCCCCCGTGGATTAACGGCTTCTATATTTTCTCGATCCGCGACAAACGACACCTCCCTTCTTTTCTCTCCGCTTCTCGTCCTCCGCTCTTCCCTCCTCGGTTCTTGTTTCCCACTTTTTTCTACGCCAACATCCATTCCCCTTTCTGCACGGTGGTTTATCGCGCTGCTATTCTTGGAAATCGGAAATCCCGTCTGTCTTCTCGCTTTTTCTTTCCCTTTCTCTCGTGCCTCGCGTCTCGCTTCTGCCGATTTTCGACCGCTTCCACTTCGCTACACTCCACCTCCAGTGGTCAGCCATCTCGGTTGGCCCTGACACTGTGGTATTTCATTTCCAGTTGCCATTTTCCGTTATTTTTAAGCGTTATGCTCCCTCCGGATTCTTTCTTGTTTCTATCGCGTTTGTTACGTTCCGAGCACAGTGTGGATTCAGATTCTTCGAGCGGAAAGTGTTTCTTCGGAAGCATAGTCTTTGTATCTTTCGTGGCGCAGGCTGCTCGGCAACCTGTTCCTCTATCCTCCCACATTCCTGCGTCCTTTTCTCGCCCGTGTACCATTGCTTCATTAGTGATCGCATTAACGACGTTTACGGGGCTGGTTGCGTCAGAGGAGGGTATAAGAAAGCAGTTAGCTGAGACGCTTCATTAGAAATCGTTGGATACATCGCGGAACGCCGCGTCACGAGATAAACTACATCGATCCTCGGCGTCGTGAAATTACGCAGGGTTGGATGTTTGCGCAAGCGCAGCCCGAGTTGCACGCCTCGGAATTCGGCACCGTAGAAAGTATTAGACCCAACGAGGGAAACCTAAAAGCGAAATTTTATCCGCCTTACACGACATAAACGAGTAACCGCACAAACTTTCACGCGGGTTGCGAGCGAGCGCGCGATTATTACGCGCAGAGAGGAAAGTAAGGGGATCTGCTCCGTTCGAGGTTCATCGGTCGGCTCTGCGAGCGTCCACTTAGACGAGATGAACAATAGTACGTACTCGAGGGAACCAGTTGAATTTCCTCGCAGAAATTCGGTGTTGTAGGTGCTGATCGAATAAGGAACGCCAACGCTTCCTCGTTACGTACCGCGTTATCTATCCGCGTTCAACAAAGCCACGCGCCACACAAAGGGAGGCAGCCGTGACTGACTACTGCAGCTACATCCTGTCCCAGAACGCTTTTTCTCGTTCCTTCGCAGCCTTTTTCCCCTCTTTCACCTTTTTCGTTACGGGTTTCGCCAGGAGCGCGCCTCAATTATTCCAGTATAATTCGCTCATTTAGCTGGCGTCCTTGCCTCGGCTGACGTATCCAAGAGGGAGCCGACCCGTGTCCTGCTCGATCTACGTTTTCTACCTGCCGGTGCATGCAGCCCTGTGCGCACGAGCCCCGACTAGAGATTCCGTATTCAACGACGACGCCTTGGCGCGATCGCCACTGGTTTACCCTTGCTTCTTTTCACTTATTCGAACGCGCGTACGATCCGCGCTCGCTCGTCCGGCTCCGTCCCCTGCTTCGCTTCATTCTCCTTCCTTTCTGTGAAATTACTCTGGCTCGCGGTTGCCATTACTTTGTTGCTCGTCACCTCGCTCGATCTCCAGCCACCTTTCATGTCTGACGTCCCTCCTCGAAGTGTAATTTCACTCGCGCGCACACTTCCCCGGCATTTACGCGCGGCTCGGGGATAACTCGCGACAGCCGTTCGCTGGCTGGTGTGCTTAGCATACGTGCATCGTGTGCACGCTTGCCTTCGCATTGTTGCCTTTCACTCGGTTTCTTGCACTGTCCTGCTCGTACGTATATTTTGTTCCGGAATGGCTCGTTACTGGCTTTGTCCGCGGCCGCGCGCCGACTTTTAATATTCGCGGGGGCGCCGCTGCGAGAGTAGTCGACCAGGGGATTATGATACCTCGAAGCGTTGCGCAGACACCTCTCGATGGGAGATCTCGCGAACCGGTGTATCGATTCGTCTCTGTACGCGGTGTCTACGTTTTCCTGACTTCCTACAAGTTTCCATATCGCCCTCTGCGTCGTGGCACGACTCGAGATCCAGGCTCCGAGTGACAAGAAAGTTCGTTGAACCAATTTACGTCGGCTCGGAGAGAGCAACCGCGGCGGGTTGAATCTGGTAGCGATTATAGAATTCGTTGAATCCCTTGCGCCATGCTCGAGCACGCACTGACACGTGGGAACAGTTCTCGGCTCAGGTCTCGTGATCTCCGCGGCGATTAAAAGGTAAAACTCCAGTTGGGAATCGCCTCTGTATCCGCTGCCAGCCGGAAGCTCTCGACTCGCGCGTTATATTGTCTTCTCGCGGTGCCGATCGCCCGCTACTCGCGGCGGCGTCACCCGCACACGCGTGCCGCGATACGAAGGAGGCACTTGCTTCGCCTCCGGGCGATAATTCCATCGGGCGATCGCCGCCGGGGCACGAAACATCGCTGTCGTAACAGTTACTTTAACGCGTGACCCACTTACCGTCCCAGCAGTCGGATCTAAGCATCACAATGAAATGTGGGTCATCCTGATATAGTTGACGGGTTCGGCTCCTATGAGCGCACTTTCCCCTACCAGGGAAATGTTCCTACACTTTGGCGCTCATCTTTCACCGAGAAACGTAAATCACTGTGGCCCTCTGTCAGGCATGAAGTTACTACAATCTTGCGATCTTGAGCAACCTCGCGCATTAGTAGACTCTCTGCCGCTTAGTTTGTCTTCTTTTGTAACCTACAACCTGTAGAAAGCTACCACGTGTGACCAATGGCTAGAGCGAACTTATATGACAACCCATTTCCCTTCTAATTGCTCCATCATATTTCAAACCTAGTGAAATTCAGCATAGAAATCGCGTACGAGAGGCTGCGCTCCATCAGGGTTGCCACCTCTCCGGTTTTGGCCCGGAGACTCAGGGTTTCGAAGCAAATCTCCGGGCTCCGGGTTTACTGAAAAAATCTCCGGGTTGTAGAAAAAAATGAAGATTAATTTATTAATTTAAAAAAGTTAGTAATTTAAAAAACAGATACTTCTAAATTCTGAATTGTTTGAGCTTAAAAGAATCGCATATCTGTTTTCTGGATATTCGAGGGTTTATATTCTAATATCCGAGTTGGAATGTGTGGCACTCCGGGATTTATATGGTGATAAGGTGGCAACCCTGTGCTCCATTAGTGACGAGTAGTTAAGCCGGGCAAAAGTCAGCCCGAGCTAAAGTTCGCCCGAGAATATCAGAGGTGGGGAGTTTCGAGTTTCAACCAAACACGCTCTTCCTGGAATCTCCGTTTCCGTTTCAGCTATTATTGCGAATGATCGGACGTTGCTGACGCGCGACTTAGGCTAGTGTGAAAAGCAAAGGCAACGCGTTAATGCGCACGAATTCTCGCCATGTAGCCGGTGCTCCGCAGATTTGGTCGCAGTATGTACTTGGCTTATAAAACCCGCACGGTGGCCACGAAACGGGGACAGCGAGGGGACCAGCGAAAGGGGAGCCATTGATAAAACATTCGATCCCCCTCTTCGATGCTCGTCCACCCTCTGCAAGGGTGCTGGACACCCGTGCGACAGGATTTAGGCCGAAAACTGCCCTATCCCAGGATCGTTCCCGTTTGGTTTTATAGCCGAATGGAAACGTGCCGTAACGAACCGCGTGGCCACCGACAGGATCCGCAACTGACGTATGCGGGACGCGTGTAAATAGGTGTGCCTTTATCGTCGCGGCCTTGCGCGCATGTAGGCGATATGCGGGTGTTGCGCTCCTCGCTATTAATTTTCCCTCCCTTTTTCGTTCGCCCGTTCATTCACGCGGCATTACGGCTGTGACGTGCTTGATAATGCTGTGCGTCACGCGTACACCGTCCACGCGTGTCGCTTCTATTTAACGTTAGGAGAATCTACAGGTTCTGTTTTAGGAGCTTTAGGCTGACTGCGCTTAATATCGCCAGGCAAAAGTTAAATCGCTGTCAATTGAATAATAATTTATATTTTTGCGTGCAGTTAGTTTCAAAGTAAAGAGAAATTATTCATCTTTCGTGTAGCGTAAGGTAGAGTTGTTGAAACCTACAAATTTCTTATTAGGGCTCGAAAAACGTAAGACATGCAAAAATCATTAGACGATTAATTTTTAAAGACATTTTCATGCGTGCTTTTATTATTTCTTGCTCTATAAATGTAGTTTTATCAATCTTTGATTTCATTTTTATTGGAAAAATATAGAAATTTAAAATATTTTATTTTTTACGTTCCGACGTAGGTAAATATTGGACAAATACAGTTTATTTCGGTTACTCGCACATTTCTCCGGTAGGCGGTATTGAGAACACCCATACTGCTAAAAGAAAAACACTGTTTTAAATTTTAAAGCTTACTTTGCGAGATATAGCGGGTGGCGATATTAGGAACAGTGGCGATATTAGATACAGAAACCCTAATAGCCGCGATACCTTTAAAGATATGCAAAAGATATGCAAAGCGATGCATTTGTTAATATGTTAAGCCTAGTTTAATGGCTTCTCGGTGTTCTACCGATTAATCACTTCGATAGTGTCCCAGTAGATTCCTGTTTATTTAATGACCCGAAAATGCAAGTTGCCGATACGTCTGGCTGATACGAAGCGTTCAGTGGGACTGGCAGTTCGGTGTTGAAGAATCTGTTGGAATGGTACACCTTCGACCTTGAGGAGATGGCCTGGGTTAAGTCTTCGGGAGATCTTCAGAAGGATCAAGTACTACAAATATTTAAGCGTTCGTATATGCAAAGCGATTCGGGGAACTCGTGTCTTAACAGCTCTGTCTTTTACCTGCCGCTGTTATAGCCAGACATTACTACAGTTTATGCACAGCAACAATCTGCTACTATGTAGTCTTGCGCTCGCTATCGCGAAGATCGTAGCGTGCATCACACCTAGATCATCGTTGCGAATAGCGTTCCGCGAAACTTCGACGATACGCTGCACGAGTAACTTGCTTTCTCTAAGCATGTCAAATCGTTGCTTTCGCCTTTGGCTTCACCCCGAAAGGGAACAGGTTCTCCACGATAGAAAGGGGGCAAACTTTGGTACCTGTTTCGCAACTTCTTTCAGGCTCCTTCGCGAGGACAGGGACACCGATTATGAGACTCTGTCCTTTGATCGTCGAGTCTTTATTGACACACAGCTACGTGTACGAAACGATTGCATTTACGATCACAGAATTCGCGCCTCCTACGCTTCACGCTATGACCTCCGAGCCACGCAGTAGGTAACGCGTTTCCAAATTTCCCTCGGACCGCTGCGTCACTAATGACGCAAGCAGTCGTGTCTGGACTTCGCGATAGGTTTGCAAGTTCGGCCACGTTGCTGCCCCATCGCCGAAGCAGGGTGACCTTCGAACCTCGAATCTATCTCGTCCTCGTCGCGCGTATCGGGATCCTTCCACGGCGGACCGTGGTCGCAGTGGATCGCCATCGGCGAGACAGCGCGTCCAGTTTTATTGTTATGGTAAATGAATACAGAGGGGGAGGAGAGTAAAAAGGCGGGCACCGTCTCAATTGGTCAACAGGCAGAATGAAAATTCTGCCGTCGCGCCGCGAGATTGTCTGGCGAAACTGGTTCTAAAGACCTTTGCCAGTTGGTTCCCTCTTACCAGCTCGCCCAGGCCCCTGCCTCGCCAAGTCTGCATCGCTATCTGACCGACTGAAATAATTAAACAAGGCTTCCGAAGCCGGGGGAACATGAAAAATTGCCACGGCGACAGCAACGCGAGGGAATTTCCATCTGTCGCAATGTCGCGTTTCTTTGGAATTCTACATCCAAGCTGCTGGCGTTCGACGGGTAACTTTATCTGTCCCCGGTCTCTGTCGAAATCACCTGATTCGCTGATATGATAATCATCGCCAACACCGATATTTCCATTTGATACTTGTTGATAATTGATAAGCTTTCCGTAATGTACGCTGTTTCGGGGAAACGATTGTGCCCTGCTTGTGGATAACGAGGTAGAAATTATCGTCGATGTACGTCGAGCGAATAAATGTACGAAAGAGAGTAGAGAAAAATTGGGCAATCCAGTCGGTTTGATGAATTGGTCGCGGGTTTAAGATTGATCGCAGTGTTAGTCACTTCCTGCGTTCTGTTTCTTAATCATCAGTAGATAGAAATGATATCGCTCTGCTCGAAGTAATTGGAGGTTCCTTAAGGGACCTTAAGTAAAATCGTTAGTTTCTTCGATGCTAAATTACTTTGATACCAAACAATAGTTATTGTCGTGCTTTTTGAAAAATCGTCGGAATCTCTAAAATTGTCAAACGTATTAATCGTTGAAGATGCGAGGCCGTTACTCGACGGGGCACTCAATTACGTTCGCTGCTATAACTTCGACAATTATGTGAATTTCATGAAATTTTGTTTAAGATATTCATAAAGGATAAGACTTTCAAGATCAGTGAAAAAAGTAATCAATTTTCTGAAGCTGAAACAGTCCACTGCCCCTTTAAATCAAGTGAACAGTATCTTAGAATTCTTTTGTTTCATATTTCTCAGCACTGCTACGTTTTCACTCTGCATTCATATTTATCATCTTGTACATTAATTATTTCGAATCGTCAGGAACTTGGAGTACCCTGAGCAGTTGCCAAGTTTCTCAGAGGCCCCCGAGCTTCAGCGCCTCCGTACTGAAATATGAAATAAAACACGCGCACAGTTGTTTAGCAAGTGTCGCCTCGAGTTGATCAACTATCTCGAACCTTGCCGCCATAGTGGGAAAAAAGTCCAGCGATAGTAGTTGGTGTAGGAAACGCGCGAAGATAATGCGTTTGAAAAGTTACCGTACCGGTGATCGCGTTTGCCTCCCCCACCCCTGACGAGCTGTCATTGAACTCCGTTTTGTTTGATCGCTTTATCTTACCACCAAATGTTTCTTCTGTTTCGTAGGGTGGGCACCGGAGCGATTAGAAATTCGCGATTACTAGCCTAGAACCAGCCGCGATTGTCGCGAGCGTCGTCCTGATAAATCGTGGATCGGTGGCGACTCGAGCTGCAATTGGGAACGCCAGTCCTATCTTTAGTCTTGCCTGAGTATCTCCAACTCGTCTTGACGAGGGAACGGTTCTACCGAACGATCTTAAACCTGTAAAACTGGATTCCCTTCGCTCGTGTGATGTATACATCGAAATTACCCGCTTCGACCGGCTGATATCATCTCGGATTCGAGTGGGACTCCTCAGGGGTTCTTTCAGCGTCGTTCGTTTTCATTCTCGTCCGCGGCCTGCTGGACGCCTTTGCGCCGATGCATTCCCCCCGCCATCTCGCTCGTTATCTTTCGGAAACAATTAAAAAAAAAAAAAATTGAAAGGTCGACTGGTCGCGAGTAAACGAAGGAATTCCCCGGGTAGGCTCGCCACGGCAATCGCGTTATCAGCGAGATATCGGCCGATTCCAATGCGCCAATCGTTGCTCCGCCTTTTACACGCACGCATACGAGAGGCAGGAATACGTGCATATGCACTCGTTTCTGCGACAACGGCCGCTACAGATCGCGCACGATCCACCCGCCACTGTGCCAGCGTCTCGACCAGGGCCCTCGTAAATTACTGATTACAGATAACGTAATTGTCGGTGTGCAGCTCATTTACCGCGGGGTAGAAGGCAACAGGGTTTCCTTTTTTTCGAGGAACAAACTAGCCGCTCGCCCGACGTAACGGTTTACGTTTGTTCCCAAGGAACTGCTTCTAAGCGTTTTGGTTAAATATGCATGACACCGGCTCATGAATATTAAACCGTTCGAGTGATGGGATTTAGTGCTATTAATTGGTAATGTCGAAAGAATTCCGGGGAGCTCGTAGCGATAAATCAGACTTACGAACCGAGCATCGAGGTGAAAATGAACGCTACTTGATTTACTAGCGAGCATTCAAGGGCCGTTTTGGTTATCGAATCGGTTAACGAATGATGAACGGAGAATCTCGCTCGTGGGATAACGTAGAACGATGAGTGCGCTTGTTACTTTTGGAGAACCTCTGTCCATGAGACAAGCTGAGCGTAACACATCCGAGGCATCCTCGGTAGACGCAGTAATTAATTAGTGTTGCAGATTTAACCGGTTTAACTGATTATCCGATTAACCAGTGGCACGCGATTGTTTGATTATTTTAGGTGTTAAGCAGATTCCATTGGCTAAGTGTATTATACCGATGTTGAGGCATCCTGGTTGCTCGCGAGTGCTGATAGTTCGCTTAGGTATCAACCAAGTTCAAGCTCGATTCATGGCACATCTTTGAAATCCCCTCGAAAATGATTTTTCTTAGTATCGGTAACAGCTAACGCTTTCTACCGCCAACCCCTCGACTACCGGCGAACTATTCGGTGCTCGGCTCCTCGAGAACGAGTGCCCCCCTCGTTGTCGTTGCAACCCCCCGGAGCACGTCGTCGAACTTTGCGCTTTAAAAACAATTTTTCTACCCCCGCGGAGTGCTCGTTACCGGTAACACAGGTCAGGTGCCTGCGAAACTTCAGCCACGATGGGAAGGAATGGCTCGTGGAGGGTCTCGTAAAGTTCTCTCTCTCCTCCGGTGCAGCCAGCCAGGGTTCTTACTTACAGTAGACTCTCTCGAGGTATGGAGTTCGCTGAAGGCACACACGAGTGCTTTTCACGGTACAACGCCGACGGGAGCTATCGGCGAGTAGAGCACGTGCTGCACGCGAGCTTCCAACCGAACGTGAGGACGATTTTGCATGAAATATGCACGGCCGTTTCTCTCGCACGTTGTCTGCCGTCCGTGCTTCTTCCAGTTTTTTCCCTTCCACCAGCGACCGTTCACTCTATATTCCGTTTCCCTCGTTTCTCTCCCCCCACGGACAGAGGTTTCTCTATGGCTTTTCCTCCCTCTACGTTACACGAGCCCCTTTCGAGCCCTTCTGGCTCTCATTTACACCCAGCCATCTGTCTTTGTGCCCCCCATCGTTTTCCTTTCCACGATTTTTCCCTTTCCCGGCCAAAGGCCTCGCGTGTCCCTCTTTTCGTTTCAATCCCTGCCACTTCGGTCCTTCTCTTCCCTCCGCACTCTTTATCCACCCTCTGCGGCTTTCGAGCCTCTTGCTCCGACCAAGGGTTTCTTTCCACCGTCCCCTCCAGCCGGTTCCCTCTTGACCAGCGCCAGCCCTCGCGCTCCTCCAACTTTCCTCCAGCCACGACTCGCTCCGCCATCGACGAGCCCCTTCTGAACGAACGCATGAATATTTCAGCCCTTCCAGAACGATTTACCTTCGGTCATCTCTTCCGCGCTGCTTTTCCACCCGTGTTCGTGCGAAACTTCCACGATTTCGAGAGCATTGAAAGCAAGCTTGAACGACCCGACGCTCGGACCTTCCACTCGTCGGCTATCAGTACTCGGGGCGATCCACGACTTTCAACGACTTTGCGACGCTCTTCGAGGTCGCGATGGGTCGCCGGCCATCGCGTCCCGAAATAAAAGTCAGACGAAACCTCGAACTTCGCGAGATCGACGGAGGCGCGTCTCGTTCGTTGGATCGAACAGATGTCTCGATGGAGAAATATTTCAAAACGGTGGTTTACGTCAGCTCGATACCGTTAAGCGGATTTTTGGATAATCATTAGGCGAAACCACGGTGCCGTTAGAATCGCCGAATGCCTCGCGCGGAAGTAGCGGTATCTATTGTTAGAGGAACGACGAAAGAAGAGGAGGCCTCCCCTCTGACTTCCGTCGAAATTGTCTTTCCACGTGACGGCATCGGGAGAGACAGCTCTGCCCAGTGATCCGTGCAGGGCATCGATTGGAGCCGGTGGTGTAATTAATCGAGGACAACCTTGCTTCCCGGGAGAGGCGCCGCGCTGGAGCACGCGTTGTTGGGAAACATAAGCATCCTGGGTCGACGAGGCGCTAGAAAACGTCGGACGCCACGTTGTCATTAATTATCATGGACAGGATGCGCAATAGGGGACTGAAATAGGCTTATCGATCGCGCCTCCATTCGGACGACGCCGTCCCCACAGCTCGTCTTTCCAACGCGATCATCCTTTCCGCCTCTTTTATCCCGTCTTATCCGAAGGGATCGCCCGTCTAATAGTCTAATCGATCGCGGCGCGGCAACCGGCTGGGGCTCCTTGAGGTTTTCGTCGCCCGATAGACCGATTAGTTCCTCCCGTGACGAGTGCCTCGTCAGCATCGTTGAAAATTTCGCGCTATGCCGAAGGTAGTGAATTTTAGTGTCTATCGGTGTTAATTATGATTTTCACTTTTATGTGAAATGTTTGTGTGCGTAGAATTTTTTAATCGTATCTCTGCTAACCGAAGCCACCAACAGATTCACGTAGAAAACATTTAAAGCATACAAAGTCCATCGTCTCGCGATACAACTCCATTTACATCCTTCCAAATTATATCAACTCACGTCTAACACAAACGAAGCCGTGACTTCCTAGTCAGTGCACATAACGAAGCCCCGTTACCGCAATCGCGAGCGTTACTTTCCTTCCAGCTTCGATAGGCAGGATCCCCGTGCCTCGGTTCCCGAGTCCTCGAGTGAAATCCTCGCAAGGTCGTACGAGCGAGCCGCATGAACGATTTAGGCCGGAAATTCCGCGAGCGATCGTGCGAGAGCGCAGTAGAAACGATCGTTCGCACGCGCGCACCTTTACCACTGTATCCTACATACAATGTCTCTTTCTTTCTCTGGCGTCTACTTGCTCGCGTCTTTCTTTTCCTGTCGCGCGGGGCCTTTCCTTTTCTTCGGTCCTCTTCCTCCTCGGTGAGGCCACCCGTTCTCCGCCTGCTCGTCCTCCGTTCGCCAGCCTCGCGTCTTCGTCGCACCCCTCGCCTTTCGAACCTGTTACTCGTCACTCGGAGCGAGCGAGCGGGCTCGAAAACCTGCGCATAGTTGCTGAAATTCCGAATTCATTACCGGCGAATGACTTTCACTCGCCACCGCGGCTCGCCGACTCGCACGTATTGTGCGCGGCCGCCCGATCGCCGCTGGAATTGTTCGCCCCCTCCGTGTCTTTCCCGCGGAGTCTGCATCGAATTAGCCCGATTTTTGCCGCGGACTACCCGTGGCAAAAGATACCACTGATCGGAACAGCGAGGAGAAATTCTTGGACGTAATCTCGGAGAAGCCACGTGAAATCGTACACTGCGCTCGACATCTTTGCTAGCTCCGCATGATACTTAGATTCACCTTCTAATATTCTGCTCCACCTTTAATTGAAAAACGAGTGTTACTTGATATCGGCGTGGATATGGAAAAGGTGAAATCATCGTGAATAGGAGAATATAGTTATTTATGGAGAAGAAGAAATACCGATAAAAAAATATTCAAAAAATTCTGATACTTTGTGAATATGTAGAGGATTTCCTTCTGATTACAACGCAATTTTGTTTACTGCCTAAATTCACTCTAAGGGGGTGAAATTGACCCCTTAAATTTTGTCTATTTTCCGATTTTGTGTTATAACTCGCGAAATCTAACAACTATAAGTTACCAAATGATACCTAGTCCTAGTTAAAAACAGTAACTTTTGTCTTGAAACTTTTTTCTATCTCTTCCAGATTGCGAGTTACAAATTACCCTATATTATCCTATACTCGAGCACTAATAATAATAATAATAATAATAATAATAATATCACGACGCGTTTCGAGATTGGCGGAAGCGTAGTATCACGTGTCGCGGATTTACTTGTCGCGGAATACGCTGACGACTGGGAAACAGTCCGCCTGGTCTTCATCCTTCGGTCCTCGTTATCTTATCGGCCGCGTATCCATGTTTCGCAGCGCGAGCCCGCGGGGAAGTCCTCGTCGGGGACATACCCGCGAATTGACACCAAAGGAAGCTTCCCCGTCGCGTTATCCGACCGCGCGATCTAGACTTTACCGTGACAAGCGAAATAGTAGACGATAACTTTCTTCCGGCCGCCTCTCGCGATCCACGGCTACTATAAACAGCCAAGGGACCGGAGGGGGCGGGGGAAAAGCGAGCGACCGGTGTGCAGTCGACAACCTCTGGGATGGAAAGGACGCGTGGTCATCGTTCGACATCCGACGCGTTTCATCCGACGTTACGGGAAGGCAAATAGTGTGTCAGTGGGTTAAACACCGTTCTTCCGCGCGTTTTCCGCGGAAAATTGTCCTCCCTGTCGAGGCGCGGGGCTCGCCGATGCGGACGCGATTGGACGCGGAACGATCGATCCACATCATCACGCGCATATTACGCGCTGTTATCCCGCGTTGCTTTCTTCCTCATCGAGAAGCTTCGTAGAGGATTTCTCACGCCTCGTTGGGCATCAATTAACGCCCCGTAAGGTCGATCGCCTGATCGGAAAAGCTCGAGGAAAGTTGTCGGAGTTCATTGGAGACGGGTGGCTATTCTCGAAGGATAATGGAGCGGAGAGAAAATTAATCTGCTCGCGCTTTCAAACAGTCTGACGGTAATGGAATTCTAACGTTGTCCGCAGCTGGTAGCGATACGAGGTGCTTCTTAATTGCGCGTCAAGTCCGAAAGGGATGGAGTTAGAGATGGAGAAAAATGTTACGTTTTTGAGTCCGAGGTATGTTCTCTTCTATGGTAAACATGAATTTTGGTGTTTCTTCTGTGTTCTTACATTGTCGACGTGATCACCCTGTTGAATTTCGATGGGAAACTCGATGGAACTGAGATACAGTTGGTATCTACCATCTGACGAAACTGTTGCTAGGTTTGACTCACACTGACGATAATTTCTTCGAAACCCCTCGCCTCTTGCGTTCCTAGTGAAACATAATCAGTAGTTTCGTTGCATCATTACGTACCTGCAGAGTCATCGGTTTCAATGGTCCGCGAGTGGTTACATGGTGTACGTACAGGGTGATTGGCTCGAAACGCCTGATCCGTTTGGCAACCGTGACGGGGTCAACCCCCCGTGGTGTCTCTCCGAAGTCATGACTTTCGACCCTTGAAGGGGTTGGAGTACCTATTAAGGAGTGAAAAATCTTCGAATTCCTCATTTTTCATCAGATCTGTGCAAGTGCGACGCCGTTGGATTCCTTATGTTTTTCTGATGAAAATCATACCAAATATCATGCAAATCGGACTACTTTGACACAAGCTATTTGTATTCCTTACGTAAAAGTTGTCCGATTTTCATGATATTTGGCATGATTTTCATCGGAAAAACACAAGGAATCCAATGACGACACTTCCATATCCATACGATAAAGAATAAAGAATTATTTTATTTCTGAAACAGATACAGGACAATTCAAGAAAATGCGGCCTGGTACCCCGTGGCGAGGACAACCCTTCGCAGGGTCTCGCCCGATTTTTATGGCTTTTTCCGGAAAAAGGTATGAATCCTGGGTCGAACGTAGCGAATTGGGGACGAGTCCCCGCAGTCGAGGGTGGAATATTCATTACAGCGTATGAAGAAATTATTTTCTTCATCGTATCGAAAGGGAAGTGACGCCAATGGATTCTTTATGTTTTTCCGATGAAAATCATGCCAAATATCATGAAAATCGGACAACTTTTACATAGGGAATACAAATAGCTACTGTCAATGTAGTCCGATTTGCATGATATTTGGTATGGTTTTCATCAGAAAAACATAAAGAATCCATTGGCGTCACTTCCCTTTCGATACGATGAAGAAAATAATTTCTTCATACGCTGTAATGAATATTCCACCCTCGACTGCGGGGACTCGTCCCCAATTCGCTACGTTCGACCCAGGATTCATACCTTTTTCCGGAAAAAGCCATAAAAATCGGGCGAGACCCTGCGAAAGGTTGTCCTCGCCACGGGGTACCAGGCCGCATCTTCTTGAATTGTCCTGTATCTGTTTCAGAAATAAAATAATTCTTTATTCTTTATCGTATGGATATGGAAGTGTCGCCATTGGATTCCTTGTGTTTTTCCGATGAAAATCATGCCAAATATCATGAAAATCGGACAACTTTTACGTAAGGAATACAAATAGCTTGTGTCAAAGTAGTCCGATTTGCATGATATTTGGTATGATTTTCATCAGAAAAACATAAGGAATCCAACGGCGTCGCACTTGCACAGATCTGATGAAAAATGAGGAATTCGAAGATTTCTCACTCCTTAATAGGTACTCCAACCCCTTCAAGGGTCGAAAGTCATGACTTCGGAGAGACACCACGGGGGGTTGACCCCGTCACGGTTGCCAAACGGATCAGGCGTTTCGAGCCAATCACCCTGTATTTCACAGGGAAAGAGAACGCTATGTTTATCGCAGGAGGATCTGTAGATGGAGGAACATTCGAGTAACTCGAATAACGGCAATGTTGCAGAAATTTTGATCGATCTGTTTGGTTATCAGTCTATTTATAACCACAGAATTAAGGAGCGTTATCTGTTGCTCCTTGCTACCGAATGCATTACTTTCGTTTTAACTTTCAAAGAGGTCAGACTTCGTTGCCGACCCGCACGATAAACACTGCCAAAGAAATCGATAAATACCCGTTCTCGAGCGTACGTGAGACACGTATCTACCGCGAAATCGTGAGCGTTTTTCGTTTGCTCGTTAATAATCCAGCCGGATAAACAAAGTGGAGTCGTTCTCGGTAACCTTGTGAATAATCTTTGCCAATGCCAATGTTGAGCAGATCTGTCCATGTCAAAGTAGATACGGCGGGCAATTTTGTTGAAATTTAAAAAGCTGTTAATTAAAACACAGACAAATTCATTTGCTTTCCCTGAAAACAACGTTACACAGAATCAAGTTACTAGTTTAATTCATACACTCACGAACAGACGAACCCCTTTCGTTCATTTCAGTCTAAATATTTATTGAAAGAAATCGGAGCGACGTTGGCGAGGATACGCAGCAGGAAATGATTAACGACGATCGGCAAAGGAACTGAATCACAGATGGGAACCTACCGGATAACGAGCCTCGTCGAAACGCCCCCCCTTGCTGTCGTTGAGTTTGCCATGCTAAAAGCTCGCGATCCGGTGTAATATCATCGTTACGCGTGGTGCTTGAAGGTTTTTATGCATCGATGAAAAAGATGTTACGAAGTCCGTGGGTCCGCGTTTCATCGCCGCTTCCGCTGGCTTCATTAAAATCCAGCCACTTTTTGGAGCACATGCCAACGGTCGTTTACATACGATTGCGCCTTAGAGAAAGTAATCTCTCTGCGTACGCGTACGTACGTACACACGCGTGAATACATATGCACGATATGTACATCGGCTGGCTGGCTATTGTGTCGCAATAGCAGGGGGCCAGGCGAGGAGCAGCTCCTTTTCCTTCGTTCGGTTAACGGTTCGCGTCTCGTTGCTTCTTTCGTGCCAGAGACTCGTTGCGAAACACCCGGTAAACAGACGATCGGGCGAAACGTTTGCCGAGTCGTTCGGCGTCTCTTCGTAACGATCGAGGGAACCGGAAGACTTCCGGTAACCCCTCGGTCCCCGACACGGCGTCACGTGACGTCAATGGAATTCCTTCGTGGCTACTTTTCGACCAGGAGGCTATCGGACGGTTATTCTCAGTTACTTTATACGCGTTGCAAATTCTCGAGAAACTTCGCCGTCGCGGAGAGTGAATACCACCCAGGATATCTAAGAATTTAGTCAAGAATTCCTATGAAAATTGATTTATGCTCCGCGTTTCTAAATAAGTGTCTTCCATCTCGATCTCTTTATCAACCCGGCAGCAGGTTAGCCTGGAACAAAGAGGAATACTCGCGAAATTGCTTAACATATGCTCCGAGTGCCCGGCATTTAAGTTCGCGGCGAGGGCAGCGCCACCCTCGGGCACCGTGCCGGGGAAACCCCGGAGGATCGTTAGCGCGGGTCTTCAAACGAAATGTAATAGAGAGAATGCTTCGGAGGAGAACGAAGCTAATGATAGCGCGGTGAGAGAAGACGGGGGCTTCGTCCAAGCTCCTTTATGTAAACCTTGAGACTAGATCCGGATTCTTGAGGAGCGACGGGCGAAGGGGTGGGGGTGCTGTCGGAGAGACAGAGACGGAGCCAGTCGGCTGAGCGAGGGAGTGAACGAGAGAAACGGGGGAGAGAGATCGAGTAATGGACGGAGAGAAAAAGAAGGAGAGAGATTCGGAGAGAAACGTGGACGGCGAAGAGGAGAGAGGGGCGAAGATCCGAGGGGAAGGGATATATACACTTATTCGGTTAAAGAGCTGCGACTTGTCAGTCAGGGATGGTGGGGGAGGCTGCGAGGGGTGGGGAGGAGGGACGGTGGTGGTATACACGCATTTATAGATCGGATGGAGGGAAAAGCAAGGCACGCCGGCGAAAGTGTTCTTGTGCATTGCACTCGTCGGCCCTCACCTCCAGCAACCAGCAAATTTAATGGCGGCCGCGAAATAAGAAACAGAGGAGTCGAGAATTTCCTACGTTCACCTTCGCCGTGTAATGCAAATTAGTTGTCGCCTGTCGCTCGACGATGAATCGATCGGTCGCTCCAAAATAAACGCGCGAAATAGCCGGTGAAAGATTACTAGCATTCGCCGGCGAATAAAACGAGAAGCGACCGACGATGTTGTGTTATATACCCGGGGAAGGCGGTCGCGACGCGATCAGAATCGCTCTGCAGTCTAAAGGAACGCGGCGAGGGCCTCGATAAAAATGACCTCGTTTCTGTCAAACGGAGATTAAGTAACTATGCGCCGGCCGCGCGTTATACTTCCTTTCACTGCAGAACCCTGCGCGCATAAGAAAACATGTCAGTCGGCACACCGCTGGTTCTCTCTCGCTCGGCGTCGTTCTCTCCCACTACACCCAACCCCTGCTCGCCGCTCGCTCTTTTTCCGTCACTCCCGGTGTCACGTTTTTTCGTCCTGCCTCTTGCGTGACAACCGCCATTCGAACCGAGACGAGGCTCGTACGTGACCGCACCGACGTTCCAGACCCACTCGCGCGCGAGTAATTACGTATTTCGGAGAATTTAAGTCGCCACCTTCGGCTCGATCTACGGAAGAACCGAAAGAGCGGGCCGGGTTACCCGCGCCACGGGCGCTGGTAGCGAGCTACTCCGCTCCGGATCGCGTCCTCTTCTCTCCGTCTCCGTTTCCTTTGCTCGGACTGGCGTCGGCGTGTCTCTCTCGGCGGCTGGCCTTCTCTTTCTTTCGTTCCCTCTTCTCTCTGGCCTGCCGGGCATCCTCTCCTCTCTTCCTCTGCCTCCTTCTCTACATCGTGGCTGAAGGTATGTAGGCTGTGCCACATCCTTGCCCGGAAACCGTTACCTTGCTGGCTTCACACTCAATGGAGCTCGGCCATACCGTTGTTCCCCATACACGAATTTCCTTTGGCTTCGTTACTATCGGGCCTGCGCCTTCTCCGCGGTGACTCGGCTTATCGGAATCGATTTTCCCATTGCCGATTCCACTGGCTGAGATTCTGATGTACAGATTCCGGTGGCGATCGAGAGGTAAATGAAAAGTGAAATATGGGGAAATGAGTGGGAGACGCGGGAGTATGGAATGTTCCGAGGGAAGTTTTCGAATAGACGGGTGAGTGAATTTATAGATTCCGGGGAATTCAGAAGCAAGAATATTTCTTATCGTCAAATGACTTTCAACTTTTTTCCGAGCGTCACTGTGCGTCGTATTTTCTTCCGAGTGCTTCTATTATCACCCTTTTTCGTAGTTACAACGCGATGCGGTTTGCATTGTATCGCTATCGGTGGAAGATACTTCGAAGTACAGAAGTGAAATGGGCGTTAGAAATAAAACGTGTTCGATGAGAAAGTTTCACTGCACTTCTTTCAGCATCGGGCTTCTTCTGCCATTGTTTACATCGCGCGGGCCTGTGCCTTGCTTCTAGCGAATGATTTTTGCCGTAGACAACTTTCTCGCGAATTTCAGACGTGAAAGGTATCGAGCTCGCGGCTGAATCGCAAGGCGAACGTAAATCCCGCGGACGTTGGGGTGGTGCGCGTCAGATCATTAAACGCGCATCGGTATTCCTGTCATAAAATTAGAAAACGGTAATTAACGGACTGGGAATCTTCCATTTTATAAACATGTGAGAAACTCCTCTGCAAGCAGCGTCTAACTGTTGATAATTAACGATAATACACCGCAGCACTTAGTCGAGGGAAAAACGGCATTCCGTTCGCCGCAGCCCAACAAACACCATGCGCAAATTCATCCTGCGACCGCGGCTGATTATGCTTTCAAATATGAGCTGAAAAAAAAACGGAATGAATAAACGATGATCAACGTAACGTGGATAAACAATCGACCGTCGCGAGCACGTATCGCTGCATTCTTTTTTCTCCCAGTTCCCCGGTGCCCGTTCGTTACAGCTCCGCCTCGGTACCCTTCTAAAGGCCGTGCGAATGTAAATCGACGACGCTAATGGTGCCGTTGAAAGTAAAGCAGCGGCGAGCCAGAAATGCGTTGCATACTCCCGCCGTGTTTCCCCGGGAAACATCTTAATACAACGGCAATTCTATGGTTTTCTAATTTCCCGTGCGTTACGAACCGCGCGTGCCTCGGCTTGTTTACTGGCCAGATCGCGAGCGACATTCCGCGAGCAACGATTTCCGAATTCCCCACCGCGGCCGCGGCTCTGCCCATATTTAGCAATGAGAAATCTCATTGCCAATGGGCTTTCTTCGCTACTTTTCCAACGAAGCCTGAATCACTTTCCGCCAACGACTGTTACCCCCGCGGAACGAGTCGGTTCCCGTCGGATCACCGAAATTAAGCAGCGCCGGATAGGATAAGTTGCTACTCGGACGAGTGATTTAAGAGCTGTCGCGTGCCGTTGGCGATAATCAGTCATTCTAAGGACATTTAACCCTGGAGTGATGTAACGAAACGGTTGGATGGACGCAGCGCGCGTAGTCACAAGTACTCCGAGGTACAGAGACCTGTCGCACGATGGAGGTCTCCGTGTCGCGCAGCAGAGGCGAAGCGTATCCAATGCTGGGAATCAAGGATAAAAGGAGTGAATCATCGGAAGAGTCGCTCGACGATCTGTCCTCGCGACGGCCTTTTGCGTGGCGCCTCGCGTACGCGTAATTATCTTGCTATTATTAATTCACGAGATTGTCTTGACGGTGGTGGAGGGGCTGCGTTCTACGTCTGTTCCTGCTGCGCCTCCCGTTTGTCTCTTCTTTCGGCGACGGTTACTCCGGGGTGTAGATATCCATTAGTCCGCGAAATTGTGGGAGGGATAAAAGAGCAGCAGCCTTTGCGGCGTTGGAAGCGCGCTTTTGACGGAGGATTCGAACGAACACCGTCGTGTCCACGTTTTTACGAGGCACGCGGACGGAGGACGAGGCGAGTGCGTGGCGGCCGTCGTGACTGCCGGCTTGGCCGTCGCCCGACGGCGACCAGTCTTCGCGCTGCGGCCGTAGAAGTGGGCCGTGAATTATTTATACGCTCGGTCGACACAGCTGATCTCCGCGTCCTCTTACCTTTTTCCCTTCGCCTGTATTTTTGTGCGCCCAGGGGAAGCGAGCGAGACCGCCGGCGATAGAAAGACGAGCAGGGAGGCGAGGGAGCGAGGAAGAAGAGAGTCTCTCGTGGCCACCAGAACGAAAAAGCATATTCGATCTGGTCCCGCCAGAAATAGCGGCGCTCGACTGAAATAAACGTAACGACGCAACCGCGTCGACGGAGGAACTCACTCCGTTTTCGTGACGCGCTGTCCCCTCTCTCTCTCCTTTGCACACTCACCCTTTCTCTGGCTGTTCCTCTTCGCCCCTCTGTCTATCGGGGCGTATCGTCGCGAAATTACCGGCAAATCGTTTGACAAGCCAGTTACTCTTCTGGGCGAACAGCTTCCTTTGTCAGGCGGGGGCTTTAATTAACGACCACGCGGAAGCCGCCTCCGAAATGCGTTCTCGCTCGGCCACGAAGTTTAAGTCGTCGCCCCGAATAGGGGGAACACCGTTCCCTGTAGCTCCGCGTAACCTCGATCGAAATTACTTGTAACGTACTCGAT
Organism: Andrena flavipes; assembly: GCA_963971345.1. Lineage (NCBI taxonomy): Eukaryota > Metazoa > Arthropoda > Insecta > Hymenoptera > Andrenidae > Andrena > Andrena flavipes. The sequence goes on from OZ020482.1 coordinate 3,718,698, forward strand.
CCATCCCGGTCGAGCGAAAGTCCTCGGCGCCCATCTTTACGGAACAACCCAGCCTTACTTGCTGCTCTTTCTCCCCCGTGGTTTTTCATTATCATTAATGGGCAGGTGTGCGCCGAGTCGCCGCCGCCATCGACGAGAGACCGCTTGCACGCCTATATGGTAATCGTGCCACTGGATTTCGCAAGTGTCTCGTTACGCGCCCGGAAAAAGTGTCCGGCGCACGCGAAAGAAACGCGAGATCGGGGCGGGACGAGCCTCAATATCGCGCCGGCGGGAACACTGTCAATTAACGTTCGACTCGCTGAGTTACGCTTTCCAAAAAAGCGGAGAAAGTTGAAAATGACCGCGCCGCGCCGGTGACGTCACCGATCGATCGAGTTGCGCTCGAGTCGAATCGGGCAGAGTCGAACTCGACCTGTTACGATTGCCTGACGTCACGAGACCGGCCACGGGGGCGGCCGCGCGCACGCCGTCGCACGACCAAGGGGGTTGGGCCGTTTCGGAGGGTGGAACACCGAGGGGTGTAATATCGACTGGCTGTGACGTCACGCGGCGCCCCGTTGCCGGATTACACGCGCAGCAGGATCCCTTCCCTCTTGGCACGGTCGCGCGGACACCCACGCGCGTTTCAACGCTGCCGTGTCGCGCTAAATATTGCACTTCACCCTCCAACCGGATGATTAAGCTTTATTTTCGCCCGGCAATCCGTAATCGAATTACAACGGGGGCGTGGATAATCTTATGCAAACGGAGCAGCGCTGCTTTTGTCCGTTCTGATGTCATTTATAGTTTGCTGAGAATGGGTCGGATTTGCTTGCGTAGTCTTAGAGTATGAATTAAGAATATTTTTCGGATTAATGAACTTGAAATTTGAAGTTCTGGATGAAATTTTGTAGGTGAATGGAGCCTGAAAATATCCTTCTCCGTTTCTGTTCTGTTCGAGGAGGAGTCTATGGAATCTTTTGAGTTTTTTTTTTTTAATCGTCGTGGTACAATTAAATTTGGTACAAGCAAAATTGTGCAAGTTCATCAGTCGCGGCGAAATCGAAGTCGGTTCGAGTTCCAACTCCGTTTGGTGTACAGCGAATCCGATACTTTTATTTATAGCGCGACTTTAAAGTCCAATGCGACTCTGAAATTCACGGGCGCCGCTTTAATAGCCTGTCGAAGACGCTCGCCGCGGGATAAAGATAAAACGCCCCCTTTATCGTTCCGCCGCGATTAAACGCTCGCCGCGATAAACGGAGAAGAAAACAATACAGAAAGAAACAGCTGTTGCTACGTAAACAGTAAGCAGGGAAATCGCGTTGCCGCGTGCAAAGTACACGCTCCTCTTTGTCGAAAGCTCTACTCACCAAACTACGTCCACTCGAGTCGATAACGCAAGCTACTGTACTCCGATATTCCTCGAGATTTCTGCGAAACCTCGTACATCAGTCTTATCAATATTTACCACCCTGTTCATCCACGCAATTCACTATTGAATCGCAATGACTCAGCAATCGTTGATAGGACACAGGGGGGGGGTTTGGCAAACTTTACTCGGGGATGAAAATTATTGCTCCCTTTCAGCTCGACATAGGGGAGACTCGTGCAGGACCGACCGCTCTAAGTTTTTTTTGTTATATCTTGGGGTAGAGTCTCGCTTTATTCTTCGAAGTAAGTATGCACCATATCAAAAGTAACATGTTAAGTTGTCATACTCGTTATTCCTCTAAAACGAAAGATACTTCAGCGAGTTTCATCAATTTAAAACTGTCTCGTAAAAAGTCACCAAAGAATGTTTCGTAAACAGTGAGAAACCACGGCCTCGATCTTCGGTAAAAAGAGGAAGTCGCGACATCCTGCGGATTTCCGGTTTCCCCTTGGTACTAATCCTCAGGGCTAACGAGCAGGGAGCATGTGCTCGCGTTTCAGGGCTAACCACGACTCGTGTTTCCCTCGAAACGCACGAATCCGCGATAACGACGTAGCCAGAGCACGCGGTACCGGATCAAGCATAGAAGCAATTTGTCCTACAATCGTACGTGTGCAAATAGCATCGAGAACCGCTAAGAATTTTACCACGAGCGCTGTCTAATCGCTGGATTCCATTTACAGACCGTTCTCTATCGACTCGTGCATGTAACGTGGACGTTATCACCGATAAGATGTTGTTTACGCGTTCCACGTTGTACTTGAGCGTTTCTAGGCGCTCCGGCAGCATTGGATTTTGCTCCGCGAGCGCGAAGGCGGAATTCCGTTTTCCATCCGCGTCTCAGTGGAATGAGCCAGGATGTATCAATGACAGACGTGTCAGCCGTAGACGGCGCATCAGTCACGCGTGGTTGTGAGAATCAGAGCTCGGTGGATTCATAACCGTAACTCGACTCGGCGTCTTCGCCGTGCTATCGTTCTCGTTGTAAACAAGCCTAAGCAGTCCAGTGTGCCTGCCGGCGCTATGTAGGTTACTATCGCAACGGTCTGCTCCTCCTCGACCCGCCTTTAAGGTCGTTTACAGCGTAACCCGAACCCACTTCTTCCTCTCATCGTCGTCTTCCTTCGCCTTCTTGCCTCCTTCTTTTTTTTTCCTTCGCTCTTTTACCGTTTCTCGTAATCCTTTCGAAGCCACCGCCTCCCGCAGAAAATAGTCATCGGGCCGCGACCAAGTCACCTCGCCAAGGGAGAATTGCGCTCTGTTACCCAGTTATTCGATCCCGAGAGAAAGTTTAAATTGCCGGATGAGATTTCTGGAAATAAGAATCCACGACCACGGTTTCGTAATTGAGATGAGCAATCTTTTTGCACGCGGGTAGGTGCAGTGTCATAATAGAGCCATTCCTTGCGACCGTACCTTAATTCCCTTTACCGTTCGAGGGGAAACGGCCATTGGCGAAAGAATTCCTAGGCTGCCATTCGCGGCACTGTTGCTCGCAAACAACACCGGGCAGGGTTAGCCAGTAGGCGTCATTACCCTGCTTTCCCCTACGAGTGCGACGGACTTGTCGATTCCCGAGCGGTCGCTTTATGCTGAACGTTAGATTCGAGGATACTCGGGCTTGCGACGTAACCAGATATCTAAAGCGATTCTCATTAAATGCGTCTCACAATCGATCGACCCGTTATCGGTGTTTCAACAAAAAGCTGGGCGCAAAGGACGCGGCTACGTCAACCGCTGGATCTCGTGTAAATATTGATGTGAAATAAGTATTATGTGAATCGTGCGTTCAACGATAACCCCGTCACGTGACAGGCGCGTTCCAACGTGCAGCGGCGTTCATAAAATTAGATCGCGCTGGTCCGCTTGGAATACGCTCGAAATTCTCTTCGGATCAGTTTCGAGTTTCGATGTCGCGTTAAACGCACCGGATTTCTGGCGGAATTGTGCGCGTCGCGTTGGAACCAGGGATAATGTAAACGGGACCATAAATATACGCGTTGTACGGGTGGCGACATTACAACGCGACGCATGCGCGAATCACACGGCCGAATATTTACTGGCCACTTTCGTAGAATCTCCAGCACGATTTACAGCGATTTCGCTGGCGCTCCTGCGGACAGGGCGTTCAGAAATTCAACAGCGCAGACTTTTCTTAAGGGGGTATACCATTTCTTTATTTTTCAAAATTCTAAAATCGAGAGACTTTCGGGTATGTATCCATAACTTCCGAAAAACAATAGCTTTTTAACTGAAACTTTTTTTATAAGTACTTCATAATACTATGTAAACATGGTAAAAAAATGGGAAATCTTCATCGAGCCGTTGACTTGTAAAAAAATCCACAAGATGTACACATTCTCCGAGGGTTCAAACGGGTATACCCCAAAACCACAAGTTTAAAATAGTACAAATTTGACTGCTTTCCATTGCTAACTTTCGTAAGAAACTTCTCTCGACTTCGGACGCCAAAGTAAGCCGTTCGTCTACCCCGACGTATTTTTTACAACGAATTCCTGAACACCCTGTATACGGCGTCGCATTGTGACCGCATAACGCGCTCCCGTGCACGGATTCCTCTTTTCCGCTCGGAGCGCACGCGCTCGCCGGTGCCTCGTGGCTGCTCTCGATGCGCTTAGTCGTCTATGTCGTTAGCTGCGCCGTTAGCTGCATCGCTGCATCGAAGCATCTTCCCGGTGGTGGTCGGGCGGACCGGTGTGTGTGTACGTACGTGCGCGTGCACCGTTGCACACCGTGTTGCGGGCTCGCGCACGGTCCGGGTGGTGGAGGGTCACGTGACAGTGGCTCGTGGGTATATAAAGAGGACCGAGAGCTAGTAGAATCAGCCACTCGCGGACTGGCTCCGAGGTGCGCCGCGCGGCGTGCCTTCGGCACCGAGCAGAGGAGCTCTCGAGGCAGGAAACCGTTGAGAGGAAATGGCTCGAGAAAGAGAGGAAAGGCTCTCCGCGGCTATAAAACTGCCTGCCGGCCATAGAGGAGAGGAGGCGCCAAGAGAAAAGTGAGAAAGCAGCCCGGGCACGTAAACAGAGGCAACGAACTCCGGGAAAGGCTCTCGTGCAAATTGTTTACGGTAGGTCATCGATTCCCCCCAGATGACCGGTATAGAGAAATGACGTAGCCGTATCTCGGCGTCATAGAAAAATGGCACGCAAGCGTGAAACGTTGCCCTCTGCCCGAGAATGGAGGGAGAGAGAAGCCGGAGGGACCACACCATATGACGCGAGAACGCGCGCATGCCTCCGACGCCCGCTCGTATAGATCAACTGAAACGTAATTCAGGATAACGCGGACGAGGGGGAATACACGGACCCGAGTCGCAGTAACCAACACCAACGGAACAGAGCAGCGGCCCACCGCTTTGGTGGCTTTTAAATGGGTTCGGGGATCTCGTAATTAGATCGAGGTCCGGCCGGGATTCTATCGAGCGATGATATAGAAGAACGGTGGCCAGAAACGGCATGGACCCGACGCATACTTCCGAAGCGGAATGATCTGCCGCGATCGGGATCTCTCGCCTTTATGCGCATATACTTATCGAGTCTCGTCGCCGACACGGACGCGTGCTCTCCGTTGCGAGAACGCGCGTGTCAGCCAGCGCGCAGACCGTGCATCGGTTCCAAGGCCCCGCGAGCACTGCCTCCCGAGGATTTCAACTTCTTTTTGCCGTCGTTCAAGGTGAACCCCTGCAGGGGGGGAGGGGAATGCCCGCGTCCTCTGTTGCGCGGAGAGGCACGCTAGGGCACCGGACGGAAAATATACTGACCCACTGACTCATGGGGGATTTCCGGGCATTAGCGTGTTCAATTGCTACGCGGTAGTAGTAGCTGTCGCTGATACGTCATCGATCCGTGACACGCGTCGCTGGACGTTTCACTTCGTCCGCTGAACCGTTTACCTACCGCAAAAAGAAAGATACTAAGCGGGCTAAGCAGGACGGCTTAGTCATCGCGAAACATCGTGACCTCTTTGTTCCGAGATCTCGATGCGAGAAGCATGGCCACTATCTTTGGAGACATTTTCACGAACACGGCGGGACGTTGTGTATGTAAGGTGACGAAGAGAATCCGAGAGTAAAGTCTATTTGTCCAAGGCCTAAGGGGGACTAGCAACCGCAAATATGGACCATCCCGAGGACTCGCGGTGTCACGCGACTGCCACGCTTCAGCGGACACCAGGACTTCGGAATCCCGGGTACATATGGGTATAATCAGCGAGCCAAGTTGCCCCCGAGATATCGCGGAGCCGAGGCGAGGCAAGAAGTTAATCGCGACCTAGACATCAGCGCCGCGCTCGAGGCGGCTAAATTTACAACGGTCGAATCGTATCCGCGTTTCTGCGGGCGAACGGGGTGGAACGCGTGAAACGAAGAAACGATCGGGACGATTTCGCGACCGCCCTGGCGCGAGTCTGCTAATAAAAGACGTTGCGCAATCGTGGACGTTGGTGTTGCGCCGCGGATAATAATAAGAACGTGCAGGAGGAACGCGGAGAGGGGGAGGGAAGGATGGAGAAGGAAGGACAAGACAGGGGATCGCGATACCGTCGGCGGAATCGCTGTGTGCACACGCGAATGCGCAAACGTAATAATTTGTCGCGCATGAGTTGCCGCGAGTCGCATTGGCCGCCATGCATCGGTGCAACGAAATCGAAGAGAAACTCTCTCGGCTCGAACCCGCGCGCTATTTACGGGCTTCTCCGCGGGAACGAGTTAGTGGGCCGCCACAGATCAGGCTTTGGAAAATTGTTCCGTTTCTGTAATTCTCCGCTAAACAACGTTGTCTTTTTATCATCCATATGGCCAAAACGATCGATCCGATAATGAATCTTCTATTAGGGGACTAATCGATAATAATCTCCTGCCGCTTTATCAGCTTTAAGATCCAAATTCGTACACAGTAGTTCCTCGTTCAATATCTAAAGGCTAAAGTTGTCGCGCCCCCGCTAAATTCCTCCGCGTTAGATCACATCGCGGTTTAGTTCAGCTGGCATCGTTTACCCGAAACTCAAGCAACTACGTTATATTGTTACGGTATATAACGAATCTCCAAGTTCCTCGGGCACAGGCCTCCAGCAGTGGTATTCTTGGTGGAAGCATCGTTTCGAGCGTGAAACGCGCGCCACGGAGAATACTGATCGGGAAGCTCTTACCGCGATACTCTCTCGGCGTTCGTGGTCTGCCTTTCTCGCACGCTCCATTCGATTTTACCAGCGCAGAAAGGAAAGGTCGGGCCGGGGGGGAGAGAGAGATGAGACGGAGATACACCGTGGAGGAAAGGAATATCGAAGGGAACGACTTCACGGCGGTCGTTAGCCGTGATAGATGGTGACCTGTATACGTACACACTCCTCTGGCAGGAGCAACGGAGCCTCTCGTTCATCTGGCAAAGGAGTCCTCAGCCACGAGAAATCCGATCGTAATTACTTCCGGTTCGGCGAGGCCTTCTAAGGAACGCCAAGAAAACGGAAATTCACTTTCTTTGCCTTGGCATCGTACCTCCGTCCCCGAGGCCTCTGTCTCGTTTTCTCTTTTTGTCTTTTTCTCTTTTCCTTCTCTCCTCTTCCCCGCGGCCCTCCTCTCTGTCGCAGCCGACGCTCGTTTCGCGAAGCCTGCTCAGGGTCGGCACACGTAGACGATACACAGGACACCTGCACCCGAGCATTGTCTCACTCCTTGGCTTTCCCATCCGCGGGCTCGTATCTGCGAACAATCGTTATCGGCTCGATCAGTGATTAATTGCTTTATCACGTGATTGCTGCGAGGTGGTAAGATTGATGCGCACTCGACGAACGGAGATATACCCGGAGTCGCGGTGTCGGCTGTTTAGTGGAGGGAAAAAGATTGAGAACCGTCAACGGTGTCCCATTTCAGCAGCTTCTTCCAGGCTTCAATGGGAATAGTAGAACGTGAATGAGGAACGTGAAAGATACTCCTTACGACCCTATACGCAGCTGGGGCTCCTTAGTTTCCCAGGTTATTTTTTTTTTCGTCAAACGTCCTTGCTCCAAGTTGTTTACTTTAGCGTCGAAGAGGTCTGACCCACTTCTCTATATCTGTTATACTCGCTCTACGTGTGCGTGGTCATCGAAATTCGGGGGATCGCGAGCTCGGTCGCGCGTTAACATAAACAAGTTTCGAGCTGCGCATAATAGGCTCAAAAAAAAAACGTGGGAAAATAAACACGCGAGCAACCGTTGCCAAGGAGCGTGTCTCGCTCTTCGCGCCGCACTCTCTGGTCCCATTGATGCCAATGAGGGATACACGGTAGCCCTATGCTGAGCGACCCGTAGCACGAAACTCGGAAAGGCAGATCACCTTTGCTACGAAATTCTCTAATTATTTTATACTCGATTTTGGATTGAAATGTGGCAAATTGATCTTGTAGATCTGGTCTGAATATTTCCAACACTTCTTAACACAAAGGCGATTATTCTACAGTGAAATTTCGAATTGTACGCGAAGGAAACTATGGCTCGAATAATCCGATAATAGTGGAACGCTTGATACCGACGTTTCGCCATTTGTCGATATACGATAAGTTTAATGGGCGCAGATTTTAGACATTATTACAGCCACACTCGTATTTCATGGCTGTAATAACACGGAGGCCGTTTCGCCATCCAGTCACGACGTAGCAAACGCGTCGAAAACAAAATCCACGTTGTTTTATTCCAGATGTTGCGGCATTATTGCCGGCCAAGCGCAATCAATTAGCTCGTGACGTAAACGTTCCTGGTAAAAGTGAACAGATAAACACGTACATTATGCCGGGGCATATACGAGCCGTCCATTTACTCGCTTTTGCATGGATTTCAAGCAGCCGGTTTCAGGTGTAATTTTCCATCGTTTCTTTGGCTTTCCAGGCTTTTGCGACTTTGCACGCTTCGACGAACGGAGTTAATATCGCTCGTACATACCAGCCTGTCCCCCGTCGCTTTATACACTCTGTTTGCGACTGCATTTGAAATGGCGAAAGGGGAGGGGGGAGAGATTATTAAATAAGTTTAACATCGGCGCACGTTTCAGCGATGGAAAATGATCTTTTGTAACCAAGTGGAACGCGAGTACGTAAAACATGCGCCCCGCTCTTTACCCTGCCCCACTCTCTGACTCGTTCTGTCCCTCCGCCTCGCGCCCCTCTCCGTTCCTCATCAACATTACGCTCGGCTTGGCAAACAGCGACAGGCACGGGCATACGAAGGACGTATCTACATAGATTTAACTCAACACGCGCGTACCGCCACTCGCACACGGTCTCCTCCGTGTACACTTCAAAAGCCGTTGAACGTACGTTAACTCTCCCTCTCTTCTCCTCTCGCTCGCTCTCTCTTTCTCCGTGCCCCTTGGTCGCGATCGCTGGAACCGTCAGCGCGGCAGAAAGAGACAGCGATGAAAAGGATCGCTCTCGACGACTCTCGCGGCGATCGTTTTCATCGAACGCGCTCGGCCACCGTCCGTTATCATTCGGCCATTTAATAGGTTCTTATCTATTCTCACTCGTATCCGTTGGCGTTCAATCACGCGAGGGGCGATCGATCGAGCCTGATTCGAAGACTGGCGATTCTTTTCTACGAAAAGATACGCCGGATTCGAAGTTCCCGCTGGGAACTAACATACTGCCTCGCGACGCCGCGGATCGTAAGTGCCGCGCCGCTTTTTCTGTTTACAGCGATTGTACGAGTCGGCAGCCTTGAGTTCTAAATTCGGCCGTGATTTCTCGAGCCGGTTCGTTACATAGTATCTTGTTTTCGCGTCGTAAATTATGTACTTTCGATCTTTGTCTACTGTTCCGGGGCGAACAAAAGAGACGGGACCAGTTTGTCTCCTTTCACGTTCCGCAGCTTTTCGCGGTACTGAGATCGACGGTCAGAGATGAGCAAAAAATTATTTGGAATAAAAATTTCGTATACAAATTTTTATTCCAAATAACTTTTTGCCCATCTCTGTCGACGGTGAAGTTCCTGGAACCGGCGAGGTGGGTTTCGTGGTGTGCGTGTAAAAATGACAGCGTCGGGCTAGGCAGAACTAAAGCGATAAATTAAATTACACGGTGCTGAGGAGAGCCGCGCTTACGTTCGAGCCAAGTCCAAGTCTCCATCGGTCATTATCAGAGGCGAGGAGGGAGAGCGACAGAAAGAGAGAGAGAAAAAGAAAGAGAGGTAGAGAGAGAGAGAGAGACGAGGATAGACCGAGGGAAGGAGAGCAAATGGAAAGAGGCAAAGAGGACAGATACAAATTCTGCTATCTTTTTCCACAAAAACAAGTATATTTGGTTAAGCCGCGATAACGTACCTTCTGGGCACGGTTTCGCATATCGCTCGCACGACGTCCCGCTATCTGTAGACGCACACGAGCGAGCTGCAATTGCAAAGCGCAGCTTGTAATTCGGCACGTACTTCTGCGCACGGAAACCGCACGGTACGTACCGAGTTATCAAACAGATCGATAACGTCGCCAGATAGAAGTACGCTTGGATGTCGCGGTACGTTCGCGCGAGCCACCCGACCTGTCCCTCCGCGGCCGAAGGCGCAATTCCACGCGACGCTCGTGCATTCGGACGAACCGTGCTACCTGCATTGTTCTCGCGATCCTTGAAACGATCGTGGCAGGTGTGCACCAGGATCTCTTTGTCTTTGTCTCTCTCACCCTCTCTCTACGTCGCCTGCGTACGTGTTTTCCTTATCGTAAACTGTAAAAACCCGACTCGGCGAATTCAACCTCGGTAAACGGAATATTTCGATTCGTCGAGCATTGACCTGGCCCGCCTTTACCCCGTGTTGGTAAACTAAATCGTGTTTCGCCTTTAGGAAACAGGGGATAGATAGTCATTCCTAAGTAGAAAAAAAATCTCGCAACTTTTTTTTAAGTCAGTAAGACAGATTTAGGGATTCGTTCAGCTTCGCAGTTGTTGTTTTCTTTTGCTAGGTTTTTAGTTACTTCGAAGTAGCTTGTAAGGTGGTTGAATCATTCAAGGGCATCATTATGTAATATAAATGAATGTATTAGAAAACTATGTAGAAAAGATTATTAATTAACGAAGTACAGTAGCACGAAACACAGAGTCAGATAAGAACAGCTACAGCATGGAGACTGATGCGACATCTTGGGATGCGTGGATGGCGTGTACTAAAGGGAAGATCAATAAGCGCTTAAAATGACCCTTTCGAATTGGCGAGTGCGCTTAACGAACATGATTACGTTTTTACGCAGCCTTAAGGTCGTAGGGGTTGATAGTGTAAGAATATTCTGGTCCCCTATTCTTATCTGTCTCACTTAATCGTTCCACTCTGTCAAATTGACATCAGCGACACATGTATTCGACGTACTTTACGAAAACTAGCATGTTTCAATTTTCTTACGAAAATCAGCACGTTTGTCTTCGTTATTACGAAAACTATAGCAACTCAGTTGCATGGTTGGCTACGAAACATCGACTACGTCAACTTAAATACCTTCCGACACGATTTTTATTTAGTACTAGGTCGGTAATTTATTAAACATTAAAATACCGTACTTAAATTATGTAGATTAATATTTTCATACGTGTTTCCTTTTGGAGATTAGATGGAGTTATTATTTATCAAACAATATTTTCAAAAGGTGAATCCTTCGATGCACAATGCACTTCAAAAATTTAAACTAACCACGCGCCAGAACGTGACAGTTCCTGCAGTTTAATCCAAAACGTGATATTCTTCGCGGCGAAACAGGATAGTAATGTGCCTAGTAAGAAACATGAAACGTGCTACTTTTGGTAACGCACGTCGTGTTGGTCTCGTAAACAGATTTCGGGGTATTGTAAGCGAGAAGTGTTCGCAGTGTCCGTATCAGAAGTGATCGCGACATCTCTGATCAAAGGTCAGCTTTTCAAAAGGGTTTTTCGCGTAAAGTCTCGGAGATTTGGGAGCGGCGCCAGTTTCACGGGGTCCATGGGAGTTAAGAAGCCTCGCGGCTTGCGTCACGCCAAGTCATGTGGCCGACAACGAAATACAAAAGACACGAATTGAATTGCAAAGAGCTCTCAGGCAGACTTGACGCGTTGAATCCTTTTAACCCCTCGTCGGGTCATCGATAATCTTTTTTCTTATTATTTCCCACGCCGGTGTGACCTCAGCCTCTTCTTCCCTTCCTCGTCGCCGATGGGACTCCGTCGATTCGCACGATTTCCACGGCGTCCTCCTCTCTGAGAAGCCTCTCTCTCTTCTTCTTCGTCATCTCCTATTTTCACTGGAAAAGGTTTACGTTCAGCGGATTAGGATTGCAGCTCGCCCGATATTGTTTTATTATCTTCAGACCTTGCAGCAATCCTTCACCTCATTAAACATCCATTGCCACGTTAAAACATGCGCAATTGCCTCGCGCGAATGGGTTTCCCCCGAGTTAATTCGGAGTACGTGACTCGATGAACAAGGAAAAACACGCGGAGAGTGCATAATCGAGTAGTTGAGCGAAATCGCAGAGCATTGAATGTAGGTAATTGTCCCATTGTGACGCTTGTGTGTCGACAGTTTTTAATCTGAACCGTGTAGCAACCAGAAGGTCTACGTTGTCGATAAGTTATTTCTGTCGAAATGCTGTTCCGCCGTATCTTATCTGATTCCTGAAAGCTCGTCGTGGGCGACGACGTTCAGCGTTGCCTGCTGATTAACCCTTCGCTCGATCATCATCTAAATCCCCATTGTTATCATGAACGGCACACCGATGATCGATAAGCGACTCGATGCGAAATTTACACAGACATTTACCTATTCCATCAGCCAGCAAAGTGCAAATTTGTTTAAAATGGCCATTTATTTCATAGACTCAAGTAGAATTTAACGAGCTCTGTGTACACGCGTGCCCTTATCGGCGCACATGTCGCCGTGGCACGTGGTAATTATTTTTTGTTTAAATAGACCGTCAGAGGTTATCGCGTAACGCCGATAAAATGGTAATAAAACAGCGAGGAAGTACAGGAAAGCACGGGGCAAAAGTGTGTCACGAAAAGCCGCGTAACGACTAGTTGACCGGGTACCTAAATCATTTTTCGCGAGCTCGTAATCAAGTCGGCGGCAGTCGTTGCTTTTCCTGGCGAGGCGATTGCCAGGCGTGTAATTTCCTTGACTAAGAACCCCGAAAACGCGCCACGCGACGAAACGTAGGTACATTACCACCTACGACATTGATATCCATCGACGATGATTCATTTACTAAGAGTCTAAGAGCTGTCGCAAACTGGTGCCAAATACACGTGACGCTACGTGAGTCACTAAGAAATTCCTGGGTCGCAGGAAAATTCGGAAATCATTAGAAAACGTTCGAGTCGCCAACTGTGTAGGATTTCCCAAATTGTACCGGGGATTCACTCTTCGATCTTATTATTTCCATCGATGCGTAATGATATCGTGATGCTTAATCACTTTCTCTGTTATCAGACCAGTGACTCTCAATCGGTGTTCCTTGAAGACTCCGCGCTATTCTTATCAATTCTTATTTTCGAGGAAATAAGTGTCGTTGGGATTAAAAGTCAATGGTGCACGTTAGAAAGGAATTTAAAAGCCCTGATGCTTTCCAAGCGCATCGAGCGCATTTCCTTTTCAACGATTTCAATCCCTCCTCCTCTCATCGGTAAGTAGTGATCGTTGGAAAACGAACGCACGATCACGTTTCGCCAAACGCAGTGCCGTGACGCGGGAGCAAGGCGCCCCGACCTCGAACCACCGCCAAATTTGGCCGACTCGCAATTGGAATCGGCAACCTACTGACACACTAATCGGCGCATCGGCCAGCGCCGCGTCATGAGATCGCGTTTACTCGCGACGCTCGCCCGTCGCCGAACTAGGCGACCGTGCAAAATCACTTGTTCTCGGGCCGAACCGTGCGCGCGGTTACGCAACCCGATACTTCTCCATCGAGCTAATTGCGTTCGGTGTCGCAACAAGCCTCCTCGCTGGAACGAATAGGCATCGAGATCGGCTTGAACGTTTGACCTGACGTGTGCGCCAAGCAGAATCTTCGGGGATCGAGTTCGACGTTGCAAATGATCGTTGGTAGTTTTCATCGTTAAAAGCTGTTTTACCTGGAAATTCTTCTGGTATTCAAATATTCTTGGCGTGTCATTCTCTTTCCTAGTAATCGTCCATAGACGTCTAAAGTATGGAAACTCTTGAAGCTTCGCAAACACATTGTAGAACGTAAGTTTTTTAAAATCCCACTTCAATAAATTCAACGCGATGGAATAAAACTTCAACGTCTCCAATTTCCCCCATCACCCTTATGCCCTTATTCCACCGGTCCCAAACAGCAGCGGACCTAAAGCGATTTCATCCATCACAGTCCCCGACGCGTCGCCTTGCTGATTACCAGCGACATTACCCCAGAAACTCCGGCACCCCGGCGAATTAACCTCGATTCACCACCGAATATCCCGCGTGTCGCGTGGGAAGGCCTGTTTCCAGATTCGGATCGGTGTCAAGAGCGACGGGACTCGTTCCCACCCTTAGCAAAGAGTATCGCGGAAAGCCGGCGAGGATCGAACGATCCCGAAAGGGAAACTCGATGTGCGGCTCGCCGAGGGGTCCTTATCTCGGTCAGATTCCAGTGCAGTCGTACGGAACCGAGTATTGAAATGATACGTGCGACACGCCGCGTGTAATATCTAACTGCGGATCACCGTGCGCGGCCCTGCGAAGGTGGTTGGAAGCGTGTCCGCGATTTTAGAGGCCATTCAGCAGCCCGATGGCACATTGGCCGGCCGATGAGTCAGAAAACGCATTATTTATAGAGGCGCTCGCCGCGACTCCTCTCTTTCGGCCACGTTCCGCGAGGTGAATCACGGGCGCGCGCGCAGAAGCGAGCGTTTACTCCAGCGGCGCGAGATTTCGCACGCACCGCTCTCGCGCGTTCCCCACGGCCTCTCCTTCCGGTCCCCGCGCGTCCTCCTTTCGCGCGGATTCCTTCCCAGTTACGAATCTGTTACGGCCGGCCCAGGAATTTTGGTTTTCGAGCCGCGCGAGGCACCTGGTTGAATCTAGGCCACCGCGGCGTTAGCCTCGTACGCGGGAAGACGGTTCTTCGGGTGATTAGAGCTGGAAAATGAGTGCTCGAAACGGGGACTGCTCCGGGGAGCAGTCTCTCTTTCGATTTGCTCCAGATTCGTTATCTATTCGGCTCACGCAGTCGCCGAGGTAATCTGATTCTCGAGCCTTATTTCTTTTTTGCGAGCACATCAACAGTGATATGTTATTCCATATTTTCCCGGGGATAGTCTTGCTACCCAAGACGCTTGTAATATCAGCCCTAAAAATGGACGGATAAATGCGCGATGGAAGAAGACGTAAACTGTAGAACGTGGACGAGGGGAGTCAATATTTACACAGCGTTTTATCCGCCTGTATTCAGCGGGATGCAAATTGAAGCCTCCTTATCGCGACCTGTGCAAACGAACGTGTTTATTAATACGAACGTGTCGTAACCTTATATGGTACAACCTTGTTAACTTTCCCAGATACAAATGACTCTGTGCCACCGATGAAACGATGGAACCACCTATGCGCGTTCACGCCTCGCGTGGCCCGTAAACGCAGCAGATGTTCGTTTCGTATCCATTTCCCACAGACATTGAATTTTTCCATATAAATACTCGAACGGCGATAATCCTCGCCATATAAGGATCTCTACTCACAATGTACGATTGGCAGCATCGTTATCATCATCCTCGCGATTACCACCGCTCGCCTGCCGACTTATCGGTAGCGCGATGCGTTCGATATCCCACTATGGATGCTCGGCACACAACTGATGCAGCGGTAGTTAAGATGTCGATTATTCGTATCAGGGTCGATTTAATTAAGGAAACACGCCGTCCGGTCTTCGATATTTCGGCGATGCTCCCTCTCGGTATAAAATTGTATCTGACCCTGTGTATTTAACCCTACAACGACACTGTGACACTTTCAGATCATATCTGACACGCTGGGACTGTGGGCGACCCGAAATTGAAATTTGAAATTTGAATACTTCAGAATTCACTTAACGTTTCTCAAGTATTCTTTTGTATACCTCTTTAGGTATCCTTACAGAATATATTTACAGCGTATGGTTATAGAGTAAGGAAATCGAATGCGAGTGAAAGCTTGATATTTGCGTCTATCGACACGTTTGCCAATGGACTTCACAGAGTCGTTCTATGGTCAATACCGAAGCGTGCGAGAAACGAAGGAGGCGTTAGCGCCGGGCTATTCCCATCGAATCATCTCTGAGAAATCATCGGTGACGAGAATCGCGCGTCGAAATAGCAGAGCCACGCGGACTTCACGCGACCACGCCGATCGTCAATTAACATTCAGATGTATATCGAGCACGAACGGTTATGCACCGTGGATCACGTGTCGGAGTGCGTGAGCGTGGAACGCGTCCCTGTCCACGAGCAGCACGCCGCTTCTAAACTGTGCCGCGTACCCCAAATCGGCTTCATTTCGCATGCAACCGAGCGAGCCGAGCGACTATCCAGAGCATCGACGGGGAGCGTATTCTAGCCACCGTGCCTTTCGCCTCGCTCCACATTAAACCTGTTCCCACGTGCTGCGAGCGCAAGGCAGACCCACGAAAATTCGTAAAAACGCACGCAACGCATCGAAGCATTTCCGAGCTTCTTTGTCCGCGATCTCGCGAGACGATTCCACTGGCAGTGATCTAGGAAGCTTCTATTACCGGCCTCCTCGGGAGGATAATGAGTCTTGGTGGAGGATCTTTGCGGACCCCCCGTTCAGGAAAGAGGATAGGAATTACGCGGAACAAAGTTCCAGAGGAATTAACTTGCTACGGTACTCCGCCGAGAAGACCCATTAGAGGCAGAGATCCTTTTTGAGTAAATTTTGTCAACCGTTAAGCTAAGAGTATTGGCAAACTCTCGAGAGGATGGTTCATTGGGTAATCCTCTCTTGGCCCATCTAGGCTCGCTATGACCTACAATATTAGATAGAAGCAGTCTTTTTAAGAGGACAGACGTCTCCCTTCATTCTGCCAGGCGAATTAATGGAACGAGCTCGTACATTCCCGATATTCCAAGCAAAATTCTGCAGCACTGCCTTTCATCGCAGTCCGTGAAGTTTCTTAACCGCCGCGGAGCTTAAACGTTCCTTTCCATTTTACTTCAAACGTAATACGTAGGTATCATCTGCGTTCGATTCGACGCGTCGTTCGCCAATGACCACTCTCCCCGGTTCGATACCATCTATTTCGCAACCAGCCAGCGTCGTCGTTCCATGGGAAGGTATCGAAAGGTGAAATGAGTACCGGGCTTCGTCGTTGACGGGAAACGGAGTCGCTCGTTTTCCAGGTAATAATCCTGTCGTTTCTCGTTCCAATTGCCCGTTGACCGTTCCCTCGACTCCGCTGATTCCCTTTCGACGGCTGTACTTTTATTGCGATCGTGAACGACATCCGTCGGCCACTACTTTCTAACCCAATTCCCCGCATTACTTGCCACACTACGGTGTATTAGGCAATTCCACGGCCGATACTGGGTCTAGGTCCTTTCCACCTGGGGAATACTAATTCCCCGTGGTTAGGCCTCTTGAAAAAACGGCGCATGACCTCGTCTCCCGGCTAGATTCTCCAAGGAACTTGATATAAAAAAATTGTGGGTGCACTCGAGATTCATCTTCCTTGTTGGAAATTAGGAATAATACATCTCAGAATTAACAACTCCACTTATACTGTATAATTACTGTAATCTTCTAAGCTTCTCCATTGAAAAGTCGATCGTAGCCTGCGTAATCGAACGAATCCTTTAACGATCGGGCATTCCGGCCGGTCCCGTAAAGTTTTAACGTTAACAATTTCGCAATGGTTTCGCGGTCGCGAGCCCGAGCCGTGGGTTGCGCAACGGTAGCCCAGTTCCAGCCCGCGAGCAATTAGAAACTCCTCGCTATTCATCGTTAGTTATCGGTTTATTAAGCCGTAGTTAGAAATTTTCGACGTACCGCTGCTTGTGTTTCGCAACAATCCCGGACTGAGCTTGCGACACGCGGAACCTAACAGACTGCTGATTCCGATACCGGAGGAGCAATTGTCGATGCACGACGAGGAATTCCAACCTGGCAGCTAATGAAAAATGAGGCAGGGATTGCAGCGCGCGCCAGAGTGCTCGCTAAATTGTGCACGAGGGTGCGATGCAGCGAACGATGGATCCTCTGTCGGACGCGCGTGTGAAATTAAAATTCAAAATTTTCCGATACTCGAAATTGTAGAGCGAAGTTCCCTGCACAAAATCTACCTTGGCTATTAAAATTCTTTTAATTTTCACCGCTCTTCCGTACGGTGAAATTAGTTAATTCCGTACGGCCGCGTAAAATAAACAGGTAATCGTGCGGCTCGATCGAATTTCGTGGCCCCTTTCTGTCTAGCTTCTTTGTCTTTACACGAGCCTCCTCCCGTTGCGTAAGCACTAATGGCGGCGCAGAAGAGAGACGGTCCATTTAAAATCGCGTAACACGAGACAGAGCATCGCGGCAATACGTTTCGATTAATCGCGCGCGATCGCCAAGTTACGCAAGCGGATCGCCCGTCTCGTTGCGTCATCGCGAGACGCGCGCCGCGCGACTCATTTTTCCAAAAGAGCCCCTGGTAACCGTGCCACCCGGGCCACCGGGCGCACCCATAGAAACGAGCCTTTACATCTAACGCGATTCACATAACGACGGGATGATCCGCGGCGCGATCAACTTGTACAGGCAACCTGGCGTTCGTGTAAACCGCTTCGCTGGGGCTTCGTAAGTCGGGGACATTAACACTTACAACGGCGCCAACAGCCGAATCTTTGGATGGGATCTTGGCTGTTTCACTGATTAGTTGTTAGGGGGTCAATTAATGCCAACTCCACTTTTCTTCCCGTTGTCTTTCGTTCGACTATCTTGTGCTTCCAACGCGGGGAAATTGTTTCTCGGACGGTCGTTTTCTTGGTTAAAGTAACGCGAGAAATTTTTATATATTATTTTAAGATTCAATTTTAGAAATTTAACGAACGTTCTTGCCTGTCGTGAAAATACTCGAACGCTATCCCGTATCTTACGCTTCGATCGATCCTCTATGAAATGCAGAGGAGCGTGCGTGTTGTTAGCGGTAGGAAAGCGCGCACGTTGGAAATCTTGAGTCATCGGGGCTCGAATTAAACGAGGTTTTCGCCGCAAGAAACAGGACTCGTTTCGATTTCATCGCGCCGGCCGCAGTGTATGGCGGCGCATCAGCTTGCATGCCAAATGAACGGGGAAAGAAACGCGAAAGGGGTAAGAAGGGAGAAAATGGAGTAGAAAAGGGAGCAGAAGGAAGGTAACGCGACTCGGCCGTGTCAGACGTGATATTTATAAATTAGTCGTGAAAGCAGACGCGTCGCGCCGCGTCCAGGTAGCTTCCTTAAATCTACCGAGCCTCGCGGCGAATTTTATGTGTCGCGTGTCGCAATGCCTGCTCGCTTTCACTCGTTGCGATTTAATTCGTGAACTTTCAAGAGCCAGGGACCGACCGACGCGGCGCTCTCCCCGCTTGTCGCCCGCGCAATTGTATCATTTTTCACGCGTTACCGTAATCGCTCGGTTACGCGCGCGGCCGCGATATTGTCGCCGGTAGTTTGCTGGGACTTAAATAATCGTTCATTGTGCTTCCGGTTGCGCAACGTTCGCGGATTCATTTCACGTCTGCTCGAAACGGTGGCACTGTCTATGCGGGGTAGGTACCCAGAGATACCATATTGCTTTAGGTGATTTTTATTTCGTGACCCTTTTTCTCTGGTCAAGTGTGATGCCTTTGTATTTCATGATTTCTATGGTTCTGCGACTGTTTAGCACTCGACGAAGATTTCTACCCCTCGGAGTACCTTCTCAGCGTGAATCGCGAGGTGATTTCAATCTCAAAAATGTTCAATAGTTCCCTCGCAATACTTGCCCCAAAAACAGCCCCTTTCGCCATAATCATCAGCCCCGCGGAATTTCAGTGTCGGTGGTGTGGCTGCGAGGATAATGGGCCAGCTTGTCGCGGCGCCCGAGTAATTTCGCAGCGGTGTCGCCGCGTTACTTTCACTTGGCGCGATTTATCTTCTGCGCCGCGCGTACGCGGATCGAACGTGAAACGTTAATTAACGACGGGCCTTTCGTTCCGACGCCAGAGATTTCGAGGACGCGGGGAACGACGAAAAGGAGCCGCGGGACCACGGCTACCGGTCAAGTCGGCCCTGCAACGCGCGCGCTCTTTATTTCGCGCGCGTGTGCTGCACGCAGCGCGCGAGCGAAAGACGAAGGTGCACCTATACGCGGCTGACCTTGTGCCAAATGCCGTCTTCATCCTCAGCCAGGGACACCCGATCTCGCACTCACGTTTGTCGACTTTTTTCCTTCTCCTGCCCGTTCTTTCGACGAGAATAGACGCACGAGTCTGGTACTCCCAAGGAGATCTTCGGCCGTTGCTGCGACACGTTTCGTTTCATTCTTCTGTCTAGAGCACCTCCGAGTTGAAGTTGTGAAAATTACCATACTTGAATAGACACTGCCCAATCGTTTTGGTGGGGACGGAACGACCTTAGCCCTTAATTATACACCCGAGTGGACCATTAGATCTATGTAGGCCTTGAAATTGGAAAGCGACGGCGATCAAAAATGGTCTGTAAGTGGAAGTTGTCAGTTGATAGTTTCACCTATACCGCTATCTGCTGTTTCCACGATAAGCCGAACGAGGAGAAAATGTCCCAAGAAACACGGGTCTCGCGACGTTTCAAGAATCTTTCATCGTCCTATTTTCGTCGAAACGTCTATTGCTGCCGGTTAACTCGATTCCGTTCGTAATTCCTCGAGAAGACACGACCACCATCTGTCCCTCGCGTCCAGTGATGAACGACGGCCCCCCCTCGTCGAATCCTGACGCGGTGCCTTGGTAAAAGCTGGCGAGAAAAAGTTGCGCCTCGTCGAGGAGAGCGGCGACGGAGAGAAACCGAGTCAAAGGCCCCATGGGCAGCACGTGACGTAATTGAATAACGAAAGACCGATGAGATATGAAGCCCACGGCGGGCCGTAAGTCTTCCACACGCGGCTTTTATCTCGCGCGTACGTGCCCGACCCGCGGCGCGCGAACCCGCCGCGAGCCTTCCCCCGCGAACTCGCGTTGCCAGCCGTCTGCGGTTTCCGACACGTTATAAATTCGTGTGTAACGTGTTGCCACCGCCGCACGCGGCTCACCTGCGCACACATCGCCCACCTTTCTCTACCTTTTTTCCCCTCTTTTCTTTTTGTCCGCCGCTTTTCTACACACCTTCGTTGCCTTATCGTCGGTACGCCCACCCAGCGCACGAGAGCAACCAGAGCCACCCTCCACGCCGCTCGATACAAGATCTTTTCTACTGTCAATCGTTTCTTTGACGCGTGACCATGGTGGAGGATGGTTAATAAAATTAGTTAAGTTTGTTGCTTGGGGAACTTGATGGAAAGTAGCTTTTCCTGATGTTGCAAATCGCGGTAGGAGAGTTTAATCTAATTGAATACGATTTTATGAATGCTGGATCGTGGACGGTGAAGTCAAGGTGGCTTATTAGAGTCGTTAAAGAAAATTATGTATCGCAGTCTTCGAGGGTTTTTGTAAGTGGCAACAATTTTATGAATGACTGGCTACTTTGGAGCTTTGAATTTGATGACTAATCGAGACTAAGTGGGTAGCTTGCTGCAGAGTGTAAAATGTATAATTGGGAATGATTGGTTGAAACGGAATTTCTTTCTGGATATTCGTTTTTGACTCCGCGTCAGGGCGCACCGAAGTGGTAACCACGTTCATTACGCGACGTCTTGAGCATAAAAATACGTTTCAATGAGTTTGGAGGAGCGGTTATTTTGAGAGGCCAACGATGCCTCGGATACGTTTATTTTGATCGTTCATGGATTCGCGGAAACGCTTCTCCGCTAAAGTGAAAATCGAAAGCTAACAAACAGCATTTAAAATACCACTACCACCCTTACCCGCTAATTTGTCAAGCACTCTAAATAACAGGTGTCGAAGAAATACCAGCTACAAATTCAATCAACTTCGCGTCCACATATTTCAAACCAATTTCATCACGCGCACTCTATCATAATTTTTACCCACGTTCCTGTAACTTTTCACCTCGCAGCTCCCTTCTTAATTGCACCTTGGCAAAGTCATTGAAAGCGTCATCAAGCCCTAACGAGACGCCGCAACAAAGGGTACGCGAAGCCGAGGAACAAAGGAGGACTCCGATTGACGTTCGCTTTCATGTTTCCACGCATCGTATGAATGGAAAGGGTGTCAAAGAAATTTCAGTCAACTCTCGGCGAAGTGCGTCGTTACGGGAACTTCATCGTTATTTATTCGCTCGAGTGCAGAGTGTCGTTCACTCTGCATCGCCGGGCGAGTTGCCTCGGGAAGGTACATCAAAGTCATCTCCTAAACCCTAAACCAAACTGACTGTACCCCTCGGGTTTCTCTCTCCGCGACGCAATCTTTGCGATGTTACATACCTGTCGATCTACGCCGCTCTATAAATGAACGTATGACGCGGGCACCTACGAGTCTCGCCCCTCCGTAGATCATTGCACCGCTTTTCTCCTTGCTAAGCAC
Source organism: Andrena flavipes (assembly GCA_963971345.1). NCBI lineage: Eukaryota > Metazoa > Arthropoda > Insecta > Hymenoptera > Andrenidae > Andrena > Andrena flavipes. The sequence continues at coordinate 3,740,729 of OZ020482.1, forward strand.
ACAAAGAATCGGCGGTTCCGAGTAACGAAAACAATCGAGCTACGCGGCCGGAGTTGAGTCACGGCCTCTTCTTCGATTCTACAGAAGTATGTCCTCTATCCCAGATTCCTTTCCCCCCTCGATGCGAGAACAAAGTTCAAAGCGGTTCCTCGAGAAACAGAGTGTACGCGAGGGAATTAAACGAACGAAACGGAATGGGATCGCAGAAATCCCTGCGCGACAGCGCGATGCTCCGCGTCGAAAATCCGTTCGACTAAACGCCGGGTATCGATTCCAACGAAACTCTACGGGAGAGCTCCGCGGGGACGCGAGCCTGGCATTTTTCGAAAAACACGCTCGGAGAGCCGCGTTAGCGGCAATTCCGGGGCGATGGAAATTCCGCGTACTCGACGACCGAGCGATCTCTCTCCCTCTCTTAGCTGTTGCGGCCTTAAGCACCAAAATAATTCGAAGCTGGCACCGCGAATAGGTGGGCGAGCTGGCGAACGGACGATCGAATTGTCATTGCTCGGGCATAATCGGCGTCGTTAGAATTGCCCGTCGATTTAACGGCGAAAATCACGATGGATCAGTTTCCCTCATTTACAGCAACCGCGTAATAAAATCTTGGCAATAGTAGGCTGTTTGATTAAATCCTTCAGCTCTTAGAGGTGAAATCAGTCAAATCAGTTAGAGGTTTATAGAAGGGCAAGTCGCGGATAGCGCGTGGTCAGGTTAGCCCAATGAATAAACAAGAATAATATTAATAGGCTTTAATAAAGATGGTTTCGCACGGGACGGTACCTTCTTACAACGTCACTCGTTGGTCGCTACAGAGAACTACCTCCCAATACCGTTAAACCTTTCCTCCACCGCGAAATGACTCGCCACCACCCTTGTTTATGGCGCGGCCTGAAACCTTACCCATAAAGCAATATTCGTTTGGGACTGTCGGCCGACGTTCGGCCGATTGCCTGGCTAATCTCACCCTCAGCCGACACCATTGTCCTCAAAATACCTACAGGTTTAATGGTTTCGATTACCGGAGAAGCTTTCATACGAGATGCAGATTTAGATTCTTAAACTTATACTGAAATCCACACGTGGGAACGCGACTTAAGGGTGCCTAAGAATTGTCTAATCGTGGCAACGCTTTCATGGTGCGGCTCCAATTACGATGCGATGGTGTATATACAGTACTCGCTATCGAATTTCCTCTATGCCTCTTTTCGAAACGGAAAACTATTAGATAGCCGCGCTGCAAGATTCTGTAATCTGTTTGCGAGTGCATTATTATTTCGCTGCACGCGACTGGGATTATCGAAAAGGAGTGCTATACCGTCTGGAGCATCACTTTAGATTAAAACAAACGTTTCTCTTCTCCCTCTATTCATTCTGGTTCTGCTTAGAGAAGGATTACGATTGCAACAGCGACGATTCGCGTTTCCCTTTCACGGCCTGGAAACGCTGTCGCGGTTATCGCGTTTTTATCGAGATTCTGATAGCGCAGACCACTCGAGCCGGCGGATCCTCTGGCTGTTCACGGCTCTTTGTCAGCTGTGCCGTGTTCCAGCGTCATTCGTGCGGGTAAAAGGGGTTTACGCAAGAGAAAGGGACTGGGACTTTCGAAGGCGAGGGTGTACGAAATGTACTTTCTATGTATTCGTCCGTTGCAACAAAAAGGAATCGTTACTCCGGGATAACACGCGATGTAAACCTAGGTATTTGCATTATCTGGAATGTTTATAGCAATGGAAAATCGTGGAATACTCGAAGATCCATGGGGGATATATTTCCACACACATTTAACCAGGGTTCCCCAATTTTTCTTTCATATATTCGTAATAACGTTACGATACCCAACGAGTTTGCAGTTTTTATCGTTTTACCGCGTTTTAAATATTTCGCACCGCTATGCGTCAGTCTGAGTCTTCTTTGTGTACGTCACCCTGTACGTCTGGCTTTCGACCTAGACCTCGATAAATGTAGCATCAGTCATTTCAATTCCAAATTTCGAGGAACTTCGCTTCCAATTTTAACTGTAACCCCATCCGTGCTGACAATTGTTGCCTCTTTAGATGATCGTCAGATTTGACATTTTAAATTGAAGTCCAATTCGTGCGCGTTGCAAGTCGTGCGATGAATATTACATATTACGCGGGCGAAGGAAAAAAGGAGACAGTCCTCGCAGAGTTACTCCTTTCCCCTGGATTACGCGTAAAGAGGTGGCGTGAGAACTTGTAAGCATCGTTTGGTCGTCGACCGCAAAAAATATCCCGTGGCTGTTGCGCGCCCAGTGAAATTTTCAGCACGCGGCTTCTGCTCTGCTCACGAAACTTTCATATCGCATTCTCGCGCGGTTCAACCTTTCGTTTAAAAGGCAAAAAGAGAAGGGAAAGGGGGATCCCCCGTGTCCCCGATACGTGCAACGTCCGTGAGAGAAGAGATCCCTTCCTCTTTAGTGATTACGATCGCTCGTCCGCTGTCATCGTTTTTCCAATACACCTTGTTCCTTCTATTCAACTCAATTTAATTTATTTCCCAAGTCAGACAAAGTTAGACAATAAGTATTCACAGGAATACCAGTACACCGAACTCATCTGGAAGTTCGAATTTCATATTCGATATCTCTCCCACTGGGATCCAGAATATTTTCTTAAAAATCTACCAACATCACTCCTCCCCTTAAATGACCCTCCCACGAAGTAACCGTCTCATAGCCGTCGAAGAATGCAGCACAAAAACTTCAAATCGTACCTCTTTAGTAATGTCGCGACCGTCGATCGAACGGCTTGCGTTCTCGTCGTTTCGTCATCGGTATCGCGACAGGACCGGTTCCCGTCTCGCGTGCACCGACAAAAAAAGCAAAAGAGAGATAAAGAAAAACTGAATGACCGTCTCGAGAAAGCCGAGGCGGTGTTGAATTATCGAGAGAGCCTGGTAATATCCTTTTACCCCGCTTGCAAGTCGAACTCGCTGCACCGTCATGCGGATAAGCGTTTCGCAACCGCCTTCGCCGATTCGATTTTCGGGAGCCGAGATCTCGCTCGAGCCACTCGTCTCGGAACGATCGCAAGCGACGATTCCCTTTCCCGTTTCTCAGAGTTGGGCCGTTTTCTCGATTTCCTTTGATAGGCATCGACGGCCTGGCGCTTTTTTTTTATCCCCCGATCGAAAAGTATCGGTCTTGCCGAACGACACCGAAATGTCAGGAGGCGTTACGCGGTGCCCCGGTACCGCGAGGGGAACAAGAAAGGATTTCGCAGGACTCGGTGTAAGAGAAAGGATGGAGGGGAAGAGGAGCGTGTAACAGGCGAGGGGGGCCAGAGGTACACGCTCTCGACGTTGCGAAATGTCTGGTCGTGGTCGGCTGACTTTCGATGAAATTCAATCGGTGAAAAAGCTGCGCCGCTCTTGTTCGCCCGGTCCCCGATGGTAATTCTCGAAAGCATGGAAACCGGGTTTCTTCGATCGAGAGCACCAGTGAATCTCGGGGAAAAGTCGAATATAAAAACGGGAACGATGGAGGTGTATGTTTCTTTCTCTATTGGGAGACGAGAGTAGAAAATGTACCTATGTCGATACGGTAAGGTTCCTATATAGAATCTGGAACTCATTTTTAAACGCTCCGTATATTGTGCTCTGAGTCATTTCGAAAGGTATGTAGGTGTACCACGTGAGATTTGCATAGTTTAGTGTCCCAACGATACTCGAAAATCGATTTTACCATTATATACCTAAAGTCGTTAATCCAAATTCCCATGCAGAGAGCGGCTTCGGTACACATAATTCTCCTGACGCAACATCGAGGACATAGCTCCTCGCGGCTGGTTATTACGCCTTGGTCTCTCGAGAGATTTCTATTACGACGAAGGAGAACGTCGAAAAGTTTCCCCGAACGGGTTTCGTACCGGGCCATTTGCCATTTGCCATTTCGCGACGCCCGGTAGCACACAGACACGCCGGATACGGCGATGCTCGCCGCATCCCCCGTTGCTCGAAACTAGATTTCACTGCAGCGACCTTCGCTGCACATGCGTCCACTCGCGGTTCTCGCTTTTATAACCCGCTTTCGCGTCTCTTAATCGCAAGCGCCGCTACGAAACAGATTTATCCTCGCGCCAATGATGGTTGGATGGTCGTTATCTTTCAGCTATGCGGGATACCGTTCCGAATATCGTGCGAGCTGTCCAAACGCGTCGTTTTATCACCTCGCTGATGCTCGAAGCTTTTTTCCACCCCGAACGTAGCGAGGTTCGAGGAATAAATTACGCGGTAGCCATTGTGTGCGTCAGCGGACGAAAAACGTATATAAACGTTCATCTTTTTCATAGAGCATCATCGAGATTTCGAAGGTTAAGGTTCGGTTGCCGGGGAGTCGACGCTCGATCGACCGCGCGCGCCGGGTAATTGTTAATTAATGAGAACGCGTGATTGCCCCGTGGCACGTGGGAAATCTTGCTGCAGCTACTACGCGATGCATGGAATTTTTCATGAAAGCACGAGATCCTTTTTTAATTTCGAGGAAGGGAATCGCAAGGGGGAGATCAGAGGGGGTCACTGTGCGCTTTAATCGCGTTGATGGGGCACTTAGGTGCGCGAGGACCTCGGCTACTATCAACTACACGAATTTCGACCGTGAAGCTCTAAATAATCTCCGGCGACCATTTCGCCGCAGGCTTAACCCAGACCTCCATTAAAAGAAAACGCCCATCAAAGGAGGTCAGGGTTATCAGGATCGTCCCGAATGCTCCCAACCTCGCTGCCGCCTACCGGCCCGTGCAATGTCAATAAAACCGAGTAGATTTAATTGCTCCCCCGCGCGAGACCGCTCCCCGGTTGTAATACAAAGCGCAGTCGGCACCGGTCGTCGTGCACCCCGTATCCTTAATCGTCTGTGACCACCTGCATGAATAATGGCATTCGTGTATCGACGGAAAGTGTAACAAAAGCCGTGTAGAAATATTGGGTTGGCGTACATGAAATTGTCGATCGCGAATGGCGTGAAAGTTCCGTTGTTTGCGGTGGGGATACGATAGTAATTGCTAACGCTGGCTCGCGACTCGAGAAACGTCGCGGAGGTGCAAAAGAAATAACACGATCAGAATAGTTGAGAAGTAAAAAATATTTTCATTCAAACTTCCATTAGTTCCATTAGCGAAGCGGAAATTCCATATACACCGACTCGATACAAGTGATCCAAGCCCTGGATATCCTTCCGACACAATTGCCTTCGTTAGTCTCCTTCGGAGTGGTAACACTCTTTCATTGTTCCGCTGTCGTCTTTGTTAACCAGGTAGTTTCAGCCTTATAAAACATGAATCGATCGATAATCTGCTCGCCGACACCTCCGTTGCGCGTTTAATTCCGCGGGCACGCGCCTCGTTTACAGGCTCGTGCCCGCTCCGATTCCGTAGCGTTCGTCCAGAGCAATTTCGCGGCGGTTGGCAAATAAATGCATCCGCGCGCGCGTGCTGCCGGACGCCGCGGGATTATCCAACTCCCGCCGATAGCCGTCCACCAAAACGCGCTTTTGTTATCTGGCGAAATAATGGTCGAGGCCGGGAACCGTCGAACGGGACGGGGGCGAGATTGCGGCCAGCCTCGATGTAATTCGACCCCGCGGTGCTTGTAATTATCGTCGTTTCGTGCTCGTCTCGCGTCGACCAACGCTTTGAACGCGTTTTAATCCCGACCTGTGCGCCGCAGCTCCTTTTAACGAGTTGTCAATAGAACGTATGGTAATTGGGACGTAACTCGTTTCAACTCACGCTCGACAAACCGGATCTGGATTCTGGGGAATTCATTGGGAGGCATGTGATCGTATTAAAATTAAAGCATAAATTTATGATTGATTAGAATTGAAAGAACGGTTCGTGTCACTTAATTAAATGAAATGAAGCTGCAGGATAATCTCTTGCGGTGATTAAAACCGCGCCAATAATAATAATAAAAAAATAGAAATAAAAAGAAATTGATATATTAGGAAAACAGAGCGTTTATCAGTATTATATCTCCATCTCCTAAAATCGCATTCTTCCAGTTCCTCCGACCTTCCTCCGTCCCAAGACACTACCTAAGCCAAATAGACTGGAGGAATCGAATGCATACGTAGTAAAGGATGAAACCATAAGCAGATAGCAGGATCTGTGATTGAAACGTTAACGCGGGCGAGCATTGAATCCTGCTCGCGGGTCGTACTTAAAGGCTCGGGCAGACAGATAAATGGCTAGATAGATAGATAGATGGACAGCCGGAAATACATACGCGCGCGTACAGCTTACGTATACCCGTCGGGGATAGGTAGCCGCGGTTGCAGGTACATACGGGCCAGGGTACATGCCAGGCCGTGTCACGTACATATGCGCGCGCGGCGCGGCAGGTACACAACATAAGCTGTTTCGTAATTTAATACGACCTTATTAGCGGGATGAAGGCGCACGAGTAACCCGTCGGCGTGTTCTGATTCCAGCAACTCTCCTTTCCATCCACGCAATCCAGCCATGGATCGGCAGGCTTCACGTTCAGCCTTTCCGACAACCAGGACATCGAGGGTCCTCAGGGTGGCTTCGAATGCATCCAGCAAACCGGGCCCAAGTGAGTGTTACGCATATTTTCAGTTTTGTCTCTTGACAGCTTCCTCCTTTCCGCTGCCGCACGCTCCAGCGTGCACGCACACTCTTCTCCGTGCGCTCGACGAGTTTAGAGTTGTTCAGACGTATGTACATAAACTTGCAAGCGTTCTCGACCCAGTCTGGCGGAGCAACTTTTTCTTCGTCTTATTTCTCTTCTTTCCGTGAATACTTGACCGGTTGTTTCAACGCGCAGCGAACGAAATCGCGTTGGTAAACATAACTTGGAATGGAATACAGGAGAGGTCGCGTGGGGTTTCTTTTTTTTTTGTATCGCCAAGCCTCGTGCGGTGGTAACAGTTCTTCGTTAAGGTAAACCAACCAGTGAATGACCGATTTGTTGAATTTATGGACCTTTCAGATTAATACTTGAATATATTTATGAGTAAGAACAAAACAACTGGGTGAAATTGCATTTAAATTTATTTTTCTTGAAATTTCTATTAAAATAACTACTTATTCTTCTCGTAAAAAAAATATATATATATATATATATAATGTTGAAGCGTGAGTGATACGTGAGTGGAGCATGAGCATATAGAAATGCATATAATTTCGTACACCTTGAGAATAGTTAAGGATAGGCCATTGTTGACCAGATGACGACTTCGCATACCTGGGCCGGGGTCATAAACCACGGCGAGAGGGGTGTGTGGCGAACGGCTCTTTGTAAGCGCGACTTTGGGGAGAACCTAAGCGTCACTTCCTGTTGGTACCCTGCGCGATTCTTCGCGTGGTTCCACTTGAACCAATCAAATGACGAGTTTAAGCTTCGGTATTTTGGCGCTAGCAGCGACGGCGTTTCCGGTTTCGGGCTTTCTTGAGGGTAAGCGGGTGACGCTCAGGTCACTTCCGAACGATCGCTCAAACGAGGAACAACATCAGTGAATTTATCAGTTCAAGTTTATTCTTTCAAATATAGTTCTGTTTAGTGTGAATCATTGAGTAAGGAAATTATAATTTCGACTGCATTTGTAGATTATTCAAATATACATAAAGTGATATCAGTGCATTTGTTCGGTCAATTTTTAAATATAAAATTATAAAGCTATTATGCAATTTAATAATTTTTAACTCTGACGTTTCGGTCTTTGGTTTCGATCATTTTTCATTTAACTTTCCTTGAAAATGGTCGAAACCAAAGACCGAAAAGTCAGAGTTAAAAATTATTAAATTGCATAATGGCTTTATAATTTTGTATGTAAAAATTTTTATTTGTACGTAAACAGTTCGGCAAATACGTACGAGTATTTGCGTACGCAACATATAAAATGCAAAACGTGTAGAAGCCCAGTAAATGACCGCAATCCATTTATAGGCATATAATATTTTTAAATTTATAATTGATATATCTTTGCCTAATGGTCATTCACTGGTATGCGCTTGGTTTACTCTGCAGATTTTTAAGTTTCCGAAATAATTAGTTCGCGGAAATGGGAGAGCTAGTTTTCGCGGTAGGCGATGAGATTTTCCCAACGACGTGCCGATTTCTTTACCATCGTAATTTTCTCTCTGTCCAGGAGCCTGGAGAGCCTTGGCGCATTGCCGTGCAAAATGCGGATACAGGCGAACGACGACGTGTACGAGACAACCAGGCATCGGATGGCCGTTGCCGAGGAAAATAACAAGAACAAATGGTAAGTCGCCCCTTTCTTAGATTTCGCATCATCGATCCCCGGGAGATGTCGATTTTTCTCGCCCACGCTGTCGCTGCGGAACCTTCTCTACCCTCCTTCGTTCTATTTCGAGCGGTTTCCGTGTCATATTCGAGCGTACTCCACCCCTTTAAACAAGTCAACGCTCGAGACGCGCTATTTATTAACCCATCACTCGAAGATCTCTATACAAAAAGAAGTAGAAACCGCGGCAAGTTAACGGTTCAAATCTTCAAGTAATGAAAGAGAAGAAGGGTACTCGATTAACCCTAGAAAAATCGTTAAACCTCATCTTCCTCGGTCCAAAGTAGAGTAGCCTTGCCCTCTCACGAGTGTAGCTGAAAAAATTGCGCGATAGGCGGCAGAAACAGACGGAGCGCGCGGAATGTAGGAAGTAGATCGCGGGGGTAGTACGTCTGGAGGTCGACTAATTTGTTTAACAGCGTGTCACGGTCAAGGTTAAGAGCGCCTCACAAGTGCAACTTCGTCACGGGGCTGGAACCCCTGCGTCTCGGTTTTACGCCGCGGAACCGAAGCATTATCAGCGTGGCACGGTGCACGCGAGCCGGATTACGTAACGAGGGCGGAAATTTTCCACACGTCGAACGGTAGAGACGAGAAAAGCGACGATAATGCCGTAAATTCTATTGTTGTCTCGCGGGGGTGCATTGGCACTGGGAGCGCGTCACCTAAGCTGAACGTGGCCGACCAGCAAACGTTACATAGCCACCGACACGACGACGGTTACGCAACGACGCGTGTAACATAACAAAAGCGATAATGGGCTTTGTCGTTGGTCGGCGTTCTGTGTCAGTGGTGAGATGGTGGAGGGGAAAGGAGTAGATTAATCACTTCTGCCGTGGAAAGATGATTCGGCTGGATGATACAGCGACGCAGTTCGGACGGAAGCAACACTGACTCGAACCTTGATAACGTCGGAAGCGGTGGATGCGTTATTAATGCTATGAAAGGGGGAAAGGAAACTTTACCGTGTGGGTTTGACGCGGCTTTCGGAAAAGGGCGATTATCATTTAGAAACGTGGAATATTGGTCGATTATATACATATTCCTGTTCCCTTTGACGGTGATTTCAAGTAGTCCATCCCACCTAAAATAAATATAATAGTGATCGGGCGATGAGGTTTTATCATTGCCTATTTTCATTTCACCAGCACGAGGGTCATCAAGGCTAACAGGCCGGACATCGGGCGCAAGGTGAAGCTGAAAGCGAGCGCGAGGCCCCTACCGTCTCCATCGAACTCGAGGCATCGGGAACCGCCGAGCATTCCAACTTCCGGCAGTCAACCTAGACTGTCTTCCTCTTACAAGCCAGCCGTCAGCAGTAATCCACCTCCAGCCAGGAATCTGCCAGAGAAAAAAGGCTCCGACGTCATGCGCAGGCCATTGAAGTAAGCTTCACCGCTGGCAACAATCATGCCAGGCGACGTATTATCGCGCGGGACTCGCCTTAGCGCCACTTTCTTACTATCTCCATAAAAGATAAGAGAAACGTGTAACGGTACGCGACACGGGGATTCCCTTGGGAATTGTAATTCTGATCAATCCCACGATAATTATGGGAGAATTTTCATTACGATGAGAAATTACCATTGCACGTGGGGGGAGGGAGGGATTAAGAGGAATTTGTTGGAATCGCGTTTCCGCTGGAAACGCTGTGCATTTCTTAGTGTGCAGTATTTACCTTGAAATTGCAAAGATTGCTATAAAATACAGAGTTTACGGTTTACTCTTTCAAACAAGTGTAATGTAAGGGACTTGGCAGTAGTTGAGGGGATAGAGTGTATAGGGAGAACTAGGATATGGACTTTCACGACTATTTGTAACTGCCACTTTATTTCCGATGGCTAATAAATGTTTCTTCTCTTCGACAGGGAGAGGCTTATACATCTTCTTGCTTTGAGGCCATACAAAAAGCCTGAATTGTATGATCGCATAAATAGAGGTGAGGAAGAAATCAGTAGCTCGACGAGAGTGTTACTCGGAACAGCTGTTCGGAGCAGTCGTTTAATCTGCGGTTCGTTTACAGAGGGCATAAAGGAGCGGGAGCGCAGCATCATGACGACGATTCTGAAGCAGGTGGCTTTCATGAGGGACAATACGTATCATTTGCACAGGTACGTCTGGAATGACGTGCAGGAGGACTGGCCTTACTACACCGAGCAGGAGAAGGCGATGCTGAAGAGAAGGAAACCGCAGAACCTTACTCCTCCCGGCTCCAGCGACGGATCCAGCGGTAAGCTCTACAGATACGAACTTACGCTTAGGTTTAATCTAACCTGCTTTACGTTTAGCAAATATTCAGCTCAACCACTGAAACTTCGATACCCAGGTGTTCAGGGTTGCCCCCGTTCGTTTCACCCGCCGCTCCATGCACGCCACGTGTACGTTAACATGTTGCAGGTAGCGGACAGTCGCCGAACTCCACTCACCCAGGTTCACCGCCCGCGATCACGGCGCCTCCTCCCTCCTTGCTCAGCTCGAAACGACCGGGCTACTATCAGGGTAACGACGGCCTGCCAACGAAGAGGCAACGGATATCCCACTATAAGAAGCCGGAGCCGACCACCGGCCCGTCGGGCGCTGTGGAGAACGGAAGGACGGCTGGTAACAGTGGTGGTAATAGTAGTAACAGTGTTAGTGGTCCCGGCGGCGGAACCGGTGGCGGTAGTAGTGCTAGTGGTGGCAGTGGTGGTGGCAGCGGTGCGGTTGACGGCTGGGACCAGAGGCAGCATCAGCGTGAACGCCGTGGCGATTATCGGCCGGAAAGAACAGCGAACAGTGATGTGCTACGGGGTGGTGGCAGCTATGGCAGCGGCAAGCCGTGCCTGACGCCCACCAGTGACAGTGAGGAGAGCACCCAGACGAGGCATCGCGAGACCGCCAGCGTGAACGTCGCCGCGGCATCCGGGAGCAACGCCAGCAGCAACGCGGCCAGCAGCCATAATTCTCATAATAGTGTAGCCCATAGTAGTTCGTCGAGCGGAGGCCGTCACCATCACGCCAGCAAGTCGGCGGCATCCGGCATGGGTGACGGGAACGGGAATGGGAACGGGAACGGGATCGGGAACGCGGGCGCGAGCGGCAGCGGGGGCGCAGATTACGCGGCGGCGCGTTCGTCGACGTCGAGTGCCGCGACTGACGGTGGCAGTGCAGGTGGTTACAGTGGTAGCAGTTCGAACGGGATACTCGCCGACAGGAGAGACAGGAGCGACAGGAACGACAGGGGACGGGGTGCCGACAGGGACAGAGACTCGAAGAAGAGGAGCAACGCAACAGCTAGCAACTCCTACGCCCCCCTGGCCAGCTCAGACTACACCGGCAACGAGGACAACACCGTCACCACGTCCACCTGCAGCCTGGATCTGCCGGAGAGCCCTAAATCATCCGAGTACCCAGACTACCTCACGTAAGTAGCTTACGGATGATGCTTAACGGTTCAGCTGGGGTTGAAGACGAAGGAAACGTAACTCATTGCGACGTGGTATTTTGCTGCAGGTACTACACGACGATAAGCAGCGCGGAACAGAGAAGACGTTACAAGGCCGAGTTCAACGCGGACTACGAGGAGTACCGAAGGCTGCATGCTCAAGTGGCGAAGGTTTCGAAACGGTTCGCGCAGCTCCAGGAACGGTTGAAGCAGGAGGAAGCCTCTGGAAACTGGGACGAGTATCAGGTATCGTATTTCTTTCGATTGGACAGCATTTTCTGCTGGTCTGTTGTGCTTTAGTTCGTCGCTCTTATCGGGGAGTATGTTGCAAGCTAGATGTTAATGGTCTCTTTGTCCGTTTCGTCTTTTGCAGGAAATAAGGCGGCAAATTCTCTACGAGTATAACGAAACGAAACGGGATCCTGTACATATAGAGACGAAACGCCGGTTTCATTATCTGCACGAGAAACTTAGCCACATCAAGCGGCTGGTACTCGAGTACGACACGCAGAACTGCGGCGGGAGCATGATGTCCACGTCCAGCAGCGCCGCCGACGGTATCATCGAGCTGAAGGAGATGGACAGTTTGCACTACTGACACAAACTGAAAGGGCCGCCTCTTGTCCTCCACCTTTTCTCGGTTGTCGGTACGCTGCTGTCTCCGCTGTCGCAGAATTTGCATTTTCTCGGCATGTTGTTCCAAGGCTGATCGTCACGGTCCTACATGGTTCCTGGGTTCTATCGCCGAAAGTCAAGTGAAACGCTCTGAGCCGGGGTTGCGGAGAGGAGATGCGAGCATCGCAAGGGGAGGCAACCCTTCGCGCAGTAGAGAACGCCCGCGAAGGTCGATGATTTCTCCGTGGATCGGCTCGTGCGCAACGAGACGCTCCAGATCTCCTCGACCTGCGCCCGAGGTCAACGCCTCGCGCGTACCAGCCGACCGAGCTCGCGCGGCCATTTCCGACCAATGGTTAACCCACTCGATGAGAAGGCTTTTACGACAATCGGTACGTTCGAAAAGAAGATAAATGCAAACGAGCAGAGGAAGGGAAAATAGAAACAAAAATAAGTCCATCCGTACAAAGGAAACGGGATAATAGGGCATTCGCGGAGAGTCGAACGCGAACCGCGAGCCTGAACGTTATACGCGGGGACGCTTCGAGCTGTCCTCCGACGATAGAGAGAGAGAGAGAGGAAAGACGATGAACGAGGGAAGCTGCGCGAGAAGAAGAAAGGCGAACGGGGAGAAGCAGTAATTAAACTCTACTACAATAAGTTACTTACCGTGCGCACGTCCAAGTGTGTCGTCCAGTTTAAGAGTACGTAGAATTTAAAGAAAACAAAAAAAAACGAAACAAATGCGAATGCGAGAAGAGGGTCCAAAAAGATAAAAAAAAAAATGGGTAGTAAGGGCTTAATCACGTGCCACGTCCGGAGGAAACAATCCCTTCGTTTTTCCGCCGGAAGGAAAATAGGGAAGAGACTTAGCACACGCAGACTGTCCCCAGAGCCGCACCACGTGCGACGCTCGCCATTCTCTTTCTTTTTCCTCCATTCCCCGTTTCTTACCCTTTAGTTCTCTTTTCCTCCGAGAAAGAGTAAAAGTCGGAGCAGTTTTTCCGCAAGAGAGAGAGACCTTCGCGCGTCGCGCATGGCTAGGCGCGCAGAAACTAGATCCGTTCTGTTATTTCTTCGTTCTTTTCGTTTCCTCCTCTTCTTCACCGAACACCCATCCCAGGCGCGGCCCTCGACCGTTGTTGGGAGGGGGCGCAGAACTCGAAGGAATTGGTCACGCGAAAGACAGTAACAGCTGATGGGACGGGGGCGAACCGTGTTTACATTGTACCCTACTTCGAATTACCTGCCATAAAGTGATAATACCAGAGCGGGTCGTACGGTTGCGCTCAGTTACGCGTCACATTTCGAAGGGTACAGTCGTAGCAGCGCGAGTTGTTGTTAAAGTTAAGGATCCCCCCCACGATTGCCTTTATCGGCTCACGCGATCGCCCGTAGCGATCAAGGGGGGGTGTGTATATCGTGCGCTAGTGTAGGCTCATCTTTTTTTTTTATCGTGATTCGAATGTGTACGTTAGTTGTTGGAAGAGAGAGTGCTCAATGCGCCATCGGTCATCGTCGACACTCGAGAGAGACAGTCTCGCGACGCAAGGCAACGTGGAGCATGCGAAAGGGAAAACAGAACTGGAGAGGAAGAATCGAGATGTTAAGGCGGACAGGTTTCATAGGTAATTATAAATTGTCGTCGGCGATAATACGTAGTGTATAATGCGTACAGGTGCGCCAATCATCGCATGTAACCATTAATACCCCCTGACAATTATTAACACGTTCACAGTGCCTTGACCCCGTACACGGGTCAAGACTAGCTGCGTTGTTCAGAGCCTGCAATTGATACGTGCAACGCATTGGATCTTCTTCGCTTATTAGTTCGTAGACTATTAATTTAATGACTTTGACATGGTTCCAGTTTTACTGAAGAATTTTATTTCATTTTATTTCATTTTACTTATATGATTACTAATTGCTTTGCACTAGCTTTCAGAATAATTGGTACAGTGTTCTTATCTTCTTTTTTCTTTTCTATTTCCAATATTTGAATGACGAAATCGATGGAAGATACTCCTTGTTTCTTTTATTAACACGTGTTGGATACGATAGATTTTTTTATTCTCTTCGTCTCATTTAAAATATAGTTCAGTGTATGATCCCATATAACGAATTCTGTGGACGCAATTAACCAGTTATATAATGAACTCTGTGATCGTATACGACAGTGTCTAGCATTTAGGAAGGAAAAAAGGTGTCTTTCTAGGATTCACTCGCAGCCTGTGAACGTGTTGACGTTGTCATCAACGCTCTCGATATTGCGTTATTGTTCGGATAGTTGGGGTAGAAAGGGGCGTGCAGGAGAGCTGCGTTGGGATTTAGGGGAACAAGGGACGAAACGTGATGCTTAGGGTGTATCGAGCCTATGTTGTTTTCCATTGAACCTGTAACGAGAAAGTTTATCGCGTTGATGTTTCTGATATCCATGTACGTTTTTCTTTTCCTACGATTACTTCGAGGTCGTTCTTTGTATTATAAACGTGCGTGGGCGTACTAACTATCCACGCGTTTCTATTGATAACGTTCTCGATTGCGTTTTTTCTCGTTTGTAGTCGATTACGCGGTTGCCTTTTTTAATTCGTGTGCACTGACACGCGAGCGTCTTTCCCCGTTATATCATTGCTTCGTTTCACACAGTGGCTTCAGCGGTGTTGCGAACACTGCGAACGGAGATGAGGGACGACGAAACAAAAAAGCTCGGCTAGCATTGATTAATAAAGAAAGTGTCAAAAAGTACCCAACGACTCGGCGTTCCCATATTTATCGACGAAGCCATCCGTCTCTTAGACGCATTTCCGTCGATCCATGGTCTTAGACTCCCGAAAGATACGATTTTACACTCTTACGATACAATCATCGAGCCTCCATTACCCGAGCGATCGATCATTTCGATGGCACCGAATTTACAATTTTTTTTTTAACTCGCTCTTCGCTGGATGTTACAAGGAAACAGATTTTATCGAAACTACTTCGAGCATTTCGATTGTTCGCGCATGCTAAAAGTTTTATCTACTCGCTTGTCTGTTCACGGAAGATCGCGCACGATTGATTTTACGACTGTAATTGAAACGGGGATCAAAGTCCCGTGGGATCGATCAGCTGTCGTCCGAGTAATCAAACGACGATGTTGAAAAGTCGATCGTGCGGTGAACAGGACAGAGGACAAGCACGTGTTGTGTTTTGTTGCTGACATTTTTATCACGCATCGTTACGTTCGCGCTTTTTCCTTTTAGTCCTCCTCTCGCGTTATTTTTAAACGGGCCTTCTCGATACGATTGATTCCACACGGGTTCGCGGCAACGCTCTCGCGACGGGGGCGAATGGAATTTGTTGCTTTCGAGCGAGTGGCTCTCCGTCCGCGTCCAATGGCCTCCGTGGGTAATTTAATAATTGTTACGTCACTCGAAGGCAGTTTTAGCGTTTGATCCTTTGGAGCGGTGGGCGTTCCTGGGCGGCTCGCAAACTCGACGTTCCGTTCTACTAGCTTTAAGCTCAGAAACCGATAGTCGCCTAAGTTCTCGTTAATTCGTTAATTTTACTCTACCCTCGTGAGAAGTTTAAGCACAAAAACAAAACAAAAAAAAATGGAATAGAAAGCTTCGACTTCGTTTGTTCTGATTTTCTTGTTCTTCTTTTGTTTTTTTTTTTATTAAGATTCGTCGCTTGTTTTTCATGTCTCTCTGTGCAATGTATTTGTTCTTTGTGTTACTGGCTCGCTGTATTAATCGTTGACCGAGCGAAATGTCGCAACGAAAGACTCCAATCGCCGAGGAAGGTGCATTTTTCTGTTTGTTCTTTTTTCCTTTTACTTTTACGTTTGATCGAACCGGACAACTTTCGATGGGGAGGACGACACTTGGTGTCGCGCAGATGAAGGATAACCGAGCGCTTGTGGAATGCATGGCACAGTGTTGACAGAGTATTTTCTACGTATAATTGCAACGAATTTAAGGAATACGAAACACAGGAAGGAGCGTGTCAGGCTAAATATTCTAACATATTTTTATATATACATAGAAAGCGAGAGCGAGAGAGAGAGAGAGGGAATGAGAGAGAGAGTGAGAGAGAGAGATAAATATATCTATATAAATAAGTAAATATATATATATAAATGCGATTAATAAAAAATCTATCTCTGTGTGTGTATTGATAGTTAAACGAGAATTGTAAAATCGATGACGACGCGTCGGAGTATATATGGGTTGTAATTAACGGTACAGGAATTGGTTAATATATTTTCGTTGTTATGAATCGAAACTACGTTCCGATTTGTAGATATAATCATAGGTATTTTATTCTTTTTCTTTTTTGCTCACTTTTTCCTTGCATTTACAAAACGACAAAAAAAAAGATATGTAATAAAAATTATGAAATATTCATTTCTGCGTTTCCTTTCACTCTCATTCTTTTCGCGCGCGACGTTTTCCGTGTGGTGAACGAATGTCCGGTGGGGGGGGGGGTGTGGCGAGAGCAAAGATCGAGCAGAGATTCCGTATCGAGTGCAAGAGAAGGGAATTAACGATCACGCAGAGAAAGGGGAAAGAACAGCCCCGATAATTTTGTCTCAACACTGTCATACTGTGCCATACATATCCACCCCGGTGTACGATGGTTCAGTTGCGAAAAGAAAGGGGGAAAAGGCGGAGAAATTAGATCCAAGGATCATGCCACAGGCTGTCGTGTCTCCTTTTGCGTAAAGTTACGGCACTAAGCTGCGAAGTAGTCAACGGAAGAAGCTCCGATTACGCCGCGTAGATCTATACACACTAGATAAGAAATCTATTAGTTTCAAGATACGAACGTTTAACTTGTCGCCCCGTAACATTGTAACACCTACGGAAGTCCCATACGCGATCCGCGATAATCTTATGAAAATGGCCCTGAACGCTCGTTGAGGGTATCGGTTAAGAGTGTAAAAGATGTTTGAAGGATCCATCCGGACCTACGTGCGAGAGGTCCACCTATATCGATGACCGGAGCGATCAGTGCCAAAGAGACTGAACTAAGAGACACTTAGAGGACCGGTAGGGGGTAAACTAGGTGTTCCAAGTGCAACTTAAGTAAAACGATGCAATAAACGCGCTTCTAGCGGTGCGACGACGTATTTCATAAACGAGACATTCGATATCTATCCAACGAATACCCAACGGGATGCGCGGGATGGGGTTTCTTGCTAAATACAGGAAGCGCGTGTAAGCTTGCCTGGTAACAGTTCTTCCAGGCTGCGCGGTACTGTGAGAGCGCGGTTTCCGCAGAAAGTACCGATGTCTTCGCGAATGTAAGTGCTCTTAACAATGCATTTGATAACTCGTAACGACTAGCCGCGATCGTCGCGGCGCCTCCGTTATTGTTCGCGTCGCGACAGCTTCGGGCATAAAGAACCACGCGAACGACAGCTTTCCCGACAGGATGTCTGGTGTTTTCCCGTAGCGATCCATTGCCAATGTGCTTTAAGATCGGATACCACAAGATCGGAGAATCGTTTATTAGCAGCCTCTCGCTTTCACTCTGTGCTTTATTCCTTTTATGATTAAAACCATCGCTTTTCCAGCTATGTTACCATTTTATTGCATTTCTTTCGTCCTCGCGAGAGCGCAGTGCCTTATTTTCCTTACGTTAGAAACGTCACCCCGTCATATTCTGTTATTAGCCGTTATTCCGAAAAAGATTCGCCTTATTCTCCATTTTCTTTCGCACAGTATAAATCAAAAGTCTGTAGACCGATGATCAGTTAGGATTCACGCTTATCGCCGATCGCTGGGAACGCATACGTAGTGTCTTATCAGTTGAATGTCATTGAGTGATATTTAACTCGAAGTAGAAACAATGGGGGGTAAAGTTCTCTCGCGAATCGAAAAGAGTTAGCAACCTTGCTGGAGTTAATGTCGCCGAAAGTTATGCTCCCACTCTTTGTCTCTCTCTCTTTCTCTCTCTCTCTCTCTCTATCTTTCACTCACACACACACACACACTCACTCACTCTTAATTTATTCAAAGCTTAAGGGTGACAAAAAAGAAAAGAAAACAGAAAATCCAAGTGCCAATTCTAGCGAAGCGAGAGTAAAGGACTATACATACATATATATATATATATATAAAAAAATATATATACACAATATACTTAGCGTAATGTTACGTGCATTATTTCTTACGTACGAACGGATAGTGACGCAAACGTTGGCGAGGAAGGAACAACCTTCGAGAACCGAGTACCTTTGCTTCTCGACGTTCGATAAAAAAGAAAAAAAGAAGAGTTTAAAAGGAAAGAAGAAAGAAAAAGAGACGCGCGCAGAGGATCCGTTCTCCCCTCGTTCCTTTCTCGTTTACGGGATAAAAACGCGTCATTATCCGAGGGACATACACTTAGGCGAATTTTTATGAGTATAACCATCGCGTCGCAGGCGTGTTGGATATTGTGTGAGAAGCGAGACGGTGTGCCGCATGTAGGTTTAATAAAACTTAAGTATATCCATTAGGTAGACATGGTTGATGTTCGTCGATCTTTCTGTACTTCTCGTGGTCTCTTTCTCTTTGGAAATGTCCAGGCTTCGATACTGATTCTTCTCGCCAAGGGCTTCGATCCTCTCTGATTAGTAAACGAATACTCCTCGTCACTCGAGTGCAATCGAAAGACCCTTGAACAGCCTCTGAACGATTATCAAATTTTTAATCGTCTTTCGCGCACTTCCTAATTATCCCCAATCACCTCTACTGTAATCGCTATCGGCAGATTTCTACGATCTCTTTCTCCTTCCATTACGCGTCTTCGCTGCCTCTTTCGGCCGTCCCTGTGCAGCGGAAAAATTTCTTGTTACGTAACCCGTCTTGTATGAGCGCAGTGTTTCACCGTAACTGAAGCGTGGCCAGGCGAACAGAACGATTCGAACGGGGAATGGAAGCGACTCTTAAGAAGCGTCGAATAACGGCCACGAGACGTGAGAAGAAGTCTTCATTGATCATAATCGAATTACCCACGGGGAATGCTAGTTACCGTCGAACAGTTCGATCGAACTCTTGTCCCTCTCAGCGACTCTGCTATCACAGAGCTTTCTTCGTCGACCATGATCAAAGTGTCGCGCTATCCGACGACAGAATACATTCAGCAATACGTAAGCGCAACCACTATATTCTAAAGTTAGGCTCATTGTAATGATTCATGCCAGGGGAATTTCGGTATTGGACATTGCCAAATGCAACGTTGAAGGCTGTATCCGATCGATGTGTAGTTATATACATATATCAGGGGAGTCGTTGAACCTGAAAGGAATACCACCGTCGAACGATAGACAAGAAGTGTTCGTTGGTTCAGCAAAGAACTCGAGTCCATCGATACCTCTTCGCTGGTCCTTATCAGTTCCCATCGCGCGAGACTTCGATACCACGAACAATCGGGTTTGCTTAGCTGTACAAATAGCGAGGACTAAGAACTACGTGGTTCGCCACGATAAAGATGGCGTTTGGCACACGGAGAGCAAATCAAAATTAGTGGTCTACGTTGGAATCCATTTGGTACCCCGGTATTTAACTTTCTAAATTTCGTAGGCAACTGAGTAGGCGTGATTGCAACTTTGTGCAAGAGAAATCTCCTTTCCATTCGCTTTCAACAACCTCGCAATTACTCGGCCGTCTTGTTAATAGGGTCACTTCTCGACCAGAAGTCTTGTTCTCTTCGAAACAATTACTACGTATAATGTAATCCTATATTCCGCTTGTACGAACGTAACGAGACTTTCGCGACGGGTCGACTCGTCTTCCCGGGTTAAACGATCGAGTCGAAAGAGGACCCTATACACGCGACACGCCGCGCCATGCCAATTCCTTCGAAATGCATTAAGTAGTCGACTAATCAGTATATAGATCACCGAAACTATTTCTATCCAACGAATTTCGTATACACGACTCCGTCGTGAAAAAGAAAAAAAACAGAATGCCCGACGACCGATTCCTTCCCTTCCCCTTTGTATCGCGCGTAAAAACGCCGAGGACCATAGGCCGCTGTAATATCCATTGTATTCTGATCGAGCTCTCTTGCTGAACAGCTTTCCAGAAACGATCGCAGACGATTCGTAGACGACGCCCGTCTTTCGGGAAAGAACTATTTCAAAACGAGTGCCTCCAACTTAGATACTTTCGTCGTTGCAGTCTTTTGTAACGGGGCGAGGAGCGTCGATGAAAACGGGCATGATTCCCGCCCAGAGATTTGTTGCCTAATGTCGTCATTATCATTTCTCTTGCCCGGTGAAGTCGTAGACCCTGATCGACGAGCGAGCTGGCCGGGGAGCAGCCGTTCGTGTCCGTTTATCGCGTAGTACTATATTTTCTGACTGTGATGCTAGGGACTTTGTAATTACGTAGATCGCGCGTAGAGGTTTCGTTCGGCGGCGATTCGGTGAGGCGTGGACTTCTTCTTCGTTTGTCCCGGACCAATGTGCCGCTACCCGGCGAACGGGCACACCGTTGATCGTGCCGCCTTAATGTTCTCTTCTGTTGATTCCATCCTTGTTAGTTTCCCCGACACGGTGCGAAATCATTCGTCGTTGCCTTTTAATCATCGAACGGAACGTTAGTGAGATCGTTGGATCGTTGGTGGACGTTTAAATATCCACGAGGGGCGCCCAGATAAGAGTATCGTATTATTTATTATCGAGCTGACGTCGATACGGGAATCTCTTCTTTTTGTGTCAGGCGAGAATGGCATTTTGGCACGCGTAGATCGATTCTACGGGGAGTGGGTGGAACGAAGAAGCGTGCGGTTGCATAATCGGGGGCATAGAATTCGAGAATTAGCACCGTAGTCGAGAGACGTTCGACGTTGAAGCGGTGGAGCCGCGAACGGAACGCGGTGAATTTTTCTCTTTGTACATAATGCTCATTAATCTCGATGATGTAAGCACGCGACATCGCTGCGCGGTACGCGAGCGTAGGCATCAGCGATGCGTGCGAGCTCGAAGGGAGCTCGTACTTCGCCCGAGTGCCTCGCGTGATTCGTTCGACGATCAGACGGACGATAATTCAGCGAGCGTTTTCTTCGCAGCATTAGTGATAGCCGGTTGCGTCGTTGATAGTGACCTTGGACCAAATCGATACCCGACTCTCGTCGATTCGTGCCGTCCTCCGTCACGTAGAAGCCATCGAGGAGCGCGCTCGGTCGCGAGAATCTTCCGCTGGCGCGGAGAAGGGCGCGACGAAGCGGCCCTCGAGGTGGAAACGAAGTCAAGCGCCGCGAACAAGGAGTAGCACGGCTAGCGCGGAAGATAAAGAGCGCGGAATACGCCGTAAGACCGTTGCGGGAACGGTGAGGGCAAGGGGGACGGTGAAAGCACGATTTCTATATCGCCCATATCAGATTAAGGGTTAGCTCGTAAAGGAAGAAGCAGAAAAATAGTGAAAAGAGAAAAAAAAAGTGGAATAAGAAAGAGATGGAAGCGGGGACCGATCGCGTGCTCACGAACGACCGATTTTTATCGACAACCGATTGCCTTCTGCCTCTGTACATAGGACTCGCGAGATCGGTCCCTAACTTGCGTACTATCGACGGGGGAGGCCCACCGGGAAAGCGTTTACGTTCCCGAAGCGCTTGTTCAAGCGTGTATCGACTCGAGTACTCGAACGACTGAACTGATTTTTAAATCGTGACTTAAATACGCGAAACGTAGGGGAAAGAGAGGTTCGATCGCCTGCGAAGCTTTTCGTCGTTCTTCGGGGTACCCCGGGTACGTCCCGCGCTACCCCCCAAGGGGTGGAACTAGGAACGACGACGGCGACAGGCGAACCAACGAAACTCGTCGTTCTCCCCTTTTCCGTTACACTTTTTATTATCCCCCTTTTCCTTCGCGATCGCGGAGACTCGACGAACGAGCGTGAAGGTACAACCGTACACACACGTGCACAGAGCGGTCGAGCGATCCCACGATAGAGGATCGCTCGTGTATAGGTATATATATATATATAATATATATATATACATATAATATAATTGTACACCCGTGACTCTTTTTATTGACGACGACTGCATTGCTCCCCCTGACAAAGGCTCGTATATTCATTACATAGTTGTATTTGCAATTATTACCTATGCATATATATATATAAATATATATATATATATATATTATATTCACTAATTAAAAGAAGTATATAGATAAAATGGCAAAGAGTGCGGATAAGAGAGAGGAGTTTTAAATATTGTTGGCGAGAATAGTAGGAGCGCGACGAACGATGGCGTGGAACATTTATCGACGATGGAGGAAATCGTAGCGATGGTTTTTCACCATGATCAAGAAGAAGAGATGTATATACATATATATGTACATATATATATACACGTCTCTCCTTCTCTAGATTCGAAAGTGTAACGAGATAATGCACAACAGGGGAAAGGAATACGCACCTCTTTCTTTTCTTTCTCTCTTTCTCCGTTGATTCCATGTTTCGCCTCCCTTTTCTTTCCCCCCTCGGTTCTTCTTCCGCCAATTATTATTACTATGACTATTATTATTATTATTACGATTATTATTATTATATTATTAATGTTATTACGTATGTTAACCTTTCGATTGCGTTATCCTCGAGTTTAGACTGGGACGTGCAATGTTGCGGTTCGAGATCAACGTATTCCGAGCGTATTAGAGAAAGATGATAAATTGGGCGCGCTGACTGACGATCGTTCCACCGGGGGCCCATGCCTCCGATCGAAACGGCGAGGCCACGAGCGACGCGCTGCAAATGGAAAAGAAAAAGAAAAGAAAATTTCGCAGCGTGGCCAGAGGCTGGGTGCACTGTCCTCGGCATCGCGTCGAAAATGTTACAACTAATTGTAAATTAGCCGGCGACTCGCCGAGTATAAGGCCACGTATGCAGAAGCGACGAGCACGCCGTTATCTGGATCGCTTAAGCGAATGTTTGCACTGCGCGAGCCAAAGGGAACACGTGTTGTTTAATCGAGTAACGCGATCTTCGTGGAATCATATCATTCGAGCAGTGCAAGCAGATGCTCTATCCGAATAGTACAAACCGTCTAGGTAGCATAAACGCGCGAGCCCTTGCGCGCTAAATTAAAATCCGACCCACCTGTATCTCTATTGTACGCCACGGAATCATTATCGCTGGACGTTCTAACGGCGTGACTATCGTTGTTACGTAGCGTGCAAGTGGTTCGCGCTTACTACGGACGGGAATACATTGCTCGAAATAATTAGAGGATCCGATAACGCGTAAAGCTCCGACGCTCGAGCTCTTCGCTGAATACACCCGCGGTCCTTTTTGCGCGCAGCTTTCGCTTCGTTACTCCGACTTGCCCACGGAACACGCTTCCCTACTTACCTCGAGCAATGTAATTAGCAGTGCCGTGCGCGACATCTCCTTTAGCTCCGACCGACCATTCTCCTTGCGGCCTTTCGCAGCGGGGCCCTTATCCAATAGAGAAGACGAAAAATTGCATTCCATTCGCGTAATTTCGATGGCGATGTTAAGACAGGCGTCCTCGGCTATATGTCGCTCGTGAACGATAGCATGAAACCGCGCGCTCGTCGTAATACCGGAAACGGTTGTTATTCCGCCCGGATGTTGGGTCCTCGGGCGTTCCCCGAGGAAGTCGTGGCGCGGCGTCCACGTTGATACACGAAGAAAAGCGATCTCTCGTCGAGGGGGATCGGAACGTGCCTGGTACGATATACATACATATATATGCTATAAGTGGTCGACGAAGCGTACAAAAAAAAAATGAAGAGCAACGAATTCGGTTGTATCATAGAGGAAGAGCGTGAGAGAGAGAGAGAGAGAGAGAGAGAGATCCCTTTTCTGCGGCGTGCCCCCCACCGCCACAGGTTCGTTGTTATCAGGCGAGGTGCACGAAGGGAACCGAGACGCTATTTACGCGCAACAACCTTCCTCCGCTTCCTGCTACGATTCTGTTTCACGCGTACTTCCGGCCGTCTCCCCGCGTGCTTCTGTTCCATTCGCGGCGACAGAGGGTGAGAGTGAGAGAGTAGAGAAAAAGAAGGAATGCCCGTGCACAGCGTTGAAAACGCTTACGCGCACGTGAAAGTGCGGAGTAGCGACGAGAGGTAGAGGATCAACGCGCAAAAAGAATCGGGGAGAAGAAACAGGCACAGAGAGGATGGATAGGGAACGGGCGAAGCGATTGGAAGAGAGAAACAAAACAATGGGAGTGGATGATGGATCGCAAGATTATTATGACGAACGACCTACGATACACACATATACGAATCGTACGCGCATCGGTGTTTTCTGTTTCTTTCTCCTATTTTCTTTTTTCTCTCTTGGCGACGACTATTGCTTGGCGATTTATTGATACGACGACGTTTGTAATACGGTGACGACTATATGCGGAAGCGTAGGCGGAGTGTATGTATAAAATGTATTTTAAGCGTGGACAAAAAAAATCAATTTACACTTACGATTTACGGTAACGAGTAACAATACTGATGTGGGTTGTGCATATGAAAAAGATTACAAGAAAAAAAAAGAGAAAAGGAACGTACACGCGGTTCGTGGAAATGGAGAATCGAATTCGGGGCGCCGCGATCGAATTGCCCTTCGATCGCGCGGAATACGAAACTGTCGTCCCTCCTACGAATTCTCACATCCGTCTCGCTCCCCCCCCCTCATTTTTCGGCTGTCCGCGTCTGTTCTGTTCTATCGTGCTCTACCCGCGAAGCACGTTACGTTCATCCCGTTTCGTCACCTCCGTCGATCGTGCCTGATCGATCGGCCCGAAACGGGGGCCACTTCGCGCGGCGAAACGGACAGCGAAATTTCCGGGGGTGCTTTCGAAGGTTTACGTAACTCCATTCCGCCCCAAAGCTGCTGCATTCTTTTCGTTAACGATCGAATCAAAGAAGAGAGGCGCTTCAACCTGTTGACCGGGCCACTTTTCATCCAGAATCGTCGCTCCCATTTTACGGGCGTGATTTATGAAACGTCAACTCGCTGCCCCCGGTTGGCAGGTTGACGGTATATCGGTGACTTTTCTTTCTCTGCTCTGCGACTCGATTAGCGTACGAGTTTACTTGGCTAAACGCGTTAAAAGAGAGATCGAGGGGAACACCGAGGGAGGGGGGGGGGGGGAGGTGGAGGAGAAAGGTCGCGCAGATGAGCGAGCAGGCGTTAGAGAAGGAAAGACAGGAGTGCCAAATCATCCGTGACTTCCGTCCCACTTGGGCAATAAATATGCACACACCGACTCGGCGAGGTACGCGAACGTTTGCCATTCGTCCTCCAATATAATCGTAAGGATTCTTAATCTGTCCGTTATGCGCGATTATTTTCTCCGCGTGCCACGCGCCCGAGGAACGGTTATAAGCGTCGAACGCGCTTGCAGCCGTTATTTTTTCAATAAGGATTCACTGCTCGGTGTCGAGTATCGAGGTAAAACTTGGAAGCGAACCGAACCGTTTAGAGTCTACAGCCATCCAGAGGAGGAGCAAAGAAAAGGGGAAAGACAAAGGAAGGTCGCGAGCCAATTCGAACGATCGATGTAAATAAGCGATGTATCCGGGTAAAGTTACTTCGGCACTCGCAATCAGTGCCTGTCGTTTCGTCGATGGTAATCGGGATTTAAAGAGACGAAGTCCTGTCGACGAGAACGTTACCCACGAACGAAGAGAAAAAAAAAGTCGTGCTCTATCCATTGAGCTAGGAGAGAGGGGTTTTGCTGATTTCCCCCAATCAGTGAGTCCAACGCTAAGTTCCTGCGTATATGATACTCTTTGCTGACTTATAACTGAGGCTGCTTGTCTGGTTGCAGACGCGTTCATCTCGAGTGACGTATGCAGGGTACATGGCTCCTGCTGTTAATGGCCTTTCTCCAAGAAGGCAGATTGTGGCGGAGAGTTGTTCCGCTGGAGTTAAACTATCTAAGTTATAAAACTCAGAGACATCGCCCTCAATCCGCATTCGATGATAATAATCTTGAAGATTTTCATTACCACCACGGTCACGAACACGCATTCCACATTGTTTATTGGACGTTAATATCGATTTCTTCCCTTCGAACTCGAAATTTATTGGTTCGGTAAAATACTTGGGCATTTTCTTTGCCAGAAAGTCGATTTTAGGTTGAATGTCGTCTATATCATCAGACAAAGCCTGTACGTTATACTGAGGAGGTATGACGTCATTTGGATTTTGGAGCACATAGTCATTCCATTTAGTTCCAGGAATCGGATTATTATTATAGAATCTTCTTCTAACTTCTAGTGGTGTGGATGAGTTAGACAGTGATTCAACAGTACGTCGTAGATTAGTCAGCGTAATCTTCTCGCTCTGAGGGACAAATTCTCCATGATCATTAGTCCGGTCGGCAGCAAAACGCGGATAATATTGGCGATCATACACTTTAAGATTGCCGATAGCGTTGATTGGGCGTGAAATTGGGTCGGGCATCACGGGCTTAGTTCTGCAGAGTTGGACAAAATCAGCAGAGTTATGTAGTTGTTCATAATCCTCTGTGTTTTCCATTATCATCTGCACACCGCGCTGACAGAATTGCATTTTCGCTTCCATTAGGGCAAGGGACACGATAAAATTGGTAAATGTCACCACGTTGCGGAACGTTATGTAGATCGAATATAGTAAGAAAAGTTGATACGGTTCCGAAACCCAAGGAGCGGGTAGTAATGCATAAAACAATTGCCTTAAAGGTGGATACAACTTCAAGTCGGTCTGCGGCTAATTGTTCGCTCTTTACGCCAGGGTAGAGCTTATTCTGAAGAGCCTTTGACAGCTCAATTTCCGCCTGCTGGCCCTTATCGCGTCGTAGGTTGTCCATACGACCGCGCTGATGGGCACGTCGAGGCCCTGATGATCGGGGAGGTCTGTTTTTCACAATGCTTCTGAGTTCTTCATCGAGCACTTCACCAGCTTCTCGACTTGTATTTGAGTACACAGCACGACTCACAGGATTAGTAAGTTTATTAGCGTAAGCAATATACGGGGGAGGGGCGCGCAGGATGCCGCAAAAGGTTCCGTATGATTGCCAGAAACAAAGGAACACGTATTCCGTTAAAAACTGTGAGCTTTATTCGTGACTTTCCCATAGATCGGTCCGTACTAGAGTGACGGTCATCGACAGGACGTCGTCGCCCGTCCCGCCAACGCTTTCCCTTTTTATGACTCTAGTCCTTAAGGTCTTTCCCTTCGAGAGGGGGTGACTCTTGAGGAAATGCACATGGCCTGTTCCAACCGCTCGCCTACATCGAAATTTCTTACATTAGGTTTACGAAAGCTCATGTTCGTTTCGCAGGTCTGCATTCAGTATCCTTAAAGAAAACGAGTTCTCGCATTCGATTCTCCATATCACGGATGCTCTTACCAAAATACAACACATAAGTCGGCAGTGATAAATTTTGGCGGCTAATTAAAAAGAAATATATTTATTCGAACGACTTGCCAGTTTCGTTGCACAGTATATACATACACACACACATGCATACATACGCGAAGTAGGTTCAGCGCGAAAGAAAGCATACAAAAATGAATAATAAGAAATCAATAATAACGGAAAGAGATCTACAGATTAACGGATTAATGAATGAGTTGCATAGCTATTCGAGAAGTTTCACGAAATATCGATGTATATATTTTAAGTTTGTATTATAATGCCCCCACTTAATTTGTATGAAATGGAGAATTTCAGACATTAAAATGATGATAAAAAAAAGAAGCCTCAGTTACATGATTCGCCTATGTCCCCTGCGCTTTCTCTTCGTGCTCCGCTCGGGACTTCTTGCCTTACTTCGTTGCGAAGTTACATAAATTCGATCGACTTATGTAAGTTACCATTGATCGATCAAGAAGCACCGCGGGCACACTATGTATGTTCAAGCTTACGGAGATCTTATTTAAATATAGACTTTTCTCGCGTGCGTTTAGAAATCTCATATTTCAAGCATACAGGTTATTTCCAATGTATTCGACTCGTGCATGCTTTGGTTAAAAATAAAGCCACACCTTCGATACTAGGAGACAAAATTTATTAATATTGCAAAGCAAAGCGTACCAATACAGGACGCGTACTTTGAGAATCACGCGCAAGCGAAGATGATCCATTGGCGTGGCATTTGTCCCCCGCTGGCTGTAGCCATTTCGCAATCGTGCGATCTTCTTTTTCGAGCGGCTGATGCAGATAAAGAAGCTGCGCTCATTTTTTTAAAGATCGCTGGCCCATTTTTATGCAGGTCGTCTCTACAACGGCAACATTCAAAGGGAGGACGTCGAGTGTTGGAAAGAAATGGAAAGAAAGGTGAACGTCTGCTGTTGCCTTTCTCTGTTCTTTGAACGGGGCAGACCCGACGGACGGGTGGAGGACTATGCGCAGTGCAGTATCACATGTCAATGCTCGCTGCGCATGCAGTTACCGGCCCGAAAGACATGGCAGGTGTTTCGGCTGCTTCTCATTGTTGACTGTTTCTTGACAGATAAAAAGGTTGCTCGGAGACAGCTTGAAGGACAATGATAACGTCCACGTCAGATAATTGCTCGTGAAACATTCTTTTACGTAATCTGTCTTCAAAGTTATCCCGAAAAGAATGTCGAGCACACGAGAGGCAGAGGTAAGGAATCGCGGCTTTCCAGCGTGTAGCTTAATGCTTGCACTGTTCGTTTAACATAAGCCTGACCTTTTGCATGGTATGCAAATCACTCGAGAAACTTAAATGAGGATGTCTGTCAGCAATACCATAGATTGACGTGGAACGTTAACCCCAGCGTTCTGACGCGATTAACAAACACTTTGTAGCCTGAACTTAATATCAAATATTCTTTTATTACATTACTATAATTCCATTGAAGGTTCAAAGCCTCAAGGAACGAGGGAACGCGTGTGTGAAACAGCAAAAGTACGAGGAGGCTATGTTCCATTACACGCACGCGATTAAACTGGATCCGCAGAATTATTCTTTATACAGCAACAGATCGTTCGCCTTTCTGAAAATACGACAATACCATTTCGCGATGGAGGATGCTCTAATGACAATTGAGCTGAAACCTGATTGGACCAAGGTACACGTAGATTTGTCGCATAATTTCTTTATAGATACGAGCGTAATTGTAACTTATCTAACGTTTAATTCAACCGCGGCGTATATAAATCTCTTTACAGGGCTATTTTAGGAAAGCCGAAGTGGAGTCGCAAACCTTTCGCTTCAGCGAAGCGCTTCAATCTTACAATAAGGCTTTATCCCTTCAACCGAACGAACCAACAATTTTAGAGGCGATGCACAGAGTATCTAGATTACTGATTCAAGATAGAAGAGGTATTATCTCTCTAGCATTAATCGTATTCGTAATTTTTACTACGACGCTTTAATATTGAATTATTTTGTAGCCGATCAACAGATACCTTGGCTCGGAGCTGGTGTCGGTATTATACTGGGAGTAATAGTCGTAATCGCTGACTATGTATTTACAAATAAACCTACATTAACGGTGTGTACGCTAGTTTAATATACTTTGACGCGCGAGTTGGTAAAACGATAGAGATAATTTTCTATTTTCCATCGCAGCATCCCTTTTTGATGGCTTTATTGACAATATCCATAGCAATGTTGGGTTTCACCATTGCAAAGGGATTTCGCTATTTCGTAAAGTGCCAAAGAAAATCACTTTTGGATCCGCCGGTGGACCTTTTCGGCGAAAACAAAGACGACATCGACGACGATGAATCCGAAATGAACAACGACAAGGACAAGCATCCGAAATATAGTAAAGCGCAAGCACGACAGAGATTCAAGAAAGGGAAGTCGTAGTGCGTTTTGATACCAATGCTGTGCGCGCATTTTTATGTAAATTTCAAATTCTACATTCGTACACTTTTTGACATCTCAGGAAAACTCGGAATGTTTACGGCCAGGGCTATTGCATAACCAGAGAAGTATACAGATTTTATAGTTAAGTTATTGTTGAATAAATGTTAAAATATTGAGAACGCGTGGCAGAATTCCCGCATTTCTTTATATTTTCTGTTGAAGAGTTCTTATGCCAAACCGAGCCGTCTGCTAGTTAATAATTAAGTTCGAAGAACGCGAAGACAATTCTACTTTGAGCTGTTTCAGATACGTAATAAGAGATAAGACCACAATGAAAATTATAATTGCAAGTGAGTTATTCAGTAAAAACATTTCTGGATTGGAACTCTGCTTATACGAATCGTAACAGTATTTAAGAATACGACATACTATATCTTCGCGACAAGTCGGCAATAAATGCACCACTTACATTTTTACATAATTATATCGTAAGGCTGAAGGATTCAAAGGTTCTCCCTGCAAAACGTATACAACGAATTATCTTGTTCTCGAAGTGCAACATTAATTGCACCTCTCAACTTTCTGCACTTTAACTAAACACGATAAACACACAAAAAAATTTCTAATTACACATAATCAAGTACTTAAGAGTTGTTCAATCTTTCATCAAATAACACAGTAAGCGACAAGTCAGCATAGAATACATTACGTAAACTTTGGGACTGACACAGAATATATACTACTCTTCTACTAAGGCCAAACTCAGAAGGACCACTTTAGAAGCCCACTTGAACCACAAAAACGGTTGTGCGTTGTGTCAACCACCGACAGCGAGAATTTCATGGTACAGTTTTTTATCGTCGATAAGAACTTCAAACGTGGTTGATTCCAGCGACAGCCCAACCACTGCTTTGTGGTTGTGGTGGGCTTCTAAAACTTGTCCGCCCGAGTTAGCCCTAAAAGCATGGATATGCACGAATCGATATACAATCAAGAATTTCGACTGTTTTCAAA
The DNA here is from genome assembly GCA_963971345.1 of Andrena flavipes. Lineage (NCBI taxonomy): Eukaryota > Metazoa > Arthropoda > Insecta > Hymenoptera > Andrenidae > Andrena > Andrena flavipes. Next base: position 3,771,848 of record OZ020482.1, read on the forward strand.
CATACTTTGTCTACCAATCTATGCTTATCTTTCCTCGCTTGAAAAGAGATTAGAAATACCAATGTTGCTAGTATAAAAGAGTTTTGAATGCAATAGATCCATAACTACACGGATAAATTACGAAATTAGGTACTTATTTATAGAAGCATGTAAGATAGATTATTTATAAAGAAATTCGAAGTATAAACTGTTAATAGTGTTGTATAGAGATATAAGTTTAAGCATCCGTTTTATCGAAGCGTTACGAGCATCACTTATCGCATTGTCTTTAATATTGCAAACATTTTTAAGTAATCCGAGGGGGCTACTTGCGTATCAGCACTTAGGTTGTTCACACTGCAGTTTCACGATTCGTTCAACCGAGGAATTAGCATTCTAAAATATGCAAGCAAGTTCATTTCCCCTAATGCGTTGCTTCATATTTGCATTAACTGCAATGCACGTTAACGAACCACGGTGGTCATCGATACATTATACTCCTCGATTTATAACTCGTTATTATGCGTGAAAGCATATCAGTACCAAAGTGAATCATTCTATCGAATCAGTCATCAATAGCCATTCTACAAATAAACCAGGATGTTGATACAGTATTGAATGTTTGCTACAATCCACAATCTTTGTACGAGAAAACGTTTATACGCGTATTGAATTCGTAATAAAATTTGTAATGAATTATATAATTGCGTTTAATAAAAAAAGGAGAAGCGAGACAGGAGATTCTTAGACCGGCTACGGCGACCGTTTTACATTTATTCATACAGTGGGACTGTGTCTACATTCATAAGGATTCGCCAGATGGTGTAATTCTGCTCGAAATGCCCTAAAATAGTTTTATACGAATCGGGATACCAGAAGAATACGGTGTCTGTGTTAATGAGAAGATGGTTAGCGATAACACATTTTTCTACGGCCGCATTGGCTATCTGCCAGGTGCTCGAGACTGGGTTATCCGTGGATCACTGAGAGCTCGTTAAGTGTAAATTCGAATGTACACACTGTTACTTGCTTAAGCGCGTATTCTTTCCAACTGTTTACGACCTCGCGTGGTTTACGATCCGGGTTAATTATCCAATAAATACGAAAATACGGAACACTACCAAACTCCCCAGCACACGTCATCTCTTTTTTTTCTCCTCTGCCTTTTAACGCATATTAGCTTACGCAGATTCGTGAGATCCGACTGTGATGGATAACGATAATCCAACGGCGCGATAGATCAGCGCAAGAAAGTGAAAAAGCTCGGGCGAAATTCGGACACTCACGTGACGTGAACGATTTCGATCGGAAGATTAACCGTGAACAATGAAACTGGTAAATAAACAAGATTTCGTAGGATATTAAATAATCAATAAGCTGGTTCTGGAATTATGTTCTTCCATTTGTTAGAACGTTTCATTGACTTTTGTGGCTTTCCCGATTATACGAAGCAGCAATATTGCTCACCCGAAATTGTCGCGATCAAGGGGAAGATCTCCTAGGTGGAATTGGAAAAAAAAATCATTTTCACAACATTTTTGGATATATTTAATCTGTTCTTTTCTGTCTCCATCTTATACGTTCCTGATGAGAGACTATTCACGGGACTGTGTCTCTGCGCATGCGTCCATTGACGTTTACAAGCAGATAGCACCGCGAAACGTACTGGCTGGTCATTTCACTTGAAACCACCGAACGGCTTGGGTGTAGGAACAGTTGAAATTACTGCTAAGTATCTCACTTCCTTTTACGTTAGAATTTCAAGCGAGTAATATTCGATCTTTCTTTTTCTCCCATTTATCTCTATCGTTTAACTGTATCGTAACACAGAACTGTATATCAATTACATATATAGCGGTGAAGTAACAAACGTTCCAAGGTGAATCATAAACAACCGAAGTGGCGTTTAATGCCACGCAATCCGACAAAAAACGTTTCTATTCCGAATAAGCGGCTATTATACTCGTCTCGAAGGCTCTCTTTGAAGCCGGATAGATAGTGACTGAAAAGTTTAACGCCCCGAAAGTTTGCACTCGTAATTAGCTTCTACACAAATCCGAAAACGGCTGGGCGTACATATGTTACTCCAATGGGCATAACGATTAGAACAAAGAACCCCGCGATAGCTTTTCCCGGAATTCTATTCACGATTGCGAAAGCACAGGAGGTGAAGTTATAACATCTGTATGGAAAGTTGGCTGGCTGGGCGATATTGTCGATTACCCTAACCAAATAACGAAGAGTAATAAGTGGCATAGAAGCGAGATGGTTATGCGGCGAGTATTAGGGCAAGAAAGAGAAAGGAAAGCGGGGTTGTAGCACCACGGATACCTGGAGGAAAGCCTTATACATCGTAATGGAATGCCAGGTCCGTGGCTCTTGCACTTATTGGGGGTTAGGTTGACATGCACGGACGTGTCGGGGCGAAGCGACTGCGTATGCATCCAGTGGAACGTGTTCGATATTATTATGGTCACCGATTGCGCAAATCCCAATACGCCGTGCAAAGTTTCCACCCACAAAACAACGAGGGCCTAGGAAAGTGCGCAAAGAGGCTCGCAAAGCAACACGAGGAAACGAAAAGCGGGAAGCGTGGCCGGGGCACCCGATGCGATTAGTCGGCTGGCCGTTCGTGCGTACGTGATGTGCGCACGCGCAATTTCACGCCACAGGTTCGTGTCTATATACCGAGCAACATTATGGACTTACGCACCCGGGTGTTCACAGTTTTCATGATCTCTTAAGAAACTTTTATCGAGGGGGCAACCTTGCCGCATTTATTTCGCGGAATGCTCGTACGCGAACTAAAGTATTCTAAGGCATCTTTCCAATACCACGATCACGCGTTCGTACAGTTTCCGTGGTTGCAACAAGGATAGAGTTATTTTTACAAAGTTCAACGTAATTTGAAATGAAGATGCCGATGACCTCGCGGTACCATTCTCGTTTGTTCTCAAGCGAATGTCCTACATTTCGTTGGCAATTTTTCTTTCGCGGTATACCGTCCCAGCAGATCTCTCTTTTGTATTCAAACGTTGCGGTGTTTGCTTAAAAAGTGTATATAGTTTTTGCTCTACATCCTACCCTCGATCGAATGTCCCGAAATGCGTGCAACAGTTTGCTGGGATCTTCGTCGGTTTCAGCATTCCGCGAAACCAACGAACTAACGCGCGAAATATTCCTGCTGTGCCCGTTACACGCCTATAATTTATGATCCTATTGAGTCACGCGATGATCTTTGTATGTTAACGTAACACATTTATGCAAGTTTAATTATCAACAAACATGTGTACTTTTGTTGTAATCACCTATCCGCGAATGGTTTACAAGTATACACAGCCTCGGTGATACCCGCAGGGGACAACTAATCGATGGATAATCATACGACACCCTGAAAAGGACGGTTCGAACGCGGGAACGGTGAGTCCTTTTGTAGCGGGTTCGGCAAAGGCAGCACACTGGTTGGAAGTTGGAAGGTTCACAGACACTTCGGAGGTGACCGTCCTCTTGATACGCACCCTTAATAAATACGTTCCTGTAAGCCGCACTACTTTTCTACGGTACCCCCACCAATGCCCGTGAGTGTGTACGGGTTGGTGGACGGCGATTGGCCGAGCGGATGATTGGCAACGGCGGTGGGGAGCGATCACGTCACGAACCGAGGCCGAGAAGCGACGAGGCGCATGTATCAATGCGCAATCGCATCGGGACAGTTCAGGGAGTCGGGGAGGTCCGTGGGTAAGGAATAAACAGAGTGAAGAGACCGCGGGAGAGACGAAGAGTGGGGAAAGAGAGAGAGACAGGGACAGAGAACGAACAGGCAGTGAGACGATCACGATGCACGGAGGCGAGCACAAGCGGCCAGGGGCACAGGGCTGAGGGCTGAGGGCTCGACAGGGCCTGGAATAACGTTCACGGGACGGCCACGGGCCAGCCAGCAGCAATGGAACAGACGAAAACTCCCGCGTCCCGGCTACTCAGCACGAGCTGCATAGAGAATAAGGACGACTTGGAAGAGGTAACATAAATATTTGAAATAGTCACTGGATACGTATCGGGTGCGAGGGGCTCCGCCATTGTTGCGACGGTCGCGCACGTCGCTGACCGCGCGGCGCCACACGTCCACACCACGCGTCTTAGCGGCAACATTCGAATCGTTTACATAATTACCAAATTAATAGATGTCAGTTGCTGATGGATGGTGATCGCTTGGATTCGAGGAACGCACCGTAGAATCCTCAGCTGCGTTACTTAAACCATTCCGAGCAACGCAACAGTCTCGTTGCGCGTTGTATATTTCATAATATCGATACAAAAGTATAAAATCTTAAGTACTTTCAAATCTTTCGTGGTTGTTAACATTTCTAAATAGTTTATTCGCGAAGAATTTATTATTACGCTTTTCCTGCGTATGGTATTTAAAATAAACTGTTGCTCGCTTTCTGCTTTCAGAAATTCGAAAGATGTTATACAGTGCTCCAAAACCTGACTGCGGGACTGTCAGAAAAGGAAGCCCACGATACGCTGAACAATGCTGTGTGTAAGGACAAGACGCACGAAGAAGTTTCATTGGGATTGTTGGTTGTTATTCTGACGGATCCTCAAAGTGCTGCAAAAAGTTATAGGGACTTAACGTTAATTACGCGAGACGGCCTCGCGATCGTGTTAGGACATCTTAATCAATTAGTGCTTGAAAGATACCTACGATTGAACGATGTAACCAGAAGCCAGTTACTGTGGCTACTGAGGGAGACGATAAGAACCAGTGTGGCTAGTGTGGATAACCTTTGTTTAAGTTTGTTAAGGCACGCAGCCGGCGGAGATATATCGCCGAGAAATTTGTTTTTAGTCGACGCGCTTTTAGACATATTTCAAGAGAACCGATCTTGGCTGGATAAGTTTCCTTTTCTAGTGGCGTCTATTGTTTACACCTATCTGCGATTAATAGAAGATCATAACGCGCCTCATCTGTCTGGGTTGCGCCAAAAGGAAGTTACCTTCACCGTGTCTCTCATAAGAGAACGTATGGTCGATTGTTTAGTTATTGGAAGGTAAACGATGCTCGGAAAGTCCATTTAATTACCGTGTCGCAGTGATTATTCAGTCGCGGCGAATGAAACGACACGCTTATGTTTTCAGGGATTTGGTACGCTTATTACAAAATGTGGCGAGAATAGCGGAATTCGAAGCTCTTTGGAAGGATATGCTTCTCAATCCGAAATCTCTGTGTCCAAATTTCAGTGGAATCCTTCAACTCTTACAAACTCGGACATCTAGAAGGTTTCTACAATCCAGACTCACGCCGGACATGGAAAGGAAGCTAGTTTTCTTAACGAGTCAAGTCCGTTTCGGTAACCACAAACGGTACCAGGATTGGTTCCAAAGGCAGTACCTGGCCACGCCTGAATCACAGTCGCTAAGATGTGATCTTATACGATTTATCGTTGGTGTAATTCATCCGACAAATGAGTTGTTGTGTTCAGATATTATACCCCGATGGGCGGTAATAGGATGGCTATTCACCACTTGTACATCAACCGTGGCTGCGAGCAATGCCAAACTGGCTTTATTCTACGATTGGCTGTTTTTTGAACCGGAGAAAGATAATATTATGAACATCGAGCCTGCGATTCTTGTCATGCACAATTCTATGAGGTCCCATCCACCTGTCACTGCCACGTTACTAGATTTTTTATGCAGGGTAAGTCGATCGCAATAACACGCAGTAATTCCTAGGTACGTCGTTCAGTGCCCGAAGCTATTTAAACGTTCTGTTTTACAGATAATACCACATTTTTATCCACCGTTAACGGAGAAAGTGAGGAACGGAATCTTCTCATCGTTAAGACAAATATTAGAGAAACGGGTTCTGCCGAGTCTTTATCCGTTATTCGACAGCCCCAAGCTGGATCGTGAGCTGAGGAGCAAAATAAGGGAGACATTTAAGGAATTTTGCTTACCACCCAATGCAGATCCTGGTAAATAAAATGCTGCATGTTTATTTCACAGTAGATTAGTATAAAATACTGCACCAACACTGGCATACTTCTGCACAAAAAATTGGAGTCCACGAAATGCGCATTAAGATTGATGTCTCATTTAACATCACGTGTACATGTAGATATTTTTCGAAAGCACATAGTATATACGCATATATTGAACACAGATTGTATATAAAGAAACGAATATAGATAAACATATGTACATGGTATATTAATTTTGGGTTCATACAGTACTGTTTTAACAAGTTAGTTCTCACCAAGTATAGCTTAAAATCCATCTTTTAATCTTCTCTTTTAACAGATTTCATTGTTCACACTTTCTTAAAGCTTACAGCACATTCAATGCTTACTAACTTTGGTTTTTGCATGATGTTTTTAAGCAGGAAATAAGGTTCCGATATATTCAGGTAAAATGGAGGAACTTAATAAGGACCTTACACCAGGAGCTCCACTGGAGAATGCGGGGAACGCTACCCAGGTTGAAAATAATCATGTAAGTCAAGACACAGAACCGGCTTTCAGCGACGAAGAGGAGGAAATGCCATTAAGGTCAGCTCTTTTCACCATCGGGACATTGTCGCAATAAAAGGCACGTCCTTAAATTACGCGTACTGTTACAGGATAGTGACTAAGATCGAAGAAGAAGACGAAGAGGACGTCCCTTTAGCAAATGTGAAATTGAAAAACGAACAAAAGAATGCAAATTGTGTTATAAAGAAAGAAGATATCACGACTCAGTTGAACTTAATTTTAGAGCCAGAGGAGTTAAGGGCTGCTGTGGAAAGTTTGCACAGTGAAACGGACAATGAAGTGAGGTGTCAGACAATGGAAAGGATAGTACAAATGGTTGTGGAGGATGAGATAGATGCAGAAATAATACCAGCATTGGCTTCTTGCATATCGACTATTTTGGCGCCACAAATTACAACACAGATATTTCCGACCGACAATTTGAACGAAGAAGCCTTAACTGATAGTATAAGCACACCGTTGTTCGTTATGTTTCGAAATCAGTTTCAATTGTGTAAAGAAGAGGACATTAGGCGGAAACTTTTAGCTCGGGTACTCGCGGAGATGCAGAGTATTCAGACAAGGATAGGTTATCTTCTGCTTTACTTCTTGAAAGTCTGGGGAAAAGAAGAGGAAAAACGAGAAGGCGAACCAAGGTTGGTAATGGAACACCGATTGCACCAATACATATAGATAATAGCTTTTATTACATCACGTTCTTCTGTTCTAGCAATGTATTAAACGACGTTAAAGCATCGGTATACAAAGACTTTTGCGCGCATCGTGAGAAGAAGCTGGATGCCTGCTTAGTGGCGGACTTAAAGGTATGCTGGTTCTCGAAATTATAGATCGTAAAAAACTGCTAACAGTTTAGCCTAGCTGTTAGAGGGGCACATACATTTATACGGCATGCATTGTTCTTTTTATAGCTCTGCCACGAAGACAACATATTCATGCTGTGTTATCTTGTGCCTGACGTATACATGGGATTTCAAAACGTGGCTTTAGGAAACGTTCAATTGTTGCATTTGGTTGTATCGACCGTCGACGCCTGCCAATTACAGGAATTGGTCTGCCAGATAATGCAGGGACACTTGAAAATGTTGAAAAAGGAGTCATTCACGTCACTGTTGACGGCCACTTTGAATTGGGAGACCTTCGAGCAATATTGCTTCTGGCAGCTGATTTTTGCTCATGACTTTCCGATCGATTACGTACTGCCTGTTTTACCCAAGTTGCAATTCCGCGATCACGCGGAAGCGCTTACATCGATATTGTTTATGCTTAAACAAGAGAAGTAAGTAGACCCGGGATTAAAGAGAACGCGGGATTGATGTTTCTGGAACGACGCGTAACGTTTAATAATGATCTCTGTAACAGACCAACGTTGGAACTTCTGCGACAATTGCTCGCGCGACAAAACGTGGATGGGGACATGTTCGTTGTGGCAGCTTTGCGCTACTGGTGTCGCGATTACGAAGAGAAGCTCGGTGAGCTCCTCGCGAATCTTCTGAGCACACGTTATCCCGCTACCAGCCCGAACAAGCGAAAACGAACTGGCGGCAAGCACAATCAACAGCCTGGCCCACCTAGCGGCGAACAAGTGCTCGGTCATCTGGATCAATTGCGGCAGCATTGCACATCCTCCGCTGAGCTGCAGCTCTACCATTCCGAGGGGATGCAAAGAGCCCTGCAGCAAGCGCAAGCGGCCAGCAGCGACTCGCTAAGGAAAAGTTACGGTGATCTGTTCGCCCTAGCGGAAGTAAACGAAGAGAACGAGCCTCCTCCGCCTCCACCGACGAGCTCCGCGCGAAAGCACGCGGCGGCGTCGGCTGGAGGTGGAGGTGCCGGTGGCAAGGGAGGTCATAGGAAAACTGGTGCTAACACGAGGGAGAGGTCTAGTTCCAAAAGGCCGTTGCCTCGGTATCATCTAGACATTACGTCTAGTAGCGAGGTAAATATTTCACAATACTTGAAAGCAATTTGAAATGCAATTACAAAGGTATATCACGGACTGGCCGAGTGTTTTTTCATATCTACGCAATCGATATTAAGATACGTGGTAGCTGGTGTTTAAAATCGGCTACCGATAGATAGAAAATCCGTAACTTCAGATCGTAATTCCTAATTTGTTAGTCGACGTGGACTTCTCTGTTATAATTTCATCTTTTTAACGTAGGAGGAAGACATTGGGAATTCAAAGCCACTGAAAAAGAGAAAAAAGTTTAATGCAGTGGGCTCCGACAGCGACTGACCACCCAGTGTCTTCAAATGTCACATGGACCACGTCACGTGTATGCAGCAAGCTAAACTAGCCTTAAGAATAGTAAGATAATATAGTGTACACATAGATCTATTTAGCGCGACTTGTAAATATAGTGTATATCGAGGGTGTGTATGCGAAACCATACCGATAAACGAGGATCTTGCACATATTTCGCAGCCACAGGTTATTACAGCAACGTTGCCAGATTCTGTTTCCATTAATCTTTTTTTCTCTTTTTTTTTTTTGTTGATCGTTGTCGGACACATTCTAACGGGAAACGTATTTAGAATGTATGTGATATTTAAATATGAGAGGGCGGAAATTTGTAAACGCTGGTTAGAGCTTTCCTAGGTAAACGCGTGTGGCAGATCGGGATCGAAGAGGATTTAGCGCGGCTCGTCTGTCAGATAAAGTTACTGGGAGGCAAGACTTAGTCATAAATTGAATTATGTCGAAAAGTATCGAATCTGGCAACGTTACGCGCGGAGTAAAGGCGACACGAAGGACTTTCGCTCCGTGATCAGTTTATTTCTAGGGGAAGAAACAATTCGCCGTCCGCGCAGAAGATTGGTGGTCGGCGATAAGTAACATTGCGGGCACGATTGTGCTTAGTTTTTATCGATAATTTGTTTATTAATTTTGCGACTAGTAATATGGTATTAATTGACCCTATTGTCCAAATTTCTTTCTTTCTTTCAGTCTCGTTACGCGATTATTATCAATAAGAAGACTCTCGCGTCTCACACGTACAATTAGTTAACAAAGATGAAATGGTCACTTTTGTTGCCATAAACTGTGAACGCAAACTTTGTACGGAATTGTTGATAGCTTTTTTTTTTATTAGGATTAAGGACCTTCTGCGGGTGAGCAAGGATGTATTGTGAACGTTCTCGCTCCGGCAAGAAGCGTACAGTTTTACGACCAAATGTATTTTACGTCTGTGCTTTAGCGAGCATAATCATTCTGAAAGGCGCAAGAATTTTTATATTTTGCACGGTGGAAGGTTGTCTGTACTTTTTCTAAGGATCTTCTGTCCGAAACAAAGAGTGCCGAATCTTTTTACGTTGCTATGATGAATATTTTATGCGAAGAGGTCGAGTTGCCCGACATTGGATGAGCAAAGTGTACGATTTATTCCCTTATTTTGATTTTTAATCGTAATGTCTACGATGTATTTACATTCACGAAGCGCGCAATTGTAACCTAACCTTTAAATTGACCCACTCAACTTGGAGAGTCACGGTATACCTACTGTTTCTGCCAAATCGTATCAAATATTCTTTGCTGTATGTATAACTTTTATCGCGTTGCTCCCGAAATGCGTTGATTTAACATAGGTTTCAAGGCACCTTCCAACGAGTGTAGAACCAGGCGTCATGTACACTTAAGTCCTAGAGAAAAAGAACGTAAGTGCGAGGAGTATCATCGTTCACCTCTGTACATTTCCTGTAAAATCGGTTACTTGTAAAACGTAAGTAGCTGCGTTATGTATTTTCTAGTTTGTACATACCAGAGAGAACGGAAACGCGTGTGTGTGTGTATGTGTGTGCGCGCGTGCGATGTATGTATGTAAGTACTTTCTGATGTGTTTTGTGTATGCCTGAGCCACAGCGTGCGCGGTACTTCTTTCGAATCCTAACGCGAAATTGTTTTCCACTACGAGAGTTTGTACTTCTGCACATGCCCGATCTTATCGATCGAAGTGTACAAGCAATTGTGTCAAAGATAAAACCCGGAAACAAAGGATAGTATAAAAAATGTAAAGCCGCGGACATTCTCGACCGATAAGAGTGCCTGCGGTTTACGCGCACAGCGTATGTACCAACCATTCGTAATGGCGTATGAATAAAGTGTGATAGTCGATTGTTGTTATTAGGTCTTTTCTACTTGTACATAAAGTGCGGCGTTATATGAAAAAGAGATATTTAAGGACGCGGCGGATGAGAGAGAATGTGTGCAAAAGGGCGAGCGCATGTACGTGAGAGATAAAGAGAGAGCGAGAGAGACAAAGACAGATTGATTAAAAAAAAAAAGCGAAATTAACGATGCGCGGGGCAATACGAGAAATAAGACCTGTAAACATTTAATGTTTTTAACGATCTTGTACACACGAATATACATGTAAATACATGAATATATTGTATCGTAATGCGAGCATAAACATTTAATGTTTTTAACGATCTTGTACACACAGATACACGTAAATGTAAATACATCGAAAAATTACCAGAAGTAAAATTCTCGTGATTCCTGTTGTTCATTTCTTCTTTCTCTACCTTGTCCCTTGTTTTGTCTACGTGTAAATTTTTCTTTAAACTAGGACTAGTGCACTACACGAGCTGTAATTGATTATGTATGTGCAATGTGAGCAACTTTTCCCTTGAACATTCCTTTTTATCTTTCAAAGTCAAAGCTATTTAAGCATTTTTATTTAATTGCCTCGCCTTGTGAGAAGAGTAAGGCGGTTGCTCGCCTACAGGCGCCCTAGGCTTCTGACGAGGGAATACTTTGTGTACATAGTATTGTGGGAGTTTGTGCCACACGAACTGAAATATCGACTACGGGAAAGGCAATGATTTTGTCGCACACTCTACGTCGAACAACGGTGATTCTTGGAACTATATTCGAGTCAATTATTGAAGCTGGTAAAGTCAATGAAAGTGCTCTTTCTCTCATTGCACCATAGACCAGGTATAGGATAGATTTATCACGCAGTGTAATTTTGTGTCACTCGCTGAACGCTCGGAGGGCTCGCGAGCCCCTTATCATTTTTGTGTCACACCCAACGTTATCGATTCAGTCTAACATAAGATTACAATCCTATGAGTGGTAGGAATTAAAAATAAATCTTATCGAAATCATTTAAAATCTAAAACGGTCTAAAATAATTAGGAAGATTTAAATGCGATCTTGCAATAACGAATTGGGAGAAGAAAGTAGAAGCAAATTTCAGAAAAATCTTTTATTTTCAATACGAAGTTACTAACGATCTAATACAGTCGACATAGTTCTATTTTCACAAACAAAATATATGCATTCTTGCAGGAAAGGAAACATCGGTTCAAGAACTGTTTTCATTACCTACAAGTTTGCAAATTAGTAACATCGTGACATACTTGCACGTTCTTCCTTACCTGTTATGCGCGATTATTCGTGCTTGTAAACGCTCAATCTTCTGAAGTAAATGTTACGTTATGCCTGTAAAGAGAGTTTCATCAGATCAGGTTAAAAATCACAAAAATCCGGAATATTATGGAACGACGCTAAAATCTCCGCGTGCGTACACGAGAAAGAAAATTGCAGGCGAAGTGGCTTTCCGATAGCAAAGCGAACAATGGCATTACTTTGTATTAAAAGTTCAAAGTCATTTGTGTGTCAAAATTGGGAATACCAAACTACTTAGTAACTTACAACAGATAAAATATTCGCATTTTTGCTTAGGGTGAATAATTGATATTTTTTGCATGCAGTTCGTTTCAAAGTATAGAGAAATTATTCATCTTTCATGTAGCATAAGTTAGAATCGATTAAACCTAGAAATTTTTAATTAGGACTCGAAAAACGTAAGACATGCAAAAATCGAGGCCTGAAAAAAGTGAACTTAATATCGCCAACTCAAGAAATATTTATTAATTCATATATATATATGAGTTTTAAAGTCATTTTCACATGTGCTTTTATTATTTCTTACTTTATAAATGTATTTTTATCCATCTTTGATTTAAGTTTCTTTAGATAAATATAGAAATTTAAAAATATAAATTTTTAAAATATTTTATTTTTTACGTTCCGATTATTGGACGAATAAAGTTTATTTCGGTTGCTCGGCACATTTCATAACCCCACCTGCAAAAAGCATTACATCGAAACCATTGTTCTCCCGGTAGGCGGTACTGAAAACACCCATACTGCTAAAAGAAAAGCACTATTTTCATTACCGAAAAAACTTGAATAGATTTCATTCCTTAAGTACATCATTAATTAGGTATTTCTAGCAGATATTCTTGCATTCCCGGAATTATTAGACATACCTTCTCCGAATGTAATGTAAAATTGTGGCAGTCCAATAAATTTTTACACTATTAACATTCACTAAAATATTTCTCTTTCTGTAATTGTTGATCACATGATGCTGCAATTACAGTATGTCTTACTACATATGTTTAGGTACTAATTCAGTGCATAACCGATAAATTATAGAGCCTACTTTGCGAGATATAGCGGGTGGCGATATTAGGTACAGTTACCCTATAATATTTCTCCATATCATTCCCGGAATATAAATAAATTTAAGAGTCCATAAGTTTAAAATACACGACGACAAAATTCAGCAAAATATAACTTTTCCAATTTCCGGACTAATCGGCTAATTAATTTCCAACTATAATTGCAGCACCACAACGAAAAGTCACTTACCTGCTTTGAATCAGGCGTGAAATGGGGAGTTTCAGTAGACACTGGAGGCAACAAACCATATTCTATCCTTTGCTACATTGCCGTTAATCCTTTCTATACACCATTGTCTGTACATTCGCGCAGTTTTCCAGTTTTCTTCTCATTTTATCATAAGTCTGCGCATCGTTTAACAGCACCTGCCCTGTCCCATAAGCTCCATTAACCGAGAATCGAATTACTTACCATCAAGACCGCGCCTATCCCTGAAAAGAATTCAGGCGATTGTCCAAGCAAATGCGACACTCTCGATCGACACAAAGGGACGATTACTTTTAATTGATATATTTAAAATTAATGGTCATGGCCAGTTGCGTTTAGACAAATACACAAACACTGCTCCCACAGCGGATATATCTCGCGTTTACAGCGGCATGATGATCGTCGTCTAACAGTTTTCGAGCGAATATCCTCGCGGCTCTCCCAATTGCTGCGCCGTCGGATCGGCTCACTGAACGCTCAGGACGATCGAACCCTTTCGTAACGTTCGCGCGAAACGAGAACACGATGCACACACATTTACCCTTCGCTCGCTTTCCTTTTATCGCTGTCGCGTAGCACTACGGGCTTTAAGGTATCGCATTGTGGCTCGAGGAAGATTATAACTGCCCTTCGACTATAGCTGCACGCTTCCGGGGGGATGATTATAGTCGCTCACCGTCTCGAAAGGGCTCGATGCGCGCGACGGCTACGTCCGGCAAGACACGCTAAGAGGGACAGTGATTGCAAAAATTGTAAAAGTTTCGAAGGAAAAATTTCTTTTGCAACGAGAACATTGATAATTTCGTAGAGAGGCCTCCGGGATGAACTCCGTCGTCTTTCGTCAACTATCTTCTGAACTATCTCTGTCTCAGGCGTGTTGAACTCTATAATTAGGTACTTATCACGAAAAACCGTATCTAGCATCACCGTTTCATTCTTCTTCTTATTTTGTTCCGTCAGCAAGGCTTTCCCGGTCACTTGACGCTCATGAAAAAGTCGCTCGGTAAACGTCCCACGTTAACACGTCTCCTCGTTGTATACACGCGACAAAGAAAAAGTGTTCATCCTACCGTAATCACATCGGGCCACGCACACGCAACTCTAATATACATTACAGGGTTTCCTGCCACGCACAATGGGTTCTCGCCTTTCTCCTCTTCTGTCGTTCCTCTCTTCCACGTCTTCTCGCCCCTGCTTTCCCTTGAACGCGACTTTCTACCGTATAGTATAGACTCGTACGTAATATATACACAGCGGTAACAGTCTCTAGGTACCTAAGGCTGCTAAAAGTCTCACTTGTACGATCTCCCCCGAAAAAATGGGGGAGCGTGTTTAGAGTCCGGGGGGTGGGGTGGGCTGGGGTCAAGGGGGGGGTGTCCGACGGTCGGGTGGAGGGAAGGGAGGGAAACGTGAACGTCTTTCACCGTGTATCTAGTAAATCACTTCGTATACAGTGGCTTTCTTGTCACCGGACCCGGTCACGATGTACTTGTCGTCGGCGGAGATGTCGCAGCTCAACACCGACGAGGACTCTTTCGACTGCAACAGAAACATTGGTATAGGTTCTCACGTGGTCGACTGTTTCGGTAACGGTAGCAGCAGCATTTATGTAACTATTTATGGGGGATTGATTCTTGTTGGGCGGGAAAATAGGCAATTCTTTGTGAATTTAATTCGAGGTTTGGCAGGCTGTTTTATTGTATCTTGAGCTACTGTTCTGAATTTTTGTGTGGCAGTGAAAAAAAGGATGGTAGAGAACGGTAACAGATACGGCAATAAATCTACTACCACAGATAGCCACATTCATATAGATTAAGAATCTCTTTTCCTTCTTGTGTTTCAGATAAGCCTTACAGTACTTTCCATCAACGCCAGGATCACCCGATTATTTTCCAAGGCTCTCTCTGTATCTGCCATGTTTTTGTCACACAAAAATTCAGAATGATAAAACAGCCTGCCAAACCTGAAATTAATTTATCGAACCGTTTTTGTACAAAAAATTCCCAAAGGATCACCTATTTTTCGGTCCAACAATTCGCAATTCCCCCTTAACTGTGCATAGAGCACTGGTGACAGATTCGAAATCCCCCGTTGCAATTAACGCCGCCAAGGATCAGTGGGATCGATCCCAATCCAGGGTAGACGCTCACCTGGAATATCGAGGCGCCGTACGGGGTGCGCCAGGCGTTCAACAGATTGTCCTTGCCGGTGGAGACGAACCATTTGCCGCAGGAGGCGAAGCGCAACGACAGCACGCAGGACTCGTGAACGAGCAGGCAATACTTGTCGGACTTGGATGCATGGAGCACCTCGACCTTGGAGTTCTCCATGCCCACCGCCAGCCACTCCCCCGTGGGGCAATAGCCCAGCGAGAATATCTGCGAGTTCAAGTCGTGCTGCTGCAATTGCCTGCCCTCCCTGAGGTCCCAGGAGCGGACGGTGTTGTCCAGCCCTCCCGTCCACAGTTTCGTCCCGTCCGCGGATATGTCGATGCAGGAGGCACCGTCCGTGTGCCCTTGGAACTGCCGGATCAGGATCTCGTTGTGAAGATCCCACACGGCGATGTTACCGTCGCTGCAGCAGCTGAAGCAGACTTTCGAGTCCGGCGAGATGGCCAGCGCGTAGCAGGCGGGCGCGGAGGACGTCAGCTCCGCTTTGATCCGCGGCGTCGGGCTGGCCAGGTCCCAGATGATCAGCTGCCTCGCCTCGCCGCCGACTATCAGGGTTCTGCAGTCGGGCAGTAGCTTCACCGATCTGCCAACAGTCCACACGGTCCCTTCTCTCATAATAGTGTACATACTTAGAAGGGAAGATCCCCAAACCGGAAATTCAAAAAGTTTCTTCAAAATTTGAGAAAAAAAAGTTTTTTTAGTTTTTCGGACTTTTTTGTCGCACGAGAAAAAGTAATAAAACATAAAATATGCTCCTTGTCAACTTTTGTTTGGCATATTTTTTATTTAATCAATAATTTGAAGGATATTATACAAAATCGACTACGCGAGCTGTTAAATAACGATTTAAATGTTTAAGGGCCCAGGGGCACCCTTTCTCGTTATCCGATCGAGCTCAAACTTTACACAGATTTATTTTTATTATTTGGAACTATTCTGGCTACTGGAACTACTACACAGCTTCAAAGTTTCATAATTTTTTAAATTTCTGGGTTGGGGATCTTCCCTTGTTAGAACTTTCCAAATGTAATTTTACCTATCATGTAAAATATTTGAAAATAAAAACACTCTGTCGCGATCTTTGAATGAATATCGCTACCCTCACGCCCTTATACAAGATCCCAGAAGTGAAAGCAATTTTGCACATTTCAACATCGGCGATCTTCCATCCCTTAATTAAGTGACAACCTCCTACGCTATATGCTCGCAGCGAATTTCACGGAACGTTCGGCGACATAAATTCTCGCGCTAAACACGACCATGCTCCTCCGGCGTTACAGCACCGTCGGAAGACGCTATAAATTTTGCATCGGTGTCGTCGGGCGTGATCACGGTTCTAGATCCTAGACACTGACCTAATATAATTGTTGCGTTGAAGGCAGTCCAGCTGCGATACGGGCTTGATACTGCCACCGCCTTCGTGGCCGATGTCCCAGACTTTCACGCACCCTTTGCCGCCTGTGTAGACGTACTTGGTCGGATTCGAGATGGTAACGGCGCACACAACCTCGCCGTGAGTCAAGGTATTAATCTGACGCGCGTGACGTGGAATTCCCGGTCCTATCAGAGCGTCCGTGGGGAACGCCACGGGCTGCATTTCACCCTCGCCGTTCGCATGGAACGAGATTGCTCTGCGGTGAAATGTAAAACGTTAATGGCTTTGTCGCTGCGCGAGGGCAACGGCTTCGATTACTTAAAAGCTTCGCGCCGGCTGCAAGTCGAGCAACAAACGCGCCACGTCTTTACTGAAATTAATGGCGTTACGAGTTAACGCTTCAAAGACGCGACAAAGCTCGCCCGATCGGGCGCGGTTGATCGATGCTACCCATCGATGGTAGTAAGACCATCTTGGCCCCCGATCGGAGCTTCTACGGTTTATGTTAGTCGACGTTTACATACGTTTTACCACCGGGAACGTTGCTCATCCCGTTGGTCGGAGGTATCCTCACGTGACCATCAAAGCCGAGCTGCAAAAGTCAACGAGATCCATCAGTTCGTATGTAAATTCCCGATGATCGGAGATAGACAGAGGTAGAGTGTGAGGTAGACACGTCTTCGCCGTTTGTCGGATTCAGAAGAGATACGATTTAGGGCTACTCGGTTTCTGCTCTACGTAATCACGTTAATTGATTATCGAGTAATTGGTTTATGTTAGTGTGCTCGGCCCCTCGTTACGGTGATGTATGAAACTATTAAGGGCAACGTTATTTGTTAATATTTCAGATAGTGTTCCATAACACAGATACACCCACGAGCCCTGATCTCGTCCGTATTCCGACGAAGATACTCGACGCCACAGAGGCTGAAGGATGCGCATTAAATTCAACGGTGCTTTGGACCAAAGGAATGCTCTACGATTGCCATTACACCGTTGTGCATAAATCTTCAGTGAAGAGGAATCGAACGATACCGTCGTTATTCTAAGAATCAGATGGAGTCGCCTTCGGAAACAGGTCCACAGTTTCAAACTTGCTAACGAGGGAAACAGATGGCAAGCTCGCTCTAGACTAGGATTTAGAATAATATTTAAATGATGTTAAGTGTAATCGTGTCCATTTTCCAAGCTGCCCCATCTGATCACAGATTTCCACTTAAAAGACAAGATCTTTCCAACGGTGTACAGCAATCCCGACATGCTCCACGATCCAACACCATCCTACGGACTGTATCTTTTCGCGACTAGCTAGCTCGTTTCACTCATGTATTATCAAACGTCGAGTTGCACTGTGCCTTGCAGAGATATAGCGACTAACCTGGGGACCACTTAACTGCTACATTAAAACGATATCCCTAAGGGTCGAAGTCATTAAATAGGTTCTTCATCCCTTATTATAGTGCTGCACTTGTTTAGTCACATTCACAGACACCACAGAATCTTAGAGTCCTCGCATCCAAACAGTGTACAAATCACATTCCTGAGGGTCACGATTTTAACATTTCAGACAGTTGTGAATTATTATTTTTTTTCTGCCTACGAGCGACCAATCGGTTTTGAACCCTTTTCTAATAGGTTCTATGCCTTCTCTAATTTATGAAAAATCACCGCTTCGTTCACTCCAGTTTTTCAGTCCGGATGTGCAAACGTTTGAGAGAAAAGGAAAGTCGTTTCTAGGAAAGTGCAACGCGTAGGTAGTCGTTTACTCTGTTCTATCTTTTATCTTTTTCAAAGACAACTACATCACTTTCTAGTTTTTTTAATATCAAATTATTCTTAAGAAAAGTCGTGCCCATAACTTAAAAAAATCAGAACCCCAAATAAATCAACGAACAGGTAAAAAATTTAAAAAAAAATACACTATGCACATCGTGACGTTGTAAAAAAGTACAACGCGCGTGTAAGCATGTTACAAAGGTTAACCAGGTTTGCACGTGGGACACCTCCGCAAGGCGGTACAACTCGTCTCCACCAGCCAACAGCTGACTAGCTTTTAACCAGCTTTTAACTAGCTTTTAACCAGCGCGGCTCGTCAATGTGCATCGCAGCTCGGGAATGTGTGCCGCGGCTGGTCCCTAGCGGAAAAGTGGCCAACAACGAAAAGTACCATCGAAGTCCTGGCGTATGGCAAGTTGCTGTACGGCGAAGACGATTGTGGCGGCTCATTGCCGCGGGACGGCAAACCCTGATAGCCCTGCGGTGGCGTTAGCTGCGACGATGGCGGATGATAGACTCGCGATGCCAAGGGCCCAGGGATTCCGCCCATAGTTGGCGTACAGCTGCGCGACCCCCTCGCCGCCGCCACAGGTGTACCCGGCTTGTCGATCTGGGGAGGTTCGTTCGACGCCGCCGGTTTATTATCGGGCGCAATCAGAGAAAGGAATTGTAAATTTCACGGTCGAGTTTACACGAAAGCAACGAGACGTATCGATCCTCGCCTAGAACGCGATCGTGAGGCGCGTGCTTCCGGTTCAGCGATTTACCAGAGGAACAGGCACCAAGGGTTGGTTGGGCGGTTGGGATATAGCGTAGAGGGGGGACGGGGGGGACAGTGGTTGGTAGCGTGGGGGAGGGCAGGGTCGAAACGATTCCACCCGACAGTTCCCGTGCAAATTGACTTATCCGTAACTCGGCGGGACAAATTTTCACGATGTCGCGCTGGCGTACGCTAAAAAGGGGGCGTCCAAGTATCTCGATTGTTTTCGAAGCCGCGAGGGGAAATTAGATCTCGATACTCCGCCATGGAATGGCGTGATAATGCTGCCGCAGGTATTAACACTTTCAAGGTACGGTGTTCCCCTGTTTTACGTCACATGCTGATTCAAATTGAGCAGCCTCTTTCCCGCGTCTTCGAAAACCACGAGAACGTCGAGGTGTTCCGCTGTTGGGCGTCTCGCCGTGGATGCGAGCTCGGGATTAGTTTCGATTTTATTCAGAGATGTAGAAGCAGAAGCAGAATGTACTGACAGGCAGAGATGGGAAGGAACCGGACCGATTAGGCGCCGAACAAGCTTGCTATCCGCGAGATCTTACATCTTTACTTTTCAGAGACGGTGTGCTACGAGCAGAGGAGCTTCCGCTCCGCGAGGGTGGCCTGTCTTTTACGGAAGTGGAGCCAGCGCCGGAAGCCGGTCCCGCGTGTCCCGGAGCACTCAGCTTCTCCAGGGTACCGTTCTCGCGTGGATCCGAGTGTTCGCCGTTCGCGTGGGGTGACGACGCCTCCTTTTCGTGGCAAACAAGAGAACATTTCTATGAGAGACCATAGGACATAACCGTCTTTCTCGTACGTATGCCGGTACAAAAGGGATTCGAGATTTCAGAAGCCCCAAAATCTCTGAAAAGGAGAAGAAAGGGACGCTTTAACGCGGATCCGCAAACCAACTCTCACAAAAGAGCCTCTGTATATAAATCCAATGAATGGAACAATCATAAATTCCCTGATAACATTGGTTTTGCAGAGCCGCGTATAAAACAGCTGTTACCCTAGACGTTACCTTACATCGCTAGTAGGTATCTATGAACTACGAACAAAAGAAAGACAGAATGAATGAGAGCGATTAAACCAATAACTGTACACGTCGATTCCACAGAGACTTGAAAGAAAGTCAGTGGAACAAGCCAAACCAGTCT
Source organism: Andrena flavipes (assembly GCA_963971345.1). NCBI lineage: Eukaryota > Metazoa > Arthropoda > Insecta > Hymenoptera > Andrenidae > Andrena > Andrena flavipes. The sequence goes on from OZ020482.1 coordinate 3,792,275, forward strand.
TACCGATCGAACTGAAACGAATGTACGTATGTAAAGAGTGACTCAAGAAATCGCCTCTTTTTGGGCCCACGATTTTGGAACTGAATTTAACGCCAAACGAATTTGAACTTAGATTTTCAAAATTCCCAACAAAAATCGAAGTCAAGAAATATGAGTATCTGCGTAGTAAGTGCTTTTTTTAGTATATTCGAATCGATTTCGAGACACAGCTACCGATCGATGCACAGCGATCGTTTTAACCTCGGGGGTAGGGGGCGAAAGAAGGCCTCTCGATTTTTCATCGCCAGCTCGTGCGGGGCTTAATGAATACGTGGGCGCTAAAAATATAATATCGAATTGAATCTGAATGATGAACTGACCTCGTTCGCGACATCCACCACCAAGTCCTGATCGCTCTTTTCCCCGTCGCTCTCCTGAAAGAAAATCACGGCTCTGTAGTACACAGAATGGTAGAAGAGGCAACGGAATATCCTTGCGAAATCGCGCGACGCTCGGCATTTAATACAAACGCTTCGCCTCCCGTCGTCCGCGTAACAATTCCTACTATGTATCGGGCAGATGCATTAACGATCGTCGCGGTACATATTTCCGCGGAAAGCCCGGCGTGCGGGCGAAGAGGAGGGCTCGACCTATATTCCAGGCGCGTCAGACCGGCAGATGCATCTTCAGAGACATATTATTAATCTTGACACTCGCGCATCGATCACTCGGAACCTTTCTGATTGCGCTGGCAACTTAATGGCCAGCCTGTTCGACGTGTGCAGACGCGCCAGATACAGAGGGGGCCCCGCGTTTTGCCGCATTGCGAGCCAGCCGCGCCGGGGCAATTGTAAAATCGCGCGGCCGCTCTCGCGCGTTCCGCGGCATTTTTCCAGGCGAGATTGCGCGCGTTGGTCACGGCATGCCACGCGGAGCGTGTGAAATTCGGTCGTTTGTCGATACCGGGGGTCCCTCCGGTCGTCACGGTTGCATCATCCTTCGCAATCCTTAAGCTGCTTGCTTTCATTTGTCGTGGTAATTACTTTCTTACTGTACAACGCTAATGCAACTATTAGGTACGTAGAAAGCAGAAGTGCCCTTCTCTTCTGTACGTATGTAAATGAGCATATTCGTCTTCTGGATGCGAATATTACTCGAATAACTGTCAAGGAACCCGATTTAATTACATTCAATGGTTCGGAGGATCTAAATTATGAAATTAAATATACCTAGTTACTTTATTTCCGCAGCATCGAGTATCCTATCCTTTTAGATCCTCGAAGTATAGCTTCATCGAAGGTTAGGGTAAGTCGGTTTAGATATATTTCGCGTGTAACAGCGATTACTGTACAACCAGGCTACACGTATGCACGTTGTTCCACGTGAAGCGATAAACAACGTCGAACACCGGGGAATGGTAAATAACGCGGCTTGGCTAGGAAAGTGCAATTTGTAATTCACGTATCTTTCATCGTTTATTTACCAGTTATCGCTCAGTTTCTCTACAAGCCGCTTGTTCCCGGCTGCGACCAGCCCCTCGGTACGTGGCGTGTAACGAGCTCAAAGCAGGGCACACGGGAGCGGGTAACTTATACGCGCGAAGCGTTCCAAGTGCCAGCGCGGCGAGCCCGCCGAAACCGCTTAAAACTTCGCTCTCGCTTTTCCCGCCTCTAAATGCAAGGCAGCCCCTCGTCGATACTTCATAGGATCGATCTATCGCGCGGAACGAGATAAAAAGTGTCACAAAACAGCCGGAATGTGTTGCGAGCAAACTTGTGACTGACAAGTAAAATTCTACGGGACATTATTTAAAAAAGACCTCCAAGGTCTTCGGTGTCTTCTGTAAATAGAAACCACGCACGCTCGCAGTCTCGTATTCAGGAGAATTTTAGATTACGACGTTCCCGAGGACAGGCCCGTTGGCGAGAGACTGATCGAAGGGTAGATTCGGTAGGTAATTCGCGGTTGAAAAAGAACCTGCAAACACGACGTAGTTCGGTCGTAAAGTTTTCGCGCAATAAATTTATCATCGCATTAACATTCCTGGCGTGATACGGGCGCGCTTAACCGAACTATAAATAAGGACCGGGGAAGAAGGAAGAATTATGCATCAAGGGGCATTTAATTTTCACGGAAACTTCGCGGCGAAGCTACTCACGCGAGCCCCACGTAAACGAGGCACATTTTGTAAGAATTTAAAACACCGCAGGGTCGTATCATTCTTCTTTAACACTGGCAACGGGACGTCTCCCGATTTTATCGCCGAGCAAACGCCGACCCGCGCGTACGATCGCCGGTTAAAAATATACACACGCTCGATTCATTCCTAATTCTCACCCGCGCCGAAACTCTGAATAATCTTAATCAGCTTACGAACGAAATCCCACGCTAATTACGCATTCCTTTTTCCAAGTGCGAAGGCTGCAAACACGTCATTTCCCGCTCGATCTCGGCCGGGACAGGAGGACGCGGCCGAAAGAAGACAGATTGGGTGCCGCGGGACGATTAATAATTCAACAACGTCTGGTGGTTTATATCCTAATTATCGTGGAGCAGGTAGTGGCGGGTTCTTTGCACTGCTCCCACCCCAACATCTCGCCAGGCCACGCACACGACCGCTTGAAAACGTGCCACGCGATAGTATTGCCCTTCTAATGACGTAATATCGTGTACAACGCCCATCCATCCATTACGCGTCTGTTAGGCCGCGTATATAGGACGTTCGCGGCGAAGGTAATCGCGTGTGTGGATCGTTCACCGACGAGAAGGAACCACCTGTGTGCGTCCCCGGTTAGGAATGATTTAGGAAAACCGTGAGCGAAAAGCTCGAGATCGCTACTGGCCGGACTGCTTCTCGGATGGTTGCGTTTTAAACGCGTCGGCTGAAGGGCCAGACAAGGGATCCTGGGGACTCGGTATTTGCGTATAGAACGATTCGTAATGGCGGAGAAATTAATGCACTTGCGACGGAACGAGGAGGTGGAGGGTCGCGGGGAAATTAGGTGCATTGGGTCTGAAAGTAGAGGGTGACCGTCGAATGCGAGGGAATCAGGGCAACTTTCGTAATGTAATCACGATGAGGGGATCATTGGAGGCGCGCGGTTAGGTATAGGAAAATTGGCGCGACTTGCTTACAGGAAAATTTGCGGCTTGGAAATTAGTTCGGCCAGTCGTTGTCGCGGGCGAATCGGCGTGGACTTGCGACGGAAGTTGGAGCTGTACTCGTAGGGAAATTAGGTACGACTTGCGGTCGCGCGAGTTCGGAGCTGGTACCGAGCTGCGGTCGAAGAAAAATTAGCCGTGACTAACGCGATTCCCCCGCGAAACGTAGCTACGAAGGTGGATGCGAGGCGGCTGGCTGGAATCCGTATGTAGGGACACGATCCTGCAACGGAAATTGATTCGCGGAGAGTTGACGAATGGTCTGGCGGATCCTGGTCGCGCAGGTCCCTTGTCGCATGCTCGAGGAGAGGAAAAGAATGCTGGCCGTTTCTACGGTTCTAAATCAGCCTGCTTCCCAGAATTGTGAGGCGACAATGGATGTGAACAGCTTTTAAAGTAGAGAGGAGTGAATACAGCCCCATCCTCCGAACCCGTCAGCTATGCAAAGCAGATCCAGTTCCAAACAATGACTACCCAGCCAGGTAACTAAAGTTCACGAGATTCCAGGCGTGGACGCGCGAGTGTCTTTCGACTTCGAAAGCTCGTCTGTTTGGTGACGAGGCGAGGCCGAGCCCAGGCGCGGTTGGTTTCAACGATCCTGAGAAGGACCCGCACCCCCTGGAACGCCGCCGAAGAGTTGCTTGGAAGGTACGGTCAGAGGGGAGGGCGACACGGACGTGGATGTTGAATCAACGACGGTGCTGTTGGCCGTGGCTAAATCGGCCAGCAGCTCGGCGTGACGTTTCAGGTCGGAACGGTGATTCCGTCGCGATCCATTTCCGACAGGAGCAGAGTGGTGCTTCGAGCTGCTGGGGACACGCAATAAATTTGTGTACGGGACGATGAGCCTGTGTAAATAGAAGCCAGTGTGGTGGTATTGATTTCAGTGGTATTACTCGGCTGGTGGAGGGCGCTCAAGGATGGAGGAAGGTGGTCGACGAGAGGCAGGATATAGCAGAAACGGAGCGTAGGAGGAACGAGGACGAGAGCAAAGAGGCCGCGGAACAGGAGGGGCGTAGCGGGAGAGAAGGGGGAGACGTTGAAACACCGAAGCAGCAGAAGAAGAAGGAGTCGGAGGGTGTCTTCCACCCCTTAACCTGCTCGTTCTAGCGTTAAATATGATACAAATGTTATCATCCCTTCTATTCTGTTTCCCTTCCCCCGGCCCGCCCTTCCAACCCCCCTCACCACCCCCTCCCCCCCGTGGCACGAACCACCAGCGACTATTCTCCTTCTCCTCCTCTCACTTTTACCACCCCCTCTGTCCACTTCCATCTCTTTCCCACCAGTCCTTCTCGCCCTCTCTTTCCTTTCTTTATCGTTTCCCTTCGCTCCGGCGAGAGTCTCGCAGTCCGACCCGAGCCGCTTTCTCCGTCGGCTTCTTCCCTCGTTTAACCCAGCATAGCGGGGGATGACGGTATTAAGGGCAGCTCTATTATTCGACCACCCAACCACTCGACTCTTCGTCTCGAGAATCCTCGAATCCTTTTTTCCCTTCCTCCCCAATCTCCCTTCTCCACCTACCCTTCCTCAGCCCACCCTTCTGCGGCGCTGTCTCTTTCACCCCTGCCCCATCCTCCCTTCCCCTCTTACGTATACAATGTTCCGCGTAGTTTTCCCTTGCGCTGCCCACCCTACTCTTCCTCCTACTCCTCGTAACCTCTTCTCCTTTCGGGACCACTGTAAACAAACGCACGAGCGCAAAAGAAGAATCGAAGGTTTTCCACCCGACCATTCTTCCCCGTTCGTTTCTTTTCTACTACTCCGTCCCCCCACGCCCCCGCCCCCTTCACGTTGTTCGCTGACTTTAGCGAAGTTAAGCGGTCGTCCCGTGGAACCGATGTGACCATTTCTTCCAGGGAGAGTAGAATCGTCTCGATGAGCGGCGTACACGCGGTGATTAGCCTTTGCTAAGGGAGGATATTCTTCAGGGGAGATTCATGGTGTCGAGTGAAACGTATGATATTTTGTGATTCCATTAATGAGTTTCTAGCAGATATGGGCAAAAGTTTGATTTAAATACAATTTCGAATAACGAATAAAAGTTGAAAAAAACTTATACGCCATGCATCGAATAAAGTTAACTTGGATTAACAAACGAATGACGAATAATTTTTCTTTTTTAACTTTTATTTGTTATTCGATATTTTATCTAAATAGAAATTTTGTTCATCTCTGTTTTCGAGCCTGGAGAATTCATTACGAGCGGGATTCATAAATGTTACGTATGCAATTTTTAATAGGGTAAAACTATACAATACGCCCCAACAGAAATGTCACGTAATTGTTCATGGTTCGAAATTGATCTTAATAAAGCGATGGAGAAAATAATGTAATAATTTTATTCAAGATTGTTCTATTTTTGTTTATAATATCTTTTATAATATATATTCTATAGCATTTTGATAAAAATAATAAAAAGTAATTACTTATTTATGTGGGGGCGTTTTACCTGACGTCTGTGTTACAAAACGCCCCACGTAAGGTTCAGGAAAATCATTATTTCCAGTTATTTCCAGTTATGTTTTCTTCGCAATTCCGGGTAGTTGTGAAGAGTAATAAACACTTAATACGTTTACAAAACAAATTTAAAGAATTATTAAAAAATATTGGTTTTATAGATGTTTCTTTAAAAGTGGGGCGTATTGTATAGTTTCACCCTACAAAAGAATTGCGCCCTGTATATATGTACCTAGAGATCAATAAAATTATGGGCACAAGTTTCGTTGTATAAATTTCTTTCTAGTGGCTTAGTACCTATCTACCATAAATTCAGCGATTGAGAACCCAAGCGGATTTTTTAAATTTCCAGTCAAGTTTCTGCGCAGGTAGCCCGGGATTGCCTTCCCCTCAGGTTCTTTCCCCCAGGCTGGAGTCTTAAGGAAACGCGGGAGAGCAAAACAAGCGACGTAAAGTTTCCCAACGGTCGGCCATTCTTTCTCCTATCTTTGCATTTACTCGCGTTAACTTGGGCGAAAGTTCAGGGGCCGACTTGTCTTTAAAATACCACCGTCACATCGTTCCGTCGATTCTCCTACGAGCTACTTAATACCACCCGTGTTTATCGTGCCAAAAAGGTGATATACAATTTAAAATGTCACCTAACGAAATAACGGAGCCCGCAACTCAATGACACCACGTTCGAAGTGTTATCGTTCGAAGCATCGGAGCCTAGCGCGGGGAGCTGAAACTTTATTTTCCCCGACCTCGTTCTCTTCTGCCAAGTAAACGCGTACTTTGTCGCGCATAATACTCTGTTTGCATATTTAGGTATCGCTGAAATTTCTCCGTATCTACTTTGAGCGACTGCTGCTCGGCAGGAGAGTCAATTAAATTTGATGACACAGTCATGTTCCTCGTAACGCGCTATAACGCGATCCTTACACTCCTCTATAAACCGTGTTTACTTTATAATCTACTAAAAGATCACCATTGTGATCCACGAAGTGTCCATTACGTACGCGATATTACATTCGCCTTTAGAGAACGAAAGGTACACGTTCTACCCGATTCACCGTTAATTAAATGAATCCCCATTGTCCAACGTATCGCGAGCGAAATGCCTGACAATGTTTCACAAATTTACATCTCCCGATACGCGTGCCAACATATTCCTAGCATATGCGTTCGCGTGACCGTAGATTTCTCACTTATCTCCTCCACCTCGATCAGACCGCGATCGATCGGTGTCCGTCGTATAATCACGACCACCCTCGCGATGGCCAAGTGGCATCCCTCCCACGGGGTCAATCCGAAACCCTCCGCGGAACCACTTTACCACGGTACTTAATAATACCGCAGCCCCGGATGCGTTCCTCCGGCGAAATTAAAAGAGAAACGTTCCAAAGGTAACCGAGATCGATAAGTTGCACCGCGTCTCTTTATGCCCCCCCGGCAAAGCGGGGTAGGAGGCGGGCGGGGGTGGAAGCGGTAAGCATCGGTCCCGCAACTTTTACGAGACAACTGCTTTTATATCTCACAGAGGAGAGCAGCGCGGCGGCTGGGAACGTATTAAAGCGATTATCTCGGGTGAAGGAGATCCACTCTGGGAGAGGGCTGAAAAAGGGAGGTGAACGGGGTAAAAACCGACGTTGACGAAAGCACGAAAACGTCGGGGTGTCGCGTTATCGTCGGTGAAAAAGGACGCCGCCCTCGGACAATGCCAGCGACGAGCCGGCGCTCCGAGGGAGGAACGAAAGGAATAGCAGCTCTAAGTGTCGTAATGGAGACCGCGATCGATAGTTCGTAAAACGATGGAATTTAACTATCCGCGGGCGGATAGAAAGCAACCGTGGAGGGTGGGCGTAGAGCGATGCACCCCGCTCCGACGTGTCGTACTCTGCAAAATGGATTTTTAAGGGGGAGAAAAATGTAATACGCATCTGAAAAGGAACTGCTGTATGCTCGCGTTAAAAAGATACCTCCGGAGCTGCGTGGCGCGCAGAGATGGAACGATAATATGCAGGGGAACTTTCTCGTTCACGGATCCCTGTATCCGCGGGGGCAGATATGCTCTTAGCCACTTTTGCCGTCCGTGCGCCAAAAAATTGGCATCCACGCGGTTTCGAGTCCGACGGTCGACAGCCATTTCCTAAATGGCAAACCGGGGCTCGAGCGGACGGTAAACTGGAATTCAGCGTCTAGAAACTAAAGCGCCGAAGTGATATCTCAAAATTAGAAAAATACGTCCTTCCATTCGAGTTACCGAGCGCTTGCTTAACCTTCCACTTGCCCCAATTCAGACGAGCCATGTCGCTTCGTTTCTCCCCAAACGATTCGAGGCGCTCAGTTTCTCGCGGGGGAAAAAGTTTTATTAAACAAAGAGCCGACGCTCGGTAGTTTTTAGAAAGCAGAAGGCAAAGAAATTTCGCGCGTCCAGATCCGTTGCCCGTCGGCAGCCTCGATGGACCCCGCGTCGCGCGAGAAACGAAAAATTCACCTTGCACTTCTCGACCCCGAGCTGCGTGAAAGCTGATATTCCTTCTTTTTTTCATCCCTCCTCCCCTGTTGTGTCTGTTTCCCTTCCCTCCCCCTCGCCCCTCCTCCCCCCTGCCGCTGGTGTTCCCTTCGCGAGCAACGACGAGCGGCAAAAACGTATTAAAGCGTTTTTCCAGCGGACGAGAAAAGCAGGCGGAGTGGAAGGGTTGGAACGCGCGAACGGAGACAGAGAAACAGGAGAAAGAGGTAGACGTTGACGGGTAACGGGGAGCCTGGGAAGTTGAGTTGGCTCCGGGAAAAATGGTCGTAGGACAGCACGAGAAAATAAAGGGGAAAACGGTTCGTATGAAAATGTAATTAGGGGAAGCGTGGAAGCTCGGCTCATTGCGGCCTCGACCCTTTTACTTCGCCACCTTCTCTTTCACTCGTATCTTCCACTTCCACCCCACTCGCTCTTACCCTTTATCGCTCCGTCTCTTCCTCGGCTTCTCCCGTCGCGCGATTCCTCCTCCGATATAATTTCCTAACCGCTGGGCGTTCGACGATCGCGGGATCCCCAACATGCAAATCTGATTAATGTATGCAGCGTTCCCGCATATTTTCGTAGCGTTCCGTCAACGATTCGGTAGTGAAACGATACGTGGAACATATTTAAAAATCCGTCATTCGGATCCCCGAGCTTAATCCACATCGAACAACAATCCTGCCCGATTTCTTTAAGGCGCGCGCAACTCTTCTTCGCCGAGCATCCTCGCCAACAGACTCTCCCCGCGGGATCCAGGAAATTTCCGTGAAATTTCTGTCGAACCCCGGCGAGAATATCTCGCGACCCTCGCAAACAATCGACTTGCTCCTGTACGATTCATAAAATCCGTGCAGTTTCCTTTTTCCTTTCGGCGGAACGCAGCCCAGCGTCACGCCGTAAAACCAACCCCTCCGCGCCGAGGACGTCGCGACTCTGCACAAACCGCTCGAAAAGAACGCGCCACCCCCTGCCTCGGTGCACATGTTTATTCCCGTCGTACATCGTTATCGGATTATTGGCCATGTTTCTCGGGGCCGCGGGCTTTGTTATTCCATTTCTTTCAATAACAGACGCGCGGGCGCGGTCGCGCGCACGACTGCAATTTGCATTTCATTACGTCCGCCAAGTCACCGGGAACTTTTATCATCGGTTTACTTTGGGGGGCGGTACATTTACCTTCGCCGCGGCCCCGCCGGCCGGGGGAATTATTATTCGCGGCATCGGGGAACTCGCAAGTTTTCTGCGTCTCTATGCTTTACACGTGTAAACGGGGCGACGGGGCGATGGCGCAGGAAGCACGGCGACGGCGGAACGGACGAGACTGCGACACGACGGGAAAAGGTTTCGCCCGGGAAGTGTCTTTGCAATTTAACTTTTACGCCGCGCCCTGTCATTTCTACCCGGGCTCCTCGCGTCCCGCCGAATGCAACCCCTCCGTTCGGTTTCGCCTTGAACCGCCCCTACTGATCCGCGTTGCCAGCATTAGGCGCGTCTGCGCCGCGGATGACGGATAAGTTGCTGGAATTGCTTTATGCTTGGATCTTTTTTACCATTGCAGACTTTTTTACCATTGGTGTTTTTTCGAAGGGGGATCTACCTAAGTAGAAGAGTTGGAATTGTTTGAGAATGAGACGTCTGTATTAAATTTAGTGTTAGGTTAAATCCGGGAGACGCGGTCGACCTAATATATCTACAATGGATATTAAAACTGATATTGAAATTACTTATTTTATCAGAGCAAACCTATATGTTCAGAATTTTATGCTGATTCAGAAAAACTGGTGGATATTTGTTTTGAGACAATATTTAGAGGAGACCGGGGCAGATTGTAACAAAAAAGTTTTCAGAGTTTTTTCTCGAAAGTGTTTTCCTTAATTAGGAAATAATTTGCGCGATTTACCTACTACTTACATTATATGTAATAAACAACTCGACCATCTCTCCTTTCTGCAGCGAGAGATGGTCTTCTCGTTAGCTCTGAGAGGAAGAGTTAATATGGCAAATACTTTGGCTGCATCGTCGCTCAATATCTCTACTATCTTCTTATCCCCAACATTAAACAAAAATAAACTTAGAAGTATATTTTAAATACAAGTTTGCACACCGCTGTTTGACAAAAGAGGTTAAATATAACCACAATTTACCTTTTAAAGCCTGTAAATCCAGAAAAACACAGAAAGAAGCGAAATGACGCTATTCATTCAACTGTTAGGCTTCTAGAGAAGTAATTGGCCTGCACTTGAACGCATTTTCACGTAGAGAGTCTGAAATATAACGACTCGATCAACTCTCCGGCCCGACCGCGTCTCCCGGATTTACCCTAGATTGATGATAGCAGGGCTAAGTAGGGGATAATAGAACTGCAGTATAGGCAGAAGATATTTAGCGTCACAGGTATGGGTGAGTGCCCTTTATTTCAGCCGTTTGATCCGAACACAAGGGGCGAAGCGACGGGGTAGGTAAACTGTACAGCGGACATAGTCCTCCAATCCCCTTGAACCATGAAAATGTTCTATGTCAACTGTAAAATACTACGATAGAGAATATCAGAAACTGTAGAACGTAGGCAGAGGAAGAATCGACTGATTGGAAGTACCGTGATCGATACTTCAAAGTGACTGGAAAACTTTCAATCTAAATCTTCGAGCAATGTCACCCGCGATAATTAATCCACTTATTCCTCTTTCTGCTGATTTCCGACGAAGCTGTGCCGTAGGTGGTAAATGAAATTCGAGAACGGTGGCCGATAGTTGCGGCTGGTGGCCGCGGGCAATGAGATACATGGGGAAAAGAGAGAAGGCAGGAGCGGGGAGTAAGAGAATAGCGAGAAGCTACTCGCGTGCATTTGCGTTTGCAATTTCGAGAGATACATGTACACATTCCCGGCGTATCTGTGGCGCGCGGAAATTTACGGGCGTCTTCGACCATTCTTGCCGCGGGGAATCGCATTTGTTCCGAAAGCCCGCGGACGTTTTACTTTCCCGCGTGTTGCCGCCCACGCTCAATTAGACCGCGTATTAAAGCGCCGAGAATTCCAGCGATTAACCGTACGAAATAAATACCTTCCTCTTTCGCTTCTTTCTACAACTGCCCCGAGCAATTATGAGGATCGCTTCTTCAAATAGCTGCACGCTTCCGCTAACCGTCGAATATCTTTATAGTTGCTCGATACCACGAAACATCCATGCTTCAAAGACTTTAAGCATACTCCTCCATTTTGGGCAAGTTTGAAAGTAGGAGCGAGTGGGGTAATTGCGAACATCTATGCCAAAAATCAAACAAAAGGAAAACTGTGTGCGAAATGAATTTGTTTATTATTTACAAATATAGTTCAACTATTCATCCAAAAGTACTGTGACGAATTTTTGAAAATTTATAAGAAAAATCAACTTTTTAGTGAAGAAGAAAAACCCTTGATTACGACTGCTCTGGGGTAATCACGAACAGAGGGCTAAATATCGCAAAAGTCGCGCAGAAAGCGATTTCAATGGTGAACCCATAAAAAACGTTGTAAAAACCTATACCTAATTTGAAAAAAATTGCAATTGGTCGGAATATTAAAAAATATAGTAAAAGCCGCTTTTTTTAACTTTTTTTCTGAGCCTGTAATGAAAATTCAAAAATCCCTTTTGAAAATATAAATAAGTTTTATAAATGCTGAAAATTTCATCAAAATCGGTTAATGTAGCTAATCTCGAACTATACTGAAGATAATGTCGGGTGAGAAGAACACTGTTCTGAAACTGGAGTTACTGACTCGACCCGCGGGAGATCATCGCACATTCTTCCGTGAAATTTAATGACGTAGGCGGCGGTCGTTTCGAACATCAAGCTCGGGGAGAAAGAAATCGTCGGTGGCCTAGATAGCTTAATTGATAAAGCGGCCGACCGACGAGCGAAAGATCTGTGCTCGAATACGATCTTCCACTGTGTCAACTTTACAATAGTTTCTCCCCCTGATGTTCACATTGATCCTCAAGAAATCGAGTTACCAAGAAGCTCATCCGAAGGGCAACGGCGAAAATCACGCGATGACGAAATCACCTCGGACATCGCAGAGTGAATCCGTCGGTGCTAATGAAGACGTCGTTAAATTTTTCGTTAGTAGCTTGATCGGGCGACCATTTTACCGCTCGCCGCAGCTCCAAGCATTATTCACAATTATCCTGTTCCGTGCTACGGGGGTGGACGGGGCCGAGGGAGGGTGGAACGAGGTCGCGACGACAACGAGTGCACGACGACGCCGATCCTCACGTTCACAAACGATTCCGTCACAAAGCGTCTACGAGACGACGATCCCCCCCGCCCGACCCCGTCGCCAACGGTGTGTTCGGCCCTTAAACAGCCCTTTGCGCGCGCGGCGCGCCCCCGAGTCCGAGTATCCAACGCGTCGTAAAGAGGGAAAGAAGCATTCTCCAGAGGTGCGACACGCTACACTGTGTGTACCGTAGCGTGAAGAAGTGGGGAGGGCGGGAATCGCGAAGAAACTAGAGAGGGAGCGAGCACGGGAACGAGCAGAATGGGGTGGGTGGCAGGGCAGAGGGCGCGGAGGGGGAAGCAGAAGAAAAAGGAAGGGAAAAAAAAGGTGAGGATGAATAAGCGAGAGAAACGGAGACAGAGTGTCGGCGTGAAGAAGAAGAAGACGAGGAAGAGCGGCAGACAGGGGATAGCAAGAGATGGGAGAGACGAGAGAAGTACGGGATAGAGGAGGGTAGAAAAAGAGAGAGGGAGAGGAAGGGCCGGGGGTAGAGGGAGAGTGGAATGCAGTAAGAGGGGTGGTACGGTAGGGTGAGCTGACAGGAGGCGTTAGCTTGGGATACGCGGACCCGTCATACAATAAATACGATATTTGCACCCCACCCACCGTGGAATAGAAGAGCGAGGTGGCGGCTTGGTGCAGCCAGGCTTTGGCTCCGGCACCGGAGCACGAGGGCGGCCGAGGGGGGGGACGGGGATGGCGAGGGGGTGGTAAGGGGGCGGCAGGGTAGGTTTAGAGGATGCGGGTGGGTGGCGAAACGTTGGTCGGTTGAAGGGACGAGGTGGTGCCGCGGAGGGCGGGTGGGCGGTCTGTACGATGGTATAGATTTTTATGTCTGCGAGAAATACAAAATGATGGATATAAACCTTCCTCGCCTCGCCGCCATCCTCTATCCTCCTCTGTCTCCTTTACCCGCGTGCTCTCCCACCCGCTTTCTCCGACGCTTTCACCATCCCACACCCTCTCACCCGATAGACGTATATACACACAGTTTACCCGCTGCGCAGCGACGTTGATCTCCGCGGGAGTACACCTACGCGTGCGTATACAGGGTGGACCGTTTCGGATGCACGCGTCCGCGAAAACCGTGGGGGTACGCGTCCGCGATTAATGGAGTAGGATGGCGCGCCAGGAAATCGGGGCACCCATAGACGACGTGGCGAGGTGATTCTTCGCTGGCAGTTCCTCCCGGACATCGGTAATGCTTAATTTTAATTGGGGTGTGCATTAACGAGAATGCCGTGGAACTTTAGATCGGGAGAAAACGAAGTGCCGTAATCACTGCGAGTGGGAGGGTGTTTTTTACTTAATTGGTATCGAAGGAGAAACTGAACTCGGGGATGATAGCAGCTATCGATCTTGAGCGCTCGAATGTTTGAAATACTTGAGAGCTGTACTAAGTCGTCAACTTGTTAATTGGGTCATTTCCTAACTACAAAATGCCTCTTGGGTGTCGAGAGACGATTAACAAGCGAACTTTCCTTGCCTAAGGTAAAGGTATTTCCACCCGACAAATTCATTTGTCTCACCCCCCCGGTCGACAGATCACATTTCATACCCGGAACAATTCAACAATTTATCCAGCTAAGTAGTTACTCGAACCGCGAATACTTTCGTAACGCGACGCGGCATTCCTGCGATTTCCATGAAAATCCGTGGCGCGTAGCGGAAAGCCCCAAAGAGGTCTCTCGGTGACCGAGAGACGTTTCTTAAAAAGCGGTCTACACGCGTCGCCGGCCACCCCCCTTCGAAGCCAATCAAGTCTCCTTCGGAAGCGTTCCCCCGTATCTCCATTATCCCCACGGGCAGGGAGAGCACGGCGGTTCACACGTTAAAACGGGACACCCCGTATAGGGGGTTGCACACAGGCGAATATACGTTTCACACGAACACGCGCGGCAACCTCACCTCGCTTACAGAGAACGGGGGTGGGGGAGTCTCTTTCCGGCTGGCGCTCACGTTTCCCCACACCAGCCGCTCGACCCCACACCCCCGGTGGCTACCCAACCCCCGAGAGCAACCTCGAACCTAACCTGCCACCCCTTCGCCCCCTGGCGTCCTCATCCTCTTCGTCCGCCTCCTTCGCCGCTCCCACCGCACGCCCAGCTTCCACCTAACCCTCCTCCCTCGCCGTCATCCCGCCACCCCCGCAGCCGCTGTACCGCGACCCTCCACGGAAGCTCGGAGCGAATGTTTTGTCATCATACCGCCCTGCCGGGGCGCCAGCAGCCCCGCAGTACCCTCTTCCCACCGCCACCAAAACCCTCCCCCTCGCTCGCGGATCCCGTCAACCCCCCCAGTCCACTCGCCCACCCCCCCTCCCCACCTCCCCCGTGTACCAGCTCTCTGCCCCCAAGGCCCCGCGGCAGATACACTCGCGACCACGTACACACCTCGAATTTCCGCTTTAGCCATCCCCAACTGCCTCGTGCGTGTACGCGTGCTGGCGATAGCCTAGGTATACCGTCGATGGCCGTGCCGCGCACCCGTGCAACGGATTTTTGGCGGCCTCCCGGTAGACGGCTCTGAGCATCGGTTTACGAATAGCTCGCGCGGATTTCGCGGGGCCGGATGTTTGACCGAAATGTTTAGGAAATGAGAATTCGCCGGGTGGCGAGAGCGAGCGGAGAAGATGTAGCGAGGTCACGAAGCCAATCGGGGGGTGTGGGGGGAGGGGGGGGGGGTGTGGCGTGGCAGATTGTTGGCAGTCGAGAATCTGGGCACGCATTCTGCATAGTTTTCAGCCACTTGCTTGTTACGAGCTCGAGCGCGGCAAGGTAGATAGGCATCTCGGAGAGCCTTCGCGGTAATAGCTGGCGAAAAGCGCATCCTCGAGGGTGGCGCTTTCATATATGCATTTCTTCTATCCCTTACACGCGCCTTCGAGCGTGGACAATGGGGCTAACTACCATTAAGAACGCGCCACCTCTGCTACGCTTTCGAACCTAACACTCCACTCTTTATTTCTAAACTTTTTACGCGCTCACCCCTTTTTCCCACCCCACCCTTACGGCCGCCGAAAAATCCTCGTCCCCGCGATACGCGGCAATCGTTCACGGGTGTACTGGTGCGCAAAAGGGTTTCAGAAGCATAAGCCTGGCAGGTGTGTCGAGAGGCTCGCTCTGTGTCGCTCTCGCTAAGTGCATACAGTCTAGCGAGCCAGAAGGTAAGCGTGGTGGTGGTGGCGCGGGCGTGAGCGTGCGAGGAGAGGGACTACCTGTGCGCGAGCTCTGCGGGCCAACGTGTTTGCCCTTTTCTATCGTGCTTTCGGGGGTGGCCTACGTCGCCGCTCGCCACGGCGCACGGTTTCGAAAAGCGTCGCTCTGCCAGCACTGCCAGCTCCCTGTGTCTGTCTGCCTTTCTCCCGCCTCCCTCTTTGTCCCGCAACTTCGCGGCAACCGGGGATATATATATATATATATGTATATATATATATATATATGTATATACAGCGGAGGAGGGGGGCAATTCTTTTTTTTTCCTTCGCCTCCAGCCATCCTCTCTCCCAACCACCACCACCAACGTCACCCACCCATCGGTGGCCTCTCTCTCTCTCTGTCTTTCTCTCTCTCCTCTCGTTCCGCGGTCGTTTTATTTTTTTCGAACGAACGAACGCTCGCGCGTGCACCGGCACAGAGGGGGGCCAGGCTAGATGGGGTTCGGCGTTGATAGGAGAAGCTACGGGGGAGGGACAGGCGGAGGGCGGGGTGAGTTTTTTCGAAAGGTATCTCCGATAGTAGACTTTCGTGCGGGCAGGCTTTCGCCCGTGTGTGCGTAGGCGTGCGCGCTCCCGGCGTACACGTCCTCCAACGCTGCAGAGACGCGCACACACGCCGGCAGAAGTACGGAGAGAGCGGTGGGAACGCTGATTGGTACTTCTGACGGCACGGTGATGCCGATTAATTAATTAATTCATTAATTAATTACTTCGCCTCGTCGCGGGCGACGAGCACCCCCGCGGCCCACGAATCACCGATCGCCCGGCGACTTTTTTTTTTACCCTTTTTTTCCCCTTTTAATTAGGATTCATCCTTGTCGGGCGGCGGGCGAGCTGATCCTTGCTGTGATTTTTACCGCGCGTCGGTTCGCTGCTGGCTTCCGCCGAGAGCTTCGCTCCGGAAAAGCCATCCGAGTTCCTTCGAATTCTACGGCCACGGATACGCGCGACAGAGGCTCCGAGGGATCACGATCTGTTGCAAAGATTCGTTCATGACCTAAATATTAAGACCCATTACGTCCGCGCTCGTATTCAACGCTATTATAAACGCAGGCCGCGACGCCACTGTTCCCTTCGAGTGTGTTAAAGAATTGTGATAATACGAGGACACTAACGTAGCCGTACAACCCTGAAATGTAGGAGGACAATGGACGAGAACCAGAAAATAATATTAATTTAAGATCCTGGCATTCTACTGAAGCTAATCGTGCATCTGCGTATGGCGAGCATGAAGGAGGTGGGTGGAAGAGAGATACAGAAGATCTGGTAACGAAGGGACGAAGAAAGGCAGGAATTGCACGTTGCGCACAGTGGAACGACGTAAGGACAATAATTACTTTCAAACGGTTTGGATTTTCATTGTAAAAATTTGCACACTTTCAATTCATGTTATGTAGAATAACTGAGATGTAGAAAAAAAAATGCAAGCCTTCTGGGCTTTCTACAAATAACGAGGGAACATTTCAAACCCGGAAATTCAAAAAATTCTGGAACTGTGAATATGTAGGGAAATTCCTCCTGATTACAACGCAATTTTTGTTTGCTAACTAAATTTACTCTAAAGGCGTGTAATTCATCCCTGCACAATCCGGTTATATTCTGATCTGTGTTATAACTCGTGAACTGTAAAATAATTTTTTATCAAATGATAGAACTAATTAAAAAAAGGACTTTTGCCTTGAAACTTTTTTTGTATCTCTTATATTTCGCGAGTTATAACACAAAATCGGAAAATTGCCGAATTTTCGGTGGTTAATTTAACCCCTTTGAATAAATTTGGGCAGCAAACAAAAATTGCGTTGAAATCAAAAGGAAATCCCCTTTATATTTACAAAATTTCAGAATTTATTGAATTAATAATAAGATATTCAGTAATATGTAAAATATTGAGAACTTATGAAGCAATCTAGCCAATAATTGTTTAAAGTGGTGCAACTGAAAGACAAAAAGACTGAAATTTTCATACAAGTCAGATTCATATACAATTGGATCAAACCTAACGTGAATATAATGTTCATTTCTTTGTGTTTTCTAATGCTACGAACATTTAATAAAGATTTAACGAAGCTATAGAAGAAAATTTCAACACTTCAAATTTTAGCCGATGTCCAAATAAATAAGGCATTCCCGTCGCACTGTGCGCCGGCGATGTTTCACGGTGCAATTGTAAGCCCGAGAGAACGTCCTGTAACGAGAACCTGCTGGGGGATATCGACTGTTCCAGCCTTCCGAATGAAAAAATAATAAAGCGGATAGAGGATGAATGCATAATGGAACACGATGGAGGAAGGCGAAACGGGACGAAGGAGAGCGGAGTTAAGAAGCGCGCCGGGTAGAGCCGCACGCGGAGGCTTCTAAATTAATTATTAAAAGGTATTATCGATTCGACGTCGCGGGTCGTGCCGTGTGACCGATATCAATCGTGACATGAATCGCATTTCGCGCGGATATTGCGAGTAACTTGTTCAATTGATCGCCGCTCTATAGTATGAAAATGAGAAACTCGATCGTCCCCAGTTATCGGTTACCGCGGTCAAACGGCGCGCGAACTTTCGTTTGCATTATGATTTTCTGCTTGGAATATTAATAGATATTGCGGAAATTCTCCCGGGAGGCAAGTTTGCGTATTAAAAATGAAACGAATGAATTTCGGGAACGTAGGTGCACTTTGATACGCCAGGCGTTGTTAGTACAGAGAGTTATTCTTGAACGCGAACGAAGATGACATCTGTTTTTCTCTCCACTTTTCGAACGTCAGGCGAAAATCGCTACCGAGAAGAATTCAATTACGCGTGGCACAAAAACGTCCAAGGTCAGTCGAGATTAGAACTGAAAGAGCTAATGAGGATCTGGTAGGTACTGAAAGAGGAGTTAAGCGACAGAGTTGCGGAGCTAAGCTGCTGCTAATCCCGCTTCCAATATGTACCAGATCCTCATTATGTCTTCCATTTCTGTCTCGCGTGACTTTGGACATTATTGTGTTACACATCGACGCATTCGTCATTGTAAAACAGCTATCGATTAAGAAAATTTTAGGTCACCTTCGTGTTTCAACAATTCATACGTCATCGTTCATATTTTTTAGAAAAGAAATCCGAGGGACTTCTTCCTCGTTTACTTTCCTGAATATCAAGTGATAATAGCATCCCCTGGCACCGCTCAAAGAAAAATGAAAAAGTAGATTAATGTAAGCACGACTGAAGTACCTATAATTAAAGAACTTCGTAAAAAAAAAAAGAGAATTGGATTGCATTCTTTAAATAAATTCTTATTTTCACCTAATGAATTTTATTGAATTTCCATTGAAAATATTTTTATCCGTTCAACTCAGCTTCCCCAAGATTAAATCCTGAGTGCGCCAGTAAACGCGAGCATTATACACAGACCGCGGGAAATTTCCATTCCTTTAATATTCACTCATGGATCCCAAAAAGGGGTTCCAATTTTTGTAAAATCCCCCTGCAACGGTACGGCCATAATTCCTCGGTTTCAGATGAGCGTTATGATCCTTAGGAACGTGCAAGATACAAATGAAGAGCCTGGCGCGAAGATGATGAATGGGGGATCGTTGGAGGAGCAATTTCCATCGCGTCTAAGAATGGATCCCGAGGCCTTTAAAGAACGAGCCGTTGAAAGCGTAGAAAATAATTGAGGGAGAATCGTGTAACCGACACGCTGCTTAACGGTCGGGTTTCGTTGGATTGCCGTAGTTTAATCGATCGCGGGTAATACGAGGCCGCGAATCGATAGGGCGCCCGTTTAGAATAGCCGGATCCGTGACGTCTATGACAGATATTACGAGAAAATTATGATCTTATCGCTTCGCGGCTTTCAAGCCGCTATTAAACTCTCGAGCTGAAATCAATTAAGGGCGCGCGTCCGTATATTCCAGCCGGGGCTCGTTGATTGGACGGTTAAAAAGGGATGTCGGAGGTTAGCGCGGACGTTCGAGTTAACGTACATTTTTCTGGATTTTATCGATAGCAGTGGTGTACACCGACGCGACAGTGCAATTAGCTCGTCTGTTCCCGAGCACCGAAATTACGAATTCCAAGTTAACCGTGTGCACGGTTTGTTTTAACAGTGCCGCGCGTAGAAGCGCGGCCAAGAAGAGGGACGAAGGAGAAGGGAAGACAGAAGCAGAAGTGGTTGAGAAGAAACAAGAAAGTCACACAACAGGGGTATGCACGTAACGGGGATCGGTAGAAAAAGGAAAGAGACAGGAGGAGAAAGGAAGAGGCGCGTCGCCCTGCTGGCTAGCAAGAGGAAGACAACGGGCGACCTCGCGACTGGGGAGGAGGAGGGGTTGGACAGTGACGAGCGGGTAGGTAGGACCCACAAAATAAACTGAAACCACCCCCCTTTCCTGCCCATCCCTTGGACTCTCATTCTAGCCGCGTCACCTCCACCTCCGTTGCCGCCTCACCTCTGCCACCTCCAGCTATTCCTCCGCAGCCCCGGTGTGCCAACCCATCCGCTCTGTCCCCATACCATCGCGAGTCACTCCCCTGGTCCCTCCCCCCTTGCCCCCGGTCCTCGGCCACCTCCGCGGCCGTACCTAGCTCGGCCAAATAAATTACACCGCCTCGTGACGCGAAAAAATCCAACGAGTCGCTAGAGTGAACGAGCGGCCGAACGACGAAGACGGAGAGCTGCGAGGCAAGAGGGAGGTAGGAGGAAGAGGAGCAGTATGCGGATGCTGCGAGGATGAGGTGGTCCGTGGCCGGGGGCACGGGGCAACGGGGAGGAGAGAGGGAGAGAGAGAGAGAGAGAAAGGGACCGGTGGATAGGACGAAGAGAGGCGAAGTGAGCGAAAGGGAGGAGAGAGAAAAAGGAAGAGCGGCCGAAAAGGGGGAAACGAGCGAGATAGAATGGATAAAGGCCAGGCACGCGGGGCGGAAATAAAGAGAGAACGAAAAAAGTGGAAGAGGTCGGGGGTGGAGGTGGGTACCGCGGTCCGCTTTAATTGGTTCGACGTGGTCAGATGAAAAATTCAACCACCCCCATACTCCCTCCAGCTCCTCTTCTACCCACCGCCTCCTCCTCCTCTTACTACCACCAGCACGCTCTACTTCGTCGCCCTACCGGACTCGATTCCCACCGAACGTATCTACGCGTCTACGTGTAGATAGTCCACGGGCCTCTGCCTCTCTGGCCAGACCGGGACAAAGTGTTTTCGACCGGCCTTAGATCGCGTTTTTGCCAGCGACAGTGCTCGTTAACGTTTCGCGGACCGTGAATCGGGAGTTTCCACCGAACCCCGAACGCGGGGGTCGCGTCCGTTAAGCGAACTCGTGCTGCGGACGCTACTTGGCTCCCGTGCCATCAGCTTTCACTTCTTTTTACCCGTTCGTATCTATCAAGCAGTAGCTTCGCCAGCGATGAATGCTAAATAAGATCGACCGTGGAGGGGAAATATTTAGGGATTTATTTCTGGGGTTTCTTTTTATCTAACCCGACGATTAGAAACTCGATCGTTGAAAATCCACAGTAAAATTCAGCAGCTTTGATATGGAAGCCCTATAAACTGCTAGGATAATGATGGCCGTGTATCGGACCACCGACCTTAACTCGCCCATCCCCATTTTCGACCACAGGCATTTTGAGCGGGGGCACCGCCGCTCGTCAATGAAATCACCGGCGGTTGCTCGCACACGACCCAAAGTCACGAAACTCGGTCTAATGCCTCTAGTATGCGCCGCGCACGGTGCCTTTCACTCAAATTGCGCATCATCGAGGCATTTCAACGGAAGCCTCCACCTCTGCGGGGTGCATCCCCCCCGAAATTACACTCCCTCGCATCTCGGAGATAACAGAGACCACTGTTACATACTCTGACATAATACTCTGGATCAAACGAGTGTAGGTACCGCGATTAATTAATAAATGGCACGTAGCTTGGATACAAAATAGCTGAGAACGTCCTTCAAAACAACCCCAAAAATTATTTTACTTTTGGGAACATTTTTCGAAAACCGTTTGTCGCACGAGAAAAAGTAGTAGAACATAAAATATGCTCCTTGACCGGATCTACAACTTTTGTTTGACATATTTTTTTATTTAATCAATAACTTGGAGGATATTATATAAAATCCCTTTTCCGTTGTTCGATCGAGCTCAAACTTTACATAGATTTTTTTTTAATTATTTGGGACTATTCTGGGGACTATTCCCCGAAGAAAATTCGAAAGTCGAAAATAAGAGCCACCCCAGTGAACATAGTCCACTTTCGAACGACAAAATTTCCAACCGCGCCGTCAAAACGACGCGGCGTGTTTTAACGCAAGATGACAAAGCCGCAGAGCCAGGTACTCTCGCGAGGGTGAAGGAAATTCGAGGGGTTCCGTATACTCGTTCCCGCGAGACCGCGTGCTCGCGTTCCTCTTCATCCCCATCCTCGACTCGCGTGTAGGAAGCGAAGCGTTATTACGTACGCGTCAAACTGCAAAACGGATCGGGAATTTTTATTCTCCATGTCGGAGCGACGCGACGCGGGAGACGGTGTGTCGCGGCGGTGGTTACGGCGGTTAGACAGCACGGGAGGCCAAGGTAACCGAAGCCGGGCGTTTTCGTGACATCTCGAGCGTGTGCGCGTGGTATTTCCATCTTTCGTCGTGGCGGTAACAGGGCGCACCGCTGCTCCTTTGATTAATGCTTTCCTGCGCGAGCTGAAGAAGGGGGTGGCTTGTAAGGGGTCGGATGGGTGGGCGAGGACGAGGCAGTGGCGTCGGCGAGCTACGACTAATCCTCTCGTGGGGAGGGAATGGTCGGTGGGCGAAGCGGAGAACCGAGAAGGAAAGAGGGACACTGAATAGCAGTTCCAAGAGCCAAGCGTGGACACGCGAGAACTCATTTCCGGTTATACCCTTCTCGCTTCATCCCTCCGCCAGCTACCCCCTCGTGTCCTCGCCCGCTAATACACGAGCGCGGAGAAACGTTCCCCGCGAGAGGGACACACTTAAGCTCTGCTCGTACACTGTTGTGAATTGCATGCGACCATCCGTGACGCCCGCTGTCTCGCGTATACGTATACGCCGCGCGAGGGTGTGTTTGCCAGCCAGGCTCAAAGCTGGCCGGCGCTCGCGCGCTCGCTAAAGCTGAAATCTTGCGGAACACCCCGCGTGGTTAAAGGCCAGGACGACTGGCCGTATCGATTGCGGGACCCCCATTACGTGATAGTTTCGGGGAAATGTTTCGATTAATGGGGCGTTAGTCGGGAGGGAAGGAAATTGGCACGATGCTTGCGTACGCGAACGAAAGGATCGACTTTGACGCGGCCGCGCTGCGCAATTGGGAAGTGGGTCACTAAACGTTTCACGTGGGAAGATCGTATCTTCGCGGTTGGGAAAAGTTTTCTGTCGATTGTTGGTCGACTACTGGGTCCTGCCGCGGAATATTAATTCGAATCTCATATCTCACGGAGTTCGACTGGGATGCCGGGGAAACATTCTGTACTTGTGCGGAGAGCTAACAGGATACGTGTATTAATAGATATCTATATTCATATTCCGCGAGAGGCGGGAAAAGTTTCCGCGTGTGAACTCGGCGCGCTCGGTCCCGAGGCTCGAGCCATTGTCGGCGCGCGCCACGATTTGAGCGGTGTCCTCAAGACAATGGAGTGTAATTCACATATCTCTTGCATTCATACCACGTCACATGCTCCGAGCTTTAGCGTTCGAAATTAACGTACCCAGTTTCCTGCTCAGAATTCCGCTTGTACACCGTATGCCCATACCTTCCACAGATTCCCGCATTCGCACCCAGCTGGGCGGCGCAAACTTTCCCGCGCGTAGGTAGAGCGATTTTATTAATGCCTGCCTTGAATGAACTTCGTTCGAGCTGCTTTTATCAAGCGTATCTCAATGTAATTTAACGAATGTAAACATTGGAGTTAAATTTACTAAACCCACCGAAACTTTGGAGAACATGGAAAGATGGACTTCGAGGGTGTCCACTGTCAATATTGAAGAGGCTATTTATAATTATAAAATAGCTAATGATTGTGTAGTTTAATGAGGAAATATTTTTAACCCACTTCAAAAAGAAACTATTATGTTTGTACGCGATTTTCTTCGTAACTACTGGACTGATTTAACTTCAATCAACATAAGTCACGAAAAAAGAATTATCAAAATCGGTTAAGTAGTTGCGAGGTTACACCAAAAATAAGAAATCTGTTTCATTATTAACACATTGTATGTCTTACACGATTGTTTGGATGAAGTTCAACGATAACAAGATGATCTAGGATTATTACCCTACTTGAGGGGGTAGGTAATCCTAAATATTTTCGAAAATTCGAAATACGTATTTTAAGCGCAACCGAGCCCCGAATTTCGAAAACTTGAAAGAATTACGGTCAAGAATGTACGAGCCTGCACAAAACTGCAGGTCCAACTTTAAACGGAATTTCCGAGAAACTACGTTTTTCAAAACGGTGAACATAAAATGTCGAAAAGCGCTCCAACAATTTAAATGGCAATTTACAGAGACGTGCGGAAAACTATTCTCCACAATGTGTCGGGAGCACATTTTCAATATAAATTCTTTAAAAAAAAATAAGATAAAACATATTTTTCACACAAAAATAGGATAAAATCATACATTTCAACATAAAAATTATATTAATTAGTTTATCAAAATTTTGCTTCCGACACAAGATGGGGACTGTCTCGCGGATTATAAAAACGCCTTTACCTTGCGTTGTAGGTAATTCACCTGTGGGAAATCGGTTTACTCTTTTTTTTTTTTTAAATTTTTCAAGTGTACGTACAGGCAGAAGGCATGCTTGACAGAGTTAAACTTTGAATGAGATCGAAAATTAGACCGTTGAATATTCTAGCAGCGTTTCTCGAGGAAAGTTTGCTGCAGTTGCGTTCAGAGGGAACGCGATACGATTCTCCCATGTTTGGATAGGATATGAAAACAATGACCGGCTCCCTGGCTAGGGGGAGTTTTCCACGAAGTGGATAAAAGGCTTTCTGAACGGTTAAAAGGCCAATCTACTCCGTCACGCAAATTCTACGAATCGGTTACAGTGGGAACTTCAGTCGATACTGTGCCAAAGAAGCCCGCAGGACTTACGCGTTTTCCACAAACCATTCAAAAGGAAACTAACAGACTGTCACTAACGTGGAAGCGTGTAAAAGAGCTTGACGCCTGGAAGAGGTAATTATCGTATCACGATAGCCGATTGTCATTTGAAACGAGGTGAATCATCGATAAGTGAATGGAGCGATACCAGCAGTCAACGTATAAAAATGCGAAGCCGTAGGTTCGCGCGGCGACGAATGGCGGAACGAAACGCGGGCTTGTTACGCGAGTTCCCCCACTCGTGGTTCCCCCAGTTTCGAGCCGGGAATTCCCAGTTTTTCGCGCGTTTGCCTCTCGAGTAGTTCCCTCGATACAATCACCGGCGACGCGAGCTGATACACGTGTGAGACCGAACGAACAGGTCGCCGTCGGTCGATCGCGCGTGTTCCTCTCGCGCGCGCACATCGATATACACCGCTACCCCATGCGCCGGTAAATGGAGTTGATGACGAGGTCCGGTCAGTGCCTCAACTTGAAACAAACTTCCCGGCACCCTTGGGGTTCGAGGAATTGCCCGTGTAAACGACGCGTCGTTAGTTCCCTCGGATGCGTCCAGAAAGGGGGACGAAAGGTGGAGGGCGAAGGAGAGAAACAGCTAGGGAGAGAAAGGCAGAAGAAAGAGGGGGGTTGAAATCGCACGAGCGTGACTTAGGGTTCCTGTTTGGGGGTGTTTCCAGGCTCGACGCGACAATTGAGCACGACAGGTAACGTGTATCCGGTTGTCCGGCTTCGAAGTAATTTTAACGTTTCGCTGTTGCGCGTGCAGGGAGGCGAAATCACTTCTGATGGAATTAAGTTTGGAATTGTACGCGCAGAGGCAAACAGATTTTAATGTTAACGCGTCTTGCGCGTCGAGATGAAGTCTTTAATACAACACCACCCTTTATCGAGTTACAAAGTGGATTATAAGCTCGTATATCCGATGAAACGCTAATGTATCGAGTAAGGAGATAATCACCAGCGTCGATGACTATCTTTAGAACTGGAAAGGAAGAAAGTAACGCATCATCCGCCGGTACACGTACGCTCCCCAAAGCCACCAACACGGTGGAGCGTTTATCCAAAAGCTCGTGCCATGAAATATCTCCCATTCAACGCTGCCAGCACCCTAATTACCGCGCCCCAGGGAGAGCCCGTCATAAATAACCATTTACATTCCGAGCCGTCAAAATCTAAAGAATCCCGGGCTGCCAGTAATCCGCGCCGGGAAAGGCCCTTTAATTTCCACGGCTCTGGATTCCCACGCGCACCGCCGAGAGGGGGCAGCGATCCCGCTTGCGCTTTCCGCCGTTGCGCGGGCCTGTCCGCGTCGCGGCGCGCATTATGCCGCGCGTCACTTTCGGGGCGATGAGAAAACGGCGCGAGTCCAGCGAGAACGGAGCGAAAAGAAGAGGAAAGGAAACGGGGTTGGGAAGAAAGGGGCGGGTTGAAAGGTGGGGGGGAGTTGGTCGCGGGGTGTGAAGGCTACGCGAAAACGCGGTACACTCGCGAAGGAGTGCTTTAATCATCGGGGTCGAGGGAAAAGCGGCGGAACCTGGACCCGGGCTCGAGGAACGAGGCTGAGAAAAATAATCCAATTTAGTGGGAGAGCGCGAGCGAGGCGACGCCGCCGCGGCGTGCAGCTCGCCTGTTTTCACGGTTTTTAATTACGCGCCTCCTCGCGTCGCCACCCTCCGCGCGCTTTGTCGTCGCGATCCTGACAAAGGAGCCTGTTTTCACGGATATTTCACGGAGCGGCGACGAAAGGAGAAACTGTGCGACTCCGCGGGCTCCGTCGCGGCCCAGCGACGCGGAACCCGCGCGAACGTTGCGCAGGTGTTCCCCGTCGCGTTTACCTGCCTCTCCATCTCACCGGGGATAATGGTAATCCGATTTTTGTCGGTAGCTCGCGAGGGATATTTAGAAGCCTCTCACGCGTTCCCGTCCCTGCATTCATCGTACAGATGCATCTCCACGGAAACGGAGGGGGGTTAACGAGGTTTTACATAATTGACAATTAAAGGGTTTGAAGTGACGTGAACGTTGCGATCTTCGTGTATGCGTGTGGGACGTTTTCGAAGTTTCGACGTTCCCGGGTAGATATTAGGTAGCGAGAGCAACAACGAACTAACCCACATTTTCTTTTTCGAAATTTAGTTAGACGCAGAGAGCACAAATAAATTCCAAAAATGATGTGTATTTTTTTATTTGTATCTACTACTTAATGAATCTTCATTTTTAGTAAAAAAGAAAGTAAAGATTTTTCAGTTTTCTTTACAAATTTCCTAGGTGTTCCATATTAGGATTCATTTTTTCGAACGGCCGATTTTCACACTTTAGATTTTTTTTTACTATAATTGCAAAACAATTGGATTTTTTACATTTGACTATGTAAATATGATTATGCATTACTTCGTTCGGCTCCTCATCTCAGTTTTATTTATTTAAAAAAAAAAATAAATACTTCTGACAAGCTTTTGAAATCAGATGTTCCATATTACCTGCCTTTACCCTATTCCAATAAGCTCTACTAATCATATGAAATAGGAAGAATGTTTTCTAATGTGTGTCGGTCCGTTGTTGCTCTCACTGCCTCATATATTCTCGCGATACGTTACAACCGGTCGCGTAGCTGTCCCAGTTTTATTCCCTTCAACTTTAACGTATAAGCTTCCGAATATCCCGACGAGCTCGATGCGTCGAAACGGAACTAGACTTTTCTTATGGCTGGCTTAGAAGCGTACGCGAATATTCCTCCATCTTCTGCGAGGACTATATGGCTGTTTTACGATTCTCGTTTCTTCCCGAGGAAATTTAGCCAAGTTTACGGGAAAATAGTTTCCTGTTTCCGTGAATTGCTTACGGTCCGATCACGTGACGTTCGATGGGAGTGAATAAATCATTCGAAGCCAAGCGTATGTATGTTAGCCGTGTCTTTCAAGTAGCATTCGCAAGGTTCAGGATTACACATCGCTCGAAATAAAACTGTTCCACGTAGGTGACCGGGCGACAAACGGAATTCATTAAAAATAATGAATGAAGGAAAATAACTGCAGCAATAATTACGGAACGATGAGACTCGCCCCCGCGTCCGCCGACAAACGACTTCATAATTATTGTTGCGATTCGCCTCGATCGATCCCTCTCATTCATTCATTATTTTTAATAAATCATCCATCTTCGTCCTCGAAACAGTTTCATGCCAAACTACCGACGCGAGGCATTCCGCGTATTCCGCAATCCCACCGCTAAGCACAGTAACGATGGTATTCGAAGTGGTACGACAGGCGACAGGAGGCTCGCGCGCGGATTCTTAAATCTAGCGCGTAACAGGTGGCACGAAGACCGTTTCCCGCGCGCGCTCGCAAAAACAAAAGAGACGGCGCGTGCACACACAGCACGCCCCGTGGAAAAGGATTGGAAGAGCACTCACGTGTCCGAGCTTCTCCACCTTCCGCCTCTTGGGATCGGCGTCGAGGTCGGGGGTGCGGCTGCGGAATTTCTCCGACGGCGAGACCGATCGCCGGAGCCTGTCGTCGGTGAGGGCGATCGGCTTACGGTCCTCGGGCGTCTCCGCGGCCCCTCGGTGCTGCTGAAGGTCCGACGGCTTCAGGAGCGCTTGCGCCTGTGCCTGAGCCGCGGCTGCGGCTGCGGGATGCGGCGGAGGAGCGAGATGGGGTGGCACCACCGCGGCTGCGGCCGCCGCGGCCGCACCTGCGAACCCCAACAGCCCGGCTGGCGGAAGACCGCCGACCACCGCGCCGTGTGGCAGCTGCTGCGCGTGAATTTGTTGCTGCAACATCCGGCAAAAGGACTTCGACTTACGATTTTCTTCCATCGCGCCATAATGGTTCATTGACCAGAGGGTGGACGCCAAAACAGCTCGAATCACTTTGCGTTACTTTATTCTATGAGGCCTTGAATAGTTACTTCTAATAAGATACGCGATGATTCGGAGATGGAAGAGTTTATATACGCGAGGTTCGAATAATTGTCAGAGTGATTCAATCTGTTTCTCATTGTAATTGGGTTCGTATAAGTGTAGAGTACGCTAGTACCTCTCTACGTAGGATACTCAGAAGTGATAGACTCACCAGTAGCTGCTGTAGACCCTGTTGCTGCTGCAAAAGAGTTTCGCAAGAGTTAGTTCACCAGCGTTTTATTCGTGAATTACGCTCAAGAATTATATCGGTACAGGCAAGCAGCCCGGCCGTGTAACACACTGTGCCAAGATCAATGTCCGCCTGCTTGCCAGAACTATGAAGTTAACGGAATCAATTGCGGAGAGAAGCTCACCCCAATAATAGCGTTTAGCTCGGACGTCGTGACTTGCTTCGCTCTCTCGACGGCATTGGCCACCTGCTGCTGATGCTGCAAGCCATGCTATCATTATCGCGTCGTTGTCACTCTCGATCGTGAGATTGTGCGGCACCGCGTGCCAAACAGAAAGTCAAAGACTCACCTCTTGTGCCAGGAACGGGAGCAGCTGGACGATTATCGCGTTCAGCCTCTTAGCGATCTCTGTCTGCAAGCATAACGAACGTCACGATCAATGCGGGGAGCAGGAAGAAACCGAAGAAGGAGGGTGCGGTGCAATCTCGAACTGTCGCCAGTTGATCGATTAGCCCGGAACGCGAGGGACCGGTGGATTAATCGCGGGACAGTGGCGCGGAGAGTGTTAAATGTCGTCAAGGGTGTCGATACTAAAGCGTACTCAGGTTTATTACTGAGGTGATCGGTGCAGCGGAGCACGCATGGTGTATTTCTCAATGGCTTGTAAAAAAAAAATTTTAGTACCACCACTCGATGCTTCGGGCGTGTGTCCCGATAGCTCAGCGGAATTAATTGAAAAATCGAAACGCGGCCCGTACGATTGTAAACCGAGCCCGGACAAATCGCGAAAACGCAGTAAAAGTGTCATGAAATTCGGGGTTGTGTTGCGGTGATCGTGTTGCACGTGACGACCACCCGACGGGCACGTGAGCTCTCACCCACGCTCCGGAATGAGAGCGGTTACTCATTAATGCCCGTCGATTCGATCGATTACATCAACTGCCACGTGACGTGCTCACAATCACAGTATTACGGTAAAGGAAACAGTAAATTCATTGGAAAATGGAAAATATTAAGGGGTCGTATACGTTTCTCAGAGCTGAAATATAGTCGATGTTGGCGAGTGATTCAGGGATAAAATATTTATCCCATTGGTTTAATTATTTTTTTGTTTTACAGGCATATGTTTGTATACCTATAGTTATATACCTCGGGTATGAAAATTGGAAAAATTTAAAAAATGTGGGTTGTTCTCGAACCAGCATTCTTCAAGACGGTAACTGCCTCACCGTTCATCCGATTAACTTCATTATTTACACACATATTCTACATAAAACGTGCGACTTTTATAGCGAAAATCACGACCCTTATTCTTCAAAGTGTCGCAATTTCTTTTTTCTCGAAAAAATGGCGACGTCACCCGATAACTATGATCCCAAAAATTGTTAAAAAATCGCTGATTTTTGGGCGACGCCAGAAAACATGTTCAACGCCACTGCCCGTGGATGCCACATTTTTAAAAAAATTCCAATTCTCATATCTGTTTTACAATCTTTAAACCTATACCTATAAAACACAACAAGAATTAAACCAATCGGACTAATAGTTTATCCCTGAATTACTCCCAAACATTGACCACGTTTTAACGCCGAGAAACGAATGACCCCTTAAGTATTCAGAATGATAATAAAATCCTGAATAATTTAAGGCTACAGATATTCTAAATTGCATTCTACTTTTTATAGGATATAATTCTACAAACTTTATCCTATCGTCTAAAACCCTTCTCTTTGCTCTACCTGACACTGACTTTCAAGATAAATGAGGAATTAAAAGTCCCACTGATAACCGACTTAGTTATCAGACAGATTAACGAAGAACGGGACAACGCATCGGACCGCAGCCAGCTGATCCGTACATCGAATCGTGGCTATCAAACAACGGCCGCGCGCTTGTATCACGTGAACGCAAGAGATTAATTTCAACAATTAACTGCAACAAACACGGCGAAATGCGTACAGTAATCAACATTACAGGGAGTGATGGACCGACAGGGGGTTATCTATTACAAAGCACCCAACACAATGCCCTAATTGCATCGAAGCTAACTGATAACATTATCCCTGTACAAATTAATACAGTATTTGCGCGGCCCTACCTCCGCCGCGATACAATTCCCCCGCGTTTCATCGCGGATTTTCACGATTTGCCGCGCGCCGATTCCGCGCAATTTTCACGCTGAAAGCTGTGCCCGGGGCTGAAAGCGAATGACACTTTGAAGCGGTTTCAAGTTCGAATTCCGGGGATCGTCAACGATTCCCGGCCATTTCTACGGTAGTTGACGCGCGACGCGACGGATCCCGAATATCCGAGGACGGTTTTTTCCGCGCGGAGGCGGCGGGCGTCGCCGGTACGCGTTCCATGGGGCGCTTCAAACCGAAAAAATGTCATTATTCCCACGGGGCGGGAGGGGCGCAGGAAGATGGAAAACTGCCGCGCGTCCACGTCAGTTCGATTTCGCCCGGTCCGAGTCGGGGGGGAGGGTAGCGGAGGCGGAGGGTGTGCAACCGGGGGGAAAAAAGCTTCGACGAAAAAAACGACAAAGAGGACGCGCCGCGGCGGGAGACGCGACGGGGAAAGAGGCCCGAGAGTGGAATAGGGAAGCCAGCGCGCGAGGACGGGAGGGGGTTGAGACCGGGTGGAGGAGGAATTCCCGCGGAGGAAAGTGGGGGAGGGGGAGGGGGCCAACGCGGCGCAAGTGTTGTCCGGTACGAAAAAATGGTTATTCCTTCTCGAATGTGCCCAATGCACATGCACATTTTCCCGCAGAACGGATGGTCCGAGGACGGAGGGGCAGAGAGGGTGGCGCACAGGGATGGAAGAACGAAGAGGGAGGGAGGGCGAAAAAAAGAGGGTAGATGGAGGTGGCCGAACGAGAGGAGGAGGAAGAGGAAGAGGAGGCACAGTAGGAGGAGGTAACATTGAGATTAGCAACGGGTAAAAAATCGATGTCATCGCCCCCAGACCACCGCACCCTCGTTTCGCTCGCTCAACTCAACCCTCTACTACCCACGCAGGGCCAAATAAAAGAACTCGAATACACGACCCCTGGAGCAGGTTCGTGTACGTGTACGTGTCCGCTCTTGTACGTATAAGCACCCGCACCGACTGCCGAGCACGCGCGCGCGCACGTGTGTGTAGCCCGCGCCACACGAGCGCGGAAAAGTCCTGTGTCCGCGAGCGCGCGAGAGCATCAGAGAATACGTGTATATGGACGGGAGAGTGCTGGAAAAGCGACCCCTGGCTACCGAAAGGGAGAGAGAACGTGAGAACGGGGGTGGAGAGGGCGAGCGGAGAGAACGCGCGCGGATAGATAGACGTATATATACATGGAGGCAGGAAGAACTGGAAAGGCAGGGTGAGTTATATGCAATTGGTCAGCCTGCACATTTTTTATCGGGCGCCGGGCGTACCCGCGATGGGAAATGGTAGTTACGCTTGTATCGACGAACGCCAACGGCGATACGAATTTCCTCCAACCGGCGATCTTCCGTTTCTTTTTTGTTTTCTTTCTCGCCTGAGGAAATCAAAAGTCGGGGGGATCCATCTTTCGCGGTTTCGCGACAGAAATATCTCTTTCGAATAAACGTCCACTTGTCGCGCGGATTTTAGCAAGGGTAATTTAGCGGCGCGGTCACACCGCTTCGAGATAAGTGGCCCCAATCAGCTCTTGTTTCGTTAAGCGGATAGACTTTCAGGAAAGGCTCAGGAAAGGATCACCAGTCTGGGTAATATCGCTATATTAACGGCAGAGATGGGCATTATTTGAATAAAAAAATATTTAAACAAGGTATCGAATAAAAGAGGCTTTATCTTTATTTGTCATCAAATAAAAGTAACTCTGACTTATTTTCATTTGAAATAAAAATAAATCTGGGTTATTTTTACTTCTTGAGTCTCGAATAAAATTTTTGTCTTTTATTCGAAATCAATTTTTTATTTGAAATCATATTTTGCCCATCTCTGATTAACAGTCCCCGATCCCTGAATCCTTAAAAGGAACGAAACTGCCTATACGCGCCTTTCGGGATGTCTAATCGCGCGCAATCCCGATGGACACCCTCGGAAACACGGAATCTCTAGTTCAGAGTGTAGCTCAACGTCGGAGACAGAATTAGCCGTGCGATGTTTTGCGCGGTCATGGAAAGTGCGCTGAGCGTGACGGATTCGCGCGGCATATTGCCATAGATTGTGGCGTAATTGAGCAGGACAACGAGCAGGCAGCCGGTCCCGAGGTCGAGCCTTTCAATTAAGCGATAAGCGTTATCGGATAGGTCCGCTGAACCATCGTACGACTGGGCTGGCTGAGCAAGAGCATTGCGTGGCAGTCGCGACGCCCGAGCATTCTTCTCGCAACCACCCTCCTCCCCCTCGACCTCCACCCAACGCGCGTCTCTCCACCCTGCCACGTTTCATACTTTGGTATCTTCCTTGTTCACAGTCGCCGATGCTTTCGCAATCCTTCCTCCCCCTTCTCTCCCCCCACTTTTATTGCCGCCACGCTCGAAAGTATCTCATCTCTCCCCGCGATATCGTTGTCGGAGCACCCTCGAACGTGGAAACGATCAGCAGAATAGAGTGGAACGATTAATCAAAGGTAAGAACGATGCCCCGTTTCGACGGCGCTATTAACGTTCAGGGTGTAGCGTGGCGCGAAGCCGACAGCGGAAGGGCGAAACTTTTAACTTTATCGCGCTCCACCTGCGCGCGAGGCGGCTCGTGTCATGGTAATAAAAGTTGTTACCTTTGCGACAAGCGTAAACTCGTTTCTCAGTCTCCCGTAACGTGTAAGGGATTTTTTATCTGGCTGCTTTTATGGCACAGACACGACGGAATCTAACGTTGTAACTTCGAATTACATCTCGCATGCCGCGTCAGTGGTGTAGACTTTAAATGGAGCGGGCGCGTGCAGCGTATCGAATGAAATTTACGGAAATTCACTTTAGAATTGAATTTAATTAAAACTTCTCGTAACGCGCGAGATTTAAGTGGTAACCCAGAATGGGACGACTACTTGTATGAAAATAAATCGAAATTCTACGGTCATAGCTACCGAGAAAAACAGTTCTCTCCGAGGAGACCACGTCGGGGCGGGTAAAGTGAAATAATTCCGCAGCGCGGGTCGTACCCTCCTATTTTCTTTAACGCGGCGGCTATTGAATATACAATAAAAGTCCTCGACCTCTCGAGACGGGACACCGTCGTTCCATCAAAGCGCCGCGACCGTCTCAATAAAAACCGTCCCCGTATCGAATCCGATTCCTCGAACCGTCCGCGCGCACGTGACCGTGCGCTGTCGGGGCCGCCTGTCCCCGCGTGTACGTACAGTCCGCAGGCGTGTGGTACAATTATTTGAAGTGGGGTGGGCGTGCGGCGGTCGGCGAAAGGAGAGAAAGACTCGTATAAGAACTGGGACATTGCCAACAAATTCGAGTTAGTCGAGTAGCGAGTGGTAAAGTGGTGGCTGCGGGCTTTAACGGCGGGGTGGGAGGCAAATGTCGACTTGGGGGGAGGGGGAGGACGGCAAGAGGAGCGGTGGGCCGCGGACGGGGGGTGGTTTCGAGGGCAGGGAGGAAAGTGGAGGCAGCGACAGAGGGACTAATGGGAAAGAGAGTGAGAGAACGAGGAGGATGAAATCAGAGAGACTCGCCAACGGTGCCGGCTAAAAAGGGTAAAAACGAAGGGGGATGGTTGACAGAGAGAGAGAGAGAGAGAGAGAGAATAGGAGCGAAAGAGAGAGGGAGAGTGATAGAGACAGAGGGAAACTCAGGGAGAGGTCTAACCTCGTAGGGGAAGATTGTTTTCATTCGGTGCTCAAATTGAAAAGGAGCGAGGACCGAAGACCGCGATTCGAAAGCCGGCTAAGTGCCGGAGACAACCAAACGGAGGGTGATTTATTCTTTCACGTCTGCCCCTCGCGCCCCTCCTCCTATCCGACATCCTTTTATACGAAAACTAGAGGACAGAGGGCCGAAGGAGGCAGAACGCTCGAGGAGAAAGGAGAATCCGAGATTCGCACAAGTGGCGACGTAATCAATTTTTTCCCTGCTGCGTCTTAATTCGACGCCTGTAGGGGTATCGCGGGGTATTCGGGGAATACAGGGGGAGGGGGGATAATGACACCGTCACGAGCTTGCACCCAAAGTTGTCCGTCATTTTTCTACCGGCGTTCAACAACGAGACGAGCTCGCGTGGCACGACGTTCGACGAATTCCGCCGCGATTAATAAAAAGGATTGAACGGAAGAATGAAATTGTAACTGACGCACGAACGCGCGAGGCGAGCGTTCCTCCTATTAATTAACCAGCCGTGAAGGGCTAATAACTTTTCATTTCTCCCCTAATTAGCGTTAGAAGGTCGAATCTACCGTGTTACACCCGCCCCCTCACAATTTGTCGACGCGCTACGCCCGAAGGGGATTGATTTCCTGGCGACCAGCGATTTTCCGTTTCCTGCTCTTATTTTTATTGCTCCGCTATGCGTCCATTACCTATTATACGACCGCGCCGAGTAACCAGTTGCTTTCATTCCCCTCGGCACGGAACGGTATACCGTTCGGCGACACATTAACGTACGTAATTTCAGAGGCTGCTGCTGGTTGTAATCGCGGCTGTCTGTTTTAAAACTAATCACAGAAGTGACTTAAACGTCCACCGTTAATAATAATATTCACTCGATCAGGTGAAATCTAAGTATTCTATTGTACTTAAGTATCTGCCAAGAGGGATAGAAAATCCACTTGACTCTTTAAATCAACCCTCGCGTAGTAATTCCGAATTTTTATTTCCCTCTCTCTATCTCAAGCTGACCTATAAATTAAGCACACATTTTTGTCTACTCCTACGAGTGTTGTACCACTCCGAAGCTCTACCCTGCCCTTATCGTAGGGTGACCAATGCAAACGGTCGTTGAACGAAAGCAATTCCGGGGCGAAGAGCTAATGAGTCAATTAAGCGGTACACGGCTTCGAGGCCGACGTATCAATTCGAAGCGCGAATCGTACACGGCAATAACAACGCCGCTATAAAGCATCCTAAGCTAACTAGTTTGCCACTTGAGCCACCGGACGCAATTTCGCGGCGATTTAATGGTGGACCGGCCTATTCGACGACGCTCCAACCCCTACCCCTCCGCTCCCCCCAGGCTTGCACCCCATTAAGCAACGCCCCTGGGTACAAGGGTGAGAAATGATCGGCCGCTAATGCTAATGAATATCAGCTCGTCGTGTCAGGGAGGGTTGTTTGGAGTTTAGGAGTATCCCCCACCTCGCCCCCTCCGCCTCGCGCCGCCACTTTGGAGACGACGGCTCGCGTGCGACGAGGGGTCGCGGTCGCTTTTAAGAAAATTGCTGACAGAGGGGGAGCGTGGCCCACTGTTTCCCCTAATTAGCTGAAATTACACGATTTCCCGGGCCAGATGCGCCGGCAACCCCTTCGTTTTTGCGGCCACCGGCACGGCCGACATATTCTCAACTTAATTAACGAGAAATCTTTTGATCCTTAAACTACCCCTGCCCGCCGTCGCCCCGGCAGCGCGATAGAAATCAGGCCGACATTCTTAAAGCGCCGGCCGGCTTGATGCCTCGGCTTGGGAACTTTGGTAAAAGGGGATGCAAGTTGCGCGTACGTTTTAGAGACAGCCTTGACGAGATAAAGACGCGCTCCTTGCGAGAGGGTAAAAGGGGCTCGCGTAGATAAGAATGGAGAGGAATTGTTTTCAAGAAGAATCGATTTACCTGCTTGTGCATCTCCACGGTGATGCCGTAGGACATCTCGTAGTACTGAAACAGAAAAACATGGGATTAAACGATTTAATGTGCTGATTCTGTTGTGGAAGCGTGATTGGTAGATTGTCAACACCTGTGGGTTTGGAAGCTATATTGTATTAGACTGTATTAATAATTCACCACAGCTGCAGATTTCCTTCGTTATAGATTCATTCCCTGTAGCCACTGTTTAATTTATTGATGAATGTATCGCTATGCGGGGGTGGCGTTTGCACGTCTCCCCTCGTCTTTCGAATCAAAGGTTTCCTCTTTATCACCGCTCACGCTGTATAATAATTTACGATTTACAAGGATAAATCCCAGCGGCGTTCGATGACCGTGCTCCCGAACTACCGCTTCAATTCCCTCAACGCCCGGAGTTTCGCCCTCTGTCGTTTCTTTCATTAGCGATACTTAACTTCCGTTTCTTTACAATATCGCTTGAGACGCCCTACAGTTTCCGCGAGAAGCACGAACCCGGTCGGCACGAAACTTTTAATAAATACAACAGCCTTCCCCGTAAATCTCGGCGAAACGAGGGAACCGCCGGTGCCACTGTTTCCTTTCCTTCCTGTTTGCCTTTCACTCCTTTCTGCCGTGTTGCGAGACCGATCTACAGAGGAAAGGATCATTACAACGTACTGCCGCGAGCCAGCTGGAGATCAACCACTTTTGTTCCTTGTGCCGCGGGATTTGTATTACCTTTCGGTCGTCACGAACATTCAATCCCATCGAAGGCCGAGAACAAAAGGAACTTTTGCAGAGGATCGCGCGATATTCAGCCACGTTCCCACATATACAACGCATCGTACTAAATACGATACAGATACGAAAATATGCTTCTCTTTAAACGATGCAACCCTTTTCGAAGGATTTCGAATCTGAGTGATAATTTACAATTTTACATATGAAGCGTAATGGGGGAAAAATTGGGAGTGTCTATTTTTGTGTTTTTTTTTGTGATTTATAGCATATTTTCTTGGTGGCAACTGGGACTACAGAACTGTCGAATCACAAAGAAATGTAAAGTTCAAATACCAATGTAAGATAACGTTAGAACTTGATAGAAAATATATTGATAGAAATTATGCATAATTTCTGAAGAAAATATGCTCTTCCATCGCACCAAAATATCCCCACCATTTGCCTAAGCATACCTAAGCTTCAGTTGTTAAGATAAAACAAGAGACTATTTAAGAAGAAAATTATATAAGAAACTTAAATTCATTGAACTTGCTTCTTCACAGCTGAACTAAAGTATTAAATCTTAATTTCCCCGATAAAGCTGTTTTGTGGCATTGCTTGTTTTTCCCCTGAGCCTCCAGATTCACCCAACCATTAAACCGTAAACGAACCATTAAATCTAGCATGAAGTGTGGATTCCATCATTTCTTTGGATTATGTTCGCATCGACTGTACCCTGCACTAGCTGCTATACAGCAAGTATACACCTTGCTCCATCAATCGAAGGGTGAAATTGATTATCGACGTCGCCGACGAGCGAATAAATTCCCGTGTACTTTTGTTTCGCACGATCCATTAAGCCAAGGATTAACTCCTGGTGTCTGAGAGACAGAAGAGCCCCCTTTGTCACGCGAAATTCTCGCCTATCGACGAATGTTAATCGAACCGTTTAATTTTAAAGTATAAGGAAGCGGGAGGACGCCAACGAAAACAGATTCACCCCTTAGAAACGGAATGGCTCCAATTGGGTTAACTACATACAATTCGTGGGTAGAGGAGACCGATCGTAAATTGGTTAGTAGCTGAAGTCGCTCGGGCAACGACCACCCGTTCTGGGACGCATTACCTACAGACGCGATGATTCTGGGGCGCATTATAGCGTGCTCGTAAAAATGTTGGAAGCAAAAGGGGGACGAAAGGAAGAAGGGAAGCCGGGCAGATACGTGAGTGGCGTGTAAATAGAGATCCCCTGTTTGTATCCACTACCCAATTCATTTAAGATTACGACCTTTAAACAGAAACATTGATGATCCAGCGTTTCATCCCCAGATATAGATTACTTGGCTTTGAAATACTTATTTTAATAAGACTTTGTCGAACTGTGCTACATATACTGTTTGTTTTTGCGACTCTAAGTGCATCGAACGGTAGCTTTGAATTTTCGCAGATGATTCGACAGAGCGTAGATGAGATCGCTGCACCAGAATTCGAATTAAGGTCTCTCCTTTCGGCGAAGGATTCCTCCTCCCCGAATTTAATATTCAAAAACGGGAGGCTACCTATAAGACCGAAGTGAATCTAAAAGATTTTCGTACAGTTTCAGTTGAATTCCGCTGGAGGAGTTTTCCAACGAGTTCGGTGTCCGTGGCTTGGAGAAAAA
The DNA here is from genome assembly GCA_963971345.1 of Andrena flavipes. Lineage (NCBI taxonomy): Eukaryota > Metazoa > Arthropoda > Insecta > Hymenoptera > Andrenidae > Andrena > Andrena flavipes. The sequence goes on from OZ020482.1 coordinate 3,831,148, forward strand.
GAAACTATCGGTTCTCATTTAAATATTCTGCTGCGAACGAAACACGGAATAAATTATCTCGTACTTTATCGGGTGTCGTTCTTTTTCCATTCTTTCATCATTCGCTTACACTTCGTATAATACGATTCGACGGTTTAATAGATCGCGTTCATTTAAATTTCATCTGCCTTCGGGCGGAATTATCAATCGTTAATAATTCACCGCGGTGGATTGAATGTATGCGGTAGGCATGGAATATCCATTGCATTTTCAGATTTCCTTGGCCGCGCGATTAAACAACTCGCGCCGTTGCTTCACCGAGCTACATACGCGCACGGCAAAACGGTTGTTGTCGAACTTTGGACGCGCGCCGTGCTCGTCAAAGTAAGCAGAAGGAGCTTGATAATCAAAAGCTTGAAAATCGATCCTTCCCAACGTGCCACGATATTCTATAAGATCTACACAAGTCAATACATATCCGCTGCATCGAAACTAATTACATCCCTGTGTATGGCATCATTCAAACACTACAGTCTACAGTATCCCGCTGTATACCGCCTCAAAGATCAAATTCAAGTCTGCGAAACAGGCAGGTATTAGCTGCAACAGGCAACGTCTCACTAAAGGACCCAATATCATCGCTGATCGTGGCACTGATTTCCAAATTGACGTTCATCAAGCCACTCCTGCTTACTTTGATTCGTGGAAAAACTACCCTATTACCTCGCTCCACTCGACCATCGTAGAGTAATATTCGTGATCATATTGTCCGTCTATTTGAGCGATGGCCGACAAGAAGGTGACAGTCGACCGGCCACGGTATTGCCATTGCAATTTCGAGAAGGGCGTCGAAACGAGAGGCCACGTGTAGACGGCGGCTGCTTGGGGGGTTGCCGTCACCCCCGTCGACGTCGCGGTCCCATCCTGATTATCGACTGCATTATTAACGCGGTATATTTCCGTGACCGATGCTATCGATCCTCGGCGGTGTCTGTCGGTCGAACGTGTGTGCTTTAGCCCGACGAGCGAGGAGCTAAACCCACCCTTCCCCCCCCCCTCCCCCTGAAAGCCATTCGTCCCAGAACGAGCGGCTAAAGGCGGACACGCAGTGCTAAGCGACAGCCACTAACCGATTTACGATCGCGCAGGCGCGGTCGCGGATCCGAGCGATCCGATGCACTTTATCGGAACACAGAGGCGGCTGGGTCGAACCGCCACTGTTCCAGGATTGGACGTGACTCTTCCTTTCTCCCTCGTGCTTACCAGCTTACCTCTGTTTCCGGGCTGCTACCGGAACGGGGAGAGGGTGAGGGTGGAAGGATTACTTTTGACTTGTACGATCGGCTCGACGAGCTGCGTTGTTCTGCGGATCCTGACACTAATTCGATCGGAGAATCAGTCGGGAGGGATTTGCCTGTGTTTACTGTCGTTAGAGTCTCCGACCTGATGCGAGCGGTGATAGCAATGTTTTTAAGGGTAGACGACGGAGAAGATCCGTCGCTATCCAGGAATGGAATTCGCGGTGTGGATGGCTGAGGTGGATATCCGTGTATTTGAATCGGTGGCGATCCCCTCGAGAGGGGAATATTTATGAATCGTACACTGTGTTAGATTCGGGTGGATTCATCTGTCACATCTGTGACCATCGCTTTTTTTACCACTCTGCAGGGGGATCTTCGGAGATTGTGTCTGATTGTAGGGAACAAGTCTTCGAGGTATAGATACCTATGCGTAATTATGGCGTCGTGATATATATTTCAAGGTACAGAGAATCCCATAATACGGGGATCCATCGAGAAGAGGTACTGAATTGCGCGCCATCGATATCCAGACGCGAGTTAATTTGATTCGCGATGTAATAAAATGCTTGGTGGCCGCATCGAGCGTACATATCGGTTCGAATAGACGCTCGAAAGTCCAAAACACGAAGAAAAGAGTTCCGCCGGGCCGAGAAGTCGATAATCGGATGAAGAGAAACCCTCTAGTTCTCTCTCTTTCATCCCTTCTCTCCCCCTATCCGACTCTATTCCTCAACAGCAGAGGGCTCGTATCGATCTCATCTCACAACCTTTCCTTTTCTATTTTCACGTGGTTCAGAACCCAATAATAGGGGTTGTACCGATAATTTCACCCCCTCCGGTTATTCGATATGGATCTTTTAGTAGCGGAGCCTTTGCTAGGGCGATTGAACCGCCTACTACTCTTCCCGGCGCCCCCGCTCCCCCTCCCCGTCTTCCCCTGTTTCTCTACCCTACATTCCGCATCCCTTTTCCTGACTCATTGCCCCCTGCACTTCGTTCCACCTTGTCGCTCCCGTCCCGTCTCCCCCCTCCTCTCGCCCCCTCCTTTTCATCCTTTCGGAATGTTTTCGCCGAGGGCTCTCTCGCACCTCGAGCTCCCGACTACAATTACTGGATAATTAATCGGCCAAAGTCGATCGCGGTAATAAGAATCCGCGGCGGCGAGATGTTGCCTCCCTCCCGTAGACAATAAGGGCAAGAGGGTGGCGCGGGAATGGGGGGAGGGGGCTTGAATGAGAAGATGGAAACACGATCGGGGAAAAATTTATTCGCCATCACGGTTGATTCCTGCCCTCGCCGGGCACGTTGGGATCGTAAAGCGTCGGCAAAGGGATGCGCGTCGACGTAAGTGAAATCGATAGCGGCGGTAAAAGCGGAAGTCGCCGAGTCGATGGAACGGTCACGATGCCCGGCAACGTTTAGAAAATTCAATGGCAAAGGACACCGCGACGCTGTGGTCGCGTGAGACGAAGCGGTGGAAGGGATGGGGGGAAAAAAAAGAAGGTCCGGCGAGTGCGCGTCGCCGGAGGGGTTGAAAGAGGGAAACGGTAAATTCGCGAAAACAGTTAACCTCACGGACGTTGGCGCACCGTTATGAAACTTCGTAAAGGTCGGCGAGAAGAGGATGAAGAACCGGAGCGACGCGGAGGGGGGAGGGAAAAAACGAAGGGAACGAGAACACTAAATTGCCCGGTGGAAACTTCAAAGGTGGAAATAAAATCTGTAAAAAGAAGCAAGCGGGAAAAACAAGAAGTAATCAAGAAACGTGCCCGGAGGATGTGGGTTATGTTTAATTTGTTACGCTGCGAAAAAACGACCCGAGGAGGGACAGACGCCGGGACGAGGGGGGAGAAAGGGAGAAAGAGAAAGACGGGTATGCTACGTGTAATCGGGAAGTCCGTCGGTTTCCAAAGTGTGAAAAAAAGTTTTGCCATAAGAATATCTCTCGACCGGTAGCAGAAAGTAGTTACGACGGCTCTAGGTGGCGGATGCTCTGCGAGAGAATTAATTCAACGAAGTCAAACTCCGTCGGTCCGCGATAAAAATGAAACGATTGGCGGAGTGGGTCGTAGATTGCAATGCTTAACAGTCCACTCCTGGGATAGCCAAGCCGGTCCGTCCACCGCTAACCGAAAAGAAGCCATTAAGATAAATGGCCCCATTACAGGATGTGCAGGCTTTCCAGCAGAACCTTCAGCGCCGATCGAAATGTCATGCCGCGATATTGAATTGTAGGAAAACCTTCGTCGCCCTACATTCCGCGCAACTTTATCTTCCTCTTCTCTCGCTCGCGACACCGCGTCCAAGAGCAAGCGTGACCCAAAGAAAGTATCGCCGGCGACAAAGATCGCGGCGGCACGGAACGAGTTAGAGAACTAAAAGGAAGAGGAGAAGAACAAGAATCATTACTCCGTAATCTCGCGGTGCGACGTTAAACATAGGTAACGACGCGTGTATCGCGCCCGACCGATTAAGAGCTCGAGGTGTACCGTCGCGCGGCCGTATCGTCATTTAACGAAAAAACCCCGCGAACGTGACGAGTCGACGGGGCTCTCGAAAGAGTATCAGGGATAAGGACGTGTCGCGAGGCGATGATCCGTGCGCTGAAGTTCACAAAAGGATGGAAGAACACGGCGAGAGAAGAGCAGAGGGGAAAAAAGAAGAAACAGAGACGGAGAGAGTGAGAGAGAGGGGGGGAGGGAGGGAGAGGGATGAAAATATTGAAGCGGCGCTCGGATTTACGCGGCACGTTACCCTAATGAAAATCGCGGAGGATGAATTGTGGGAGGTCGCGGAGGGGTGGCACGAGGTGGCTGGTTGAAATACACAGGGGTGGAATTAGAATATCAGAGACACGTTCGCAGTCTGTACATACGTTACACCAACACACCCGCCCGTCCTTCTGTACGTATATAATACTTGTCGGTAGTTGACAAACCCTCGACATCAATTTCTCTCTCTGTCTCTAATTCCCCCCTTCTCCTTCCCCTCCGCTCCCCATCCGCCCGCCCCCTCCCCCTGCCGACCCATCTCTCGTAGCTCTCCTCTGCCGCTCGCTGTCTCCATCCCTCTGTGCCTTCTCTCGCGCTCTCTCTCTTCGTTTACTTTGGAGATATCGATTACCGGCTCAACCCCCAACCCCCCATCAACCCCTCTGTCACCTCCAGCCCCCTCCCCTCCGCCCCCCCCCCGTCACCCCTTATCCAACTCCCACTGGCACCCCCCCCCTCCCCCCACAAGCCCCAACCACTCGGCCCAGCTTGCTGCTTGGTTGCTTGCACGGTGTCACATCGGTGTAGCAGTTTACAGAGATGGTGCAGTTCGCGACAATTACGATCAAACGTACAGTTAACATCGGCGCACGACGGCCGATCGCGATGGTAGTCGCGGCGCGTAACTGGCTCCCAGCCTTCGGATCGATGATCGCGGCTGGACCTCTGTTATTCTCTTACTTTTCATTTTGTTTCTGTTTTTTTCTTTTTCCCTCTATGCTTGCGCGGGGATGATGGCGTTATTTGGACGCGTTTGAAGCGCGGGTTGAAAATGATAGCGTAGCAGAGAGCGGAGAACCAAGTGAGCAGAGATGCTTGTTATAGTTTTTGGCTACTAGCGATCGAGCACAGAATAGGAACGCGTTATCCATCTTCGGTTATGATAATTTAGTTGGAGATTGTAAAATGTATTTTTGGCGAGGAATGCTCGGTTTACGAACGACCGCGACTCGTGACGCGCGCAGACTCGCGGCGTTTAAAATAATAGAAGGCTCCCGTCGGAGGTTTTTTCAGGGGGTGAAAATAAATCGAGAGGCGAGTATCGCGACGGGGTTGTTGACCCTTCAGCTGGGTACGCACGTTTTCGTATGCTGAGAGCAATTTACGGGTCCGCGTAAGGGCGCGCTCGCGAATATCCCGGAATTTATCCGCGCGAATAAAGCGGCCGAATCCAAATTCCCTGTCTTCCTTCCCCTTGTTCTCCGTGCGCGCAGAGAATAGAAACGAAATGAAACCAGCCCTAGTGGAAGACACTTCTCAGGGTTTGATGCAAGGAAACATTTCATTAAGCGTTTTCAACCGTTTTCATAGGAGTCGGGTATACAGCAGAGAGAATCGTGATCGGGACGCTTTTGCTCGGGTCACTTTTGTCGCGTATCGATTCCAACGGAGCCTTGACAAGGGAGATGAATGTCTTTTGGAACAAAAGTCACGAAGATGCATGGAGCTTTCGAATGTAGCATCGATACGCGCCGATATCTCGAAGCGACGTGGGCTGTATCGGCGAATTTTAACAAACCCGTCGACTTGCTGCGCTTTCCCGCGTTATCTGGTGAGTTACGACGAAAGCAGCTCTTAAATCAGACCTTGCCAATCAACAAATTTCCAGGCAGAAAGTTGCAAAGGACAAACGTGTCAGAAGGAAAGAATCTCCTAAATTAAACTTCGACCCATCGTCCACAATTCTTAAGGATGCATCGGACCTACCTTTAAAACGGTACAAAGTTGATGAAAATTTGTGGGAGTGTTCTTTTTAATCTTCGTGAAAACAGCTGAAAAAATGTTGAAGAAATAATACCAATGTACTATTTTCTTTTGTACATGTAGTATATGGATAGATGAAAATATCTGGGGAGTTTCAATTGTTTCCACTTCACCGTTTTAAAGAAATAAATTATAACTTGAGAAAATTGTGTATTCAGGGCATTTTCACTGCCAAAAGTTTAGCAAATACAGCTTGAAAAAGCATTTGTAAAGTGAAGAATATATTTCTAGGAGTAAAAATAAAATTCCAACTGTCGTTCGAGTTCGTGCATTTCGAATTTCATATATCTACTTTTGTCTAAAATTGTACGTCCGATACATCCGTAACAGCTCCACAAGACTGAAGCTCGAAAGCCAAAAAGCAGATCGAGTAGCAGCTTACAGCGATAAGCAATTCTAAACGCAACTGTGCTCACAGTTCGCGGCCGAACAAGAGATTTGAAGATTAAATGGCTAAATCGTGGGGAGTATTATGAAACGTGTCGCTTGGGGTTGCACGAGCAAATGTTCCGAGGGGGCAACAATATCCAGCAGATTTCATAAATATTTGATAAAAGGGACGCAGAATGGAATGGTCTATCCGGCAAATACTTTGGTCCACGTTAATACTGCATTTTAATATAGGTAAGTCCAAGTTAAGCTCCTTACCGATGGGGATACGATTAGTACGGTTGGTTGAGCTAATTGCCTTTGCGCTGATGGGAACTGAATCGAAGAGACGGCAATATGAAGCGAGAACAATATCGATCGTTTTTCTCCGTGCTCCCATCGAGAGGGTCGCGACAAAGATTACCGAATGCAGCGATGGCTCTGTATCACTCTGTAACCACGTTGCTTGTGAAACCACCTCGACTATGATTACACTAGGGTAACTTGGGGTGAGTCGATGGGGCAGGAGAGTTGGTATACTCGCTATATTTCAGACTCTATAAATAAAAGCGCGTTAAACTGCACACCAATAATTGTTACGAATAAACAGTTGAACGAACAACGTCACTCCGCTTCCTGTTGTATTTTTCTGGATTTATAAGCGATAAAAGGATAAAAAAAATCAGCACAAAATTCATTCTGATAAATAATATCAGTGTTAGTTATTTATAACCATTTTATATTAGATGAGACAACTGTACCCAATTTACCCTAACCACCGATAATTCTCTATCAGACTAGAGGAGCTGGAAAGAAAGCTTCATAAATCATCCTCACGAGCTGCTGTAATTTTTACACAGATTTCCCGCGGCGGCAAAGGAAACGTCCGAAATGTAAACCACTCGAAAGTCACGATTCTGCACCAAGCGCTGGTCGAGTGCAATTGCAAATCTGTAGGTTGCGAAAGGCACTCTCTATCCAGCCCCCAATTGGGTTCCACCCCCGCCAGTGTTTGCGATCCCCGGTTGGCGATCTTTTCAATTGCCCCGGGTAACTGTATTCGACGGAGATGAAAAGACGTCGAAAAACGAAGTTAGAAAAGTGCCTTACCATGAAGTAATGCCTCTGTATCTCGGTCTTCTCGCTGGCCAGCTTCTCGCATTCGATCTTCAGTCTGAAAAGTGAAAAGCGATTGAGGATGGGAACGAGCCAGACATGCGTTAAAGCGGAAATGGTGCGCATTCGTGTGCACCTACACGTACGCCTGAGACGCCTCTGTGTACGCGTAGATGTACACAAGACGGAGCGCATAGAGCAAGACCACCACCGCCTTCTCCTTTGGGATTTGCAGCATCTTGAATTCGAGAAAGACGGCGGGGGGGGGGGGCAGGGGCGCGGTGTGTCTCTGGAAGTAAGATCGAGTTCCCCCGGCGAAAGAGCCGAAGGAATAGGAAGAAATGGGATTATGGCGGCGTTAGCGGTTGCGGTAGACGACTTAGCGAGTGGAAAATGGTAAGAAGGAAGAAATGCCTATCCGCGAATGAACCGGGGACACTCGTTACAGGCATTCTGGTAAATATGCTAATTCCCCGCGCCACGTAACCGTGGAGGAACACTTTGCCGGAGTATTATGAAGAATTTAGTTCGCCTGGACGTTACAACGTCACGGATGAAACTTTCATTCGATGCAATTTAAAGTTTGTAATTTTTGCAATGCTCATCCTCGCGGGGGATACTTCCGATACCGTAAGTATGCTGAAATGGCTCCCTTAACTCGCGTTTTCATTAAAAACCCGTCCGACCCGATGCGTCTGAATGCAACGGCAGAGCCGAGGAATTCGTTGATAGTTAGTAAACGCGAGTCTAAGGAACGATTACTTCCGAGTGACGGAGCGAAATGCTCCTTATTACCCGTAGAAACCGATCGCCAGCGAATCTGCCGCGTAATTCCACCGCGAGAACGTACACCCGCGCGCCGCCGACAGTTTGAACGATACAGTTTTAAAGAGCAAAAACATTTGCCGCGCGTTGCAGAAGGAAGAGCCCGCTAATTCAAAGCGGGGCGAGTGGACCGCGGATACGCTTGCGTTTATAATATTTGCCACTCCTTCTCCGGGAAACGGGCCAGCGTAATTTTACAATTAGCAAAGACCGCGAGGGACGGAAAAATTAACGCCGGTGCGAGCTGGGGAACGGCGAGAGCCCGGCTACCGACGCGGCGCGAGGATTCGTTGCAACGTGTCTGGGGGGGCTGGCAGCGGCGCGACCGCGAGCGGGTTGCTCGCGCGTAATGCACCGCCGTTAACAACCAAGTGCAAATTTAACCGTCCATCCGACGGTTTCAACGGGTATCGCGAGTGAGCCGCGCAAGATAATTAATGATACGTAAACGCAGACATTTGTACACACGGACCTATTCCGCCATTTCCAGGCCGAAAGTGAGCGTCGTTCCCAATAACGCTAACCGTTATACTGCACCATCACCTGCATCTGGGATACTACTTGCCGCAACGGTAATTAATTACCGTCCCAACCTCCCCCCCCCCCCCGCCCCGCGTGCCCGCACCCCAGCATGCCAACCTCCCCCGGCCGATAATCAATTACCATAAATCGGCCGACAGAGCCCGATCGGTCGGTTGCTTTGTCGCGACAGAAACGAGAAGCGTACCCCCGTTTTCCACCGTGCCCCACCTCCCTCTCCCCCTCTCTCCCCCCCTCCCTCGAAGAGTTGCACAACGCTTTTTATCCCCCCGTAGCCGCGGACTACTTTCACCCGTCGCCTCGTTACTCGCGATCGCGAAAAATCATTCCCCCGGCTTCGATTCGAGCCCGGTCAGAGGGGAGGCGTTTGTAGCAGGAGTCGCAGGGGGGAAAACAATTTGAAGTTTTCCGCCGTTGGATAGGAGTGCGAGGTGATATCGAGACGGCGGCGGTGACAGGACGCGAGCAACAGCCTCCGAGGGCGGGACGCGGGGGAGCGGGAAAGTGTCAATAATCGTGGATGTCGAAGGAACGCGAGACGAAAGGGTGAACAGGGGTGGATGCGGGGGGAGGGGGGGGATAGAGATAAAGAGGGGGTTGGAAGAAAAGCAAAGAGGTGAGCGGGGGTGGGGTTAAGGTGAGTCGAAGAAGAGAGAAAGACTCACGAGTGGTTCTGTTGCTGGATGAAATTGAATTCCTCTTTGATCCTCTCGCAAGTGTCAGCCACCGTGAATTTCAGCCCTCCCGCAGCCCCGCCGCTTCCTCCGCCACCCTGCAACGAGAGAGAAAAAGATAAGTGGTGGTAGAATTCGATTAGCATACGCGACAAAGAGCGGGGAAATAGTTTCGGGCTGGAACGCTGAGGGGGAAATATCGCGATTTTCGCAGGGGCCGCGGCGAGCGCGCCTTTTTTTCACCTGCGCGACGCCGTTTCGGTACACCCACGCGATCTCGTCTCGATTCACCGAGGAGATCGGCGCGAAGGGTTAACGAAGCGCGTCGCCCGCCGAGCGTGGAATTCTATCCGCGAAATGTCTGATTGCCGAGTCGCGTATATATATCGAGGCCGCGTCCTCAATGAGAGCCCCCTCCCCCTCCCCCGCGCCGCGACGCTACAACTAACAAGCGAGATTTCAATCGAATCGCACAATTCCCCGGTACAATAACATCGGTCCTCGGGGGAGCGTCGTCGGCAGGCTCGCGGAATGCGGTGGAAAAAGGCTCGTTAAAGGACCGCGGAGGGGAGAGACGGGGGGAATCTCGTTACACGGGAAACCACGTCGGACTTTGAGTCGGTCGTGCTTCCGGCCGCGAATAAATCTTAACAAATCCGAATTTAAAGGAAAGCCGCGAGTGTGCAGCGCGTTCGCTCGTCTCGGGAACGGGCTGTAAATCGTAACGAGGTTAAAGTCGAAGAAGATGACAAGCAACCACCATCAAATGGCCTTCGGCTGCATAAGGCGCACGCAAACACACAGACGGGCCACGGGAACGCGAGCAGAGGGCATCCAGGTATAAAAGACGAGCGTCGTCGGTCCGCGGTACGGCTGGAGGGAGGAGGGGAATGGGGCGGAGGGTGGGGGGGAGGGGGAGGGGGAGGGAAGGTGAAGCCTGAAGAGCCAAGGATGAAGGGCCATGAAGGCGTCCTTAATGAGACCCATTCCACCAGGTAGCACGAGGTCTGAGCCTCTACGGGTTCTTCAGCCGCTCGTATACACCGACGCCGCTTCCCACCGCTTGAAATTACGGAGAAAAGGATCGGGCTTTCCGATGACAGTAATGATAACGTTACACACACCCACCGCGGCGACGTCAATTGAATTTCGTCAGCGACCTCCGAACGCGTACACCGGAATATCGAAGGGGGGCCGATAGCGCGCGTTTCTCTTAAACGGAGAGTTTATGTAGGACGATCACTCTGTATTGTACAGCTGTCTTTGAGCTTCCGATGCGCGACGCTGTAGGTAATTCCCTGGATGGTAGGTACACGCTCTTCGAGATCCGCGTGCCATGTATCGGTGCAGGTATACGGGCACCGTGTTCCTCGTTTATAAAGTAACTTTAAGGTATTTTCGTGGCGGCGTTCGCTATCGAAAACACGATGTTACGCGCGGGGATGGGAACGCGATCGGGGAATTGCGAGCAGAATGACAAAATCCCTCGATACGCGGAGATATGCCCGCCGTGGCGTTAAATGCTCAATGACTGTCCGATAGGACGGGAGAATTCGAGTTTTTCGGTGGCGCGTAGCCACGGCGGTAGAATGATTTGGCCACTTGTTGAATTCGAAACGGGGAGTGGCTGTCGGTGGTAAAATGGTTTGGGAACAGGCCGGGGAAGAGGACGGCGGTGGGCCTCACTTGTTGCAATCATCAAACGGAACAGTCATCGAACAGGTTGTTGTTCCGATGGTTAACCCGCGCGGCGTACACACATCCGTTATGCGATACAGCCGACGACAATTCGTTTCCATGAAAATTCTCGCGCCATCCGACCACCACGCCGTGCCCCCACTGTCCACCGTAATTCGAGATATCGATCCCTTTGTTGCTCCGTAATTCAACGCTGCCGCGACCCTTGGCTTCCGCGTTGCACCCGCGACCTCGGAACTCGTTATCTCTAAGAACGATTAGAGAAGACTTTCTATTTTCCCGTCGAGGCGCGCTTATTCTGCGATCTTGCCCCGCTCTCGGCTATTTCGGGAAGTGTTTTTACCACGCAATCCGAAGATGCGTCGGGGCGGAAATTATTAATGGCACCGGGCATTAAATTCTAACTTTGGCGGCACTTAATGAAAGGGCGAGATGGTTTCCATCAGAGACAATCACGCCGCTTATTTGCCGCGATACCGGTATGACGTAAATAAAGATTTATGAATATTCCAACGGAAGCTTAACCAGCGAGCTCCAAATTTAGAAGATAAAAACTAACCGGGGCAAATTCACTCTGATTCGAGTCTGCTGTTCCCCTGAATAGCAGAATATTCATAGCGCGCTGGATACGCTTCGAATAGCATTTAAACCTTTCAATAATAAATCCAACGCCTCGTGAAAATCACAAATACATTCGTATATAACTGGTAATTGATCATTCTCGGCTAGCAATCAAACCTTGCTGGACTCTGTAAATAAAGAGTCCAGAATACTTAAAAATGTCTTGAAATAAAAGGCGACTTAACGCGGATAATCAGATTTCCTGCAGCAGCTGGATGTTAATTAACGACAACCGTCCACTAAAAACTACTATACCGATACCAAATTCAATATCCAGTCCGTATAACACTGGCGGATCAATTTTTTTATCATTTCTTTCTTCCCCCTACGTCAATTCTCGTTTTTTTTATTTCTTTTTTCTTCTTTTTTTTTTAATTACGTCCTCCCCCACTCGGTTTTTCGACCGTTCTTTGACGCCGCTATCGGATTTTGCTCTTTGAGCTTAACGAATCACACATCCGCCGATCGCTCAAGCACGTGTAGCCCCCGCGGCGAAGGGCGGCACGTGCGCGCGCGCAAGATGCAGCACGCATCACTGCTCCGTTCTGATCAAAAGAACATTTCGGATGGTGAAAATCAATTTTTCAATAATTTCCTTTTGCCCGGGCCCCTCCATAAGCCGTCCAATCATCCACGGGCTTTGCCGCTATGTCAAAACTGTTATTAACGAGCGAAGACAAAAGTCTTCCGTTCTCGAGGCGCCTCCTCTCTCGACGAGAGCACGCTTCTCTTGGCCCTGCCTCGCGTCCCCGTGTAGCCGGGCCTTTGTATTCATTGTCTGCCCGATTCCCCTTTCACACCAGCGAAATCAATGAAGGAGAGAGAGAGCGCCCGCCTGCGTGCAACTGTGTGCGAGGGCGGCTGGTGTGCCTGTGTGCCCGGCCGCGGCAGGATCGTATCGAAAAACCGGCTGGTTCACTTTGTTGCCGGGAGATAATGGCCGTGCGAATCGTAAATAAGGTAATAGGTCTTCGGGAGGGCCGAGGATAGACCAAAGGATCCGATGGCGTAAGCGAGAAACCCCTTTTAAGGGCGCGTCCACAAGTTTCCTGGAAGCGGCGATAGATTCAAACGCACACGGGCGATTCGAACACTTAAGTAGTCCCTTCTCGTTTTAATTTCGACTCGCGACTCAGACGCCTGCGATTATTATGAAATGGAAATAACAGACGGAGTTAATAGAGTAGATGCACCGTTTGTGGCCATTGCACAGTTTCTGGTTATTTGCAAAATTATCTTATTTTTAAATTGCTCGCAGATCATTATTACGTGGAGAATTCCACGTCATAAATATTTTGTTTAGTAGTTTACCTACACGGAAAAGTATTATATTTTTCAAGAAAAGTGTCCAAAACTGGTGCAATACCTTAAAGTCGCTACAAATGGTGCATCTACCCTAGTATCGACCAAGGGAAAATCGAGTTTCTGCGAAGGGGGCTCGGTAAATTTAGAGGAAATGCATAGGAATTAGAGATTAATAAATATGAATATTGAACGCATTATAACACCCCCATCTCGCAGAAATATTTATAAAGAAATCTTCGCGTTACTTACGCAACGACTTAACAATTTACTAAAACATTGCACAAGCCGCGTAATTATGTATGAAACGAGAGATCCTCGACGAATTTGATATATCCGATCGCTGGATCTTGTTTAGGCGAATTTGCTCGCCGCTGTCCTTATTTTCTATCGCGCAAAGGAGTTCTAATTGGACGAGCCACCGCCGTCGGGAATTATTCAAATCATGCTCCGGGGCTGTTGAAAGTCAGACGCACGGAGCCGATGCAGCTGCACTTGAATAAACATCGATGCATCGATATGCAGCGGCGAACATCGGCGAATAGGCGCACACAGCTTTTCTATGCGTGTACGGACACGCGGAGCGCGCGCCCTCGAATGGAGCACACTACGTGGCCATCGGGGAGCGTCGAAGGCGTCTTTGAATTACACACCTGGTTCATTAAATGGAACGGTAAATAAAGGAGACGAGGATACATCCAAGTGTCCAGTTGCCGCGGTGCGCGATAAACGTTCCAGATACCGATCAAGGAAGGAACGCTGGGCACCGAAGCGACACTTCGAAGCGGTTCCAGCTCATCCGAACGAACAAAAACCACTTTGACGCAGGCCTCATTCGCCGGGAAAAGCAATCCAAACACGTAATTAATCGCTACTAGCGGGCTATTAATCCGATAGGATTATACACCTATGAATAGCCATAAAGGATCTCCGCGATGCAATTGCATACTGGGTGAGAAAAAGTGACACGCGATGATCGTAAAATGCTGCGTGCTTGTACATTAGACTGACATGAAAACATAGCGTACCAATCACGCGGCCGTTTTACTTTAATTACTGGACTCGCTCTGTATATCGAGAGGCTGGGAATATTTGATGGAAAGGCTCTTACAAACCTAACTATTACTTAGCGGTGCAGTTACTGAAGTGGAAAGGAAGTAGAGAGAAGCACGTTTCACAATAATCCGTGGACTTGTCGAAAGGAATACCAATACTTAAGGGTTTGATACCTATCTATCAGAATTCTGGACAAAGTATTAAGTTTCATTATATTTTCGATAAATGACGAAATCATGACTGGGATTCCTGTGAAATAGTAATCTACGATCATCCTCCTCATCTCACCTCGAAGGTGCCCAGTCGAAATGAAAAGGTATCCGCTGAATGGCCACGATTTTTCTACCAAGATTCATCGAGCACGAAAGAAAATATCAACAAGAGTTTCGCTACAACAGAAGACAGGTTGGAATGCCTGTCGGAGAGACGCTTCAGCGGAATATGTATGCCTCAATCAATGTTGGGGCATAAAATGCGCTAACAAATACCGGCACGCTTTGCAAGGGGAGCCTAGACTGAATTTAGAGGGTGGCTGAGTAGGAGGGAGGCTGCTCGTTGAAGAAGACTAAGGTGAAAGCCAGGGAGGGAGAGCACGTGGTGAAATTCCTGTCGCTCAGAGGCGGGCACTCGGAATACACAAAGCTCCATTGCGATAGCACGAAACTAATAGAAGAGACAAAAGACTCCAGGGCCCGTTTAAACAAATTTCGCGGAATCTTCATTCCCCGGCTGTTATGGAATCTCTCTATCCCCCAGATGCCCTACAACCTTACGCGTCTTCGGAATACACCCTCGAAACGAAACGAAGTTGAAAATTACAGAGACTCCGCCGGTGCGCGGAAACTTTTCGTCACTTCGGTCGCTTCGACCAAGTACCTACGTTTCCATGCATGATAAATCTCAGCCGACTCGTGCGCGGGTTAAGGGGTGAACAGCGACACCCAGGGACCCACTATGCAGCATTGCACCGCGGCCAACGATGCTGCACGCCCGCGCGCACGGGAGGAGGAACCGCGTAGCGTGCGGAGGGCGCGCGCGAGCGTTACCCTGGCTCGCACACACAGCCAGGCGAGAGTAACAACAGCCGCGGTTCGCCTCTCTGTCGCTGGATCACGTCGGTCTAGGTCTGCGGGAACACGCCGAGGTTATATCTCTCTACCCCGGCGCATTGTGCGCACTGCCATGAAACGTCTAACCTATAATAATCATACCGATACACAAGACGAGCTCCGTAATGCTCCCTTCTCGTACACGGGCGCACACCAGGCGAGCGGCCGCGCGTGTACGTGCGCGACCGAACGGTAACGCGGCCGTCAATCCGCCATTGCGACATGGACGTGAGGTTACGCGCGTGAACGAGAAGCAAGGGGTTCGGCTCCTCTTCGTGCTGCCTCTCCTCCTCCCCCTCTCTCGCCCGCCCCCGCCACCCAGGGTGTACCGCTAGGATCCAGCAAGAAATTGTGGCAAAACCTGGGTACCAGGTTCGATTGCTTGGATGTTTTGCGCCGACCGTCGAGACGTCCGTAATTGTTTCGTAATGTAGGATGCTGAGGAATCGCTCGACCAGCTCGATGGCCCCGGATCTTTCGCTTACTGGAGATTGCTTCACTCGGATCGATTGGATAGGCCGGCGAGAGATCTTTTACTTTCTTGTAACACGGTGTATGTTCCCTATCTCCGTCGGGTCATTTCTAATTGCACCTAAGAAAAGTTTCCCTATGACGATGGAACTTCAACGTCGAGAACCACTTACTTAGGGAATGTATTATTGGGAACTTGAGGAAGTGCAGCTGGACTTCTATTGGGTTTCCGTAGCGAGTAGCGGGAGTCTCTTAAAATCGCAATGTCCCACCGGCAGGATCAAGGGATTCCTCGACCAGCCATCTATCAAGAAGCTTATTGCGTACCACGAGTGGCTTCGATCGGCCGCGCGGAGGATATCAAACTAAATTCCTTCGTCACGCGAGGGATGAAACGTTTACCGTCCACGAGAAAGCTGGCATTTTTCTCCTATTCTCACCCTCCTCCACGCGCCCTTTCCCTGACTACGCTTTCGGAGTCTTTCTACACGAGCCCGTGAGCAAACGCGTGTTCTATCGATCTTCTCCGCCGCCTCGTACACCGTTATTTCCAAGCGATAATCGTTCCGCCCGCACGATGGAAGAAGGACGGATCAGCTGTTTCGTTTCACAGACCCCCGGCGCGGAGGAAGATGGAATAAAAGCAACTTTTAAGTGACTCGACTCGCTGGCAAATTCAGGTCTTAAGCGCCTGGGATGTCGAGGCGACCAGGAAACGGCGGCCACGTTCGACCAGGGGGGATGAATCGGAGGTTCGGGCGAAACGTGCCGTCCACGGTGACCAGGACGGGATAACATTCTATACATCTTATCTGGGCTCCCTAAGGCAACAGCCAACAGCTCGGGGAATGGGTTCTTTTGATCGATACGCGTCATTCGTCGGCGGAACAATCATGCGGATGACACCGGCAGCCGTTCCACGCCCGTGCCCTATGAATATACGCGCACATGTGTGCCTCGTGGATTTCTGACCATGCCCTTCTGCGCTTTAACGAGGATAGCCGAGGGTCGAACCTCGTTCGACATGTAAATGTAAATGTTGGACAAGAACCGAGCCGGGGCTCTCATGCCGCCCGGTTGCCGTGCGCCGGCCTCGCCGCCGGGCAGACCGGTGCCTGCTGAGAATCACTGGCGAGGATACTCGGGTGACTCCCCCGGTGTGGCAAGAGTGTTGCGACGTTCTCGACACAGTTGGCAGTGGTGATCAATCTTCCACGAGCGGGTCGCATTCCTCGGCCACGCGTCCGTCACAGAGGAAAAACGCGCGCGGACTGTACAATGCCGTATAAATGGGCTGACTCCGAGGCAGAAAACCCTGCTGGCTCGACCAATGCCGGCGTTTCCACCGCGGAATCCTCGATTCCTCCTAACCGAAGCCGGAGGACTTGTTTGGAAACAGAAACGATTCGAGGAGCGAGCGTCTGCAGCTCGTTTAATTGAGATCACGAAACGATTACCCCTCCCGCGGGGAGAAGGGCGCCGGGGAGGACGAGTGTTTCGTAGCGGAAGATTGATCCGGGAGCGAGCAACATGAGAACCACTCGTCGGGATTTCAGTGGGTGGCGTTGGTCCCCTCATCAAATGCTTGTCATACCGTTCTTACCCTCAAACTCCGGAGCCTAACGGATCCCAACAGTCGGGTAAAGCCCGAGCCGCACCCCCGTGTACACAACGAGAAAGAGGACGGTGTGTATATGAGAGAAGAGGCGGCCAACCACCCCAATGGACCCGTCGACGAAGGCTTAAAGCCCGTAGGCCTGTGATATGCCTCGGGGCCAAGAATTATGTCGCTAAAACCCACCAATTACGGGGGCTGCGAGCCGAAAACGGCTCTCTTTCCTCCCACTTCTCTGTATATACACACGCAAGCATCGCTTTTCAATTGACGTCGACTCTATGGGGTGTGCCTAGCGAATCCATTAAAACGCCAGAACGAGGTCTTAGACGACGATCGTGTAAGTGACTATAGGAGGACATAGGAGAACGAACGCTGACTCATCCACGACGATTTAACCGGATAACTCGAACCGGATAACTGAAGATTTTACTAAACTCGATCCAAGTAGATTCGTATTAAGGGAAACTTGAATAACTCCGGTGACTCGAGACAATTCAGATAGCTCGTTTGCCAAAGTTGAGCTCTCCTTTTCAAAGTATTCTGCGTGTGACTGGAAAATGTTAGTCAGGAAGACGGACAGAGCATTCATAGGGAGTAGAATCGAGTGGTGAATAATTCTCCTCTATGGATACAAAGTTCGGCGAACGTTTCTGCCAGATGCTGAACAATGGAGCGACAGAGGATGAACAGAAATCCCCTCAAAGTATCGTCTATCATTCGTCCATCGTTCGACGATGAAAAAGACCATTCGTCTGATTACGATTTCGCGAAGCGACGCATCCAACGTATCCACCAGCGACGGGTTAATCAACGAAACCGTGCGGTTTCTTGCCCCGTCTGCGATTAATTAATCCCCGCGATTAATCACTCCAAGCGCTTTTCATCGTGCAGCACGATCGTTTTTATTCGTGCGCCCGTGCACAGGATACACGCGCAGAGACCGCGTCGCTTCCCTGCTCGAAGAAGAGAGCTCGCGATATTTATGGTATTCGTAATGATGGCAGACTTCCACCAACTTTTGCATTTCAATTATTCCAATCACTGTATCAAGCAAATATCCGTCACGAAATAACGTAACGCAACGGTGTTGTTGGTAGTATTCCAACAAATAATGAAAATTTTGGTTCCCTTTTAATTACGACGTTATTAACGTTGCACATATTTTAATCCTGCCATATTAACATCGATGTACGTACGAGACGGCTTGGAAAAAGCAGTGAAACTTTTTGCAGCTAAAAACAATATGTTTCCACGTCGAGGGAACGGAAAAATGTATACGAGCGCCTGTTCGATTCTGTTTAACATCGCGTTATTTACGAATTAAACAAAGATGCGAGTGCCGCGACGGTGAGAGTACACTCGGATGCACATGTAAACGAACGCCAAATTACCTATAGTGCCCTGCCCCCAAATTGGAAACGCTGCGAAATTTGTTCGACAATATATATTTGGCAGAAGAGGAACAAATGTGTAGGTACCATGTGCTGGATGTAACGGGGCACGTTGGACTTTTGGGAAGTGTATCGCGATCGATCGATCGTAAGCTGCGCGTTGAAGCTGAATTACGAGTCCCCTGTGCCACGAAGTCGTAAGAATTTTTGGATATTTCCCGGTTAGCTACGCGACTCAACGTTGCACATGCCCGAAAAACTTTGCATGATTTTCAGTATTCTGGAAAGAGGAAGTGGAACGCGGGGATGAAGATATAACAAATAATTTCTAAAAATAAATTGGAGGAGATAGAAATTTTGTACTGACCATCGGTTGTTCGTTACTTATACTAGAATAAAGTGGGTTAAGTAGAGATCCCATGGACCTAGATAATTTTAAATTACTGTGCTTCCTTAACACAGCATTCTTTTCTTTAAAAGAAGTAGCAGCAGAAGGTGAAAAATGAACTACTTGCAAAGAAGAAAACGTAGATCTAAACCAGGACAGTGACCATGAAAGCATTCCGAACGCTGATTTGTGCGCCAAGAAAGGAGTTGCTCTACGTAAGCTGAGTTTCAAATCAATGAAGCGATTAGCACAAGAAATACTATTAACAATTACGCCAATTAACCACGAAAGCAGAAGCAACCTCGATCTTCGGTAATGAGAGGAAGAATCGCGTTTTCGATTTTGGAACAGACGCTAAGCGTCTTCCACGAGTTGGGCCGAAATTAGCGATGACTTTTAAAGTGCAAGAGTAAACATATCGAGGAGCATGTTTGAACGGGGAAAACAGCGTCCACAAGTTGCATCTCGAAAGTATAGATTCGTCATTGTCGTGCATTGTTACCGATCGGCCGCCTAGTATAACTTTTTCTATTTCAGAATCAAGTGACCCTCCGGCGAGCATTTCAATTTTCCCTCCTCGTTCCAATTCGGACGGGACAACTCGACGAACAATTAGCCGTCGTGCAATTTGATCAGCGATTGTCATCGGCGTATCCCACCCCTCGCGAGCCACCCCCTCCCCCGCCCCCGAGCCATCCCACACCCTCAGCGCTGAAAAAACTCACGGCGAACTATCATTTTTACGTTGCAATTTCGCTTCCCGCCCGACGCTGTTAACTGCCACGGGTTTTCGTACAACTTCCTTTCGAGAGAGAGCAGCGCGCGATCGAAAGGCAATCGAATTGTTCGATTCTTACGAACGGTGAATGCGCGAATTTGATTTCAGCGAGTTGATACACGTTTACGGAGCAAGTGTTTCAGAGGAACCTAATCAGTTTTAGAATTTTTCTTTACATCGAGGGAGTAAGTATTCAAGTAGATCGCAACGTCAAATACTTTAATAAGAGGAGAGATAGGAAAACCGTGGACCCTCGCGTACAAACAGCATAAGCGATGCAAACGGTTGTGTGTGCGGACAGAATGCGAACGAATAAGTAAACGCGAAAGAGAGGGCGAGGCAGAGAGAGGCAGGCATGAAGTAGTAGGCAAAGACTAAAAGAGAAGAAGGAGAGAAGGAAACAACGCAGCGCCCCTTTGTTCTTTACTGTAATGCACGGTACAAGTCAGCGGCGGTGCATTTGCAAAGAGGTTACAAGACTTTTAGTTACGGCGCAACGTTTCTCTTTCTTTCTTCCCTTCGTCTATGCATAGCAAATATGTGCATATGTAATTGATAAGACTGTTATACTACGCAGAGGGTACGTGTCCTTACCATAATCTCAAGCTTATCACTTATTCAATAAGACGACCTATCACTCCGTAACAAACGGTATCACTCTGTTCCATAAATTCTTCTGCGCAAACCGCGTATATAGGGGAGAGGTGCTATAAAAGGGATAAATAGAATTGCCAAAATTCTAATCGCAATACACATGCAAGTTATTTTCCTGTTTATGACAACACTAAGTAGTGCCCAGTCATAAACTTCACTGTGGTCTCACTTACAACAGAGTAATAATCCGCGGTTGATGTTTTTCTGTAGTAAAAGTAAAACTTTCGTTGATTTTCTGTGTCGTTTTCTAAGATCAAGGTATATACTAAGTGTTTTAAGAATTAATAAAGTGACTATTCAAAGTGACAAACTTTATCGTCAAAGACTAATAATAAATTTTTTAACGCTTTACCGCCTGGTGTGACGTCATTTTCAGATATAAAACAAACATTGATAGTCGATAATTTTGGATTTCAATACGGTCCAGTTCTCTAAATGGCTCCGAGATGTATGCCACTGATGCGTTTACCGCGGTAAATAATGTTTACAGTAACCATGGTAACGTTTCTGGCGAATACATGTTGGACATTTTTCGATAACCTGAAACGTTACTCTTGTTTACTTTAAACAGTTGATGGCAAAATTATTTTTTTTTACATTTTATTTGGAAAATACGTGTAAATTAAATGTTATACTAAAAAATTAATGCTTGTAAAGTTTGATTTATGAAAAGAAATCGCATATTTAATCCGCACACGTCCAGTTTGACGTATACGTCACTTCGAGAAAATCATATTTCTACTGTTTTTTTTTGTTTGGAAAAACAAAAATGAAGAAATAATTTTTTTTTTCCACCGGGAACTGTGTGGGCCCTAAAGGGTTAATCTGCAATATGAAGACGTACCTACCTATTTTAGTACAATTGATCTCATTTAATTAAGTAGAATTTAATTTTAAACTATTTTATTATTTAAATGTTTTATAGATGTTGCGTATATGTACTTATATTTACTACAATTTTTATAGCACCTCTCCCCTACCCACTTGCCTCCCGAGTGTCAGAAATAGACTTTACGAAAAAAGAAAAGTGCAGCTTCTAACAAACCTTGATCTATCCTCGATCTAACAGATCCTTGCTGATGATTTGGCAAAGTAACGAACAGCGATGGTTCATCTAGCGACTCCTTTTATCTTTCTCCCCTCCGCGGTGGCTCGGGTTACAGAATTACGAGCACAATAGTCGTAGGCATCCCATCATTTGTTCAGTTGCCAAGTGTAGAGAATGGGTCAGTCCTTAGCGCTTAGGAGTGCGTTCACTTCTATTACGAACCCGCGAAGCATCTATCATTCCCGCGGCGAACGCGAAATCAATTACCCACGGCCAGGCGCGAAGGTAGAGAATCGCGCCTGTTCCGATTCGCACTCGAAGAGGTGACCTTCGGCGACCAACAGTGCCGAGAGACCGCTTACAATCGATCCCCGATCGATACACTGCCGCCAGATGCAATAACTAATTAATTATCATTAACCCCGGCGCGCATCAATCGTTGGGCCCTGCGTCATCGAAATAATTAACAGGATCTTCCCCGAGCTACCAAACGCTGCCGATTAAATGAAAACCGCTCGCGCGACGGGCTTAATTTCCCTCCGTCGGTATCGAATCAATAACGAGTCGCACACACCCGACCACCGCCAATAGAATAAACCGCGCGTTATTACCGGAACGATCTTAACGCTTTAAGAATCCCCGCGTGGAAATTATCGGTGGGCTCCGGTGCCCCTTGAACGGCGCCACATTAGCGCCAATAAGCAAATAACCGTCGAGTGTACCAACATAATATCAGCCCAGTGGTCGCTTCTTCTGCGAACGGCAATTGTTGTACGTCGACTTGCACTTCCCCTCTTTCACCCACTCCCTCTATAAATAATCTCTACAATCTCCAGGCCCCTCCCCCCCCCTTAGCCCTCCCTTCCTCCTCCTGGACCTGTGTCAGCGAATTCCCCCGGTGTGGTCTCGTTTCGCATAAAGGACTTTGAGCTTATGTGACGCGTGAAATTATAACGGCGGGGCGGAAAAGGTAAAAAGAGTGGCGGCGGGAGGCGGGTGGCAAAGCATTCTTTGAATAGTGGAATTATTTGCAGTAAGAAAATGAAAATCTAAAGTCGGCCGTGTAACGCGCCTCTGCATAAAGGAGAATGCTTTTTCTACGATGCCCTCTCGCCCTCTCGCCCCCGCAACCCTCACCCCGCCCCGCCGTCCCCCGCGCAATTATATTACTCTCTGTGCCGATCCTTTCTTCTGGAAGCTACGTAACCGTCGTTCGGTTGCCTTTTTTTCTTAAGGCCGGGGCCGGCTTAACCGCGAGCCGAAAAAAAGTAGCGAAAATTCGCGCCAACAGACGATATTTACAAGCAACTGTGCTCACGCGATATTATAGAGTTTTCGGGAGACAGTGTTGGAAAATTACTTGTTGCGTTAATAAAAGACTGCCAAAGGAATGATATACCGTAATAGTATCTACTTTTAATAACTATCCTAGATCCAAATTTATGCTTAAAAAATAACAGAAATAAAAGAAATCGGTAAAATGACAACTTTCCTCTCGGCTGGTGTATATTTCTAGTCCTAGATAGCTAGATTATCTCTCGCGTTCTGCGCTTTCTCCGTCTTATCACAGCTGCCAGCGCGGGGCTATGAATAAGCACGCAGCGGTCAATTTCCATTTGAAGTGCCGCCGCAGCTGAAGGGTTAAAATTGCAAGCACCCCGTAAGTGGGCTGCCGAGAAGGTGGGGGGGGGAGGCAGAGATATAACGTGGGGCGCCGGGCTGGTGTTGGGACAACTCGCGGGGTAACTACTTTGAAAAGAGAAGCTGAAAGCCCGAAAGAACACGGACGGCTTCCTATTCTCTGGCAGCGTGAGCGGTCGAGGCTCTCTGCCAGTTTCGCCGTGATACATACTCGCCGTTGCAAAAGTAAATAGAATTCAAAGTTCGCGAACAATAAATCATGATTCCCTTCCTCGCCGGGCGTGCACGATTTACGAGATGCCTCCCACTCGGCGCTAAATATAGAAGATCCTAATCAAATAATTCATCTTTACTCTGGACTCGCGGTAGACAACGCGCTCGTGTAAACACTCCTCTTTACGGTGCGCGCTACGCGGCGAACCGTAAGTCGCAGGAATTACCCACAGAGAGGAAAATTACAAAGATTAGCGAGCTCCTGGGTACACGCCGAGGCCACAACGGACACCATAAAAATTGGCCAGGTTCCTCGAGTCGCGTCGGGTAACGCGCCGCGGCACTCGTAACTTTTTTTTTTTTTTCTTTTACCACAGCGGCGAGGTCCACCTTCCCGTGTTTCGAGGAACTTTCACGCCGCGGAATGGAAAAGGGACGGGGAAGGAAGCGGTGTCTATTTTAATGAGTACTCACGGCAGCGGCTGGGTGTCTCGCCGGCGCGGGGTACATCTTAATTGTGGCTAAATACTTGGCTGGAATCACACGTGTCCGCAATGTCCTTTGTACACGGTCACTTCACGATCCATTCCCCGGGCCGATCTTTGCGGTAACATTCTCAGGATCTTGGAGCTACGCCAGCGGCCTTCCCTCGGCGCACACCATCGAGATCCTCCCACTGGCTGTAATTATAACACGACACGATTTGTTACTTAGACTGAAACTGTGGCGTTTCGCGAGCTTGTCTACAGTGTTTTCGACAGGAGTCGTCGCAACGGCCCTCTTTCCGGCGTTAATATTAGGTACCGTTCGAGGAATTGGTCGCTGCGGCGCGAGTCGGGGATCTTAATCCTCCGTTGCCGGCGCCAAAGTTAATTGTTAACATAATGATCCCTTGAAACGTATCTCATTAATTATACGAATCTACCCAGGACTTTGCGTGCCTCTGGGTCCAGGCCACTGTTGGACTAATTGGTGGCAATACATTAACAATGATTTTAGATTCTACCGTTTCGCAGCCACCTGCCTCGTTGATGTAGCATTCTACCTGCAATTCTTGAGTGAAGCCAGAGCGGCTAATTCTGCCAATTATGTGGCTAAAGTTTCGCTCTGTTTGTTGAGAGAAGCAACAAATTTCTCTCGAGCTTAATATGATTTCGCTGATGTTAAATAGAGAACGCCGCTTCTTACGTAACAAGTGGAGTTTGCGTGCCGCGGTATGGCGAAGTGAAAAGAAGTCGAAGTTGTTCAGTGGTTAACCTTCGAGAAATATATAACACCGAGATTTTTAAGGAACTTCAATAACGACGATCTCACTTATCGGATTTCCACGGTGGAAATAACAACAAGCTTGTTTCGAGGCTTAAATGAGAAGAACACAAAGCTTCCATTTTCGGTTTCCGCGATATCGGCGTAAATCCCACCGACGCGACGCGTATTGATTTTTGAAAATAATTTACTTGTCCCCGTTGCGTGTGCACGCGGCTCCGCGAATCCGACTGATCAATTTATCGCTCGATTTATGAGCCGCGTAAACTATGCTTCGTCGCCGTGCCAGCGACATCTATCCTAATCTCCGAGCCGCGTATCCGCGGGAGGACAAAGAACAGGGAGACAAAAATAAGGACCCGGAAAAGAAAAATAGAAAACGAGAAAGAAGTAGGTTCGGCCTCTCGTGCAAATCCAACGCAAAGCTCCCGTGTGAGCGCGACGCCAGGTACAGAAAGCTGAGTTGCGATATTTAAGCTGCTTTTCAATTAACACTGCCCGTTACACTGCTCATTAATTCGCAATGCGTAAAACGATGAAATGTAACGTCGATAGCAACAAGCGGAGAACGAAAAACTACTAAACTCAATTTACCCGATATAAAGGATATTGTAGGATATATTATATTAGTCCAAATAATCGACGAAGCAAATTGATTCGATACGTTAACAAATTGCTTATCGATATTATTAACTGTTGGAGTAGAGATTATTTTGGTGCAACACCAATTTCCTCTAATAAATGCATTAACAATCAGTGACCAGTGATTTAAGAAAAATGGACCAGGTGGCAAACGTTCCGAGAGGCTAAGTTTTTCGGGGAAACGAAGAGGTAGTTTATTAAATCGGGTTAAGAGTAGCACAGAAAGAAATAGTGTTTGGATAAAATCCCACGAGTAACAAGCAATCTACCATGAAAATAAAATGTCCGAAACGAGGCGTCACGTGACTGGTCCCTGGCGTTCAATTTGCAAAGCGCGCGAGAACCCTCGTGGCCTGTCTTCGACGCATTAACGTTCCGCGCGCAACAGCAACGGAGAAAACAAAAGCTCGTGCAGCGATACACAAGTTGCTAATTGAGTGGAATTAAAGTTGTAGTTTGGGCAGCCTCCGAGTAATTTACAAGTAACGAATTGGTTACGCGAAGCGAAATCGTAGGGCGCACGCCGGAGCCCGGTTTGTTGCTGATAATCAACTGCGACTTCGCTAGCTGCACGTTCGAATTTAAAATGAAAACGCTCGGACGTCACAGTGCCTACGCAATATTGTTTAACTTGAATCAACGGCCACCATAAAAACTACAGAGAGCTTTCGCTCGAAGCGAAGAGTTTCATTATAGTCGCTGCCACTTTCCCGTTGTCATCGAGAAACACGATTGCACGCGCGTAACGGGTGTCATTACGGGCTCTTTGTAACGCTGGATGATGTTTCGTGTAACGTGAAAATGGAGTCATGTAACTCTGTTAACCGTCCATTCTCCTCGGATAATATATTTCACAGGCGATGTGTAATGGAGCGGGCGTACGCGAAAAACTCCCGGTCGAATTCGAACAGTCATTTCCATCAATTTGCAATAAACGAGCGCGACGGGGCCGATGAAAACTTTCAGCGGTTTAACGCGCCAAGCCTTTATCGCCCGCTCGTGTATCGATACATAATACGTGTTGGCTGTACATGGCGAAAAATTCAACGGCGCAGCTTACGAATGCTCGATCAACGACAGGGGCGGGATCCAGGCGATCGAAGCCTCGTCACCTGCAATAGTGAAGCCAACAATGCTAAATATCACCAGAAAAACACAGTGGAATAAATTGCTTGCACGTCAGAAAATAAGCGAAGAACGTGAAATAAAATTTGCGGATGGATCTGATTAGTAGGTGCGCACAAATTTTCTATACAGTACTCCTAATTCCACTCCGCTCTGCGCAAGTATACGCGTACACTGTGAACAATGAAGAAGGAAACTATCTCCCAGCTGACTTGTCGCAATTCCTACAGTTACGTTCGTAAATTTTGTCGCGTTACTTTTAAGTCTCCTCGCAGAGAACGATGCCGTTGTAGCACGATGGTGTGCGTGTGTTGCGGATGGAATTCGTGAAAAGGAAAATAAACAAGTCCTACACGCGGCAGCTGTACAAAGGCACCTATACGTCCGGCTTGGGAAGGAGGAGGAGAGGCCCACCGGACGTGGCGCAGCGCGAGCAAGTCACGAACGAACTTATCGCGGATCTCGCGTAATCACCGTTAAGATCCTTAACCACGCGGTCACCGTGATTTCTTTCTCTTGCGATCGTTATCGGGACACGGTCAAGTACCGAGGCGCGCTGCGCCCCGTGCTAAGAGGATTTCGCGCACACCGAGAGCCGCGCATTAACGAAATTACACGGTTCATCGATACCCACAAACACGATAGTGTCGCTTACGACTTCATAATGCCGGTGCGCGCGAAGGTGGGAGGGGTTTAGCGCGTGGCACCGATAAACGTCCACGCTTTATTCAGTTAATTAACATTCAAGAGAAAACTGCGACGGGTAAACGATAACGATACTGCTCGGGCCTGTGGCCATACCTACGATTTCAGCGCTGTTGATATCGGCACACTATCGCCGATTTATGCGAAGGTTGAACATGTGACCCGTATCACTACCGCCTGAATATTTAAGCATTCGTACACGAGAAACTTTCAGCGCGTGTGCGTGCCGCCGATGCGATGTCGAATAAACTGTACTCATTCGATGCTCTATATTTCTTATAAGGAAACGATCAGCGCGAACAAGATCGTGGAGCTACTAATGGACTATCAGTCTCGTTTTAACAGAGTGCCTCGAGTCCGATCCCATAAGAAACGCGCTCGTTCCAATCGTAACTTTCTTTCGTCAGTACTTTGTGCTTAATTCTGCGTACCTAACTTAATTGGTCGATCACGGTGACTAACTATCGCAAGAAGCAAAAGAATGCGTCGTAAAAGTTCCAAGTAGTCGGGCCAACGAGAAAAGTAGCTAGTAAAACGTGTCGATTGTCTCGATGATTTAATGAGCCGTGTACGTTGACTCGCGATTACCCCCGACTAACACCGAACTCGCATTCCTAGCAATTTACCAGCTGTGCCGTGTCGCGAAAGTGCTACCAACCGCGCATCGCTTAATAAACCACGAAGGAGCGAGTCTCGCCCGACGAATTCTTTCAAAACCGGCCTGCGGCACCGTTGTTAAATATCTGTAACGACTTGTCAGATAGAAGGTCGCCTTATCTGGCCAATTAAGGGGCCGATTTATTCGCGCGACCTACCCCGAAACCCCACCATTCACTCGGACACGTAATATTCGGCGTGTATCGCGAAAAGCCATTGAAATCCGGTGTCTCTATAATTACAGCCACCAGAGTTGGCAACGAATAGAGCGAGCCCGCTTCGAGCGATTATCAAGGTTAATGTTACGCGATACGGTGTTGTCGGTAAGTTTGCGAAAACGACCGAGTTGCTCTTTCACCATGTGACATCGCGTGTATGCAAACGCTCGGGATAATTAGCGACACGGTTCCCGCGAGGCACCGATAACTTTCGTTTCACGAGCGTACCGTTGCCCTTCGTTTCTCGCCGCTTATGCGGTTTTTCTTTCGGCGTGACGCGTCCGAGCGTTACGCGAGAAGTTTATCCCGCGCGTCGTTAAACGTATATCTGGTTAGTTTCTCGTTAACCCGATAGCACAATCGCCAGCGTGTTAAACGGCGCGGCAAACGATAATCCGCCGTGTTGGGGACGCGAATGCTTGGGGATCGTCGATAGAAAAAGCTGTCAGTAAATACCTGGGCGCGCGGTGGTGTTTGCTGCCTCGCACGGGAGTTACGTCTTTTAATCCACCTTTGGCACTGGCAGGAGAAAAGGAGAAACCGAACGACGAACACAGAAACCGATCCGTTCGCACTTTTATCACCAAAAAAAACACTTCTCTACGTACAGTCTAATGAGAGGAAAAGGTAAACGCGTGCACGGTCACACACATATACATCGAACGTACGAGGCATCGAGACGAATCGCGAACGCCCACGACCGCACCGTACAACGAACGACGCTCGACTGCGAGCCGGGTACCGAAGTGGATGACGGGAAACGTGTGAACGCCGCTTGCCGCCGCGGCGAACACCAATGAGCGGCCACTAACACCATCCAGAGACGGCGACGCACCGACACATCAATAAGAGGACACGAATGTACACACAGAGGGGGATCGGGCCGCGCGTTTCCCTCTCTCGCCGTCCTGAGCGTCCCTCCTTCTCGCGCCCGTTTCTCAGTTCGTCGAGTCAAGGGCGTCGACCGACAGGGGCGATTCGTTCTGTTTCCTTGTATCACACAGAAACCAATAATGGGTAATTTCGTAACGATTATGAAATTACCAGCTCTCCTCTCGTCGAAAGATACGTATCGATCGGGGGCCCCGTCTTCTACCAAAGAGAAACGACTCGACGTGGTTTCCTACCGGAAATTTTAATGGCTATTTAACTTACTGACGCTGCGCCGCCAGCGGCCTGCACTTTGGCCCAAGTTTTTGTAATGAACTTCTGTCGCGACGTCCTCCTACTCGCGCGGGGGAATGAATATAATACCGGGCGCAGAAATCGAACGCACGGAGGAAGAGTTTCATTCGCTTATTTTGTAAAATTTAAATAAGCTTACCAATCTGTGTCGTTCCAAGTCTCCCGAAAATTCCCTTCGAAGGTAAGAAAGGATTAGCGTGTCGTGACAATTGCTCGAGACCGTAGCACCTCGGTATAAAAAAAATCTTTATCGACACCCGTGCTTTCAGTTGTCCCGCTCACACTCGTCACCCAACATCCTCCCACTTGCTATCTCCATCGCGCTCGTGCGATAGATGCGACATATCGCGCGATCTCCCTCGCGCTCCGCTGTTTCTTGATCTTCCACCTCTTCTCATCGCTCGTCTCGCTCGCTCGCTCGTCCCTGCTACTCGCCGCCTTTGTCTTACAGGTGCACCGCATCATCACCATAGTTGTTTCGCTCGCGCTCACTTCGTGTCCTACATGTGTCCCTTATCCCCGGTCTCGGTCCATCTCCATCGACCCTCTCCCTCCCGATCTGTCTCTGTTCGAACCGCGCGGCCCGCGATCGTCGCGCCTTCCTCTGCCCCGGCGTTCTTGGAACAACAGAGAGGACCTCGCCTCGCGCGTCTTTCTCGCCCTCGCAGGCCAGCAACGAGGCGTGGAAGGAGTAGTACCGGAACCAAGTGCCGAACGTTGCTTGTGTGTCGCGCGCATGAAGTGCTGAGCGCCGTGCGATGGACAAAGATGGAGCGAGTCAAAGTGCTAGAGCCGGACAACACGAGTCAACCGTCGATGTAAGGAGAGACCTTCTACGTGGGTGCAACCGAGGCGGCGGCGGAGTGTTGGTGATATTCTAAGCGTGTCGCGCGCCCGTGTGCGTGCTCATCATATTACACACTGCTCATACATCGTGTCTGGTGCGCTTTGAGGGCGCGAGGAGATGAATCCTCGATTCGGTTAAACGCCCGCCAACCGGGGGATGTTCTAAATCAGGCTTTCCACCTGAGACTCGGCTTTCTGAAATTCCAATATGCACGCGCACGCCCGCGCGTACATCCGCCCCTCCGCCGTCTTCGAAAAACAACGAAACAGAGCCGCGGGATGAGGCGAGCAGAGCCGCGCAAAGCCGGCGCGAATTATCCGTCACGGAGTAGATAAACGGTGTACAATGCAGCGACGATTATGCATACGTTTCGCCAGCCGAAGGTGGACGTAATGGTAACGCATCAATGGCAATATGAAAATGCATTTAGCCCGCCTCTGTGCGTGCGTTATTCTGTTTATTGACACATCAATTTCAAGAACGCAATAAGCGTAAAACATTTAGCCGCGGTAATAGCGCGGCGGATAAATGAAATATCGCGTGATTAAAGCGCCGAGTGAAATTGCTGTTACTTCGCCCTTCGGAATCTGTTGCGTTTATTATTGTATCGATTCTACCGCGCGGCGCCAACGGAAATTATGTTATATTCTGCCGATGGAAGTTGTAAAGCGGCGCGAGCGCGCGAGCGCTCGGCAACCGGGAGGTAAGTAAACAACCGGAGAAAACTTTGTGGGCGGATTAGCATGGTAGGTGTCGGTGGGATATCATAAAACTAGTTTGCGAAGTAGAGGGCGAACCCTCCTCCAACCGTGGCACCGAAGAATCTCATTCTTGGACCACGTTGGAACGCGGAGGGTTGGTCGGCCAGAGCTTCGAAAGGATAGATTAAGGGGAGAAAACTTTATCGTCACTTCGATTCTCTTTCACCCGAGTTCCCTCGCCATCATTTCCCAGCCGGAGCTCATTCAATTTAAAATCGATAAATGATTATCATTTTGACGGCGCGCTTGATCGCCCGCATGTGAAATACATCGAACTTCTCCCATCGTTCGAAAACAGTCGTTCACCAACGGCTTTTCCATAATACAAAAGACGCGCTTCCCGTGGCATTCTGGGTGATCGAGGCCAAAGTGACGAGTGCTCTCCAAGCGCGGCACTCCGGTTCGGCCTCTACCTCGGGCCTATCGAACAAGCCAGCGCGCCCGAAACAACACGATGCGCGCTCGCTTATTTATTCCTATTCGACTGTCACCGTCGTAGCAGGAATATGCGGGAGTATGTTACGCGCGCTGGTCGCGCAGCGCACGCAAATGTACGTATTCGGTCTCTCTCCCGCCCCTCGTCGCCTCTCTCTTCGTTGGCGCATTGTGCTTCGGTTCTCGATCCCTCTTCCGAGCCCTTACCACAAGCCGCAGCCCACTACACTTTTGCACGAACACGAGCGCGTTCATTATCAACGTACAACGTCGTACAACCATATTTACGTAGACCCGGTGGTCACCCACACACGGCTACGCGAGCTGCAATGAGGTTGCAAAGAAACGACTCGCGCGCGCAGAAACGAAATGCTATTTGTCGTGCTGTATACACCGGGAACGCCGGTGTGGGAGGTGGGGTGCTCGGGGGATGGACGAAGCGAGAGGGGTGGATGCCATAAATGCAATTGGAAACCTTTACCTGATATATTCATACAATTTCCTGCGCGCGGCGCGGGCGATACGGAAGTCGTGTATTACTTAAAATCGGGAGAAGAGCCCGCGAGGTCCTTTACGGCCTCGCTTTCAGCGAGCGCTCGGCGAACGAAATTCTGAGGGCCGCTCTATCTCCCCCCCCCCCCCCCACCCACTCTCGGGAGGGGATTATAATTGCGGCCCGTGATTAATCGTTTATTCAAAACAGCTACGCGAAAGGCTGGTTTTTCTGCGCCCGAACGTATCGTTTCGCCGGATATCTACATAATTTTCTCGTAAATCACGCGACAGAGAAAATAGCGGAGTGTTTAAACGTCTTTCGCGTACGCACGCGAAATTACTCGTCCCTTATCGCGTGACTAATAACGAACCACCGACGGGACCGTCGACTGCTTAATAATTTTCTTGGTAATTGGAGCAAATAAGGTATTACGGCTGGAAGTGGCTGTCAAGAAAATCGATATGTCTTTTCTAAAGATACAGAGGTGCACGTAACGACGCAGGTATCAACGGGAACAACAACGTAAGACGATATTACCTTGATACGTGCGAGGGAGGGGGTGCGGGATGGACGGAACAATGGAGCGTGCCTTTAGAACGTTTTAAATATAAAACACTGTATTTGCTGGAAGGCTTTGTCGGTGGAAGTTTAAGTCGCTTCCCTAAAGAGTACTACCATCCTTGAAGTATACCTCGGTGGAATCATCCTACTACCGGCGTCGTAAAACGACGATATATCTAACTTGCACCACCCTGGCGAACACGAACCCCCTGAAAACCTGTAAAACACGCGAACCGTCCGGATAATCATTCTTCCAACGGAACGACTAGTTCCTGAGTTACGTCTCGCCGAAGATAAAAAAGGAACTGGTTAATGGGATAGGATGGTCTTATCTCGAGCGCTCGGAACGTTCGCGCGATGTCATAGTTCCGCGATACCACGCTAAATCTGCCTTCGATATTCCAGATAGTAATTAGATAAGACAATTAGCGGCGGAAAGATCAGTTTGTCGACGCGTACTCGCGAGCCTCGTCACTGGCTCGACCGCGTTTCAACGACGCTCGCGGGACTTGTTTTGTGGAAGAAGCGAACGATAGCTATGCTTCCTTGTCGATACGATCTAACAGCTACAATAGCCGAAGCGTTCTAAAGAGAACGTGTTCGTAACCCACGTTTAAATCGTGTCGTTATTTTCTTCTATGACAGATTTACTGCCGCTCCATATTTTAAGATTCCTCACAAGCACCAATTACGCGAATGTGTGTGCGTTACGGTGGACGGTGCAACATTCTGCTCGCAACGTACGCACGCAATTAGAATATATAATTCAAGAGATTTCCACTTGGCGAGAGATTTATTCTTGGTGAATAACTTTCCAGCTATTTACTCCTCCCACGTTTCTTTGAATCTTTCGTTTTTTGCCAGGTCGAGTCATTGCGAAGAATGCAATGAACTCTGCCGTCAAAGGAGATCACGGAGTAGTGTTCCATCAAGTTACGAGATAACGAAGTTTAAAGTCAGAGAGTCCTTTCGGGTGGACTCTCGTTATATCAAGGATCCTTACACGGTTGAGAGACGCAGAGCTAAGATACCACCTTTATTCCACGTTAAGCTTAACAATTGAGGGGCATTTAACGTGCCGTTTTATAATTGAATTCTACCGTTAATGTTACGTCTGTGCGTGGAGCGGCGGACATTCTTAACTTCTGTCGCATAAATGCTTTCAGGATCGTTCGTTGCTTACGCTCGAAGTTGCGTGGAGAGTTGGAGCAGGGGATATACCTACTACGGCTCGGGAGACTTTTATAATTCTCGAGCAGCCCCCCCTTGGACACGGTGCAGTTACAAGTCACCTCCCGTATTCTTCCTATCCCGTCTTCTCGCAACCGAAAACGCTGGCCTGTCTTACGAAGGCTCGGTGGCTCTGTTTTTCATTCCTCCACGGCCGTGACAGCGCCGGCTTGCATTGTGTGCAACTTTTTTCCGGCTGTGTCTCTTTTCACGTATACACGCTCCAGGCAGGCCCGTACACATCCACGATACTTTTTCCATCTATCAGCCATCTCATTCTGCCTCTGACCCATCCACCCACGCGACCCTTTTCTCTATTCATTTTTACACCGACCCATCCTTTCGTTCTATGGACGAGCGATGCGCAGGCCGGGAAAAGAAAAGGAAGCAACAAGGCGAGACACTGCCGCCTTGTCCTTTAGCTTCTCTCCATTTCGATAATTGAGGAACGTTTGGTGGCGCGACTTGGCTCTCGCGATCCCCTGAATTATGGTGGCAATCGTACGCCTTTGTGGACAGTCCCGAGTTAATACTCCACGGAGCACTATTTCTGATTATTAAACGTGTTCCGAGGAGGCTCGCGGAATCTTTAGCCGCTGCGCTTTTTGTAATATCGAATCCCTTCAGACAGATTCGTACGAGACGCTAACACGATCAGTGGTGCAGCTGGTAACTTAATTAAATAAAATCTATTAGGACTAGTGAGATAGTGATCAGATTTTACAGTCTCATTATTATTTGTATAGCAGTTAAAATTTATCTTAAGCGACCCTGCGTATGCAGAAATAAATTGCGATTCATGATATCTGCAGATGTAGATAATAATCGCTTAATCGAGCTTAGGATGTGATTAAGATACTGGTATCAGTGCTCTTTTTATGACTTTCCTTTGTGAAGAAAGTAATCGCGAGACAGTGTGTACTGTGGCTACTGACGCAAGTCTGTCGAATGTCGTCGAGTTGAGACTGGGATAAAGTACTGTTCGTGATGTACCGGCAAAAATGTAGGACGAACTAAAACGCACTTGACGTAGAACGAGTGCGTCACTTCGAGGCGTTAAAATCGAGGGTGAAGTGCCGACTTAACGACTCCCCTACTTCTCCTGTTTCGCTCCTCTCTTCTTACGCCGGCGCTGACGAATCACGATTTAGCATGTACAGATTAACGGTTTCAGTTGCCAAATTATATTAATATATGGAGCAGAAATTTCAGCGGTCGGGATTTAAATTGGACAGGTCATATTATTAAGTTTAAGGGAATTACGACGTTTTAAATCTGAATCATAAAGCTGCGAGATTCCAAAGGAACAAGCCGTGTAATATGACAGTCGATATATTGTCAGTTAATTACTTTCAAGTTTCTACACTTCACATTTCACGTGGCATCTAAATTACCTTTGTCCGAGACAGTAATAACAAACTTTAATACTATGCAAACATCTCTTCTGCAGGCTGTTCATTACAACGTAAAATGGTGACATAAGCTTAATGGAACTTCAGAAATATTTAAAATAAATGCCCCATAAATTCATACGATTTAGCATTTGTCGTCGATTTCCGCTACAAATCATAATTACTCGACAAATCTGTCATATCCACGAGCCTCGAAATACTGCACAATGCTGCCCTCTACGCGCGAAGGGATATACCCGCTACAACGCCAAATAGGTGTGAAGATTTTCAATTTCCCAGCCAATCTGTGTACAGCCAGAGCCAAGAGCGACGGAGACAACGCACTATTATTCTCGTAAACCGATTAACGACAATAACAACTGCTGATAGAAACCAAAGCGAAATGCACCACGATGCAGTGCCTGACACCGGAGTAAACCGAATCTCCTTAGTCGCGGGCAACGTAAAGAGAATTTAAAGGAGCAGCAACGGCATGGCGGGAGAGAGAGGGAAACAGTGAACAGCTGGCACTAACACGATTGATCCGACGTAGTTGGCAGCTCGAGCTCAGTTGTTGACGGGCCGTCGAACCGACGGTACAGGTATCGCCATCTGATGACCGGACGGGGCGTGCGTTCGCAAAACCACCGAAACAGGACGCCCGCGGCGAGGAATAGTCGTCGCTTGGGTTGCACGCGCGCGCGTGGTATCTAACTGTAAAGTCGTTCCGCGAAGGGAAGTGAGAGAAACATTAGCGCGTAACGGTTGATCATTCGGTTGGTTTTTCGGTCGTCGTATCGCGCTATCCGTACCGCAAGAGACAAGTCCCCCGCAATTGTGACAGATAAGTTGCGGGCGAAGAGCGACGAGGGGGACGGCTAGCACGCATTCGATCGTGCTTTGGGACAAAGGGATACGCCAGCCGTGAACCTGACGGACCAGCGATACGAGGGTTAGAGGACAGTGCCGCCGCGTTCCACGGGATTGTAGCATGTGAAAATGGATTTTACGAGCGTGGTGTACAACGCTGCGAGGGACGGCAAGCTGAAACGTCTGAAGGTGAGGTTTTACGAGATCTAACCACGATAGTAGGACTAGCCACCACATTCCGCTGTTTCCTGCGCGACATAGTGGTTTGATGGAAAATATCTGCCCTCTCATTTGATTTCGTACAAATATCTCATTCCCGGTACAATCTTGTCTATAAATGAACTGGTACCACATTATAGTATAGGCATAAGGGACGAAGGAAACTGGTTAATGGTTATCCACCTGCCGTTAATTGCTCTAATTGAGTATCAACAGTGTATTTGATCAGTATTCCTGGCCTGTCTGTTCTTGCGTAAAAATGTCGTATGGGCAAATTCCAATGAGTGTAATACAGATATCTAGGAGGTTAGAATTTAAAGTAAATTCTTTCTGGGTCATGAAGGAACCGCCTGTTCAAATTTTCTGCAATATTCGCATGCAACTATTACGAAATGATGAATAATGCTGAAAGGTCAGATATTTCCATAAAAACTCGTCGTCCTGCCGTCTCGAGGCAGTTCACTTCAGACGTGTCGAGAAATTTCGCCCATTACGTGTATGTTACATTTCGTCGGTCTAAATTCATCATCATCGTACTTTAACCTAGTACCACAAAAGCAAATATCAATGCCCATTCAAATTATCCTGCGTTACCATCTTTTCTTCCCAGCCAATCCGTAAGGGATCCTTTAAAATATTCTTTCCGAAATGTTGCAAGCGACAGATTTCTAACGGAAACTTCCATCGTTAAAACATAGTCTCAATACTTATAGAACATTCGATAATTATGTCCTCGCAAGATGCGTTCACCATCTTGTCTCGTGTCATTCATAGCTGATGCATCTTATACATTTTGATACACATGAAAACATTCTCGTTTAACGACACATCTGCGATTTTATTAATAACTGTCTCCTACGCGATGTACAAAAACACCGCGTGTCGCGAGAGTTCATCTTTAGAACGAAATTGCGACTCATCTACCGAACTTGCCTACCCTAACATCTAACAAATACGAATTTCGGTGTAATTTAGTGAAAGGAGGTTAGATTCTGCGCATTGAATCTATCAAGGAACGGTTCTCAAAACCTTCCCTTGTTTCTGAGATAAATTGTCAGAATTTCTGCAATTGTCTTTTATCGAGTGTATTTTTACTCGATCAATTACGTTCATACGAAATACCGGCGTGCCGATGTAATGACGCCTAGCTCGTTATGAAACTCGAATGTACCCGGTCTCCACTCGATTCGCGATGCATGCTCACATCGCTTCGCCGAGACGCAACCACGCGCTGCGATAACGCGATAGAAGTAAAACGAATTGTTCGTTACGATTGGTGTTTTCGAGTCCCCATTGGCGGCGACAGAGACGAAATCGCGTCGCTGCCGCCTTGGCTCGTGTTTATCTCGAGCAGGAAATAGCCACAGCAAACAGCAGTTATATTTAGAGGTCGGGTCGAGTCCGTACTCCGTAGACGTTAATGGGGAAGTCTGCTTGGTTAAGTTTTATCCGTGGTTACGTGCTTTTATACTCTGCGTGCCTATATCTGCCCGCCATGGTACTGAGAAATGTGGGCGCAGGAGGGGGGTGACGTTCTACCATTACCGACTGGTTTATTAGTATTAAAAATCCCCCTCAAAAATTGCCCTTTAATAGAATTATCGATGACTTCCGCTAACGCCGCAGCCGGAGAAAAATTACAATCACAGAACAGTGTGGAAGCCATACGCGTGTACGCTTATAAGAGATTTATTTATGGAATGCGTCACGCGTTGTACTCTGACGTATTGTCGACGGTAAAAAAAAATAATGTCGCTGTAAGTTAGACATGGCTATAAACGGAAACGTGTTTCGATTCTTCTCATTCCCGATTCTTTTGTCCATTTGTTCTCTTGGCAGCTGTAATCGAATCGCGTACAAAAGTTAACGAAGTTGCTTTGGTGCCTTTGAGAGGTAGAATTGAATTCTGCTTTCATTACGGAGAAAATTGTCGCTAAATTTTCCCCCATTAGTTGCACGATGGAGCAATTTATAAATGGTAATGGTGACACTGTTTGTAGTTGAATTGGAAATCGCTCGGGTCAGTGCCGCGTATATTGATTAGCTCGATAATCGACGCTGTATTCAGCGAGACTTAATATACGGTGGTTGGTAAACGTACTTTATTATCGCGCGAGTGTTAACACAACCCGTACATTGTTCTTACCTTGCGATGACAAACTCGTTCGATCCTGTTTCGTATTACCGATCAATATACGCTGCCCGATGATGTTTGTTCGTGGTACGCGGGCGGCTCGTATATCGCTTACAGATTGTCACCATCAATAAAACGATAATAATTCAGTTTCCATCGTAGTTCGTCTCTTCCTTCCTCGGAATTAAAAGCTGAGAGCGCAAATGAAAACACTAAATATTCAGAGTACCGACAGCATAAGGAAAACGTGGAAACTCCTGTAACGATTCCACGGATGACGAACCAATGAAAATTATTCTCCTTCGTGTTTACAGTCTCTCAGGCGATATTCATTTCTTCGAGAGGATGTTTAACATCATATAAAGTACACTCGATACATGAATCACAGACACGCCAATACGATTCATTACGCACTTTAGGTCGAGTACGCCTAATTGAATAAAGGTACACGATTTAAATGCTGCTAGCGCGAACTCAGCTGTTTCCTTTTGTGTGTGTTCAGTTGTTTTAATGGGTACAGTCATTATGAACTCCTTAACGATGCCCCTCAAGGCCTGAGTCATCTCATCGTCTTCCTGTTTCCCATCGCACGTATGAAAAGACAGGTGTCTTTTGAACGTCTCCAAACAGTCGGTGCGTTTCGTAATCGCGAGTAGTATTGCATCGAGCAAAGTGGATGGCAACAAATTGCGTAAAAGAGCGTCAATAGAATGCATCGAGGGTCGTCTACCGGGCTTGATCATTTTTAGCTGCGAGACAATCGAAGCGCGTGGGTGGACCACGCAGTCGCAACGAAATTCGCAGTGGAACACTAGATCAGGATAGTCAGTCGTGTTCGAGTCGTAGTCCAAGTTGGACTACGCACGTAGTCCAATTGCGAAACTGAACCGTTTGCGTTTCATCGTCGCCCTGCAGGCGATGGTACACGAAATTGGAATGGGAAAGAATATAGTAGACAAATTTCAAAATTAGTACTTCATTTTCCTTCGTTTAAATGTAAAGGGTAGAAAAGGATTGTTTTTCAAAGACCAAAGCATTTTAAGTGTATTCTACGTGTATTTACGATCACTCTTGCAACGAACTAGCAATTGGGGACCTGCGATTCGAGTTCTTGCAGTTCATACTGCCAGGGGGCAATATAGTATGAACTGTGGCTCTTTGGAAAAGGTTTCATCGGCATTAGAGCTAGCCAAGGGCCTCCGAGATAAAGGTATCTGCAATGCTGACGAAACATCGTGTTCTTACGAAAGAACACGGCTTACACTCGGAAGCCTCGAGCGGTATTATTCAACTTAAAGATGATGCCTTACAGTGCTAGTTAGTAGGTACAAAGTAACACGATGTGATCTTGCCTGCAAAAACCAGAGATCCAACATAGTCTACTCCTTTCAAGTACAGACAATACTTACGATTAATGACTGTATATCACCTAAGTGACACGAAGATAAAGACGCATAAAGAGGTCTGCGACTTATCGCTCCGATCCATCTAGTAAACATGTCCATATCCAGACTTTCGCGTTATCGCGTTAATCGGTTGTTTATCAGGATTACCAGGCGGCACGACGATTTATTACAATTTATACGTAAACACCAGCCATTCGTCTCAGTCTGCTCGATCTCTTGTTGCGTTTCATTCTGCATCAGGATGCGCTGTACGTTCCTGCACCTCGTCAGAATCATTTTATCGGCGGTTGTTTGCTAAGCGTCGCGGGTGCGCGAGTACGGAAAATGCGTTGAAACAAACACGATGGTGGAACGAGAAAACAAGCCCGTTGTACGTATCTCCTTACCAGCCCACGATTTATTCCGATTGTATGGATTCTATCGAACAGACAGTTTAGAATTCCCCGCGCAATCAACAAATTATTGTCCACGAAACGCTGATCGAGACCGCGTGGAGCGCAGCCAATCTGGAAAGCCCAATCTTCGCGTTCAATCTTATTTCGCGCAAACTTTTTCTACCGCAGATTCATAAGTACCACGTAAT
This sequence comes from Andrena flavipes, assembly GCA_963971345.1. Lineage (NCBI taxonomy): Eukaryota > Metazoa > Arthropoda > Insecta > Hymenoptera > Andrenidae > Andrena > Andrena flavipes. The sequence goes on from OZ020482.1 coordinate 3,871,206, forward strand.
GCGAAAGATTTGTAACAATCCTGGGAATTGTTTCTCGGCGAGTCATGGGATAAAATTTATGATAGGTACGCGGTGCGATATGTTTTGATTAAAGTATTATGAATCATTGATATTTATCGGTGTTATTTTACAATTAACGTTTCTGACAATTCGTTTTTCCGATTCATTACGACTTGATCGCGATACAAGGAGCATTTACGATAAATCTGTAAACATGGGAAACTGAGTTTTCCTGTCTGTTTCCTCTAGTATTCTCGGTAATTGCTTTTCATAATCGAGTAGCTCGTTTTAAACGTTTCGTATGAACAGAGTATCGGAGCGATGTAAGAAACGATGTAACAAAATATTTCGCAATCCGGTTGGAGTTGTCGAACTGGACGCTCTCGACTTGGTCTCACGCGTGTGTGCCTGCAATTGCATAACTCCAATTCTTCGGATTCAAGGCTGACGTCGATTTACTCCACTCAGTGTCTTGATTTCGCGTAGACCTCTCGACCGAATCAATTCCCGTGCGACATGATCTAGAACTACGAATCACGATCCCCACCTCCGAATCTACTCTACTATACAAAGCGTAAAGAGACGTATCGCTCCGTAAAAGGTAGAACTTGCTGTGCTTTTTACGTAGGATACTTTTTATTACGCAGAGAATTATATCCGCGTGTGATGGTTTCGTACGAAAACCACGCGAAGGGAATAATTTCGTGGCAAACGAATTCACACCATTGGAAAACAGTTGTGAAGTTAAATGGGTTAAGATCCACCGTATTCCTCGTTGCAAGGTTCTCTTTGCATGTTCAGCACCGCTTTCGAAAGCATTCATATCACGAGCGCGCGGATACCATCGCGGGCGATCAAGCAGTGTGAAATCTGGGTTAGGATCGTGCGCACGTGTGACACCTAACGCTCCAATTACCGAAATAACTTCGAGAACGGCGTAAAATTCTTTTTACTCCTCGCCGCGTTATACCGCGAACTTGTCCCCGCGGCTTTGCCGCTCGACTCGTAAAGAAATTGAATCTCTTCGAGTGTGACTCGACGGCGAAAGATTCCTAAACGCGTAGACGGGAATTCTCTGCACGAACGTGAAAGCACCGGCAGCATACGTTATCGATGTTTCGTTTCCTTCGGCTCTTTTCCTCGTCACATTTCAAGTTTTCATTGTCGGATTAATTCATTCAATTTCCTTATGCCAACCACGATAAGACTCCTATCTAATCATTCAAGCGCTGAGATAACACTGCAAGACTTTCCGTGTGGAGTTTATCGCTCGCCATCTAATAACTGAAGCGTAATTTATGAATTCGCCTCTCTATTATCCTAGTTTATTTTTTCCTTTTTTTTTTTTAATAAAAATGTTGGGGTTGAAAATCGAAAGCAGCACGGGCTGCGTTTTCATTTATGGACGCTGGAGTGTTTTCATCGTCGATACCTCGATGTCTACTTTCTAGTTGGTTTACTTTAATAGGTTTCAATATTGCCTAGCGATGCTTCTTGATGCTCGAACCGATTCTATTGTTCGAAGTTGTTCTGGGACTATCAGAGTGGCTTTATGATACTTTCTTGGTTACGCGAGTTAAACATAGTTCGCGATTACTTCCCGAATTTTTCCTCCTTTCGCATTCCATGCTCTCGAGGGTAGATAGGGATCGTGCGTTAATTAGTCAGAGGTATTTTACAATAATTAGCCGCGAAAGTGAGAGAGGAATGGCCCCTGTTTTTGTTGGTTTCTCGGAGGCGCTGGCACCGCCAGTTAGATTTCCCGGAAACGTGAATCGACGTTCGGTGTATCGATTTCTAAGCATACATCGTTTAATGGTTTTCTCGTCGCCGTGCTTTGCAATTCTAGCACGTCGTATTACACACAGTCTGCCAGCTCCCGAAGCTGCACGGAAATCGATAAGACTCTCTGTCTCGGCGTCCCACGCCTCTTGTTCCCTGAACAGCATAAATACCTCGGAACTGAAACACCACGGCCCCCCTCCGCGGCCCTGCCCTTCCACTGATAATCGACTCGATGGAAGGTTTCATCCGGTACCTTGACATTGGGTCGAACCGTGTGCCCTTTGCGTTGAGAGGCGCTTAGTAAAAAGAATACTGTAACTTCTAATTATACAAGCAGCGCGAATTTTTCTGCAATTCCTCCCATCCCATTCTATCGAACGATTAATCCTTCGATTATCACTGAATTCTTCCTTGCAAGGTCCCAAGGTATCCATTCAAACTACCAATAATCAGCAGGATCAAAATCAAAACCACAGCAGAAAAGATAGGCATCAAAAATCTTTGTGTATCTGGATTCAGAAGGAAGAAATCGAATTTTTTGGCCCCCGCTCTTCTCAGTGTTCACCGTATACCTTCATCTTGATTCTCCCTTTGTACCTTGCGCGACCGCCCTTGTTCTTCCTCCCCTTGCCGCAATTACTCCGTCAGCATCGTGCAGCAGCAAAGGGAAAACGCGAGGGTACAAGGGAACTAGTGACCCCGAGGAACGGGAGAGTCAACTCTCGTGGCACGTTCTAATATTATTCGGCCTGTTGGAGCACGCTGGTGAGTCAGGGGTATAACCGGGCACGTAGCCGCGCGATGAGAAAAGACGCGTCGCGAGGGAGGAAAAGAACGGAATGCTCGCGTGCAGCGCGCCTGGACGCCTCTTTTAATATGTATGCTCTTTATTTACCCCTAGTCCAATGGGAAATCGACTGCTGCTTGGAACGGCGTGTTCTTACGCCAGCCTTACCAATCACTACGTAGTCACGAGCTTCGACGAACGTAAAAATGTTTTCGAGGCTCGTGGTATATCTGCTATTGTAAACGTTCGAAGATCAGCGCGGTGAATCGTAAAAGCCTGAAGTGTCCCACAAAAAGTTCAAACCTTGCGCTTCCACCAGCGGATACTGGTAAATGTTGGGATTTACGCACCGCTGCTGGCAGAAGCTCGAAGTTCAATTGTTTCGTAAGATATTTCGGAATCTCGCCGAGCCACAGTGGTGTTTTTCCCCGGTAAATTCTAAGATTCACTGGTCTTCGATTGTGTTTCATTAGCGCAAACTCTGTGTATCCCCTAGTAGATATTTACCAAGGTCTTTCTGTGGACTTGTTTTTATTCTACGGTGTTTTAGTACAACGTTCTTGAGTACTTGCTTATTTTTATGGCTGTTTTATCTCTATACCGAGTGGGGGATATTTATGAGTAATTACTGCGTGTTTCTCAATCGAATATATCAAGTAACCATTGCGTTAGGTAAGAAGGATGAACGGGGAATCAGAAATCAAGGTTATTTGATTTTATTGTAGAACAATAATTCACCTGGGCGTTATTGTTGAATGCCTGGACGTTTCTTAAAGCATAGTTTAATTGAACGGTTCCTAATAAGGCTTACTTGATAAATTTAGCGACCCTGAAGATCCGTGACGCTATCCTACAGTCATTAGCTCGCAATAAATCAGAAGATTCACCGTTCTCGAAGCATTAGTCATGGAGAGACTTTTAGTCAGCAGTGGTGTATTCGTTTCAGAAAAAGTGATTATTATTCGCATTTTAAAGAAGGAGAAATATGATTGCGAAGTGAACTAAACATTAAGATTGATAACGATACAACGAACTCGACGCTCGATTGTCATGTACCTAATGCCTTTCAATAACCTATGAATGTATCTGTTCACCTTATGTAAACCGCTCCATTTAGTCACGAAGCTTTTCATTACTTATGCAAGACGTCTTCGAGGATATCCTTTAATTAACGTGCTGTCGATCGATAATATTTCAGACGTCACAGCTTCACGAATACCTACGTAGGTACTCCGATTCTATTTTAATTTGCTAACACCTTGTGCACATACATCTCGTATTATAAACATTGCCCTTTAGAAATTGGCATAGATCAGCTCATTTTTGCAGTACCCTCTAGTAATATTCATTAGATAAAAGTTTGTATCTTGGCCCTTTACACTCGAGGAACTCAGTACCATTTTTATATGAATAGTTTTTTTTTTCCACAACTCGTTTCAATTAATTCATTTTTATCAAATGCACCGGTTCGAAGTACAGGTTAAAGTGAGCTAATTTTGGTTTTTGAATTTACAGAAAATCGATTCCGGGGCCATAAAATTGACCATCCTTTGATGTTGTAGCTTTTGCGAATTCTTTATTGAAAAAATCGATTGTTTCGACCATTCTAGGTGTCTGTAGCGCTTGAACACATCCAGTATCGCGTTTCTAGTAGAAAAGTTCACTGATTCCGCAAATCTTGGAAAAAGAAGAAGACCCTTTCGTGACCTTCTCCAACTCGTATTGCTGGCGCGATGATAACGTGTCGCGGCTCACCAGCTTCGTGTTAATTTCTAAAATATTTTCGTCAGCGGGAATGCTTCTCACAGTTTAACGTCCATCTTTGCTTTGAACAAGCGTTTAACGCGTTTACGCGAACGCGCGGCAGAGAATAGCACATGCTGCTCGGAACGTTCAGAGAAGCTTGTGTCTGCTGAGGGAACCAAACATTACATTCTGAGGGACGAACCAAACACCAGTGAAGGATGGAAAGGTACTGTATATTTGCAACAGAACCTCCATTATTCGGTGGTCATTACGCTTGAAAGTGACGAGGGCTCTGTAAAACTTTAAAGTGCCTGTGGCGTCGCGACTAGCAGTATTTAAAAGGTACTTATGTCTGAAGTATTCGCGAGAGAAGAAAACCGACTTCAAAAGAATAAAAATAATTTTCTCATTTAGGTATTTAATCTACGACTCTTAATTTGTTTATGTCAGCAACTCATTATTTGCACTGTGTAAATTATTTTTATATATTTTAGTGCACTTTTATTTTTTTTAATTCGCTTTTAATTTTTCTTTAAATTTTTTTCTTTTTAGTTATTTAAGTTACATAACTACATTTATGTAAAAAAATATGGGTAGACCTACGTAGAGTGCTGATCGTAAAAAAACCCGTTTGCTAGAAACGGAAGATTCCAAAAATAAGCGACTGCAAAAAGTGAGAATAGGGATGTGTCAAATTCGTTATATCAGGTCTACAACTCAACGCGCGGAAATAGGTACTCTAAAATGCGAGAATACGTGAAATACGAATTATGTAATGAGGCGAAGTTTGAATTAATTAATACTGGCAAAGTATTGAGCTAATATAGACGCAGTGGTGGAACAGCCAATCGGAGGTGGGGGGAGTTCATTACCCTCTTTCCAATAAAAAAGAACATCATCAAAATCAAACATCGAAGTCGATTAATAAAAAGCTTGTGTGAGTTAATTGGAAATGTGTGAAGATTAAAGAATGTGCTTCATAGTTAAACGCTGCTAAATTAAGAAGCTCGAGAGAGAGAGGCTACGATGTATATTATTTTACGTGAACTACATTTGGAATTTCAAAATTAAGAAACGAATTAATTTTCCATTATTAAAAAATTCCATAATTGGAATAGTAGTGGTCGTTCAGTTTTCACATCGTGCAAAAGCTCTCGAAATAGTAGTCGCTCCATTTCAACAGGTCATCCTCTGATTAATTTCATCGCTGCATTATAAACGCTTCTGAACCTATAACCCCTCGAATCGCATATTCATTCGATCGCCCGAACGAAGTAGGTACGAGGCCAAAAAGTGGTCCCATCGGCATTCTAAACGTGCGCCCCATGCGTATTTAATTAATCCAAGCCCGAATTGGTCGCTTAACGCGGGTCCAAAAGTTAGCATTGGTAATCGACAAATTAATTAATTTTACTACATTCAAATTTCTTCCTGCATATAAATGACCAGAGGCATTAAATCCCAGGCAAGGTACTCATTCTCCAACGATGATGATACAGTCATTCCCGTTCATTTTTGCTGCAAATCCTTCTAGGGAGATAAACATTTACGAGCGGGACGTAACATCCATAAAGAAACCATTCGATTCTCCACCTGGAGGTGAATGGAGATGAAACGGGGAAACGTACGAACACATACTAGAATCGTCTAAAAGGAATCGATTTCAACAGTGGAACGCCCCGCAGTGACGTTTTAATTGCGTTCCCTTTTGCAAATCACACGCATGGAGACTCTGTCTGCAGCTCGCGACGCCGATAAAGACGCGCAATTGGAATTGCAAAGAAAGCACTGCGCTATAAGCGTCGGCCGTCTTGCGACAGATTTTCGCAGCACTGCGAAACTGGCGCGATTATTCGCGTCTTACTCGGGCATTGCAGCCAGCCAGGAAGTCCGTGAAAAGCAGGTCGCTCTCTGCAAGAAAGTCGACGAGCATTTGCGCGGGAACAAAGAGCACACTAGTGTCTATTCGATCTACTTTCGCAATTTCCACGCGGTGGACTACGCCAATGAGCGAACAGACGAGCAGCGCGCGTCGCCGTGTTTTGAAAACGGATATGAATGAATTTCTAATAGTATCTAATTCGCGTTCGTGATTTGCAACGATGGTTATCATGATTTAATCAGACGTGTTTCGCCTTAATTGATTCGAGATTTATGCTAACCGGAGATATTAGAATATGTAATCGGATGTTTCTCTATTAAATGAATCGCCGATAACAGATCACAGATTGCCAAGGTTTCGAAGACTTTTACTAGACATCTGAACATTCTGAACTCGCGAAGAGACTTCCCTAACGTCTGGTATTTTCTGGTCAGGAACCTTGGGAATCCCGAATGATATTCGCTCACGAACTGCGCCGTCGTAAATTATAGTTGAATGGACATTGATAAAGAAAAGGTCGTTTCGCAATAAATTTCTTGCTACCTACGCTGCGTTCGCTTGACAGTAGCAAGATTTACGAATTCCCTTCGCGTTGGTACACGTGCACCCGAACTTCTCAATATGTAGCGCCAATCGCTGGCCATCCTGTATGTTTCAATCGCGCGGTACAATCCGTCGAGAGGACTTTTAATCCGACCATTTACGAACAAAAGGCATAGGCGCCTCTAGGAAGGCAAGCGCGCAAGATCTTTCAGCCACGATCGCCTTGGAGTTTCTCGGAAAAAATTGCGTTACAAAGCGTCTTTCCACGTGGACTCCATTGTGCTGCTGCGAACAATATTCTGTTTCTCAATGCCGTGCAACATTGGGCTGATGAAACGCTTAGCTGCGTGTCATCAGGATCACGGGACAAACAAGCATTGAATTTCGCGGCGCACGATGGGAATATTTCCTTTTTCTTTAATTTTTATTCCAGCGTATCCTTACGTTCCTCCCTGAACGTTCGATACAGTAGCATAAACCGGCATGTACCTACCTAATGATAGTGTGCAGCGTCCTCTGGGAAATCCTGCCCGGGTATTACCGTAATATAACGCCAACAATGCCGTAATACCGCCGATGATTCGCTTATCGAGCGTTACGTCTTACCTACCTGCGGTGAATCAAGGGAATCGAGACTTCCCGTGCGAATCGCGCTGCACGGGTAATCAAGGACGCTTTTATTCATACGTGCACGAGGAAGCTAAGTAAGAATTTCGATTCATTGCGGTGCCATTATCCTCGTGCATAGTACAGACACTAGAAACCGCTCTCCAATCGCTATCATTTTGCGGGGAAAACAGAAGCGGCGCACGGAGCCGGTGACGTTTCAATTTTCATGGAGGACGACGAGTCTATTTCCGCGGATTGCTTTATAACGCAATACGAGGACGAAAATAGAGGGAGAAAGGACGGAAATAGTGGGTAAAAATATCGAGGGGACACTCGTGCCTCGTTATGGCCGTACTTTTGTGATTCCACGGGTCTCGTTGATTCGTTCTTTCATCGACATAGAAGATAAGAGATACATGCGGCGTATGTCGTTGTTGGTGAACCTAGGTTTCGTTAAATTTAAAAAAAAAAACGTGTACGTGCATAAACTCGATGTTCCTTAAAGGTCTAACGGACATACAGGTGCAAAACAAGTGTCTGTACTAGACATACCCAATTTCGGCGATAATCGAAGAGGGACGATTGACGGAGGACGACGTCGTCAGGATGATTGTATGCGACCGATTGACGTAAGAGTTAACGTCGGTAAAATGAATGAACGTGACGCATGTGTCGTACAACCCATCGTTATTGTGCATTATATTACGACCAGAAGTGCGAAAACAATTCCTTCATGAAAGTATAAACAATTCAAGCAGCCACGCTATAGTATTTTTATAAAATACGGTCATAGATTAAGTTCTCACATATCGATAGCTTAATACAATAGTAATTATAATTTTTATAAAACATAAAGAAACAGTCAAGAACTATTTGTCGCATATAAAAACTCAAATTTCTCAAATAGTGGGAATAAAATATTTGTGCACTAATGGTCGATTCCTTCGCTTCCGACTAAAGTCCCGATCAGTGGATGCTATCACGTGGCAGTTATGTGGAAGATTACCGATGGTGAAGAAATCGGCCGTAAGTCATCCATATGTATTTGATGGTAGAAGTAAAGTAAACTCACAACGTCAATCAGATGGCAAAATGAAATATACTTCAGACGTCAGAACAAACCACTGTATACATATAATACATCATACTTGATACAGGCGATATTGGAGCTATCAATAATTGCTATCAGACAGGTAGTCTGGTTTCACAAGTCTAATACCACTCGTATCAGGTGTGACGAGTCTGCTACCAATTGTATTGCGTTTGATCAGTTCGATGCTACCTATATCGAGTTACTTACGGAACGTTGGGTGTATGTTTCCATACACCCAACAGTTTTTTTTTGTCACATCATTAAACATTATATAAAATACTTAAAGGCACACGCGACGGCACCCGTCGCTCCTAGAGTCGAATCGACAGTGCGCGGGTTCAACTCGCGACGCGTACTCTCATCGCTTGTAATCTTTCTCGTAACATATCCCGCGATGGTCCACGTAACGATCTCGCTTGGAAAGTAACGAATAGTGTAACCTCACGTAACTCGACATCGCACCGTGCTTAGCGGATTGACGGTTCCGTTCCTTCTACTACCTCGACGATTCACAATCGCTCGACCCACTGTTCACTTCCTTCAGCGTGCACCACTGTTCCGCGAGGCAGCTAAAGGTAACATCTCTCCAGTGCTTTCCCACTGCTCCGGTCTCAGTAATTAATTGCTCACCCAACACCTACTCCAATCACATTTACGCGAGATCGAATGAATTAAAATTGTTTTTCCTCCGCATCGGAGAAACCTCCCATTCTGTTATTCCTTCGCACACGCAAGCACACCCGATAGCGTGTAATTTCACGCGGAGAGCGGCTTATTATTTATTTATGGAACACGTTTAGCGCACCGCGGCTGTACTTCCCATATTCCCGATCGTGCTACTTGCTCGCCATACTTGCGCGATTAGAGCTAATTGGACCTATCAGGGGAGTTTCCAGATTGCCCGATGTTCTTCGTTCAAGAAGCGTGCATCCGCTATTATCTTCGCAGCCAGCGCTATTTTTACGTAAGCCTCTGTGCGTGTGACGTTTTCCGCATCGGGCATTTGCATCTGTAGGAAACCCCTACGTAATACAGACGCGTCCATGGTGCATACCTGTTGCACCTATGCAGCCAGCGTGATTGTTACGCAACAACTACGCGTCGTTGGCGATCCCATAATTATGCATGTTTCTTCCGTCCCGATGTGTGACGTACCGGTGTGTGTGACGTTCGTGGAGATCAGAGATGGATCTCTCGATACGTGACACGATTCCTGTCCCATCGTGTTGTTTAATGGTAGCGTCGGTATTAAGAAGGATTCGTGGGTAGACACTGCAATTTTTGTTGACTTCTCAGTATTTCTCATTTAATCTACTTAGTTCAGACGATAACCACACTCGTACAGATTACACAAATTTTTAAATTTTCTATTTCAGACAACTACAACGGCTGATTTGGTAGCGTGCGAGATTTACAGTCGCGTCGGAAAATAAGTTAACTCTCTTTAAAATCGCATAACTCTTTTAAAATTGGTCCAAATGACTTGAACTTTTTTTTTAGAAGCTAGCGTGAGTAAGGCTCTAATAAAAATTCACAAAACCCGTTTGTAGATTGAAGTAAGTTGTATATATGCTGATAATTTCATCTAAATTGGTTTACGTTGCTCTGAGCTATAAACGCTTAAAGATCGCAGAATAAGGTCGAAAATCGCTGATTTCCGAATAGTAATGATTGGATAAACAAACTGTAAATAGAACGAATATATATCGTGACGAGCTTTATAACACTATATTTTTTAAAATGCAGTTTAACAACATTTAACTTTGCAATTTTTCTTAGCGTATGAACAATAATTTCCCCTTTTTATTTCATCCGATCCTTCAATCATCTAATAGAGCAATTTAGCATTCAATGCTAATTTCGTTTTTATCTCCGTGCGCTCTACTGAATAGGAAAATAAAAACACTGGGAGCTTGTCCCCACGAATAAACTTCTTTATTACTTATACAATAATGAGACAGGTTGAATGGGGAGAGTCCGGAAGTTCTAGACAACTTAAAGTGGACAGCACCGACTTACACACAGTAAGTAATTGCGTAATGATGCAATAATGTAAGTAGCTACACCTAAACGTTTCCCACATTTTGAATCATGATACAGATACCAAACAAAAACTGTTTCCCAATCAAAGAACAAGGTCCAAGCCCAACTTAACACTTTAACCAGCGTCGGGATTTTCTACCCCCAAATTACTTTGCAATTCACTTTGAAAACAAAGCCCCGGCCGACGTAAGGGTGCGTTGTTTGAACACCCATCTTTCCCAGCCAAGTGTTCACCATAATCGGAACGCAGCGTCGCATAACACGTACGCCGGGCCGAGCCTCTCCTATTGCATAATAACCGGTAAGAGCTGATCAGGAAGAACAATTAGAAAGTACAGCGGAGGCGTTCTAGCGCATAAACGCTCATGCGATCGAGCTCGCATCGTCTCTCGAGCTCCGTTGCATAAAATATCGCTGGTAACGCGCCGAGGAGGGGCTACTTTCTCGCGGGGCTCCCGTAAAATACGTGCCCCTGCCTCTCGTCGTAGAGTTGTCCACCGCCTCCCACTCGTTCGATCCCCCATCGTCCTCCCTCGCTTCCTCTTTTCACCTTGCCCCCTTGTCTCTTTCCCTTCCTCTCTTTCTCCTACTCTCTTTTCCGCGTCCACTTGCTAGAATCTTGCGCACGAACTTCGGTTAAACCTGGAGGAACAGCGGCGAGGTGAACTTGCAGCCACGCTTCTCCGCCCGTCTTGTCTCCCTTCGCGAGCCGCCGCGCCCAACATCGGCCCGCGTCTAACTCCGCCCGGCTGAGTCGGTTTTGCCCGTCTACTAGTCGGATCGGTGGAATCTCGCGATTTCTGAACGTTCCACGATTCCTGGTACACGTGACATTTTTTTTTTATCGCCTTGTGAATTGTGTTTTTCAAGTACAGTCGAGTGACTACGAAAAACCCCGTTGACTAAGCAAATACACGCGATTGTATTCGGGAAGAAAGAGGACAGGAAATGGATTACGACGCGACCGGTGAAGACCATTTCACCCGGGTGAGTTTTGCATTGTCACTTTCGTCCCATTAAATACTTGGTTTAATAACATTATGCTAAGAGAAAAACGCTGGACGTCTTTAAAAACGTCTATACAATTCAGGGCCATTGAAAGTGCCGGTAAGAACCTCGCGATCGGTCGAGCGTAAAGGTGAAGGAGTGACCACATTCTACACGTGCGATTATAATTCATCAAATTGCCCATTCACGTGACAGCGAGTATAAACAAAAAGTATCGGTTCTTATACTTAACACGGAGGCTTGTGTTCTTCGGAACCAGTTTCTTATAAGATATAAAGGCGATCCTCGATCTTCAAACTGGCTCCATCAACGAAACTAATTTTATCGTCGTTTGAAGCACCATGTTGATCGCCACCTTTGGAATTTTTTTTTCCCCTAAACCACTTTCCCCCCCGATCTTTGGTAGCTTCAGAGAAATTTACGTGGAAATAGTCACCTGTCATATTTCCGTGGCACCATGCATATTTCTTAACGCTGATCTGTGTTCTGAGGCAGAAACGGGCAAAAGTTTTATGTAAATCAAAATTTCGAATAACGAATAACAGATAAAATAATTATTGTCGAACGAAAAAATTAACTTTATTCCTCAAATAATCTGCAGTTAAAGTAACTTTTATTTGATCCGTTATATAATTAATTTGTTATTTAGTTAATGCCCAACTCTGTTTTAAGGCTTATTCGCATTCAAGGGTCATGCATCCTCAGACTTCGTTGCCCGCAGAAAACTAAACTCCCTCGACCTTTGCCCAGCCCCCTCTTTCTGTCAATTCATTTTTTGCCCTTTCTGAATAAATCCGCGTACACCCGGCTGTATAGAAAACACATGTTTATTTATAGCGCGTTCCACGATCAGGAAGAAGGTAATACATTTATTCGCGATAGCATATTCCATTGGGATCGCGACGTCGATCGTTGCTAATTACTATGCTAATAGACAGAACCGTCAGTTGTCTCGAGGTCAATGTACTCGATGAATAACGCCACGCTTAGCAATTAATCGTGCTCGAGAATGTTGCGTTCTGAATATCGTAGATCGGATGATCTGCAGAAAGAAGTGCATGGAATAGTTTTCTTTATGCCACGCGTGTAACAAGTAGGTTTCATCAAAGAATTCTAGAGAAACCAGGGTGCACCGCAAGCACGATATTCTATTTTTATATCAAAGAATGTTTGAATAAAACAAAGAAGTGCTTTTAGTCCGACACTTTTTATTGCAGAAGGAGAAAGATGACAATTAAAGAAAAGATCTCTCGTAGAGCTCGGAACTCTGCAGGAGGAGCAAGCATGCAAATTAAGTATCCGCCGCGACGTAAAAATATTTGTATGGCTAACGTCGAATAAGTTAATGTTCGCACAGTATAGGTACTCGCTGATTTTATCGACGCGCACCAACAATGACACAACGATCCGTAATGCCCATCGTCGATCAACCGGTTCCTTTTCTGATCCCGCGCACTTGTCGAGATGGTAACCCGAGCGGATCCAGCTGCGGGCGGCGGACTTTATTCGCTGGTCGCGTTCCGTCCTCCGAATTCATGAATTTCTAAAACATCTTATTATTCGCGAGATGGCCACGGGTACCTGGGTCATATCTTTTGCGCCGTACAGAGACAGAAATATCCTTTTATGCAAACGACTGTTTTCGTTTAGCGAGCATGCACGATTCCTCGCGAATAATTAACTTCCCTGGCGTATCGAAACGTCCCGATTACACTCCAAAAAATATCGGTCTTCGCCGTTTTAGGATTCCCCAAATGGACTTGAAATTACCCAGCAATCTTGTGATGGAACCAGACCAGTACGAGATTATGGAATTCTCCGATACTCCGAATAAGTTAATACACCTGTTCCGAAGGCGAGCCTCTGCGCATTAATCTCGGATGATGCTAAATCTTGCATCTGCGCATCACGGTAATTTTACTCGGTATTTAGGTCAGCCATAACCCAAGCAAGTTTGAAAAACCCGAGTAATGACAGAAACATCGTGTCGCCGGTACATTTGCCGATAATAATAGCCGCGGATAATAACCAGCGGACCACGATTACTTTCTAAATCGGCAGTGTCACGCACCAGCTCGCCACGCTCCGCGAGCGCAGTTATTGTTCACGTAATTCACAATTATTCCGTAATATCGACGTAATTCCGCTCGGTCGAGAAGCGACCGAGCCGCAATGGACCGTGACGGGCAATTGCGGGCGGCGTAATTCCTCGCGGCTGGGAACCGTCGGTCGCCGTTGCACCAATTGTTCGCACGTTTGAAAGTTTTTCGCTGCCGCGTAAAAGTTACACTTTCCCGCGCGGAATTCCAGGACGAAGTACCTTTCCCCTTTTTCGCCTAAACTGCAGCCGCGCGATAGAAGTCGCGGTGACGTCCAGCGAGTCGTTTTACCGTAGCGTTTCGAGAAGTTTCTATTTTGGGTGGCCAGGTATACGGGCCGGCCACGCGAGTGTGTACGCGAATGCGAGGCATACTCAAGGATAATAGAGAGAGAGGGAAAGGAAGAATAGCGCTGCTCGGCTAGATTCAAATAATCTAGATCGCAATCATTCGAGGAAGAGAATACGCGATGAATTCCGAGGTACAGGTATGGGATATTACCTTTCAAGTGCTTTTTACTGTGAGAAGAGATCTGTTTGAGTAGAAACATCGCGAACCCCGTCGCGTCGGAGTTTTTTCGCCGCTGAAATTATAACCGAACAGGTACGTCGTGAGACGTCCGTCTGCGAGACGGTCCGCGAATTTTAACGAGCCCGGCGTTGTAGTTGGAATATAGTAACGTCTCACGTTAAATGATTTTTTGAATTGTTCGCGGTCGAGCTATTTCGAGAGGAATTGTTTTTCAAACGTGTCGTTTAATTTCGACTTTCGAATGTTTACTGCCGAAGAAGACAGCCGTAAACCGCGGCCAAGAAAGCTTAGCCTTGCTTGGGTCAACGATCACAAGATTGTGGCGTAAAAATTCCATTCGGTGCGCAAGTAACAGTTGTTTACGCCAAGTCAAGTGAATCATACTTAGATATACCTACGTTTCATGGCCCATAAAATTTCTAATAGTAAGGCTGCATACTAAGTTTCATTTATTTGCAACAATTTCGTGCCGTCTTCTCGTTAGCATAGTTAAACCGCGTGTGCCAGATTGCATCTAAGCTCTCTCCACGGGTCACTGTTTCTTTCGCGATGCAATGTGTACATCGTAAAGGAAAAAGTCGTTAAGGCGGGGGCCATAAATCTGTCGATTCCTCGAGTTATTCAAATCGATATCATGATTAACGACGAAGTAAAGCGACTTATGCCCTATTTACAATCTGCAGGACACGCTCGTTCGGTAATCAGAACATTCGGTTAAAGGCGGCTTGCCAGCCTAACGACGTGGAATCGAATATCCGATAATCGTATGGGAACGCATAAAACGTATACAGGAAAAAGAAGTGGAACTTCCATTGAAATTGAAGCAGAAGTTGGCATACCGTCACTTCTCAATAAAACGATTTCGATCACCAATGTCGCCTCCCCTACAATATTTTAAATAACTTAGCACCTAAACGCAGTTCCCCTCACCATTATTTTAACTGCTACTACATTCTTCTACCTGTTAATATATTTTAGATACATAAAAAGTGGTATGCGTCAGAATTTTTCAGAAACAGGTAGACGAAAGTGTGAAGGTCGTCCCAAGTTCCCCGAGACCTTGTATCGTTTAAGCGTCATTCAAAATTTCATCCACATTTAGTATAGGTACCCGTATTTCTAGTTTCAAGCGGTGGACGAGGCGCTCCCGGAACTCGGCTTCTTTTTGTCCCGTCGAAGTCGTTCAGGGGAACGTGACCGCCGAACGAGACAGAAACCGAGCGTCCGGATTAATGGCGACGGTATTTCGATCGGAGAGGCCCATAACCGACCACCGTTCACCGTTAACCGAAAAGAAAACCGCCTCGACTTTCTTACGAGCGGCGAAGAAGCCCGCAGCCCTGTTTCGGCGTCTTTCGTTCCCGTTACCTACATCTCTCGGCTACGGAGGAGATCCGAAACACGGGGGCTCTCGGGCTGGCCCACGAAAAAGAAAATCGGTCAGCCGAGTAACGGAACGTGCTGCGCGGCGAAAGAAGGTGTGCGCGCGGGATCGCGTCTAGACGGGCGAGCAAAGTCGCGTAGAAGAGAAACGCAGTTGCAAGGAGGCTGAGGTGCGCGTGTAGAGCAAAGAAAATCGTATGGACAAAGAGGGAGTGGACGCGTAGACGGAGGAGAGGGGCTAAGTGATAAACGGCTAGGCGACAAAAATGCGAGAGAAAAGCGAGATACTTTTGACTCCCTCTCCCCTCCCGTTCTCTAGCCCCACCCCCGTTCCAGGGCACAACGACGTTTCGTCCATTCACCGTTCTTGGTCGTGGGCCCAATGTCACCGATTATTCGTTTAACGGGACCTACGCGTCCACGGTGGAGGCAAATGATGATTTCTCCGCAAGCCAATCGCCGGTCAGGGGTTTTGGGCCTCGGTCAGTCGATGGGCACACTGTTGCGCGCGAGCATCGAGGTCCGCTTTTTCGAATCGATCCCAACACAACTGATTTTTAATCCTCCGGTGCTAACGTGTCTCTGGTGGAAGCGCAATAAACGAATCGCTGTTTGCTGAGACGGAACGCGCCGATTGATCGAGCAATATCGCGCTGTGTTGTTCGGCTGATCCTAGCAAAGTTTTTGCGCGAAGCTGCAATAAAGAGAATCATTTTTAACGCGCGCGGTGACTGTGGTAGCCGCGAATTTGCTTGGGGACATGACGCAAGAATCCCGTCGCCTCGCCTCTGCAAACGTGTACGCGCAACGACCACGTGTTGTTTGAGCTGGAAGACGGTGCTTCGTGCCAGTGCACGCCTCGTGGAACTGCTTCGAGAACAATACTCGTTTGGTCGCTCTTCGCAGCTCGCGTTCATCTCTTTCTTTTCTTTTTTATTCCCTTCTACCCGTGCCTCACCCTCCGCGTGCGCCGAGTTCGAAGCGCCCGGCGCGAGAACGGAAGCGACGGTAGGTCGTGATGTCAACAGTGGTCGTTGATTTTAATGGAACGAAACGACAGCGATCGAAGGATCCCGTAGAAGCAAGCTGCGTTGTTGTTTTGTGGCAAGTGTGTTAAATATCGAGACGGTTGACAGCTATAAGAGTCGAGGGTCGTGACTGGGAAGAAGCCGTTACCTCGAGAACGAGACTGAGAGTAAAGGAGTTGTGAGACAAAGTGCAGAAGAGGACGAAGACGAGGGGGAAATTGACCTGGTTCGGGATTTAACGCAAGACGCGTCGAAACGGTCACCTGGTGGGTAGAAGGGAGGGTGGAAGAGGAGGAGCCGAACAAAAGCGTCTCCAAGTACGTTCCAGAAGGAGAAGAGCAGTTTTGGGAAGAGGCGAGCCTCGTCAAGTGCTGTGCGTCTACAAGAGAGCGGGCCCGACGTACTTAACATATTTAATATTCGTCCAAAGAAGGACCCGCCGGTGACGAGTGTCTGTCGCGGTAACTCGTCTATGTGCAGCCGCGTCTGGCCGACGAACTTGTCGAACGGTTCAACACGGGTTCCGTACTGTCGAACGTAAGTCAATCGGGATGAACGGGAACCGTATGAATTCCAGAACTGTCCTGGTTACTCGGAAACGGAGAAACAACTATTCGAGTACTTCGATTGATAAGTGGAGTAGCTTGAATAAATTATACTTGTTTGAGTTTCGGCGAACAGGGACACCGGAAGAACTTATACTTTCTTTCTTTCTGGAATAGATCGAGTTCCTCGAAGTACTCCAAGGACAGCTCGAACATTTCGAGTGTCCTGACAGCCCTAATTATTTTCACGACAATGCTTCACAGTAGGGAGCGAAGCATGGTTACTATTCTAAGGCTTCTCTCTTCATCGTCTTAGGAGACAATTAAAAGTTGAAACTGCTTTGTTTCTTGCAGTTAGACGATGTTGTTAGTGCGTGCAGATCCGTCGATGTCGAAGTACTTGATGGTTTTTGCGTAAAATGTTAATGTTTTTATAAAAGGGAATATGTATTTATTAAATTTGTAAGTTATATCACTAAAAACTGTGTGTTATGTGCGCAGTCTAATAGGCGATTGAACATAAGTTGATTAGTAAGATGTGACAACTGTGATCCTTTACGACTTGCACAGTGGATCGTTCCTTGAAAAGAAAGCAATGGAAATCATAGATATTCTTATAATAATAAATAATTTCTATTTTACAGATAAAGAAATGAAATAATTTGGATAAGCAATAAAAAAGTGGTTACACCGAAACAATCATTTTTCAACTAATATAGGAACAATACTTAACACTTAACTTACTCTTACGCTTCTACCACCGACCGTACGCTTTTTATTTGCTGATAAAAACACAACAATTCCGGCGCGTCACTTTCATACGTATTTTCCCGTAGAGCGATCGACTTTCTTCACAACCGTCGCAATTTCTTTTGTTCCAGGTGTTTCTCAACCACCGAGCGAAAGATGAGGTAGAACAATTAGTGGGCGCCAAGACACATGGCGCGACACCGTTGGTCATGGCTTGTAGAAACGGGCACTACGATGTGGCTGAGTACCTCATCGAGAAATGTGGGGCGGATGTCGAGCAACCCGGGACAGGTAAGAATCAAGATCGTCCTTTCGTAAGTAATTCTACGGCACACATGGGTGCGTCAGCGTCGTCCAGCGCGCAACGCCGAAAGCAAATGACGAAACTGAGAACTTCCACGGGCGTATTTTTGGAATCCTGCAGGTATTCCTTGAGCAATGTTTTCCCAGTCCCATATATTTACAATTTAGAATAGTTGTTGCAATATGAGGAAATGAAATTAGGAACGTCGGAAGAAAATTTGATTATAAATTAAAAATGTGTTGTTCCGGAATCCTGTAATCCCTGATGATTGACCGTGTAATACGCGTGCCATGTCAGATTAGAGTAGGCATTAGATTCAGTGGCGCACCGTGGATTTAGTTTTTGGAGTAGCCAAGTTGAACGCATAGAAATATTTTGAATTGCAAATTCAATAAAATTCATTAGGTGATTATAAAAATTCATTTAACGTATGAAAACCAGTTTTTTTACAAAGTCCCTTGTTTGTTAGGACCCTTAACCCCCTCTGGGTGCATCACTGATTAGATTTCATACCTATTGCTTGAGAATAATGGAAATGCTCCAAAGAGCTGGTTGTATAGCACCTGCAGACTATAATTCTTCGGTTTACATGCTTGTTAAGGGTGTGAAAATCTAATTTCTAGTATTAATTGCTGGAACAATTAATTTCAGTGATCTTCGACGGCGAAGCGATAGAAGGCGCATGCCCTCTATGGTGCGCGTCAGCTGCTGGCCACTTATCCTTGGTGAGGTTGCTGGTAAAAAGAGGCGCCAAGGTGAATTCGAGGACTAAAACCAACTCCACACCCCTGCGAGCGGCTTGTTTCGACGGCTACTTTGATATTGTTAGATTTTTGGTGAACCACGGTGCAGGTACGATGAGTCATTTACATAATCTCGAAGCAAACAGAGAATAATTTAAAATAGCGCTCTCTGGTATTTCTCTTTCAATAATCGCACAAGTTTATGAAAAATGTATCTCTGTTTCTCGCGGAACGTTTTATTGTTTGCTTAGACATTGTGTCATATATTGTGTCACGAGTTGCACGTGCGACGGTAGTGTTTCACAAGACGTGTCGCATGCGCGACAAGCGTTATTCTTCGCGAAGTAACGATCCATCTCTACCAATTCATCGGGATGCCCAATTGACGACAAACACGCTCTCTGATTGCAGACATTGAGATGGCAAACGATCACGGTCACACGAGCCTGATGATCGCTTGCTACAAAGGTCACATTAGAATCGCCAAGTTCCTACTGGCCCTGAAGGCAGACGTGAACCGAAAGTCCGGGAGGGGTAACACCGCGCTGCACGATTGCGCCGAGAGCGGTTCCTTAGAAATCGTGAAGGTACTCGTCGAGCATGGTGCCCGGATGGACGTGGACTCCTACGGGATGACGCCACTCTTTGCGGCAGCAGTAACAGGTTAAAGCAGAATGTTCCACGCACAACCTCGAAGGTTCCCTTAAGACGATTACAATTAATGCTTAGCCAAGTGTTTCATTATCTAAACAGAGGAAACACTCTACCGATGGGAGGTAAATCATCATTTGCTTGTTTGTCTCTTGTAGGACACAAGCACATCGTCGAATACTTCATCAACATACCGAACTTGGTGAGCCGAAAGGAGCGGATAGAGGCGCTGGAGTTGCTGGGCGCCACCTACGTGGACAAGAAGAGGGACGTGATAGGGGCGTTGGAGCTTTGGAAACGAGCGATGGAAGAAAGGTTCGTTGGAGTATTTGTGGAGGAGCTTGTAATTAGCTCACCTGGCTCCCTATCTCTTTCATAGATAACAAGAGTGTTTGCGAATATTTCAGATACCTAGGGGATGGCCCGGTAATAGCGAAACCGTCGTCACCTCCCGTCGTTGCCGCTTACAACTTCGCGCGGGAGATCACCGACCTCGATACGTTCGACGAGCTGCTAACCGATCTGGACGAAATGCGAATGCAGGCGCTCGTAATTAGAGAGCGAATATTAGGGCCGGCTCATCCTGACACCAGTTACTATATCCGCTACAGAGGAGCGATTTACGCGGACGGCGGGCAGTTCGATCGTTGCATCGAGCTCTGGAACTATGCGTTGGACATGCAGCAGCGCATGCTGGATCCGCTCGATCCGATGACGCAGAGCTCGCTCTTCAGTTTCACTGAGCTCTTCAGCTTCATGATGGATAAGCAGAATGGCACGGGCTGCAGGGTGCCGCCGGTGCAGAGGGGAGATCTCATTACGGTGTTTAATAAAGCTGTAAGTCTCTAGAACCATTCGATAGACTCGTCCGCTTCTTCGCAAGTAAGATGAACGATAATGCTGTTGCAGGTGTTAGAAGTAAAACTAGGGAAAAAATTGCTGGACGATGTACCAGCCTGCGTGCGCGACGTCACGTATTTGAACAGGGTTCTTGTGGTCACTTTGCACTTGGCGTGTTTACTGACGCAGGAGATTCCAGAAGAAGGCACCGACGAGCATAGAGAATTGCATAAAGCGATTTATAATTTAGTCCGAATAAACGCCAAAGGCAACCACGTAAGTTCGTTATCAGGCAGCGAAGTATGAGCATATCGATCAGTTAACTGATGTTTCCCTTTGTTTCTTTTAGGGCCGTGATACGTTACAATTGATACACAGTCGCGAGGGGGCTTTCATCGGTAGGTATTCGACTTCCAAGTTCCCTTCGTCGCACTTGGCTATGGCTCTGATAAAAGTTGGCGCCGATGTCACGGCGAAAGATAACGACGGCAACACGGTGCTGCATCTCGCTGCACTCTCGCATGTTTGGCGGGCGGAACTCGCTATCACTCTTCTCGAGGCCGGCGCTCATATCGATACCGTTAACAACGAAGGTAAAACCTTGGAAATGTTGTTATGCGACAAACGTCTCTACGACTCGGTGAATCCCGTCAAGTACACTACGCTCCGCTGTTTGGCGGCCAGAGTGGTGAGAAGAACGCATAGGATGGCGCATGTCCCGAAACACCTTCGAGCTTTCGTTCAACTGCATTAATAGTGCATTAATGCACGCGGTAAATGGAGACCGTACATTATCGTATAAGATGCCGCTGGAGGATATTTATTTGTTAACTGGGAGAGTTGACGGGGCGAACTTGTGTCTTTTGGGAAACGTACATCTAGAGAACATGCTTCTGAATGGGAAAGTATGAAACCTACCCTGAAAAGAATTTGCCATTAATATTCATGTGATAACGCGACGAAACAAAAAGCAACAATACAGTTAACGTAGAACACGCCTTTAGAGACGTCTCGTTAGATCCGAGTTTCGATATCTCAACAACTGTTGGTATTGATCAATTAACATCTACGCGAGACTATTTCAAGGACTCAGGTATTGGCCCCGATGTTGGCAAAAATTTTTATAGATAATTGGATGTGGTATGACGAGTTTAAAATTCACACTGCAGTCTCATCGTTACTATTCATCGAATGTTGAACGATACAAGTACACTCGATTTTTGAAATAAGAAACCTAGGAGAATACTTATGGCGTCGGTCGCGATGGCTTAGAAATATTCATCAATGTGATTTTACTATTGTATACTTGGCAGTACAGCCTTTCCCTTATACATAAACCCCATTACAAGCCATACACATTGCGTTGATAATATATTTAGCCATAACATGAATTTATGTTAAAATCGACAAGTTGTGTAATCGTAGAAAGAAATGATTTTATTTTCAATGCTGTATAAAGAAATAAATACCAGGGTTAAGATTGTGTAATACACATTTTTTATATAACGGGGACAAGTAACTTAAATGATAAAAATAAAGTGCCGAAAAAGAAAAAAAGTGAGGAGGAAATAAAGCTTGTAATTTGCAATATTCTTAACACCGTGAAACTTACATTTCTGCTTTAAAAAAAAAAAGTGTAGGTGTGTCGTTTTTACCAAGCATCGGCGGAATATCATTCAAGTTATCTCGTTCAATATAAAGAGCAATTTACTATTTGATAGATCAGGAGTTACGTGCATATTATGATTCGTCATAGACAACGTTTATGTTGAAAACAATTTCATTCGCATCGATCCTTAAGCTTAACTTTATTTAAAATGTGATAAACAATACATATAGATTATATACCTATTATACAGAATTACATATATACATAAGAACTATGATACGCGCGAGGTGTTCAAGTAAGGTGCTTTTTTTTTCTTTTCTGAGAACAGGACAAATATAATACACACGACACTTTTTAAGTAGCACAACCGTGAGTATAGTTGTAAACAAACGTGCCGTAAAGTATATAATTTCATTGACGATTCTTGACGTCACTCGACGATATTTTGTACTTTTTAAAACACGTTTCCGTTCCCAGCAATCGTATTCGCGCACTTCCTATCGTTACACAAAAACACTGTATGATTCTCGAACAAAAAAAAAGTATCTTACGTAAAAAATCACCAGATTTAACTGTTTTTTTTTCATGATGTAAAGACTGTGGAAATACAGGTGTGATTAATAATACAGCGAGTTTATTTCTATTCTGTAAAGTACCACTGAACTTCACCTGCACGTAACTTACCACCCCGATTTACCTTGCGATCTGGACGAGATAGACTGCCTGGAAGAACAACGTGTACATAAACATTCGTTTCTGAAGTTCAAAGACTTACCTGGTTCTCCTGTAAGTCATTAGCTGCTGTTTAAAAGTCATTAATATATCCAAAATACAGGGAATTCCTTTATTAGTAAGACACACTTCAAGATTGAACTCAGCACTTGCAGCAAACTAAACTGATTCAATTAATTCCACTGACTTGTTTTATCAGCTTATTTACTTCGCGGTGCTGATAAAAGCACTACGCGTTGAAGTTTTGTAGTTTTCGTGATTCTTTGCCTTTGAAGAGATAATAGTAGCTTATCGTAATTGCTTTACTTCGGATACAAGTTGGTCGACGCAAACATTGCTATAGAACCGTCCTTATTGTTTCTTTAATACTGAACCCAATCTTAAAGTGGACGTTCAACGCGTCTGCCCATACTGACAATTATATGTGTAATGATAACTTCCAACGACTTCTCCAACAATGAATCTTTGAACACCACAAGCATGTACAAAGTTGAGCAGTAGCAAGGAGGAGATTCTTGTTACCCCTATTTCCCTATGTTCGTCGAAACGGTTACAAAAAATGCTTCCACTGAGGTTTCTCTTGGAACAACAAAAACACAAATGTGCGAGATCACTTTGGATGGAAATAGTACGTCAAAACCATTGCACACGATCTCATGCGTTATAAAGTAAGACCCTATACCTCACATCAGTCGCTGATACAATAAGGAAAAAAGGTACAACGCCCTTTAAATGTTAAGAGGCAAATTTGGCAACCACACAGCTAAGATCGACTTTGTTGTTAAAAAAAAAATAAAAAAATTCTCCATACGCGAGCAATGACAACACGCGTTAAACTGTTTCATTGGTGATCGCGACAAACAGGCTATAAAAAAAAAATTTACCACCACTTACCATGGAAGTTATTAATCGCCACAGAGGGGGATTCGCTTCTCATGTTACATCAATTCACTTGGAACATATAGAACTTTACGATTTTTTGGAGACAGTCGTAATTTACCAGCTAATATGTTGAGGATGCACTCTCAAATCTACAATAAATTAGAATCAACCACAGTGTTAGAAACGAAATGCCACATTGCCACCCAGTTTCAACTTCCTCCAGAACCTGTTAATCCACTATTTCAAGCCGCAGTAGAAATCGCAAGCTCACTGTTAACAAATCGCTCCGAGACAGAGTACTACTCATAAACTTGATGACCCGAATATTGATTTAATGACGTTCCAGCAGCAGCTATTAAACGAAGGAATAATTGTTGACAATAGACATTTGAAGCAAATTATTCCTTTTTGACAATGTATCGAAGATGGAAGAATAGGAGACTACGATCACCTGAAAATGAAGTTCTCACCTGCGATATAAACAAAAAATTCACCTTATGGATTGTAAATGGGGGATCACTACAACTAGAGACGGAATTGTAAAATTTTTTTAAGCTGAATTGGACTGCCGCCCAGAGCTCGATGCATTTTAAAACCCAGACACTGCACAAATGTATTGCGATACGTGAGTTTCGGAAGTGGACACCTCTCTCCTTAGTCAACGCGTATTCTTTCAGCTTGACCTGCTTAAAGTATTAAAGAATCACAACAACACAGAAATAAAACACAACGACCAGCATGTTTTTTTTTTGTAGTCAAAACGGATTTGGATTTTATTCAATCACTGTCATGATGTCGTGGTTATACAAGAGTGTTACACAATTCGCAGAATGTTCCTCGAGATCTACATGGCGAGAGGAAATATGTTTACCAAAAAGTGTAGTTTATAAAATTAGCTGGATAGCTTCTCTTGCCCTCGTCTCTTTAAACATCGAGAGATATTAAAAATTTGCTCGTCCCCTTGGAAAAATCTGTTTGTGCTTTTTGGTAAACATATTACGATGCACAATACGTAAGACAATTCTGCCAAATTTAGGGTATAAAGTCATCCGATAGTTCGTTCGCCGAAGTTTCGAAGCGAGTGAACTGGAAGGGACCTGCCTAATGAGAACTAAAGTTTGTTACTCTACTTGAAACTCCAAGTCACTAGAAACGATGTGGCGCGACGAGTAAACGATTAGATCGCAGAACTACAATGGAAACAATACACAGTCCCCTGTCGAGCCATGATGTATCTCTGGTTATGTGTTGGATACAAGAATAGAGTGCGACCGATACCACAAGAAAACCGACACACGTCTACGATCTGCGTAGGATTGTGCATGAAAGTATCTATCATACATGGATAAACTTTAGCTCGTAAAGCCCGTAACAACTATATCGTGTTAGTGTTTACGCTTGAAAGATTAATCTTCTATCCCTGATCGATTGACCAGCCCACGAACGACCAGAGCGTCACGTTCCGCCGGAATGTGGGAACAAACCGATTGATCTCTCGTCATGAAAGCTATGAAAAATAAACTTACAAGCTACGTTTCACAATTACTTGTAAATAGCATAAACCTACATACTGAAAAAAAACCCTACGGATTACGTTGAACATTATGAGAACCTAATCCTAACAACTAAACTATGTATCATCATCGATCACTCGAACAAGCCTGAATTTCTGGGAGTGAACAATTTGTAGGACTTCCACTGTAAAAAGGAACGATAATCTGGTAAAGAAATTTTGAACGAAACAGTCGTAGCACAAGGAAGGGTGACCATCGGCAGCCAATGAGCGTTTCGACGTTGAAGTAGGCATTAAAACACAATTGTTGATCTTCCAAAGACAGATACTTCTCACCCACTGTCCTAAGTTCTGCCACACAACTAGGATGAATTTCAAGTATTGTCATCAGGAGTGGAACAATCCCGCAGACGACATACCAACACCCCCGTCTCCTCTCGCTGCATCAATAAGTTATGGTTAAGCGTCAAACTCTGCGGAGGTTCTCTATTAATGTTACCTTGAGTGTGTTTTCCAGCTTTTAGTAAAGGCGAACATCGATCGTTCTGCCGTCGATACGTGACCGATTCATCATAGCTATATATACATCGTTAAGGAAAGCCTTTCGAGCCACTATACGTCACTTTCAACGCACATCCACACAATAAGATGTAAAAATCATCTTTATCGCGTAATATGCAACATGTATAGGGAGCTCCTCTATTGCTGGGATCCATTTAACTCTCATTAGAATCGATCCTACCAATAAAAGAGTACCCCCTATATTTCCGGCGATATATAATCTTTTCAAAAGGATACACACAGCGCGTTCAGCATCCCATTCAGATGCGAATCGTACCATTCCCATGTCGGTGCCCCGCATTTCAGCGAATTTCACTTCTCCAACGTCTTGGAATTTGTCCCGCAACATTTGCCACGTTGTGTTTGGTGGTAACTGTAACAGTCACAATCGATTCATCAGTTGGACTTATATTCTCTCGACACGATGCAACAGATTATACATACATTCCCTATAAGAATGGTATCAGACATCGGTCGTGAACCATTTGTGTTTTGTCTGTTACCACCTCCTCCTTGACCTTGATTGCCAGCAAAACCACCGCCACCACCGGGGCCGCGATCGTTATCTCCTCTGTTGAAACCACCATCGAAATCTCTGCCGCCCCCGAAGTTAGAACCACCAAAAGCATTGTTTCCCCCGAAGCCTACATCATTGTCCAATTTAGATAAGCCTCGAGGAGCAAACGAATTGTTGCCTTGACCACCAGATAAAGAGGCTTGTAAACTAGACAAACCTCCGACTCCACCGCCGAAGCTATTTAAATTAGATGCCAATTCATTTGTCAAAGATGAATTCAGCAAAGAATTGGTGGTCAGGTTAGCACCCAAACCGCCAGCAAGGCTCGCTTGAAGAGCTGCCGCATTTGTGTTTGTCAGTGCAGATGCTGTAAGTGCAAAAAACGATTCTTACATTACTCCTCCCTTTATCTATGCTGTTGCATTAATTTACGCCCGTAAAAATTTCCAAGGCTTACCTAATTGCGCTGGTACAACGTTGTTTAAGCTAGCACCGAACGCACCGGCAGCCAAAACAGGCGCAGAAATAGGATTTACAACGGGTGGATTATTCGCTTGAACATTAGGAATGTTTCTTGCTACATCCACTAATCTATTACCACCAGCTCCGAGTCCCATTCCAATTCCCTTCAAACCTATATTGCAATTAATATTCACTTTCGTTTCTTCGCACAATATTAATAGCGTACGCTGTAACGAAGCAAATATATACCTTCTGGCAACTTTGGCGGCATATCTGGTTCGTTCGCTCTATCAAGCCTAACAGTCATGCGCCTATCGAATAGTTGTTGATTGTGAAGCATCGATATGGCTTGTACAGATTCTACCGGGTGATCATATTCTACAACTCCGAACCCTCGAGACTTTCCATCCTTATCCTTGCCTAGTTCGACATGCAGCACTTTGCCAGCTAATTTGAATACCTCCAACAACTTCTTCTCATCCACCTTGTAATCCAGCTAGACGTACAAGGTAAATTACTTAGTTAACTTCTACACCGCTGTATAATTTAATGGGATATTATAGTTCTTACATGGAAGTGCACTTACATTCGCCACAAATACTCTAGTAACTAAGGGTCCGTTAATACCTAACGATTCTAAAAATTGAGTACTTAAACCATAAGTATTTCCAAATTTATTATCGCCACCGCCGCCGCCTCCGCCACCACCTCCGCCGCCACCTATACCCCCTCCGCCACCACCGCCGCCACCTCCGCTAGGTGCATTCATATTTTGCCGTCCACCTCCTTGTGGCCTAGGCGCATCTCTAAATCTGTCGTCACGAACTCTGTCGTTATTACGGGCCGTGGCTAAACGACCGTATTTATCACGTTCGACATCAAAATCCTAAAAGGAGAAAGTATTGTAAGACGTGTTCCTAATGTCGATTGCATAGCCGATAGAGTTGTAAGGAGTTTGCGGAAATAATAATATACTAACTACCTCTTTGACCACCAGCTTTCTTCCTTTAATGTCGTATCGATGCATTTTCTCTACAGCGATTTTTACAGAGTCTGAGTCTTCGAATTCAACGATTCCGCAGCCTCTGGGCTTGTCGTTCTCGTCGGTGAAAAGTTCTACATGCGCAACTTTTCCGACTTCGGTTCTGAAGAGGTCCTTCAGATCTTGCCAACGAAAATCATAGGGAATGTTTGATACATAAATTCGGCGGTCCGAAGCTTTCCGGCCACCGCGATCGTTTCGTTCCCGACTGCGATCACGGCTCGTAGAGTTTATTCGATTTTGCCTGTCCGATCGCCTATTACGATCGCGTTCTCTGCTTCTATCCCTCTCGTCATTATTCTGCGCCTGATTCCTATTGTTTGATAAGATCGCATAGAAACAACATACGTGAGCCACTGTTACCTATTGTCTCCAATTACGTTGCTAACGAATATTGCGTAATTGAAGGGTGCCTAGTTTAAAATGATCACACTGTCGATATATCGAGACGTATCAGCGTCGGTTTATATTAATTGTATGCGATCCTGCACGCCGACAAACCAGCCCTCGACATATTCTATTATTTTTATACTTACTCCTCTTGTTTGATCATCGTCGAGGCTCCGTTCACTGGGCGATCAATCCAAATTACTCGAAGAACTTATACTAAAGCTCGCCGTTAAAAAGAATAAAAGATATCGTGCATGCAAACATACGCGATCGCGAAGCGTCTTATAAAATGGCCGTTCAAGGAAGTGGCAAATCGTACCGGAAACTGCTATATTCAAAAATAGGTTTCTCATGGGAAAATATATAAACAGAGATATGAAGATCGTTCACGCACGAGACCTTAATACGTTGCTATCGTGTTGCTTCGTAACCATCAATCAGGAGCACGCTCCTTATCTATAGAGAATATATTTCACGTTCTGAAGTTGCTACTTAAACCGACGAACAGAATCCGACACGCACTTTTCACGCGCCAACCTGGTAACTTCGAATAATATTAACTCCTTGAGTAACGGTGCAGAGTTTCTACGTAAAAGTTCTTCAGCCGTTTACTAACATTGACGTGCTATTACATATTTGTGGCGGGGAAAGTATTGACTTACGCGTTCGGTCTAGAGACATTTAGGACCATTGTTAATTGCTCATCAAATCGTGAACCGCGAAACGCAATAGTGCGCAGTAGATAGTCATCCACCGGAGACATCTACTTATGCTTTCAAACGCCCGTTTCGGAAAGTTGACACGTTTAAATAAGGGTATAATAATTACTCGGACCCTTGTAGACCTTGTACTTCCTTCCCATTAGCGAGACGAATTAATTTAAATTCCATACATCACGTCTATACAGGGTTACCCACCTAACTTATAGCGAATTCGGTATATACCTCGCACTGGCTCTGCACTGGTGGCAGAAAATGACTTGGATTGGTTGATTGATTGCTTCCGATAGAAACGAAGATAGCTCTATAAAAATCAATCAATCCAAATTATTTTCTGGCACCAGTATTGAGTACTGACTCCCGAATTTGCTATTAAACTCGCTCGCGCGAGTAAAGATAAGGATGGGTGGATTCAGCAGACTCAACTGTTGAGTGATCTCACTAGATTTTACTCTGAAGTTGCACGATCAGTAAATAAAATCTAGTAAAATCACTCAACAGTTGAATCTGCTGAACGCACCCATTGGTTCACGCGCATTATCTTCTGAAACATCCCTAGATCAAACGTGTGATCAATACTTTTCCTGTGGCATCGGCATAAAAAGGCGCCAACGTCCAGAACCGAATGAAAGCTTTTAACGCCAAGAGTCATCAGAGGTCGTTAAATAAATAACTGCATTCGGGACCAATCAAAATCCTGCATCCATGTTTTAAACTAGACGTCGATAACGTTCATCCTCCAATATTTTCCATCATCGTACGTGCATCGTTCTTCCAGTTCATCTAGTTATTCACAACGAAAGTTAAACAACGATATTGATCACTGGGTCCAAAGCCTGTTCATTAATTTTCAGCTAATCTCGTGTAAAATGAGAATATCGGTGGATGTGGAGCCACTCGTCATGCCTATACGTCGTCCGCTATCTTCCGTTTCCGAATAGCAGAAGACATCGTCGCTTGGGAACCAATCAGGAGCCTAGGCCCGTTCTTCTCCTCGTTTTTGGTATTGCTTCTGACGTGCGCAACATCTTTGGCTGGTGGAGGTTCATTTTTTTATCGTTACATTTATTAAGAGAATGGCAGCTCAGTGGATACGAAACGCAGTAAGTAACACGTGCCGATCAAGAAATCCTTGGAACAGCCAGTGTCCTACATCGTGAACCCGTCCTTCGTCCCCCCCCAAAGGAAAAGGTTAGATTCGTCACAGATTGGGTTATATATCCGTCTGCTTGACTGCGATATCTTGGCAGCCGCTCTCCTATTCTTATATCATTCACCCTTTTCTCCATTCCATTTCCGCGATATCAATCCCCTTGCCGCGTACCTACCATCCCCATCTACGAAATACCGCATCACTCGTCGCGTGTCCTTATCGATAACCGTAAATTATATCGATATCTTATGAACAGATTCCGAAAATCGGCGGCGTCCGCCTTTACAGCAGTAAGGTTCACAAATGTACGCTTATTCCCGGGGACGGTATCGGGCCCGAAATATCCGCCGCTGTTCAAAGGATTTTCGAAACCGCTAAGGTATGACGATTATTTCAACGCGAAACTGTTATTTAACAGTTGCCTCTATGCACGACACTTTTACATAATATGCATGCCATGTACCAGTAGCGTGTACACACTTTGACACTTTTGTTGAATTCTTGCACAGTAGCCGCCACGTCCTTGTAGCGTTTGTAGATCCCGATTTACGAGACCGTTTCTGGTTGATATCATGCAAGGTGACCCTACTTGTCCTACTACTAACCTTAAGGAGTTTATTTTAATCTTACTCTTATACAGGTTGATCCAATTGTAGGCTAATTCAGTCTGCTCTTAGCGTAGCTAAGGTATGTTTCTTAATTTTTATATTTTTCTTTGTGTAGTGCATTAACATATAAAACATCTCCGTGTTATCCACGCAGTTAAATGCATGAGATTATCCGAGTCCTTCGCTCGATTACTTTTCACGCTAGAAAAGGTCTAGAAAAGTTTGATTAGTAATGATGCGTATATCTTGTATTGCATAACACTGTTACTCAACCCCTAGTATTTACAACAGTCGGTCTATATATTTTGTTTCTTAGTATGGCAGCACTTGTAAAACTAGATGTGTTTACTCTTAGATAAGACTTTAACAAAACAATTTTCATTCGCTGGATACATATTTGCTGTCATAAAGTTATCTTGTATATCAGGTGCCGATAGAATGGGAATCTGTGGACGTAACGCCAGTGAAAGGCCCGGATGGCAGATTCGGTATTCCTCAAGCTGCGATAGACTCAGTTAACAGGAATAAAATTGGTCTGAAAGGACCTTTGATGACTCCCATTGGAAAAGGACACAGATCTCTGAACCTCGCGTTGAGAAAGTACGTCCGCGCTTATCTTTGTGTAATTAAGAGCAATTTAATTCACTTGTCTATTGTTCTGGTTCTTAATGCGGATTATGTAATCGGAGATGACATCGTAAATGTGCAATTATTTAAACTAGCATGGGCCGGTTGTTAAGAGACTTTGAGATATGGGGGTGCTAGTAATCGTGCCTCGTTCTTTTCAGAGAATTCAACTTGTACGCTAATGTTCGACCATGTCGTTCCTTAGAAGGTTATAAAACATTGTACGACAATGTCGATGTTGTCACTATCAGAGAAAACACAGAGGGAGAGTACTCTGGCATAGAGCACGAAATTGTAGAAGGAGTTGTACAATCTATTAAATTGATCACCGAGGAAGCTTCCAGCAGAGTAGCAGAATTTGCTTTTCAGTATGCTCAAGACAATAATAGAAAAAAGGTATGCAATTCTCATCGTATAAAACACTTTTTTAAATACTTCAACTAATCACCATTTTTTGTCACAGGTAACCGCTGTGCACAAAGCGAATATAATGAGAATGTCAGATGGTCTGTTCTTGAGATGCTGTCGAGACGCTGCGCAGAAGTTCCCTAATATCAAATTCGAAGAAAGATATCTCGATACAGTCTGTTTAAACATGGTTCAGGATCCCAGTCAATACGACGTACTTGTAATGCCTAATTTATATGGTGACATTTTGTCAGACATGTGCGCTGGACTTGTAGGTGGTCTTGGTCTTACGCCAAGTGGAAATATTGGCTTGAACGGTGCTCTGTTCGAATCTGTACGCATCGCGAAGCATCGTTGTTTGTTAAACGTGCCGGTATATGGCTTAGTAGTAATATTCTTATTTAAAAACAGGTGCATGGAACTGCTCCAGATATCGCTGGTCAAGATAAAGCAAATCCCACGGCCCTGTTGCTCTCCGCCGTGATGATGCTCAAACACATGGGACTGAACCAGCACGCGAAAATCATTGAAACTGCCGCTTACGAAGCTATTAAAGAAGGCAAATGCTTAACAGGGGATCTTGGAGGAACTGCGAAATGCAGCGAATACACCAACGAAATTTGCAAGAAAGTCACGGCATTATCAAAATAGACGATATAAAGTTTATTGAAAATAAACTGCCAAATACTCGTAGAAATGATACGCGTGCGATAAGATGCTGTTTTTGAACGTCTCTTGTAATTATTGTTTGAACATTACCGTCAGCATATACGTTCAGGATAAATCTGCAGTTTGATCGAACAGATTCAGCAGATGGCTTCGATGTTTTAGGCAGATGTTTTATTCACACCGTTCACACACATTTAGACAATTTTTTGCCGAGTACTTGTAAGTAGTTTATCGTGAAACTTTGCGTTACTCGACTTCGTGGATTTGCTAATTATGTAATAGCATTTAATAGTATTTTATTGCGATGGA
Source organism: Andrena flavipes (assembly GCA_963971345.1). NCBI lineage: Eukaryota > Metazoa > Arthropoda > Insecta > Hymenoptera > Andrenidae > Andrena > Andrena flavipes. The sequence goes on from OZ020482.1 coordinate 3,903,777, forward strand.
TCGCGCGCAGTCTAGTCGTGCGTGTGTATTGGCTGAATATACTTCCACGTATATTCAGCCACGCGAATATTCTTCACTGTTAAAGATTCTAGTGGGATCTGTAAAAAAATAATAGGCATGTAAATTGATCTAGAAACACTGTATAATACAATTAAATGAAATTGTTATGGAAGAAACGTGGCCTCGAAGGAGAGTTTCAACAATCAACATTGCGCAGTATTATACCTTAATAAAATACGTATTCTAAATTCGATGTGTCCTTCGTTATTCAACCTCGAGCGTAAATATACATTCGGTAAATAATTTTTTTTCGCAGTATTTACATTTCTGGCAACGTCAACGAGGATGACACACGAGCGGCAGAGTGTCATAGTTCGCTATAAAAAAAAAGAGTATTAACGCTCTTGTACCGAGAAGTCATTAGCGCGCGGGATATTTAATTCCCCAATATTAAAGTAATAACGCGGCATCAACGCTACACAGTTTCACCCCCTGTTGCGTTACGTTACAACTTTCCTCCCCAGCCACTTCATAACTCCCTCCCCCTATCCTCACCCATTTCACCAAGAGCACAGTATGCTTCCAAGGAAAACTCTCAAGTATGAGAAAAGTTGTCGGCTATATTTCACCGCGGCAGTGAAAGGAGGGGGGGCCGAGGAGAGGCCCGGTGTCATCTTCGCTGCTCGTTAATTCTTTCCGTGATTTATCGAGATTCCCACGAGCGGGTAATGACTGACTTCTTGTAAATCCTGTGATATTACATTCCCAGGTGTGATCTATAGGGGCGATGGATCAGGATGCATCCCAATAATGAATTCTCAAAATATTCTCATACACCGCTGCTCGAAAGCGCGAGGAACAAAGGAATAAGATCCGAACGCGAAAGCTCCAGTCCCCCGGCGATCGTTTATCAGCAGGACGATTTTAAAAGTAAGATCAACGAGCGTTCCGATGATTACGTGCCGCGCGGAGGGGGTGGCAAATGCAAGTGCAAGGCGCATCACCCCCCCTGCTCCCGTTCGTTGCAGCGAGTAGTTACACAAAGGTGGAACACGCGGAGGGGGAGGGAGTGCGGAAAGCGACGCATGCATATTCAGCGCGAGGACCGGCGTAGTCATAGGAATAATAAAAATTTCGAGGGTTGAAATTATTTAGATTTATGCCCGCTCTCTCTTGTCTCCTCGCGCAGGCCGGGGCGGCGAGAGAAGCGATTCGATTCCGGGGAACAAATTTCATGCATTATTCAGGACTTTGCACGATGCACCCCCGCACCCCCCTTCGCCCGACCCCTCCCCCCTTCCCCCCCGCAGTCAATGGAACCGATCCTTCGGAAAAAGTCGTTTTTAATCTCTCGCCGCGTTCCAATAATGCACATGCAACCGACTCGTCCCGCTTTCACCTACCCCTTTATGAACGGAAACCGTGTTTTCTGCCTTTAACGCCGGAGCCGGGCTCGAGCCACGAACAATACAACCCGGATCTATTGGCATCTAGGTATGAATGAGTCTGCGATTTATTTCCAGCATCGGGGAAGGGTCGTAATTGCTGGTCTAGTAATTTAAGAGAACTTTGGCGTCCAAACTGAGATGGAAAAGTGGGCCACCGCATCACGATATTAAGATCCATGCCCTTAATCCCGCTAATGGTCCCTCGAATCTCTTTCAGCTTTGCTCTTTTCTGTTACACCTCTTTTTACATGGAACATTAGAAACTTAAGCGGATGATCGTTGTGGTATGAGAATTTACGGTAGGGCCAAGTATCTCGATATTAATGCAGTGGCGTACAGATGTTTTGCAAAGTCTGCGAACGGCTTATCCGTTTCAGCGAAGGATAAATTGTCTGAAAGACTCAATTACCAAGTACTAATTTCTTTGGATCTCGTCGCAATTGAAGAATCCTTGTAAAAAACATCGTAAGTGCCAAAAATCAATATAATTTTGGCACTTATAGTTTTTTCTACAGGGACTTTTCAATTCTTCATACGAATGACAGATACCTAAATTGAAATATCAGAATCTGATCTTTTAAACACACATTCCGCGAGGTCGTATCGATTTATAGACCAGCAGTTCCTGCTACTGTCTCTAAATTAATCTAGAAGAATAGGGCATTCACGTTTCACGCTTTATCGAGGAGACGACGACTTGAACCGTGAATTTTATTTACGTTAGACCGGCGAAAGGTTTCGTCACTGACAGGTTGCGCTCTTAATTAATCATTCCGCTGAACGCCCTGTAATCGCCTTACAACGGATTAACGAGTCTGGCAGCTGCCACAAGGAAAGTGTCATTTCATTATTTTCGTCGAAGAACGGCTGCCACCCTGTCCGAGCACAGTTCTTCGGCCACTCTACGCACGCTTGTACACGAAACGATGAAAGGGAGCCAAGGTGTTCTCGCGATCCTCGCGATCTTCGCGGTGGCCGTCAACGGGCGAGTTTACTACTTGCAGAACACTGATGAAAGCCGATACGGTGACTTGACTTACCCTATTCCAAACGAACAATCCTCGCGGGACCTGGATCTGAGCTTCGTCGCAGGGGACTCAAACGAAGCTGACGACACGGTACGTCCTGTTAAAAAGGTGAGCCGATTCGAAGCCTAAAAGTCAGGGAATGTTCACCAAACAGCTTTGTCGAGAAAATTAAGTGTTTTGTTCCAGCCCACATTCGAACTTTATAAACCTTTGTGATTCGACAGTACTGTAGTCTCAGTTTCACCAACATAAATCGCGAAAAATGGACATTCCTCGTTTTTCCCCTTACCCATCATTTACTGCATCATATCGTCGATCAGAAGTACACGTAATAAAAGCACAGCTATGTTGCTCGGTAATATCCACCCTGTTAATTCCGCGTACATATAATTGAGTGTTTTCTGGAGTAACTTCTGACGAATCGATCGATCGATGATCGTTAATTAAACGAGTAGGAGGAGTAGCCCGGCTAATCCGATTAATTGTGAAATCTCCGGCGAATAAACATTAGCCTGGGCTGACGTTAATTACAGGCGTAATTCTATAAATGTCACGTTAATGCCCCGAATTAGGTGTACACGCTCGTCGCACCGGAAAAGCCGTACATCGGGGCGAACAAAGAGGTGCTGCCGGTGGCGCGCTACAAATTGGTCGAGGCACCTGTTAAGAGAGCTGGCCTGGACGATGTCGTGGTTCTTCCAGAGCAGGGTCGCAGGACGGTGAAGATCGACGGGGGCAACAAGGGCGAGGTGATCCTGGAGCTTCGAGTTATCGCCAATCACGGCACCGCTTCATAGATTCGTCGAATGTATAGCTGATAGGGCTCACGGCAAATAAACGAAACAATAAAGCCCCAGCCAGGACTCCGCGTAAGTTTGCGAAGTGGCTTGTCCTTTGCATCGTCTCGGAGGCTCGTACCAATATTTGCCAGACGATTTCGCTGCCATCGGGGCGGGTTGCCAGCGAAACACGCTTCATCAATCTAACCGCGCGCTCAAACACACGCGATCTTTTCCATTCAAGCCTTCGCAAATGAGTCGCGGGATCGATATCTACCGTCAGATCTGCCGCCGTCCCTAAAAGCCGCCTATCCCTTGTCGTTTCACCCGCGCGTGCACGGACTGAACCTAAAGCGGCGTCAGGAGATTAACGAGCGTATTCTGCGTCTCGAGATTAAGAAAGAACCAGCTGTTCTTCTAGAGTTACGGCTGCTTTGAGCGATGGCATAGATTACGATAGGCAATTTTGAAGCGAACTTGGCAAGTGGGGAAACAGACGATGCGGTCTGCAGGTAGAAATTAAAGTAGAAATGGAAATGGTGTGATAAAGTATAACTGAAGTCTACTTTAGGAAATAAGTTTGCAATAGTTTGCAGACTCAAGTTTATAAGAGATCGTCTTCTTTAGTGTTCGAATTTAAAATATTCCCATAGAATTTGATGGCACCCCTTTATATCCACCATGTACATCGAGGACTCGGGTTCCCCTAATTGTGCTCCGTGGCTGACTGCTCATCAAACAGAGAGGAAGTGCCGAGGCCCGGTCGATTTTCGATCGGCGAGCCACCCGTCACAGAAGTTTATTAATGCCAAACAACGCGGAGAGGCCGACGAATAGAAGCGTGACCATATATCCGGCTGAACGAGTGACGCTCTTTTTAACCGTGTGCGTTTCCTTCGAGGGTCCTCTTGATTCTAACGAGCTGGCGCACTGTGAAAGGTGAGGAAACAGGCTACCCCTCTACCGTCTGTTTCACCCTTCCAAGTTCGAGTGCAGTCGGACCCTTCGTTTCGCGGCCGCGTGTTTCGAGTCCGTGCACTTGATCCGAACCGCGACTCGCGAGCCCGAACAGAAAATTTCGCCCTCGCTGTTTCACTGATTCTTTAATCGAGCCCTCTCCGAGTCGAGAGCCCTTTGGGCGACTTCATCTGACAAATTTTTAGAAGCCCTCGAGCGAGAGCCGATCGATCGGATACTGATTGCGAAATCCTGTTAAAGTTTCAGCTGTTAAACAATTGTATCCGTCTTGGAAGGAACACAAGCTCTCTCACGCGGTTCAGTCGCAGTATCTTTTATTACGTTTAATATACACGTCGAATACTTTCTATCGGTACATATAGATACAATAGAACACTACTATAGTATGTACAGCGCATATCACATACAGTTGAATTCGGAGCGGAGCGCCTCTGCCCCTGGTAGGTTCTCTAAAAGGTTCCTCTGTCTCTTCACTAAAGTCTGACCCATTCGATCGAGTCCCAAATGCAAGGTGGGGAACAGAAAAAAAAGGGTGCGAATCTTACGAAGGGCTGCTGGATCGGAGAGACGGTGCCTGGAAGGGTATAATACTGAACGGGTGATACGAGAACGTGGCGTGTTTCGTGTTATTAATGGCGACACGAACACAGGTCTCGTGGAATTGTTTATCGGATTAGAGAAGCACATTCATTACTTCCTAGTACGCGAGATAAGAGATATCACCGATGGCAGTCGTGAGTCGCCTGAACACGGGGATACACCTGGTAAGTTAAATAAGGAGAAGAGGAATGAAAAGGGTCGGAACACTTTCGGAGATCAGCAAAGGCGTGCAGTTCTCTTCGACTGTTAATGCCAGTCGATGCTGTAATACCGGGAAACAAAGTGTCAGACGGGATCGTTTCGCAACAGTCTGAGAAAGTCCGGAGCTTTCTGTGTTACCGTGAACGACGACGTGGCCGATTAAAGTCTGATAGCCGCCGTGACTCGAAGTGTCGGAGCTACATCTATTTATACAGGCAAGAACGGAAGAGTATCGTTCGATTCTGACGAGTTATTCGGTTACTTGGGAGGTTTGTTCGTTCGAGGTGTCCCCCTTTGGCTCTTTCACGTAATCAACGACCAGCTCGAGGCCAATCAGAGCCCGCAGATCTTTCCTTCCTTCGTCCTGGCTCGCGGTCGACGCGGTCGCTGTGCTCTCCGCTTTCGGGTACCTCTCGCCTGCATGTTCCAATTAAATGTGTAACCGATTAGTAACTGATCTAGAAGCACGGCATGCATCGCAACAAGCAGAAAATGAATAACCCCTTCCCTCAAGATTCTCCTAGTCTTCCATTGATAAATATCAAACAACCACAAGGAAACTATTCTAATCAAATACACAAAACCTTTAAAGAAGCACTAGAAAGTTCAATGGACAAATAAATCCCTGATACCACAGCCACGACTTTAAAAAGCAACCACCCACCGTCGTCGAACTCCTTCGAGGTCTCCTCGCTCTCCGTCGTCGACGTCTCGCTCCTCGTCGACTTCTGCGCCTGGCCTATGTGCCTGTACGTCCTGGTGAGGTGTCTCAAAATGTAATTGGTGCCGTGCGAGTTCTCGTCGCTGCTCCTGGAGGTGCTCGCCTCGTCCCTCGTCAGATTCAGCGGCCTGTTGCTGCTGTACTCCTTCGACTGCGGCACGCTGAAGGCGGAGCAGTGCTTGCCTTTGAACGGCAGCTGCCTCTCGCTCAGCTTCCGGTCCCAGATGTGCCCCGACACGCGTAGGTCGATGAAGAAGTGCAGCGGATCGATTCCGGGGTACGATTGAGGCATCGGGTAAGGCGGGTACCAAAGCGGGCTGGGAAGAAACTCTGGGTTGGCCACGTTCCCTGGCAGACCGAAGCCCTTTACACCCTGCAGCATGTCGCAGCCCCTGCCGGGAAGGCCGGGGAGGAAGTTCCTCGAAAAGTCCAGCTTCTTCTGGTCCGGAAGCAGAGGGGGTAGCTCCTGATTCCCTATCACGCTCTTGGTGCGCTCGTCGTACGCGCTTCTGTCGCTGTAGGTGCAGTTCTTGCGATCCGCCGAGTGCGTGTCCTCGGGCTTCACCTTCTGCAGCTCGCTCGGGAAGATGCTCTCGGGAGGTTGCGCCTGCTCGAAGTGGCGCGGCCGCTCGTCGAAGTAACTCTTGCTCTGTTTACTGAAGTCCGGTTTGTTCTCGTCCACTGGCTTCAGTATGTCCCCGCCGAAGCTTGGCTTCTGCTCGAAGCTCGCCACTTTGCTTTCAGGATCGTAAACGTCCGCCTTGCCTCTGTTCTCCAGCCGCGCCTCGGGCTGCTGTTGCTGCTGCTGCGCGTGGAAGTACTTCTCCTGTTGCTGCTGGTGGTGATGATGATGGTGGTGGTGGTGTTGCCTCTCTTTCGTGGTCAGCTCCAGGGGACGGTCACGAGCGTCGCGCCAGGACCTCTTGCGACGCCTCGGCGCGCTGGTCGTGTTCCCCGCCGCCGCTGAGGATGACTCTGTCTTCGCCTGCACGAACGAGCGCAACATCTCGCTGAAGAAGAAACTGTGCGGCGTCAGGGGGACGTTGTATAGGTACGGGGGCGTCGCTGCCAGTAGACGCGAGACCAGGTCGCCGCCCGAGAGGGAGGCTGGTGTCTTCAGCGTCGACGGGTCGCCCGTTGTCGTCGTCATGTTGATCGTTTTCGAGAATGGCCACTGGGGAAATCGTAACGAATTAGGTGCAAGCTTCATTTAAATATCCACGGTTCCTTCTTCGGATTTTAAGGGAAGGGAGGACACTGGTTTTCTAACAATATTTCGTCAACTCGAATTCTGTAAGCTGACTTCGATTCTTGCTACGAAGCAATGGAACGCTTAATCGTTATTATTTACAGCGCAAAGATGCAGCTCCCTAGCACGCGTGAATTACGGTAAAGCTCAGCAACACCGAGTTTCCATAATAACCGACCGACGCGACGCACAAAAGATGAAGCACGGTATGTACAAATCGTCGGAGCGGAAACGGGCTACTATTGTCTCCTGAAATTAATTGAATATCCGCCGCTGTTAAGTCTAAGACCAAGCAGCCGACGCCTACGACGAGGGAAAGGGAGTGGGGGGGAGGGGTGGTGGGTAATACCAGGCTTGCGTCGCATCATCCATTAAGGATTACTAATTTCTGTCAAGTGCACGTTCGGTTTTCGCTCGCTCGGATGTCTTGCGAGGAATCCTCGAGGAATCCCCGAGAAATCGTTAATGAGAGTCTATGGTCGCACGGTATTTCAATTAAACTTGGCGCTGCGGTTGTATGAACAATCGCGACCGAGAACAAATAGTAATTAGAGGGAATGTTCCCGAGATCCGACAGCTTCTCGTGATTAATGCAGTTATAATTTCTTCGACGAGCTTCAGTCGTACTGGGCGTCTGTTATCCTGCACTTTTACTTGTCTCGCGCAACGCGCTTTACGTTATGAAAATCTTACGATCGTCACGCGAACTGACAAATACGAGCAACTTCATTAACGTCTTAGTTAGAACTTTGCGAAATTAATAAATGAATCGTTCTAAAAAGAAGGATCATTGTGTTCTTCATCGTTCTCAGGAATCTCAGGTCATGGACATTTGGATAGAACTGTGGCCACAGCGAAGACCAGCCAGAAATCAACAGCCCGCGATGCATTCCAGGTGTCGAGGCGTTAATACGCACGATGAAGGGGCTAGCCGATGCGAGAAGGTTTTTCTCTCGCGAGCAGCCCAAGTCCCCGAAGTCCTGGAAAGATTTCCACGCGGCAGAAAGGCCGAGGATAGTAGCGGGGCGTGGAAATCAGAACGGCGGACCGTATCCGTGTCCGCGTACCGAGAAGGGATTGGGTATTGTTTCGGTCCATTGTTTCCCAAACAAACGGCGTCCACGTTGTTTCGTCAGGAGATATTATGTTCAGCCAGACAGGCAGGACGAACAGGAAATGGACTGCTGTCAGTTTTACTCTCCGTGATAAATACGAGCCCGTCGCCGACGCTCGCGCCCCGTCCACCCCCATAATTCCAACTGTCTCTGGCCCCGCCGGCATCGAAAATCCTTTGATTTCTTGCGTATAAACACGATCAAACGTGGCCACCGTTGCTCGATGGCACGATTTAATGTATTTTAAAGCACCTCCTCTTGAATTAATGAATATTGCACCCTCATTACGCGGCCGTTTTACGGTGAAAGGGGAAACAAGGCTTTGAAAGGCGTTACACGTTATTACAAGGGGATGCACGCGCGAAACGAATTTTCTGACGCTTTGGCAACAAGAGGGGACATACAGGCACCTTTGATTGCGCCGAAGGAGATTTTAAGGAAACGCGATTGTATACAGGGAGCTGTAACTTATTTTTGTGGCCTGAAAATTTAAAAACTTCCCCTTCTTTTGAGGCGGGAGTTTCATTATAATATTTTGTTAACTTCCCCTTATTGGTAGAAACTGTGGATCGTTATTAGTCCTGCGTTGAACGAGGCAACCCCCCGTCGCGTCTCATATTTGAGAGATCTTTTTATCGCCGCTGCGACGAGAAAGGGATACAAAAGCCACGCGAAAGGCACACGGGTACACGGAACTCTTTCTGAAGATTCCCCCGGGACGAAACGATTTTTTTCCCTCGGCGATGGCTTCGGCGGAAGACAATAGCGGCGCGTTTCCATTGCTTACACCGCGGCCTCCCTTCCACTGCCAGCAAGAGATTTTAAAGGCGCGGGCGCTTCATGAAATTCAGCGGCGCACCGTTTTTTAACCGAGCCTCGAACTGCCGCCCGCGATAAAGGGGAACCCGGATTTCTGGGACATCAATCGCCGCGATCTTGGCGGGAATTTCTTTCAATTCTTTGTCTTCCTTCGGAGTTTATAAAAATTCACGCCCGGGAACAAGGCGAAGCAACTGCAGTCGGATTTACATATCCCACGCCCCACCGACTTTATGGAAACGTTACAGCATCTTCTCACTCCCCCCTCTCCGCATTTAAATCCTATTGCCCCAAGTAAAATAATTCAACGGCGCGCTCCCGAGGATACGTCAATTATGCAAAAAGTGAGAATCTCCATCGGCCGCCGGTTCTTTATTCTATTACCGGGACAGATAAAGAAGCCTCCGCCACAAGTCCGCCAGTATTTACTACAGATTCTCGCCGAGGCGAAACAATTTATTCCCCGCTGGGATCCCTTCTGAAAGTCAACGGTAGCGCATTCTCGCCGGATCCACCCCTCTAATATTCTCTTTAAGTGTCTTTTTAAAATTGCAATAAACACTCCCCTTCCTTTAAGCCTCCCCCTTTACAAAAAGCCTGCAACTCCTTCGTTGGTGAACAGATCTCTTTAAGTATCTTCAACATTCCTCGCTCAATTTCAGTTTCCTCCACGCATACTCCTCAGCCGCTTAGATAGGACTAATTGATCAGACGATATGCTGAGTTGCTACAATGTACGTTTCCTCTATCATCTCTGCTGTCTTATTATAAGGTTCCTGCAACTGGCAAGCCGAGGTATCTGCGTGATCTGCTTCACGCTAAGCCCCCTATGCATTCTAGATGCTGTCTAGATTTCTGCGTGCCTCTCCGTGATACCAGTAAATTCAATGATCCCTATTTCCTACATATCCTCCTATTATTGCAATTCTAATCCTCCTAATATACGCTCTCGGCCATTGTTTACTTTCTTTAAACATAGGTAGTGTTAGTTTCTTCATCCTCTCACGGTTTCTTTAACTCTTCCTTGATCTTTTCTTGCTTTCTACTTCCTTGGGTTAGGGTATCTCTATTACTTATTGGGTTAGGTAGTAGAGCAGCATTTCAATTTGTAATTGAAATGGTGTAATAAAGACATAGTATTATTATTATTATTATTATTATTATTATTATACAAGTAACTGAAGGGGGAGGATTGTGTTTCTACCTCAAAGATCAAGGAATCCGTCCCTCTATAATGTTCCAAGATGCATCACGTAATATCTTTGAGTTATCAGGAAGACGATGCTCGATGGACGAGCTTCCAAGTAACAAAGCTTCCACAAAGTATCCAGCCCAGATGGAGCGAATTTTTCTTCAGCGAAGTCTGTCGGGAGGCAATAATAAAGGGACGAGAGTGGCACCCCGTTCTGAAGCCGGAGTTTTACGGGTTACATTATTATTCCGTTGAAGGCGAACCGTCGCGGATGGCCGCGCCGTCGCTCCACGAAGGCGAAGACGACGTTTCTTCGCGCGAGACGCAGTTTCGGTTTCACGGCGCAGGGGAAAGGACGGTTTACGATTCATAAGACAACTCGGTGGATTGAATTAAGCGAGCGGTGCGGCAGCTGCCAGTCGGTTCCTGGTCTGTCCGCGCACCCACCGCGAATCTGCATAATCCCGTTCACGTCGACGATTCTAATTGGCGGATTGTTTCAATCTCTGTCGCCGCGAATATTTGCATTGCTGCTCCACTCGCTTCCATCCAGCGTTCTCCCTCGCTCTTCCCGCTTCCACTGTCCCTCGGCCCTCGCCCCTCCCCCGCCTCTACCAACCCTTCCGCTCGTTCTTTCCAACGAGCTTCCTTCTTCAACCCCATCTTCGCGCATCTTCGTTTCCAGCTTCTCTGCTTTAGCCTCTTCCTTACGTAGCTCGTTCATTTCTCCCTCATCCCTCTTTTGTCCTTTTTTACCCTTTCACGCATCTTAATTTCCTTCGATCCTCGTCTCCTGCATACCCAGCCTCCTGGCCAGCCTCCCCTCTTCTTTACGCAATCTTGTTTTCATATTTCCACCCTTTGCACGCGTCATCTTCGTTCTTGTAGACGTTCCTCCTGCCCGATTATTTCCTCGACTTACAGGAGCGAAGAGCTCACCCATATAACGCTTGCCGTTTAGTCACAGAACTATAAAAGTTGTCGGGCAATAGTGGCTTCATCTTATTCCACCGGAATTCAAACATTTCCGCAATTACCTAGCAGTGTATTTACCCTTCGACAATCTCACAATGGGGAAGTAGAAGAACCTAGGGGGCAATAAAACAGAGAAAGGACAAGATGGTATATTGGAAATGTGTTTGGTCATCGATGCACGCGAGGATATCCATTACTTTTCCGATCCCGACGAATATTCAGCTCTTTCTTCGCTCCTCACGCACGACACACGTCCTCATTTCCCCTCTGTCTAACGCCGATCCCTTTACTGTCCGCATAAACATTTTTATTGCGCGACGACTCCCGACGCAAAACGATCTCACTTTACATAGAGAGGAAAAAAAAATGTCAGTCGCAGCAGAAGCTGGCTTTTTTTACGGTTGAACTCTCTGCGTAATTCGAACGGCCTTCTCTGTGGGTTCGTAAAAGAGTGCAGGTAACGGAAGACACGAAATATCTGGCTGAGGGTGTGCACGGCGATAAGGAGTTTCCATTAGTTCCTGGGCAAGAATTCGTGGTTGTAACGTGATAGCTCCAGCTAAGAGGCAAGTGATTTTAACGCCCCCGTGGGTGCACGAATTGCGGTGTGATTGCTTACTGTCAATGACTATCGGCGTCCACGGAAATCGATCGATTTGAAGAAGAAGTAGAGGAATCGCCGTCAGGCGAGTGGATACACTTTTTTCTTACTCAATTCTCTGTACCACAGACGAGGGAAATCATTGGAAGTTTGTTTAAGTTACTGCTAAGGAAATGTACGTACTGAACTTACAATTGAGATATCTAGAGGATATCATTGAAAAGCAGTGGCGCGAAAAATGAGATTAATGTAAAAGAGCTTTGTAAAAAGGAAAAGAAACTCGATTTTATTCTTTAAATAAGTTTTTATAATCACCTAATGAATTTTATTGAATTTGTATTAAAAGTATTTTTACCCGTGCAACCCCCCTCCCCCCACAAGATTAAATCCTCAGTGCGCTACTGCTGAAAAGGCTAAAGTAATTTAGATTTTAATTGACTGACGTTACTGATACAGTGCAGTGAGATAGAATCGTGAATATTATATATATTAAGGATTATGCAATAGAGTTTTAAGCAACGTTCATAGATTTCTACGTATATAGTAATCCATTGTCGTTTTTATCTGTCTAAACTGAAAGGTGATGAAGTGATAATCAGTACTGTCGCGTGGAAGAAAACACGCGGTTCAAAGCACCATGCAGGGCCCACCTTCGGGGTTGTATGATGAATTATTATCGGACACGCGATACACGCTTGATACTCGCGTTGTGTGCCAATATTGAATTCATTTCGTTTGTATAGCCCGATTGTTTTTATTTATTCCGCCACAGCAATTTCACGTTTCCCAATAATTACAGCGAACGCGGGTCGATTCGTCCATCCATATATTTCCCTATAAAAATGTGTGCGACGCTATATTAAATTAAGATAATCAACACTGCTACAATTTCGAAAGTAATCTCTTCCCTTAACCCTAAGCTGCGTTTCCTAAACGAAGAAGAAGGTCCCTCCGCGTAACTCCTGCATCGCTTCGCGTCGAAAAAGCTTCCTTCGTACTTAAGAGAACTAATTCCATACGGTAACTAGTGAAGCAGTTTCGTCCTTCGCACGGTACCATTTCCTTCAACCACGATACTCGACACCAAGCTACAGAGCAATTCATCCCACCCCACGTGTGTTTCACTGGAATTCTACATAAACATTTCGAGAGTCTAGTTCCAACTGTCATTCTTAAACAGTAACACCTGGGGGGCAACTACCCCTGACCACCGAACTTCCCCAATCACCACTACTCTATGCGTCATACAAAACCAGCCACTTCGCGGATGGCACCAGAAACTCATTGGAACTCACACGGAATAACGTCACTTGCGGAAGGGCCAATGGACAAGGGGTGACAAAAAAAGGAGAGGCTGCGGAGCCAGCGGACGATCGAGGGGGTTCGCCGTCGATCGGCGAACAGCGGGGAATGAGAAGGAATCGTGTGCCAGGTACGACTCACCTGTACGCGCGGCGACAGGTTGCTCGGCGGCAGGTGTTCCCGTCCGGACGTGTGCTCGGTGATCCAGGAGGGATAGCGATCCACGGATCCTGCAGGCGACACTGGTAGCGTCGCGTGCTGCCCGTGCCAGCAAATGAGATAATAATCGGAGGACTCAGTCACTCGTCGTCGGGCACCGTGGTAGGCAGCGGCGGTAGGGTGGTTGTTCGGCGGCGGTGCTGAAAGTGGGGGTTGTATTCCATCCCTGGCGACCGTCGGCGACGAGAGTGCGAGTGACGGACAGAGAGGGAACGGCGGCCGTCGGTGGAGGGCCGCGCGGCGGTGCGAGCGAGACGGATCGGTGGGGCGGGCGAACAGCAGCGGGAGGAGGGCTGGAGGCAGAGGGTGGTGGTTTTTGAGATGATCCGGCCAATCTGCGCATCATTTCCCCGATGCACCCCCGCGCCGCGGCAAACCGGCGCGGATTCCGCACCACCGCAAGCACCGTGGAAGCCCTGTTGAATGCCACATTTTCGCGGCGCGGATGGAAAGAAAGGGACGCTCCGGCTACGTTCGAGGAAGATCGCGGATAAGGGGGGGGGGAGGCGAGGGAGCGGGCGGGAAACGGGGAAGAGGGTGGAAAAAGGAACGAGAAGGAGAGGAAGAGGGCGGCACTAAAAAGGGGGAGAGAACACGAGAGGGAGAAGGCTACAGCCGTACCCTGCCACGGGGATGAAAAAAAAAGAAGTGGAAAACAGATATAGGCAAAAGAGATTCTTTCCCTACCGCCCGCGTCTATCCCCGACCTCTTTTCTCTCCCCCTTTTGGTACCTGTCTTCTTCGTGTACTCTTTCGGCGTACGGACGTATCGCGGGATATGTTTACATTGCCGGGGAAGAATCTGCTACGCGTTCAAGACTGGGATATCGATCTTTAATGCACGCCGCAATTGAAACGCGCGTGCCATGGCGAGTTTATCTTAGGCGGGAGCCGTTTGTTCGCGGTGGGATTAAGTGGAACGGTTTAAGTGGTATGGGAACGGCGAGTGCAGACGTAGCTAGTGGTACGAGTCAATCGTTTCTCGTGCACGTTACACCTTCGCGTTACAGCCACTGAGAAACGTCCTTGTATCGTGGCATTTCTATTCGTATCTACTTTTTTAGTTGATGCAGATTTTAAATAATTTTTGGTAGCGTAGGTTCTCGTTTATTTTAAACAGCGAATTATACGAGGTGAACGTTTTTATAGTAGATAACGCACGCTACAGAGGACACCGATCAGATTTTCTTCGACGAGCCGAATTCTGCGAGCGAATAAATGACGATGGGATTCGGCGCGATGGATTCGATTCAGAATTTAAAGGATTTCGAGGGATCCCTCGCTGCCTCGAACGCAACGGGCGCGTTTTGTTAAGCCGCGAACGGGGACATACGGTGAGCGCTGTAGCTTTCAATGGACGAGGGATCCACGTACACGCCTGCATAGCTACGCACTGTGCGTGCTTAATTTTCGAATTAGCTCCGCCAACCCATCAGCCGTATAAAGAATTAAACAAAGCGATCCGAGATAACGGCTGCATTCACTGGCCCCGCGAAAAAAGTTTTACGGAGCTCCCGTTTGTCGTTAAGAAGACATTTATTTAAACGCTTTTACGCGAACAATGATGGAAGGTTGAGAATATTCGGGGATGCACGCAAGAATTACAGCCGCCTGAATATTGATAATGTTGATTGCGCGTACAACGCCGTCAACATTTATTATTCACCGAGACTTCGCGCGACGCACGGATTATCCACGGTAACATGTTTCACTACATGTAGAAGTTAGATGACCGTTCACATCACACCCTGAAACGGTGCTAATTGGCCCGTTGCGGGGGGTAATATGCGAAAGCGCTCGTAACACTCCTCACACCGCCCTAAGCCAGACTTGCTTCCGGTTCTGCTTCGACGTACCCAGAAAGCAGGATTAAAGTTCACTTAATTCCTTCTGTTAATTTCCCTTGAACGTCGGACAGTGAAAATCATTTGGTCGTAAAGAATTCACTTGAATACTTTTGTTGGAATAGGTACTTTGATGCTCGATAAAAGGGAAACATTCGTTTCCCTTGGAATTCTTGCCACGTTACTCCAAGAGAGCAAAGGTATATCTGTGGCAGCTCTGTCGAAAAATGTGACACTCGGAATTACGGGACGATGGATCTCATTGTTCGGATAATAAGCAAGCTCGTGGCGATCGACGAGAAATAAGGTCAACCCGCATGAACATCGCGCCGCACAATAGGATGGGTCAGGGCATAACGATTCTAAGTAAATGCTCGGAATTCCCAAAAGGCCGCGGTCTCCCGGTGGTCCAGGAAAGCGTTTTACCTAGCGGACAAACGCTGCACTTAAGCCCTTGACTTTGACGTGCCGACGATTCCTTCTTTCACTCGGTCTCCTCGTTAACGATTACATCGTCGATGCTTCCCTCGAACCTCGCGATCCGAACGTGAATTCCAAATTGAACGTAACATCGTACCTTACGTTCTCGCGTAAAGTTCTTTAAAAAAAAAAAGAAGTAAAGAATCCACGGTTAAATCTAAAAATGCCCCCTCTGCGATCTTGTCCCCGTTAGAACCGAAGAATGCTTAATCGAACGCGATTTCAAGAGAGCCAGGGAGGAGAGGGGATCGCGATGAAAGTATGACGATTTGAAATCGATGATCTTCAATCGCGGAGAGGTGAAGGCCACCCCAGAGTCCAGAAGGGTGCTCCGCCTCGCGGGCAAGTACCCCAAATTTAAATCGTCGCTTCCAACGACACCAGTGAATCTCCTCTGGGCGATGGGCGAGAGAATCCGTAGTGTAGGAGGGGGGGGGGGTGAAAAGAGGCGCTGGAGGGTAGGGGAGGGGGCACGGGGGAAACAATTTACCCGAAATTCGCCTCGTCGCGTTTGGCGACTGGATACACTCTTATTTGTCCCCTCGGCAATCTGTCGACTCCGAGCGCTCAACCCCTTCTCCTCGTTTCCTCTTGGTCCTCCGCCGCCTTTCCAGCAACCCCTTCAACCTCGATCCCTCCGCCATCCCTCCCCCTCCCCTCCTCCTCTGTTCCCACCTCCTCTCCCGAAGCGCGAAACCGCGAAGCCTCACGGGAATTTTAAACACCGGTGATTCGTCGGTGTTCCTCCAGGGTCTCCCTCTCTCGCTCTCTTTCTCCCCGTGTGCTTTTCCTTTTACCCCTCTGGCTTCCTTTTTTTTTTCCCTCCTCTGTGTTCGTTCACTATTCCTCAGCCTCGAGCTTTTTCTTTCGTTTTTCAAGCATCGTCCCTTTCCGTTCAGACCGGAATACCTTCCCTCAGACAACGAATCGTCGTCGTCGAGACACTCGCGCGCTTCCCATGCCGGCGATGCTGTAACGTTCGAATTGTGCGCAGCTTCTCCCGGCGACATGAGAAAATTCGCGATCCGCAGCCCCGTGGATGCCGTTGTCTTTGGGGTTTGCAGGGGGGGGGGGTGAGGTGGCGAGAGGGGTGGAGAGGACGCCTCGACGTTGACGCGCCCCTCGTTCAGGGGCTAAGGGTGCTTCAACCGAGGTACTTACGCACTGGTAATCTTATAACGAACGTGGCCCGCGAATTAATCCGTTTGTTAGAATCAGGCCGGGGGGTCTGAATCGCGACTGACACACACCGTAGTTGAATCGATATCGGGAGCGTGCATCCTCAAGTCCTGACCCTTGGGGCGCCCGCGTCTCATTGGCTGGCGTGACCGAAACTTTCTAATCCGGTGTTTGATCATTACTAATGCCGTCAGCGCGTGCAGGCTTTAGATGAGAATCTCGGTAATGGGATGCGAGGCATTGGATTATAGCGTTCATTCATCCCCCTCATTTCCCAGCATTTATAAAAACCGCCTGACAGCGAAATCACGGTATTAGTGGTCTCGATTTCGGATCAAAGTAAGTTAGCTCCTTAAAGCCGCGTAAGTACCTACCAAGTAGTTCACGCGTAAATGCTGCATAAATTATCGTTTTCACTACCTCTAATGCACCGAGGATTTTTTTTTTTTCGAAACAATCCCCGAGCGAGCGCAGGTACGATAAAGTCTTTGGATGTGATGTAGGAAAGGAGGTGAAAGGGCCGCGAAGAGGAGCATCGGTGTGACAACGAGCCGGCGGCCCTTTAAATCCGAAACACGGCCGGCATTCCATCAAATCGAAATTCATCTAACGGGTAGAAGGGCGGTAAATATAGCCGCGTTGTTGCGCATCTGCTTTCGCGAAAGAACGGAACGGTTAGGAAAAGGGCGAGAGATGAGGAATCACTCGAATCGGCGGGAGCTCACGGCGGGGCGTGTAATATTCCCGGGAAGTAAAGCTCCCGAGAATTTCAAGACCCCTCCCCCACCGTCAGCCCCCTGTGTGTCCGTCTCCCAGTCCCGCTACCGACCTCCCACCCCTCCCATTCCTCTGCCTCCACCCAGCAGGCAGTGGCAGCCACCCCACCGACTACGAAGGGATGCAAATAACTGGTGATAACAACAGATAGCTCCGCCGGCACGGCTGACTCTATATCTGTGTCGGTGTACCACTACGCGCCGGTGGTTTAGGTTTCAGGGGCGAGGGGGTGAGGCCGAGGAAAAGAGCTGGCAAGAGGAGTAGCAGCCGGCAGGAGAATGGGGCGACGGGGAGGAGGAGGAGGAGGAGGGGGGGGGATGATCGCGGCGGGAAAGAGAGACCGGGGGAAGCTCGAAGAGAGACACGACGGAAGATGAAGAGAGTACACAGAGGGTGGCCGTCGGTGGGAGTGAAGAGGCCGGTAGAAATCGTAGAGCAGCGAGAGTCAGAGAAGCGACGGGGGCCTGGGGGTTGCGGGCCGGGGTTGGTAGCAGTAGTAGTAGTAGTAGTAGTAGTAGCAGGGGGAGGGGTGACAACAGAAACCGGGTGGAAGGCAGAAGCGGTGGAAAGGGTAGGACTCTCTGCTGGAGATGGAGAAGGGTGGAAAGAGTAGAGCGACAGAGAGGCGAGGCACCGGTAGAAGGAGAAAGGCGGGAACGAGTGAGCTTAACCGGAGAAACGAGGCGGATAGAAAGAGACATTGGAGAGGAGAATGAGAGAAAAGGGGGTTGGTAAGGGTGAGAAAGAGAGAAGGCCGATAGCGGTGGCGGTCCGAGGAAAACGGTGATACGGTGCGGTGTGTGGGGTGGCGCGAGGGGGGGTAGTAGGCGCGCGCGAGGGTGGCGGGCCGGCGAGGAAAGGAGAGGAGGAAGCGGAGGGACGTCACTCGCTGTCGCATCGAGCGCGAGCGATGAGTGGCGCGCGCTCGCTCGTCTTTTGTTTGCGATACGATGCGACTGCCAGCCTGGTGACAGCGGTGACGGGCGCGGGGGTGATTCGAGGAGGAAACGGACCGGGGGCCGGGGGTTGGGGGGGGGGTGGTGAGGCGGGGGGGGAGGAGGGGGACCGACGACAGAGGGGCGAGGGAGAGGAGCCGAGAGCTGCGCCGCGAGGATGAGAGAGGTTGCGGGTGGGAGAACTCTGCTGGGTACCGGGTGAGAATCACAGAGCTACGCTACACTTAACGCGACCCATGCGTACATATGTTACGCGGATGAGCCGTACGTACAGGACACGTATGTACGTACGTACATACACGGGCGCTGATACGCGCGCGTAAATTTCTACTGGCGGCTGGGCTGGCTGTATTGGGGCCTTGTTGTCAGCAGGTTGCCGGATGCACATCCACCTACGGATGGTCTCCTCTCCTCTGCTCTACTCCGCTTTGCTTTACCGCCTCAGCAACACACGTCCGACTTTCCACGTGTGTGCACGCCGCGGGTATATCGGAGATAGGCAACACAACTGCCCGGCGTACACGACGTTTTGGGGATAATCGTCTCTCCACTGTCGCGCGCGGTACTATTGGATCAGACAAGGGGTGAATGCCGCGGGATCGTAAGAACAGAGTCGGTGGAAGCAGGAAAGTCGGATGCTCCGGTGACAGGGGAGCGATTGGCAATTTCAGATCTACCTCCGACACCGGCGAATTTCGAATCGACTGGCCAACTCGCTGGTCGCCGAGAGATATCAATGACCGCACGAAGGGTGCACGAGTTTTGTCTAGGGGCCTCCTAAACGGAGCATGCTCGAGGGAAACGAAGACGTAGCTAAGATCTTTTACTCTCAAAGCGTTTACCGAGCATTTATTGCTATTCGGTGAAAAAATTTATACGCACCGTAAACTGGCAGATCATTGGCATGTTTTCGGAATATTTTGCTGTGTAATATAAAAATTAACATTTTTATATTTGCTTCAAGTGTCCTATCACAAAATTGCATCGTTTGTGATTGTACAACAAGTGTGAAAATGCATACAATTTTGTTTCCTCCTTTTTAATAGATGTTAAGTAGATGTCAATGTTAACCCATACTGCCAATGTTCCCTCAGCTTACGGTACATACAATGTACATATCAAACTGCAGATAAGAGCGTCAGCTCCGCAAGGAGTGTCTGTCTATTGCAGGGAAACTTCTACTGACCGAGAACGCGGGTTCCTTATTCCCCTTACTGGTCAGACATCCTCTACTTTCAACAGTCATAAGTGATTGCGATAAGTAATACATAGCAGTAAAATTACAATCTCCCCAAAGATTAAATAGAATCATCATTGCCTCCGTCCGCTTTCGCAGTCTGTAATCGTCAGCGATCGTGGACGCAGACGCAAAGGCTTCCCTTATCGGACGTTTATTGTCAACACGACCGTTTGCGGGCAGAACAAGAGACACGCCGTCATCTATATTTGTCCTTTCCGTATGTCGGATTCTCCCTCTATTAATTCCCGCTACGCGTCAGCGCGGCTCGCGTTCTATTTCAAGCGACACGCGAGGAGATCGCGAATTTCGCGCGCGCGGAGGACTCGTTTCCATTGTAGCCCCGCGATTACACGCCCCGACGCCGCGACTCGCCTGTAAATAACTCGCCCCGCGCGTTTAGAAGTTCATCGACAGACGTCTGCCCTTAATTACTCCACGCTTCCCATTGAACGAAAGATTTTTGTTCCGCAGACGCGCGCACAGAGAGCCCCGGTGTTTTATCGCGGTTCGCCGCGCGGGGAATATGGAACCAAACGCGGACTTCAAAGTGCACCGATGCACCGCGTCGCCGGAGAATTTCCACGGCAACAGAATGC
Organism: Andrena flavipes; assembly: GCA_963971345.1. Taxonomy (NCBI): domain Eukaryota; kingdom Metazoa; phylum Arthropoda; class Insecta; order Hymenoptera; family Andrenidae; genus Andrena; species Andrena flavipes. Next base: position 3,924,076 of record OZ020482.1, read on the forward strand.
TCGCGTCGGTGTGCACGTGCACGCGCGCGAGAACGTATCACGCGAGCATTCGATACTGAAGAATGCTCGCCGGCAACCGCGACGTTTCGCTCAACTGTTCTCTGTTCGAGCGCGGAAACACGAATTCCTCCCTTTGACCGGCCGACGAACGCGATACCTCTATCTTATGGAAGAGCGCGGTGAAATAAATTTTTCAAATTCATCACCGTCGAACCTGCCGGCGCTTCTTTTTATCTAATTGAAAGCTCTCTCCTCATTGGGCATATCCTGACGCGTGCATACGAGAAAGCTGGAACCTTTTCATCGAAAGGTTTTCGGATGGAAAGCTGGAAAATCGCGGTCGGGGAAAATAACGGCTACGCGGCGCGAAGAGGAGGCGAAGTAAGTTCGAGATGACAGAGTGGGGTCAGAGGATAACTCGGGTCTCGACCGGAGCTGCTTTTGACACGAATACGTTTATGCGATCGCTTGGCCTCTCGTTTCTCGCGCTAAGGCTCCGTCCACACCGACGCCGCTCCGCTTATCACCGATTTTCTCGCGATGTCGCCGCTCCAAGCTTCCTCGCGCGTAAATCAGGGAGAAAGATTTTTCGCTCGCTGCCGCTCCAAAGAGATCCCCGTTCGCCGGATCGCAGAATGTCCTCCCTCCCTCTCGCTTACGCTCGCCCGGGTACGACTGAATCTATAATGCTTTTGACATCGAGCTCCAGCCGTTTGGTATAATCGTGTCGCTTCGCTGAAATACGGAAAAGTGGGAGGGGTGAAAGAGAAAGGGGAGCATCGCCGGCGACAGATCTCGGTTTTTAACTGATTTGCATCCGTAAACGCGGCATCGCGAGCACTAGTGCGCGCGGAGCGCCGCGCGAACCTATTAGCGCGTGAAATGGAGCGACGCTGAAAGAAACGAATTCTGTCCTCATCGAGGACGCCTGTAATCCGCGTAATCGCGGGCACGCTTCAAAGCATACGGCTTAATCCGCGTCGCTGGAATTTTCCTGATTGCCAAGGTGCAATTAAGCGGGATGAAGCGTCAATTAATCGCATCCCCGGCGCCGCGAACGCGCGCCCTTTGTATCGCGGTACCCTCCGCGATTCCCTCGCAGAGGTCAAGCTTCTTTATTAACCGATTTCCCAGCGATGCGCCAATTCGCCAGTTATATACCCGTGTTTCGAAATCCCGATGAATACCGGGCGCTGGAAATATTGCGCGCGAGGCCGAGGGGGCAGCGATAACAAGGGACACTGATACGGCTACAATATCAGCGTACCTAGATTACAAAAGTCGGGAAAGCAAGAAATACGAAATAAATGTGAAGGGCGGTCTCCATTGTAATTTCGACGGGGTGAGCCGAGGTGTATGAAAAGCGCGACGTACCGAATCCCGCGGCGTAATTGCGACAAAAGTATATACGTATCGGAATAAATTAAAGGTAACGTTCCGTGATTCTGTGACGCAAGCCCCGTCCACAAAAGGAAGCGGATGGGAATGGGCGCGGGGGGCAAGGCCGTCCTCCGTCGCTTCGGGAATGGGTTTCGGTGGCGGTGGTTTTTCGGTGCGGTGGCCGACCACCGATCCCGGCTTCCGGTGACAAGATGACGGGCATAACTGCCGGGCGATGCGACGCATTAAATGCGAAGGACAATTAAATGGCCCCTCCTTCGCTGCCACCCGCTTGGTAACTTATCCCCGAAGTTTCCGAACTTGCTCGCGCAAACAACTTTGATTAAATATCTGCCAGCGATGCGTGCGCGTGTGCGCGGCCCGGCCCGGCCGCGAAAGGGAAAGGGCAGAAGATCGGCGAAGGAGGAGGACAGATGGGAAGAGGAAAAACGTAACCGGTCGGCGAGTGAACGAATCGAAATGATTAAGACCGAGTAAGCGAGAAAGAGTGCAAAGGGAGAATGGATTGATTGTCCCTTTACGGGATTCGAAATCGGACTCGATCGAGTGTATAGACCCACAAATGAAAATGAATAATGGGCAGAGTGGATGGATAATCATACTGCGCGCTGTGGATACGCATCGGGCCAACCCCCCTCCCCCCGACCGACGTTTTCTAATTGTGTCCATCATCGCGCAGGCATGTCGCGGTTACAGTTAATTATAATGAATCGCGAATCGCGCGCCACGGTAAATATCACGGGTATCACTTTTGTTCCGTGCCATCGGATTACGCTAACATGCCTGCAGCGGAGATACGCCGCTATCCAGGGCGGATTTCAATCGAACCTTTCGCGAACCTTGTATATCTTTCTTCGACAGAGTACTACATGGAATTACAAGCATTCTGTTTACGTGTATTTCCCACGGGGTGCCGCGGCACGCGGATTACGCTGCGTCGTTAAATGTTAACGGGATTAGAATCTTAAGCGAGGAAGAAAGTTCGTTTTAAACCAATAATCCACTGTTCCCAGACGAGCCGCTAGAAACAGCGGGATCTCCGGTTTGGTAGATTTATCAATGTTCGAAGGGGCAGGTTCGATTCGAGGGGACTATTGATACGAAAGGGAGTATCGACTTTGACCGTCCAACGGCTCCTCACCTTTGGCTGGCGCGATCCTTTTAATCTGTCGGCGCGGGTTGCTCTGCCTCCCAGGGGTTTTCGGATAGCAATGGAGGGAAGAAGTAGAGAAAAAAAAAAGAGAATGAGAAAGATCGGTGGAGAATCGCGGCCGTGGAGTACGCGGAACGCATTACACGATCATCGCGTACGGAAAGCCCAGATCAATTACATAATGGCGCGACTGAAACGGATGCTCTTCAACCACCGCCCCGAGCCCCCTTTAGCCCCTCCGCGCCCCATCCCCCTGCCCCCCCGCCGGGGAGAGAATCCCCGCGCTCCTGGCAGAGCCCCTTCCGCAAAGTGACTATAGAACAAAGGGTTGAGCCTCTTCTCTGCGGGCGCAGTAATTATTATGCTCTTTGACGATCCCTCTGTCTGTCAACGGTAACGCCATGGAATCGATACTTCTAAAACTTTAATCGTTTCACGTATGAGTGACATGCTTTCGCGTTAAGCCGCATGTAAAAATATTCCGACGATCCTCGAGGGCTGAAAGGACGCGAGGAGCGAACGCTTAAGGCGTTCGCGGGGACGATGTCTTTGCTGGAATCAGCGAGCTCGATGAAAGAAATATACGATCGACGTAACGTTTTAATAATCAAAGGAAGCTGCAAATACGCAGCAAACTGTCCAAGTGAACACTGAGCGGACATCGTTGCGAGTTAAGCTTGTTAAACTACCGTTGCAAGCGAACACCGCATCGTATTCTCCGCAACCTCGTCTGAGAATCTTAATCTTTGCGAGCCTTCGGCCGACAGTGCACCGTGTATCGTAGGCAGCTAAGCATCGGTAAACAGAGAGGCGAAAGATAAGTACGGAAATTGTTGACTTCGTAGACAGGCGACGGATAACGGGGGATGTGGAATGTAAACGTGCGATCGCGGTGTTGCCGTGGGTTAGATACTTGCTTGGAACAGCGGTGAAAAATGATAGGGTGCGATCGAGCGGGGCGTCGGTAGGATCTCATTATCCGCGAGGAAAGACGAGATCTTCGCGGCGGAACTTCTTTCTCGGTTGGCAAGGAGGCCTGGACCCCTCTCCTTCTGCCCGCGATACAGAAACGCTTTCCTCGTTAGTCTTAATTTTCACGCGGGCCGACATAGACGACACTTCATACCGCGGACGACAGTACATCCGTAGAGGCGTTAATGACACCGTGGGCATATCCACGCGGTGAATAAGATTCGTAATAACGAGTGGCGCGCCGTTGTTTGCCAACCGGGACCCCCTTAATTTTCCTGCCTAATGTTCGGATTAATTTTCCGTTCGTCTTTTTCGCGCTCGCCCTCCCTACCCGCGGCGCGTATATTTACTTTAGCGAGATGGAACAATGAATGTAGGCCGTTGTCGTGTCTGGGAAAATGAAGTTTCCTCTCGCGCTGAGGCGAGATACGCGAGTACAATGTGCAGTGTGCATCGCGCGGCGAGCAACGACTCTGTGCGGCTCTCTTTCGCGATGGAAATCGTTAGTTTCAGAGGGACTCGATCGTTCTTTCCATGAATTTAAATGCCATAAATGCCACTCATTAGATACTCATCGAGTCGTTTAACTTTCACCTTTGCTCGGTGCCAGTTGATCCCTGATAACTAATTGAAATCGATCCAGCATCGTGTTTTTTATCCTGAAACGGAGCACGATGGGAAATCCTATTTCGGTGTTTGTACGGACGAATTTTTCGAGGCAAGCTAAATTGAAAAATACCGCTATCCATCGGAGAAAGGAATTCGTGGTCGCGGTTCGCGGAATATTGGAAACCGTGTGTATTATAAAATCGAAGAACCTCGTTGGCCGATCAGATCTTTGATCGGAACGCGCGTAAGGGCCTGAGGAAGAGGAAGAATCGAACGGAATGTCTGACTTTCGAAACGCGCTTCCGAAAGGAGATATCGCGTATCACTGCACACATATGTATAGTATGTACAAAGTCATATAGCAGAGATGCTGCTCTTGGCCCGAGCAAAATCTCAGCCCGCAGGAATGACAATAGACTGTCAGATAATGAATCCCCACTGTCACCCCCCTTTGCCATCCCACGTCCTAAAACCCACCCTCTGTGGTGTTCTCTCTTTCCCTCGTCATCCCCCTCCTTCCCCGCGACGCCTCTCTCTCACCAGCGACAGCTTCGAAACGGACAACTTTTTGTCCACGGAGAACAAACTTTTTCGCGGCATCGATGGATAAGGGAAATTAGTCTGATCGTACGGACAGCGCAACATTCGCGCTGAGCTATTAATTTTCTAGTAACAGTGGAGACAAAAACAGCCGATAATTCAACGGGGAATGAAAGTTAATTTTAGATCGATGTGTCCACACGGAAATCAATGAAACGTTCTTTTAAATCGTAAAATCACGTAACACAATTTCTGTGATTCTGGAACAACTCCTATTCTCTGATTCTCAGTTTTTAATTGGAAGAGAATCCCTCGTTTTACTTCCCCCCGATTTTTTTCGTACATAGGGGAGAATTAACAATTCTTATTTTTATAGGCTCGAGTGTTGTATTTTTACGATTGAATGAAAATCGCTAGTACGTGTTTCTGTAGAAATCGACGAGCGATAAAAGGATGGGAATGACTTTTACCTGCGTTTCAGTTGTATCTCTCGCTAACCGTGTCCCTTGTACTTTCCACCCTCTGCTCTTGTAGCAAACAGGACTATGACCGAGTAGGCGAGGCGTCCACTTAGCGCTAATGCCCCTTTTATTGGTCAAGATTTCAGTCAAAAGCTGAATAGATGCCCGCCTGGGTCGTTCTTCCACATCAGTTTCCTCGAAAAGTTCAACGAGAGTATCGATCATACCCGCTTGCAAATATTGCATTTCTCCTCCGAGGATTAGTCTGGAATCAATCCATTCAAGCACATGTAATTTCCCGCTATTTGCACGGAAAATATGAGAAGGATAATTCGATGTCACTTACTACTTAACTACTCTCGCAGAGCTCCGTTTTACATTTACATCGAGGAGCACTATGGAGCCATCCCTTTTTTCCCTTTAAATAAAAATATTCCACCCGTTATCGGGTGATTTCTTGCTGGGTTTTATACTCATTATATTATCAATAATTCATTATCGTTCACGCGTTACACACGAGGAAAAAGGATTATTCGTTTATCCGCTTAGAGTTAAGCCGACGGCGTTTTTCAATCGAAAGTATAATGCGTATTTAAGTTTACTATGGGTACATGCAAATCCTCTTCCCCTCTCTCTCTCTCCCTTTTTTCCTATCTTTTTTTAATATGGACTCGGAAACGAATGGAGTAAAGCCGGAAAAAAGAATTGGAACGTGAGGTGTAACATATCGAACTGAATGTTGAAGCCGACGAGAGGGCGAGTCGAAAAAAAATTCCGCCTGGAATAACTCGAGGCAGAAAAAGCGAACAAAAAAATTTCCATAAAAATGCAGCCGCACGTATAATCCGGATGAAGCTTAGCATCGCGGGAAATGGTATGTCACGGATGGAAATGGCTGGAAAAGCACAGAATTGGTACATATTAGATGATAGGAATCGAAGGATGTAAAGATACTTATCTACTTTGTTACGTCGTTATTTCGTTTCTCTTTCCCATAATATTAGAAAATTGTAGACCGTTAGGGAAGCTTGATTGTTAAACTTGATGGATAAGCAAAAATCGAACGGGAGGTGGTGCGATAGTTGAGCGGCCTGAAAGAGTCAACAAATTTTTCAGTACACGTTCTGTTAGCTTACGAAACACATCGGAAATGGGAGATTTTGTGAAAATATATTTATTCTGTTACTTATTTTGATACATTCATAGTAGTTTGTATATAAATACGGCTTACATTTAGGACCTGAAATTTTGCTTTTCATAGTGTATAGAGTTTTAGAGTTTCTGTATCAGTCTCATAGAAGGAAAAGTTTCATCTTTCAATGTTTAGCTTCTACAAGTGTTCTTACGCGGCGAGACACCACTATTTCTAAAATATATAACAGGTTCTCGAAAATATATGTAATCTCGCTAATTAATCCAACAGAATATTCAAGGTAATTATTAATATCAACCAACATACTGTAGAATATATTTATTACAAAATATTTCAGTAAATATGTGTCTTCACTGACGTATGTTCGCAGAAAATTTGGAAGATAACAGTGTACTATATACACGTCGTAGAGTTCTTGGAAGTAGTTTCGTAGAAATTTCATGTCTAACCTTTACTGCAGACATTTATCGTTACAAATTCTATGATTATTGTACAATAGAGTACGAATGGAAAGAAGTGATATCTTCGTATGCTGCGTGAAGACGTAACGAGATTCAAGTTGTAAATGAAAATGCACTGTTTAGAAAAATATGAATATGACCTTAGTATCGAACGAACCTCTACGAGTCTAAAAAGGGTTTTCTTAGAGAGAAAAAAAAAAGTTCTACGCTTAGAATGCGTGCTACAGTGCCATAAGACCTTAATGTATACTAATTACATATCAGACTGTTAACTTATTAATCGAATAATCATCAGTAGTAAATTAAGCTTTGTAGATCACAATGGTTTAAATTCACGTTCAACGAAAATTGTTTTGTAGTTTAGGCATTTTCACTAGCGGGCCTCTTCTTGTTCTGGAAAGTAAATATTTCACAGCCGTTATTATTTAATACTGTACTCGAAACATCATATTATGCTCAATTTAGCTTCAAAGATAATCTTACAGTTTGTTTAGATGGTTTAACATCTGCACTAGAAGTTCGTGTTTTGGACCTTTCTTGCTCTAATTGTGCATGTAGGGACGCTACCTCTAATGTTAATTCATCCCGTATTTCTTGTAATTTCGCTACTTCAGCTAATACTGACGCTTTATCCTTCACTATAAAACAGAAATTACACGGTTAATTATAGTCTCAACGATACCATACTGTTATCAACGAAGCAACGTTAACTTACTTTCTCCGTGAGATAATATTTGATATAGCTTTTTATTCCTTTCTTTGACTTGCGTCAATTCTTCCTTCATGTTATCAACTTGTGTTCTTAAATCGCTAATAACTTCATCACGTTTCTCCACTTCTACCCTTAACTGAGCAGTCGTGATGTCGTCGTCGATTTTGTTCAGTCTTGCTTTCAACATATCCTTCTCCTTCCCCTTTGTAATTTCGTCCTTCGTTTCCTTTTCAACTCTGTTGAAGAATTCTGTATCCGACTCTGTAATAGCATCAACTAATTATCGCCTTAGGTTTCTTTATTCAAGTCGACTGTATAAATGTGTTGCGCACAAAAAATAATATTACCTTTTGGTTTAACATCCTCGGGTTCGGGAGGTGGAACCGTATTATTCGGAACTGCGTTCGAACCCAAACTGTTGAACTCCTCCAACGACATAGTAGCCTTTTTCGATTTTTTCCCAGGTTTCTTACTAGGCTCCTGCTCTTTGTCTGACTTTGCTGTGACTACTAGCTGCTCTTCGTAAGCCAGCTTTGACAGCATGATGGCTTGATGCAGCTCTTGCTCAAAGGTTTCCTCGACAGCCTTAAGGAAATCACAATTGGACGTGATAACACACAACACTTATAAATATGTCACTACTGAAACAAAATCTTAGATTTAACAACCTACGTCTAACACCGAGCTATAATTTTCACGCATATTAGTCAAGCCTGTGCTGCCCTTGTCATAGACGATGCATTGGGAACCATTGCACGAGTATCCGACGTAATTATTGCAATCAGATTAAGCTCTAACAAATTGGTTTTCAAAGCCACTGGCAAGTAAACTCGATAACCCAAAAAAGAATTTATACATTACCATTATGTCCTTCTGTTTCCACTGTTCCCATTGCTGATTTTCAGAATTATTGCCAGCTTTTTTCTTTTTCTGCGATAAAAAAGAATTTAGTATTTAAATGTGTAACAGCTTGCAGACAGAAGCAGCTTTAAAAAAATACTTTTATAATTTTATTACACGCTGTCCGGATGAATATTAAAATTTATAAATCTTACGAAATTTGATTTTTAGAACTCAAAAACATTAGACACTCGACGCGTACGCGTAGAATCAATACTAGCAATTTGAAATACGTGAACGTTCCCGCCGAAGATTCCGTAAGTACCGGCTGACGTTACCGGCTAATCGAAAACAAGGGGAAAAAAGGCCAACAAAGGCCACCACGCATTATACCTTATTTTGTTTCTTCTTGTCATCCTTCTTCGGCTGTTGCTGCTGCTTCGTTTTCTCGTTTTTAGCTTTTTGACTTGCCTTGCCAGTGGTAACGGTCTTCTGGGTCTTCTTCGGCTTACAATCATCGTCGTCGATGCTCAGCACCGCGAACCTCGACGGCACAGCGGTCGCCATTTCTGTGAACTGTGAATATACGTATTGATAACGAAACTACAGGACTTCCGGTATCGTTACGAACGTAGGACACGCAGTATTCGCGGTATCCCGCGCCACTGATTCGTACATCGCGCAGAAACTGTCGTAACGTATCGTGTGCAACTTACGTTTACGTACACTTATCGCGTATAAATGGACGTGCACTGAAAAATGAAGAACGTCGTTAAGCTACGACATAAACCGGAAACGAATGGTAAACATTAGCGTAGAAGAGCAACGCCTCTGGCGGGAAATATTGTCGTGATTGCACTTACCCGCCCGGCGACACAGTGGGGCCAACTGTTGCGTAAGAAACACGAGACGCTAGCATGTTAAATTTTGTAGGAGTCTTTTAAAACGCAGATTTTAAATTGTTTCACGTGTACGACAACATTCTTTTGTGATCTATTCTACTGGTAATGAAACTTCTTCTCTTTCAATCGAGGGGTGTGGTAGTTTAATGAAAGAAGGTACGCAATCGATCGAAGAAAGCAGTTGACATGATCGAATTTAAAATTCTATATTTAATATTTGAATGTAGTACAATATTTATTACGTTTTAGAGAACACTTACTGTTCTTTAAATACGACGAAAGATGTTAATATTTTTATTTTGACACAATTACATGATGTGTCATACGTAAATATGGTTTTCCTTATTCGTTGTGTGTAACACGAGTATCCGGAATTTTAATATATATATGCAAACTTTTTGTCCTATGAAAACCTTTGAATGTAGAATATTTAGATACGTTGGTAAACACCTTCATTGCTCCTTCTATCGTAATATCGTTGAAAGGAATTAAAACAGGGTAGCAGTTAAAATATACCGAATTTTAGAATTTCCATCTTATTATTCCCTGCGTATTAAACAATTCTGTCACAGGTCAAAGTGATTTAAATACGAATACAGTTTAACAATTTGTACATTATTCTATTGAATCCCAGACATAATCTATAGCAATATAAAATCAGAGTATCGCACTCTGTATTATCATAAATATTATACTCGTGAAACTAAATGTAACGCTTAAAAAGACTCAAATATAAAACATTATACATGCACACATTTACCAATAAACCGTTTTAAAAAGATAAACCGCGAAATGTGTACAATGTTGCATACACAGAATTTTAAATTGTAATCTCTATAACCACCGATTTTATACACTTGCCATTCGTTGCAGAGGTCAACAAAAGACAGTCGCTTCAGATAAGCGGTATTGGCTCGATACTATTGTCAATATCGTCCCAATAACGTTCTAATCGGAACGCTAACGATTAATCGTAACATTGCAGAAGAACGGGAATAAAATGCGCCCGCGTGAAAGGTTATTGACGCGCAATAGTTGGCCGGCCTGACGGATCGAGAGTCTCGATCCAACGAGAGAGAAGGAAGTATCCATCTACACATCCATCCGTCCACCGTACGGAGCCCCGTTGCACGTCGGGAAACTGAACATGTACGTACGTCGTACGAGCGACGTAGAGCGTTGAATGTGTCGATTCCGTTCGGGGTTGGCTTGCAGTTTTCGCGGTTGTATGTGCGCGCAGCAACGTCGCGTGGTCGGCGATCGAGGTGTACGCGAAGCCCTCCAGTGTACAGTGACTGGGATAAAAGAGGCGAGGTGAAAAGAGAAACTTGCTATTTTCCTGGGACGCTCGCCAATTCTGGACTAGCACGGCACCGCCGCGGCGTCGTTCTAACGAACAGCCGGGAGTACCTTAAACTATCGGGACCCGTGCACCTGTGCTGCGGGACACCCAATCACGGAATTCGCGGGCTAAGATGCCCGACGTGGCTACCGCGGACAACGTCGGCATCGAGACCAGGACCAACGAAGCGGCGCACGACGAGGGGAGCGACGCTCGCTCCTGGTTTCCCGCGAATACACCTCCGATCTCATTTTTACGTGTGCCCGCGCATATGGGCGAACAGTTTCTCGTATTTTGAACCGCGGTACAGTGCTCTCTCGCTAATTAACTGGCTACCCCTGGATGATATTTGTGCTAAACGCGGTAGCAAGGGTGGTTGCAATTCTATTTCAAGATAACAACGTTAAAACAACGACATTTCACTGACGCTCTATCTATCTCGTGTGTTCGCAACGAAATGTGTCGTGCATAACAGTCTCGGCCAAATGTTTACGATAGAATTTGTAGATCTGGCGGGACGTGTATTAATTAAGGGCCGGTAAATGCCTTCCGCGCCAGAGTGGATAGTGACTACGCCTGCTTCTTGTATTTGGATCGAGGAGGACACGCACGAAGGAACTGAAAGTGTTTTAATAATCGACGCGCGTAGTTTAAGTTCTCGGCGAGCTGCGAAATGAAAGAAACATAAGTGCAAGGTGCCCCGAAGCTTAGGCAGATCGTCGGTCTCTTCGGCAATTGCGCGTTGTATTTGTTTTGTACGGCTTCGCGTGTTAATCGTCTTTCTATTTCAATGAAATAACATTTATCATTTCCGAGCATTAGGGACTATGCTTTGAATCGATAGGATACTCGTTTCGTGTCGTTACGTACATGAACGGCTGATGTTAGAGGTGCTTGTCTAAAAACAAAGCTAAAGGAAGACATAAGATAATCATTTTGATTTTCAATGCTGATTTGGTAAAAGAATCTAGCCATATATCTTTCTAAGATGTGTGAACAAACAGAAATCAATTACTTGGACGGAGATGTCGTGTGGGTTAAGCTTGGAGCTTGTTGGTGGCCAGGGCAAGTTACCGGGTTTCATAATCTGCCCGAAGATATTCAAGAAGAATTTCAAAAGAAGCCTTTAATTGCTGCTGTAAAGTTCTTTCAAGAGGATACGTAGTAAGTGATTTAACATTCGCATCGTAATGCTAATGTCTGTATAATCATTTTTCTTTTTGTACATTTTAACGACGCTTTTAGTTTATAGGTATACCCACATTTTATCCTATAAGTGTACTTCGTTTTTTTTACACACTGGCATTTATTATTTTCAGCGAATTCGTCAAGAACTATCAGCAGATTTATAAGTACAATTGTACATTAAAAGATGACTTCATCAAGAAAGGCCTGGGTATGCTTTCTGTGTATTTGGAATAACTTTACTCATGGAAAAAGAAAATATTGTATTCTTTTTTTAAAATATCACGTTAAATATGATTATGTACATTGTAACGCTTGTTATTTGCAGATAAATATAGAAGCAAAAGCAAGGATGGATCGAGGTATATGGATAAATTTCCTGGAGACGTTGAAATGGCTGAGAAATTAACAGGAGGTGATCCGGATATATTAAACAATGAGAAATTCTCCCCTGAAGAGAAGCCGAATATATCGGCTCTGTTTGGGGACAAGAAGATTCCTAAAAGAAAACGAGAACGCGAGGACATGCCGAGAAGAAGAAGCGATAACATGGACGTCGTTCGAAAAATCACGCATCCTCGGTTTTTGAAAGAGAGCGATCACGAGGTTCGAATTCGCCAGCAGCCCAGCAGTTTACCATCCACGCCAAATAATACCGGATCGCCGCAATATCCCTGTCACGAATGCAGTTTTACTTCTTCCCGAGTTAACGTTATCATTTGTCATATAAAAAGTCATAGGTCTGGGAATTCACCAATGATAAAATCAAAAGTCAAAACTTATTCTCAGTATAAAAGTAGGGAGTCGGACCTGGACACCCCTAAAAGAAAGTATGCGAGAAAGGAGAAAAGCCAGTTGAGTAAGAATAAAAGTAGTAGCGAGTCTGGTAAAAGAAAACAAACCAAACAAAGTGAGAAACCTAATAAGAAGAAGAAGACGGACCCTAAAATTCGCGACACTATACTAGCTGACTGGGAGGATGAATCGGACGAAGATGTCAGTTTAAATCAGAGCCAGCCTTCTGACGTAGCACCTGTGAATGATTCACCTCTAAAAAGTCAATTTGATCTTGAGAAATCGGAACTCGAAGAATCCAGCCAGAAGAATAATACGATATTAGATACAAACGAGATCATCGCAGAAACTGAAAAATTACTGAAGGAAACTGAAAGATTGACTTCAATGGACATAATAGAAGAATCTGTAACAGATGATACTAATACTTCGAAAGATTTGAAAACGAGCCTGTCGGATAAAATGTCAGAACCAGAGAAAGATGTCAGAAGTTCTGACATGGAGATTAATGAGTTGCCTGACAAGTCACAAAAAGAGAAAGAGCAGAAAGATTTGGACGTGGATCACGAGAAACTTAATGCTTCTGACAAAGATGATAAAAAATCATTATTGTCCTGTTTTGACTTTCACGAGGAGGAGCCGTCTGTACCTCCCGTGAGAAAAAAGTCGCGCGCATTTCACCAGAAGAAGGAAATTATAAAGGAATTTGAAATGAGCCAGGCTTTGAAAATAGAACAAGAAAAAGAGATTGAGAATAATAAACCCGAAGCTGAGAGTAATGATATTAATCAGAAAGAAAGTGAAAAGGTAGATGGACAGTTGTCTTCAAACGAGCAAGTTCCGGAAGTTGTGGACGAAGAGAAACGAACGAAGACTGAAGCTGAACAATCGAAAGAGAAGCCTGAGCCTGGGAAGGTATCAAAAGACGTACCAAAATCTGACACTGGTACTTCGGAAACAGACGCAGACATTATAGAAATATTTGAGGAGGAGAAGGTCAAAGATAAAAATGAAGATACTGTAAGTGCTCCGAAAAGCGAAGTGCAAGATACTGCTACAGCAAGTACAGTAGTTAATACTGCTACAGCAAGTACAACTGTTAATATTGATACAGCAAGTACAACAGTTAATACTGATACAAAAATAGCAGAAAAGGAGGAATTAAATGTACAAAGTGAACTCGCTGAAGACAACCAAATACAGTCTAAGGATACAGTTGCCGATAATGAGCATCTAGAATCTATGGAAGACGAACCTTCGAAAGACACCGAAGAAAGTTTATCCGAACGGTTTACAACAGAAACAGAGGATGAAACGGTTTCTGAATCTGCAGAGACACTCCCCGAGCAAAGTGAGAATTCAGATGCAGACATGCTGGACCTTGATCAAGCATCAAATTCTGACACTAGGAACATTTTATTGAATAATGATCAGTTAAGAAACATAACTCTACAAGTTAAGAAGCGTAGAGGTAGGCCGAAGAAATCAGAATCTGTACATACTAGTACCAGTGGAAATACTAGTGGAAATGAAAGTCCAAGAATAAAGGACAAGAAAAGCGATAAAAAGTTCTTTGAAAGATTTGAAATAGACAGAAGAACTTCAGAGTCTGATAGTGAACGTTCGTACAGCGGTCGAAAACGAAAGCCTAATAAAAGATATATAGAATCCGACATATATGTAAAAGATGTGGAGCAAAAGGTGCATAAAACTGACGAAAGTCAATCTGAGAATGAAGAGAAAGGTTCTGAGGGAGTAAAAAGTAAATCGAAGAAGAATAAAAAATTTGTAAGAATTGATAAAAAGATAAATGAGGACATCGAGCTCAAAGGACAACAAGAAATTGAAATCTCGTGTAATGTGTTGGATACAGCGAAGAATAATGTTCACTCATCGAGTACACAAATGAAGGATGAATTAACTGAGCCTAGTTCACAAGAAAATCAAACGTTTGTAGAGTTAGATACAAAACTTCCCGATAAGCACGTTCCCATTGAAGTATCCGAAGAATTGCAAGCGCCTACGGAAGAAAAGGATTCACCAAAAGGATCTGATGTAGTTCTCCCTCCTGAAGATGTGAAGTCACAAACGACACAAGAAAGTGTTACAAACACCGAAGGTACAAAACTTGAACTTGAGGAAACAAAGAACGATCAAATGGAAACTGAAAACATACTAGCTTTAAGCACTGTTCGTCAAGAAGATTTAAAAGATCTGACCACAGAATCTTCAAGTCCGCCATTAGCACCGCGACCACCGAAAGAAGTGCCCTCCCAGCAAGCGGATATTTTAAAGACTGTCGACATGCTTCCACCGAAAAAGTCACAAATAAAAAAGTTCGAGTTATCGCAGATTGATTTTTTTAACACCGATGCCTCTACCACTGCCGCCAAAACCACTACACAGCCGAAATTGGACAGTGGACAAGAAAAATTGGAAGATCCAAAAGCCGAAGTAATCAAAATGAATACAGATTCAGAAGAAAATATCTCGTTGAAGCAAGAAGAGAAAGTTGTTCCAGAGAAGCTTGAAGTACCCACACAGAAGGAAGAATCTGTGAAAGACGCGCCAAAAGAAGAGAAGAAAACGCAAGATACCGAAGAAACTGTATCAGTAGATCCGGAAGCTCATCAAATGAAAGTGGAAACGACCGAGAATCAAGAGCAACAACTTAAACCAGAAAGTTCCGAACAATTAACGAAGAACGTGCCGAGTGCATTACCCGAGCCACACACTCCAAAGAAAACACTTATGCAAACGAGATACAAAGGTAAATTTACACCAGAGACGGGCGCCAAGTCAAAGAAAGATAAAGAATTATTCCCTGAAGAGAAATCAACGAATACATTCCAAGAAGCCTTCTTGAAAACACTACAGATAGACAAGAAGAAAGACGCGGATGATTCTGACACAACTGGGAAAGGAAAGAAGGGTAAGAAGCCAATAAAGAAGAAACTTGAGGACGAAAATATAAACGTTCCCTCTGGGACAATTCAAAGTGTAAAAGTTGAAGATTCGAGCAAAAACTTGGAAGTCGTAACCACTTTTCCAGACATTCAAGTTCAGGAAAGTAATTCTCAGGTTACAATGATGAGCAATTTTGAAGGTATAGAAGTAGTAGTCGATCAAAGTGTTGAAATTGATACGAAAGTGGACGAAGCTATCTTTCCAAGCGTTGAACAGCTTGCATCGTCATCGAGCGAGTTCGACATTGCATCCAAGCCATTAGCTCCATCTTCTATTACCGAGGACAACTCTAAATCTATCAGTTTAGACACGCAGAAGCTGGATGAATCTTCAAGAATATCCGCGTCTACCCCTTCACCATCATCTGACGTCACAGTACCGGTGAAGAAGCGCGAAATGCCACGGATAATTGAAAACGTTGCATTAACTGAGCCCATGCAAATCTTGAAATCAAAATTATTGGATAAATTACCGCAGAAAGGCGTTAAACATAAATTAGAGACAGATAGTACAAAGAAGGGTGACCAGAAAGGAAGTCCAAAGACGAAGATAATGAAAATTGAAACTATCTCGCCTACCACTAAAGTGAAAACTAGTTCCAAAGTTGCACCCTCGCATCTCTCTCTGAGTAAAAAATTACAAGTTATAAAAGCCGAGGAAGCAGAGTCGACAGCAGCGGTAGAAACAAAAGCTGAACAGTCAAACGTGAAAGCTTCAAAAACACCCACCCCAACAGCTAAAACAGAGAAGTACATTCAACAAAGTTCACAGAGCCTAGCGGACATGGACTTGGACATAAACTCGATGCCGTTTGTCCTGAGCGAAGACGTATTAACTCCGGAAAGCATCGAGCAGATGCCTGTTGTTATATCTTCTATTATACCTGCATCTAGTACTATTCCAGCAGCAACGTTATCTTTTACACCTACCACGCAGATCGTGACACCTACCAAAACGCAATTCAAGGTAAATGAAAGTACAAGCGAAGTATCACCCACGAAGAAGAAGAGCGGGACTCCCGCGATTTTGAAGAATAAAAGCAAGGCGAAACCTACGATCACGAGCATAAAAACTTTAGTACCACCACTTACCGGCGGCGTGAAAGGTATAAAATTTCAAAGCACTCCAGCAACAAGCAAAGTCCCGCCGCTTTTAACACAGAAGGGTGCACCAGGTAAATACGTAGTTGTGCAAACCTCTGGGGGCCAGCAATTACGTTACAGCGTTCAGGGCAAAGCTGGAACACAGCAGAAAGTTGCCATACCCACTGGTAAAACTGCTGGGAATGCACAAGTAGTTCAGCAGGGGGGTAAAGTAGTAATATTAACGTCGGCGCAATCTGGTCAATCGAAAATGTTGCCCTTAAATATCACTAAAACGCTGGGTGGGAAAGTCCAAAGAATCGTGACAAGTAAAGGTCAAGTGCTTTGTCCCATTAGCCCTCAGGGTCTTATAAATTCTAAAACAATAATTGCGCCGAAAGGGGACAATGTTTCACCGACCACCTCTAAACTTCCGCCGGGCCATAAAATTATTAACACGCAAAGTATAATAGCATCGAAAGGGGTGTTGACTCCTATATCTGGAAGCATTGGCAAAACAGCTCTGTTGGGAACATTGTCGCAAGGGATTCTTACAAAAGGTGGGATTTATACACCGATAAGTGCTTCTGCTTTGAGCGGGAAAACTATTATCGGATCGAAAGCTATAGTCACGAAAGGTGGGACCATTTTGTCTTCGCAAAATTTAGGTACCTCTAAAGCTATTTTAACTCCTATATCTCAAGCTGTTACTGGGAAAGCGATTCTGAGCACCGTAAGCAGCAAAGGTACTGTTTTGACGCCAATAACAGGACAACAAGTGAAAGCCATCGCGGCAAAGAGCCCATCGAAGGGCAGCAAGGTACAGTATCAATCTGTACAGCAGAAGGTGCAGCTGCCCATGTTGCAAAAGTCACAAAAGATTTCAATGTCATCGTCGCCAGGAAGATCCGGGCAAATGAAAACTGCAGGTAATACCGTAGTGCTGCAAAACACTGCTGTGGCACAAAAAAGTGGGCATCAAGGGAAGAAGGTAATTAAACAAACAGTTGCGCAAGCAGGCTCTGCTGTTCAGAGTGTTACATCCGGTATTCAGCAGGCGGTAGGTATAAACACACAAATTCAGCAGAAAGGAAAAGCTGTCCCTACCTCGACTATACAAAAAGTCATTATCCCCCGTGGCGTACGGCAATCAAAAACGCAACAGAAGATCGTTGTCCAGAAAATACAAGAGCCTGCGATCACTACTGTACAAAGTGCGCAATCAAAGCAACCAGCATCAGTGCCACAGACAAGTATGCCAGGTATGTCTAAGGCGATAGCTCAGCAGAAGCAAGTAGTTGGTAGCGCTGCTGCTGCTAAATCTACCACGAAAAGTCACATAGCAAATAAGACTGCTCAACAGCAGAAGAATTTGTTGAACGTAGCGATGAATTCAGCGACTGCGACTAATGTGGGCGCAAATCTTTCTACGCCTTTAACTCTTCCGCCATTGGAGCCTATCGAGTCAGAACGGAAGTCGAAATTAGAGAGTATACTCGCTGAAGCAAGTCAGAAAGAGCAGCCTAAAGTAGAAAAGATTAGCGCTGAGAAGGGCAGCGAGATAGAGAAAGTGGAGGAGCCGAAGATAACGGCACAGCCGCAAATAATGGCTTTGCCAACAGAAAGCAGCGATGGAACGCAAACTTATGTTCTGGTGACTATTGACGAGCAGGGGCAGATCCAGCCGCTTGATAATAATACTCTTATGTCGTTAGAAGGCACCACGCAAAACCCAGATGGCACGAGAACTTTGTACATAGATCCCAGTTCGTTAGGAGAAGCAGGCACATTAGACAATATTGTTCTGCAATTCGACAACGGTGTATTGCCAAACATACAGACGACCAGTGGTACAGAACCTACGCAGACAATTATATCAGAAAGCTTCCCTACTTCGGAAGTGATGCAGACATCGAACCAAGACATCCTGGCAGCTGCTCTGGCTAACACAGATTTCCAACAAGAAATCAGTTTATCGGAGAATCCAGCAGGGAGCGTGCTGACTACTGGCTTGACTCAAACAAGCTTGATCAATCAGACCATTTTACAGTCAACCATCATTCCTCCTACAGAGCCAATATCTTCTCCCTCTGTACTTGAAACGTCGTTGACTTTGAATCAGCCTATAATGACGCCGCTAGAGGTACCTAGCAGTTTACCTATACAGACAGAATCAGTTCCACCTCCTCCTGTGTCAACTATCCCTTCTTCTCTTCAGCTGCCAATAACGATCACGAATCCTAACATTTCTTACATTTCAACTGGAGAAGCACGGATCCAGATACCTGGCAATTCTATGCCGGATATCGGAGAAATCATGGAGAATGCAAGTGCAGCGGACATAGCTCGAACAGAAATTCCTGCGAGTGCCCGCTACCTAGTGTTACCGAACTTGGAAGGCAATATCGCCGTGGAAACTCAGAATGTTCAAACCGACGCTATCTCAATGCCGAGCGTATCGTATTCGGTTTCAATACCGAACAGTCTAGTTCTACAAGGTTCGCAAGTTCAAACTACACCTTCGATGCCGATCATAGATGATACCTATACAGAAAGCGTGCAATTTACTTCAGCTATGGAACCGTCACTGGCAACAGGGCAAACGTTCGTAGAAGTACCCGTCTCTGAAATGCTTGTCACAAAATCTCCTATATCAACAGAAACTATACAATCGCAAGATATTACGGTGACGTCGGAAATGATAGTGTCTCAGAACGTTTCTACGTCTTCTCAAGAAGCTATTATATCAACAAATGATGCCTCCATTTTACACGACGAACAAGACACCGTGGCATCTATGCAAGAGGTGTACTCTTCCGAAGACGTTCCCATGAAATCGGAAGAGATGATCTTGGAGCATACAGTTGTTAACGAGGATACCGATTCGAGCGTAGTAGTGGGTAGTCAAAGCGAAGAAGCCAGTAACAACGATGGCGCGTCATGTGCGCCAATTGTGGAACAGCCGGATGAGGCGATGACCAGTAGCATGTCAATAATGGACGAGACTGCTTTAGTTACGTCCGAGTCCAGTGTAAAAATGCCACCTGTAAAACATGCGAGCTTTGAAGTCTCAGATTCAAATGAGATAGAAATAAACACTTCGCAGGAATCAGAAAATATTAAGAAATTTAAGGAATTAGATTTTACTGAAAAATCTAATGACAAGGTACGCTCTCCCGTAGTTGAGGAAGAAGCGGCGACATCGAATGAAGTAGAGGTCGCTGATGGAACGGCAGAAATTTTGCCTGCCGAGTCATTGAATCGTTTAGGTGAACAGAGTATGGATGTAGACGAGACTATTGATTCTAAAGTTTATCCTACAGGCGCAATAAAGGAGCCGAAAGACTGCCAAACGGACGAGCCCTCGTCTCAAGGAGAATCAGATCTGGTTGAAAGGAACTTGGAGCTACATTTTGAGGAGACGAATCCCGAGACTAGTCACGAAACGCCATCACAGTCGTACGAACAGTTTGGAATAGCAGTGACTACCGATTCCACCGATTTACCTAGTCAGTCTGCTACAAAATCAGAAAACTCGAGGGAGCCCTCGCAATCGATAACGTACGAGCCCATGGAGACAGACGAAGAAGCAATTGTAACGGAGCCGCCGACTCAGTCGTTTGAGCATTCGAAGATGAACGAAGCCTCTCAGTCGTACGAGACTTCCGCAGAGGAGAGCACTAACGCGCCTACTCAATCTTTTAACGAGCTCATGCAGAGTCAAGAAGAGAGGGCGGGCATTGACGAATCGGTGGATGATCAAGCGTTCCCAACGCAGAGCTACGAAGTTGGTAAAGCAGAGAACATTTCAGAAAACCTGGAGACTGACACTGAAATTAGCCAGGAGGGGAACATGCCGTCTCAATCTAACGACATTGGCGCGGACGGGATTGGCACGTCCTCCGTTTCTACTAACAATTCTGGGCTGAACGAGGACGAGACCGCGAGCTCGTCCTACGTCCCCGAAACGCCCGAGACTCAAGAAAGAGATCCAGATCAAGAAAGCGCAATAAGTACGTCTTCTTGCGAGATACCCCCTTGCGCAGAATTAAACATCGCATCGTCTAGCGCGGAGCATACAAGTATCCATGACAATGGAGTACCTGAAATACCCACATCTTCGTATAATCTGAATCCTGACATTACTTCGACTCACGTGGATTCTGTGCCGACCTCCAGTTACGAGGAGCAGAATGTATCGACTTCTTACGAAGTGCCAATTTCGATGCCCGGCCTAGAAGAGGCCCCATCTCAGAATTTCGTCACCGAGAGCACAGATCACAGGAACGAGCCCTCCAGTTACTATGCTCATCACCAGGAAGTGACGGCGAGTTATTATGAATCTGTAGGCCAAGAGACAAATTCTAGGTTGGACGAAGACCCGCAGGAGGAAGTCACACCGGGATACTATGAGGGCAATCCACAGGAAGCGAGTCAGAGCTACTTTGCTCCGGAAGAAGCCACACCGAGTTACTCGAGCCACAATGTCTCGCCTAGTTATTATGATCACAGACCAGAGGGCGAGGCGAGTCAAAGCTATTACTCTGCCGACGACATAGAAAAAACAGAGCAGTCCTCCTCATCCCAAAACATAGAGGCGTCCCAAAGCTTTTATCAAGAACAGTCGGACGAATTGAAGTTGAGGCAGCAAGGGGAAGCTACTCCGACATACACAGAAAGGTACCCTGTTGATTATACATTGGAGAATTCACCGATAGAAAGGCATGATCTTGTAGAAAGTTCTGTACCAGCCACTAGGCCTACAGAGAGGTAATACATTATGATGGGAAATAGCACTTTGCTATGGGGAGAGTCCTTGTTTTCATAGACTATTTGGACATTGCAGCCATTGATAGATAAACTCGAGTCTATTTTGAAATGTAAATATAATATTAAGATGATAAGCAATTAGCTGTAAGGTTAAAATTAGATTCTTACTATAATTTATATATAAATAAATAAATATATATATATATATATCTAAATGTATGTATGTATATGTATATGTACGTGTTGGTACAACATGTGTGTGTATATATATGTACACATATATATATATCGACACGGATACAATCCGTATATATAATTTTGACATGTAAGCAATGTAATTACGAAGGAGAAATATGATTTCACTGCTGAGACACTATGATCTTATTGTATTCATCTTGTTTTAACATATTGGAGTAACATTGACACTTCAATGGAATATGTCCATAACATGTTTTTACTTTTCTTTCAACTGGGCATGTTGATACTTTGGCATATAACAAATTCATTATTGTTACACGTTTTTAAATACCATGCACATGAAGTGGGTATACTGTAAAGATTTTTCTATGGATCATTGGAGTAGTAGTAAGATCTGTATTTCATTATTATGTAATTGGTACGTGAGAAACACATTTACCATATTAATGGTACACATGGCAGTCAGGTGAAACGAATAAACATGAAATAATTGTAGAATATTTATATGTTGTCACGGGTTTATATTAAGTGTAATCAGAATCATTGGACTTTACTACTACTCCGCAGTGTCGAGTCATAACGAGTGATTTTTCGTCTGACACCCGAAGAACATGAGCTCGAGTGATTGTATAAAAATAAATGCACAATATATCTTCAATAAAGTACCAGCAATGTACGCCCCTAAAATATATTTGTAAAATACAAGTAAAGACTTTGGGCTATCATTCGAAGACTTAATTTTTCAGATAAGTTTTTCTTCACTGTCCTTCCCCCTCGCTCAACGGGCTGCCTGCTGATAGAAATTTTTAATGTTGCAACTAATCAGAGGTGCGAATGGTTGAGCGGACGAAGGATTTGTGGTAATAGAGGGACATCGTTTACTTTGTAGGACGTAGTGTTTACATTTATGAGAAATAAAGAAGCCTATTATTTCAAACTATAATGATGTGTAACCTGTGTGTTGATGAAATGTAAAGGATAAAGAGGAATGATTAGGTAATCTGTCATGCTTGGAACAACTTTTGTAATTACGGGGGCAGTAATTTTAAATTAAACTATAACTGATAATTGTTATATAAGTGAGTCACGTGGGCTACTATACATGAAATTTTAATTCTGTAAAATGTTTGAATATTACATTGAGCAGATCTGCGTAATGCATGAATGAAATAATATGCATTTTAATGATTTAATACTGTAATTTCAAGGGAATTATTCTTGAAAAATATGATGAAGCCTCGTAGGTCACAAACAGGACAGATTTACCAACATATCCTAATAGAAATGATTATATTATATTCTTTATAAACTCATGTTATCAAAAATAAAAATGTTTTTATTTCTCGTGGCGTTTTCAATTGTGGTCACGTGTGTATATATTATGTTATTGTCTGGGGAAAAAAGTTATTAAATGTCGCACTAAAAATGGAACACTTGATAAAATGTTCTGGGTAAATATAGCCAGATGAATTTTCGAAAATGGACTGAATTGTTAATATTCTTTAATTGCTCCTCGAATTTAATTAATATATACATATTTATGCGTGTATAAATTTATGTATGCCGTATGCGTACCTACGTAAATATACACGCATATATATATCTTCCACTCGAAAGAGTTATATTATAAAAATTCTGTACCTACGAATAGTATGTAATACTGTGAGACGGGGGAAAATATAATTACATTTTCTATTAAAACTTTCTGGTACAATCGTAAGTTGGATATGCTTTGTCGAAGTAATCAAATATAAGTGGCATAAAGTGATACGGAATAAAACAGCTGCGTTCTTATATCAATAACAATTTGATATTTTCATCACTAACAATATTATCTTTTTATTTCTACAGTGTGCACCACATACACGATTGTAACTAAGAGATAAAATAAATATATGAATATTTACGTAACAGATTACATGTAAAATGAGTACGTTTTTGGTTGTTATTATTTGGATATATCCCGTGACAACAAACTCATAAATGTATAAAAAAAACTAATATTTAATCTGTTTTGATAATTAAAGAGCTTGCAAGTAATACGAATGAAGAACTTGTATTTTACAATCTTTTTCGTACGGACTATATTCTTAAGGAGATTGTTAGAAACTGATTATGTATACCTTATCGCTACGCGCTTTTGTTTTCATGTGCTATTTACAAGCGTAAAAAAAACTGCGAGTATTTGTCATTATCAAAGATTTATTACCTAAAATAATCCCAAAATACAATAAATTATGTTACATTTATAGATGAATGGTCATTTATATACAATATAGTATTATCTGCAATAGTTAGAAAGGAACACAGTCTTTACGATCGTTATTGCGATTCATTTGCTTTTATTTCCGCCAATACTGTGCGAACTTGTGCAACTGTTCCACTAACGCTGCCATTACGGCTGTTACTGATAAGTCTAAAAGATTGTGCACATAATGTACTGCTTCTTCGTCGCTCAAATCCAATCGAAGCTTATCTTGAACTTTCTTCACAGCTTTATCTGGTTCTAACGCTATATCTGGCACGCTGGCGTCAACCATTAACGAGAACAAATTCAATATTAGATTCGCGTGCCTGCGTAAGTGCAGAAACGCGGTGTAACACTGTTTTCGAAATTCATGATAATGCTCGGACCCTACGCCCCCCATAGCTTCCACCATTTCTTTGCTCAATTTCATTGGCGGTGGCAAGGGCTTCGGATCTCTGCCCAGAATGTAACCGAAGTCTATATGGAAGAGTTTGCCTGTAATCAAGTTCAACAAAAATCCTCTATTGGTATATTTCTTATGGCCGAGATAATGCGGGGAATTTCTGAGAAAATTTACCTGATGTTGTCAAAAGCAAATTATCTAAATGTCGGTCACCAACACCAAGTACATATGTAATGATACAGTAGCCAGCTGAAATTTTGTGGTTTTACGTAATTCACATTTACACGAAACATTGTCTCGAGAGGATATATTTATTCTTACCACAACTTCGAACATAAGTATCCATAACTTCAGGTACAACACCGTAAGGCCCATTCTCGGAAGGATGATGCTTTCGAAAAAAGCTTAATATAGAACCCTCGCTGGCCAGAACCTCTGCGACCGTAGTGGATTCGATGAATTGTAGAAAACCATGCCTTTTACTTGTTGCGAGCACCCTAGGAATGAATTATATTCCACGTTATATAACATGGTGTATCGTGCTTATCGGTGTTAAAAATTGTCACCTGTAAGGAGTAAGCTTCAAGTCCAAATTTTCTCTTCTCAATAATTTATCCATAAGTGCTATCGTTTGTAAAATTAGCTGGTCCTGTCTTAGATCGTCGCCGTGTTTGAAAATTACAATATACTCGCTGTTGTCTGTCGTCAAGAAAGTTAATTTGGATGGCATAAGAGCCGATTTGAAGAGACTCGCCCTAAAAGCAATGAGCTGGAATCATTGTGGCATAAATATTCTTGGATATGTAACAGAGATGTTACTCATACTTATCGGGAATGATTCCTTTGATACAAATTTCTGGGTCTAGGGGGAAGGGTATTGGCTCGAAATTCGAGAAATTGATTTTGAATGCTGGATCGGGATCGGCCAACAATGCTCTGAGCCTGTCAGTTTTCTTTTTACGGTTCGCGCTTTCCCTCGCCACTGCTTTCACGAGCGCTACTAATTGGTCGATAAATATCTTCTGCCTCGAAAGAAACGCTCTTCTTTTCTGCCAGACTGCATTCCCTTGAGCCAGCATCGTGGAAAACATCGACATCACGGTGATATACATTTCCTTCACCCGTGTATCTTGCTTCGCGCTCATAGCTGGGTCATTCTGATCTTCGCACTCGATAGAAAGATACCAGTAGAAATAATTGGCCAATGTTGTGTTTTGACATGCACGAGTGATCAGGAACGATGTTAAATCCATGTGGGAATCTTGTTTTACCGACAACTGTCCGCTTTCGGATTCAATGGACTGCAAGTTACGCGTGCTATTTGTAATAAATTAGTAATTCGATGCTTTTTCCAAAAGATTACTTACATTTGTCACAGGGGTAGATGAAGAATCGTTGACCTGTACGTCTCTATCTACTTTCTCAACCTTCTCGGTTTCCTTTTCCGCCATTAATATTTGATGAGCTCTTTTGATGCTTTCGAAATCCTCGTACTTTAACGCTTGCACCAACTGCAATAGGTATAACATTAAGTCATCGTCCGGCGCTTGATTCAGTCGAGCTATCGCGTATCTTCTAACGGCTGGATGTGTAAACGCTGGGCCAAGCAGCTCCAATGCATCCACGGGATCGGGCGGCGCCCACAATGCTAACATTTCTAAAGCCTGTCGTTCTTCTCCGGCAACTTTCCAGTTCACGCACTTCACGAATTTTGTTAAAGCCTTCTTTTGACTCGACAAATAAAATCTGTACTTCCAAATCAGATCTTGTTCCTCTGTAGATAGTACCGTGGTTGGTGCGTAACTTAATATTGTGTTCAAAGCGTCCCGCACGCTTGATGTTGGTTTCAGCTCTCGCGTATGGCCTCCACTACGTAAACTACGAGCCAATTTGTGATGCTTCGCTTCCACAAGATTTTCCTAACGATAGAAATGCATTTATGAAATATGACAATGCGTGTACTTTGTCTCATTTTTGTTTATAGTAGATTTTTAAAATAGTACTGAATCGAATTTCTTTTTTATATTTTACTCACTTGTAGAATCTCGTAATCAGGTAGAGTTACAACGTCTGGTTGGGACCTATGTTGAACAACTTCGTCTCCATCTTTTTCGTAATATACTATAGAGTACTAGAATAAATAAACGGGAAATGAATAAGAATATAAACAGTAGTAATTCTAAAATGAATGAACATATTAAACGGCAGAGTTTTCCATACCAGTATACCGTCCATAGTCACTTCTGGAAACTCAATCATTAAATACAGATACTCAGATGCTCTCTTCTCTCTTTCGTTAATTAATTCAATCTCCCTGAACGTTAATCTATCCAACCAATCGACTTTGTTCATTTGACCATTCCTATGCTTCTTCACAAGTTTCGCCAACCGCTGCATCTGTTCCTTTCCATGATCCCTAGTCTTCCCAGGAGTACTGGTAACCGCGCTACCATCTGCTTCTACTCCGGGCCACACTCTGAGATCTAGCATTCCTTGACGAAATACTCCGTGCTTCCCGAATAAAGATATCGTTGTGCCGCCAACTGGCAGCTGCCTGCCAGGTCCGGCACAGTCGTATAGGCTTATGCATAACTGAGCGTCTCGTGGCAAGTCGGAATAAGAAATAGGAAGCGTCACCCATTGATTCCAACTGTAACAATTAAAGAAATATAATCCGACGATAGGAATCTTCTACACGAACCACGATCGTGCGTACTTCCAACGCGACGTGAAGTGTTTGTAAGCTGTGTGTACGGGCAAAGCTAACGGCCTTCCACCAGCCCAGACTTGTAACGACGCAGCTAGATCCCCGCGATTGCCGTTTGCTCCATATAGGCCAGAGTATTTTAACATAGGATCGATGAGCAATTTGTCATATTCTGGTCTGTGCCTTTTACCTTCTAATGTTCCTCTGCAAGAAGCATATAACACATTACGGTAATTTTCGTTAAGACGATTCTGCGAATTATTCTAGTTAACAGAACTTGTGTAAAGTATTTGCGATTTAATATTCAATTGTCTGTGTTTTATCCGGATTAGATATGATAATCGGATCGTTTTGTCTTTAACTGTCACTGGTCCACCTGTTTCCGACGGAAAGATACATCACACGATATTTTATTATGGTAACCTGAGACCAGCTGATAGTGACGTTCGTTGTGTTTAACACACTTACAATTAAATCTTACATTTTAATTTGTATTCTCGTGTCCAAAGAAGAACTGTACACATAGAAAAATTTATCATTAATATCTTCCATGATTAGTTTAGGAAATAATAAACTCAACACATTTCTCTACTGTACACTTGCCATCATTCTACCGCATCTACTGTGCTTAAGTGCGTCGCCGCGCCTACAGAGGTCACTGATGGTCGTTCCTCAAATCCCCACTATTCAGATGCAAAGAAGGTGCACTTTTTAAAGCGATGTATTTATGGAGATCTCGCAGGTGTCTATGGTTCTGTGGAATAGACCTTTAACTCGAGTTAAACGGAAGTCCCGGAGTATTCGGGAGTGTAGTTCCTCTCATCGTGTCCTTACATCATGGTTCCTCTGACAAAGTTGGTGATCTTAGTAACTACTTTCATTGTTGATGGCAATTTCAAAGATTGGATGCACAACGACTTCCGGATGTACAAATTTCCATCGTTTGCGTCGACCCGAGGAAAAGGAGTTTTGCCGTTTTCTGGAAGAAAGGTAAGAACATTTGTCATTCGAGGCACACGTCTTTTTTTCACGAAATTCATTGTCATTTTTAACCTTAGCTGATCCACATAGTGGTAATTATATTATAGTATCTTACATATGTTTATCAGCATTGAGTACATTTCTATCGGTGGAAGTTTTTATTCTACTGAGAAGGTAGAAAGTGAAATTAGAGAATAATTAAAAAGAAAGTAAAACTGCTGCACTGGTATTTGAACTTTCGACTTCATATTGCGATTCATAGGGTGCGTTCCACTTATGCCCATATCGTCCGCAAAGTTCGTGGTTTTCGTTCATGGATATAGGAATATAGGGACGCATTAATAGTTGCGACAATGGGCGAGGGGAGTGAAGCAGCTTTGGGGAGCGGGGAACACGGTCACGTGGTACTCTGGTACCGTATTGGTGATTGATTCTAGATTAAATGCGCGAAATTTCAAGATGAAACGTTTAGTTTCCTTACAATTATAAATGTACGATGGAATATTTTCAGTAAAACAGAGAAACAAAATGTTTTATTTATAAATCATTTTAAGGGATTTATTTATAAATCAACATACTGAAACGTTAATGTTGATTGAGATGTCAGAATTAAATTACGCACTTGGCGTAACTTTTGTACTTTCTTGAAGCTTTTTATGTTACTATTTCCTGTGGATAATCAAATAGGTGTTGCGACTTCGAATGTCTCGCAGTATGCTGTGTGTATAATCGTTGAAACGAGGCATATTAAAAGTTCAACAGAGGTATCTGTATCATTCGCTGAACACAGCGCGCGCGTTTGGGGGAGAGGGAGACAGAACAGTACAGAATAGTAGAGCAGGCATGATGAAAACAGTAGAAGAGGATAAGGAATAGAGATGAAGCAAGATGAACGTAATGCAGCGGTTCCCAACTGCCACCTTATCGTGTACTTCCAACTTAAATCCCATTAAGTGCTATGATTGTTTATAAATGCTCAAGTAACTAGTGTGAACGTCTATAAGCGTTTGATAAATACGGTTAACAATCTTCACAAACGACGTAATTTTAACGTCAAATTCTTCGCGCTCGTGACGTTGGTGGATCACTTTTTTTTTTGTCCTCCGAGTTCCAGCCCCGAATGAAGACCGTAGAAAAATAATACTACGCCCGAAATATGACAGTATGATGTTGCCATCGTCTTCGAAATGAATAGAATATATTGTCCATGGGTTTCTTATCTTGGGGCACCTCGTATGGAAGTATTACGATTACTCGAGTCACTTGCATTGGGAACCACTGACGCAAAGGGTTGAAGAACGAGATACAGAAAGCGCGAGAGGAGGGAACAAAAGAAAAGACACGCGGGAGGAGGAAGAGGGAAAACAGTAGCGGAGTATGAAGAGGGAAATACTGTGACAGAGTTGGGAGTTGGTCGGCGTGCATACGCAAGTATGAAGGAGAGGACGGACGTTATTAACACTATGCATCATATACCCAGTCCAGACGGGGGCGTAGCGAGGCTTTTTATTGCTCTGTAGATAAATCACGACGAAATACTGGAACTTGACGACTCTCCGCCGCACGCTTTATTCTGATTAAACTTCGGTAGATCCAGGCGGGAGGGTAATTCCTCTTTAAGATCCCCCAGAGTTTCTGTTTTGTTTGGCTCCCGCTGATGCCTGATCCTTGAACCCATCGAAGACTGGAATGGCCTCGTTCGGCATTCGTGAAGCTTCTGTTCCTGCCGTACAATGAGTCATAGAAAATTATTGACGGTAGGCGGAACGACGATATACAAGAATGAATTAACAGGCTAATGAAAACTAAGCTGTTAACAGAAGCGAAACAGATAAAACTTAATAGACTTTTGGTGCGATGTTACATGTGTGAAATCAGGAATAAGATAACTCGGAGTGTCAACTTTGCCAACAATTTTCTGACTCACTGTGTGATGAAACACAATTTGATATTCATTTAATTATTATTTGAGAATTCCAATGATTGATTATGCCGTGCCGGGATTGAGGAAACCTTTCGGATTTAAAAGAAGTTCAGTTATCTTGAGCAGGAAATATTATTCCTGGTATGAATTGAACTCTTGAGGTGGAATAGTTCTTTCTCTTTCTTATAATTGGAAATCGATCAGGAATGTAAACCGCTAGCTCGCACGAATTTCCCGATTTATTTTAAACGTTCAATCCTTTTCAGCGCGTCCAATGCGAACCTTCTTCTTGCATCTCGAATGCTTTGTATCGCGCTTAACGACTTCAACGAGACGGCCAATAGAATCGCGGCTGTCTTTGCGCAGACTGTACCGAGTCCTAGGTATTCCAGCGGCTGTAAACATAAATCGGCCACCTAGAATCGATCGCCACGCGAGCACACAATACATTTCTCCTGGTTCTGCGACGTAACGTGTTAACGGCTGCTAGCCCCCATTTGTACGTCTACCAAATTTCATTTCCAATTCCAATAGTCGCCAATCTTCAAATTGATCGAGGTAGAGGGAACGGGGACACCAGAAACCACTGCCTTGCTGGAAGGTACAGAAGCTGTCGCGGATTTTGGGACCAAAATCAGACGGCGGTCTAAAAAGGGGCTATACTACTTACCGCTACTCTACGCCTAATTCTATCTTCTGTTGTCGATGCCTATCTCGGTTATTCTACTGGAATTTTCAGAGCTTCGATGGGGTAAAATTGACGAACATTTGGGGGAAGGTGGAGGGCTAGTATTCGTGGAAAGTTGGCGTTAGGTACAGCTGCTCGTCGGTTGACAGGAATTTTCCGGAACATCGCGTTCCGTTTGCTGGCAAGCTGGAATAGATAAGGACACTGCGATCTTGCACTGGTTTCTCCGCGTGGGCAAATGTAAATTTCGAGTAAGTCACTTTGGAAGTTGGTATACTGGGTGTACCGTGGCTACGGCAGCTTACACGACCGCAGCGGCGCAACGTAGAACAAAACGGCTTAGTCCTGATATCTAGCTCCCGACTCCGCTGCGTTATCCGCCCCGGAAGTTGGCTAATTTCGCTCTAGACCGTGTCCCACGTTTGCGCGTCTACGGTCACGCTAAAAGTTCCTTAGCCCTTTAAGCGGCAATGTAGCTGTCTCTGATGTAGATTAGCAAATGCGCGTCGTGCTTTCGATTGTAACTGTTTATCGCTCGTTACCTCAGCTCTATTGTTTTGTGAACGTTGATACGATACTATGCTGTGGGATTTTGCTGTCTGTTTCTGATGAAACGTTTTATTTGGAATTATTATCCCGAAATAACCGCGAGTATCTGATTCCTATTTTAAAGGAATTGCTAAAGGATGCTATTCAATTCCGAATTTCCATTTTATCTTTAGCTTGACGCTAAGGTGGTCCCATAGAACTTTTCACAGTAACCCGATATTTTAAGTAACAACAGTCGCGGAACTGGACGACGGTTATTCATGCCTTTCAATAAATTTCGCCCGCGCGAGGAAGCCACAGAAACACTGCGAGCCTAGCGGAGTAGGTACATTTTAATTTACTCCGTACTTTAGATAGTGCGCACGTACCACCGTGGAACAAGTTATTTCGACCTTGGTACTTAGGACTCTCTTATCGCGTCTCGGTTACATTAGTGATAGTAGCGGTGTAAATTCGTGCCGAGATAATACTCGAGTATTTTACCTGACGCAATAGCGCTTCTTCGTTACTTCCCGTTGAAGGGGTAGCCGTATTCGTAATGCCATTCCATTTACCAATAATCGATCGATGTTATGGTATTGCACGTCGATTTTCCTTATGTCCTTCTTTGCCTTCATTAATCTACTCGTGTCCACCAGGAAAGAACTTCTCGATCTTGAATTTTTAACAATATATCCATAAACGCTTTAATAAGTTTCAGAAGTATAATTAGCACAATTACTCTGCGCATCGCGCATGCATAAAGGATTTCGAATTAATCCATGGAGGAAACCTCGCGCTGATTAATTCCACTCTACACGGGTTTGGGAGGGGTGCCGCCTGTGATCGTCGAGATAATACCATGGATGAGCAAAATAGGTTAGTCTTCCTGATATCCAGGCTGACTCTGTACTGCAGTAGTCTGTCGGGTTCGCTAATTTCGCCTTAGGTGTTGCGGTATTTACAGCACCATGTTCAGTCCAAGTTATTTCGTTTCTCTGAGGTATTACGGTCGTCCTTATCGGGCTCCATAGGAATACAGAATTGGCACCGCGAATGCTTCTAGCGATTGGCGGAGATAAAGCCTTGCCGATGCAAGGCCACCTTCCTATTTTAGTCATATAAATCTATAATAATTTCCATCATTTATTACTTCTTCATTTGGACCAGTAGTTTACAGAATATCCTAAACATTGTCTAACGAACAACCAGGCACAGATAAAATTGTGCAAACATTTCACGACACATTGAATCTTTCAAACTATGGAAGCAGATCCATTTAAATGCGAAGCACCCTGTCAGTAGCCCCGGTTCCACTTATCGCTTCAAGGATTCCGTAAAACGTGTTAAGAGTCGAAGCCCTAGCGGTGGAAAATCCTAGATTTAATACTATCAGCGGCCGTTAACAGAGATTATCTATACTGCCTATCTATTACGCCGAGCTTGTAACCGCGACGATAAATGCCGCTGATAATGGCGAAAGCTTGTTCCGTTTCGATATTTATAATGCCGTGATACCGGCTAGCCAGCTGTCTTGGCAAATCCGAAGAAGTATTCGCTAGACATGCCTGTGCGCGGAGCACGTACACCTATATTTCGGCTGGCTTTTTCTCTCGGACGATCGTCTGGGGAAACATGTTGTCAAATATTCTGGGAGTGCCCCTTGAGGCCTGTTCCTCTTCAGCCTCGACTTTGGATTCATCTCTCGACCGCTCGTTTCCTTCCGTCCCCGAAGAACTCTCGCGACGTCCACGACGACGGCGACAGGCCTTTTGACCTGGGCAGACACTTCGCCTAGCTATTCCTAGGATATTTTAAATTCTACTTCCAAGATACGTGGTACGGTTTACATCGGGACTCTGCGGGGCAGATAATACTGTGGGATCGTTTCGCGAAGAAGACAGGCCAGGGATATAGGAGTCAATCTTTTAATGCCACCGGGGTGTAAAGTCAGAGGTGTTATAGGCTGCCATCTCTGCGGGGTATAGAGACTCCAGCTTACCGTAGCTTGTTCCACGCAGAGATCATAATTTATCCCAGGAGGCGGAATAAACGTTAGCTTCAAAAACTTAAATAGGGACTGACAGGGTCTGATATTTCCTATCAAGAGGAATAAAGTTGATCCGAACAATTTCTCACGGTAACGTGCCTGTTGAAGTTACGACGAGGCGAAGTACCACGAAGTAACGCCTCGAATATCAATACACCATTTGCTTCCTTTCTAAAACAATTGAACTCTTTTCGTCTTTTACACTGCACTTCAACCAGTCATAACTTTCGACAGATACGTCTTTCCGAGGAATGCTGCAGGAATTATTGTGTTCCGCCTGAAGTCAGGCTATGCAGTCGACTATAGCTAACCCTAATCAGTGGCGCACTCGGGATGCATTCTTGATGAGAGCTGATTCGAACGGATAAAAGTATTTTTAATCCAAATTCAGTAAAACTCATTAGATGATTATAAAAATTTATTTGCAGATTAAAATCCAGTTTTCTTTTTTTCTTACAAAGCTCCTTCTCTGGGTGCGTCCCAAAACCTAATTAACTTTCGCATAGGTAACATTCGTTTCATTCTATGTTTGCAATTAATGGTACCACGTAACGTGCCCTTTCGAATGCAATCTGGTACGTGGAAAAAAACTCTCAACACGGCACCACTGTTTGGCAAATGTTAGTGGGAAAAGACACACACGGTGTACAAAGTTTGAAACGATAGGTGCCGCGCGTCTGGCAACGTTGGGGTCGTAATTTGCACGGGGTAAAGCGGATTAGCTTTGGAAGCCAAGAGGTTCGATCGTTTCGGCGATCGTTCAGCTTTGCATTTAGTGATTGCAGAGTTGATGTTGCGGTTGTCTGTCAATCGCAACGGCGTACGCGACGACATATCGAGCACGACCGCAAAGACTGTGTCTGTCGTTGGCGTCCTGACTAGGCGCATCTGTGTTGTTGGTTCCGATAGAATTGGTACTCGTCGTGACGTAGACGGCTATGTAGATGCAACGAGCGAATAGGAAGACTTAGCTCGCGATGAAGGTAAACCTGTGACATTGGAGAGGTGATAGGAATGTTTCGTTCCACGTTTGTGGAGCTGAAGAAGACTTTAAGCACGGTGTCATTATTGGTTGGCAGTCACTTTTGAGGACGAGATGGGGAGAGGGTAGTAATTGCAAGAATATATTCTGACGTAGATCACTGTATTAGGTACGTTGTTATCTGTGACATCAAGCAGCCTTCTGTTAGAGATTGTTGAACTTGCTTGAAAAATCCTAACGATTTCGTAGATTAAGAATTATGAAGTTTTTCTATAAGAATGCGAAATCGACGTTGAAAAATCTCCGGGCGTGTTTTTAATATATGAGAGTACATGCAAATATGGATGCAGAATCTCTGTTAAAAAGTAATCTTCTCAAGGTCCTAAAGGTTCTTGGGGGATTTGGGGTGTCACGGTACGTAACTCGGACCCGTGCTTTTTACGTTAATTCGTATATGCAGTTCTGTGGAATAAAAGCCTGTCGGACGAGCATTAAAACGTCATAATTTTCCATGGTATTATACGAACGTGGTAATCTCAGAAGGAAAGAAGCTAAAAGAAAACGGTAGCTTCCGCGCAGCGCGCCAATTAATGCAGAAGTGCAAAAAACATCGGGGATAAAGTGCGTGGAAATATTTTTATAAAAGATTTTTAACATTCTCTTTATTACCACGTCGCAGTTACGGCTTTGGCCTTTGCATACGTTACGTATAAAAGCTTTTAGCGTTTATGTTTCGGATTACACACCGAAAAGAAATTAGAGTACGTTTAACTCCGTGCATTCCTCGTTACTTCTCCGATGGTTACTTCTTTCCCCTTTTTATTACACACCTCTACCCCCCGGTGCTCCGTTTTATGCTCGTCATATATCCCTAAAATAGCGTATGTATCGCTAATACCAAAGTGCAATATGCGAATTGGATGCTTCGATACGACCTATGTAAGCGTCATTCTATTTTACGCGAACTTTCACTCGCGAGTAAGCTTAAATATTTTCACTGCTGCGCAACTTATCCTCGCACCACATTAATAGATTCATCATTTTAGATCGCATTTCACATCGCTTTCATGTTACAATCATTCCGTGTCAGCCTATCTAAATATTTACACCTATCCGCACAACGATCATAATTTATTTATTCGTCAGGTGTTGAAATTTTTATCACACAGCTCCTGAAAATTGCAAATATAATCTCATCGCGATCTATCTCACTCGAGCATTCTATAAAGTTCGTACGAATAAATTCCGCGGCTCGTTGAACACTGCGAATATAATCGAGAAATGCATCTTTTAAAACTGGTAGGGCGTCGCGTCGAAGCGCCGACTAAAACTTTGACCCGTACATCTCTCGCATGCATGCGCGTGTGTACATCGCTGCCGTCGTGCAGAAGATGAAGCTGCAAACGGAAATATTGATCGCCCTCGAAATTTACCCGTGCCTTTTTTTCATTTACTCACCCCGACACGTTATCTGTTGCCCAATTTTTTTTTTATCGCGCGTTCGAAGAATCAGTGACACCGGTGCATCGGGGATGCAACGATTGCGTGCACCGACATCGGTGCACGTGTGCGCGGGCTTGTATGCAAGGGAAAAGTTCATACGGGGGTGGAAAGGAGGACCGAGGCAGGCGTATCAGGGGGAGAGGGAGAGAGAAACAGCCACGGACGAGTGGGGAAGTTGAAGGGGTGGTGGGTGGGATGGGCAAATGGTAAATATTTCAGCCAGCGGCATACTCGACGAAACGAACTCTGGAGCTTAGGTGGTATAGGTCACGGGTTCAGTTTAGCTAGCCTCTGCTAAAACTAACCGCGTAAAATATACAATGCAGGGAAATTCAGCGTTGCGCTTCCGGTCTTCTTCCACCCCCGATGTCTCCGTGCTCGGTTCACAGATTTGTATTTTCAGCCGTCCCGAACAGATGTCGCACGACGCTGCACCGATGAATTTATAGGCGAGATGTTTCCAACTGCAATTATCGAGCTTTGTGAAAATTGAAATTTTAAGAGCCTTGTTCTCTGGTGCTTTGTCAGTGATAGGACTATAGTTGCGTTTTCGTTTGCAAATACTTCGAGTGGAACGAGCCAAGCTGAATACCCAAGCCTACTATCGATATAAGCAAATATCTACCGATTCACGATCGCGCGATCAAGGGTGCTGCAATTTTTCCTCGGGAAGAGACCTTCGATATCTGCGTGACTCGGTTTCAAGCTCGTCGCTGATATAAATTGCGACCACGTATCTTCCGCGAGCTTTCCTGATATTTTTCACTTCCGAAATGTGATCAGTGATACTGCAAAATGGTGGGGTAGATCGTTCTGCACGGGTAGCTGCGAATTAAATAATACTCGTTCGCGTCAGATTATAAATAAATGTCACTGCTTCGTTGGAGAGCTTGGGTAAATACTCGGGCAATTATAGTTGCCAAACAGCAAACCCTAAATAGAAATTCAAGATATAAGCACGTCGTCTTTAACATTACCATTTATTTAAAGCTAGTAAAGTTATAGAATATAGTTTCAAGATCAGTGATATCACGGAAACTAAATTTTAAGAATTTTCTTTGTGTTTACGATCAGGGTAGGAGAAAAATAACTCTGCCTTTCAGTTTAATTTTTATTACTCATCACCCTTTCAACTAGTTAAAAATAGAAGCTGTTAAAGCCACTCTAAAGCATTCTCTTATATTTTGGCGGTGCTTTTCAGTTTTAATTTTATGTTTGAGGATAGTAAAGAGAGCGTGCGGTAAGGGGTGAGGTTTCTGGAAACCTCAGAGATAATAGACTCGATACTTAAGAACTCGATAGTCGCCACGTTAAAGGAAATCGACTTTGGCGGAATGCATTAAAGTTGGAAACCATTAAAGAAATTAAGCGGACCGTCGTTGCCGCTAAGGTATTCCTGAAAAGTTTGCATACTAGGTTTGATTAAAAGTAGATAAGAGACTGTGGCACCGGATGTAGCTACCTCGGATATATATTTGGAAAATTTCTTCAGAAAATAACCAAGTTCCCTGTGCATCGCACGTCGACGCTTGCGTTACGTAATATATCCTAATAAGAAACGATTCCTTCGTGGAAAATTACGCGACAGGAGAATCTGCGGCTGGAAGAATCTGCATGGCAAACAGGACGGCGAATTTAAAGAGCTCGTAAGATCAGGCAAAGCTCTAAGTGCAGGATAGTCGAGGCTCGCTACTTGGCGATGAATGTAAGAATTTCCCGTGTCGAACCAACGCCGTGTTACTCTTTTTCTTGGAAACTACATGCTTCCTTTCCCCGTCGCAGCTCGACGTCAAGCCTCCTGAACGGAGATTGACGCGTTCCTATTGTGCCCGTCGGCTGAGGGCCGTTATTTTTTACCCTGTCTTTCTTTTTTATCGCAAGCTCTTAATTTATCGAGGGCATTGACGTGGGAGCCGGAGGAGTGTAAAATCACTCAACTTGATGCGATGCTATTACCTGAGGGGCCGCCCACAACGTCGAACATTGGAAAGTGTAAAAGTGGTGGATGCATGTACTCGCCTCGAGCCTGAGACCTCCGTTGTGTTGTCGATTCCTTGGACGAGGTCGAAGGATATGGATCTTCATCCTGCGTAATTTTAGACGCTAGGCTGATGAATAATTAACGCCGGGACGGGGGAAGGAGCAGGGGATAGTTTGACGGTACGCTCGACGGGGTGGAAACGTGCTCGTTAATTCTGTAATTTAGTTGGCAGGAGTGTAAACTAATTGGATGATGGGTTTAAGATCATCTGTATTTATATCCTAGCCTCCGTTCATTCATCCAGATTTTTTTGAGGGAACTCTAAGCAGAGGAGTGGTTTACACGGAAGTAAATTCATAAGGTGCAGAGTGTGTAATTAAACCCTCTTACGTCTACAAAGTTCCGTTCCGTTTTCCGGGTGTTTCGTATTTTTCTCGTCCATTGACACGATATTCTCACTTCCCCCGGTTCAGTTCCCGATCCACTACTGGCGACGAACCAGTTTATTCCAATTTCTATCGAATAGGTAACATTTAGTCTACTCCAATCGTGACGCGTAGGGTCTAATTTCGACGGAGCTGCGGGTTACAGCGCGTGCACAAGATCTGCCCGCACTGATTATTGATTTTCCCTCGCATTGCGAAACACTTGTATCAGAATGTTAAATATCCGATTTCCCGGGGCATGGTAAAAAGAATTCAGGTTACAGAGGAATAACGGTGGCTAACGCTAATACCACGTTCCAGTGACACAGAATTAACGGGCAGCAACATCGATATTTCTTGCATCTCGAACGCCTGTATAATAAATCGCGCATTTCCCGTCGAGTGGTCTCCAAAGAGAGATACGCGCGATCCACTGGATTTGTTTGCATCCCCAATCGATAGGTTGTCAAGTGTATACTGTATGCACCGCTGTGGAACTGTTTGCGATAATGTTTCCGACGATCGGACATTTTCATAGGGACTAAATAGATCTTGCCACGAGGTCGCGGCGAAAGCTTCGTGAGAACTTGGAGTTCGTTTTTACAAATGTAGGTCGACCGGGGCGAGCCAAGATAAAATATAAAAAGGGCCAACACGGCGTAGCAGCCGTGAATCAATGGACATGTGAATTTCAGTTGCTAGTGACATATTGTTTGTACGATAACATTTCGTTCACATTTCTTCGTAACGATAGTTGGTCGTTCCTCGAATCGACCACCGGTGTTAAAGTAGCACCTTCGCTAAATCTTTTTTTACCCAACCAGAATGTAGCTTACCTCAGTTTAGAAGAACAAAGGATCGGTACGCATTCGTATTTCAAGTATCACAAATATATCACTCGCGATGCGCAGTTTCGTACTCGTGTTAATTTTATATTCGGTGCAGGATTTGATTGGCTCGACCTCGTTTTAACGAGGGGTCCTCAGTCACAGACAGGCTTTTTTCTTCACTACTACTTTGTATTATAATATTATATTAACAACGCCGAAGCATGGCTCACGTTTCCCTTTACGAGCAGCTTAGCACCGTCTTATACCCAATGGGGATTCCCGTAATGGGAAAAATAGAACCCAGGGGCACCGCAACAGCTTCCCGCAGGAATGGTTGTTATCGATTGTTTGCGGCTCGTTGGAGTTTTTGCAGGACGCTTGAGCCGCTCGTTCGGCCACGCTGGATCGCGTATCGAACGGGCGCATTATGGTCCTCTGGTCGCTGGCTAAATTACGCTTGCCGCCGCGTAAATTGATTCGCACCGGTCGGAGTAATAATTGCCGCGACTAACCAGCGCTGCGGTTTAATGGTAAAAATAGCACGGCTGCTCTGTAATCACGCTGGCCTCTGAAAGAATGGACGGGAATCTTCGCGGTGACAAACGCGTAATCGTTTTATTATAAATTTTATTATAAATGCCTGGACGCGAAATGTAACGCGACCCTTGATATCATGCCTGCTTTGCAATACAATGTTTGTATCGATTATCTCACTGTTTATAATACGCGCTGCGTAGCGCGCGCGGCTGGTAATATTATATCTCGTTACTGTGCTATGTACACGTAGTTGCATTAACCGAACTGACGGCCGTAGAATAAACATTTTACTGATCGTTAGCGAATAGGTACGTGATACGTGTGCATGTTGTTATGTTGCAAATATTGAGCTTAAACTAAGACGATTCCCGTAGGGAACGTAATTTCAGAGAAAAATATTTCATCTTAGAGCAGCTACGTTTTCGCTGTTTGCTGAGTACGTATGAGGCGTTGAGAGCAAAATCCGACTAACCCACAATTGTGGAGAAATTGAGTTAGTAGCAATAATATATTCTAATCAGGGGC
Source organism: Andrena flavipes (assembly GCA_963971345.1). Lineage (NCBI taxonomy): Eukaryota > Metazoa > Arthropoda > Insecta > Hymenoptera > Andrenidae > Andrena > Andrena flavipes. The sequence goes on from OZ020482.1 coordinate 3,963,931, forward strand.
GTCCAGAGACTTTTTTCCTGGGCGGGGGAAACTTTAGGATGATGGTAAAGAAAAATATACCCCTCTTGCTTTTTTTAACCCATTTTATAGTATCAATTTAATTAACAATTTAAAACTGAAATTTGAAAATATTCCCTTTCTTAGTATAAACTTAATAAAAATCAGTTTTGAAAAATAAGCGATTTTTCTCAACTGCCCCTTTTGTTCCCGCCCCATCTGCAGAAGCCCATGATTCCAATAGGCTGTATTAATTACATAAAATAGAAAAAAGCAATATTTTTCCAATATGGGTTAGTCAATGTCTCATGCAGTTTCTCTGGTATGGCTGGCCATTGGCAGGTATGTTCTACTTGCAGCCAGTAAAACCTCGAACATCCTGTGAATGCTGTAAGTTTCATTATATTTATTTTAGTCAAGTTTTTCTTGCCAGGAATCACTGAAAGGTCCACTATGATTCTTGGGTCCTGTTGACCAATAGTATGGTTTTTCTACTGATACCTCGGAAACTCAGGATACGTTCGTTACGTTCTGCAGGGAAAGTTGTCACTTATGTGGGCAACTGCTGCTGGACTCTGGAACACTTGTTGTAGACATTTCATGGTAACGTGTACATATACCGTAGAAGGTACTGCTACATTCATGGTACTGCTCCTCTGTCCGCGTAGCTGTTTCGACTAGCAGTCGAGGCAATTTACAATCTACATAGGTAATGTAAAGGCGCTTTAAGAATGAATTCTCTTGTTATACTAACAGTTAATGCGAAATTTCGTATTATATCCGCAGTCAACGCATTGTTTTCCTTGCTTAACCTTCTACATAACACATTTCGGAACTTGATCATTTATGGAAGTCATTTACAGGCGCCTATTATCACGTTACAGCGCAGAATTACAGTGCGGCAGAATTACACTACATTGTTAGAATCCAGCTGATGTGTATAATCGTGCACTATTAAATGACACAGCTTCAGGTGTAACTAATGCATCCGATTCTACCTCCGCAAACCGAAATAAAAGCTTCGTGGAATCATCACGGTCGACAGCCAGTTTTCTCGCAGCATTGTTTTACAGAAAAGAAAAACCGCCGTTGCGAATAATTTCGTTTATTTTGGATATCCGCGACAGTTGAACGTGACAGGCCACCGGCATTGACCGAATCTGGAGGGAATCAGGTGATCTCGCGACGAAACGAGGACGAATCGATCGACTCTCCCTTGTCTGTCAACTTGACTAAGGGACCCGAAAACGACGCCCTCCCGTTGCACTAGATACATTGGCATCTCCTAGCGAGCACTTATCGCATCCACCAAGATCTAAAGCAAAAAAAAAAAAAAAATATTGTCCCATCGAAATCGACGTTTTCTACTGTTTCTTTCGGAGGGAATCATTGGCTGCCTAGAGTATAGGTTCCCACCGTGTCGCTCGTTGAACATCAGAACTCTGTTCGCTTCCAATCTTCGTTCGGCATCCCAAATGTGTGCCAAAGAAACGTGCATGCAAAGGGAATCTCTACAATCCACTTATCGAAAGCACCTTTTTCTTGAAAAAAAAAAGAAAAAGAAAGAAACAACGCGTCGCCGTCCTTTGAAACCGCGCTATGTGCACTCTTTCCGATCGCTGGCTCGCGCCTGTACGCGACTCCGGGGTGCGATACGCTAACGCGATTCTTCGTTCCTGTTCGCTCGATTCGCGGTGCAGGTGAAACAAGCGCGCAGGGAGAGGAAAATATGCCAGTAGGGAACTGCTGCGAGGGGCTGCGCGAGGAAGGGAGACGGAGTAGAGCAGCGGCAGAGGGAAAAAGAGGAAGCGAGGGTAGAAATGAGATAGAGGGTGGAAACGTGGAGGAAGGGAGGAAGAGAGAAGGGAGATGGTTGGCCGGTAGGGAAAGAGGTGATGGAAGAGGGAGGAAGGAGGAGTAGGCGTGGAAGCGGAGAGAGGGGCAGATTTGACCCTGCTTGTGCACCTGGATAGGAGGCTGTAATCAATACCACAGAAAGCGCGCGCTGCGCCAGGCTCACCCCCTTATCCGCCTACCGATACCTGAATAACGGTCGCACAGGCTCGCCGCAGGTGCAGCTAGAAATCTTTCCCATCCTCCCTATCAGCGACGCTTTCTTTCGCTTCGCCCCCGAGCCGCATTACAGGTGCGCACTCGATAAATCCTTATGAAATCTCAACGAAAATCTCGCCACACGGAGACATTAACCCGAGTACAACATTTCATCGTGTAACCTCCACTCTGTATGAGTTTCATTCGTGCACAGGGTTCTTCTGAGATTTTGATGGTACACCAGGGGGAACCGTTTTGAAAGCATGGGAAACGTGGCTGGTTTGGAGCGCTGGGGGCCTGATACTCCTAGATATTTATCCCTATCACGTACTGCCGCTTTGATCCACCCCAAGAGCGGGAATCTCGATGTATCGCGGCGCTTGTTACCAGGCGGATGAATGTCGGACATCGCGCTGCTATCGTTCCTCTTTCGAGTGCTGCTCGCGTGTTTCGTTAGAAGAGGAGAGCCTCGAGGGTAAGGAGAATTGGACGTAGAATTAATTTTGCATACTGAGCGATTCTTTGGGGGAAGTTGCAGCCTCGACACGGCCTCTTTCCTCGGTACAACTGCTGCTCCCTCATTGTCCCGCGAAAGTTTTACGCCACTTTTCTCCCGGTCCCCCGAGTTTAGCGAACTGTTCGAGATAGTGCCCGCTTTAAAGCCTTAAATATCATTGAGACGCTCGCGTACCGCTGCAAGGGTATCGTAATTCCTCGTGTCCGTTAACAGTCACGTTACCTGACTCGTCCCAACACTTACCTGGGTGCACGCGTCGCAACGAAGTTCGGCCGGTTTACGTGCCGGCGAAATTTCACGAGTGAACGACAAATCACCACTTCGAGACAAATTGAAAGGTTTAGGGGACCCCGGTGGAGGTAGAGCAGATAATCTGGAAGATCAGCTGAGGCGAAACCGCAGGTGGTCTAATTGCGAGCAGGCTTGGCTTCGGTAATCGAGGGGTGGGAATGTCACATTACACGTGTAGATAATGCACCGTCCATGCAAATTCGTGTGTCGCGTGTCTAACGTTTATCCTTCAACCGGCTCGATCCCGGAGGGGTTTCCAGGGTCTGGCCACCTATCAAGCTTTGTAACTCTGTCAACTTTAATTGGACCGTGCCCACTGTTAGTTCTATCCTTTCGCTGATTTACGCGTGTCGTGCGTAGGAAAAATTAACCGCTTTGCACTTCCATTTTGACGTTGGCCGGTGAGTTATTAGCCTCGAAATGGATTTGCCTCCTGGAAATTTAGTCGAGGGGTGGCCCCTGCCTTCCTTCCTTTATCGCCGGCATCCACTTCAGATACGGATTCGGTGTTATCAAACGATCGATCTCTGTGACCTTGTTTCCGAGTTATAGCTATTTTTTTTCCGCTGGATCAATTTGCATTTGCTTATCCCCTCGAAGTGCTCGGAATAAACAGCTTGCGAGATCCGTATAGGCCTAAAGAAGCGATTATTCATCTTCTTATTGTTACTGGATCTCCGCGTAGATAATCTCCAGATACCGAACTTTATTCGAAAACAACCGAATCAAATTATACCAGTTGAAATCGGTATAATTCGAAGACCAGAACAAATATATTGTGTACATGCTTAATGGCTGTTATATGTCTACATGCATAATGAAAGACCAATATTGAAAGAAATTTTATATGCGCTGAAACGTGGATTCCGTTACTAAACTGTGAAATTCTACTTACCCTGGAAGATCGTGGTTATAATTGTATGCATACTAGCATCGTTATTAGCAATATCACCGCAGGTTACATTCTTGGTAGTTTCTTTGGGTAAAGGTGGAACGCTGAAAATTTCAATATCGCACAATGTTCGACTAATTACGGTTAAAGATTAGTCGACGGCCAACGAGAATGCCATCTAGGTGTACGGTCGATAATTTATTTCTGATTATAGATACAATATACATCGTAGGCTAGACGAAACACTTATTAAGTATATTTTTAGCCTATCTATGAGAGTGGTACGGCGTGTCTGGAACGCAGAGGGTTGGGGATGTTAAAATAGGGGTGAAAGTAGTTTTCGCGTTTTCAATCGCCTTGCCTTGAGTTTCGGACAGCCGAATGTATGTGTATGGAACTTGAAACGATAGATGTACAAGTGGAATTCACTGCCCCTCTTCCTCTCCTCTTCTTTCTGGCCGGTTACCGGTGTTCGACCGCGGTGCATCTTACCACTCTGTTTCGTTACGCTTAAGTGAACGCTCGGCCGGTCGAGTACCGAATAATTGAAGTAATTCGACAGTATTTACACGCGCACACACCTCCGCTCTTTCATGCACTCGCCCATTCTTCGTTTACTCTCGTTTATTCTTGCTGAAATGCGGCTCACGTCGAATGAACTGGCAGTCGGACGAAATTCATACAACGCGGTCGCCCTTTATCCGATTTATTGGCTATTCAAGGGCGCACAGAGTCGCGCGCTGAACGCAGGAAAATTGAAATGCGCGTTTTCAAAGGGTGACGTGTTTTGATGTCCCTCGGTAACGAGTACCGCTGTAAATCCTCTCCCCGCTAACCGAAACCATTTCCACTTGGGGGCAACTACGGTCTCTATGATAAAGAATGAATGCGACGTACGCAACGAAACCAACGAATCGCGTAATATAAATACGTCGGAACTCCGCTTTAAGGGACTATGAAAACTCGTGTTTCACAGTGCCAGTGAATTGCAAATATACATCGAAGCTTCGCTAATAAAAGAACAAAACGGTCTGTAAATAAATGCGAGTGGAAAATGGGCAGATCGATGTCGCTATTACAGTCGATTAATAGAAAATGGGACACGTGGAAATACAAATCGTTCTATACCCAGTCATACTCGAATACATTGTTTATTGCATTTGCTCGATCCATTTATCCGCAGTGTAGAATGAACTTTCAGGAGATCGTTTCTGGTGAGAAGAAATACTTTTCGAAGAAGGCCCAGAGCCTAGAAACTCTTCGGAAAGTTTCCTACGGAGGGTCAGTTCGATTCGTCTGTCCCCCATCTTCGTATGTTCCCAACTCTTTCGCGCTTTCGTGATTTTTCACTTTCCCTACCACCCTTTCCACCCCCACCGCCTCCCTCCGCTCCAATCTTTTCTCTTCCCCTTGAAAGCGAATGGCGTGGTTGAACGAATTAGATCCGCCTTCTCGGCACTTTCTTACCTCCCACAATCTTCCCAATCAAGCTACTTAATTCCCTCGAATAAACTTCACTTTTACGCAGCACTTTCCTCTAGTTACTTACATATTCACAATTATAACTGTATTCGCGACGGCGGGAAAAGCGTCGCGGATTCGAGGGCCACCGCGATGGAAACTTTACGCCGCGGCTTAATTCCTCTTCCATTCCACGCCGATTATTCCATCGAAAATCAGCGAAACTTTTGCTCGCCAAGTCCGCTCGGGATTTAATCCGCTGCTACCACCTCTTTATTTCATCCCGCACACGTCCGACGTACGTTTTAACAATTATTTACACGCAGACATTGTGCTTTGATTCAGTTTGATCCCTCCTCGCGTTGGTTCCTTTCTACTATCAGAATGAAGCATTGAGTGAAAAAAATAATTTACCCTTCTTTGGCCAGCCCGACGCATGATACCCTGCGCGGATGCCGCGCTCTTATATTCAATATTTTGCACATTCCCGCGAAATACTTTCCCGACTATATTCGTACAGAGTTTCCGCGAAGGATTTACCAAAAGCCACGATCACAGGCACGCCTCTCTGTTTTCCTCCTTTCACTTGGAATTACTCTGGGTGACGAATACGCATTCATACTCTCTCTCTCTCTCTCACACACATACGACACACGCGCGTGCACTCCGGAAATCGATTGATATACAGATAATATATTCACAGTTCTTCTCTCCGCGATTCGGTCGCGATTTAGTTTCTTTGTATTTTTTTTTTATTTTTTTTACACTGACTAGGCGATAACGTTACAACGACAGTAATGTTGCGTCACAGTAATTTACGGTGTATAACTTTACGCATATCGATATAATTTTTAGACGTAACCTCTTTTACATTCGATTTATCAAACTACTAGGGCTCTTATGTTACACGGTATCATGGTTATACTGCGAGACGACGGTGTATCGTTTGTCTTCTTCTCCTTCTCGACGTTTAATAGTTAATAGTTTCTTCGTCTCGTTCTCAAACGTTCATACTAAATTCTCGTGTTATATTCCGTTTTCGTTCAACGATTACAGTAATAATTGTCGTCGGTTGGTCAAAATATACATGTACAGCGTATCATACAAAACGAATGGTTAGTGTAACGGCCATGCAGTTGTGTCGTCGTCGTCGTCGTTAGATATTGTCCCAAGCCAACTAAACAACTAAACGGTACGTTTTAATACATATTTACACCCGAGGAAAGTAGACTGATCGTAAATCGTCGTCGGTCAGGCTAGTTAAAAATCTCGTCTTGCATACGGACTTGAATTAAGTGGAAGTGGAAACGTCCCTCCGTTCCTTCGCCACCCCTTCGCGTATACGAACATTGAAGAAATTAAGCTTTAGAAAAACCTAACGATCCATCGCAACGTTTCTCTCCGACTAGTGTTTCGAGTGCATCTGGACAATAAAAAATGGTGATTGCGATCTCGATGAATTTATCAAAATTGTGCCATTATATGATTTTGATTGATCATTTCCCCTTTTTATTATATTCCGCGCGTGAAGGTTCGTAGGCTGTGACGTGCGTTGTGAAACGTAGCACGACTTTCACGATGATTTATGAAATTAGGAAGAGAGTTATACGGCATGCCGTGATCATGTACAACCTCACGTACACGCAAATATCGTTAACGATTTGAATATCGCTCGGTGAAACTAGATTTTGGAACATTCGGGTCCATCGCGTTATTACGGCGCTAGAAACGTGTCCCCTCTGTTTTTCGTTTCTCCCCCCCTCAACTCGCAGGTATCGGGTATATATTTTCGGTACAAAAGGTTTTTAGAAATAACGCGAAAGTGCAGAATACGACGGAGACTCGAGCAAAGGTGCGTCAAGTTCGAATCGTGCCGACAAGTTCGATTGAATTTTTAGAGCAACTCACTGTAGCATCGCGATAAAACGAACTAATTACTTTGATGCTGGTGCACGGTGATGTTTGACAAATTGTACTGGTCGCTTTTCATTCGATTCACGGGACACGGACTTTATAAAACGACACGTAGATTTCTCTTGCCCGTTGCTGCCACGCGTTGAATACTAATCCACGCTGCAACGGCACACGCATTTGGCACACTGTTCTCCCTGATTTAGCTATTGAAACTGTAAACTAAAGTATACATGAAAAAATTCATACTCCAAACTGCACAGCACGCGATGGTAAAACTGTTTCCCACCTCAATATACCTCGTTATTCTCATCCAGTTAGGAGTGTATTTGCCTTTTATTTCTGACATAAAAGCGGTGTCGATCGTGACCGAGAGTTTCCGAATTCTGCGCGTTAAAAACATTATATTTCATGGGGTTGTTAAACGTCGTTATGTACGAAATTTTTCTTCCATTCCGTAATAATATTACCAGCAGTTATTGTGGCGCTTATTCTTCTTTACGATGAAAGGGTAGAAACCAATTAAAATCAAATTAATTTCAGCTTAGGAGCCTTCTTACAACGCGGCAAGCGACATTTGAGAAATGGCTTGAATCGAACAAAGAGAGGATTTCATGCAGGCACGTTTCCCAGAAACAATTCAATGCATTTCCCCTTTATTTGCAGCAGTAATCGGATAAACCATAAATTACGAAATATCTTTTGCAGCGCTGGCGGCAAAAGGAATTAGTACTCATCCGTTGTCGGTTGCAGATACATATTGTGCTTTAAATTGAACATCCTATCGAATGGTTGACCAGTTTTGGATTCATTAAAAAGTATTACTCTCAATGACACATGGAAAGCAAATATTGGAAATACATGAAAGCGCTCTGTCAGCACGGTTTGTTTTTATCACCGAAGTATTTTCGTGATCCATGTGACCTATAAATAAATTCAACGTTTCCTTTGACCCCGGACTTGTTTTTCGAAAATTATTAATCTCCACAGCGGCTGCTTAAAGTAGGAAACTTACCGCGCGATAAAGGGAAAATGTTCTAAATTTTCTCCGTTATTAAATGTAACTCTGCCGGAGCTCCGGGTTTTCCTTAAGTTCTGTGTAGAACTTCTCTCTGCTCTCCTCTGATGAGAGAAAATTTACCCCGCGCGGTACGATGCATGCTAACAAGGATCGCAAGTGCAGCAACATGTCTCGATGACTTTTTCATCGGGTTACAAATAATCGCATGTATCCAATTAATACATGTAGTGGATGTTGCGTAACAATTGGATTGTAAATTAATCCTCGTTACGCATAATCACCACTTTGGTTATTTCCTCATCGATTCACCTTCCGCTACACTCTCTCCACCGTTTACCATAAAATCACATTCATTTCGCAAAGAAAATCCCCCGCATCATTAACGCGACCTGCTTTCCGTACCCCAGCCGAGTGATTTTAAACGGTGAGATTTTTAGGCATTCAGAATTACAGATGGACGATCAAGGCTCTCTCCAATTCATTGTCTTTTGACCATCCCTTATTCACAGCCAGTGAGATGATCATCCTTGGCCTCCGTGGTTCGTCAACGGCCTTTGCAATCGTCTTTCGCTTCGTCACAAAAGACGACTATATTTCTTCAATGGTATCTCGGTTTCTCGCAAAATAAATGATGCGACTGGCGCGACGCGGGTATGGTCGTTAAGCACGAGGGGCGTTATTTTTCTTTCGGCCAGACGTCTTCTCATTTTCCTACGCTTCTCGTTTCTACCTTTACCCGGTGTCGCTTCCTTTGCGCTAGGTACAACACGATTCCAAATCAGATCCCCCAGTCACTTTTAATCCGGCACGCTCGTCGCTTCGAGTTTCGCCAAAGAAAAGAGGAGGGAAGAAAAAGAGTAGGGGGCGAGAGAAAAATATTTAAAACAGTATACATCGCTGTCGAATTGAATCGAAATGGGTTACACGGCTCTGTATGAATCACTGTCAGGATACCGTTCCGACCGGTAGTTTGAGGCTCTATTTTTCAGAGGTGCACTCGACGTTCGTGATCGAGTCATCTAGCGTTTGACGGGAAGGTTCTATACGATCGTTCACAGAGAAGATAAGTATCCTGGCCGCTGTCGCGTTAACGAGAACCGATCAATAAGGGTTCGCTCGTATTATCTTTGTTTGTCCAGCCGACTGTCCCCTAACCCTGCCTCCTATTATTTTCTTTTTCCTTTCTGTTCCGTGGAGCTTTTTCTCCCCGGCCGTATATATCGTTGACGGAAATAAATGTTATTTTTAGTGGCGTCGTGTTGGCCGCGGGAATAACGATCTGAGGAGTTGCGAGGACGCTTTCAATACGTATTCTGCACGCAGTGTCGCCGCTCCGAAAGCACGGAATTACACGGTCGCAAAGTTTAAGCGCGTTTATGCGATACGCCGGAGTTTATATAATTGTGGCATTTCCGTTTCTCCGCCAGCGGCCAGGAATGATTAAAATGGCGGGTTTCGTAATTCAAACACGTGGGGGAATTCGATGAATTTTTATTGCGCTGGCCAAACGAGGCGAGCATCGCCAACTGACCCCCGTTATTAAATGTAGAAGACGGGGGCCAATCTTCCTTTGCACGAATGTCCTTTCATATTTATCTAGCTATCTCTCGCTCCTCTTTCGCGGAGATTTCTCTCATTTTCTCTGTGTACATTTATATCCTTCGAATGTTTTAAACGATGGCCGCGTTCGTTATAAAGTTGCACGTCAAAGAGCAAATATTTTCATCGCAGCTTCGGAAAGTTAGATTCGACTAGAACGGGAAAGACGTGTTCGCGTGTCACGTATTGTTTCGTTCGATATCCGTGAAAAGTGTTGGGGATATTTCCTAAAAGGGAACACGGCTGAAGACATCGATAGACGGCGCTCGCATGCCGTGGATCATTTGATTTCTAAACGGTTGTTCGATTTCTTTCTTTTTTGTCGAGGAAACCCGTTACGTTGGAAGGAGCGAAAAGATTTCTTGTGCAATTGTTTCACCGGCGTGAAGGTAATCTCGGCAATATCATTGGACAATTTAGACGTCACTGTCAAAGAAGATTTCAAAGCAATTGGAATGGAAGAATCGCCTGTTAAGTCGACGTGGATTCTTTCTTGATTAGCTGCATACAAGTTTCGTGGATAGCGAATTTAGAAGCCACCCCCTGCATTGAATTTCAATGAATCGTTGTTCCAACGATCGGAGATATAAATTTTAATATTCAGGGATTGTATTTAACAGTCTCCAACTTTTAACTCCATATTTTTTAAACAAAACTGGTACCGTCAAGATGGTAAATGATATGCCGCAAGCTCATTATTTTATGCGAAGTTGGAGCACATTCGTATCTGATACGATGAAACGACAGTAATAGCGCTTTACGTAACGTGACATTTTGCAATTTCACGAGCCTTGATATTACGCCGCATTGTGCTTCATTACGTCGTCTTTTTAACGACCGTAACGTAGAATAATGTATAAAGGTATAAATTTTCATAATCATGGATTATCTCCAAATGGCGCCCTATTTACCCTTCAGAGGTCTGTTCCGCCCATAAACGACACATAGAAAATAACTACACTATTCCAAACTCAAACGTGTGCATATGAAATATTCCAAAACATCAAGAATATGCCTCGTAACAACGCAATATTTCAAACAAAACACTCTGCACACCAACGAATAATGCAATTAAAATTAAATCAGGATTCAAAGAAATAATCTTTAACGATCTCAGATTATCTCGAAGCCTCCTTCCAGCCTTAATTTCGAGTTCCCACGAACGGAATCGTGAAACGACGAACGCCGCGATAACAGTGAATTAATCCTCGTCCAAAGTTGAATTACTACCACTGTCAGATAGCATCGGACGACCAACAACAATGCACGCCGCTCGCACGACAGCGAACAGACAATCTGCAAGGGGTCAACACAACTGTCAAAGGAGCAGTCTTAATCGGTCATAATCGAAACGTTTCAAGAGACAGATAGCGAGAGAGACGGAGCGAGAGAAAGAGAGAGAGAGAGAGAGAGAGAAAGGCTCGCCTGTGCGTGAGCATGCACGCGAATATCTGTGGCGATGCAACGGGTGCAGTATGCAACGCAGGCGCTTCTACACTTGAGTGTCGAGGGTGGAGAACCTCGGCGCGAACATTATGCGGTGCACCTCGCGTTTAGCTTGATAAATGGCGTCGGAGCAGCGGCGAATGCTGGCGCTGTTGCAGCCGTCTTTGCCCTTGTTTTCTCTTTGTTTTCCCTTCTTTTTTTTTCCGTTTGTTTCTCGCGTTTTTTTTTCCCACTTTCCTTCCTTCCTCCCTTTTACAGCGGAACTGCCTGATTTCCACGTGGCCAGAGGGGAGGGAGAGAAATGGTACCGCGATCGGGGGCGAGCAGAGCTCCGGCGAGGATAGCGGAAAACACACCGAGGAGTAAAATGAAGGAATGTTAATTATTTCCCGTGGTTTCCACGTTGAACGTTGCGGAGACGCGATTATTCACACGGCGACCAGACGCGTTCTTACGTGTAATCGGGGTCATTGTGTTATCCCCCTCCCCCCTCTGCCCCCTCCGTAGCCGGAAAACTTTTTTAATCACGTTCGCCCGCTACTAGATATTACTTCGACTTGTGCACGCGGTCACGTTCGCATCGAGTCTTCGGATTAAACCGTTCGCCCGCTTTTCATTCATTATTCATATTTCCGCTTGTTTTTTCCTCCCCCACCTTTTCCTTGGGCCACCCGGAAGTTTTATTAATTGCCGCGGAACCAACGCCACGAAGGCGGTTAACGCGACCCGCTATATAATTCTAATTCTGAAAAGTTTCGGAATTTATTTCCTTTTTCCTGCTCTTTCGCTTATGAAATTCGAATTGGATCGCGGGCCGCGGTATCTGATCGAAACTTTAATTTGACAACGCGTCGCTGAGTGATTCATTGGTGGAGGGTATATCAACCTCCAAATAGAATATTTGCGGTGCAGTTAATATATTACAGGCTCCGAAGGAATTAATCAGTCGTGAATTCATATCGTTGCAGGCGAGAGCCTCATTGTTGATCGTAATGTGTATTAACTTCTGATGGCAAGAGCGAGTCTCCCCACCGAGCTCTTTCATATATTAAATTCCCACTGATTTCAATACACTCGCCGGGGAAGCAATTATGTGCATTGAATTTATCATTCCCTGTTTTTAGTAGAAACGACTTCTAGAGATTGCCTCGAGAAAACCCTAAGAAGTTGTAGTTTTACGGTTTTTCGATTTATAATCGACACGGATTTCGTGGTTTTACCTGATGTGTGATAGAGGAAGAAGAATAATGGTGAATAATTAAAATAATATAATTAAGCCTTTCCAAGCGGTCATTCTGATCGATTCTACTACTTCAGGAATCTTGTAGCCACAATTCGGAACCGAACAATTCGCCGCAGCAGCGTGGAAGTATCACGGATTCCCTGATCATAAGAAACTTTCCACTCCGACCATAGCACAGTGGGGAAATTTTGCGATTTTATAGCTGAACCAAAAAAAATGAAATTTTTGAATTTGAAAAACTGAATGCAAAAGTCAATTGAAGAATTATATCCATTTTCGGGGTCAAGACCTGAAAATTGATTTCTAATATATAAAATTCGGCATACATTTACAGCATATTTTACAGCATACATTTGAAATTTTTTAACAAATTAAAAAAATAACTTTTTCAAATTACTTTCGGAACTTTGGATAATGCAATATAAATGTTTGAAGTAACTCGCAAATCAAGATTAATTCTTTGCAATCGTTCTAACCTCACACGAACATAAATATTTGAGATTCTACACTAGCTTTGTATTAAAACAATTAACAGTAAAATTTGAGGCATTTAATGCTCACAATAGTCCTTTAATCGACATTGCATTAATTTTGTCAAATTCAAAAATTTATTTCTGCGGTTTCAGCCATAAAATCTGAACATCCTCACTGTGCGTCGCGCAAATAGTGAATCGTATACTGGCGTAGGTAATATCGCGTAAATGGGGGGTCCGTGATGCAGCGTCTCCTAACTTACAGCCCCCTGAGTCTCGTGGAACGTAGCTTAATAATTCGAGGCAGCCACGCCGAGAACTTAAGGGCGGGACGATGAGACTGGGAACCGTTCGAGCGCCGTAATAGCCGCGAAATTGGACGTAAATCGGCGCACGCGTTTCTTAGAAGAACCGTTGATCCGCGGCGAGAGTTAGTCGGGGACCAGATCGCACGTATCCACGGTTTACGTGCCGACAGATTTCTCGACGCGAGAGATCCACGAGCTTACCCCGTCCCCATCGAAAGCGTTGTATAAATACCGATATTACGAGGGCTAAGAGTTCCGGAAGTGCGTGTGTCCCGTGCACGCGATGATCGTATTATCGTCGTTATCAGTCATTGGTCTTTGAACGGCAAACGGGACCTGTCAGGGTGGCGTGGCAGGTCGACGCGACGCGATCGAAACTACCGGTCGCGTGGCAAAGATTTTCGTCCATCTCGGCGCGATCACGTTGCCAGTTACGGGAAACGGATCCCCGGCATGGCGATCGGCGTTCCGGCATCTCCTCTTCCTTCTTCGTCCCTCGCCCCTCTGCCGCCTTCTCTCCACATGCCGCCGGTGTGGCTGAATAATTGCGGAGGAAAGGCGATCCTTTGTACTCTGATCCTCGCCTTTGTCCCGGTGCTTGTCCCGTTCACCCCCGGCTCGTTTCCCTTCCCCCTGTCCCACGGCTTTCGCCGTCTCAATTTCCGCCCGCTCCGCGACCCGGTCGCGTTTAATCGCCGTCCGCGACGGTTCGCGTTATTTCCGCGTCGCGTTACCCGCGTCACCACCCCGTTCACTCGCGATTACGATCAGCAGTCACTTCGTCGCGTCGCCGAACAACGCTGGAATCGATTCCTGCTCCTTTCGGCTGGCTCCTTTCCCCGACGGACCCGCGTTGTTGCTCGACGACCGCGCCGAGGCGTCCTGTCGCGTTTTCACGCCGCCCCTTGTCCTCGACGCCACTTCGGTTCAACGACGTCGAATCGATTGCCGAGGAACGGCACACACTCTCTTTCTTCCTCTTTTCTCTCCCCTACATTTTCCTGCTTTATTTCCGGCACGCGGGATCAATCTCCGTGCCCGCGTTCCCGCGCAAAGCCGCCGGTTTACCGTGTCACCGCACCACTCTGATTACCGGTCGCACGAACGCGCGCACTCTCTTCGATACCGCGGCCATCGTCCCTCGCACGGTGGGCCACGTGGCGGAAGTCCGTAGTTCACCGTCCGCGAAGGGGAGGAGGAAAGGTAGTTCGGGGCGAAACAGTTAGTAGAGCAGCAGGCACAGACAGAGCAGAAGGGAGTAGAGCCTCGGTTGCTTGGCTTGACCACCGTGCTGCATTGCCGCGGGATACTCTCCTGAAACATAGGACAACACTTAAATTTTCTGAAGATGCCGGCGAGGAGTTAGCTGCCGGTGAAGGGGAAACGAGGAGACACGCGTGGAACGAGCCACTTGATTCCTCCGTTTCTCGCCTCTGCTACGGGCAACCAGGTAGCTACGATCTCGGCTGCACTTTAATTCCATTCAGGAAAGTTAATTAACATGGCGAGCTGGTTTTATTGCTGAATCAAAGCTACTGCGCCTCGCAGCTCGAAGCAAATATTTCGATTGTACGTCACACAGGAACATTGCCGCGCGAAAATGTTATATTTCTGAATGGATTCGTAGCTTTACATCGAAATTCTGTTAATCAACGCGATGAATGGGTGCCCCATTAATTAAACGCGCGAATCGGAAGGTGGTAGCCCCGTTCCGTTCCTCGTAGCCTTTGTTCCCTATGTTTGTCGTTCATCAATTTTTTAATTAATATCGCATAAAGGCCCGGCCTTCCTTTAGAATTATTAATTTTAATCGTTCCGATAAAAAGTTTCGCGCTCCTGCAGAAGCTGCACGTACATTAATTTACCCCGCTCCTTCGGGAACGCGAGCAATAATGCCGGCGCAAAGAATGGCTCTCAGACGCCGCTGATGAGATAACGAAGCGACAAAGGGACGTTGCAATTAAGCCCGAACCACTCACCATTGAGTACGTGTACGGTGATCGATTTCGGTTGAGCATTACTGGGATTACAAGTGTACCGTCCAGAATCGGAGGGTTTCGCTTCTTGGACGAGCAGGAAGCTCGTGGTGCTGTCACCCTTCTCCGTGACCACGGATACCCCGCCTCTGGTCGAGTCGTAGCTGATTATCTGCAACAAAGATCGGAATAGCGCTTTGAGTTCGAGCGCCGCGGACAACCGGGCTGGTACACTCCAGGCTACAGAAGACGGCCGCGATACGAGAAAGGGTGGGCAAGGAGGGACGACCTACGTAGGAACTTCCCTTTTATCCGACAGCTGGAAGTTGCAACTGGCTGGAGGACCAAGGGAGATAAACCCTCGAGACTACACCTCCGTCGCCATTGAATGAGCGTCGATACGAGGGGGATGGCAAGAATTCGCACGCTTCCTTTCGGTGCTTCCTTCATTTCTGCGGCCGGAGGTGGCTAATCGAAAGGATCCTTGGGAAACGCGGGGACGAGGATTATCGTTGCGTGCACGAATGGACGGGGATTTGCGATCGGAGCCTTAAATTTGTTTTAGGTTCTGGAGCTTCTCATTTCGGTGATTCCGGCCTCGGGATGAAAAGTTGGAATTTATGAGAATTTAGGGGCGAGTTGCTTAAACTTAGAGTAGCAAAGTTTCTACGTTGGAACGGATCGGCTAATTTATTGTCTAGAGATGTCGGATTCCAATTAGGATCCCATTAGAACATCGTTCCTTCGAGTTAGAATTTTATTACTTAAATTCATTCCCCCTTTATTAGTAAATTGAAGTTCAGACATTTTTAAAATATGCAATTTTTTTCACACCATTTGTGGTTTATATTCTTACAATTGGCACATAAATTGAAAAAAGATATTGGTCTGTTTCACTTAATTACTAGAGACGCTACAACTGGCGCCGTTTTGCATCTCGAAAAAAAAACTATTTCTTTTGTACTTATTATAATTTTACTGTTATATTTTTTTTACTTGTTATAATGTTAAATAAAGTAGCCCTAAAGTTACGAAAGGATCTTTGTAAAAAATTCCTAAAATTTGATACAAAAATAAGCCGTTTATACGGGCTTCTCCCCTTAACGCAGTTTAGAATTAGCAAGTTAGTCTTTCTTTAATTAGGATCCTGAGCTGGGTTCCTGCCCTGCATACTTGACCGCTCGAGGAAACGAGTTTTAGCCGGGAATACGTAATGCGCCAGAACCTGCTCTAAATTCCTAACTAGAAATTTATCGGATATTAGTCTGGTCATACTTTCATCACCGTAGAGGACTTTGAACGATCGCCACGTGGGGAGCGATATTAATTTTTGTCTAACCGATCTAAGGGGTGCTCTTTCGAGGTAGTGTTTATTTCTAACACTGTAAAATTCATTCCCTCAATCGAAACCAGTGACAGTAATAATCATTTAGATGCTCGTATTTAAATCTAAGTACGAGGAAAGAAAACTTGGATGCAAGATCAGCTACAACTACGTTTCTGTGAACTATTTCAATCACTTTCGGCCGTGAAATTCATCCCCGAAGTTACCTACTAGTTTTGTGCTAACGAAACCGATTGTAGATTCAGAAAGAGTAGGGCGGAGGCAACGTCCGAACGTGGAACGGTACACACTACCGGCCCCCCTGCAAGCGTCGTGTTTATCCTGTGCCTGTTCCACTTGACGCTCCTCGCGAGTGTCTCTTTAACAGGGGCCGTAAGGGTCGACGTACGCTCCGCAGTCGGAAGGGAGCCAGAAGCGGTGGCTGTGTCGTCAGAGCCGAGACAGATTTCTAAATAAATGACCTCGCAAGCTAGAGCCTTCGGTCCCTCGGTCCTACGGTTCCGACGGTCTCACGTACCATCTTGAAGCCGTCTTAAGGGAGGACACCCTTCGCGAAATTTCTCCAAGCACATTCTCGTATTTCTTCTTCACCCTCGACGTCGTTGCAATCTTGACCCTTTTACGAATTTTCCATCAACGGTAAATATACCGTTTGCTTTCAGTTCAGGTGCGCTAGAAATTTTAAAGTCACCCTTTACGCGACGATTTCATGGGAGACAGAGAGAGAGAGCATTAAGACTAACGTTGGAAACGTCGTTCGAGCCTAACTTTTCAGCGCCTGGTTCGCGTGAATAGTCCCAGGCATGATTAATCGGACGAGAAAGTTGTAACTCGCGGGCTCGATAAGCGGCGATCCTCTTCCTTCCGTTCCGTTATCTACTCTGCGATATGACGCAGAATAATATGCGAAACTTTCGTTCGGAAGTGCACGGTTAATCCGTGGTCCGCGTAGCGCGGGTAATAACGACCCACGCGTTTCATTGTTCCGTTCGTGTCCGTGCAACTGTGCACGTACTCGTTTAAACCGTTGTTCATCCAAAAAAGAGTCATCAAAGTTTCCGCGCTTTGATTTTTAAAATCTCGTTCTCTTAAAAATTAAGGCGGTACTACTATTTCGTGTCTCGGGGAAGAAGGAAGAATGGCTGGAAACATTTTCGCGATCAGGTGTATGCAGAGTGAAAGATGAGTAACTAAGTGGAGTTTAGGATTTTGAAGCCGCGGTCTTGGATTTCCTCGGGGTCTTCGTTCGATGCCTGCGAACGGAACGCGGCAGTTCACCGAGCTAGATAATTTCGTTGCGTTCCAGAGTTCGTAATTTGGAGAAGTTTTACACGCGCTGCGGAGCGAGAGAATTTGCACGGCCTCGGCTGGGGAAAATGGAAATGGAAGGAAGCGAGGAGAGTCTCGTCAGCCTCATTACGCGTTCATAGGAGGAATCGGCATCCCCACGGGATCCTCGGCGTACTCGATGGAACATCTTGGACCCAATGGCCCATCGGAATGGTTTCCACCCAGCACGTTACTACTTCTGTCTTATCAGTCTTTTCCCGCGCCCCGATAACGACTCCCTAGTCCCCCGTCTTTCTACATTTTTCCCTCGACTTACGTCACTGCCGTCCGCGTCACCGTTTCTCTCTCCCACTCCGCCTAATCTTAATTTATCTACTTCATTTAAATCGATGGCCTTTCAGCTTTGATTGAATCCTTCGCGATCACTCGAACGATTCCCTTTATTACGCGAAATCGCTTTACGACCGTTGAAAATCCTGCCGCTTCAAGTTCAATCTATTGCGATGGATATTGTGTGAAATTAAGCTTATTGGAATTTATACGAGTGCCTCCTTCGATGCCCGCGATAAGAACGATCTGGAATACTGCGACGTTTTACGCGTGTACGCCTTGAATTTACAAAGAGACGAGGAACTGAGGTGGCGGGGTTAATTTGATGGAGTATTATGGCGTCTCACATCTTCGATTGCCATTGCGAAAGCTGCGATAAGTTTTCCGCGGAATCAGTTTCCGATTCAAGAATACTTCGCACAGTCGAACAAATTATAAAAGCAAGGCGATTCTCCGATCGTCGGTTCGTATTCTCCCCGAGCTCGTTTCATTTTCAACAGAAGTATGCTGCCCGAGTCGAACTTATAGATATTCTCGTTCCGCAATTGTTTGCTCGTTTACTGACGGCGAGCAGAGATAGCCGTCGGTTGCCGCGCCCCGAAATTGGCATTTATTTCGCGATTTTACGGCGGCGAGAAACGAGCGTCGAGCGACAAAAAAAATACTGTGCTGTTGAAAAGCGACCGTCGCCGCCGGTAATGTTGTTATCGGTGTACAAAGTTCTTATTACGGGGTCGAGCTTACGTCGGTACCCTGGCAACGTTCCTCGTTGCAGCCCAGAGAATATTGCGGAAACACCGCGAACGTCACTGATATGGGGATGCACTCGAGATCCTTAGTACGCGAGATAGAAGCTCCTTCTCAAAAGAATAAAATGCAAATATCCAAGTCGTGCCGGTAGAATTCAAGAAATTCACAATTCTTCTTCTCGCGGTCGAGTAGAGAGTTTCATTAGAATTTAATAAACATTGGATTAACGATTTTATCGCGAGCAAATTTCAGTATCGGGGAAATGTAATTCAAATTCATAATTCAGCGGCAGGCAGATATCTAATTGAAATTCTTCTCCGCTGGGTATAGTAATATACATGCAAGGCAACGATCGCGTCCCAGCTTTAATAAGGAGTTTCAGAGATACTGTTCGCATAATGCTGCGCGATGGTATGAAAGCGATGCTTACCCGACCAGATACGTAGACGTCACTTTACCGCTTCCCGAGGTTCCCTGCTCGCAACCTGTTTTCCTCTTTAAGGGAAACGTCGAGAGAGAATGACAACTCTTGTTAAGTATATTATTCGTCGCGCACATACGGTATACCCTACTTTTACCTCTTTCTCTTCTTTTTTTTTGTGCTACGCGTTCAGGAGCTTTAGTCCAGCCTCTGGCGATTCGAGAGAGAGTGTTTCGCTCGGAAAATGTGTCGAGAGTTAAATAAATGATTTGCCCGGTTCGTCGCAACATTTTCTTCGCCGTTTAAACGTCCCCTACGTCGAGCCCACTTTTTGTTTTGCGACCGAGCAAGTCGTTATTTCCGGGGAATTCTACACCGTCGCGAATTACGTGGCTGGGCTGTTACGGCGTTTCTCTTGGCGAAAATTAAAGTTGACTTTTGTGTGCCGCGCTCGATGCGCAAAAATAACGGGGTCTACACAGAATCGCGGTTTTCAACCAATCAAGTCTGGTTTCCAGCGTTTTATGGGATGCTCGAACTGGAAACCGTATCCAGCGGGCAAAAATATTTGTAAATAAAGCAGAGTAAAAAGTTACTGAAATGAGTTTTCAGATCCTGCTATGTACTTTGGGTAAAGTTTACATAAACATTTGCGACTTCTTAATTAGAAGCGAAGTTGC
The DNA here is from genome assembly GCA_963971345.1 of Andrena flavipes. Taxonomy (NCBI): domain Eukaryota; kingdom Metazoa; phylum Arthropoda; class Insecta; order Hymenoptera; family Andrenidae; genus Andrena; species Andrena flavipes. Next base: position 3,983,934 of record OZ020482.1, read on the forward strand.
ATGCTATAAATTAATCGCAGTGCTTTGATAAATGGGATATCGAAATGTTGATAAACGTAGATACACACACCGTGTGATCTGAAAAATATTTATCGTAATCAAATTTTGTTAATAATTATCTTGTCAATAATTCAGTATTTATTTGCTATGGATTTTCGTATCATGGTACGAGGATACCTCGAAGTTAATTGTTTAGATTTATACTAATAACCATTCTGTTTATATGTAATCGCAGAGCAAGTATTTACATTACACATTAGTGACCCGAATCTCATTTAAATTAAAGGGGATCAACAGGTTTCTAACGCTGAAATGCAAAATTCACCGATAAAAGTTGAGCGGGCTCGAAATCGAAACGAGCCGAAGTTTAATCACATTAAGTTTCTCGGGCCGGCAATAGTGGCGCACTGAAACTTAAACGATTAACAAAAATCGGCTACAATAACTAGGAAAGTTTATATTACTCCATACCGCGTTCCCTCGCTCCAGCGATGTTACAGTTCCGAAGTCATTACAATGATTTCCCTTGCAATTGCGTGTCTGGAGCATGATTCTACTCGTATTTTGAGGGAATTGCTTCGAAAATATTTAAACGATGAAATTTCAGTTTTTTCCATAAATATTTTCTTTACCGAAGCAAAGAAATTCGAGGAAAGTTACCGACTCGTGGCAGGAACATCTCAAATAGAAAGGGTTAAAGCCTATTGACCAGAATTCGTTCACCGTACCCGTTTTTCTGAACAAATGAGAGTTACAAATCCGCGGAATGTGCTTTTATTTCTGTCCTCGTAATACCGTGGAAACCGATTTGGCAGCGTCTTTGCCTTGCCCCTTTTGGCAATCGTCCACGATCGCCACATAAATAAGACGCGATATTGTATCTCGTTTAACAATTCCTTAATAGGATTTCATTCAAGTAAACCGATTGAGCCGATCGAATCCAATCAATTGGTACATCAATGGCAACAAGGGCCATCGATAAGTCTCGATATATAAATTCATAGTCGAATCGTTCGTCATAAGATCGTTCCTTCTGATTTAAAGAACCTTAACAAAGTTATTAATTCCAAGCTTCAGCAGCATCGATACTTTTTCAATTATTATTAAATCATATTCCACGTTTACCGATTAACGAAGCCACGCTGTAAACGTACCACGGCCCGATCGATACAGATAGAATGACTGCACCCACTTTCGTGACCGTATTATTGTCCATAAGAATTTCACGGCAGAAAATCACCGACGATACTTCCAAAAGCGAAAAAATAAACGCTGTAGCGCAGGACACACGACACGTTCGCGGTTAACAGAGTCGAGCAAAAAGGCAGCCGATAAATTGTTAAGTCAATTTAATTGCCACCGGCTCGCGCTTCTCTATTTACAAACACCTACGTACACACGGAAATATGCGGAGGGGGTGCAGCCGCACACCTACGCCCCTTCGTCGCACAGTGGGACATAGGGCGAGAGACAAATCCGCAGCTACAAACCCGTACAAAACACATGTTCCTGACTTGCAGCGCGGCACGGAGCAGAGAGACGCTGTCTCAAAATTCAATCGAAATCAAAGGGATGGGGTTTATTGAAGCGTAAGGGGAAACCCCCGGCAAACTCCGTCGATTCCTTGCGGCTGGAGAATGTTTCACGGCGTGGATCGATCGATCCAGCGACCTTATCATCGAAGGATTGCAATTTCGGCTCGTACTACCCCCTGGGACGACTCCAGTTCGCCCCCTTATCGGACCGGCCCGCTACGACGCAGCAAACTTTCTTCGCCCTGTTTCATCGAGTTGCACCCGCCTCCTCCCCGCCACGAATCACTGCGCCCGCACGAAACCCTAGCTCCGACCAGCGTTGCTACATCTTTTTTTCCTACCTCGATGCCAGCTTCGCAGGATTCATGGACTCTCTGCAGTGAGACGATCCGGTGGGGGGGTCGAAGATACTCGAGGTAAACACGCGGATTTGCATCCCCAAACACAAGAAAAGTTACGTTGCACTCTTGGGATACACTTTCAGACCAGCCCCGGCGAAGTTCTGTACTCGAACGCGTTGTTTCGTTCGGCCAGGAGCAATCAATTGTTGTATAATGCGCGGCTACTCTGTTCAATTCATCGCTAAAGTTGGGGTGAGAGCTCCTCGAGGACTAGGCACCACCGGTGGAAGTTTATGGGGCGCATTACGGGCCTGAAGGGTATTCGCATAAATATCAGCAAATGTGAGAGGACCTCGTTCGAATTAATGTACAGTCACGCAATCGTTTTGCAAATTACTCGAGTCCCCCGGTGTCTCATTAACAGTTCAAGGGTGTTTAGTCTGCACGCGTTAGTCACGTGCCATGGAATTCATCTTAAGGCTCCGGCGGCCCTGCTCCGTATTCGCCGCGGCATGGGAACAAGGCTCTTGGTCAGACTTAATGCGCCTAATGGTGTCTCCCATGCGCCATTATCAGTTGCCGCCGCCGCTGACAATTTACCAGTTGCTAACGTCGGCATTATCAAAATTTATCGGCCTCCCCTTCGCGAACACTCCACTGCGCGGAGGTGTTTTATGGGCTTCTTTTACGGCCGCGCGTACTTTGGTAGTTGGAAGCAAGAAACACTCTTCTCTCGGAAAGGGCTAAAAGCACGTGGACTAAGCGCGACCGTTAATTGTGATGAATGTTTATGGCTCCGCGGTATGATTCATGGTAATTGTTCGGTACGCGGTGAAATTACGCGTATTCATAGGGGCACGTCGTTACAGGGAAAGATGTAATTAAGGAGTAGTATAGAAATCAAGAATTTCGATTTAAACTGTGATATAGGAATGTCTACGAATTGATAAAGCTTGCCGGCGGATTTCCGATGAACTCCGAAGACGGAAGAGGGGCGAAATTGCAAGGAAGTTGAATAACCGTGGGAAAAAGACGGATTGCAGACTACATCAGAAAATTTCAAAGTACATAACTTCATTAGAGCAGAAGCGGAAAATTTAGCCGTCGAGGAGACAGGGTGTAAGTTTCACGATATCAGACAGCCAGACTCTCGAGAACTACTATCGTCATCAATTATCCTCGTACAAAGTTGACGCCGGTGCAAGCTGTCCTCCAGTTATGAATTACGGTTTCGCCACGGTCTCCTATTTGCGCTTGTTTGCGCAGCACGGGCGTCGTACGTTTCATTAGTCGTTTTTCTATCCCCGAGGAAAAAGGAAGGAATGTTTCCGAGTCCTTTCGCGGGGGAACTGTTACTTAGTACTTACCACGTCGTTATGGTTCCAAAATATAAAAGATGGAGGCTCCGGACTTTGCAGGACCACGCAGGTGAGGTTGATGGTACTTCCTCGGTTAATGTACAAATCCGGCGCACCCAGGATTTCGGTTTTTGGCTCTGAAACAGAAAAATATTGAGCGCTTATTAGCCGTGTTTTTCGCTAATCCAAAAAATCATTTTATTGATTTGCAATAATCTAATTCGCGATAAAATAATCAGGTTCCACGGCGAAGGCGAAGAACTGAATCGGTACCTAAGCACTTTCAAAAAGGGTAGGGAATTTTTACTCGTTCGCTGAAAAAAAGGATCACAGGCAATCAATCTCAACGGAAGAATCTCTTCTCGGTCATAGCATTCCTTATCACTCATGAATTACCTCGCGAAACGATCTTAAAGCTGCTCTTCCCGCGATAATAGTCACCACCGACGAATAATCGCCGGCCACTATATTTATCACGCCGAAAAATGCCAGCCACGTCGACGCGGCGGTATTTATAGTCGATTCGGTTCGCCGATCCGTTTTGTGTCCTTTCGTGGGGCCGAAGAGCGATGCGGTTGACCTGGCTCTTGTGCACGGCTCGAAAGAGCACTTTGAGGTGGCTCATATAGAGTATCCCCTATCGTATGTACTATCAAAGTGAGAAAAAGAGACACGGAAAGAGCGAGCTTTCGTGGCAGGTTGAAACGGGGCGCGGAGGAGGCGGGGGTGGCGGGCAGAAGAGGATGAGGAAGAGGAAGAGGAAGAGGAAAAGGAAGAGGAAGAGGAAAAGCGGGTGGAGGGAATTGGCGAAAAAGGGAGAGGCGAGTCGCGATGGATACAGAGGGGAAAAGAGTTTTGGTCAGGGTGAACGAATCTGTACGGATGTGTAAAAACCGGGTGCGTGTGTACATGTGGGGGGGCGTATGTTGCGCGACGATGGAAAGATAGGGAAGCGGGAGAGGTCACTCGGTATAGATCGATGTGAATATTTTCCGGGCGGCCTCCTTTCCGAGGATTGACCGAAATAACCGGGCACCGTACTTTACGGCTTTGTGCAGTAGATGATACCAGAGACGACAGTTCTGCCTCCATCGTTCGCCCTTCTTTTTCCTTCGCTTCGTTTCTCGTACCGCGAATCCATTTTTCAATACGTTCGCGTGTTTCCCTTTCGTGCACCCTTCGTTTCGCGCACGCCGGTCTCCCCTTAAAGCTGATCCCACCGATGCAGGTTCTGTTGCCTATTAACGCTAACGCGATAGAACGAATTGAAATAGCCAATCGCGTTTTGCTAGGCAGACGTTTCACTTCTGCACTCGCGCCGTTAATTGGCAAATATTTGGGGGGATTTTTATAGGTGCAGTTCCAAAGGGTGGTGTTATGTATATTCACATTTTTATTAAATATACTATGTAGGTACAGGTGGTGCTTGTAATCGGGAGAATACGTTATAACGTTTGTTCCGCGGAGTGGAATTTTTTAATTAACATTTAAGCTTATCATGTCAGATAGACTTTTTTAACTTCATTCATTCTGCGCCAACTGCTTGTTCGTCTTGCCTAGCTCCTTTTTACTCGTTGTTTTGCACTCCCCTTTTTTTTTCTGTTACGTCGGCTAAAGGATTTTTTCCAACCCTTAGTTTTACTTGACTTTTTCTTGACGAGATCGCTCATCCGGGGGTTACAGCAAAAGCTGGGCAGCGCCGCCCACGTTGTCGATCGATATCAGGAATATACGCGAAACGCTTTAACGTGGGTTAACCGCAGATGAAAGCCGAACTGGCCGGACGACGCCGATCGTTCGCTCTGAAATCACGTATCGGCTCTTTCGTACGGTTTCAGCCTTGAAAAAGTGTGCCCACCCTCTTCAAATTTTAATTAGTGGCTGCGAGTGCTTTTGCTAGAGCGAATTGCAGAGGGACGGCAGGTCCCTCTGATCTGTTTTTTAACATGTTGTAGGGCAGAGTGTTTGACGATCGGATTGGTAAAATAATTTCTCGATGATTAAAGATACTTCGGGCCTCTGAAAGGGAACTAATAATACGAGCTCGGTGAACGTTACTATATTTCACTTTCAGTTGTCTGTTTTTAATTATCGAAGACCATAACGAAGTTGTATCGCGTTTTGTCCGCGTGTGTACTGCATAGGAAGATTTCAATACGCGAATTTCCGCCAACGCGAATACCTTCTGTTTGCGTTTTATTGATACAAATCTAGACGGGGCATTAATCTTCCCGCGACATTGAATAATCTGCTATAATACAGCGGCGGAGCAGCCAATATTGGCATGAGCGAAATATGGACTCGTTCCTTTCGAGAGAGGTCATGATTACACGGGATTTTCGGGATTGGTTCTGACTTGCCGTATAAATTTTCAGCGTGCTTCGAATGACACGTGAATGGAGTGCCACACGCGAGAACGTATGCTAACTAGATCACGCGTTTGTATTAAATCCTACCCAGCTTGTGACAAATACATCAAATTGCCAAATGCCAAGCGACATTACTCTACTTTCCAAATAAAATAGATCAATCGGATTGCTTATTACACAGAATTCTTAACGTAACGTGGAATTCTTAGAGTCCTCACTTTGCACGAGGGAGCATAACCTTGTCAATTATCTTCTATGCATAAGCCAGAGGTGTCCTTAATTATTACGACATCAAATCAATAAATCCCCGACGTTATAAAGCAGCCACTTCAAATCAGAAATAAACATCGAGGGGCGGCGTTTGTGTGGTGACGAGAGGGTAGAATATGGGGAGGGTGCACTTTCGCATGGTAGATCGCTAGACGATCCACCATTTCCAGATTAATTTCGTCGATGGGGTCGGCAAGAAGGAAGAAGAGGCTCGAATGTCGATTGCAGAGTTTCGGTGGCGTTCGACGATCGATCTGTCATCGGTCCTGCATCGCTGATCCCTCGAGTTGCACGGTATAGAGCTTTTGTACTTACCGGTGCTATTTGTTGAGGAGTCCGGCTTGCATGCTTCGTTGTTGACACTCGACCTGAATAAAGCACCGATCACAATGACGCGTATCTATGCCTTCCGTGTTGCGCGAACACGCTTGCTACCTGTCACATGGCAAAGACTGGACACAGATACAAAGGGAAAGATAGAGAGAGAGAGAGAGAGAGAGAGAGAGAGAGGGGGAGATGGGGGAGAGAAGAATGAAAGGGATGGAGAGAGAGTCGAGCCGATTGACGATTGTGCCCAGGACTACACGGTAAATTGCGTTAGACGGCGCGATTCTGCGACGACGTACGTAGGTACATGCCTGCCTCGAATACGGCTATTCGCTGGGAATAGAGGGTGATTTCGAACGAAATAGAGGCTGGAGTCATACGGCCGGGAGGAAAAGACCACTGGGAGACGCGTGCTGCCCGATGACGAATGTACAGAACCAATCACGAGCAATGCGGGTTCCAGTGATGGCATCCTGCGTGCAGTGAATCATTCTTCCAAACGATGAGTCGGTAAAATTCGATGAGTGAATATTTGTGAAGAAGTGTTATTAAAACAAAGTTGAAATTTCAGAGGGTGGAGCATCGTTTTTAAACAAATTCAGCCAGTATGCAAACTCAGGCTCGAGGAGATATCGTAGTCACAAATGTACGTTCTTTGATTGCTCGATTGTAGTGCATACATTTGGGTGATAGTCGATGAATAAAGGTGGTGGATGAAGGGAGACTTAATCGAATCGTTTCAGACACGTCTGTTTGGATTTCACACTCTGTTTACAAACTATTTTTTTATTAGGACCAACATTTTTGCGAGATAAAACGCATCCCTCTTGTGGTTCAGCTAATTGGAATCAGATGTTGTTTCCCCCTGGTACTATAAACTCTATGTAATCAAAATAAAGTATTTATGCTATCGACCGTATTTCTTAAATAAACAATAAGTGTTTTCGGCGCACTAGTTCGGTCAGTTTAACTGACCGAACTAGTGCGCCGAAAACACTTATTGTTTATCTATGTAATCAACATTATATTAATTACGTGTAAGTTAAATTAGCATTGCATTCACTGTGCTTTCTGAGTGATGTGGGTATACAGAACTGCATATGTATATTGCGTTAATAATACAGGTATACAGTCGAAATTAATTAAGCTAATTAAGAGCAGGATATTAGGCTGCTCGTACACCTTCCGCTTCAACTATTCATTTTCATTATTATTAATATTCTCGTATTATAAGTTCCTATTCTAAATGAATTTATCGAAATTTTTCGTACGATAATTAAACGTACACTTCGTTTCCACAAATTATTGTTACGAGTAACATAGCTTCCAAATAACTCCTTTTACCTTCACCAAACTGTTTCCTCCCGGATTATGTAGCTACGTACTACATCCCTGTGACGAAACATAAATTCGCATTGGTTACGGGGCGACCAATAAACATTTACGATAACCAATAATCCGTCTGACGGATAGACGAGACTCGGTAGATCCGTCGAGCGTAATTCCTCGAGAAGAATGAAGTTCTCCTCCGGTTACCCGGATGCACGGAGACTTGAATGGATCGCGATCCATCGCCTGGAATCGCTTTAAAATATTCCGTCCGAGTATCGTGCCGACGGAAACCGGGCAAAGGAAGAAACATTCGCGACTACCCGGTCTGAATAAAATTTATTAGCCGAAGTATATCCCCTTCTCCCGTGGCATGACGGAGGATCTCATCCCGAAGAATATCTCGCGAGGGAACTCTATTCGACTCGATAAAAGTGGGTCGCCGAGATTCTTCTCGTCTACCCTCGCGGGCAAAGTGATTCGAGAGGGATGGGAAGAGGACGCAGGCGAAGCGACACACAAAAACACGCCGGATGCAAATTGCTGTTCTCCTTTTCCACGGTACCCGCGACTCTCGAGCGGCATCGCTAAAGCCGGCAAATCAGCCGCGCGCGTACAGCGAAAGTTTACCCTCGAGAAATCGTAAACGTTCCGCGTGCTGTCGCACGTGACCGTTCGACGAGGACCACCGTCGAAAAAGAAACACCCCCTTGTCAGTCGGTTTCGGCTGTGACGCGAACGGAATGCAAACCGGAAGCTTCTCAGCTCCTCTGCATTCTTGTTTGCCTGTGCCCGACAAGCCGGGCCACCACCGAGTTTCCGTAACTTTTTCACGGCCCTGCGCTCAACTTTCCTGCCCTTTGCATTCGAGAGGCTACTCTTGAAGCCATCGCAAGGAATCTTGGGACAGGTGCTTCCGAGATGTCGATTTACGGCGGTTTATGGGGGTTAGAGGAGCATTAGATGGATTTTCAAAAGGTTCAAGTTATTGGTTAAATGTTTTTCAATATTAGAATGATTTTTAATCAATGGGAAATAATTGGTAGATTACTTAAATATATCTGTTGGTTCGATTATTTGTTTATCAGGTGACAGATTTGGGGTGGGATTTTATTTTATTACCATTTTCGTTTGAAAAAAGTCTGTTTTAGGGCTATCGAAGGTAGAGACTTGGAAGTTTCATGTTTAAATCGTGTAGCGTTAACTTATTAAGGAAAGCTGAGTAATACTTTGCCGTTTCGGAGTGCTAATAAGGGTGGTATGGTTGGGGGTGTTTGGGGACCCCAGTCGCGGTTAACAGCTTCTTCTTACGTCCCTCCTATTAACCTCTAGCCTATTGTGTACGTACAATTTCCATTTCAACGCTAACTCGACATTCGCGTGTGACGAACTAAGTAGTTTCGTGAAAGTTGCGTGCGATTAACAAACAGTGAAGCGTCTATACCTATAGTTTCCTCGCATGCCTGATGGACTAACGAGGGCTTTTTTTTCTGAGAAATATAAGTAAAGCCTGCAATACTAACTTTACATTGAATATATACGCAAGTACTCCTCCATAGGAATTAAGGAAATTTCTTCTACATAATTAAATTCAAAAATCTAACTACTAAGCTGCAGTAACTTAAACGTAATAGCCGCGCCACCGGTTGTCGCAATCATATTAGGTTTCACTCCGTCCAGGAAATTGCGATGCGTTCTCCTCCTTTCGATACTTCTTACGTGTACTTTACTGTCAAACCCATACGTATATACATATACAGGCTCCACGAGGGAACTCGGAATTTCATTTGGCCAAAAGTATTCCGAAGTCAAAGATATGTTTGACTCTGGTAAATATTATGATCGCAAACCGGACAAACTTTCCAGCTCGCCTTCCGTGCTTTGAACCGGATAAGATCTCTTAAAGGAAGAATACTTGCCCGTATAAAGGCAGGTTTTCGTTCGGCATTGGTCCTGGCGCGAACAGAATATATGAAAAGAGGGGCGATGTTGCGCGTTTCGCGCTCGCCAGTTGGCTGCGCGATCCAGAACGCGGTCGAAGAACTTTCGCGCAACTTTTCTACCCGGCAACTTTTCCCGTTTAGCTGTGTCATATGCACTGGTTACTCTCGTTTTACTGGTCATCAAGAGCCAGCGGAACACGCTGCTAACATGGACGGGAAGAAATTTCATTTTTGCCGCGAGATCGTTCAGAACGACGCGACGTAGTTCGAGATTAAGCAGTGGAAAGTACCAATTCTATAGTAAAAGATTCTATCCTAGGTCTGGCAAGTCGAAGAGTATGAATTTATCCCGATGTTTCGAAGACCGCGCATTTCAGCGATAATCTGATCGCACCTCGCGACCTGTTACAGTTCCTTTACACGTGGCTGATTTTTATTACGGACGGTCTTATTCAAAATTTTCAAGAGTCCCGGCTACGTGTAAGGTAGTTCGTAGTAGGCTTCCAAGATCTGGTACCGCTTGTACCATCACTCCAGGCAATGACAACAGGCTGCAAGGCGAACGATACATACTCGGCCTTAATAGGACGGTACCTACATAGAGCCGTTGTGTAACTTTCTACAGTTTTTATCAGCGAACCCTCGGGTTCCGCTAGTTTATCCGCGTTGTTCGTCCCGGCGATCATATCTCATCCAACTTCTTATTACTTTTCCCGGGGAATTTGTCACGTTCGTCGCGTTCCTAACTATCATCGCCGGGCCCGTTTTCCGCCTCAATTCCGAAAACACGCAAACAGGCAGGAAGTCCTGACTCCGGGGAACTTTGATCTCGATATTAAGTTTATTCGTCACGGAGTCCTCCTCCTTCTCCCTCATATCGTAAAAACGTTTCGCTTGGAAAAATATTTGCTCGAGCTTCTCGACGACTGCCGGTTGAAACGTCCCTGCGCTAGTATCTCGTACAGTCCTCCATAAAATCTGCGCGTCCGTGTAGGTCTGCGAGTAAAAAATCTGTTTTGCGTCTCTCACTTGTGCTATACCTTATCAAATAATAGGGAAAGGTACGCAAAGGGTGCACTCGCGAGACCTTGCGCTTCCTAGATATAAGCGTAGGTAGGTATCGTAACGAAGTAAGCTAGGTGAAACAGTTTAAGGAATAGCCTGTACGATTTTCATCTCGATTACCTCCGTTTAGCCAGCTCTCTTGCGATTCAACCGCACACGCAGATTTCTTCCAAGTGCCGGTGATTTCTCTCATACCACCGATGCCAATAAATCCTTGGTCGCTCTCCACTCTATCATGCAGTCTATTTACCCGAAGTTATCGATTATCAGAGTATTCACTTATCCGAGAAGTCCCCAGCCGGTTTCCGATAAGCGACGCTCCAGCGTATTTCGATGCACCGGGTATTCTCGACGGACGTCTTCCAAGGAGCCGAATCCCATCCGATACTTCGTGAAAAGGCTAGACACAAGATACTTGTCGTTTCGCGTTCGGAAGACGATTTGCTTCTTCATGGTCGGCGCAGGGGTTTCGAGCACCGGGAGCATCCGAGCTTTCAAGGTGACGCTTCCCCAACGGCCGGCTGTTTTTCGCTTGGGCGGCCAGAATTTTCAGCGCGGAGAGCTAAACGCGTCCTAGACGCTCCGCGAAGCGCGAACGACCGCGATGAAACGAAATTATATGGTCGTGCCAATATTCTCGAGCGTTTGTACACTGGAGCGTGACGACGCGCGGAATACCAGGCGAGAATGCCTTCGTCGCGTCTCTCTCTCTTTCGAGAATGATTCCTACAAGTTGCCATAACGCGCAGCAATTGGCCATTATTGCTGGGAAGATAGAGAATTCTAAATTTTATCCAGGAAACTTTATTCCCGACATTTCTCCTCTCTTCGCCATACGCGGGCTACGAAGGGTGAGCCGTGTACGCCTTTCTCTCTAAAAGGCACTACCGCCCAAACTTGATCGTAAGTTTCCCCTCGAATAAGTAACCCTCGTTCAGCTGTCCGTCCAACGAGCTCTTAGGGAACCTGGAACGAAGTTCTTCAACCTTCGACAGGCAATGAAGGAAAACCGAACTGGTTCTTCCACGGGGTAGCCGAAGACTTCGGAAATAGAGACGTTGTGCTTGCCTCTCCATAGAGTCTAGACAATGCATTTCGAGGCGTTCGTTTCTTTCCTCGCTGTGCAGTCTCATTCGATGTATACGCTTGCCAAGTGCGGTTTGTTCCGATGGAAACGTAACAGGCGCGATACATGTCACGTTACATGTATTCTCGAGCGTCTTACATTTTTGCTAAACTGTAAGTAGAGACGCGAAGGGGCGGAACAGGGGATCGCATTTTCGCAGGCTTTCTTCAGTCAAAAGATTCACCGTGGCGCGTAGAAATACCAAGGCCTCTGTACAGCGGAGGGACGGTTATATTTCAGGAAATTGAAAGTAGCTCGCCCTGCTTTTATCGAGTCAGGAGATTGAACGTAGCCTCAATTTCGAACGGGCCCGATACCGTGATTTTTTGCTGATGTAGGTATATCAGGCACGCGCAGGAATTTCCCTAGCGAAATTGTTGTCTCCTGTATTACTTTGATGCACACAGTGACAAACAACGTTCCCATTTTGCCGTAACCGCTCTATGGAAATTTCCCGGCCACGACTCTGGAAAACGAACGTTTAACCACGCCGGATCAATTGAAATTTTTATCGCGTTGGAAGTTTCGCAAAGTTCGAAACAGCCAGTGAACACGGCAGGCGAGCGAGAATTTCCTATTTCCGCTCCTTTAATTCTCGTTTCATATCGACGGTAAAAAATCATTTTTTACAAAGCGTTCGGGGTAACAAATTCTGTTGGTCGAAACGGGCGAGTTTAGCTGAATGGAGACGGAAAGAATGAAAGAGGGTGTCGCGTCCCAAAGAGCGTCTTTTAAATTATGTAAATCGTTGCCACTTGACTTATTATTAATTTTATTTCTATCGAGGCACCGTAGACGAAATTTCCCGTCGACTTGCACGCGTTGCATCGCGCAGGAATATATATCTAGAGCCGATATCGTGGATAGAAAAATGTGTAAGCAAAGAGAGGAACGTTGTCTACATTCTTTTCTGTGAAGCACGAGCGAGTTCAATCAAAAGCAAACGAAGAGAAAGGGTACATGCTGCTGTACAGACTTCTCTCAGTTTAAAACGAGGACCTTTTTCAGTCCCGACGACACGTATAGAGACGCTCCTGTCGCGGAATCCCCGAAGGGCAGTTACGTGGGTGCATACCTAATCAGAGAGACGTCCTGCAGAATGCTTGAAAGCCTGGAATCTCGTGATTCTTCCCGTCTCGTGCCAAGACATTCGGGAAGTTTTGTTAGACACGTTTCTAAAGGACAACGCGCGCTGTCATTCCACCATAGTGGTCGTTGCTACCCCTTGCAATTCACGAGGGAGAAACTTTTCCCTGCCCTCCCTGTTAGTACGTATTAATTTTCTGCACGCGCAAATTCGTTTGCCTCGGCAGAACACTCGTACTCTCGTTTTAAAAGCATTGAAATTGAAGTTTCCAAGCTCTTGTTAGAACTGTGCTCTGCCAGAGAAAAATAGCATCCGGTACAAGGGTTACCGTAGGTACTTCTTCCTTTTATCATTGTCGCGTGGCTCGCTCTCTGGCATTATCTTTCGACGTGACCCATTAATTGTTTCGAGCGAGTTGTTATCAGCGACTAGGTCTTCGGTTTAAAGATTACACCGTACAGATTGATCGTTGAATTTTTGCTCGCATTACGCGACGAAACACGAACCGTCACTCAAACTAGGGACAAATTACTCAGTCGCAGCGTGTAATTACCAAATCGTGCTAGGACTTCTCGCAAGGGTCAACGACACGTCCCCGAGATATTTCATTTTTACGATCATTTCGCGAGGCATTCGATAATCAAACTAAGTAAGTAGTGCCATTAACTCTTCGTTGACACACCTCCTTTTCCGATCAACTTTGACATATTCAGAAAGTATAGCTGGAAAACTAGTTCACAGCGAACGTAAACTTACGCTTATATAAACTTCCCGCCAAGTGTGGCAACAACATCTGCAATATTACACATTTATAGACGCGTGGATAGTATCGATTTTCCTTGGTAAAAAATAGCTCGGAAATCCAAGGTCGCGTAACACGATGGTCAAGTGCTGTACTTGAAGCAGCATCGGTTCTTTTCTACAGAGCGACAGTAGCAATGGTAATTCCATCTTTCGTTTACTCAATCGTTCCGAACGCCTGTGAAACACTCGATCTACACTTCGTTGTCACGCGTGATTTTCGTTTTACCGTTCTCCACTTTCCGCGGGTCCATTTATTCCCCAGCGTGTTTTCTACGCGATTGCACGCCAGCAACACTCTCCCTCTATCTCGTTTACCACCGGGCAAGATACTAACGTATCAGCGCAGCGCAATCCAAACGTTGTACTGCTGTTACACATAATTGACAGGGGGATGGTATTTGCTCGAAGCTCGATGGCGAATAAAGAGTCACGGTTTCTCGTAGAAATTAATTTCAGTATACTTTGCTGGAGAACTCAAATCTGCGACGCAAGATGTTGCAAAGAACACTGGGACCGGTGATATTCGCCGGCGTTCCTTATACCCAGAAATTCAAACGAAAAGCTCAACGTTTCGAGGAAACAATTTGCCCGTTAAGTTGAACGAGCGATACGGTACAAGAGCCGCGACGCAAATTTCTTTCCCCGGACCGTTTAACTGGGAACACAGCAGCTTAGTAACTCCGGCTCGCAAGTCGCCGGCGCGTAAAGCGAATTTAATATTTGTCAATGCGGTTAAGGAAGTTCGTTCGTTAAGGGGAAGGCGACCGGGGCGCACAGTTACGCGCAAGGAAAGTTATGAACACTTGTTACGAGCGTTAAAACGGAATTCGTTTCTGTTTGACGATAGGTGGGGGGGACAAAGGCCGCGTTCTCCCATAAAACGTCCTGGAAAAGGAAGAGGCTGGCGATGATGACGTACCCTGTTCCCCGGCGCGGAACGGGGGAAGGAAGAGTGGAAGGTGGTAAGTGGAAATCACAAATGACTGATAAAGCCAGGCGGTGTTCATTCTCGTCGCGGTGGAACGCCCCTTTTCTCTGTCTCTTCAGCTCTGTTGCCATCGTCTTTTAGACGGCTGAGTTTGTAAAGGCTCGCCTTATCAGCGGACGTGCTCATCTTCTAGTCGTTAAGCATTCTTCTCTGCTCGTAACCGTGCGTTCCTCGGCTCTCTCTCGGCGCTCCTCAGGCTCGTTATGGGACCAGCGGATTCAAGATTTCGTTGGTACACGCCCACCTACAAAGCACACGCGCCTTTTGTGTTATAATATACGTGTTACTCTTTATACAGTCGCGAGCACGACTCGGCGATAAGGGGGCGAGTTGCTCGGAACGAGCAAGAAACTCGCGCACCCTCGTGCGATTTTATTTCTCGACATATTTCGCCACGTTCAGCGGGAGAGTCCGCGGCCGTAAAAACTGCACCGTCGATCATCGATTTCTAGAGCTTGTTTGTAATTTATCAACGCTGTTATTTAAAGCTGTTGCAAGAGAAGATGAAAGATACGTAGTCTCGTAGCTGAAAAGAGCTTCCACTTTCAACAGGGAAGTCGCGAAAAAATGGTAATAACTTCGGGACTAGCCGTAGGTCGAGCTTGAAACTGCGACTGTGAAACATTTCCATTTCTGCGCGATTAGTCAAACTCACCCCTCGAAGGCGCTGCAGGAATCGCGCTTAGCTCCAATTTGGGTGGCAAGCTGTCTTTCCAGGGACTTCCGGGAGACAGAGCAATCATTGTCTTCGAAACTTTGGCTGGTCTTTGAAAAGCGGCACAATGTATCTCTCAGCCCTTTCTCTCTCTCTCTCTCTCTCTATCTCCTGCTGTTCTCCACCCTTTTCCTTCTTTCTTTCTTTCTTCCCTGCTCCCAGATTCCACCCGAACTTTACCGAGACCCTCTGCCTCTCGCACAGAGCCATATTTTACGCCGACTCGTTTCGCTACTCTACCATCCAGGAACAATAACACAGAAGAGTAGAGGTCCTCAAAGCATTCGGAAAATCGAAAGAGGGTTAGGAGTCGTTCGAGGTGCGATTCAACTTGCAACCTTGTTCAACTCAGTCTCGTGATTAATAAACCTCTCATCGATCGTGTTACACTTTCGTAGCTGATCGCGAGTATCATCCATTGACAGTCTACGTTGAATATTATTCTTCCTTCCTATTTGGTTCCTTTGAAAGTGGCTCGATACTCGTCTTTGTTAATGACAGGATGTTCTTTTAAAGGAATTGAATTCCAAGGGCCGAAGGAAAGGCTCGTTTTCTTAACGGAAGATGGTATCTTGACGCGAGCTATCGATTTTCCCGAAACACTCGTGCCTCTTGCGTGAATTTAATTGTATCCGAGTTTGTCGCTAACCTGCGCAAACTTGCACACGCAACCGTTGATAACTTTGCCGGCGTAAACTTTGATGGATCCGTCGACGTCCCGAATATTAGCGAAGTTTGCCGAGACACGAGGCACCGCGCCGTAAGTGGTGCATTAATGAGAGAAACAAACCGTATTGTTCGCGACACGGTTAACGGTTAAATTGCTAATTAGCAGAGACGGGTCGGCAGCGTCTCGGTGTACCGTTGATTCGAGTGTGAATTATGTCGGCGCTGTTCGACGCCCGGAACGAGAATTCATTGCAATCGAATCTTCTTTCCCCATCCTTCCATTATCGGGAATTCGTTCCCGTAGAATTCGCGGAATCGAGTGAATTTTTCTCTCCCCGCTCTCTGGGAAATGGCTCGGCAATGGTAGAAATCGAGGATCAATAGTTCCTGCTTCGTAGACAACATTCGAGATTTCTGGCGAACATTCTTTCCCGTTTTAACAGCCACCTGCGGGCTAGAAAATGGGACCCATAGAACCTCTTCCCCTCTATTTTTCGCTCGATTGGAGTGATCCGTGGAACAATGCGTGGAATAATATTTCCCGGGGGCTCCTCTTGAAACTCGTAGTGGCAGCGCTGACGGGGAAGATCGAATTCCTTTCAAAAATTTCGAACAAGACAAATAGAGTGATCTCCGACAATATTGAAATATTTCGCTTCAACCGCTTTCAATCGTATCGCCGTTTTATGTCCGCTGTATTTCCGCCACAAAAGTGCCGCGCGATGTACTGGCGGCATTGATGAGTGACGCATTGGAATAATACCGTGCAATTTCAGTAATAAAACAGGGGCGCATCCCGATAATGGTCAAGGAAAAAAGCTCGAAACGACGGTCGTGTCGACAGCCTCCGGGCAAATTAATTCTCGTTATGAACAGGTGGCGGTGGGAAGCGGTGGAGGGGGGGGGGGGGTCATGCGGATGAAAAAGCCGAACAGATTGATAGTTGAGGTATTAATTGAAATTCATCAGCCATGAAACGGAATATCCGACAAATGTTCGCTTCACGGATAGACGGATTCATAACAACGGTGCACGCACGCTGTATTTAAAAAAAAAAAGTGGCCGGCACGCAGCGTCCGCTTGGCTTATCTTCTGTTGTAAAATTGCAAAATCATCTCATGGGAAAACGGCTGCCAGTATGAGCTGAATATTTGCGTCACGAAGCGTTACGCCGCTCGGCTCCGCGTTTAATATCAACATCGAAGGATGTAACGAACACGCTTATCATTACGGCGAGGCGGCGGCGGGGAGGAGAGGTAACGCTGTAGCTTTTCACGCAATGTAAATTTGATAACTGTCTTCGCCGCGAGCCGTTTTCCCGTTTAAAGTCGCTCCGAACCCCCCTGAGGATTTAATTAAAATTTTAGCGATAGCTAGCGGCGAACACGAGTTTGCGCTACTTTGCGCCGGAATTTTCAGCGAAGCACCTGGAATAAAACGCGGTACATAATTCACTGCGAATGATTTGTGACAGGTGTCTGGTCGGCTGTTCTCATTCGGAATTTTAATTACTATACATTTTCCCTTTTTTACGATAAATACAGTTAGCTTCTCGGAGTAACACGGAATTTTTTGACGCGTAAGCTCAGGGAACAGCGCGCTGCATCCACGCAGCACGTTGCGCGACAACCCTTGCAAGAATTTCAGCTAGTCAGCTTCGCCGTAAAGCTTCGACGCCGACGTATATCGACGTTTACGTGCTTTGTACGGTTTGCTCCGTGTGGCGCGACCGCTCGTCAAGCGCGTCGTACCACGGGCAGAAAACTGTAAAAGAGAGAAGTGGAAGGGGAGGCATAAAAAAGTGAATCACAGGCGTGGCTCGGGACGTGTGTATCCACCTTGTCCTGGGAGGAATTCTCTCGGCGCTGTCGCGTAATCTCAAAGCAAGTTGCAGCCGCTCGAAACGATCTTAATCGGTCGATCGGTCATATCCAAGACGAGCAACCCCCCCGCGGAATCCGCAGCCGACTTTCCAAGAGTTTCTCCGAGCTGTTATCATATCGGCTGGTTCGCTCGCGCGATTTCGTAAACATATTAATCAAAGTCAAAGCGGAAATTCCATGGCTGGCGAAGCCGCAGCGCTGTTCTGGAGGGCGGCGAAGCTTCCCGGGGCACGCTTATATCCGCCGCGAACGAGTTGTGTGCTCGCGAGCGGCGCTACGCTCTCGAGAGCAGGGCAATATAGAGTGAACGTCGAAACGAGCGCACACAGCCCCTCGAAAACGAGGATGGCGACGTGGCGAAAGGGGGGCAGACCCGAGGAGGACGAGACGGAAGTGCTTCGCGTACGTGTACACCCCTCCGCATGCCCCCCCGCGCCAGCCCCGAGTCTTGATCCGGGACGTTTTATCTTTTTGGCACGGAATATAGGTAATCGCGCCTTATATTACTCCGAGAAGCTCACCGTAAAGGCTGGTTTAAAGTGTTTTATCATCGTCGGACCGAGAGGGTGCTATTACTTCGCGACGAGCCCCCTAAACCCCGTTCTATCTCTCCACTCCCTTCCGACCTTTTCTCTCGTCTCAGCCGTTGCTCGTTCCGCTCTTTCAGGGACCTTCGACGCTAAGAAGCTCACGATGAGAAATTGTCTGGCTAAGTCCTGTCTCCTTCCACTTGGTCAACCGTGTTTCACCTAGCGCTACAGCCGCCCACGTCGTTATGCGTTAGATACACCAATCCCTGTAAACAGGGGCACGTAACGCCAGCGTCCCGAGCCCAGCGTCGCCCCCTTCTTGCCCCGGGGGCAGATTATTTCGAGCCGGCTGATACAAACGCTTACGGAGCTGCTGATTTATCGCGATCGTCATCCACGGGCTATCAGGGATTTCTCATTCCCGCGGAACAATTCGCTTCTTCTTCCACCTTTCGACGCTGTTGGTTTACGTATAATGTTGGAAACGCTAATTGCCATCGAACTACACCGCGTAATAACATCGTAGAAGTAATTCTAGCAACGGGTAATTGGAATTAGCGTGCATTTTCAACGAGTAGCTCGTGTTTCTTCGACGTGAATAATTTATCGTTCTTGTTCGACGTAGAGGGATCAACGTAATTTTCCGCGCCGCCATACTATTTCGATCAAAGGTTATGCAATTTAACCTGAATCGCCGATAATTACCATTAATTAGTTTCGCGCACGCGATAAGCCTTCGGTAGCTCGCGCTGTCTGTAATCAAATATTCTCGTGACCGCATGAAATGAGCACAAATCATCGGCTTCACCCCAGGGGGCCGCGTACCGATAAAAATGTTTCGTGTTGTCGATCGTACCGAAATACGTACTCGGTTACAGGCACCGGTGTTGGAATTGTTCCCAGCCCGCAGTAAACTTTACGTTTATTCTTCGGGAACTGTTTTACTCGCGCGGAGGGGCGCGCCTATTTCTACGGCATAAAAATTGAAAGGTCTCGCCGGCGAAGACGAAGACGGGCTCTCCTCCATTTACTAAAGTACACCTTTATATTCGTCGGTAATACCTCGATACACGGGCGTTTCTCATCAGCCCCATCATCCCAAAATTCCCCGGCGAAATGCGATAGAAAATTCACTGCTATCGGCGGAATCGTAACCAGTCGAACAGAAAGTGGAAAGTAACATTCCTGAAGGAGAACAGTTCCGTCGAGTCTCGAATTTTCGCTACCCGGCTTTACTCACGCTTCGTTAACCGTGCCTTTATGAACGTTCGATAGTTGTAGTTCGATCGCGATGCTCCTCGACGAAGGGCGCGTGCACCGGAAAGAAGATTCTCGAAAATGGCACCCTCGTTTTATGGAACACCCTCGACATGATCGCAAACCAGCACGTACGCGGAGGACAATTTAGACAGTGTTATCGCCGCTCTTAAAGTGTGCGTTTTACAGTTTCCGGCGGTCGTGGGAGCAATTTTTAGATATACCCTTCGAGGATACCGGATGACCGCTATTTAATTACGTTGCTGTATCTGGCGCCCGCGTAAAGAACGTGTTTTTACAGGATTACGCTCGGCAGGTTATGAGCATATAAATTCGCGCGCGTTAGCTTCTGGCTGGAATCTAGGCGAACTGCAGTGTTTTAAGATATTTTGTGGCAAGGGGATGCCAGTTGTATTCTCGAATATTGTTTATTCTATCGTTTCAGTTCCGCTTCTCCCTCTTACGTTCTTCTTTCACATTCTCATATTCTTTGAACCTCTGCTCCTTTACCTTTCATAGACTATTGCGTAGAACTAAGAAGATGCCGAAGGGAAAATTGAGTGGATCGAGAAGGGCACAGGATCGATGAGAAACGGTCGGGGCACCGCGGAACGTGGAGAGCAGGGGAACTTGGAATAATTAGATTGCGTGGTACGGTTGGGCTAGTAATAGGAATAATATAATCTTCGAATAACAGTTCCTAGTTATCCTTACAAATATCGCTGCATGTTTGATTGGTTTTACAAATATATGTATATTGAATTGCACGTCTAAACGTTCGCGCTGCTTCGCGACTCTTACACCCAGCTGTACGGAACCGGGAAAAAACTGACGCGTTATTAAATGCATGCCGGCGATGCGGTGGCTGTGACTAGGGTCCGAATATTCCGGAAAGTTCGCGTGGTCCGCGGGAACGCTGCTCCCGGGCAAGCTGCAACCAGATTTTGCATATGCAAAAGCGCGTAATTGCTGATTCTGCGAGCAGTTCACCATCCGACTATAGATAGACCGGGCACCAAAGTATTTATTCTGTTCTCCTCTGCCCTGCTCGCTTATTGTTTCGCCGTGGAAACGAGCTTAAGGGTTTCTAACGATTATAACGTACCGCGCATAAATTCTTCAACAATGGCCGCGTTGCAATGCTGCCCGTTCCTGAACCGGGGATAACAAGCGATTGTTTTCCTTGCGATTACTTGTCCAGCGGTTAATGAAGAAAGTGCACAGATAATTACTAGAATGCATAGTTCTTTCGGTGGAGGGTCGAGGAATGAATTTCAGACACGGTCGGGGCGCAGTTATTTTGCAATTACGTAATGGACGCCGGGCTGACCTTTGCCTCCGAGCCAGGGAATATTACGAGTTTCCGTGCCACCTCGGGCGATCGTCGTTAACAGTTATGCATTTGTCCGCGGTGGTTCGCAATGAAAAAACAATTTATTTTAATTTACAAGCCACCGTAATGGCCGCCGGCTCGAAAGCGAACGCTCATTGCTCAAATAATCAAGCCCTTTGTGCCACGCTCTATACCGTGTCCAATACAAAAACGAAATCCCGCACAAAGATCGAGTAACTAGTTTAAAGAAACGTCTATTGTTGATTCGCGTTCGTTTGCTCCCAGCAGTGGAACGAAATCCTTGTTCCACGCGATTGTTCCAATTATATTGTTCGATTATGCTGCCGCGTAGAATGCTTTCGGCGGTGGCAATTGATTGGAATTACGTCATTCTTGCATCACGCTTTCAGGCCACCACACGTCCAAACACCGTTCGAAAATAATTGTTCCACGCGAAATAACGTTCAACGAGAACGCAGAATATTGTTTACGGACGTGCATTTGAATGGTTCGAAAGTTGCGTAGTGCACTTGATATTTTTCGATTAACTTTCACCGCATTGTTCGCCAGTGCGCATACGCGCCCGCGAGGATAAAAGTTTGCAGCATCTCCATTCTCGATTTTACATTGGTCACGATCGACCTGCCTGTTTGCCTGAATTATCATTAAACCGCCCTTACTAATCCAATAATTGAGGAACTTGCAGCAATAAGGGTGCAGCTCCATCTTTACCAGCTTCGCGTAAATTAGAAAAAAATGTGTATAAAATTATTGCATCGAATTAACATTGAAAAGAGAACACTCTAGTTGAAAATATATATTTTCACGCAATAAGTAGTAGTTTTTGAATCGATAAGTTTTTATTTCTATTTCTGGCGAATTTTTCAAATCTAGAGCTGCCCCTGACTTGCAGCAGAGTAATGGGTACAGGTTCAAAAATTGTATCAAATTTTCATCAAACGATGTAGAATTTTTTTCGCATATATTACACGTCATAACTCAAAATGTATCAAAAAATGGAGCTGCACCTCTCTCGCTGCAAGGTCCTCAATTTTAAAACGGCTGTACAGCCATGCTTTCATTTTTTCAACGACAGTCGCACGGCGACTTTCTCCGTCTGATATATACAGGAACCTACTACTTCGTCCATACATGGGCTCGCTACTTTACATCTTCCTAAACGATTCCAGATTGTTTGTGCCCGCTTTGTTCAACCAACCTTTTCAGTCTAACACAATATCCCCGGTAACTGTTCGTGCATTCCGAATACCTACAACGGGATTTGCCCTAAACTTTACGATTACTGCAAGATTTGTTCTTACGTCCCCTCGTAACGCGTTTAACGGAAAGTTACGATTCCGTGTTAACATCGCAAGGCGAAACGGAATAAGGACAATGGATTTCCCTCTCCGCATCTCCCGTCCCATACTCCCGGCAGCTTCTTCTTTGGCGCTGCCGTTCATCGTAATTCCGCAAAACACGGGCCGCCCGAAATCCCCGCGAAGTAATAATTAATCCCCAGTTAGTTTAACGCGCCGCTTCGACCGCTCCCGGACCCGCCCAAGATCTTTCGGCTGTGCTGCCTCATTATAGATGTACGAGACGCGGGGCCCGCGAAACTTGCGTTATTAAATCCAAGTACTATGTACGCGGCGCGGAACGTAGCCGAGCGGAGACGGTGCGGCCGACGAGGAAGATCCCTGCCACGGCTAGCAAAGCTGACTTTGCCAGGGTGGATGCGAGGCAGCCTGCCAGATATCGTCTCGCCTGCTTAGACCCGCTCTGCTCGTAACTTTGCTCGTCTTTGCGCGGCCTGTGTGCACGCCAACCTCGCTTACCGTCCCGCGCCTTTCCTTCTCTCGCACGGAGGAGATATCGCGCTCGGAGTGCACTGGATGCTGTGCATCAGTGTACATCCAACGGGAAATTAATCCGGAGTATCTGCGTTCTATTAGCTGACGTTTAACCGTTAGTCCCCTCGCCGTGATTACTCGGGATCCAACGTCGCCAACGTGGACAAAGATTCGCGTTTAGAAGCTATCGGTCAAGCCTCCGGGTGATTCTGTGCAGGTTAACCGGCATCCAGCCGTTCGGTGGCTATGCTTTCTTCGACGGTGCATACCGATGTCCACCCCTCGGCATGTAAATATGCCTCGCAGGTATTCCGAGCGGCGACAACTTCTCGCTGCTACTCTGCAGCGCGCATAGTCGCGTGACGCCCGGTCGAGCTTCGATAGTCCGGTTTCCTTATAATTTAAGTAGCCGGCGTTGCACACGAATCGATCCGGACAATGCACCGCGGGAACTAGAACAAGGTCCCCGCGCAAAGGCAGTCCGAATTCGCCCCTAAATTGTAGACTGCATTGGAATTTCATCGCGTCTACCGCAGCGCGGATACGGCAACTGCTACGTGACGAACGGCCGGGGGCACGGCGAAAAACGACAGTCGAGGAAGGGAAAAAGGAACAGGGGATGTCTAACTTCGTATCACGGTATCGCGCGATGGAAGCGGCTCGTTCGTTTATGCTCCGGGCACAGAGGAACAAACCGCTTCGGAAACAAAGCAGCGTTTCGTGATTTTTCGTGCTACCGATTGCGAAAGCAGCAAAAGCACGGCATGAATGGAAGGGGGGGGGGGGGAGGGGGAGGGGAAGAGGCAGAAGAAATTGTGCCAGCCCGTGGAAACATCCGGCACGCTTTCGTTCGAATGGAGTGCCATTTAGTCGCCCTACCGCGAGCCCTGTAATAGAGTCCCTCCGTCTGTTTTATAATGCAACGATATTTCTGAATGCCTTGCCGACCAAGTGAACAGCAATTGTTCCCGGTGGCCCAGGCTCCCGCAATTTCCTTTTGAACGCGATCATCGGGCATATACCGCGATCGCAGGAGTGGCGGCAGCTGGTGGAACGATGCGGTTCGTGTCAGTAATGATTCGGGTCGACGGTCACGCGATCGACGATACTCCCGCGCCGCTACACGCGGCCTTAATTATTTTTACCTGCCCTTTGTCGTGGCCAATTCGCATCGCGGGCTTCCTGAGATAATCCCCTGCCCTCCTCGTTCACGAATTAGCTTGTTCACGGCTCGTGTTCAACATCCATCGCGGCAAGAACGTTTCGTGTCCCGTTAAATGGATATCTATCGTGCGATTATCCCCGAAGTGGGATTGCCTTCCGAAAGATTGGCTTTAGGCTCTTCCTCCATCATTGCTTTCTATTTGGAACTACGGCTGGAACGAAATTGCCTTCGTCTCGGCGTACAGGGTGTTTCAGAATCGTAGACCGCGGTCGGAAGCTTTAATGGCACTCGGCGGCGACGGTTCTTGGAATCGACGCGGATTCCGTCACTTTAGAGCGATAAAGAAGTCGTACCGATAAACACACATTTTTCGTCGCGTTAGTCGGCCCCGAGAGAAATGTCCTCGCACGTCAGTAGTAACGTGCGCCACGCTCATATTTCCCTGGCATGGAAGGCGGAATAAGTGACGGTATCGCTTGGATGCAAATTCGTAGCGAACGCCTTCAGCACACCGCTTTAGGGCGCATAAGCACGGGCTAACTCGCTTCTATAAAAGCCTCGTAATTCCCTTCGGACTCGCGCCCCACCTCGCCGCGTTTATCCGTATTCGCGTTCGATCGGCCAATGCACGCCTGATAACATAAAAAATACCGTTGTAATTTTATTAGGATCGCGTGAAAGAAAAGTATTGTTGAGATACGTCGGTTCGATTCCCCAGCTGGCACGAACCGCGACCCTTAAACCAACTGGCAACTCTCGGATCAAGAGCCGCGATCGGGCATTGGACGATAATAATTGTTTCCCTGCCGCGTTTCATGTTAGCAATAAATTCAGCCGGACAGGCTTACTACGCAATCGTACTCTTTCAGTGCAGAAGGAATAGGAAGCAACGCGTATGCATTATCGCTACGAGATCGGCGAATGCAAATTCCGAAGGCGTATTACTTAATTCTCCCTTCGTTGGAACGATCGATGCTGGAGCAAAGCTTAAACAGGAAACAAAAAAAAAAGGGCTGATGGAACGTGCACGGACTGTGCATTCGGTCGCCTTGCGTGACTTTTGTTCATCCTTCGGAAATTCTAAATGCAATGCATGAATTCTGTTTTCTGGTGCTGTTTTGCGCCCGCTACATTCTTGCCAGTTGTTCTGCGATGGATCACTGTCGCGCAAACTGGAGTTATAAACTCGGGAAGGAATGGAAAATTGAAAAGATTCTTAAGAACAATACTTAATTCAACCTAGGTGCTATAGCACTTTTTTTGTCACTCATCTATCTCGTCGAAGCCACAAACACTTGAGCGCGAATGAATCGAAAAACCACTCCACAAGGTGTTATGTTTCTAACTGGAAAACTTTCGCTGGTTCCCTCGGTTTTTCTACCGCGCAGGCAGGAAATCGTAAACGATCGTCATAAATTGCCGAGATCGAGGGAAGCGCAGAGTGTCGCGAAGGCCTGATGACCCGTGGAACGGTCTGTATACAAGTCCGAAGCTGGCAAAAAAGGTAGCCCCCGACCGAACTTCGGAAGCGTCGTCGTCTGAAAGCCAACGAAGTCGTTTGGACGAGTGCCCGATCGCGGGGATCGTCTGGAAGCCCAGCATTTTGTTGAACACAGAACGAGAAAGTTAGCAGAGATTTCGAATGTACGGTGCCCCCGTCTTAACGATCGATTCTTCGTTGCGTAGGTATTTTAAACGCGATCGTTTCGCGTAGCTGCGATTGACACGAGAAACAGAGCGCGTTTCATAATTCGATTGAAACGATGTTATTAATTTTATTCCGAAGATGTAGATCGTGAGAACCGGTATACCGATGGTTGACGGTCGTCTGAACAGTTCCAGCTAATTTCCTATAATAGTTTGGAAATTTTCGAAAGGTTCTGACTACTTTGGGAGGAGAAGGGAGCTACAGAATATTATAAGCGAAAGCTGTTGCAAATTTCGAGATAAACTTGATGCAGGATGTTCATGAGGATTCATAGTGACGCGAGCATGATACAATCGCGCAAATCATTGGGAAATCTGTTTCGCTAGTGGATTACCATCGAAATCGGTCGATTATCCATGCACCGTCGCTGCTTGATTATGATCTAGTTCCACGAGGTTCGGGGACCAACATGCTAGGGGAATTTGGTCGGGGAACCGATCATGTTCGAGATAGGGTTATGGCAGCACGAACGGGATCACTCTAGTTGGATTGCTAATTGCTAATAGAACTATGATCAAACTGCGGGACATTGACCCACATAGGTACATATTATGTACGCGCTGCAACATGCTCAAAGGAAATCTCCATCTCTCGATTTGTCCGCTTAGTAAATACGCGATACGTAAAATCGTAGATAACACAGACAATCGTTTCATTCTTAACTGCATAGATAATTGGTGCATCAGCCCTGAAAATGAATTCTAGCTTTAGTTTCCTGCGAAATTCATTACAACTGGAACTTTCGATTCTTCTATTCAACGGAAGTCCTTTGATAAGGACCACCACTTCGAATTCTTTCTTCCCTCTACGCGTTTCTTAAATACAACGTTCACAGCGTCCTCGTATAAACATTAAACGTCGTCATTGCGCACGCGTATGGTAAATGGCCCAGTGGTGAAACAATTAAGGAAGCAGTTGAGATAATTGCAATTTCTTTTATATTTAAATAGTGTAAAATTATAACTAAATTCAATTATTCGAAAGCGTAAAATTTCTACTTTCAGATAACGTAATAAGAATCTACATTTGTTAAAGGAAAGGTTTTAAATTAATTAAAACATGAAACTGTTCATACGGCCCAGTAATTAAATGAAATTCATAGCGTGTCCCAGTCATTAATTATCAGGGTCCCAATTATTGAATATATATTTAATTTAATTATTTCTATTAGTTAATGAAAATAAATTAATATGGTACCTAATATTTAGGGGTAATAAAAACATTTTATTTATAATAAATTTGTGTTAAATCCCCGAGAGAATAATTCTTAAACAGTATTATATTTTTGCCTAGTTATTATTAACGTAAATATATAGGATACAAAAAAATACTTAATTTGGTACAATAAATGTTAATAATTTTAAAATTCCACTGAATACTGACGTCTGTGCCAGTGTTTAAATATCCATTAAACACGCGTTTAATAACTGGTCCGTGCCATGTTACCGTGTACTACTGAATAAACGCAACAATTTCAATATTAAAAACAGTAAATTATTAAGAGATCCAATTAATTCTGAATTCTTCAATATATGATAAATCCAAAACAACTGTACTATTTCAACAATTAAAAAATAATAAATATTCTCTCTCTTGCCTGAGCCCATTAGGTAAGAAGCGCGATTGAAACTGTCGAAGCTTTACTGTAAAATAATATTTTTGCATAATATAATTATTCAGTTATGTAAGCTTACAATTCTATCTATATAAAGCTAATACATTTTGCAATTTTAACGTTGCAAAGTAATAATACTGTTATTATTACTAAAATTTCTTCTCAATTTTGAATTATCGGGCCTTGTTTAAGCACTGGGCGATTTACCTTTTAACTTACCCTTTAATTTTTAATTTCGAAGGTTCGAATGTTACGTCATCGTTAAGCTACCAAGAAGCACAGCTTGTTATGCGAACAAATCGAGCAACCAGGAGAAAGGTCAGGTCCATGGTGCACGAGAGGGTGGTGGGTGAAGGAGAGAAACGCGGTTAATTAGCGCGGGCGCGATGAAGGGAGAGTACTTTCTGATGTCACGTGGCGCCGCGTAACCTAATTTGCCCCGCGAAAGATAGAAAAGAGACCGACCGCTTCGGGACAAGCTACGTCGCAGGAGGATGAGACGACGGGGTATAGAACTCGCAGGGGGGTTGAGACCCGGCTGGGGAGAGAAAAATGAAAAATAAATGCGCCTAGGGCAACACGCTGCACCGCTGAGCTTGCAATGCTTTTAACTTTCCCCATAAATTTATTTGCCGTCCCTGTCTCTCTCTCTCTTCGCCTCGTTCTTAGGTTATACTTACCCTCCTCTGTTCCAGGATACTCGCTGAACTTTCGTCAAGAAACACTGCTTCCTCTATCCACCGCCCGCACCCCCTGCTACCCTTCCATTCTGCTTATCTCTTGACCATCTGTCTCCTCTCCCCTCCCGCCCCGAGTTCCCATACTTTCCACTGCGCTTCTTCGTTCCGGTGCAAGTCCCAGAGCCCCGAATTAACCCGGGACTCTTCGGCATAGTTGCCCGTAAGTTTCGAGTCGCCGTGGACCGGAAGGTCTGAGAAAGCCGCTTCGCTCAAGATAAACAGAGTAATGTTTACCATCGGTTGAAGGGGTAGGCGAAAGTCAGGGAACGGCCACGTGGGCCGACCTATCGTAGGGTTACTCCACTGAAATCCACGCGAACCGTGTATGTAAACAGCGACAGACACAGAAGCCAGCTACGAGATAGAAATTCAATCGTGTTCCTTCAGGATTCTAACAGTTTAATGCTTAGCTTCCCTCGAACTAAAAGTGTTACCTTAACGCATAATCTTCTGAATAAGTGTACGAATGAACGCATCAGGTGTAGTTTCAAAGAGGAATTGAAACCAAAGTCTCCGCGAAGGAACTCATAGCCCTCTCCCCATTCCGTAACTCAAATGAAAACAATTTGAAACTAATTACCAACGTTTATCAGACACGGCAAGTTGCTGCTCATCCACAGAGATCCTCTTCCTTAGCGCGGGCTTGCCTTCTACGCTGTTAAATCCATTCCCCCAGACGCGGCACTACGGGAAGGCATTCGTACCGGGATCGAAAAGTTCAAGCTGTCCATTCTATCGCGGCGCGGAGGCTTCCGCGAAATTTCTGGCGCGAATCTTTCCGCGGTGTTCTTTACACGACTTTTCACTTAGCCCGAAAACCAGGGTAGTTTGAAAGGCCAAGCCGTTGCCAGGACGCCAGCTCGCCAGCTCCTTTTTTCTCGTGTTCCTCCCCCCCCCCCCCCCCCCTCCACCCCTCGAGTAAATCGTCGCGTCGGGCATACGCGAGGACAGAGGTAAACCCGTACCGGATTACTCAGGATCCCGTCCCGTTTCCGGCTGCAGCCCTTCGTGACCGCGGAGATCGCATCAGCGCGAGGGTGGCTCGCTGCCCTCTTCCTCAATCAGGTCACGTCCGCCTCCTCTGACGCCCACGATACCGCTCTAACGCAATAACGCGAATAGCTCCTGAATGCGATGGTTTTTTATCAAACACTTCCGGGTAGGATCGATTAAGCCTCTTGTACTCGGTAACGCGTCACGTTTCGTTTCTAGTCGGGTCACGCGCTCGTCGCTGGTGAAAGTCCGGACACGTGCACCTGTTGTGACGCCACAGATAATATTTTCAGATTAAAATGTGACTGGCTCGAGAGAGCTCCTTCGAGGGTTTTCAATGCTTGCTGGGGGGGTGGGGAGTTATTGCGTGTTTCGGCGATTATATCTTGGAGTAATGGTCGCCGTTTCCCTCTTCTGCCTCTTGCCCTTCCTGTTCCTTGGGAGGGCTTCTACTTTTCAGGGAAGACATCGAGGTGCAGGCTTGCAGGTGGAACGCTGCTCGATCTTGTTTCACGGTGCACTCTAACGATAGATTAAGGACTTCTGCCTCGAGAGTACCTTAAGGGGGTATAGGACTATTGAAATCTCGAAAAATGGATTTTTTTTTCATTATTATTAATTCTGAAAGTGCACGACACTTTGCGAACACTTACAACAATTCGTGTGTAACTTTTACAATTTTTGTTTAAATTCCCCAGCAAAGTTCCACGCGATATGTATTAGTGTAGAAACTAATCATCCCCTGATTAGTTCACCTGTGACTATGTACATCTTTAGCGTCAAATAACTCGAATAATTTTCAACATTCCGACTAATCTTTTATTTTAAATTACTTGTAAAAGCGTACTCGCAGACGTTTGGTGGCAGTTTCCACAATGCCTAATTGATTTCTCTACTATATGAAACTTGGTGCTATCGACCTTCTACTATGGTGTACCATGGAAATGTGTTTCTAACGGTTGATATTATCTATGCCTCAGGAATCGTACTTTATAAGATTTTCCTGTAAGTACCCTTCGAGAGGCTGGAATTGTCGTGGAAGTGTCCTTGGCCAGGCAATATGGGTCCAAGTGCTGTACACCGTGCTCCACGTTCATCGGTGTGATGTAACTGCACGTATGATTTCCTCTCGACAACTACATTCGAGCTGCACGGTAACAGGGCCAGACGTCGACTGCACAATTCTGCGCAGCGCTTTTCTCCCTCTTCCCGGAACGTTACACCGGAGAGTAAAACTGCCGCGTGTAACAGCTGCACGCCAGGCATATTCAATTTCAAAATGCACCTCACCCCTGAATGATTGAAAAACTTCGCGGCGCTTTAGTCGACGAGAGAAGGCGGGCTATAATCCTCCGACACTTCGCGCGATGTGCTTAAGCTCTTCAGAACTGACTGATTATTTTAATATTCATGGGGACGCGTCGGACAACAGCGCGAACGGTCGTGGCATCGTGACAGAATTATCGCGTGCAAAGTTGTGTTTCATCCGCGCAACCGACGGACAAAGCATTAAAAAATCATACATCTACCTGCTACCCCGGCGTGCTTTCGCCGCCGCGCGTAAAGCTGCTTTCCCCGCTTATGTACGCCCGCCATGCACTTCGGGGCGGCGTCATATAACGTCATAACGATTTTCATCCGATCGTTCGGCGGAATCGCCGAATCGCTTGCAATTTTCACCCGTCCGTTCGCTGCGACACATTTCGAGAATTTTTTTCAAAGATAAAACCCAATATCGCGCGCTTTGACACCGCGAGACAGGATACCCACACGCGTGTTCTCGAGCACCATCGTGTTTCGCTCCTCGCAGAGACGGACATCGCCCGTTTGCGCTTCGTTGTTCTCTCTGCAAAGTAAGATTACCGTTTGACCCACATCGGTGTAATTACATTCTCGCATTTTTATGCTGCGCCCCGTGTCCCGAGGAGCAACGTATGGCTTTGTAACGTTGGTATCCCTTTAAAAAAATTGCACGAACGTTCTCTTGCAAAGTTTACAGTGCAGCTGTAGTTGTACACCGTTTATTATCTCTTGAAATCAGGGGTTTAATTCACAGCACAGGCTGCTGCTACTTAACAGGTGCTTGCTTAAATTTACTCCACTGCCGAGACTCGTTTAGTCGTAAGGAGAAGCACCTACCAAGTGACCTGCTGCTTTTCTCTTGCTATACTCTCGAGGTATTGACACCCGCAGACCCGACCGAGTCATAGTCACATAAAACGAGTCTTACCCCTCAAACTTATTATTCATTGTGAACACCCGGTACAGTACACACTGTAATCCTTCTATTGCTCTCCCACAGCCTACACCCCCGCGGTTACGAAACACTTTTTCCCGCCAGTGAACGGGGAATCTGATAGCAGTGCCCTGGAAGCCGGCCGAGGCTGAAACGAATCTTCAATTACTGGAATCCCGATGAATTTCGCGCACCACGACGGGGCATAAAATCGTTTGCACGTAACGCTTTATTTCGTCGTTACTCGTCGGACGTGAAATATCAATTTTTCGCCCCGTAGGGGATATCCTCCGCCATAACCCCGGCGCGCCTAAGCCTTCGAATCCTCCCCATACGCCGTTGTCGTAAATTCGACTCCCGAAACGGCCCGGCCGCGATATCAATTACCATTTCTGACCTTCGATCGCCGTAGGTACATATGGGGCCCGGCCGGGCGAGCGAGATTTACGATCGACGTTTGAATGGACGAACGATCACCTCCGAGCACGCTGAGACAGAGCCGCCGGTGTATTTACCATTTTCGCCCTTAAACGTACACCTGCTACACCACCACGTATTACGTTTAAAGGGCGCAGTGCTTTATCTTCGCTCGCCCGACAGCGGAGGTCACAGTTATGGGCTCAGGTGGTGTCGATAGAGTGGTCGATACCGGGCGCGTATGTCTCTTCTCGTGTCTCCTAAACTCTGCTGCGAACGAACCACTTGCTGCCTCTAATATCTTCGTCGCATGCTGGCACGCCTTTCCTAACATCGTGATACGTTTAAATTAGCCTTCCTTCGTGTCCGTTCCTATAAAAATAACGTAAAAAAGAACGATCGTGTGTGTCTAACTAGGTTGAAATGGTCACAGCCCTTCGAAAAGGACAGCGTTCAAACGGTTCTGCTTAATTTTCGTACTTCTCCTGTCCCGTTACTTTGCCGAACGACTAAGAAATCGAGCGCAATGTTTCGCGAGCTCTAATAACGGTAATCGTCACGCAAACGTCTTTTACGAGCTCCCAGGATGCCGGCCTATTGTTCCAGCAGAGAAGAACAGGCGAAATTAGCGAGGCGACTGTTCCGACCATCATTATACGCGAAATTCGCGCCGATAACGACGGACCAGTTTCACTGTGGCCAATTCCCCCTCCCCCCACACTCCCCGTTCCGGTAATCTGATAAGCTAATTAAGCGCTATCATTTAATTTTAATTGAAATCATCGTTCCTTCGCCGGCGAACCAGCAGCGCAGCTAATGACGAACGTTTTGCTTATTAAACGTAGCGCGCTCGGTGGCGACCAATTATACGGGGTGTCTCGTCGTTTATTGGTTTATTGTAGCCGGGCAGAATTGAACGGCCGATATTATAACGGGGCGCCGTTACAGGAGTATACAAAGTGCAGCGCGCAACAGCGAGCCATTTGCATTGCAAAACCGGCGCCGTGGATCGCGCGCGGCGTGCTCCGCGCGTGCCCCCGTGCCGGACGATAAGATTCCCCGTTGCGACATGTCTGGGAATGGTCAGCGCTCAGTAGGGTAATATTAATTAATGGCCGAGCGGCGTATAACGCGATCAAGCGACCCAATTTCCGGCGAAAAATCAATAATGCCGGAGCGCGGAGAGCGCGTGTCGCCGGCGCCGGTGAGCGCTTTTCCGAAAATAATAATTTTATAGCCTCAAAGAGGAATCTTGACCCCTCTCCCCCTTCCCCGACCCCTGCCGGTCCCCCTTGAGCGGCTGCTAACGAAGATTTAATTGCTTTTACGGCTTAAAGGCGGACGGAGCCGACATATTTTTTTATCCCCCACGAATTAAATTCCTCTGGAAATTTATTCCACGCTTCCTTTGATACGTTGTATCCCGACAGCGTGTAATTTTCGTGCAGCGCATATTTCCCTGTCGCGATATTAGCGACCGGCCATGCCTCCACACGCCAGTCACGGTCTGGTGTCTGTTAACCGAGACGTAGTTTTCATTCGAATACGTACTGGCAGTGTACCTAGATCCCTCAGCCGTTAACGAGTTCTTCTGCCGTAATCCTCGAGCGTCCCTCGCGATCGCGGGACGTAGGGTCACTCGGGGTAATATGCCACTTCTCAATAATTTTTTAAATAATGCACAGAGAGTGTTACAATAGATTCTGACTTGCACCTACTCTTATTTTCAGTCCTAAATCCTGGTAAGTTATTAACAATTGTGGCATATTACCTCGGACGACCCTAAACCGGGAGAAAATTTATTTTCAATGACGAGTGTGAGTATACAAATGATGTGTACAATTCCCTGATCTTTATTAACGCGAACTCGTGGCACGATAACGCTGTTACGGATAAAATAAGACGATAGGCGTTGGGATATGACGAGTGTAACTGACAGAGAAAAGAGAATCAATCATCTTTTAGGGACTACTTAACACGTTGGCTTTCGTAGACGCCGTGCGCCCCAGTTCTCGAGAACTACAACTTAAATTTACATATATCTCATGAATACATAACTCAGAGAGGATCCAACGTCTTGTCACATACTCTCGGGGACCTACCGCGTTCACGGGAAACAAACCGAGGTCCTGGCTCCGGTCCTTGCGAGCCAGCGAAAAAATATGAATATGAAAACACTCGACCTTTCAGCTTCGTAGCCGTACGATACACAAATATGTTCGCTCGCGCCTCGTCGCTTTTGTTAACCAACGTTCCGCTGCCTCGGCTCGAAACGCCGGCAGGGAGCAACAATTGTGCAGAATTTTTTATGGCCGAAGGGGAGGAGAGGGGCGAAGGGTAATTAAGGGCAACGGTAGGTAAAGACGTTCCCCGAGATACAGCGTAACTTAATAGTCTGCGTAAGTAATGTCGCTTCGTTGGCATGATTACGAAGTTTTCCCTGACGAAAGTAGCCGGTTAAATAAATTACGTTTCGCTGCTTTGCCGCGGGAAGGGACGGCGAGAGGCGGGCAACGCGGAAACAAGATTGCAGCAGACAGTGGTATCGGCTATGGAATTAGTTTCGTTGGCCCCGCCACGGGCGGAGATTTTACGTTTCTCGCGGAAGCGTGTCTCCGCGCGGGATAGCGTTACGTGACCGAAATTTCCGATGCGTTCGCTCATAAATTTCCCCGCGATTATTCAGTGAATCCCTTTCGCGAAGTCTTTGTCCTGCTAGCCACGGGGAAGTTAAAGTGGTTCGGCTAGATGCTGGTGAAATTGTTTAACGGGGTAACTGGTAACATTCTTTATGGAAAAGACAGGGGTTGATGGACCTGAATCCCGGTGTCTCTCGATCGATCGACGTTCATTTCACCTTTTTATCGTAACGATGTTTGCTTTTGTTCTCTGAATCAAATGTTTCCACATTCTACAATTTGGAACTTCATCCGTGTAATTCAAATGCTTTTTAAATATTTCAATTAGAATAAATATCACAAGCCAATGGAATTTCTCGCATCCATCATCCCCTCTTGTACGTCCAGATTTATACCCGTAACCTGCAGCTGAATTTCCCGTGGCGAAAAAAACGGAAGAACGGGCGATTTCGCTTTTTAGCTCGCAAGTTTTTTTCTTCGTCGAGGAGTATGACAAGCCAGCGAGTCCCTGTCGGCGGGATTAATTCGGTATTTGAATCTGTACAAACGTGACAGGCAGACAGGCGAAGCCAGCATCAGATATCATTCCGTTGCTCAAACGAAGTGCTTCGCCGATCCAATAAAAATAACTTGGTCGCGCACGGGAAAGCTTTTAGCCCGAAGAGCTTTTTGCTTCCGCAGCGCGATATAGATTTCTTTGTGCGGCGGTCAGCCGCTGTGATTCGTCTCGAAGCCAGCGCATAAAGCTTTTCACGGTAACCACGTTGAACTTTGTCGAACTCAGAACGGGCCTTTGTACGCCTTTCCCCGTGGGATGGATCTCTCGTCACCGCCAGCAATTTCTCTCCCGGCCCGCCGCCATTAATTCGTCATTATCGAGACAGGTGGCCGAGCAGCCGTGAAACGAGTATCCAAACAGCCAGGAGATGGAATACCGAGGGAGGGGAGGAAAAAATCAACGCCGAGTAGAGGAACGTCATAAGCTTACATCCCCGTTTTTGTCCCGTTTTGTTTCTCCGTTTCTGAGAAATAACAAACGCCCGCGATACAAAGCGGCGTCGTTCTTGCACGGCTCGTAATAAGTTTACATCGCTCGGGCTGGCGGTCATTTGTTCAGGAAGATTTCTTCCCTAGTTGCAGCTGTTTTAATTGCGCGTTTTTTGCGCTAGCGTGGCGTTGACGGGCGTCCGCGGTCGATACGGGAACAGAGGCAGCAGTTTTCGTTGAAAAACGGAGAGACGGAGCTGGATACGGTATTATTCGTTGACACCGATTGTTGTAGGTGGCACGGACTGTAGTCGACACCGCGCTTTCGATATCGAATAAAGATACCGCATCGGAAGTCTTGGGGGCGCAATCAAGTAACCATTCGGCCGGGCACAAAGACGCACTCTGATAGAATTCAATATTCACGTACAACTGAATCAAACGCGAAGAAATCGGATATCGATCGTTTGCTTCGTTGTCGCTATCCTTGCTGCGAAATCTCACGGCTCTCAACAGCGCCGAACGTCATAAGAACCACAGTGATCGAAGACCCGACCGATTTCACTTGAACGAAGGGAAATCACGGGATGAATTTGCCGAGGGAAACATCTCCCGTCGTTCGATACCCAATTTTAAGAAAGCAGATGAGCTCTGATTACTTTATTTCCTTCAGACGGACGTTTCACGTTTCACCGCTGCGAGACAGCATCGCCCCGGACGTTCGAGGATGTTAATAACCTTCGGCGTAGCTCGACTGATAACTTATCGGATTTGCCCGTGTCGCCGCCGCTCGGCTGTATGGATTTACCCTTTCGAATCAACCCGTGGCACGTCAAAGTCGACATAATTTTATCGGATCGAGGAAAACTGCGGAAGCACTCGAGAGAAGGAAAGCGGAGGGGGAGGAGAGGGGAGACGGAGGGAGAGGAGGACAACTCGAAACCCGGTTATAGGAAGAGGTTTTCACTTAGTAAATTGAACTCTGCGAAGTTCCCGTCTAAAGCCGCTATTCTGGGACACTGGAAGGACTGTTTCGCAAGCGCAATAGGCGTCGGTGAAAAGGGGACAGTGCTCGTTCTCGAGGATGTCCAAATCATTTTATATCAAGCCACGGGAACCGCTTGACGATGCGCCTTTGAATCCCGGATCAAAAGTATTTCGTTACGAGATGGGACTGCATAATTCATTGCCTGAATGATTCATCAGCGGGATTACTCTTCCGGGTCACCACAATGCGGCCGTGTGTAGACGACGCGTGTGTACACCCGGCCCATTAATTATTCATTCGGGTCGAGGAATTTTTGATACCGCGTTCTCTCTTATCACTTTTCTGTTCCCGTTGCTTCTGCCGCGATTCCAGGCAAACCTGGGCCGCCGTAATAAATCTCTCGAACGTTTGAATATCGGTGATTAAATGCGATCAGTGGTACGGCTCTTGATTTCGCGGGGCGTCGAGGTAAAACTGTTGGGGAATTTTTTAACGGGCCGAGCCTCGAGTTGGAGGGGCGAAACTACTCTCCTCGAAGTTTCACTTGTCCGAAGCCGCCTTGCGAACTTTCGGGGAGCGCGGAAACTCTTTTCAGACAAATGTTTCGTTCCCCTTTTTCATTATGTAAATCAGGCGTCGGGCGTCCCGCCCCGATGTGCCTCTTGAGCTGCTTTCACTCGTCGCATGTTATGCAAAAACAATGGCCCTACGATTCTAATCTCTTAAATTGATTCCAGCCATGTACTCGTTCACTTCGCTTCCACATTGCATACTTCGTTTAATTCTCCCCCGAGCTGTTCGCGTTTATCAGACCCTTCGCGAATCGACGGGTGTCTATTATTAATCGTTGCTACTTAAAAAGAAAGCTGGCACGTCTCTGTTAAAATTCATCGCCATTTGCAAGCGACTATCGCGCGATCTATCCACACCCCACGACGACAGAAACAAACGACAATTTCCAGCTGTATGGCGTACAGCGGAATGATACGCATCATTGATAAAGGCAGGTGTACCGTGAACTTTTCAAAGGAACGCCGGCTGAATGGTGCCTCGGCCAGCGTTTCCGGCAGCCTTTGTACCCACTTCTCCGCGGTGTCCTTCCCTCGCTGACACTCTGCAAATTAAATTTAAAGAGGAAAAGCGCTTATTTCATTACCGCGGGCACGCGTGGAATTGTAATGCGTATGTTTTGCCGTCGGCTAGCAAGAGCTCCCCTTACAAACGGGACAGCGGCTAGTTCCCGAAAAGTAAACGCCGGCGGAGCGTATAAAACCGCGGAGGAATTTCTGCCGCGCTGTATCCTTATCGCGACACGTTGATAATTATTTGAAATTATTCCGCTCGCTTATTATTAGCCATTGCGCGTTCATTCGAGCGCTTTAAACGTCCAGTTGGACCTTACTTTGCGGGCGAGCCGCGTAATTTTCGCGGGACGCTGCGAAATTTCGCCGGGGCGGTCATAAAACCCGGGGGAAAACGAGAAATTATTCGCTCGGGTGCGAAGAAAAAAATTTTCATCGGTTTCGCGTGTCCCTTGATCCTGACTCCGGCGCAAATTTATTTACCAATTAATTCCTGTACTCGACGGCGATTTTTTGCAACGGAGGGTTCCATCCAACGCAACCGCGCTATCGACGTTTCGGCAGAATTCGCTTTCGGTCAGTTTAAACGCGCGTATGAAAACATTTTTTTTATTCTGCCTGCCACTTCTCCTGCCAGCGTCTGAACTGGACTTGACTTCCCGGTCGCGGAGAATTTTTTCACAGATTTCGTTTGCTAATGGTCCGTTCTTTCCCGTGGGGTGACGACCGCGTTTGATAGATGAAATGGATGACTTCCGGGCGACGGCGCGCGATTTAAAGAGCACTGTAAATGCAGTTCTTTGAGGAAACTTAACGGAACGATTGATCACCCCCGCCGCTGGAAAGAAGGACGCTTGAATTTATTTCGAGGGAGTTTATCCTTCCTAGATTTTAATCGCCGGATGAATTTCGCCCGGCTCTCAGCTGGAACTTCTGCTCCGCTGGAACACGAACCGTATTCTGTAATTCTACTCTCTTCGCTGATTAGCTTCGTCCGCGGGGGAAACTCGGAAAATTTCGCGGCAGGACAATTATTTCAGCTCCCAACCACTGCTCCATGAATCCTGCAGGCGATAAGCTTTCAGTGTGCTTTCAATGGAAACAGAATGGGGCAGCATAGAGCTTAAATAGTTTACGCGGTAATGCAGAGCGTTTCATAAAAGATGGGAATGTTTTCAGAGGTTTCCGATACATCAAGTGTATGTAAAATAATTTATACGATCCTCGCGGGCTTTTGTTCTTTATGAATCAGTTCTGTATTGTAATTTCAAAGACCTGTGAATTATTAAAATGTTTTGTTAAGCTTCATACATGCGGCTGAAATTAATCCCGGCGATGTTTGCTCGCAAACTTTTAATTGCGAATATATAATAAATGATTGCCATTTGCCACGCAAGAACTTCTACGCCATTATTCGGTTTCCACCATTAGTAATTATTAAGTCTCGGGTTACCAATCAGTATTGAGTATTAGCGCGTACTCGGAGCAGACTGCAAAAGTTATTTTAACGAACCATTGTTTCTAACACAGTTGCAATCAGCGTTTCGCCAATGCTATTACTCTGAACCGCGAAATCGTACACCCTCGGTCGCTAAATTCGATACCATGCGATTCTTGGTATGGCAAGCGAAATGCAGTTTTCCCAGGTTCAAAGCGATCCTTGAAAGCGGGTCGCACGAGCAACGGACACCGTCAAACATGCTTCCTAACTATTCTAGACCGTTTTGCTGGCGATACAGCAATCAATATCCATGAACATATTTAATCGTTTTAAAGGAGAAACCGATCATCCTGTTGGAGCAACTTACGTGCTCTATAATCTGTAACAAATAGGCCACGGTAATGTCTTGCGCTTTGTCAGGATCAAGTAATTCCAGAGATAATAATTCTCCGAAGCATCGGCCCGTGAAGGGAGAGGCCGCGATGCATTTATCTCAAAATTGGATTGATTATAAGTTGCTCGTGGAGGCAGGCTTCGGTTCAGCCGTCGCAGGACTCCAATACGGGGAGAAGCTGGTTATTTCGAGGCTCATAGAACACGGAAGCACGGAGAACGGAGGGAATATGTTACGAGGCCAACTTTATCGTCGACATATACTACTGGGCTTCTATGTTATTCCACCGCTGAAGAGTAGCTCATAAGCGACCTGCCCAATTTCTTCATAGACACCAGAGACATCCCCTTACATTCCCTCCTTTGCCACGAATTTTTCCTCCCGATGTCCTCCGGACGTCGCGCCATTAATTACGAAACCCGCTGCACGACAAAGTATCCGTGCCAACGTTTCCCGTACTAACGTTTGCAATATTCCTGTCTGTTGATCTCCCGTTTGAATCTCGCCCCCTTCCCTTTGCTAAATGCATCCTCCCTACGTCGACAGTCAATTACACCTGCCAGCTCGCTATTTATCCGAAGCATAATTGACACCAGCGCGCTTGTATCCTTAAGCCGAACCTCGCGTCGTCGCGGAGACAGGCGAGGCGAAGGCGACTAATCGGGAACACTGGATCACGTGTCAGGTCTCTAATTAAACGACGGCTGGGCTCGTTTATGAAGCTGGACCGTGCGACGCATCGTTCTGCAACGTCCAGCGAGAGATTATCGACGACGACGGCGGAAAATCGATCGTATAGCGTGTTGCCATGTTCTTCTTCTTCTTTTTTTTTCTCCTCCCCCCCTCTCGCGTGATAGATGAGCCCGAGCAGGGGATGAACGCGGTATAACGTGGTTAAGAGATATCGTGATGTATCGTGATGTATCGCGGAGACGGACGGGACACCGTAAACTTGTCGGTTCTCATTTCACGGTAGGATTATGTTCTACTCCGCTAAAGGAACGGCCCCGATTCGCTGTCCTTTTTCCTCGATGAAGGGGCAGTTTAAAGAGCGAGGGAAGATTAATGATTTACGCGCTCGGTGTAACAGAATTCAAACGTTACGTTGCGATCGTAGCACGATCTTCGTCATCGTTGAAAAAGAAGACGCCACTGTCCCCTATTTTTCTCACAATTTTATATAGACTGGATAAAAAGACCCGCGAATCAAATCGCCCGCGAAGATGATCGAAATTATAAAGGGAAGCATGCCTACGTTTAGATACGTACGCCTGGCGTTCAGGGAATATTCTAATGACCGAGACGGAGACCTAATCGCGCCCTCGTATATCATCCCTAGTAACAAGCTGCTCCGCCGAGTTGACGCAGCCAGCTCAAACAAGAACAAACTGCCCACCGATAGAGGCGATCCGAGGAATTAGTTTCATCGACAGCGACGGCTAAACTACCCCGTTAGGATCGCGAGTGCTTACAGGTCTGACTGGACATCGTTAATCGCGGCGGCGGGCCGACGTTCCCCGTTAATCATCCCTTCGAACGACGAACGTCACCGTGCCAGTAACGCAGTAACGCTCTCGACCAAAGCCATTCGTCTCTTTATCCATTAGCCCGCTAGTCCTGTTCCCGAAGAGCTGACGATTCGCTCCGCTTTCACCGCGAATGCCAATTTGTGGCGCTACCAAGTTCTCGCGCTGCCTATTTACCTTACCGAGTTTTTACGGCCAAGCAATTGGTCTCTTAGCAGTCACGCACGCGTTAACGCTTAACAACGTCCCCGTGTATGTAATTTGTCGCATAGAATACACGTTCAAAGAGGTTTCCACTATGCTGCGCGGGATGCAGAACACAGTTCAATCTGCATAAGTTTCTACGTAAGTACCTCGCTGTGTAGATTATAGATAAAGCCATGTTTCCACGTGTACTCGAGGTTAAGGCAAACTTGAAGTTAGTGTCTTCAGTGTGGAGGATACGGTGCATAATATATTTAGGATACTCGAGGAAGATTCTTTTTCAAAGCAACCGAAGCCAACAAGCTTCTCAAATGCACGGAGTTTACACATGTAGGAATGCGGCTTTATGTTCTGTTTCCCGTGCGCTACAAGCGGAAATGTGGATTTACGGCCAGTGCCGCTTTGTCAGGTAATTTCCTTTGCGCGTGGCGAATCGTCACATGGTAGAAACGTTGCGCCCTCGTGTACCTAAAGGGGAGAATAAACGAGCCCCTGATAAACGAGCCGCGCGATCGGCGCCGGAATGAAATTTTCATCGGCCATCGTGATTTTTATCGGGAATTAAACGATACCAGGATGCGTCCCGGCCACCGAGCAACGCCGCTGGTAGCTGCTTGGTAATTTCGTAATTACAAAAATGTGGATCATGCAGCATTCTCTGCCCCCCGACTGCGAAACTGATTATATCATATTGAAAATTGCTGGTCGCCCGGCGCTGTGCAACGGAACTAGGTCGTTCGAAAATTGCGCGAGTGTTTCTGAAATGGTACGCGGCTCGCTTTCTGGACGGTGTTACGGAAAGTGTTTCATCGAATTTTCATTGAGGCGTATCTTCCACTTCTTGGGAGTACTACGGCTGAATATTATGCAATTGAGATTCGTTACTCTGCGACGTTGTTGACGAAACGCGGCAAGATTTTATTTCGCAGTAAAATCATCCGCTACTACCTTGGGTATTCTTCTCCAGTATCCTTTCGATTTCGCGAATGTTCCCGCGCGAAATTTGTCCGCGCGCGAAGGTCGACGCGGTGCTGAAGCAAGGGTTTTACTTAAATCTGCGGACAGGAATGGTCGAATGAGCTCCAATCTCGGGCCACCGCGTAAACACGGCCATAGATTTCCTTTATCACGGGGTGGACGGAATCTCGCTTCCCTTTCTTCCACGTATCGAACGACTCGCCGCGCTGCTCGTGCGCTTCTTTTGCTGTCCGCCTGAATGCACTCCTTTGAGATTGCCGCGAGGACTTATCTCAAAAGATATCCGAAGAATTCACTCGCGAACGTCAAGCTATCGACTACGGGCGTCTAACTTGCGGCAAGCCTGTTCCATCAAGATTTACGTTCGCAAGAGAGATTATTCCCATGAATGCAAACGTCTTCGCTGCTCGATGTAAACCCAGCACTGGGTACTTTATTAAATTTATCCCAGGGCTACAAGGTTTTGCCTGCTCAGAACTCTCCATGGGTTTACGTTGGTGGGTGAACGAGTTATCGATTCCGATGGTTGTTTGCAACGTGAACTTAACATACACTAAAGCATGCCTTCCACATTTAGATTAAAAAAAAAACAGTCTACACGGTTTCAGTGATCAGAAGAATTTTCGGTATCAAACTGCAGCTACAATTTGGTTAATTTACAATTATCCGTGATACGTATAAAGGTGGAAATCCATGATGAAACAAAAATATCGTGTTCCATATGAGATTTTAATTTCCAATATTATAATTATTTTATATTCATTATTTCCATTTTGCAGTTGCTGAGATTTTTCTCTCGTGATGGAAAAGTCGCGTGTAAAATCTCATCGTGGATTGGCACCTTTAAGAATCCGCCGGCTTCGCGCGAGAAATTATGTTATTTCCTCCTAAAGTCTGAATTAAAAATTGTCAAAGTTCCGACTTTTCTCGTTTTGCATATTCAGTGGAGCAGCGGAGAATGGTCGTAGCAGGAATCGCCGCCGTATCAGATAGAAGGCTTGTTAGTCTAATTGTAGCCGCCACCCCTCGGGCCCACCCGTTCCTCTTCACGCAGATGAAGAGCCAGTAGAGAGTTTTAATTGTGATCCGCCGACTTAACGCGGATACTTTGCGAGCGCCGCTGCAAACAGTTTTAGGAACGGGGACAATCCCCGGAAAGCAAATTAACTAATGGAAATACAATCTTGCCTTCATCATCAACGCTTCTACTTTTCTTTCTCTCCTTAATCACACAATTTCGCATCAACCTTGCTTGATTCCCGTGCGGTTCTCCTCTCGCCGAGGGATTAGGGGATGAGTATCAACTGAAAATGTTTTAGGGGTTTTAATCAAATACAAAAGAAATAGTCACTCCTATCTACAGTCGATGTCCAAAGGAAACTTTAAGATTTATATTTTTCTGTGTAAATACGCGTGCAAATCGCTGACACACGTTTTTCCATCAATTCTAATTCCCCGTTAATGAATGCATAAATACTCCGTGTACAGCATTAAAAAAACGAAATCTTGAGCAGCTTGCCTCGCCTGTAATTTTAATTTCCCCTTATTCCCAGCCCTTGTAAGGAAGAAAACGAAAATTAAGCTTCCGCTAAGGTCCGAAGTAATAATATGTAGGTACATGAAACGCGCACAATAGAGCGCTAAAACCCATCATCGAACCCAAGGGCTGGAGGAAATCGTCGGAGGTGCCGCGATAAGTGCAAGCAACCGTTCGAAAGTAATTGTTGGCTTCGGGATAATCTCGTAAAAGTGATTAAGATTGGTCGCGTATCGGAAATTGAATTAAACCGGCAAGGGTGAAATCGCGGTCCCTGTATTCTTGGCTTCACGGCTCCGCTGTTTTCCTCCTCGTTCTCTCTCTCCACCTACGTCCCCTTTCTTTTTCTTTCCACCCTCTGCCGTAGAAATTCTTTTATTCCCCGTACC
Source organism: Andrena flavipes (assembly GCA_963971345.1). Classification (NCBI taxonomy): domain Eukaryota; kingdom Metazoa; phylum Arthropoda; class Insecta; order Hymenoptera; family Andrenidae; genus Andrena; species Andrena flavipes. The sequence goes on from OZ020482.1 coordinate 4,027,755, forward strand.
CATTGAAAGCCCGGCGCGTGCGTTCCCGGGGACACGCTCGCGAGAGACAAATCACGGTGAATGCGAAGCCGTGTCAGAGGAAAAATATACGACTGATTATGGCGATAGCGATTGGAACTAGAGCTTCGTAGCGCTGAGAAATCTAATTTCCCGGAAGGCAACAGAGACGGATTCATTCCCTCTAATTATTTCGCCCGGGTCCTCGCGCACCTCGCTGTTAATTGGAGGCTATTCACTAGAAAAACAGGAGGGCCACGCATCCGGTTGGCGCAGCCCGATTTTCGTGCAAGTTCTCTGCGACGGTCATTATTCGAGGTGAACGACAGCCATGCACGAGCGATATAAAACCTGAAGCTCGATTTAAAGCCGCCCCTTGTACGCTTCGATCCTTCATTGTTGCTGCATCGTCCTCGCAGGAAGCGCAGCTCCTCCGTGAAAGACTGATCGACTCTCGGAGCGGCGCGCGTAGATTCACGCGACCCGGGACCTGAAATATTCTAACGCATTTGTTTGGAAAATTATGCCCTTCATATATCATCGGGTATCCTTTCTAAGGGCGCCCTCGCACTGGCTCCAGATCCTTCATATATCAGCACTTTTATCTTCCCCGGGTGTCGCTTTGCATCGGCTTCGTGTAAAATCTTCGCGCCAATGGCATCGTGCTTCCCGAAGATCCCTCGAGCGTCCCTTTTTATCGTTACTCGAAAGATCGAAGCAGCGCGCACCAGGATCGTTAGAATTATTATTTCGCTACGGCGAATCGATACGAATCGCCGTCGTTACGCTTTAGTACGCAGGGATCAGGGTACTTTACGCCGATGATTTACAATCCGCAATGGACACTTTTTCCTTCTATAAAATTTGTAGTGGGTATCGTGGGCTAAAAAAAAAACGGATTGGAATCGGAGGGCCGTTATTTATTGGTGCTTGCGTGAGCCATTAGCCGGGGAAATATCCGGGAACAATGGCCTCTGTTTTGCACTCTTTTTTTTCAATGCCTCCGTTCGTTATCGGTGCCGCGAAATCGAGAAAAAGCGTAAATGCCGATAAACAGCGAGAGCTCATTGCCATATCGTCCGTCGTGTCCATCGCGGAATCGATTCAACATTGTTCCGTCTCGCGTACAACGGTCAACGCGAACGCGACTTTAATCTCCGGCGTTAACCCTAAAATAGTTTATGGCGTCCGCTACGATGCAGCAGCGAGTGAGAACTATTTTACGGGAGCGAAGGGGGGAGAGGGGAGGGAATAAAATAGATGGAAGCGGAGGGTTTGTTGAATCGTTACTAATGCGGTTACAGCTCGCTGAAATATCGCATAGGAACAGTGAATAGTATTGTCAATTAATTATTGCTGGCCTGTGTAACGCGACGTTCGATTATTGCGGTCGATAAGCTCCCAAAGACGCCGCGGACGCGTGCGTCGAACGATTTATGCAGCTCGGGGTGGCCCGTTCCTTTGTAATTTACTGCAACGTTCCCTTCGAACGTAGGTATATCGCGTCACTTTCAAAAGTATTCAAAGTTTCAGAATTCAAGTGCTCGATTGAACTTAACAAGGTCTGCACGGAGCTGAACTCCCAGTAGTCAAAAGTTACGGGCGATCGAGCAATCCCCGGTGGCAGGAAGTTTTCCAGATTTCGAATAAAAATACTCGACACCGCGCTATTGGAAAGTTCTGGACGCCCGCAACTGCGTATTACCCATTCTTAAAAATGAAACCACAGAGCTGATTCCCTGTTACAGAGATACGTATACAGAATAAAATGCATTTCGGTTCCCAAGTGTTAGTGAATTCCGTTCGGGTGAAAGTCCAATCGTTCGAATCTTGATTTTATTTGAAGAGGGGCTGGAAGCTTTCACCGAAACGATGATTACAAACTCAAGTAAAATTGACAGTAGACCAACTGTCCTATTTGTGTTCGATGTTTAAATAATCGAGCTGTGCATTCGAGTTACTACGCGGTGCCAATATTCGCGATGGCCAACGGGGACTGTAATGTGTGCGGTGATTACATATCGGGGCTGACAGAATTACGATCAACATCGAGTGATGAGAAACGAAAGTCTCGCAGCATCGGGCACAAATATGTGCTACGCGAAATATTTCGCAGAAGCGCAAACCTCGTATCGTCGATATAATTTATTAGATAGTCGATCAAGTTTGTAAAAAGTTAAATATCGCATTTCCTCGTTTTTAGCTCTCAGCTCTATCATTCACCATCGAGAATTACAATAGAACGTTTTGATAAAGAGGCAAAAGTCTGTTCGATCTGGTCCATTGTCCTGTAACGCTGCTCCCTGTCAGAAATGGGAATTAACCAAAGAAATATTACACTCGACGAAAACCCGCGCCCCAACGAATCCCGTACGTTCCCGTTCCTATTTTCCGGCCCAACTGTTTTTCCGTATTCCCTTTCATTACACGGAAAGTTTGCGTTGCGGCCCGGCCATGGTAAAAAGTCGCAGCTATTTCATTCTTCCTGGCGTGTGCAGTTTTTATGCATTCACCGCGCGACGTCGCGAATAGAAAGGACAACAATCTCAGAGTCGTTATTTCTCCCCTCCCGGCGGCCCGACCGACAGAGAATAATCGAAGTTGGTTTGTAGAGACCCTGCCGCGCGAATTTAATATGTAAAGTGGCTTATACCAAGCCCCGACACTGGCCGGGTCCGACCAGTCGGCCTGTCGACTACTGGAAAAAAAATGTTGCTCCACTCGTCCGTGACTGGGAACCGATTTATCATATCAACGGTAAACCTTATTCAGCGGCTGCGGATCAAGTGCTGTCTACTTCGTACCTAACGTGATTTAGCATTCTAGCAACGAAGCGGAACACTATCCAGAGTTACTCGACACTGTGGGGATTCCGAGCAGTTTCCCACTCAACGTCTATTATTGCCAAATGAATTGCTATTCCATGGGCAAAGTTCCGAAACTTGATAATCCTGATTCGCGGCTTCATTTTAATCTCGCGTATCTACGCGAATCCTCTTCAAACCAAAGACACGAGCGCTCGCTGCGTAACGGCAAGTAAGTGTGTTTAATTAAGCCGATCAGAAATACAGCTTCGAGTTAGAGGGCTCTGACGCCCTCCGTAGTCAGAGTCAAGCCGGTCGAAAATCGAGGATCGAGATCAATGGAACATTACGAATCCGGAACGTCGCACCGATACCCAGTCGTGTATCGTAAATTTAACCAGCCGCGAGCGGCGAGCACGCCTGAAATTCCCGTGTCGGCGGATTACTTTCCGCGCCACGCGACAATGGGCACGTCGTTTCGATATGCGACACCGCCAGCAGTAAACCAATTCGCCGGCTGTGATTCGATGATCGCGCGAAGGTGGGCCCGGTACAGGGAAGCAACGGATCGTGAATGGGAACAAGGGTCGAAGACAGCCAGCGTCCAGGATGTTTTTCAATCGCGAATAATGCGACAGGAATTAATTGTGCCGCGAGCAGAGCGACGCCGGTATCAGCCGCGGGACCATTTATCACGAGCCTCGTAATGGATACGCTCGGTTTATCATGGCACGCGTGAAAAAGGAACGATCTTGAATGTGTCGCGACTCCCTCCGCTCTCGTTCTCGCTTTTCAGTCACGGTCGAACATATTCGCAACGTTTAATGTCGCGTACCAGCGAGATTTATGCGCGTCGCGTACAAATTGCGCTAAGGCGTAATTAGTCGGCGATGAGTGATTTAATTGGCGACTATTTAGTATCGTGGCATTGAGCCGAATCGAGAGGAGCGAATTAATTAGGAAATCGTAATAGGAGATTTGGGAATACGGTTAGGGAGTTCTGGGTGAGTTGAATTTTGTGGCGTACATACTATGGCGTACTGCGGGCTTAATATTACTATACACTACGGTACTTAGGGACTTAAAGTCTGCAGGCATTCTACTGCATGAGCTCGCAATTCGTAATCGCTTATTTATTTCTCTGAACATCCACACTTTTTACGTTATTAATCCTTCGTTATCACACCTCCTTATAATCACAAATTAACAGTACATTCGTAATAGTCGTACAATTATGCTCTAATAGCCTTTTTCTAGAAAAGTAAATTTTATACGATGGTAGTTGATTTTTTTTTATTAAAATTCACAAAATTTTGTCGTTTTAAGGTCTAAAAATTTACAGAAATATTGGCAAAGACATATACTTCTGGAAGAAAATTTCCTGGGGTGCGATACCCCCCGTGTGACTGCGAACGGTTAAGTTTCTACATCCCTGTGCTTCGTTCGAATAGCACGTGATCGTCTGACGGGCTTATCACGACGATTAAAATGTCATCGCCGGTATTGAAAATCTATGGACGTTAATTAACCGAAACACCAGACGGAATAAAGACAGGGAGGGGTGGCACGGCTTTGAAATCTGTCCATTGAAATCCGCTTCGTTACACCGAACAGGGGCATTCCCACGTTCTAATAACTGCAGTCTGTCCTGCGCGTGTGTGTGTGCCGAGTTACGTAGACCGGGTGGAAATTAAAGGAATATAAATAACGATGATCGGTGGCCCGGCGCTAGTAGCACGGAAATTGGACTGCGGGTAATCACTCTACAACAACGCCTGTCCAAATGTGATTTTCAGTCGCAGCATTGTCCGGAATTAACCCATTTTATCGAGCGCCATTCGATGACAGAACGAACGGACAGATGAACTTGAGCGGGGAGAAAATAGGCTGGCGGACGGGACCGAGGGTTGCACCGGGGGACGGTGAATGGGGTGACCAACGACCGTCCCTCGACCGCAAATAACGTGAAATATTTGAAATAATTGCAGAGGGAAATTAATTAAAATACCGCGGCCCGGAACGCGACGTCGAAATGCATTAATCGTGGCACGAAACAAAAGCGTTTCCGCCCCACCGTGACAGTTTACATCTTCCGTTCTTCCGAATGAAATTATAAGATGCCGTGGACGACACCGGAGAGTTTGTAAATCGTAGTCGTTACCGTGACGCTATCAAAAAAACATTATTATGGTTGCTCGGGCGAAATTAAATAAAATAGAATAATAGAAACTACCTAGCCCGTGCTATTATTATCACGAAGGGCTGCATTTCAGGGGAAATCTGTACAACGAATTCTATATACAATTCTGTATACAATTCCATATTTTTGCATTTCCATTGCATTGCATTTGGTTTTTATGCGGATTAATATAGCTGGAATGAACGCGAGAGCCGCGGTACGAGGGGAATCGATAAAACTGATTACGATCGCTGGCATCGAATCGTAATCGAAGGGAACCGCTGACAAAATCGATTCCCCGTTTAATCAGAGGGCCCGCGAACAGAGTAATGATCGTGATTAATCGTACAATTTTCGAATTATTCCGGCGTAAAAATCGAACCGCAAACGAGCGTTTCATTTCTAGGTCAATCCGAAATTAACTGCATTCGCCGAAGTGTTAATCGATGGCTGATGCTTCGAACACAGATCGCAGGTATCAGAATAGTGGATTAGATTATTAGAATACGAGGGATGATCGTGATGCCACAGGAATTAATCGAAAATACCACGGGATTACATATGAAACCTATAAGCGTTCGCGTGTAAAGATTGTACAGTCGAACGATCGCCGATACAGAGGCACGTGAATTCATTACGCGTTCATTACGAGTATTTATGCAAATTTCGCGATGGACTCTAATTGCGTTGCATCGATCGGTTACCGACAAAGCCTCGCTAGCAGCACGATCCGGCGAAATGTGAGAGGGTAGGGGAACCGATTTCGAGCATTCCTCGAGCACCTCGATGTATTCCATAATCCATTTCTGTTTCCTTTCGTGCGGGCAATCGCGGCCAAATCTCTCCTCGTAAACATTTCGCAACGTAATGCCGCGGAAAAGGCATTCGCACAATTATCGGTGGATTCAAGATCGAGCTCCACACATTCGAGGTGTCGACACGTTCGTTCGTATGGAAGAACGCCCGTCGCGTACACAATGAAAAGAGCATCTCTTCGAATTACGAGCAAACACCCTCGTAACCCTATAATTCTCCAAAGCAAGGAAGCAAACTCTGTGTCTGTGGGCTGCCAACAAATAATTTATCCGATTAGCCTTTCCTCTTGCTGCGTCGGGCGACGGGACAATTTCATTACGGAGACAGTTCCAAACGTGTTAGAAGTTCAGGTGGTCCCGATGGAGCCCGTTTTCTGGTTCGTAGGCAATGCTTTCCGTAAGTGGGTAAGCTTATTTGAAAGTTGGACGTTTGCACGAGAAAATGTGCAACAATTTGGTGGACCAATTCTTAAATGCATGATGCTGCCTCGATACAAAGCGTTGAATGCTAGGGGCAGTTTGATCGTCGACTTTGGTCAGCATTACACTGACTTCAGCCTGCTTTCAGTTGTTGGAACAAGGAGAATTTGTTTGTTACGTACTTATGTACATTCAACGGAATGTATTCTGCTTGTCGCCGTGTCTGCCGAAGACAGTCGTTCAGTGAAAACGTGGCGTACGCAGGGAGATAAATTTATAGATGATCCTGGAGCAGACACTTGAGGTACACGTGTCAATTGCATAAAAGTATAGTTGGGTCGACTGAGATTAGCTTTAAGGTAATGGTAGCTTGATGTTTTTGATAGATTTCTAGCTTTCAAGAACTCGCTAAGGCTGATTATATATGTTTAATATCCTAGATCATCTCGTGTGTCCTAGGTCTTGACTCACTTTTCATTGAGAATTATTTTTATTTCAAAACAAGCTTAATCAGTGAAAGGGGATAAGTTCTATCGACAGAGGTTTAAGTTTTCATTCCGTAGCACTCGAAAGTCATTCGTTGCGCGCCGTTTTCCTCTCGCCTTAAACTTCAGGTTTCCCCTGTCTGTGAAGCCAGGGTCTAGCTACGTTGCGGAATCCTTAGGGCTGCATTGCGGAGCGGAGAAGTAACCTTTGCACTTTCGACGAGCCCTTTGTAAGGCTGCAGAGAAGGCGCGCCCTTGTTACGCTCTTCGATGCAGCATAAGTCGCAAAGTGAAATGAATTCAGATTGTTTCTGCGTCGTTAGATGAAAATCCCAGACTGGAGTGGCTCGAAGCAGATTTTGGTGTACGCTTTGTTGCTCTCCAGCGTAGATCGAGGAAAGTAAATTAAATAATGCACCGTACAGAAAAGATACCTGGTATTTCATAGAAAATATATACGATATTAATACGGAAAGAAAGATTCTCTAATTCAGCGTATTTCAAAAACCTCCCTCAAAGCCAGAAATCGCAGAATCGTACCTATTCGATTTCTCCTGACACGATGAACTGGCATTTTTCAACTTCTATGGTTGTTTTGGAACCTCCTGTATGCACGACAAACGATATCCAATTTCAAAAAATAAATGGAATGTTCGTTTGAAAATTGAACAGTTGCACGTAATCGGCCAGTTCGCAATTGAAAAACAGGGGCCGTATTTTCAGCGTCGATTAAATTCAAACAATGGAGAAGCTACCAAATAACATATATGTCGGTTTCAAAGCACAGAGAGACGTCAGAATGGAGAGCAGCCATCCACTTTTGGAAATTTTCTTTGCAAGTAGGAAGTCGTTAATAAAGAAAAACTATTAATATTTGGTTGACTACTCGAGGACGCACAAGCAACGAGTTCTCCGTCATTTTCACTCCGTTAAAGGATGAAATTTATCAGAAACAAGCAACGACAAAAGTTCATCGCTATTTTTCCTCCGAGCGCGTGCTCTAGTGCGTTTCCTTGTCAAACTTTCGCTTCGTTTTCCGAGGCAACCTCGATCAATGCTTCTCAAACTTCCCCACTCTGCTCCGTTGCTATCTTCCCGACTTAAAGCTGCGTTCTGGCCGTCCGTTTCCTCCGCGGCCACTTCGTTAGCTCCCATTGCAGTTAGAATCTCCACATTTGAACGAGAATCTTGTTCGTTGCACTTTAGGAGCAACCCAGCCAGGTTGTAGAAACCGCAGAGTGCTGGAATCAAAAGTCCAGGGACACATTTTGTCTAGTTTCTAAGCACTGGAATATTAAGAGCCTCGACACACCAAGGTAGACAGACCCTTTAGGCTTGTACGGCCCTGTAATGAGTGGCAGGAAACACATTTCGCGGATTACACCCCCGAGGGTATCATCCCTTTGCACACACTTTTAACTGTGCACCCAATGCCTCGTTGCGTCTGTATCTTCTTTACATCTTTCACTTGGGATACCTCTCCGCCCACCCTTAGAAACAGGGAAGAAAGTGCGATAAGTAGACGCGAGCATTGACTAAGACAAGTAGCATTCTGGTGCATCTCGTTCGCAGAGGGTTTCAGCTTTTCAGGAGTAAGAATGGTTTAACAAACATTATCATAAAACCCGTAGCTTATTCCGCGTTCGGGGACAGGAAGGATGGGATACGAGGCAACGATAATTCTCCTTCGTTTTTAACCCAGTTCCCTCGCGGGGTGGGTTTATCGCGCATGCCACGAGACAAGATACTTTCCATACGGCGGGGAACAGTCTCATCCACTCGACTCCTTGAATTAAATAACCGAACGAATAGTCCACCCGTCCCACCGATCGCGCGAGCTCGCCAGAGCGGCTGGGGTGGATAGCGGCAACGTATGAAGGGTGGGAGGGAAAAGGTGGCGCCAGTTTGCTCGGAAGAGACTGCATAATAAGCCGAAGCGATTCCTGTTTAGCGAGAGGATTGGCTGGCCAGTTAGCCCACCGTCGTTCGAACGGTTTGTCGACAGCGCCACTCCCTCGTTTTACCTTCGATCAGAATCACCCCGCATCACGGCACCCTTATTAGCCGTTTTCCGCGCCGAGAATACCTTCCATGCGTTCCCCCCTCGCTTTGGGATTGCACGACCAGCGAGTCGCTCTTAGAAAATTAATCGCGGCGAGGGAAACAACTCGACGCTTGGAAACCTGGGAGAGGCTCGATGCGATTAAAATCGACGCTTGTAAATCATTTAACCAAGCGCATACTGAATGACCACCTAGGGAGTGTGAGGGACGTTAGAGGGGCGGAAGTCGTTCATTATTGATTGGCTACTGCTTTCGAGCGACGACATTGTGAATGGAAAAGATACAGATGTTATATGTAGAACTTTTATAGGTGGATGTAGAAATCAGATTGAGCTGTTTTTTCACGGGGGAGGTAGAGGAAATTGTTCGCGGAGATGTGTGTTCCTGTGACCATGTACTTTTAGGAAGATAAATGATCAAACTTGTATAGCAGAAGGTCTCAAAGCTATTCTAGGGTTCTATATGTAGGTTCAGTTGGCCTCTCAAGCTTAGCTATCCACTATCCACTATTGTTCTAGTACAATAGGACTTCGATAGTTATAGGAGAACGTAGCTGACAGCTCCTCCGAGCATTTCGTTTACTATTAATTCCATTTCGTACAGATTTCATTAGCACCACTTTCCGCATAACATTTCCGTATTCGTCATTGAGTAAAATCGTTGGATAAGACCGCGAACAAGTGTGCGTATCGTGGACAGAGCCACAAGCTGTAAAGCCTTCAATGCTCCGTGCAGACGATTACACAAGAATGGAAATCAAATAGGCGAGATAGACGCGTTTGTCGCTCAGTAAGCGACGTTATGCTGCACTTTCGAGGTCTGCGAAGGCAAATTGACATTCCGCTAAACAGCATAATCGCGACGCATCAGGAAAAGCGGAACGCGGTCTCTTACGCGCGAACAATTGCACCGAAAAGTTTCCGCGAGAATTGGATGGAATTCATGACATTAAGAACAACGCGCGTTACTCGAGTTTCTCGGCGCTTTCGGAAACAGCAGCGAGTGTCTAAACGGAGAACTTCCTCTGGCGTTGGGCTTCTGTGCCAGCCCATGAAGTAAGGCTTGTCTGACTTACAAATTGTGGATCGTGTTAGTTCGAATAACGCGTTTCTAATTGTCGAAAGAAAGAGAAACGCGTTCTCTACTTAATTACAAACGTGCCGCGAAGATATTCATCCCCGAACGATAGAAACGCGTGTTCCTTCGTCTTCCTCTCTTTCATTCGCTTGATTCGTTCTATTGGCAATTCGCACGAAGATAATTGAACGTTTAACTTTTGAAACTCTTTGGAAATCAATGCGCGAATCACAATCACCACTCGACCATTAAATTAAAATATTTCCACTTTGAATTTTCTGCTATTTTATTAGAGAGTTGACCGTTCGCGAGGCGCGCTAAGGTTGCGTCAAATATAAATTCTTGCGAATTTAAAGCATAGCGCGCATTTTAAGCGTCGCGCTACTTCCTTCGAAGCGATGAAAAATTTGATGCTGGAATCGAAACGCGCTCCACGAGGACTCGCGTTAAGTGGCAAAATGTTGGAACGCGAATATCTGGCTCGATTCCCTTCCGTCGGTTTTACTTTCGGGCGTATCTGGCCGAAACTAACGGGCCGTAGAATCCCGGTAACGACATTAGCGTACAATTATGACGACCAATCTACGAGTCATCGAGTTTCGAAGTGCAAGAGTGAATTAACCGCATGGTTTGCGTCCGCTGGCACGCTTCCGAACTTGCCGCTACACATTGCTCCCCGAAACTCCGATAATTCACCATCAGCCCATTGACAATAATACACTACCGGCTTGTTCGATCCATAATCTCCTCGTGGCCGTATTAACGTCCGTATTCTTCCACACTTCCTCCCTGGAATCCCGTTTTCGTACTTTTCCAGGGTTCCGAGCAAACAGCTTCCCAATTGAGAAAGATTTCGTATATCGAGAAGTTCGATAACAAGTCGGACTGTAAATAGTAGGACTTAATTCGTAGACTTACGGTTCCAGTGGAATCTTAAATTCCTTAAGGACATAGACAGAATAAATATCGAAAGTTTCATACTTAATTCCATGTCCTTTCTAAATTGATACTCTATTCTATCATTTATCAATAAAGAGTCACCTCACCTTTCCGTGCCCGTATGGAGGCAGCCGTGAGTCATTGTGCATCGCGATAACAGTTCACGCGGCGCACACGAAAAGTGGCTACAAACGTCCTCTCGGTTGGAGCACAGACTGCAGGTAACGGCGTTATCTTCGCAGAAACAGGTCCCGTTTCCGCGACGGACAAGATACGAAGGGAAACGGACGCGACAATGGTGCACGCCCCAGCCGTTTCGTATCGCGGCTCCGTTGATACCAATCTTCCGAGTTCCTTTTCACCCACCCCACTTTTCACCCTGCCTTTCACGCGTATAATGAACGCGGCCGATCGAGCGTCGATGGACTTGGTCTCGTCGCATCGCGTGCCCAGTTTCGGTACACGTGTCCCGCCGCTCCGTCGTGTGTGCGTACGCCAGCGCGGCATTATGTCAGTCTGAATAGTGTCTTCGCCGGTGTACACCGCCCGGCAGCGTGAAAAGCAGTGTCAACGACAGCCGAGGGAGAGCGCGCTTTCGATCGAGCGGAAATAACGGGCGAAGAATCGCTGACCCTCTTCCACCTTTCCGCCAAACATCTTTTCTTCTCCGCTCCTTCCGTCTCTCTCTTTCTCGTTCACCCCCTCCCGTGGCCTTGTGTACCCACTTCCGCTCCGAAAAATCTATGGTCCTGGGGTGCGATTCCAGGGGTTGCCTACGCCGTACGTGCGCTCCAGATGCTGAATTGTCGGGAGGAATTCTTCCTCTTCCAGGGTCGAAAATACCCTGATGGGATAACCGGTGGTGATAAGCCGAGGGAGGGATAAACCGTGCCGAGGTTCTGAATAGTTTCGCGGAGACACGGAATTAAGGATCCGTAACGGAGAGAGTCAACTGTGACGCTAGAGCGAAGCGGGGACATATGTTTGAAGAAGGAAAGGAAACGGTGATACTCGCTAGAGGCAATCGAGCACCAGTGTTCCAGAAACTACTGCTTTGGAAACATTCTCGTGTTAATTTACCTGTGCATCTACTGCTTAGTTGTTTGCAAACGAGTTGGTAGAGTAGAAATAATCAATGAGAGGTGACAGTCATTAAAAACCGTGTAACTATTTGCTCGGAAATTTAACGTTCCATGGAATGCTTCGTGAAACTTATCTTTACTTATTAGAAATCGAAGTGGTCGCGGACTACGTCACGTTCTCGTGTTACGCGATGAATTAACTACGTACATAGATATTATTTATCGCAGTAGGCACTGCGAAATAAATGAGGAGAATTGTTTCTCTGCTACGTAGATCGATAGGTAGCGTAGATTTATTTTCACCTCGTCTCTTCCACTAAACCAACATAAACAGAAGCTCAATCCCAAACATATCGCTATAGAGTAATTGGTTCTTTCAGGAATATGTACCATTTACTTCCCCTGCAATTAATCATTCTCGGACCACTATCTATTTCTTGTCTAATTAGCCCTTCTAGAACAACCATTCCAGAACCACTAATAACTCCCTTCAGGGCCATTGGATTTCCGCGCGCATGCACTTATTTCATAATGAAGGAAATAAATCTCCTGGCAATTATTCATAAATTATTCAGAGCCGGTGTAAACGTGCACGCGTACGCGAGAACCGTATCCACCGACCGCCCTTTATTTTAAAACATCCAACCGATACAAAATCACTAAACGGAAGATCGTTGCAGCAACCGCCACTCCCGGTTCCGCGATAAACGCGAACAGCGAATGAGGATGGAAATTTTAATGATGATCCATGGAGGGCTGGATTTTCCCGGCTCCCGCTTGTAGAATAACCGCAGGGCTCGGGGGCCATTTTGAGAGCAGCCGTTAACGAAATGCTTTGAAACGTTCGACTGGATAGCGGATTAGGATTTACACGCGCTGATTTCGGGGGCTGCATCGGCCAGGAAGGACAGGTACAGGGAGCGGTAATGTGCCGCGGGAATTTCGCAGTTGCGGCCGCGGTGAATCGCGAGACCAGGAAATCAGGAGGTTGGACCGGGTTAAAATTTCAGTTGGTCGGCCACCACGTGTGCACTGCGGCGGTTTCAGAGTTCGGAGTGCGACGATCGAACAAAGGTGACGGAAACGCTGCTGGGTTCGCTGCAGACGTTCGAGCCGCCCGCTGTGTACTTTTCCCTGGTAAAATAGCAGAGGAATCGCTCGCAAAAAACCGAAGTAATGCGGAAGACAAAGGATCCCCGAATTAAATGGAACGAATTTCACGGGAAACGTACGTACAGTATACATATAATAACGGGGACTATTACTATCTCCGTTAACCGACCTACTTCCGCGCGATCCTCCATTATGGTCATTACCCGGTGAAGAGTATATTCCGCGATTCGTTTTTCGACGTATCGCGAATAACGATTGCAATTAATTATAATATGCCCCGTTAAATTATCATTATAGTCGTACCATGGAGTTTTGTGCTCGGTTGGAGGTACATAGCGAGAAGTGGCGGAGTTTTCGAGGGCCCCTGAAAGAATCGAGTAGCTCTCAATTAAACCAGATCCATGACGTTGCATAAAAGGGGGAATACAAAGTCTGACTTTCGAGAATCCTTTACGGGTGCTGGCCACCGAAATCCTTTGACCGATGTCGTACAAACTCTAAAACTGTAAAGGAACGCTGAATTACGCCTTGAATCCTAGCTGAACCGTTAAATCTGGCCAAGTACCTGGCAATTTTAAGGATTTCCATTAGGTTGCGAGAGCGGAGCAACTAGGGTGCGGGATCTGGCCTACAGCTGTAGGAAGCGGCAACAGCCTCGGCTTTTAAGCCACCCCATCCATTATTATGCTAGCTGGTAGTATTACTCCGGTGCTTTTAATATCATTGTATCCCCTGACCCCAGGTCGATCCGACTATTCCCTACCAGTGTTCCCGGGCCAAAATTAAAATCTGCTTTCTACGAGCAATTCAGCTAGACCTTAGATGCTGGCTACCCGGATAATAGCCTCGGGACGTTAAAGAAATTCGTTCTCCTCGTCGTCTGATCCCGTCGACAGAGCACTCTCTCTCTCTCTCTTACTTTCTCCGCCTCTTCTCTCATTATCATCGAACAAAGCTCCGTTTAAACGTCAGTCGCAACATCTGCGAGGCAGCGTACGAACAGGAAGCTACTTCGCGAGAAGGGATGAGGAGCTAACGCGGCAGCCATGAACCTTTGCTGCATCCCTCATCCACCCTTGCCCACCCCCTCTCACCCCGCGTAGTACCACTAATTAGAAGCTGTTCCCATCATCACACATCGCGCGATTCGCGAGATTGCCGGCTCTCGAGTGCTTTTGTGGCGCATGCCTGTGGATGTAATGCTGCTCCAACCGCGCATCCTATCCGCTGCTCTCAGGGAAATTTAACGCTTGTACTTTGGGGGAAAAGTATGGATTTCGTTGATCGTTTGCTAATTACGAATAGAGCAACGCCTGAAATTGGCGCCTTCAAGTGGGGTAAATGTGAAAGTGTCGAGTAGTAAACCGGTTTCTAATATTGTTGGTTCACGTTGCACCACTAAATTGTTTGGAGGGACTCGGAGGCTGTAAACGTCCCAGAGAAGTAACTCAACGAATTATAGCGTTTTATGGGCGGGGAAAAAAAGGGATGTTTAATTTAGCAGCGGACGTGCCGCGCCGCGAAAGTCCGTCGAGATGGAACGGCACGATGGAGGATGCTTAATCTCCATCGGGAATAGCGAGGTTCTACGAGAACTGTTTTCATTCCAAACTTTCGGAGCTGAATGCCAGACACTTGCCAGATTTTACTTCCGAGCGGATTTCACGTTAATACAAGATATCTCGTGATTATCGTGAACGTTCAGCGGCCCCGCGAGTGCAGAGGATTTTCATCGGAAATCGAAGAGGAAGATGTACAAATTTTCAACGCGGAATGCTTCCGTTCCTCCGATACTCCATATATCCAACGACGCGTTATCTTTCGTATATTTAATCCGATATCCTATAGCACCGAGTCCTTTAAAACGTAACGGTACTTTTAAAATCACTGCGCAAATATTCATTAGCATGTTACTGATTGGTAGAATAATTCTACGTACTGGAAAATATTACGACGCGAAAAGCTCACATAGATGTATTAATATCGCGACTGTGTCAACCGGTTCGTTCTACATTTATTAAAGCGATTAATTGAATTCATGCTTTCTGGAGTGCACGGGACGGGAATTGTGTTTTCAGTTTAGCGATATACTGACTGCGATCAGTCGATATAGCTGCAGAGCAGATATAGAAATCGAGAGAGACTTTATCTTTCATGCTGCGAGCTACATTCGGATTCTCCTCATCAGCCTCGAGGTGATAGGTTACATTAGTTGATAATTAGCGCTCCGGAGACATGACAGAAGAGCGACACTTGGAACAGGGGCCTTGACAACACGAAGACTGGAGGGCCGGGGTTAGAAGTACATCCCGCTTAATTCGTTTATGCAAGAGATTTGCAAACCCGGTGAACTCGACGACGTAGCGCGGGAGGAATTTGATAACGATTATTCGACGTTGACGGGGAAGTCTATATGATAATTGGGTTCGAAATCTGAGAATTCATCGGGGATCAACGTTGTAACTTTTCGAACGTCTAATCTTATCCATTTACAATTCCATATTTTCGTGGACCCTTCGACAATCCTCCGTAAGAAGTTCCGCTGATTATACGGGAAGTTGGATTCCTCTCTTCCCTCTGCTTTTAAATATTCCATTTCACTGTTGGCCCCATTAATAATTCAAAAACACGTCCTCGAGTGTTCGTTGGGAAGGATATCCCCGGACCAGATTCCCTTACACGGGTATTGAATACAGAATTGTCGACGAAGTACCAAGTTTCAGCGAAGTGCGCCGCAAGTGGATCGAGTCGACCAATGCGCTGCCGTTGCAGAGCCTTGTCAGTGGAACAAGTCGACCTAATGTCCGACCGTGAAGGAGCCTTGTCCGCTGGCAGATGCTGCACTTTGTCACTGTCACTTAGCTACTAGATATTTACAAGCTGTTAACGGCCGAGGGTCCGCCAAAATTCGGCTGCTCCCTCTATCATCGAAACTGTTCAACGATGTGGTATACAGAAGGGGGAACGTGGCCGAGGGAGAGCATCGAGCTTGCACAAAGAGCACAGGATTGATGATTTCCTGCTGAATACATTCGCGTATCAAATAAAATTCTGAAACCACCGCGAGACAAACGAAACATATCCTACGTAAATCTGAAATACTACGTTTAAGGACGGCCTTGGACTTTTCGTTTAGCCCGTTTAGCGAGATCACTCACAGCCAGGAACCTCCTTCCTCGAAATGGGTAGTAAATTCCCAGTCAGAAGTTGTACGCGATGATAACGACTCCCGTGACGATTATTCCCTATTAATTGACAGGTCGAATCGCGGAGAGCGGCGCGCAATATCCGCGCCGCCGTGAAAGTAGATCACGAGTAAGTAGAGGCGGGCGGGCGTCATTACAAGCTTTTACGCGGTCGTAAAGCCGCGAATGGAGTGACACAGGAGAAGTTGGTCAGGAAGACGGTGTGGGTGGAGCGACAGGAAGGTATGGATATTGCAAATTTGCAGGCGACGTGAATGGGGAGGGGGACGGATGGGGGGGGGGGGGGGTGAAAAAGGCTTTATGGGGACGCTTCGGGGGCGCGAGGGATGAAATACGAGGCGACGTTAGCACGCACGCGAACGTCTGCCGCGTTGAAATCGAGCTTAACGCGTTAATAAAGGTTCGAAATGCCGCTTTATAGGAGGTCGTTATTCAGTCGGTAATGATTCCTCGGTGTCCAAGGCTCGCGCGGCTTTCCCATTTTTTTGCCCTCCTCCGCCATTTCCACTCTTTCTTTCTGTTTTACTTTTTCCGCGGCGAGACGGTTGCGGGTATTAAGTGACTCGTAATTGCAGCGGCGAACCTAGCCCGTTCCGGCGCGTTCTTTGATAAAAGCAGCTCGTTATTAGGAAATCGAACCGATAAAGGGGCGCTGGTCCAAAGGGGGCCAAGAAAATTAAAATGACAAAGGAAACAATTAAACGGGAGCCTGGTACTGCGGTGTATCGGGGACGGGGAGACAATTTCAGGAAGCGGGTTGGAACGGGGTGCAAGGAATCGATCGTGCTTGAATGCCAATCGAAATTACCTTTCCCTTTTAAAGGGACGAGCTGAAAGAGCAGCAACAAGCTGCTGACACTTATTAACATTCGAATGCCATCCCGATTTTCCGATTTGTAACTGGAGCTTCGGCGAGCTCGTTACCGTCAATCGAATCGTGCGCGTTTCTCGAGATAAGAAATACATCGTGTATATAGTTCAGGTAGGATGGTTTATGACCTGATTGCTGTGAATTCAAACGGGCACGTGATAAAGCGCGAAGATAGTCTGAGATGTCATAAATCATTTATAATCTGGGCGTTATTTGATGTGTTGGAATGCGCCCTAGTTTACGCGCAATGATTGCACAATTTTACATCGCCGAAGACGGCCGTGGAGATGTTCAGCGTTGCAATAATAGTGTGTAAACGTAGACACGGTTTCCTGTATAAGCATCGAACCACCGATGAAGTGGCAATATTTGCCAACCGGTTCGCTACAGAAAGTTCGGAATCTATCTACTTGAAGGTAATACCCGGCAATATTTACTCACCTGCAATCAATTTACTGATTTCCTAGTGAACTACACCAAGTATCGGGGTCAAATATTTACTTATCTTCGATGCAATTAATCGATCAAGTTTATAATCTCGATCACACTTCTATCGCTTTGAATTTCATCCACAAATTTCGAGGCATAGTCTCGCGGAGTAGGAAAAATATAGGAGGTAGTTAAAAAGATCTAAAGAACTTTAAGCTAAACATTATTCCAATTTCTAACAAGATCAATTTCAGATTGTAAAAGTAACCGCAGCCAATGTAATACAATTCTCCACGCGATTATCATTAATACGGCCAAGTTAACGTGACGTTCCACCGTCATTTCGATTTTTTCTTTCGATTTTAACTTCGAGGTAAGCCTCTTCACTGCACGATGTTGTCTCCGTTGAACGAACGCCCGATGCACCCACGTAACCGTTGTTGGCAAAGGGGGAAAGATAGTTCTAACTCCTCTGTAAGAGCGCGGAGCCTTTCTGCGAGAGGAAAGTGACTCGCGAATCGAGCATGGATCTTAAGGCAATTGTTTTGTTCCAACGCAGTTGATAATGCTCCGGGGCGCCTCTGTGACAGACATTTCTGCAGTTTCCCGCGCGAAAATAAATGCACCGTAATTCAGATGTAAATTTCCCAGGCACAATTATACCGGCCGTGAAGGAGGATGAGAGTGTTCTTTGTTAAAGGTTGTCTCGATGGAGAAGATAACAGTGTGTTTCCGTTAAATGGATAAAGAGGGAGGAGCGGGGCTCGGGGCGAGGGCAGGCGAATTTCGAAAATGCACTCTTTGGCGGATGAATAATGTAATTTCCATCGGCAGTATACCCTTCTCGAATTTAAACGCGCGTCGTGCTAAAAGCTCTTGCAATTCACTCTCAAACGAGCACCGAATACCCTTTCCGCGTTTCACGTTTGTTTTACTCACAAGCTGCGAGCGAATAAACGCTACGGATCTCTTGTGCAGCTGAAATCCTGTTGATTATTCGGGATAAAATCGATGCGGTGCAGAAAATGCCGCGTGTTTTTTATGCACGGGCGTTTCGGAATTGTCTACCGCTGGTTGAAATTAAATACGGCTCGCGTACGGTTTGCAGATATAGTCGAAAGTGTCGGAAGACATCTCGAGTGCGCTGCTGCCGGCCGGGATAATAATTATCGCGATGTTTCGTGTACGCTCGTACCAGTTCCTCCGAGAATAAAGGGCAGAGCTTAGCCGGTCGGAATTTAAGTTGGCCAAGTAATCTCGCGTAATCAAACCCTTGTTCGACGGCGTGGCTTAGCTCGGAATCGGTATCAACCAATCCCAGGTGTTCAATTGGCGCCTCGCCAGGATTTAAGCTTGGCTTAAATTTCGTACAACGGCCACGGAATTGGGGCAGATTCAGATTAGAATTAACTAATTGTTGCGTAGGGCGTTGTAATTAGCCGCGTGCCTCGCTTAATGAAAATCATACGTACGACGGTGCGCCATCCGAACGATGGCAACCCGTTTGCATCTGGGACTCTATGCAAATTATCCGATTCCGAGGCCCGTAAGATCGACCTCGATAGATCTCAGATCCGTGGAGGTTGTTGCATCGATATCGATAGATATCCGCGACAACGAATCCGAGCGAGCATGCGAATATTTTCTTTGAAACGTTACTTTAGTAAGCAAGTATTCGGGAACTTCTGTCGGGAAGTTTGCATCGTGTTAACGAGTAGACCGGTGTTCTGAAAGTTAACGCTACAGTTTAGGAATGTACCTGTGCTCCCGCATATAGTTCGTAAATAAATAACAACGTTTGTCGAGTTGTAAGCTGCTTAAAAGCTGCCGTCAGCTTTGTCCCGCTAACAATACACGTGGTTTACCTTGAAATACTAGTTCATATTATGCAAGTACCGCAGATTTTCGTTACAGAATCATGTTTCACCAACGTTAACGTAGATACTAAGAAAGCAAGGAGTGCAATGTTAGTTGAAATCAAATGCTACACAATTGAACTCCGTTCTCTATCCTCGAGCTGGCGGTATCAGCGATGCCTGTCTCGTTAGACGTGCATACATCCAATTCAGGATGATAGCTGGACCTGTCAAGAAGCTTTCCCTGCGCGATTCAACGTTACACCTCGCAGCCTCGCATCAACGTGCCAGAAGCCATGGGTTCAAACTCACCGACTACGTTCAGGTGCACGATGTGGCTCATGTGCGGCGTCGTGGAGACCTGACACTCGTAAAAACCGCTGTCCCGAAGCTGCGGATACTTGATCTGAAGCATCCAGTCGTCCGTGTGTACGTTGTGGATCGCCTTGAACCGCTGGTCGTTCGTGTACGTGTAACCACCTATGGTCAGCAAGTGGATGTCCCTGTGCCGGACCCAGGAGACTTGTAGCGACATCTGTAAAACCAGCAAAGGGCAAGGGCTTCGGTTAACCCAGCAGTTCGTTTCGATTATTAACCATGGGTCCCGCGCGGCCCACGGCAAATAGAGTACAAGCAGGGGAGGAAGCAGAGGGGAGCACGATAACGCGGAAAGATTTAAATGGTTTCGCGCTGCGAACTCGCAGACCGAATCTTTTGTCCCCTGTTAAGGGTTTCCCATTAAGCGGGACCGCGCAATTAGAAGTGGCTCGTTTGTGTGTTGCGCTGGCAATTAGCGAAACGCCGGGGACGACATTTAACCAGGGAGTGCCCGGGCGATCCCCTCGACCGTGGTTTCGAGTTTCCCGCCATTCCCCGCCTCATTTTTTCCGCGCTCGAGTGTCTCCAGTGGGCGAATTTTTCCACGGACGAAAAATGTTTTCGGTCCCGTCGCGGAATTCACGCGCGACGGAGAAATCGTTCTCCACCGAACTAACAATCGTCGTTGCTCACGGCTGCTAAACTACTTTGTTAGCGACGATTCGCGGGGAGTATAAAATGGACCGGCTTCGCGCGCGATTCTTCGTAGAAATCCTTGAGTTTGAGAAGCGGTAAATAAGGGCGATAGCAAGTGAGGAAAGGGCAAGCGGTTTTCTCCACGGGGCGTAGGTTTTGCAGCGTAGCGGAGGAGCGCGCTCCACCCCGGTCACAGTGTTCTCCGTGAGAAAAATACGACGGTGAAAGTTAATAACGTTCCTTGTATATGCTAACAGGGACGCGGGAATTTCAAGCGGGCTTCGCCGCGCTTTGGCTGGCACGACGACGGCTGCTGCCCGCCTGTAATCCTCCATTAAAAATTAATTGAAACGCGTTCCATAATGCACGGGATTTGAATTTTCATTCGCCAGCTCGCGGACCTGCAAATTTCAAGGGTGTACAGACGTTCCTCCTTCCCGCCCCGCCCTCCGTCGCCGTCGCTCCGTCGGTGTAGTGGAAAATTAATAGAGCCGCTTTGCATATCGTCGGGAAGTTAGCGCGCGAGATAAAACGGTCCGGGACGCGATAATTGGGCATCCTGGAGTCAGCGACGTGTAAATATTTGCGCTCTTTGTAGCGCCTGACACGCATATCCCGTGGAAAATGTCTCGACGCGAAGCGCCGATGCTCGGCGCTCGCGGCCGGCTTCTGCCCGCCTGCGAGCCGGATCGCGTGGAACGCGCGAGAAAATTAGGAGGGAGCGGCAATCCTCTTTGCGCCTTCCCCTTTCGCCACCTGATCCTTTCCTTTCTGGCCTCGGAGAAGCAGCGTTTTCAAGGCGAAAGGAGCAAGGAAGGAAGACTCAAAAATCCACAAGATTAGCCGAGCGGGGGATAAAGTCTGAGGAACTCTGTCTCTTCCAGACCCGGGGCCGCAAGTGAATGTAGAGAAGTGGATAACGAGATTATAGGTACCTATCGCCTTCCTTCTTCGCAGGTGTGTAGTTTAGTACTCTGGTCTGCGACAGCGTAGCAGCTACGGAATATTCGTGTTCAGGCGTAGCGTACTTAACTGTGCATTTTATTGGTGTACAAATATGAAAGCTCGGTTCATTCGCTTCGGAGCTTTAGTGTGAAGTATAAGCGGACGGTGCATCAGTGTAATATGTGTATACTACGGTTGTCGCTCGGGTAGATTGACAGATAACATTTTTGACGTTGAACCCACATACATATAAATGAGAACAAAACCTGCTAATTAATTCATTATGCGGGATTTACAGTAGAATGGAATTTAACACTGCTTTCAACGCGCGTGGCATTGACGATCCTAAATCAAAGGGTTATTTGCCAATAAAAGGGAGAAGCAGGCAATCCGATCGGAGACCTCCCGCACGAAGTACATGAAAATATGCAATTCAATAAATTTCGTATATCCGTTGCGATTTTATTGCCATCGAGGGGAAAATAGTGATAGGAAGGGATATTAATATAACGCTCGCGTCAGCGTGTAAAATCGCTTTTTACGATTGTCGCTCAATATTCGTTCAACTGACCGTTTAATTGCACCTCGTATTGGTTCGTATCTCCCGTTTCAATAAGAAAAAAAGGCCATTTTATCAAAATGAACGGCGAATGAACGCATCAGCGAGAAGGCGTTGGAATAAATACTTTGAAATTGATATTGGCTGCGAGGTGAACACATATTCCGCGAATTCAATCGATCATACCCGCGTACAGAGTTGTAAACGAATTTTAATCACGATATTTTTGTATTTGTTTTAATCGCTCTACAACGGCATTTATAACAATCACAGTAATTACACTCTGGGAAATGGCATGTGGAGGAATTAATTAAAAAATCCATCGTTTAAACCTACGTCCCGTATAATCCTTTGAACACAGTAATTTTAAATTTACTCCTCAAAATTAACGCCCGAAAACTTTTCAGCCCTGAACAATAATAAACCCCGGTGTACACGCGAAACCTGCAAATCGTCCAACGATAGGAATCGCACGCCCGCGCGATATCGAAAACGCTTCAAATTTCCATAGAGCAAAGCATTACGATTCCCGGTGCGAACAACAACACCCGTGGCGAACGTATCGTGGATTATTGAGGCACGATTTCAACTTGCATCGTGTAGCGTCGCGCAAACCACTCGTTTCCCATGGAAACCTGCTGGAATCGGGGCACCGTTCTACCCGGGGTTTTCACCAGGTCGGAAAGGTAACAAAGTAGATCCTCCTTTCGCCCGCTGGCGTAGACCTGGAATCTTCGATATCGGATTCGTACATTTACCTTCGTACGTCGTCAGAAATCGCCGGCGAGAGCATGGAGGGCCTCGTTTACGCGTATCTCCCGTTCTGCCGACGTGGCAGCCATTGTTCCGGAGGATTCGGATCGTTCCGCCGCGATTCTTATCGCATTTCCTCCGAAATTTTCGGGGGAAACATTTCGCCGCGCGGATGCGAGTTGTCCTCGCCGAAATTCGAGCCAGGACGTTCCCAGAAGATGCTCCTTGTTCACCAGCCAGTCCCGTGATATCCGAGAAGATAAGGCAAGGGGAGTTTCGGGGGGGAGGGTGGGGAGGGGTGGACGGTCGTCAGATAAGGGGGGTGGGATGAGAAGCGACCCTCAAAGGAAACGGTAAGTGGAAGTAGCCAGAATGACGGCGCGATGCCAGCTCAGTAACTGACTTATACTACTGCGTATCGCTGGCAGCCGGGTGTGTGTGTGTGTGTTTATGGCACGCGTGGACGTGCACGGACGCCTGCTTCCCAGGCTTTTTACGGCGCGTTTAGGTGTGTAGTATGTGGAAAGCTGTGTCGAGTGTGTCCTCGAGAGGCCCTGATAGGGATAGATAACTTGGGGTGACTTGAAGTAGGAAATTCTTTCCTAGACTTAGGGAACGTTAAATAAGGTGATGATGTACATGTTTAGAATCTAGAAAGTTGTTGATAGTGATATGAAAAATTGTGGGAAGTTAATTTCGTATTGGATAATGGTTTACGCGAGATTCGAATTGAATTTGGAAGAATTTTATTCTTGAATAATGGTACAGCGTTTCCGTTAACGGGAACGGAGTTTTCATCTAAAGTTTTATACTTTTATCATTTGGTTTATGTTAATAGCATCCCGGAAGAGCGTCACAGGCGACGGTGCAATCTTCTCTTTTCCCTGTGACCACTTCCTCTTATTCCCTGCTATTCTTTCTCGTCCCTGCATTCTATGTGTCTGATGTCCTGCTTCCTGCCCTTTTCACTTTCTGTCTCTACACTTTTGTCAGTCTTTCTGCTGTATTCCCACCGCGCCTGTTTTCATTTTTCACTTCCTCCCCTCGCTCCACTTTCCCTGCCTTTCTACTCTCTTTTCTTTGCCCTTTGTTTTTTTAATATCAAAGTCTCGTCCAGCCTCCGCTCTGCACAAGCATATCAAGAAAAACGGTGCTGACACAGAAGAAATTCACCCTCAACCGTTCCGGCGGTACATTCAATGCCTGCCACTAGACAAGTTTCCCCAGTGCGACGGAATACCACTTTCCTGCACGCTCCCTGTAACTAAATCACTGGTCCCTTCAATCGAACCGTTTCCCTAACACTGAAATACATCGGTGAACAAGAAATCTCTGTGTCCCAAAATTGCTTCGTTCAATTCTCATTTAGGTCCTAAAATTCCTGTACCATAGTAGCATTAGCCGTAGCTAGATATTTCAGCCAGCAAATTTATCGCTTCCTTTCTTTCTTTCCAAAAACACCGTCCTCCCTATCTGTCTTCCAGCCGTCACACCTCTATCCCCTATCTTACCATCTTTCTTTCATGGTCGTACAATATGCTCAGCGTGTACACGCCCCACCACAGAACCCCCTCATGGTTTCCACGGTGTGCACACGTCACCGCGAGCGCGCACAGCGTATATAATTTATGATACACGGCCAACGTAAGCTCCCATAGTTGACCCGCCATAGGGTTCCGGTACCGTGTACCGCCCCGGATCCGCCAGCAGCATCTCCAGCATCCCCCGGTTTCTGCCAGGCTCTCGACGCCCCCCTGCACAGTTGCCCTTTGCATACCAATATTGTTGTTCTATGCAAACGATTTACGCCCAGATGCCCATACCCGCCCCCCCATCGGTTTTACGAGCGCCGAAAACCTGCCGTGCTTTTCCAGCCACCTCGGGTCAACTCCATCTCAGAAGTTCGTCAGAAAGTGACTGCTCCATTCCCCGTTTGCGAAGCAGAATTTGGATACCGCGACTTGGTAGCAGCGATCTCCTTGCAGTAGCCGTTCAAGAAATCCATTCTGACCCGTGGACAGCGTGGCAGTGGAACGGAACTTGCTCAATTTATCCGCTGGGATGACGCTTTCCCTGATTGCGCCACCGATCCAAGATTCCGCGAATGGACCCAGCGACGTTTGATACGGGAATTTGGTTTCGGGGGAAACCGAATGTAATTTTGGGAGATTGATTGTAGCCACGTGTATAATACCTACTGCTGCTACTTCGAATAGCATTTACAGTAGGTAGCGTTACATTATCGTCCATAATTCCTGGCGAGGTATATAATCGTACCGAAATAACCGAAAACGACAAAATTGGTCTCGCCGAGATTACCGTTTTACCATAGATGCGGCCATCCAACTATCCTGGCCGAATTATCGCAGTGGAAAATTCCCACGAGCTCTCAGCGCAGGTTATCAAATTACTGGGCAATTATTCGCCGTAAACAAATCCCGTGTAAGAAGATTCTGACCCAATTTTGCGCTACGCCCGAGGTGGAATCGTTTCGTAAAAACGAAGGACGGAAATTATTCCGCGGAAGTAGCAAACGGCAGAGAAATCGGAGTGCGTGCGGAGAATCTTGCCACGCAAAGGTGAACGGTAGATCTCTAAAATTCTCACCTTCCTTTGGGAATCTATGCGTGTATTCCATGAGCGTTGCACGCAATAAATTTCCCTTGCGTTCACCACTCCTCTTGAATGAAAATTCCCTTAAAATCCGGACTTAATCGAACGCGCACGCGACGCAAAATAATGACCCAGGCTGATCAGAAACGTCCATGTGCAGCTCCCCTCTCCCCCCTGGTGCGATTGTAAATGGTAAAGGCTGCGATTAAACGAGCCGGGCACCGTCATTTTCATTTGGATGCCCCTGCGACCTGTAGCTGCGAATTTAATCATTGAAAGAACTGAACACGTTCGTGAAAATGAGCGTGCAGTTGCAATCGTGCATTTAATTCGTGCGGAGTATAACATAGAGTCCGGGTAAATTATTTTACGTTATGGGACGTGGCCATTGGTTCGTTCAATTAGAATTTCCCATTATGCGAGCGCTCTCGTCCCTCTGACGAACTGTTGCATTTTGAAATTTGCTTATACAAAATTCCATTAGACGCGTCGATGTTTCTAGCAGTAACGGAGAAGAAAGAATAATAATTTGGTATTCATTTTCGTCGAGGAAGTTTTGTCAAGCGAGGATTCGTTGCATTACAACGACCGAATAACGGGCGTGTATTTCCCCTGTCGCTGTCGACAATGGAGCCCAACACGAATTTTCCTAAAAGATCACCACGGTTTCGCAGAGTCGGTCGATTTTCAAGTCGATTTATCTCGAAACGTCGTAACTGCTCCAAGGGTCAGCAAGAGTAGCGTCTATTTATCCCATGGGATTGCACCCTTCTCCCGTGCAATTTCGCCGTGGCAATCTACATTCAGCTCGAATCGTCCACGAGAATAGTTGTTACTTTATCCTTGCTCTTGTTGTGCCAATTTTCGTGCCATTCAAACGGAGATTCTTTCTTTCAATTGGACGTGACATTCTTCAGCGACGTCCAATTAATCGTACAGAGAAAAGAGTCTCCTCCACCTGTCGCGATCGTACTAGCTAACGACAAAAGGGAAATTCTTCAACCAGCAGTAGAAGAATATACGACAGATTGTCAAGAATCACTGTATTCAGGCAAAGACGCGACCCAGAATCTATCTTTAGCAAGTATAAGTTTCTCGATTTTCTACATACTACAACACTCAGTGGTGTACCCAGAGGGGACCAAGGGTTCCTAGCACCTCCAAAGAAGGTGTTTTGTAAAACGAGAAGAACACTAAACTTTATTCTTCAAATAAATTTTTATAATCACCTAATGAATTTTATTGAATTTGCATTAAAAATATTTTTATCCGTATAACTCGACTTCTCCCAAGATTAAATCCTGAGTGCCCCACTGTGGACACTCGAAAATCCCCGGTACTTCAACTGCTCCATCATCCCAGCATCCGAATACCAGTTACGACAGTCAAGTTATTAGAGTCCACGAATCCCTTTGTAGAAATAAACTTTCCCAAGCAATAACAGTACCCACGTACTCCAGAGTTTTACACGCGTATATTTTTGTAACAGTTCCACTATGGTGCTCGAAGCAACAGAATTAGCATTTTTCCAGGTACATCGTGCTAGTCGCGACGCGTATTGCAGCAGACGCGTTAAGTGCGTTTGTTTTATCTGGTAGTGGAACAGCGGCTGCCGCGTTAGAGGGTGCGTCGACAAGGGTGTACACAGAGCATAAACGTGGACGTGGTCGTGCTGTCGCGTTCCCGCATCCGATAAGCTTCTCAAGAGTATTACAATGTTCGCAAATACTTTGCGAGGCCGTCCCTTTCCCGGTGGTGGTGGCTTTCCTCTATTTTCTTCTTTCCGTGCCCCGCGGAATTTCGCATCGACCAGCGGCTCTGGCAGCCTGGCCATCACAGACGTTCCCCCCTGCTTTCGTCGCTTTTTGCCAGAGGGATTTAGCTAGGACGGCGACCGACGTGTTATTTAATGCACGGCCGCTGAGTACATTATCGCGCTTGTTATCTCGCAGCACGTTAACAATTTTCTCTCTCTTTACACCCGTGTCCTCGCCATTCATACCAACCTTTTCCTCTTTATCCGTCTCTATTTCCGTTCCATTTCTTTGTGCCAAGCGGGCGTAGAAGAAGCGAGTCCGTTTCACGTATGTCGTTTGACCCTTTAAACCTCTAAAAAATCGAGCCTTCGTTAACTTTCTTCCATTGTTAACGCGGTGTTTCCGTTTACACGGATATCCGTCCTGAGTACGTCTCTATTTGCGCGTGATTAATAGACAGCTCGTGTAAACGTCCATGTTTCGGCACACGTACGTATACGTAGGATTACGCGTATGTACGTAATATTGACTTTGCTTGGTGTAGGTTGTACCCGAGTCCAGAGCCACGAGAACGCGTGTATAAATGGTATTATGTACTTGTAGAATGTGGAACGGAGCGCGCGGGTAATCCAGAGCTGGGTCCCACGTATCTCTGAGCCAGCGATGGTATTTCTTTGGCTGCTGGTCCAGCAAAAACGTTTCTTCGAGCAGGAGAAGAGTCGGTATCTCGTTGAAAGCGAGGCTCAGGGTAGTCACTCGCCCGAGTGACTCGAGGCAACTGCAAACTTTGAGGTCGCGATGCTGTTTCCATACCTGCGAGAGCTTGTCAAGATATCAACGTCGTTTAATCTTCGACTTCGAGAAATCTACTTGGCCCGTATAGCCAACGCGCTCCGACAACCCAGTTAAGTAACAGGATTTTATGTAGTTACACTATCCGTCTTCTCGAAGAAAGGTATATTAACAAAAAAATTGCGAAGTATACACTTTTCAACCCGATCCTGGCACCACCCCTCCACCGTTCCTACAAAGAACACGTACATGAATTTTTTTGCAATATCCTGATGCGTAGAATGAATCCTGCAAAGGGTTACACCCACGTTTGCATTAACACAGTGTACACCGAATGCGTGACGTTCACTTGAACGAATCCTTAATCTGTATCGCCTAATAATTTTCACAAATTCTCCGACACTATTACTATCATTATCGCGCACCACTCGTACAATTATTCAACCATGTTCCAAAGAGGGTGGGATTCACCCTCTGTGTCGGCCTCACGCACGCGTGCGAAATCTCGACGCACACACTCGGCGGTCGTGTAAACGGGCCGATTAAGAGAACGAGGTTACGTTAATTTCGTTGCGTTCACAGTCGAATAAACGGGGCAGAGGCGTTGTCAGCGGAATCCCGACCCGTTCGCCGAAAAACACGATAAAATCGTGGCCGCGATATTCCCTGGATTTTCACCTGAACGGCGAGAGGAAGACTGCACCGCGCCTGATTAACGTGACGCCCGGTAAAAATTTATTAAAAACCAGATAATTAATTTCTCGCCGGAGTTTGGCTGATTAATTCCCCGCGGTGAAATATTTTCGCACGGAACAGTGGGATACGTCGGAGCCAGCGTGAAAATGGAAAAAGGAGCAGGAATAGTTTCAGCTGGCCGACGTCGCCGGCCGATTCTACACCGCGATTCTGAAAAATAAACAGGGAAACGAGGGTGGCGAGGGATGGCGCTGAATATTCGATGTTTCGCGCGATGAAAAAGCGTGTCAACAGATACCGAGCGGGACCAGCGGCGGCGCGATGTTATCGGGCGCAGCTATGCCGCGCAAAGTGCTATTAAAATATAATTAACGTCGCTATAAATTATATTTACTGCCACTCCTACGTATGCGTGACCCGTAATTCGACTGCGCCCGCGACACTGTAGCCGGCAAGTTTTATACGAGTTTTAATATACGAGTATTAATAAAGGAATGCCCCAGATGTAATAAACGCGATACATCAAAGAGAACTTATTATATTCTGTCTTTTAGGTACATAAAACCGTCGAAAATGATGTAACATTCGTAGAATATTTTACGAAAGAGTTGTTCCATAAGCACGAACACTGCGGGGTACTGTGAAGTTTGCCCCTGTTTTCCAACGCATTCTATTTCACACGTTTCAACTTCCACCAATTTCCCCCAATCGTTCTGTGACACCAAAAGCTCCATTGAAAAGAGAAGCATCACTGGAACCTATTTCCTACCATGATATGGTATTCTGGAACAGTGCCGATGAGTAAAACTGGTCTTTAAATTATTAGTAAATTTGTCGAGACGGGTGCTGCGTTCTCCCAGCTCTTACTCGAATAAAAACGTTTTTCATTGTCCGTTTCGTGTGTGCACGCTTCTTTGTATCGCGCGCAATACACGATCTGTCTACACCTTTTCCGCCGACTGTACACGATGAGTGACGATTGCCCATCGTTTCCCAACATACGGATTCGGACACCCGCGAAATTGGCCCCGTGGACACGTCGATGCGCGGCCGGAGCGCTCGGAAAATATCGCGTCCACGTGAAAAAGGAAACCTGCCGGGCGAACGAACTCGGACAGTAGCTAACTGGACACGTTTGTCCCCGTGCAACGCGTCGCGACGCTTGATCGGCGACGCTCAAGTGCCGTCCAGAAGCAGTTAAACGTTGGACGCTTCACCTGTTGATACTTTTTTATACGTCGCCCCCCTGGGCAGCGTTTGATTGGCCGTCGAAGAAATGAAATTGCACGGCATTGCGGCTGAAACGGAAGTGGCCGCGAAGTAGCTTCGCGCCTAATCGGATGTTTCAGTGGTATAACCTGCGCAAAGTCACCCACGCCGAGTGATGAGCAGTAACGATTCTCTAATGGCGGCATTCACTGCCGCAACTTATAAGTATTCATAAAGCGTTTATGGTGTGCCGATGGCTGTGTAAGTTGCAGCGGAAAATGGTAGGCGAAGTTTGGAATGGTCGGTATTAATTATTAGTGGCCCATAAACTGGTCTGCATTAACGTGAGTGTGATGTAAAGGGTTGTTAAATGGTTATTAGAGGGCGCCTGGTGGTTTCGTAAGTTGATAGAACGTCGAGTCGTTTAGGGGATGGTTGGCGTTGTTTATTAGATTTTTATTAGAATCGTATAAATCGGCCTTAGAATCGTGCGTGCGAGTAACTAGCTTCTGGTTCCCATTTTAAGAATGACAGAATGATTTCGTTGACCAATCAGAACCGAATTTCTTATGATCCTTAACGCTGGACCAGTGTCCGTAATCCCTGATTAACCGTGCCGCTTAATTGAGCACGCGATCCGTGTAGCGCGGGAGGCGAGAACGGTTAGATCCGCGGGTTCATTGATATGGATCGCGAATCGATGCTGGTCACGATATTTACGCACGCAAATGCGTTAACGCGCGGATCAAAGAGTTTTGATTACTCCATGAAACGATAACTCTGTTAACGATACAGCGCTCACAAAATTTAACTGACTTCCCGTTTTCTCGAATGGAATGTATACTGTCCACTAAAAACTGCTAAAGGCTTGTAAACGGATCGTGAACGCCAGGAACCATTGATTACGTCAGCAATTAAATGATTTATGGCTGAAGCGCATCAAGTTGGGAATTAACTTGGACATTAGCATTGTTAATTGGCTCAGGATAATCGAATTGACTTCTCGTTTAATAGTACGCTCCGTAGCGACACGAGATTTGGCATCATTTTCCACGGAGCAAGTAGAGTAAGTACCAAATAGATCGTTCAATAGTTTCCAGGCGTTTTGATGGATTTATTCCGAGCGCAACTGGAACGTACTTAATACTAACTGTGCGCAGTTATTGAAATGCACGAGTCGTTTGAAATTCGCAGCGGCACTTCCCTGCCCTTTACAGCCGTTAAACGGGAATCGATGGAAACAAATGATTCGAACGATTGTGTCCTCGTAGCAGTCAACGCCCTCCTGGAGTCAAGTGCGCGTTAATACTGAAGTAGTAATACCTAATTAACGCCGAGACTTAATTAAGTATTCACACGGATCACGCCTGACAGAGCAATGCATTCTGTTCCAACGCATTCTCGATTCTATACAATATCTCCCCAGCTCGAGCGCGTTTCTATTATCAGTAATCGTTGGACTGATAAGCTGTAAGCAGTTTCCAGTTGGCTGCTCCAGAATTCACCGAGCATGATATCGATTACGTTTTACCGATCGTTCGCGACAGAAACTCGCTACATTTCTTTGTCTGCCACGTTTCTGACCGACTCTTCTCATGTCCAATTGTCCTCCACTTTTGCTATCTTTTCGTTCTCGTCCGTTTCCTCTTAAACGCGTTAAGCCCGTTTACGACACTTTTCAAGATACAAATTTGTATCCTAGAAGCATTCAAGGTTGCTTCAGTCATGGAAGACGGTAAAGTTGTAAATTCTACTTTCAGCTCCCTCATTGTTAGACGCACAAGCGAAGTTCAATGAAAATTAAACACAATAGAAGAGACTGCGATAGAAGACAGCTTAAACTGAAGAGTTCTCAAGAGAATTCTACGTACCAATTACCATCGCCGTTGTCGTCTTCTATCTTCCCGCGTCATTCCCATTGAAAATTCTCTACATCGACGCTTTAAATTATATCGAATGCTTTGAAAAATAGTTGCATCCATCCCCAAATACTTATACAGGAATAATTTGTTTAAAATTATATGGCAGTCTCGTGTCGAGCTACTTTTGATCGTAGCCAGGAGAAGGGGCTTGAGCCGTGACGCAGGATCCTTAGAAACGAGTAAGGGGCGCAGGAAGACGGGCGAGGGGAAAACTTAGGAAGAGGGGACGGTTGCATGCCACGGTCTAGTTTGTCTACGCGCGTACTATCGGTTAACCATTCGTCTTGGCCGTTGCAGTCCACAGTAGTCCTGCAACCCCTCTCGAAGAAGCTTTCTGTTTGTTCCCTACGGGGAAGACCAACATTCCTATTCCTACGGCTCTTTCACGCCATTGCTCGATGGCCAAAGTAAACCCCCCTGCGGCCCCGCTGAGAAATTCGATTCTTAAGAGGTGTCCCCGCTTTGGATGCTCCGCTCGGTCTTCTGGGAAACTTCGCAGAGAGGGGTCGCGGAACAATATCCTGGCTGGCCGTGTATCGCGTTACGAGACCGCGCGTAGCCACGGCTAAGATCGTGAAAGCGAGTTCATCGCTTCGGCATTAATCCTCCGAATGGCACGTACTTTTTACGCGAAGCCCACCGTAGTACGCCACGCGCCTAGGAGGCTCAGGGGAACGATCAAATTAGCACATAAATTAATCTGAACAGGCTCGAAAGCTGCGCGCAATGTTCGAGGGAATCACGATAATCTCGTTGTTAGATAAGCGCGCATTCCGCGTAATATTATTATTCCCTCAAACTTTGATCTGTAAACGCAGCTGGAGAATAATCGCGATAACATTCTGAGGCTTCCTCTTGGAAATCTCGCAACACCATTCCGACGTTACAGATGAGCAGAAAATATAGATAAAATTGGAATTATCCTTCGCAAACCTATCGGTAGATTCACCGTCACTGTTTCTTTACACTTAACCTGACATCGATAGCGTGTTTATTCTAAGTGAAGCTGCTCGTCGCCAGACTCGTTGCACGGGAATGAATTTTCTAATCGTTATTACTATCGTTATCGTGAATTACCGATAGTGTACACGGCCAGGTCGTTCTGGTCGGATACGATCCCAGGGAATGAAAGGTACACTCTACCGTCCTCTGTTATTTCTCCTATCGATATTTAATGAATTTCCTCTGAGCAAACAGCGGCGGAGAATTGAAAAATTACCCGAGCCGTCGGGGGAGCTGGCAGAGCAGATACGCCAAGTGGGTGACGGTGAGAATTCATCGAATCCCATCTTCCTCCCACCCGTTCCTCTATCTAACGTTACTCGAGCAAATCCCTTACCCGATACAATGTTTTCCCCCGATTTCTCCCGGCGTTGCAGCACCCACGCCACCTCTAGCGGCGTGGAAACCGAGCGAGACGTTACGAAAGCTCTTTCAGGTAGCCCGCTACGCCTGGAATACTTCAATCCGTGGAGGTCCGTTCTGTAATTAGCTCGAAATTGAGCGCACGCGGGCGTGGGAAGTATCCGATGAAATTTCACGTAATTAAAGAGTCGGGACGTGAAACACCTGCACCTAGACCCGAAGATATATGCCGTTGGATTTTACTTCTACTCGGGGCCCCGTGGACTCTCGTGCGCTATAACGCGGCGTATTACGCTGTATCGCTTTTAATTAGGCGCACAATTTTTTCCCCAGACTCGTAAAATATTCGCAGCCCGGAACCTCGGATTGCCCTCCTTATTGCGCCGCGGCGGGACGAGAGTGAAATAACGCTGGGCATAAATAAGGGCACTCGCGCAACGGAGCTTCTAATGTCTTCTTCGAGAACTCCGTTCCCGGTGCGGCATTTTATTGTCTCTTTATTAAACGGAAAGCGGAAAGTGACGGTGGTACAGGGCAAGAACAACGGCAGTATTCAGAGTTCTCCGGACTGTATTGGAGGAGTGATAAATAGCGATGACAAGCTCAGATCTTCGACGTATGAATTTTAAGTTTCGCGGAGATGATGGATAAGCCGGGGACGGGAAATGCTTGACGACGACCAACGAAGTATTCAGAACGAAAGTTCAATGAAGTTGGGAAGTGTTCTTGTGCCGCTAAAGGCTGTTCCCGCCGTCGGAGGGCCGGAGGAAAGAAATCCTCCGTGTACTTTGCGGCACTGGCAGCGGCCATCGATCAATCCGCATTTCATTCCGGCTTAACGCAGAGGAACGAAGAGCTGAATGCGAGGGTCGAAAAGGCGCTGCACCGTGAATACCAAATAGGTTTTTGGTTACATTTCGTGGCCTGGTACACTGACCTTTTCCCTTCTCTCCCCGATAGCTCCAATTCACCGCTGAAGAACCCTCGTTCCGTTCCAGATTTTTGTCTAACGAAAACGCGACGTAAAATGTCCTACTGTCGCCTCATTATACGCGCACCGCTGCTTATAATTCTAACACCACCCATAGTTCTTACAATCCACCCACTACTGAGATTATTTAACAAACAAAAAAAACGAGAATTTTGCTTCTCGTCTCCTCAATGCTAGTTTGTATCACTGAAATTCAGAATTCTAAAGCGCCTAGTATATTTCACAGGATAATATAGAGTAATTACAAAAATTACATGTACAGGACTCGTTCTAAAGTGAAAAGTTTCTAAACCTCCTCGAAAGAAACAGCGTATTAACTGTGTTCAGACTGCCAGTAGCAATTTCTCAAACAATATAGCAGACCGCGCTGGTACAGTAATTTAAAGCATTCCCTCAATACTCGGCAACCAAACTTCTTCCGTTTTGTACCCAAAACCAAGTGTCTTCACTCGGAGCTCCGTTGCTGAATCCCGTTTTTCGTTCGCCGCGAAAGCAAATTAAAGTTTCACCGAGCTCCTTGCCCCTTTTGTGGTGCACTGGTCGCTCCGGGTGCCTCTTCCCTCCACCGAAATTCCGCAACGTCCTCGTTTCGAGCGTAGGAGGATCCACGGAGCTCCGTGCGCTGCACGTGACCTCGCGAGGTCCAGGTAACGACGGGAAAGATATAACTGCAGAGGCCAACGAGCGGGTATCGCATGCAAGCAGCTTCGACGTCCCCCAAAAGGCCTATCGTACCTCCGTAAATCTTGGCCCCTTTGTGCGGCGAGCTACTTCGTTATCGTCCCCGTCGTCACTTTCGTTTCGTGGCCTTTTAATATATATCTCGGGCCACCGTGACGAAGCCGAATGAAAAATGTGCATCGTCGGATATCGCCCCGAGCCGTAAATATCGATCGCGGCAACACGGGGAAATTACCCGATCGTGCATTGCGGAGTACTTACGCGTCCAATGGATAAGCAATCGTTAAAGTGGTTGGGAAAAACGGAGTCTAAATATTCCGTGGAAGTGGTTCGGTAAAGCAACTTGCGGAGAATAATTGTGTTGAAATTGAAGACGTTAAAGGGGCATCGCGTACCGCAGAAATGTAGGTAGAGTATTCCAGGAGATTTTCAAATAAAACTGGAAACCGCGGGTAGAATTTCTTCCTCGAATTTATTAATTATAACGCCGCGTAAGAATAGTTCGTAAAAGTTTGCAACGCGTGTGGATTTCGTCGTGGAGTGGGTAATTAAAATGGCGCAAAGCATATCGCAAAAGTGTTTGCTAATAATTGAATCGCGAGCAGTCGCGCGATTCCAATCCTTTATAATAAAGCGAACCCCCTTTCTGCCAAGAAGTCTCTCTCGGCAGTTTTGAAAATCTACTTTCCGAACCTTACGAGATTTCTCCTTATCCCCGGAAACAGAAAAGCGGAATCTTTCTGCCGCAGAGAATCGAATTTCCAAGCAACGAGGAGAGCTGCAGCTGTGCGGCTGAAAAATAAAATCTCCGTTTCCTCGGTGTCTTCTATTCGACGTGCAGCCGCGATTAATGTATCCATAAAATTATAAAATGTAACGTGCTTTAGCGTTAAAGGCCATCGTGACAACGTATTGCACGCGTTTTTCTCCTTGGCTCTGTACTTTGTCTCTACCTTTATTTGTACACTGAATTTTGCTTCTCTGCGAATACCTTTCTCGCCTACGTTTCAACGTGTACATAGGTATGTAGCTCGTACATTTTGAGCGGTCTCTCGTTAAATTAGCTATGCTGCTTGGGAAAAGCGTGCTCCATTCCTCGCCGGCATCCACTCATTCCCCCCTTTCCAGGAGAAATTGTTAATAAAACCGCGGATGTAGAAGCGACTGTTTCGCGGAAGAACGACGAAACGGGAGGATTCCTAACAAGAGCTTCTTTGAAATAAAATTCCGCTTCGCCACATCGAGTGGATCGATAGCTGCGATCCTCGAATGACCCCTCGCTGCCCTCCAAGTTTCAATCACCGAAGAGGGAAGCCGGTGACAAAGCTTTCCGTATCGCTCTGCCTGATTAACGTGCTAATTCAACGCCGTCCAGCCGCAGTGTTCTCACACACGACAATGGAATCGCGGATTGCGAATCGAATTTCGAAAATCGCGATTCGTTTTCAGCGGGGGATGTGTCATCGCATCGGGTTGAATCCACTGGCCGGAATGAAACGGAGCGGATACCGTGCTCCCGCGATTGAAAACCCGCGATATAATCTCCTTACTGTGGCTAAATTGTTTACCAACTAGTAAACGGGCGGTGGGTTGCGATTTCGTGTGTATAAATCGACGGGTCGTGAAACGCCTTTTACAGCGGAACTATACGTCCCCGGACATAATTCTTCCCTCCCGCGCGCATCGGTTCACTCTACGGTCCAACGATAAATTCTTCATGGTAACCGTGGAAAACACTTGAATGTAGTGTTCACTCGTTCCCCCCCGTACCGTTCAACTTCAGTGAAATAAAATCCACGCAATTCGGACACGAAGAATAAAAGGGTCCAATGGGTGAGTTAGTTCAGACTCATGGAACAACGGAATGACAGTTGCGCGCGAGATATAAATTCTTTTTCGCGTGTATTCCATCGTGACCTAGATCGAGAGAGTAATTTTCTATTTCCCTTTTCGGTGTAATTCATGCCCGTGATCCCAGGCCTCGATCGGTTGGTTCAAACGGTAGCTTCCGTCCAATAAATCGGCCCCGGTGTAGATTCCGTGTTTCCTGCGTTCTACGCGCGATGATTAATGCACGCAGAGGTTTACCGATAAACACACTGGTCGTATTTAACTGGGTATTCATCGAATCGTATTGTGCGACGTGCGGAGCGCCAGAGATATTACCGTAAATTTCGAGTTCCATTTACGATAACCGCGACTCGGCGAAAGTTTCTTATTGGTATAAAAAAAAGAAAGAAGACTGTGCGATTGCAACGCGAAGGGTTTCTTCGTGAAACGCAATTGCGTACCGGTTCGTTCCGTGATACGACTATCACTTTGACACCAGCAAGTTTTCTGCAATCTCTAGCTTATTATACAGATGGAGAGCAGCAGCGATATCTACGTTCTAGATACGTCAACTCCTCGCAGATCCACCTCGGGGCACACTCGACGTTCTACTTCGTTTTAGTTTATTTCACTTTACACCGAGTATGAATTTCCCTACTCTTGATACACGTAGAGCTTTCGGATCGGCACATCGCTGAACTTATTTAGAATACAGTTCATAATTGCTGCTATATCCGTTACGAAGGTGCAAATGGGTTTTACGGGCGTTAGGTACGATTAACACGTGCGCGGGGGGTACAGCTTCGAGGAGTGTCGTGGCTCGAAGGGCACAAAGTGGCGATTGTCAGTGTTCGTGCGTTAGGTACACGCGCGCCGTGGTGTGCGTGCTCTTAAGACCTAATAGCGGGTATCAAGGGCTTTGATAGTCGCGTATCGAGAGGTTGAATCTACAGGGAGGTAATGTACGTACAGCGTGGGAGTGTTCTAACATAAGTTACGAGAAAGTAACTCGTACATCCATAACGATACACGCGTAACGATGCTTCCAGCAGCGGGAATATTCTAAGGAATCTAAGGAATATCCTGGCGAATGAAACGACCTGTGTACTAAAGTTAAAAGAGCTCTACTTCACACTCCTGATACAGAATCATCGCCACGTGGGTTGCTGGGACCGCCTTGCGCAATTAAATATTTATGAAACACTTTCCCTTACTCTCCCGTTTCCCCCGTGTCAGGCAAGCCCAACCTTCCTCGCTCCGAAACTTCCCCCCCACGATTACATCCTCTCTCACCTGCCGCTCAATCTATCTACCGCCGTGTTTTATGTTTATCACACCGCGGGGAACGGCGTCGCAACTTTTGCGCGAGGACAAGCGGCATTTAAATGCATGATACGAACTTCGCTCCCGAGACCCACGGACGTCGGTATTAAACCGAGGGGGGGTCCAGTGGCAATACGAACGCGACGAGCGAACGGATTCCACGTGGAACGGGATCTACGCGCGGTCCAACTCCTCGCTCGGGGTAAAGAAAAAAAAAAAAGAAGAAGATTATGACGGGATCAGGGTTTCGCTGGAATATCGAGAGGGACGTGCGAGGCCAGTCGCGCCTGGATTCGAGCAACGGACGGGGGTGGCTGCCGGATTCCAGATGTGCAGCGGAAAAGGCGTCCCCAGGGCAGATTCTTTCCAATTTCCTCGCGAACAGCTGTTCCACGGCTCTGGTCAGACGTGTTTCAGGAGACGAACGGCTTGTTTGGCGGACCCGTGCACGCGACACGAGCGAACGTTTTTCAGAAGTGAGCGAGGAACGAAGGTGACGAGGAATTCTATGAGCCGCGCGGAGCTTCGTTGATCTATGCTCTCGAGCTTCGTCGAATCACTATTGCGAGTGGATTTTTGCTGCGTGGTATAGAACGGGAATTCTCAGAATTCCACAAGCTCGGTTCGATCTCCTGCTATTTATTTATGCGCGCGAGTAGGTTCTCCTCGTAGCTGCACAGAGGAACGGTGAATGAAAACGGAATTCACCGGTTCAAAGGTTCTTTCCTGCTCTAATGAAAGGACGAAGACAGAGGATCGATGAGCCTGAGAGGAAGTATCGGTTTCGAGGCGGATCCCGCGGAAAACTTTACCCTCCCAGGCTCGTGATCCTCGGGGTGGAAGTTCGCTGTCAGTTGGAGCCGGTTTTTGGTTGGGAATCGAAGACAGTCGCCGTAAATTACTCGTTAAGGCGGAGAATCAGTCGGCTGCCTGGCCCGTAATGCACTGGCCGTGATTTATCGGCGGGAACGGTGACGCGGTAACTCACTCGCGACGTTTTCCCGAATTGCACCATCTGCAGGTTGCGTAGGAAATGCGACGAACACGGCCAACTCGCGCAACTTTCCCCCATGGAATACAATCGGGCCGCGCTAGCTTCGCGGTGTTCATGCGTTGCACGGTGTCCGTAATTGATTCGTTCATCAGACCCGGTGTCCTTTTGCCTTCGGGAACTGTTCGCCACGGTTCCGCGTGTTCTCTGCTCGCCACCAACAACGCGGCACATTTGTACTATCGACGAGGAGCAATATTTCATGGCGGGTTTACTCGTAAATGCTTCCCCTTTCCTAATTGTTAATAACAAAGTAAACGTGAACGAATTCAAGTGCGCGACTGCGCGAGAAAACGGGGAAAAGGGGAAAGACGAAGGGAAATTGAGGAGAAAGGGAAGAGGGTGTACGCACGATTTCCGCGTGTCGTGCTGGAACGTCGAGTTACGAGCGTCAGTGGGCAGACAGCGAAAATATCCAAGGCTCGCTACCAGCAATTAAGTACGGCAAAACTAACGAGAGCCGGGGGCACGGATTTCACGGGCGGCATTAAGTCGAGTGCCACTAATAATTCCGGCAGCGTGGTCGCTAACTCGTTAAAGGGTTACTCCGAAAAAGTTGCGGGCGCTTTTTGCCAGGGTTACGTTTGAAACACGGTTAAGACCGGCGACGGCAGCCCGATGCCGAGGCATCGATCGACCAATCCTCCGCGGGCTGCCACTTCTCCCGTCTCGTTCCCCCGTGTCGCGCTCCTACCTTAATTAGTGACCGCGATAAATTGTTGGTATCGGGTGGAAAAAGCCAGCAGACGGCAAGAGAAACTAATTAAACGGGCCACTTATTGCGACCAAGTGGTTGCTCGCTCTGTGCCGATGGAAAGGGCGATTTCGAGGATTTCGTCTAAGCCGATGCGTTTCAGATCTCCCTGGCTTCTCCTTCGAGTAGGATCGTTCTCGAGGGCCGCGATATGTTTTATTAATTAGGAGGGGCTTGACGTGCGACGAGGCATAACGAGTTTAAAACTCTTAGGGAAGAATAGTTCATATAAGATAGAGTAGTTTTAAACGGGGCTAATGTAAATTCCCAATAGTTGCCATCGAATTTTTCTCCAACGCGAGGGGACTTTTCCCGCGCGATACGATCTTCGACAAGTGGCCGTATGTTTTTTTCGTCATACATAAACATAGGCGTTTTATCGTGAGTTATAAGTTTCGCGGCGCACGCGCGTTTAATGCACCAGGAACTCGCAGTTGCACTTTTCACGCTCTAATTGTATTATATTTATGTAACATGTGAGAGAAACTCGTACGTGTTTGCTAGAAGTGTAGCGACGAAATTCTGTGGAGCACGAATGTTTGTTCGCGCCTTGCGTGAAAAGCGCTCGATTCCCCTGGTAGGTATATATCGACCGGTGTACGATTCAATTTAGACCCGTTCCCAGCCCGGGCTTCTAATAAATCATGACTACCGCTAACATCCGGTTGATCGTGAACTCCGCTGGCATTGGATAACAGTCGCAATACCATCTGTTTACCCATTCGAAGATAGCGTTCGTCGGACTAATTACTCGCGGAGTGTGTTGTAAAGGTTTAATGATCTCTGGATCGCGTGAAGCTCTGCTTTCCCTGGCCGAGGCACGCGAGTCTGAGTGCTCGTTAAAATGAAAGCAAGCGAAGAGATACCGAGTTTTGACACACTGCTACGAACCTGCCAGGTGTAGGGAATTTTTATTCCTACGTGGCGATTAGACTCGTTCTAAACACGCGCTGACGTAAGAATCTAAATTGAGTGACGTACGTTATTTTCCCTGAGAACTTTAGTCTGTAGGGAATCTATATCGCCGCGCACTCGAATTACGAATGAAATGTATGCTCTCCGGCTCGGTTGGACGAAACACAGCCACTTTGGAACGAGTCACGCAGAGTTATATAAATTATACTGGAATATGGACTCGACGAGACACGGAGGTTGAAAACTGGAGGGTAGTTTGCGAAGCTAGTAACAGCGAGTGGTCACCAGCCTTGGCCAGCGTCTTGTCCACGTACCCTTCTTCCTCGAATGAATTTGGATTTGCAACATTCTCTTAAAGGACTACTCGGCTCTTCGTCCCCGTCCTCGGCCTTAGACGACCCAGCTGCCTGTTGTCCGCCGAGAAAAGTACTCGCGCCTTCGGTACGCTCCATTTCCGTCAGCCAGGCGTAACTCGAGCGAGCGATTCGGCGCGGGGACTCTCGGCTACCGATCTGGAAAAGCTGATTACTTTTCACTCCGCCTCGAACCTAGTCATTTGCGAAGCGAAAGGGGTTTCCGAGCTTACCGCCACCCTCCGCTCTCGCCGATAATCGCCCTTACTCCGTTCCCTGTCCGATAAGGTTAATTTCGAGTGGTAGTCGGAAATCGGGCTCGCTCGCTTAAAGCCTCCGGGCGAGGAGGCGCGGGAGGCGGGCCGACTTAAAAGATTTTCTCTAATGCATCGCTGTTATGGCCGGAAGAGAAGCTGCGGGAAAAGAGGGAGCTTCCTCGCCGAAAGAATTTGATAAATAGAACGAAGCAGCTGATCGGTGCAGGCGTGTAGCAGAGGGCAGCGCGAGGAAGTACGTGCACGCGTAATCCAGCCCGAGAGAAGAAAACTTTCTGAACGTGCTGGGAAGATTGAATTATTGCTATTGCAAGCTGTTCTTCATCCGGACAGACACGCTAGAGTGGGAGACTTCGGGTAATTGCATTAAAGGAGATCGCCGAAGCAACGAGGGTAGTAGGATGAAATTATGGAAACAGCGAGAAAGCGTGCAAAGATATTCCTTTTCTCGTCAATAAAGGGTATGAATTAGATCGATGGTATAACGCGTGAAAGCACTAGAGTTATCCAAGTTCTTATATCGCGGTGGATGCTGTTCGCCCAGTTTCCGTTTCGCCGCGACTCCGCGATCGTTCTTTCGCCGCACCTGAAGACGTTTCTTCCTTTTTCCATCCTCTTTTGCTGGATGCGCCGATTCTTCAGCGCAAACCATTAAGGAGTACACACGGCCGCGCCTTGCTTCACGTTTTTTCCGCCCCTTTCCCGAAGCTCTTTAAACGGCACCTTCAAC
The DNA here is from genome assembly GCA_963971345.1 of Andrena flavipes. Taxonomy (NCBI): domain Eukaryota; kingdom Metazoa; phylum Arthropoda; class Insecta; order Hymenoptera; family Andrenidae; genus Andrena; species Andrena flavipes. The sequence continues at coordinate 4,069,619 of OZ020482.1, forward strand.
AGCGCGCGACCGTGGCATGCTTTAGTGCATTTCCTGAGCTTTTAACGAGACCCTCGCACAAGTACTGCCCCGGTTCTACAGCCCCCTTATTCTTGCTATTTAGTGGCCAGCAACATTGCCTGTATCACGAGCTACCCGTTGACACGAGCATCGCATTCATCCATTGATCTCAGTGTCACGTTGATCAACCTACTCGATTTTTCTGCTCCGTGGCGAACGTTCAATGATAAGGTGGCCCGTCATCTTTGTGGTGAATTCGGAGACTATGGGTGGATGTTTTCCAGTTCCCTTGTAGATTCAAGTTTGCAACAGGCGCTGTTTCCTCTTCGTTTGCTCGAGCTTTATAAGAGGATTTTACTTTGTGTGCCTAGTGGAGTATTTGTTAAGGAAATGAGCGTCTAGAAGTTGCATCAATCACTTAGTCTCCTCGTCCGGCTAGGCGCTGACCTATTCTACCTGTCAGAAGAGAAAATAGCCTTGTTCAAGCTGTCTGACTACACACTGTCCTATCCCCTTTGCCAATTTAGAGACTGCTTTATTTCACTTGCCTGGCCAGGAGCGTCTTCTTCCACTTTTCCAGCCAGAATTTTCTGTCGTTTACCGATGCGTTTACCATTAGAACGTTGTTAAACGTTGAACGTCAATTGTCCTTCCGGGGAACTATATAAACGGAACGAATTGTACTTAAAATTCAAAGGTACCCTACTTCAGGAACTTATAACGACACAGTGAATTCCGGTATTTTCCAAACAGAAAGGAGGCCTGTAATGGGGACCGAAGTTCTCGGGAGTTTCCCGACAGTTCAATCAAACGTTTTGCCGGGAACTGACGAAGAAAGTACAAAAATTGCAGATATCGAGAAGCCATCAAAAGAGGAGAGGATAGAACATGTGCTTAATTGCCGTTGAGAAAACCTCTCAAACGATCTCGTCTATTTCTCCGGAGTTTTACCGTGTCCCTTTTCACCTCATTTGTCTCTCTGACGTTTCCTTCTTCGTTCCGCCGATGTCTGTACTCGTTCATTTGCAGAATACCCTAATAAACTCAAGTTTCCCGCGTGTCCTCGATTCGCCTCTACCAAAAACGGCCCTAAAACGCTCGGCGTTACGATAATCCGCGAACGTTGCGCAGAAAAAAGGAAACGGAGGGTCGATGTAGGTATTCGTAAAGAGATCTTTGCCAGGCTGTCTCGTGGACATTCGTGTAAGAACCATATTCTTGTCTTCGAAGGAAGGCAAAGACAAATTGCGGACGTGACGTTCAAGGCAAGAAGGGAAAGGCGCTTTTTCTAGACGAGCGAGACACGGAAAGTAAGAGACACGGTTTCCAGAAAGGACCTAAAGTGATCGTTGGCAATAGTCATTGGCACGGACAGGAGAGCACAGAAATTCGACGTGGAACGTCCAGTTCGATTTGACCTTCTGCTTCTGAGAGCTTGAAACACCTAGGTATCATATATTATAGTGGCGAACACATCGTCGAACGACGTAGGAAATTCTGGCTTGAATAGACGTATCAGAGTTGATTGTTCCACGGTAACTAATTAATCGAATTACGATTCACTCGTCGGTTTTCCTCGAGGAAAAATCGATGCTTTCGATACGTCCCCGAATTTATCGCCCTCCCAAATCTCCACCGCGCATTTGGAGGCAAGAAACGGCCCAGAAACAGCGAGCTCATCTCGAAGAAGCGATAGGTCGACCAGCTAGCTAATTGCTGATCAGAAAACCTTTCGCAGCTGTTTGGCGCAGCTCCACTTCTTTCTCCACGCGTTGCCAGCTTCGTTCCTTCGTTCCAGGCTTCGTCTTTTGGAACCCTGCAATTTTCTATCCGGCTTCGTTCTTCTCGCCTAGTTCGCGCGCGTATCCTGTACACCTTCCTCTTTTATCAGCGCAACTCCCTTGCGAGATTTGGCTCGCAGCGAGAGCGTCGAATCTGATTCCAAAGCGGCGCCGGGGCGACGTCCGCCGGAAGCCAGCTAGAGGATTAACCCTGCGGATCCCTCTTGGTTAGACGCCGCCCTAAGATCCAATTTCCAGCAAAGTGTGCAGTGTACCTAAGTGTAGCGGCAGCCACTTCGCTTTGACGGCAAGAAACGCTCGCGGAATCCTGTGGAATACCGAAGACGAAAGCTGCCACGTGGTTCGGTCGCTTTGGTGCTGTCTCGTCGCGACTATGTCGCATTCTACGTGGCCGGCTAGGTTTGAACGTGCGTAGTGTAATAATACATCGACGGGAGTGCTGTACGGTTTGGTTTTTTAATACGAAGCAGATCTCACAGACGGAGAACTCGCGGTGTGAACGCGCGATCCACGATGACGGGCTTCTTTATCCAGAGAACCGCTTCCATATCCGTCCCGACGTCTTTATTTTCCACGGTTGCTCCTTTCGTCCTCCACCTTCGCTTCTTTCCTCCCTCGTTAAATCCCTACTTTATCCCTCGATTCGCTCTTCACGTTCGCGGACTCGATTTCAGCTCGGCCGATTTTCTTCCCGGCTGCGCTCGCAGGGAACATCCTGTCTCGCCAATTTCCGAGAGAGGAGCCGATGAATTTTCGAGCGACACGATATTGCGTCAGGTGGCACCGACTTCAACCTCGTTCCACCTTTTTTTTATGTAATCGAGACGAGGGACGGTCGGCCCTCTTGGAACAATCGAATTCTCAATATTCCTTTATTCAGCGGACTGTCAGAATATTTCTCTTGACACTCGATGGAATCTTTAGCAGATCCAACAGTCACCAGCGGTTCAGTCAGTTGAAGCATGCAGGATGTCGGCTCTTGATTTAAATTCATTCAGTTTAATCATGACGGTTCTTACGTTTTCCTCGGCGAGAAGAAAAATGGTCTCGTCGTGCGATCTCTTTCTTCGATTCCCCCGCAAGGGGCGCAAAGCTCGCGATTCTACCAGCAGACAGAATACCTCGGCTGATCAAGTTAAGTGGAACGTCGTACGCTTTATGCAACCGAGATTCCCTGCGGTTTTCGAGAGGAATTCTCGCGCGGCGTCGGTTCGTGACCGAATCGAAGGAAACTCACGCGCAAATAGAGACACCGAGAAGCCGCGAGAGGAAGAACGAGGGCCTCGGAACGGCAAATTCGCCTTGTTAGACTTAGAGGGATCGCTCGTGTGTCGCGGGGAATCGAGACAATCGATGGTCCTCTTCATTCCAAGTTGAACGCTCCGGCTGACAATTTTCGCGGCGGTGCTAGATTTATCGGGGCACGGAGCTGCCACGGAATTTTCAATCTCCCAGCAATTATACGTCTTCTCGCCTCTTCTAGCCGCTTTTTCGCGTTCCTTCCCTTTGTACGGGTCGGCATCGATGGGACGATACGGCTGCCATTCCTCCTCGATGAACGCCGAGGGGATCCGCTGAGGAATATCCGTGGAATTCTCAGATGGCGGTGGGGAAAAAAAAGAACGCGAAAATCCTCGAGACTCTGGCGTGGAGGGGAAGCTGGTCGGATTTATGGGGAGTCATTAAAATTCTTCGGTGATATCGCGCGGTTCGAATGCGCAGCTACGCACTGCCATACTTCATCCAAGATTTCTTCACACCGATTGCTCGCGTTGAATAAATCTTCGCGATAGGTTTAGATTTCATGAAATAACTGCTCGTCGAGTGGTTTAAGAATGGCAGAGCAGAAGCTACGTCAAAGATGTATAAAGAAAAGTGCTTTTATAAACAAATGTGAAATTCATTTTCAAAAATTTTACTCCAGAGAGAAGTTATTAATTTTTCCCCATTTCTCTATTCCCATCGAACGCTGCGCGCCGGCCGTTCTGATCTAGCGGTATCGTAGATCATCATTATCCTGGAAAATGAACGACGGAAGTTGCACGAAGGTTGATTAATCGGGACGAACCAAACCCTCGCGTCGCCCGGACCTGGAATTATTGAATCGGGTTCCGTTGGCCGAAATTATCGGGAAAAGTGAATGGGACGGGGCAGCGAGAGCGTACCAACGTTGCTTATGCTAGTTTCGAAGCCTTTGCGTGGGTGTCGAACACGAATCCAGCCCTCGAAGTTTCCCGTGTATATATATTCAGTGGGGCTGGCCAGTGCATGCCGGAAAATAAACAAGATTATCGCGAAAGCTCGGCGTGCTGCAACTTGCCCTGCACCACCGTCCACCTGTCGAATATATACGGTTTCTGCGGTGCACGAGTACCGACGAGTCCGTATGTGTACGTGCACCGCGACACTCGCGTGCCGCTGGTAAACACGCGGCTACACATATTTGCACTTATGGTTAGCCGTGTAGGTACAGCGACGGCCACACGTATCCAAGAGCAAAGTTTGTGCGGTAGCGTCTTTCTGTCAGACAGACGTCTAGCGACGATAATTATTTCTTACCCTTATCGCCCGTTATTAGCACGACGATGTTCAGTAAATGCTGGTACCTTGGACAGGGTTTAATAAAACTTCCATGCTCCGAGGGTTCTTAGAGTTGTAAGCCTTCAAGCTCCGACTTCGATGAGTTTAATCCATTCGTAAGTAGAAGAAGTTGCCCCCATTCTTTACTTACAATCTACCCTACCTCTTTACCTCCACCGGTTTATCTCGATACAACCTTCCAAATCTCCAATACCCGTGATCACTAAACTCTGCCGCAGTTTGGCGGTTCACGGCGGACACAATCATTGCCCCCCACACGTTCCGCATTCATTGCCACGCGACTCGCCCCCCCCCCCCTCCTTCCCCGAAACTTCCCCGTCGGCCATCGCGAGCCGAACGAAAAGCTCGATTCCCGATATCGCCAAGAGGCAGAAAATAGTACAGAGGAGTACAAGAGGTGGGGCAGACCGCGGCGGACAGTAATGTGTATTTACTATAGCACGTCTGACTGCAGCCCGCCCGTCGACTTTCGCGCGCTGGTCGTTCGCCGTACACGTAGAATCGCGTGTACCGGATGCAGCCAGTTGGAGGGTAGCAGGGAAACCGTGCCGCTACAGCTTCGGAAGGATGTGCTCCCTGAATTAATGAAGCCACGGATGCATTCGCCCGTGTGACTGGTAATCCTCTTTCGGTATTTCCTGAAGCGGCGCTTGGGATTGCACGTACGATAAATAGAGATAATCCAACCCGGCGCGTATATGCGCCACGAAATATGTGGCTCGTGTACGCTAGCGAGCCACGTATCGGTGTTTGGTTACCATTGTAGGGCCGTTCGTAAACGGTAGCTCTGGCGAAACGATGAGCGCTACTTGCTCTACGCCGAATCATTACGCTGGCGCAGTGTTATTGGATGCCTGCGAATATGACTCTATTCGATCGCGTAGGCCGTAGTGTGTAGACTAATGTACCTACTCCCCGTTGCACAGATATTGTGGTTACACCTCGGTACTTCAGCCCGGTAGAAAATATGTATTATATGAATACGTTTTCTTATTTCTGTCACATTTCTACGCACCAAAAGTATAATATTGATATATAAAAAGTATGGAGGATTCTATGCACTTGCGCCGTGTTAATTTAACGATATCATTGTGACATTGATCGCACAGGCGAGAAGCTGCTGAATTAATAATTAAGTAGTTTCAAGTGATTTTATATATTCGTCTGATCAGTAGGGTTTCGAGTTTCAGCGAAATAAATTGTCGATGCCCCCTCGGACAGAACTTGCCGTGTTTCCACGTCGCTTTATCAGTTCGCGTGCGCCCGCTTCATTCTCGCTGATCCCTCTCGCAGGTGTCCGATCAAAACGCGACTCGTTACAGATATTTTCCGCGAACGGTATACTCGTAGCTCGCAGTGTCGGGGTTATTTCACGGAGAATAGGGCTCGTCGGCGCAACCGTGGCAAAGGCCCAGGGATCCCGATTCGAAACTGCAGCGATGACAGGCAGCTGCGATGGAATCGGGACGAGAGGTCGGGAACTACGATTTGAACGAGCGCACTCTTGAATAGAGGTAGTCGAATAACACAGAAAAATAGTAGAACGTACGAATTCTCGTAATGTATTCCGTATCCTACTTCGAATCGTCGACTCGATTATCAATCTCCTATTAATCACGCTCTTCGCTCGGGTAGCAAGAGGAAAGGAGGAAAGTAAATGTAATTCACGGGGTAGAATCTTCATTGAACAAGGCCTGCTAAGGAGATTGTAGCAGGAATGATTTCCTAGAGATTGAAAAAGAGAACCGGGGGAGGTGGGCAGGGAGAAATGGCCAACGATTAGAGTGAAAGATAATCCATAAATTATTAAACGAGCGGATCGCGGGAATTTTCAAAAGCGGAGGGAGAGCCGCGCCATTACGGCGATTTTTCTTTCGCGCGAAGACCCTTTTTCAGGATACATTATGAGATTATTAGAGCGCCGCCACGGCGAACTAATCTTTCCCGGGGCGAAATTGTTCGCCGTCCTCCGGCCCTCGTTCTCGTGCCAAGCTCGTTTAATAAACTATCCCGCGCGCTTTGCGGACGCCGCCGCGGCAGTAATTTCTTTAAGGCGCTGCCCATTACGCGGCGAATTCTGGACGAAAGGACGAGTCTTTATTCGAGCCCGTAATTATTCCGTGTCTGGGGACGCCGACGATACCAACAGAGATCAAAGTCACGGGGATGGAAGGAAAGTTCATAGCAGAGTTCAAAAGAAACCTGACCTCCGGTTAGCCGTGCTCCGGACTCACGATTATTCGAATATTTTCGCTGTTCTGTTCTGCGACCCACTTCTCGAGAGATCGATCTTGGTTTTGGTGTATTCAACTTAAAAATTGTGGTGCCACATTCTTCACTGGTCGTCGGATTAACTTCTGAATTAATCAACTCTCAGGTACCGAGACAGAGTCGGGCTGGAAAGTCACGAAGCGTCTGGTTGAATTTCATTCGTGAAGTGCGTGAAGCGGAGTTTTAAAGAACTAATTACTGGGAGAATTAATTTCTGTTGAAGAATATTACACGTTGCTTCGTTCAGCGGAGATACGTAATCCGGTTTTAGAGATGCAAACAGTAGCAGCTTGTACCGAACAGCGTGAACATTTTAATTTTCGCCCGACTCATCTGATTAAACTAATCAATCTTCTACGACACGAGCGAGCGGATAAACGCGACCCGAGAACAATCCACAGATAAATACACGCGAGATAGATTGCCCTCCGCGATTGTTATAACAGTTATTAAGACAGCATCGATAAGACAGTGCACGCGAGCACACACGGCCAGAGAATTCCTAATTATAGAAGCTACGATAAATCAGGGACACGTCCATTTATCATCGGAGAATATTAAAACGCGGCAGCGGGCCCGCTGGAAACTTTATGCAATTGTTTCTCTGATTGCGAATCAAATTATTCGACCCCTGCCTTGCGGCATTAATCTTCCGGCGGATAAGTATCTACGTATTTCCCTCGCATCGTTGAATGCCGTGGTCCCAGACGCTCGTTCGCTGAACAGATTGCAGTACTCTCCTCCTTTCAATCCTTAATTCTCATCAGGATTTACTAATTGCCAATTGTACACGGAATTAAAGAATACTATAGTAGAGTAGCGAGAGGAATAAATTCTCAATATCGTGTCTCCCATGGGAACATTTAATTACCATTCAAAAATATGAGCTGCGGTTATACCGAAGTAAAGATTAAATAGGATTTTTACAATTTGAACTCTACGTTCTACAAATTCGCCCATCTACTGTAAAGTTTCAAGAAATTGTGCAATGATGATGGCTCGCCAGCGTTGAAGGGAAGACTGAAAGGGAATACAGAGATACGACTCGCGACTGGCCGTGTCGGGAAGTCGCTCTTATCGAGAATCGAAGATAAAGGGAAGAAGGGAAGTGGAAAATCTTGGGAACTTGCGACAACTTTATACGTAATAGTTCCAAGTTCCGTGGGCACAGGTTGGGGAGGTATTTCGTGAGACGAGGGCAATATCACGGACGTTCGGCCCGCTCCTCCGAGAGAACGAATCCCTTCGGAATGTCTTTTCAACATTCCGGCAAACTGACTCGACCCAATTTGCCGAGACACGATGAATTACCCTCTGTCCACACGGTGACGTTGTTCCCGGTTAGAGGAATGAAACAACGCGGAGGGGAAATTTCAATGGCACGCTGCTCTTAACGAGCATCATTAGCATTAATACGTCATTAACATTCGAATGAGGCAGGAAGCGAGATTCCTTATCAAATTCAAAGTTCCTCGCGATCAAAAGTAACGCGACACCCCCCTCGGTTTCACTTCCTATTAACGTAATAACGGTGCATTGTGTTCTTTCTAATTCGGTAAGTGGAATCTCACTCGTTCCTCTGAATACGTCCTCTTCCTCGGAATATGTATTGCGAATAACGGTATTGTGAATTTACTCTTGTTTCATCGACAGGAGTGCAAAGTAGTCGGGCACTTCACTGTGAATCGATGAAACGGACTCTTTAATTGGTACTTTCAAATTGAATTATTGTGTGCCGAATACTGAACCGGAATTCCATTCATTTGCCAGCGAACGGTAAACACTTTATTTCCTAACAAAGCGCGGGAAAGCGATATTTTATCTCTAACTCCGGAATAATCTTAAAAAATGTCTGTCGCTTGCTGTCAGATTGCCATGGATTTATGCTTCACTGCGAGACCGAATACCACGCGCAGAAGTTCTCGCGGTGTCAGCCAGTGAAATATCTTATTTCTGTAGAGAGATTAGAATACTTTAGAAAACAGTCCCAGCCTATTGTATAAGACGGCAAATTTACATTTCGCAATACGGTGAAATTTACAACCTCCCATCCATCAAGATATCCCCGTGTTTCCTTTCAATGCACGTGACGGGGGATGTTTATTCTTTAAGAAAAGTAGCTGTTTCTGGTATGGAAATGTACCCGATTGACTATATACACTGGTACTGTATTCACAGTGCAGGAGAGAGTGTTCATCTCGGAGAAGTATTTAAATAGATTCTCCGCGGAACCCGATAACAGCAGAGTCAATAACTGTATGGCTCGACAGAGTGCAGAGAATTATTGGAGAAAAACAGTTAACTGTTTTCTCGTAAAGAATTGAATGCTTGTGAATATTATATCGCGAGCAATTCATTTATTTTACACAACCAGTGTTAATAGTCTCTCAAGACTCGGAATTAAATTTCAATTTCTGGCGTTTATCGAACACTTATTTCCCTCCTATCCGTGTAGGGGAGACCGGGGCTAAAAGTTCCGATTTCGATAAAACAAAAGTGACTGGAAAATAATGTAGTTATTCTCTTCGCTATTGACTAATTTCGCGTTAAATTTATTATATTTTATGATTGTATTTAATATATTGTAATAGGTTTTTCATGAAAAGTAATTTATTTGTGGCTAGTCGAAGCGGAACTTCTTACCCCTTTATGGGGCAAGTTGTTATCGCATTGGGGTAAGTTGTTACTAAGATATAGGAGTTGCCTTTTAATGAAATATTTCTTTTTCTAATGAAATAAAACAAAATTTTATGAATAATGTTTATTTATGAAGGTTATTCGAAGGTGAACGGTATTCGTTAAATAATCGAAATAGACCAAAAAATAATGATAGAGAAATATTTATTTATCTGGTGCGCGACTAATAGGTTGTTTACAATCTCACGGTTCGCTGTGGCGAAGGCTATTAAATTGGGCGGCCGAGTGGCGTTATCAACTCACACGGAAAAATAATTTAAAGTACAACGGTCTTTTCATTTTGAAGATAGAACCGTCGGAACAACTTTTAGCCCCGGTCTCCCGTACACAGGAAAATTGAAAGAAACATTTGCTTTCTATTTGAAATAATAAATACCATTTCGTTCCACGGCACTATCCTCTTCGATTCGTTTTCGATAATAATAGCTACTATTTATAGAAACAAAGGGGGAAAAATTATAAAGATGTCACAGTGGCTGACATGTAGTATTGTTCGCCGATAAAACGATCAGCTGGCGTATGGAAATATTACGTAAGAGCGGTGACCTTAAAGTTGTAAAACCAATATGCCAGCCGTCTGTACACAGCGATAACATATCAGAGGGATGTTTAAAGTTCTAAAATCACACAAAGCCCCCCTAAATTTTCAAGCCAAGGTCTCTTAATCGCAACCACACCGCCTTGTTAGCAATTTAACGTTTCTCGTTACCGGATAATGGAGGATAATGAACATCGTTAAGTGTTCCATTCATTGGTATACTAACAAACGATTTAAATAGCAAACTACATGGTCCAAATGAGGTATTCTGTCGTAAATAGTTCGTTGCAAACATGCTGCATAATTGCACACCCACCAAACAGACTTATCGTGATAAAATAAAAAGTACCTAAATCATACTTTCTTGATTTCCTTTCAATTTACAATGGCACATCTACTCGGCATCAAATAACTATCCAGCCTTTCGTGATATCGTGTCGAGTTCACTGTATCATCCGCGCACTAAATCAGAAAGGAGACTTCGCTCGCGAATTACACACTTTAATTTCAATTGTAACAGCATCAGCGATTGAGTTCAGCGCCGGAAGAACCACCGGGGACGTTCGAATTTCCTTAAGTTCGTGACGTTTATAAGACAGACTCTATTAAACTTCGGCAAGTTCCGTAGCGTTCTATCGCCAGCTCCTCTAACCAGCCAACCGCGCTGCTTGCAATTCCAGATTTCGTAATTTCTCTGTCGCGCGACACAGCGGAGTAAAGGCACGAAATCAATCCAGTTTTCTGCGAGACAACAACGAGGAACGGAGGGGGTTAATAGAAAGGTGGGGAATCGAATTCTCCGTGGATGGAAGTCAGCTGCATCCCCGGTAAGACCAGCGACGCTGAGAATGCAATAGGATCGGCCCTGGACCCCGCTTTTTCCTTTCATTTGATCGAATGCCCGTCGCCGCGCATCGGTTTTCGCATCACGTTGATAGCGGAGTTGCGTGTGCCGCCTAACAATGCCGAAAGCATCGCGAACAGCCAGCTAGCAAGGCTAGCAGATCCTCTGGGTAAATAGAAACGTTCGCCTGGACAATGCGCCCCCAGGGTTGGCTACAATAGAAAATTAATGACGAACGGGTCGGCATACAGATGCCCCCCGCTGGGACTTTTCGCGATTTCTCTGCAACTCGGCGGCCGGCACTTTTGTTTTCGACGCTTGTCGTTACTTTCGCCCCTTCGGCTGGAGTATCGGGTATATCGCTCGCGAAATTGATATCAAGAGTGTCTGATTACAGCGGCCCTTTCAGCGATTCGTATTGTTTCAAAGGGGTGATTTGTTACCGAAACTGTAGGTCTTTCAACTCGCTCCGAGGGTTTTTGTCGGGCTGTGACCGGGACAGTTGGTTTACTTATTTATATCGTACTGCAGAGGGCAAGCTCCCGAGCGCGATCGAGTTCGTCCAGTTCTTCATCTTTTTTTAGTCGCGACCCCTTTTATGATATTCAAATAACCTGCGACTCACCCTTCCGCCCAATTTAAGATAAGGTAAATTTAGTAACGTAAAGAAATCACATTAAAAATAGATATTTCAGAATATAATTCTAACTTATAATTATACATATACTTAAAGATATTTAATATACGTAATTATCTTATTTATTGCGATGGTTGTGCTTGCATCTGGATAACCAGCTTTTCCTCTTTTTCATTCATAAAAAATCTTTGTTATATCAATAAGCCCTAAAAATCCTCAACTAACACTAACCGCGCCGATCCCCTTGGAAACACTTCGCGACCCCTTTTCGCAATCCCGAGAATCTTCCCCTTTGATAACAGTGCCTTCAGCCTTCAGATCTTCGCGAATAATTATGGTGGTGAATAGTTACCTGGGCGTAGTGTGCTACATTGCAATTAGGGATCACACGCAACGCCGTTAGCTTCGTGCATAAACAAGTCTAAATCAATAATGCCGCAGGATTAAGTTTGCATGATTTCTTCCCCTCGAGCCCCGAGCCTATCGGACCCCACGTTTTACCTTGCGCGACAGGCGGTATAATTTTCACCTTTGCCAGGCAAAGACTCGGCGCCGTCGGATCGATGTCGATCGGGGAACGCTTCGTTGGCGATACAAACATCTCGATTTCTCGCGTACGCGAGATCGACGAGCGGCTACGCCAGAGGATATATGGACGGCTGATCGTTGGAGTAACAGGAAAGGTACCGATGTATTTTATCGGCTGGAAGCCATACACGGAGGCGAATGACTCCGTGGCGAGGGAAAACGAGGAAGGGTCAGATGCCAGAGCGGAAAGGTAAGGGAACCTGGAAAGGCTAGACGTTCCTTCGAACCTCGTTGTTTGCACGTGCTCGCTTCGTTCGCAAGTAACACGCGCCTAAATAACACCCCTGAGGGACGCTGATAGCACGCCGATAGTGGAAAAATTCGATTTTATACGTGATATAGGCCTAGCGCGTGAGAATCTTCTTTGGCTTATAGAAACGAACGATGCGATTCTCTGCTAGCAGTCTTCTAATGGAGTACCTTAGAGACCCTAGAGAAATTCGGGGTCTGTAGCCTTTTCAGAAGTATTCCAGGTAAACGTAGGATAGTATAAGTCCTCGTATTCTGCAACTGTACTTTCTCCCCTTTATCATTTTCCTCCCGTCATCATTCTCACTCGAACCTAGCTCGCATCAGAATAAAGCCAAGCTCACGGCATACCAGAATCAAAGGAGCAAACGTTTTCTCGATTTTCAAACGTTTGGCAGAACTTTTGACGCAGCCTAATGGTTTCCCGATAATGCACCTGGCGTTCGAAAATCACGCTAGCCGAGAAATTGCTGGATTAACGAAGGTATCGGGGACTCCTTTGGAACGTCGCGGTGAATCCTGCCCGATGAAATTTCACCCGTGCCCCCGTCCCTTGCGTGCTCATTACAGGTTTCTGCAGTGCTACAAAGGATTCCGCCTTCTTACATAACACTTTCCTCTCCCGTTAGTTTCTAGAACTCGTCCGTCGCCAACCCTTCGCCCTCTCTATTCCACCCTTAGTCCTTGCAGAGAACAATTCCTGCTCGCGGGGATCGTCAGTCGCTTTGATGTCGAATTAATTGTAAGTGAAATTACTGCTCGTGTCTTGAGCACGTCGCTGGCTGATGCGCCGATAGTAATCACCCGGGATACGAAGAATTGATTCCCGTCGACGCAGCGCTGAGGCGTGCACAGTTTTTACCATCCTTGGCGACAAATTTGGCTCGCCTTTGAGGGGCAAAAGAACGTGGCTGAAAAAGGTTTAGGACCGACCACTGACGTCGTAGGTATTCAGAGCCTCCTCTTTCGCGATGTGAGACCGGAATATCTGCGTTTCACGTATGACGATAAGGGAAATGTATGTCTCCTCTGTGGAATATTTCTTGGGAACAGTACGACTTCATATTCTACCGGGTATCCTTCTTCTTTCGAGGCGACGCCTTCGTAATATCGCCATCTTCTATGCATAATATTTTTCCAAGTAACAGCGACGGAAGAGCTGTTGTTTACGATCTCGATATTTTAACGAAAATGTTTCATCATGGATTAGGATGAGCACCAAGTAGGGTGGCTCTTATTTTCAACTTTTGAATTTCTTCGCGGCAACCCCCGGGATAGTTTCAAATAATAAAAAAACATCTGGGTAAAGTTTGAGCTCGTTCAGATGACGGGAAAAGTTGCCCTTGGGCTCTTGAAGATTTAAATAATTATAGGTGGTGGCGCGAAACAAATCTTGAAAAAAAATTTTAATCGAGAGTAAATAAGAGCCACTCTAATGAGCACATCCAAAGTATAATTGGATACAGGCACTCGTTACGATAAGTGTATTATCAGCACGAGCCTCGATGAGGCCAGTGAGAATAACTCTCAGTCGGTTGCGAAAATTATGCAACAGGATGAGTCGGAAATTAAAGAATGACTCTCGAAATATTACTTCCCGCTAGGTAACAACATTCGAGTTGCATAATTTCGGAATATTTACAAACCCCGTTTCCGATTCATCCAGCAAACTTTTCCGAAGTTTTAATGGATGATGGTGTAAACATGATCTCGAAATCAAATACTCCAACTCGGTGTAATTACTGGAGTGTACTCTGTGGAATAAACTTAGTTGCGTCCTCGATGAACATCGACGAGCCCACCGTCCTAGGACCGTAGGAATTTTATGCGAGAAATAAGTTTCCGGCTAATTTACCCCTCAAAGAAATTCATCCACCCTTCCCCTGATCGATACCGAAGCCTCTACACCGATACTTAGCCGTCTTGTCCACGATTATCTGCCTGCAAGTACGCGTACTCATCTGGAAACGATGTTTCGATTGCTTTCGTACGCGGTGCTCGTTGCGTCTGATTTTATTTCTCCGCCAATTGATGCGAGAAGACAGGCGCGAGTGTGATACTCGAAATTTCCTGAGCGGCGGACCGCGAGCGTGTAATTATGTACTCGAGTCAATTTCACAGAATTCCCGCGACTGTTCCCGCGAACAATTCCACCCGATGTCATTAAAATTTCGCAAACAATCCATTGGGGTAGAAACTTGATCCGCGACTCGAATTTCGTAGCGGCACGATCCTCCGAAGTAGAACCAGGTCAAAACTGGGGCACGTCAGCACATATGAATGACCAGATACAGCGAGGTTATTTTTTTCACAGGCCAGTGCCGAGTCTTCTTTCGAATACATTCGATTTGCAGATTAACAAACGTGTATTTAGGTTAAGATATTTTCGTCGACGATTCGTGGACGCACATTCTTCGATGTAAGGCGCAAATCCGATTACAATCGAGCGTGCATGTACACTTCGAACCGCCAGATGTTTCGTTTCCAGGAGCAACTGTCGCGAATCTCTGATTCACGAGATGTTGAACACGAATGGAACGTGGGGCGACAGATATTCCCGATGGACGGCTTTGCCGTACTTTTTCCGTGCTCTGCGGGCTTTTCCGAGTGCCTGTTATTCGGGGAAATAGCTGTTCCTTTTTGTGAGTAAATCCGGAGCGAGATTGAAATGCACGAATGTATGTAATTGATCGGGAAGCTTGCAAAAGATTTACATGGGAGTCCTCGAGACAGAGCCCGATATAACTCTTCCGCTGCTCTGGGCAAAAATTATTTTTACCGCTCTTTATATTTACTTTGAAATAATTATTTTCAAATATAATTTTTGATAGTGACTGAAAGAGTGACCCAAAAATGAGGCCTTTTTCGCCTCTTTCCGGTCCTACGATTTTGGAATTGAATTTTATGCCAAACGATACCTTATGGTGAGACAAGATTCTGATAAAATAGTATGTAGAGCTGCCTAGATAACCTCTGTACGATTCCTTGATAATTATAAATTAATTAATTCTCTGTTTGACAGGTCCTCAGGCTTACGGTTCGCAAAAGACGAAAAAATTCAACGAATTGGCCGTGCCAACTATTTCACAGGCCCTGGTAACCATGAATCGTGCAACGAGCCGCGCATAATTCGGACGATCTAATCTTTCCCCGCAAGGTGGTGGCAAAAAATCTCATAAAACCATGTTACATGAATTACGATCGTCGAATCTTCCCACCCTGCTTCCCCATATACATGTCTAATTTTCATGCATAAATTTCCCCCCCCCCCAAAAAATGACTTACACGAATTAGAATAAAACGACCAACCACCGGAGATTTATCGTTACATCCACCATTGCATTCCTCTCCCGCGAAAAACTACTTTGGAATTGTCGCAGAAGCTCCCAAGCTCCGATCCACAATCCTTATTCTAATTTCCATTGTACCAATTCATAATGCTGGTATAATAGTTTCTCTAATTTGAACAGAAACTCGGACAATCTATTCGAAAATTATATTTCGCGCAATTCGATAAATTAAGAACGAACGACAATGCAAGCACGTCTCCATTTTCGCTTTAGAATTCTTGAGAAACTTGACGACCTCTTCGGGTTTGTTAGTGAAATAAACAGTTTCTCGCGGAGATATTTCAAGATAGCTTTGTCGAGTGTAAATCGAGTCTAATAATTGTCTGAAATTCGCAATAGATAATCATTACCTATATACACACACATATATATATATATATATATATATATATAAGTGTATAAATATATATATACATATATATATATATATACACGAAGGACTGATGCACTTTGTTCAATGGCATTGTGGAGAGCTCGACGGCGCCCAAGTGCACTTCCGATGCATCCCCTGCAGTTTGCTACAGACAGGTGACGATCCATTGTGCCGGTAAAATATTGACACTCGATATTTTCCTGCACTCAGCACGGAGGGAAAAACGTTTACACCTAAGCCTCCATCTCCGTGATGGAGGTCTAGGGTTTTTGCGCGGACCTCCGCCGCCGTTTTCATCGATATTAATTTTCCCCGTTATCCCTTTAGGCGCGAACGCGCGGGCTGCAATTATTTTAATTTCCACACTCAGTATACTCTGACTGTTTATCGCTCGGCTGACGCTTTCAACGTGCCCCACGTCCAAGAATTTATCGGAGAAACGTTATTAAATTTTCTTCTTTCGACGCTGTTGCTTCGACAACGATGGCGACCAGAGCAGAAGCTTCGGTCTTTGCCTTGTCATATATCGACGAAGCAAATGAATTTAAAGTGACTTGAAAGAGGGTGCGAGCGAAACCCATTATTACATTAGCACGTTAATAAATCTCGGTGGGTTAAATATAATTGAAAACATGGTCCTCTATTGTGTATATGCAATCGTCCACTCACCGTCTTGTTGCCCATGTTCTTCACGCGACAATTCAAGAACGTAATCTTGCCCAGCAGAGCGGTCACGTTCTTCGAGGCGGCTAGGTCGAAGTACGGCCCGGTCCGTGTTGTACCACTGTCGACCAGGCTGTTCTGATGAGCGTTCACATTCTTCCCGCTGCTCCCCTGCAGCATGCTGTAGCAGTGCGCTCCTGGAAATTCAAATAACAATTGAAGTTTCGCTGGAGCAAGCTGATTCTCTTTATATTCTCTAGGGTAAGTGTGGGTATTACTGCGGATATTCTAAAACAGATCATATGTAATGAAAAATCTCTGTTTTTAATTAACTGTGCTTATTCCTCCGCCCTCGTATTTTTTTATGGAATTATTAAGGTCCCACCTTTCTTTTAAAAAAAGAAGGAGGAACTTTCATTCGTTTGAACACCGTACCGAGGGTTCTAAAGTTAGCCTACCTTAAAAGTCCGCAGTAATACCCACACTTAACCTACTAACAGCATCCACAACAAGATACAAATACGTATCCCCTGTCGCCACGCAATGGAAACTCATCCAACATTCTACACGAGACCGTCAGCGTTTTTCACGCCAATAAACAGCTCCTACTCTATTCGATTCCCATGTTTAGTTCGACCGCGCGTCGCATTCAACATTACAACGACGGCTCGCGTATAATAGGGCCCAATAACGTCCCCGCCCGCGGGCGGACAGCAGGGATGTTGCTCGTGCTTGCGTAATGCACTTTTTCCACTAGCAGAGTGGCTCGCGTATTCGATTAAAACGTCAGTCAGGCAGCGGGTGCGTCGGCTCGCCAGCTCGCATGTGATAAATGCTCGTGTTTTTATCTGTGTTAGCGAGCCGCGGTCGCCCAGTGAACTTCCCAGGCGGACCTGTGCAACCAGAACCGTGCACAGGCAGCGTACAAAGGCCCTTGCGCTCGGGACAATCGCTGACATCGTCTATCAACGGAGACCACAGCCACGTTTGTCGAACGAGTTCGCTGAGGAATTTCTTAATGCCCGCCGATAACGAGATAAGTTGGATCGATAGTGCGCGATGCACTATCGACTCGCGAACGTCACGCGTCACCGCGACCCTAAGTTTTGCGAGTCTCGGCCGGTTAGCTACATTATGATCGTTGCATCGGTTGCCTCGTTGTCTCGGATCGCGTCTGACAGCCTCGTAAACGAGCTGATGGTTTACGAAACTTACGAGAGTTTCTCAGACACCGAAGCTCGTCTCGAGGAAAATTTTAGGTAGTCCGGTCGCTCCTTACCGGGGCAAGCGAATCCTCCGACAGCTGGATTTATCTTCTAAATGCTCCTCGTGTTTATATAATCGAATGGGAATAGCCTCGCGACACAGAAATATTTGTACAGCCGTGGAACTTTTTCCAATTAAACGGTATTTTCGCCTTGGGAAACGTGTTCAAAGCGCGGGGACTCAGTGAAACGGCAAACAATCAATTTTCTCTCGGTCTTCTATTTTCTCGAACAATTTTTAATCTCGAAATGTCAGGTAAAGATTCCCGGTAAAACGGTTTTGTAAGTGTTTCCGAGTCGAACCAGTATACCGCTCCTAACCGCTCTCACTTGGCGAGTTGTCGAGCAAACTTTCGGAATGAACTTTAATGCAGTACGCCGAACTCCGATAGAAAAAGGAGGAACGTTGATTTCGACGTGGTCGCGGACAATTACCGAACTTGTTTAGTATTTTAACACAGAGTTCTCCCAGCCATTTCCTTAGCTCGCC
Source organism: Andrena flavipes (assembly GCA_963971345.1). Taxonomy (NCBI): domain Eukaryota; kingdom Metazoa; phylum Arthropoda; class Insecta; order Hymenoptera; family Andrenidae; genus Andrena; species Andrena flavipes. Next base: position 4,087,987 of record OZ020482.1, read on the forward strand.
GGCATTCTCCGGTGGCCATCGAGAATTTGTTTCGGTATGAATTACGGAGCATTCTCCGTACGATTAAAGTGCAAACTTCTGGGAAATAGCGAAGGACGTACATCTCTCTGGAAATTGCTAAATACTTTGCACTTCCTCCGGGAATAATAATTTCAGGGAACGTGCAGAGTCGTTAAACGAAACAGCGAAAATCATTTGTCCGGTTCGCAACCGTTCCTTTCGCAGGGATAATGAAAGTACGATCGTGCCAGAAGTTCTGAAAGGCAGAATGCGATATTTTCAATTTACTTCGTTCGAGAAAATATTAAAAGTTACGCGGGGATGAGCGAGGCCGTTGCGCAGCTCGAAGCCGAAGACCTGCTGTGTCAAGAAAAGTAGGAAAGTTGCCGGGCAATTGTCTGTAAAGGGGAACAAACGCGGAGATATGAAAGTTCATTTGTAAAGTCATTCTGTTGGAAGACTCGATAACGAGAGACGCAATTTAAATGACGTTTGTCTCGTTAAAAAGTCACGTTATTGCGAGTAGCCACTAGAAAATTATTAGTATAATTCCAAAGAGAATCTCTGCGTGCCGTTTCCGTAATTCGTCGGCATCAGGAATTGAAATAGCAACGATCTTCGGATCGGTTATCGTATCCCGGACCAGGTGGAGCGCGTAGAGTGCTGGAAAAGGGCAAAATGCGGGGCATAATTGGCTTGTTATCGCTCTGGCAGACGGTCTAACCGCACGATTCGTTTTCTACGGGTTTCGCCGCTAATTACAGAGCATTGCCGAGAACCGAGTGAGTACATAATCGAATTTCGCTGCTCTTAATTGCGACACGATTACGCGCGCGGACAGCTCGCGTAAATATTGAATTTTGTCACGTCTGCGCGGTTAATCTCGCTCTGGAACGTCCATTGATGCTTTAGATTACGACTTCATAACGAAGATACGTATCGAGCGTATCTCCCACTCACAAGTGCCGTGTCAATCATCGGTTGTTGGTAAAGAAAAGCGGTTCGATGACCTGTACTGGTATTTAGGTGACACGCAAATGGTCTTAGCGTGATTGATTACTTTAAAATTCTATTGAAATAGAAATTGAAAACGAATGAAATAGAATCGTCGATATATCGAGTTCCTGCGAGATCTTTTATACCCCTTTGGGCGCCGGAACTTCTAGATTCTATGATGATCAATTTCTGTCTAAGAAAACAGGGATTGTTCGTAATGAAAAAGACCCTTGACACGGCAAGGAACTTTCGTGCATTTAAAATATCTAAACAGCCGACGTGTCCCGGGAGAGAGACTCTGCCGAGGCACTGGAGTCGAAGAATGGCGATCTTTTAAGAGAGGAGGAAGTTTTCGATTCGGGGCGCTCCTTTGTGCAGGTGCTTCTTCGCGAATGACGCTTGGAAGTTGAATTGCTTCGAGAAGAGCGTTCGACATTTTCCCCTGACTTTTTGCCGTTTTAATGACGTGTCCTTTCTCGACGGTTCCTCGCATACCGTTAGGTATACGAAACTTCCAACACCGTCCCGAAGGCAATTCAATCTGGAATTGTGCTCGGTAGGGAGCCCTGTACAAAGAGCAGTGATCGTAAGCACTTGTTCCCGCGATCATGCAGCGCGCATATCTAATAGCAAAAGCATTCTTCACCCTGCAGCGACTTTAGGATACGTGACAGAATTAATAAAATCGTTATTTACGAGAATTCCATGCATGCAACGAAAGAAATCTAAGGTAGAAAGCCAATTCAATGGAACCGGCCGAAGAAAGCTTGTTCATTCGCCGCGCTTTCGTTTTAAACGTTCGCGCCACTTTTCAAACTGCTTTCGGTGTCATTTACTGCGGCCTTTATTTCGATTTTGAAATTATGAACCCCTTTGGCGAAATTTCCTTCGGATGTTTACACAAGCTTGTTCTTTATTATACTTCGTGAAAGTAGCGGAAAGAATTCGCGTGGGCCGACGTCGATTAATTTAATTATGAATCAGGTCTATTGAGAGTTCTTCTCCATCCCTCGAACGGCTACTCTGCCTACTCTCCATGAAACTCTCGACTCCCGTTTTATTCTTCCTCGCGACGGTTCCTTTGGCACGCGTCGACACGAAGCAGCGGAATTATAATTCAAAAACGGAGGGCGGGCAAAGGGAATTTCTGCAAACAGAGCGTCGCTAGGGGTAGCGCTGGGAGTGATAACACAGAGCAAGATTTTAGGAAAATATTAGTCAGATTCAGTGGTTCAAAGCCTAGGAGAACGCTACTTTGTTTTCTTTCAGGTTTAAACGACAACCTTGAAGATCGGCGCTCTTTGAACGGAGGAAATGGTCCAACGAACACTGGAAGCTGCCATCGTGATTTCACGAGCGAACAAGCTGACAAAACACTCGCGAAAACGCGGCAAATAGACCAGCATCTCGAATTCCCAAGGAACCAGGACTGCATATAGTGTGCTACCTAGCGACACGGCCAGCGCCGAACGAGAAACTCATTTTCTCCTGGCTTTTCCCATTCGCAAAGGCACAAAATACATTTACGAAAGCGGATCTCTAGCCTCCGGTATCTTTTCTTGGCTGCTCTGAATATGCCTTTCACGTGTAAACGCGCCCCGATCGACGCGGCAGCTAGGGGGGAAATCGATTAGCTCCCAGGGGGCTGTCAGCGTTTTCGAAATAGGAGTTTAATCGGGGTACTTGTACTGCGTTTATCTCCCTCGACGGTTCATTACACTGAACGAGGTTAATATCGTTCTCGTAGCACATGAGCCGCGAACCGTGCGTGTCAGCGACGTTCGGAGGATCTCCAATTTACCCTGAACGTCGCTGTACAGTGCTCGCATACCTTCTGGCTTCTACTTTTCCTCCTTTCAATTAGTCTTTGAAGTCCATACCTTTATTATTCCTCTTCGGGATGTTCCCCATGTGTTTATACACCCATCTAACATATACACTTACAAAACCTAGAGCAGACGAAAGAAAAGATTAAAGTATGAAGCAGAACGAAAATGCTTGTCACCTCTTCGCGGACCCTCGGCCCGCGGAAGGGCGAAATTTTGTCATCCTCGCCCTTTCTCCCATGGTTTCTCCAGTGTCAGTGAGCCAGGCGAGAAGATTCTCTCTTAAATTTTCAGATTTTACGGCCCGCGGGTCGAAGCCAGCTCGTAAAACATTCGCGACCGGGAGAAACAGTGGCGCACGCGGAACGCCGCTGTGGTCCAAGGGCGGAAGAGGAGGCGACGTAGGAAGATCTTTCAATCTAACCCCGCGGTGCACCGCGCTCGTCGAAGAAAGAGCAGGAAGCTGGCTACGCGAGCGGCGGGGTCTGCTTTAAAATTCAAATTCACAACTTTTGCTTAAACGTCTCTTAGATAGCCGAGATAGCTGAGCCGCCGGTCCCTTCAACAGCGCCCTCAGCCCCCGACGAAACTACCCGCCCTGTGGCTGCAGCTCCCGAGGCGCGCAGAAAGACGGTCCCCGAAGGGCCACCTCGGAAAAGAGAGGATATCACGTTAAAAGGGAGGGTCTTGGGGCTGTGCGAGCAAGTTCGAATCCAGCCGAATCTCCGATAAGTAAATTGGCCCAAGCATTAGGAGTCCCCGACGCAATGCAATTCCGATCGCAGAGGTTACGTTACAAGACGACCACCCAAGAGAAGATTCCACCCTCGGTTAGCGGCGAGTCTGAGATTGCGAGGCACGCTAACGAGGCATCGATTAACCCGGAGGAATCAAGCGTATGATATCGTCTAACGTGCCCAATCTCGTTATCGTAATTAAATATATCTCTACTTGGATCGAATGTCGGAGTCACGGCGTTACGTAGGAACCCTGCTCTATTTATACAATGGCAGTAAACCTGCTTCCCGATTTCACGCTTACCCTCGAACAAAAGTAACCAGCCGCAACCAGCGACGAGTAGAGCGGAGCAACGATGAACTCGTCGTGTCGCGGATGCGAGAATTAATCCAAAGGGACGCGCGGAAAATCAATTCGATGATAAATCTTCCGGGGGAACCGTAAATATCGCGGCGCCAGATAGCCGGCTGACACCGCAACGCGACAAAGAAATATGATGGCCCACGGTCCGGCTTATTTATCGAGGGGGGCCAGACGCGTCGTTCAATGTGGGCACGGCTTTCTTCGCTCGATCCTCCGCCACGGGGATTCATTCATCGGCTGGCCATTTTACATTCTCCACCTTCTATCTGGCGGTTGCATCCTTATCCGGTTTTCCAGCGGAGCCTCCGTTCATCGGTTTCCACGGCGTCCTATCGGGGCGGTAGGTGAATCGACGGGTACGATCGTAAACTTTTTACTACAATTCCCCGTACAATATGCCCGGAACGGTCTCGAGACGGCGGGCTGCCTCCGCGCGGCTCCTTGCCGAACCGTTTACACCTCTCCCATCCGATTCCGTAACCGACGTCGACGCGACGGAACGACCGTCTCTATACCCGCGAATCTAGAATTACGAGAGCTCGCGCGATATCCTGCCAGTTCGGATATAGAAATACTCGTATTGATTCGGCGAAGGGTGCCGGGGAGCACCAGCTCCGAATGGCGTTATTTATGACTCCGACTCGGTCCGTGTATTTATCTTCTCCCGGCCTGCTACCCCCGTCGGTCCTTTGATTTTCAGGATTCGAGGAGCGGCGGCAGACTATTTGCGACCGAGCTCCGCCGCTCCCCGTTGTGCCTTCCCGTTCGGGGCTGGCTGGATCTCGCGCGGCAAAGTTGCCGCTCTCGGACTCGCGGGCGGGCAACAGTGACGGGGAGGGAAACCGAGCATGTTTGTTTAACGAGTCGCGGCTGGAATTGTGTCCGCGAGTTTGTTAAGGAATAACGTCTCTTCTAAGAGTAACCGAATCACTGTTTCGCGAAAGCAGAATGAAGCTTCCTTTTGTTTCCAAGGGAGAGCTTGGAAGTTCGTTCAAAGGGACAGTGTACTTGGAGTGGATTTAATTACGAAACTCACTATCCGCTGCTCGATATCTACACCCCGCAGAGGGAGAAATTGCAACTGCAAGTAAATTGCAAATATTATATAAGCAGACGTTAGTCGAAAACAAGAATGATTTATTGCATTTCGAGTTATTGAATACTTTGCTGTGAATATTTGCCCGTCGTCTGGCGAATAATGAATAGTTGCGCGAGCAACGGGAGGTTTGAACAGAGGCTGCGCGAAGGTGACGAGCGGATATCAAGCTGAGGTTCCAATAACCTGAATCTGCTACGTCCCAAATCGTATCAAGAAGTATTTTAGGGTGCTCGTTACCTTAATGAGTGCCGTGCTCCGCGCAGGTAACGCTAATCGGTAACGGGGCTTCTCGTTATCGTTCGTTTCCCAGGGAACTAGACCGTTATGGCGACTAATTTCACTGGATGGCGAGGTCGCACTCTACCGTAAGAAAAATCGGCAAAAAACCTGCGATCGTTTTTGTTAAATTAAAGGAAGAAATGCCCTTTTCCCTTGAAACGAAGCGAGATCGCTAGGTGAACGAATGTAACGCTGCGATCGCATGGAATTAAACGGTGCAATTAAATGCAGCATTTTTATTCTATTCTGTGTTTCGAGAGAATTCCAGACAACTTCGCGCTTCGAATAAATATCTGGAATTTGCCTCGCGATTAATACCTCGCGTACCTGGGATAAAGAGAAAAATAGGCAGGGCGGAATATTTATCGATTGTTTATACACCAAATGCTATGGTTTTCGTTTTATCGTAGAGAGTCGAAGAGAAGAAGCTTTACTTTTGTCTTGGTAAGGGAATATTATCGAAAATGAGGGGGATCTTAACGGAAGAACGCGAGAAGTTCCACTCGACTTTACGCTGGCTATCGACTGCTAACTATTTTCCAACGGTTAATATTAAATTTCACAAACTTCTTCTTAAATTTCAAGACAGTAGTTCAGTTTGCGCGGACTTCTTAACATCCACAGGCGCTGAATACACGTGATCATCTGAAACAAATCATTGCAAATCGATCCGCGGATTATCCTACGTAAATGACTTTTTTTACTATTTTTAGTATAGGTATATAACGAGTCCAACTAGTTCTTTGACGCTTTATTATAGCTGGCGAGCCAAGAATCTACTCAATTGCTTAATTACAGGCCACTCTTCAAGGAAGCTCGATAAGATGTTTGACGCGTATTACTTTCCGCGTCGAGGCTGCCGACGCGTTCCTCCATCCGCTGCATAAATGAAAAGCAGCCGTTCTAGATGAGGTGAATCGTCACGTCGCTGAAGGGCCGTATCGAATGAAATTTGCAATGGAAATTTAATCTGCCTCGGTTTGTACCCAACTACTGGGCTGCTCCTTCTTAACGCCGACCGCTTCATCGTCTCGCGAAACTTTCGACAGGAAATACCAGACACCTACAGATAACGTGTCACGTAGAAATTCTCCCCGATAGAACTCACCCAATTACATGCCCAAAAACCGCCAACCAACTTCCACGGATAGAATTTCCTCCGATATTTCATTTAAATTTAAGCGAAGGGAACTAATCGATTCGACTAAGAAGTCTTCGAATAAAGATGCCGACGTAATACGAACCAGGACGAAGGATCAATTTTCTTAAAACACACGAGACTCTTCCGACACCCATCCATCGGCGAGGATGTCTACGTAGTCTCGGCAAGATTTCGAAAATCCGCATCAGCCGTGGGAGCACCCGCCGTTGAACACACGCGAGGGGACGGGAGGATAATTTATTTGACTATCAAATTCCTCCACAAAGCACGGTTCCGCGGTGTTTGATGTAAAATTCATAAGCCCACAGCGGGTAGGCGGCCGCCTGCCGGGTTCCTCCAAAATTTTATAAATTTCATTCAAGGGCTTGCGGGAGTGTTTCAAGCCCGATACCGATCGAATTTGCATTTCCATCGTGTTATGGTACAACGTGGCGCGGCGTCGTGTTACGTCGCAGCTCGAGTGGCCGCAGAACCACTTAAAAAAGCAACGTCAACCGCGATTATGCAAAACCTACGTCCCGAGCCGAGGAATCAGGAGAAGTATTTCCCTGGTCCGCGCGGGATGAGCAGCCTCTGCTCCTTTTCTCCTCTCGGAATCCTTCCCTCGAATGCCACCACGCAAGCAAACAAGAGAATAAGAATTCTGATGTTCTTTGTGCGAAACGCCCTTTCCCTCCGTTCCCTCCGCGCGCAAACAGGAAAACTCGATGTTGTTCTTTAGAAGCCGAAGGAAACGGTCACTCCGCCGAGCTCCTTCGATGCCATTATCGATCCGACGTTGTACGCGTTCACTTAAAGAATAACGCCCGTGGCTAGTTTGATAATTTCCTGGAAAGAATACCGTGGAATGTTTTAATCCTCTTTCACCTGTGTTACTCACAACTGGTCGTCCACTTGCGTGGAAGATCGCGTTAAGTCGAAGGAAGAAACGCCGCCGGTTGTCCAACGCGCGGTTTCCGCTTCGAAGCTCCTCGCTGGTCGCGGTTCGGCGGGTCGAAAAGGATGACCGTGTTATTTGCATATATTGTCCGAAGGGAAGGGTGGAATTTATATAGCAGGGGGGTGGTTGTTTCGCGGCCTGCTCCTTAAACGTCTCCACTCGAGGCCGTTTCCCATCGCATCCCCCGCTTTCATTCTGCCTCGTACGTCACGAGGGTCCACTCGTGCGCAGCCAATTCAGTTAATTTCGTCTCGCGAGCCAAGAAGACGATTTCGCGCTGCTTGCCTTTCTGGATCGTGGCTTCCGCCTCCTCGAGCCCATCCCCCGTCTACCCCTCGACCCACCGCCCCTGGCGGCCCGTTTCTTCTCCCATGGTACCCCGCTATTGTTCGGGGAAATTCCTCTCGAGGTCTCCTTTTTGTCGACATCATCGCGCCTCTGGAGGAGGGAATTTCGAAAAAGAAACAGCCAGAGGCGCGAGCAGCCGTGGCAAGAGATAAAATTGCCGGCGACGAGTTACGAGAGTCAGCTTGAACGCTAACCAAGATTCATTAGTCACACTCGAGAGCGGGAGGTAGGCTTCCGTTGTGAATAGAAATATTGTGGACGCTAGTGTAAGTAGTTAGCACGCGGGAGCGCTTCAACCATTCACAGAATCAATTATCTTCTGCAAACTTGGTATGTTTAGCCTACACCAACGACTTACTTTTATCGCTCTGGCGCGAGAAATCGGCTATCACAAAGTATGAATACATACTGTTTTGAAGAAATTCACACGGGTAGGTAATGGCTTCGAAGCAAGTTTGAGAAATTTTTCAAACAGACGACAGTCTCGATTGTCCCGGAGATACGAACGTTAAATCGCATAGTGCCGTAGATATGACGTTTCTTGACGTTTGTCTTAACGTTTCAAAACAATACACGGGCTGCGACGAGGTAATAAATGTTCGACGGCTGCCAATTCTTCTGTAAACACCAAGACAGTTATTGAATTTACGTAACATAGACTGCTAATAATACCGAGTTAAAAAACGTGGGAAGAGCTAAGTACGCTAGGACACTGACGAAAACAAAGTGAATCAGCTGTTAATACGTATACGGTATGTAAAGCGAAAGTAAATTCCTTGGAACTGGAATACTTGCCGCGAAAGAGAAATACTAAAGTTGATAGTGAGAAATGATATACCTATCCCGAAACGAAGAGGAAACAAAGTTTGATATACCTAGAGATCAATTACCGCGTGTCCATGAAACTATTTTTCCAGCGTCATGTGCGCGTTCAATCCACCTTCCCTTCGCTGTTATTGAATCATTCTTTATACGTCAGGTGGGAGCGAGATTGAAGCGCACGTAATTACGTATCACTCCATTATGGCTCGTGCACACCGCTGCAGACTGGCGTAACAGTGTCAAACAGAATGATAAATCGAAGAACGAATCGGTTAATTCTGGTGGTTAACAAAAAGGATCCAGTTGAATCAACTGTATCAAAGTTCCCCCGTTCCCCCCGAACACCGAGCTCGCATTTGTCTCGAGTCATCATTGGCAATTAAAGACATCTCTTTCGTAGCTTTCCAACGTGATTGCGTTACCCAGTTTCAAGGGCAAGCTTAAACAGGAGCAAAAAAAAAAAAGATGCGAGTAATCTCCGCGGATCTTCGCTTTGTTTGCATAATTCGCGGTAATGATATTGACTAAGCAACTCGACGATACATCCACTCACGGTTACAGGCAAATAACGCGTTGTATCGTAGGAATCTTTACCCGCGTTCAGTGTTTACCTAACTATTGCGCCGTTGTGTGCGAGTCTTTAGGCCGTTCGGCGGCAATGATTCGACATATCACGAGTGAACGTCTCCCACTCTCTACCTCGTATCTTTCTGGTACAGCTCGATGTTGCCATGATCGCAGCAGACTAGACAGTCTCCAGCTGACAGAGTTGGCCGTCAGTGGCATAGTCGCTTAGCAGGAGTGAACCTGCTCGATCCGTTCGCTCTAGATTCGCGTGACAACCGTTAATGGGTACCATCGTCATGTGCGAAGACGCGGAACACAATTCCACCTGGCTGAACTCCCTGATGAGGAAGGTAAGCGAGAATCTCGGGAAGGACTTCAACGATGTACGCTACGAACTGGCCGAGCCAGACGAGTCCTTCTTCATCTCGAGCATGTTCTTCGTCAACATCACAGCGAACGCTAGCAACGGAGACACGAGTAAGAAGAGAACAGCCAGCGTGGTGGTGAAGAGGCCTCCGCTAGAACTCCACATGAGAGAGATGATGAACACGGACGCTCAGTTCCACAACGAGATACTGTTCTACAGAAAGTACGCCGTGGGCCACGAAGACCTGCCTCAGTGTATCTACGCGGAGGAGAAATCGCCGACAGAGTCGGTGCTCGTCCTGGACAACATCAGCCAGCAAGGATTCAAACTGTGCCAATGGAAGTACCGTCCCCCCTTGGAGTACACGGTGGCCGCGATTCGAGAGATCGCGCGGTTCCACACGAAAGGGTACGTCATGAAAGAGCGCAACAGAGACGAGTTCTTCGACTTCGTGCGGACTATACAGGAGGTCCGTTACGAAAGCGAACCGGAGAGTATAATAAATATGGTTATAAACACGTCGATGACTAGGGGGGTCGATTATCTATGCGATCACGGCCACGGCGGGGAGTTCTACGACAAGGTGAGGAGTAAATTCGAAAACGGGTACCGAACGGTGATGCTGGAGATCGTGAAGCCTGAGGAGCCTCTCGCTACGCTGTGCCACGGTGACTTCACGTTGAACAACACTTTCTTCAAGCGGGAAGACGGTGAGCTGAAGGTGAAGTTCATCGACTTCGCCCTGATAAGGTACGGCTCCCCTGTCATCGACCTGTCCACGTTCCTGAGCCTGCACTGCGCGGAGGAGCTCGACAAGGACATGATTGAAAATGCGTTGAAAGTGTATCATGACTCTTTGAAACAGTGCCTCGAGGAGAACGGTATAGAGGATTGTGAAAGGTTCTCGTACGAGGCCGTGCACGAGGATTACAAGAGGAAAGGTATTTTCGGGTACGCGATCGCCTGCTTCTTCCTGGCCATGCTGATGGGCAAATGCGAGATGACCACCGAGGAGATAGTAGCCCTGGATGTGGAGGAACAGGCGAAATTACTCCGCGTAGCAGGCGGCAAACACGTCTCAAAGATCCTGGGGAACATGTTACTGAATCTCAAGGAATTTGGATGCCTGGATGAGATTGTTTAAGTAAATGTTTCCAGTCGTGGTGATTTCGCAAAGAATATTGTACTTTGTACTGAAAACGAATTAATAAGTATTATAGGATCGTAATTTATGGTTCGACCGAGGATATGATTGCTTCTTAAGGAATACACATAAGTCGATTGAATATCGCAGGCGTCAACGAGAAGAACGCGTCGACAGCTCATCAATCACTAGACTAAGTAGATCTCTCATTAGCATGCTACAGTGCGTTGGGTTGCCTTTAACGTATCTACGTGGAGCGCGCACCAAGCGTATTCAATGTTCCTGCGCTCGAAATTAGATAAAATTGTTCTACAATTTCGACTAGTTTGTTAACGAAGAATCATTCTTGCCTCGGTCGCACCAGCACGTCGCGTTATTTCTAGTAACTACGAATTAGTATTTAAAACGAAGACCAAAGTTTCCACGTGAACCGCGTTCTTTTTATTACGCGGCTATTATTTATATTTGTCGACCACGCGAGATAAGCCTGGAAAAGTGTCGTTATCCAGCGATTAGACCGCGTTGCCATTTCCCCGTGCACATGTTCGCGACGCGGCATTCGTGGCCCGGTAATAAACCGCTATCAGGGAATTTGTTGGGGCGGGAATGGGCCCATTTTCAAAGGGTGCGTGGTGTATGTGGCGGCGCGAGGGGAACGCGTGTAACAACGCGGGTAAAAGGTTGTTTGGAAGGGTGCATACGTACGACGCGACCCCATATATATCCCACAAAATAAAGCTCGCTGGCACGGAGCGCCGGGACGATGTGCGAAATTATTCTTTCGCCTATGCAAGTACGGATCTGCCTTTCAAATAGGGGTACTCGCTGGCGCCCGCGAGCACGGAAAAACTTTGTCATTTCCATATATTTTCGCAGACTGGCAGCAACGTCTCCCGGGAAATTCACTTACACTCTAACCTGAATTTTAAGCCCGTTAAATTTTGCTGGTGGCGCGCGCGCGCGTGTCTTTGGGTACGAAAAAAAAGAAGGGAATCGAGGAGGAAGGTAGCGACTTACTGGAAATATTCCCGCGCTCGGAACGGACCGGGCACACGCAACCTACAGGGAGAGAATTGCATTCGACGTATAACGATCGCGAAGAGAAACGCGAGCTGCGGCGAAACTGAGCGACGGGCGGCTATGCGGGAGCCAGGCGTTTCATTCGATTTTTATGATTAAAAGTGGCGCGGATGCGCACGGTGAAGTGCATATGTAATTGGAATTCCAGGGCTGCTAGATTCATTAGATTCATTTGCGTAAACACCGGGGTCGCGAATATAGTTTTATCATCATTTTATGTAGCCACAGGAGTTTCATTGTGTACGTCGATGCTCCCTTCGCTCAAGACGATTAATAACGAACTCACTGGAATTAGGTTAAAATTTAAGGTAATGATAAATTATTTTGAATGAATATTTTGTATGTTTGCAAGATTCGAATCGAAATAAAGATAAGTTAGTTTTAATTACATTTTCTGTTTTTACACTTGACTTTGTGCTTCTCTAATTTCAGACATTGAGAACCAAAAGGGACTAACCCACATTCTTTGCGAAATTGAGTTAGTAGCAATAATGTATTGGAACAGGATGTACTAATCATATTAAATAGGAAGAATTAATTTATTTTCAACGTGGGTTAGTCCATTTTTACTCTCGGTGCCTCATTTTATCCTAATTAAATTTCAAATGGAGATATTAGTCACTAGATGGAAGAGTATTCAAGTGGCTATTAATTAATCTTGAAGTCGGTCTCTGCTCATCACGTGTGCACACTGCGCAGTATTAATTCACGCAATTGCAGACAATGTGTGCAGTAATAAAATTTCCCGGTTGTATTTAATGAAACGATATTTGCACCATGGAATGAAATTCTCTATAGTCGCCGCGATGAGTTCATAATCCAATGCTTTACATAACGCAGGATCTATGGAATGTTTATCTTTCTCCATGATGTAAGCTTCCGGCATTAAATGATCGTTCATTGCATTCGCTTAAGGGCATCCGCCGGTCAAATCGGACGAAAATATAGGTGACTTTTATGATTTTTTCTAGAAAAAAGTATACGATGTATGGGTTTAAAACTTTTTACACTTTATTCTGCTACAAATGTAGAGTATAAAACAAATTTTTTCCTTCATTTTTGCCCACCCCTGCCTCTGATATGCATTGCATGCCAAATCGTTGTAAAAAAAAACTGGCCTCCACTGGCGCCACGATAACTTTAGACAGGATAATCCAAAATCAAAAAACCAAAGATATTCCTTGATTACACATCTGTCGTTATCGCGCAACCTTCAGGCAGTGTTAAGAAACAACTGGACGATGATTGTCAAATGTTTAAACGATAGACTCCCCGAAACATTGGTTTTTTCGCACAAAAATGTTTTGTAAAAAAAAATTGAGTGTATGAAAATTCGCAACAGAGGGTAGCGCAGAAGCCACTGTAATTACCAGTAGAATCCCGTTTGAATTTTTAAATTCGGTCAAGAATTGCATTTTTTTATCGTGGCGACAGTGCGTGAAAAATTGTTTTGAAAAAAACGTACTTAAAGTCTGACGCCGAGTGCGTTCGTCTATAGTGACGGGGACTTGTCCGTGAGCGCCCTAGTTTCCATGCGTTCATTCATTTAAAAAAAAACTGATTCTTTTTTAGATCAATAAATATATTATTAATTGAAAGAAGAATCACATTTCTGTCTATTATACCTGCTTCACAATCTATCTTCAAAAAGCACATATTTAAAGGCCGTCACACTAAATAGTGATGCTCCAGAAGTGCCTATAAAATCTGTATCATTAGAAATTTCAATCCAAAATTGTAATTGAACATTTTTTAGATGTTGTTGAACGAAAATGTGCAAACAAAAATATGTTAAGTCACGGTTAATTTTATTTCGCTTGTATGGAAATCATTTATAATATTTTAATCGAATAAAGGTATTAACTTCTATTTACATTGATAATTGAACAAGTAGCTTCCACGAGTTCCACGGTATTTACAAACAATAAGCATGAATGCTAATTGTTTTCCAGCGTGATAGGTACATCATTTTTTACTTTCACGCACGGTTCCATTATACAGATTACGGTAATTCAGCGTACTTCAATTCCGGGTAAATAATTCTCTGTTGCGAAATTGCGATTCAGTGGAAACAATTTAATATGTTTCTATAGATTTCCTCGACACAGTGACGAAACACAATTATGACATAATATAGAATGTAGAAGCAGCAGAAATTTCAGCGTTATTAGAACGTGGACTATCGGAAATTCCGATTACACGATTTGAGGAATCGCTGTCGATCGACTGGCACCGCGCACGAGTGGTGTCCCTCTGAGATGACTTTTATTGACACATGTCATTTGTACAAACGCGAAAACATGTCAAAAAATACGTATCTCGACGCTCCTATCTCCTGTCTGCAAATACATATTTAAAAAGACGCCACGGCGGCTGTCTAACAATATTACATTTATATTAACTATCATTTTAACGTTTACATCCATCGCTTCCATAGCCCGTAACACTTAATTAAGCCCCGAAATTACAAAACATTTCCACGATTACCACGCTGGACTAACCTTGAGTACACTTTAATCTGGTTCTCGTTTTACGTAACAGTGCGGCTGCAAATCAAAACGCTACACCAAACTAAGTAGTTTGTTCCTATTAAGCTTCCTACGTTCTCCACTTTTGTTGATTACTGTATAACTTCATACGAAATCTCTATAACCATGGTGTTATCCAACACCCATCAAAAAAAAAAAAAAGGGAGAGAACAGAAATCCCGACGCAGATGCAATAACAGATGCATCGCGCCAAAACAATTCCACCGCAACGAACCGTGTAGCCAGTAAATAAGCTGATGGAGGAAATATGTTCCATCGAGGCATTCAGAGGCTGCGAACAGATCGTGTACGGTCACGCGAGCGGCGCAATACCCGCGAACTAGCTCGTCCTTCGACCAGTCATCGCTCTCGACGCAACTTCGCCCGTTAAGATCGCGGAATGTAATTTTGCACGCGGCTGCGGTCCAACTTTTCGAATGCTTGACACGGGTCTTAACGATTATCGAGGCGGAACGACCCTCGGCGAACAGGTAGGGGCCAGAGGCGGACAGGAAGAAGCACCTCGGCGTACTTAAATCGGCTAAAACGAGCGCGCAATCCAAGACGTGCAGGGACACTTTAATCGGACTCCACCAGTTACGAGTTCGAACCGAGGATCCCATCCTCGCCGGAGATTTCTAATAGCCCAGGACGCAGGTCCGAGGGCCCTCCGCGCTAGTAGGAATAAAGCACCCCCGCTTAAACAGCCACTCGATCTTCCCCAGGGGTGTCTAAGTTTCAAGCGAAATTAAGAATTCGCTAATGAGATTTCGAGATTGCTGATCGTCCGAGGGTGGAGAATCAGATTTAGTACGATTCGATCGGATCGATGAGGATATTTAATAAAGGAGGAGGGTAGAGCGGAGTGATGGGGGATTTGAATTTCGCCTGGTAACCGTGTAAAGAGCCAGGTAGCTCGATTAAACTATTCTTGCATTACAGAGCGTGAAAAGGGACTACCTACGTTTCGATTAATTCAGTTTCATGTTTATTTGAAAGGAAAGCAATGGAAGAGGTTTCGCTATCCAGCTCTATCTCCTCGCTTTCCGGACCGATACTGGTGTATCCCTGGAATTTATGCTCGTAGCCGCACTTCGGAGCAGTATCTTCAGTTTCAACTAGCTGAAATATTCAACGACACGAGTGTTGTCGACGCGGCGACAGTGCCGGGTGACTATGTAGGTACTTGTACGGAGTAACCGGGTCAGAAAAGCCTCGGGCTCACGGGCTGTCGATTCATTCTGATAATGAAAAGGCGTAGCACGATCGGATAAATAAATCCATCGAGCCGCGTATCCCGAAAAGGAGTGTCCCGCGGGATTTCTATCGCGGTTCACCGGCGACGCGCATTTGTCTCCGGGGAAAGCTCTAGCCCCGGTCTCAGGACGCCATTCGTTCCGTTTGATTTACAAGCGCGGTTAAGAGGTCACCTGACATCGAGGGGGGTTCAAAACACAGTCTAAAAACCGCCAGTGGGTGTAAACAGAATTGATCGATGAGTCGAAACATCGTAGCCAATACTCGAGTATCTCTGGAAGCTGCATATCTTCAACTTCGATGTACGTAACACTCAGCGCTTTCCAGCGCGATGAAGATAAAGCAAAGTCACGCTTTGTTAGGCTGTTACAAGATTATTAAAGGTTTCAAAGATGCTAAAGGAACCTTTGATAAAGATCGAAGATACGAAGGTGAAGGAGAGCTTTCTCTGTTGCTGCAGATTTCAAAGCCCATCACCTTGCATCGTATATCAAAAGAAGCAAGGTTGGAACATTTTATGATACCGCGGCGATGTGCATGCATCATTTTTTACCACTTTGATCTAGAATCGTTTACATAGATACTACCAAAGAAACCAGCCAACGCCGGAGTATTATTCCTGTTCCAGCGAGCTCCGGGGGAAACGGTAAGAACCGCGGGTTATTCGTGAGAAGACTCCGTGCACGCGCCCCTGGCAAAAGATTAACGCTCCAGAGGACATAAACAGATGCAGTCCCGGGTAGGGGATTTATCGACATAACGTAAAGTCTCGCCCCGCGCAAGAAAGCCGGTCCGCTGCCAAAATATGCTCGCGACTCCAGGGTATACGGGAATGGATTCCGGGCTCTCTATGAATCTCTAATAACCCCGGCCACCCGCCGACGCCGCCGGTCCCCGTCGATCCTCTCGGAAACTTGGAAACTCGCTGGCGTCGATGGCCAACGACACCGCGATAAATAATACTATTTGCCAGCGAATCGCGGGAAACGGCGCTGCCTCCCGCGGGACATCCGGAACACGATTCGCCTCCGGTGCGCGTTTGCGAGCGGTCTTCCGGTCCGTCGTTGTGTGTTATTGTCTTTCACCTGAACAGCAGGGCTCGTTACGACGTTGTTCGAGTTTCGCATGGCCATTTCCCGATCCATTGTACAAGCTGCGCTCGAAGCCAGGAGTCTACAAAGGGCGAGACTTCTAGGGTGCTTCGACCCATGTTCCTTGATCCTAATATTCATTGCCCCCTGTATACGTGGAGACTCTTACGAATATTTAAGAGATGGCTAAGGAAGCAAGACGAAGCAGACGGATGATTTCTAGCAACAGAGGCTCAGCTTCCTGGCACATGTTGGCAGAGGCCTACTCAAGGGCAAAACGGCTCGAGGATTCGGGAGGAAAGCGGGCAGCACGGCGAGGGGTCGGCCGCGCGCGGATATAGAATCTGAAAAGGAGCGAACACCGGGAGGATATGGAGGCCGCGGACGAGAGGTAACTATGCAAATGCAAGAGTACATTTATCTCGGCACCACGCCCATGTATTTCCTGGGAGCTTCCGGACGCATTGTCGGGGGCGAATCGAATCCCCACACCCTCGGTGGCAACCCCGACCCCCCACCTAGCCTCTCTTTCACCTTCCTCGCGCTCTATAGCCCCTCTCCACGTTTCTCCCTTTCACCCGTGGCTCTCGTTCTCCTCTTTTACTCCCGCCGAATGTGCACGCGTGTGCGCGAGGGTGTACGCCACCACCGACGCCGATACTCCGGAGATTTACGAGCAAACTAGCCCCGTCCCCAGGGCTAATAGACCGGCAAGTTATGGGGCAATTCAATTTAATTTCGAAAATAAACAACCGCCAACGGCCACGTTGGTCAATTTATTCCGAAATCCCGCGAGCGGAATCGCGATACGCCGCGCCGTGAACGTCGTAGGTCAAGATCCTCGCGGTCGATCACCGCTGGGAGAGCGCGCGAAAGCTTCTTCGACCCCCGCGCCCCATAGATTGCCGCTAATTCGCGGACGGGCCCCCGTTAAATTAACCGTTTAACCGACCCGAGCGTATATTTACGCGCCGATTGTTCAGACTGGCTGGATTCCAGCGCATACTTTTACGCGTCGCGCGAGTCGAACGCGTCCAGATATTTTCCACGGCGAATGTAGGTTTCCATTATCCTCCACTCCTCTATCTTTTATTTCCTAGGGGAGATTGCAGCGCGCCGCCGCGGATTCGCCACGGTCTTAAACCGTGTCTGCGAGCGGCTTGAAAATTTTCAAAAGTGGAAATTAAAGATGGCACGATACGCTGAAAGCTAGCTGGAAATAAACGGAACCTGCTCGCGCGTGGGTGGACTTCCAGAGTATTCTTCGAAAGAGATGACAAGCATTTAGCGGCGCACTCTTGGCGCTCGAACAATGCTGTCGTTGTTAAGATACTTTGCATCGGTACTGCGCGCGAACAGAATCACGATTTACGAGGAGCTGAATGATTGCTTGACACCGTTCACACATGTAGCGCACGGTTATCGCTCTGTTTTCAAGGCGCCGTCGCGCTCTTATCGTGAACAAGAAACGCCCGCGGTTCTTGCTCGATCGCGTTTCATTTCCGACCGAAAGCTCTAAAAGCGCGGCATCTTCGCGTTCTGCTTCGATCGGGGATTACGGGGAAGCGATTTTCAACGTGCCAGGCGAATTGTGTTTGTCGAGTTGGCCGAAGTGCACCGCGTGCCACACCCTCGCGACTCGAATGTTAACAGTAACAGCGCTCCCGCGCCTTTCCGTTCTGCTACGATAAACGGAAATTACGCTCTGGAACGCAACGATGAGTTTAGACACAGAGAGCGCGTACGGTGTAAGTCGACAATGTTTGCGCGTCCGTATAATTTAACACGAACAGTGTATCTGACATATGCAGGAGCTTTTGTCGAGCCACGCTTTGCATCTTTTTTCAAGAAAGGTTGAGATATCGCACGTGTCAACCTCCGCAGATATATGCACCACATCTCTCTTTCCGAAGACGACCGATGCAGAAACCAAATGAGAAAGCTTCGTTAATTAATTTGAGCGATAGCGTGAGTGGCAAATCAACCGTTCAGAGGTCTGGGAGTCGCATCCGCGTAATAATCACCAATGCCCTCAGTCACGCCGCACTGTTTTCTCGATAAAAGCAGCGCAACGAACTCTTTTTCTTTATCAGTTTAACCAGCAGCAAAGGCCACGCCATTATTGAACTCCGATATTCCTCCCAATTGGCTGTCGATAGGAGGCCGACGTTTCGCTCACGCGCCCACCATATCCTTCTAATCACGCCGTTATAACATCGTGTTGATCGTCACACGTGTAATTGGCTCCGTTAAATCCCTTGTATCCGTGTAGAGCCTTTCGATTCCACCTCGATGGCTGCGCGTCGCGAATTTGCATTTCTATCAGCCGAACCGATGTACCGTTCGTCCCTTTTCCGCCGTTCACCCTTCCCGCGAAACAAACACCATCCGGCGTCAAATATTCTCCATCCAACCCCCGAATCCACTTTTCCTTGCTTTCGTTTCCACTCGCGTCCCTCTCTTCTTTTTCCATCAGTATAATTATCCGTGGCTCGTAAATCGCCACGCTGTCCTCCCACGGATTTCCGGATTTCAGCGGTATAAATCAACGAGGTTTTCGATTAATCAGCCTCGCTGATCCAAAGAGATCACGGGCATTAAACGAACCAGTGGCCAGTGGAGGCGATTAAGTAATCGTTTAAGTCGACGAATGGTCGACCGATCGATCGGCTCGATCGTTCGCGGTGCAACGGCGACGACGCGTATGTATTCGTCCGAGTGATTCTGTAGCGAAAGCATACACGTCACTTGGCTGCTGGAACGTGTGAAATTTCGTTTCTATTCCATTCGGTGGCTACAGAGGACAGCGCGACCGCGAATCGCCTCGCTTTTGTCCAGTGTATTTTACGACAGCAATATTTGCCCAGAAGCATGTCCCCGCAAATGCCCGGTCAGTCGATACGATCCAATGGGCCGATACGTTGGGGCGAGAGCAGCAGAGGCGGTCGTTCGTTTCTCTCGTCACGAGACACACTCGCTACAAAGTGGCGTCCAAGGATCGATAGCCGACGACGTGTGCTCGCGAGTCGACAAGTTTCCCCGGCCTCTTTTGAGGTCGCGGCTTACACGTGCACGCGGTCGGTTCACGGCTGCGGTGTTCCGAGCGGCGAAAAAACGGGGGCTGCGACGCCTCGACAAGTTTGCGAGCCGCGCGAAAAAGATTTCGCGACGAAGAGGAACGGTGTGCGACGGGGTTTGTGGGAAAAGGAGAGATGAAAAAGGAATGGAGAGGGCGGGTGAACGAGAGATCGAAAGAGAGAAGCTTGGAAAGGCGTGGGGAGGAAAGGAGGACACTGAAAGAGGGTACAAATGAAGAAGAGGAGAAACAGGGGTAGGACTTCTCTTCTCCCTTCACCTACTCTTGCCTCCTCTTGCCAACATGGTTGCGAGTTTCCATGCAAACACACAACGAGAGCGTATTTTACAATTCTGTTGCAAGTAGCCTTGTAAAAGTGAGAATACATCAGCAGCAGTCTTCTGTTTCTCTACTTCCACCCACACCGTCGCTTCCTGTCTCCGGAATTTTACTTTCCTCGTAAGAAATGCTGCAATCCTCGCTGACCGTGCGTAGCTCTCCCCCCACTTCTAGGCCTTAGTCATTGTCAATCACCAGTCCACCCTCCGGCTGCATCGGATGTCTTCATCGCGAACCAACGCGCCCCCCCCCCCCCCCCCCTAACGCGAAAGCTTACGTCGGTTGGCTTACATCCATTATTCTGTCCGCTTAATTTCTTTAAACTGCAAGCGGAGACGCTCGGCGAAAAGCGCGGCAGGTGAAAGAGGCTATAGATTGTGGGGGAAGCCTACGTAGAACGAGATTAGCCTATATCTGGTTACAGCCCTTTCGACGTGCTACACGCAGACGACGCCAGCTTTCCGTACGGCTTCGTATTATTGTGCGTTATCGATGTTAACTTCTCGGAGAATTGCGTTGCCCGATCCTGGCCGACGCGACGCGAAAGATCGTCCGCGCGACGTAAGAAAGCTTGTACTACTTCGGAAGAGTATTGTATTACCGGAGATTGTAACCGGGATACTTGTAGTTGAAATTTATTTAGTCGGGGTAAATATAATTCTTTCGCGACTGGGAAAGTTATTTTATTATTAATATATTTATCGCGTCGCGAAAGTTCAACAAGTCAGCGCGAGGTCTGTATAACTTTCCGAGCTTATAAACTTTCGAAAGATCTATGAAAGATTTCAACAGCGTCTTATCAGGATCCCAAACGAGTTGGGATAACTGTTGATTTTTCGAGAACTTGAAGGAGCAGAGATTAAAGGGCCAGAGAAATACGGCGAGCTTTCCTCCTTGCGCTAATTTACATCGCATTGACTTAATATTCAAGGGCCGCTTAAATAGCTGCATTCGTTACGGAGTACTTTGAGCGAGCCTTAGAACGTCGTTACCAACAATTGAATCAAGTCTAGGAAATCGTAGCCTCGGGGGGAGGTGGGAAATGGTCACCGGTTTTTCATACCGTACCGCGCCTTAAACGCGAGCAAGTGGTATTTTTCTTTCTCGGAATTAACGTCGGTACAATGGAATGGTATTTCCACTGGCCATTATTCGCTTCTACAGCTCATTATTCGTTTCCCTTTCACCGGCAGGCAACGGCAACGAAAGGGGCAGCGGAACTTTTTTTAATCACGCCAAGGATGTTTATTTCTCTCGAACCTGCTCTCTTCATTTCATTGTTTCTAAAGTAACGCGAGCGAATCGCGCTCTTGCAAGTTAATTGACGCTTAAACTTACGGTACATCGGTCGGAAAATCATTGCAGCAAATCTTTTCTTCCCATCGTTCTCCAGCCAGAATCGGGATGTTATCTACCAGCCGTACTCCTCCGCGAGGGTGGAAGTCGTCGAGCTGATCTCGAACTACGATATCCGCGTATTATGCGCAATATTCGAGGCCCCGAGTAATAGATAGCCGATGGGAGGCGATATTAGCGATCGATCAAAGAAACTTTGCATCCATATGGATCTCGCGTGCGCAGCAAAAACCTCCATGTTAATAGCAGCCGGGCATTATTCGGCGTAGCCACGTGATCGAACAGCTTTTTTCCCCCTCGCAAAACCCCGATTCGCGGCATTGAATCGTAACCAGGCTTCTGTTCATCGCGGATAACGTTTCCTTTTTTCTCCTACGTAATGTTATTTAAAGGTCGTTTAATTAATTGCACCCTCATTCATTATCGTAACTTCGTTAAAATGTTTTTCCTTACGCTGTTTTAGTCTCTCAATCGAAAGTTATTAATTAACCGAGGAGCGTGTAATTATATACTTATAAGAACCATCGACCCAAAAATTAGAATTTCGAGAACTTTTCTTCGCGTCGATCGCTGGAACTTTTCGCGCGGTTTGCGGTGCACGAAAAAAACAAGGTGTTGCTGGCCGGTGATGTGAATGGTTTGTTGATTGTATGGAGCAACGAAATCCATATGTCAGAGTTCGAGTGGAAGTGGGTTGTGCATCGGGGCAGAAATTATTTACAATGTGGTGCGAATTGTCAGCAAGTTGTGGAGCGAGCGTATCAGGGACTTCGCAATTCTAGCGTCGTCCCGCAATACGTGTACTTTGTTGGAACGCCACGCGCACGTGTTGCTCCCGATTGACACGTTTTATATGCGATAGAAACCTGCGAAGTTGTCCTGTGATACACCGTCGCCCTCATTGCATTTGGAGGCGACTTTAACGGCTTCGTTTCCTCGATTCTTTTCTACGATTCGCGCGCGGTTCGTCTACGGAACAGAACAATACTCCAGTTGATTATTTCAAACAGATGCGATAGAAGCTAGAAAAGCGTTCCACGTGTTTATTAACTTTCAGTAATTTCGATATTTACATATTATTCGAACCTTCTCATCATGGGGTTCGCGCAACTCGTGGAAGCTCAACGAAGGTATGAGAACTCGAGCCAAGGAACAGCCTGGCTTCCTAATAGATGTTGGATCCAACCCCATACCACAACTTAGGGCTCGGTCCATCCATCGCCAGTCCGTGCAAGTGAAACTCCGCCTTCGATATCCCCTCAGAATCACCCTTTGCCTAAAGTTTCCGCCTTGGCTATCTCAAAGTGCCGCATACTACTCGATAATACAACCGTGATCTTAAAGGGCTGAAGTAACAAGCAAAACTGCTCCATCGGTAATCGAGGAATAAGGAGAACCGTGAAGACGCTTTGATAATTCCACGTACCACGAAACTAAACGTACGCAGCTGGAAATACTTGGAGCGCATTCGCAGCGGCGGTGGTTTCGTCAAACGTCAGATTCGCATCGTTTCCCCTGAAAGCCAACCCCCGGCTCATTTCTCAGGACCCATCCTGCGGGCGGGCGCAGGCTCGCGTGCCCCGCAGAATGCTCCTAGAGGGTTTTTAACATTCGTCGCGTGTTGTGTACCGTCGTTCGCGTACATGAAAGGCGAATTGCCGTCCTGTGTCGGAAATATGCAGACGCACGGCACATTATACACGCGATGCCGAACGAGGGGGGTCGCCACGGGATCGAACGGCAACCGGCGACGCACACATCGCTGAAATTTCAGTGGCCGCGATCGATGCGAATTCGTCGAATACCGCGCATCGCGGCAGCGGAGGGGGTGGGGGGGTATCGAGCCGTGATCACGGTATTTCTTGCCCGCGTGCAACACGTCGTCCGAGTCGACAAATTACTTGGTCCCCCGAATTCCCCGACGAGTATCGCGAAAGTGCTCCGAATAGCCGACCGCGGCCGAACCCTAATCGAATTAACGAATACGAGGCGGCGAAGGAAAGTCCGGCTGATTACGCTTGGGTACTAAACACGGGCCGAATTTTATTATCGCGCGGTGTAATTTTACCACCCAGTTCCTGGAAACTACTTGGCTTTAGTTTTCCGCCTTTGACGCGAGCACAGTGTAACACCAAGTTCGATGATTGTCAGTTGAGGAATAAAGCGTTTTTTAAATCAAATATCTCGCGATATCGCGGTACGTAAGACGCGGTGATTAAACGGAACAGAAGGTAGTAGGAAAATATACACTGCACTCGGCGTATCATCGTGCCACGTGGAAGAACTTCGGTCCGCAAATACATCCCTTCATCGTTCGAGTCTCCTGTTTACCCTTCCTCTGGCCGAGTCAGCACTTTCTCCTACTTCTCCTTCGATCGGCCAGCCAAGGGGACGAAAAAAAACTGCACTTTAATCAGGAACACCCCCGAACGGAACTAGGAAAAAAACACGCCCAGGCTAGAACGGCAGGGGTTTAAACGCGAAACGATAACGATTGATTAGGCGATCCGCTAGCATTGCCGACGATAAATCTTATCGAGGCACTAGGGGGCCTGCTAGAGGAACGGCCGTTTCCTGCATAAGACTCGAGCAACGAGAACAACGCCTTCATAAACTCCTCGTTTCCACCGTGCGTTATTGCTCGAGCGTGTCCGTTCTCGTTCGCGATTATCTAGCGAGATTGCGACCGGGGAAGGCGTTTTTTTTTCGACGAGAACGGACAGCTTCCACGGGACACAGAAAAAAAGGCAGTGCAACGCGCGCATAATTCCAGTTGAACACGGACAACGCCGTTCCTCGGGGCGAGGGGTAGCCACCCACTGGCTAAGCTACTGCCAATAAACTTCGCGAGCTGTTCCTTGCGTGTATCTAGGATGCGAACGGGGCAACGCATGCACGGTGGCACGCGGACGTTCATGCTTTCACGTGGGGGCTACGCTTAAATTCGCCACGGGTCCGTTACTCGTTAATACGCGCGGTAAATAAACTGGCTAACGCTATTATATCAAGATATATCGAATCGACGGCGAGAGGCGACGGAGTCGCTGAATCGAGCAAGTTTACGAGCCGGTGGATCGTCTCCGTTGATGTACATAAAGGCTTCGAGATGGTTTAAGGGGCTGTTTGTTCCCGCGTGGTTTAATTTTATTCCTCTGCGAACAGTGTTCTTTTACGAAGGACGTTCTTTCGTATCGTTGAGCTTTACTCGCGCAGCGAGCAGGTGATTTAAATTTCCCTGAGCTCTTTGGCCTTGCTTCGCTTTAATTGAATTTCATTTAGGCCAACAAATTCGTCTATCGATTAGTCACCGATACCTAGATTCTCCAGGAATATAAACTGCGAGTTCTCAGATTGCCAGAGCCGAACGCCGGAGCAGGAAAATTCTGAAATATTAGCACTACCCCCTGGAGTCAATCGATTCGTATACACTTCTGTAAACAAACGGTGTCCACCCGGGTATAGTCGAATGCTCGTTGCGATGCCTACTGTTTGCGTAGCATGGATACGGGGGCTTACGGATCGACCGTGTGTTGGCGCGTGTTTGCCTAAGCTTGCGGATCTTTGTGCGAGTTACGCAAACACCGAAGAAGGAGCAGACCCTGGTGTTCGCGTTGAAGCATCTGCGAATGCGAGGATATAAAAATTATCAGATCCCGCTCGTACGAATGTAAACAAGCTTGTAAACTGCGACTCCGAGACGGGTAAAATACGACTGATAAGGGATTACGACGTTATCCCGCGAAATCCTTGAGGATGGGGTAGCAAGCTTTAATTTCGACTCTTCCCTATCGCGAGCGAGATTGCGGAGCAAAGTTCTAGCTTCGAGATTGGGTGCTTAAGTCGTAAATTTTGCCTGAAGAATTGCAGGGGGGGAGGGCCTTCCGTCTTAGTCTCTTTATTACGACTCGAGTCTCGTGCGTTAGACGTTACTATCTCGAGTAAATTTGAAATGAAATCTAAAGTCGAAGTAAGGGAAGTACAGATATTCGCGGCGTAAGCTGCGCCCCTAAAAGTGGAACGGTGCTCGTCAGTATTCAGCCTGCTCAGGAGTAGTCGATTTGTCAGAACTCCCGCTTTCCACGCGCAAACTGAACAAACAGTGCATTGTGCAAACAGCAAAAATAAACAGAGAACAGATGCCGTGGACTAAACACCTATTCCCATTCGCGGACGCGTGCAGACAGAAATACAGGAACGAATGCTCGGTGAGCACGTGTTGCGATACACGCACGGGAATAAGGGATGGGTGTGCGAGCTGACGCGCGCTTAGAACAGTACCATCGCCCAGCGATAGCATAGAAGATAGATGGTACGTGCACGTGAGATCTTGTCGCCGATATCGAGCAGCTTCCGGTTTACGGGTCTCATTATTTTCGCGTTAGACCTGCCGTCAGCCTGGTTCTGGGTCACTTCTCCGCCCTCCGTTCCGAACTCGAGAGCCCTTTGAACCGTAAAGTCCTATCTGCTCGATATCGCCGCGGGAACTCGACTATTCTCACCCCCCTCCCCGCTAACGTATTCGCGCGCGGCCTTCGTCGCTCTGTCGGAATCATTTTATCTGATGTCTCTGGTTGTAGCCTTATCAGCCAGGGAATTCGTAGCGCGCCGTATGGGTTGTTGGAATGTTTCACCGCGTTTAATGCCCCCGCCCGTGACGCGTCCACCGCGGAATTCGCCGCTTTCTAGTCGACGGGATTCTTGACTGCCCCGCGAAATTGAAATCTATTGCGCGCGGCTCGAATTCTGCCAGCGAAATCTTTTTAAGTTTCAACGTATTTTCCGGGAAATTTCGAGGGGTGTCGGTGTCCCTTTCAGTGGTTAAAAAGGGGCAAAGTAACTCTCGTCAGAGACGGTTTATATGCTGGTTACTTTTAAAGTAGTTTAAGTATACACTACGTCGTAATAATTTAACGTAATAACGTAATAACGTAACGGACGTAATAATGGTTGAAACGCACGGTAGGCACGATATCTCACCGCGTAATTATCTTATACCAGAAAAGAATGAAGTCTCCTACCTTTTCGCAGCGTGGGGCCTCGTTTTCAATGTGCAGGCGATTGAATCTTAGGAGATCGGAATCTGGCGTAGGTACACATGCACACGTAAAACACAAGGCACTTTGTTCAATTTATTAGAGTATTTTTCAATTCAAGTATAAGTAGAAAGGAATATCGGTTCACTTTGATAGATTCGAGTGAAGATGAATTAGCGAGGGATATAATTCTACGAAATTCGAAAGTAAAACGGAAAGAGAATTATTACATAGTTCGCTCCGCTAATAAACATAGGTACCTATTTCTACACAGAACATAGTTTAGTAATATTCATTCCAAGTCCCAGATTTCAAGCAAAAATATCACCATCCCTGGTAAGAACAAAAACTCGGCGCGCTCGTGAATAGGAATTAAATTAAAAGGTTTTGTCGAACACGGGGCGAGGGGAGGGGGAGGGGGCCGATATTGAACCGCTGAACCGGCAGAATCAACGAGCGCGAAGTTTTCAGGTCGATAGAGCGCGTAAGAGGGGCCGAAGACATCGGTCAGAAAAGCAAGATGTAAGAGGATGAAAGAGGAAGCGGAGGCTCGAAAGGAAGACGGGTCGCTTGGGGGTGGCGCGCCCTCGAAACGGCGACGAGGGGGCGGAGGTACAATTGAATCAGCGAAATCAAGCCTCCGCGATCGAACGGAGCGGGGCAATCACGACCCACCGCGAATTTAAATGTTCTGGGCCCGTGGACACGTTGCCGGAAATCACGGCCCTCGAACACACGAAATATGATGGTCGCGAGTTGCGTGGATATGAAAAGACCAGCGGATGCGACCGAAGAAGCGCCGTTGTCCGTGCTATCTATTTCCGAAAGGAGGGGTAACGTGATGCGCTCGTGCAGTCGAGAAATCGAGCCACTAAACGAGGAATTTTAACCCTCCGCGTCGTTGCCTCCTTACGAGCCAACCGAAGCGATATCGATTTCGATATGGGATTTCCAGTTCGGCTGGGTTGATGCGCTTCGCGATAGAACGATTAACCCTTTGCACACGAGGGGTGTGTAGGTGAGTTTTAAGAGGGTCGTCGTTCCTGTTTTCCTAAATGGAGTATGTACAGCTCTCTCTCTTCTAGAATTTAGCTGTACGCTCCGTTACGTAGTGTTGGATAGCTTGGTTTCGAGAATGGTTTCGAGGGAAAATTGCTGACCTATAACATTTGCTTCTTAGCGTTTGGATGCCAGATTTGGATACTTCCTGGAGCTCTCGACGTGTCGGTAATTAACCCCGTTTTCTTTGAGGACAGCTTCATTGAGTTACGGTATGAAGTGTTGCCTGAGACTCTGAGAGTCTTGTATGCTCTGCTCCTCAAAGATTGCTTATGTTTTTCATGAATTTTATTAACTACATCGTTTGCCTGCTAACTAGATTTCGGCTTTAAGTTACTCTACAGATATAATCGTATTCGTTTTTCGATTCTTTTTTAAGGCTCGGTTAATTAAATTATATAAAATTGATATTCGATCGACTTAGACTATTGCAGAAGTTTCTGGTATCGAGTAGCATTTTGAATTAGCAGATTCAGTTCCTTCGATCCTATTCACCTTAGATAAATCTCAGTACAAATGCGTCGCTCAATACATTCAATCAGCTCGGTTCTGTCGCAGTTGAGCATTCAGTGAAACAAGCAAGACAGCAGTAATCATAGAATCATTGAAACTCTACCCGCTTGAATTACTGAAACTGCAGTGAAACTACGGAACTATGGAAGCTATACTCAACCGATGAATGGATCGAAGGTAATGTACGTACGGTGCGTTTATGGTAACAGAAAGCACGAACTAGAAACGCGGGTGATTTGCTTGGTCGTAGGTGGAAGATTGAGGTAATTTAAAATTGCAGAAGCAAAGGGGTTAAAGTTACAAGTTTCTCGCAAGACTACCTTTACACGTTTACACCAAGCTTTACATCTTCACGGTTCAGGAAACCTCGTTATACACATTTTAGAGCTTCACTGACTTTAAATTACATGCGCGGTGTGTTGATCATTTATGTCGGATGCTATAAGTATTTCACTCCACTTTGTTCCCGCTTTTTATGAGACATTTACTGTCCCGTAGAAGTGAACGCAACGCAGAGCCTATTAAAATTTCAAATCCTTCCGTAAGCCACAACGGTAATGACTTTAAAACACCGACTTTTACGACTATCTATGAAAACCTATTTCCACTGTATACACCAGTGAACCGAGCATTCTGAATAACTATTGTTCTGAAATAATCACTGTAGTTCACAAGGTCTGGGGAGGCTTTGAAGTAGAGGTCAACGCGAATGAATGGCTTTACATTCCGCGTGAACTTAACACTCTTATCAATATAAGAGTTGGGCATTGTTCTAATTAATTTTTACTCGCATGATCTCGAATAAGAATTGTGAATAAAATGAAGTTATTCGAGAATAAGAGCAGAGTAGATTCTTGATCGTCAGTTCCACACATCTCGATTAATTAGTCTTTCCCGGAAATAACTCACTTTTAATATTCTTCGTCAAACTTATCAGACATTTATGTTGTATTTACGTATCGTCTTATTATTCCAGGCAAATAAGCTTCATCGCCGAAACATAGATACACGAGCTGTCGCCACTGTGAAATATGAAAAAACATCTATCAACCCCGTTTTTTTTTCCTGTCTAGTTTTACATGCATGAAATATGAAACGGGCGTAGAATCGAAACGCGTGTATCAGGGACGGGAAATCTCTCCCAAAATCCTCGTATTCTTCGCCATCGACGCTGGACACGCAAACACCGTGTTTTCTTGCGCTGTTTTCCAACGCAGCCTCCTCTGGTGCTCGCAGCTTTACGGACTATTTCTGAGAAAAGTAAGGGGATTGTTTGCTTCGGAAATAGTAGAGAACTGTCACGTTTATAGATCGAGGCTTACCGTGGACCGTCAGTCTTCGTTGCTGGATGGACGTGTGGCTACGATGGCACGTTTTCTACGTCGATAGATACGATTCCATGAAAAGCATTTACCCGAAGATACGCTTCGGTCGAGTGGAATCAAATATCTACCGAGACAAGTTTCATTTTCGATGTTACAAGAAGTGTAGAAATGGTTCTTTCGATTGGAATAACAGCGTTAGACTTTCACCAAATGAATATGTCCAAGCTCGACGGAAAATTTCTTTGTCACGCTTTCAAATCGGAAGAAAAGTCCTCCTCGGCAAAATTCACGCACATAGAAGCCAGTCGAGCTCTTCCCGTTCATGCTTTGATGTTCAGATTCAATCGAAGCTTCGAAACGTACAGTGTACAAGAATAAACGAGCTTTGTTTTCCCAAACATCCGCTAGTCTTTGTAAACGTCGCAGAGGAAACAATACAATTTTCCGTTCTATTAATACCAGTGACTGGCTGACCTAACAGAAAGCTGTTTTGCGAAAAAGAAGGAGCATTAGTTTCCTTTCGTCTCGGTCCAAGGTCTGCGCCTTAAAGGAAACGGTTTAGCTGAACGATTCGCTGAGCTTGCCCACTGTTGCGCGATTCACGAGCTACGCTTGAATATTGAATCGAGAAACAAAACTTTAAATAGCAGGGAATATTCCACTGCATTAATCTGCTGGATAGATTTATAATTGCGCGAGAAATATACGGGATTGACTTTTAACGACATCATTCGGATTTTACGCCCCATTTTGGGACGCTCTTGCCGAGTGAACGTGTGATCGACTGTATCGTGAAATTGACATAAAAATATATGGAAAATATCGGCCGAAATCTTTAGTCCCATCGCGCGCGCAAGTGCGATATAGAATTGAAGCGAGTTTCAGGGGACGTATGAGACGTTTATGCAATATTCAGAGACGTTTAGGGCTGCTTCACTCCGCTGCTATGCATTCGACGCATAGACATCTGACATGCATCCTATTTGACATTAACGCGGTATATTCCACTTCTCCAATCGATTTGTACATACTGCCGTGCATTGGCGAAATCGTCGCACAGGGAAAGCCAGCCCCGTCCTTCTTTCCAGTCAAAAAAATTCGTCTTTTAACGAAGCTTTATGGTAATGCGGGCAGCGAATTGTCTAAGGGGCGGTCTTTCTCCACGGAAATATTCAAATGTGGAGAACGTGAAATTACCTTTTAGAGTCTGTGCTGGTTTTATCATAATCGCCAGATCTCGTCATCCACCAGAAGCAGAGGAATATTTTTTTAATAAAAAATTCAGAAACCTCGCGAACGAGGGAACTCGAACAATCGAGCTATTATTAATTCTGACTTTCTAAAAATGAGTTCCCCGATCAATTCAGAATTTCTCTAACGTTCCGCGTACCTGAGGGAGAGTTAATCCATTATTTCGCAAGGAATTCGGAAATTTTTAATGAAACCTCGACCCATGATTCACCGAACATTGGGACGCGGCGACACACTCAAACAAGTATTTTACCTAAATAGTTAAGGTCGCGTCAGTTCCCGGCGGTGGTTTAATTAAGCCGTTTTAGGGGCCCTCGCCGAGACACGGTGACACACGTGCAATTTTCAGTGGAAAGTTGCCGGATGTGTACGCGCATGCTGGCGTGTAAAGGGCGTGGGTTGCCATTTACATGGGTATTAAGATTTAATAGAGGAACTTCGTGCCGAATGCAGTTAGAATTAGCGCGAACACGAGAATATCGCCGTTTTAAGCGCCGCTCCATGGTATTGCCTCTAGTGCCAAATTACCATGTCGAACAACAACGGAGTACGCATACAGAATGAAGTGGATCTGAAGGGTCTGCACCCTGGTTAGGCAACCTGCTGTGCTGGCAGGTACAACGGACAAGGGTGTCAGCAGTTTTCGCGATAAACGCGGTTGAACGCATCGAACTGTGATCTTAATTCTCGGATCTGGTAATTAAAAGACTGCCACGAGGCCTGGAGTGGAGTTCGAGTGTATAAACACCTTTATAAGCAGAGGAGGAAAATTTCCATTGAAATGCCGCTCTGAAGTTCGCCAATTCTTACGCAACACGGTTTTTCTAACCATGACCCGTTCCAACATTGAAAGTCGTAATCGGTGTCCTTAAAACATTCTTACAAAATGTAGTTCTGTCTTTGAGGCGAAGGTAGTGCTAGGTGGTTTCACGAAGATCTTTGTAAGCTTCACTCGTGAATAGGAACACGAACGGTCCAACAGGTTTGAATTTAGGACTTTTGGGCAATCTCTAATGCGTTGCATACGACTCGTAAAGCCCTGCTTCCTTGAGCACCCATGTGTGCGGAGCAGAGTTCCGCCAAAGGATTGTAATTAAAGGAAACTTGCTTATTAATCCTGAAACCCCTTACGGACCTTCCATAACGAATGTACATCGGTTTCCGAGATGAAGTTGCGATACATGAATGGCAGATTAGAAGAAGATCAAGAAATGTTCAACGAGAAACGTTCGTGAAAGTAAATCTGTCCTGGAAACTCAACTCTACTGTTCTCCAAACTCCAATCTACTGTCCAGGGAGGTAACGAACATAATGGTAAGATTTCCTGGTGACTGGTTTCGCTCACCGGTTAACAAGAACTCGTCCAATAATTAATATCGCGAAGAATTCGATTCGCAAACAATAACCACGATTTACAGCAAAGCTGGTCTCCGCTGACGCGTAAGCCAGCCTCCGATCGTCATTGAGCTCAGCTGGCTAGAGAACGTCCGCTCAGAAACGAATATTACAAAACAATTATTTTTCCCTCGTGCACCCGCGATGAATAGAACGGAAAAAGCAGAAGACCTTCGTCTCCGCGACGAGGGGGGCATTCGAGCGTCCGCTCGTCGACCCGACACGAGCAGCCTCGACGAATGTTTTGCCAAAGAGGCGGGGTGTTTTTTTCTTAAGCGGCTTTAAAGCTCGCAACGGCAGGCGAGGAATACGAGTTTTTCATTGTCGTGCGTTAGTATCTCCCCCGGACCTTAGGCGTGCCGCGATTTTCTTTTCATCGTCTTCCTTGCAAAGATGCGCTTCCCCTTTCTGAAACGAACGCCGACGAATGGTATGTAGGTCGCCGCGAACTCCGCGGAAGGTACGGACTTTTCCTTTCGCGGCGAGCATTCCGCCAGCACAATATCTCATCTCCGGGCGAACGCGAAAGAATGAATTGGTTTTGGTTTCCGCGAGCGTGGATTATTCGACGCCTTCTATAACCGGGGTATTAAAGGAGGAATTTGTGTACGCCGTCGCGAGGAATAGGAGACGGGGATACGATTTCATCGTCCCGAGATCGTTATATCGGTGAGACGTGCCTGCACGGATCGCTGGGACACAACAGCGGTCTTCGTGGAAAATAAATTTTACAGTGGCAAGCGTTTCGCGTCTGTGGATTTTTATAACGCGCAGGAAGATGGGCTTCTTGCAATCACGTCTTGGTGTTCCCTCGCGGAAGCTTCTATATTTTGTAACGATTTGGGGCCGATCAATGCATGATTCCTGTACGTTTTCGGGTAGAATTAGGAGATTGATGCGAATGGTTCTTAAGAACGCGACGTTTAAAGGGATGATACCGATGAGCGGTCCGTCTGGGGACGGCTTAAAGAGCGACCTATACTACTGCCGCCTCAAATACGAGGCGCCTGCGAATTCGTTGGTCGTGCAATACGCGCAATTTGCCCAAGTAGCTCGCTGGAATTCCTCTTTCAACGTTTTAGCGGCGGAAACGAGTGTTGCGCGAAGATCGAGACAATTGTTGCAGGTATATCTTACACACTTCCCAGTTCTTTAACTTGGACTGTTTAAACTGTTAATTTTCGCCCAAACTTTCACTTGTTCTTCTCCCACGCTTATTCGTAACTTTTCTTTCATACGAATACTCATCTTTTCACTCGCCGTATGACATTCGACGTGCCATTTTCTCCATTCACGTGAGAGAACCCTAACATGCTCTGTAATACGTGTTCTCATTCGCTACAACAGAATGAAAACGGCGAACTCTTGGGGGAAACATCCAATGCTACGCGGCCCACTTGCGAAATGGGTTGGGTTTTGTATGTGTTCCCCGGATTCTACGTGGCCCTAATGAAACACACGTACTGTTACGTGTAACTGCGACGGGCATTTGTTGCTGGAATGAAACGATGTCTGTAAAGCAACGCAATCCTGATCATTGTATACCAAACAAGGGTAGAATGGACAGCGCGAAAAGGAAGCAGAGAAAGTGCTATAAATTGTATCCCCCCAATTGAAGAATAATTAAACATCTGCGTAGGATTCAAAATTCCACAAAACTTTGCGCAGGTTAATGTTTAACCCATTCCAAAGAAAACTGAATATAATCTTTTCTGTTCTAGCTACCCTTTCAACGGTTATCGCGATCAATAAAATTTCTTTTAATCAAATTAGGCTACTCTACATCTCGAGTTTCTCTGCCCTAACATCTCTTTCCCTCCTTAAACTCTCAATTTCCTTACCCCCATTTCTCTTCCCTTTCTCTCCTTTTATCCTCTATTTTCAACATTTCCCCGCCACAACCATCTCTCTAAAATTCACCCTTTGTCTCTGAAAGCATATAAGAAATTAGGTACTATGGACGAAGGAGAGACTCGATTCAGTGTTCTGGCGAGGTTGAAGCCCGCAACGTCTAACCTATAAAGCCAGTTTCGGTAAGCGCGTGGCGCGAATCGGGAGCAAGCAACGATTTCGAGGGTTTGGAGCGGCTAGCCCCCTCTTGGCACCGGGTTGTTTCCAGCATTTCGGTCAGTTGCCGGTGGCGTGCAAACGGCCTGCAATTAGCCCGCTTTCTAATTTGGTTCTGGCTTGCCTGCCGTCGACGATCTGACGATCAAATCACGTGACCTCCAGTTTCAGTCGAAGTTGAAGCAAGTAAGCACGCCCGTAACTCGATATCCTCCCTTGCCCCGCCACTCTAACCTTCCGCCGGCGTTTTACGATTTGTTCCGGATTATATTCCGTCGACCCTCGTTACTGCTTCGCGGCCCGGAGATTTAATGTATCGCACCGGGTTAATAAACGTCGAAGTCCGTTCATGTACCTAATCACGTCTACTTCCGCTGTACACGGGGCAGTCGACTCGCCAATGATCAAGAGTTTTCGAATGCCGAAATGGAAAGGTTATCAAGGAATCCATATTGTAATCCACTTGATAATGTGATAAAATCTCACGTTTAACATGGGACATATTAGTTTGAAGTTCTTTAATCCTAAGAGCGAAGAAATCCCTGGCAAAGGAGCGCTTTATTTCGCGGGGCGAGAACAGTAAACTCTATTCTCGATGCGCGTTTGTTTTTCGGGAATAGCAGCGGGGGTGGCTCGCGCTTCGATCGTCATTTCCTACGTGGACGTTGGAATTTTACGGAGCGTGAACGAAATACGTTGGAGAATCCGAATGAAAAGGGGTTCTGTCTGAAAGCGATATTACGGATTCTCCTTGATTCGTGATGGCGAATGTTGTCCGGTTAAGAGTAGCGAAAGAAAGATTCCACCCCCTTCCATGTCAGTCGGAAGATTTTCGCATGCTGCTTTCAAAAGATGAGTGCAAAAAAAAAGATGTACACAACGAATAGAGAGATTGTTTGTGCGCGAACGCTCGCAAGCTTTGTTTGAACAAGAATATCTTGCAGGAAGTCGTTGCTCGCTTGCGACGCGCGAGGCTGCATCATTTATCTTATTGACAAGACCCCGTCGCGACGAGCCCAGAGTCGCACTCACGCTGGTCCGCCGAACGGCCAAAGTTTCCAGGATCTCGTAATCCCGAAACGCGAGTTGAAAAGCGTGTTTCCGAAGCGCACGCGATCGAGGATCTTCGTCTCTGACCGGAAGGAAAATTCCTCCGCGAACAATGCACCGGGTCTCGAGCATTCCAACAATCTCTGTTGTTGCCCGCGAGCAGGATAACCGAGATCAATTACAGGATGCCCTTAATAATCACGCGAATCTTCAGCCACGAAAAGTTTCGCGCAATCCCAGAGGTCTCGCCGTGCCAAAACCATTGTAATAAATTCGAAAGCTTGTCGTAGAGATCGCGGCGTTTGTTTCATCTTCTATTCCCCCATGGACTTCGCGAAAATTAAATTACAGCGCGTGCCTTTTTTTTTATCGCAGCTTTCTTAGATACGGTGGGAGACCCGCGTACTTTTGTCCTTGCGCGGCTGAGTATGAGATATTTCTTTTACGATGAGTCGCCGGCGTAATGACGTCGTGCCCGTCAAAGCCTTTACAACCCCGAAAGAGCTGAACCCCTCTTCCCCCCCCCCCCTCCCCTCCCCTCCACCGTATCCATAAACTCGAACAATCGTGAAAATTCGCGAGGCTCTCGGCCGACGTGTACAAATACGAGCGGTGTACCGACTCTCCCAAGTGAAAGTACTAAAAAGAAATTTATTCATGACCCGCGTCTATCCATAAAATAACATCTTTGAGGGCCCGCGCCACGGTGCGCGTACACGTGCACACAAAGCTGACGGTGGAACGTCGCGTAACAGCGATCGATCAAAAAGAATCGTTCGTTCAACATCCTTTCGTGAATCGCTCATGAATATTCACGGCAGCACGCCTCTCCACACTTGTCCACACGCAGCCGTTCCTTTATTACCGAATGGCAAACAAGTACTTAAGAAGACGCTAACTCGCACGAACCCACGGCCAAGTCTCATTGAACGCGCAATTACTCATAGCAAATTTAATCGCGCGCATTCGCTGCGGAATTACGCGCTCTCATTTGTATTTTTTCACTTTCCCGCACGCGTGTCCCTTTTACAACGGCGTAACTTTGCAACAGAAAGGAAGCCCCGTAACAGTAATTAAAACTCGATTATCAGTCTTTTAATGGGACGAATCGTTAAGCTATGTCCGTCCGCATGCCATTTAATTTCGATTATAAGTATCTAATAGGAAATACATATTATTTGGCTGGCTTGGTTTTACATTGCCCACTCTTTTATTCCCATAGAATCTTCAGAAGTGAAACACTCAGAGGCTCCTGCACGCTCTCGCTCTTAACAGCCATGTAGTTACACTATTATCCATTTATCGATTAAACCGCCCCACGCTTGTCCAGATAATCGACCCACCTCCACGCGAACTTCCCTTGGCCCCAGGAGCTTCCCTCGAGTCACTTTTGATTTTCCAAAGTTCCCGCGGATAGGGGAGGAAAAAAAAAACAACAACTGAATCTGCGCCACCTGCGACCAGACAGCAACTTCGAGGTTCCCCCTCGGGAAAGTAAAAACTGGACGCGAATTGGAGGTCGATTCCATCGGTGGCTTCCCTTCGAGACTCGCTCCTCAAACCCCCACAGATTTACGAGCCTCGGAGGTTAACTGCATTATCCACGTGAATCGGGAGTAAACTCGGAGCTTACGACGTAACGTCTATTGTCATCGGGTAATCGAATCTCGCGTGGATCGCGTTCGCTGCGACGCAACGTAAGGAACCCAGTGCTTTCGGCGCGGATAAACCAGATGATTGTGGCAACAAACATCTGCTCGCCAGCTGACGCGTTTGCCGCGCTTCGAATATTAATCGCTTTATATCGCCACCGGCGGCTGTAAATCGTTTATGCAAATCTTATCACGCACGCTGGTCCACGCCGAGCTTACACTCTCCATGCGCCGGTTTTCTGGCGTGTTTTGCAGGCACGCCGGTGGTTACGCTCACCCAATTTTCTATTCCCGCTGGTCGAATCAACGATAAAGGTCTTTTATCGCCTTGTTAACTGGCCAATTCGAAAGTCTCTATGCGGTGCACGCTCCCTCGAGTCACCGTTGGCCATTCTCCGCGCCGCTTCGACGGGCCAGACGCTCGTAATTAGTTATTGGCTTTAATACAACGGACTGACGTTTACGCCCGCGCTGTATAACATCTATAATAACATTACGCCGGAGCGTGTGCAGCTGACGCAACGTTATTAAGCAAATGTTAATCGAACATCGTCGCGTCTGGAGACCGGCGATTAATTCGTAACGTTTCAAGCGCATCGAGTTGGCACCGAGAAAGGAGAAAGTCGAAGAGAGGACGAAGGAGGAAGAATGCGAAGCTCCGTGATTGTTCTTCTTGTTTCCCAATGATAATTCAAATAATATCCTACGATTGCTTTAACTTCTTGAGGACAAATGCAAAATTGACTTCCTCAAATTCTAATTAGTTAAATATGAATAGTGTTTGTTCCCGCTAAGAGCATCTTATACCCCGGAAATAGGAGATGAAATTCAACACTTCCTGGTTTTAATGCAAGCCAACGGTAAACGTCCCCGTTGAATCGCAAGCATCGTTCGAACGAGACGAGTATTTAACGAAATTCATGGCCCATTATTCCTCGTGTATCGAAGGCAGCGTAAACGACTTGGGAGAAAAAAAGTGTAAAACACGACATTCATAGTGTATCGAGCCGTTTCAAAGCGATTTACGGCCACGGTAAATTGTGGCCCACTAAATCGCGGTTTATCAATATACATACATGCAGAGGCATAGATAGAATCGAACCATCGTAGCTCTGGCTATTACGAATATGTAACAATGCTTTAGGGCAATTGAACATGGTATTTACATAAACAATTAACATTCACGTGTACTAGAATATCGTTAAGCGGAATATTCTGGAATTAATGGACAAGTGCCTTTCATATAATTTGAAGTTTACTGCGAAATTTGAAAACTGAACTAACCCACAGCGTTCCACACGAGAAATAAATGAAAACTGCAAAAAAAAGGTGCTCTCCTCGTACAACTCGCGAAGAATAAACACAGGCTTACAACATCGACACTCTTTCCCTCAAGAAACAACGGTCCCATTCATCTGCTTACAGCAATGAATCGAACCTGCACAATTCCATGCCCACTATAGATCTCAATTGCAGCCGAAGACGAAGAGCAATTAAACCAACGTCCACCCGGGCGAAAGAAATTTAGCTCGCGACAAGGGTGCACGGAGGCACCCGGATTTACACGATCAATGAATTGCAGCGCTGTAAATCGTATCTGCGGCGATACAGATGGGGGATATCGGGACTCGATAACGGGCGGCGCGGTTGCGGCCACCGGAAAAGTAATAGTTACAGATAATTTTATCCTGTCGGCGCGGCCTCGTAATTCCAGGGAATCGAGAAATATCATTGTGCCCCCCTGGTAGCTCGGTGTAACGTGTTGCCTGTTCGTGCACGGAGGCCCGGCTTAACTGCATCTGCCGCCGCGAAACAAACTGAATACTAATAACCGGCCGCGGCGTACGTAATACGCAGCCATAGTATTACACGATTGAGTGGCGACGGTGCCTACCCGGGGTACGCGTGTGCGTGTAACAACACCCACCCCCGTCCACCGTTCCACTGGATTCAATATCGAACTAGGTTGCAACAGTGGCCCCCGTGAGCCCGTGACACGTCGATGCTTGCTGCCGAATTAATTTCATATGTAACTACGCAACGTTGTGCCCGTTTAGCGAGTACGTGCCAGAAACCGTACCCTACATTCGTCTGTCGATCGCGATAGCAGACGAAGGCCTGACGAGGGCCACGCGAATCCTGATCATGTTCCATCTCACTTATTCGGGTACATACGGAGCTCGTTATTCGCGTACTTTTATAATACTTTAATGTTTTATATTCCTTGCGGTCAGACACGGAGATACATATACGTGGATTCGAGATGTCAATGGATTTTGTCGTGACTTGTAGCGAAGCGATATTTCAGTTTGATTCATGGAACAGTGATTGTTTTGATTTCGATCGGCAACTGCGTGCAAAAATACGAAATGTGTATTTTTTTTTTTTTTTATTTTATTTCTGGAGGATGTGGGTTACTGCGGATGTTGTAGAGTAATCTAGTTTAACTGTTA
Source organism: Andrena flavipes (assembly GCA_963971345.1). NCBI lineage: Eukaryota > Metazoa > Arthropoda > Insecta > Hymenoptera > Andrenidae > Andrena > Andrena flavipes. Next base: position 4,127,163 of record OZ020482.1, read on the forward strand.
TGCGATGATGTAGTTAACGACGTATCGTTCATTTAAATTATCCTTTATGCGATAAATTTAGCAGTTACGAGGCGCGCAGCCGATCAAATTAGAAATGGATCATTCTTCATTGACCGAATGGATGCACTTGGTTAATTTAATCACGTTGCGGCGAGATCGATACTCGATATACGTTGTTTAAATTCTGCCGTTGATGTCACCGATTTTACATTTCCGTCGTCATTAACCAAATATATCGGGTAATTAATTTAACCGAGCAGTTGGCCGAACATCTTTTATTGGTCCCAATCGGTATTTCAATTTTCAGCCGAAACGTTTATAGGAATCCATTGCGTTCCCTTTAGTTGTGTCACTTACCAATTACGAGTCGCGATACTCATTAGTAACTCCCTCGTTAGCAGCCGCTACGGTGAAATGGCTTACCTGCAACAGAGAACGAAAAAACTTTCCATTAATGCCATTGCTCCCGTATCCATGCACGAATTTACGATTACGCGGGCAACGTTTCGCAATTTCAATTCGCGGTGATTGCTATCGTGGCCCCTGTAAATTCATGGCGGTTTAATCGTTGTAACGCAAGCACGATATCGACAGCGACCAGATTGACAACGTTCACAATGCGTTTCCCTTACGCGTCGACGATGGAAACAGAGTGGAATCTCTTTTCCCTTGTATCTCCACCCGTTTGCATTCGACCTAGAATTTGTTAAAACTATATCACTAAATCTCTGAGAAGTGGAAACTTCGATTCCATCGTAATTCGAATGCATCGTATGTTTAATTACAAAGGGATCCAGAGTGTAGAATCTAAAATCGTACGCGTAGTTCCACTTCAAGTCTGCAACTAAAGCTTCCCAAAATGTTGTACCAGCGAATTTAAAAAGGAACGCGTGCAAATGATATAATTTTCCTTTCTGAAAGCCAGAACGGCAACTGGCGAGGCACGTGTTTTAATTTAAGATGCGGTAAGCTCGTTCTTAGCCGCGGGTGGTCGTTCCAAGTCGATGGGTGGATCGCGCGAGAAGCACGAGCACTCCACTTTCCACGTCCTTCCTGAAGAGAAATTTCTCTTCCGGGGCAACGAGGCGCGCGCGAATCCATCCTATCACGGACGGCCTCGGTCGAATTCCAAATTTATCGCACGGGAAGTCGGCGTGATCGATTCTTGATGGTTTTCGGCGCATCTCCTGCAGTGCTCTCTCGCATACGTGCCGCCACATAAATCCGTTCGCAGCAATTACGGTAAAAGGACGGTTAATAATTGACCGTAGAGGGGAGCGTTCAAATATTTAGATGCTGCAAATATCGCCACTTGGGGGCTCGTTCCGCCGATTCCGCCACAGGCTACTATCGACCGGGGGATTTTACCTTGCAAATATTATTCGAAATGAAGGATGCTCGTTAGCAAGTTTTTCAACATCCTGGATGACTGGTGCCGCCTTAATAAATCCAAAGTCTTAAGATCCTTGAATATCAGGTCGTCGAAAGGTTCCAGCCATCTTGCGAAAGCTGTATCAACGTTTAAATAAGAAATAACGTTCACGTGATTACTGTGCCTCGACCTGTCCCCCCGGAATTATGTCAGCGTGCATTAGATATTTCAAAGATGCTTGCCATCCTGTTCGAGACTCCTAAGGACAGTTTCCGAGACTGTCCCAGATTTTACAAATTGGACACTCCTAAAGTCTACTCGGAGCTTAACTACAGAGACTTTCGGAAACCTTCGAGACGATCGGGCACGAGTTTCTTCTTCGAAGCGATTCGATTTGCACGGGCCCCGCAGCGCTGCCTGACCAGCCACGGACGTGATCTACTTGCTCCACTTGCACACGCACGCATCTCCCCGTACAATCGGACTTTCTATAACGCACATATACACGCGACGCGGGGAAAACTCATTACACCACCGCACCCCGGAGCGACCTTTGAACCCAGATCTCAATTTCGATAACCCAAAAGTTATGGAAATCGATACAGGTGTCCACCCGCGATACTCGGAACCGTGGCTGACAGCATTGATGTCCCAGCAATTGTGACGCATAATATAAACGGTCCAGAGGAAATGCAAGCCGACGCAAGTGTGTTCCGAAGCAGAAGGCTATAGACAACGAGCCTGAATCCTCAGGGTAGAAGCCGAGCTTTGTTGCGCCCGAGTGCGTCCACTGAAGAACTCACGGTGCCTGCTGACGGGCAAATGGGATCAGTGGATCACTGTTCGAATAGCGCTGTGGGGTTGGCGAAAGCAAACGAGGGTATTCGGATCGGTACAACAGGCCGAGTCGCAATTACAGCGAGCCAGGATGGAGGGCAGGCCACTCGTGGCGTGGAGTGGCCGGGGTTAAATTGAGTGGCGCGACGCGCGCGCCTTGCGAGGACCGCATAATGCGGCGTGACCCGCTGGGACCTCGCGTGTAAAAGCCATAACTAACCTACAAATATCCCCGAGAAACTTCTGTCCTGACCTCCGTCGACATCCACCGATGCCAGCGGCCGCATTACCATTAAAACCACGGAGGGCGAACGAACCCTGCTCATAGACACTTCGCCTCTCCTGCTCTGCAATCTTCTCACGCAGTTCTGTTGCGCAATGACACCGTCGAGTGTCTCTTTTCCAGATTGATATTTGTACGGGGGATGACCATATCAAAACATTACATTCTTTGTTTATTTTTGTGCTTCGGTTTGTATTTACTATTTAAACAATGTATAAAACGTGTGTAACTAATTCAGTAAACAAAATAATATTTAAATAACTAAACAAAGAAGCAATTTTTTACGAATTTACCAGATTTACGGAAAAAGGGCAGATAAACCTCTTGCTTGAAACATAAATAAAGACAAATATCATTTTCAAATCAAAACTTCTGTTTTCAGAACGTTTGAAGAACACGGTACTGCGTCCTTTAAAAGGATGTATTTAATTGCGCTAATTTTTATTAAGTTATACTAGAATGAAAACTTTGAAATCGATTTTGTTGAAATGTCATTTTGGTGTATGTGCCACTTTTCCATCAAATGCCTCAATTATCGTAATTTCCAGAACAAATTTCATAATTACAAGCAAATCTCATTATCTTCCGAATAATCGACTCCTCGAATTCTGTGGGGAATGGGCGGGGAACTCCATGTTGGCGGATTTAATCGGTCCACGCGCTCGAGTGCGGTCGCGTATTTATTTTGTAAATTACAGGCCCCGTGTTTTATTAATACCAGGGTTTTTATCGTGACGCGACTTGACGCAGTGAATGGCAAGGGAGTGGCCGTACGTTGCTGTATCGCGGCCAGGGAGTTAATAAATGGCCAATAGCTGTAAAGCTTGTCCCTTGTCGCGCATTATTCCCGGCATCGATAAAATACTGCAATGCTTCCGTGGCTCTCGCGATCAAGTGTCGCGTTTCACGCGACTTGGGCTATCACTGGATTCGATACGACCGAACTTAACGAGACAGATTGGAAATCGTAAGACAGCTGCTTCGTCGATCGTGGCTGAATCGGTTGATATTTTAATGGAATATTACTCGAAGTTATTACCCGTAACTTTTATTGGAATTCATTCAAAGTTTCGTGATTATCGCAAAGTTGGATCCCACCTCGTCGTCGTATCGAAACGCGAAACTTTCCGCCGCGTACATCCCGACCAAACAGAACGAAAATTCTGCCGGAAGTTAAATGAAGAAACATCGGAATTCCAGGGAGCACAGAATTCCTACCATGGGTCGTCTGAAATTTTTCGCGAGTGCAAATTTTCCACGGATCCGCCGAGCAATTCCGCCGAGCGGTATTTAAATTCAAAAATAACAGAGATTTTAAACGGTTGATAATGACGATACTTCGGGCAAACTATTCCAATAGCCTCCCTACTAAAAATTCAAAACACCCCTGTAATTGGACGTGCGGTTTAATGAGTTTTACGCGAAATACGCGGTCATGTTCGTTCTCACATTTTTTTTGTGCAATACGAAACGGTGAGTGTAATTTTTATGGGCCCACTTCAACAAGTACCTACCTTTCTATGCCGCTTGCTTAACGTTTGCATTCGCTTTATCGCTAGGGCATTTAAACGATGCGAACAAACATACGATTGAGACAATTACATCTAACTTTCATGCTGCTTTCCCTTGTAAAGAGAATTTCTGTTAGAGAAATGCGTGCTCAGAGTTTTCCTAAGTTTCTGCAACTAACGATACCAGACTATGCAAGCTTCCAAAGTTCTTTAATTTTCGCGTGGGTTACGCGTCATCAATCACTTCGAAATCAACGATCAAAGAGATCAAAAAGATCGATAAACGATAGCCAAAACCTACCACAGGGTGTCGCGTCTTCCTATCAGTTAATCACGCCAGGAGAGTGGCTCTTGCTTGCATGCAAACCGAATTTTGTGTCGAACGATTGGTACGGTTTCCTTTGATCCACGCTTCGATATCGTTCAATACGCATGCGCACGCGTCTATCGCTTCACGTACGAATACCTACCATACGATTCCTCGTATTCAATGATTTTCTCTCGAACGAAGGGTGGAAGCCAACAGTGGGTTTCCTTGACAATTTATACCCAGAACGTTGAGAGCTCGGTTTTACAAATACAGCGCAAGAGCCCGTTTTCAGGCTGAGTACAAACAGAACTCGATCATCTAGCGAGCAGTCGAGCTTGGAGGAGATAGAGCTCGGAACTATATTCCTATTACATCATCGACGTTTCAGCAATTGCTATAGAAACAGCCATACCGCGACATTGTCAGTTAACTCGATTAGCCGTGTAGATTGGCACCACATTCGATTGTTATACCGAGGAAGAAGACCCCGTCGATGGTGCAGAGAATCTAATTAATACAGCAGGCGTTCGTTCCTCGAGATACTCCCGGACTTTCGACAGAGAAGAGAAGCTTAAAATAAGTTAACAACGTGGCGAGATGAGTTTGAGCACGTAAAAGTGTGAGATGCCAAGGATCGTTCACTTTCAATTGACGCGCGTGTAATTAAAATGGATTCCAAAAGAACGCGGCGGCAGCTGTGCCAACCAGCAGCGAAAGACCCAAAAATCTTGTGGCTCCTTGGCCTGAATTAGAAAGATCTCGGCCACCGTGGCAGATTCGACAAGAAACGGCGCCCACTTCCGGCCGTACACCTCCCAGGCAACGTTCTCCATTAGGGGCGAGTATAAATTCGTCCCGTAATTACGAAGAAATCTTCCTGCTCTCTTCCGGGCACCGAGTTCCCGATGTTTCATGGAACTCCGACAGAAGCTGGGCACGTTCTCCTTCGCCGTGTAATTTATGGCCACGAGATTGCAGCTCCGTAATACGGTAACGGTAAAAGGACAAAGGCCTCCGGTTCGGTGGCATCATTAACGTCTAAGGTAGGATATTCGGCGGTGATTTCGACGGTTTCGCGTTGCATCGGTTTCATCTAGCTTGGCTACTGTGTAATTCAGGTGTAAACCGATGGGGAACGACAATGCCGCGAATTTTACGTGGGCGTAATGCTACTACGAAACTCCTTGCGAACCTTTTCCCGGGGAAACGAAGAAGGACTGTCGAATGAAATATTTTCGCTTGATTCCTCGGTTGTGGAGGAAGCTACTCTTAAATCGAAGATAGGAAAGCTTTAGCGATCTATCTAAATTGTTACAGAGTCTCGATGCAATTATCGGGATAAGAAAAGTATAATTATTCCGCAGCCCGAAGTGTACGAAAACAGAGGTAATCGAATCAAAAACTTCTATACCTATGCTTTTCCTTGGGAACGAATGCTTCGAGGAGAAAATTGTCCTCCAGATTCTGGATTCATTTCGCCCCTAGAAATAATCTTCTTTTTGGCGGTACCACGAATAACGGCACTGTAGATTATAAAGGTGGTGACAACGTCGACGACCGTGCAAGAGTGCGATATAAGCGCCCGTAGAAATTCCGACCGTACACGTAAGCCGATTTAGCTGGCCCCTGGCTCGGGAAACGCGATGAGAAAATTAATTTCCAAAATCGATACTGCGAAACGAAATTCCACCACCCCATTACCGGTCGGCTCGTTCTCCTTTTTCATCGTTAACGCGAGAACTGATCACTGAAATTATTTCGACACGGAATGCCACGGTAAAGATACCTACTGCTTTCATTCGAGCTCGCCAGTTAAATGTTTCTTGGGGTTGCGAGTGAATTGAAATGAAATTATCATGAAACAAAAAACTCGTTTTTAAGTGATGATTTTAGTTAATACAAGATTCCGTGAGTACGAAGGAAAGTGATGGCTCACTCTGAAACCCTGCTGGCTGTTTTCGAAACACGTCTCAGCAGAGTAGTCGAACCCCAGCCCGACCTCCAGACACTACCGGCAAATTCGTAACAGGGAAGATCGCGGAAATTGCAACGTCGTTAGCGGAGAGGGGAAGGAGTACAGACCGAAGGTAGGTAACGCTCTCGGAATCAAGCGAGTTAACCCGATTCGCATCAGTGTCTTTCAGCACGTGGCCTAGATCCGCCGAAACGTTCGATCCGCTATTAAGATACCCGGTAAGATAGCAGAAATCCCGATTTGTGTACAATCGATAGCGGAGAGGAGCAGAGTGGCGAAATTAGCGAGACAATTTAGATGGGCAATCAAGATAGCTGTATCCTTGCGTGGGGAGCTTACGAAACGGCGGATAGATTTCAACTGGCCAGGGGAACCGCGAAACGGAGCCGTGGTACCTTGACCTCCTTCCTTTTCCTTTCTCGTCGCGTGTACCCAACATTGTTCACGAAACGCTAACGCGCTGTGACGATTTTTCGCAACGCTCAAAACGATAGACGGGATTTCGCGCTCACGATTTCTGGCCCGCTGGTTTACGAGGCCGATCAGATAACGCCGTTAGGAGACCTGGCACGAACTTTCTCCCTTTTATCGCTGCGCCGGGCGTTAAAAACTCTATACCAAGGGAGAGGCAGTGGACGTTCAGAGGGCGACGTCGCCTACGCAAGGGCATCGGAAGCTAAATAGGACCATACATGCTCCATCCTCGGAAGCTGGGAGCATCCATGCTCCATCCTCGGAAGCTAGGGCGAGCTAAGGGGATCGTCCGCGATTTACATCAGCCTCCGCTGTAGAACGAGGAAAGTGGCAGGAAATCGACGCTTCCTTCTGGAAAGAATGGCCACCGTTTTTCGATGGACCGGTGAAATCTGTTCGTGAGTGGAACAGATTTGAATGACGTTACGGGGCCCCCTTTGTCGATGCCAGCCCTTGCGGTGATTCGTTTTCTGAATACTCGGGGGGAATTGATTTCCGTGCAGAAAGAGACTAAACATGCTGATAATTTAATCTGATTGTTCCCTGATTTTAATCGGTCAAAGGCGGGATTCGTTTGTCGAGTAAAAGGCTGTATTTAATTTCAGAGACCGGGGAATTTTTTACTGCCCCGATAATGCGACAAGCTCGCAATTATAAAGCAACAGGCGCCATGTGCCTTCAGCAAAGGCTTTACATTCGGATGGATAACATTTTCCGGGAATATCGGCGTCCAATTAAAACGAGACGGTGGGTCTAAAAGAGATTCAAAAGAGGCATTAAAAATGCTTGTTCGTGAACTGCTGGAACGGATCGGGGAGGGTCGACTACCCAGCCAAGGTAGACAAGCATTATGCTAGTATAAAACCGACGCCAGCAGCATGCTGCTAGCACATGGCGCACCCTACAAACATTTGTCAGCGCTTCCTCTCGCTCGAGGCATTACGTCGAACGTTTAGTCTGCCTGTGTTTCCCCGGAAGAGCAGAGTTTATCACACCTGTGGTTACTTTTTCGCCCGTGCTGAAAACTCTGCGCTCCACGGCAACCACGGTCAAATAACTAGGCGTTTCATTAAACCAAAAAAGAACTACTCTTCTCTCCTTCGAGTTCAACATTTCTCGATCCGCTCGAGTTACTTTTATTCGATGGTAAACCGATCTTTCCACGCGAAATACCATAACTCTTCTAGATCCCTTTTTATCGTACCCAATCCCATCGTTCCTATATCAGTAGAAAAATACCGTGCCCTCGAACATACAGTGCAATCGACGAAACAAATGTAGGTGCATCAGGATTCGATGAAATTCAGAAAAAGTACGAGTCAAGAATGTGAAACGATTAGGTAACGTGTTTCCATCGCGGTACTCCTTTCTCCAAAAAAATAGACAGCCACTACCGCTAATGAATGGATGCGTCAGTGTTAAAAGAGTGCTTTCGACGTAGCAAAGAAATCCGGGCTCCTTTGTTTCTGCCATGAATAGGTGCATCTAGAACGTTCGATACCTTCCTTTAGACTTTAGATGTTCAAACACGTCCCATGGCTCTGCTTCTCGTTTTCCCTGTTCTTGGCGAAGCGATCCTTCTTCTTAAATTAATTCCCCTCTGCCTGCTCCCTTTCATGCCAGTCCATTGTAATTCGTTATGACGTTCCTTCTATAACCCGTGTCCGCTTGAAATTAATAAATTTTCGTCCCCCGTTGCGCGTGTTCATTGTACGCCTTATCGCCAGGCGGGGATTCATTTATCCCATGGAAATCTCATTGTCATTCTCGCGCATGGGAGGATGCAAACGAGATTGCGCGACAAACACCAGTACCGATGGCGATCCCCGCGCAGCTAACCCCACGGTTTATATAATTCATTCGTATATTTCAGCGCCACCATACAAGCGTTTACGATGCCGGACATGTTGCGCGTAATGGATGCAGGTAAAAGGGCCATTGAATTGATACAATTAATTAAATGGTGGGATTGCGTGTATCGACCCAGCGCGAGAATGGCGGCGCTGGTTCTTGAACAATAGATTTCTTGAAAATTAATCACCCCTGCTACTGAACGGCGGAATTGACGATACCGGAACGCTGCGAAGTCAGTGAATTATTATCGCAACAGTAAACGCTTCTTTGTCAAATAATAATGAGCTTTTCGTGCATGGAATTATCTCGAATTATATTAGGTCATTTGCAAAAGTTAAGCGATGCTAGGTGTACGGAATAGTCTTCATTTACTATAGTTACTTTTACTAGAAAAGTGGGAAAAGTTCATAGATAGCGAAGGAAAATACTTTGATTAAAGAAAGCACGTCATATATTTTTACTTTTAATAAAGTCTTTGGTTCAATAAAGCGAAAGAATAATAGACAAGTCACTGAAACCTTAGAATACCTTGATACATCGAATGACAGAATATAAGAGCTCGTAAGAGCTGCTGGAGTCCCAAAGTTTACAACTTTGAGATTTCGAAACAAGAGTTTCAGCATTTTTTGAGGAGCTAAGGTTTCCAGTCCTCTTGTTCCGAAACCTCAAAGCGGTAAACTTTGGGACTATCGCTTTTAGAACCTACATGTACCCGAAGTACCTCTGTGCTTCACGTGCCCTAAAACTATAACACTCCCTGCTACAATCCACGATATATCAGTCCCTTTCTACTTCAGCAGTATTACAAACAGAAAATCGATAACAGTGAAGCAACGAATTTAAATTTCCATCGTTCCCCGTCAGTTTCCACTAACGTAGAACGCGAAAAGGGGCCGGTTCGTAAACACGTCCGATTTGCAAGATGGCATTCGAACAACGCGTTTCAGGTCACAGCTTCCCAAGTTTTCGTTCAACCACCCCCGCCGCTCATGCGACAATAACCGAACGTATGCGTGTCACCAGACGCAGCGACACGTCCGAATATGATCGAAGATGCGGCAGAAAAAAAAAAACAAAAATACAACCTTCCTGCTCGACAGAGCGCGTTGGAAAACACGCTAGCACCATGTACTTCAATGCCCTGTTGCTGGTGACGCTTTACGACGCGCGTGTATGAGTGTTTGTCGAATATGAACTGCACTATGCGTCCTCTGCGCCCATAAAACCTCGCGACAGTCGGGGATCTAGTATTTCACCGTTCTCACGGTTCGAAAGCTCGCTCGCCATCCGCTGCGCGCTTTATTTCGCTCTGATACATACAGTATAGCGGACGAGGCATCGTTGGGCCCATTTCTCAGATAGAAAATGTTGCTGGCTCGCCGGCAACAAGCTCGTTAAAAGTAAACAAGCTGCGCGGCCACGTTCGGTAATTGAATCAGCTGGCAGATTTTTCCTTCCACGAGTCGGACGATATCTCGCGACTGTGCACCGGGGCACGGTGGTTTCTTTTTTATTCTTTTTTTTTCAGGAACCCTCTGCCAGTTACGAAGGGAAATGTTGATCTAGGAAATCGACGACACGGTGCTTGGCGTCGCGCGCCATTGATTCTAATGTTGATCAAACATGAATGTTCTAGAGCTAGTCTGGCCATTCGTATGTTTTCATCCCTTTGGGGAGTCTGAATAATTTCAGACGCTACTCCTGCTGGGTTGCGTAACGAATAAACCGTACGAGTTACGTTGGGCTCCTTTGGGGTCTTTAAATTGGTCAAATATTGAGGAAGCAAGTCACTGACACTCGAGGGTGCATGTCACCTTTTTTTTGATGAACAGGTTTGATTGCTAGTTCATATAGAGCAGCGAGCTGGCGCACAGTGAATTAAAAGCGTTCCGCGAACGAAACCCGCGAGATAGATTCTCATTTTTGGCTAGTCAAGGGGAAGTTGGTCGGGCTACTAATTACAAGCGTCCGACACAGCAGGGACAAATATTTTCGCCCGCAAACGAGATCGCTGAACTGCAATCCGAGTTGCATCGCCGCGGACGCCTGTGTGCGAAACAGTCTCGTGGGCGTTCACATCGCGCACGCAATCACTGGTCTTTTCTTGTTTGGCCGCGTCGAAAGCCCTATCGATTCGCCGCTAATTCGATATTCGCGTTCACTGATCGCCCGACACAACGGCAGAACTGTATCACCGGCAGGCGAGCTGCCAGTTTCTGTTTCCTCGATGGAAAAGTGTGGCTGTTTGGTGCGCATCAAGTGCAACTGCTGTGCTCTCACGTGGACTTATACATTCGCCGGAGTAACCCGGAGGAAGAATACGCGACACTGCGAAGAATTTGCGGAACAAGAAATGATTTTAGCGAGAACGAGTTCCCGATGCTAAAAACGTAGGTACGTAAGTTCTAGGAACAAGTTTCATTTGCTGCCAGCGCATCGACCAACCGCAGTAGTGTCTCGCGAATTATGTATGCTCATTGAAATTCTCTGAACTTGGCAGACAGAAAACAGTTTAAACATTAAAGTCGTAGGCTAAATAATTCTAATTTACGTTCCATGACGTCAATCTTCAATCCTATAAGTGGTTGAACGTGTTAGAGTCAGGAGAGCGTGCCTTCTATGCGCCGAAAGTAATCCCCTCTTTGGATGAAAATCCCTTTTCCAAACAATCCTCTTTCGCCACCTCTCATTTCTCAATATTCGTGAATCACGCTCCCTCCCGAATTTCTTCCCAAGCACAGCCAAGGGAAGCCAGCAACGGAATGCTCGCATTCCCGTGAATGTGGGAACGCTCCGAACCATTTCCAGCTCTCTCCCAAATGGCGCCATTCTTACACACGATGCGTGGATAATGGCCAGCCGTAGGTATAATAACGCGAAAAGTTGCTTAACGCTGGCAAGTTCTTCAAGTCCAACCGCAGTGTAGAGCGGCAATGCGGGGCAATTAAAAACTTCCCTGTTAATTTCGTAACACCGCGACAGAAGCCGAGGCGCAGACATACGCGCGTCGGTGAATGAGCTGTGTTCGTGTCGGCGCAATTGCAGCGGAGAACCAGGCTATACGTCATTGACGGATGCGCACAATCGGACGTAGCAGTTGTCTCTTCCTATCTGAAGCCCTTTGACGCAGCAGGGATGGATGCAACCGTCTGATAAAGTTGTTTATTACAGATTTGGCTAGGGTCGAGCCAGGATCCCGTGCGCAAGCTAATCCCGGACACTCTGCAACGACAGGGAATTCGCTCGGTTTGAAAATTGCTGTGCTACTGGAAAGATTTATCTAGATATTCTTCTTGACTCGACGTTTCTTCTTTCCGCGAGATATGACGTTATCAAACAGCAATATATCTTGCGATATAAGGTGCCAAAGAGAGTCGAAGTGAAAGAACGGGTGATAGTCTTTCAGTGACCCATAAACAGTACTGTATTAGAGTACGTTTATGTCGGAGCTGCGATAATAGCGAAGAAAGAGAAATATTTCTTTCTCGACGCTTTTATCGTTGGTCATCTATATAGTCATCTCGCACTTATCGTCGCTCCGATCGTTTATCGCAGCTCCAACATAAACGTACCCTTATTCGTACTACTTTTTACCTGTGCATTAGTAACTCCGAACATTTATATATCATCCGCGGCGGAATCGAAATGAAACGTTCATTCTCACCGTATCTACTGAAATATTAAAATTTCTAGGCGACTATCTCGCGCAGAAATCCCATGGACCGAGCGTTATCCAAACCGACCGGAGAGTAACGGCTACGGCATACGCGATCGCGTCGCATGCAAAACATCCGGCGTGCATTAACATACTTTAACTACGTAATCGGAGAAAAAGTTCGGAATTCAGGCCGCGTATCGCTCGGCACGAATTCAATAATCTCCGACATAATCTGACCGCTGTGCCGTAGTAATATTAATACGAAAGATAGGGTAGCAATGGCTGCAGCAATTGTAACAGCGGCACGAAATGTCATGGCGGCGTTGCCACGTCCGTCCTAGAAATTTTATTAACCCCCTAAATCCCGTTAAAGTTGCCCGAAACTAAAGCGCGTCGAACCAGTTCATACCGCACGGACATCCGTGAAATCGGACTCGGAGTTTTAATGGGTTTAATCAGTGTACAGCCGTGGCCGTGGCTTAATCACACCCGTAAATCAACGTGTCGCCGGAAGTCGAGGATCGTTCGCCAACTCGTGAATCCCGGGGCTCCGTTCCACGGAACGCATTCGAATACTTCGCGATACTTTTTCTATTACCGTTATTCCCGTGATCTGTATCGCCCCGGAGTTTCCCTGGCCATAGCCGAGCGCCCGAAGGACGCTAAGAGAGATGTGGCTGGAAACGCAGAGCTGCCGCGCTTCCTCCACTCTCTGCTTCCAAACACATTTAAGGCCGCGCAAGTTGGCGAGAAGACATCGATCTCGATGTCTCCAGCAGCCGGGAAAAAGGGAGAGACGCAGAAGCTCCCATCGTTCTTGCTTCAATTAAAAGAAGTTCGCGTTTTCCAGATAGTTAAGCAATCTCGCGGTAACGATCCACGACAGAGGGCAGATTCTTGTCGCTCCTTCGATCGATCAAAATCGCGGGAGCGCGTCAACGCACGGGCTTGGAAATCACGTTTGCCTAAGCGATGCTTAACCATCGTGTCTTAATGATCCAAAGGGGGAGAAGTCCGACTGTTTATACACGGAGAATTGATTCTTTGTCCAGTGATTCTTCGATCGGTGAATTCCGTTAGTATTCTCGCGAACGGAGGCGCGCACGGTGGTTGGTAACGAGTTTGAGAAGAGCGTCGTTCGGTGCGCTCGTTCGAGATCGAGGCGATTCGGTAACGGGCGCTTGGCGTTTCATAAAGTTCAACGGAGCCATCCCGTGGAACGACGAAGACGATCGGCCCCGTACATACAAACGGCTCGAGAGCGATTATTTACTATCGATTTGCTTTTACGCGGCGCGGCTCGTAAAAGGAAACGCTGTTGTTGCAAAGGCGGCGCGGCAACGGGCACGGTTTATTTCGAACGACTGGTCGTGTTTAAAAGGCACACCTGCGACGTTCACCCATTCACAGGGTGCTTTCGAGAGGGATGATGGAAGGTGTAGGTGTGAGTTCCGTGCATGGGAACGTGAAAAGGAATTCGTACATGGCTGAAATAATGGGAAATATATATATATATTTAAAGGTACGTTGGAATTTGCGTAGATCGACAAGTGTGCACATACAAATTCTAACGAACCTCCCTTTGTCCTTCCACGATGAAATACTCTCCCTCTCCTTGACCCCAATCTCTAGGATACTCCCCCAAATGAACTTTGCATCGCAGTCATCCATACGCGGACATTCCCTGGCGATAGCGCCCGTGAACTTCCGTTAGTCATCGACGCGTGCAATTCCATTCAGGCCCCCCTCGCGGAACGTCTGAAAAGACCGGGACCTCTCGTCGTCAGGAAGCTCGCGTGTGCTTTGAAAGAGAATAGTTGGAGAGATTCTACCGTGCCCGTTCACCCATAACGGGCCGGGGTGAAAGTGGAACGTATATAGGCGTGAGCGGATCGCGGGAGGTGCGTTTAATTTGGTAAATGCAGCTCGGCGACACTGGCAGGATTCAATTAAATCAAATGGGGTTAGACCGGGCCCCGGCCAGTGATTACAACCGTCCATTTTCATCCTTTAACATGATCCGTGCCCTTTCAGCCAGGATCGCTAGCAACAGCACGGTCAGCCGCTGGTGCTCCGATGCCCTAAAGTTTTAATGCCCGAATCAGTGAGCGCAAGTTTAATAGGCGGGCTGAGCTACTCGGCCGGCCATTGCGCTTTATAGCGTAACCGAGGGCCTTTGAGAACGTTGCACGTGTTTATGTACGCTCGCCAGCCGTTCCGTAAATGATTTATCGACCAGAAACAAAGAGTATTAACGTCGGATAGACCCGAAGCGTCCGCTGGGATCTTATTAATTTAAAGTGGACGTCGAAGGGGTGTGCTGGTCTTAGATGGAGGGACGGATGGTGATCGGGATAGATTACCATTCGGAGAAAGAGAAAATTCTACGGTTGGAAGCCGGCAGGGCGTACAGGAGATCCCTGGCCACGTATTTGAGGAGTATGCTTTGTATTCTCCCCAGCGGCTTGTAACGCACGGCTCTCCTCGAAAATTGGGGAATTATTGGAGAATTAATGGGAGGAAGTTACTGCTGTGATAAATGAGGCGACGCGAGGGATGGCCTCTAATTTTCCCTGGGAATCGTTTATTACGCCCCGTTTGGGAGTAGCTCTTCTTAAGTTTCTTATAAGCAGCTGTCACTGTTCATTCGCGCTGCTCACTTGCTTGCCACGGCCACCGTGGAAAGGAATCTCGCGCACGAGACATTGGAACGAAGACTTTTCTGGTTAATACTGCTATGACAGTGGAGTATTGGCTCCTCGTGCCTTTCGATTAATTCTACTTATACTCCTACGTTACACACACCGCAGACACCACACCTTATAACCAACAATTGCCTTAGAAGACTCCACGTTTCTCTCGTCGCAGATTCTCCTTTTTTGCTCGCGACGCACCTTGCTCGACATTAATCCTCCCTCTAACAAGAATATCCGTTCAGCAGCGTTCGTCATGAAAAAAACATCGTTCCGAAATAACTACACCCCGGCGACCGTTTCAAGGCTAACGATCAAAGGAAAAACGTCGAGATAATTCTCCCCGGGCAAACAGCCCCGCCGTTATCTGTTCGCAATTATCTGACTGATAATCGAGCCGGCTCGTGAAAGCGGGTGATCGCGTTTCGTATCCAGTGCGAAACGGGTTACGAGGCTTCGCGGGAGCCTTCTGCTGAACAATGCCTGAGGGCCGAGCGCTGCATTTTAATTACAAGGGACGGCGTTCGCTTACGATAATTAGTACGTTTAGTTTCTGAGACGTGGTAATACGTATGGCGCCGGCATTCAACGACCAGCAACGATCCCTTCACCGAGGTAATAAGCTTTCGGGGCTCGATGGAAGTGGGCGGGACGGTGTTAATTGCGACGACGATCGTACTTAGCGAACTCGTAAACACGGACGGTTCAATATCTGGCTTGAAAATCTTCGAGTGATTCAATAGTGCGGGGGTTCGAGTCGCTTTGGTATCCGAAAGCTGAACTTTTCGCAAAGTTTGACAGTCTTGGATGTATTACCAGGTATACCTATGGGGAAATTAATTGGGGCTGCGTTGAGGCAAGCGACGTTCTCGAAAGCTCTGAATCCATTCGCGATCGTCGATATTTTTAATTTTTTCACAATGCTGAAAACCTTCGTTACGCGTCTTGACCTAACGGGGATGTCATCTAATGACACAGATGCCCGGCGATCGATGAAAGTGTAATCCTCGTGCGCCGCTAGCCGTTGATAACGAATCAATTTATTCTGGGCTGTACGGAAGGTGATATGACTTCGTAATTCGTTTATTTATCGTTCAATGGGTTTTTCGGCATATCCGTGCGCGGAATAATTCTGTATAAAATGAATGGGGTCCGAATGCAATGAAGAGCTGGAAAATACAGTGGTGGATAGCGAGCAGGCTCGAAAAAGCCCCGGGCCGGTTTCCGACGACCAATTTTCCGCGGACGCGCAACCTGGCCTCTCTCCTGTTACAGAGTAAACTAGAGAAACGTTGAAAATTTTCGTTTCGCCTATTTTTTCCTAATATTTCGGGGCAACACTGGGCGCGAATTTACGATTTCTTTTTTCACAGCGCTGGTGGTCAATGCTGGCCTTGTGTAGGTTTCTCGTGAAAGGGAATTTGATGTTCGTAGATTCGTTCTTTCGGGTAAATCCGACACGCTTGTGTTTCGTAGACAGATCAAACTGTTCGACATATTGGTGTTATATGAGGAGTGATTTTTCCAAGGGGCATACTTCCAGTTTTGACCTTGAAGCAAGTTTTGACACAGTTTTGATAAGTTTTTTACACCTCCAATGGCACAAAATACTACAAAATAGGTTTAATTCCTTTTTTCTTTGAGAAATTGAAGTGAAATCGCATCGCTTTCTTTATGCGACGTACTTTGCGAAGTAAATATGTGTACGGATTCGAGTAGATCGCTCCCACGCGTTGGCTTGTTGTACTGGCGACTTGCACGTACATATATGTAGGTGGGAGGAGTATTATCATGGTCCAGTTACACATTTGACATCGGTACCAACTGATCCCGGCTTTGTAACGCTAATTGGAAACGGCGCTTTGATACACATTCGGGCGACATAACGGTTTAACAGAGATCGGTGAGTAGTCGTGTCGCATTATTGATGCGCCGACCCATGGCTCTAATAAGCTAACGTTTATTACAAGACACGTGCAAAATCGATAACTTAATAACCCAGTACCCCGACAAGGCGGTTCAAGGCGGTGTTAAGCCGTCAACACCTCCGCCTTCGATATAATGAAACGACTGTCACTCATTCATCCCCTATGCTTCGTGGGAAATGAAGGAACGGAGGAGGGTGCAAGCGTGGATCCTTCGTTTACTTATCAACTACCGTTTGTGAAATGAACGAGCAAGATTCCGTCTTAACTCAACATCAGATAGGGGAGAGGTTGTATAAAAAGGACTAAACTTTTGTTTAGTGTCCATTTTTGACAATGTCATTATAGGTATTTAAAAAACAAGTATAGGTATCAATAGAATAATTGTAAATCTTAATGATACAAAACAATGGAATCTATGAAAAAATGAACTCTTTGTACCATAAATCATCAATATTTTTTACTATCTTCATAGAGTGTGACATTAATGATAGCTTTAGCAGCTTTTTTACTTGGTTATAAAGTAATATCTTTTATCAAATTTATGTCTTTCAAAATAAGTTCAACATACCCACGAGTGGTAAATATAAGTACGTACATAAAAAATTTATAAAATACTTAAATAATAAACTAGTTTAGAATTAAATTCTACTTGAGCAGTCAACGACACTAGTGTTGAAACAAACAGGAAAATAACTTACACGTGTAATGCGTTTAGAATTTTAGCAATTCGATTTGTCCCATTTAAAACCTGTCCCTTTTATAGCCCCTCTCCTCCACATAGAAATTAAACTCTCAGACTCCTTTCGAGTCCAAGCAAAAACAGCTTCTTTTACTATTCTGCCTAGGGTGAATCCGTGTCAAGGAATCGATAGACGACTTCAAACATTCCACGACTCGGGGCCAAAAATGTGTGTCACCGTTAACTGGGAGGAGGGAAGGGCGGGGAGGGAGAGACAGAGAGGAACAACAACACTCAAAGGAAGCCACTATCGGTTTCCCTGGCGCACTTGCGCCTTGGTATATAAGATTACTGGCGTAACAGGCAATTTTGAATGATAATAATGCTGATACAGGATCGCGCAGTGGTGAGATCGCGCAGCTTTGCCATGTCACAGCGTGATTCCGCGTTATGAAACGCTGCTGCGCCCACTCACGTCGCCATATTATGCACACATGACACGGGAGTGCGGTGTGCACAACACGATGTCCTATTCCTCGCGCACACAACCATGGATGCATGCTATCCCCGTAATGAAATATGACGAGCATAGAACAAGCGCAGAACGAGCATGCCTCGTTTCAGCGGTGTTTATATTCTAGTTGCCGCTGAAACAGGGGCAAAACGATTTGCTTTATTATACCTTCCATCATCGGTTGCAGGAAACGAACGCTCCACCGCTGTCGCGTTGTTTTCCTTCGAATGTATCGATTCACCCTGGATCCGCGCCACTGCCGGCTGCCGATTCTAACTCGTTAACCCATACGTTTCTCGTAGCCTGATAAAATAATACTCATTGACCCAGGAACCCTGTATCTGCTTCGTCGTAAAGAACAGGGTCAGCGGGCATTTGTCAACCGAACTTTGGGCCACTTCCGCTCGACGACCGTGTATCGGCGGAGAAAACGAAAAGACACGCGGAGCGGTGGTACGAGGCACGCGCTAACAGCGAACGAAATGAGCCGTGACTGATGAGAATTGGAGCGGCACGCGTTGCGGCACATTTGCAGCGGCCGAACTCGATTAGCCAGCGACACACCGATCCGTATCTTGCTACGAGGAAACGCCTAGGCCGGCCAGGATCGTTCCCAAAAACGAGGGCGTAAATTGCAACGAGTTTCGTTTCACGTGGCGAGGAGCAGGCTCCCGTTCTCTGCGCGGAGTCGGCGCGAAGGCACGAGCACGGCTAGAACCTCATGGAAAAACGATTAGGACCCTTGGCGTGAGCTTTATCGCGCCGCGCGATTTACTGCCGGCCGTTGGCCAGATAGGGGGTGAGCTCGGCAACCCTGGGAAACGAGCACGACTCCTCCTTTAAGCGGACGTTCAACCACCACCCTCCCCCGTCGAGGCTCTTTCATCCGTGACCACCGAGCGGAACTGTCTTCGACGTACAATCCAGGAAGGAAGAATTTTTAGGAGCGACCCCGGGCTCGTGGAGAAGGGCTTCATAAAATAGGCGACACGACGAAACGTTCGGGGATTTTCAAGACACCGGCGCTTTGGTTCCTTTGGGACTTGAGTCGGAGTTCACCCAGACGAAAGAGAGAGCTTGATCCCTCGTCTTTCTTAAGCTCGTCTGCGAGCATTTGAATGCCTGACGATTAAAATCAACTGTAACGTTCAGAGTGTGTAGTTACAATGTTGATAGCAAAAGTAGATAGTCAACAGAGAATAAGGTGTAATTGTTATGTGAGAAATTGAAGCCTCTCTCCGAAGCATACAGTGTTTCCATCTCCTTGCTTTACAAACAATAATAACGTGTCAGACTATCCCCGAGAAATTGCAGAATATATTCGCCCGAAGGGAGCCAGTTAATAAATCGTAGCTTATTCCACGTCAGTCTACGTTGCAGCTGCGTTGAAGATGCGCTGACTGAAATGGGGTGTACAGATACTTTAAGGAATTGAGGTTGCAACCCTTATGATTCGGAAAAGCGGCCACGGCCCATCGCCGAGCAAGCAAAAGTGCAGCGAACTTACCTTACGAGGGTACGCGAAGCATTCTACAAGCCGGTCAAGCGGGAGGGTCTTGAATCTTCAGGAAATCCACCAGGCTCCATAGGAAGCGGAATTTGAAAAATCTGAAGGGTCTATGAGAAGATGGTATTGAAAGCTTAGTGGATGAGATCTTATTCAGCTTCTTCCAGAAATGTGGCATCCATTTAATGTGGCACGACCCTGTGAAACTAGGTATGTATCACGTTGCATCCCGCTTGATTCGCTCACTGACATCTAGAAAGCAACGAAATAATATTCCGTCTCTATCCAGTGCGGAATTAAACAGTAAGCAAAATAAGCATCGGGAGAAGGCCCCATAGCAACTTTCAGAATTTTCAAATCTAACATTTGTTAGAAACGCTTTTTAGTAAAATTATCGGAAATACTTAAGAAAATCTTTTAACTACTTAGGCCCTCTAAATGTCTTATTTCTGCCCTATTCCTATCAGTAAGGAAGTTATTTCAACACCGAATCCTTCTTCGTCGCCCCGTTGTTAAATAAAAGAATTCTCCTTTGCCTGATCTGGAATTTCGTAAGGCAAACGACGTTCCATCACGAAGCTGCTTAAAAGTTCGGGAATGGCGATGGAGCTCGTAAGGATGCAGCAGTTCGAAAGTGAATCTATTCGCTGTACGTAGTGGAAGGCGAAACGACCCAGGCGAGGGATAATGGCCGGTGATGGGAAAACTGAGCGAAGGGTTTTACTGGCGCGCTTAACAGCAAGTTACATGCGAGAGATTATAGTGTGTTAATAGTTCAGGTGACTAAAGCGCAAGGGTGTGTAACATCCACGCGCCGTGTAGGCAGGTTACTCGATATCGCGCGGGGTAAACCATCGTGCGCAGTAACT
Source organism: Andrena flavipes (assembly GCA_963971345.1). Taxonomy (NCBI): domain Eukaryota; kingdom Metazoa; phylum Arthropoda; class Insecta; order Hymenoptera; family Andrenidae; genus Andrena; species Andrena flavipes. The sequence goes on from OZ020482.1 coordinate 4,147,627, forward strand.
AGTAAAGCAGCTTAGAGAAAAGAGTTTTCACAATCTGAGCCTTACAACTTGCCTTGTACGCTGAGCATAAATTCCTGAATCTTACACCAGTTCCTCGCGGAATCCACGTTGGAACCTTCTAACGTTCCCGTCGCGCACAGCGGCAACAAATAGCGTACTTCCTCATCCGAGCACCCGATTTACGAAAGATTCAGAACCCCCTTAAATATCCTACGTCCCATATCAGTCACACTTTAGATCTCCGCCACCCCACGCGACAGCAAATCCTCTGGTTCTCCCAGCGCGCCCTGACGACCTGGAAAACCCTATTACTCGCGACTCTTGTAAAATTCCACCACCTTCCCTCCCCTCGTCCCCGCTTTAATCTCCTTTTCCAAATGAACACTGTTGCGCGTCATATTACGCGCAGCCGCCGTATCAGAAAGCAACGTTTTTTCCCCCGAATTACGAGGCGAGGGGAGATGAAGTTTCCAGATCTCTTGTACAGCCGTACACCCACACCGCTCACCGATCGTGCACCGGTAAGGCCAGATTACATACGACTACCAGCTCGTACGAGACGTAGCCGCGCTGCAGCCTGATGCAAGAATATAACCGTATATAACGCAACGTGCACCGTAACCCATGCTACGTAGGCAATATGTAGGGGCCTCTCTCCGCTGCACGATGATGCCGCGGCAGGCTGCTCCGCCCTGACTCCGGCACGAGGCGTTTTCGTAGAATCCAATTTTCCAAGATTCCCGGCACCTTGAGCGAGGGTGGACCAGCTATTATCTCTCTTAAGCGCACTTGTTCCGTAATGGTCTCGGCCGGGTTAGGACACGGCCGCTTAGTAAACACGGCCATTCCGCACTCGTAAATCGCCGGCGTAAACTGGGGAAAGGGACACATCTAGATCGGGGCCGAAATATCGCGGATATTCTTCTTCGCTGGCTCGTGGAAGCAACGGCTTTGCGTTACGTCGCGGCATGTAACCGTGCGCGAGCTTTTTACTTATCTCGTTTCGGGAGACCTCCCTTAACAATAACCCTCTCTCCCTGATAGAATACTCGGAGCTTGGAACCGGGGAATTTCCTGGGAGAGTAATATTTAGAATCTTGATACCCTCGAAGCTGTCTTTTTTCGAATGCGAGGAAGTTTAGCTTTTAGTGATGATTCTTTGATAGAATATCTCATTTTATTGATAATAGAGTTTGTAAACAAAAATCACACTGTTGTATCGCGACACGTAAGTGGTCCTCATTTTAGTTTTAAACAGGATCAGAGCTCCGGGCCCGCGCATGTTCTCGACTCTTATTAGCCCCATTTAATCCTGACGAACGCTCATTCAACTTTCTCGAGGTTGGCGCAGGTCAGTTCCAAAACGAAACGCAATTTTGCGACCCGTTCGCGGCCCCGATGTCGTTGCGCGGTCAACTTTCATCGTGGCATATTCGATGGATGCGCGCGTTCGCGCAGCATCCGGCATGGCAGCGGGAAGTTAAAAGTTAGCCAACGTTTCGTTAAAAAATTCATCGAACCTCCTGCTGTTCCACCTTCGCTCCTGTCCATTTTATTTACTTCCTCTACCCGGTTACCTTCGTCCACGGTAATTCTGGATATTCGCGAAATCCCAATGAAAAGTTTCAAAGCGACGCGGCGTGTTTCGCGGTGCCTCGTCGCTTAAAATCTGCATGCAAACCCTCCAGGGTGTTGGCGGTTTCGCATAGTCAGCAGGGGCGATCGATGTGTTTCGAATATTTCTGTAAACGCGAATATACGTAACGATAGGCAGCAGACGTCTTCTTAATATCAGAAAGACGTAGATTAGTCGTTTGCGCTGTTAATTCTAAGGTAGATCGAGTTAAGTATGGAATCTACAGTAGGGAGTTTATCTTTCCTCCCAAAGGTCCTTGCGGTGCTGCTGCAACTTTTCTTCCCCAAGTACCTTTGCTGAGTTATACCTTTAAAACTTTACGGGCATAATAAGTCATTTATTCTACCCACGAATGTCTACGTGATACATACGAGCACCGAAGTAGTTTCACAGTGGGCACCGAGAAAATAGATGAAAAATAATGCAGACGCGTGTTTCGCAATCGCTGGGGGTATATAAAAATTACACCGGGACCGGAGTTAATTTCCAGAAAAGCTTCTGCAATTCGCTGGTCATAAAGAAGGATTGTAATTACATTCGGACGTGCTCGTAAAACTTCATCCCGTGTTTTAGTTCGCGACGGGGGTTGGCGTCCCAGCTATTTTCACGGTGTGTTTTCTTTCGACGCGATCGGGAAAAGGGGATCGAAGGAACGTCGAGATAAAACGTCACGAAAACACTTACCACTTAACGACGTTATCTTGTAATGGGCAAAGGTCGTGATCTGGAAAGTATGATACGCTACTTGATCGTTCCTTCGGTATCCGCAAGAGCCTTCAACGCCCAGAGATAAATACAAGGGTGGAGGAACGGGAGCACGTTTGCGTTTCTTCGGCGAATATTATTGCTCGACACGGAAGCGACCCTCAAAAGGGACCACGAAAGTTCATATTTATTCCACTACATGGAACTTTCGCCTGACACAGTTTCGTTGCTTTTCTAACTCATGGATGGAATGTTTTTTCAGTAGAATCAAATGGAACGTAATACTTGAAAGCTTGTATAAGAGATACGAGACGTAGAGTGGCGGTGAAGTTATTGATACACATTACGGAAGACCCTTTTTCCTATCTACGAAATAATTTACGAACGCGAGTTTGCCCAACTCCCTTTCGGTTCATTTTCCAACGCGATTAATTTCGCTAATGCAAATAACTCACGGAATAACGTGTAATAAGGAGCGATTAATAGCATATTATTCTACGAGATAATAAAATCTATTACCGATCGAGGTTCGATTTAACGTCGAAAAGAATCCGGAATATACGAGGAGCAGTTAATTATGTACCTTGATGGTGTTGCGCAACTAATCTCCCTCGTATTTTCTAATTCCATAATCGATATGCAATAAAGCGTCGCTGTTTGCGCGTAGATGAAACAGTGATTACATACACCCGACCCGATAACGCCTGTAAAGCTGCGGCGTAAAGCTCGGATTATTTCGTGCTGCTGAATATCCCCATAAAAGTTGCGTCGATTAAAAGATTATGTGGAGGCGATGGAAACGAAAATTTAGCTGTACCTAAATAGTTTCGATACAAGAACAGGAGCGTCTTACCTACTCCGACGATAAAATTCCACTTCCTTCTTAACATTCAAATCTGTTGAACGATAATTTGAAGAGCTTAAGCCTGTGTAAATGGGACGCGTCAGAAAAAAAGCGAAACAATTTTTCAATTCTCCGAGCTACTTCCTCTGAACCGCTTCCAGGATTCTACCAACCAGTTCTAACGATATTACCGAGAATTATGGCGAATACGCACAAGATGGATACACTGGGATTGCGGTGGAACCACCAGAGGCCTATTTCAGTGGCCACGGGAGAGTTAACTTTACGGATTATAGCTGTGGTACAACGGGACCTACACGACACAGCCATTTCCGACTTCGCCTATGCACCGTTGACCCAAATGGACATTCGGTATCGATTTTTTGGATCGTTTCCTCTCCAGGGCCACGCGTTCGAAAACGATCGAGGATGTCGCCGGATTCCTCGATGAAAGGAGGAAAATTTCGCTCGGTTGCCGTGGCGAGCGCGTTCACAGGAAAAACAATTTCGCCCCGCAAGGAGGCTACCCTGATTCGCATCGGCGCGGCGGGGTGGTGGCACGCGAATTGCGACTTGTCTCACTGGAAACCTGCAGTGCCCAATGATTTACGATTGATTCTATTATGTTGACCGACAGTCCCCTTCATCGGCGGCGACGTTGCAAGATTACGTCCCGTTGAAAGGTACGACGAGATGTTAACGCGACGATAAGATTTCTTTGCAAACCAGCGTGAATTGTTCGCTGGTGTGCTTCCGAAATGCACTCGCGTGCGTTTATCTCGATGGAAGTGGTGTAAATTAATATGCGCCGCGGTGGTGCGTCCCTGCTTTGCAGTCTATTTTACAAAAAGCGTGTGCCATTTCGCCACAGGCATATTCTATTAATACAGATCAATAATATATTCACGATTTTCCTCCGAAACATTAATATTCTGAAATATACGCCGATGCGTGTGCGTTTGCTACATGCTTTGGATTACACAGGATATCGGTATCTGCTCCCAATTATCGTCTTCAATTATCCACGTGGATTATCGTCGAATCGACGGACGGTGGTTTCGTTTGAATGTGACTCGGCGCGGCAGTCGGATCGCCTGCCGCGAAACTTTTGACAAGCAGGTAGATCGCGGCGTGGTTTATTTCCAACGCGCTCCCCGGAGGATGGACGTTAACTCGTTACACGGTTTTGCTCTAAAACGAACAACAACAAGGCCAGGTGACCCAGAACGTTGCGCATGACAAGCCCGTGGCGTTCTTGCCCTGGGTCCTTCGGGTGCGACGCGTGCTCCGCAATTACTTGCAGCCACCGACGAGTAGACTCGTCGGAACAATGGGCCTCCCCCGTCCCCCATGATAGCGACGGCAAAAACCGACGCACCACGGCTTCCCCACCGTGCCCGATTTACCCGCGGAACTTCCGTTTTGCCCACCCAAAGCGTTGTTAATCCGAATTACCGTGCTTTTACGGGGCGAGGCGCGGCCCAAGGATAAAAGAAGGTAATTACGTTTTGCTCCAGCGACTAATTACGTTTTCGTTCTGCTCGGGGAATGTTTGCGCCGGTCCGGTCCCCGTTGCTGGAGGCGGTTTTTGGTATATTAAATTAAGTAGACGTAGTCGCGGCAATATGCTCGGTGTCTGTCGAGAAACTGTTTAGCTAGGGAATAGAGATGATTCCGAAGTAGGACATGGAACACTCGACGGAGTATCCTTGTTCCGGAATATCTAAATGGACATGGAATCTTCATTTTCAAGATATCCGAGGGTAGTGACGCACGTTTCGAAAATTGATATTGGCAGAAGTGTTCTAATCCAATAGACTCGCGTATAAACACAGCTCCGATAACCAACTAAATTCCGTTCCGAAACGTTCAAGTAGCAGAGCGTGTAAACTGCGGCTTCGCGGTGAGAATTCGGTAACGAATCACTCGGCGTTGCAACGTTCCGGCGGAATGGGCGAAAATCAATACACTTCGTAGTACAGACCTTTAACTTCGTAGCCGGATAATTTTTGGGACCGCGTGGCAGTAATTCCAACGAATCGACGGTTTATAATCCTCGAGTATCGCCGATAGCCGCGCGCAATTCCCAATAAATCGTAAGCACGCCGTGGCTGCGATTAAACACGCTACACCGACTCTGTAATTTACGAACGGAGTTACGATTGCCGGTGCCTTTATTGGAAACGCGCAATAGAATCCTGAGAAATTTATATGCGCTAAGAAGCGTTATCTACCGCGAGGTATCGAACGATTCGCCGAGAGCCGCGTACCGGGTAAGTATGGAACAATAGCTCTTCCGTTACGGGAAGAATTATTAGTACATAATTCGCGTAATCCAACCGAAAAGAGAAAGGACCGAAACAGCTGAACGTAAAACGATGGTGGGACAGTGGCATCAAGTTTCATGCGTTCATCCGCGCGACGCTATGTTCAAGGGTTGCAATCACTTCCCGAGAAACACTGCGACCATAACATTCCGTCTTGCGCAATTTTGAATTATGCTTCTATTTACGTCTTCGTATGATGCTACCAAGCGGCATGATACGGTTTATGGGCCGTGTTTATGGTGGCACGTTAGACCGAAGAAAGATTACCTCGGATTTCGCTGGTTTCCCTGAATCACGCGCGCAACAGCATCCATTCTGGGCTGACTTGTCTCTGACGCGACCTCGGTACGAAACATAGTATTTTCTGTTTCGTTTTAATCGCTCCTTCGATCAACTACCTCGAATGGCGGATACGGGATCACGTTTGACGAGGTAGCGTGTAGGTAGGCAACGATGTATATACCTAAGTCGAGCAAAATTCTTCCGTTGTTTCGCGTAGCAGCCTCGACAGAATCGATCTAGCAGCTTTTTGCGTGGCGAATTGCATGATTCGCTCTTGAAGAAACTGACCTCCCCTTCCACAGGAATTAACCCTTCGATCGATCCAGCTTTACACTCGCACGCCAACCGTTAAATGCATGACGATTTCTCGTGAAGGAAACTCGCAAATGAGCCCAGGCATATTTAAAACCGGGAAAAGGTTAACAAGATCGCGAGCAAGTTTGTAGATGGAATTCCTTAAATTCTAGGGAAACTCGAGCTCGCGCGTCTAATAGCTTGTTATTCGCGCGCGTTAAACTTATAGGTTAATCAACGTGAATCCATTCGTTCGAGTAACTTCACCGTACATCTTCAAACCTTCCCACCGTGCGCAGTTTTATCGTCGCTCGAGTCTCCGAAAAAAATTCACGACCCCATCAAATATCAATCATAATAAAAATCGAATAAAACGGGATCATCCAAACGTGATATCCTTTTTTCTTTACCTTAACGCGCCACCTTCCAGCGTTCATAATCCAGATCATCGTTCCTTTTCCTCTTTCCATTGCTCCCGGCTCCGTTCCCGCGCCCCTCATCCCCCCTTGAGCTGGGTATTACACGGTTCATAAAAGAGCGAACAGTTCGCGGTGTAAACCTTGGAATTCGAGGAGATCCGCGAGGAGAAAGACAAAACCGTGGCGAAGTCTCGACGGAACTTGACGATCCGGCCATCGTCCCTTGCTGACAAATCTCGAAGACGGGTCGACCACCGTTGGGAATGGAAGGGAAAGCTCTCGGAAGAATTACGGGGAACCAAACGATGTCGTAGACAGAGACACGCCGTTCCGATATCTCTTGTAGCCGAGATAAGAACGTTCGTCTCCCGGCTACGGTTGTAGGGTGAGAGAAGAGAAAATGGGTCGAGACGCGAGGAATCCACGGGGCCACTATTTTTAAGACCGTTTGATAGAACTCGTCAAACGAAAGTTCGACAAACTTTTCAAACGATGAACGTGGAACGCTATCGGCGAAATCGCTACTGGTATTCAATTCAAATAGATGATCGAACGAATCGAAAGATTCCCGAGCATAGAGTTTTATCGTTAAACAAATTAAAAATACCTATTTGAGAAGGAATGGGTGTAGATAATTCTTACAAATAGTCTAATGGCAAAAGGAATGTATTTACAGAAGAAGAAAACCTATGGATATTCAAAGAAACACTTTGCCATTCAAAACTTTGTTTGCTTCGTTCCCTGAAACCCAAGGCTAAACCTTAGAGAAGACTGCTTTATTCTTTTGATACGGGGATCGGCCGAAAGTATAAGCCGCATCGGTGTTTCAAGAGGACTCGATCTTTCAGCGTGTACACGGCAGTTTTGTGCGCGAGAAGAACGCGGCTTCATACTTCGGAGAATTACGATTGGCACGAGGCTCTTACCAGTGGAAACGTCCAACCTCGGCCAAGTGAAAAAGTTACGGCACACCTTCGTTCCTTGCTGGAGACGTCAACGGGGAAGAGGTCTGTTACTGCTCCGACATTCTCGACGAATTCCGCTCCGAGAACCAGGTCGAAAAGAAGGAGGAAGAAGGGTAGGAAGAAAGAGAAGAGGAAGAGTAATGCCTCGGCCGTAGATAGCTGCTCGTGCTTGTGCCGCCAATTCACGGAGATTGAATTGTCTAGCCGGGCAAGTGACTCGTCGTTACGCGGCTCACTGTGACGCGATCGCGTCCACACCATGGTGAAATCTTGGCAATAACGTCGCGGATGGTAAGTGATCGAGGGTTTATTTCGCGCGGGATAGCCAGGACGGTCGAATCGTTTCTAATGGACCAGGAATTTGGAAGCTTGATCCGCGAGAAGCTCTGTTGCGTCTTCGTTTGTGCGCGGAGCGATTCAGAATTTCAGCCACAGAAATATTGTGTTATAGAATCGAGAGGAACGCTCTTCTCCCTTCAATTGTTACTTAATCAACGTCCATCTATCAACGATTCATGTCCCCGTGTACGAGGACGCCAGTGGCTAGGGGTCGACCGTCCGCGATACGATCTCCTTTCTTTTACGAGAAACGCGGGGAAGGACAGCTTGGTTGCCGGGGAAAAAGGAGGACGCCGAAGAAAAGGAGGATCCCCCTCGATCGCAAGAGAAATACGGAAACACGCGATACACGGCAAGAATATTGGGACGTGTATAACCGTCCCGGGTATGGTACGGCGAACACTCGAGACGCTCAGACGCCAGTGGCAAAGCAATTTTTTGATAGGATCAGTGCTCGAACGGGTCGCCCTGTGTTCCTTCGGCTTGCTCGCGCGCACGAGCAGATATGGAACGTCGCAAATGGACCGCAGTCCTTCCTTTCACCGAGAAAACTATCGGTGGAATTTTCCTGCAATGCAGCTGCACGGGGATGCCATAAAACGCGCGGGCGCCACCCTTTTACACGCGGAATACAGGGTGCATCGCGCGCTCCGACGGCAAAACGGTGTTTATAATCGAATAACCCTGTGCACGATGGACGAGGCGATGCTGTTATTGTTGAGCCAGGCCCGGAAGATGAATCGCGAACACGCGAGACGCTCGCCACGCACGCCACGCGAGCATTTTCTCTTCCGCGAAACCGCCGCTCGTGATTCTTCATGGAATCCCTTGGACGAGGTGGTTTGTTTGTTTCGCCCCGATCGAAGACCTTAAAAGACGCTCGCGAAACGGAACACTTGATTCCGCTGTATTCGTGCTGGGATATTAAATCCAAAGGAAACCGTCACGCAGTGATTTTATAATTAGAAAAGTTATTACGTTAAATGAATAAAACTTGAATAATATGAATAACACTGAAGAACAATTATTATATAACTCGACAAAAAGAAGGAACTCACGCTAGGAAGAAAACAAAAGACATCTCTCGTTGGCAAGAATAAATACCTGGTGCGAAAGTTCCAACAATTCGATGCCGGTAGGAAATCATATTTGAGGTAGACAGTATTGGTATCGCAATGCCGCCTCTTTGTCTGAGAGACAGAGTATACGTCGACACGATCACTTTTCACGCGTGTTTCCAACAAGATACCGCAAACTACTAGCTGGTGTGCACACAATTTACGAGTACCCGGTACACGATGTAAAACACGTGAGGCTTTGCTGCCTTCTCCGTGCAACAAATTACAGCACACTTATCCTCGGTGAATCTGCGTTCACCCGCGTCCCTCATCTTTCCGCAACGCAGGTATCCGTCGTTTCTCTAACGGTCGCTAGATTTCCCGCGAAACGGGGCACAAAAATATCCAGTAATTTATGCCCTCCACGCGTGTACAGCTCGCAGGGAAGGTTCCAAAGAAATTTTCCAAGCTCGTACGAACGCACGCCAGGGGTTCAAACGAAATCTCCCCTCCTACCCGCTGCGTAGAGATCGTTTTAAACAAAGAGAATAAAATCTATCCGTCCCGAAGATCAAAGCTTAATCAATATTCTTCGCAGTGGCGGCCGTGGCAAACGTGATTATTCCAACGTACCTACGCGGATCAGCTTCCAGATTTTAAAAACGCGTCGGCCTCCTCAGCGAAGCCACGCGCTCCAGCGAGGCGTCACGCTCGACGTGGATTCTGCATCCGTCGAACTGGCCGATTCGAAGCTGCACCCGGTTTTCCGCGAAGGTTTCGCGAAGATATTTCAGCGACGAGGTCGAATGAAATGGCGGGTTTCGTCGCGCGGAATTCGCAAGAAGTATCCGAATTTATTTCCTGCTTGCCAATGATTGTCCCCGTGTTCGCGTTCCCCGCGTATTTCTCCAGGATAAGGGGGTCGTAAAGATTGTGTACCTCCTCCGTACGTACTTTAATCTGTGGGAACCTTGGAAACTTTTCTGAGGAAAGTGGGCCAAGTAGAGACTCCGAGGATTTTTAACTTGGATAGTGAAAGAAGTCAAGGTCGTTAAAATTGAATAGAAGATTGGTAGATACTTAGACACACTCCGCGAGAGTACCGGGTACACGTGGTGTACCAATCCCGTGAAAATTGAACGGATTCGACGGCGTCTTAAGTAACGCTACGGAAAAGTCAAAGTATCCCATTTGCGAGCGATCGATCGCACCTGAATCCGCGGCACGTTCCAATTTCACAAGGATATCCCCTTGAAATTCTTCCCTTTTGTCCGGCCTGCGCTGGACAGAGCCCCGATTCCCCCGAGTAATCGAGGCCCGTTCGATCGAAGTGCGGTTAAGCTCGTCGTTGGCCGACCACTACGGTGTAATTCCACCGAAATCCGGAATAGAAGTCTAATCGACGCAATCAATGTTCAATCCGACGCGACGGTCGGAGGGGTGATTAATAATAGGCAATTAGCGTTTCCATATCTAATTATTCACCGTGAACGTCCATTAGCGGCAGGCAAGGCGGGTATGAACAAAGACGCGGGGAAGACGCGCTAAACCCGCTGATAGCGCTGGTATGTCTCGATTCTCCCTCCGGTTCTCTCCATTATACCGAGCCCGATGCGTCGCAAGATCGATGGTCGGTTTTTCGGCGAGGCTCCGTGACACTTTCTTCGGCTTCATTCACCCGGGCGACGTGGCACCCCGGACGGGCCATTAATTACGAGCATTACCGGCGCGACGTGGAATTTATAGATTTCGAAGTTGTTCCTCCCCGCGAACACCGCTTTATATTTCAATCGGATAGTCACTTAACGTTACTCCACCCCTCGCGATCCTGATTCCTTTGTGCCCTCTCGCGCGGTAAACGCTACTGCCGCTTTGGAATTCAGTCTGCCCGGTGCTCGCGGTGTTTTTGCTGGGTAACGAGTGGAAATTAATCGACCTTGGAATGGTTCTCTTTCGGGGAGGCACTTTATCCCCGATTCTCTGTTAAATGAACAAGGATAAAGGGATTAATGTTTCAGCTGAGCGCGCGCTTATTGTATTATCTGCAGAAACCAGCGATCCACAGTGGCCACTGACACGAAGCTGCGTTGAACGACCAGCGTACGTGTAACCTGTAGCTAAATAATCACGGTAGCCGATGCCAGTTAATACGCCAAAACGGCAGAAAGGAACGGAAGGAGCCAAAGGACCACCAACAAGACTGTTCAAGTTTCCCGGGATCTTCGAGACGATTTCCCAGATTTGCGAACAGTGGGAAGATCCTGGAAGGCACTTACTCCGAAAATGGACCAGTCGTTGGGGACTCCTTCGTTCTCCATTGTCTGGCCATCCCTTGTACCACGCTCCTGCCAAAAAGCCGCGTTATCAAACTGTTCGCTGTCGTCGAAGAGTCCGAAACCGGGTCAATGGCGAGCATGAAATTCGTGGCTCGCATCCACGCGAGTGGAGCCAGGAGGGACGTTGCGTTCCACCACCAATTCTCATGTATTCCATGCGAGAAGACAGCCGATGCTGAGATCGTGGCGATCGAGAACGCCGTCCCAAGTGTATACTCCGAGACGGTGGAGTGATCAATAGGTCACGTAGACCTCTTAACCTTTTCACCGATACTTTACGGTGTACGCGTCGCTCCCGCGGATTTATCCACGCCACTCGGAATGCGAGAAATCGAGACGACGCGCGAGCAGACCACTAGCGAGCGTTATTCGATCTCGCTTGGCGCATTCTCTTAGGAATTTTTCATGGGAACTGCTTGCCTCGATGAAAGTGATTGGTACAATGCTTGTTAGCAGGAATTCTAGGGTTGGAAGGTTTGTGAATCGATATTTGAAGTTTAGAATTCCTCTGATGAAAGATCGCAGAATTAGTCTTCTCTCTGATAACAGTAAATCTCTTTACGGAATTAGAAAAATACCTTCTTCTTGATAACGATATCTTTCAAGCTACCGGGTACATATTTCTGTACAATATCGCGCAGCGGTATTAATTTTCTCTCAACTACCCGTAAATCGGCTGGAATCTTATTTGAAAAATAGCCCGACCTTCGGGACCGGCGAGGAATCGAATCACACTAAAGGCTGACGACGTCGTTACCCAAATTTGAAGGCCGATAATGTCGTGGAACGGGCCACGAAACGCCGTCGGTTCTCTTACGTTATCATCGACGTTAAGTTACCAGTGGCCCGTCGAGGGAAACGATAGCGCAGCGAATCGATAAACTGCGTCCGAAGTTTATAGGCGGTCGTATTTCGGCTCGCAGAAATATTCTTTTTTTTTTTTCTCCTCGCCGCGGCCACGGTTCCGCGCGGGACGATCCGCGCGAGAAATTTATAGTGCCATAAAAAAATCTGCATCGGCCGGCACCGATCTGGATCCACGCCCCGATACAACTTATAAATCTGCGGCCGGTGTCTGCAGAAATTCGTTAAATCCAGCGGCGTAATTTATCCGTCTCGCTTTGGCGATACCGCGAGATAATTCTGCGGTCGCGACGGCTCGCTTTAACACGCCCGGCCACCGGGTTAATTAAATCCTACTTGCAGTTAGTTGAATGGATAATTCATGAACGCTAGCTATTTCTCGGCCATGAGTATTCCGGTGTCCAAATGAAGTTTCTGTTTCGCTGGCGCGCTTAAATAGCCCTGTTAAGACGGGCAGCTGGGAAAGCTATTGTTGTCCCAGAATCCATCCCCGAATTATACCATCAAACTTGAGATATAGGTACGTGCCGAGCATTTTGTTTCAATGATGTGGCACCGAAATACCTACGCGAGATCATAAGAGATCGTCTCAAGGCTAATTAGATGCTCGTCGCCGAGGATGTATAGACGCGGTGGAAATACATCCTCCAACGGTTAAGCCGAGCCAACTGGAGCAAAATCTTCGGGGCCGAATTTCCGCGGGAAATCGTGGAAAACAGTTGTCCGGCGCACGAGCGTCGCCCCGCTTCCTGGGGCAGAACTTTCCCTTTAATTGGACGGACGCTCGGGGGTGGATAAAAAACCGCGAACAAAGGAGGTCGATCAGGTTTTCTTCCCCGCTGCCAGAAACGGCACGAGGAGGGATGACGTGTCTAACAAAAGTGGGGGAGAAAAAAATGAACGAAGCGGGTGGGCGAGGAGGATGGTACAGCTACGAAAGAAAGGCAGAGGGGAGAGCTAAGATGGGTGACATCGTAAGCTGGATATTTTCCGCTCAATCTGCCGAGGCAATCGCTTCGAACTCGGAGCTTTGTGTTGGACGCAGCGGTGCCTCTTCCTCGTGAACTAGAAGTCGAAACAATGATTCGTGTGGGAAACGAGTCTTTAGCAAAGGATTCGAACGGTGCTCCGCTCGCCTAAGGCATCGCAACGAAATGATATGCACCGGTGGGCCACTAAGAACAGCCGTCAATGAAAAAGAATAACGCGCCCGCGGCGAGTCCACGGTGTCCGTGCCAAAACGGAACAATCGCCCTAGATCCATCGCCGCGAACAATGGTGGGGCGAGGATTTATCGAAGCCACCGGATCTACTCTCGGCGCCCCTGATGTCAAAACCTGCCGCGGGATCGATTTACGCGCACTTTATGCGCTTGATGTACAACGAAGCCTGGCGTTTACACTCAATGGAGCTTGCGGTGATTCAGTGCGAAAGACGCGACGCGCGAGACCGAGGAACCGGTGACGACGCGGAGCTGCGAGTGAACCGAGTGGATGATGAATCGAACGCCCCTTTCTCGGTCGAAACGGTGATTTCGGTGAGCCGGGAGCTACTTGAATCACGATTTGTTCCTGGAGCTGATGTGCCGCTAAGTACGGGCCATCGAGCAGAAGAAATTGAATTCCAGAACACTGCTTTAAGCGCGAAGACTTCTCGAGGCACGCGCTCCAAGCGCGAAAGAATAAAGACCTGTCCCTGCTATAAAACCAAATTCACTGAATGCCGGTGGCCGCTGACACAAGATGCAGCCCGCGAACAAACGAACGGCAGTTCATATTTCTTGGAGAGCACTCGTCACGCTCGCGGCCCTCGCGAACCATTTGCCTTGTCAGATAAAAATGTCCCGAGCATTGTCAGTCGGAAGCATTCGCCGGGATAAGCAAGTTCGCCCGCCTAGGCTTTTATCGTTCTTGCAAATGACGCGGCTATAACGGGCGGCCACCGGGACAGCGGTTGAAAAGTTCGCGGCCGAGAGGGCTCTCTTTAATTGCATCGCTTGCACGCCGCAACAAACACCCCGCTGGGTTTATGCGCCGCTGTTATTTGGCATTCACGGGACACCGCCGAGGCAGTAATTTAAAACTACCGCGCGGCCACAATGCGTGGCGACGTTAACGTCGTATTAAAAGCGCCAAGTAGCCTCGAAGCCCTCGCGGGTTAAGTAACACGCGCGATCCAACGGATCAAGCCGAATGCTAAGCGAGAACTCGCTGCGGCATCAACTGGCGCAGCGGTGGAACGATCCATCTGTTCATTTTTGTGGAAATTAGGATCGAAGTGGGGGGAAATACAATTGTTCCGAAAAGAGAAGGATGGGGATCGAGTATTCAGTTTGGAGTACTTTTAACGAAAGCAAGTGAATAATCTTTGGAAATCGGAAGTTCCGGGGAAGAACAGTTAGCCGAGTTTGTTCCTCCTACAGTTCCCGCGAACAGGAGAGGTTAAATATAACCTCGTGATGCCGCGATTTCCGTATGTATTCACAGAAAGTAACCGAATCCCCTGGATTATAAATCCTGGTAATTTATAATTATTAGCCATTCGCTGGCGGGGTTAATCGACTGGAAGAGAAGCATCGCCCCTGAACGGAGGAGGGGTAAACTTTACTCGCCCGAAGGAAGCGAAACATATTTCTTTCTGCCGGGTTTCACAGAGCCGAGTTTAACGACGCGTGCAGTCGAAACAAAGGCGGGAGAAGCTCGACTCGCGACGAGGACACTGACGCGTAATTGGCATAGGCCGAGTGTTTCTCTTCAATTTATCGGCCCTCCCGTCGGCTAATCGGCACGTTTAATCAAAGTGACTTTTCAGGCACGTAGTCACGTAGATAAACAAACCCTTATTTCCCTAGTGGTAATTCGATGAGGATGGAGTAGGGTGGGAGAGAAGAGGGTGAAGCCCGCTGGGCTGCAAGATATCGATGCTCGAGTTTCTCGAATCCCTCTCCTTGAATATGCATTTAGAAGGATCCCTACTTCCTTAGTAGACTTCTTTAGTTTCGCGAAAGGAGACTTTAAATTCGGTTTTAGCGTGTACCCCGGATATGAAATCTGCGTTGATTTTATCGCAATATAGGTTTAAATAATCTCCAATCATCGAATGTTTGCTAAATAACGGAATATGTAATGGGGAAATAAATCTGCTATTACCAGGCTGGAATGGTATCAGTAGTTGCAGTCAACGATTACTGATCCCGGTGTGTAGGGAGGCGGTACGTTTATCTCGGTACCCGATGTCATAAATCAGTTGAACACAATATGTACATCCGAGTATAATCAATAGTTACCGCATAATTATTAACATACATTAAATACACGCACGCGTGCATGTATTTTCGCCTGTATTGTGTGTTATACATTAATGGCCTGGCTCGCAGATTGAATTGGAATTATTGAAACCTCGGAAATCTTCATCAGACACGTATTAAATGTTATTCGGAATAACACAGAACGCGGAGACGAATAACACTTAGGCATAAATAAAACAACGATGCGAGAGGTGAGGTGTCTCGCTGCTACAATATTTTCAATGAAACGGCGCTCGTAAACGTTTACCTTTACAATCGCTGCGCGTAAACCATTTCGACGCCGAGCCAGTGACAGTATATCCCGCGCGAATCCCGTATTTTTCATTACCGGAAAATTCGATCAGTCATCGAATCGCTTTTCTGGAGCTGGCTGCTTTTTTCGAAAACAAATCTGACCGCTTTGATCGATGTCCGCGCTGAAAAGCGAACAGCCAGCGGGTGAAAATAGGGCTGGATTATTTATTACAGCGTATCGAAAATACACGGACTGTCTGTAAACATCAGTCACGTTCCGCGAAAATTTACACGGCTCCCAGTTGCTTCGATCGCACGGGGAAGAGAGGAGTCAGTCGTCTGAGCGAGAGCGATCGCGCGTTTCGAGGCAGCCAGTTGATCGCCGCCTCGCTATTGCCAGACCGTGTTAACACGTCCGGCGAGTAATTCGCTAAACTTGTCCAGGGCTGAGTATTAAATCGCTTGCACGAAGTTTCGACGTTTTGAAATGGCTCGTCACTGCACCAAGTTTCTGCTTGTCGACCGTCGATATGTTTGTCGAGGCGAGCTCTGCGAAGCTCGCGTTAACGTTTTGTCGGCGTTCCATGTGACGGGCTTACGAGAAAAAAAATCGATAGGGATTTCGGTTCCTCCCCTTTAAAGCTGGTACAATTGTGAATAATTACGCCGATGTATTCGCAGCGGTATACAGATTTAAAATTGTTAGCTTGCTTCTAATTGTAACTGATTTCTTTCACATTTCTGCATTAAGGAAATAATCTGAATAAATTGATACCGGTAACAATTTTCAAAGTAATGCGCGTATTAAGAGTTATAGGAAGTAACGTTGACTGGTGCGTTGGAGTAAAACTGTGTCTGACTATGGGCAGTCTTCTACTACTTGTGTTCCCTACTTATTCTGTCCTGTTCGATTCTTCTTTATATTTTGGAAAATGGAGAACCTTGATGGAGATAATTAATTAAACTTTTTGACATTCGAATTTGTAGAATTTATCTCTGGGAATCTTGATTTCGATGTTAAGGGGATCTTAATTAAAGTCGCAGCTCAGATTACTTTCCGATACAATGAGATGAAAGGACGGACAGTTACGAAGAAGAAAGTGGAACATAAATTTTCGAGCCGATAATAAAACTACTATGTCTACGGGGGTAACTGTCTTATTTAATTAAAGTGAAAATACAGTTACTGCTGAGAGCTTCACCTGTTCGTCACGAATCGCGAGACGATATTATAAATTAAATTATCTGGGCCAGGTTATACGGCCGAATGAATTCCTGGCTCGTTTCGTGAACTAATTGAATAATATTTTTGGCTCTCTGCCTTTTACCTCCTTTTTCCCATCCAGTTAAACTCATCTAGCAGTCTGCATTGACGCGCGTCCTTCGGACAAACACTGTAATTGAGTCAGATTTCCCTGCTGGAAAATTCAGACTAAAAATCCCTGAAAGTGTAACAATTTTTAGAAATCAAATTAAACAACGATCAAAATTTTTCTTATTCATTAAACGTCTGTAGTTTGACAGACCTGATGTTTACACAACGAAAAGTATAATAAAATACAATCTGTCGTATAGTCGGTACAATTACTGACATGTACCACTAGAAATTCCAAGAATCTCAAAATTGTTACCTTTAAAGGGCAATGCTTGTCTCCACCAATGACAATATTATATAAGCTACTTCTCTTCCTACTAAAACTTCACTTTTCATCTAATTAAAATTTAGGAAAACAATGGTAGGATAATTAGATAGCTCTCATTCGACTTTTATCACTCTAATTCCATTAACTCAGTTCAATTAAGCTTAACATTTAAACCTACGTAACTCATCGTAATATTGCCCCAATATTTACAGCTTTTTACTTGAAATTCTCAAAATGTGTGTCGCAAGTAGTGCCACTGCCACAGATACCGTCCGTTCAGTGAATTCATTCTATCGACACCAGGGGAACTTTCTTATCGCGTGGCAACGAGCAGCTTTAACAGGGCCACGAGGGGTAATACAATGCAGATTACGCTGCACTTTCAGCCTACCAGCCAGGCCAAGAATCTTGGCGCGGATCCCATTGAAATTATTTTCCAGCAGCGTTAACGGGACACAACGCCGCTGGAATCTGATGCACGGCACCGTGTCCTCCGGCCTGATAATGAAACAATTTTCTACTGCCAGTAAAAACGACGCGTTGGACTGCACTCGGGCGGAGAAGCCGCGAACTACATCCTACTAAATTTGCAAGACCCTCTGTCCTAATTAACGGGCGAATTAAAGTCGAGCGAGAAGTCGTGGAGCAAAGTTCCAAGAATTTGTCACGAGCAAACTTCGAAAAATAAATTCCCCGATGTTGAACCTTTTACGGCGCTCGATCTGAACACTGGCATCAAGTGGCAAAGCTGAGAATTCAGAAAATTTATATATACAAGTCCATTGTAATTTATAATTAAGAGAGCATAGAAAGTTGAATGCTTACAAGGAGAGTATTTTAGGTGTCCGCCTCCGATGATTTTGATTTTTGGATATGTTATAGAGGACCGAAAAATAAGAAATACGTGTTTTTTTATTTTTCCCCGTTTTCAGATTTGGAGGGTGAAAACTGCGTTCAAAGTTAGGGTTGAAAAATCATTTCTGTGGAATATCTCGAGAACTATTCGAGATAGGGGAATAGTGTCAATGGACGAATTTTGTGTCTTTGAATGCGAAATATGACTGCCTCACCAGATTTTCAAAACCGCTATTTGTTTAAATAAGACATAGAAAAAACCCTAACTTTGAACGCAGTTTTCACCCCCCAAATCTGAAAACGGGGAAAAATAAAAAAACACGTATTTCTTATTTTTCGGTCCTCTATAACATATCCAAAAATCAAAATGATCGGAGGTGGACACCTAAAATACTCTCCTTGTTAGTGAGAGTGGCGATCGAGTTTCTCCGAAGATCTGCTATTCTGAGTTCCATAGTTGTGTGTGGAGAAAGTATCTGTTAAATACAGCTCGTAGAAACTATAACACTTCAGGGTGACGTGGCAATGGTACTGTTTCTCGATTTTCAAAGAATTTTACAATCGTGCCAAATCGCTCGGAAGTCACACCGGATCTGATTCCCAAAACGTCCTCGCCACCCCATCTTTCCTCTCCCCTTCGACTATCCCGATCAACGGTCGACATATTTCAATCGACGCTGCGTGCCAAAAGCCACCCCGAGACAGCCCACCCCTTCCAGGCACAGTTTCATGGGAAAGAGAATCAGTAACGCGACATTGGTAAACGACGTGTCATTTAAAATTCCCCAACCGTCGACCCCTGAGTCTACAACCCCCGACTACCACTCCAGCAATGATTCCGTCTCTCAAAGTGGCTACCATTACATCGAATCGTTGCGTTTTTCCCGCGTTCCATCATCCCGCGAAGCGAATCGGGGAAAGGGGAGGGTGGATCTCCTCCAGCCGTTTCATCCCCCATCGGCTCGTCATAGAGTAGCTATAGCGTGCCCACGGGGCTTCGTTCAATTTGCGATCACCATGCCCCGTCCCCGTGATAGTCGAGCCGACTCGGATCGACTCGGACCTGCCGTTTCACACTCCCCCGATGCTCGCCATCCGCTAGCCCCTCTTCTCCCTCTTAACGAGTGCAGGTTTAATGCTTGGAGCGGTTTCCGTGGAGATACCGAAGTCACCGAGCAAAAGGTTGGCCCCAGGGTGGTGTCCCTTAAGAGTCCACTTCTCGATAACAGAGGGAGGGGGAGTTTCCGGAGCCCGGCGTCCACCGGTCGGCGGAGGGGAGATTCATAACGGCCGCTTGGAGGGGATTGGAACGAGAAGAAATCGTTCAGATAAGTTGCAGATAGCGCCGGGAAAGTGGCGGTGCCGATGGCGGTGGTGGCGACCGATCGACCGATCGACCGGAAGTCCTCCAAGTGCGATTACCCGAGATAAAATCGTAATCGCCCCCCCGTCTCTCTGCTCGAGAACTGTACTCGAGCTTGCACCGCCGCCCCCCCACCTTCGACCCTTGCTCGCTTCAAGCACGGTTCTTAGCGAATCTGTTGCCGCGACTGGAAATTAGATTTACCCGCTCGAAGACGGGCCTCTTAGAAGTATCTGTGCTCGTTGCCTTTAATCCCCTCGCCGGTCGTTTCACGCCTCGGTAACGTGTGTAGAAATAATTTGCCCGAACGTCGCACTAGTCACGCAAGATTAACTGGCCGCGTGACGGTGTAAATTATCGCGGCTATGCAACGGAACACCTCTTCGTTCACCGCGAAGAGGATCGATGGGAACGGGGCGAATGAAAAGGCCGTGAACATTTTTTTTTTTCGAAGGAGCGCCACTGCTGATTTTAATCGCGGACTTTCAATTATTCATTCAAGCGGCCATTCACTCGGCCTCTCAATTCAACCGAGAACCACGTCATTTCGTTACTGTAGTATGAGCGCCCGGGATGCCGACGGAAGTGGCTCTCGTGAATCAACGCGGCCACTGCTAACGATGTTTCGAGCGAATCGATTCTCTTAACCCAACAATCGCTTAAGAATATTCCATCGGGGACGGGGATACCTCGACACAAGCGACGGCGCAGTTGCCTCGAAGATCGGCTCCCATGCTAGAACCTAATTCGCAAGCTCGATTTATTTATCGTGGATGTCGGGCGGCGCAGGAGCACCGAGATAAAAGTAAGAAGATAATTCTCCTGGCTATTAGCCCCATTCCGTTAAAGAGCCGCAAACGATCCTGTATTCATTTTAATTACTAATTTTCTACCCTGTCGAGCTTCTTTTCCTTTCGTCTTTCATGCCGGTACAAACCAATGCTATAACTCTGGCTTGGAAATAAACGCGGCAAAGAAATCCAGTGGAAGGCAGAATCCTTGAGAGAACCACCTTTTACTCGACTCTATTAAATTAACAGCATTAATCCTTTGCACTCGAGGCATCAACTCGCTGTAAGTGTGCAGTTCCACTAACACTGCCAGCTTTAAAGTCCGCGGCATTGTTTGCAAGTACATACATGCGTAATCCTTATATCTCGCTCTTAATCGGGTAAATTAATTTCCCCTGAAGAAGGGTCGGGCGAAATAAGGGGATAGAAATTGGGGTAATTTCTGGTGGACGGTCAGCTCGGTTACACACCGAATTCGTCCGATGCGCACCGTGGCTCAAACGTTCAAACATTTCGCGAATCTCCGTGTTTCGGTTGCCGCATCGAGACTGCGCATGGATTGCGTCGGATCGAGAAATGCATTTAAATCCACGTAGGATTACGTATCTAGGTAAGCACGTCTCCCGTTTCAGTTTCGCTTGAAACTGCACGAAAAATTTTCCAACCGTGTGTCGCGGGCTTTTATCGAATTAGCGCCAGCGTGACACGAGAAGTTTCTAATTGCGACCTCCCGCACCGTTCGCGGAAAATGCGTTCGGTCAAGCGTCACGGATACGTTGAATTGGGGCTGGCACGGCTTTGCGCGCCTTTCAGAAAACTATCGAAATGGGATGCAGCGAGCACGAGCTGTACGGATCCCGACGAAACGCTGGTGAAACATTGATGGCTATTCTTCTGATCCTCTCGCGTGGACCGATGGGAAATGCACTTTCCCTGAGACGTCGTTACGCGAGATTCACGTGTCAAGGAATTTTAAACACAAATTTCATTCCGTTTTAATGTTCTATCGCGTAGCTAAATTATAAGCTAACTTGAAATTCAAATTGGACTATGTAAATTGTTAAGCTTGAATTAATATGGTCTTGGGTGTTTTCAAACAAGTTAAGGAAAATTCTGTGTCGTTCGCTGTAGTCGCTGAAAAGAACTCGAGTGTCCCGGCTATCTTATGGAAATTCGGCTACATATGCATGCCAGCGGTCCATAGCAGACACTGCCCTAATCCCGGATGCATGCGAGCATATAAATAGGATATTTTGCCGTCGGAAGGCATCGAAATTTCCTCGTAAACGATCTTATCCGGGTGCCGTCGAAGAACGCAGTTACACGCGTCATTCGCGCTCCACTGTTCGACGGTATTCTAGATTTAACCGAGGGTTGTAGGGTCTGTTGGCCTCCTTTCAACCCTTCCACGGCCGTCACCTACCTCCTCGGTCGTGTGCCGGGGGAATGTAAATAGGGAATTTAGCGTTTTGAAACGTTTTCGCGGAGAACGCTGTTAGCATAATGCTTGTCGCACGAATTGCATGGCGCCTGGCGCCCGTGAGCTACGTTCCTCCAGGCTCCGCCGAACAAGCGTTTGCACAGCCCTGTTTTCGAATCCGCTGAAATCTCGATCGAGCACCGACAGGACACGAACGATGTTATCCATGGGCCGTTTGGTTTCGCCTGGATAAAGAAACTGGGTCGTTTGTCAAAATATTGATTGTTAATCTAATAAAATACTAACGAATATGTCCACACTGCTGTCTCAGCGAAAATATTCCGCGTGAAGTTGAAGTGTACAGTGGTTTACGTTATTCTAAAAGTGAAACAATTGAGAATGTTCGCTCGAGATTTTGCAGTGATTTTTTAGTTAAATTATTGTGTACTCACGAGAAGTGCTCCAATCGCGTTTCATCGAAAAAGATACACGTTCAGGACTTACCTGAAAGCAGAAAGAAAATTCACGTTATTACCTACACAAAGTATTCCATGAAAATTACATATTTCCCAAATTACCACGCACTGATTACGAAAACACTCGGCCCTCCAGTCATTTAACTTTTCGCGAAATTAAATTAAAACTCTCGCGCAAGTGAGAGTGCTATTATTTTCCTGGTGCAATTTGAAAATTTCATTCCATCGAAGGGCGAGGGAAAGAGATACGCGAACCTCGCGACAGATGCAATTTTTAATTGAATCGTCTAATGGAAAGATTTTCAATCGAACGCCCACAGTTTGACCCAGTTCTTTGGCTCGGTCCACGGGGCCGCGATCTCTCTTGACTCTTTACCGAAACGTATTCAATGCAACGCTATTCCGGCATTTATTGCTTTCCAACTTATTGTCAACAAAGTATCCGTCGACCTTATTGCAGTCAAAATACCGCCGCGGCGGTCTCGAGGCTCGCGGCGAGGAATTAAATGAAAGAAACTTTCCTCTATCTTTCGCCCGGCCATATCGATGTAAAGCCGCCGAGTAATTACACCGCGGAGCTCGTTATTTCTTGCTTGATCCAACGAACTTCGTCGGTCGACGCAAGAAT
Source organism: Andrena flavipes (assembly GCA_963971345.1). Taxonomy (NCBI): domain Eukaryota; kingdom Metazoa; phylum Arthropoda; class Insecta; order Hymenoptera; family Andrenidae; genus Andrena; species Andrena flavipes. Next base: position 4,170,413 of record OZ020482.1, read on the forward strand.
TCCCTGGTTGCATGCCGATGGTACGTTGACAACAAGTTTTTGTGCTCGCTGCACTTGCCGCGCGCAATGCCCTTTATCGAGCCATCGTTCGCAGCGATATTCCTACTGTTAAAATATCCATAAGTCAAGCCTTAAAGGTAGATTTGCCTCGCAGAGGGCAGTGCTCTAGCTTTTCAATAGCTTTTCATATCAACGAATGCTTCGAGACCAATTTAATGCACAAACTGCAACGCCGCGCGTGGATCAACGTGTCCCATAGCTCAATGTTCAAACAAACCACAGCGATGGTAGCTATAAATTGGTGGAATATAACTGTCATAGAGGAAATGTATGGGGATTACAAAAAACACTATAGAAGTCAGTGGAATATCGTAAATCCCGTGGTTGTCTGTTTCTGGCGTTTATCGATCAAATTGTACAGCGAGAGGCGGTAATTCGAGCGTGTTATTGTAATAATAAAATTGTACATTGTAGTTTTATCCGTCAGAAAGGTAATAAATGTTCTATACCTTTGTAAATTCTGGGTCGGATTATCGTAAACCGTGCAGTCACTAACGACGGGGTAAAGGCTGTACGGCGAGCAGGAAAAATGGAGTACTAAAACAGAGTTACGGCGCGTCCGTGAAATATTGCAAAAACCTTTTAATACATCATTTTCGCCGTATCAGCGTCGTTTTACCGCGGTTCAACGCTGCCAGTAATTTTTATTCTCATTACCTGTCCAGCCACCTCGTCAGTATCCTAAAATCTTCACCACACATTTTACTGCCGCGCGCACAGCACTGTACTTCAATTTCACCCGCGCATTCCCTTTGATCATTTTTTCAATGCGCGTTAACACCGTCCGAGTGTTTTTCCAGCGATCAGCCGTACGCGAATAGGCAGCCGCGTAAAGCTGATAAGCCGTGAAAAATGCACGCGTGTTTCAAATAAGCTCTCATTAAAAGTTTGCGGCCATGTGCTCGCCAACCGACGTTGAGTTACCAATGAAGCGCGGATAATTGCTTTAATACGAAAAGTGTCATTTTGTTTCCTTTTACTCGGGATTAAATGCGCGGTTAACCTCGAGTTTAATTGTAAACACAATTAGAATGCACGCAATCAGAGTCGCACGGTCGGCGGGATGTTCGCATGGAGTTCTGTTAATGATTTTTCACAAGATAGGCGACAGACGTAGGAGCCCCCGCTATCAATTCGTCGATAGTTTCTCGCACGGATGGCCGACCAGTTCGCTGGAGATACTCTTCGACTGGAAATAAGGCCATCTCGGAGCACGCATATTGATGTTCGTAAGCACAATGTATCTCGCTCTCATCCCTGGCGATATGAATAATGCACAGGGCGTGACTCTTACACCGCCAAAGTGGTGCGAAACGAAGTTCGAACGGCGATGGTGTAACCGAACTTTCCGTTTCAGATATTTCACGCCAACAATTGCAGCGAAGGAGTCGGGCGGTGCGCGGAGTATTACAGAGCCACGGTGTAATAACCGAAATGCAACTGCGCTTTATGATTCGCGGAAACTATCGGCCGCACCCGTTCGCGTGGAAGGGAACCGACGAGCCCGGTGGAAAACTCTTCCGCCGAAAAGGGCGAGGAGGACGAACGTGCGGTCGCGTACCGAAAGGACCGAGGGGGAAAGTAATTCTGAGACAATCTTCCTAATGAGCAATCCGAGTAATGGAATGGAATTTTAACCGAGTCAAGTATTCCTTAAATTCAATTCATTTTTCCTGCGCCCTACACCTATAATACCCTTTCACCTTACGTTTCAGTGTTAGGATTTCGAGAACTGGATTAAGTGTCGCTCTTAACGGGATGGAATTTCTGAATTCCACCATGGGCAGTGATAGTCTCTACTTTCTCACCTTCCCTTCTCGTCTCTTGCATTTCGCTATCTCGATCCTTACCACCCAACTTTTCATTCCCAGATATTTTTCTTTACATCCATTCCTTGTGTCGGGCGGTAGGTACGTGTTTAAGAGGGAAGGCCCAAGGGTATTGTCCCTTAGTCCACTGTTTAGCCTTAGTTACTTTTACGTTACACCAGAGATCCGTTTGCTATTACGAGAAAATGTCGGCGTGCTGGCGAGGAATGGATGAGAGTATACATCTGGGAGAAAGGTCGAGAGCGAATCACGAGAAACAAGAACTGGAGGAAATTGGCCTTGCGGGATGTTCCCGTGCGCAGCGTGAAAATAACAGAGGCAACAAATCGAGTATCCTGTTAGTTTATTTCTGATTCGTCGGTATTTTACTCTGCCTCTGCGATTTTGATATCTCAAGGATGTGGCAGAGAGTCGGGAGAACGCCACGGCGGCTGGCTTGGAACGATGTTGCGATAATAATTACAGGTGATAATCGAAGATGCGATCGATTTACGAAATAGAGAAAATCAATTGCTTCTTTATCTAAGCGCTAATTTCTTCCTTTTCCTTTAAGAGGCACACAGCAGAATCGCGCGGCCGTGTAAAATAAAAGGGTGATGAAAAGAAGGGAGAAGGGAAATTTAAAGCGCCCCCGGGTGGTTCGAGCGTTGGTGTTTAGCTTTTTAACTCCGATATAACCGAGCCTCGATAATGCCACGGACAGGTCGCCAAGTTTTCGTCGTCGTAGGCGGAAGTCCCTCGTTCTCGTGGGAGTGCTTTCACCGTCGATTCCAGCGACGCACTCAATTTCCGTAGATCGCGGGACGGCCGTCGAAATCGTGAGAAAGCTCGTTGGAAACGGGCTGCGAGTAGGAGAGCGTTCGGGGGAAACGCGCATACGCGGTGGTATCGAGGCTGGCTCGTGTTCGAGCTACCCAAACAGAAGCCAACGTCCTGCAACCACGCCACAAAGGAATAAGGGAAAAGGGCTATTCAACCTCTTTAATCTTTCCGGCTGGTTAATTACGAGACCAGCGTGTTTTCAGCCGCCCGCGTATTTTTCCAGCGGCCTCCGCCGCAAAGGACAGAAACGCGGACCAGCTTCGCGTGGATTTAATGAAATCGATAATGACAGGGGTCCCGTTCAGGGGAACTATACGAAACCAGAGGACGATCAAAGATGTTGGATAGGATATTGGAGAATGTAATCACACGTCGCTCGTGATGATCATATTTTTTTTAGCCGTATCAGAATTCATGGCACAAAATCCTTCGATCGTTATTGTATTATAAATAAATGACAAGCCTCTGCAGTTGTTACAAATATTGGATTTTCACAGAATTCAGATTAATTGAAAAGAGCGTGGATGAGTTATAATTGCTTGACCCATGGACAACGAAATATTCTTCGGATTTTTAGCCGGGGTTTCGTGCAAATTTTAATTGATTGAATCATTCAGTATTCGGAGGATTCCCTGTTAACAAAATGTTACCAATTTGTCAAAACTTGATGAAAGTCAATCAAACCGTTCGAACAGCCACGCGCTGTGCACTCGAATCAACCAGTTCCTTTTTACGCGATTGCGGCACGCAAAGAAGGGTATTGTGTTCATTAGTCTATGTTTGATTTAAGTAAATATTTAAAGCCTCCGGCTGCAGGTCATCTTATTATTATCCTATTTATGATAAATAATATACTATGTATAAATAAATTAAATCTTAAGCTGTAAATAAATTAAATACTGTTTTTGTCATATTTTTTTTATTTAAATCAGAATTTTGCCACTAGCTTGCAAAGTCTATGAATAAGATGGAACAGGTTGCACATAAGAGAGAGCATGTAAATAAATAATTCTATCTGCTCGCGTTCTTCCTGCACGTCTCTTCAAAAAGCGCTGTCTGCTGCAGGACGAAAACTGTTGCTAAAGTGGCAAAACCAACCCCGCGTCGTTGCCAATATTGTTTCGCGAGCTTCGGGGAACGCGTTTGCGAAGTTGTCAGCCGCTTTTGCAATATTTGGCCAACGGAAGGAAACTACTCTCTCTACCCCCTCGAGTTTGCCATCTGTTTCTCATTGCAAATTTCAGCAGAAACTGTTAACAATACTCCGTTTCCTTCGAGGGGAAGTCCCGTGTCTTGTTTTCTTGGATCGCGTTTCTATCTCAAAGTGCCTCCGAATGTGTACACTCGGAGTCTCGCGTGACAAGTACGCACACGGCGCGATAGAATCCGCAATGGAAAATTTTCTCCATAGTTTTCGTTCCCTCTCGAACGAGGTATCATCCGCCTTTAAGTTATACCCATACACGTACATTTCCAATACTTCCGATAGAGTCGTCGAACTTGGAATCGTCGAGCGAGTCGATTATCAATCGATAGTCATATTTATAAGAGACCAATAGCGAGTCGCCGTCCACCGAATTTCACCTGACCCTTCGTCCTTTTATCGATCGTGCATTTTACGACGATCGAGTAGTTCGGGGTCAGCGGGGAACGTTTTAGAAGAACGAGAAAGAGGCAACGCGATGTCACGAGTGGAGGGAAAGTAAGAAAAAAGAATACCAGCTATGCAAAAGCGACGAAAATAAAGGCAGACGCCTGTTTGCTTTCGCTAGGGGGAAATATTCGCGGTGCGGTATCTTAACTTCGGGAAACTCCCTGTACAGGATTAATTGCGGCTTTCATTATCGGCGTTTTCGCTGACAAAGCCAGAGGCACCGTCACGTTTGTGCCGCAGACTGCGGTATATATTTTGCGGCAGTAAAATAAGCCGCTGTTTCAAGTCAAAGGCTGTGGTTTGCGGGCTCTATGTAAAGGAAACGAACGCTCGCCCCGTTGAATGCTCGCTGCTGCAACCTGCCGAAAATGTTCAGTAACTCCGTTTGACCATTTTTCCGCGTCACTTCCCGTTCGGTTAGTTGACGATCGCGTACTTTTTATCCCCGTTAACAGGGCGCACTTCCGACACTCGGGTTTAAACGAATTTCGCGATTGAAAAGTATTTGGAGCGATGAACGATTCGAAGTCACGAACGATTCGCGAGGGCAGAGAGGCAGGTATCGGTGCCGGTGCATGTTGCGCAACACGTTACACTTCTTTTTAAGTGGTTCCTTGGTTTCTAGATTTTAATGTTTCATCTCCACCGAAATAGAAGACCGAAACGTTTAACCACGCGATCGAAGTAAGAATAAAAAAAATAAGATTCTATTCAGAACCGAGATTAGAATTCAACTTCGTACGCTCAATTTGCCAGATTGCCAGGTTCGCGTGCGCACGGTATCCCATCCTGCGGGTTAACCGAGGAGGAAACTTCGCGCGAATCACCATTACGCAATTCTCAAACTAAGGTCAAATTTCGGAAGAAATTCAAAGCGACTCGGAGCGTGACGGACCAGCTGCATTAGCGATTAGAATCTCGCTTATAGCGCGGTATACGCTAGGTACGGGATGCAATTTCCAAATAAGCCCAGCTGCAGATTAGAATCTTGCCCGCAGCACGGTGGACATCGCGCGTAGCACGTAACTTTCAATTACCTTAGTGGTCTCCCCCGTTTTCGTCCTCGTTTCGGGGTATATTTTCACTAATTCGTTGCACCCTCCCAGTCTGCCTGAATATCGTGTCCGATGCACCCTAATCCTCTGGCAGTTACAAAATTAATCTACGCTCCACAGTCTGATGCCTAAATAATTACACCCACTCAAAGGAAGTCATTAATGTCACTGATAATTCAGAGGGAATCTACGTTCATCATCTCCGTCCTTTGGAACCCTCTGAATTCTCCTCGATACCACCAGCAGGAGGATAAATCCAACAGAGGTATTCAGATATTCCGTTCCTGATGGTCCACCATCCCCAGGAATGTGGCTTCGGATCCGATGGGAAGCACCACGCTGATTGCAGTATCGTGCGTCGCGGGAGGTCGCGTTCCACGGAATGGAAAATCACGTAATGAGAGGGCGATTCTTTTCCCGGGTTAAAGGGCGTTCATCGGCCAGAAGGAAAAATCAAGGGAGGCGATCAACTTAGCTCCGTGGAAGGAGACTCGCTTTGAGTTTTAACGAGCGGGCCGAGAGAAGCTTCCCTCATCCGCGAACGATTCGACGACAGGTGTGGAGGATGAGAGGGGCGACGAGGAGGGGACGTCCGTCGAAATTCCTGTCGGATCAAATATACCGACGGCTCCCTTTAAGGGGCCGACGTCGGCGCTGCAGGCCTCGTAAATTTAATTCCCAGAAAATCGCGAGCCACGAGGGCTTTCGCCCTTTACTTTTTTCTTGCTGCGTCGCGATGAAGCGACCGCGGATGTGACACACATCCCCGAGAGCGGCACGTTACCTTCCGGTGTGGCAAGTTGAAGGAAGCGCGATACAGCCTGGCAAAATGCGCAAGAACGGGAGGAGCACTTCGCGTGCGCGCCTCTTCTTCGCGTTCTCGAAACCTCTCCGCTCCTTTTTCCAGCGGGACTTTCACGTACGACGTCAACCGAGTGGGCGGTGATATCTTCCTCGACGCGACGCGCCAACTGGAGCAGCGGCGAATTGGACATCGAAGGCCTAACCCGCGGACGAAGCACGGTTTGTCGCCTCTCCGAATTGTGAAAAATTCACTTACCGCGGGCGGAGAATAGATTCGGGAATCCACGAATATCGACGTGTAGTTTATTAAACATCCGTTGAAAATACATTATCAATTAGTGAAAGCCAAAGGTATATTTGGATATATCAATCAATCGTGTCTAACTACCAATTGGATCGTATCAAGATTTAAAACCGATAGCCGATTCGACCTACTTTTACATATAAGTATTTCAAGTGTCTACTCTAAATAAATGACGCTAATATAGGAATAATTATTGAAGGCATCGGGCAAAAGTATCCTCGTAGGTAAACCGAGTAGCTTCTGTAATATTTTGAAGCGATTGAATAGAAAGAGATTCGTGCAAGAACTGTGACGACGGCGAAGAAGAAAGTAGGATAAAGGGATATACCTTGCACGGGGAAGTTGCTACCACATCCGGTATTAGAAGAGCGATCCACTTAAACAGACGATTAGGCACAGAACTTGGGAGAAGCAGGTGTGGCTACGAATCCTCCATGGACGATCGACTGCACTTCAAACTCCCTTCCAGTCGCCGTCAGGAGGGCTCTCATCATCATCACGAAATCCCCATTTCCCGCAGATTCAGTACCTAACCTCCTCTTCCAATAGTCTACCCGTCTACCCTGTCTAATATCGAGTGTCCCCGAATCCAAGGCACGATTTTCCTAGGTGGCCTCGCTGATGAGTTCCCCAACAATTTTTCTTTCCCCACCATCCCCCGACCTATGCTTCTTGGAGGGATCCTATACGTGGCAGTCGTTTTCGAATATTAAGCTCAGAGAAAGCCGTACCGCTTGTTTAAGTCAATCGCCCAGAAAATAACATTTCGGAACTTGAAGAGAAAAATAAACCCACGGCGCCAATCCTTTTCCCTCGCAATTTTATAAATTCTACAGGTGACCGAAGAACAGCGACCTTCTAGGTCTTGGAAACTCGAAATTCCGTGTACCTAATCAGGAGATTCGTGCGGATGATAACCAACTAAACCGCAAGAAGCGAAAGAACGCGGCGCGAGGGAAAAGGACAAGCGCTAAACTCGTGGCTGCAGTAATCTTTCTCAGCGAGAGAAGCGCGCAAGGATTCATCGGCCCGTTAGATAAACGGCTCTCGTTACTCTTCGCCGTTCGAGTTATTCGCATGATTACTTTTTCTGTCCGCGGGACGTGGCGCGCCACGAATGTTTCGTCGGTCGTATACACGGCTGGACGCAGCAAACGGAAACGACAGCCGCGTTTTATACAACCCACCGATAGCATTCTTTCCAACGCGTCCCGCGGTACCGCGGCGAATCTTCCAGAGTCATCTTTCAAAGTAGACGCCCACGACGAAACAGCGTTACTCGCGCCAGGATGGATAAATTCAAGCGCGGCGTACGTTCCGTGGATTCCGATTTAATGACCAGTACACGGATGAGCCGAATCGAATTCTGCGCGGAACGTTAACACAACGCAAGCTGGACACGTCGAATATACGTGTGAGGGAAATACCCTCAATAAGTGAACATTCGGGAAATTTCCACGTACCGATAAATTTACACGCTCGGGATGCCTGTGTCTCAATTTAAGCACACTTCATTTTTGCCTCTTTTCGACCATCCATCTCCATTCATCTCCGAGATGAATTGAAAGTTTTAATGGAAACACTGGCGAGAAGAATGACTGGGACGCGAACACCCTGCACCCGTTTCGTTCGCGCTGACTGTAAAACCGGCAGCCAGCATCTCGCGACTGGTCCTCGGCCCGGCGTCCCCAAGTTCGCTGCACGATCCGAACGTCACAGTTGAATTATCGAGGAAGCAGAGATCCCATCGCGAAACGACATCGCGATCAAATCTCGAGCAATGCAAATAGAACGAAATTTATACGGTGCGCGATGATTCATCGGGACCGCAGGCTGCCAGAGAGTCCACAGAGGCCCCCCAGCATCAATATTTCCCGACAGGCACGCGGGCGCGGGCCGAGACCGCGTGAATTTCGAGTTCGCCGGGGCGCTCGATCATCGAAACGGTAAGCGGCCTGGAGTCGCAGCAAATCGTTCGATTCTCGCGACGACAAACGTCGATTCGGCCGCGCCCGTGGCACAACATTGACCGATCGTTTTATTAATCCGATCTAACTCGTGGTAATAGTCGTTTTTCTGGGACCGCGCGTTAGGCAGAGAGAGCAGCCGAGAAAGCGACACGGAGCTGTCCGACGAAGCCCGATCCATTATCCTTTGGTTGACAGCGCAAACAGCGCCGTCGTCTCGGTGACGGCCAATGCATTTCAAATAGAGGCGTTTACGTCGCATGTACACGGCATCGTTGCGCCCTCCGGGCAAGGGAAGCTGGTTGGGAGAAGCGATCTTCCATACAGCGGGAAAGAAGCTGGGAAAAGCTCGGAGGGACGGGCAAGAGGCTGCGGCAAGTTAAGGGCCCCCGGTTCACGTCCTGACGTAAACATTGCGACGCTAACGATTGTGCAAGCGGCTCGGTTTCGTTAGGGAAACTCCACCCGACGGCGATGTTTATGCCGGGGTCAGGAATACCTTATATCTATTTATTAAAGGGGAACAAGATTGCAGAGGAAGACGTTTTAGGGATTCAAATCTTTACGCTAAGTAGGTTAGAGAGTTTCAATAGATGTTATAGGAATGGATGTTCGTGGCTCGAAGAAGTATGGTATTCTGTAAAATTACAATGATCTGTATACAGCTCTGTTACGGAGAGAATTAAGTGCGGAAAGTTCCAACAAGCTCGTTACCTCACCGTCAATTTATATGCTCAACACAGTGATGCATGGTTGTGTAATAAACTGGGATTCTTGGGTAGCTAAATGACAAATTGGACTACGTAGAACTAGCTGACTCTTAACTCCCTTAGTGCTGATTATATCGCGGAGATGAATTAAAAAGTTTAATATTCTGTCTGAGCAAATTCAACGAAGAATAATTTCTCTAAGTTTAAACATAGGATCAGAAGCTAAAGGTATGAGGTTTAAGGACATTTTCAAAAGAACCGTGGGTTTGTACAGCGAAATAAAGAGGTAAGTTCAATTGGTGCGACAGCTCGAACACCTGTGAATAAAGAGAATGCGGTTGCTTGACGCAATTGTCTTTAAATCCCGACCGCGAATTTCACCCTTTATTTATAGTTGAAACGATTGCCATTAGCCACTCGGCGAATGAAATGGCAGAAAGAATTAATCGAGCGTACCTTTCGTTGGAATGACTATTTCAAACGAGTTACCCGAGTTACGTAGAATTGATTCTGCGAAGAATACAAATACCTACGCCCGGCTTTATTTAACCCGATACGTTTACTTGAACGTGGAACCTCAATTTCTCCACGGATGCAATTTCCCAAGTGCAATCACATTCTCTTTGACGCACGACGTGAATCCTAAAGAGATTACGGCAGGAGAAGAAGACGAAGGAGGTGGCGAAGGAGAGGAAGGACTTCGTGGTCGTGAGCTACCCAGCCGCAATATCGAACGTTGGAGGAAATTCAAGAAAAGGGAAATTCGAGGCATCGATGCCACTCTTCCTTCAGCGGCGGCAGGAACAAGTTTCGGATTAGGTGGCTAGGCGGCGACGTGAGTGACAGAGGGTTGGCAGAAGATTAACCCTTAGCGGACCTTTATTTTCTCTCGTCGACGGTAAGTTCTAAGGCTGTTCTTTAGAACTAAGCCTTCGGTGATCTGTCGAAACCTTGGCACGCGTGACTCGAATACGCCAGCACGAACGCCCGGCGAATTTTCTGCAGCGCGGCTTCTGGCCAAGATTTTCTGTTTCCCAACTTTCCACGGCGACTATGCAGCGAACGAATGCCGCTCCAACTTTGTTAAACACCGTTACGATCGATAATTTAACAGGAATGACCGTTGTAACGCAATTCGAACTACGTAAAAGCATCGAATGCCGCGCATTTCGTTCAAATCCTATTCATTCGCATTTCGCTGGGCTGTAAGCATTTTAAAATGCAATTCATTTTTGTCGATTCTTCTGCTACAGCGCGCTTTCAAATATCAAATTTAATCACCCTCTATAATTTCAATACTATGCGAATATCAAACTATTGTGAAAAAATCGAATAATGCACTCATATACGATTTTTCATTAAAAAAATATATAAAAAAGATTTACGTTGAAAGATTTTATTAAAAATGCACTAAAAAAAATAATTCTTTTCTTGTAACCCACTTGATGAAAGTGGGTTAAATTTGAATTACCAGATTTGAACTGCACAGACACATATACATTAAACAAACAAACAGACGATGGTAGCTGAATAAAATCGTTTAAAAACGGCAATAACAGATGCAATCATTTAATCAATGGAAATACAAGTCGATGTAAAATGAGATGGAAAAATATGATATATCTAACGTAGCTACGATACAAATACCGAGGCCATAAATCGAAACCGATTTGTTCTGTACCGGGCTAAAATTGATTTCGAGGGCGGTAGATATTTCGGGATTATTTTCCAGGAAATTTCGTGGAGATGTTTTCCATTTTTATGGGGCTTCATGATATTTGAAATGAATTTAATCTGTAAAATGGGCTTCCACGTATCCGAGTGGACTAATTCCGCTTGAAACACTATTACACAGAGAGTACCGAGAGAATTCGATTGTTCCTATTAAATGATGAGGGCTGAATTGCATTGTAAATGTAACGAGAGGGCCTCGAGCACGGATGCGCATCTGCGATGCATCGAATTTGTTACTCGAACCGTATTATTGCGCGTGTCCAGGAATTATACAACCCGTTATGTAATTCATACTCCGAACTCCGTTTTACCATTTCCTTTCCATTATATCACTCGCTAAATCCAGCTGCATCGTTGAGTGTCATAATAAAAGGATAGTGGCAATGACAATCGGCAGGCAATAATGGTAACGTTAATATCATTGTCGAATAACATTCGTAGCTACGCTACCATTTGAATGTCCAAACAGGTGTTAATGAAGACCATTTACCGCACCGAATCGAACAACCGTTTGGTACCTTTAATACTCCTAAAATTACTAGCCCGTGTGTACTTAAATCATCCCGCGTAATTAGTCCACCCTAATTGACCGAAAACACGAACTATCAGAGTTTCGACGTCGCCAAAATATTATCCGAACATCGGCATACCGATTCTATCGTTTCCCCGACACTCGAGACAGACCTACTACGCAGAGTGTGCTCTACGCTTCCGCGGGAAACGGCGTCTCAGTGGTAAGATCCACGGAGATCCGATGATATCGGAGGGAAGGTAGCTCGTCGAACGCTTCCTTCGCGAAAGTGCCACGGGTCGTCGAGCAATCAGCAATCGACGCGCGAGCGAGCGAACACGCACGATTTGCGAGCGGTATTAATTACCGCGAGATCGTTCGAACACAATCTAACGTCTTAGCTCACTTAGCGGAGAGCCGATGTTTGAGTTAGAGTAGCGGCTTGTTCGAGGTCGGATAACGCGTCTAATCACCGGTCGACTAATGTCGCAAGTTTGACTAGCAGTGACCCCGCATTAGAGTCCGTTCCCCTCAATAATCTGTAATCCATTTATTGAGTGTTACTAAGTGCGGGGATAGCCAGCCGACCGATTCATTACACGCGTCCTCGTAATTTCGGCTTACGCGTTAATTTCCATCGCTGGACCCTGTGGGCGGTGGCCCGGCCTTTGCCTTCGGTATGTAACGTTTGGTCGGAGATCGATGGAGCTCGATAAAGTGGCAGAGAACCGAGAATCTTGGGACTGGAATATTGAATCGAATCGAGGGGCGAGTTATCTCGTAAAAATCCCTTCTATCTTTAAGATCCTGTCGGAGTCAAGAACGCCTCTACTCTCGCGAGTAGTAAGGCAAAGGGGATTCTAACCCATGGGGCAATGAGGGGAGCGCGGGGGCGGGGGGAAGTGAGGGCGCGCGGGGGAGCGCGGTGGGGGGAAACCTGGGCGCGGGGCCTGCGGGGGGAGGAAGGCCGGTTGCGCGCGCACGAGCTGCAGAGTGGGGGAAGCCGCGATGATGGAGGGGATTAGTCCGGGCCGAGCCGCCGCGGAGACCTGACCCACAGCCGAAAACTTTTGGAGGGCCCATCCCCGGGCCCATCCCCGAAAATTTAACCGGAGGGAAGTGAATGACCCCCCGAAATTTTTTTCCAAACCATTACGCGGCATACAGACATTTATTTCCAATGCAGAGAAATAATTTATTTTTTATCGGATGATGTCGGGATTTTACAAACCGCGTCTTCGGAGGAGGGAAAGAGACAGAGCATTTTTTAATTCGGAGGAGAGAGAGCACTACATAGCGTCGTCGCAGCGTCTCGCGCGATCGCGCGTAACTCGAATCCTCTGGAGCGACCGTGCGGGGTGACGTCATTTTGGCGGCGCGAAGAACGAAGTAGAATTATGCGACGTTAGCAAATCTTAGAATTAGATGATGAGGAGAGAAGGAAGACAGGTAAAGAAAATGGTACAATGAAATACGATTAAGAATATATATTGTTACAAGTATTGATGTGAAAATCATACATTTATTATTAAAACGTGCTATAGTGGTACATGGTTTACATCATGCAGCATAGACTGTAATCCTAACGCCAACAATTCACAATCGATCAATGAATGCTGTTCGAAGTGATCGCTTTCGGAAATTAATTTCACATAATTCGTTGGTACGGGAGCGGTACGCAGCAGTTCTACGAAGGTTGCATATTTACTACTGACAGAGTACATATTTTCAGTTAGCCAGGTATACATATGTTCAATACAATGTTCATACGCGAACAGTTTACGCATCGTGGCTTCAGTCATGTATATGACAGCGCGATTATCGGTGATTTTTATAAGTTGATCATCATGTATACGCGTGAATTCGAGTCGCAAATGATCAATTACGATGTGGGTTTGGGGCGATGTTGCGTTGCTGCGTAATCGTTGGAGTATGTCCGCCTCGTTTTGCAGCAGGAGCTTCCACGTCGACATTGAAAAACATACCTCACAGCCTTTATTGTCAGCTATGGCGATCTCGACGTGGCACAAATCCATGCCGATGCGAATTCCAATAGTTAACCGTTTATAAGCTGTTGCGGTCAACGGGTAATCACGCCCCAGGATCCGTACGATTGTTGGTTTTGGTGTTGTGGATCCAGAACTGTAAGAAACATGCACACGAAATTAATACTCGGTTCGCTTGCGTTTACAGTGAAAGAAGTAAGTGAAAAGTGAAAAGTGTATAATAACGCGTACATACCTCGTATTGAACTGATGTTCCTGTTGTTGGCGTTTATTGGGGTAATCACCATTGATGGCGGATGCATAGGATGAATTGTTGAAGCTGCGTTTGTACATCTTGATATGCACTATGTACGATTATACTGATCGGTGGAGAAGTTAACGCAAACGATACTCTTTAACACTCGAGCGAACGTGGTGTAATGAAGTTCACAGGTCTGACCAACGTCGCTTTTATACAAATTCACGTACACGTATACATCAATGCACATTTGAGGGAGGGGATACACCAAAGAGTAAGGCAGAGATAGCAAATCATGCATAAAAGTCTCGACACGTGTCGAATATAATATGATACTTTTGCATTCGAGGGAGGAGATACATCAAAGAGTAAGACAGCAAATCATGCATAAAAGTCTCGACACGCGTCGAATGTAATATGATACTTTTTGGGAACGTTGAATCTTAGAATTATGCGATATCAGCAGAAACTGCATAGAACCGTGTTGGGATGCATCATCGTTTTTACATTCGAGGGAGTACATCAAAAGAGATACCAAATCATGCATAAAAACGCGCTCCAAAGTGCACAAAGCCTCAAATCGTTGCAACGTGTTGCGAGGAAAAGACATTTACATTTACAACCATGGGAGAATTCGGGCACATAACCCGCCAATTGCTGGATCAATCTGCACGCTTGATTTCGCGGGAAGAGTACCTTGCGTGGGAAGAACGGTGCAACGAGTGTATCGAATCGTTGGAAGAACAGAGCCGTGTGAAACGCCCGCGATTATCGATCGGTGTTCGACAATCGTTGGTTGCTCGAATCGCGCACCTCGAAGGGCTGAAACATTCGTTGCGCGGCCGTTTCGTGCGCGAAGGTGCCGGACATTCTAACATAGGACTTTTGTGGCGCGAAATAGACGCTGCGTTCGATAACCGCGTATTAACTGGTGTCGTGCTAAATTCAAACTATATCGAGCCGCGCAACTTCCTCCAAGATGCGGGGATCATTGTGCTGGAGCATGTGCGGAGCGCTTTGAGGAAACAGCGGAACCTCAAAGTGAACACGGTGTTCAACGGCGAATTTGTGGCGGATGACAAGCATGCTTGTAAAAGCATCAACACCCGAAACTGCGAACTCTTCCGCACATCCGATCTGCAGGAGTGGTACCAGCGATGCGTTATCGAACCCACCCTGGCATCGTTGGAAGAGTTCCAGGAACGCGATAGCGGATGGGCATTGACGCGAATCCTCAACCTGACCGTCAATGTCAACAAGTACAATCCACTGCGTGCTGGGTGCCACATCAAGTTGCCACAGATATTATCTTTGAAGAAGGCAACGATCAGTGTGCAATGCTCGGACAATGCGTGTTTCGCGTGGGCAGTGGTCGCCGCTCTCCATCCTGCGGAAAGACATACCGATCGCCCAAGTTCGTACCCCGACTATACTTCCGTATTAAATCTCCAGGGCATTGAGTTTCCAATGTCTCTAGCACAGATTAGGAAGTTTGAACGGTTGAACGACATCTCCATCAACGTGTACAGCTTCGAGGCGGAGAAAGGGTCGACGGTCTTTCCGTTGCACCTCACCAGTCAAAAGAGGGATCGACACGTCAACCTGCTCTACACACCGAATCAAGAGCACGGCGATGTAGGGCACTTTGTATGGATCAAGAACTTGTCCCGACTCGTGAGCACGCAGCTGAGCAGACACAAGGAAAAGAAATTCATCTGCGATCGGTACGTATAGAAAACGTATGAAATGTTGAAATGTCTCGCGAAATAAATTAAATAAAAAAAATTGTGTTTACAGATGCATGCACTACTTTAGCTCAACCGAGAAGCTGGAGGCGCATACAGTGGACTGCGGCAAGATGAACGACTGCGCCATTCTGCTGCCCAGCGAAGGCAAAAATCTCCTCAGTTTCGACAACCACCGCATGAAGGAGCGACTTCCCTTCGTGGTATATGCAGATCTCGAGTGCATCATCGAGAAAACAGAGGACAGTCACCGAGTGGGTGATACAGACAATAAATTACACGCATACCAGCACCATAAAGTGCATAGCATTGCCTATTATATGCATTGTTCGTACGATACATCACTGTCGACGTATCGATGTCGCCGCGACGCGGACTGCGTTTCATGGTTCGCAGACGAACTTAAAAATTTTGCAAACTTCGCCAAACCCATCTTGACCAGTAATGTTCCCATGCTGGATTTAACCAACGAACAGTTGACGACATTTCGCGATGCAACACACTGTCATATTTGCGAAGAACCATTCGAGGCTAGCGATAAACGAGTCCGCGATCATTGCCATCTCTCCGGACGATTCAGAGGCCCGGCACATTCGGAGTGTAATTTAAATTATAAAAATGCGTTTTACATCCCCGTAGTTTTCCATAATTTATCCGGTTACGATTCACATTTTATTATCAAGGAAATAGCTACCGCTTTCGAAGGCAGCGTTGACGTATTGCCTATAACTAAAGAAAAGTATATTTCATTCACAAAAAATGTCGAAGATACGGCTGACTCAGACTCGCGAAATTATATTAAATTGCGATTCATCGATTCGTACAAATTTCTCAATACCAGTCTCAACAAATTAGCATCTTTTCTCAGCGCAGATCAATTAAAAATTTTACGATCCCAATTTGAAACATTATCCACCGATGATTTCAATTTATTGACGCGAAAGGGTGTCTTTCCGTATGAATACCTCGATTGCGCGAACAAGCTGCAGGATCCATGCTTACCGCCGCGCGAGTCATTCTACAGTTTGTTAACGGGTGAGACTGTATCCGAGAGCGATTACGCACACGCCGAGACAGTGTGGCAGCGTTTCGGGATTAGAACCTTGGGCGAATACAGCGACTTGTATTTGAAAACAGATGTCTTGTTATTGGCAGATATTTTTGAAAATTTTCGCGAAAGTTGCATCAAGAGTTACGGACTAGATTCAGCGCATTATTATACTTTACCTGGTTTCACCTGGGATGCAATGCTAAAACATACCAAAATTACATTCGAATTGCTCACAGATGTCGACATGATTATGTTTATCGAACGCGGTATACGTGGAGGTTTAAGCCAATGTTCCGGAAGATACGCATATGCCAATAACAAGTACATGCCATCTTACGACGCATCGGAACAGTCATCGTACTTGATGTACTTTGACGTAAACAATTTGTATGGATGGGCAATGTGTCAACCCCTGCCATACGCCAAATTTCAATGGGTCGAAGATGTTGCGAGTTTTAACGTGTCTTCGATCCCGGTCGATTCGCCCACGGGATACATTCTCGAGGTTGATCTGGAATATCCGCAAAGTCTGCACGACGCTCACGCCGATCTACCGTTCTGTCCAACGCGTGCCAAACCACCGGGCAGCAGGCAGGACAAATTACTCGCGACGGTATACGATAAGCAGCGTTACGTTATCCACTATCGCAACCTGCAGCAGTGCACGCGTCACGGTCTTCGTATTACAAAGATACACCGCGTGCTTCAATTCGCTCAATCCCCCTGGCTCCGCGATTACATCGAACTCAATACACGGTTCAGAACAAGCGCGACAAACGATTTTGAGAAAAATTTGTACAAATTGATGAACAACGCGGTATTCGGCAAAACTATGGAAAATGTACGAAACCACGTGGACGTAAAGCTTTTGACACATTGGGAAGGGCGATATGGCGCGGAGGCAATGATCGCGAAGCCGAATTTCCACAGCAGAAGTGTTTTTTCGGAAAATTTAATAGCTGTTGAATTGCGTAAACTCGAGGTGAAATTCAACAAACCGATATACGTGGGTATGTGTATTCTAGACCTATCAAAAATTTGTTTGTACGAATTTCATCACGAGTACATGTCTCCCCAGCACGGATCGAAATGTAAAATTCTATACACCGATACAGACAGCCTCATTTATCACATTCGATGCGACGATATCTACGAGTCCATGAAACGCAATATCGATAGATTCGACACGAGCGATTATCCTACCGACAATCCATATAATATGCCGCGTGTAAATAAGAAGGTTCCAGGGCTGATGAAGGACGAAAATAACGGTGCGATAATGACCGAATTCGTAGGTCTTAGAGCGAAAATGTATGCGCTTCGCGTAGACGGTAAAAAAGATACGAAAAAGGCGAAAGGCGTCAAGACCAACGTCATAGCCAGAACGATAACTTTCGACGACTACGCGAAGTGTTTGCATAAGGAGATCGAAATGATTCGCAGACAATCGTGCATACGGTCTAAATTGCACAAAGTGTACACCATTTCGGAGTCTAAAATCGCTCTAAGTCCGTACGACGACAAGCGGTATATCGTACCCGATTCGACCGACACTCTGCCCTGGGGACATTATAATATACCGTTGTAAAATAGAAATTGTATTCCCATGTATAGAAATTATTATAAATAGCGAAATTATTGCATAAAAATTATTCATACATGTATAGAAATTATAAATGGCGGAATTAACGTGTTAAAATAAAAAATTGTTCACACATGTATATGTATAATTATATTTATTGATTATTTTACAATACATTATTTTTATTTATCCAAGAATTGTGTGATTTATCAAACCCCAGCCACTTGACGTACACCTTATCCCCCTTTCTACGCAACACTTTTTCCACTAGATATACATCAGGATCGGTGACGCGTTGCAGCTCGTGTTCATAGAATCCTCCAGCAACGGGTTTTCCACAGGAATCGACCAGCAGATAGGTCGCGGGATTAGTTGTCTGTACTTTGGCTATCTTGAACACCTCCGTTGTCCAATTCGGCGTATAGCCTTTATCGAAGATGGTTTTAAATTTGCTCACGCGCACAAAATCGCCCAACTTGAATCTCGCCGGAGCAGCGATCTTTATGTTGTTGTATGCGGTGGCTAGCAGCTTATCGGCGATCGCAGGGGTAACATCGCAAGGACGCATTCCGATGGTTCTATGTTTTCGCGCGTTATACTCTGCGAGCAAACGCGGTAGCGAATCGGTCCATCTATAGGTTCCATTCAGCGTAAACAGTTTCCACATATTGTTCTTCAACGTTCGATTGAAACGTTCCACGACGGAGGCCTTCATCACCGAATACGTAGAATAATGATTAATGTCATGCTTTGTCATGAGTTTCTGCACATCGGCGTTGTAAAATTCTTTTCCTTGATCGGTTTGCAAATTTTTCGGATATCGATCTCTAAATATCTTTGCAAACGCTTTAGTCACCTCAGCGCCACTTTTAGTCTTGAGCGGCAACGCCCATGCATACTTGCTCAACACATCGATGACGGTGAGTATGTAGTGGTGACCCTGGTTGAATCGCGAGTATGGTCGCATTTCTACAATGTCAGCTTGCCACAGATCGTCGTATCCATGCACTATGACGCGCCTCCGCGGGAAATACCTTCGAGCTGGAGCATGCAATTCGTCAACGAGTCGTCGCTTCTTGTGGCCATGGTTTTCTTCTTTACTCTTGGATTTCGGTAATGGCTGCATGTTTGACGCGAATGATGTGATAATTATCGTGTACGTGCATTATGTACTCCCCGTCGGCCCGAGGACAAGTTCAACCGTCTCGCATGATTCTCCTTCGCATTGTCGCTGCGGATTCAACGCTTCCGATATCTTTTGAACGCTGTTTTGCAACGTCAGCATATCTCTTTGAAACACGACCAGCTTCCTCTCTAATTCTTCCTGCTGCTCTCGCAAAAGTTTAATGTTCTTTTCCACGTATAGTTTATTGACAGCATCGGTGTCGGTCACCGGCTGAGCTACGCGTCGTATCTTGCGTGATTTTGCATCAAAGTCGGCACCAGTCACGCAAAGAGCGTTATCTCGCATATAATTTCGAAGCAGACCGGTCCATTTGTAATAGTCCATTGTAGCTGCTCCACCTTTCTCGAGCGATACCCCAAATTTGTTGATCGGCATCTCGACGTATACAGTGCAAATCATTGGCGTGCGGTTTAATTTATAATGAGGCCTACCTCGCGGAGTTCCTCGATAATCGATAGAATTTCGGGATCGTGAGAGTTGTTACCCGCCTGACGCGACGCTTCAAGCAAACGCAACCGATCCACCAACTCGTTGGGATCGTCCCAGTGCACATAATCGATCTTGTTATCGTTTACCATCATGGCTCGTGGCACCGTTAGACCTTTCCCCGCCCTACTAGTCGACACACGGGGAAGTAGAGGTGCAATTACATGCTTGTACTTGTATCCCTTGTTGCTTAATATGGGGTATTTAGCATTATGATCGCGTCTGTGGGCATTCGTCGACAGCAGTATACTTTTGTATTTTTGTTTATCGGCATCGGTGTACACAGCATCGTCGGGAATTCTTTTGAAAATCAGTTCGTAAAGACCGGGTGTTCCTCCGTATCTTACACCATCTATGATTATATTATCGCCCCTGTCTATATCGAAAGCCTTATCCCCAAGCATCGTTCCACTATTACCAAAGTACACGCCGTACACATAGTCCATTGTCGTATCCCTATCACCACTTAGGATCGCGCTCATGTATTTTTGCCCCAGCGGACCGAAATGACTGCGAAACGTTTCTTGTCCCTCGGGTGTTTGGAGTTGATGTCTAATAGATGTTGCAAACGACTCGTTTGGTGTAGTTTCGAAAACGTCGTCATCATCATCATCAATGGCTGAGAGCGATTGTACGCGAGGAATTGTATTTATTGGCGTTGGTGGAACGGGAGACTCGTTTGATGCGGCATTCCGCCGTTTATGCTTCGATTGAACTGGTGTGGAGGTTGCGAGTGAATATTCCGATGACGTGCGTCGTTTCTTCTTTCTCTTACGCGATGTGTTCCCTTTCGACACGATTTTTGTTTTAGGCGTTAATGTTTCATTCTCTTCAACGTCTGTGCTCATCGGCGGTGATGTGTCAGCTTCTGTTGTTGCAGTATTTTCCACAATATGTTTTAAGGGTTCCACAATAGGTTTGAAGTATTTCTCCAACGCGATATCTTCCTCCATCTTGCCGGTCTTCAAAGCCTGATGTTTTCGGCGAATGGCTTCGCTGGTTTTTGCAATTTCCTTCGCTATTCTCTCGCGATCCTTAATCTCCAGACTATCGATATCAATCATCGTCGTTGTACCGCGGACGTTGCGTTCCCACCGACGTTTTGACGACAATTGACCATCTCACGGTACGGCAAACTCGTTAAATCCCTTTCTATAACGTCCATTGGACATCGCGCTATCCTTGTCTATCACCACGAAACCATACTCCCGTTGCCAACAATTACGACACAAAGCGCAGAAATCCTCGTAAGACATGTCTGTGTTTACGTGATCGTTGTACACATGTTTCAAGTTGGTACCATCCTGCTTAAACAGAATCAACAGATTGGCATTGTCGCGTATAAGATGTTTGGGAATCTTTGCATACGTCTGACAGAGATAGAAACAGTCAACG
The DNA here is from genome assembly GCA_963971345.1 of Andrena flavipes. Taxonomy (NCBI): domain Eukaryota; kingdom Metazoa; phylum Arthropoda; class Insecta; order Hymenoptera; family Andrenidae; genus Andrena; species Andrena flavipes. The sequence continues at coordinate 4,191,552 of OZ020482.1, forward strand.
TTCGAGTGACGCCCCATTGCAAAGTATTCCCTTATCGTATCCTGCTTGTTGCATGCCACGTCATCAAAGATAAAAATGGAATTCGGAAGCGATTCGCTCGGTGGGATGACGTCACTGTTATTCGAAAACGTAAAGTAGCCAATTTCATCTATAGGAGTCAATAAATTATCCAAATACTGATATTTCGGCTGTTGCAACGACTTGGAGTACACGTACACGTTCTCGAAGCGGATGCCGTGAGGACTTTCCAACAAGCTCACCAGCACGTTGGTCTTTCCACAATTTGATGGACCGCAAATGAGGCAGCGGATAGTGTTTGGCAGCATGCTACCGTGTCTGCGCATTGTTTTCGGGGACATCAGCTGCGATTTATCATCAAAATTTGTCACGCGTATCGCCACAGGTTGCCGTACGAATCGCATCCTGTCCGTGAACCATGGAAAATGATTTTTGATACGTCGAAGCGGTCTATTTATAGGTCTGCGCCGAAGCAAAACAGCTCAGTGTGCAACATGCTTCTGGTCCTGTCGGATAATTTCGATATTCGAGCCCTGACCTCTGAGCAGTTGAAATATATACCAAAGATTATTCTACTGCGAGAGTTTGGCAGACACATTGATCAGTTGTGGAACAGGCTCCCCGAGCATATAAAAGCAGATCCTGAGGTTCAGCAGCATCGCAGGTGTCTGGAGCATTATAATCGCCCTTGGCAGCGAACGCATATCGACGGTCCGGCACCATTGATTAAAAACTGTAGCGAATGTCACCGACGAGAGTAAAGAAAGGTCGTGGTTTGTTAAATCGGGCGATAAACGCGCTACCTATCGAATTACATATCCCGGGATATCAGTTTTGCGGTCCAGGAACTCATCTGGCAAAACGATTGACTAGAGGTGATCGAGGCATCAATCCGTTGGACGCAGCGTGTCGCGAACACGATATTGCATATTCGCGTAGCAACGATCTCGACGAAAGGCACGCGGCAGATAAGGTACTCGCTGACAAAGCGCGAAAACGCATCGTTGCGCGAGACTCGACTCTGGGTGAAAGAGGTGCTGCTACAGCTGTTTGGGCAGCTATGAAGGCCAAAACGAAAATCGGAATGGGGATGAAAACAAAAACCTGCAAAAGGACTCCAAAGAAAGCATCGAAAAAACGGATTCTTCCAGTAGCAAAACGGGGTGGTATATTACCGCTTCTCCCGCTGCTAGGTGTCCTCGGATCGTTAGCTGGTGGAGCGGCGGGGATCGCCAAGGCGGTCAACGATAATAAGGCGGCGCAACATCAGCTGCAGGAAATGCAACGTCATAATCGCTCCATGGAAGGTCGCGGACTTTATCTCGCACCGTACAAGCGCGGACAGGGAATATCGAAACGAAAAAAAAAAACGTCGAGAAGAAAATAAAAATGCCTGTGGGCGTAACTACCGATTTGCAATTGGAGGAGTTGGCAAAACGTATGCGTATCCCATTCTTTAGAGGTGTTTTTATGCGAAACGCGTTACCAGCCGGAGGAGTACGTCGAAACGAGAGCGGTATAGTAAATTTGGACAATGCTGCGGGATCAGGAACTCATTGGGTGGCATATGCGAAGAGAGGATGTCGAGCTATATATTTCGACAGCTTTGGGAATCTTCGACCGCCCAAGGAATTGGTAAAATATCTGGATAAAGATGCTGTGGAAATTGAATACAATCGTTCGTCTTACCAGAAGTACAATCAGAGCAATTGTGGACAACTATGTCTACGCTTTCTACAAACGATCGGCACCAAATTTAAGGATTGACTTCCCACCACTCTGAGTCAGTACCAGTCCAGTCGTACAGCTCGGAATATGTCGTTAACATTCACTCTAACCGGCAAGAGTAGCACCCTCGCGGTGAGCTACTTTCCACCCATAGATTTGAGCGACGATGAATACGAGCTTGGTCTAACAACCTTTGAAACCTATCATACAATACCGAACATCGACTCGAGCAACGATAAATTCTACTTCATCGTAAACAACAGTGCCGACACCGCTCATGAATACATTACGATTCCCCACGGCTCCTACGAACTAGACGCCATTGCCAAGTACCTGAAGCAACGATTACTCGAACGGTATCCTAAAAATCTTGGTGACACCGGCGATAACAGTGACAATGATGCGTATCCTATAGTGTTGCGTCCCAATAACAATACCATGAAAAGCGAGCTGTACTGCCGGTTCACCGTAGACTTTACAAAGCCCAACAACATTGGATCGCTACTGGGATTCTCCACGAATCGGGTATTAGCACCAGAACGATGGCACGAATCGGACGATCCGATTAATATCATGAACGTGAACATTATTCGCATAGAATGTAGCGTGACCGCTGGGGCGTACAACAATGGGAGGCGCGTACATACGATACACGAATTTTCTCCAAGAGTCCCACCAGGATATAAGATATCGGAAACGCCTGCACAAATCATTTACCTTCCAATCACCGCACAGGTCATTTCGGATCTGACGATACGCGTTGTGGATCAAGACGGACGGTTGCTTGATTTTCGAGGTGAAGAGATTACCATCAGATTGCACGTACGACGACGACGATAATACATGTGGTGCGAACGAAAGAGATGCTTGTATTGAACGACTCCAGAAACCCGTTTCTTCCAAGTGAAATTGTTTGCAACAACAACAACAACAACAACTGCAACAGTTCTGATCACGCTAAAAAGAAGAGGCTCAGTGCTGCGAACATTGCATTTTTGAAAACATTAGGATTCATTGTGCGCATTTAAGTTGAAAAAATGGCTGACATTCTAAGCATTGGAGGGAAGCCGACGTTTGATGATCGCATCGTCAAGCTCGAGACTCACACGTACAACCCATACGTCAACACGACGTTTGGATACAGCGATGAGATAAGAATACCTATACAGCAGCAGGATTTGTACACATTGCCGTGTGAAAGTTTCCTCTACGTGGAGGGGAAATTGAAGATAAATAAGCCAAATGATGTGTTAACTGTGACGTTGGGAAATAATTGCATGGCGTTCTTATTCGATGAGATTCGATACGAGCTGAATGGCGTGGAGATTGACCGCAACAGAAACGTCGGAATAACTAGCACGCTTAAAAACTATGTATCGCTGACATCCGACGAAGACAAAAATATGGAGAATGCAGGATGGGGCTTGAAACGACGCGATGGACTAATATTGAAAAATCATTTTAATTTTTGCGTCCCACTCAAATATTTGCTGGGATTTTGCGAGGACTACAAACACATGATTATTAATGCTCGTCACGAAGTGATTTTAATACGATCACGCAACGATAACAATTCTCTAATAGGATCACCGATGTTGGAACCAGAAATCGAATTACTTAAAGTGCAATGGCGGATGCCTCATGTGACGCTGAACGACGTTAATAAGCTATCGTTGCTACGTGCTTTGGAAAGTGGACAAAACCTGAGCATTTGTTTTCACTCGTGGGATTTGTACGAGTATCCTCTCTTACAGAGCACGACCAAACATTCGTGGGCTGTGAAGGCAGCTGCGCAGCTGGAGAAGCCGCGATACATCATCTTTGCTCTACAGACTGCTCGAAAGAATGTGATGAGCGAAGACGTTACTATGTTCAACAACTGTAAATTGAACAATGTAAAACTTTTTCTCAACTCAGAATTTTACCCATACGATGATCTGAACTTGGACTTTGACAAGAATAAGCACGCCATCTTGTTTAACATGTATACGCAATTCCATAAATCGTATTATGGACATAGTTGCAACGAGGCATTATTCACCGTGGCGGAATTTTTACAATTTGGCCCCCTCGTGGTGATTGATTGCTCGCGACAAAATGAGTCGATCAAGAATGGCACCGTGGACGTGCGCATAGAATTCGAGTGTAAAGAGAATGTACCTGCAAATACTACGGCATACTGTCTGATTCTGCACGATCGGGTGGTTGAATACAATCCGCTGACAAACGTGGTGCGCAAAATCAATTAAATTGTCACGCTACTTGCCCGCCCTCTCCTGTGTCAAATTCACACAAAATTTCATCGTGAAAATCGACATGCTTTACGAGAAAGGCTGCATTCTCCCGTCTGTCTTGAAAGCGAACGGACCTCCAAATTGTAACGATGATGGCTGTACCAACATTTGTTGACCTGCAAGGGTTCATCGTCGATGGAAGATTTGTCGTCAAGGAAGTGGCGGTCCTACGAAATGGATTAATTCTCTCGCACTATATTTTTGGGAGTTCGATGCCGCAATATCTTCTTACGAAATCCGACAAATCAAGCATTCGGTGGCTGGTGGCAAAACATCATGGACTACGTTGGGACGATGGAGACGTTCCGTACAGTATGGCTAAACGGCTAATTACGAAAGCTGTAGCTGATGCGATCGACGAAGAAGATGACGCATCCCATATCATATACGTTAAAGGACTGCAGAAACGCGACTGGCTCATGGATTTCCTCGACGAAAATACGATAGCGGACGTGGTCATCGAGACGCTGGACATTGACTACGAGGATATCAAATCACTAAATAAGCTAAATGTAGTTAATACACTGCGATGTGGTAGACACGCGAAACACTGTGCCATGCAAAATGTATTTAAAATATTCAACTGGTGGTCTAAACGCCAGAGAGAAATGCTTAAATAAAATATAATCAATTTTAATGCATAAACGTTTTTTTCTTCACCCTCCCCAACTTCCTACATGTACGCTAGATTAAGACGATAGTTGTAATTATTATGTGGGAAAACCGTTCGATTCGCGTTCAATACCCGTTCGATACCGTTCGATTCGCGTTCAATACCCGTTCAAACCTGTTCGATACCGTTCGATTCGCGTTCAATACCGTTCGATTCGCGTTCGATACCGTTCGATTCGCGTTCGACACCCGTTCGATACCGTTCGATTCGCGTTCGATACCCGTTCAAAACCCGTTCGATACCGTTCGATTCGCGTTCGACACCCGTTCAAAACCGTTCGATTCGCGTTCGATTCGCGTTCAATACCGTTCAAAACCGTTCGATACCCGTTCAATACCCGTTCGATACCGTTCGATTCGCGTTCGACACCCGTTCAAAACCGTTCGATTCGCGTTCAATACCCGTTCGATTCACGTTCGAAGTGGTATGTTAGGAGTTGAAAGTGATGCGATAGACATTCAAAATGGTGTGATCTAGTCAAATGATGTGTCAAAGAAGAAGGAGAAAACGGTTCAACGAAATGATGTGTGCAAAGAATAAATGTAATGGTCAGCGGAAATGAATCTAGAGAACAACAGCGTCTCACTTTGTAAAGCTAAGCACTTCTCGATTTCATGGTAAGGGAGATGTAGCGAGACCAGTTGCATTCAAAATCGTGGTTGACGTGCAGTCACTTTGACAGTTTTTAAACACTCTTCATCTTTTTGAGCTAAGTGAAATTGCTTTGAAGGATATCATCAATCGTTCAACGCATAGAAGATACAATCGAATAATACCGTAAGTTTCCATTATCATATTTTTAGTGAATCGTTGTGTTAATAACTTTGAGAATTATAAGAAAAATCGATTTCAGATTATGTATCTACCCGTGAATTTGAACCGGTCAGCTACGGGTACAATCACAGCTGCTGTGACACCTATTCGCCAGATTAATCCAAAAGTATACGTGACGTGTCGAAATATCGCAGTACAATCTGGGGAAATTCGGGTTGGTGAACATCGTGAGGCGGAGGCAGAGCATGATGGTGGAATTTTTTTAAAAGTATTTCATAATGGGACCACCATACGAGATGATCCACCGGACGACCACTTCGGGGATGAAGAGTTCTGGCTGAATCGCAATGCACGGAATGAATATTTATTAGAAGGTGATGATGAGGATGATAATATTTTCGCGTATCCAAATATATATCAGCGGAATCGTGTGGGTGCTCCGCAAAGTGTGGTGTGGCGTAACAGTGTTAATGCTGAAAAGATCGATTACGACGCCGTTTTAAAGAACTCAGTATCGGGGCTTCGGGGCAGTAATGTTTCAGTTCAAACCGACCCTGCGCAAGTTCCTGTAGATTTATTGTTAAGTGAACTATTTGCTGATGATCCTATCGAGTGGGATATGTGGCAGCCTTCTACCCCTTCGCCGCCTTCGTCGTCTCCGCAGGTATGTAACATTCTGAATTGTGTTTATGTGCGTGATGTTTATTATGTTTAATGTATCATTATTATATCAACTTTTGTATCTGTGTGTAGGTGATTCATGGAAATGCGCGGAACCCATCATCCCCACCGGAGTGGCTGCAACCGTCCCCATCACCTTCGACATCTTCGGCACCGATGGACGACGACAGCGACGATATTTAGATTTTATATTTTTTTTATTTTATCATCCAGATTTTTTTCTTTTTGCTTTTATTTTTTATTTTATTATTATCATTATTATTATGTAACAATATATATCGTAAACATATATAATTTCACAATTTCATTCGCCCGTCTTCCTCACATAATTTTAAGATTCTACGATTCAATAATTCTAAGATTTGCTGACGTCGCATAATTCTACTTCGTTCTTCGCGCCGTGAAAATGACGTCACCCTGCCCGGCCGCTCCAGAGGATTCGAGTTACGCGCGATCGCGCGAGACGCTGCGACGACGCTATGTAGTGCTCTCTCTCCTCCGAATTAAAAAATGCTCTGTCTCTTTCCCTCTTCCGAAGACGCGGTTTGTAAAATCCCGACATCATCCGATAAAAAATAAATTATTTCTCTGCATTGGAAATAAATGTCTGTATGCCGCGTAATGGTTTGGAAAAAAATTTCGGGGGGTCATTCACTTCCTCCGGTTAAATTTTCGGGGATGGGCCCGGGGTTTGAAAAGTTTTCGGGGTGGGTCTAGGTCGTCCGCATGCATCGGTTAGGTCTAAAAAATTTCGGGGGTGGGCCAAGGTCGTCCACAGCATCGGTTAGGTCTAAAAAATTTCGGGGGTGGGTCAGGTCTGGAGAGGTCTCCGGTGGTGGGTCAGGTCTCCGCGGCGGCTCGGTCCGGACTGATCCCCTCCATCATCGCGGCTTCCCCCACTCCGCGGCTCGTGCGCGCGCAACCGGCCTTCCTCCCCCCGCAGGCCCCGCGCCCAGGTTTCCCCCCACCGCGCTCCCCCGCGCGCCCTCACTTCCCCCCGCCCCCGCGCTCCCCTCATTGCCCCATGGGTTAGAATCCCCTTTGCCTTACTACTCTCGCGCTGTTTCGCGAAAGTTGATCGATCGGCGTTACGAACCGAAGACCCCGTGTAAACGAAACGACACATGGGGGACAGATTCGTCGCGGACTCGGGTAACTGAAAAAAAGTCGCGAAAGACCGTCGAAGCACCGATGTTACTTGTAAGAGGGACGGAGAACGGGCGAGAAAAAGAGCCCGCGAGGGGCGGGTGCAAACTCGGCCAAACTAAAATTGCTGTGCTTGTCGTTCGAGCATTTAGCGAATTGCCTGCGGTAAGCAGCGGCAGCTTATCCCGGGCGCATTAAAACTTTACGTCTTAAAACTGGAGGAAAGCCGGCAAGGTGAGAGGAACGAATGAAATTCATGATCTCCGTACGTGAAATTGCCAGCGATAAAGTCAAATTTCGTCCTCTCCGCTTTTTCCCTTAATTAAAAAGTTGCACTCTCGCGAGCAGATTGGACCTTTCTTCGGTTGACTCGTGCCTTCTTCTACGGCGCGTGGGAGAGGTTTACGTTCGACGAGAAATCCCCCGGGGAAGATCGATGGTATCGTTTTTCCGCGTTTCTGCAAGAAATTGGCGCTAATTGGCGGAGTCCCGAGGCTTCTTCGGCCGGGGAATGAAAATCACCATGAATTGAGACGGAGCTAGGCGAGTATCCATCTCTCCACCGACATTTAATCCGCGGCAGTTTCATCGATTCCCCCTAGCCATTCAACTCGAAGCCTCGGCCGGGAACATTAATGAACGTCAAACATACCATTAACCTAGTCAACGTCAAATTATGTTCCACTTACCGGGAACAATGGCTGGCTGGTGCGAGATTCGCGGCCGCGTCGGAGGAAACATCATAAATGGAATGAAAAATGATCGAGTCCCGTCTTTCTAGCGGCGGACAGCTTCGATTATCCACGCGCTCCCGATTTATAGCCGGATAACTATTTTTCCCTCTTCCTTCCCCGGAAGACGAGGGAGAAAAACCGAGCGGTAGCCGTACAGTGAAACAGCCATTATGGAAAATGGAGTGGCCGCGATGCAACGATAGTCTTTGCCGATGACGTGCGAAACAAGGGACCAGGAATAGAAGCCGGCTGGTGTTTATAAAGGGATTGACGGGCGCGAGAGAGGGGCCAGAGGGTGCTCGGTGGAAGGAGTAGAAGGATGAGAGGGTCCAATAATGATCGATCACGCGTTACGTCGCCAGTTACGGGCGTCGTATCCCCACGGCGTACCAGGACAGTCATTTGCGCGAGGACCCTGCGATAACGAGCCACGAAAAAACGCTTTAGGAGAGAGTAACGACGTTTAGCGTCGATGAGACGACGCTCAGCCTCCCCTTCGCGCCTGTACCATCTGCGGTCCATCCCCTCTTAGCTGGGATTCCGGTATCCAGAACGCATTCTCGCGATACGAATAATGGTTCGATTGTTTTAACGATCGATTTCTTCCATCCCCTTTTCCCTGCCATAGCGATTGTTGGAGAATTAGTGTTCGTAATCGACGTGGTCCATGGAGCAGAACTACAGCCTTTCCTCGGTTCTCAATTGTCACTGGATCTTCGACTTTTGCTTCTCCTCTCGCTCCAATGAATCCAATCCCTTGGCATTCTTCGCTCATTCCGTAGTTACGCCCCTACCCTTAGAGCTTCTGTCGGCAATCCTTAGTCTCTTCTTAGTATGTACTTCTGTCGTCGCTGACAAAAAGCCAGCGTCTGTCCGTTTCTTTCAACGGCACTGAAAGGGGGACCGTCGACCAATTTGGTGCCGATATTTAATTGAAACGCGGAACGGAGGGGAAAAGCTCCGTTAGTCGGGTCCTCGTTGTTCGCGTGCGGCGATCAGGATTCGGTTGAAACTGTTAGGTGTATCGCGGTGATAATCGTCGATGAAGCATATTACTACGGCCTCGAGAGCGTGCACAGCTTGTTATTGGGCACTTTTGCTGGAACTTCTCGCTGGCCATCATTTATCACTGGCCGCAGTCGAGACACTTTCTGCACAGTCAGTTACGATACCCGGACGCTTAATCATCTATGGGGACATCAACGTCCGAGGACACTGCAGAGGCACGGAGGGCTGTGAATTCTGTTCAAGGATCGACGTGCCGAACTCGTCAATTTCCATAATTCAATTTACATTCGTACAGACGGACGCTGGGAAGCATCTAACCCAGCGATGCAATGGCACGTCTGGTAAGTTCCGTTTGCCCGAGGACCCGGGGCTTCTGCAATTCAAAAACATTGCCCTGTCACGGTGTCGGGGACGCTTCTTTTCCTTTTGCAACTGTTTGGAATATTAAAGAGTTTCGCTCGGCACCGCGCGAGCGATCGTTATCTCGTGGAAAATACCCCCAAGGTATCACGCATCAGGTGCATTGATTACAACATCCCGTGCCGTTCGTTGGCTATGCCCGAAGCTGGACTCGTGCGGGTAGTAAGCGCACAATGCATGTTATAGCAGTGATGCGAAGCAAAGCGCACGTAAATTGGTATTGGAATTTCATTGTACTGCGCGCTTCACCGGCGGACACACAGGCGTTCTAATTCGATCAAAATGATCTTTAAACAGAGTTTATAGGGTCCTTAGAATTTCCATGAATACGACAGGCAGGAATGCTAGGAAGAGAGTGGAAGTGCTTCCCAGATCCCTGAATTCCTGCTGAAACCCCGATGACCTTATTTGCAAAAGTATGTGTCGCAGCTAACTGTAACGCCGATACCGTTCTCGATGCCCAGAACGAGAACTTCCAAAATAACGTTTAACCCATTACCGATACCTTAACGCGCTGCCGACAAAGCGGTTTAAAAGTCTTAAGTAGAACGTATATGTATGCTGGAACGAGCTCGTACTAACAGAGTTACAGTTCCAATAACTGTAACTTTCGAGAACCGCTTACAGAGTATTAGGATACATTCAAACTTACAGCAAAGGCTCCTAGAAGCTCCAAGTTTTATTGCAAACAAAGTGAAAGTTCCTGATAAAGAGTCGCTCTCTTCTACTTGTCGGAATCTAATCGAACCTTACAGGACCTGCTAAAACTATCCATAGTCTTACACCAAATTAGCTTAGAATTCCTAATAAAATCCGCAGGACTACACCGGACCCCGTGGTACCCTAGGATATCTGACAAAACCTGGGCGAATACTCGAAACGTCTTCAACGCTAGATAGCTAAAAGTATCTGCTTTTAACGCAACTCCTAAAAAGTGACGACGAAACTTATTTCACAAGCTCTTGTAACAAAGAGCACCCTATCTACCCCTTGCTGGTGGAGGTGTAGCCACGAATTTCACGACTCGCAACCATGAGCCGTCCTCTCGGTAATTACTGTCTCCCCCAGAATTCTGTGACGCACAATGGCGCGTTCGAAAAGTGTCCCAACGAGAACGTCCGTCCAAAGAGCAGCCGACCAGTCCCAGCCGAGCATCGCCCAAAATCGTGGCCCGCGCGAAGTCCTCTGCATTGTCATATCGCGATGGGTGGTCGGGGGGGTAGCAAGGCGACCCGTAATTATGACGCCATTATCCCCGCGCCAGGGGCGCTTAATTATACGGCGTTAGCACCCCGGGCGTACGTTGCGCACTGAGTTACGTTAAGATGCTCGCGGGAATACTTGCTCGGTTCTAGGGCGGCGGTAAGGAGGCTGAAAGGACGACACGGTCGCTAAAGCAGGAGGCAAACAGGCGGAGGACCTAACATAACTTTAACCTGGCGGCTCTTGTTAATTAGAGAACGCGTCGGGTACGTGTGCCATCTACTGATCATCGTGGACCGAACCAAGCCGCCTTAACCATCCTGCCGGTAGTACGTGCTGCAGCGCCAGGGCAAACATCCTGCGGAGGAATTCCTGGATGGTTTCCCGGGGAAAGGATACACCGGCCGTCTTGCTGGAAGTATGGTAAACGCGCCCAGCACGAGACGCAGACAACGAGTAGCCCCTACACTTTGCAGTTAATGCATTAATTATATAACCGACATCAGGGATATCTCGCAGCGTGTTGGGCGCTCTGCTCCATGCAACGGAGTCAGTCGAGAGGTAATACAGAGAGGAGCGATCGCCGGCGTCAGATATAATTGCATATACAGAGTATCTGGCCGTTAATGGGACCCGTGCTTACGGAATGCGATGCGTAAAAAGCATACTGTGTAGGTATCGCCGGGGGAAGGCAGAGGTTTTCCATTATTTCCTGCTCATCGTTCGGTAATTACGCAGCGCTGTTGGAAGTTTGTTTCATCTCATGATTAAATGCATCCACGGTACAAGCAACGCAAAGCGCAGATGCGATGCTTACTTTCGCGCGCTATTAAAATATTTTCCAAGATCCATTCTCGCGACCCACATTCTCCGCGGCGAAACCTGAACTTCTCGAAGCGGGTGAATTATGAAAGCGAGTTAATACGAAGGACTTCGAAGTGCTGCCGAGTTTCATTCGAATCGAGCATGAAGTCCTTAAGTCGCGCGAATGTAAAAGTTCCAGTAGGCCTTTAATATTCAGGATCCGCGCTTCGGACGGTGACCGTTCCGCGGTGAATTTTGTGCATCTCAAGGACTTCATCCGTGCGTCGACTTTGTTAAAGCATCGTGACAATTGCTCTGACATTCTACTTTCTCAGTTGAACGAAATTGCAGGCTTGGTTTCCTTCGCAACACAGGGGCTTTAAATATATGGCAAGCTACTAGCAACCAATTAGCTTCCAGCATCAATGGTACATGCACCGTTGACTACTTTCCTTAAATACGGTCTAACCAACACGAGACCTTAGCCCCATGCGTCTTGCTAACTGTAATTCACGCGTACATGCACCGCATTCTAATGATTCCTTCAGGGCGGGTGCTTTGAGACTACAAACATACCGCCCGCGGAGCCACGCAGGGTAGAACGACAAACACGCGCGACTCGCGCTCTCAACGAACCAACCGATGCGTACACGGAAACACGAGTCGAATGGCAAATGTTTCTGACTCGCGGTCAATCGATCTCGAGATCCTTCGGCACAGGAAACGCGCGTTTACGCAGCAACGTACCAACCCCGCCGCGCGATCTATCAATTCCGCGCCGGCTAACGAACGCATCTACAGCAGGCCACACCTGTGTCGCATTTATTATTTCCCTAGACGCGGTTAAACCAGAACTCGCGTTTATTTAGCCCTCGACCGGCGAATTTCCACGTTTCACTTCGACCTGCAAACAGACCGTCCCCCTCTGTTCAATCCCTTAATCGCGGTTGATCGAAAAGCGACGTACACAATCGCGGCGCGTAAAATTGTCGAACGTCCGTTTTTCGACAGGATGAAATGCAAATCTGTCGTTACAGCGGTAAAACGTGAACGTTGGTGTTTCGCGTTGGTGGGTCGCCGCTCGCTTGTCAAAGCTATTGTGACCATCGGGCTCGCCCCGATTGATTCTACGGTGGCAATATTTCGGCTGGGCGAGTCTTCGGTGATAACCGATCCCGTGGTTCTGTCAGGAGGACTTAATACTTCATGGCCGATGGCTCCTGATCCTCGTTTTACCCTGAATGGAACGTATCGCGCGGGGGGAGGGCTACGCGCACAGGTGTGAGGGTTGCGCGAGCGAGCTCGTGGCCCCTCGGACAACGTAGTTAGCCCGCACACAAACGAGCCACCTTCGTGGGGCTCTTACGTTAACGATCGCACTCCAAATTACACCAAATCTAGGGCAGAGCCGCAATACGGCTTTTCGGCCCCGGGAATATAAGACAGGTTAAAGAGTCTTCGTTATAGAATATTTGCCTGGCGCAGGGACGCGAAATACCAGCCGACCCCGACCTCAGGTTACGAGGATAATTAACTCTGAAAGGACCTTAAACTCGTTCCGCCCGGGCGCGAATAATGCACCGCGAGAAATTTCAACCATTCCCGCTTGATACGCTGACCGAGATGGAACGAAAAATAAAGTTCCCCCGGACCCTGGGGATTCGGCCGTTCCGCCCTTGGACGGAATATCTGCCGAGCATCTGTGAAGAACGATTACGTCTCGCGGTGTCGGCTTGGGGGCAACCATGGAACTCGGGGTGTTACCAAATCGGGGTAAAAAGTTAAGAAACTCAACTCCCTTCCCCGAAGATGGGGCGCAGAGAGACCGAGGCTGTAACTGCTGGAAAATGAGAGTCCTTTGTCCGTCAGCCTCCGGATACTCGATCTTTGCTCGTCGACTAATAGTCACCTCGGGGGGACAATTTATTATTAACCCCGGTAAATATGTCGCCGTTAAGAGACAAGCAGGAAATCATTTACCACATTTCCCATTCCCCGCTGAAACTCTTCGTCATTGAATTAATTCGTGGATGGTCGTTGTTTAAAAAACAGAAACAACATACTGTACTCCTGATACATTAATTAAACACGGCCTCTCCGCGGACGTAACTCGAACCCGACCAGAACAGAGCGAGGTAGACGTGCTCGGGCGCAATTATGCCCCTTCGCATTATGCCGTATTAAGTAGAATATAAATCGTGCCGGGCGGTAAATTATCGCGGCAGCGCGTTTTCGTTTAATTGCTGCCGTGCTACGGCAGAGGGGCGATATAGACGTCGCGGTTGATAATTCTGGCATGTAATTCGCGAAATTTCGCGGCGGATCTCCGCGCGTTACAGCGCCCAGGGAACGTAACTGGCGGCCGACTGGCAATTCCTGTCGTTATAAAATCGAATTAAAGCGGCGGCTGGAGTCGTACGTTGCCGTGTTTGTGCGAATTCGACCGTCCCAGCCGCGCGCGATAAGCAGCTTAGATGTTGCCTGGCGCATAAGGGACCGCCTGTAACGTTACATTTCATTAAAAGCTTTATCTAAGGACAATACCGCGTCGTTCCATATATCTTCGCGTGCATCGTCGAGCAAACTTCTAACAAGTACACCGCTCGCTCCCCTAACCAGGCACGCTTACGAGTTAATTCAACGAACGGTGGCAATTCCATGGAAACGAGTAAGTACCGAGCGATAGATCGCGAGGATCGATTGGAAAAATGACGCTACAAAGTGCACGGCCCTGGTTTTTACAGCTAGCTTAAACCTCTGAAATTGATAATTACGCGGTGGCCGCGGGGCGGGGGTGTATTATTTGCTCGGGTAGCTCGTAAAATTTCAAGCACAGTTATGGAGCGGAGTATAAGCGCGGGCTTCTCGGTGGAATAGTTGAAAAATCGTTTCTTTCGCCGATCGATTCGGGCGTTGTTAAGTGGAACGAGCGGAGTTATGGCACCTTCGCTCGCCTCTATATATTTCGCGAGAGGGGGGGGGTGTCGGTTTAAAGTTCCCGGAGTACCTGACAGAGTTCAGATTCCCTGCCGATCTGGATCGCGGAACGCTGAGGTTGCAGAATCCCCGGGCAGCATCGTACTTTCAATGAACGTCGATAAAACTCCGATTGATAACAAAGTGAAGTACCGTTAAGGAACTAGTTCTTGATCAGGCACTAATTTTTGATCAGTTCATGAAATAAATCGTTCTTTTAAGTTTATGTCAATAAATAATTGTTTGAAATAATTACTAACATAAAAATTGATAATTCAAAAATATATATGTTGTCTGTAAAAGTAGTTAGTATGGTTAGTTCGTGTGAAAATAAATGTGTAAGGTAGCTCATTCGAAGTAAGCCTCTGTTGAACGCCATCTCTTACTGTGCGAAGTAAGACATAACCATCGACGTCACAGTCGATTTCTTTGCTGGTGTTGCGACATTAAAGGTTATTTTCATACATTTTACTTACAATAGTTTACTTTATAAAGTAGCGCAAGAATTTTAGTATTATATGTATTATTTTGCTTTAAAAGTCAGTGATCATTATTTAGTTCCAACTTTTTCTTGTAGAACTAATTTTTGATCACCTGAATAAAAAATAGGTTAGCACATTATAAAATTATAAAAAACTTAAGTTTAGATGGTATAATACTAAAAAGAAGTTTATTTGATACTTTCTTTTTAATTAGTATCCGATTATTTTGTTTAGACAAGTGTTGGATAACAATAAAATGGCGAAAAAGCATACTACTTATAAAAAGTATACCGAAGAAACTCTAAAACTAGCTCTACAGGATATAACGAATAATAAACTCACTGTGCGTGCTGCCAGCAAAATATATAATGTGCCCTTTTCATCATTACTACTAAAATACAAAACTGACACTGACATGATAAAAAGATCTGGCCCAAAACCGATACTAAGTTCAGACGAGGAGAACTCGTTAATAAAATGGATTCATCATATGAGTGCTACTGGCTTTCCAGTGCACCGTGATTTATTGTTAAACAGTGTTCAAAAATTAGTAATAGATCTGAAACGACAGACACCGTTTATTAATGGAAGACCATCAAAACGATGGTATAAATCCTTTTTAAGTCGACACCCAGAGGTGGCATTAAAATTTGCTCAAAATTTAACGCTCAGAAGAGCTGAGGTGTCTGAAGGTGCTATTCGGAACTGGTTTGAAGAAATTAAAAACTATCTACAAACAAAAAATCTTGTAGATATCAATGACTCCAGGATTTACAATTGCGACGAATCGTCCTTTCTATTAAATCCTAAACCTAAGAAAGTTTTAACCCCAAGGACACAAAAAACCACGTATAACAGGATCACTTCTGATGAAAAGGAGTGCTTAACTGTTTTAGTAACAGGAAATGCCGCAGGTCAGCTCGCACCACCTTTGGTGTTATATCCATATGAAAGAATTCCACATAAGATATGTGCGGCTGCGCCGAATGGTTGGTCCTTAGGGCATTCCAAAAATGGATGGATGACCCAGGAAAGCTTCTTTGAATATGTTACCAATACGTTTTATAAGTGGTGCATTCAAATGCATATTGAATTTCCAATTATTTTATTTGTTGACGGTCACAGCTCCCACTTGACATTGGCGCTCAGCGATTTTTGTCTTGAAAAGAAAATTGAATTGATCGCATTATATCCAAATGCGACACATTTATTGCAACCAATGGATGTATCAGTATTTCGCCCGTTAAAGCTGAATTGGTCAAAAGTTGTCTTTGATTGGAGGATGCAAAATAATGGAATGTCTGTTGATAAAGTTGACTTTGCACCTTTACTAAAAAAAGCCCTTGATATGCTTGATTTAAAAAAAATTCTTAAAAATGGTTTTAAAGCTTGTGGCTTACACCCATTGTCAGCTGATAACGTTAATTTTTCTAAACTTTTAAAATCAAATATCAACACAGAAAATCTTATAGTGGAAAATGAAGAAGTCTCATGTTGTATGAAATATATTGAAAGCAACATTGAACCAAATACATTAACGTTATTTAAACAAGCACGGCCAACTGGAGTCTGGACTGGAGACGAAAAAAATCAAAATCTTTTTTACTTTTGGCTTAAAGCCGTTCACAGCAGTGTTGCTGGAAGTAATCACACAGACGTAGGAGAAAGTGTAACAAATATGGTAAATTAATAAAGTATATGGTAAATCTAAATAAAATAAATTAATAAAGTATGGTAAGTTACAATAAATGAAATTTATTATATTTCATTGATTTAAAAATAGTTGTTACACAATCAGGATCCTGAACCAATGCAAGAACATTTCTGTGACCGCTCAACAGTTATTATAGACAATAATAATTTATATACTATCCCTAATAATTCTGAATGGATTGTGCTTGAAGATGGAATTCTCGAAGGTAATAAAACTGATCAATCACTAACAAATCAAAAATTAAAAGTGTACAACAATGATCAAATTATTATTACAGAAACTTCAAATTTAACAATGGCAGATTCTCTGCAATCATTAAATGTACTTTATGACGAAAACATGAATCCAAACAATAATTCAGAAATAAGTTTAGATTTAATTGGAGATGTCAAACCACACTTCGCTTCGCAGGAAACTACTCCTACCAAGAATTCTGCATCAAACAAACAATTGCAACAAGAAGAATCAACCAAGAAAAGTAAAAACAGCACATGTTTAATAATATTAAAATAATAATAGTTATGTGCAGGTAATATGATCTAAATGTATACCTATATTTCATTTCAGACGATCCTCAAATACCATCTCCTTTTAAAAGAAACCTTTATTGGCCTCAACCAAAAATAACGGACAATAAAAGAAAACGAAAAGATAAAATACCTGCAATAGCAACGTCAGAAGAATGGAGAGAATATCATAAAAAAAAAGTTCATAGAAAGCAAGAAGCAGAGGCAGAAAAAGAACGCAGAAAGATCGAAAGATTACAGAAATTAAAAATAAAGAAAGAAAAGGATGAAGAAAAAAAATTGAAGAAAAATTTAAACAAAACCATACCAAAAAATATTAAAAAGTCTTCTAGAAAAGTTAAAATAAATAACGTTTGACGAAAAATATATTTCATGATTATACATTGATTATTTATACAAAAAAAAATGTGATCAAATATTAGTTCCTTACCTAATAAGAAATTAATTCCCAAGTATTTTAGACGATCAAAAACTAGTTCTTTACCTGGTCAAAAAATTAGTTCCCATTTATTTTAGATGATCAAAAACTAGTTCCTAACCTGATCAAAAATTAGTTCCCATGTATTTTAGATGATCAAAAACTAGTTCCTAGTCACCTTATTATGCCGTACATCATAAATAATTAAATTGTACTTATTTTCAACTTTTTAAAATTTTTCCTTAAAGTTTACACATTAATTCATCTTTTAGTATAAAAAAAGTTTATGGTTTAAAGTTTTATTACGTTAAAAATAAATATTGAAGTGGGAAGCCCTCTAAACTGATCAAAAACTAGTTCCTTAACGGTACGTCGAGTGCGATTCACCATTCGCCGCGCTCAAATTAGGTCAGGTGCTTTCCTCCAAACAGTCAGGCTCCCGTGATTAATGGCTGAAAATGGGCTGGAAAGGTCACGGAGAAAAAAAAAAGCACGCCAACTCCATTCGGCCGCCTTATTCCTCGCACAACTTATTCCGAATGGGATCGAACATCCGAAACATTCCCGCGCGACTGCTGTTACAGATTTATTCACGGCGGGATAAAAAGTCCTTGGGCGTTTTCTGTGCTG
Organism: Andrena flavipes; assembly: GCA_963971345.1. Lineage (NCBI taxonomy): Eukaryota > Metazoa > Arthropoda > Insecta > Hymenoptera > Andrenidae > Andrena > Andrena flavipes. Next base: position 4,209,782 of record OZ020482.1, read on the forward strand.
CAGGCTGTACGCGGGACACGATCCGATTCCGGGAGTGGTACAATGTTAATAAACGCTGTCTGTTATTTTATTCCCTTTCGAGCGACTGTACGCGTTACACACCGTGAGTCCGCGTTTCATTTCCTACCGTAGCAATATAACGTTCACGGATTCGCTTTCGCGTCATTGTTACGACGGAACACCCACTCCCGCGACTCGTCCCATTTTTTTTCTCCGGTGACAGCGCGCGAGGAACGCGTGCACGCGACCCGTCGTCGATGAACGCGCGGCGAATTAGAAATACCAATGAGCGGCGGAACAGTTGGACGAGAGAAGCGTCTTAAAGGAGGCGTGAAAATTCCGCCACTCGCTCGGGGGAAAAGGACAGAGCTTCGATTCTACTAATTCACGACGAGCAGATTCGTCCGTTAACAGGGGCGAACTAACTCAAACATACCGGGGTCACCAAGTTCTTTAACCGTAACTTAGTGGCCGTGCCCCGCGGCTCCAGCACGCCAGCCAAGGGAATTTAAGTTCCGAAAGCTTCGAACTTCGCCTAATTACGGTTTGCACGGGTCGTGACGTCCGTACGTAGCTGCCTCGTACGTACCAACTCGACTCGAATATCCACTGCTGGCCTAACATAATTGGACAGCTATCCGACTGTTCGACGATTTAGGTCGCCGTTCACTCGACATTCCCCGTAAAACTGGCCGCAACGTTGCTCATCTTTCCCGAGGACATTAAGCGAAGTAGATACAGCTTGCGACCGTTTAAAGTCTATCGGCAATTAACGGTATGTTGACCTTTATAGAGGTATTAACAAAAAGAGATTCCAACTACGGATTAGCGGCTTTTTACCATTGAACTGGAAGCCTCAGCGTTCCAGTAATCTGGACGCTGGATGACCCAGGTGTTTTCTGACTCGTCGATGACAATGCCAGTGGAAATTTTATTAGAGACGAATAATCGCTGGTTCGGGAATTTGTGGTGGATACGGAGCAAACGGCATCAGAAGGACGTTTCAAATGCACAAGGAGATTAAAGGGAAACAAAGACACAGCTGATAAGGGGATTAAACGAGGTCGAGTGGCTTCCTACGAATCCGGCCACTCGATGGATCGAATATCGCGATATAATCATCTGCTACTTTTTTTTTCAACGGAGTGACCCCTCTCCTTGTTCCAAGTGTTGTTTAACCCTTCGATGATTATGGATTCTAACGTATCCATTTTCAATAAAGAATGGCTATTTTTCCATTCAAATTGCCTTCCAGAGGCCGCGAAACTTTTGAAAAGCTTCGCTGGATCCGCGGTTTTTGAACGCTCGATTCTTTTCAGGCACGAGTTTACGTTTCATTACAGCGCACCCGTTTAGCTCGTAACCGTATGAATTACAGAAAACTTTCTTCGGCGGGGGCTTCTTTGCATAGAAATACAGGGAGCGCGACGATGAGAACGCGTCCTTGTGTCCGTGACGCGGACAGAAAGGAGCCAGGGATGCCTTTCGAGATTTCCCCGATAGAACCCATCGATATCTCGCGAGGTATCCCTATTTCCTGACTAGAAATCAGGTCGATAGCAGCACCCACGCAATCACGAAGTCTCGTCAACTTAATAACCAGCCACCTGAATCGCGAAATAATTTGTTCGACTACCGTCTTCCTTGATATCGAAACTTGAGCATGCAAAGGAAACCCGAGACTGTGTGCGCCGGATAGACGAAAAAATCTTGGAATGGGATTCGAGAGATGGCGCGTACTCTGCCCGCTGTCGACTAAAAGGTGACGCAAATATTTCGTGCATTGAAGGCGAAATGAACCAGCAAATCACGACGCATGCAACCGAAAAGGAGATACGGCAAGTTGCGGGTTGAAAGTGGATTGGAAAATACCTCGGAATCTTTCTTCCAAGTATTACGCACGAGATATCTGGCAGATAGCTACGGTAGCTTGTACGGTTAAAATGGACCTTTCCCCGGGCAAAAACGTTATCATAACGTTGAATTCATTTCCTTCGGCTTTCGCGGAGAAATCTTAACAAATCGCTAGCGCCCACATTTCTACGTTCTAAATGCATCCGTTTTTCTTGCGACACAAATTTAACGTCGAACTCCCTGAATTTCTTGGTATATATGTAACGTATGATAGTAGAATTTTCAATGAATCACCCAAACAGATACTAACTGCGAACATCGCTATCGCGATACATAATCCCGACAATAAAATCAATAACAATTTACCCAAGAAATAGCCCTCGCCGCTGTGCCCTTCGGGAGCCATCTTTCCCGCCGATAAAGTTTCAATTAATTCCCATCTATAGCGACCAATCAATCCAGCACAATTCTCCCTACGCCGATGAGTTCACCATTAATAAATTGCACGGTATTTCGTTGCCAGGTTCCCTCGCTGGCGCCGCTCACCCCCTGTCGACCGACAGAGCCGGCCATAAACGTGAAAGGGCGGAGGGCGTATATACGGCTGCAGGGGGTCTCATCAGCGCCCATACGTACATGTACCACGTACGATTGAAACGGCAGATGGAGGTTCAGCGGCGGTATCGGCGTATTTAATTTCCAGATATTCGCCGATAACAGCAATAAGGTCTGCTCCGGAATTCGGTATAAATAGGGCCTGGCATCTTCCCCTATATTGCTTTACTATTGGCTGACTGCGAGTCGGAAAAATTCACGAGGGTTCGTCGCGCGCTCAATATCCAACCCCCCCTGTACCAGCCATAACTCGATCTGGCCAACCCCCCCCCCCTCCCCCGAATATAGAGGCACTATCACCTTATTTCGCCCGTCTGATCGTTCCCTCTGATGCTCCACGGAGGTTGATAAGGGGGGCGCCAAGTGGGGACAAGTCAAACATAATTCTTTGCTCCATTACTTTTTAAGTTGCGAAAACATCACTACCGATATCACCCCTCGCTAACGTCCGCGTGAGCCTCGTCGAATACCACGCCCGTGTTTACTGTTCACCGCGAGGGTACGATGTTCGCGGCTCATTCGCTCTAGAATTTTTTCAATATACCCCTGCTGGCTGGCGAGATAACGCCTCGCAGCCGGTGTCTTTCTTTCAGCGGGTAAACATTTTCCTTTTCAAAGTTCATGGAATGTTCCTGCGGCGAGGGGACTGTATACGTGGGAGAATGCCATGATGCTTTCCAGCAAGGGTAGATCGAAGTTTGCGGGGTACTTTAATTGCGGCTAACCAGGGACACTTAAGGGGGAGACCACTGTAAAAAATTGGAAATATCGATTTTTTCTATTTTACATTTTCTGAAAGACGTACGTTTCGAGAATCCTCTCTCCAAATTTTATGAAGGAGTTCGCAAAATTGACGGAGATATGGTATTTTCCATGAACGGGTTTTCCTTAAAATGATATTTTTCAACCCCGTTGACAGTCTACAGAGAAATTTACACGAGCAAGGGGTATTTATTGTATGGAAAACCCAACGCTATTACGCGACGATCAATTTTTTCAATTAACGGCCTGTTTCTACTTTGTTTATCAACATTTCCCCAATTTTGTACCTCGAAAACATGTTTTTTTTTCAGTGGTCTGCCATTTTGTATTTTTTATGATTTTTACTTTTTTTGAACGTCGCGTAATAGAGGTGGGCTTTTAGTTTCCAAACATTTTTGATTTTTTGAATTCGAATTAACTATATTCCCTGGGCACTGTCAACGCGACAACCACGATTTTGCCGCAGCGCACATTTTGACGAAGAGTACACAGGAAATTATACTAAGCAATACATTGATTTACTTGCGTTCTTTGGTTGAAAAAAATTCCCTAAAGCACCCTTACTTTTCCGACCATTACAGTGGTCATTACAGTGGCCCTTAACGTCGGAGCTTCGGATTATTCCTTCAGCCAGCCAACCCATTGAACGATCACTCTACCGCAGCCCAAGTATTTCAATCGACGAGAGAATTTCAATTTTTAACCAACAATTCCCAGGACAAATGTGTCTTCTGTCTTGGTGGTAGCGTGCGTTGGGCGTACCGCTATCGCCGCGGCCTGTGCAAATGGCGAGGCAAGCCGTGAGGGATGGGTAGCCCAGAAAAATTCACGACCGATTCAACGATTCGAGGTGGCGGGAGGAGGGCGTTTGGCCGAGTAACGCGGCAGCTCGCCCGGACCAAACTAAACAGAGCGAAAATGCGGTATTCGTTACGAGTCCGGGCGAAACTTTTCTTTCGAACGGTAATTCGCTTCGGGCTGCGCCGACCGCGTTTCCCATTGATTGCCAAGCCGCGTCTCTCTTCCATATTTTTTTCTCTTCTTTTCCCTCTTCTACGTCGGCGAGTCACTGTGCCGGTCGGATGGTTAATTTCTCACGGGGACACGGAAATGCATAACCATCGCAGCGACCAGCTGGAAATATCCTCCATTATGCGGGCGATACCGATGGCATCGGGACGAAATAGGATCGTGCGTGTGTTTATGGTTTATGCTGATGAACAGACGACAACGAGCGCGACAACGTTTCCACGTTTAAACGGCCGACTGAAAAAGCAGAGGCCCGGCGCTGGTATAGAACGAAAATTGAAACACGCTTTTACTCGCCTTTTTATTTTGTCCACCGAATTTTCGCCCCCGTTTGCATACGTGTTCACCGCCGCGTTCAGTTTCAACGCGACCTCGGGATCGATTGGAACCTCTAGCTACGTCATCCTCGTTAATGACTTATTAATGTAATAGAAAAACCACCGCCGCTGTAAATCCAAGGATAATGCGGGAATATTTATAAAGCTGGACGGTAATCGGTTTTGATGTAAATTCACCTGCCCCGTGCTGATCTTGATTGCGAACGCATATTGGAAACGTTATGCGGCTTGGTTTTCGACGTTCAGTAAGCGAGATTTCATTTCTGTGTAATTTGCTCGCCGTTTCGAAAACGTCATTCGGTTTACCTTGGAGCCCGATGGAACAACTGGGAAAAAATCCGGGGGCTCTGGGAGGATTGGTGTGCGAATGGTTTTTTACGCGATTTGTCGGGTGCTTTCCGCGAAGCGTTGACTGGACGACAAATAACGAATGTAAGCAAACGGTTTGTTGGGGTCGGTAAATTCGAATGTCTCGCGGGATAAACGGGGAAAGCGAGAAAGAGAAATAATAAAGTCTGTACAAATAAAGAAGGGATCGAACGAAATTGGGTCAATTGCAAAACGAGGTACATTTCACGAGAATACAATTATATGGTTGGCGCGTCGCGCGGAGCAATGACCGATCGCCCTAATTTCTGCGCGATATTTTTGGTTCCTGTTACGAGACGGGAAAGAAAATCCATTCGGTACTTTTGGTGAAATGGAAAACAAGCAAATAAAATGCTCGAAGGTATGATTGTCTCCTTGCTCTCGTGTTCCGTATCGAGGTTAAAGTACTTTCCTCGCTCACTGTTTATTAAAAATATTCAAACTTCCGTGATGGAAAATGAAGTGCTAACTTAGTAGGATGCAATTTCACCGTCGAAGAGCGAGAAAACTGTTCTGCTTTGTTCTATCGTGTCGAGCTCCGCAGTTTATTAAACGATTTTATTCGGCTTCGATCCTCTGTTTGTTTGTTCGCATGTTTGTATGGATTAAATTTGGCGACTCAACCCACTTCCAACTATCCAATTGTCTTGAAACTTTGCAGGCGTGCGTAGCTCGCATGACAATACAGTTAAACGATTTTATTAAAAACGCACTGAAAACTAAAAAATAATTATTTTTTGTACTGCAATTTCGTTGGTGATTTTTCACTCTAAATAAAATCGTGGAGCAGGATTTTTCATAACAGAATATGAATCAATTTAATACAGCATCAAGCGTCGAAATGATTTTTTTGTGAGATAGCCCGCTCCACGATTTTATTTAAAGTGAAAAAACAGCATCGAAATTGCAGTAGGCAAGAAAAGAAATATTTTTTAGTTTTTAGTGCATCTTTTTTTTAATATTACTTGAAATAGGTCCAACAAGATTTCGATGTTTTATGAAACGATTGCAACCACTAAAGGTGCGTTTTGACGTTACACTTAAGTTATGACATTCGCTGTCGTGGCACTGTATTACAGTATGAATCAAATGTTGCAACATCGTCAGGGTTTATGAATGGTACGACGTTGATTCATGCTGTAACACAGTGTCATGGCAACAAATGTCATGACATTAGTGTCGCGTAAAAATACACCTTTAAAAAACAGCCCCAATCCTGCCACTTTCATTAGTTAAGCGTGGCCTGGATTTCCGTGTCACCTGATCCATTACAAAGAAGTAGAAAATACATGCGATTGACGTCAACATGGTACATTTCTAGTTACACGTCAAGCTCGCAAATAGGTATTTAAACATAAAATTTCCATTTTCGATCGAGTGTATAACAGTAAAGGAATGTCTGAGAATATCCGGACTCGTATCACTTATAATTATTTCAACCTGTTTCCCGAATTGAAAGCTGCGTAACGAAGGTTCACTGACATCCCTAATTTGGTCTATGAACCACTACGACCGTGGAAGTGAGAGAAAGTAGAATTTACATGTATCATGAGATCGGTTTTAACTGAACTTCCGTACCAGGAACTTTGGACCGTGTAACTTTAGAAGCTTTTGAATTATTCGCACTATCGACACTTTCAACCTTCATGCGCCTGAACTGCCTTAGCAGAATATCAGAATTTTAATACGTGTACAACACAAACTATACTCTAGATAGACATTGAAGTTTCCAAATCAAGTTCCAAACTATTCGCAAAACGAACACCATAAATCACACAAATCCTGAAGAATTGCGACACCGCGCCTTTCCCAACTTATATCTACTCTCCAACAGAAGAACGAAGAATAAGGCATCTGTCACCGTATTTATCAGCATTTACCCTCCCTGTAAGATTGCAAAACGAAAGAGGAGAGAAATGGTTAAGGACGGAGGGTATAATTAACAGCATCGACCCCGGCCACGTTTAATCATCGCCAGAGTCGTTTAATCTTCGATAAAACGACGGCTGACGGTGATGGGACGCGTCCACTCGCGTCCTCGACACGTTCGATGTTCAAAGGATTAAAGAAACTTCCTGCTCCGGAGGGGGGGGATGATGGTCTTTCGCCAGCAGTTTGCTAGGCAAGAGGACAACACGATGAATTCGTGCGCTGATCGACCCGGCGACGGGATACCAACGACAATGTGCATCGAGGGGATCGATACCGAACAATGGTAAGGTGTAGGGTATTCTACTTCCGCGGGCCAGCACAGATACGGGGATAGTTTACGACGTCGTGTAAAATAATTGCCCGGATTTAATTAACAGTAGTCAACAGTAGTCGCTCGTCAACGTGGCCGTCGGGCTAATAAATAGCTGGGCTTGAACAAGGACTTGGTCCTGGCTCGCCAGGAGCACCGTATTTCACCGAGATATACACGCTCCGAACATTCAACTCTGCCCGCAGCCTGTTTAACGCTGACGAGCATCGTGCCCGACTCCAGCAAACCGGGATTTCTTATGCCATCATTTAGAAATAATTAATGAGCCTCCCACTGCATTGTATCGGTGGCTGATTAATGGCGGTTACGATTTGCAGCCAACTACGAGATCATATCGTCAAACGCTGTGCAGGATGCACGTCACGTAAATCGAGGCCAGCACAGAAGCACGATATCGTGTTATTCGTCGTTTGCTGAGAACGCAATTATATTTTGCAACGGAGGAAACGGCAGTGCACCGCTGCTCTGATTTGTAACGCGAGACGTTCGGATGCTGCCGGAGACAGGGTGCGTTGCGCGTGAATCTCAGGTGAACAACAACTAGCGTAATAAAATATTCTTCCTGATTTTAAAACGCCACGAACGAACGTCGAGTTTCGGTGAAAAATTTCGAGTCCGACAGTTTCGCCCATACATCACTCACGAAGATCCTCCCCGATGCCCTGATTTTTATTTCGATCGTGATGCGATTGAATATTTCAATCGGAAAAAAGCCAATCAGTCTCCGGCCGCGCTCGGGGAAATAAATGACTCGTCTCGATAACGTAATTTAATTAGAAAACCGTGCGTGTCACGTTCGTCGACGTGTGTCAACTGTTTAAAAATTTATCGCGAGCTGCGCCCGAAAAGTGTGGAAATTAATATTCCTCCGCTGTGCGGCCCGCTTGAACACCGGGGCCGCGGGCATTTACGAAAAACATATGCATATGCATGATATGTACGCGGCGAATCGGTGGGTGCTCGGCTCGAAAAATGCAAGGACTAACGAAGAGAAGTATAACGCGAATAAAGGGCGAGCGAAGGATCGAAAGAGGAGGTTGCGAGTCCTGCATATTTAAATTGCTAGCCACACGGCTCGCGTTCAATCAGAATCCGTTCGCCAGTTTTCGATTTATCGAGGAGGCAGCGGCGAGAATTTCTCCTCCTTTTTTTCCCCCCCCCCCCTCCGCGGATAACTTTTCAGAGCTTAAGTAGCCTCGGCCCGCTAGGTTTTTCCGCTTTTGCAACACCGGTAACTCCTGCGATATTGAATGCAACGTACCGCGACGGGCCGAAAGTACAATGCGGATACCAATATCCTGCCACTTCTTAATATCCGTCTGGGAAGCACGTACGATGCATGGAAAATTTCCGTACGGATCGACGGGGGAACGTTGCTGCCGAAGTTTCTCGTTATCAGTGCGCGAAAATGTGGATCGTGGGCGCTAGAGCAACGCGGGGAGCTACGAGCCAGCGTTCGCAGAAGCCTTAGGAATTAAAGACAGACACTTTTGAGGGAGGATACCGATAGAAGAGATTCTACGAGGAAGAATATCCTGGGGAAATTCAAACGTTTTATGCAGGCAAAGCACGGTAGAAGTGCGACGCATTTCCATTAGAAGAGGCGAGCAGATTTATACAAATCCAACGCGGCTCCTTGACAAACAACTGATGATTACCAGCGATCTCCACTGCGCGGCGCCGTGAGAAAATGGGAAACGAGACACCGCTGAGTATACACGGTAAACGTTGTATCGGGATCCGCGATACTCGAATAACATATTCCAAGGCGTCGCGTCTGTGTGTACGTGTGCATGCGGCATACATAATTCAACGGCGCAGGTGACAAGTGAGGATGAGAAAACAGACATTTCCTTTTCCCCCGCGAAATGAAGATAAGTTACATACGGAAAACACACACCAGATGCCGTACATATCCACCGAGGATGCACCTCGCTACGCGAACGTCGCGCCGTGACTCGTCCCCTTGCAACCACCTAAGGCTATTTGCTCCTTATCGATATGATAAATAATGGGGTGGCAGGGAGCATCTGCCTGCGAGCCGAGTTCCCCGAATCGACCTCGAAAAATTTCGTCTCCAGCCACGCCGAAGGATGTCTTTGTTTCTCGCTCGCTGCGCGAAGGATGTGCGTTGGATAAATAAGAATTGCACAGGAGTTACACACATCGAGAAGTTGCTCCGGTAAACCTGATGTCAGTTTTGATTTTTCCACTAGGAGGATTATCGCGAGCAGCCGAGGCGACGTATAACAATTATATCGGCCGACCTGCATCGGTCTGCGGGCTCGTAAAGCGAAGATTTAGTTAATGGCTGCGCAAGAAAGGGCAAAGAGGAGCAAGCTTTCGTCAGTCTGGACCTACATAAAACCCGTGCTGTACACGACATGGCAAAAGGTTTACGACTAACGGTGGAGTGGCTGCGGAGGTGCAACCGAGGATCGAGCGGAAGTGGGCTTTCACCCTGACCCACTCGACAAAGAAATTGAAATCTTCAACGTCAATGTTTCACCATAATGGGTTTTCTCGAGGAGAACCACTAGCTGCTGGCATAACGTGAAAGTACGCGTGCCTTTTACATCGAAACGGTACTTCGCCGCGAGTTTGCAAAATATCGTGTCAGTCTCTCTCTTCCTCCGCGATCGATGCTTCTGTGCGTCGAAATCGTAACGCGATGAAATGCTTCATGTCAGCTAATTCAGTGATTCCCAACCTGTGGGTCGTAGTGTTTTTTTTTTTTTTTAATATTATTAAATTAGTATACATTTACGTTGTACTTTATATTGTGTTTTCTTTACCTTATTAAATTTACCTTATCTTGTATGGGGGCGGGGATGGGCAGGTTACTTGAATATTATAAAAGGGGATCGCAGTTCAAAAATCGTTGGCATACAACGAGGTAATTAAGTAGTTAGTGGTGTTTGATCAGCGAACACAGGCGCGTCGTAACGAGAATTTTCATTCGTGGGTGCTACTATGAAGTTGAATTATTAATGAGAAACTCTCGAGTCTAGGAAAACGAATGAAATATCAGGCACCAGTATTTTTAAACGATTTTATTCAGCTTCGATCCTCTGTTTGTATGTTTGTTAAACGATTATTTAAACGATTTTATTCAGCTTCGATCCACTGTTTGTTTGTTTGTTTAATGTATGTATGGTTCGAATCTGGCAACTGAAATTTAACCCATTTTCAACTATCCAATTGTCTTGAAACTTTGCAGGCGTGCGTAGTATATCACCATCGAAATTCTAGTACAAGAAAATTATTATTCTTTAGTGACTTTAGCGCTATAGAGTTTAAGCGAACTGTTAAACTGTATACAGCAATAAAAGATATTTACAAAGTAAGTCTGAGCTGTGAAATGTAAATCCACAAGCACTAAAAACTAGAAAATAAAAAAATATATAAAAATAAAAATGTATCTTATACGATTTTATTAAACATGTACAATTATATAAAGTGAAAAAACACCATCCAAATTGTAGTATAAGGAAAGAATTATTTTTATTTTTTAGTGCATTTTAATTTAGTTTTTTGTGCTTATTTAATAAAATCGTTTAACATAAAATGTTTTTTTATATATATATTTTGTACCTGTTACTAAATCATTCCAGACCCGTAATGATTTCCAAGCCCCTGTAACAATATTCCTCTACCCATTAAAACTAAGATTACTAAGGTGATCGATAGTCACCTAATCTCAATCCAGGCAGTAAATCGTGGATCGAACAACATCGAGCGGCCCCCGCTGATGTATCTCTATAAGGAGCAACAGGCAACGCCCAATTAAGCCGAGCAATTTGTGGCATCTTCGGCCTCCTCCTGTATACATCGTTCGCGATTTCCGAACATGGAGAACGATAATCAAAGATTAAATATCAAGTATCACGATGTCGACGCTTGTTACGTTAATCTTAGCAAATTGCTGGAGCAGTCTGCGTAGCGGAGCCGAGTATCGCGTCATAGGAACAAACTTTTGCGGCGAGCTAATGCAAAACGGCTTCCCATTTCGAACTTTAACACCAGCTTAGTTGGAAAATTCTGTACTTGAGTGAGCTGCAAACGTATCTAAACTTAAAAGCATCGTTAGAAACGCCACTGTACGAATTCACTGTCCAACTCTTTTTCGAGTTAAGTGCTATGATAACGCAATTAACCCTGCGTTTAAATTACCGAACTACCCTCGCGTACGTTCACGCACAAATTTTTCGCGCTGGCATCGGTCCAAATGCACACTTACGCTGTGCTCGCATTAAACAGTCGCCCGTTTAAATTTATCGATGGTGTATTTCTTTCGCCATGCTTTACCGTAAAATGCCAGGCTGAAAGTACGTGGTCCGTATTTCTTGTTTGGAACGGATAATATAAAAACGTTTAGAATTCATGTGTAAAGAACGAAGCTGAAATTTGCGCTTTCCGTCGCTAAACGGAGTAGCTTCTAAAAGCCTACGCCCTTCTTCTTAGTATCGTATGATTCATCGCCTTGTGATTGTTATTTATAGCGTGTCCTGGAGGACGTTTATTCCGAGGCACACCCACATGCAATCGATAACCTAAGATACGAGCATTAACATAGCACGGATGGATTCTCGTCAATTTCAGGATACATGTACTCGCCAGTTGTCCTGAATACTACATTCTAGGCGGGCCCAGCATACTAGTTCAACAGAAATTGTTTATAATCACTAGCAAATCTGGCGATTAATTCCTTTTCGATGTCAAAAGACACTCTGTGCAATAGTTCCCCATCAATGTACGCGAAGGAACTGAAATTCTAGGAACGATAAGTAGTGTAATATTCCAAACAACGGCGGGGATTGCACAAAAGAACGAGGAAGCTGGCTCCATTATAATATAATTGGAGGTAGACAGACGCAGCGAAGAAAACATGGTTCTAGCTGCACTTGCGTCGCTGCAAAAACAGCCAATATCCTGCGAACTCAATATCTGCTCGCCATACACGCTCTTCGATTCCAAGCACACGCGAAAGCATAATATCGGCTGTCCGTCAATGGAAGCACGCAACAGAAAGCGGCCTGTCGATGCAATTTATGTAAGCTGGCCATATACAAAATGACAAAACGCTTGGGCTACGCGATCAGCTTTGGCTCTGACGCGCCCCGATAAACCCTCCGAGAAATTGGAACAACGTGTTACGGCAGCTCTGCCTTGCTCTTAGAAATGCCAAGAATACAACAGATTCGCCTGGAATCCATCATCTAGTTACTATTCTCTCAACAACATCTTCCCCCTTTACTCGGGAAATTCGAAAGCAAACAAGCAGGTACTTCTCTGTTGAGGAACAATCGGCTGCGTCAAGTTTCGCGAAAGGGACACGGCTTCCACGGATCAAAGTTTAGGCGTCTCCCAGATCAAATCTCCCTTCTCATCTACAGAACATCAAGAGCGGCGTACAAGGGAAAATTAAAATTTCAGATATCGATATACTGTGTTAATAATTAAAGACCCCCTGAGAAGTTTCCCAAATTTTAATACTCCATCTGAACTCGCATCCCTAGCAGCTTATCCCATAAAATAAGCATCCTCAGCGTCGCCCAAGACAAAGAAGAAACAGTCCTGGCGGATCAAGAGAAGCGCGTCGACAAAATGTCGATCATAAGTCGACGAATCGGTTAATAATAAATTGCCGCCGTGCACCTGGCCATTAATAAGCAAGCCTCGCTAATGGACACCGACACAGTATTCGACGTAAAACGACATTGCCGTCGTCGTTGGAGGAAGAGGAATCGAGGGAGGCTAGTGGCCGTTGCGAGTAGGCAAATATGAGCGTGCGTTAACGAGAAGGAAGCTGCCAGGCCGAACTCAGTTTGCCAATCGTCCCGAGTCACGGGCAACGGGAAGCGTTCGGGGTGCTCAATCTACGCAAAGTTGCCTCTGCGAAATGACGGTCCCAGGGACGTTGCATTATTAAGTCGACGAGTTTCAAGTGCCTCGAGCCAGGTATCTCGAGAACAGCTCTGAACAGGACAAGAGGGAAGGAAGAACGCGTAGTAAAAAAAGAAGAGAGCAGAGGCGTCTCTGCCTGAGCCTGACCGATCTCATCCTCCCCTCCTCCTCCTCTCCTTTGTGATCCTGCCTTTTTCCTGTCGATATATCTCTCCCCCCGGCTTATCCACCACTTGGATCATCGATTTTACATTTCGAACATTCTTTGCCCGATTGTTTCTTGATCGACCAGCTGTCGCGTCTCCTCCGCGACTCTTCCGAATAGGATAGAAAGCGCCCGATGCGGGCTGAGTGCCCCGGCCATCAGCTTCCTCCAGGAACGGCGGTATCCCGAAGGCAGGAATCATTTTTTACGATCCGAATGTTTCCGGGGCGATGAAAAATTCCGCGAAAGAACGGCGATGGGAGAAGTAGCTTGGAATTTATATTCCTGTCGCGCTTCAAGTTTCAAGTAGCAGAGCGAGGAAGCTCTCGCGTCTTAATTGTCCGTTGTTTGACCATTCGGATGCTCCGACAGTGTTGAATAAAGAGGAACGCGCCCCCCTTTTTCCGTGGCACTGAAGCTCCCGTGAAAGGGATGCCTCCTCCCTTTGTGCCGCCGCAGTGTCTCGGACACTCTGAAAGGATAGTGTCTCTCTCTTCTCGCGACGCCGTAATACTTGCGGCACTATTTAGGAAGTCCTTGTTCCTCCGCCGTCCCAGTATTCCGGGCAATATTCAGCGTGAGATTTTAAAACTGCTCCTCTTAATCCCACACAGGAGATGCCACAGCATCGTTCTCCGCTTAATGCTTACTTTAGTTAATCCGACAGAGGCGACTTTCCCTTTGCTTAAATGGTTATAAAAGCGGAGGCTGGTCGTCAGGGGTGCCTCGGACATATCGTTTCTGTTTAATCATTCGCGTTCTTCCCTGGAAGATCGTCGCGGAATGAGTCATGCCTGACCAAACTACGCAGTTCCCACTGAATCCAGTCTATCAAGGGGGCACCGAATCAATAAGAAGCACGGCGACTAATAAAAGAAAGTTATTTTCTGCGACAGCGTTTTCGTTCACGAGGAGGAAACTGCCGTTTCCCGCGCACCGAATCAGCCGTTTTATGGCATTGTATTACGAGCATATCGGCTATCGGAGCCAATCGACCGGTCCCGTTCGACGACTTTCTCCTTCGGATGGTGCATAAAGGTGGACGAGCGCGCGAGAATTTATCCGCGCGATCGGCTATGGAGCTCTAACGTCCCAGGCCATGCATAAACGCCTTCTGGCCGGTGATTTTAAATCTGGCGGGTAAACAATCTTCCCTAATTCGCTGCAAGAGCCCATGTGGCACGCGCGACGGTGCAGCTGGCGGAGAATTTACCTAGCCAGGAGATATGGCGAGGTTTGCGCTTGGCAAGATTTGCTCAGACCGGGCTTTGTGCCTCGTACACACCTCAACGCTGCAGCAGGTGCGATATTGCGTCGTGATACAATCACGGGGCAATACAATGCCCGCTGCTAAGTGCGGCGGATTGGCTTTAATTGAACCCCAGAGTTCGATTCGATTTAAGCCGCGAACAATACGATTTAGCAGTCGAATCCGTGGCAATGGCTTCGGGGCAAAAACGCTTCATTGATTCGGTTTAATGCTCTATAAGTCGAAGTTTCCTTGGCTGGGGTTAGTACTTGTTTGACTGCCGCCATTCCGAGAGCCTGGGAGCCCGGTGAAACATTCGCGGACGCATAATTGACAATTGAATTACCCCGCGAATCGGAATCATTGCGGGCTATGAACTCAGACGGGATATATCGCGCCTTCTACTGCTTTCTTTTCTTTTCGAGTGTACCCCGAATCACGTTCTACCATGCATAAAGATTCCTCTGAAATCTACGTGACTAATGCTCGACAGATACGTCACGGTAGGCGAGCAAATCGGTCAGAAACACCCTGTGCATCAAGAACGAAACTAACGTCCCCGCCAGTATCATCCACCCCTCGCTGGGATTCTCTCGACACGGCTGTTGACCAGCCGTGAGTTGGAATATAACCAGCTGCCAGGCGGAAAAACAAGACCGTACGGTTGGAACGAAAGATACATACGTGTATGTGAATGAAATGAGGGAAACGAACGAGGGAGACGACGAGAGATGTCTCGGGGGAACGCCGTTAGGAGGCTGCCGTGGAAGATTGGAGGTAGTTACCAGAAACGATAAGGCCGACGAGTAACATCGAGAACACAATCATAGGAATCTGTTGGCGCGATAACACCTACGCGAATCGATCCCCTCTGCTCTCTTCTTTATTCTTGGCTAGCCTCGCCAGAGTAATCGTCGCGCCGGTGCGTATCCAACCCTTCGAATCAAACGGGGGCCACGCTAATGATATTACACATGCATTGAAACTTTCAACTTCGGGCGTAAAATTCGGAATTTCATGAGGGAAAACATTTTTACGAGTGGCAATAATTCCAAGGGATACGTAGGGACATGGATGGCCCGGCAGAGCTCTCGAATAGTTTCATTTCATTGCCAATTCAATAATACTTTCGACGAATATTTTACAATGCTTGTCATTTTTATTTTAGACAGAGTGCACGGTGGTTTGAGAATATTTCCTTCGGCTAGGGATGTCGTGTAATGAGAATGACTGACGCTTTTACCAATGAGCAGTAAATGGATCTCAAGGTTGGAGGTATTTATCTAATTAGAATGCTACGTTGTTTCTCTTAGGGAAAATTGATGTTCATGGGCTTTAAAGAAGTTATCAAGATTGAAAGAGAGACCTCAGTCACTCTGTATGATTCATTCTAGCCGTGGTCTGATTAAGCATTGACTTTCACTACTGCCCATCGAAATACATCTTGTATCGAATGTTCACACGCGTGTGATCAAAGAGAAAACTTTCATGGGTTGACGAAATTTTTACAAAATGCAGATTAACTCTTAACGTAACTCAGCGCACAGCAGTTTCGTCGTAACTCGGAGGAAAAATATGCAACGCTGGTTGCGTTTAGTCACCGTTGTTTGCCGTTAACAAAGCTTAATTTCGCTCCCTCTTGATATAATGGCCAGTATATGCTCGGAGTCCTCGTACAAGCAGAGGCATAAAAGTCGTATCAGCCTCTATTTCCTGCGTCTCGGAAAACTTTGTCCCCTCCGCGGTGATGTCGCAAAGGAAACTATACTTTCACATTAATATCTGTAACGCCGAAGTCTCTAGAGGCAGAGAGCCCTTCCTTCGTGTTCGGTGGAAAGAAAAACACACCGATGTTCGCTCTTTGTTTTTTTAACAATCGTAAATCTATCGAGATGAATTTTCCGCGAAATGGAGAAACCCCGTTATTGGACCTGCGAGAAAGCTCGATATATCCTAAGATCAGTACACAGGGCGGGGCACGTAACTGGGACTGCTTTGATAACTCCGCAAATATTGATTTAAAAGAAATTGGTTCAGAAAAATGTTGCAAAGCGCAAAGGTGGGGGTCGTCAATTTTCCAGATCTCAAGATCGCCGCTAGTTCGTTGTAAATGGAATCAATTTCTTCTCTAAACAGAAGTGGGCCGTTCCCGAGAGCAGGCACCGTAGATGCGGGAATTTAAACGGCGGGAAAAACAAGGGGGAGTGTGTGACGGGAAAGCTAACCAAGCCAGTTCTTCATTGCCCGGCTAACTAGCTCGTTTCCATACATAATTTACAGTGTCGGCGCAAGAATGCTCCTCGCCCGGTTTTACGCGGCCAAGGGTAGGTAATTAATGAGTGGAATATTAAAGTCGTTATCTCTACCTTACCGATGTCTCTGATCTGAATGAAGCCTAGGCCTGCGCCTTCGATCACCCGTTCGACCCTTAAACGACCTTATTACATGACTCATAGACTCTCTAAGGGTGTCTTTATTCAACGGGCGAACTAACGAGGTCTATAAAAAACCAGAGTAGCTTTTCATTACACACGAATCGAGCCTGATAGATGGAAGCTTCTCTGAAT
The DNA here is from genome assembly GCA_963971345.1 of Andrena flavipes. Lineage (NCBI taxonomy): Eukaryota > Metazoa > Arthropoda > Insecta > Hymenoptera > Andrenidae > Andrena > Andrena flavipes. Next base: position 4,226,940 of record OZ020482.1, read on the forward strand.
GAGAAATCAGTAACTCTCCGCGATTACGCCACGATTTGCCACGTAGCGGATTAAAATGAACATTCGAGGACTTTTTGAGCTGGCCGCGGTAAAAAAAAAAACACAAGAAAACACCGTGCTCGCGGCCGTTGCTGTTAATCGTCGGCATTATGCGCGGGTAATCGTTGCGGGCAAATGGTGGAGGGAGGGGGCGCGAGCGTGCACGCGGAATTATATCGAGATCAAAATATTATCGAGGCCACTTTACCGGGAATTACCCGAAAAATGTATTGCACCATGGAATTCGCACGCACCACGCCGCTGGTATTTATCGATCGAACCGTTGTTATTCTCTGTTCGTGCAACTTGCGCGCCAATTTAATGGCCGACGTACACGCTACCAGACGATACCGTGAATTACGCGCCCAGTAACTCGCCCCAACTCGCCAAGGGGGATTTCAACGAAAGGAATATCAGAAAATCCTCGCACCGGCCCGCCTATCGGCGATCGAAGTTGTCCCAGCGACGAGTAGCGTTATCGATGTCCACCGATGGCTACAACTGTGTCGCTAGTGCTGACCCGAATTTCCCTGGTCCGGGCGTTTGTTTCGACCCGGGACGTTAATCGGCGAATCGCCGGGATCCGTCATCGATACCCTCCACTTCGCCATTCTCGACCGGCGAGGACGAGAAGTTGACTTTTCGATCGGTGGATTAAGACTGGCAATAGGATCAGAACCCGTAACACAACGTCGGGATACTGTTAATACTCGCTCGACCTACATAGATCTCTGTAGCGCGAGTTCTCTGCTTCTGCGCGACGATCCTACATTTCATTGTGGCACGACGAACTTCTAATTTATTGATTGAACTGATCGATAACGAATGGAAACGTACGTAGACTTGAACCCTCGATGAATCTATATTTTTACGGTAATTAACAAGTTTATTTAAATCGTACAAAAAATGACAAGGTTCACCTTGCTTTTTATGAAAGCCGCTAAAAATGTATTGTCTCGTAGCGACTTTTCGCTCCAGGAAACATGCCACAGTGAAACAACAAGGGGTACCAGCTCGATTACCAAATTGCTTAATTGCTTATCAATACTGATGACGGAATTAATGACACCGAGCTATTAATGTCAGAGCAGTGTCACCGTCCGGGGATGGGGTAACGCGATCGAACACGCAGTATCGCGCGTATGAATTGCATAAATGTGCCGCGTCACTCGCAACGCGCGGGCAGTATGTACACTTTTCGATTAATCATCGAACTGACAGGTGGAATCAGTGACGCGACAGGGCGACGATGACAGAGGCGCGAGTGCGGCGCGCGCGAATCACCCTCGAGGAAGCTGGGAATCAAAAATCAGTGGGATCGAGAGTTCTGCTGGAACACTTCGAATTCCGATCGCGGGGAACGACGGACAAAGCGAAGGGCCGAACGAGTAGGCCAACCGGACCAATTCAGGAATCAGCTGCCATTCCTGTTGCCAAGTCAGCTCCCACCTTGGGTGGGGGAAATTAAATAACTTCTACGCCCTTGTCCGTCCTCCATCGCCTGCCCTGTACCTTTCTAACCGCAGCCTACGGAGCGCGACGGTTCACTTAACCGCCACTTGATATTCCCCTGTCGTACCGGCGAGATCCGCCCCTATTTTCGTAATCCTCTTACCGAATAAGGAACCGAACTAAGTTCCCCGTCGATTTTCCGCGGAACTAGCCGCGCGATTGTTTTAAATATTCAGGCCAGAGTCCCCGTTGGCATTACACAGTACCGCAGCACATACACGCTCACCAGCGTTCACCTATCCCCGGGTTCTCCGTCGAGCGTCTGCGTGAAAGAAACCGTTCGCCCCATGTGACGCTGGTCGCCACGGATGATAATAACGGAGGCCACAGTTCCGGGGAACTGGAGTTGGTCCCTTAATACGGCGCCAAAGGAGCACGGGATCCTCCAAGTTTCAGAGAAGATGGGAACTACTCATCGGACAACACGCGTCCCGCCACACAGCTGAGGGTAACTGGCCAAGATTTTGCTGGTCGATCTGCTGCCTAGTCGAGACGACAACGCGTACTCCTTCGGGGCTATCCGGCCGCTATGTGTATACGGGCTCTAGCTCTGTACACTCGAGCCACGGTATTAGAAGCTACCACCCTGCCTGTGTATATAGAGCTAGGTACGTACGTACATATGCAGGATCGTAGCCCGCGCTATCCAACCCCTGCGGACCCCCGTATCCCACCTATCCGATTCCGTTTGACCGGCTGGACACTCGCCAAGACCTCTATTACATTCCGTCTAATGTCCAATGTTGGGGCTGCCGCTCCTATATCACGCGAGCCCGGACCGACCGAATTTACAGATGTTCGCTTACATGCATCTGCCGTTGTTTTATCGCCGGACGCCTCGTGATTCGTCACCGCAAGGGCCAAGCACTTTCCCGTGCCCTCGGCCCTTCGGATGCACGAACACGCGCCGGCTGACCTTTCCCCTTTCCAAGCTCGCTATATGCACGCGCCACTACCTCGGGGCTAGCTCGTAAAAGCGGATCCCGCCGTGATCCGGTGCTCGAGAGGAGATAGAGCAGCGTCATCGGGAACGCTGATTCGAAACGGCGGACTGGAGAATCCGCGCCGTAAGCACCCGCCTTCCATTTGCCTTTTTAACGTTCGATACTTTTAAGCTGTCGTAACTCGCCGACTGGATTTCACGTTTCAGCTTACGCTCTCCTTGAACAGGTATATGTATTTCCGGCGTTGGCGGAATGGTCGCGAGTGGTCGGCTCCGTAGGAGTGACCGTTTAATTCTGGCCAATGGGCGCTTATCCCGCGATTATCGGGCTTGTCTTTGCTCGCATCTAAATTGCTGTGTGGATTTAATGGCAGCCCGTAACGCACGCACGGAGGGTATTAAGGGCGCGGCGCACGCGTGCGTTTTACGGAATCTCGGCGACGTACGCGGGGTGGTTTGTAAGGGGCGTTGCTACGAATGAGAAACTGCCGATTCTGCGTGCGAATGTGAATCGAACATGGAAAGCGAAGGCGTTTTGCGCGGGCTTGAGTGTCATACAAAGTTACTGCCGAGCATTCAGAGAGGGTAGCTTCTTACACGCTTCGAGTAGAGCAGGATTGCGTGGGCAGTGGGTAAATAGAAGTCGTATATCGTTGAGGGCGAAGGAGGAGAGTTAAATAATCGAGATAACGCGATAGATACGATGCTGCGGTGCGCAAATAGCGCCGCTACCCTGAATTTGAATCGCAAGACAAGCTACTTTTATCTATTCTTCTGATTGTCGAGGGACGATATCTCGTGTCGTTGCTTCGACGATATTCAACGCTGGTACTCCCTCCGCGCAGCGAACCGTACCGACTCTCGTTCCAGAAAAAGTTACGTTATTCAATAAACATCTCTGCGCGAGGTTTATCACCCGGCGATTTTACTCCCGAAGAAAACAATCTCTCCACGATTTCTTATCGGCCACTCGCCCACGTCGGAAACTTCTGGACGTTTAATATCGAACGTGACTCGGTACTATGTAGAACGCAACGTACGCGGAAGTATTCATTACCCACCATCAACTTATGCAGACTTTTACGTGCAGAACTGGTACATGATACTTTCCTGCGTTCCAACTAAGAAGTTCCCCCTTAGAATTCCTTTGGGCGTAGATTCCTGACAATTAGCTTGGGGCTTGATTTCTTTCGATTACTTTTAAGACGTGGCGGCCGGACCTGCTATTAGCCGATGCGAGTTTCAATTTATTCCTCCTATGCGCAGGCATTTTGGGGTAAAAAGTACACGGATCTCCGTCGAAAAACATACGGCCCACAGAATACTATAGCCACAGCGTAGGGATCGTTATTTGCGTAGAAGATTCCGGTTGGCGCACGATAGTAGGCTTAGCAAACTAACATAAATTTCCGAAGTACACAGCTTAAAGTATTACGAAGCGCATGCCAAACCCTCGCCCTTTTACACGCCGTGCCCACTGCTATCTCGTGGCTGTGCGCGTACTGACTGATTCGCGGGGACAAACTTTAAAGTAACGCGATTAATGATACACTATCCGCTGGCTTTGCTAATCTCCGGAAATACGACCAATTTTCGGGTCGCGGACTCTGAAATTCATTCCACCGCGGGCTCCGCTTCCAAACACCGGCTCGAACGAAACGGACTGGCGTGCCAGATGAAATTTGGGCGCGATAAAATGCTAGATGGCCTTAAGAATAGAGAGAAACAGCGTACCGTTATCGCGATCGTTACTCGCAGAGAAACATTCCACTTTGCATTCGCGATAGAAGCCTGGATATTTCGGGCGCTCACCTGAGACAGGGTGAGGGGAAGACAGATTACGTAAAAGCGACCGTTCAGAAATAGATGGCAGCTTGTTAAATATTCAAACCAGTGTTGAAGCCCGTGTCTCGAAGGAAGCAACGGGTTCAAGCGATTCGGCCAGCGCGACGTATTAGATGAAAATGCTCGCGCGACTTTACTCGCACGGTAAACAGGAAAACGGAGAGGCAAGCTGATTCTCCGGAGATCAAAGTGTGTCGAAAGATAGTGGATGCTTTTTCCAAGAAAGCACTTGGATCTCTAATCTCGGTCTCCTCTTTCCAATCTGCTGGAAAAGTAGGGAAAGTAGGAAAAGCCACGCCCCGCCACTGGCGTTACAGACCTGCTTCGCTTTGAAATCCGACTATTCAGTCGCCCTTTTCTAACCCACCCCCGGCGCCCCCCCCCCCTCCTCCACTATTGAAAATTAGTAAGCATGAACAATTTAATTTTACGCGCCTGTACAGATCGCTCCTAAAACGTCTGGCAGAGCGCGGGGCCGTGATACAGCCTCGCGATCCTTTGTACGCCATTCTGGCATTTATGCGCTGGATGTACTTAGAATCCATGATAAGTATATTCCGTGTCGCATTATTATTCATAGGCTTTCAGCTTCGTACTCCGCTAGACGTCTCGGGGTACCTATTGATTTTCCCGGGCCAATTTTTCTCGGAGCAGAAACCGCTGTGATTCGCGTGGAATCGCTCGCTCGTTGAGATCACAGACTTTCCACTTGCGCCGCGGAGGGGATTCTGGGTTCCTTGACTAGTGTATCCTGCAGCACTCGGTGGCCATATGCCAATGGTTATGGAACAATTCAGTAATTGTAATTAGATTCGTAGGTCTGGTTTGATTTATACTTTCGCTATCTGGTACCGATTTTCACAGTTCGGTAGATTTAGAATACAGAAGCTAGAGTATCCTGGTACGAGTGAATTTAATTGATTTAGAATCGCCACGGTTCACAGAGATACGAGCTACTAATCAGGAAAGGCACTGTGGGGAAGCAGTAGGATTTCTGTGGCAAACTGCGTAGGGGGATAAAAATCGCGAGCGGGATAGCGCACGGAAGGGAAAGCGAGGAACTGTGCGATAGCATCGCGCCTCATTTAATTAGCAAGCTCGAAAGCTTTATCTTGACCCGCCGCGAGATTTGAGAATTGCGCACTATAAATAAAAAGCAACGAGCCCCCGGTGAAAAGAGGAACCGAAACGCTGCTACTTTCGCGTGTCCCAGCCAAGCTGATAAACTTATTAAGAGCGAATTAGTTCCGGAACGTCGTAATAACCGCGAGCCCCTGGCTCACAAGGCTTTCCACAGCCCTCCCCTTGAACAGGGTAGCAGAGCATGAAAGCTTTTTATCAACAGCAATGGGTTTAGCGTCGCGTTGGGCTACGCGTCCTACACTTTATTATGGGAACTTAAATTGCGCGGAAAAATATAATTTGAATCCGCTGCCAACACCCTGGGAAATTAAATCGTGTTTCTGGAGTTCGAAAAATGTCAGGACGAGCCTCCTACTTTCTTCCACTTAGCTACTTGCGCTCAATACTCCACGTGTTTCGTAGAAAGACTGGGAAATACGAATGCGCAAGATTCGTTTAAATAGCAACTGACTTCGTTAATATTGAAAACAGAGGTGTGAAATGAAGCATTGAGCGCAAAAACAGACTACATTTTTTCCGAAATTCTAATCGTACAAAATAAGAAAAATGACATTCACAAAAGTTAATAATATATTACGCTCTGTATACAAGTAGGTACCCCACAATAAATACGTCTGCTATTGTTTAGTTTAGTTTACTATAATACAACGTATACCGAGAGGAATCGAAAATACTTTCTATTTCGTATTCAACCCAAAACACATTCCTACCACGGAGTGGTAGTTCGTGTAAGTAAGTGCAGCAGGTGAACGGAACCAATGGCAGCCGGTAGCTATAAAACATTCAGCTAAACGTTTTCCCAGTAGCAATTATCCTCTATCTAGAACCGATTCCATCCAGCAGAGAATCGAACGAAACAGTCGTTGGATATCCTGCAGTCACGATGACACCATTGAAAATTCCACCGGCACAGGGGATGCACGAGAATGCGGTTTTCGAGGAAACCGTCGAATCTCCAGCGCGATATTACGTTGTCGTACGGTAAATAGGATATTATGGATGCGATCAATCACGCGTCTAACGCGTATCAAGCTCCGAAGCATCGATTCCCCGTGCCCATATTGAAACCCATGAGCTGCCTTCGGTCCACGATGGACAGGCAGCTAAATTTCGTTAGAATAGTAAGTTTCGTCCGGCTCGAAAGTTACGAGGAGAATAAACGAACGGTAATGTATAAAGCAGTTCGTGATAGAACCTTGTAAAGCCGCCTTGAATTTTCATTCGTCATCCGTCCAGTCTTGGCAGGCGGGTATGCTGACACGGATTGCAAACGCAAATTAGTACGATAGATTAATTTCCAAGCGAACAGGCAAAATAGACCGAAGTGTATTGATTGCTCGACGCGTAATCTTTATGGGCTAACGTTGTCGTCGCTTCACCGTGGACGTCGATGATTATGCCTCGTATTTCCAGGTATGTAAGTTCTCAAGCCGGTAAATCTATAGGCTCTGCAGTATTTATAACTCCTACCATGTAATTTCCACGGTATTTGAGCGTTTTTTGATTCGCGGCCACTTTATCGTAACGAAGGTAGGTATTACGGACTCGTTACAGACCTTGATACCTACGACCCTACCCTCGTTTCGATGAAAGAATTATCGTCCTGGGAATTGAAATTACGTCCGCTGCTTGCGGAACGCATTCCCATTCCTCACGACTTGATGACATTGTATGGATCCTCGAAACCGCTATGTTTTGCTAATGTGGACTGATGTAGGTTTAGCTGGATAATGGACAGTGCTCTATATGTTACAGAACAGTTTGGGGATTACTTTAACGGTATGGAGCACGATTATGCAACACGTGGAACCGAATACATAAACTTCCTCTGTATCGAATGATTTAAAGAAAATCTTGCGAATAAAAGTCTGTTTAAAATTTAGTGTCTTGTTCACAGCAAATATAATTTCGCTGAATAATTGAGGATAACTGTATCTTTATATTCTGTTGCGTGGTTTTAGCGATCAGAAACGATATCATTTTTATCGCGTATAATTTGTTTTTTATCGGGAATGTTGTTTGCTTCGCGAACCGAACGCAGAGATTTCGGCTGTCAAAGAATGAGTCGATGAATACTTTAACAGCAATAATTCAACAAATCAGTGTACTAAATTACATCATGTAAACTTCAATGAGTGGATATTATAATATCAAACATTTCGTCCGACTCTAATTCCACGCTTCAACAGAGGTGCCGAATAACGCGCATTATCGATTAAATATAATGTACGGCAAACAAAGAGACACGGACACGTTTATTCACTTTGTTCCATTAAAAGCTGCTCGTAAATTCATTCAACGATAGTGTCGTAGACATTTGCTCTAAATTCGGCTCACTTCGTTGCAAACGTCCATTTCCATTTGCAAATGGTACACGAACTAAAACAAATATTATCGTAACAACGCCTAACCGAGATTGCCAGCGAAAAGTTGAAGAATTCTATGGGAATCGACAAGTTTCCCAGACACTGCCTCTGTCGATTGCTTATCGCTTTATCGAACCCGGCGATAAAAAATATTCAGTCCATTTGAAACAGTTGAATGTAATTCAAGTCGTTCTTCTACCCTCCAAGGCAATTCGCAATCGCGATGGCAATTTCTGATTTCGATATCAAATGTAAATTGAAGCACGGGTATGAACAGTTACTTCATTTTCTAGATTATTCGATGCCGAAATTTCATCACGTCCTTCCCCCGTCTAGCGCGCTGCTTCTGTCCAAGAGGGAAATTTTCAAGCGTAAAAACTTGGCGTATCGACCAGTGCGCGCGCGCGAAATTCATGGTTTAAGGCGCCCAAAGAATTACGAGGGAGGGCGATATGCGCGCGGGCAAAAGTTTGAATATAAAGTTGCGGAATAACAAGTGCGCGGCGGCGCGTATTTCTTGAGAGACAGAATGCATCACCTCGTCTTCCGCGAGCGGAAACAACGGTCGAAGGGAGGGGCGGAAAACTTATCAAAAACTTTCCCGTCCTTTCCTCCTCGACGCTGTCGAACCGTGCTTCATGGAACCAAACGACGCTTGCCGTCTCCAATCTTCCAGCCATCCACTCTATCCCACCTTCGATCACGGCGGCCCCGTATCAGCGATCGCGATCGAAAGAGGACGAAGCTCGGCTCCGTGAAAAAACCTGCTCTAATTAACCAGTGATCAAATAATAATTATCGAAGAACGAATTTAGGCAAAGGGAAAGAAAGCGCGTTCGAAGGGAGGAGGCCATTGGAATGCAAATTCATTGAAATGAATTTCAAATTGGTGTAAGATCGTCGAAACGCCTAGGCTGGAACGGAAGAGAGGAAAGCCCCCGCGCAAGTTCGCTCTTTGCGCCCTTCTTCGGGCATTCGCGCTTTCCTTGTCTCTGCTGGCCGCGGGGAAGGAATTTTTTTTAAGTTAATTTTCTCCACGCTCCGAGTGCTACTCCCCGAGGGGGTATTTACATTTTCGTAGGCCCGCTTAACCACCCCTCTGTCGTACGCCTGCTTTAGAGCCTCTTTTATCTCTGAATTCGCAATCTTTCCTCTACCGTCGGAGGAGTTATCCCAAGGTTCGGTGTTACCTTAACCCGTGACCGCATTTCGACGTTACGTATCGCCCACGTACGTCCCGAGAATACGTAATTGCGCGTGCATCCCACAGAGGGGTAATTGTGTTACGCAGCGGACCAGTCGGGTCGGCGAAGGTCGTTTTGTTACGTAACAAAACAGTAGTCCATTCTTGGCGGAGGACGGAGCAGCTTCGCCTCGACGGTGATAACGTTATAAATCAAAGGACGTGGTAACGCAGATGTTAGAATCTTCGGTCGAGGAATGTTAATCGGGAATCTAAACTTCCCGCAGAAATTCAGGAGAAACTACGTCTTTTCGAATGTCGGATTTGGAATTTCTCTGATTTTTTTGAAAGCGAGTGTCAATGCTATCCAGATTTGTCAGTATACCGCATTGAACCCAGCAAAGCTTTCCACGTCTCATCCAATCAATCGATTTAACCTACTTTTCCGTATCCAGAGCTTGTATACCGAAAATCTACTTCAAATTGTGGCAGCAACTTCGGAATCGTGTTCTACATATTCCATTGACCTCGCATAGCTGACGGACAGCATACTGCGAGTAGACGCAACAACGGAAATTCAACAGAATTATGTACACTTCGATTATGATCCGCTGCAAGTAGTATAGCCCGTCGCTGGTCAGCCATCGCAACTGTTACGTTAATTTCCAACGTAACGAAAGTCGCCGACATTTTCTGGCCCTTCGATTAAACGGAGATGAGCGATTAATCAGGCTACTGGCTAATCAGCCAGCGCAGGGAGGGTCACTTCTCCCTGTTCATCGACAGCAAACCGAGACATTAAATTAGCCTTGTTTACGGCTCAATATCTCTGGCCGGGGGATTATACTTGCTACCGACAGAGCTCTGCCAGGGCAGATAGCCGTGATCCCGATGACCAGGAGCCTGAGCCTTTATGCAAATCATATTTCACGGAGCGTAGACACGGTCCATCTGCTGGCTGGAGGTCGGTGCTCGACCGTTAAGCGAAACAGGGGCGAGAAATCCTTTATTTAATAGCGGTATATATCTTGTTCGGCGCTCACAGTGAAACTGCTCCACGTCAAATCGCGTCAGGACGGCGTTAAAACAATTTATATCATCCCCCTTCGAGGGGGGTGAGCTTTTCTCGTGGGCAACGTTGGGATGCCACGCGGGCCCAGCCCTTAATTCATGGATTACACTTCCCAGCCCAACCCCTCGCGTTCCTCCCTGTATCGTTTCATCTGCAGCACCCCTCCCCCCCCCTCACGCCGGGGTTCCCCTTCCCCGGTTTCTGTCGCGGCACTGCGTCGCGCCCTTATTTCGTCGCGATTCGGCACGCCTTGCATTTTAATTTCATTTGCTCCGTCGAATGAATAATTATTTAAATTCGCGTTCGTCTTGTCGGCCACATCTGCCGCCGGCTCCGACTCTCTCGCGTGCGCAGCTTAAAATTCATCGTCACCGGGTGTCGGAAGGCTGACGGAAGGCTCCGATTTTAAACAGATTATCATCTCGATTAGAATTTTAAATAGCAGCCCCGCGCGGCACTCCGACGACTCCGATCCCAGAGTCTATTACGTTTGAACTGCAACTATAATCTGTATGCGTGATCGTAGCCCTTCCGTATACTCGCAACATCGCCTATGCATTATGCTCGAGTGTGTCCCATTAGGTTTCATGGACCCTTTACTTTTATAACGAAAAGCCAAGGGAGCATCACGGAGAATTTCTTCTGCTACCAAGATGAGACATCATTATACACCGAGTAGAAACAGAAACGTTCTTGGCATTTTCTATGGAAGGAATCGCGAGACGATGGAAGACGGACGCAATTTCAGACGAAGTCCGTCGAGGAAGAAACCTTGTAACTGTGGGGGAAAAAAAGAGCACGCTGAAAATTTGCGATGCCTCGATATAAATTCCCTCTAACAATGTTTTATCAATCACGGGCGCACAAACAGAACTCACTCGGGCGTTTTCATAAAACAAAACTGAGCCCGCAAAGGCGAATAAAAATCCGGCGGAAAAAATCAATACCGTGTTCGACGCGATAGAAGTAGCCGGAACGAATAAAACAAAACTAAAGCGAGGAAAAAATACGCGGGTCGTGCACGCAGATTTATCGTATGATTATTTCAAATCGATTAACGCCCCACCATCGAGTCGGTCGATCTTTAAGCATCGAGAAAGACTCGATTCACCTTGCGAAGCGATGTTAAACTGGTCGTTCAAAGAACGAGGAATCGGCCGTAAAAGTACCACGTACAACTATAAATGTACTTCGCTCAAATACGCCAGAATGATAGTCGCAAAAATAAACCCAGCCACGTGTCTTTAACAGCCCCGCGAAAAGAAGATTCCCCGTGAAATTATCCAGAAATTATGATCATTTCCAGGTGTCTTTACGAGCAATTCTCGGCGAACATCTAGAAACGCTATCGTCTTCGCGGATGAACTATAAGATTACAGAGCATGAATGCTCGGCACGTTATTAAACGAATCGTAAAGCTTCCCGAACGCTGCCCTCCCCCACGTGCACGATTTATTGAATAAAGATGAACCGCGAACAGTGGATTCCTTGTCCGACTAATAACTTCGACGGTCTCTGATACCGCCACTTCCAACGCCGGTTGGGAAGTTGTCCAACTTTCCGGCGGGACGCTTTATGAAAAAAAAATCTCCCAGGCGGGATAACGTAGCCCCGACGATAAAGAGATCGCAAATGACGCTGTGCATAATTTCCCGTTACATATTCATCGCCTCGTTAATTTTTTTAATGCACCGGCTATTATCTCGTTCCTTCGTTTCCCCTCCCGTCTCCCGGGGAAGCGACGAGAATCGTCTGTTGGGTTTAAAATTCAGCACGAGCTACGTGCTAAAAGATATCACGGGCCCGTATTAAACGCGAAATCCGGCCGTGTCTTCGCCGCTCGTAGATTCGAATTCCACCGTTTTCACGGCCAGTGTTTCGCGGAGAGAAAAACCCGGGTGGTCTGGAGATAGTCGAAGGCGGAGGGGTGGCGGTGAGTGGAAGTTTTCTAGGGGAGGGGGACATCGATACGAAGTTTAGCGATATTTCTACTACAGAACCGACAGACGCCACGCAAACCAGCGAAGTGGACTCATTGCCTGGGCGTACGTAAGCGAAAGAAAGGAGCAACATAATGGCGGGCATGATAAGCCCCCGGCTGGATTGTATAGAGGCTTTATCTCGTTCCCGTGTTTTCACCGGGCGAAGAAAGGTTCGGGCGGGTGAATGGTTCCGCGGATGCGACTGCAGTCTATAAGGGATCCTGTAAAATTAATGACGCAACTGACGTGTTGTAGGCACGGTAACGTACGGGGCTGGATATCAAGTATTCACGAGCTATGATAGACGCGCATCCAGTAAGAGCGGTGTACGGGGTAACGGTTAAAAGGTGGCGGCTATATATTTCGTACGAGGGGTAGTGTATCGAGGGCAACGCCAGACTTTCCAGAGCAGCGTAGGCATCAGCTGCGCTATTGGCTTATCGAGAATTCCTCGCGCGGCCGATGTATCATTCAGCCGCCAAACAACATTATCATTCGATGGGTATCGCTTATAATTCATCGGGAGGAAAAGCTGTGTTCCTCGAGGACTGATGGAATCTTCCCGAGCTCTCTCTCGGGGACGAGACGAAAGAATAATGCTGGCTCGAGAATTGAATCGAGTCCCTTGCGATAGGCTAGATGAAAGGAATCGCTGGAATTATCATTGTTTCTGATATAGGTCAGCCTGTATACATATCAGGGGTCGTTAAACTATCCGATAAAGAGCACGGTAAATTCATAAATTCCGTTATAGAGGCAACTGGATTAAGCATAATGCAGCCGCATAACGAGGCCAGGAAATCTGGTTGACCCGCGCTATTGAATCATTCCCAGTAAAGCAAATGCGTGGACGTTAACGAGGGACTATCGATAATGGGCTTAACACCTCGTTCTGGTATCCTGTACCAAAAACGGCCCAACGAAAGATGCGTTAATACCTGCCCGTGTGTGCTGATTTGTCGGCTTAGTGGACAACCGCTGCTGGAAACCTGATTATAACAGACGTAGCGGTGATAAAAAGAGCTCTAGAAAATATATAGGAAATATAGGCTAGGATATCCAGTGCAGAAAGCCCATAGGTTGACTGGGCATGTCCTACATATAGTACCTGGGTGCCTCTTTCTGCTTTCTGACCCATAAACCTTATAATGGCCCCTGGTTACTCCACAAAGAGCATCCAGGATACACAGGCTTCTGATATTTCGATCACGTCCCGAACATTTTTTCAAAGACCATGTTCTTCGCGGTAAATCGTCTAAAGCTCCTTGTAAACTTCCGGACTTGCGGACAGTTGCGGGGACGCGTGTAAAATTATAGCGCGCGAGTTTCTCAAAGTGGCCAACATTTTCTTATTAAATTTTTAGAATCTCTCTCGCTATGTCTCTCAATGAATATCTCGCAGCACTGGGACTGCTTGTACATCGCGAACGAGGTATAAGTGTAGCTGAATCGAAATACGGATGTACGAGGTGCACACGTGCCGGTGCAATCGAAAGATATTCCGCGAAAAATCGATCCACGGGAACCTGACCGTCGGCCCCACGTTTCTGATACAATATGCCACGAAAATTGTTACATCGTCCAGCAAGGGGAAATTTTCAGCCCGGCCAATCCAGCTTCATCGGATTACAGTCTTGCAATATCGACTCCTCTCATCGCACCACTCCTATACTTCTTTCACCACTCTCCCCGTAATTGGATAAACCTGAAAATAACACGAAAAGGCGATCGCATCGTGCCAGACCGAGAGCCAGTTCGGCGTTATCGTTCCGCAGTATCGAGTAATGAGGATAGATTCAACTTTCGGCGGATCCGTGTCGAATGCATCGCTATCAAAACCCTTCGAACCCCCTATCCACCAGCTAACATTGATCCTTCTCGAATGGAAGAATATATTCCTCCGCGTCTCGTTTCGTTTCAAATCCCGTTACTCGTTTCATTATCCCACCGACGTTGGAGAAAGTTCGGAACTCGTACATCAATCGTGGCGAAGTAAAAGCATCGTTACGCATCGGCGTATTTGTCACGGCGAAGGTGCACGATACTTCTAAGAGGACAGAAGCAGAGCCACCGAGCTTAATAATTCTCTGGCATGCATTCGTTCAGCCGTGCGCCGTAGCTGCGCGATGCCCGGTGCATTTGCGACAAAAGTGCGAACATCGACGCTCATCCCCATTTCCACCGAGTATGTGCACTCGATTCCTTTGTCCTGCAAGCTCGCCAAGATCCTACGGGCAGAATCGGATCATCTTCTTTCGCGCGCGTAAAAGGTAAAAGGCAGGCCGATACCGTGATACAGATGGGGGACACGAAGTAACGAAGCAGCTACACGGCGGATGATAGATAGGAAAGTCGAGGATATCTCGCGTCTGTGCATCTCCACTTCCTTACGACGATGCTCTCGTAAAGCGCGGCCACTTTACGACTGCTCCTCATCTTTTACAACGTAAAACAAAGTTCCAAGCGTGGCCGCCGCGGCCGTTACGCGGTAAAAGCTAATCTTTGCGAAGCTGTGGTTCGCGTATCAATGGGAAACGTTCCACCGCGGTTCGTCCCAGTAGATATCGTACAGTTTCGAAGGTGTACGATAGAGAATGGAGAATGAGTCAGTTGGGTAAGGCAACTCAGAGATTTCGATTACAAACAATTTTCCCTTCGCCGCCGTATTTCTTTGCCCTCGTCGCTTTCCACGTCCCGGAAGTTCAGATCCTTAGTGACTTCCTCGTCTGTAACTTGTGATGTCCGCGGTGAAAGCAAAGTAAAACAAACAGCCGCGAGTTTCCCCCCCCGGGCGGGAAACATTTTTCGCGTGTACTACGCGCCCGTAGGAAAGTTTCCGGGGAACTTTGTTTGACCCGCGCCGGGTCCCACAGAATCGACGTATCGAGTCATATCGCTTAAGTTAAACGAGTTTTCCCCCCGAGCAAAGATATGCGCGGCCGGCGAGAAGGTAAGGGCGAAGACGGTGGGCAAGTTCCGCAGGGAGAACAAACAAAATAAAGGAAGTTTTTAATAATCCTTCCCGTTATTAGCCCACCATAGCCGACGGAAATCGGGGTACCAGCTCGATAAGGAAGTTGCGCGAATGGTCGCGGTTCGATCACAGGGCTCGATACTTTCATTGAATTATATTAATTTACCGAGGAAACTTGTGTTTGTGCTCTCGAAACTTCCCGATATTGGAAAAACACGGTTAAGCGTTCTAGTTAATAACGCCCTCGCGCTCCAGCCATCGAGATCCGCGCCGCGAACTTTGCAGCGAAGACAGCGTCGTATCTTTTTGCTTCCATCGAATTTAAATAGTGGATTAAACGGGCGCTGGAGGGGATTATTAAGTCGTCGCACACTTGGCGTATCTATGGTGCCAGTAGAACGAACGCCCATTAATCAGACGTAGGGAGAAGTGTTTGAATATTCATTGGTCTATCACCTGGCAGAAGTCGGGAATATTTTTTAAGTATTCCTGCATTTCCCCGCTAGCAAGGCCCAAGGCTTCGAGGGTCAACAGAAAATCTTAACGACGGAAAAACGTCTGCCGATAATTCCGTTCCCTTCTCGCGCCAGGCAAGTTGCAGACTAAGTTCATTAGCTCGTCGCGAATTTGCATATAAAACGACGCTCTCATCAGATACTGTTATGAGAGGCGAACTTCCATTTTATAACAGCAACTGTTCCTCGTACGCTGCATAATTTATGTATCTTGTTTAGGCTGGTGTATTCCGCGCGATAGGATCTCCTTTTGATAGGAAGCAGCGCTGATCAGCATAATATGCAAACAGCCACGGAGCGCGACGTTAATTCATAACGGATACAAAGGACGGAACTAAAGAACACTCGGTCCTTTCTACTCTCGATCGTTGCTCGTTAACGTTGTTGTATTTCGAGTGCCATCATCGACACTTACATTTCCCAATGAAACGCGTACCGTACGAGAATAACATTCGAAACGCAAGCTATCCCGAGTAGAACGTTGCAACTTTTTCCCAATTTCACGAAGAAACAGATACGTACTTTCACGATATTACGATGAATATTATATAGGAGTTAAAAAGCACAGGTTTTCTCCAACAAACGAATCTTCCGAATGGTCAAGTATCAAATAGGATCCATCGACGTTACCCTCGTCAAATAAACGGAGAAGTTTCATTAGAAACTGTCGCTAAAATGTATCACGACGCACGTCCATTCCATTTCCAATTTTCTTTCGTTCGCTATCACGTTAACCGTAACGGAGGATAAAGGAAGATTGATCAGGATCATCCTGACGTACGTTCCCTCCTCGGCTCGCGATTCGAAACAATCCAACAGAAAAAGAGACACGGGCTGTCGATCATCGTGTAACGAGGTTTGCACGCAAGAAAGAAGTCGTCCAAAAGGGACGCGGATGGACAAGAGCACGCGATTACTCCCATTGCGTCTCGCGAGGGTCTCTCGACGCGGGGTGCCGATAACGAAGCGGAAAGCACGAATTTCTACGTGCTCGACATACGGGCAAGAGGCGACCTCGTATCGTAAAACTAGATTCCGGATTCCACGATCCTATCGAGCAATACTATGAGCTTTGTCAACCGTCACTGGGTCACATGCAAATCCGCGATCGGCGGCGTATTAGCACGCGCGCGGCTTCCTGCAAATTTTAAAGGCATTCCGCGCCCTCGCATGACCCATCGAAACCGACAAGGAATTCCGGCGAGGAAGGGATTCTGTGTCAGTGATTCGTCTGAGAAGTTCGCTTGGTCCGTTTCACGCTCTCCGGCATGGTGGACGCAGTGATTACTGTTCGGGGATCTGGGGCGTCCAGAACGACGCGGGGAATGTTTTAAGTAAGAGTGCGAACACTTTTACTTTGAGGAGGAATAAGGAGGAATATTATGGAATGAGTGCGAATAACAGGGAAGCGATGCGATACGTCTTATCCGCCGTCTGTTACTGGATTCATCAGCAAGATTACCCACCAGACCCTTGTCTTCCGGATGCTAGCAAGCAGAAAAGACATTCGACTCGAGCAGACCATTAGTCAGATTTGTAACTCGCTGGTAACAGGGATCTCGCAACGGCGACGCATCGCGATGGAGACTCCGGTGCTTTTGACGAGCACAGAGAAGACCGTCCTGAATGCAGAAAATACTGCGATTAACAACGCGAGATTTGGATAAACGTGTAACTTACTGGGACAAAGAAATGGAAAGATTACGTATCCTTGGTGAACGGTACACTTCTCGCGGCGTGCTTTTGTATTTACCTCCTGGCATTCAATTACAGCAAAAGGGCCACGATACTCTGGAAATATATTCAGCGGGAGGCAAAACACGCCGTAATTAATTTTTTTATCCCCCTCCACGCCGGATGCGGCGTCGCGGTCGAGATCAAAATGTAAATTATTCCGTGAAGTACCGCGCTATCTATGCAGCGTATCTCTTTGCAGGGGAGATAGAACGGTCGACGGGGTTTACATTTATCTCGTAGGGTTCGCGGGAAGGCGGGAAAGTTAATACCATTAATCGCACGAAAAAAATGGAGGTCTTGTAATTGAAGCGATTCGAGTTCCCGCCAGGCGAAGAAGTCTCGGGACGATAGTTCAAACGTTTTCAACGATCTCTAATTTTTAATCCGCTCCCATTTCTCTTCTGGAACGCGAATTAACCTCCTCTTCTCTCTCGCGAAGCACCTTCAACGGTCTTCTTCAGTTTCGAAAACACGCGTTACCGTGCCGCTTAAAACGTTGGCGTTACGGTTACATTTCCTATTTCGAGCGCGAGATACGTTATTCGCTGTGATCTATTCAAAGAGTATCGAGGAGACGCGAAATCGATTCTCACCCAAAGAAATCGCCCGTAATTTACCCACACTAGACCTTGTTCGCGCGACAAGCAACCCTTCCGCGTAATTAATCCGCAGTCCTTAGGTATTCCCTGGAGCACCGGGCGCTCGTGCAGGAAACCTACGTAACGGATGCAGTCGCGAAGAAGTGTAAATAAGAAAAATGAGTTCAACAAGCGTACACGTAATTAAGAAAGCGTCCTACAAGAGTTCCATTAATCGAGTCCCTACCGAATAGGTAGCCGGAGCTTTGTCCGACTTTCGCCGGGCGATTAATTAAAACGCGGAGAACCGGCAAGTACCCAGGGCGACTCCTTTGCGTCTCTCGCACTTCATCGGTTCGAGACGTTAACAAAAAGCAGAACAGCGGCTTCGGTACGGTAGTTTACTTAATTAAAACCGGAACCAGTCTCTCCCCCTCTGTCCCTTGGCTTTAATTTCGCCCAAGGCAGCGAGCAAAGTACCTTGGGAGGACAGCAAGTTCTCCCGCGGAAGCGTTCCTTTCTTACAATTAGTTCAGTGCGGTCAAGCGAATCGCACTTAGCGAGTTCCTGGCGCAAACGTCATTCGGAGAACTCTGCCGCTCGCACAGCGTGTGCATCGTTAACAAGGATACTGGCAGAAGTTGGACCCGAGCGGGGCAAGTTAACTGCATGTTCCATTAACTCCAAGTTCATGTCCATTCGTCTGCTCGATGGACCTCGCTGCCTCTCTTTGATACCGCGACGTTCGGAAAACACTCGAACTCTGAAATTTCGGACTGAACGCTGCGAGGTCTGTTCGGCAGGGGGTTAGCTTCGCAAGGAGGATCTGCTGTCTTTCGTTCGGTACGTGGATCAAGTAAAGGGGTGTCTTCCGCCAACGAGGCTGCATTACTTAAGTCGGTGGAACAGAAATCGCTGTGGTGTTTAGCACGCTGAGGCACCAATTTCCCACTCCAAGTCACGGTGACTGAAGCTGGATGCCGCGAAAGTATAAAGGGTTAGCGCCGCGAGACGAGAGCCTCAATGTTTTCGAAAATGTTTGAAAAAGCGTGCGAGAAGAAATCCCGCTACCCGAAGAAAGAGATGTTCCTTAAGAAAAAGATCCTTGCGGGGCGCAAAGTAATTCCGCTATTACGACTGGGCGACTCCAGCGGCGCAAATGAGAAAACTTCTCGGCGCGAGGATTTTTCCCCCCCTCCTGCCCGTAAATGCATGCAACGCACCGGCAATATTAAGATTATGCGTCGCGCGGTCGGTTTCCTTCCTCGGAGTATTTACAGTGCCAGGCGGAACGCGCGCACCTTAATGCGGCAAAGTAAGAAAAACGACCCTGTCCCGGTGAAGAAGAGCGCGGCGAGCTGGAAGCGTAGAATACGATTCATTTAATTCAAGAGTCACCAACGAGGGACCGTCTTTCCTGAACACGTGTCCGGGGAAGGGGGCAAGGCGGAAGGAATACCCTAGAAAAAAAAAGGAAGCTAGAAGAACCAGCAAGTCCGGAGGAGCGGGGTGGAAGTAAATGAAGAAAGAAAACGGGAGAGAAAGGGGCGCTCGGAGGCAGTATAGCCGGGGACCAGTGTAGGTAAGTGCAGCAGTTACAGATTAAGCGCAACTAAACATCCCTTAAACAACTTGCCCATAAATTCACCGGGGAAGATTAAGACGCCCTCTGCTGCCCACCCCGCAACTAAATACTCTTCTCCTTTTAGCGTATGCCTTCGAGCGAACAGACGTCCACAGGGACAGAAACGTTGGGAGCCCTGCGGCATTCCATCTCCCACCGTCTCTTCCGATTCGCTATTTTCTTCGCTTCTCGTCTGCTCTTCCTTTTATCTTTTTTATCGTTACGCCCCCTACCACTCGTGCTCCAAGTATGCACCCTTATCTGTTCGTTCCGTCGTTCTGTCTCTGTTTGTCCCTGCCGGTGGCAATACAACCCGCTTCGTCTCGTTCCACTCTATCCGCCGCTGGTTCGAGGCAGATAGTTAGCTGTGACTAACGATGCCTGATTATTGCGACCGGAAGATAAATTCACTTAATTTCACCCCTCCCACAGGCCTAGTTATGTCCCGTGTGGCTAGCCCTACCCCTCCCCCTCCGCCGCCGCTGCGGTCTGGAGCTAAGGCAATCCGTGCACGTTTCACGAGCATCCTTGCCGGCCGGGACGAAACATTCCTGGACTAACCCGTTGCCCGTACCTTCGACGTCTACCCGGTTTCCACCTAATGAAACGGCGGGGCTGTTTCTTCGCTGAAATTTATGGAGGGCGGGAACAATGCGCGAAACACAAGCCGGCTATACACTCCGGCGAAGAAAAACCACCGGCTAAATCGAAAGCGAGCTGCCGCGGATATTTATTTCACCGTGGAAACTTCGCGAACACCTGACGGGATTTGTATGAAATTTTATCTCGCGGATGCATCATTCATCCGGGGATCTTTTATTAATACTCTCGCGGGGAGCGGAATTAGAATTGGAAGAGCGCCTCGCGCTTATACCTACTCGAAAAAAGTAACGAAAATTGTATGCCCCGCGAGTACGGGTAGGGCTTTTTACGTGATTTATCGCCCGCGGGGAGGGAGAGGCGAGAGTTCAATCAGGATTCACGTTAAAATCGTGACCTACGAATCGATGGTTCGATTATACTGAAAAAGCTCGCTTCGTACGTTAACTGGCGACAGTACCTAACAACGAATGATTTTTCGATTCTCCCTGATAAATAGCGGTGCGGATCGAGATGCGCTCCTTTCATCCGAGTTTCTACGCGCGTCTGTTCAACGATACCCCTCCAATTATATCGTACCTGAATAGAGGTCACAAGCTTGTAATGGGACATCGATATTCCCGAGACGATTCTCAATTATTCCGTTTCTTTCGAATTGTTTCGGTACAAATGGAGTGGCTCTTGAATTCAATAAGGAAACCGACGATACAGAAGACGCGGCGATGGGACGGCGGGGCCGGAGGGGCGGGTCTCTTTTCACCCGTCCAGCGTGCATCGATTTTCCTTCAAAGCGCATTAAAGGTATTCGAATATACTTTCCACGCCGATGAGTAGCCACCCGAGGTGATGGGCTATTGAAAGCTGCTCTTGGTAAAGTATGGTAAAGTGCTCCCGGCAGATCAATGGAGGTAAACTCAGCGCGACATTTAATTAAAGTCCCTCGCGAAATCTCGCCGGCGAAATATCATTCGCGCCTCGTTCTTCGACGCAGCTTACGAGAAATAATTGAAATGTTATTTACACAGTGTCCCTGCAACCGGGTTTTGTCAGAGGCAGCGCTTTTGAATAAACACGAGGCCAAAGATCGGGCGGAATTTAATCAAGCGAGCATGGAAATATAAATGAAGATACCTTGTAAGATACAACGATAAATGAATTCTTCCCCGGTGAACCACGCGGTTGTTCCAGGCTCGACGCGCTTCTAACTCGCGAGATAACCGCGGCGAAGATCGAAGCTGTTTATCAATCGCGCTCTATAGAACTGCGAGGTAGATTGAAATGTAATTCGGCCTCGTCTCGCCGTTAACGATTTCCATCGGTCTCGCCTGGAATTGCGTTACGCGACGGCGACGAACATCGATTGGCTGGCGAAAGAAACGGACAATAATCAAAAATCAATCGCGACGGGGATTCGCGAAAGGCGCTGCTGGCAGCCGTGCGAGACTTCGAGTGCCAATAACGTGTCATCGAAACGAGCTTCCTCGTTTCCTGTTTTCGACACAGTTCCACTTCGAATGGCGCGTGTCACGCCTGCGTCGTTTTAGCGTAACGATATACGCAGGGTGTCTCCACAACGGGCAGCGTAACAAAAAAAAAAACGAGGAAATTTTGTAAGAAGAGACGGATCCAAGAAATGAAACAAAACTTTCGTCTTGAAAATTCTTGAAACACAAGTTTGTATAACTTGGAGACACTGCGAAACTGTAGCGCTACCACGAATCACGCTGTAATTATTCACAAAAAGCCAGTGTTTCTATTATCACTCGTAACTTCTGCATTCAAGGGAACGCTATCTAAATTAGATTTAAAAAAAACGTGCGATTGAATTAATCGCGGAGCGTCGCTTCCCCGTTTGCGCCGCGAACTTCTCAAATAGTCCTGAATTTTTTCAGACAGCAACAATGCCGATAAATAGGCGAACTGGGGCGAGACCGTTATAGCCTTTGCGACCTCATCGGAACGTAAAACACCAACGCTTTTGAACCGCGCTGCACAGCTACAATAGAACGTATTCAAGAATGGCGAGAGAGATCCCCGCGATAGCTATCACCCTAAGTACGGTCGCGTCCGTCGTAGAGGTATTACCCCGTGATTTGTCCTGCTCCATTTGAATCACGCCCTTTTTCTCACCCTTATCCTCCCTTCTCGCTTCAGTTTCCCCCACTCTCTCTCGATATATCCTCCCTTTCGCAGGCGAACGCGGCACAGAATCCAATTCATAGGACAAATCACCTTGCGGAATTTCTTTCTCCAAGCGACGCTTCTCATTATGAAATTTGCTTTCGCGTTTTCACTGTAAATAATAACTGGCGCTAATTGGGCTAGGATAACAGTGTCGGAATTGTTCGAAGCTGTACGAGGAGAAATTATGTTATTATTACAGAGAGTAGGTCGAGTAAAAGATTACAATCTGCTTCCTCGAGAACTACTAACGGTAGCGACAAGGGTCTTTCTTGGTATTTTAGGGGTCACCGGGGCTCTTTTCGTGATAAATGGGGTACTACTGCCGGGTAACCCCTAGGACATCGACGGAGAACCCTCTCATTTTTTAAAGTGGAACGGTGTAAATTTCTTTGCTTCTGGCCGAAAATGGCGAATATGTTTTTGACACATTTCTTTCTATATATTACACGATTGGATCGCTAATAGGAGAGTTCTCGGATGACAACGGAACGCGTCGAGACTGACGCGCTACCAAGTGCCATTCTTCATCCGAAGACGGTGAAAATTGATATGGCAATCTAGGTAAAAGAAAAAAGAAAAATGGGGAAAACGTTATTCTGCCCTCTGAGGATAAGCTTGCAGAGACACATTTATCACACAAAGGGCACCAGCGAGCCCTAAAATGTCACGTACAATTTGTGTCACCGAGCCCTAACATTCTCGAGGTACCTATTTTTGTTATATCGATCTAAACAATAATCCAACGTCGCGTGTCGATGTGACCCTACTCCCGGAAACTCGAACCGAAAAGTGGAGTAATTTTTCCCAAGCACTGCATAACGCAAATGTTGCAGAAGCGAAGAAGCAACGGGCTGGAACCATTACTCGGACACAGCACGACGGAATATCGAGATCCACAGCCTCGATCATCGGGTTATCCCGAATTCATCGGAACTCCTCCAAGTTTGTTCTGAAACTGGCCGCACTTCGTTTCAATGTAAAAACTTGGCCGATGGTAAAAACCGTCCATCGATTTTTCACGCCCGCCTCAAGTGCGAGCCCACTCTCGCCCTTAATATTTTATACTCCCTTTCTTCGTTCCGTTTCTTGTGCACAACCCCTTCAAAGCTGCATCCTTCACGGCCACGCGGGACCGAGCCCAACCATTTCCGCGTTTCCACGGTCACGGATTAGCCTAAAGAGAAATATCGCGTGTACCGCGAGCGGAGCAATTTCGTTCCCGACGAATCGGGCAAAGTAGGTCCCCCCGTTTTGGTTAAACCGACCGTTCTCTCTCCTGTTACTTTTATCGCGAAAAATCGGCGCTGGTATTAGTCGTTGATTTGTCGCGCTCCTTTACTTTCCTCCTCCATGCTTCTTCTTCCCTCCCCTCCCGCTTCCCGCTTTTCCACCCCCCCCCCCTGGCTTGCCCCCCTGCGAGGCGCCGACTCCTTTGTCCGCTTATGCCACGAGATGTACCCGGTGCATGCGCTGATCCATAGATTTCAGGGAGGCTCAACGTAGTATAATGCGACCCGTTTCTCCGCTGTGCTACTAAATTCTCGATAAACATTCGCGGAACTGCACGATCGTGCAGACCCACTTGTACGCGAGGGGTGGGGCGGGCGGCAAACGTTGTTTTCTAATCGATGCAACGGTTTTGTATGCAGGGCAATGCAAAACAATGGGTGGAAGACTTGGAAGAGTACTCGAGAAGAATGATTAAATATAGCCAGTGTAGATGAATACGCGAGTAATTGGATCGAAGTGATCCACCGTTTTACCGCTTCGATCTTTCAAACACGAGGATATCGAAATTTTCTTAATTCGTACACTCCCAGCCGTGGAATTTTAGTACCTGGCTTTTTGTCGAAATTAGTAACGGAAATGTGGGAATTATGTCGGACAGCCTGTAGACGAAAGTTTCTAGTACCTACTGTTACTCCTCTGCACGTTTAATTATGAATCGTAAATGTTCGAGTGGTCGTCATGAATCATCGAGTGATAAGCAACAAAGTTAAAATGAAACGAGCAGCCGAGAGAAAAGTTTAATTTAATTTCTGGAGTTCAGTTCCCTCGGAAAAGTTCAATTTCAAATCGTCTCGCTTCTACTTCTAACCGCCAGTATGATCTATATCTCCCGGCGCAATAAATCTACCAACCCATCGACTGGTTTCCTTGTACATCGTATATTGTCGCAGGTGTACCTGGTAGATACCAAAAGATTGCAAATATCCCAAGTTCTATACGATTGAGAAAACAAACACGATTCGGTTGAAAGTGAGAGAGTTGAAAATCTTCAACATCTATCTTCTGCTTCTCGAGTAGACGAAACAGTTCCCTTCCTTCAAACCCACGAGTAAACGAACACAGGATATAAAAGATCCCCTGGATTCCCATCAACCGTTGCACACACACTCCAGCTTCGTCGAGCGAACCTTTAGCAACTAATGATGAAATTCGAGACGACATTGGGTAAGGAAATTCCGGTTCAACGTTCTCCCTGTAGCGCACCCTCCATGGATACATATTTCCAAAAGAGCCCGAGAGTTTCGGGAATGCAATACAAGCCCGCGATTCTCCAGTCCATTACGAGTTTGCAAATTAAACCGCGGCATTTCGTCTCCGAGGAAGCGCGTCGAAACCGAAACTCTTTATCAAGCCGCGGTGCCCAAAGAAATCTCGAGAACGTGGCCGACCTCGCGATCGTTCCGCCGCAAAATAAATTACCTTTAGCCGCGACAGACGGAGCACCAGGGGAGTTCCCCCAGCCCGGGCGCGAAGTAGCCCGAAAGCGATAAGAGGTGAAACATAATAACACCCTCCAACCCTTGCCGCGTTTGTTAAGAAACGTCCGACTTCTCGAACAAACTTTGGGGACGGGGAGGGTTTAAGTGAATACGACGACAAAAGGGGGGGGGGAGGTGCTGGCAGGCCTGGCCCCCGAGTTACATCAATATTTTTTTTTCTCCTCGTCGGTTATAATAACCGCCTAGTTAGCCAGCTCTTGAGCGGAGAACAATACCGAAGGCGGCAGTTTATGCACCAACGACACTTTTATTCTCTGCCAGCACCCCACAAGCGCAGCCAGCTTCCGAGGGTTCGCGGCGGTGCGGTGGGGTCGAACGATGAACGAGGTTCATTGTACCACGAGGAAACGGAGGCACGGCCTTAAGAAAAGGCGTGCAAGGCGACGATCTAGATCGCGATGAGCCTTGACGCCTCGAGGCCCGCCTGCTTCGCGTATCTTAAATTATGTATCTACGTTCTCAGTCGGGGGACCCAGTCACGATACATCGCCGCCGATTTGTTTGAAGAGTCTAATGATAGGGTTACGGACACTTGGCGAAGTTAATTACCCACGTGTCTGCTTGATATTTATATATTCTCCGAGTCCGTATCAACATCCTACGTGAAACTGGACAGGGGAAGATAGTGTGTTGGGATGATTTAACGTTAGCTCGATCAATCAGCTTCAAATCCATAATCTTGGCAATTTTTATGAAGTTCGTTCAAGGGATTCTTCGTGGAAAAATGAATCGAAAGTGTGGGATAAAATGTCCTCGCAAGGTGTCTCGTTTCCGAGAAAATCGATCTTAAAGATTCAGCACATGCGGTAGTGATGCGGCGCGGCGCTTGGCCGGCGCGTCTGACTATTGCTCGATACTTCTACTTGCGCGCTAGCGCCTGGAACGGAGCTATTGGTTCGCCGATACGCAAAATTTTTACGGATTCTTTGGCATTAGCGTGTCGGAAGGTGATTTTCATTTGTTAAGTAAAGCTAAGTCGTCGATAAGAATTCTGTACATGACAATCAGAGTGATATTTTCAATTTATAGAAAGAATCGTTCACGTGGAATTTGGACGGGAAGCAGGCCTCTTAGGAGGAAATGTCGTTTCCAATTTTCCATTCATTTCCTCACAAAGGATCACCCCATTTTCGACGGTATCGCGAATTACATCCTACCCTGCGCACGGAACAAAGGGGGTCAGTATCTGAGCAAAGTCAACGGCGGTAACAAAACAAAGTGCCGGTTAGAATTGGAGCAAACTGGCTATCCAATGCGACCGTAGAACAAGCAGACACGGCACGTATCGCGACGAAGTGCCGGTTGATCGGATGATCCTAACGAATCTTGGTAAAAACATCGAACGAGGCCGTGCAACAGCGAGCTCGTTACAAACTGGCTAAGGATTGACAATTAGGGTCGATCTGTTTTTGCAGATAGCGGCTCGCCGGGCGCTCCGGGGACCAAGTTCCGTAAACCAGAGAGCAGAGATGACAGAGGGCGAGAGGAGGAGAGAGAGAGAGAGAGCACGGAGAGCGGGACGAAGACAGAGAAAGCTTTGGGACGGGTTGATTTAAGCCCTGCAGGAGGTGGTAGAAATCTTTGATAAGGCACGGCTAGCGCGAACGCTGATTGGTCGCCCCAGGCCTCGCGTCACCGTTCAAACAATGCGCTCCGTGCTAACAATGCAATCCCGACCGAGATAAAGATATATAGAACCCCAGCAACCTATATCTGCCGGGCCCAACTACATCGTCGCCCGCGATCTCCTTATATCTCAGATACGCCGAGCTCTATCCTCAAAGGCTCATGGATCCGTGTTGCGAAACAGGGGCAACGCGAGACACTTTCCTCAAACTACGTTATCGTTGCGAATCCCCGCGAACGGTTGCCGACTCTTTGGCTTTCTTTGCACACAATCCCGCTGAAACAAACCCCCCGCCCCTGCCCGTTCCGGTAAATCGAGACTCGGGATTCTCGGATTCTGTGTACGCTGGCCCGCGCGGCAAGTTTCGGTACAAGCAGCGTCGTCTACGTTTCGCGAGCGATTGCGAAACGGAGCGTGCGTCATTCGATCGTCCCCTGATCTTCGGAGCTATCTAAGAAGAGTGAAAGAATTTAGGAACGACGAGATCGAATCGGGACGCGAAGCCAAGGGTGTTTCGCGAGTAACGGAATGGTGGAACGTGGCGGTAATTGATCGCTAATAAACAACTGCATCGCGCCCTGAACTTTCCTAATAACGTGGACGGAGGGGCCAGAATATATCGCTGGAAAGTCAGAACGATATTCGCCGGGGTTGTCGCGGGATAGATGGGAGAATATATCACTGGATGAATGGAACGCGTCGTATTGGAAAAGTTGCACGAAAATGAGACCGTCGATGCCATAGGGAATAGTAATCAAAGAGAAGGATGTATATCGACGAAAACGATGTTTCGTAATATATTTCCAACGATCCACGTTACATTTACGTTAGTTTCGCCCCGCGGCGGGTGCGCGCGCCCTTTTTTTTTAAGGGAATTGAAGTTTAACGATCGACCGTCGAAACAAAAACCGGAACGACACTATTCATTCGACGGTCGGGGCAATGAAAAAAACTGAATTCCATTCGCGAGTAGAGCTCGGTGACATCCATCAGTCTCGGATTCAATTACGTTATTCAACGGGGGAGGGGGAGGGGGGGGGGAGAGAGTAGAGGGTGTCTATTTTCGAGGTGAAACTGACTTTTGCGCGTCGTTCATAACGCAAACTCGCCAATTAATTGTTTCACCGATATCGAGATATGGGACCGGTGATACATCAACGGTGCGTGGGAACCGTGAATGGTGAACGATGCCAGCCATCAATTAATGCGAAAATAATACAAACCCAAGTGCGCGCCGGGCGTGCATTATTATCGGGTGGCCGAAGTGCTGCCCGTAATCCCAGCTTAACTCTAGCTATTTCGTCTTTAACGTCACGCCCAACAGTCGCTTCGTCAACGAACGTTCGGCAAATTGGTGATGTAATTACGAGTCCCTGCTTGGTCAACAGGCTTACCTGCCTGGTGGAATTGCTCGTAATGACCGATCGGACGTATCCCCTGCATCTATCCTGGATTCACCAACTCGATATACATCGTAACACACAGACACTCGCATATGCTCAGACGCGAGTGTGCAAGGGGAATAGAACGTTGGCAGAGCGACCATGCACAAGGTGTTCCACGTTTTATCGAGCAAATCGCACATGTGTATTCTACGATGAAACATTTTTCTGCTCAATTCCGTGGAAACACGTTTCGATTAATTCTTGTTAGATCAAAAAATGGATGCTGAGGTAAAAGACCCAATTACTGACACCTAAGTAATTACTGTCACCTTAATCTATTTTACTTAAAATAACGAATAAATAAACTATATACTTGATAAGAAAGTTTGAAAAGAAATTCAATAAATTCAAAATACATACAAATCATCAGCTGACTTGTTTATCCCTGCAACGCGGAACTCTGCGCATATTCGCCTCACTGTTATTCATGAAACGAGCCGCCACGATTCGCAGAGCCCGGGACACCCTGTATTTCGGCGCATACGTTCACCGATGACGATCGGGCGCGCGTACCGCACGAGCGCGGGCACTTGCACAGAAGTAACTCGGCGAGGGTGGATGCGGCGGAGGGGAGAGAGAGAGAGGAGGGCGCGCAGGAGGGAATAGAAGGATGGAGATGAGTTTGAATTTGGCCCGCGCCTCGTTAATTTTTCGCCCCGTGTCACTGCATTGTTTGCCCAGGGAAAAAGAGTGTTTATTGCCCGCAGCTCGAGACGAAAGCCAACGAGCTGCCTCTACGTGTTTTTTTCCGCGCTCGTGTGCACGCGACCGTGTCAGCCACCTACACAATCGCGGCCTCCTCGAGCATTCTCGTTTTAATGATTTCGATCTAACAAGGCCGTCTAAGTCCCGTGACTGCAGGAACAAGAGGGAGCAGAGGAAGCGTTCGAAATGCCCGTCCCACTGTCTATATTCGACGAGCGAGGTGTATTCGACGTAAAACAGGGGTAGGATAAAAGAGGGGGCCGGGGTCGCCAGGCAACGATGAACAATCTCAACGTGCTCACGATCCCATTAAAACGGTAAGAACGACCACTGAACACACTCGGATGCTCCGGCAAGAAATTCATGCCCCTCTCCATCGATACCGGCATCGATTTATCTTTCCCGATTGATACGTATTTGATCGAGTATGTTTGCATCGGCGGGATGAAATTTCACGAGCGCTCCCACACGCGCGTTCTCACGTGGATGAAATTCAACTCGATCCAGTTCTCAGTGCTCAATTTCTCCCTCCGCCTGTGGCTTTCTGTCGCGAGCGAATCAAAAATCAGGCGGAAGGACGATATCGATGCAGAAGATCGATTCGGACTTCGCGGAACGATCTGTCAAAAGGTGACGATGCCAGGATGCAAGTTTTTTTTCGTTACAACCGATGCGAGCAGGTGACAGAAGGAAGTAAAGTGTCAAAATTTCATTTTGAAAATTGATAAAGCTGACGATTAATTCGAAAAAGTTTCGTCGTGTCGCGTTCTAATTATGCAAGTTCACGGGGCGTCCAATAAATTTCAGACGCTACACCGCTAACCTCGCCTCGGTGCACATATTTACCTTCTCACCCTCGTGTGGGGGATGAAACGCGTGCAGACGCGTGTTGTCAAACAAACCGGCGCACTTTGATTCTGGGGTTGTGTATCGCAGCCCTCCACCGTAGAATCCCCCACACCGAATTTCATATGCGAACACGCAATTCCGTGTCTAGAACGTTTCAATGGCTCATCAGCGAAATTAGGGACGCTGGGTTAGGTCAACGCTGATGAAGAAAATTATTCTGCTCGGCCACGAATCGCGAGGCCAGGAATCCTACTCGCAACGAAAAAGGATCTCCGTTTGTTCTAGGTCGAGCCTGAATATCTGAATTGCAGATTTCTGAATCGCGGATCTCCGTGGCTCTTCGACAAGAACAAAGATAATAAGGACGACGAGAGGAGGGCACGGAATTCGCCGCTATAATCGCGACTTAATATCCATCGGATACAAAGAAAATTAAATTAGACATCCATCGAGCGAGCTCACAGGGCGGACCGTTTAATCGCCAGCCCTTGTTCGATGGAATGTTTAAACTCGTGTACCGTGACCCCCCCCCCCCTGTCCCTAAGATATCGACAAATTCTCTGTTTCCTGTTAGCCGTGGTACGCGAGGCTGAAGTTCCTTCGGCTGGAAATCACTTTGCAATTGTAACAGTGTTAACGCTAATTGCCACCTTGCATTCGGAATGTGAGCGTTCTTCCGCTCGGTTTTGCCGAAACGGGCGCAAGAAAGGGAAAAGAACTCGGAAGTTCGTTAACGACTTGAAAGAGCCATTCTTGAACCTAAGCTGAATGTGAATGACTTTAGAGGCGAGGAGAAACTTCGGGCACGACCGAGTGCCGGGCAGATAAGCCGGCTAGTCCTTTTACCTGGTATTTTAATTATGTTCTAACCGAAATGCCCTCGCCGTTTCAGTTATCCAGTAACAAGCTCCGGCGTTAAATAAAAATGGAAACGAATTAACGCGATAAAAATTTCGCGATCAAAGAGTAGGCACCGTTACACAATCTCGCGCATTATACAGCTTTTTATCGGGCTTTGATAAACCAACCGTCGCTTTCGCTTCCACTCCGACGTCTCTACTGCCTACTTGTGATTTCGAATGTCACGTTAAAGCGTACAGCTCGCATGTCCGATTCCAATTAAAATCCACGCGGAACGTTTTCAAACAAACCGGCAAAGGAAGTGGATGCGTAATGACCAAAGAAACGGGCCACGCCGTAAAGAGAGGGAAGTGAAACAACTTCCGCCAAATAACTTTGCGTTTTATCGTCAGATTAACTTGCCGCCAGGAAGTTTCTTCGAATTTATCCAGCTATCATACGGCTGACGGATCTGAAATCTCGAACCCTAAAGTCCGTGCTTATAATCTAATGTTATTCGAAGTTCGTCGGAAGGGGACGCGTGCGAATAGTTAGCTATGCGCTGAACAACGGCGCGGATACTTGTTTCACAGTCACAAGTCTTGGGCTTGGATAGTGTAAAGTCGACTAAGAACTTTACCCTAGTGCCCTGGTAATTACGAATTCATATAACAAGCGTTTTATAATGCGACTCACCGTTATTAATCGCAGCGAAAGCGACGGCGCTGAGGAGCCATGCAGCCACGCTGATGGCGGACATCTTCGTTTCCCTCGTTGCAAGTTTCACCTCACATAATACGTGCCTCTCGGACGTTGGGATGAGCTGGAAAGGATAGGAGGCACATTGTATTAACCATGTACGTGACGGTCTAACATATTGCCGGCTCGCTCGTGCGTTCATAATCTTTGCAGGGCACTGCGTTCCACTAATATTCAGTTGAACGTCGCGCAATGCATTTTACGCCGTGACTATCTCGGCCAATTGCAAAGTGATACGGGAAAATTTTACAAAAGCACGACGACGTCCATGGAACTGAATTTACAGCGGTTGCAATTTTGTCCCACACTGAAATTGAATATAAGATTCGTACGCGACGAGCGAAGCTCCAAGTGCAGCTGTATTTTAATACGATAAGTTACGTCCTGCTAATGTTTCAATGATACCTATGTACTAACTTCATTCCCATTAGAGATAGATATATATTTCGGGGATGAATAGTTTTTGAAATATACTAACGCCCGGATATGTTCATATATTCATTATCTATGGCTTTCATATATTAACTGCACCCTACTTAATATTCTACATAATTTAATTTGTTTTACTTGTTTTTTTTACAAAGTCAAAGGCTTAGGCTTATCCGAAGTAAAAAATTTGAAAAGATTCTTAATCTGCGTGAGCTATTTTTGTTGAGAAATCACAAAATGCCCCCGGCTTGAAAGAAAAAGCTCCCCGAGAAAAATCTAGGTTATTTTTATAACCACTATTTTTGCATACATTTTTTTCATATTCTCTACAACTTGACAACTAAAGCCACAAAACTGGAAGTAAATATATTTAATGCTTTTGTTTTAAAAAATTCTCAAAGTTCGCATCATTTTTCGTCCATCAAAGTAGAGAGGCCCCTTAAACAAGGATGTAATCACTTCGCGGTTTCGTCGAGGAGGAGGCATCAGCGACTCCTCGTAAATTTTATCGGAGAATTTTCATGGAACACGCGGATGATTTCCGATTCCCCAGCTTCTTTCGCCCCCCACCCCTTCGCTCCTATGTTCCCTGGGGTACGAAAACGATCTCGAGAAGCTGCTCATTCGTCACGCCAAGATAGCGTCGAGCGCTTGCGAGAGATGCGCAGGAGGCGTGATGTCCTGGCGGCTTCTTATACCGCTAACCGTTAGCGAAGTGGTCCACCGTGGCCGGGGGGTTGACGTCGTCCCGCGTCTCCCCCAGGTCCTTCATCCCCCGCGCCCACCTCGCCGACGAGCCGCCCTTGGCTCACGGCGCGGTCCATTTATTCAAATCACACGCGACGCTCCTCCGCCTCGGAACGCGAGCGGTGGGGTCCCTTTGACGAGGCGGACGGAGGAATGGGGAGACAAAGAATCGGGAACAGTGCGAGGGGGGTACAACGGAGAAAGGAGAGTGCAAAGGAAATGTCGGGGAACGTGAAATAGAAACGGAGAATTAGGAAAAGGGAAACAGAAACGGCGAAGGTCGTGGCGCTAGGCAGAAAGGGGGACAAAGGGGGGGAAAGAGATTTAGAGGGACCAAAAGGGTAACAGGGAGGAGGAAAGTGGAAAAAAGTAGAGTTACAGAAAGGTAAAACGAAGGAGAGAGGAATGCTATCGCTCTATCCGCGCCGACTACTTTCGCAACCTGCACACAACTCAACCAGCCCTTCAGACGCACGTTTCCCTCTGGTTCCCCGGCTCCTTTCATCCGGGCTTCGCTTTTACGTTATGCACCGGTTGTGCATGGACTTTATATATATCGTCGCGCGCCGTGTGCCACGAAAACCCGAAATTCCGCTTTGCTACGGCTTCGCGGGAAGTCGCGGCGCGGCGGCAGGCCCTTACACCGCGTTCGCGCGCACCCGCTTTCCGCCGTATTTCGACAAACCGCCCTTCGCGCGGTTAACAAAGTTCTCGCCAACCGAGACGCGTGATTTTTTAGCGTGCTCAAAAATTTTCCCCACCGAACCTTTTATTACTGTGTGCAGGGTAATTCTGTGGAATTGAAACACGCTGGAGGGATATTTCCAGGGAAGATAGAGAGAAAATTGATGAAAAGCAATGTTGCTGTTTCAATAAAATCGTGTAACTATATTTATATCGCAGAATGAACAATAGACGTATGAATTACAAATTTACAACTTCAATTCTTTATGGATACTCCGCGTCGCTGTTGCGCTCAGAAACTTTTTAATTAATCACATTTAATCAGATACGCTGACGTTTGGAACTGACTTTCTGGCGGATCTATTATCCTCGCATGGGAGACGGAAGGAGTGAAGGAACGAGGAAGGATGATAGGAGTAGCGAGCAAGAATTCTTTCAACTCCATAGTCCGTCAAAGGAATGATTTCTACTATTATAATAAATCAAGGGAACTGCAGTTAAACGCGAAGAAGGGAGGAACGAGAATTGATCGTTGTACAAAGGGTGCACTGGAAGCGAATGCATTTCGTTATATTCTTTTTATGATTTTATCATATAAATTTCCATACATTCGTAACTTCATCTCGGAAATAATTGAATTACGTCCCGCATCCACGTAACACGATTTCATTGCTTCGCGCGAGTGATTCATACAATTCGATCAGGACATTTTATTATATAGCGAGGAAAAGAAACTTTTTTCACGTACCGAAGCAAACTGTGACACCAATCTCAATGGATAGATTTTGAAAAGCCTATCAAAACTCGCTGCAACTCTCCTCGCGAGCTTCAGTTTCATATATTTCCGACCGTAATTAATCAAACTGTAGCCTGATAAAAATTTATATATTTAAATTATGTCAAGACGGAACTTTTCCCAGAAACTTTCGTTGGAACGTTCTTAGCGTAAAAGAATAAACATTCGACGGTTGTTTGTGCCATAAGATTCTACTTGTATTCAGAATAATTCAACCATGAAATTGTTTCTCAAAATGCACCAATTATTCACGAGGAAAGTTCGTTTGCTGATGTTCATCAAACGTAAACACGAGGCTATTTATTTCGTTATTCTCTGTTAATTTCTAGCTTGCATATACAAGAAATGTCTGTACGAAAGAAAGCCGCAAATTACAGAGAACGATAATAAGTGAAGATATCCAACGTTGAGCTCTGTTTCGAGGGAAGTAAAAGAGCGCAGAATTCGCGAACGGCGTAGCTCTGTCCGTATTTTTTGCGATAATAATATCAACCATATTTAACTCGTGCGCACGGCGCGTAGCATAAGATAACGTGGCTAAAAATAATACCCTGCTTCCACCACAGGATGTGAAACTTTCCTCCTACACTATTTTACTTCCTCTATCCCGAGGAACACTCTCTTATCATCAGATTCTTCGTTTCTCTAGAAATTTTTGCAAAGTTTTCCCACCGTCGCGCGCAAAAATTCATTAGCAGCGAATCTGGCGAAAAGCTGGAGTCGACTGTTACACTTTTACTTATTAACAGTTGTGAATTTTCCAAATCGAGATTTGCCAAACTTTGCCCGAGTTCAGATGTGTTTTCATATTAATTTTCCTGTCATAAAGGGACACGAAAACTCATCAATTACTCGGAAAAGATTGCTGTTGCGGACCTGTATCAGTCGGACATACTTGATCCATAAATCCTTCGTTCCCTTTTAGGATTACTTTGTGCAGAAGTGCTACACGAGTCTACTATTCGGGGGGATGAACAGCAAATTGAACCTCTGTTCTAAGTACAGAACGAATGAATGGGACAGCTAAGGGAGCCTGAGAATGGAATAAAACTACACGTTCGGAAGTTTTTCACGCGGTGGCCGACGTTTCCATAACTTAGACCGAAAAGTTAAATTGCCTTAGTCGAGCCGGGCAGGCCTGGCATAGTCCAGCGTCCGCCACGTTCGCAGGCAAAGAATGGTCGCGATATTCGTAATTAGTGCACAGCAATTTCGCGTTTGCCGCCACAGTCCATGAAATTAACCGACGAATTTCAGTTTTTAGGCGCCGCGACGGCGCCGCGAATACTGTGCTACTGCACTTGGACGCGCTCGTGAATCGACGGTTTGCAAAGTATTTAAGTTTCTCGAATAGAAATCCCCACGCACAATGTTCATATTCAGTAGCTATGGGAAAAAAGATGGTCGTGCATTCCGATGTTATTTGACGAGCGATACCGCAAATTTTACCACGATATTGCGTAGGAACGAATTCCTGCCTCGGTCATTTCGCATTTATTGCTAATCCCCTTGAATTGGCGGTTTATCAGTTCTCCCGTTATGTCATATTCCCTCGCATTATAAATCACGCTACGTGATATTGTTAAATCTACCGGGGGAATTAATCACCGATAGCGCGAAACATGGATAGTCTTGAAATTAAATTCATTTGGATAGTTTATTAAGGGGTGATTCTACTTTGAACCGCCAAAAAATGAAGCTTTTTTAAAGATATTTTTCTCAGTAAATACAACATATAATGAACTGAATCTTTTTGGTATTTATTAAGCTACTCTTATATTATACAAAAAGAAATTAAAAAGAATTTTTGCAATTTGTTTTAATTGAATACTGAGAAAAATATCTTTAAAAATAGCTTAACGAATGAGCACCCCTTAAGTAAAATATACGACGCCATCACTGAAATCGAGATCTAGCTTGAACCTAAAAGAAACTTCATCGAACATACCCCCAAATAATTGAACACTTTTATTTCGTTGTCCTTGTCAACATTAAAAGAAACTCGATTTTCCATCTATCCTACTCTTGTCTGCGTAACATTGAATCAGAGATGCTTATCTGGCCACAGAGTGGCGGTAATGTTTACCGCGAACACGAGTAAAGCTCGGAAGTGAAAACGTTTCGAAGAGGGAAACGTCATTTATATGATTGAACGTGGTGCGCGTCAGTGGGATATGCGTATGTACCTGTGGTGTGCTGACGGTCAGTTAACCCAACCCACATTCACCGAAAGAACACAAGAAGATGATTGTCAAACAATATAACGTTAAATACCGCGATTGTTATCCCAAGTTGTTACGTATTAAACGTAATTTCCTTTCCAATTAAATGTATTGCCTGTGGCAGAAAATTGCAGCAAAAATGCAAACTACTCTCTAAAGCGCTATCGCAAATTTTTTTATTTCCCCTGAATAAAATATATTTAACAATCCAGCAACGCTTCGCTCCTTTATCCTTGAACCGCGAAATTCAAGTTTATGTCTATTCGAACTCCTGCGTTTCATTTTAAAATTGGAATATGGGACGCGGTGGTGGGGGTGCGTGGAGTAGCACTATCGGGTTTGATGTACCGTTGCAATCGAAGTGAAAAAGAAATTGGCAATGAATGTGCTCTACCCCACATCCCCCCACATCGATTTTCTGACACGGAGGCCCGACGAAACGAAAGAAGAGACAATTCGTCTTACCTATTGCCGTTGCTACGCCGCTTTCATCACTTCGACGTGGCGATCCTGGATTCCACGGCGGCTGAAAAGCTGCTCACTTCTTTCTTCCCCCGACCTTTTCCGTCGCTTATACCCCACGCCCGCTTACGTACCCTCTCTTCCGCACGCAACGACACAATTTGTCACTCGCGAAGGACCGTTTAACTAAAATCTGGCCGAGCTCTCTCGCGCGAAGCTGTCGCACACGCGAATCCAACGGCACGAGTCACACCGACAGCGATCCAGTTCTTTCTCCCCCTCCCCCCGATCTCTAACGAGCCCGTAGCGACTCGCGTACCAAATCGCTCCGTCGCCGAACACTCCCGCTGGCTGTATCGTCGTATCAGAATCTAACCTTATTATTCCTCGGTCTCGCCATCCCACGCCTCAGGCCTCGTTGGCAATATTCGCTGCTCACCTGCCGCGGTGGCTGTCCCCGCTGTCGCTAATTAATTTCGAACAGAGGCACGACAACGTCTTCTCCTCCGAGGTGTGTTTTAATTAAAACTGGAAACCGCGTGTCTTTCGCACGGCACACTTGACCTTCCACGCGGCAGATTTAATTGAAACCCCCGTGATGGCGGGCCGCGACGGTTACGCGTACTTGCGTCGATTAACCGTGAACACGTATCTCGCATATTCGACGCTTACCGCCAGCAGCATTCCTTCACAAAACCGACTCCGCTCGCTTCAAATACACGACTCCTGTAACGGTCACGCTGATCACGTACACGGTTTCGATCTTCGACCACGCCACGCTCGCGATCCTCGAACGCAGCGGCGCCTTCGATTCTCGATCGCCAGCGAGCTAATCGCGGCCGTCGTCTCCACGCCAGCTCCCCGGGGCCGAGTCACGCAAAACCGTTACTCGTTAGAGTCTCCGCGAAAAAAACGTGCCGAGTAGTTTGAAAAAGTTTCCTCGGGGAGGTGTTTCGTTGCACAGTGTCTTCCAACAAGTGTTATCCGGCAAGTGGGCGAGCAGAAGAAGCTCGAGGTTGCTCGTGGACGATGAGGAACCGTTGTTGCTGCCGCACAACACGCTCCCGGGACGTTTCGGTGAGTGAGAAATTACAGTTGCTCTCGAGTGTCACTGGAATCGACAGGGGGGCCACGATCTTGCCACCGACCTAGGCGTAAAGTCGACGATCATCCACGCGTGATACGCACTCGCGCACGAGATTCAACGGTGGCCGTGTCATTTGCCAACAAAGACGGACAGAGACGCGATAAACTTTCCGGGATTTTCGTCTTCACTGGCTCGCGGACGTTACTCGCGCGGTTAGTGTCATCTCGCGTCGGATACGGGTAACCGTGGCGTTAACTCGTCGCGAATAAATAGGTACGATTCCGGGGATGGGGAACGGTGTCCCTTGACGGGGGACGTGCGCGCGTGAAGACGTGTACGTGTGCGAACGTGACGGACAAGAAGAGAGACCCGACCGTGTCGCGGTGCGATAGCGAACTGACGTCCTGACGGGTTGCAGCGCCCCACCGACGGTCGTCCAGCGAACCAAACACCAGCGTTTCACCGCAGGGGACCCACCACCACCCCCATCACCTAGCTGCTCCCACCCTTCCATGCCCCACTACACCTGGAGCGCCTAATCGGAGACGGCCTGTTGTACCGTGCACGCGAAACCTTTCCTTTCTCTTTAGGGCGCGTCTTTCGTCCCCCTTTGCTGAATACTATTCGCACATAGTAATTTCATAGATTGAAATATATTTGATATTGAGTATTTCTTGACGGATTCTGTTCTGGTCAACGTGTTTCTTATTAAAAGGGAGGAGGTTACCTATAGATTCGACCCGTATGTATCTTTTTTATGTTTGTCACCGCATAACTCCTCGGCACATGGATCGATTTTGATGATTTTTTTTTTATTCGAAAGAATAATCCCGAACTGCATCAATATTTTGCCAGTTCTGGTTAATAAAGTCTATTGTCACTTAATTATTATTATTTTATGTACGTGCACACATATCTCCTTAGCATGTGGTGTCAATATATGTATACATATATAAAAAAACCGTGGTATAAAAAATTTGAAAAAATTAAAACCAACTACAAAATTATAAAAATGCACTAAAAAGTAAAAAATAATTTTTTCCCTTATTTAATCTACGACTCTCGCGTTTTTTAACGCGGCGCTAGATTTACACAGTGCAAATGATGAGGCGCTGACTTAAAAAATATGAGAGTCGTAGATCAAAATAAAGGAAAAAAATATTTTTCACTTTTTAGAGCATTTTTTAATTTTTTTTTTTTGAAGTCGGCTTTAATTTTTTTTTTTTAATTTTTTTATTGTTCCACGCGTTGGTTGCTTCTGATAAGGCCTGGCAATAGAATTTGTTGTTTCGAAAGGGTGGCTGGTGTATCGAAAAGTATTTTCTACCCCTGTATCACTATTTTCAAGATTTCGAGTAATATACAGTAACTGAAATTTGGAGTAAATGATGAGGGAAGGATGCTTTTGATCTGACCCTGCTTCAAAGTCTTTTATTCTTCAACCACTTCCTCCTGGAAATTAAATTTCTTATTTACTCTAGTCCTTAGCATATTAAACTTCTCTTTGCGCCTGGTAACTCATTTGTAACGATGTTAGAAAAGTAAGTACCACTTGAGTGGGCGTTTAGAGGTGTCAGCTGATGTGCTTCGTCTCGCCTATTTAAGTGTCCCGCCTTTCAGTTATTGCATTGGCAATTATGAATTTGTTACTCGTAGCAGCGTTCGTGCCGATTAACAACGATAATACTGATTTAAGGGAAAGAAGACGATTTATGTAATCTCTTAATCAATGTTCTCTAAATCATTCCCGGTGACAGAATAAGGCTCACCTGCAGATTCTCGTGCGCGTTCATGCATACAACGGGGTCACGTTATTCGCGAACGGCCCTTGCGACGACCTTGCTTTCCTTTAAATTGACCCTACTTAAATTGGGCCGGAATCGAACCAAGCTCCATCAAATATCGGCCTCGCGAAGCCGTACAATTTCATCGAAAACGTGCCGTTGCGCTGGATCTTTACGAGCCACCGCTTCTTTTGTAATCTAGCGCCAGAAGTACGATTATTAATCGCAGAAAACAAGGCTGAACACCTGTGTCATGGTCTAATTTCCAATTAAGACGTTATTAATACCGGGGCCGGAGGAAAACGGCCGTTATATCTCAGGGATTATATTACAATTTACGTTTGAATCTATTCGCATGCAGAAACTCCAGCCGCGAGCGGCCAAATTTCTGATATCTCTATTCGCAGCGCGCGTTCGCGTTAAATTAAACGGAACCCCGGGAATATTCAAGCGAGCGTGCGTTCCGCGCAGGCAGAAAAGAATAGTTGGTAAACATTTCCCAGCCTGTTAGCGGTAAACATCATAATAACCCAGCCTCCGCGAGTACCAGCACGTCTCTGAAGGAACACAGTTTCTCGCGGAAAAATTGTCGAATTTCCTGCGCTCTGAAACGCGACCCCATTGTCGATTCGCGTTGCCGTTGCGCTTAATAATTTAATCAAATACGTGGCTCTTCGATAGCATTTTCCCGATTCATAATATTGTATCTCTGACGGCAGTAGTATTAGAAGCCGTTAACCAGCGGAAAACAGATAACAAACTGGTAAAGGGTGCTCGGGTTTCACTGTTTCGATAAAACTTTTCAGAACGAGGGGGTGGAAAAAGGGGTGTCGATGGGCATGTTTACTTAACAAGCGCGAAATTCATGGACACCGACGGTTTATACTCCCTTACCCTTGGGAGGGTTGAAAGGTGGGAGGAACAGAGGGTAGGTCGTTTCACACAGCAGCGCCTCGCTTAATTACTAGTTACTAGTAACAGGAGTTAGGAACGTTTAGCTCACAGTTCACGCCATCCAACAAAAGCTTATACCGTTACGACGAACTATTCCCATTGCTAGCGTTACATTCAGCAGTGAGGCTTCACCCTGCCCAGATTCCTATTACTTCGGAATCATATCACCGGACGAAACCGCCTCCGAGTTACCAGTTGCCGAACTCTAGCGAGCTTAGTTTACAATATAATTATCCGCGGCACCAACTCCCGGGCGCGAATTAACAAAATATATCGGCGCTGGAGCATTATTACGCGTAATGCGTGCACATAACTGTCACGGCTGCGAGTACACGCCGACGACAATGGTACGCTAGAAGCTTTCTATACGTTACAACGATTAGTTTGAATGAGAATGAATAGACAGAGGGGGCGAGAGGGGGGGGGGGCTGCACTTCCTGGATGAACGTTTCAAAAGAATTCCGCTGAATAGTACGGGAAGAATAGAGAAATTTCTCAAAGTCTTTTCGATCGCGAACGTCCCGGGGTTAAATCTTTGCGCTCTCGAAACGTTTTTACCCTGGACACTGATATGCGAGTCAAGATGACAGGAAAAAGCGATTGTTGCGCAAGCTGCGACAGGAGGATCTTCCTTCTCGCGAGATGTGACCCCGATTTGCCAAACGCCGCGGCGTTCGACTCGCCCCGTGCTTTACTACGTACGAACGAGCGTGGCTCCGCACACATTACACGGGAGATATCGATCTTCCCTCGTCGTTCCCTGTTATCCCTAAATCCAGAGAGTGAGACGAATCGGGTTATCAATATCGCTCGCCCTACGAGAAGTATCAATTCCTGCAGCTCCGATATACGAAAACCATCCCAATTTCCTTTGCATTTCCTTCCCTATTTACAAATAGAAGATTAACTATTATTATAAAGTTCCTAGAAAGGCCTACGTTCTATATTTCCTTTCGTTGTGTCTTACCTCGCGATGAAAGGAAATGTAACGCACACGCGGAAATCTGATAGCTGTCAAATAGCGAGTCCACCTGAAAACGCCCGGCTGTGGCGACGATTCCGCGATGTCTCCCCGTGTAAAAATCGGATCCCCTAGTAAGCAACGCCGGCAATTTAGCCGGGGAACATCCCTTGTCACCTTTGGCGAGGCTTCAGGGTCCCTACTACTGGACACAGCGTTCTCGGTCGGCTGTATCCACACGCGTATAGTTACATTGGGCTTTGCGCCGCCTACGCGTGCATGTAGATCGCAGGGAATGACGATACTACCTACACCGGGACAGTTAGGCCAAGCCTGGCATCCGTTAGCCGTGGACCATACACACGTAGATTGGATCGGACATTGCACGCCGTCAGCTCAGTTTCTGAACAAGGAAACTGCGTCCACCCCGCCACTATGTTGTCCAATAGGATACGGACTAACGCGACCGCCCGTACATTCGGGCTATCGAGTTGTAATGTACAGTACGAAAGGCAATCTAGATTTCTCACTGACAAGACCGTCCCTGGAATTTCTGTCAATTTCGGCGGCCCAAGTCACCGGCGCCTATTAACGGTGATATGCTTCGAACGCCGATGGCCCTGGCCGAGGCAGAGGAAAATATCATCGATCACGATTCCACGCCGTCGATATAAATTGCGACAGGCTGCCGCGACCCGGAGCTGAAAGTCACGAGGACCCGCGATCGCGGACTTCATCGATCAGGGACGGGAACGACAGAAGTACGACCCCGATTTTACCGAAACTTGGAAATTTACTCGACGGGGACGGGGCACGAAGGGGGGGGGGGGGAGG
The DNA here is from genome assembly GCA_963971345.1 of Andrena flavipes. Classification (NCBI taxonomy): domain Eukaryota; kingdom Metazoa; phylum Arthropoda; class Insecta; order Hymenoptera; family Andrenidae; genus Andrena; species Andrena flavipes. The sequence continues at coordinate 4,269,211 of OZ020482.1, forward strand.
CGCGTAAGCCTGGCAAAGTTTCTAGCCCATCAAAGCTCGAAGACGCGGCCGTCCACGTATTTACTTGCCCCATCGACGTCCCAACCTGAAATCGATTCCCTCGCCGTGTCGTTTTCCGTTAATGGATCGCGTAATTTAATCGCAGACGGGTACGAATCCCCCCGCGAAGTACCGCGCGGCATTTCGCTCGATAATCTACCGAGGGTTGCGCGCACCTTTGTTGGATCCATCGACGGAGACGAGTCAGCGATGCGCGATGCTTTCAAGAATGACGAGAAATATATTTAAATATTTACCGTGGTTAATTATATGTTTCGAAGCTCGCGTGCTCTCCAGTGGATAGGGGCACGAACATCAAAATTCAAAGCTGAGACTCGGAAGCATCCGGCAATATCGCGCAGGTTTCTATTTACAGGTCTCGCGTTACGAGAAAGACGCAGGGAAACATAATTTCCGTATGCAAGGAGGGTTTTACGTGGTATTATACGCGCACCCCCTGTAAACGTGTTTCAATCATCTTAATGAGCGACGAATGAGTCTCGGCGAGCGCGTCGTCTCATTAGTTTCCAGTAATTCCTGAAAGGAATGCGATCCTTGAAAGCGTTTTTAAATTGCTGCCAATTCCCCGGCCGTTTCGTCGTAGATTCTAATGAAAGCATCAACCGACGGGGAATAAACGATTTCGCATCCTTTTCACCGGCCTGGCCGTGTCTAATACAGAATTGAATTCACGGGAGGGCGGAGGGTGTGGCCGTTCACCGTTTAAAAGATAAAGGAGCCGGAATTACGTAGAAACGGCGAGGTAACGCGGATCGACGTTCAACCTCAAGATCCAGTCCCGTGGATTTCAATTTCTCATGAGGGGAAACGTGGAAGCGCCAGCGTTAAAGCGGAAGAAAACTAAACGAGTGGATTCGTGGACGACGACTAGTTGCTTCCTTTCCGTTATCCTTCCCCTTCGATTTCCGTTCGACCGCCAAAACGGTGCGCCCCATTACTTGTCGTCTCGCGCGACGAAAAAATTGATAGCTTCACGCGTCTTTATAGCCCTCCCCCTCCCCCCCCCCCCTGTAGATTGTTACGAGTTAGTCGTACGTTAAATTTCGAAGGACCAAACGGAGTGGAAGGACGACCCGAATATTACGAATGGGAAGAAAATCCTTTGAAGCTGGACCGTTATTTTTGCTCCGTTGCTCGCCCAACAAACTATCCAACCACGGTTGATCCTTCGTTTTGGAAATTTGGGGCGGCGAAATTGGTAGAAAGAGAAAATTAAAAGGGAGAAGTCAAACTTTTTGAGAAAGTGCTAAAAGAATAGATAAAGCTATTAATATCCAACAAATTTCCTACAAAAAATTTCACGCACTGTCAAATATTATATTTTAAAATAATTATTTATAATTATTTTAAATAATTATAAATTATTATTTCCTTCGCTTCCTGAAAAGATCCCGCGTGCAAATGGATCCTTCATCGGGCAGTTTTGGAACCAATGATCCAACGTGCCTCGTCGATCGATATCGCGGCCAAAGAACAAGTGTCGTTCCCTCGCGCCCTTCAAAACCGGGCGAATTGCGTGCGCGGCGGACGACGTTAATTCGCGAATCAGATGCAAAATTAGCAAGCGGGCAACGCGCTGTCGGTGACGGATGACGCCATAAATTTCCGCTGCCGTAGATCGCGTATTCATATATATACGAGGGGGGGCCGGGGTTGTAACGGGCTGGTTTCGTCGAGGACGGAACCGCGATGACTGCTTGTCACCTGCTGCCACGGCAATTGTCAGCTTACGCGGCATGGCCAGGTATTCTCATATACGGGATCCTGGGACACAGTTAACTATAATAAACACGTCGTAAACCCGGTACATTATACACGTACCTACACGGTGGTAACCGACGACACGCCATAACGCGTGGAAAATGAACAAGTGGCGCCCCGAGCAGGTGCGTCTTGCTCGATCGGCCGTTCAACGATGAAATTCCTTATCGTTAATTTCGACGACGGGGGAATTTCGCTCGTTCCTTTTGCAGCCATGTACTGCCACGCGTAATGAAATTCAGCGTTGCCCTCACGCTCGATAAAGCTCGCCACCCCGCCCCCCCTTCCGCGTTCAATCTGTACGGAACGATACCCCCGGCTGAACCTACCACGCGCAACGATTCTTTCGGAATTCGGTTTTCCACTTCGTCGAGCTTCGTCGCGATTTAGGGATCGCCTTCTAACAAGGGACTAGATTACACGACGGTGGTACACACAATTTGTAAACCGACGCCTCGGCTGCTGGCTGGCTGCTCGAATTTTAATTGAGAACGACAGGTGCCTGGTTGCCGCCGTTCGATCTCGTGGTGCGTGAGATCGGAGGCTGGGCGGTTCGAAAGTTTCCTCGTTAGCCGGTTGCACGTAACTACGGAAAAATGAAGACTCCCTCGTTATTCGTAGTATCCACGTGGATTCGATCTTCGGGTAGCTGGGATCCCGCGTCTTCCGCGACCTTTGGGAGTCGACACCTTTTCGACGGGGACTTTGCATAATTTATGACAGGAGCTGCGACCAGCGAATTTAAATCAGCGCTCGGTTATGTTCCAGTGAGAAACTGCCAAGTTAGATTGCTATCGTTAAAACTTTCCACCGAAAAGAAGAAAGGGGACTGTGGCAATCTCTTACGATTGTGCCGTAGAAACACGGTTCAACCGCTCTTCCGTAAGTCACTCCTGAATTATGCTTAAGGGGTAATGCCGCTGTAGAGCCCGGAAAGGCGGTCTGATTTTCAGAATTTTTTATGCGAGCGTAATGAATAGAATACGAAATCTGTTTGAACGCCTTTATCGTACATACTTTGAAGTATGATTACATTTTTTTTTAATTTTTTCAATACAGAGATTAAGAATCTTTTGCAATTTTTTGTTTCGGATAATCCCTCTTTTTTTTAGGTGCCATATTGAAGTTGTAAAACATAATTAAAACAAATTGTAATAATCCTTTATAATTTTTTTCTTTTTCGTATAATAGGAGAGTAGCTTAATAAATACCAAAAAGATGTACTTCATTATATACTTTATTTACTGAGAAAAAAATCCTTAAAAGTAGCTTAATTTTTCGGCCGACCAAAGTAGAATGATCCCTAAAATCACGGACCACCCTCAAACTGAATTCTCTGTGACAGACAGCAGGCCCACCTCGGTAAGCTACGATTTTCGGCAAAGCTATCACCGAATCTTCGATAAAGTGCTCATTTGTTACTCCCAAGGGATGATGCATCTTCAAGCACTGCAGGGACGCAGGGCGTATCAAGCCCACCGTGTCGTTGATAAAACACAGCCGTTCCCCTGATTCATCTTCCCTGAATCTAATCTATGGCCATTTTTAAGCGCCACCATTGTCACCTGGTACCCCCGTTTCATTTTCTTATTGTTCCAATAATGGGTCGCGCGGGACGAGCAAGGTGTGTCTCGCGGATCCATTATTTCTGACAAAATGCTCGTGCCACGGCGAGCCCTTGAAGCGTTTTCAAGTGAATAAAACATCGTTATTACGCTGGCTCGTGCTACGTCGCTATCCAGACACTCGCAATCTAGCGGCCTGGCAATAATCATTAGCCATTAGCAGCGCGGGGATAGAGAAGAACGGGCAGCGGAATACTCGCGGCGAATGGTTCGCCTGCTCTAGAACAGAGGAGCCGAACGCTCGGAGGGCGAGAGGAAGCGAGGGAGACAGAAAGGTCAGGGAGCAGGACTGGCAGAGATACGGGAGTTTAAATAACTCGGCAGCAGTGGGGTAGATAAGGAAGCCCCGTGGCAAACCGAGCCGACGAAGTTGCGCGGCGCGAAGTTGGCGTGCTCGTAAGCACTATTGTTTCGCTTATTGCGTCGATCGCTTTGGATTTCGGCATAAGCGCGCGCGCGTTCTCTTGTGCTCTCCTGCCACCGGCCCCGTCCCGTCTACCCAGGCAACCATCCCCCCGTCCCCGATCCCTTCAGCCCCGCCGCTCTTTCTCCCGCAGGTTTTCCCGAAATGGAAGGAGATCAGAGCGGGAGCTGCATTTAACGCGGCATCCCTTCTGTTGTGGTTGCTCACCCTGATTTAGAGGAAAACTTGGGGCCACCGCCGCGCTGCCGCGAAAGATCTCGAACCAAGTAGTTGAGCGCGCTCACAGTCGAACCGGATGGAGATGAATAAATCAGCGGGGTTAAGCGTACACGGATATTGCCGAGTGTATCTGTGCCGGGATTTGCAGGGGATATTCTAGCACCGACCCGTGGAATGAAGTATCAAAGGCAACACCACTCTGTACCGTGCTTTGTTAATTCTTCGCTTCGTTTTTTTCGTGACTTCAACCCTTTCGCGGAGCAAATTCAACGCGCGGTAGACTGCGAGGGTCTTCGAATTACACGCGTTATCGCTGATGACTCGCTCGCTCGCTAATCTAGACTACAAAGTCAATCCGTACAGTGGTATAGTCGACTTTAGATTCACTAACGTTAACGCGGTGCGCAGGTCTTTCGAGAATTCCATCTTCCGTGGTTTCATTGTTTCCCGCGGGGGTGCAGTAATCATGCGCTCCTCTATGAGCTAGCGAAATTCCTTGATCGCAACAGGGTTAGAGTGCTTCAACAGGGATTACACGGGAGCTCGTCGCGTCGTCGCGGGGTCCTACCCCGCTTCGCGGGGAATAATATCTGCGGTGGTAGTTGGGGGCAGCCGCAAAGTACTAAACTTAGTCGGATACCAAGGCAAGGTTACGTTTCGCGATATCACGCCCGGCCACGGAGCCGTGCGTTCGCATCGCAGGAACATGTGTCCGCATCACGGCCGAAACTTTTCAGCCCTCGCGTCTTAGTAAGGCGGGAGGACTTCCCGACAATTATAAAGTTCGACCCGGCGACGGATGAAACGATGCGCGTTCCACCTGCGCGAGCATAGCGCTCGACGAGGTTCCAAGCTTGCAAAAATTCATCGTCGGATTGGTAGACGACGGGCAGGTAGAAAATACCTCGGCCAACATGGCGACGTTTAATTAGCAGCGGACACTTTACAGAGCCGCAGAGGCAGCGAATCTATCGAACGTTAACGGTCGGATATCCGATACATCGTTGGATGCACCGCAAAGCTGCATTGCGCGAGACCGCAGTGACGTCGCACCCAGCCGGCTGGTATACATATATTCCCGATTTCCCTGAAACCCGAATCCGCGATTTCTCCGCTGGAAACGGACGTCCGCGCGTCTACGCGTGTCATTAGCCGACGCGACGTTCGCCCACGGCGGAAGGAGCAGCTCGGGATCTACCCGTGATTCGAACGCTTTCACCAGCGGTCCCTCGTCCGTTTAAAAGGGACAAGGTTTTAACCTACCCGCGACACGGAACGCTGCATGGTTTCGTATCGTAATTACCCGTTGGTATTGCAGCCGCGTAATAACGGGGCAGAAAATTACCGAATAATTGTACACCCGGTGTGTCTCTGAATTTCCATGGAACGACTACATAATTAATCACGAGCGAAAGATAAGGTACCGTAGAACGAAGAAAAATTAACAAGTGGAACGGTAGGTATTCGCTTTTCAGACACGAAATATGGACATTTGGGTGGATATTTTTCAAGCTGCTCGCTTATGTTATTTTGTGGATGAATAATGGTTGCGGAGACTTTTGAAGGATAACATTGAAAACTGTACGCAGCTGTGTTATTAAGAAGATATTCCGAAGGAAAGAATTTCCTTTTAGAGCTGTTGAAATAATCTTGCGAGGACTCTGATGGTGATCGTAAAACAGTAGCAGAATCAAGATCAATTTCATCGGTAACAATGGGTGCTCCGTGCCCCGCGAAGGGGTGGAGAAAGCTCGCTGCGACGGACAGTTGAAAGTGATGCCGAAAGTTGTACCAACAGGGTCAGAAAGCAGTCGTTAAAGCAAAGAAGCTGTTCTAACGCTGGCAACGAAAGAGCTGAGACGGGGAAGAGGTTAAAGAAAAGAACGAGCGTCGTCAACTTCACCTTTTCGTTTCCCTTTCTGGCGGTTGCCCTGGCCTCCTTTCGTCGCCCACGGTGCTATGACAAATCGCATCTGCTCCACACGCTTTTTAATTTCTCAGTCTAATCTAATATTCCGGTACACGGCGAGCTCATTAACTCGGAGAACGTATGGCGACTCGAGTGTCATTAGAAACCTTGCGATTAAGCCGCGAACACTTGTAACTGATTTTAACGTTAAGTAAAACCTCGCACGGTCGCGCTTATCCGTCTTACGGAGAACTGTACCCGCGACATCGGTAAAAGCGAAATGAAATTGTGATACGACGTTACAGATGGAAAGAAGCGTGCCGCTCGGGAGCAAAAGGGTCACGCTGGGGGTTGTTCGCTGCCATAGTGACGTTTAATTACGATAAAAGCAGTCGCCTGAAGGGAAAATTTTCAGCTCCCTCGCCAGAGATAAGAAACATCGCGTTTCGCGCATCTGTACGATGAGAAAATTAATTTGCTCCTCTGTCGATGGTAAAAGTATCAATTACTACGCTACGGGAGCACTGCGCTTCATCGTACAACACGCAGATCTCGCGGGGTGATCTTTTAATTAATGTCTTTAACGTTTCCCGAGTACACTTCATTCAACCTAAAAAGAATCCTCCCGCTGGAGGGATTTTTAAATATTAATTATCCGTTGACAAGAATGGAAGCCAGATGCCAGGCTACAACAATATCTACGAGAAACTTATTAAGCAATTTATCAAACGGTTCACTCGAGCACACGATCGTTTAATAACATCGCCTCGGCTGCCTTCGCGAAGCCCTCTATTTTTCGTTTCATAGAACGCGGCACCCGCCCTCCGCGATAACCCAGCCCATCTAACGTTCTTTCACACCGGCAAGCCCATTCCCTTGAAAGAGCCCGTGTTCGATAAACAAAAGCAATAGCCGGATATCTATCCGTGGGAGCAATAACACTCGTCCCCCCCCCGTAAGTTTCTCTTTTCTCTTGGAGCACAAAGAGAGCGGATGGCGAAAATAAAAACGACCGATCGATGCCAGGTTTTCGGTGGGCGACGACAGTCAGCGGCGTCGTTAATTTCCACCCACGATTCAGGCCCGACGTATTTGATCACGATCAGAGGCTTATCGCGCTATCCGTTTCCGGTATCCTCTATCGCCTCTGACCCTCTCGAAGCCCCAACCTCCCGCGTACTATTCTATCGTCACCGTCGCGCTTTTGTGCCTGCACCGGCTAGAGCTAGGTGGAATTTCGCGTGTAAATCCGGCCAGCACGCAGGTTCCAATCGTAGCGCCCGACTCACCCCTCGCCCGACCAGACTGATACAATGGACAATTTGTCAACGAGCCTAACCGATGCCAGAGAACAGCCACTGACGGTCTTCGTCGTCGCCACGCTAACGATTTAAGCACACCCCTCCCTGTAACTCGTAAATTAATTAATGCCATGCAAACGAGTGATATTTCATGCAGGGCTACGCCGAACAATCGACGCGTATATCCCACTGATTATCACCGATCGATCGATCACTTCGCGGCCGAGCCACGACGATTTCGACGATCCGAGGGCCAAAGGCAACCGTTCCCTCCTCGGTCTAAGTACATCGATGGAGATAATATTGATAAATGGGCGCGAACGAAGGATTGCTCCGCGATCGTTAGAAATTCGATCGACGGCGAGACAAACGGTCCGCCGTTGTTTAACTTTCATTCCTGCGATCCGTTTTAAAATTTCTTTCTTCCTTCTTTTTTTCCGCGCATGACGCATAATGAACGGTGGACTCTATTTCCCGCGGTTACGATAAATACCGCGGAACCCCGGGCGCGCGTTTTAAAAGAAAGACAAATACGCGAGCGGCGTATTTACCGTCGCCGGGAACAATCGCACGCACCGCGCTCGCCTGGAAATGTGCTTTCACCGCGAAAAAAGCCCCGGGAGCGGGGGTTTCCTTTCCCTGCTCCGAAAGGAATTAAATAAAACAATACCAGACGGCGATCGCGGAAGGGACGCCCCGCGAAACGATAAAAAACCGTTTCCTGTTCCGTGGAACTCGTTACCATGAAACGACGCCGACGGAGAAGAAGCGGAAGATTCGGAGCAAACTCCTACGAGGTAGACGTTGTTTAATCACCGGAGGAGGAGAAGAAGAAAAAGAGGGGGGGGGCTGGGCTAGCGGGAAGAATTAATCAGAGCGAATCAACATCGTCGCAATTACGAGAAGGCAAAGAGTTTGCCGGGCGTTCTGTCAGAACGCGGGATTCGGTGTAACGAATTTACGGGGACGGACGTACGCGTCATGTAATGAGAAGGATGATGCATAGGCGCATGCCTCCAAGGGACCCGGGCGAAAGATAAATCGAGGGCGAGATTTCGTCCTGCGCGGTCGCTTTCACGTCCGCGCTGCCAGATGCTTTTCCATCAATTTCAATTCTCGCCCGGCTACGGGCGGTAAAGGATCGCGCTGCGTCTGTCTACCGATCGCGACCGGGAGACCAAGGTTGAAGAAGATTCCGACAGAGCCGGGAGACAGCTTACCGAACGGTTTATCACTGGCCCTCGGCTACCAATCGATTGTATTCGGTTATTTCGATTGTAACGAAGCTGGGAACGAAACGCGCGCCATTCATTACCGTCCACCTTCTCCTTTCTCCCGTCACGGATGCCTGGAATGCTCGCCAGCCATCAAAGCAACCGTGATTTATAAACCATCCGACTATAAGCGAGAGTCGCCCGTAAATCTTTGTATCGCCGGTTCGAAATAAACGGGTGTTAACGAACCGTCGTCTAGCGGCGCAAAAATATCGATTCCGCGTGACACCGGGCGGCCTAGCTGGCCAGGCTCGCGCGGTTCCCGCCGAGGACTCGTTTAACAGAAGCACGATATCGCGCGGCCGTATCGAGGCCGCTATCTAAATAACGTAATCGACAGGGCTCGGGAAACTATTTCGATACGTGGACAGGTACATATCTACCGCCGCCACCCCCGTATCGGCGTTCCATGATGTATATCGTTGCGGTGGCGGACGCGCGCAGTTACCCAAAATGCCTGCACGCAATCGAAACAATGGCCCAATTGCGATCGCTGCCCTACCCCTTCCCCCGAAGCCTACAATTTCCATTTAACGCAGTTGTCTGTAAGCTTGAATGTAATTCGACGGCGGCCGCGCGTGATTAGGTTTCCGCTGTACCAGCGTTTCCAGAGCGGATTTCGTCGTCTGGCGCGCGCGTTCGTTAATACCGATCACTCATGCCGCGCGTAATTATGCCCGCCGAGCGGCACGTCGGAGCGAAGAAATTGATATTATCCATTGAAACGGAATCGTTCGCCTTGATCCCAGCGATTCCTGGTTCATCGAATTCATGGAATCTCTTGTGTACCTTTTATATTCCAACTGGCTGACTACGAGGTTTCCGGTACCTTTACGGGGGAAGGTATTTTTATGTAATCGTTAAGCAGGTGACTTTACGCAAGCCCACAAACTGAAAGCGAGACCTAGTTATCGCGGTTTTTCGCATTCGCAACGCGAACGATTCGGTTGAATTTCGAGCCAGCGCTGAGTGAAGAATAACATTCTCATGCGCCGTAATGCATGTTGAAAACTCAGAATTCGAGTTTGTTAATGACGCTATCGCGAAGCTGCCCTCGTGGAACGAGCTCCGCGCTTCCACGGACGACGAAAATTAAACAAGAGTCCGTGGAAACGGGCAGAGTTGCAAGCACAGCGTTCGACGCGCCGCGGTTCGGGTGTTTTGATTAACGGTGCTGTGTTTACGGAAAAAAAATAGTTGGTTACGAATGGAAGACACGATTCGCCCATTCGCCGCGGAATATTTCAATATTTTATACAGCGCCGAAACGAAACGTAAACAGCCGGCTATTTCGCTGCCGTTCATTATAGTATCCTCTCTGTTCGAGGACCGACGACGATCTGGCAAAAGTTTCTGGACAGACTCGCTAATTAATACGTTTAGATATTCATGGCAGCAGATATCGTCCAAGTTAGTGGAAGTTACGGATTACAACGGGACGCTCCAGCTAACGTCGCGGCGAAAGAACGATTGGCTCGTTGCCCGAAAATTCCCAAGATCAAGCGAACAAAGGATTCCTTTCGGGGGAGGAGGAATTCTTTATGCGTTCATCAGCGAGCAGATTTGGCCCTGGGATGAAAAATGAAAACTCAAGTTCCATTGGTACCTGTCGCCAAATGGATATGAAACTTGATAATGCGTACTAAGTAGGGTAAATGAAAGAAGAGACGATGCAGTGGGCAAAAAATTAGTCAAATATGGATACTCGAAGACCGTCGCGCATTTTGACGAAGCGAATCGAAGAAATTAATAATAATTAATTAATCGTGACTGCGTTTTAGGCACGCAGAAAATATTTTGTAAGAAAAAAAATACGATTTTTTCCGGCGAGAGTTGTATAATCACAGTCTTCGTACTAAATTTTCTGTTCACTTCATTATCTTCCCAAAAAGAAATGCCGAAAACGACCAAACCCCTTAAATATCCTTCGGTATTCCACAACACCCGTGTCCCACAACCGCGAAATTCAAATTCATAGCGGAGCGTCCACGAAGTGGAAGTCCCTCGGCAAGCGAAGATACTAAACGAAGCAATTGCATCGGAAATTAGCGAGATTCCTGAACCACGAGTTTCCGCGGTGTACTTTTGAAACGAGACAACCCTCTTGAACCCGTCGCCGCGTTTCCCCGCGGTAGACAGACCGTCAAACGTCCCATTCAACGTACTCGCGGGTAAATTCCATGTTGACGTCGCCGGCTACGGGGTGATACAATTTACATTTCACCGGGGTCCGCGTAAATTGAGGCAGTTTGCTTAAATCGTCTAAAAATAGCCGTGATTCGAATGCGATAACCTAACGGTGGGGTAGGCTGGAGTCGACGGGGGTAAGTCGCGATGCGCGAGGGTTGGATCCATCCGTTTGAGTGTGCCATCGAGCTTCCACGGCTTTTCCAGGGGGTTACCGCGGCTCGGGTAGGCGGCGGGAGACGGACGGAAGGGAGGGTGGTCGAAAAGAGTTGGAAATGGAGCGAGCCGTGACTGAAGCAGAGCTCAGCTGTCGCGCGCAGCCCGTCCGTGGAGAATCCTACACCGTACAGTCGTTGTTAAAAGTTTCACCGTACACACCGTTTCTACGAGCACTAATTACGCCCGTGAAACTTTCATTATAGCCACGGTCCGAGGCGGCGCGAAGTTTCGCGTTCGCGACAGGCTTGGCGGGATTCCGTCTCGGTGAATAGCGATCCGCCGGCAATCCGTCCAGTCGAGAAACGGAGGCTGAACTTCACCGGGGGACTTGCGCGCCTGAATCGGGCGGAGTATTAATGTTAAAATCGTTGCTTAATGGAAACGCTGCGTCAAAGGAAGATTGCGTCGTTTCAGCTTCCTTTCACCCGGCTGTACATAATTCAATGGAGTCCCCGGACGACTTCTGCCTGGCTGGGAATTTTGATCCCGAATGTACAGTCCGCCTGTCCCGTTGCTGCAGGACGCTTAGAAGGACCCTCCTACGCGCGTATATGCATAACGTATCGGTGTCGCCAGCATCTATGCTCCTCGGGGTTGGTCCTGGCGCTCCGCCGTGTTTCTCGTAACAAACCCGTGTTGCTCGGAGCGTTTGCCTCGAATGAAACCGATGCATCGGATCTCGTTACCAGGCCGTCGTTACGCATCCACGATGAATGCAATGGAACGAGCCGCGCAGCCCTCCCTTTTCCTGTTTGTACACGAGCGCGCGCCTGACGTTGCGAGTGTCCTGCGATTTACGCTAACTAAATATTCCGACCACCTTCGAACTGTGCTCGAGGCGTGTGCTTTTGTGACCGGTCGCGGGGGAGTCGGTATCGCGGGATCACGTGTCAATCGTTGAACGTGTACTTGTGTGTTTAGGATACGTGGGGATTAATCCACCGTGTAGCAGGACACTCTCTTGTCGATTAGAATCTAATGTCCATGCCGAAATCGCCGTTTTGTAACCGTGAAAGGACCTATTAAACGGACCAGCCAAGATAAATCTTCACCCGTCGGTCTAAATATCCAATATGATTGGCACATCCGCGGCAAATGGTACCTATATAAGCAATCCCAAAGTTCCCCTCTCTCTCTCTATCTTTCTATCGCGTCCCTGTTCGATTCCCCGGTCGCTTCTCGCCTCCTCCTCGCTTCCCGATCCACCGATCCGTCTGGGGAGGTAATTCCTCGCACGCGAAGTGCTCTCGTTGCAGCCACGGTTTTCATTTCGCAGACCGAACACGCATGCCCCGTGCACATTGTTTTCCCGCTCGGTCTGCGCGCAGCCCTTTGTGTGGTTCTCTGACTCGCGCCCCGGTTCCCTTTCTCTCGCCGCATTCATCCCCCCGGCGTGCACGCATCTCCTCAACCTGCAACCCCAACGACTGCGCGTACATCGTAATCAGTCCTTCGTCATCGCCGTCCTAACCAGAACAGCCGATCAAAGACCATCCCCCGCCCGACAATGGCACGCCTTGCAAACATTTCTTCAACGTCCCGCTGAAAAATCTCCCCTCTTGTCTTTGCACGCGAAGCCGCCGCCGAACCGTCGTTGTGATTTCACGCGATGCCTGACGAATTTCAAGCGAGAAAAGGGGAATGTAACGAAAGCTAATATTCCAAAAGGTAAAGAATGTTTGTTGCGAGGAGTATTAATTTTCAGCGAATCATTCCCAAGGATCCATATTCTCGATCGTTTATTTCCCACAGCCGGGGGAACGACCGCAGCTGTGTTTCCTCTCGAAAGAACGCAGCTCCGCGTAGCGTTAAACAGCGTTCGTTAAACGTCATTTTACCGCCCGTGGCACGGGGAAGCGCGTTATCGTTTTATCATCTATGCCGGGCGATACTGCGAACTTGCAGGGGCGGCGCGCGGCTACAAAGCGTGGCCCGATAAAAGATGCAAGTCTGATAAACGCTGAAAAACGGTTTAACGTCCCGGATTAATCGTGTATCCGTTTGAAAGGGGCACGGTTGCGCGGGCCGCAACCACCGAGGAGAATTAAATGCCGTCGCCGTGCAGCCTTTCAGCCGACTCGTCCGTTTCGCCCGCGCTGCGCGCTTTCCGCGGCGGAGAATACGCGCGCGCCTCTCGCAGCGGCTCTCGTTACTCGGCCGCGACGGCGGTTCTACGATTGTAAGAATAATTCGCTAGTTTTCTACCTGTAGCCGGATATTTCCATCGTGATCCCTCGCGATGGCGCGTTGCACCGCGGTGCAATCGCGACGCGAGAATTCAACCCAGCTCTTTTCGTTCCTCTCGCAATGATTCGTGGTGTTTAACGCGAACGCCACTCTTTCGTCGGCGAGGTCTAATTAGGACCCATCTATGCCCGCGCTCCGTTTTCTCCATCCATCCATTCATCCACCGCGGTGGTTCGACCACCTTCCGCTACCGCTCTCCCACTTCCGGGGACAAAGAACAGCGAAAGGAAGTCGAGGTGTCCGTAAATTACGGAAGCGCGTTCCGAACGACACCGTGTTACGTACGCGTCGGAGTTGTCGCCCTGTTTACAGCAATAATGCGCGTTTAATTGCGACGTCAACGTCACAGCCAACCGTACGTTTCAACTGCTGGAATAATAATTACGCGGAGAGCAGCCGGTTGGTTTCTCTGATTTCCGCGGACGACTGTGCGCAGTGCGAGGGCGGGCGAGTTAACACCAGCCGGTGGAAAGAATGAAAGGAGGAAAGTAAGCCGAACATTTAAGTCCGCGCGTCATGGATTTCTCTGCTACAACGCGAAGGTGCAGCTACTTAGGCGCGAGCAGACGGCTTTTATAAGTCTGTGGTCTGTGGTAGGTTTAGTTAACTGAGACTTTAATTTCTTACTGCGACGTAAGGACAATAACTGGACATGGCAATTACTTCCAAATGGTTTGGAATTTCATTGTAAAAATTTGCACACTTTCCATTCATGTTATGTAGAATAACTGAGATTTAGAAAACAAAATTGCAATCCTTCTGGGATTTCTATAAATAACGAGAGAACATCCCGAACCAGGAAATTTCCCGTAGAAAAAATTCCCTTTGGGAATTTCCTCCTGATTACAATGCAATTTTTGTTTGCTAAGTATCCAAAGCCCTCTACAGGTTAAGGACCCCTGCTTAGGTGTTAATCGCTAGCGAAGTTGCTTTTTAGATTAGGAGGGAAACGAATGTTTCCAGACTTTCAAGTGTTTCCCCTGAATAAATGAAGGTTTGGAATAATATTATGAGGAGATTTTGTTGCGGGTTCCACAGGGAAAATTCGAGAGTTATTCGTGATTATAAAGGATGCGAGGAAACCACACACCCCGCGGACGACGAAACGAGTTTTCAACAGAGCCCCGTCGTATCGCCTCTCCATTACTAGATGTTGGTTTTTCATTAGCGCCCTTAATATTCCGGGGGTGTAAACACTAGCTGGGGGGATCGCGTGTCGTGGGGAAGCGCAGCTGCGAAATCCAATGAAAAAGTTTCGCGGTTCAATAAGCGAAATCTCGTTCACGGTGATGAGAATATTCAACAGCGCGGCGGGGAAAAAAGAAGCGACGACCGCAAGGAAAGCACGTTACGAGGAGTTAAACCGCTGAAAGCGATATCGCGTAGCGTGACAAAGGAAATGACTAATCCACGAATTGCTCGAAGCCACATTTCCAAAGCTCGTTTCGGCCGATCGCGGGGGGGGGGCGTGCAAACAGAATACTCGCTGCGTTCGATCGCGCGCAGCGATTGACGTTAATCGCGAATTGTTATCGACAAATTGCTGGATATTACATGTCGCGCGCGGTTGAATAACGGGACACAGCGGCGATTGTTGCACGCCCGTGAATATCAGATCGCGGGTTAACAACAATTCGCCGCGGCGAAGGAAATTGGTGGGTTTCGATTCCGTTTTCTTGATTAACTGCGACGCCCCGGTTGAAAACCACAGCGTCGGAGGAGCCGTATTTGCTTGGGCGCGAGTACGAAAAAGGAAGTAGGAGAAAACGCTGAGTCCGCTGGAACGGCGGGACGGACTTGTAAACAGGGTCTTTTCGAGAATTGGATCGATCATGGGAAGACCCCCTTTCATGCCGCTCGACTCAACCTCCCCATTGATTGCAACTGATAACGGTGGGGATTCGTTTACAAGCCCCCTTCTTTCCCTTTCTCTCGGTGAACACAACACGTACTGCGAGATTAAGCGAGTTCCCTCCGTGGAACCTAGAAATGTGAAGGGAATGAAAAAAAAAGGAATAGTCTACGATGCTACAGGGTTCCTGGACCTATCCGGTGCTTTAAACGAAGGATTTGTCAGAATTCGCGAAACATTTCCACGGATATCGTTGATAAATCGAAAGAAGACAAACATCTTCCTCTTAGCAGATGCTACTTAACAGGTAGTTGGACATTAAGCTACTTCCCACCGGGAAGAAAGGCGTAAACCGTAAAGGATGCTCGAAAAAGCGTCGGCGCGCGAGCTGAAGGATTGTTCATCGACGGAAAAAGATACTTGTTGTAAAAGTTGGTCCGTGCTCGATCTTCGAGCCTGTTGATCGAGAAAAAAGGAAGCCTCGTGGCGGCGTGTCGGCTGTGATGGAGCGCGGGAAGCAGAGGATTAAAGTCTCGATATCGCTGGGAAGTATGTTTTAAGGGGAGGCGAAGTGAAATACAGCGACAGCGCCTAGTTGAAAGTGGAAAAGTTGGAGGGAAGACGTGGCGGGATTACCCGCGACGAAATCGAACGATACAACTCCCCGGAGGACTGGCCGCGCGGCCGGCTTGATTACACGATTACGCGCCCTGGGAGGAAAGCGAGACGATTTTTCCTGATTAAATGACGGGGCGATAACCGGTACTCGCGACGCCGGAGCTACCGGCGATTAATCGCATCGGGAGTCTAGCGACGTGTTAATTAAATACGCTCGTCGGTGTGTCAGTCCGCCGATGAAACGGGGCGAGTGTTTCCAGCACCGGTTACAAGAAAGTGAAAATCACTCGAAACCCTTTATCGGCGAATTAGCCGAGTCGCCGAGTTAGCACGCGGACAGAGCAGATATAAATAATCGACCAATTAAAATTATTCTCGCGTCCGCGGCACGAGGACGAAGCGAGGGCGCCAATTTCTAATGGAATCGCGTAATTAGAAGTCACGGAATAGGTTCCAGCGGCTCTGCGGACGTGTCGACGGGAACGTGGAATGTGGAAAAGAGGGAAACTGAAAATCCTGGTCGTTATATGATGTAATTACCGTGCGTGCGTGCACGCGCCCCGAGTTTAAGGCCTCCTCGAGATCCAATTTTCTGTGCGGCAACCTCGCTCGCTTCTATACACACGCATCAATTTCGGAATGCTCGTTATACTCGCGACGCCCGGTGGTCGCGTCGAGTCGCCTTAATTACAACGAAGGAAAAGACCAGCAGAAACTCGCCCACGGCCGTGGGCGTCGCGTCGGTTTGCTCTCGCACCTTCGGAAACCCGACACCTGCTGGAGTTTCCTCCGGGCCCCTAATGACTCGTAATTACAAGCGGGCGTGTGTGAAAATGATTGCGGCGGAGACTTTATTTCGGCGTCATCGATCGCCACGAGACCCGCTCCGTCGACCCTCCT
Source organism: Andrena flavipes (assembly GCA_963971345.1). Lineage (NCBI taxonomy): Eukaryota > Metazoa > Arthropoda > Insecta > Hymenoptera > Andrenidae > Andrena > Andrena flavipes. The sequence goes on from OZ020482.1 coordinate 4,285,807, forward strand.
TGCCCTCTGCCCACGCATCACCCTTGCCGAGTTCCTCGCGGGACTCGCTGCCAGCCTCGTTTGTTATCCGAACGAGCAACTTTCAATCCCAAAAACTTTCAACCCGTCCCGACCCTCCCTGATTCAATGATCAACCCCCTGCGATCTCGCGTGCCACGGTGTAATACAAAAACGGCCAACCAATCGCGATACACAGCCCTCGCCCCTCCCGCCTCCATTTCCTCGCCCCTTCGTCGCTAATACCTTAATTGCGTTCCGTGTTTCAGCGTTTAAGTTTCAATACGAATTGTTCCAGGCGCAACAGTTGCTCATTATAGTTCCTCGTTACTTGCTCGCGATATGTCCCTTTGAAGGGTACGCGCTGGCAACGGGAGAAGGGGAGATACGTTGCGCGCGATAACGTTTATTCCGCGGCAGTTTTTGTCCAGACGACGCGCGAGCATTTGTGCGGAGAGGCTCCTTTCATGGATGGTTTACAATAATCGTATTTAATGAATTGCAGAAATCCGTTCTGATTATCGCTCCGCCCGGAATCAGCAGTTTTCGGGCAAGCAATTTGTCCAGTCGAGCGTAACGAGCACCCGTGTTGTGTTTGAGCTGCCCCCCCTCTCGTAACGGACAGGGTCCATCGTTTTATACCCCCGATTACCTTGATGTCACCGTCGATTTACGGATTAATGAGAATCGTCGCGGCAATTACGATCCCTCGGTCCCCCTTTTTTTCGCTCCTCCCTTTCAACCGATTTTCCGTTTCAACCGTCGGATATGGCCGGCGTACCTATTTCCTCGCCGTGCGAGCCGAACCTGTATCGCCGAGCTCGCGAGCGCGAAACGGCCGACGAGGTACGGCATTTTTACGGCGAATAGCGTCGAATGAAAAACTAATTACGAGTTTCCTCGCGTGTACGGGGGATCAAGTGGCGTATACATGCTCGAGCGTGCAGCCGGAGTGCGCGGCGTTAAAAGTTATCTATGTCACGTGCGCGAAGATGGAAAACGGGGCTGCGTAAAGTGCACACAGGCGCCCGCACGCCTAAGCGTTACTTTATTTTTAAAGTTCGCCTCGCGCGGCTGCACGAGCTTCATTATAAATTTAACGCAATTACGATGGCGTTCTATTCTTCTCGGTGCTCCATTGCCAAACGAAGGTCGTAGTTTAAGAACGATTCGGAGCAAGCGACGGGTGTGCCTGTTTAATTCGACATAATCGAATAAACGCTAAAGAATAATTTTTTATTCCAAACTGTTATCGACACCTTCGTAGAGACCGTTGAAATTTTCTAGGGTCTCCAGCGAACCCACAGTGTCGTTCCAGGGTTAAGAACCCCTCGTATTTCCTTCTCCTCGTTAATGAACATCCCCCTAGTGTGTTTTGGGGCTGGAACCAGTGCTGCCTATTATTCGTCCAAACAGGAATCACGGCGAAATCGCTCGTTTGCGTACACACCACGTTTAAGCGTGTTAAACAGCACGAGCACGCGCCATTCTGAAGACTCTTTGCACATCGGCGGATAGAAACCGCGCTATCGTCCCGGTGCCGCCATTATTCTCCGCGCTGGTCGTCGACGATTTGTGCTCACCTTTTATTGGATCGTTATTCGGACGGAATGACAATGCACCACGGACTAACACCTCCCCGATGCCCCTGGGCGCGACGGATGTCACCATTTGTTCGAGCCATCATTTTTCAGAACGTACTGTTCCTGGAATTTATTCTTCATCGGTGACGAGACAGCCTATCTCTCGTCGAAGCCTCGGTTTCGCGTGCTTTTTAACCGCCAACGCGAATCGCCAGGCTGGTTTTGCTGATTTATGTAGGCTACCCTTTATAAGCAGGGACTCTTTCTATACATAACTTATGACAGCGATCCTTGAAGCTGAGGATTGTTTCCAGGAACGGTACAAGTCCGACGCTCCTTTAGATCCATACCTGCATTCCCTTTCCTGTAACTCAGCCTATGGAATATTTGTTCCATGCCTATCGATTAATTCGTCCCCCTTTTATCCACTTAGAACGTTTTCGGCGTGTCTAGCAGGGTTCGTTTAGTCTCCGATAAAGTCGATTAGGTGTCAATCTATTACAACGACTGTCGACTGACAAAGTCGCTTCCAGCTCAGGCGAATCGCCGGATCTGTTTCGAGTGAATGGTCGGGGCTCGAAAGGAGGGTGCTCGCCAATTTGACACGGCTGGGGATGGCTGGGCGACGATATTTAGTGTCCCACCCTGCTTGCAGAAACTATTCCCGTGCCGTTTCGAAGGGGGAGGATAATTTGGGTCACGGGTCCGGTACAATAGCCGATCGTAGGTACCTAAAGCGTGAAATTCAATTGAGTAGGTAAATTCGTAAACGACAACGGAGCTGCGACGATACCGCGGCTCTCCGCGCGCTCCTTTTCCGAAAGCCAGCGCGATGCATTCGATTAAGATGACTACATCCGAATGTACGCCCGGTTCTTGTACCCTGTTAAAGCGGAAGCTTCCTTTGCTTCCGATCCAGAAAGCTATTTCAGGGTACGGCTCGCGTAGAAAATACAAGGAAAGTGCACATTCTACTTAGTGGATATTAAAGATACCAGACCCAAGTAATTAACAGCATCCGTCGATGTCGCGGAGCTTTATATTCCCCAGGGGAAGGAAGTACGTAGATACTATTTTGACCGGGAAATAAAGAGTCAACAGGCCAGCGCGAAAATCACGCGCGATTAATTCCACGCGCCTCGCGAAACGAGCAAACGCTAAATAAACGATCGGCAATCCGATTAATCTTTAATCGCGTATACATAAATAACGATCGCTATAATATGCACATGTAAATAAGTCACGTTCACGAATGACCCACTTGAAAACCGATATGAGGCGAGAGAGCGTGCTCGTTCCCTGTCAGAACGATCGATAGGAATGCGAATATACGCGATACGTATGAAGCTTAAATCGTGTGTAGCACGAGCGGGGAAGATATGAAAAGTGCTTCGAACCGATTTGCGTGACCACGCATGATAATCGAACTTCGCCCATGAAATTGCACCGGCACACGAACGCTCGCCAGCCCGGTGTCGGGTTTCGACACAGTGGTCCTGCGTTCAACTTGATCTGGCTCACCCTCTAATTACGTTCTCGGCATTACGGAACACAATATTCGCCGTGGTTTTGCGCCCGATACGTGTGCTCTCGCGCAACAACGCGAAATTCCCTCTAACCTGTAGGAACTTCCAAATTATTAGCAGAATGTTTTATTTATATTTACTTACTTCGACATTGACTTTGAGAGCGGCGAGCCGAAGGAAGGATCAATGCAGATTCTTCGATGAAAGTACCATGTGCTTTAGGGGTAATGATATTCAATGTCGGTAAGGGATAATCTGTATGTAGATATCGGTGGCCGAACGAGATTTTGGGGGTATAATAACCCTTGGAAAGCCTAGGGAGAGCCTAGGGAGAGGTCCAGCATCTGTTTAAATGTGAGCGATAGGTATATTTATAGAGGGATCAGTCAACTCTGCCACTCTCTTCGTAGTATCTGAATCTTGTTTAGTGAACGCAGCCTTTTTAAGAAAGAAGGTACATATTGACAGAGTTGGGTGACGGATGACCTCGCGTCGCCTTCTCTGAACTTCGAAATAGGGGTTGAATAAAGATCTAGGCATAAGACACTAGGGTGATAAACTCTGTCCATGAGAGGACTGCGAGGAACGCTTACAATGTAACATGTTAATCGTCAAACGCAACACCCACTTCGTTGCCTTTTCTCTTACCAAATATTTTCTCTTACTGTTTATAGGAAAAAAGAATAAAAAAAATGTTTTTCTTTTTTGGGAAGTTTATTGACGAGAGGATGCAGTAAACTATATGCATGCACAAGCGCAACTTGATTAGTTGAGTAGTTTTTGAGTTATCGTCTACACCGGGTTTGTAAATGCGAACAAAGTATTTTCGAAAATCACGGATTCAAAGCGTACAGCAGCGCGCACAAACACGGCCTGTACGGGCCTTCGGAGTTTGAATTTTGGCCGGACGCTTTATGAACATGTTTTCCACACGACGTACTGCCGATTAAACCCTCCAAAAAAATCGCTTTTATAGACCGATTACGCGAGGCTCCCCCTGAATGCATTAAACGGATAACCCTTCGTCCAACCCCTGCGAACGTTCGAAATCACAACCGTGGGGTAGGATTCCTCGAAAAGAAGTCCTCGAGCTACGTGTAGAGAATTGAACGAGTCGATGCGGCAATGCGCATAACAGCCTGCATAAAACGTATAATTATTCAGTCGACTGGTTGAGCTACATGCGGCGGGCGAACGTGTTCGCGGGCACGCGTGAGTATTTCTCATGGAATAATATGCTCATATTAATGCGACGGGGTATAAATTAGTTGGAAATTCGGGCGGGCGAGACAAGAGGAAAGGTATCCACCTACGCTGAACGCGTCCCCGTTGCGTTTCCCCGAACGTGGCGCGCACAGCCGAAACCGGCGAGCATATGCGTATTTATAAACGCGACACAGTAGAACAATGGGAGCCCCCGCGTTTACGTGTTTCCCGGCAACCTCTGCGCATGATTTATCTGACGCTGTGCAACACCCTCGAGTCGCGGGAGCGCGCCCGGAAATCGCCCTCTTTGCGCTTGATTTCATAAGCGCGAACGGTTACGGCGAAGATTCACGGGATTTCGGGGCGAATCTCGCACCGAGCGCCACTTTTCCTCTTATTCTCGAAGGGAAACAGCGTAAACGTTCGGAGGCTGGGGAAACGGAAACGTCGCCCGCATTTACATTTGACAAAGATGGCGATGTGGAAGACAGGAGACTCGAGCAATGGGAGAGCATTTCAACTTCCATGCTTTTGATACTCCCGTATGAATGGAAAAATTGCATTAAGGAAAGGGAAGAGGAACTTTGTCCTGTCCGCAGAGAAGACACATCGTACAAGGGCGAATAAGTACTCGATAATATTTCCATGATGACGTTGAATTTTTCATTAAAAAATGTGCCGAGAATTTCGACGAATTTTACGTCGACGGGTAGACAGGGAATCTTAACGAAAATTGTGGTGTATCAAAATTGCAGGGCAAATTGCGCCGCTGCTCTGTCCTGCTTTCATTCGCGCGTCCTTATCGGGCTGTAGCGGCAGTAGTAAACTCGAGGAATGACGATCCCCCGTTCTTTTCTCCTCGCGCTTTAAGAGGCAGAAAATCGGGCCTACTCTCTCAACCGCCTCCCGACACTCGTGGCTACGTATCTCCCTTATCCGGCTTGGAGGGAGGGAAAAAAAAAAGTGTTCCTGACGGGAACAAAGCGCGACTAAATCTTGAGAAAGCGCCGCGGAAAAGGGCAGACGTGTAACCGAGAGGGGGAGATAGTGTTACAGCCACGAGCACCGCCACTGAATGACAATCGTTTCCCCTGCTTTGCATGCCGCGAGGCTGCTGGGAGCTCGTGAAGCCAGTCATTTCTATCGGTTATCTACGATACCATCCAGGGACGTCCAGCCTTTCGGCTGAATCGTCGCCCGAGCAAACTGGATACGCGTTAGGTTGCGTACTACGTCGAGTCTCTTCTGTTCCTGTGCACAGATGCTCGTAAAAAAAACGTCCATTGATCCGAGACGGAGAGGCAGGATTGTGCGTGAAATCGTGCTCGTCTAATTTCGAAGCGTTCACACTTATCGAATTGGTGTTCGAAGCAGGCACGATGAAAACGGTGTGGCAGAGTAGCGCTTATTGACGGGCGCCTGTCAAGGGTTCCGTTAATAATTCAGATAAGCAAACTGCCGCCATAATGGATACACTGAATTATGTGTAATAATAATATTTAATTAATCAGATATAATCAGCAGGTACGCTCGCGGCTGCGTTTATGGTACCGTTTTGGTAGTTTAATTCTGAAACGTGGAATGAATATTGAATGTGTTCATCGTGCACCGAGACACAATAGATTATGCCTCGCCGGTCGATTAATTTTGTTACCCGGATGATAATCATTATCGATTATTAGACTTGGTAAACAAGAATTAATTTACTGCTTCATCAGCCCTATTGGCGGGCCAAGTGTCCAGCACACAAAGGATCTACGTGAAATTCACGTTTTCCTGTTTTTTTTTTTTTATATCAATTTCAAGAGGTTTTTCATTCGGCTTCTTTTTTGCGAATGGTGAGAATCTTCGAGTTTCAAAATGTACGAAGGATACTTATGGAATATTGTTTCGATTTTTTATCCTTCTTCCACAACTCTCCACACTCTTTAAATCATCAAGATCAAATCATCGGATCGTAGTGCATTTTCCAAGTTTTCTTTTATATCAGTTTTAATACCATCATCGTTGCTCCTCCGATGATTCTTTGCAACAGCAGCGAAGGAGGCAGGAATAAAGAGGTAGAACGTTGCCAGCGGCGAAATTGGTGGCTGAAAAGTTTGAGATAATGCTGCGAGCGAATGAACCCCTCGCCGTCGATCGATTATCTGCGCAGGAAATTCGCGTACACGTCGGCTAGGACGAAATAATTAAAATTAACGAGTCAATTTTTGTCCCGTTTATGCCCCGTGGCCACGTCGAGCGCGTGTTGATTAAAACCGAACGATTAGACGAGCTGGCTCGCGTTTCTTTGACCTTATCACTTACCACAAATTGGCCCGTTCGCTTCTAATTAAGCTGTTAACAACTTTTCTGATGAAGCTCCTCTAACCGATGGAGTTTATCGCTGCTGCATTCCTAACGCCTACGATCTAATACCGAAGAGAGCGCAGAACGGTAGAAATATTACACGAAACCAAAGTAGGTAAATACAATGCGGTAAACGAGCAGATGCCACGAAGCGCATAATATTTGGAAACCACATTCATCCATTATCAGCTTAAGAGCTTCCCAAATATAGTACGATGAATGAACAGCGCCTGAAATTTGTGATGATTAGGAGAATGTTAGTTAGCGAAGTTATTTCGTCGAAACGAAGCATCTGTTTCACGAAAACTCTGTTAATCCACGTGGAGCAACGTTAGAACTATCGAAAGATATCGATTCCACAATTATTAGTATAACCGTAATTGATTCCACTCATGCAACAAAATCCATGCAACCGCAGAATTAATTACAACAGCCATCGGCGACGGGCGTTTATTTATCGTTATTGCTATTATTCATACACTCTGCGGGCGCGGTTTAATGTATCGAAAAACACGGTATTATACGACAACGAGTTAAATGCAAATGGCTAATTGAGTAACAGATTCTAAACGCGGGAAGGAATTAATGCGTTCGACCGACCGTGCATGATAGATACGCAATGGAACGCAAGAATCACGAGCATTTAACAGTAACAGACAGAAGCCGCGATATCGGCCGCAGCTGTGAATAAAATTTCATCGCACGAATCGATACCTACCCAGCTGCACACCAAAACAAACACAGCCAGAGCTTTCCCACAATTACTGTCCCGCGGTACTGCAGTGTAATGAGGCATACGTGTGAAATACTCAGTGACGGTCTGTTAAAAACATGTACGCGCGTGTCTGTGTGTGTATGCGGTACGTGCGTACAAGCGAAGATAGGACGACTAAATCTGGGACTGTTTTCATTGGTAATTCACGAGCTCCAATATTAGAATACGCGATGTTTCCTCGCAAAACGTATCGCGTTCAAAGGAACATATATAGACGGAGAAGCACTAACACCAACGCGGAGCAATTATCCGAGATGAAAGGAGCATCATCGAGAATACTCGAATTCCACCGTCAACACTAATACCGGTAACAGTTCCTTTTAGCTTAAGAGGTTATAGTTAGTCAGGCGGCGGAAGAGAGGCGAATGTTTGTGAATTTTTAATGGAAAAACGAAAGCATACATTCTTCCAAGACCTTTTGCACTTAAAAGAGCAACATTTAAAGTACAATTGGTAATTTTTTGTGGAAAAATATTTACGTTTGTAATAAAGTTATAAAGTTACAACGGACATCCAAGAAGGAACCAGACAATCTAAAATCAAGAAACAAAAAAGATTCCGCAAAACTTTTGAAGCGCAAAAAGTTCTGGGAAAATATATAATTCCGCTTTTCCACAAAAAATTCACAAACATTCGCCTCCTTTCGGCCGTCTGACTAATTAGGTATAACCCCTTAAGACAATCGGCGAGGAATTATGAAAATACAATGCAAAGACGGATCGTTGACGGTTGCCCGGAAAACACCGCTGCGAGCAAACAGCGTGACTTTCCAACGATCATATCATACTTGCAACCTTCGCGTTCGGTTTCTTCCGAGTTGTTTGTAAGGCAAACCGCTTGGAGCACGTCTTTTGTTGAATACATTTCAGTCGCACACGTCAATGTTACCCCGCCACGCACGTCGCCCTACTTCTTTTCCCGGTGCATATTCATTACTTTCTTCGCTTCTCCCCGCGCACAATCGCGGCAGCGATACTAACGGCTTTCAAGAAGCCCTGAATTAGTAAACCGGCCGCCTGTTCGCAGGCAGCGGGAAAAGTGAAAGAATAAAAACGTCTGGTAACGCGGAGGACGACTACAGGAGCAGATGTGAATTATTGCTAAACCGTAAAATCCCGGATCCCCGTGCGAGTTCTTAGGAAAATGCGCAAAAAGAAAAAAGAAAAAAAAAGAAAGAAGTAAGAAATCAGGCGAAGCTTGATGGGTGCTAAAAGTCACGGCTGACGTCGCGTTCCCGTGAGCCCTGCAAATTGGTAGCGATGACAGAAATCCACTCGATGCTTACTTAGGCCAATAAAGAAGTTTATGGCTCCGTTTCCTTCGGGCGATGCTCCGGCGCGAAGAATTTTTTACCCTTACGCAAAGCTGCGACGGGGGAAACGTAAAGTTAATAACAGAGAAGCAAAAGGAGAAGAGGAGACGATTAATTAACCTTTCCCGTGATGAAGCAAAGAGAAAAATAGAGAGAGAAGACACGTAACCGTTGGGATGAACCCCGAAAGGGTGGGGCGGGCGGCGGGGGGGGGGTGGGGGAGCGGAGCGGAAATAAGACAAATTCCGATTGATCATCCGGAGGAAAGTCGGTGGAACGGAGAATGGGAGAGGCCCGTAATTGAATTATGGTCGGTCAATTGTCGAATACTGATAATAGGATGTGGTAATCAGCTTGATCGATAAAAGAACCGTTGGAACGGGGCAGAAAGTGTTCTTGTTTCGTAGCTCCCGAAGTGGGAACCAATTAGAAATTGGGGACAACGAACGAATATCGCTGCTAAACTCGCGGCAATTGCTCCGCCGTGGGTGCATCAATTTTTCTTTCACAGATATTGCGGCACGAGTGGGGGAATTTTTTATTCGGAATGTTGGTTGTCCGGCAGGAATATCTTGTCGCATAATCCCACTGTTAATTAATTCCCGTTCCTCCATTAAACGTAACGCCCGTATCGCGTTTTAATTACATCGCTTCGGGTGCCTTTATCAGCCGGCACCGCTTAGCAGCATCCGGTATTCTACGGGCCATCGTTATCGCGAAAAACGGAGAAATTCCTGAACGCGCAATACTCCCCGGGCAGCTATGTAATAAAGACATTCCATCGAATGGCTGGAACGCAGATGCGGGTGTCATTCCTACCTTCAAATTAGTCTTGTTCCATGTTACGTTACGATATGGACAGAGGCATGTAAACAGACATTAGACCTGCGACTCGCAATTAAACTAGCCGCTCTTCGGCTACTTAGCAAATAAACATGGAAAGCATTAACGTGCATTAGCTACTAGAAGCTTGCGCCAGTTCCTTAATTCCAAGCACCCAACTGTTACAACCATTATGCAATGGAATCTACGTAGGTTTGTTCAGCGCCAACTCCTTGATACGTCCTCGGCGCGGGTTTCATAATCGACAGAGTCGCGCTAATTAATTGCAACGCCCCGGCGAGTCCCCTCCACCCTGCGACGCTGAAAGGCAAATATTCGTCCGAGCGCGGGGGGACGTTCGGTAGCGTCCAAACTAATTGTAAGTAATCTTAATAAATAATGAAACTCCACGGCGGCAGAGGAGCGTAAAGCTCGCGTCCCTTTAATTAATGGCAGAGGATAATTAAAGAAACGCAAGACAGGGGGAGCGGGGGCAGTATCGCTTCGCGTTATTTAATTGACGCCTTCGTTAATCAACGAGCTAATTACCCGCGAAGCGAGTTTAATATTCGATCGGTTAGTCAAATTCACTGTGCCGGGGATGGCCGAGGGTGGGGCCTGATTATCCGTGCAAATACGAGGGACAGGTACCAGCATTTATTCGACAGATAGTCTGTCTGCGAGATATACGCGCGATAACGTCATAGCTGGGGCACACCGCGGCGCAGAGGTCAAAGACAGCTGATACTATCAATTATTTTAATTAACGTCCCGCATCGGGAACCAGCAGAAGAGGGTGGCGCGAATCAAAATGCAATTTCATCGTTGCCCGATGACTGGCCGCCGACGAATGTTTGCAAACGGGCCAGAGGGGGCTGAGGGATGAAAAAAAAAAGAGGGTAGTAAAGGATATATGGGATCGATTGACGCCGCGACACGTGGCAGGAATAATTGACTGTTAACGCATCGATCGTCGACAGAATGACTGGCAGCAGTCCGTTGTTTTGCGGTGACGTACAAACTACTGGCCACGAGTGATATACCATAGTTCTGAACAGAAATTGGAACCATTCCCCTGCGAAACTCTGCGCTTTTGCGCTCTGAATTTCGGCACGACTAATGAGCCAGGCAAGAACATTCAACGCGTCTAATTACTGTAGCGCTGCTTGCAAACGTGTCAGGGTGGAGGGAGTTAGGAGCGCACCTTCTTTATTTGTCAAAATGCAGACTGGAATCGTGAAATTTCCGCGCCACGTAACTCGCGGCTTCTCGCGTAGAAAAAGAAAGGCAAGCTCGTCGCGCGCACAGCTGGCTTGGGACACGATTTTGTCTGCATTCTGTCAGCAGCATCGTCGCGGCAATCGGCGAATTGCCCGAATTGAAAAACCGCTCGGGGTTTCATGAATCTCTCGATAATTTATCGATTAAGCCCCTGCGTGGAATACGAAAGCCGGTTTCGGGACGCGGCGTCGCGTCCCCTCGCGATCGCGCCGATTAAAATTCGCGTCACACTTCTCAGATTTCGCGCGGTCTCCGAGTAAACCGAGGCTCGATCTGCGAAAATTCCGTAATCGACATTTAATCGCGGGAAATCTTTTTTTCTCCCGGCAACGCTTCTCCGTAGAAATTGGCACGCGCCAAATTCGCCAATTTGCACCGGCGAAAGTTCCCCCCCCTCTCTTTTTATTCCACTCTAATCGAATCCCATTTCAACAGAATTCCGCTCGTTCGATCAGCTTTCGGGGTCGTCTAGAAAGCTGCGTCCGCAACGTTACATCGATTCGAGGTAGCACGAACGACGCTTCGTTCTACAGAAGACTCCTCAAAGAAGTCTCGGTGGTTTCTTTCGCCGCCGGGACGCAACACGTTCGCTTTAGCGTGTAAACTGAAGTTAAGTCTTCCACAAAGTGTGTCTTCCGCTTCGAAAGTATGCTGTCGGGGCCCGCTAGGGATTCTGACCACCAGCGGCGGTAGCGAAATTTCATTCCCCGCCTGTTCCGCGAATTCCTTGCAGTTGTAGCGCCGTGAAATCGAATAATCTAAGCGTGGTTTCTTCGAATTTTCGGTTAACCTGCTAGAACAGGAGGAGACATGGAACGTAAGGGAACAGAAGCATTACGTTGTTGTCAAGGCAGTAACTTTGCCACAATCTGAAATTTAATGTTTCGTATACAACGTTTTTGGCAATAATTGTGAGCTACATATTTTTACAATAATATGTGTTTATTCGAGTGATGCAATAAATATTTACAGCAGGCAGATATTTTCAGTAGCGATGTGATCGTTAATATATTATTGTTATTATTGATATCGAGGGCTTATATAGTGGTAATTCCACCGCAGGGTAGCACACCATATTTTTTATCTCATCTTACGGTGTCTAATTATCGTCATTTTGCTAATTACCCAAAACGATCTACCGTGGAAAATCGTCAACCGAAATATCGCTTTTCGCGAATCGTGTGACAGGGGCGAATCAAGGGCGTGTATAAAAAACCATAGCCTACGTGCAACGGCTTGGTGGGAAGAAGGTGCCATTTTAAAAAGCGTCGTGACACCGTGACATCTTGTCACACTGGAAAAACGGATAAGAAACCACCTCCGTTCCTCCTCGCTCGCGGAGATAATGCAGACTCGCAATATTCCGCTGGCTATAAAGGATGCGGAATATATACCACGCGTAATCTAAGATAAGAGGATATAGAAAAAGAATCTTGAGCGGGAAGAGATTAATTGCGCGGATTACTTCAGACTGTGGTCACGTAAAGACCGAGCAGAGGAAAATGTGCTCAGGAAGAATGTATCCGTGGCTGATCCCGGGAAATTTGTAACACGAATTATTACGCAGCACTGAGTTTACATTGATTCGTTTTATGAAACAGAGCCCATAACATATCTACTAATTAAAACCTTAGAAAATTATTTTATCGTAGCTCATCCTTTAAAGCATCGATCGCATGAAACTACGTGGGAACGAGTTCGTGGATCCTCCGAGTGACAAGCTTACAATCGTAGGATAGTATGGGAATAATCATAAGATTTTCAGACCATCAGAAACCCATGAAACTCCTTAATCCTCTGGAACCTCAAGAAAATCTAAAATCAGAAAGCTCGAAGTCCTCTATGAGTTCTAAAGCACAGAAAAAATTCTATAACACCACTTAGTATTTCATCCTACGAGAGTAGGGCCGGGACTGTTCGAATAATTTAATATTGGAATATTTTACAAGTATTCGAATGCTACGAATAAACTTCGAATATTTGAGTATTCGAATACTTGGATATTTAAATCATATTCGCCAAATAGTTGAACAAATGAAGTATTCGAACATTCGAATACCCAAAAGCTCGATAAATAGTCCCACCCCTAGTCCACAGTCGTCGTCGCCAGATATTACGAGATTAGAATCGTTGTAATCGGATCACCGACTTTAATATCGTTTTTGTAGTGCTCGGCTTTGTGACCCGTGAGTCCCAAGTCGTCCATTAGGGTCCTGTAACGCCACCTCTTCCGTTGGAAAACGCTCTCAGCCTTTTCTCGACCGTCCTCCCAAGATTTTATCCACAGATCTCGATGGGATTAGCGGGAGGACGGGGACGTAAATGAAAAGCGCGGCAGCGATTAACCGAGCGTGCAGTGATCAACCGGGCTAGAAAAAAAAAAGAGAAGCCGCGTAACAAAGCGACGAACGCGCGAGGCGCAAGGGCCGCTCAAGATACTACGCTTCTGCATACAGATGGGCTTATTAAACGGGAATCTGCAGATGGAGGAACGCATAAAGCACTGTCCACGGTCCTTATCTGATTAGGCATGCAACGCCGAGCTTGAGGAGCTTCGGCGCTTTCGTTACGGTTCCAGGGGTTGCGCCGATATATACCAGCCACGTAAATTCTGTAAAACGCCCGGCCGATTTTATCGCAGCTTCGAGGCACGATCGTTTAGGAATACTTATCCGGCGAGTTGTCGCGCACTGGTGTGCGACAAGACTGTAATTGTCCCCATCGAAACGCGCGAACTTACCAGTCGCGCCGGGTAAAATCTACAGAAAATAGCCGAATATATTCAAATTATTCCAACATTCTGTTAAACGAGGCTTCAATCGCGACGTTTCATAATATCGTTGAATACCTTGTGGTCCCTTGAACGTTACAAACGCCGAGATTCGTGAAGCAGAATTATGGAAAACTATGTATTATATTATACAATGCTCGCGAAAAGGACGACCGTGTACCCAACTATGCATTCCTTTGCCCGCCGCGAAGGATTCCACATATGTTTGACAAAAAAGAATATTTGACGTATCTCTGAAGCGAATTCGAGACACCGCAGCTATTCGCGGAATGGAATGTTCGCGCGTTCGCCCGAGAGAAATCTCAGAGGGCGCAGAGTGTTGCCGTGCTACGCGCGGGAAAGTTTAGCGCGAGGGTGAGAAACGAGCGAGATTTTATAAATGTATCGGTCGCATTCCTCTCCCCGAAAACGCTGGATTACAGCTCTGCCTGGTCTGCGCCAGATTTCTCTCTCCTAGCATACGTTGGGAATATTCCACGAACCAACTGCGAAGGAAATCTGGAGGCGTCTTAAATTCGATTCGGAGCACCGGAGGATCGTTCGGCATCTGCTATTGCGCAAACTGACGCCTATCGAAGTCAGCTTTCGTCGCTTAGATTATTGATTAAGCTCGATCGTAGGCATCGGCGTTAAATAAAATCACTCATTGCCCGCGTTTAATCTCGCCGGAACTTTCGGAGAGCACGTCCCCCGCGGGGATTTTCGCGTGGAAGTTGAAAACAGCCAGCGGAAGAATACGGAAGGGGATACGTTTAACTTGTTCGGTGGTCCACACATCCAACATCACTGTCGGCCGTTAAGCAAGCTGCTCCCCGACGAAACTATTTCCACCGCCGCTCACTACTCTCCCCAAGAACTTCAAAACAGCGAGCCGTAAAAATAGTGGAGCGCGCAGGAAGCAGTTGGTTCTCATCGGTGAAATGTTTCCCGTGTTTCTCGGTTAACGCACGGTTAAACGAGGCCCCGGCAGAGTAAAGCGCGTCAAACGTCATAACTGCCCTGTGGAACTAGGAAATCGCATTGCGCGATGTATCGATGAAGCTTGAGTTACCTAAGTCGCGAGGGTTAAATAGTGTTCTATATTCTCAGGCTTAGAGCAACTAGAATCAAGGGTGTTCCCTAAAATTTTTAAGTAGAAACTTACCAAGAATCGAGGAATTAGTTTATGGATGCTTCGGGGTTGGCTAAGAGAGAAAAGTCGGGCGGCAAACACCGAGAAACCGTGTACGGACAAGTCGGTGTGCTTGCTGAATCGCAATCAACTGAATGCAAACACTCGATTCACTTGATGGCATTAGGCAAACGTGAAAGCCATAAGCTGTAAGCCGTACGGGACTGCCTTCATAATCTTCAAGTTCTGGCATCCTTCGACCGCGAATGCCTCGAGATAGTACAGCGACTATAAAATATTGCTGTTACGTCTCAAGCTTCGACCCCTTTGACGTTACAATGCCGGAGTGTACTCGGATCCGAAGTACCGGGGAGCAAACATTGTTTATCACACGCTTGGCTGTTTAAGCAATGACTCGTCGAAAATGTACCTCTTTCCTCGGAGTCGACGGTAACTCTGTGTGCAAATGGAAGTATCACTGGGTAATTGGGAGAACGGGCCAAACGGTAGTAGAATTGCATTATTTAGCAGGTGTCGTAAAGCATTAATTAGTGACGTAGAGGAAAACACTTTGCTGAACTGTATCACGTCTTCGAGCAAACGTGGACATAATAATAAGTAGAGTGCACGGTATTCAGCTCAATAACCCTTCTGTGTAGTGGAACACACATACGTTTGACCCTATTAATGCAGTCGCATTGCATCTGGGATGTTGTTACAACGCGCAGCCTGTGTTAGCATAACGAGACGCGTCTAACAAGAATCGAGAAAATATAGCCTGAGTCAGAAGCTTCATATGTAAACATAGTTAGCAGCACAAGCAAAAGGAAGTCTTCGCATCCTTTCCTTTCGTCATTACCCGCAACAAGAGGAATTCAAGCCACTTTACATTAGCCGCTGAAAATTATCTGTATCCCTGTGTAGTGCCAGCCATCTGTGTCGAGCGTATCTCTAATCACGTCACAGCTGGCCATATTCCACAGGATTAGAATATTCCACGAATCCCAAACGGTCGCTGAAACAACGCTACGCTGGCTCTAAACAATAAAATTTTAAATTTAAATAACACTCGCGTCACAGGGCTAGGTAGGACTCGAAACTTTCATGCCTTAAAAAGGAAAGGTTCGCAGCGACTTGTTATAAATTTCCAACCTTGAAATCTGTCAGTGAACTTTTACGCAGGTGCGTGAAAGTAACGTCCTGTAGCCGAACTCACGCCGTACAGGTGAACGAGCATGAAAAGTCAGACGATCGACCTTTGTCCGCGATCAAAATCGAAATCCACGGTACGTGACTGATTTGGCAGGTCCGTCCAGGCCGCAGAACCGTCAAAATTACGGGATCGTGAATGGGTTTCAGAGTTGTAAAGACCCTCTGCTTGTGCAACGGCACCGCTGCGCCCAAGGATGTCCTACCCGCGTGCTCGCCGATCCTAAAGGCCGCCGTGAAGTCAAAATGCGGGCCACGGCGCATGCTAATTTCCATCGTTATTCTGCTGATCATGGTGGCCATCGTTTATTGCATGTGCCTAACCAACCAGCAGCTGGGCAGTTTGACGAATAGACTGTCCAGGAGCCGTCCGCAACCTCAACCCGTCGCAGAACCGCCACCTCCACCCGTCGCAGAACCTCCACCCGTGGAGGAACCCGTGGCCGATGCTGAACCGGTGGCCGATGCTGAACCCGTGGCCGAAACGGTTACAGAGGAAGCCGGTGAGCGTCTAAATCAGATTTAGATCGACGCGTCAGTCACGTAACCTCTATTGACAGCTGCTGAATTTGAATGATTTCTAGAATAAACCACCTGGATACAAAATTCACGATCCCTTACACGTGACCACTATTTCATTGACAACCGCATATTTTTAAATCCCTCGAGAACAATCTACCGAACGCGGTGGAACAGTGATTGACTCCTTATTCGATGGAACACCTATTAACAAGCAGACGTTTTCAACAACGTCGCGATATTTAATTCCGTGTCGAGAGTAGAAGCTTGGGTGTAATGAAAAATTCAAGGCTCCCCCACAGTGACACTTGGTAAATTCTTTAATTCCAAGCAGAATAGGAAGCCGAGCTTAACACGCGGGCGGAAAATTGGCAGCGTGCGATGGAAGGGTACTCGATCAGGAGAGATCAGATTGTCCAAGAGGGGCGAGATAGCTGATACGGGGCGAGCTCGATCGAACGTGAGTGATTTGATTAAATTGCGCCGGGATCGGGTGCGAAGTGTATCGTGACCTACTTTTCCGCCGCCCTTCGGTGTTTCCAGTTAAGTTTATTTGCCTGGCGGCCCAAGCTTCCCTTCATGGAAGTATGAGCCTTGCGTCGCGCGTCCGAAGAGTCGCTGTCACCGTTGGAATAAGTCTGAGGAGACCTGACGCGGCGCGTGGAGGGAACGGAAGGTTTTGATCCTGGATAACGAATGTGCCAACCGTGCTGCACGGGAGCGCAACGTATGTACATAAATCCGTGCCCGAAACGGCGGGCTCGGACTACATTTCTCATCCCGCGGCATTATTCGAAGCGAAGTAATGTTACATTTCACAGAACAACGCCGATACCGTTCTCGGACGTAACAGCTGCAGAACGATGGAGCGTGCAGCACGAACCGTGTGCTTCATCATCTACATTTTAATCTTCCTGCCCGATAGGAAAGGAATCACGGCGCTGTTAACTGCTCGTTGAGAAATCATATTCAACCACCACGATTCTTCCTTACCGCAACCGTAAATTGATCTACCATTTATTACCCAGAGGGACAACAGATTGAACGCAACAAAGGTGTCTTATTGAAAAATTATTAAAAGTAACGGTACAGTCGATAGAATAAATCGAGCATGGACAAATACAGAGGCAAGTTACCCTCGCGTTCCATCTACCGCATTTCTCTCGATAACAGACGCTATTTGGAGAGACGTTTATTACGTTTGCTTAATAATCCGTGTGAAGCTTAACTAGAGATACGTGCTAATTTAACATTCTTCGTTACAAAAACATTCAGTCTCAGCGTTACAACGGTACTGAAGTAGCCGACGCAATTGAGCACCCAGCGTTAGAAGGAGAGACGTGGATTCAGTGAAAGGCAGTCAATCGTTCCAGTTTCAAAATGACCCCGGTCAGCTCTTCGTCGGTTATGTGCTCCTGAAGGGACAAGATAAGGCCGGCGAACAGAAACTTGTCGACGATCTCTTCCCTCAGTCTTTCCCCGGCTATCTCTGGATATTCCGATCTAACGGCCTCGACGTACACCGTCAGGATCTCCTGCAGCTCCGACGGCCCGCTACCCTGCTCCATGTTATACAGTAGAATGGGTCCTAGATCGACAGCCGGCGAGCAGTACCTCATTGTTTGCCAGTCGATCACCTTCGCCTCGATCGGTTTACCGTTCTGGTATTTGAACAGCAGATTATCGTGTGAAAAATGACCGTGACATATGGTGGAGACCTCGTCGACCATCGAGGCCATGGCCTTCACAATCTCTATCGGGCTCTCGTTCAACTTTTTCTTCGCGCTCTCGGTGAACCTTGAATCTGGCATTGATTCGAGCACGTCCATCATCCTGCAATCAATCAATTCGTGGATTTACACTCCGTTTCCTTTTCGCCGGTAAACGTGACGGTCCGTTGAACACGCGTGCGATACTCGTCGAGCGATTACAGTGCCGGCCGCGCAGCGACGACGTAATTGCTTACAGATTTTATAATCGATCGATATCCCGTGAAATCTATTGATACACGAAGCCCTAATCAATTTCGGAAACGGCTCGTCTCAGTTGCGCATCGATTATTCGAGCCGCGTGGAAGTCGAGACGCGAGTTACCGGCATTGGCATCGATAACGTCGATCGTTACTGGAGCACTGAATGTCGGAAGATGACGAGGTCGTAACGCGTGTTCAACTACCCCCGTGACCGTCGCGACCCCCCTTCGAGGCCATTAAATTTTGTAACGTTAATCCAGCAGCCCGTAAGGTTAATTCAACCCCGACATCGCGCATCCGACGGCACCGCTGGGTTGCTGTTTATTTAACCCTTCGGTGGAATTACTAACCAGAGTTAGTGATACTTAAGTGGAATCAGGAAGATTCCGGGTGATGCATTTCCTCTTCTGTTATCCTTCGTGTAATCGCTTGGCCGCGATCTCCAGCGATTTCGGGTCGCCCGGAACGTTCCGTGGGACTCCTGGTAGTCGAGATTCGATGTCTAACGAGTTAAGGGAATCTCGATTGTTTATCTACAGAATACCGCGAAACAGACTCTGGGAACACGGTTTCCGGGTATACGGGATCGCTTAATCCGATTGATTAATTGATAAGTCGGCCCCCACGAATTACCAGATCGTTCGAATCCGAAGTCGGAATACTTTTGCACGCGATTAGCGACAGGGCGGGTCTAGATTTTGCGTAGGAGATATAAGACTTAAATGAATCACTTGATAATAGGTAACTATACGAAATTTCTGAAAGTACAGGCAATTATGGTTCAGCACGCTTTTACGACACTTGATCCCACCTACAAGGTTACTCGCGAAATAAGATTCCGCGTCGGGTACTGGCAATAAATCTCGCGTTATCAAGTTGCACGGCAACGTGGTCAAGTCGCTTGCCATGGAATCGAAAGAGGACGAATTACCTGGACGATCTACTCTCGTAACGTCTCATCGACTCCTCGGTAAGGATGGTCTCCAACAGTTTCGCCTCGAACTCCCTGAAGATTTCGGGTTCCGTTGCCTTCAGCCTCAGCCCTCTGCCGTGGAATTTCCCCAGAACTTGCACGCACAATTTCAAGTGGTCCTCGTCCAGTTGGCCATCCACCGGGGCGTAACCAGCCTCCTGGAGATCCTCCAGAACAATCACCGCCCTCCCGTAGCGTCCCAAGTCTGCCAAGTAACACCTCGGTGTCAGGTCTAACCCATACTTGGGCGTGATCTTCGTGTAGAACATCTCTTCGTTCTGGTACGCGTCGAAGGCCGTTCTCGAGCGTTCCGCATCTCGAGGGAGCAGCTTCACGAACAGGGGGAAGCTGCAGGTCTCTCCAGAGAACCTGACGACAGCCTTCACGCGGTAGATTTCGCTGGTGCGGCTGATCTCGTCGAGGTGAGCGGTGGCTGACTCGAATTCCACGAACTCCCTGGAGCTTGGCTCGCAGAAGCAGCGGGCGAACACCATCTCTGGGATCAGTTCGAGCTCGATGTAATCGACACCCTGCTGGCGAGCCTCCTCGGACTCCATCGTCTGTGCCCTCGGGACGACTTAGCGCTGATGTAGGATCTTAAACGGCACCGAACAGCGGCGGAAAGGCTGCGAGTTACTTGGATCGCGATCGCTCTCGATTGCCACTTACTAGCGCGACGGAATGCTGGACACTGATGTCAGGAACGGTGTGTCGAGAGTGGTGGCACGCACTGTCCGACTTTTGGCTATCGCGTCCCGTTACTCAGATACCAGTCGAGGACTGATAACGTTCCCCGAACGTTATTGATGATGTTCTGCTCTTCGATCGAGCGATTCGGACACTCGTGACGATTACTCCTCGATATGTTGCTTCTGGCGAAGGATCCCTGAACAATCGAACAATTGAACCCTGCTCCGGGCGGGGATTACGAGCTCAATGAACACTTTGCGCCGCGCTCGAATGCTTCAGAAGCTGCTCGTAATTTCGAACACGTTCGGCAACAACGATGATTCACTGGTGAGAAGTCTGATCAGCTTTCGGAGAGATTCACAAGTGTCTCGAGTGGTACAGCACCGTTGACGGACGCGTGTCGAAATGCCCACGATAGCGAGGCTTTTATCGCTAACCTCTAGACGCTGGTGCACGCGTTGCGACGACCCGATCGCAAGTAACGGGCAAGAATTATTGCGGGGAATCATCATCGCGTGCCGGCTCCCCTCGCAGATAACGACTCTCTTATCTTCTAGTCGCGTTACGAGCGAGTTTATACACCGACAATGGTCTCTGACAGTCGGAAATGATCGTCGACACCGCAGCCAGCCAAGTTATGTCGGATGACTAGCCTTCTGCTGGCTTGGAATCACCGACAGATCTGATAACTGTTGCCTAATACCTGCTTCCAAAATGTGTTATTCGTCGTCGTGTTTGCGCCGCATTTCTACTTTCGTAATCGTGTTTTTCTCGGTAAATGTGTAGGTTCTCCGGTGTAGGTGCGCAAGAAACGATTAATAAAACTTGTTTGACACAATCGATCGAGGAAAAGAAACGGTGTTCGGTAATTGAAACGGGAAGGTTCTACCGCTTAGGTTCTTACCTCAAGGAGAACGTGTGTTAAGAAATTGTCATCGAAATACATTATACAGAAGTACAGAGATATAATAATGGGACCGGATTCTTTTTCGCTCGGCCGACAAACTGGCAAACGAGTAGGTACAATTACCCGAGCGAATTAAATGTAACGAAACGAGCCCAGGTCTCGCACAGCCAGTTGTTTCGTTTAATTAATTAAGTAAATCACTGGGTCGTGATCGATGCCCGAGAACTCCGTGCAAAGATGGAAAATTAGATAATGACTGTAGCAAACGAAGGCGCAGCAATTATAATAATAAGGGACGCTTCTAGGGTGCGACTCGTTGAGCTTCATGGGGACATGGCGAAAGCTGCTACGAAAAGGTCCCCGTCCTCGTTCTGACGTTGTTGAGCACGCTGGCGAAGTGATTTTAATTCTAACACAGGAGATGGGTTAGACGGGTTTGAAAGTTATTCAGAATTGAGGTTGGTGCTATTGATTACGTGGAACAGTCCTCGTTCTTCCAGGTAAATAAAAATATATAAAAAAAAAATTATGTTAAACGATTTTATTAAAAATGGACTAAAAACTAAAAATTAATTCTGTTCTTGTACTGCAATTTCGATGATGTTTTTTCACTTTAAATAAAATCGTGGAGCAGTGTATCTCACAACAAATTCATTTCGACGCTCGATGCTGTATTAAATTGATTCATATGCTGTTATGAAAATTCCTGTTCCACGATTTTATTTAAAGTGAAAAAACACCATCAAAATTGCAGTACAAGAAAAAAATGATTTTTTATTTAGTGCTTTTTTAATAAAATTGTTTAACATGAATTTTTGTATATATTTTTTATTTTCAAGTTTAATGATTCCTGTAATTGTAATTTGAATTCTAAGGAAATATTTACTTATTTATGGAAAAGCAAATAGTATCGCAATGGTGTCTAGTTATCGGCGCCACGCAATAATACTTTAATTTGCCTGGGATAATAGAATCCGTTGCTCCAATTACGTTCACAGCGCGTCTCCCATCGTTTACTCTGTTTACAGTTTCTAGTGAAACGTTTTGCGAGCGCTCGCAACTAGTTGAACCACTATTTCACCCGTATCGCTGCAACTTCAGGCCCCCGACCAGGTGGAATTAACCAACAGGTCCACCCAACCCCGTAAACCAATCCCGAATCCGGCAATCCCCTCAGGTCCCCCTAATTCAAAATTCCAAGTGACAGAACCGCGCGCAGATTACCGTGAAACCTTTACAGAGAAAAGGACGTTACACCCGCGAAACAGCCGCGAGCTTCCTCCTACAGCATCCTGAAAATACGAACCTTGGACTAACCTGTCGCATCGATGATTAATTTACCCTGCAGCTCGCCCCTCGTGTCGCAGAACGCACCGATGCAAACCAGTCATAACAATTACCCAGCGTTCCAGCAGCCTCAAATGGTCACTCAACAAATGCCAGCTTGCCCTTCCGCTGTTTATCCAGGATCCCTGCAAGGTATTGACGCGCGTTGCAAAGTTATTAAGGATGTCGGCGAGTACCGATAACCAAGGGAGAAAGGAACAGCGCAGGTTACACAGTATCGTATTTTCCATCGAAGAATCATGACTCGAGTCAACAGCGGAACAAGTTAAGACTCTCTTGTTCCTTTCTACTTTTACCACCCCCTCGATCCTTGCACCCTTCGCTCTCAAGCAGCCTATGCACTTTCGCGCGCAGACACCTGCAAGCAGCCGTTCTATCAGCTTCACCAGCCAGACGCATTCGTCTCGAACAATCAGTGGGTGCCTGGACGAAACCCTTGCCAGCCAATGTTCCATACCGCCAGCAACGTTCCACCTGCGGGGCTCGCGCAGCCAGGCTACGCACCGCTGTCTCAAAACGTCATCGACCAGATTCGCGGCTACGCGAGCAACGCTACACCGATATTTATCCTGCCTAGCAGCTGTCCTCAGTCTGGGACTCAACACCAGCAACCGGTGGGTACGTCGAGCCAAGGAGGTGTGCCTCAGTCGACAGGACAATCGACAGCCTTCAATTACCCACCGTCAATCTATTGCCCGCCACCCTCCTTCTACCCCTATCCAATCCCTCTTCCCGTTTACGAGCCGTCAGCTGGCCAAGCCTGTAGCAAAGGCAGACTCTCGAGCTGCGGATGTTGCCAAAGGAAGCACGGCTGTGGAGAGGCCAGCATCCATCCGTGGAGTAGTTGCTGTTGCAACGTCAACTTGGAAGAGCATCGCTGCACAGCGACCACAGACGACACCATTTGCTCGCAACGGAATTGCCCAGCCTCCATAAGCTTGCAAGCCCTCGCCTCGCAGTTCCTCTCCCTGCCTGGTATTATATCCTGCGCTGCCACCCGCCTGATCCTGAGGAAGGTGCCGGGCTCGAACATAACCAGCACCATGGAGGACACGATGAACAAAGCGCAGAGGTCTATCAGCGTGCTCACCAAGGACCAGCTGCTCGCGGAGTCTAGGAACGCTCAGCAATTGACCGCGCTGATCAACCTCCACATGACCACCAACGTGCCCGCCAACATTATCCCGCTGCTCACGTTGCTGCAGCTCAAAGTGAACGTGCTCAAGGCGCAGGTCGAGGCCTTGATAACCAAGAAGGTGATGGAGTGCCAAGGATACGGCTTCGAGGTGAGATTCCGTCTCTTGGGACCTCCCACTTTGGATCCAGTGCCCCCGCTTTCGGTAGCTCTCCTGTCCTATTATTCCTCCTTGTCGTTTCTATGCTCCTCGCACGCCAAAAGAACCCCGCTTACTCGTCCCAGCCCGCGCGCCACTTCGCTGCAAAATCGTCGCTGTTTCTTGCCCGCGTGCCTCGCGTGTACGCCGCCGTGCAGCCAGAAACACAATTAAGATAACAACTTTCTATCGGGTCGAGGGTTCCTCCGCGTCGCTGGAACCTCTGCTCCTCGCGCCGAGTAATTCTCCAGCGGGGACCGGGCATGCCTGAATTACTATCAAAACACGCTGTTAGCCCCGACGCCGGGCGAGGTAGCGTCGTTTACGCGGGGTGTTTCATTTACATTCCTTTCGCGGCGCTAGACGCGCTGAGCTACGTGGAAATTTTCAGGTAGAGAGCAGCGGACCCATAGATCCGGCTGTGCTCGCCCTGAAGACGAACGCCGAGCTGCGGCAGCTGTTGACCGCTCTCAGGCAGAAGGAGTGCGACGAGAGGCTGAACGTCAACTTCTCGCCATACGCTTCTCAGCGGGTGATCGCGGAGTCGCGGCTGAAGAACGTTCAGGTGAAGATCTGCCAGGTGGAGGCAGAGTTCGACAACAGGAGGACTGACTGCTACCCGACGCCGACCATCACCTCGCGAATTATCCAGCAGTTCGCGGAATCTCGCTGCACCTTCGGCTACGCCCAGACGTGGCTGTTCGACACCGATGTGCCAGGGAACCGGCTCCACTCTCCAGACCCCTTCGAACCGAGTCCGCGCAATCCTAGGAGGCTGTACCTGAAGCCTCGCGTGCCTGAACCGATCGCGGCGCAACAGGACCAAAGCAGAG
This sequence comes from Andrena flavipes, assembly GCA_963971345.1. Classification (NCBI taxonomy): domain Eukaryota; kingdom Metazoa; phylum Arthropoda; class Insecta; order Hymenoptera; family Andrenidae; genus Andrena; species Andrena flavipes. Next base: position 4,310,344 of record OZ020482.1, read on the forward strand.
CGACCAGCACGTCCGAGGATGGCCCGTCCACGTCCAAGGATAAGGGAACAGGCGAAGAAGGCAACGAACCGTCCAAGGAACGATCCGTAGGACGAAAGTCCAGCACGGACAGCTGCAGTTGTGACAAAAGCTCGTCGGAGGATAGTCTCGATGAGGATAAAAAAAAACTTCGGCTAGAAATCGAGCGAACGGGAGACGTGAGAATATCTAGCGTGGCTAAGCTGAGAGATGTCTCCCTGTTGAAACTAGCGCCGAATATTGTCACTGTGGTCGTCACGAAACAGGATCAATTCCAGATTGATCCGATCATTAATTCTGATCCTGCGGGTATAAGAGATAATACTTGGAGAAGATCGATGGAAATTCGTGAGGCTCCTGAAGAAGATGATAGGATCACGGAGGTAAAATCCAATGAAAGAAAAGAAGATTCCGTGGAGGAGAAGGAGATGAAGGAAGAACTGAAAGAAGCTGGCAAAGTAGCAGGTTCAAGCGTCATACCAGCGGAGAAAGTGAAAGCCGAGCCTTCGAAAGGCGTAACGTTCGTAGGTGAGAAGAAAATCGACCTCGACCTTGATGCTCTAAAACAGTTCGGAATAGCGTCAAAGGAGCCCGCGGAGTCGGAAAGCGTGGAAAAGTTGAAGAGCATGGAAATTCCCGAAGCTGGTTGCTCCTCGAGAATTCAGACTACGATTAAGGAATCTAAAACTGAGTCTTCAGACGACGGTGAGACACGGGGACAAAAGACGATCTCCGAGGACGTTCCCGAAGAAAGCGAAAGTGAACAAATGGCCAAGGATTCGCCGTATTCTGGTTCGCGCAAAAGCTTCTCTGGAATTCGATTGAAGCCAGCGGCGGGAAGCGACGCGAACAAAAGCGGCTCCAGTTCAAACGGGGTGAATCAGATTAACCCCGAGATCGATGAATCGCAGCGGGGAAATGATAAGAGGGGAAACGTGCAGATCGTTTCAATGATGGCCGGTATAGAATATGACAGGTGTTTTGGCGAGTTCGGTAGATGGGTGGTTATAAACGAGCATAGAAATAAAAAGGGAAAGGATCGATACAGAGGAACCTCTGTGAGAGACTCTTCGGTGGATATCGAGGGGGAAGACGTCATTGAAGAGAACCATGCGTGTCTACCTTCGAGCAAAGTGAATTCACCCGTGGAAAAAATGTTTGGCGGGAGTCATCTTGGTAAGTTATAATGTTGAAAGGAGGGGTAGTTTAGTTGTGAGAGGTTTTAATGTTCTGAGATCTGTTATAATCTTCAGCTGTATTCGAGATTAATACAGTTTCTCGTTTTATTGCAATAATATACTGACATTAAGAATACGATGCAGGCGAGAAAGCAGTGGACAGTATCAGACATTTCCCACCCCTAAAGTACGCGACGCCGAGCAGAACAGCAACGACGACCGACATCTCGGAGAATGTATTACACGAGAAAGAAATCGAATCGAGTTCCTCGAGGATCGTTTGCGATAGGGGCACATCTTATCACTGCGATACGGCAACGGGGAATGGCATTGTTTCCGCGATTTGTTCCGTGATTGAAAGCCAGCTCGACACTGTCGCCTCGCTGCTGGGCAATATACCGAATTTACAAAACGTTTTGTCAAACCTGTACCGCGATAAGCTATGGAGCAGTAATAAAGACGTTTCTTCATCAAACAAAGAAACACTTCCGCCGGAAGATGACTGGACTTTGCTTCCTGGGGAAATCGACGATGATGATCGAAATAGTCTCGGTGTAAATTACATTTCTGTGAGGGAACAGTGTAACGCCGCGCGTACAATTAAGTACTCGATAATAGTGGACAAAGAAAGAAAGAATTACGTGTTAATTGGAGGATCTATAAGCGGTCAGTTGCGAGTGCTAACGAATAACGGCTTCGAGCGACCCCATCGAGCTCGCAGAAGCTTAATAATAAGAAGTCGATTGAAAGATTGTGAAAAGCCTGAGCACAACCTCGCGTATCCAATTAACGTTCCGAAACGGACCAAAAGGAGCAAATTATTCGCTTCTCGGGTAACGATGGGCGTACAGAAGGAATTGAGATCTAGCAGGAAATCTTATCGTCTATTTAAAGGATCAAAGGACTTGGAAAGGTCAGAAACTATTATTCGAAGCGATGAAACGATAGATAATTTAATTGATACACAAGAGTACAGACTACTCGGGGCAGTATCTGAAAACGCAATTCTGAAACGAAGCAGCGAAAGCATTGATAGTTCGAATTGCAGCGTGGTTACCGACGCGTGCTCGTTGCCGGGAAGCGAGCAAGTAACAGGCACGCAGGACTATTTTACAGTACAAGAAGGAACGAGCGTGTAATCGAACGAATATCACGATTTTATTAGCATTGGGGATTAAGTGGAGGTAAATAATGACGTAACAGCAACAAACGAGTTTTTACAATTGTCACTCTTTAGTTTGTGCGATATGAAATTTCCCCGGAAGTGACTCCCCTTATTTTTTCAATCCTATTCCTTTCGAACATCGCGCGAATGCTTTGCCTAATCGCTGGCTTGTCTTTGGAGGATCCACTTCAAGAATAATAATAACTACAACGCAAAACTCTCGGTGTATATTTGTATAATATCGATAGTCTTTTCAAAAAACATTGTCGGGTACACGAGCAATAAACATTTGTCTCATCTGTAGCCGGAAATAATTACAATCGGTGAGCAAATGCAGTGTTACCTTCTTACACCTTTATTAACCCGTTAATTCGGTTCGTTAACTGTCGCTAGATCTGGCCGATGAACCAGTTTACTCCCTAATAGCTGTCTACTGAGAATCTTTAGAATTGTAGCGTAGTAACAACGCGACCATACAGTCGAACACTCTCGAACATCTCTGAACACTCTGGGAATCGTACAAGGTTTGTTTCGGAGGCCAAAACGGAAGAGCCCTTAATTAACACCTTAATTAACTCTTCTCGCGTGCATTCCTCTAGTAGCATTCATTCTTCTCTCGACACAAACGACCTTTCGAACATCTTCAATTCGAATACACTCGTAGACTATGTAGCTATCGCGGGCTCAAACTTCATTAGCCGCTCCCCGGCCGTAAAAGTCCCCTTTTGTAATTTCGCTAAGTTGCCCGAACTATAATCATGTTGATAAGATACAGCGGAGGCCCAACAAATTTTAATTTTCATTGAAAAATAGCATAACTCTGTTTCTCTACCTAGTCGTTGCTCTTTCTGCCTCTGGAACGAGGTGAGCGCAATGCGGGGCGAAAAGACGGCGCGGAACAGTGCGGCGGGAGGGAGCCCCGTAAAGTGGCCTCGAGCGATCAATTAAATTTGAGCCTGCTATAGTAAAACTCGCATCGATTGATGGTTACCGTGTGTGATCTTTTTATTCAATATACACGTATATATTAAATTTCTTACAAGCTAATAAATTTATATCGTGAGTAAAAAATAAACGAATTCAACACACTGGTCACATTCAGAAGACTAACGCGCCGTTTATGTGTAACAAAGACTCGCGTGTGCATACGTAAATAGTTACACGGGATACAATACGATGAAGTTAACATTGCCACGTCTGACGTCACACTGTGATACGGATGCCGTTTGCAATGGTACAATGGAGATGAGGGTTCCGATATTTAGCATGAGAAACGCGGGAAGTACAAACCAAAAGAGAAAAGACAGAGAAACGTAAAGAGAGAAGCATGGACAGCGTCGACTAATCCATATTGGATGGCAGTCGAGGGTGAATATCCACGAGCGTGGCTTTTACACGCGAATCGCGGAGACATCGTAACGCAAGGACGCGGGTCGATGATATCGTCGAAAACGTTAGGTACTGATTAGGGCCATATATATATTATATTACATACTATCGAGGATATAAACGGACTTTTATCGGCTTATAAATAGACTATGTACTAATACAGCTATCTGCTACCTTTCAAACTAGACACGCGTATTCACTACGTAACAGAGTCGATTATCGTTAAATTATTATCGCTACGAAGCTTCATTCAGTCACGACGGCCCTTCTGTCGGATACTATTGAAAACAATTAACAAATGCGAGGAACTGAGTACGTTTCGGTTGAAATTTCTCTGACAAGTCTCTGCGCTGTGTACAGAATTATACATACGACCCCGTCGATGATTTCCAATGCTCTTCTACACCAATTACTCGCCTTCCGATAACCAGGATAGTTTATCTTAGAGTATTAGTTTTTTTACCGCTTCTCCATCCCATTCGAAAACATCTTACCCCCGTCTATGAATAAATATTATTTATTAGTCCGTTATAACCGTTGGTGAAATGTATTAAATAAGTCGCGGCTCCTATGTTACAAGAAGATAGATGCAATAACGCGAGACACTAATATAATTTCATTAACATTTAGATACACTATATCCGAGTTCACTCTATCGTTGCGTTACGCGGGTGCATTTCTGTTATGGACATTCGATCGCCGTGCAAATTAAATCAACCTTATAACTAAAAACAAACATTATGGACAATCCACGTTTAAATTCTTCTCTCTAACCAACATCAACTGCATACTCGAAATATTAATTCTTTCTTTCCTTGATAGTCAGATATGTACAAAAAAGTATTTACAGGGATACATTTACACTACTATGTATATATATATATATATTTATAATATATAGTTGAAATATCTCGCGGGGGGACAACTTAAATAATCATTTATAACGGTTGCAATAATTTAGTTAAAAATTAATACTTCCTACGACGAATCTTTGATTAAAGAACTTATACCACTAACAAGTACTTGTAACTCTACAGTAGCTGCAACCTCACGGAAACATACGATGGATCTATCGAACCAGTAAAAATATCTAGTTTCCTCTTTTTTTCTCTTCCTCTTCCTATTGTTTACGTGCGTAGTGAAAAAATCCTGATATCCAACCTTACATGCTTAAGTCCAAAAGATTATTGTATAGTATTCGTAGAGACTAATTATTCTGCGTTTCATTAAATTCAGTTCTATGTAAGGCGTTTCTCACACACCTGGAGAACATTTCCCGTGTCGTAGCAACGACCGAAGCACGATTTAAAAACCGCGCGCGTTGCCGCGGCGTTCGCATGCCCCCTGCAATCCTCGTCAAGATAGACGTGACTGCAAATGCAATTAAGTAATGGACAAGTGTCGCGACTGCGAAAGAAACTAATCATCGAATTCTGAATTCTTTTCTCCAGCCCTACCTGAATTTCGGGTGTACAAGTTGAGCTCCAACTTGGCCAAAGGCACGATCGACGTAGGTGTTAATTTGTGTGCAAACGATTTTCATACGGAATGAGAACAGAAAGAAAGAAAATTGCGGAGTAACAATAAATACAAGCGACGCGGACACTATTTTTGTACAATGAAACGAAAAATGTACAATCAGCAAGTGTTTCGGAGCCACTACCTTCGCCCCCTGATTCAAAGGGAAATGACAAACGTATCGTCTCGAAAACACTAATCCCGTTCTCGGTCCTCTTCTTCTACATCCAGCCTAAGAGTAATAAGTAACGGTCCTTGCTTTTAATTCACACCTTTGGTGTACTCAGCTTTCAGTTGACCCAGCACTATCTTTATATCGTAAAAGGTAGGTCGCTTCTCAGGTTGTAAGTCCCATGCCTGGAACAGAAACAGGGAGGGACGTTCAATTAACGATAACGCAGAGGCGTAATTACGAACTTAACGTGGCCAGTGGCGTGCTTACTTGTCTCATAATATCATAAACTTCGTGCGGACAACCATCCGGTGGCTCCATTTTGTAGCCTTTTTCCACGCATTTCACAACGTCCGCTAATGGCTGAAATCAGGGCAAAGGGGGTAGCTATTACCCAGAACTTGGCGAAACGCGAGAGGAACAAAGGCAAATGTTACTCACGATTCGTGTATATGGTACACGTCCAAAGGAATAGATTTCCCACAACAGTATTCCAAAACTCCACATATCAGACTTATTTGAAAACATCTGAAAAAAAAAACATTTCAACTTACGTTCGCACGCGTCGCAGTACGCGCGTACTTTGGTCGACAAAACAAAAGGGCTCGAACTCTAGAGATCGCTATCTGCGAACGGACCATGGAACACCGGAGGTACAGGTATTTTCACCTGCCGCGTTTCCTCCGGTTCCACAGGACCAATTCCGAATCACTGTCAACAGTTTCTTCGCACTACCTAGCGCCCGCGAATTCGAGCCCGATGGTTTCACGGTCGGAGGTTCTAAGCTCGTATTTACATTCTGCTTTAAAGCCTCTGGTGCAGTCCATTTGATGGGCAGCTTGCCGCCGTCGAGGGAGAAATTCTCGTCCCGCGCCAGGCCGAAGTCGGACACTTTGGCAGAGTTATCCTCCGTGACGAGAACGTTTCGCGCGGCCAGATCTCTGTGCACCACGTGCCGGGACTCGAGATACGCCATGCCGGCGCACGTGTCGCTGCAAGAGAACGGGAACAGGAACGTTTAGAGGCCCACAGCCGACGGGGGTGACGACAGGCGAACGATAAGTTCTCTCTGGCTACGTACTAGGCGAAGTTGATCTGATTCTTCTTGGAGACGTGCAACCTGCCCCGCGACCTCAAGTAATCCACCAGGGATCCCTTGCTCATATATTCCGTGACCAGGTACATGTGTTGGTTATTGAAGACGAGACCGAGCAGCTTCACCAGGTTGTCGTGGATCAGCGACGTCATCAGGCTCGCCTCGGCCAGAAACCTCTGGGCCGCCTCGCTGTTGTCCTTGAGCATCTTCACGGCGACCCTCTCGCCTCTGTAGACGCCTAGCAGCACGTCCCCGAACTCCCCTTTACCGATGCACTCCCTCAACTCGAGCTCGTGAGTCTGTATCACCCAGCCGGCCTCCATGAACGCCTTCGGGTCCACGCAGAAGTCCTGCTTGCCCTGTTTGGGCAGGGACTTGGTAAGCTGCGTGGACAGCCCGTCCGCGTCCTGCTCGTAGTGCTCCACCAGCAGCGCCAGGTTCTCGAAGAACTCCTCATCGTCTATCGTCAGCTGATTGTTCTTGTACTTGACCCTGTAGTGCTGGACACGACCCTGGTAGCACACGCAGAGCGTGTAGTCGCCGGGGAAGTTGGTCGACTCCCGGACTAGGAACAGGCCGTCCTCTCTAGGCCGCAACAATCTCTCCGCGATGTCCCGGGATATCTTCCCGTGGAACCATCTGCAACACGACGATCGATTGGATCGAGCCCCGCGCGGTGGTCGTGAAAGTGGAAGAGAACCAAAGCAGCGTAAGTATCTGCTTGGTCGAGCTGCTCGAAACGATTAGGGGATAGGCGACGAAATTCTACCGAGTGGCACGCTTAAACAACTGGGCGAGCATGTACGTACATCGAAACCGAGATTCAATGATCACGCCTTCGGAATGTCGATATCAACGGCAACCTCTTTTGAAAAAGGCACCTCGCTGATTATACCGTTTCTCGCCTGGAAGCGAACGGTTTCTTTCTCGACCCCACCCACCTTCTTCGTCTATTAGGCACACCAGGTCTTTAGAGTTTAGAGTATACGATACTTTATCGCGCAAAGGAACTAAGGCGTTTGGAACGTTCCACGTATTCAGCCTCTCCGAACAGCCCTGCTTTTAACTTAACCGGACGATAAACGCCGAGTTGCGCGCCTTCTCCCAAACGAATCCCCTAATTACTTCGAGCTTATGTCCCGAGGTTTATCTACGCGTGCAAAGAACGAATACGTACGGCATAGCGTTCAGTTTGACCTCGTGCCTCGGATTCACCGATAACGCAGCAGGATTGCTAGGATTCGTAAGGTTGGAGGTGAGGATTACCGGCGGCGAGCCGGCGTTCATGTGACTGGTTATATTCGGAGCGGTGACGTTCGAATGCGTGGTCATTGTCGGTGACACTGGATGGGACGGAATGTTACTTGCAGACAAGTTGGAAGGAACGTTGTGCTGTGTGCTATTTTGTATGAGGGGATGGGACGTTACGTTTGAGGGGATCGTATGGTGATTCTGATTGCCGTCGAGCTTCGCTTGTCGCGCTGGCGCTGACACATTCGGGTATCCGCCACCCGCATTGTGATACGTTGGCATCGCAACTCCCGCGGTGGCCTTTGCGAACCTGCAACCGACAACAGCTCCTTAGTTACCCCCTTCGCCCCCACTTTTTAATCTCTTCACTCTCCCGCCGATCTACACGACCACATTCGTCGCCGTGTCTGGCAGACTTCAGCGGGGATTTTAAATGTGGCTAGGGATTGAAGACTGCAAGACGCTCAATCGCGAACAATTCGTACGAGGTCATATTCTCGACTGTGAATCATGCTAAATACAGTAGGTGTGCGCTTCCCGTGGATCAGATATAGTGATGGAGGCGGGGCAAACAGGCGGGAGATAAAATGATAGGGATGACCGAGTGGTTTGGGGGGAGGTGCATCTAACAATCCGTGGCCTTCAGCAGGCAATTAATGTTGTCCTGACTATAATTACTCTTCAACATCTCGATCGAGGTGTATCGCATAGTTAATCTTCAAACGCGGAATGACCGGAACCCGTTTCAGCACATTTCGCAGTCCTGTTTCTAATAGATAAACGATATTTGAATAGCTAAATCGCAAGGTAAATAATAGATGGGCTTGCAGAAGGATCTTGAAATGCTAGAAACCTATCTGCTTACATAAGGATTCATTAGAGTATCGGCACACTTTCGAGTCAATGCTAATCGAACGTAACGCGCTCATACGGAATAATGCGCGCCCCTTTGCGATCGTACGTTAACGCGAGACGTATCGTCAACCGATACGAACGGGGAAGAGAAAGAAGCACGGCTATCGCGTATGTAACTCGAAGACAAAATCAACGGCGGAACCACATGCTCGCAGGACCAAGTCCCCCACGACGAAGTGGATCTTTATCGTCGGGTCAGAAACCAGATATCTGAAGCGCGCTCTTTCAGCAAACCCGCTGCCAAAACATTCCTGATAAGTTTCAATTACAAGCGCTATCTTCGACAGATGAAACGCCATCCGACACGTGTTGTACAATCAAATCATCTTCTCAACAGCCACTTAGTAAGACCCTAGTCTCTGAAGCATAATTTAGGACCTCTCGGCGCGGTAAAATCGTTCGCTTTGCTCCGAATTAAGTATGCACCCCCTCGAATACGAGATACTCGATAAGTCACCGGTAACGTAATCCAAATTGAGTACCTCCTCGAAGGGCCAACGGGTCCAAAAGATCAGGGCAGACAAATGGAAATAATCTAAATTTTGGGGAGCGACAAATTTTGGGGATTGACAAATTTGGGGGAGCGGATATTTTTGGAGAGCGAGAAATTTTGGGGAGCATCAATTTATAGAAATTTTTGGTAGTGGAAAATGTTGGGAAGCGGCAAATTTTGAGGAGCGGCAAATTTTGGAGAGCAATAAATTTTAGGCGAAAGGAATTGAAAAAGGTTTAAACACAGAGGCTTTCAACAACTTTAAAAACAACTCCCTTTTTTCATGTAGCGAATCAGCAATAACTCATATGTGAATTGCCATATTGAATTAATTTTAAAATTATCTCGGCTCTTTCAAATTAAAATATTTGATACTATTTCGCGACAAGGGCGGCAGACGCTCGTCAGCCTAGGTGCGCCAAACCTCCAAATCGCCCCTGAAGTAACTATTCGTTATATACTATATCTCCTCCATATGCCACCGCAAATGTAATTCTCTAGCAACAAAACGATTCGCGCCCAGATTCACGACCGTTCTTCCAACGTCAATGTACCTATTTCTGCGCGAGGAGGCCAGCCAGAAAAGCGTCCCCCTATTGAAATTTATGAAGCAAAGCGAACGGCAGTGTACACAGACGATACGCACCATATTTAATCGCGCATCCGCGGACTAAGGTGAGCATTTAATAAGGCAGTTAGTTTAAGTGGGCATTGTTCCGACGCGTACACACTGCCCGTTCATACAGTCCGCATTATAATGCACTAGGCACCGATAGACGGACATGCGTGGAAGATGAATCACGCCCGTACATTTTCAAAACGCACGGGAAACGGATGAATACGCTTCTGATACCGGCGCAACCAACGGACGTCTGGTTTCCTTCGAACACTCGAGAACTCACTGCTTCCTTAATCCCCGTGTTTTTTTCTCGGTTCACTAGCTTGCAGCGGGAACTCGAGGCAGAAGGAGTCTCTCGCGCACAACTCTGCGAGAGTACATTTCTCCGAGGTACAGATTGGAAAAGTAATGGCAAACGATAAAGGTTGCTCGATTCTTTATTCTGGACAGGATAACGAAGAGCCCATAGACTTCGCGATCAAAGCAAAAACTGTGACATTGGTACTTTCCAAGCTACCAACTCAGCAATTCTCAAGTTACAAGTTCAAACTTCAGCGTCGCAGTTAGAGAGCCTCGCTGGTTTTCAATTAAACGTTACATCGGCAGCGATTTCTGTGACACGAGTTTTTCGCGATACGATCGGCAAGATCGTATTGAAAACTCTACGGAGGGAAAATGCGCGCACGATGCGGGGCGTCGTTTGGAAGTACATAACGCGAAATTCCCATTCCCAGTGGTATAATCAGAGGCACCGGCGGTGAAACGGATCCGTTGCACGAGCAAATATTGAATAATTCAACTGGAGTTTATCCTTGGTCGGTGTCTATGACGAGTACATACATACGTTATGTCACGCGAAAATATATAGTTGCAGTCGGACATACTAATTCGAGAACACTCGTTGCGCAAGTATGAATGGCCACTGGGCTACCCGTCCTTAACTTTACGTACCTATTCCGAATAAAACTTTCTCCCAGACTGTCCTCCGCCTTCTGTTTAATTTAGTATTCCCTTAGGCCCTAAGGCTCGGGGACACTCTTCGTAGGTGAATGCAACGTTCTTCCTTTCCAAACTCCACCCGCCGTTCAATGAAGTCTATTCCAGTGCTACGCTAAGAGCATATTCACGAATCATGCACGAAACTTGCAACGCGACCATCACTTTCCCCGCGCTTTGTGGCCCCGAAACACAGACGTCCTAGAAACACGTGAATTCTCGTGGCAGCATATCACGCGTGAGAAGGGTGAAGCATTGCCCACGCAAATCCGTGACTAGCTCTACCCGAAACCCTCGCGAATTTCTCACAAGATCCCGAGTGCTTCCGCGGAAGCCGGCTCCCAAAGCCCCGTCTCAGACAGCTGTTCCTTGTTAGCCATGGTAATTAGCGCGGCCGAACGGAAATTCGGGGACGATGGCTGCACGAATCGGCGGGGGCAGGTGGCATACCGACGATCACGAGGATAAGGTACTCGACTGTACGATAAACGAATTATTCGATAGCGGGGTGCACTGGGATGGAAATATAGGGGAGAAATATTTTTTTATTATTCATGACTTCTAATAGTGGACGAAAGTTGCCTTTTATAATGGTATTTAGGTAAGCTGCCAAAGTTCGAACGTGATCAACAAATTTTTTGAGGTGCCGGTAGCCTATCAAAAATTAATATTTCAAAACCTTTCAGAAATGAATATTTTAGTAAATATTAATATTTGAAGGGCTTACGGCACCTCAAACAATTTGTTGAATACGTTCAAACTTTGGCAGCTTAAATACCACTATAAAAGGCAACTTTGCCCACTATTAGAAGTCATGAATAAAAAATATTTTGCCCCTATATTTCGTTCCATCCTAGGATTCACCCCTTGGATACCTGCACCTATTGTGTACAATTTCCATCACCGACAAACCGTTCGGCTTCGAAGGCGCAATTGAATTTCAGTGAAAAGAGCGCGGCACGCGCAACAACCACTTCGGGAGGTTTTATTACGTCGAGCATGAAACGTAGTACGTAGGTATACGTATACCTACGCGTGGAAAATCGCGGAAGCGAGCGGAAGTCGAGAGAAAATGAGCACGCAAACGCGACACGCTTGCGAGTGCACACGCTTTGCCTCAGGATTTTCGCGACACGCGAGTGTAAACGAGGCGAGGCGATATATTCGCTCGGGTCGACCTGTCGACGGTGCCTGTTTATGCGCATCCGCGCAAAATGCCAGCCTATAATCCTTTGTTACGGCCAATAAAGCGCTAGAGAAGCTTTGTGCCGGTTAATCCGATACGCGAGAAGCGAGCGCCCGCGGTGAACCAGTTCGCGCCTGTCGCGTTTAACGGGCATACACACGGGGAACAAAACGCGTTCGAATGGCTCAATTAAACGCGTATCGATATTGAGTGACAAGCCAGAAGTGTGAACGCGCGATAGAGTACCCGTGCGGAGCGCTTCAAAAGGCTTGATCAAACCCTTACCGCGTCAACTGCGATCGAAATGGGAAACAAAGGTTCGCGCGAACGAGCGTGTGGAGTCATTTGAACACCTTCATTGTTTCTGCGCGCTCAATTCGCCGGTGATACTTCTTATGGAAGATCTCCACTCCTCCCAATGAATTCACCGGACTCCTCCGTTATACCGAACCTACGTAACCAAGGAACAGTGTCGCAAATATCGTGCCGAAGGGCGCGAACGAATCCGGTGCAGCCACGGTCCCAAGAAATTCGAGGCTTATTCGCTGCTGCAAGGGAAACCGCAAAAGTGGCTGGCTCCGTTCCGTGCGTCTAAAGATATCAAGCGGCGAGAATGAAAAAAAGAGGAAAAAGTGGAGGAACCGGGCGCGTAATGCTCGCGCGAGTGTTACCATCGGTGCAGAGTGACAAACGGCCGCGAAACGCTGCTGCAAAACGCGATTTCGTTCGATCCGCGGTCGAGCGAACGGCGCGGCGCGCACCGCGGCGTGCGAACGCGCCTAATTGAATCTCTAATTGCAGATAATCAAAACTTATTATCATCGGCTCGTACACGGGATACCGCGGTGAAACCTGTCTTAATTATAGTAATCGAGAACGAGAGCACCGTTGCAACGGCAAGGAGAGTGGATGCGCGGTTTATCGCGTCGAGCGAATTCTGCCGCGAATCATTCAGCGAAACTTCCTTCTTTTCTACTATTTCCTAGATTAATTGCTCGGATATATTTGACTCGTCAGCTGGAGGATTCACTTGTCACTGTCGCTTTCGCGGCGATGTTAGAGCGCGAGGCCCACGGTGGGAAACTCGGACGGTCGCCTCGCTTCGAGGGAAGTTGGAATTACACGGAGCGATACGAATGGGTTTTGTTTGGGAAGGTACGTTAAATTGGAACGAACGGGGAGGTGGACCTCAAAGGATTCTAACGTTAGAAATTATACAATATATGCACTAATACATGCTCTATACATAAGAAAAAAAGAAATAATTTTCAACCCCATAGTATCGTATAAAAAAATTCATCTAGTTTACTGCTGTTTCGTGCGCCTCAGAGTGGCTCAATCCCTTAATCCAACGTACTTTCCGAGTTATGGATGGAAAGTGCATTGATGTATCGAAAATAGAGTTGTTTATTCGAGAAACGATAGAATCTCCCTATTGTTCGTTATTGTTCGTTATTATGGTGCGGAGGCTGCACCCCGCGTTTGTAAATTCGTGCACCCCAAATTGCTCGCTCGAATCTTCAAAGCCCTGCCGTTTACAAAAGGGACAAGGGAGTGGTTGCGGAAAGAATGTCAGGAACGAAACGCGCGTTGCTTTAAGTATCCAATGGGGTTCAGAAATCGGCAAGAATCCCTGACTAGCCCGTTGCTAATTCCACGACTCGAAAGCTTCGCGATGTCACGGTCGAAGGGCACCGAGTACCTGCAGCAAAAACGAGAACAGCGAAAACGGTTTCACGAGAAAGGACCCAGCCATTTGGAAAATCAACACGGTGAAAGGAGCCGCGCGCTTCCACGGGACTCCGCATTCATCTGTTCGTCGATTCTATCGACGGAGCGAGTATTTTTCGCGAAGGGGATGAAGGACGATATCCTCCAAGCTCATCGCCCCTGTTTAAACGTAATTTATGCAAAGCTAGCTCGCGCCGATGTCACGTAACCGAGCTGCTATTAATATACGCGGCACGCGAGGGAAGAAGCCACCGTGAGAGGAAGAAAAGGAAGAAACGCGGGACGGAGCAAAGAGCACGCTCTCGACAGATTTGCTCTGCGCTGTGTTCCTCTTTAACAGTACACGTTACTGTACCGTGACCCGACATTTTCCATCTGGCGTTACTGCATTACTCGCGCGCGTTTACCATTTCTTGCCTCGCGAAACGGCGGCGCTTTTTCACCGGGAGGCGCAACGATACGTCGCCTCCAGAGAGCAACGAGGGACGGATCGAAGGGGTGGGCGAGGTGACGAGCAAAGCTAGCAAGCCGGGGGATCGGAAGCTGATGAATAACAGGAGGAGGCTTAACATCCTACGCTTTGCCTCGTAACGCGCCTCGAGATTCTACTTAGAAACCTGGAATAGCCTGTACGTCCTACAACGCTGATCGCGTTAATAGTCTTCACCTAGAACTCTACATTTCTAACGAGTGTCCCCGCGATGGTAGATGCGCAGCACGATTCACACGAGACGAGCCTGTATCGCGCGTCGAAGGCAACGTCGCGCAAACTTGGTCTTGCCGGCGAAGAAAGTATGACGCGACCCAGAAAAATATCTGTCGCTGGCCGGCGCGCAAAGCTTTGAAGATTAATCAAGCTGCGCGGTAGAAAGGAGAAGGGGGATCGAAATGGAAGACGGAGAAAGGCTTATCGCTTATACCCCCGCGACGCGAGTCTTGGCCCTTCGAGCGCGTGAACATCGACGACGCTGGCGACGCGATGCTTGCTTATAAAGCGTGCACTGTTTGTAAAAGGGGCCCATTGTCCGGTGTAATTATACTTGGAGGGAGCAATTTCTGGAATCGCGAGGCAGCAAGTCATTAAATTTCACTAATGAGGCTCGATATTAAAATACACCGAGCCTCGCGATAGCGAACGACCAACGTCTCGCCGTGGTCGATCCGGAATACGGAGTTATGATCGATCAATGAGCAGGCTTGAAGGGATGCGACGCATTCTGCACGGTGAATCTTATTTTAATCAAAGACCGATTGATTCTGAGGACAGAGTAACGATTGTCGAGACAGGGGAGCTTGTATTCCTCCGGGATATATTCAGAGGAAACTTTGGACATCTTCTCCTGGCCAAGATGGCATGCTTGATGCATAGACCGTGCAATAACGAGCGATACCGCAGAAGCTTAATGTTTCAACCTTAAGACGTAAAGTAGATTTATCGCTTCTCTTCGGCGTAATTAATGGCACAGTTAAATGACCTCGACTTTTCGAATTAATTAACATCTACTTATGTTCCTCAAAGTTTCTCGACGCTCTGCAGAACTTTGGTAGGTCATTCTATGGAGCGGAATATGCCGGTTTATGTCACGAATTGGTGTGTATATTCGTCGCGAAATATGCTAGCTACTTTCACCAATCGATGATGTATTATTTGCCATTATTTACACTTTCTCGAGATCTGTTTGATAATTTCTAGCCACGTGCGATCTTGAGGAGGCTCCTAAGTCCTGCGCGGTTAGAACGCGCAAGATTTATGTGCCGAGGTGATAAAATTTACTGCTTTACTGTACGCACTTCTGTGCCCCTTTTAACTCTACAGAAATGTAATCGAGTGAAATACTTGGATACGTTACCTATACTTTAGACTGATTGTCCATCCTTCGGGTATGTGCCTCTCTGAAACAGCCATAACATCAAGCACGTTATTAGATCATATTTATCAGTGATTGGATTATTAAAAAATAACAGGCGAACGAATGAGCAGAAATAGGCAAATATTGTACTGCTGCGTTGAGGGAAAGGAGTTTTCGAATCCCGTCACGTCATCGTGAAATTCCATTTTAGAAACTTGCAGAAAAAGGCAAAGAAAAATTGCAGCCGCTGACTAACGCTCACGTTCTTAAATAGCGAAGAAAAGTGGGAAGCGTGCGTGTCGCAACGAATTTAATGAGACTAACTATGGACGGGACTCTGTGCGTTTCACCGAGACGCTCAATTGCTAATTAAAATACCGAACCGAGCGAAAATAGCCACGGCCATCGCAAGCGGCAACAAACACTTTTTCGATCATTTAAAAACACATAATATTTTTTTAACATCTGCAATGCGACTGCAGACAAAAGACGTCTTCCGTAATTAACCGTGCAGCTGAAGCTGTACAGATGCACGGTTTGTCTCGCAATATAATAAATTCGTCGAAAACAACATTTCCCTAACTAATCTCCCACGGTGAAAAACACGAAATTATCCTCCGATCCGTCAGTACATTGATTATAATTTGATGTATGCGGATCATTTGCGTAACATTGCTAATCAAATATGAGTCACTCGTTGGTGTAACCAGTCGATAAGTGATCATTAGTAGTCGTTTGAAATCACGTGCATTTGAATAAAAACTTGAATCAAACGACGCTCAACTTTGCCATCGGTTTTTGCAATCGAGCCCGATGTTGTTTGATCAATGACCGCCACCGTCTCGTAACATTCAGCCGCAAGGTTGCGGTCATTCTCTCTCGCTCTGCCTCTTCCGAGCTCCGCACGGAGTCCAATTAATTAGGAGAGAAACACGCGTGAGAGAATCGTAGTTAGCTACGACCGCGAATTCACGGTTTCCCTGCTCTAGGCGAGCACATCCGCGGCTGCCACGTGGAAAAATATCCAGAGGAAGAGCGGCCCATTTGCAGCGCGTACAATTAAGCATTGTGACTGAATTATTCGACGAGGATGCCTAGCACCGTTCGTTAACCGTATAATTAGCCGATTCCTAATGGCTCGAGTTCGCATGAGCTATTTCTCTCGCCTCGGAAGCGTATTAATTCCCGGCGCGAGGCCTTGGACAGATGGCACACGGGAAATGTAGAGTGAAACGGGCGGAAGAGTAGATAAGGGTGGAAAAACTGTGGCGGGAAATTTGGAATGCGAAGGACACATGTGCGCCTTCAACGCGTCTCCGATCATCATCGTCAGCCAGCTGGAACGAACGTGCCAATGGAGTTGCCCGTTTGAGGAACGCTTCCGCGATTCGGCGGCCGATTTACGTGACAGAAGTGTAGCCCCCCTTTTTTCGGCGTTTGAGCGTTCACCAACGATCTCGCACTCGTCTCGATGATCACTCGTTTCCGTTTCACCGCGAAGGTACTCGGCGCACTTGAGGCGGATCGTCGAGGGTATCGTTAGGAATGAAATATGCGTTTGAAACGCGGCTCTACTCTACGGCCAAGCTCGGAGACTCGACGTGAAATGTTGTATCTCGTTCATACGGTGCGTTGCATAACTACAATTACGAGTCGCATGCTTGATCGTGATGTACGCCGAGGCTCGGTGTAACAAATCCTTTCGCTCTGTCGCGATGATCAGCGATAAAGCTCTGCATACATTACATAATGTGTCACAGCGAAAAGATATTAATTCTACCGGCGACATGCGAGGCAATAAGGATCAATTTCGAAACTGAGACGCGCAGGGCAGCCCGGTGGACACTCGGTAACCTCGAAAATCTCCGTGCAACGAATCGAAGACCGGGGTCTGCTGGGTGCTTGCGATAGTTTTTGCGGAATTGTGACGTGTCGAAAAAGAAGCAGCGATATTGTCACCGAATCGATATGGGATAGTAAGAAACAGGCGGAAAACGTTTCTCCGTCATTCGGTGGGTTTAGAATGCAACTGCGTGTGTCATTTAAATAACGCCCACTTTTGACTTGCAATAGAGAGAGAGGGGGGAGAGGAACAAAGAGAGAGAGAGAGAGAGAGGGGGGGAGAGGAAGAGAAACATCTCGAAATGTAATCTCCGATCGAACCGAGCCGCTCGCGCAATTGGGAGTCCGGCCGCCTGTAAATTAAGGAACAATCCGAGTTTCTGTCACTCCGCCGTGTCACCTCCAGCAAAGTGACTATCTCGGAACGACAGGATTGGAAATGTTTTAACGTGGGTAACAGCACCGCAACAGTTTCATCCTGCGCGCGAAATACACCTGAAATTCGGCACTCACCTTGTTGTATACACCGATTTCCCTGACTGGCCTGCGGCTGAACACAGGAAGCACAATAACACTATGTCACATGAACGAATATTCATAGAAACCACATGAAACAACGATACAATCGCCTCGCGAAACGTCACACTCACTTTGGTCGAGCGGCCATTTTACTACACACGACCCCGAGCGAAGAACATCTTGATCTACGAGAGATGCCAGGGGCTTGAAGTTAATCCACGACAGGCCGCTAGTGAATCTTGCGGTACCAACATTGCAAAATCTAGTTAGTGATATCCCCATCGAAACCGACGGGTGGATGTGTTCGAAAATTCGACCGGACTTGCCGGCGACGTCCTTCTACGTCATTTTCTTATGTTCAATCGCGAATGATGTCCCGTCATCGGTCTTTAAATGTTGTGCCCGATATAAATAAATTGCCATATGCGCTCGTACGTGGGTTGCGTACGTGTATGAATGGTTGGTTAAGTTTCGTATAGTTTTCGGTTCAACAACTTTAGTGTAATGCGCTTTTTTAATTAAACCTTGCCATATGGCGATGGTGTACTTTTGATCTGGGACAAATTTATGTAAAAAGGTAGTTTATTATTGGATCGCTGAAATGGCGCCTCGATTGCGAATTTTATCTAACATTAACGAGGTAATTGCTACGTGCTTTTGAATTTCGTACTGTTTTCGTATGCAAAGAATACGGTGTAACAGAGAAACATTCATTTTTTTTCAGCGATTAAAAGGCATAAAGGATAACGTGACGGGCCACCTGTACGGTGTTATGTACAATAATACGTTAACAGTATTAACATTTAGCGTGAATTTAGGCAACGACGAAGAAGCCAATATAAATCATACGACGTTACAATTGCATATGCCGGCAGAAATATACCTCTGTGGTATTTTACACGTCGGCGAATGCGAGGAAAAGCTTCCTGATACTTTTCAAGTGAGATTACGGGTGCTTGTAAACGGAGGAACAAGTGGCGATTATCTTGCTCTGATACGTGTATTTGAAATTGTTTAGGACATCGACATCACGGACAACCCCTTGTTATTAAAGTACTCGCATCACGATTCAAAGATAGAATCATATTTTTACATCCACCAAAAGCTTGAATCTGTTAACGATGTCACAGTCATTAACGAAGGTGACATTCATAGAGAATTTATGTATATTAGATTAAGGGGAACTATGCCACTGATCGCTCAGAATGGTAATGTGATAGAAGCGTTAGAAGAATTAAGAAAAGATGTAAGTTATCGGTATCTTATTAAGAGCTTTAAAGAGCCACCGCTGAACCTGCGAAATAACAAAGGAATTTGTTTACAGATCGCATCAGGGAAGATAGGGATTCACTTTCCAGCGAAGAACGCTTTCCTCTTCAATCATGAAAATAATTTGAGGGATATATGTTTGAGAAAACTTTTAGACATGTACGACTATTACGAAGGCACTACGATTGTAAAAAAGGGCATTATACGACCTGCAGGAGTTGTGGTACTTTTAAATTCTTCTATCGTACTTTCTACTTTTTACTCTTCTAGAAAATATACTCATTTTACTAAATTTAACAGGACGCCGTGAGTGCCAATATACTTTTAAAATTGTCCGCAGATAGACTTTCCGAAGAACAGACTAAATATGCCCCAGTGCTCCAATACGTAAAACGTAATTTTGCATTACTATATTATGTGTACATAAATATTAGAGATACTATGCTTTCCGAGTATACGCTTGTAAAAACTCTAATGAAAAAATGTTTATAATATAGGACCGTTTGACAGTTTGGAATGTAATTTATCTATCGATACGTTATCTTTCGTCAATCTGAAAATCTATTCGGCAGACTTGTATGGAATATTAGTAGAATCCATGTGTCGAAATATTAAGTTAATAGAACAGTGTTTTATGGATCAGCTTAAGAATTCTGAGCTGTCTATAAAACTGCCTATACCCATGCATTTCAAACCTCATGGTTTCGGGCATTTACTTACAGTAGTCTATCCAAACGATTGTACAGACAGAGAAACAAGTAAGATTCCTTTACTCTGCTCTTTTGCGTCGCATGCAATACCGAAACGGTTTTCTATACGAATTTAATCTGTTTCACTTTAGTGCCATACCGTGACGAGTTACACAGAATCTTAGGATTAGGTATGACTAGACCTCACTTCCGCCATGGGAACGCTGTGAAATTTTATAACGATTCACAAACGAGTGATATACTCATAAATCCTCATGAAGCAATTTCTCAAAACGACGGTACGTACTTCGATAGAGAGATTGCACGTTAGAGTAACTCGATAGTTTTTATATATCGTTATCAATTTGTTAATAGATGCAGTAAGTACCACTCGACAAACGGGAATTGTGCAAGGCTTATACGCGTATCACCATTATATGCAAGATGATTTCGATGACAACGGTTGGGGATGTGCCTACAGGTCTCTGCAAACTATCGTCTCGTGGTACAGGTAATGTTGAATCATTCCGTCTGACCACGCATACCTGACAGCGGAGATCCTTCTCCCAAAGGCCGTCTTAACAAATTTGAGCGCCCTGAACACGAACAAAAGCAATGCCCGCGAACGAAATTTTTGTCTTCAAAATTGAAGAGAAAAAAGCATTTCAACATATTTTATTCTTAAGCGGCCTCGGATTACGGGCGCCCCTGGGCTATAGCCCATTTAGCCCATTGGTAAAGACGGCCCTGCTTCCTCCTAGGCACCTTTCAACCTCTTACTATTCAGTTGAAAGGTGTCTAGGAAGTGGTACCTTTTCCGCGAGGTATATGTGATATTAGAAAACTTTTTTGTTCACAGATTACAAGGCTACACCGAGGTACCTGTACCTTCTCATAGTACAATACAAAAGTGTTTAGTTGATATAGGAGACAAACCCTCCAATTTCATTAATAGTAAACAATGGATTGGTTCCACGGAAGTAGGATTTGTACTAGAGAGCCTTTTAAATGTCAGCGTTAAAGTGCTATGCGCATCTACGGGTGAAGAAGTATCGACGTTAGCTACGAGTTTGTTACATCATTTTCAAACTCAGGGTACACCGGTGATGATTGGTATGTAATTTCTTTTTTCAGTGAAAGACAATGTATGTTTGTTCTTAGTAACTTGAGCCTTAAATATGTTCTAGGGGGCGGAGTGCTGGCTCATACAATTTTAGGGGTCAGCTATGACGAGAATAGCGGGGACACGAAATTCTTAATTTTAGATCCACATTACACAGGTCCGGAACATTTACCAACCATAATAAACAAAGGTTGGTGCGGATGGAAAACCAAAGCTTTTTGGAAAAAAGATGCATTTTACAACATGTGTCTTCCGCAGAGGCCATTGTGCATTTGATCGTGTTAAATTGTAACTTTAAAGAACATTGTATAGAATCACTTTGGTAGTGTTCAGAAATATTCATGAAATGAAATGTCTACTGCTACATACGCAAGATAAAGTTAACATGGATATGCAACTCTACCAAATATCACATTTCATCACACATTTATTGCAGCGTAACAGTTGCTATTCAGAACTATGTGCAGAATATACATAATTATAATTTTACCGAATTTGTTGTATAGCTAAAACTAGTTTTCATAAATTCCTAGGATCAGAATCGAAGTATTGTATTTCATATTAGTAACAAATTGAATTCTCATTCCAATTTTCTATGTTGCTATTTTAACGTTGATTATTCTTTACGATCTGTTGAGAATGACAAATTCTTTTATACGGATTTCTAATTTATATAAAATCAAATGCATTTACGTTCGCAATGACTATTACATTGTTAACTTAAAACAAAACTCTAATATAAGTACATTTAAAAAGCAAGTAGCATTCATGGAACCAAGAATGTATTTATTGTAACATCAATGTTATAATGTACTACGTCTCTATACAATTCCCTGAAGGATTAAAAAGTTTTACAATTAAATATAAGTTCAGGTGTATATTTTGTAAAGTGTAACATATAAATTGGATTTTTTGCATAAATAAATTTTGAAGAATAATTTTGTTGAAAGAAACAAAACTGTTACTTCTCTTTTCCACTTTATACATTACAAAGCCTTTTCATTACGCATACACAAATGAAATAGAAAATAATTTTATTTCTAATGGTCTATAACAACAACACAATTATTTTATTAATAAGACTCTACATACTTCCTGCACTCTTCTGTAGAAGTTGTGCAAAGCGATTGGTAATTAAAAGAGAAACATCTATGAACCTATCCACGCAATTGTGCAAACACGTTTCCGTCCGACTGTCCAATTTACTTCCTGGTTTATCGACACATTTCTCCCAACAAAAGTCGTTGAATTCATGAATCTAAAAATGTACGAACAAAAACTGTTATGGAACTTGATTGACATTGAAAATATTGCGTCTGAACATTTAATTATCTAACTACACATTCTCAAATGATGCAACTGCTCTTATGACATTCCAAATCAAGCGCATAGGGCAAATCTATTGTAGAATTTTTAATTGTAGGATATTAACCTAGAAACAGTATACAGATATGCACGTAGAAAAAAAAATATGAACATAACCTCTTTGACATGTTATAATAAACTCTAAATTGCTTGAAAAGTTTTACGAACTGAACAATATCCTTTCATTTTGGATTTATTTCGAACTGAATACTATCTATTCGTTTTGGATGTATTTTATAACAGATATTTCACCTGGGCTTGAAATTGTGCTTTTTGCTTTTCGGCCACAAGAAACTCTTGTAGTTCAGTGTCCATATCTTTGGATTTATCATCTTGGAAACTGGAGCTACTATTGAACAGGTCGGACATGTTTAATTCTTGTAATTTTCAGAAAATGTGTGCAATATTATTTTTCGAGATTAATACGGTAACTCTTCCCGCACACACGTGGTCACTATCAGTCGCTATGGCTACTACTACTGATAATCATAGTATACTATTTATTCGTGGGCATACACTAGAGAGTCACGCAATACAAGCAAACTTATTCATAATACTTCATAGCTACCAACCACGATGTATTATTGGTTACTACATGTTCACACGAAGAATTTAATATTTCATTATATCGCGAGATATTATAAAATTCACATAGAAATAAGTAAATCAATCCGAAATATGAGGCAGTCAGAGCAACAACGGACCAACTCACGTTAAAAAAATATTTTTTTCCTATTTTATATGGTTAGTAGAGCCTATTGGAATACGTTATTGCTATAATTCAATTTCGAAAAAAAATGTGGGTTAGTCCGTTGTTACTCTGACTACCCCATGTAATGAATGCTTTTCCACACAAATTAATGAATGGGATGGCGACCTTACGGCACTGTTCGTAAATGGTACTACCAACGAGTAACCTACATACAGCAGATCGTCGACAGTGAAAATACTACCGACTTTTCTTACTTATTAACATATGAAAAAAGTTGGCGTGCACTGATTTCTACGCGTTAGAAATTAATATGATTCTAGATCAGAAATCCCGTAATCTTCAGGTAATTGATGTATACTTAAAGAAGTGTATAAGTACAGAATGCAGATGTAATGAGAATTTTATTTATAGATGCTACAAAATAATAATTTCCTCTCGGGGTAGTAAAAGCCGAAACTCGTTAGATATCGGTACCTATTAAATAGTAACAATGCTATTCCTTCCTTCCCTTAATTCTCAGCTTCACTGTAAAATTCGTCTTGTTTCCGGTCTTGTTCCTACTTTCAACAACTCGTCAAATCTATATCATAGCAGCCTAATGACTTGACCGTATTTACCAATCTATATTCAGATTAAATTTTTTTTATTCTTAATCTAGATCTATATATACTCCACAACAATTTAACTATTCCGTCTATCATGCAATGTATATATTTAAAATTTCAAGCATGATTGGAGGTATAATTATAATATTTATGACACAAATTGCGACATATTTTGGCACTGCTTCACCGGCACACATTTATTAAATAATTTTTTATGTACATACACTACAATTACGCAGTTAGGATTTCCCAATACATGAAGTAACAATACAAACTTAATTTACATTAATTTATCTTTTACAACCGATATGCATACAGATAACTACATCGCTAAAACCGTTAACAATATCATTGCGTCATCGTGGAATTATCGAACAATAAGTATACATTCATGAGATGCGCGTTAAAAGAAATAGTACGTGACTCGTGTTTTTAGTTTCCTCATATTCATTAATACACCACTCTAGTGGTCACAACGGAGAGAATCGCGCCATTTCTGGCACAAGCCCCGGCCGTTCGCGTGGGTCCTCGTAAATGCGCAGTGATGTGCTGCACACTTGCCGATGCGTCAATGGATCAACACAGTATCTGTCACGTGGAATTTATCCTGCCACTTGTGGATACGGCCCTGGGTGCCGGCAGACCTGTTAGCCGGCGCGGAACGAAGCGGCGCTGCATTTCAGGATCCGTCGTCAACGGCGACATTGGGTGTCGTGGTTGCGCGAATTCGTCGCGGGCTCTCCAACGATCATTCCCTTGAGGCTTGAGGGAGAGAGAGAAATCGTGGGCGGCGAGGAGCGTAGCCGTATCCTCTCTCGGCCGTGAGTGTTTAGTGCCGTGCACCCGTGGCACGACGCAACATTACGCGGTGGTGTGTGCGCGCGCGCGCCTAATTTATTCGATTTTTCTATGATCGTTGACAATGACCGCGTCCGTGGAGGACTACTACGACGGTTCCCGGACGTTTTCCTGGCTCACGGGCGTCATCCACGTGCCGATCGATCAGGTGAGAATTCCATCTTCCGTTTCGCTTTCTTAAAGGCGAGCACCCCGCCCCTCTTCCTGTTATTTTCTCGTCCTACCGCCCAAAAGGAGGGCGCATCGATCGGCTTAGTAGATCCTTGTCGTCCTTATTAAACTATCCTTCCTGCGATTCCACTTGCTCGTCTATATAGATTCGGGCTCCGTCGCTTCGTTCTCTCCCCCCCGACCATCGTCAAGGTTAAGGTTCAACCTTCGAGCCTCCGGGCATGGTCTCGCGGATCTAAAAACCCTGAGCTCCCCGTCGAATTTCTATTCGTATGGAATCCGTGTTGCGTTAAAGTATGCACGCGGACGGACAATGCGACGGTCGGTTACGCGAATGGTTAACCATTCGTTACAGCGTCCTCCGTATCGCAACTTGTACGGTGTAGGTGCGCCGGTTAGGTATAAATACCGTCATTGAGATCACTTTCGCACAGTCTCTACATTGTTACTCGTACGAGCTGTAGTAGTCCACGGGCAGGATTCTAATGCGTTTCATTCTCACACATGGAAGTTCTATGCGAGCGTCGTGCTTGAGTATTGAACGCTGTCAGTTTAGATGAAATAGTCATAATTTTTCATTGCCGCTGGTTAATTTGTAAGTGACGAATGCCAGCGGTGAGTTGAAACGGTGTATATGTAATAGGATGTAGCTTCGTTTTGCTAGGATCTATCCCGTGTATCGGTGATAATTATAACGCTATCGCGATAAGATTATCTCTGTTAAGGGGCAATGACAGCTGCAAGAAATTCACGAAAGTAGGAAGCGTTCGAGCGCAATGAAAACTATGCACACGCTGGAAATAGGAATGACCGGAGAACGCATCGAGAGGCAATCTACGGCTATATAGACTACATCAGATGCAACAGTTGGGAAAGTACGACTCCGGCGTGTGTACTATAGAGTTTCACGCGAATGGCCTTTGTTTACTATTGCCGCTAGGTACCACCAGAGTTTACCTAAATCGTAATCTTTTTTTTTTAAACGAAAACCGGAAAAGTAGGCAATATATGCTTTACAAATTCGTTTACGATGGTGCAGAGTTGTAGTCAAGTAACAACTACAATATGCTTTTCATCAGTTTCATCATTTCGCAAGTGTAATACGCGTGCGTATCTACTAATAGTTTTTAGAAACAGCACGTTTCTTTCTACATCCGCTAATGGATTCACGCGTAAGGCGTAATCTGACCACATCCTGTCTTAGGTGCTACTAAAAGTTAGAAAGTCTTCATACAAGCTGGGACTTTTCCTCTTTTTACTGCTGCTGAATAGTCAGTATCGATCCAGTAGATTAGTGGTAGAATGTGAACGTTTAATTACGACGCACGCAGGGGAGATACAAATTTAAATTCCGCGTAGAAGTTTGCTCTTTATGTAGAATAATGAATAATCGCTGTTAAAATTAAGTTTACCGATACTGATGCTTTGGAAACGTGATGTATTGGTTTCTGAAAGAAACGTTTGCGCAATGCGATTATTCGAGGACACAACGTTCTGCGAAGGAATATATTATAAAGGAATTGTTAAAATTAATATATCACGTTTCCTCGTAACTGGTCGGGTGTGGGAGCATCCTTTTTTACTGGTTACATTGTAGTGATCGCACCATGAAAATTGGCGTGCGGTAACTTTGCAACAGGTGCAAGTTTGTAGCGTTTTATGGGTTTGAAATTTTTCCACGTATGTGGTATTTTTAGTGAAATCGTTTCGCTGGATTCTTCCCATTCGCGTAGTCTGGAAGAGAGAACTGCGATGAGTAAGAGTTCGAACGGTTCGCTGCGATAGTTGGCGATAACGATAAAATTATGGTTCACCCATAAGCCTTATCTGTGTTCGTACGCTACGTATCATACGATTATTAATACTGTTTCGAACTCATTTGCAAAAATATGAAATTGAAATGAAAGTTTCTGCTTAAAAATCAGAATCGATTAAATACATATGTACATATTAATTGGTCATTAGTATGCTTATCCTGTGTCATTCTGTTTATTCTTTTTACCGTAAACTCCCGATATCGTGTTATTGAAAGTTGTTTTTATACGGAGCAACACGCCGTGTATGGTTCTGTAACGTAACCGCGTAGCGTAACACCGTAACGTAACAATGTGGAGGGTATTCGTAATTCCGTAGCGTAACAAAATTTGAATACGACGTTACGTTACGAGCTTGTTCTAGGGGTGTTCGATTACGATTCGATTCTTTTGGATAAAAGGTTTTCCTGGTCTTATACGTTTCCCGTCATTTACAGTTAATAAAAAAAGTATTTGGACACTCCTTAAAATCGCATAACTTATTTAAAATTGGTCCAAATGACATCAGTTTGCTAAGTGACGTGTTTTGTCGTTTTCACAAAGTGTTTAAAGTGTTTTCAGTACAATGTGAATTATTGCGAAATTTTTGAGGACCCGATCGAGAGTAATTCCGTTAATAGTACATTACAGTTATCGTAAGCGAAACCCCCTGTCAATTTTTCTGAATTATAATCGAGTGTCCAGCGTGTGGGCAATTAGGAGGACCAGCCGAAAGGATCGTGTGAAATAACGGATCACGCGATCGGTCGAATTGCGAATTCGTTGCATAAACCGACCAGACCTTTTAAAAAGGTACACGCTATGTATAGTTCGTGTTATATACTTAGCTACGAGTAGAGGGATCATTGGCCTCTGGGGGCCGACAGTCGTGTCAAACCATTCGTTCATCTTGAACCCTCCTGACGAAATAAATCGGCATTGATACGATATTGTTTTGACATCACATATGAGTTAAATATAATCTATAGCTTCTTTTGATAAGCGATCAGCTTTTTAAACGATTTTATTCAGCTTCGATCCTTGTAGTACTAGAAAATAATTAATTTTTATTTTTAGCGCATTTTTAATTAAATAGTTCAACATAAATTTTTTTTATATATTTTTTTCTTGGGTAGGAATAAACATGATTGGTGTACAAATCGTTCAGCTCGATTCAAGTGAAACAATTCAATCGTATTGACGACACAGACCACAGGCTTCACTGTTTAGCAATTTTTGCATATTTATTCCTATGTATCAACGCATAGATACTCTCGAGGATACAATAGCGTTGGATTAACGCTGCGATGATTTGCAGGCGATTTTAACGAAATTATTCGCCATGAAGGTCCTTCGAATAACGCAGTGTTTCCCAACGTGGGCGCTGAGGAGATCTCGAGGGACGGGGGCGCAGCTGATTCTAGAGGCAATACAGAGGGTTGAGGAGCAAGTGGGCGTTAAGAATGCGCTTGAAAAATTTGATCGCCTATAACGTTTTTTAAACATACACTTTACACTATTCACTTGATTATACACAAGATTCTTTACAAGAAGCATACCAAATTATGTCAATCACATGGAAATTGTGATAACAGATATAGTTTCCCTGAGCGTTGAACAAAAAAAAACTTTGAAAAGGGGACGGTGAGCCAAAAAAATGTTGGGAAACTATGGAATAACGAATACAAATATAGTCAAATGAAATTTTTTTTTGTTATTCTTGAATAACTTAATTGTATTGGGCGCCTCTTCCTCATGATCAACTTGTAGTCCTTCCACTTACTACCGATGTCGCCACATTTTTCAACGCTTATAACAAACAAAAAAAGGCGACGCCTCGCGCGTCCCTTCTGCTCGTTTCCGCGTTGCCTCATTCTTTCGCTTTGTGCCGATTAGCCACGTACGTAAGTATAAGATTGGTTAAGAAAAATGGGTAAGAGAAATAGGCGATCGTCATCCTCAGAAGAATATGACGAACATTTGGAAAGACGTTTAAAACGGCTGAAAAGGAGAATCAAGAAGAGGAAAGAAAGAAAAAGCCGTCACCGTAAAAGTCGCAGAGAAACTAGTGAATCAAGTGATTCAGACCAGTCGTCGAACTATGGCAGTATATGTTGTAAGTAATGTCACGTTTACTTTTGCCACAAATTAAACGATTGCAAAGGCCCTAACCTTTGCGGCATCCGAGTTTTTACTCAAAGGAAAAATATTAATCAAGCGTCATGCGTAAAAAATGGGCTCTAACCCAGACGTAGACAAGCGTCGTAGCTCGCGGGCCCTAACCTGCGAGCGAGCTATGCCTCACTGACGGACCTTGATTTGATATGATTACGAAACGTAATAATAAATCTGGAAAGAGTTCGGGGGAACCTCCAGAGTTTGTCAGGGCCCTAACCCGTATGACAACAACATTAAGGTTATAAATGGTTAATACTTTATCGGCCGGTAAGGTAGATCATTCCATGCCTTAGCCGATTAATAACGGTTGGTAAGATCGGGAAAGGGTTAATATAACCGCCATAAGAATCAAGCCCTAACTTGAATAATTCTTATGCATAGAAAAAATAAAATCCAGAAATTAACGATTTTTTCAGCTGAGATGAGAAGCGACGAAATATCAGGACGCTCGGAGAGCGAGGGAAAAAATCTCCAAAACCCAGAAGGACAAGCAGACATGCCTATACCAACTAAAGACAACGAAGAGGAATTTTGCCTAAGCGAGGATATTCTGAAAATGATCGGGAAAAGAGTATGTGAAGATAGAACGCTGTCCCCGGCGATACAATCGGACGTAGCGCTTCGCTGGCAAGACATTTTGAATCAGGGGTTACCAAACGACGATAAACTCCAATTAATTAAAAAGTACCCACCACCGGAGAACTGTATACTATGCGATCCCCCAAAACTAAATCCGGAGATAAAAACTATTATTCAAGAACCGGTGCTAAATAGGGACGCGCGTATCCTGCTAAAGCAGAGCAAGCTTACCTCTGGATTGGCTGCTATGGGAAAAGCGATGACTCTGGCCTTGAAACAAGGACAATCAGAGGAAAACCTAAAAATCCTGGAGTGTCTAGGGGATGCAGGCAGCCTATTAGCTGACCTACAACACGACGAATCAACCATCAGAAGAAGCCTTATTTTGGCAAACATAAATCCAACATTAAAGAGTGCTTTAAAGGAGACGCAGGCGGATGAATACCTGTTCAGTAACAAATTGGACGAGGTGGTGAAGGCCACAAAAGCACTGGAAACAGCCTCTAAAGAATTACGTCCAAAGAATAAGGATTACCCTAACAAAATACTAAAAAACTCGAAACTCCCGCCCCGTCAATACAGAACTGGTTCTACAGCGACGTCGGGCGGGCAGAAACAATACCAAAGGGAGGCCCCGAATCAGAGGAGGCATACGAATTACCAGAGATCTCGCCCGAGGAAGGAGCAACACCAACAACAACAGAGCCGTCGGAGGAGATACTAGAGAACTCAGTAAGTCAGATAGCTGGAAGACTCCATAGGTTTGTGTTGAACTGGACAAAAATTACTTCAGATAAGACCACACTATCTTGGGTTAATGGCTATAAAATCCCTTTCATATCGAAACCAGTTCAAAAAAGCGAACCAAAAGAAAGGAAGTGGTCGACAGAGGAAATGCTAAATGTTAAAAATTTACTCTTAGAGCTAGAGGAAAAAGGTGCTATTCGGAAATGTAGATATAACCCAGACCAGTTTGTTTCAGATATTTTCTTAGCTCAAAAACCTAATGGGAAATATAGGCTTATATTAAACTTGAAGAATCTAAACAGATTTATATCTACAAAGCATTTTAAACTAGAAGACGGCAGAACTGTCACTAAATTATTGAACAAAAAATGTTTCATGGCGAGTTTAGATCTCAAGGATGCCTACTACTTAGTACCTATGCATAGATCATCTCAAAGATACTTAAGATTCAAATTCGATAATTCCTTATTTGAATTTACCTGCTTACCATTTGGCTTAAATACAGCACCATATGTATTCACAAAAATTTTAAAACCGGTAGTTGCACATTTACGTAAAAGAGGATATCGCTCCGTAATCTATTTAGATGACTTGTTACTTATAGGAGAATCGTTTTCAGATTGCCTACAAAATGTAACGGAAACACAAAGACTGTTAAAAGACCTAGGGTTTATAATTAATATCCATAAATGCCAATTGACACCAAAACAAAGGTGCAATTATCTAGGCTTTATTTATGATTCTAGACAAATGGTAGTAGAACTAACAGAGATTAAGAAAACAAGTATAATTAGTTTACTTAAAGATCTGAGAGAGGGGCAGACAATAAAAATAAGAAAATTTGCAAAGGTAATAGGTTTCTTAGTATCGTGTTGCCCAGCGGTAAATTATGGATGGAGTTATACAAAAGCGTGTGAACGACAAAAATTTTTAGCTCTCGGAACAAATAATGATAATTATGAATCGTATATGACGATTTCCAGAGATGTAATGGAGGAATTTAAGTGGTGGAAATCGATAGGCATTTTATCAAATAATCCAATCAGACAGACCCGATTTGACCTAGAAATTTTCACGGACGCGTCCTTAACGGGTTGGGGCGCGTTTTGCGGAGGAAGAAGAGTACAGGGACATTGGAAAGATGACGAAAGATCCAAACACATTAATTACTTGGAACTCTTAGCAGTCCTTTTGGGGTTAAAGTGCTTTGCGAGAAATCATGAAGGCGTTCAGATTCTACTCCACATTGATAATACGACAGCCATTTCATATATCAATAGGATGGGAGGTGTTCAATTCAGAAATTTAAATGACATAACCAAGGATATATGGAGATGGTGTGAAAAGAAAAACATTTGGATTTTTGCGTCATATATAGCGTCTACAGAAAATGTCGAGGCGGATTTCGAATCGCGTCGCAAAGAATCAACGGCTGAAATCGAATTATCAAATGTAGCCTTTACAAAAATAACTGATAGACTTGGAAAACCGGAAATCGATTTATTTGCTAGTAGGGTAAATGCCAAATGCGAAAAATATATATCATGGAAAAGGGATCCCGGTTCAATTGCAATCGACGCTTTCACCCAAAACTGGAATAAACATTTTTTTTATGCGTTCCCCCCATGTTCGATCATTTTAAAAACCCTGCAAAAGATAAGGGAGGATCGTGCAGAGGGCATAGTAGTAGTACCAGAGTGGCCAGCACAACCGTGGTACCCGCTGTTTTGCGAGATGTTAGCCTCGGAGCTAGTAATCATTAATGCAAAGAATAACGTTGGTTTTTCTAACAGGGAACCAGATCAATTTTGGAACAAAGTTACCCTGGTGGCCGGAATCTTGTCAGGAGAGCCTTCGAAACAAAGGACATTCCTCAGACATCGATAGACATTATGATTTCCTCATTAGCAGACTCATCGTTTAAACAATATGAATGCTGTTTCAAAAAATGGTGGAATTTCTGCAGCAAAAGAAACATGGACCCCTTTAGGAGTTCAGTGCCAAAGATTATCGAGTTCCTAACAGAATTATATGAAAAAGGTGCAACTCATAGCTCAATCAATTGCCATAGATCCGCAATTTCATTACTTGTAGGACCGGAGATGGCTCAAGACTATAGAGTGTCAAGATTCTTTAAAGGCATAGCAAATCTAAGGCCATCAAAACCCAAGTATGACGCTACTTGGGACCCAAAGATTGTCTTGGACCACTTCTTGTCTCTGCCCTGTAACGAAGAAATGGCTATAAAGGACTTAGGTAAAAAACTGCTATGCCTATTAGCATTAGTTACGGGCCACAGAATGCAAACGTTCTCTTTGATTAAAACGGAAAATATTGAAAAGCAAGAAAAGTCGTTACAGATCAAGATACCGGACCGTATAAAGACATCAGGCCGCAATCGGAATCAGCCGATTCTAGTCTTGCCTTATTATCCAAAAAATAAGAAGATTTGTGCTGCGTCAGCACTAGAATGCTATATTCGCAGGACGGAAGAGGCTCGTAAGGGAATTAAATCACTCTTTGTCACAAATAAGAAACCATTTAAAGCCGCTACATCGCAGACATTAAGCCATTGGGTAAAGGATACGCTTGCGGAAAGCGGTATAAATACAAGTGTATTCACGGCTCACTCAACACGCCATGCTTCAACATCGGCAGCAAAAAGAAAAGGCCTGAACTTAGACGTGTTGCGTAGGACAGCAGGTTGGACGAAAGATTCCAGTACGTTTACAAGGTTTTACGATCTGAACTTAGCAACAGATAAAAGTGCCTTTGCTAAGGCGATCCTAGAAATGTAACAAAAACAATAGGTATATCATACAAATACATTATATTAGTATAGTAATAAGAAAGGCAATCAATTATACCTAATAATTAACGCCTTTCCCCGCCGTAACTGCGTTAAACATCTACAAGTTGATCATGAGGAAGAGGCGCCCAATACAATTATATGATTAAACGAACTTACCTGTAAGTGAAGTTCGATCATAATTGTATGAAGCGCCTCTTCCGAAATGATCAGTCCCACCTCAGAAGATATACCCTTACTCAAGGGTAAACCTTGAGACCCCTAGTGAACGTTACGGCGTAGCTTTGAAAAAATGAGGCAACGCGGAAACGAGCAGAAGGGACGCGCGAGGCGTCGCCTTTTTTTGTTTGTTATAAGCGTTGAAAAATGTGGCGACATCGGTAGTAAGTGGAAGGACTACAAGTTGATCATTTCGGAAGAGGCGCTTCATACAATTATGATCGAACTTCACTTACAGGTAAGTTCGTTTAATCATATAATTATATTCGATATTTTTATTCGAAGATTATTCTGTATAATGTCTGTCCATTGCTGAGTTCCTTCCAATTTTTTTCTTTCCTCCACATCTCCTGACGAGAAGACCTTTTCGCAATGTTCAGACATAGTAGCGCCGCGAGTACAGAGCTTCTGGCATACAGCCCCTCTTCTCGGTAATTCATCTAATTGGATTACTAATTAATACAAAAAGGAGGTAACTGCTCGAGGCTCGTGTTTGTTTTTCGCTGAAGAACGCGAGTACCGTTGCGTCGTTCAAACAACTGTTACAGCAGCCATAGAATGCAGTGCAACATTTTAATACTTTATTCGTAGGCAGCTACGTACAATTAAATACCGTTAGGTGTACACCCACTGCCGTTGTTCTAGCTTCTTCTTCGAATTTCAGTGAAACCGTAAATGATACCCATGGCTGTAAAAATAGTTGCAATAAGGGCACCGCCAATTTCTATTTCCATAACGTACAATCAAAGTGGAGCGCGTAACCCAAGAGACGAGAAGGAGGACGTTACAGTTACGGCTCATTTTTGTTCGTAGAAATCAGTGGCGAACGATGGCAAATCGAACTCGGTGCTTCCTACACACGCAATCTAGATACAAATTATAATATCGTCCTTCGGACGTTGTTTCGCAACGGCGAGCGATACGAGCAACTGGGAACTGAGACAAAGTGAACGGAAATTAGAGAATCAATTTGCATGGCATCCGCGTAGCTCCTGATCCCCGATTCCGGGATTTGTCTTTCTACGCGTGGTTCCGGAACGTCAGCGAATGCAAACACATGAGGGGATCTTTTTCTTTGATTTTTCATATAAGCACGGTGCAAAATTCTTGTAAGAATTCTCTAGTTTCTTTGGAATTTCGGAAGAATACCTCGTGGACGCTCGGTCTCTTTTTAAACGATTTTATTCAGCTTCGATCTTCTGTTTGTACGATTCAAATCTGGCAACTGAAATTTAATCCCTAGCAAGATTTTCCACTACAGAATATGAACCAATTTAATACAGCATCAAGCGTCGAAATGAATTTGTTGCGAGATACCCTGCTCCACGATTTTATTTAAATTGAAAATACACCATCGAAACTGCAGTACAAGAAAATAATTATTTTTTAGTTTTTATTACATCGTTAATTTAATTTGAAAATTCTGTACTATTTATACGTTGCTGCAGAAGAAAGAGAATTTTCACATGGCTCTTCTGTATCTCGTAAAGCATATGCATCGAGTAAACATGTAAATAGAAACTGTTTCATACCCAGTATGCCATTTATCTTTTCTAAGGTCCTACTTCGTTCACCATGGAATTCCTGCGGCGTTGTATTGAACCGCCAATGGCGAGTACATAACGTTTATGTCCGTGGCTGGTGAAATGTGATAACGCGACCAGCGAAAAAATTACTCGCATGGTTTATCTTGCAATCGCGTGTACATTTTCTTTCCTCCTCGTTAGAGTGTTTTCACGATTAACTGATTACGGAGCGGGGACCGTGCATATTATCACGCCGTCAGAGCGCTTTTTAATATAATCTTCGGTGACGTTTCTAGGTTTCCATGCGTGACCGTACGCAATCTGAGTCTACTTAAAATAATTGCAGGTTCGTCTGCTCGAATAATTGATACGCTGTGAAACACACGTGTTTGACACACTACTCAATTATTCAGAACATTAGCGGATGGAGATAACATAATTGCACCTCGTGGAGCGTAGAAAAAAAGGAAAACGAGAACGCCCCGCATCAAATGAATCGGTTTCTTCACGAACATGTGGGTTAATAAACACGTAACATAACAGGAGACAAGTAATCGACTCGTTTTCACGTGACCGATCGCTCGTTGGATAAACATGTGTCTTCTATTCCATGCGAGAATGGCCTTTATCTTAATCAATCGATCAGTCGATAGATTCGTATGGAGGCTTTCGTAAGCTTCAATCGATCGCGATAGTAATTGAATCAAAGCAGTCAGCGTTTGGTAAATATATGTACCTATGTTTTAATGATAGCGGACGGTTAGCGGGTTCGTTATCCAATCGTAATAATGCCCTGGCAGAAATAGATTTTAATTAACCGATCAGACGTACTTATTAACAACGATGTATGTAATTGCTTCCCTTTCTGCATTGTAAATCTGTCGGAAATGATATTCGCGCGGCCAGTATAGTTCGCCGAAAATAAAACTTTGCACCAAGGTCTTCGAGTGGTCATCTCACCTCAGCTCTACAGCTTTACGGCGCGTGGAATAATAAGCTAGTTCCTATGTCGCCCCTTCAACTAAATACTTTCACTTGCCCCGCATTTATTTTACTCCACGTCAACCCACGTGTGTTTCATTATACTACACGCTTCAATGGACCCCGCTTTACCATAATATCTAAACGTCAGCGTGCTATTTATTAATAAGCCAGCCGTGCTACCCTTTCCTTTTTTTCATTTCTGCGATCTCGCTGAGATAAGCAGCCTCAAAGCTGCCGTTATAAATATCGTTCCTTGGGAGCCGCGTTTTATGTGCACAGAACGAATTTATCGTTAGTGTGACGCGTTGCTGCGCCATTGGTTAACCGAAGGATTACAATTCGTCAACCGAATTGGTGGCGTGATTTCGTGGAACGCGAAGAATTAGATATAGAGGAATGAGATTATTATCGCGAATTTATAGCACGAGACCATATATTGGGCAAACAGATTAGAATATCCACGAGTCACGTAATCCAATTGGTTAGTGATAAATATTATCAGTTCCCTTACAAGCACTTGGATCAACGTCTGCTGTGCCCCAGGAAAATCTTCGAAATTCCTTGCTGCTAATTCCACCAATGCTAACATTGCAACGAATCTAGTACAAAACACATTTGTAACATTCATCGACACGTTCCAATCACGCTTCGTAATAATTCTCAGTTTTACAAGCATCTACGTTAGGGTGGCTCTTATTTTCGACTTTTGAATTTTCTTCGGCGCCCCCCACTTGGAGGATATTATATAAAATTGACTTCACGAGCTGTTAAATAATAATTTAAATGTTTAAGGGCCCAGGGTGGCACCCTTTCCCGTTATCCGATCGAGTTCAAACTTTACACTGATTATTTTTAATTATTTGGAATTATTCTGGTGTCTGCCTCTAAGAAAATCTTGAAAAAAATTTACCAAGAGTAATTAATAGCCACC
The DNA here is from genome assembly GCA_963971345.1 of Andrena flavipes. Taxonomy (NCBI): domain Eukaryota; kingdom Metazoa; phylum Arthropoda; class Insecta; order Hymenoptera; family Andrenidae; genus Andrena; species Andrena flavipes. The sequence goes on from OZ020482.1 coordinate 4,346,840, forward strand.
TTAACCTACATACACGTACGGAAAATACATATGCATGGATACGGATTTACATATTGGCATTCAATCTCGTTCCTTTCTTCGCGCTCCTGACCCGTATAATAGATTGATACGTGTGACGCGATGTTAATTTTAATCACGCAGCACTTTTTCATCTTCTGCAGTCGCTCCTATTCAACCGGCCCGCGAATCGCTTTTCCCTCGCGCCACGAATTACGTAAATGCGAACGTCTCGCAAAGGTGTGTTTGGACAGTCACTAAAAACACGTCAATTTTTATTCATGTGTATATTTATTGAACAACCTCGTCTACATCGACTTATCCAACGAATTCTGATCTATGTCTTTTAATAGCACCATAACGGCAAAATTATCATGAATTGGGAATTTGAAAAACGTTCAATACTTTATCCTTTGACAACGTCTTACCACTAGAAGCCTCCTTAGCAGAAATACAATTGTTACATAGTCTCTATGATGATTAAATATTAAGTACGTTCGTCCGCGGGGCCCTTATAGGGCCTCGATATATGAGCTAATATACTCAATACTGCTCCTCTTCTGCACCTTGGACGCTCCTCCTGAATCTGAAGCCACCTCTCACACCGAAGCTCGGCGACGCTCCACCGCCACGGCGACGCTCGACCTGGCCGAATCCCCCGACGAAACCCCTGCCGTTATTAAAATTGCGCTCGGCTTGGATACCGAGATGTGGCTGAGGAGGCTGTCCCGGTCGGATGTTGAGCCCTCCGTAGGCGTTCGCGTTCGCGCCGTTTCTGTCGAACACACGCTGGTGGTAATCGACGTCCAACGATGGTCGACGATCAGGACCGCTCAGGGGTTTCTCTGCTTTGATGACGACGGATCCCTTTGGATCGGTCTGGCGGCGGAAACGGACTGGGTTCTACGAAAGACAAAATGGAATAAATAAGAAGAGCGGCAGAAATGAAGTGTTCCGAGGCTTTCCCGCCTTAAATTGCTACTGCTTCAGATTTTTGGATGCGAACTTCATTTCGAAGAACGTTGGCACGTCTCCTTCAGTCGTCTAACGAAAGTAGCGTTGTGGAAATGTTTGAATAATCTCCCGGAAAGGCTACACTCTGGAAGCCTGAAGCAGTAGCATTGCTAAGTTGGGAAGCAGTAGTTTCTTGCTGGGAGGTCCTTGCAATTACTTCGGCGACAATTTATTTCATTGCGGATAAGAGCGAAGAATTGCCGCTAAGTTAGACATTTTTGATAGGTTTCTAACGCGTTATAGATGGGGCACTCTGCGTCACGAGACGAAGCTAACGATGGGCAATCTATCTCAATTGACTCGCTAGGGATGTTATCGGTATTAAGTGAACAAGTTCAAAAATGAAATGTCTAGTGACCTGTCCTAGATAGCAATTACAGAATATCTTTACAGAACTGTATAAAGTAAGATGGAATCAGAGACAGTAATTTTAATTAGCTAATTAAATTAATCAAGATCCCCATAAACTTCCCACGAAGGGGACCTCCGAGAAATAGTGATTACTGCGATTGTATACTCACATAGGATTCCAGTAAAGCCTCGTGTTCCTCTTGGCCAGCGGAAAGTGCCACTGCACCGAAAAGAGCCAATGCCAGAGCGATGAACTTCATGGTCGATGATGCTGGTTTGCTTCGAGTTGCTTGCCACAAGGTTTCTCAATGCTCTTCAGAGAAGCTGAGGGAAGTTTGTGATGTGTTCGGCAGGAGTCTGGCCTTATATACGAAACTAACGCGCGAAGCTTTTTCCCTGTTTCCCTTGTCGCAGTTCTGACGGGGCTTCACCGTCGGTTTCTTATCCGGTTTTATCTCCTCTATACGCTGGATCCTACATTGGGTCTGCGGGGAAGCACGCATCTCGGGTCACCGAGGGTCATTAATGCGAGCCGCACAGCGGGCACGTTCGATTCTTTTGAAATTTCCGATAAGTTCGATTAACTTTAAGAGAAGAGCTTGAGGCTGAAGGTGAAGATTAAAATAAGAATCGTTCTACTCGTGCTGCGCAATAATTTTTGTACGCATACCTCGTCTTATTCTCTTAGTAAAGCACGATACAAATGGAATGGAAGGACCTTTCAGTTGCAACTGTTATAATTAGATCTTTTGTGAACGGCTGCAAGCCTGAATGGCATTCGGTTGCATAAGACATTAAATTAGGAGAACACGTGGTTCGCATGTGTAAAGAATGCATTCCGTCCGCCGTTGCATATCACGAAACCATTTTATTATGATTAATCATAATCTCGCTCCTGCTAGAATTATGAACACCATCCTGCTATTGCAATAATTCTACATATGGGAAACGCTAAGGGACTTCGCACGATGTACTTATCGGTGCAAAGTCTGAGCATCCTTTATTTTATTTTTTTTTTAAAAAGGGCATATTGTATTCAATGAATGCAATGCTTCGTGAACGCCAAGGAACAATGGAGGCGATACAACGCGCGTTCCCTTTCACATTCGTCCTTCGTAGGTCTGTCATCTTTTGTGAGCAGGGAAGCCCCTTGGATACAGAATTTGCCATCCGGAATTTCCATATTCCTCAATCGCTGTATTTACACTTTCTTATTTATCTTTTCGCAAAACGTGACATGTGTTGTGCAACTGTCTGACAATCGTGTCGCGTCGAGTGACGGAGATAACAATTAATCATCTCGACGCGAGTGCATCCCCCGTCCAAACAGCGTTCGTCATTCGCGGTTATTAGACGCGGTCTTCCCCGCGCAACTGGCCCGCGAGAAAGAACGAGCAAACTCGCGATAATGGAGCGCAACTGTGCTCTCGATTTTCCACAATTTGTCATTCTACCACTGAAGCCAGAGATGGAAGTCGCTCGGGGAGTTGGGTACGTTGATTGCCATTGAGTTACGGCGTTTAATGAGCTCCCTTTTCCTATATCGACTGATTGAAAGTACATACGTTTTATGTGTCGTAACTCGTAACATTGTTTGGAGAAATTGCTCCAGGAATTCTATTATCATCGTTGCAAGTTATATTCGATCGCTTGATGATGCTAAAAAATTGATCCTATCAACGCGAATTTCAGTGTCGAATTTTTCATCCATAACATTCGGTGCTGCAGAGTCTAGTAGCCATAAAGAAACTACTATAAACCGTATGATCATTCGGCTGCACCGAAGTGTATTCGTATGGCAGCTTTATTATCTCCAATTACTATTCGTAAGCTCGATGGCCACGACATTTAATAAGGTTAATGGATTTTACAGTGCGAAGTGTTACGCGTAATAAATCACTTTTTAAAAAAATATTCCTGCGCATGTCTCTCCCTCGTGCCACCCTTCTAATCGTTACTGTGCTCGTGCTAAATAATTAGAGGATGTCTAAGCGATTTCAAGTATCATACAGCGAGCATTATGCGGGAAGAATGGGAAGACTAATTCTAAAATGATAATCGCTTATTAGATACTTTATATTAGACAGGATTATAACAAACTATTTAGTTTTACTACTCGGTTTCGCCCGAAATTTAGATTTTGATTTTAAAAAAAGAAAATTTTTTAATTTATTTATTTTTTTGTGAAAATAGTTACATTCATCTGGATTAGCTAGGCATACTGAGCTGAGGCACATTTCGTGACTCCAGAGTTTAGTGTTCGAAGGTTTTTAGGCGACAGACAAACACACAAACACTTTCTGCTTTATATATTAAGTTAAGTTTCTCTTTCTTTGTACAGGTGAATTTCCTGCTTACACAGTTTACGGCGCTGATATTGGCTGGATGTTTAAGATCGTATCTTAGCCCTGTCGCTGTGACAGCAGCCACCAGACATGTGTTTGGCCTTGTTATTGGACTTAGTCTTGGGTATTTCTGCTTTGGCAGGTGAGTACTCAGCCCACACCAACCAACATTCATTAATTAACGAGATAGAGAGAGAGAGAGAGAGAGAGTGTACTTTTTCGGAGAGTTGTTCTACAATGAGACGAAGAGTTTCCAAGATGCCTAGGTGCAATGGAATTTCTTTGAAGTCCAGCAAAACACAATATATTTTAACTCTGTTTCATGACTTCCAAGTGGAAGTAGCTTCGTTGAAATTAATTGTTTGAAATCGTTGAAGCTATTGTTCCCCTCTAAATTTTTTTGAAATAGTATTTTGTTTAAACAAATAATAAGTATTAAAAGAATTCGATTGTAGCGATTGCACACTTAGTTAATTATTTCCAGTAAGATTAACCTAGACTTTTTGTTACATTCCGTAAAGTTCGGTATCCATTTGTGGCATTCCTCCCATAATATGCTAATCATCTGAGAATTATGCTTTAAACAATCGTATCTTTTCAGGCAGGCGATACACCTTGTAGGTCTTCCCGCATTATGTTACCTTGCAATGCGCACACAGAATCCTCGCAATATGCAGAGGCAAGTAACACACGTCATTCTAAACCCTTCTCTCGAGTTACCATACATACTGTGATTACATTAGCAGTTGAAAACTTCGCGGGCTTAAAAAGCTTCATAGACCGTAGATAATAGAATATAGAAACTCATCTGTTTCCCAAGTAACGACGCGTCTCTATTCGCTTGATGTGTATCGATGTAATTCAATAGAGCTTAAAATATTCGAAATTCCGAATCCACTCGGATTCTTTGCAAAAAAACGTTAAAGAGAACACACAATGCACAGATTCTAAAAATAGACATTTTTCAATGTACACTTGGCGATACAGAGGGTGAGACATTGAGCATTATCAAGGTGTGAAGTTACGTGTCTCATCTTGCACGCCATTAGTACCTACGTGTGCGCGAATACATTTCTACTCCGTTGCACAGTGCTTCGTGTACATAGTTCTAAAATAATCCCTCGTTAGAAATGCTCCCGTGTTACGTACATGGATTAAATCTGACGGGATCACGCGACGCGCGAATAAAGTACTCTCGACGAAGATGAATTCGAGGCGAGTAAGGAGCAGCTCGGGTTTCGACTCGCGGCAGAGGCAACGACGTAATGATCCGTGGACTATGAATCACCCGTACACACGCGAGATATTAAAGGCCGAAGCCTTTCCGCGTTCATCCGCGATGCGCATCACGGTCAATGATCATTCCTTGAACTTACTAACCGATCTCGGTGACACCGTTTCAGGCTTGTGCTGGCGATCGCGCTGGTCTACTTGTCATGCGTGCACTACCATCGGCAGATGTACAATTACGGCTCGTACACTCTCGATATCACCGGTAAGTAATGCGCCAGACTCCTACGCGGCAGCGTAACGCGAGAATTCGGTTTCGCTTTCCACGCGGCAAGTATCGAGCTGCGGCAGCGTTGCATTCGATCCGACCAGCGATTCGAGACCGTGTCTGCAGATGTATAATCATCGAAACAGGGGAACAACAATGGTGACGCAATGGAGACAGGCACTCCGTGCATATTTTTCCATGCTCAGCCCACTTCCTTATTTCGGTTCCACTTGCTCGCTTTCTACGTATCTACGTGCATGGTCAGCGGGTTTGGTATGCGAACAACGTGGGAACGTAAACACATTAGCCTCACTTAGGGTAATATGGAGTGTCTGTCTCACTTCTCATTCAGACCCCTTCCCATTCATACCATTGACGAATGCCTATAGTGGAGCGCCATGGATGGCTCCGTCCCACTGCCTCGATCTAACTAGCCGATTTTACCACTTCATTGTTATATCCTTGGTGCGTTCTGCATAGAGAGGGAAAGACTAATTGCGCGGTATCATCGGAATCTCCATATTCCCTTTGCGGGGAATAGCGAAATCTGTTCCCCTGCTGTAGATCGCGATAAAAGTTTCTCGGCGAAAGTAAACGAATGCTAAATTGCCACGAATTACAGGGCCACTCATGGTGATAACGCAAAAAGTAACCAGCCTCGCGTTCAGCACACACGACGGTTTAACCAGACTCGAAGAGGAGCTCACGCCAACGCAACGTCATCAAGCCGTGAAGTGAGTTTGACGTCTTCTTCAACCGGCCATTTATCCCGGCTCGCAACACACTGTGTATAATTATATAATGCACAACGGCGGGAACGTGGACGGTCACCTCGTCCATCCGTCGTATCATACGCGACTTTCATTCATGATCAAGAATCGCGCGTCGCCCGTCTACGCGCCGGCTCAACGACCGTTCGCCGTTCCATTTCGTTCGTACGCCCCGGTAAACTTACCCGTTACGCATGATTCATTTTAGGAAGATGCCAACGCCTGTGGAGTACTTCAGCTACATCTTCCATTTTCAAGCTCTGATGGCTGGCCCGGTGATATTGTATCGCGATTACATGGACTTCATCGAGGGCCGTGACTCGCGCGAAAAGAAAGCACTGGCGGTAAACATTATTCAGGTTTGGGCACACATATCAGCTCCGTGTCCGTACCGTTCCGCCGTGGCAGTGGTAAGAAGAAGAGGTGTCGAGTATCTCTTCTCGAAATGGAACTGATATGTGTGTTCAGACCTTTACCATTGCTTCTCGTCCCCTTGCACTACGATTTCAAAGAAAGATGTAGAAGTTTAGGGATGTTTCGGATGTACAATATTAGACAAAAGTATATGAAATTTTAAATACCTGAATATCTACGTTTTACGCGTAGTAAATCTAGATGTAAGAAACTCCAACAACAGTTGGAGTCTTATTTTTACTCCTAGGAAAGTATCTTTCACTTTGCAAATGCTTTCTGGAGCATTATTTGCTAAACTTTTGACAGTGAAACCAGTGAAAATTAAAATCGTTATAACTCAGCAATTGTTTGGTGAATTCTTTTAAATTTTTTGGAGCACATCAGGAATATTAAAAGTAACAATCTTACAAATTTTCATTAACTTGGTACCATTTTGAAGATAGATCCAATACATCCTTAAGAACAGATCGTTCTCTTGTCCGTTTCCCATCTCTCCCCCATTGCTTGCTTTAGGATTTTAGACATAAATCCAGAGAGAACGAAGGGATCGTGAATTCTGTTCGCAGGGCAAAGACGAAAGCTCCGAGTACAGCAATGGCAAAGCCCTGGAACCATCCCCGACGCGGGTCGTGATGAAGAAGGTTGTGACGAGCTTACTGTGCGCCGCTATGTTCGTGGCTTTCATTCCAATGTACTCGATCCAGAAGCTGAAAGGTTCGTTCCACTCGCTGTTTTGTATTCCCGCTCGCGTTAACATTCCGTTTCCGGCGAACCGCTGTTTCACTTGCAGACGACGATTTCTTGGAGAACACCACGGTCTTCCACAAGATGTGGTACCTGATGATAGTGACCATGCTGGTCCGCTTCAAGTACTACCACGCGTGGATCTTCGCCGACGCTATTTGCAATAACTCCGGGCTGGGCTTCAACGGCTACGACGAAAACGGCGAGGCTAACTGGAACCTGTATTCCAACGTCAACGTCGTTGGTTTCGAGGTAGCTCTTCTAAACATTAGCGTACGCGTGCCGGACTCGGGCGTGGCAGAAACGGGCGATTTTAGTAGACGCTTCGGTAGCGCGCAACCATGACGACATCGCTTAAACTTCATTGATTGAACTCATCACGGGAGTCAGAATGTACAACTCCTTCTGTGCCTCTGATCGTAGATCAAGGCCACGTAACGCTACATCGATAAAAACATCTCTTTAAAAAATCTGATGGAAACGACCGTGAAATCTCGTAAACTGTAGCCTCGAAGAACGTGCCGCGTCAGGCTTGAGATACACCCGTGTGTAAGGCCCGGTGCAGGCGAGCGGTTTGATGCAGTTTGCCGCCGCGTTTTGGCAAAACATAGATTTATATGCAGCAGTTCACACGAGACGCAAATTTGAACGGCTACCAGGCGGTATGTTTGCGTTCGTGTTGAGAGACGTTTTATATACAAGCAATTCACACGAGCGTTTATTTAACGCGATAAAATTTCCGAACTACCGAGATGTGGAAATATTTATCAGCGAAATAACAAAATTTCGAGCCAGAACGCGAATCGTGGCGTTGCAAAACCGTTCGTGTGAATGCTAGGAAAATTCCACGCGCGTCTCGCTGCGGCAAACTGTCGCAAACCGCTCGTCTGCACCGGGCCTTACACTTTCTTGTTTATACCACCTCTCGCGTCATCAAGAACAACGGCAATCTGTAGCGTGGCCGCGCGAAGAGGGACTTGACTGTCAGGTTCACGGACTTATTCCCGTTTCCAGATGTCTCTTAGTTTGAGGGACAGCATCGCGAACTGGAACAAGGGTACCAACACGTGGCTCAGGTCGATCGTGTACGAAAGAGCCAAGCAGAATAAACTGGTATTCACATACGCGCTTTCCGCGCTATGGCACGGCTTCTACCCGGGCTACTATCTGACCTTTGCCAACGGGGCCTTCTTCACCATGGTGTCACGCGTCGTAAGTGATGCTGTAACAATCCCGCCGCCTCCTCGCGGCGTGTGGTAAACAGAAACTAATTCTCCTATCACGACAGGGTCGTCGTACCATTCGACCGCATTTCTTGGAGTCGAAAAACAAAAAGTTCCTTTACGATGCGCTTACGTTCGTCGCGACTCGAATCTTAATGGCCTACATAACATTCAGCTTTATACTCTTGGAGTTCATGCCAAGTATCAGAGTGTACCTGTGAGTAACGATGATGATGATGATGCATTATTTATAGTTCGACTCGTGGACTCGTGCGTCCGCGGCATTCGGAACAGTCGATGCGCAATCATTTCTCATTTTCCAGGTATTTCTATCTGATCCCGCATTTGGTGGGTCTAGCTATAATAGTCCTCGCACCGCGTCTTCCAAGGATCCCCGCGTCCAAGCAGACCGCCGAAAAGGAGTCATCGAACACTTCTCAGGAATTAATAAATGGCACCGTGCGGAAATCGATGTAGAAAGGAATTTCCACGCGGCCAGAGGCAAAACGGCCACGAGAGATCCATATTTTTTATGAATGTTTTGAATATGCATATAAATATTATGTATATATTATATATATATAGGCACGCGCGCACATATACATATGCATATTTATTGTTACATGACGTGTTGCTGGTACAAATTCTATGTGGAGCGTGTAAACAAGTATGTTTTTTTTTTATATATATACAACGTGAGTGAGTATTACGCATATTTATGAGTGTCCCGTGCGTATGTTGATGATGAGGGGGTTGACGGTTCGCCGACGATCGGACTATATCGGTCAATATTGCAGATTTTTATTGTTCGCGCGATTATATATGTATACATATATATACATGTATATATGGTAATTTTCTCCCATGTTTCTCGCGTTACTTTTTCCCACTCTTACCTTCGCGACTTTGTCATAAGATTGATGAATAGATTGTAATAGGACTTGTTACGGTTCTTACTGCTAAGAGTTCACGAGGAATTTTACAGTTTTATACTTTTACTATCCGCGACGATATATCATTATTAATTTTAAATAAATCAGATTATTTATTTATGAAATGTTAATCATTGAGCGTTTCATTCATCTCGATATATTCGAAATCCGATTGCAGGAGAATTATACGATGAAAAGAGCTGGAAAGAATGCTCAGCCGTCGGGTTGCGAGCATTATGTAAGTATGGAAGTATATTCCTACAACGCAGATTCGTCAAATATATAATAGGTTTCCGGATTGTTCCCCTCAAGCATTCGCAAGTGTATAACTCAACAGGGCTCCGTGAAATTAAATAATTTCCAGGACTAATCGAACCTACGTTCCCAGGTAAGAACACTTCCAGATTAAACTTGTCCTAATGCAACGATACACTTCGAAACCTGCCCCAAGCTTACGTCGCCCAGGACATCCGCTAATCCAGGTATTAGAGTGCTTTAAAAAAATATTGCTTAAGTCCATTTATTTTCCCCGCTTATTCAACGTTTAAATGAGTATCACAACGCAGCTGATCGACGAGGAACGAATTTTATTTATTTATTTATTTATTTATTTATTTATTTATTTATTATATACGGGTGAGCAGCCTTTGGTAAAAGATAAAATATACATGAGCAGAAGGCGGAGATTTTTTACAAGTGACAGGATGTAGTATATGCAAATACAAGATTAATTAGTTGCTGCGCATTGACGTAAAGAGCTTATTCTTAGAAGACACGTTGGTGGTCGAGAAAAAATCAACAGCGTGATAGAGCTTATTGGCTAAGTTACACAGGCGGTCTATGATATTATTCTCATCGAAAACGGAGGTGTGGCGTGACAAAAAAGCGGAAATCTCCTAAGGTTCTTAGGAGGAGCATTAAGTTTAAATAATTCTAAGATCGGAGAGCAGTCGATATCATTATTTTCAATTTTAAAAACAAACATTAAATCTGATACAGTTCTGCGCTATTGGAGAGGAAGTATGTCCAGAGATGTTAGAAAGGGGTCGTATATGTGATAGATAAATTTACGAGAAAATCGTGGGAATGCGCATGTTGGTTGGCGAAATCTGCCAAACAGCCTCTGCGGTCTCACATAGCTATAATCTCGATACGAGCATTCACTGGCGACTATTTTCATTCGCCGCCTAATGGAATACCGTCCTTATAATCGTGTAAAAAGAAGCACCGAAACTGTCTGGCACTCACGAAGCCCTATTATACGGGGTGGTATGGGCCACTTGGTTTGAGGAACCCTCAGTGCGATCATCGCGATCGAACCACGACGATCTCATGATCGCTAGCTCGCGATAGATACGTGCTCCTTTGATCACAGGAAGCATGGTAAATGCCTTCTTGATCGTTCAAGTCGTGGGTGTGCAAAGGACGGGCGGAGTGTCGCGAGCACGGGGTGGTTTGACAAAAAGTAGAGGAAGTAATCCTTGCGCGGCTGCTTTCACTGCGACGTTAGAAATCAGTGGGTGCCGCAAAGTGGACTTAATGTTGAATGAAACTGTAATCGTTCGAGGTGGTGAATTCCTGTGTCGCGTCCCCTTCGATGGCCTTCGCACACCCAGGGACTCGTTGATCTGTTAATTATTCAGTTTAGTGGAAAATTACGATGCACCGTGTAGCGACGTCAAGTTAGATCTAATAATGCCGAATTGGACTTTGGTAATTCACGGGAGACAAAGGGTACACGGTGTAACGAGTCAGCTTCAGATTAATGCATAAATTTTAAGTAAATCAAATTTACAATTTCAATGAAAAAATCTCGGCCCCCTAAAGGTTAAAAACAGGTAATGTCCACTCTGCACTGGAACAAAACACTTCATTCTTTCGATAAAGCTGTTTTGTGACATTCCCAGTTTTTCCCCTTACTCTTTAAATGAGTAAACACTATCCTCACACTTAATACTCTCTAAAACAAAGTTTCAGGCGACACAAATTGATTTTACACTTTTGAGTTATTTTCGAATGGGATTTACCCACCTCGGGTGGTATGCGATAATTGGCTTCTTTGGCAAATACGATTTGAAGCTTAATTATGTGAGGAAAGAAGCAAGTGTCGCAAGACGTCACAGTGGAATTACAATATTTAATTGGATAAACTGTGTTATAACATGAAAATTGAAAATAACATAATAAGTTGGAGTGCTGAGGATCATCTACTTAGGGACCTCATTTCAATCTCATTTTCGCAGTGAATAAACATATCTTATGATAGATATATGACGAGTATCGAGTATCACTAATAGATGAAACGAATGAGTCCAAGTAGTAGAGCAATTGAGTATCTGAAATAGCAACGAGCTGAACACAAGCCCCATTGAACCAACGAATGCCGATTGGATTGCAGAATTTGGTGACGATGGTGAAAGTGGGTTACGCTCTAATGATTTTTACCCTGTTGCTGATGATGTGGGCGGTGATGGTCCGGATGCACGAGCTGCCCGTGCAATACCCACCGTGTTTCTTCAACCCCCTTTGCACTTGCTCGAAAGCTATCCCCGATCTCGGCATAGTCACCTGTTACAACGTCCCGATGCCGCGGATACCTCAGCCGATCAACTCGTCGAAGGTGTTCATGCTGCAACTGGAGAACAACGGACTGATGTTCCTGCAGCCGCAATTTCTCATGAACACAGGTAAGAAGAGAAGAAGGCGAATCAATCCCGTTGCTACTCTGCTAGGTCTTTGCGCATCGATTTAATTTTTCAAAGCTCGAAGAAAAGAATTCTTGCCAAGAAAAAGAGAAAATAATCGTTGTTCGAACAGTAACAAGTTAATCGTTAATGCAAAAGGAATGTCCCTTTCTCACTGTGTGTCGAAAAGTTACTTGAAAAGCTCCAGGTAAACGATTGATCGTTTCGAGGGGTGGTCGGGTACGTGGAGGAGAGAATAGGGGTTAAAGGGCACTGACCGCGCGTCACGAATAATTCTTTGCATCATCGATTACGTTACGGGCAAACGATACGTGACAGTTCAGTTTCCACCTACACGCCATCCATTATCTCACAGGTCTGTACAGCCTACGGATCAAGCATAATCCCCTGGCCGACATCCCGGACGAAGCTTTCCTAGGGCTTGAGAGATCGTTATGGGAGCTCGAATTACCCTACAATCGACTAGAGAGGGTTCCCAGCAGGTCGTTCAGGCATTTGCAAAAACTGCAACTTCTCGATCTGACAGGTACCTGTTTAACATAATCAGGCGCCTCCATTCGGGGATCCCGGGTCATTCCACGCGAAGTCCGACACTTTTCGGAGTAACATTTCGGATTTTGGTGCAACTTGGACGTGTTGTAGTCTTTAGGAATGTATAAACAGATCTGGAAGGCTTTTCAAAATGTCAAAAATTGTGGATGTTACAGCTTTTTGAAATATAGTGCTTACTTTTTTCCAAAAATTGTAACTGTTGAACTAATAAACTGATGAAAATGATCTTTTGGGTGCTTACAGTCGAGATATAAGAGTACCTAATAAAAATTATTTCACTTAATAAAAATGAATATTTGACCATTTATTTAGCAATTGTTCTTAACAAATACAATTTTATAATTGAAGGCACCTTTTTAAAAATTTGGAAAAAATAGGAGGATATAGCACTGTTTGTACTCTTTACGGACATGTTTTAAAAAATGTGGACACTTTTATTTTACGACAAAATATTTATCCTTTAACATAATCCCATCACATCCCATCCTCTCCCGATGGAAGAATACTCACCACCTTCTCGTGGTTTCCATTGAACAATGGCAACTTAAATGTTTCAAACAATAAGTGCCATCGACAAAGAGTGAGTTTGCAGCGATCCTCATTAATACCCTATATAAAAGTGGGAGGTATAGCCGCTTGGCCGCTGCGAGCGATCAGTCGAGCCAGTGTGATTTCACGCAGCGTTACATTCAATTAATTTTCATTTGGCCAATTTTAAAGTGTCCACATTTTTAAAACATGTTCGTAAAGAGGAGAAACAGGGCTATATTTTCCTAATTTTCCAAATTTTTAAAAACATGCCTTCAATTATAAAATTGCATTTGTTAAGAACAATTGCTAAATAAATGGTCAAATATTCATTTTTATTAAGTGAACTAATTTTTATTAAGTGTCAGTTTGTTAGTTAGTTCCTCTGTATTTAGGATTTCGTTAGGTATCATCGGTTTGCGTCCTTGATACTTCGTTCACGATCTATTTCAGGATCTATTTCATCTAAAATCAGGATCTAGTTCACGATCTATTTCCGAGATCTCATTCTCCTTCATCAAAGTATTCTGGCTGAGAAAGCTATTGTTCCCCCGACAGGTAACAAGATATCGAAGATCGCCGCGGATAATTGGCGCGGCCTGGAGAATTCCCTGCAAAAGCTGCGGCTGGGTCGTAACGCGATCGACAAACTTCCGGCGGATGCGTTCGCCGGCCTCACCTACTTGGACATGCTCGATCTGAGGGAGAACAACCTGAAGGAGATCGACCCGTCCGTGTTCAGGGACGGCATGGCGCATCTGGTGCACCTCTACCTGAACGGGAACCAACTCACCCACATCCCGTACGCGCAGCTGTCCTCCCTGAAGCGCATGAAGGTCCTCGATCTCAGCTACAACAGGATATCGAGGATGCTGAACATGCAGCAGGAGCCAGAGCTGAGAGGGATTCAGATGTCCCTGGACACTTTGCGGCTGGATTACAATCAGATCGAAATCCTGATGCCTGGTGACTTCCAGCACTTCCATAAAGTCAACAGGACCTACCTCGATGGCAATCCTTTGACTGTAATCGAGGTAGAGCTTAAAGAATATTCCATATTCACTCGAAATGACAACTTCAAATAGCTGGGGGGGGGGCAAGGATCAGACAGCGTGCGTGAGACGTGGGACGATCTGCTTTCAGGAGGGTGCATTTAGGGATTCCATGATACGGGAGCTTTATTTCAGCGATTGCGATCTCATGCAAGTCAGCTCCGCAGAGTTCGCCGGACTGGAATCGTCCCTGGAATTGCTAGATCTCTCTGGGAACAACATCACCACCCTCCCGAGCCCCATCTTCCAGGAGTACGATTTTCTGCGTACTCTGAACTTCCGCGAGAACAAGCTCCAGACCTTCTCGCCGGGTAATACGAAAAATCCCATAATACATTTACGTTTCCCCGAATAACAATTCTGCTGCGCTTTTATTTGCACATTCCGCGAAACAATCCTTGACGTGTTATTATTAGCGGAAGTGTTCAATGGTTTCCAATACTCCCTGTACAACTTGGACCTGAGCGGCAAGGAGAACAGCGTGGTGTCTCTTCAGGACCTCCGGCAGATGCGTAACATGCGTTTCCTCTCGATCTCGAGGATGCCCCAGTCGACTCTGTCCACGGAAGATTTCATGGAGTACGGTATGGACATCAAGGAACTGCGCATCGTGAAAAGTAACTTGAACACCATCAAGAGTCACGCTTTCATGCACGTCCGCGGGATCAAGTACCTGGATTTCACGGAGAACTCGATCTCGTCGATAGAGGACGAGGCCTTCTCGGAGGTAATTCCCATCGTCCTCGGTTAATTCCCTCTGAGAAACGTGTTCCCTCTTACACACGGCGAAGCGCACGAGGTCGCGGCATTATTTAAAAATCATCCGGATCTTGACACTTGGAGTCGGCTACAATTGTCCGCTCTGGATTTTACAAAGGGGTCGGAACGATCTTCCAGAAATGTCATGTTTCAAACGAGCAGCCCCACAAGATCGCAATACGCCCGATCGATAAGAATCAGTAATTTGCCCTAATATTTAATTAAACTAGATTCGAAACCGCATTCCCAGAGGCCTTGATAGTCGCGGATAAAACCAATAAAACGGGCTTCTAGAAGTAATCTCTGGTCTAACGAGTACTTGACCTGTCCGCGAGTATAAGCCATCAGACAGTTTCGTGTGCATCGAGATGCATTTCAGACCGATGCTTTAAATGTTTTTTTTTCAGGTGGGCCACTCGCTCCTGACGCTGAGAATGTCCCATGGCCTGTCGTCCTCCGTCTCTGAGATACCCATCAAGCCCTTCAAGTTCTTGACGAATTTGCAACACCTCGACTTCAGCAACAACAAGATCAAATCTCTGCCAGACACGTCGTTCCACTTTCTCAAGAGGATCAAACGGATCGAGATGCAGGACAACGAAATCGATAGCATCAGAAAGGGAACGTTCCAGGTGGAGTTGCCATTCTCTTGATTTTCCAGTTTCTTATTTCAATTTTAGCGTGGCCTACGCCAGCCTTAATGAACGTCGCGTGATCGTTAGTAGAACGTGCTTAAGATTATGGTATATATCGAATGATGTCTGATTGTTCAGGGTGACATACATTCGACCCTGGAGGAAGTGAATTTCGCGTACAACAAGATTACAACGATCCAAACCCACACGTTCGTCGACCTGCCGAAATTAACGATGATAAATTTAGAGGACAACGCTATAGATAGAATCGAGAGGCGAGCGTTTATGAATATGAAGCTGCTCAAGTATATTAATCTGCGTGGTAACAAGATAAAGGACATCACTGACGAGTCTTTCCAGGTACTGTTGCTATTTTCATTCTCGGCTTCATTACTACACTAGGGTGGATCTTATTTTCGTTATCCGATCAAGCTCAAAGTTTACACAGATTTTTTTTAATTATTTAGAAGTATTCTGGAGGGTGCCCTGAGAAAATCTTGAAAAAAAATTTTACCCAGAGTAAATAAGAGCCACCCTATTACTACACCTATTAATAGATTCCTCAGAGTTTCCCAGAATTACCAATCACGAACAATTTTATTATCAATTACGATTACAATTACGATTATTTACGCCCAAGAATCTGCCGGATCTGGAGTTCCTCGACCTGGCCTACAACGACCTGAACGAGTTCGATTTCGCCTCGTTCGATCAAGTGGGAACATTGTCCTCGTTCAAAGTGAACGCGAGCCACAACGAGATCCCAAAGTTGTGGATCAATAGCACCACGTTCACGCCGCCGACCACCAGTGAGTCCGTCCTTAAATACTTTCGGCGTGCCTCGTTTAACTCTCCGAAACAGGTTTCCCTGAATCACCTAAACGAAAGTCGATGAAACCCCTTGTTGGTACAAATCGAGATGCCTGCTCCTCTTACGCAACGTGACCACACAAATACGTAATCTCTTTGATCCATTGTTCGCGGGCTACAATCACGAGCGACAGCCTTTCTTACGAAGCCTTCTGCACAGATTACCCTGAGATTATTTATCTGTTGCATCCTTCCAAAACCTGATCCAGACTCTGTTCTCGATACGTTGCAGTCGGCGGCACCATACAGTCGAACATCAAGGTGCTGGACCTCAGCTTCAATAACATATCTGACATAATGAGGTACTACTTCAAGCCAGTGGAGTACTCGCTGACCCACCTCCACCTCTCTCACAACCAAATGAGCAACGTGACGCAAGGTGTCTTCGGTAACATGCCACACCTGCAATGGCTCGATCTCAGCCACAACGAGCTGATGGAGGTCGACTTCGACTGCTTCAGAAACACGAGAAACATCCAGGTCCTCTTCCTCTCTTGGAACAACATCATAGACATACCGGCCGAGACCCTCAGGCCGCTGAAGAAGCTGAGGATCATCGATCTCTCCCACAATAAGCTCAGAACAATGCCGGATAACATGTTCTCGGACGCCAGTATAGAGAGCCTGGATCTATCCCACAATCAATTCATGAGGCTGCCCATCAAGACCATGTCCATGTCCGCCGCTTCTAGCTTGTCTATGCTGGATATCTCGTGGAACAGCTTGTCGGGGATTCACACCACCGACGCCATATTCCGATTACGAGTTGGTCTCTTACAGCTTTCAAATTATTACAATTATCGTAGCTTTTCTCAATTTCCCTTGCATCCTCTAATTGATAGTGAAGAGGACTCGATCAGTTTTCATCTGATTCGAGGACCCTTACGAAATATACCTAGCAGTTCTTCTGGTTTCTCAGTTTGCAATTCAACTCCCGTCGATTCTCCGATTCTCACGTGGATTCACAACAAATTTTCTATTCGTCTCAGAGTCTAACGTGGCTGGACCTGTCTTACAATCGGTTGGTCAGGCTCGACGACGGAGTGTTCACTGACCTACCGTATCTAACTCACCTCGACTTGAGTCACAACAAACAGCTGCTCCTGGAGTCTCGTGGAAGAACGTTCCACGGCTTGGAGGACTCGCTTCTTTACCTGGATTTAAGCAACATTTCTCTTCTAAGTGTGCGTAGATCGATGTCCAGCGTCATGGACAGGCGTATCAAAGGAAGCTGTTGTGGTCATTGTTTAAATGCCGTTCGTAGGTGCCGGAATTGCCATTGCGAAGATTGCAAACGTTGTACTTGGCACACAACGAGCTAGCATCGATAGCACCGGAAATGGCATCAAACTTGACGTCCCTTCACTACTTGGACTTGAGCGCCAACGATCTGACAGTGGTACCATTGATCACGCACACCTTGCCGGAGCTGAAGACCTTCAATCTGGCTGATAACCCCATCACGGCCATCAGCAACACTAGCTTCTTGGGCATCGCGGACAGTCTCGAGGAACTGGACATACGACGGCTGTCTTTATCGACCTTTGAAGTGAGTCTTTGTACGCCGAAGGGGACTTGTAACCTGATGGATATTTTGTCAAGTTTTTGAGGACGTAAGAAGTTACCTTTGTAAAGAAGCAACTCCGAAGCAATATATTTATAAACAGTTTTTCCTAATTTACTCCAGATTGGTAAAGATAGAGACACACCCCTCTTACTGCAAGTTACTCGATTGTTGAGAAATTGACACAGCATCAGCACTTGTTTTCATTGATTTCCTTTAATATAATTTTAATATTCAATTGTAAAGGAAACGAAGAAATAATTACTTTTTCATTTCTGTTTATTCTTAGCAATCCAAGAATTATCTTAGCATTACCTAGACATTCTTTTGCATTTCGCGGGATATTCGGGAACGAATAATCGCGTGTTCTTCTGCCTAGACACGAAACATTTCTCTGCTTACAGGCAGGAGCTCTCTGCAAAGCCACCAAACTTCGCAAGCTATATATAACCGCTTACAACGGCGTGAAGAATTTCAACTTCCCCGGTATTCTGGAGTATAATCATGGCCTGAGGCACCTTGTCATCGACGTAAGTTTAAACTAATCTTCGTAGTAAAAGGTCATAATGAAAATCTGTGTATGATGATCGATACGGCTTTATGAAATGGCAGCGAAGGTATCGGATGCTTTGGTTTTAGGTACAAAACGACACGGATTTGGAGAAGGAGATGAAAGGAAAATTCCCCTACAAATTATTCAATATAACACTGACTGGTCGAGCTTTGAAGAACATCCACACAGATATACTACATGTACGTAGTTCTTCTTCAGCTGCTTCTTCGATCATTTTCTTCTTTTTCATCGAAAGAACATTATCCAAACATTGTAGATCCCTTTCATTGGAAAATTTCAAGAATTTTGTTACAACATCTATTATGTCGTAATTTCTGTACATAATTTAAACGAAAAACTGCGAATCACTTCAAAAGTAGATACCCTTTTCAAGTTTAATCCTATTCCTCGGTTTCAGGGAATAAGGAATCCGCATTTGCACTTCGGAATGTATAACACCAGCGTGGACAATGTCCCGCAGAAGATGTTCCAGAACGCAGAATGGGTGAGGAACGTAACAGTTCATCTTTATCACAGCGACGTGCGAACCCTTCACAATCCATCCAACGGATATAAACCAGGAGTTACAGGGAAACGATTTCTGATGAAGCTCACCGTGGCTGGAAGCTACTTCACCTGTGACTGCGATATCGGGTGAGTTCGTTACTCGATTTGCGTCTTATATAGATCACCGTCTATTCGAATGCTTCAGGAACTAACGCTGTTAGACCCAGAAATTTCCATTTGTAAACTTCCTCAAACTTCCGTCCTCGTACCTCGTCAATTGCTTCCTCGAGTTCAAGCGCTGAAGTTCTTCCTAAATAACCCAATAACGATTCCCAATAACTTCGGATACTCCCCTTGATTAATAAATTCTTGCTGAACCTCGATTAACCGGTGGCACGTGAATCTTCAGATGGATGGAGACCTGGCAGAGGAAGCACAGACAGTACCAGGAGGATCGGTGCAGCACCTACAGCGAGTTCAAGAACTTCGAGAAGAACGAAGAGGACGAGGAGTTCGATTGCTGGAACAACGACTGGGACGACGACCTTCGTGAATCGTTTTGCTTGAACAAGAACAATATCTCCGTGCTGGAAGCATTGAAAACTGACCTCGAATGCGGATGGGGCGCCAGTGGCTACATCCATCCACCCCATCATCTCGTTCTCCTGCTCCTCGTCATTCTCGCAGCGGCGATCTACTAAGCTTTATCATCGCGTACTCATATTTCACACTTCTCGAATCGCTCACCATTCCTCTCCTCGCGGTGCATCGACGATTTCAAGTGCAAACCCGCGCGACTCGTCGCCTCGGAACAGGGACAGCTTCGGCTGATCGTACAATCTCTGTTTCAGCATCGTAGTCGTGATTACATTTTGTTCGCGAAGAGAACTATGTTGGCAAGTAGACGATTGCGATGGGAATAGATTGATCGTGTCAGTGGTAAGTGTGTCGTATAGTAGTTCGCACTTATCGAGCAATATTTATGATAGCTTTATTGCCACTTAACGTTTGCGGCGCAAGTGTGATCACAGCTATGATTGCTCGTTTGCAAACCGGTGTGTTTGTTTCTTTCGGATTATTTGGAAGCACCTCGTGCGTGTTTTAATCCGGCCCACCGGGGAGAGGCAGAACTCTTGCACATCCCTCCGTTTCTTCGCCTTCAGCAGCACGCTTCGAATCAATGAGACTGTCAGATAAACGTTCAGATACTCGTACAAAGCGTACAACGTCGGAATCAACAGGAATTGAGGTTTTACTCTCTTCGTTAGGAATTAACGACTTCTTCTTGCGATCGTTCTATACAGGTAACACATCAGCGTCATCTTCTTCATCTGGTTTCTCATCTATCTTCATTGTCGGGCTGTAAACTTGCGACCAAGGAACTTATTCGATTCTGAGCTACCAGAAGCTTCGTATAATTTCCTTTGGGAAGAAATTGTATCTTCGTGGAAGAGAAGAAATCGAAGTTCAATGGACTTTAGTTTCCTTCCTTGGATCACAACTTTGTAAATGGAGTTCCATTTTGTTCGCGGGGGTCTTAGCTCGGCAAAGAAGGTACTTTAACATTCTGTTCGATCAGCTGGATGCGGGAGGCATCCAGATCGTTAAGCATTCCAAAGAATTATGTAGCAAGCATCGAGCATAAGACCAAAGAGACTTGTACTTTCAAACACGTTCTCAAGTGATATCTTGTCGTGTAACAAATTCGACAGTAAAAGGGATTTTATACCTACCTGTTAATGAAGAAACATATTCGCCTTGCAAGTACATGCTGTCGACACATTTTTTAATAAAATTGCACCAATTATACAAATGTGTTCGTTACTGTTCTCCATCTTCGATGTTTGATATTACACCAACATATGTAAAATGAAAAAAAAGGGAACGATAATGGTAAGGTAGGGGTAGAGGTTTGGTGTATAATATATCAGGCTTAATTAAAACTTAAGTTTAGTTAACGAAACGGACGTCAATATTCGGCAAGAATGATTCTTTAATTACACACGAGCAAAACAATTCATAATAATTACACAGGATGCACGTAACAATCATTACAATACCGTTCTAGCACACGATACGACCACAATTCCGTTTAATTATAGAGCATGATCTTCCCAATTATACCAATAACCATCTGCACGATCGGCAGTACGATAAAACCGAATATAAATATCAGGCAGACGTAAACGCTGAATAACTCTGTGGTGAACACGAAGCATCGTATCGCCGTCTGCTGGACGTCCTTGCTGCTCCTTATGCTGATCACTTTGTCCAGAACGAATCGTAATATGTACAGAAACACCTTAAAACAAATGACTTTACAGCTCTCGTTTCTTCTATTCAAATACAAAACAGCTCACCCAACTTGAGTTTCAATCTCCAATGAATATTTACAAATAACTTTTACTATCTTGTTTCTCTAGAGTTACCCTCAGTCTTTTAAAACGAATCAACTATTACACTTTGACATTCGAAAGAGACTCGACATTTCTCATCTAACGTTGAGTAAAAAAGGGTTCACATATATGGGATTGAAGCACG
The DNA here is from genome assembly GCA_963971345.1 of Andrena flavipes. Taxonomy (NCBI): domain Eukaryota; kingdom Metazoa; phylum Arthropoda; class Insecta; order Hymenoptera; family Andrenidae; genus Andrena; species Andrena flavipes. The sequence continues at coordinate 4,368,394 of OZ020482.1, forward strand.
AATGGAATCATTCAAGTAGGTGATTCATCGATTATTCTAAGCAGAGCTATCCAACAGATCGCACAGTGAAATTAACAGACTCCACTGATTGATCGTTATTTAACAGTACCTCTACAACAGGCATGATGTTCAGCATCACGTATAACAGAGCGAGGAGAGATTGACCAGTCGCTTGGCCCATCATTCTGATAAGGGCGGAGAAAGAATATTCCGTTCTTGGGACGCCGCAGGATTCTTGGTAATTAACCAGGTACTCCCGAAAGTTGTACAAGAAATTCACATTCGCATCGCATTTCAGGGAATCCCCATAACGGCCGTCTATCTTGTTACATATATCGCGTAACACATTCGTCGAGACATTATTCCCTTTGAATAAAAGAGGAATATTTAATATTCAACATATCGGTTAATCGATCGCAAGTGTGGCCCGTTTGCGACTAATTCCCTTAATAAATTTACTTGACTTCAAGCTCCTATGATTCCACTGATTCGAGCGATCGAAATCGGAGATGCTGTAAAGATTCCTCCACTTCCGATCAGAATTGCCGGGCTCGCGGGCGATATTTGCGGGTGGATAATTCTCCACAGACTCGTCGTCGTACTGCCAATCGCCTGACCTTTGATTTAAACTATCCCCATCCGTTTTCAGTTTGAATTTGTCCGTAGATCGCGAACAAACTTTGCGCGTTAAGTGACCTTTCGCCTGGCTACTTTCTACCTCGCATCTATCCCCTTCTTGGAACTATAGAAACGCAAAAAAGAATGCGAAGGGAGCTTAATACTATTTTTCTCACCGACGCACCGAAGTAGCCTACGCGCTAAGAGCAAAGTATGGAAAGAAGAAATATAGAGAATACAGGTGAACGCAAGGGATGAGGCAATATTTGAATGGTCAACTTTCGCGTGACCGATTTCTGTCTCGTGGTTCTCTCCCTTCTAAAAAATTGTAAAATATACAAAGCACGGAAAGAAATGTCACAATGATTCTTCTTAAATGAACGAATTAAACGAAGAGCAGTGTGGGAAGAGATACGCAAAAGATTTGAAATGAATATCTGTGAACGCATGAGATGGAACGGTATTCAAAGCTTTCGTCACCAGACCACTCCTGTTTCCTACGGCTTACTTTTTGATTACGAAAAAGACATTTATTTTCCAGATGCCACTTCTCGTTATAATTAGGCTTTGGTACAAAATCGAAGCTGCTCTGACTCTGTGGTTCGCTCGTGTCCCGAGAACAGGATACACGGATCGCAGTTGGTCCTTCCTCGACACGCATGATCGCTAATTTCGAGACGACTGCACGATTAACGGACGCCGATTACAAATTTTCACTGCCGCGCGACGACGACGGAGATGAATGGAAGGGATCGGTTAAATTTTCATTTCCCGTATTCGTCCGAAAGAACGTTCATCGTTCCAGGATGGAGACACCTGAAATTATCAATGGTACGTCACCTGACAACGAAGTACACATAGACCGTCGACTCGGTCGAATCGAGCCGTTTCGTTTCACATTTAGATCTACTGCAAAATTCATTACTATCGCCGTGAAAATAAATAAAGAGAATTATTCAATAGAACTTTATTGTCACGTGACTAACAATAAGACAGCCGACAACGTGGAGCAGTTTCTCAAGAAAGCCGCTGATTACAAATTGTTTATACAAATTCGTTATCGTGTATCGTGTACGTGTGTATATGTGTGTGTGTATGTATGTATGCGTGTCCTGTGTACACGGTATCTCAGATGCTACTTAAGTATTCACCGACGATAAAATGTGATGCAAGAGAAACTGGAAACGGAAGGTACAATACAAACGCGGAAAGAAAGGATCAGCGATCATGATCTGCGTTCTTTGTCACCTTAAAAAATTGATCCTGTTGTGTACAGCATACAGTCGGGGATATTATTGGCTTGCAGCATCGTACCAACTATGATCCGCTAAGTCTACAAATAATATATCTCTCTACAATCCCGGACCGTTCGATCTCGAGTTCACTTTCACACTCATCACAGTCGCGCAATCTCACTATTTATTCCCTTAAGCTGTGTGCACTGCGTTACGCTCATTTCTTTTGCTTGTTTCCCATTATTTCCTGCGGGTAGCATCAAGTCACAGCAGCTCTGAAGCCGAGGCTCGGTGACGGAGATCGTTATTCTCCGCTGTCTGCGATCGAGAGCGAGAAAAGCACGAGACGTCGCCGAGGTGCGTTTAATCTGGTTTGCCGCCGTATAAACAGCAGTGGTGCGAGGAAATTTCGAAGCTTATATCACGTTAGATTTTTGTATTATTTTTTTCTTTCTTTTCCATTCTTTTTGTCTGTACAGCGATCCCAATCGCCACTTGTGCGAGACGAAAACGCGTATGGAGGACAACGATCGATTGCGAGGTACTCTCGGTATCAAAGTAGCTGGTTCATTTCCCTCTTCTGTTTTTTTTTTTTTTAATCGTTTTGCGAAAAGCAGGGGGCCGGGGTCTTGACAATTGCACGCGCCAGCACAAATTTCGAATAAATACGTCCGTGTAGCGGGGGTGAAGGGACAAGGATCGTCGAGGTCCACGATGGGAGCCGACGAGCTTTGAAAGACTGGGAGGGATACCGAAGCTTTTATGCACATTTACAACATGCCGAAACCTTTTGAATAATTGATCGCTTTCAGCAGGCGATCTTGCAACTTTTCTATTGTACTGTAGTCAGGCAATAGCAAAACGTTGAAGCATGTGTGAGCTATTGGTAATCTGAAAAGCGAAAACAAACGAGAAAGAGAATAAAATAGTATCAGTGAGAGGAGGGAGCGATTCTCGAATCGCTTGTAAATCGTACCTATCCGAATCTGGGCCGTGTCTGGCAATGACCATCTTAAGTCTCGACAAACCACCAACCGGCACTCTGTCGCTTCCGGTGGTAAACTGGAGAAGCCTTCGTTGACTTTCCAGGGGCAACGAATGGGCAACGCGCCAGAAATTCCGCACCGCTTCACTGTCAATGGTGTAACCACCTTCGTATTCCGTTGCTGCTTCCAGTTCCGCGAAATCGAACACTTTACTGCCGCAAACCAGCTACAGGAAACGGTCAGTTAAGAATGAGTATATGTGCGTCGTATCCCAAAATGATGAGAGAACTCGGAACACATAAATTATGAACTAAAAATATAATTTAATGCACACCTGTTCGATTTCCTCGGGTCTAAACAGTAACGCGAGTGGACTCTCGTCCGTGACCATTTGGAAGCCGCGTCTGAACGCCTTGAACTGCCTCTCAACTGATTTGTTAAGTAAAAAGTCCGCGTAGAGGTCTACGAATTCCTTCTTGTTCTCTTGCGTCACGAACAATTCGTCGCCGTTCTCTTTGAGATCGTGGAAAGATATGGAACCAAACACATCTCTGCCGAACAGCAAGAAGGCATTAGTTATTAATTGGGAGATATTACTACACCGACTGATTCAATTATAAACGCACTTGTAAGCCACTCTGAAGGTTTGCATAAATGTCTCCGGCATATCGTCCCCGGTATAGTCCATTAATTCCTTTAGCGTTCGATATAACGTAGGACTCCAATCCTCCAAATCAGCGAAACTCCCTTTCCTACCCAGAAGCTTTCGATAAACCACCATCGAGAAACGCACGTCTAGTATGACATTGTTGTATATCGCTAGACCAAGGACAATGCCAATCAGCGTGAAATGCGCATCGCTTTCGAACGATGTTGGATTGAACCACGTCATCTGAGTGTCTTCCTGGGTCGTGAACATGCCGTAGTCAGGATTGAAGATTTCCTCCACGATTAATTGAAAGAATTCTTTGGAAACCCCGCCCTCGTCAACTCCTTGTTCACCCTCGAATTCGACGACTAGTTGCTTCTTGAGGTCCGACGGATTTTCCATCGCGATCATTTCCAGCTCCACTAGCGCGTCGTCTATCAGACGATCTCGCCTTACCTATTTTAACGAGAATTAAATCTGTTAACGGGAATTACGATAGAAATCGAATTGCATACGTGCCTTCAGTCTTAAATACGGATTCGTAGGTTGACCGACCACCGTTTGTAAAAAGCTCATTCGACGTTCACTGTACATTCTGATACGATTGTCGTAATACAAGCCCAACGTTTTCGTAGCAGGCGTGAGGATAAAAGCGTAATTCATAAAGCTAAATTTCATAGGTTCTTCGCTTTTATAATACGCGAAGTCTTTGTCCATTTCTATGGCATCGCTCAGTGGTTCGTTATAAAAGTCAGTAAACGGTATAAATGGTTTTCGTGCATCTAGCGCGGTAATTCCAAGTTCTTTCGCTAATGGGTCCTGCGAACGATATCAATTACTAATCAGAAAAGTAATTCAAGCGTGCGTTAACTAAGCATTTCGTTTTCCCTTCTATGACGTTACCTGAGGAATCTGTGTCGCTGATCTTCCAGACTTATCGTTACCAGCGGCCTCGCCATCCTCGTCCAAGTTTAGCTCAGGTTCGTCTAATTCACCGGCCAACATACTTGCATAATACAGAATTTTCATAACTTTTGTAGGAGCGGTAATAGTGTCTGCATCTTGAACGCAATAATCTCGCGTAAAAGATCCACCTATTACCTGTAAAGATAAAAGCTCTTGCAGTATTCTGTGACTTCTCCTTGTAGTTAAAATGAAGATACCTTGACTGTGATCAATTCTTGCAGAGCTTGCAGAATACTAGGAAGTCGACATTTACAGTGCTTAGCCCAGACGCGTGCAAGTTTCGCCTGCGCCACCATCGGAAAACAGCTGAGCGCTTTGCAAAGCATGTGAAGAGCCAGTTCCAAATATTCACTGTTCCCAAGCATAGGAATCTCAAATACGATCAGGAATACATTTAATAAGCTGTCCATGTTATCCCAGGGCATAATGCGGAACACTCTTAAATCCAATTCAATGTTGTCCGCCAGAGTGACTAGTGCATTCACTAAAGCAGATTCGAATGCTTCCCCTAAACATAAGTACGCGATTCGAAGGATTAAGCGGTCATAGAAAACGTAGTGTTTACTATTAAGTATCTTACTTTATGAAAGCGTATACTACCTGGCAAGAACCAAAGAGCGGTGAAAGCTCTTCGAACAGCTGGTAAGTCCACACTAGTATCATCATTGCTAGGAACTGTGGGCGACGGTTCGCTGCTGTCTTCTTCTTTGTCCTCTCCTTGAAGTGATCGAATTGCTTCCTTGTCCATGTCACTAGCTTGCCTCAACAAGCTATCCGAAGCTCTGTCAAGTAGCGCAGTGAGCGGAGAGTCATTTTTCACAGTCTTTTGGAAACTAAGGCTCAACGCTTTCGCACACGAGAACACTTCTCCCAATGTACGAATTAATAACGAATATAATCCTTCCGATTCGCATTTTTCTATTATGTCCAAAAGTTTATCTTCCGTGAGATACAGACCCTGCTTCCCTGTTGGCAGTAAATCAATCTTATTCTAATGACACTGGTTTCGCATGTAATTTACGAATCGTGTGTAATGGCAACGAATGCTTCCCAATCACGCCTATTATCAGATGTTTATCTCTCTAAATTATTTTAGAAATGAATGAATAACAAGAGGTGGGAATTAAACACAACATTTATTAACACGTTTACAGCAGCCACACAAGAATTTAATAAGTAGTTTTAATCAAATCTCTCGTACATTACTCTGGTAAGTAAGATGGAAAGTTAGTCAATTTTTGAAGGGCGACTCGTATATCTCTCTTTTTCCAAGTACCTGAGGTACAGATTAAGTACCAATAGTTTCATAACTAAATGGGAACAATTCTTTACATTGTGCCCTCTTTTACAGGATACATTTCTTTTACGTTGAAATCTCTTTTTTATTTTATACTTCCTTGTCGTTTTCTTTACATTCGAGTGCTTACTGTTCAGTTTCCTGATTGGGTCGCTACTGTACCTTGGAATATAAATTTTGTATCTATCTAATATATTCTGAAAATTCTCTTCGTCCGATATCATCGAGTTACTTGGAAATGTAGCGACAAGGTTGTGATTTAATTCGGGGCAATTGCATAAGTTATCGGAACTATTTATTCTTGTTCTACCGAAGGGAAGCGAAAGAGTTGCCTTCTCAATTGAAATTCGTTCAATGCGGGCTTCATTGTTACTCGTAAATTGGTCGTTCGAAGAACTTTGAGCATTGTTATGTGTTAAAACTTGAGGAACAGAATCTGATTCGTTTGTAGTTTTACAAATATCCATGCCTATCGAGATTACTACGGAATCGTTAATTAAAGAAACAGGATTTGTGCTGGAATTTGATGTAATACCTTCTTCCGAACATGTTGGATTAACACTTTTAACTGGTAAACTCTTAGCTAAGGATGCAGGTCCCGGCTCCAACGTCGTTCTCGCAACTTTACTCGGTTGAGTGCCATCGCAAAGCCTCGCTTCTTGCGAAAACAACTGGATAGCTTGAGCCGCTGCTTGATTCGGCGTAAGATTCGTTACCTATTCAAAAATATTTTGCATTACTAACAAAGACCTTCCTATGAAATAATATAGATAGGTTTCGCGCGCATACTTTGCCACTCGATGCGCAGTTTTGATTGTCACACTCAGGATTCCCACATCCATCTGTCAGTTGATAAAAGTACCGTTCGATCAACTTTTTAGCAACCGCACGCTTCATGTCGCTGCAAGGGCTCTCTGCTCCTACCCTGATAACACAATAACGAAACCCTGTAATTACTATTTACTTGTTAACCTTTCTTGTAGACACATAAAATCAAAATATTCTTAGAATGTTGTCCGATTCTAACAATCATCGATGGGTATATGTCGCAAAGTCTACGCCGAACTATTGTTAGATATTACAGACACAGCGTATAGCCTACAGATGTTCGGCAGTCACATACGCGCGTATAAAAAATTTCCAACCCACAACGTCTCATGATCCGACCATACTCCTTCCATTTAAGAACAGAAAAGAACCATCGATGTCAATGTTCAGCCGTTGATATCCAATGATCCACTGACCAACTGGATTATAAACATAAGAGAGCCCAAGGGGAAAGAAAAGTAACAGCGTTCGAGTGAGATCCGAATAATTGCAATTCATTCAATTGGGAACACATGGTTGTGACGTATTTAGTCCGCGATCCGCGGTGTTGCCAATTCAAGTGGAAATGACAGTTCTGAAAGACATTGGCTTTTGCCGAGTCGTGAAAAGAGGAAGCAGAGTCGTTGTACCAAAACAAAGCGCGTTAAAAATAGCCAGGGCTCGTGGATTATTCTAACGATATTACGTTTCGCGGAAGAGCGAGGTAAACAAATTCTCACGCAACAGATACGGGAAGACACGGGGAATGTTGTAAACGGTGAACAGCACGGAATCGTGGATGTCACCTGGAAGCGTGATCTTCCCCAGGGTCCCCTTGGCCCTTGGCGCTCATAGACCGTGAATCTTCGGAATTTTGTCTCCTCCGTCGTCGATCGTAACAGGAAATCTCGCCACGACCGCTTCTTCTGCCTCGGCCAAAGTTCCTGCCGATCGGTCGGTGCGCTACCCGCTAAATTTGGTCCGCGGCTTCAACACTGCCTCTTCAATTGCGTTTCACTACGTATTACGCGTTACCTAGTGCTCGACTGGTTAGACACGCCGCGGGACTAAAACAGGAGAAGGAAGATGGAGTAAATAGATGGGAAGCAAGGAGAGAGCAATAAAGACAGAAGTGGGAAAAAGAGAGTGACAGAGAGATAGAGAGAGAGAGAGGGAAAGAGAATCGGCTTGCGCTCAAGAGAAGTATATTTGTCCCTAACTCCAACAGAACGTTTTAGAAGTCGAGGTTAGGTAAACACTATTCCACAATTGCACGACGTTGTTAATGTCCGTGGATCGCGTGGCCCGTCGATTCGTTAACACGCGAATTTATCAAGTCAATCGCAAAACACCGGGAAAATAGGAAAATTGAATGGTTTTGCGGCCCGTTCGTGGCTGCTGTCTACTGTTCTGCACGGACACGACCAGCTGCGAGTATCGAGACCACTGTCGATACCTCGAACGCCGCGGACGTGGTTCGAGCTGTCGATAACTCAATGCGAGACGCGGCTCGATTTATGCGGGAATCAGGCGATTTCGCGCGTAGAGCATCGTAGAACACGCTTCGAAGGACGAATACTTTTCTGGGCGCTGGTATTTTTTCCATCGCTGATGCGTGATTTCCGGAGCAGGGGAGCGGGAAATTTGACACGTAGGCATTACAAGATGACATTGTTTATTAGTACTAAATGAATAGCGCTTCGAATCTACATATATGACGAAAACTTCCAAGCACTTCGAACATGATTCGAAGCTTAAAACTCTTAAATTCTTGATAGGTCTTGAAAATGAACATCTGGTTGTCAAAAATTAGCCAGGTTGATCGGCCATTTCGAGAATTCTTTCTCGAGAATTTCTCCTAGGTGCTACTACATTCAGTCCTCAAATTATGGGTCGGTAACATAGTTTGGGTTGCATCCACAAGATGATAGGTCTATCCTATACCTCGTCTGTGAAAATACATACATTGGTTGATAGGTCTATCCTATACCTCGTCTGTGAAAATACATACATTGGTTGATAGGTCTATCCTATACCTCGTCTGTGGTGACACGAAGTTCCATAAGGTGATAGGTCTATCCTATACCTCGTCCGTGGTCGTAGATTGAATAAAGGAAAAAATTAATTTTCACTTCTTAGTGCAAATTTATTTTTTTGAAGTCGGTTTTAAATTTTTTTAAATTTTTATATTTTTAACTTTTTAGTTTTATATATATTGTTACAACATGCTGAAGAGGTATGCGCGTACGTACATAAAATGATAATAATTATGTGACAATAGTTTTTAGTATTAACCAGAACTGGCAAACTATGTGGCTAATATTGATGCAGTGTAGGATGGGGCCACCGGGGCATCGCCCTCTTCGATTAAAAAAAAGATCGTTAAAATCGGCCCATATACCGAGGAGTTATGCCAGGACAAACATAAAAAAAAAATACATACGGGTCGAATCTACATCCTCCTCCTTTTTGAAGTCGGTTAAAAATGACATTCGGTGACAGGTGATAGCTGCGGGAGATTTAAATTCTGTGATCAATTAATATTACTGTCGCTATTATTTGTGTTACTAATAATGAGACTAATCTTCCCATCATCAGTAATACTGAGTAAACAGTATAAAAATTCCATGTCTTTCACTGGAATCTCTCTCGTTTTATATTCATTTTCCATCGTTCCTCGTAACAAAACATTGCGTTGAATCTCTGATTATTCAGACATAGCGATGAAAACCGCTACATACCAACAACGAAGGTCCCGTTTGACAGGAATATCGATTTCGTGCTAAATCTAGCATACCTTATCGCAGGGCATCGAGTATAATTTGTTCCTTGATTTCGCGACAATAAGTAACCGTAGAACGTAGGGTAAAGCTAAGGGGCGGTAGGAGAAGCAGTAGCGAGGGACTGAATAATATCTATCGGCTCGGACTGAATGTAAAAGAGAAATTGAGCTTTCGGGGCCGGGAGGGGGGGGGGGGGGGGCGCGAAACGAGAGTCTGACATAAACAGGAAACCATTAGTCGACGGGAAAAAGGGGTGAAACTATCGGTACCAAGCTGTGCCATTTGCTTGCCAAACGTGCGAATAAAGCCGCTCCCTCGGTCACACCTTCGTACATGTGCCCACTACGTTCAGTCTCAATACGTTTCTGCTACTTTCTCGTTAATTGCGATACTAAATACACAGACGAATGGCACTGCACCGAACCACTCGGTTACCGCGTTAGTGTCTAGAGCCACGATGTCGCGTTAATTGCTAGCAACGAAATATTGTGGTATCGAGGAGGAGGGAAAGAAATTCGCTTAAAAGAATTTATAATTGCAATCGCTCGCGTATCCATTTCGGTGTCCATTTGGGTTGCTCCCTGGAATAATTTATTCCGATACCGCGTAGATAATGGTTAAATGCTGTATTCCTCGAAATCGTTTAAATTCCAGGGCACGGAAGAGTTGGAAATTGGTTGCGAGCTCGCGGTAAAGAATTTATAAACAACGGGAGTGAAACATAAGCCAGCCAATCGGTTGCTCGAGTGCTCGAGTTAACAATGTAATTCCCGAGATCGTTTTAGGGGCGCAGATAGCTTGGGCCATTTAGCTGGATGATCGAGAGTCGCTGATTAGACAGAAATCGGCCCTCCAGCTAGTAAGGTGACATCAGTAATTTGGTGCCAAGCCAACTTAGTAAACTACTCGAGATTTTTTCGATGATACACATCTATATCTGGCTTCGATCCGAAATATGTCGAAGGTTCGTATCCGCTACCTCTGCGATAGATATCTCGGCAGAAATCTATGTAACTCGCAGCATCCACCCCGTTTAACGATTCTCTTCAGTCTTTCACTTTCAAATGACAGCTTAATCGCCTCTATTCAAATCTGTAAAATGATAAACATACTTGCAGGTCCTAGGTACGATATCCAAAGTAACAAATACGCTTAATCAAAACGGTAAAGAGAAATACGAAATCCGCATTCTCGAATGACGCGATAAAGGAAAGAAGAAGCAGAAGGAGAGAGAACGATTCATCTGCATCGTATCGAATCTACTGCATCGCGCTTTTGACTGGCACAGAGAGCTTTGTGGACCTTTTAAATCTGGTAGCATCGCGAGACAATTGTTACCGTTATCGCGAGAAAACAACTCGGACAGATCCAAGTAAACAGCCACCCCCATTTCCCTCGGCCGAAAAGACTGGGGCACGGGGGTGAAGGCGGTAGGGAATATAGGGATCGGGGAGCAGAAAGGGTACACTAGGGCTTGCTTGGTAGAGGATGAAGCTTCCGCTTGGATGCGGCCGAGTTTCGATCAAGGCCAACTTTGCCATTCGTTTGCCACCCTCTTCACCCCTTCTACGCCTGTCTCACCCTCTTCTTTCCTCTTCCTTCTCTCGCGCTCCCCTACGCTTCTTTCTCACCCTATTTTTATACTCATCTTCTATTCGCCCCCCCTTTTTTTTGTGATACTTTACGCTTTCACTCAACGCCCCGCGCCTACTTCTGTTCACCCTGATCGCCCTCCACTTGTTCTGTGTCCACTAAAAAACGTTTCGTACCCTTTGTACCCTTCCCTCCTCAACGCTCCCTGAAATTCCCTTACCCACATCGCTCCCGACCAGCAAAAGCGTGAACGTGTTATCGGACGCCAGCATTGTCCTCTGTATGTTTAACGAGTAAATAACAAACTTCCCCTATTGTGTAATTCAATTAGGAGCACATATGTCCCAACGAGTTCTCCTTCATTTCGTCTTCTACTTCATTGATTTACCCTTAGAGACATGGTGCTTCCTCTTCTACGGCTCAGAAACGATTTAGTATCTCCTTTCACGATAGATCACAGATTTGAGGCCTTTACTGTCGACCCGTATAAGAACTGCGAGCGTGATTCGCCAGTTACAAACAACTCACGAAACAAATAACCTTTTTCATTAATTTTTAATTACGCTCAGACTCTATGCCATGTTGAAACGACAAATCAAATCCTCCCGTAAAACACGAACGTTTCTAATTGCACGCTCGGGGAATAAATAGAAGCAAAGTGGGCAAGTCACGGCACGCGTAATTTTTACTCTCCTTCCTCTGCTTCATTTTCACATTACTTTTTCGCACTTTCTCTCCACCCTCCCACCGCTCCTTTCCTCCGTCCGTTATTTTCTCTTTCATCGAGGCACGTATCGCGCTATTGTTCTAAACAGCCGCTAATTCCGCCAGTAATGATCTCGTAGTGGCTGCCCGACCAGTCGTGTCGGTGTTTCTGCGTTACGCGCCGCTGCTCCCATCCGAGTTTCTTTCTATTAAACTTCGATCGTCGATGCATCGGATCCCAATGGCCAGCTACTACAGGTCAATATGGCTCTCCAATTAATTTGTCATTCACGAGCCGCGCCGCCCACCTTGCAGTTCATTACTGGCGTCTCGATTCAACGGGGAAGGGATGCATCAGCGCAGCTGCTCCCAGATACGAGAGGACGTTCATTCACGAGCCGCATTGTCTCCTGGAAGGACAATCGCAAAGATGAGAGCACGTCTATGCGGTGTGCAAGAGTCCGATTTCGCCAGTATTGATCCGTCTGTTACACGCTCGATCTCTCAATCTCCCTGCTCCCCCCGCGTTTCTCCGTTCCCCTCGTGCCAGCTGGTATCACTTCACCTTGGAATCCAAAAAACTTGGGACTTATTTCTGGAAAGCGATCGCTTACACGACGCTGTACCGCGCGGCACAAATGAAACAACCGTGCGTATCGACAGCGAGGGGGATCGATGGGTTGCGGTGTTCAATCTTCGCTAATTGCGTGTTTCACTTTCCAAGGTGCTCGCACCCTTCACCAGTCTCCAGGAAGAAAGAAAAGTGAGAATTAACCCCGATCCCGGGACAGATCCAATTCGAAATTAAATCTGCCCGGCGGGCGCGGTGGAAAAAGAACGCGACGGCTCCTAACCGAAGGCCTCCTATTAATTTCCGTAGCCTGGAGCCTCTCTGTTTCGTATTAAGCCGCCGCGAGGAAAGCGTTGCTCTCGACGAGCCGCGGCAATTAACGCGTTGGATTCGTTAATTAAACCCGCGACCCTCGCGATTCTTCGCGGGCGCACGTGGGCGAAATTGGAGTGGGGCGATCGGGGTTGTTCGGCCGTGAAAAGGTGGGTGTGTTTACGCGTCGAACACGAACGCCATCCTGTGTGAGTTCATCCACGATGGATCGATGGGTCCAGTCGCGACAGACGCTGAAACTCGTGGGACGGATCGGTCGATCGTGATCTTCAGCTTTGTTCGGAGTCGTTGCTCCGATCGTGACATTCCTCTGTTGGATTTTTGTTATTTGAGAATGGGTGAAAACCGATTCGAGCTTCTTGCAAAAATCACTTGTACGATTTGATGCGTGAAAATGTTGTCGCGCGTCAACCCTAAAAGTAGTTTTTCCTTTTGTCTTTGCTCGCATATTACTTTACATTATTTTACATTACTTTTTGTTTGTATGCAATCCTCATCGTTATCCTTACCATTCCAAACTAAAGGGTAATGTTACTCCTGAATAATAATAATTCTATATTTCTTTGTTCCCTTTCCACGGCCGCGAGGAACCGAGCGCCGATCGATAGACTCGCTGGACCGAGCTTCGTTACCGAAATCGCGTTGCTCGTAGGTGACTGTATTTCGAGCGGGAGACTTTAAGGGGCACGGCTTGAAGGTCGAGACGGGGGATTAAGGGCAACGTAAAATGGAGAGGGAGAAAGAGAGTGTAACATCGGCTACAACCCTTTGCAGGGGATGCTGTCTGCGCTTTTGTAAAACCACAATGCGTATTTCTTTCTTGCGGAAGGACAGTTTGCGTTGTAAAATCGAAAGGGAGATGATTCTCCGAGAATATAAACCGAAGGTGTTTAAAGATTATTTAATAATATTCTCATGTCTAATTCCAGTCCAAAGCTCGAAGACTCGGAGAATTACAACTTTGGGGATTGCAGTCGTGGGTGAAGATAGCAATGTCGCCGTATATTAGGGTTTTGAAGTTAAATTTGTTGAGTACTTGGGAGCGCAAGTTACCTTCTCTGATAAGTCGTCTCTCGGCACTTGCAGTTGAAACTATTGCTCGGATCTGCAAACTGTTTTTCCTGGAAGAAGTAAGATGCTCACTCAGTCGTTTAGTAGGCATTTAGTCGCCAGCTTACAATTAGATCTGGATTCTGGGTTCCCCTGTAGCGTCTACACCGTTGTGTATAGGTATACCTACATCGTTGAGCGGCTAGGCTTGGAGAGTAGAGTCGCCTCGAAGGATCTTGATTAAAGGGAACCTGCTACCTAATCCGAAAATCCGTTGCGGTCTACTTTGTGCGCGCCTATCCGTTCGCCTCGAAGATGACATTACGAAACACGAAATAGCTAAATTCTGCGAGACCTCGCTTCAAATCTGAAAGTATTCCAACGATACATCGACAATTCCCTTTAAACGTTTACATTCCGAGAAATACCAGCGCGATCCTGCATGCAGCATTAATTGCAATCACGAGTCGAAAGCAACAAGTCCCTTTTACCATCGTGCAGCTTCATCTGCTGCAATTGAAAATTCGTACGAACCCGTAAATGATTTCTCGAAAAAGCTCGTTGCTAATACTTCTCTCGCAAAGATTTCGCCGGAATTGTTAGGCAACGCTTCGTATTTAATTCTTTTGGCGAGCTATGCTAGAAGAGCGACGTACTGCTGTATCACCGAGATTATGACGTCAGCGCTTCCGTCATGAGATCTCGGGTACGTGGGCAGTAAATTGTTGCCGTGCCACGTACGATAACAGCGGCACCCTGGAAAATCCTCTCTGATGTATGGCCCGGGGATTTCATTATATTCCATGGCGGCCGTCGTTGATTTCGCCCACGAGGGGGTAAGAGAAACGGGAGCCCTTTCATATGTAAAGACCTGGAAATATTGGCTTCCCGATCGTGATCCGCGAATTGACGGTGGCTATTGGTTTCCAATCGCGAAATAATCGAGTTTCCAAACGAACCAGCAGCCTTGACATATTCATTAAATGTTCAACACCCGACTCAGCGCGGAAATCGAACACACCGCTATCCTTCTCTTCGCACGCAACTGTTATGCGTGTTATTGGAAATCTGTGGGGTCGGGGTAGGAAGAGATTTATTAGCAACGTCGGCGCCGATTAATAGTTGCTAAACAAGTAGCATTGAAACGAGTTTCTAACTCATTTGCATTGTCAATGCATTGTCACTTGCACTGCTTGAGTCGAGATGGCTCGGTGTACGATGGTACAGTGTGTCTTGGATAATTTTGGGCCCATAAAAGTGGAATGAGATAGTTCGCGACACGTGGGAGGCAATAAATCTTCCAGGGCACGTGAGAGTTCAAAGTGACGATTTTAAACTCACCGCACTCCATAATGTTCACTCCAAATTTGTGAAAACACATTCATCAGACTGAATGTAGACCTTCGTGAACCTTCAGCGTCGAAAATTTCAAGTGCACATTGATCCCAACACGTTTTGGAATACTTCCTATCGAGTTCTACAGAGCTAGAATTCTCAAGTTCGTAACCACCCCTATTAAGCACAGTGTCTTCGCTGAGTTCATTCGCTCTATGGTCCTCCAGTGATTTTCCTTACTCAAAAGGTGTTAGTATCTTCTGTCATCGGGTGTTATGTTATTGAATACGCTGGTCCCTAGACTTTAGACATCTTTTTTCTTGGATCCTTTCACTCTTAGATCATAAGCATCGTATTTCACACGTGCGATATTCTTGCTGTGGGTAAATCTTCGTGCTGCCAGTATCGTGTTCCATAAGTCCTGAGTGTTTGGTGCTAAGTATATGTGTAATATATCGTCATTCGATACGAATGAAAATTTGGATGAAATGTAATGGATCGAGGGTAGTTGGTACGTGGCTATTGTTAGGTGTGTTACCTGCTTGGTCAGATTCCCTGTCTATTTTTTAATTCATCTATTTCGAGAAGAACGCGCAGGCACGCGGCGGCAACGGCTTTTATACGTGAGCATCCGCGTGTGACGAGATCGCAAAAGACCAGGCTGGTTAAATTGCAACGTAACGTGGGCAAAGAGAGATCGCGGAGCGTCTTTGCGCCGGCTTTGTCCAGGATGACGTAAGGCTAATAACTC
Organism: Andrena flavipes; assembly: GCA_963971345.1. Lineage (NCBI taxonomy): Eukaryota > Metazoa > Arthropoda > Insecta > Hymenoptera > Andrenidae > Andrena > Andrena flavipes. The sequence continues at coordinate 4,384,073 of OZ020482.1, forward strand.
GACGTGCAGCTTCTTATATACATATCTTCAGGATTTCCTCGAGGTTACTCGTGGCACAGAGTTTGCAAAGTTTCGTAATATGTGTCTTTGTTTATAGGCGTGCTTTGGAAAGAATAACTTAAGCTCTTTTATAGAAATCGTATTAAATATAGACCATTGAACTTCACTCGTGATTAAATTACACGTGGCAATCGAGAAGAATTATAAGATTGGAGTAATCGTTAACTCTGTATGCAACCTTTGTTTCAATAATTGAAGAGTCCTTGTAGAAAACACTGTAAGTGCCAAAATTAAAAAAATAATTATCGCAGAATGTTCTACGTGTAAGGCTTTATAGCATGGAATTTGATTTTGCGCACTTACAGTGTTGTCTACAAGGATTCTTCAATTACAGACGACAGAGCACAGTTCGACAGTGTGTGGAATAGGAGTGTGCATGGTCCTGACGTCGGATAACATCGACGGCGAAACAATGCAGCTCCTTGCACAATACTACTGCAAGAACGTGGGCTTGTGCCGGTCCCAGCAACACTTGCGTGTCTGTTTCCATTCATCGTCGAACAAGTAACAGGCAGCGTTATCTAGGCCATGTAAATTACTTTTCGGTAATTCAACGGCGCTCGAATAATTCTCCGTGTAAAGAGAGAATCGGTTGTCCGGTGGAATCTGAAATGACCCCTTTCGGTTCCAAAGGTTGGACCTGCATATGCCATGATTCTTCGCATAAATCTCGCACAAAATTCCACGATAGCACGCCACGTAATACCACTGTTTATCGTCGAGCTACCCAGTCACGGTCCCCGAATTGAATATCAAGGTCCCCTTTTTAGAACGCAAACACCTAAATCGGTTTCCGTCCACGGGCGAAGCCAATTAATTTCCCTCTTAATCAATCTCCACAGAGTGACAGCGTGTTAAGGGTAGAATATTTTATAGTCTGCCAAATAAATGTGATCGCTTTGCCCGAAACGTCTTAGCGCCCTTTTTCCTCTCCTTCCGATGACGAAGCGTGGGATAAAAAAATTTGCCCTGTGTCACGACCAAGTCGGTAGACGTGGACGTGAAATATGAAAAGGGCGACCAGGAAACGTGGCGGGTTGTGAGAGGTGAGATATGTAAAGTACTCGCGTGCGAAGAAGGCTGACAAAAGGAACGAAGAAGCGAGAGAACAATTTCCTAAATAAGTACGTGATAGTAACAGTGAATCCGAAATTAGGGGAGTACGTGTATGGAGCGTGATTGTGGGAAGAAATTAACGAGCTAAGTAGGATGGAGAAAAGTCAGGACAATCTTGAAACTCATCGACCGCTGAAGAATCTGCAACAACGATCCACGGATAACGAGAAAGAGGACAGCGCGCCGGGCAGAAAGAAACGAGATGCACTTAATTACGGTACAATCGTCGGGAAAGGCTGAATAATCCTATACAGACAGACGAGGCCGTGAAAAAAAGAGTCTCGCGAGAAAAGCGCCAATCTCCCTCAATAGATTGACAGAGTAAACAACACGGAACTCGTAATACAGGGAAGAGCATTACGCGCACTTGTTATGGAGAGCAGGCAGCCTTACAAAGGAAGACACAGACCAAGCGGTGGGGTGAAAGAAAAAGAAGGACAAAGACGGTATCGCAAGGCCGAAGAAGCGTTTTTTTCCGGGGAAAAAAAAAAGAAGAAAAGCTAAAGAGTATTTCGGTGCAGCCGGAGAGGAAGGTGGCTACCGGAGGCGGAGAGTAGGTGGTGAAGTGGCCGAGAGAAGAGACAGAGAGAGAGAGAGAGAGCGAGTGAGAGAGAAGGAGGGGGAGGGTTTGACAGAGGGTAAGCGAGAGCGAGACAGTGTGAGAGAGCGTGCGAGAGTGTGAGAGAAAGGGAGGGAGGGAGGGAAGAGAGAGTGCAAGGTTTAGGGTAGGACGCAGCTCGCAGGAGCAGTAATATCGATCGATCCGTCGAGTTCGAGGCTCGACAGGGTCGACTGGGGTGCTGCAAGTGGAAAAGCTCTCCCATAAGCAGGCAGGCTGGCTGGCTGGCTGGTTGCCCGGGCACGGACCGTTTCCACTGTCTGTCCGTCCATTCGTCTCGTCTAGTCGTCTCGGCTCTCTATCACAGCCCTCTCCGCTACACTCCACTCACCAGCGAGGACCACAGGGGCATCGTTAAGGGGTGGTCCCGCTGTCATTGCGAGTACGCCAGCTACAACACCGGCATCATCCCTCCCCCGATTCTATCTATTCTGGCGTTCTGTTGTGCTCTCGTGCCGTACCTCGTGGCTGTGACCCTGAAAACCAGTGACAGTGCGTGTCTCTGACCTTGGCACGTCAATCGCCAAGTTCCCCAATGGCAGCGCGGGCTACGGTACCAGCCACAGCTGATCGACCACCGGCCAAGCCGAATTCCCGTCCCCGTGCCGACAGGTTGCGTCACCAGGCATAATTCAGGTGCGTGATCGAGTTTGCGCCCGGTTACGGGGGTGGTAAGCTAGCTGGCGCTCGCCTGGGAGGTGATTCGCTCCCTCGTCGCGGTGAACGACACTCTGCCTGTTACGTAACGCCTGAACCCTGCCAAAAATTTCGTGACCGCGACGACCTTCCGTTTTCATGATCAAGAGGACGGCTCGTTCCACCACCTCGGGGTGTTATCTCGATCCCTGCGCTCCGCGAATCGGTAGATAAACTTTAAGTGCCATTTTCTTCGTTGCCTCGTATTCGTTTGGCAGACCCGTTACACTTGTTACACTTTCTTTCCTCCGTTTCGCGTGTGACCATCGAGATCATTGCTTTCGCGTTGGCACGTCCGCGTAGTCTCACTAACATGATCGATGCAATCGAAGAACGGGTGAACGCGTAGGGCCAGCTGGAAGTCAGGTGCGTCGAGCTCGGGGCGAGTTACATTGACACAGATTCCGCTAGGAGTGAATCCACCATTGGGCCAGGGTTTACGTAAGACCGCGAAGGGTTCAGTAGGTATGTGTGTAGTGATGAACTACGATTATGGCCGGCCGGGTGACGTTTAAGCGTGGCTGTAATTACAGGGGGCAATAAGGGGCAACATCGTGTGAGAATTATTATCGGGATGCTTGCTTGCACCCATGAACTTTGAAACTTGGCTCGATACGCGTGTACTGTCAATGACTTAATTATTCCAAATCGAATTTGAATCCGAATCGTGGTTGGAATGGTAGAGAAAATTCTGTGGCATATTCGCTGGGCGCTGGGGACTCCTCTCAAAGCGGACAAAAGAGCATCCGGTTTCCACGCTGGCGATTAACAATAATGAGATATAAGATCCCGCGGAACGAGGGCGCAGTTCAAGCAGCGGCTCCCCGCGTCGGAAAGGTTAAATACGAGAGCCTGCCACGGACAAGGTCAACAGCTGACGGTTAACATTAACCGCACCTCTCTTCTCGTATTCTCACAAGGCAGATTCTAATCGGCATCGATTCGCTTATCGATATCTCCTATCGCGTAACAATAGATCGTCGATTCTCTCGGTTCGCTCGTGACCACGGCAGAATTAATCCAATTAATCCGAGTCGCGTTGTTCTTTTCCAGGTCGACCATTAAAATCCTCGACGTTCGTCTCGCGATAGCAATTTAAAATAAATACCCTACGTTCCACGTTACGCGGGACACGATCGACGGTACGATATTAGTTTTTGTACGTCTCTCCTCTCTGCTATCGAGTTCCTAGGATAGTCACATCCACGGACAATGCTGGTATTGTCAACTCGATTGTACGTTGCCAGCGTTACGACGATCACGATAAGGGTAAAGCTTCAGAAACTCCCGCTACCTCTGGGGATAAGAGATACTTCCACATAATCGATGCTATAGCTGCCCGATGCCTGCAATTAGCACGGAGAAAAGGGAACGATGGAAATGGTGGGCGGGGTAAAATACGGCGTGACCTGGACTGTCAGTTACAAAGCGGCCAGCATTGGAAGGAGTAACTACGTTATTGCGTGGCCGTGTATCTGGTGTGAACTTGATAACAGCAATTAGGACGTGAATAGTTATTGTTTAGCGGCTGGACCGTTTCGTAAGCGTTAAACGATAGCCAGTCCGCCAACCAGTCCTCGTAATCCCTTCTCGAACAACCGTGTCATACGTATCACAGCCAGAAAAACACTTAATACAAGATGTATCGTTCGTTTGGGGGGGTCGCGAAAGAGACACTGCTGCTTCGTTACACAACCATTCATTTCTATGTTGGCGCAGAGGCAGAGGGATTCTGAGTGGCTGCGCGTTTTTCCAGAAGACAGACGGATGGCACACTGAAGAATGTGCATCAACCCGCGGGATACGCAGCGAGGAATCGACAAAATGGGAGCAAACGACGCGTTATCTTCGATAGGAGACTCGAATTAACAATGGACCCCAGTGGATCCAGAGCAAACGTTCCAGCCAGAGCTATCAGACGTTCGCAGAGTATGAAGAGGAGAAGGCTCAACTGACTTGGTAGACGCGTTCGGTGCCAGTTCGGAGGATGGAGGAGTCCTCACCAAGGATTCGTCCCTTCCTGGAATGCTGGGACGTGAGTAGACCGCTTTCCACAGTTGAGCGTTCCTATAATCCCTCGATCCATCCACCTATACGCAGAGGGGAAATCTCGTTAGACGGCTTAAGGTATCCTTTGGCGAACGAGATCCTGCCAATTCACGCGAAAGTCGAGCGGCGCTCGATATACTACCGAGAAAGGGGAGGGAATCTCGGGGCGGGACGTAGAATGTAATTGTCGGGACGTTTTCCATTTAACTCCAGTTACTTCCATTTAATTGTGGAAATTGCGCGCCTCTTCCCGCGCGCGCACTCTTTTCGCTCGAGCGATCGTTCAGAGGGATGCCAACTTTGCCAACCACTTTGGACCAACCCCGTCGTTCCATCCTACACTTATATAGATCGTGAGACCACCACTGTTCAGTCGTTCCTACTCCCTCCGCGGGTTTTTAAAATCGTACCGTCTCGCAGCCACCTGCGAGTTTATTGTTTATTCGCTCGTGCGTTTGCTACACTTGAACAGCTCACGTTTCGTTATCGTTTTAACCTGATTATTGTTGCGAAAACTCTTCTTCGCACGAGAGCTCCGTGGCTCTTGTCCTGCGTTTATGTGTCAGGGAGAAAAGGAAAAGATTCTTTTAATATTTATTTTAAAACACTACAATTTTTATTATTTCTTATTACAGTCTTCCTTGGGGATAATTGTAACTCTCCAGCCACCTTGGTATTCAAGAAGATTATTTCTCTCACGCTTAAAGTGCCCTCTTCTCCAATAAACCTTGTATATACTTAACTCGATCATAGTTACACAAGCTTCGACAGAGATTCAAGTTAAAGCCAGTTGTTCTGGATCTTCTCTAAAATAGAATTGATCTACAATTCTCCTGGGAATTACTCCGAAACGTGTGAGCGCGCACGGAAAGGTTGGATCGTATAAACGCGTCGGTTGCGGTGTCAAGTTGTTAAGCCTGACATTTGCATACCGAAGATTCAGTTTAGGATTTTCGTGATCCGGTACAATCGGGGCGAGATATTCCTGGTAGGGCTCAGGCTTCGAGGGGAAATCGATGGCGGCCGCGCTCGGGAGCCAGAATCCATCTCGAAAATGAAATTTGCCTGAATGGGCTCTCCTCGGGATTTAATCGATTCACGGGAACCAAATGTTCCCGAGCACTAAGGCGAAACGCTTAACAAATTGCCGCGAGAACATCTCAAGTACACGCGGCGAGCTCAACGTGACCTTAATGCGAACCTCTATTATGTTTGTAAAGAGACAAACAAATAATCTCCGAATGGCCTGTTCAATCTTTTTGGCTGTCCTTCTTCTTGAATTAATTCCTTAGCAGTCTGGGTTTCATTTCGGTGAAGCGAAGCTTAGCGCAGATTGCGCAGCTCGCGTGAAAATAAAGCCACGCGTCACCGTCTGATAAAAATGTTTCGGTATTCCATGAACCTTCTTTCGCGAAGTGCGTACTCTTTTCGAGGAATACGATGTTGAACTTTGACGGTAGAGAGTTGTAAATCCTAGATGGTGGTTTGTAGGGTGCAATTTGTAAGTTTTATTTTTCTCCCACGATTTTTAAAGCCATGTCACCCTTTTGAAAATAGATTACGTACATAAAGGATCAACGAACGAGGTGATATATTTTTTAAGGGAAGAAATATCAGAAAGAATGGCACAAGAATTCCGTGTCGGCACCAAACACTCGAGGTTGAAGCGGTTCAAAAGTATCACCTTTATTCAGAGAATTTCAAAAGTGATTGCACATTTTCAGAATTTAGAGTATCGTTCAACGAATATGCTGGTATATATTTTATCGTGGGTGCTGCATCAATTTTTAATTTTACGCGACCCACGCTAAGTGCCCCCACAAATCAATTCCGCGACGTAATCGTGCATCGAGGAAGACTATTAATATTTGTTTACCCTGAAAAATTGTAATTACTAATCCATCGGATGGTGTGCGCAGAGACGTAAAAAAAGAGAGAATGTTCGAGAGATCCTGTTAAATGGAATATAAAAGCAAGGTACGCAACTCCGAATAATTCAAAGCACACACCATCGCTGATTTGCGTAGTAGTAATTCGTAGGAGTATTACCTTTCGGTTTGCTTTTGATGTTTGCCTTCCTTTCACCGAAAAGCAAATACTCATCCCCGAGCACAGAGAACGAGATGCGTGGGAAGTATTATCGAGATAAAAAGGGTGTTTCGCGCGCATTTTGCGTGCGTATATAGATGTCTAAAACGATCCCTCGGAGTAAAATGATTTCTGGCTCTTCTGCGACAATTAATGGTGCTATCTCGTAATGTCGATGTACACGAGTTCTGACCGCGCGTTGTCAAGTGTCATGCGAATATCAAAATTACTGCCTTTTATCTAACGTGAGGCCTCTTTCAATGTAACCTTTGTCATAAACGGTTTAATGTGACAGTTGTTATTTTCGCGAATTTAATGACAATTCAACAATAATTTAATTTATGTTTCGTTACCGCATGTAGTAATATTAATAACATTAATGTTATATTCAACCACTGAATGTGAGTTGGGTGTTTATACACACAGTAATACGAAATAATCGTTTAGTGCGCCTTCACAACAATGCGATTAAAAAATACAATTGCTCGCAAGAACTACATACATTTTATTTAAATAATGTGCATTTGTATTTTTCATATGAATTCCTCCTTAAAAGGATCGTTTTAGACATCTTTCCCCTAAATATCCTGTCGTTTCCAATATCACGTCTGCTGAATTTGCGATTTATTGCGATCTACTAACAATATCAAGGCATCTCAATGAAATTGTACATTTTATTGCAATTCTTCTTGCTCGTCGCTTCCCGACACAATGAATTTCTGGCTTGCAGGATCATTTTCGAAATTACTTGCCCGATTGTCCATTTGCAAATATAAAAGAGCGCAGAATTATAGAACAAAATTGTTCATATTATTATTATTATTACACGAGCATCCGACTTGTTCCTGCTTTATTAAAAATTCAGAGTTAAGGGTATCTTTCATATAACAGTTAATTCACGAGTTTGATATTTCACAATTGAGAATCGAGGATTCAAATGTACATATGTATTTTCCAAATAGGTTCATGGCAATTCCCTTTAATCTATGCATCTTGATTAGAGAATCTCGATGTTTTGATAACATCACGCTTCCACGCACCACACGCGCATCACGCCACACAAAAGCGACGCGATCGATCTTACGTTGCACCTGACACGCGTGTCTCGCAGACCAGCATCCAGCTGTCGACGATATACGCGTCAGTCGGTAGAAGTTTAGACGATAGTAAAGTTAGACGAAGCACGGCGGATTCAAACGTGCAACCAATTTGTTAGGTCTGATTTCCCAATGGTCATTATCGTTAGCAATTGCTGCGGAAATTTCGCAGACATTGCCGTTTGCTTTGCTAAGACTTTGCGCTGCACGACATCCCCGCGCGAATAGAATCAAGACCATTGGGGAAGAGTAATACGAAGGAAAATTGCGAAACACGCAAGTCGTCGTTTGGCCCAGAGACAAGCTACTGTTGCTTCATAGGGTGATTTTCAGTCGTTGATGCACCAAGGGGTGAATTTATGGTGCAAAGAATATACGAACATGAGATATTTAGGCGTCAGTCTTGAATCATACCGAGTCGAGGAAGAATACGCGCAACACGCTCTACACCGCGGTCTGACCCAATTCGATGCTTTACCACTGCCACAATCCCTGCTCCATCGCTCTGCAATGGACTGCTGCTTATTACTTTGATTTCAAGTGACAAACTGGTTAAACAGCTATGCAAACTTGTCCTCGAATGACAGGACATACGATATTTCGATTCTCTCATCTTTCGGTGCCCGAGATTCATCCCTTATAGTATCGACAAGTAATTATGAACAGTCCGCTGTATCTACACTCTACAGTACGCTTTATGACTTCGTAAACATCGAAACCCATTGAATTAAGATCTACCAAATATTTCTTCAAACCTCTTCGAAATGTAATGTCTGAATTTAATATAAATACGATTCGTGATTGCTATCACTCTGCCTTAATAATTCTGTATACTTCTCATCTCTCCTCTAATAAATTCCATTATAATATACAGTATTGGAAATCTTTATTGCTTCACTCGAATATTTAGCGTGTATTCACTCCCACCTCGTATAGCGTTATTACTCGGAAAGTACTTTCAACTACTTTATCAATCATAGAGTTATGAAGATTCTTTTTATAGGACGCGGATTTGAGAACGATGAATATTTTCAATACCGTATACTATTGCGAAGGAGTAAGGCACAAAGTGAAATGCAAAATGGAATTAAATGCTCGTTCGTTGTGCTTTTTATAGCAGAACGAAGACAAGTACTCGGTGGCGAACAGCCAAGCGCCGCTGCAGGCTGGCGAGGAGGAGCACCCAGAACGAGGCACATGGACCGGGAAATTCGACTTCCTGCTGTCCCTTTTGGGGTACAGCGTAGGCCTGGGAAATGTCTGGCGCTTCCCTTACCTCTGCTACTCGAACGGCGGGGGTGCATTTCTGATACCGTTCACGGTGATGCTCATTATCGCCGGGCTGCCACTCATGTTCATGGAACTTTCCTTAGGTAAGATATCTCCCCGTCACTTCCCCTGCAGGCTCGATGAATAATTCAATCTCCTTAGAATCTCACATAATAGCATCCACCTCAGAATGATACGAACGACGCCGGGGTATCACGACTTTTAGTAACGAACGGCGGATAACTTTATTTCCTCGAAGGTCGCCGAGAGGGGGCCGGCAACTTGCTACACGATCGAACGTCTCGGGACGTTCCTTTTCGAAGGCTTGATCGAATCGGGATACCCGTGAAATCAGTTTTGCCCAGGAAGGTTTGGGGGGCACGAAGCCCCCAGCCACAGAACGAGTATCGATTAACCCAGTATAACTCGAACGTGTGAAAACTTTCGAAGCGGCCGGACGATTCCTTCGAGCAGGGAATCAAGAAAGTTTTAATCCCGGTGCCGCGCAACCCTCCTCGATCTTCGCCTCGCAGCGGCGTCAGGTTTCACCGGGGATCCTCGAGTGGTTGCAACCGGGAATAAAGAATCCGCGATTGCTCCGACGGGGCCGTAGTAAGCTATCGGGCGCATCGTATCGAGTGGCATGGAAATAGACCGGCCGTTTTAAAAACATAGACGAGAGACGCTCAATAATTGCCGCGCTCCCCAAGGTCAAGTTTCGTCCCCCGCTGTTGATTCCGTGAAGTGGAACGATCAATGGAAGATCTGCGCATCGTTACCGGGTTACGTAACGTTATTTTTAGGCACCAGGTGAACCCCAGGCACTCGTCGTATCGGCCCCGCGCGACTCGATACTCCGCCCCGCGTCGCGTAAATTGCAGGTGCATTGCTATCAACCACGACCACTGATCGGCTCCCCTTTTCCCTCCTTCTCGATATTCTCCTTCAGGGCAATACGCGAGCCTTGGCCCAGTGGCAGCTTACAAACAGTTCTGCCCCTTGCTGCGCGGCTTGGGATACGGGATGGTGTTGGTCAGCTCCATTGTGATGCTTTATTACAATCTGATCATCGCCTGGACTCTCTATTACATCTTCGTCTCCATCACTGGTGAGCTTTCATCGCTCGGCAATCATCATCGCGTTTTCCACGATGCACATGTGGGATGGGATTATTGGGGTATCGATTTCTCAGAGGGCGATATCGTTTTTGCTGCACATTATACGAGTGAAATTAAAGTAGATTACAAATGTTTTGTTACCTGGTTCTGGGGGAGGTCGCGAGATATTTTCTATTTTCAATTGTAGGTGCTCTTTAAAGGATTACGAAACAACAAGGATTGAAACTAGGGATGGGAGTGCTTAATAGAATCCTTGCCCCGCGCGCTATGCAGTCTCGTTTCGTCCCTGCGAAACAATGTTTCAATTTTTTTAACGTAACTTTCCTCTAGCAATAATACTGTGTAAAATAAAATCGAATAAAGTTGGTTGAAATTGTATTAAGTAACTATTCAGCTACGAGATAAGGTACTTGGTAGGTTCATTGCGCGAATTCAGAAGTCTCACCCGTGCATATATCATAGAAGATCTCAAGATCTATTGACTAGTCTTCTTACCGTGAACAAAATATCATTAGCTACGTCTGTGGGAGCCGGCACACTGCCGTGGAGCAAATGCGAGCCGCCGTGGAGCACGGAGGATTGCTTCATGCCAGAAGCTGCCGAGGAGTGTGCGTCTCAAAACACTAGCTACTTCAAAGGGAGATGCTTGAACTCTACCCAAATGGCCTCCATGGGCTTGACTATCGAGAATATCACTAACGCCATTAGAAAACCACCGGCCGAGGAATATTTCAAGTAAGAATTCACCATTTCCTCCTTTTCTATCCACTTCTGTAGAATTGGAAACGAAAGTACTAACGTTTCAACCAACTACAAACATCGTACACCATGTCAGGAGATTCGGAAGATTCATATGTATTAAAATCGTATATCTACCCTCGATTCAGCAACCATGTTCTGGGGATAAGCAGCGGTATCGAGGAGACAGGTTCCGTTCGAACCACGATGGCAGTGAATCTCCTGTTAGCTTGGATCATCGTCTTCCTCTGTCTGAGCAAAGGTGTCCAAAGCTCGGGGAAGGTTGTCTACTTCACTGCTCTCTTCCCATATGTCGTCCTGGTACGTCTACCTTTCGAATCTATCATTATCTTCAATTCCCAGCCGTCAATTTCATCCCTTAGTATCCACCCTTGGTATTTTTTTAGTTATTTAAAAATTCCTCCACACGCGATTGCCTATGATTTCCTCTTTTTCAGCTACCTAAGTATTAAACTAAATCTTCTGCGCTTTGTGCACTTTCTTTTCTCGCTCGCAGGTCGCCCTTTTCATACGGGGCATTCTGCTCCCCGGCGCCAAGGAGGGCATTCTGTATTACCTGACGCCTGATTGGAGAAGACTAATGTCGGCGAAAGTGTGGAGCGACGCAGCCGTTCAAATCTTCTTCGCCCTGAGCCCAGCTTGGGGAGGACTGATCACGCTCAGCTCCTACAACAAGTTCAACAATAACTGTTACAAGGACACGCTGATCGTCGCCGTCAGCAATATCTGCACCTCGTTCTTCGCTGGTTTCGTGATATTCTCTGTGATCGGATTCCTGGCGCACGAGCTCTCTGTTCCCGTCGCCTCTGTCGTCGACCAGGGCGCCGGCCTGGCGTTCATCGTGTACCCCGAGGCGAGTGAATCACGCGATATCGTCGGATTAGATAATCCTGAGCCAATCGTGATACTTTAGAGCAGCTAGAAGACTTCCGCGCATTAGGAAACTTTGTCTCATTAGAATTACAGAAGCTAGACAAAATTCATATAAGTCGTTGTAAGTTTCTCACGAAAATCCCCGATACGGAATTTAAGCGTTTCATTGAAACAAAATAGGTGGTGGCTCGTTTACCCGTGGCGCCAGTCTGGTCGCTGCTGTTCTTCGTGATGCTTCTCACCTTGGGCCTCGACTCGCAATTCGCTCTGATGGAAACTGTCACCACCGCGATACTCGACGCATTCCCGCAAATGAGAAACTATAAATTGTGGGTCGTCCTGGCGGCCGCTGTGTTTGGTTACGCCGGAGGGATTGTCTTCACTACCAACGTAAGTTCCGCGAACAGGGATCTTTGAATTGATGTCAGACCAGGCTGTCGCATCGACTTCTCAATGAACACTTCCAGGCTGGCATGTATTGGCTGCAACTGATGGACAAGTACGCAGCCAATTGCTCGGTGCTGCTGATTGCGATATGCGAGTGCATCCTGGTAGCCTGGATCTACGGTGCTGATCGATTCCTCGACGACGTCCAGCAGATGATTGGATTACAAAGCCGGCTGTGGAGGTTCTTCTGGACCTGGATGTGGAAGCTGGTCACCCCGGCGACTCTGCTGTTCATTCTCTTCTTCAACTGGGTCGAATACGAGCCGCTCACGTACGGTGACTACGTCTATCCACAATGGGCGAGCATCGTTGGATGGGTCATTGGAATAATACCCGTTCTGGTCATCGTTGGATTGACTCTCGTACGTATTCCACGTTACAACACATTGCGGGATTCATTATCCAAGGATTTCAAGGTAGACAACATCGTTTCCTTTCATCATCATTATTGTATTCTCAAATCTTTCCTAACTGAAAAGTTCTCACTCGAAAGGGATACAGATTTCCCTCAAAAAACGTTTCAAGAAACTATATACTCGTTACAGTAGTGACGTTCAAATTTAAATGACCCTCGAGTCGCGGAGATTCGACGAGACGAGGGTAGATACAGAAGGAAACACGCGTGTTTTACAGGATCAGCTACGGGATCGTCGACGGCGATCCGCCTACGACGACGACGATGACGACGACGACTTCGACAGCAGGCCTTCTTCCCAGAGGCCTGGGAAAGGGAAGACGAAGAAAAGTAAGAGGACGACCGTCTGGCAGCGCGCGAAGCTGCTTCTGCAGCCGACTTCCGATTGGGGACCGGCCTCCAGGAACCTCTCGACCCCGTCGAGAACCCTCACTCACACGCCGTCGCCAGGTAATCAATACCTCGATCACGCCTTCGGTAGAACAGAAATAAACGGCACCAGTCCCGTGGAACTTCTATCTCTACGTTAACCCTCTTGCAACGGTACCAGTCTCGTCCTCATTAGACTGAAACCGCGAACAATAGAAGAACGTCACGAGTCTAAGCGCTCGGTCGAAACACGGACCGTTGCCTCGCTTCCCATTGCTTTTGTATTTCCCTCGAGTATCTACCGAATCGTTTGACGACACCAGCAGCGGCCTTCCGCCCACGCGCGTGCCAGAGTGATCTATAACGAGGAGAATGTCACTCGCCACGCGCGGGGGATGTTGCAGCCCACGATTTTTGGTTGATTGAAAATTATACTGGCCCGTCTGTCGAAGCTTCAACGAGGTTTAACGGTTTAATTATCGACGTTGAGGCACTTGGGGGAAGTAATTGAAACTGGATGGCGTTCGATCGCGAAGAGGGTGATTAGCTTCTGATTTCGCGGGAGATACACGTCGAGAGTAAATTGGCAATTTAATTAGCCGTGAGTTTTTTGGTATTTGGAGAGTTTCGGTGGAATTTCTTGGAATTCTTCGAAACGGTCGCGCGCTTGTAACCATGTCTGCCATAAGATGCGTGTGATTTAGGGCCAGCATGTGGATACGACTCCGTACGAGACACCATAGTCCTGGTGAACGGTCAACCGATGATGGTGCAACCATCGGGCACGTCTGGCACCGCTCAGAAGCTTCCAGGACCATCGATCCTGAAGAACTCTAGTAAAACCGACTTGATCACATCCCAACAAGTCTGACACGATGTTCATTTTACCTCTAACGACGAGTCTGCCCGAGAGTCTGTCGCCAATCACACGACAAGCCAGTAACAGGTAGTTTCGTATCGCAGATGGAGTCGAGAGGTGGCTGAAGAAGGAGTTTCGAGCGTTTAGGAGAGAGATTTATACGAAGATTATTTTTTTATATATTCCAGCACCACAAAGTAGGCGCTTCTATTTTCAAATCGAGAGTCTTCTGTTACTGTCACGGGAGTAACTTGGAAACCTTTCAGTTTCCGCGGTTTAGATTCAATGGGAACGTACAAGAAGTTGGTTAATTGCGCTATTCCATTGATTAGAAACACGCCAGTCTTGTTTCACGTTTCTTCCACTCTCGTAAATCTCGGCATCGGATTGACGGTGGATTTGTGAGTACTAATTGAAGCAGTGAGAGCAACGACGGATTAACCCACATTTTTCTCCAAATTGAGTTAGTAGCAATAACGTGTTCCAATAGGCTCTACTAATCATATAAAATAGGAAAACAATTTTTCTTTTTAATGTGCGGTTGATCATCCGTTGTCGCTCTTCACTGCCTCGATTCAGAACAATAGCGAGAACCTCGTTTAACCGTCGGGAGTCGTAAACGCGAATCGTAGTTGAATCGTTCAGCAATCATGATTGGTCGAAGCGTTGAGGCATGTAGCGTTGCACGATCGAGATGGTATGATCGTTAGTAAAATTCACGTGGCGTGAGGAACCCGCCAAACGCTACGTACACGCTGCGATGTACAAACATTAGGAATTAACGCTACTTCACTGCTTTCGATTGTACATAAATGTGATCGTAAGGAATTAATCATTCTACGTTCTACGTAACGAAGAAAGTTATGTGATCATCGCTACGCCCGACAGAGACACACACGAACAACACCGAAAATTAAACTATTGAAAACTTTCGAGTCGGTGAATGGCACGCAACTATCGTTTAATCGCTTACGAGTCTAAGAAAATGTTAGCGATAGCCGTTCGATTTTTAGCCAGTTTAAACTTCAAACCCATCGCGAGGGAATTACCGGACGCGACAGATCCGTTAACCGCGCAGCGTTCATTGTTACGTGATCGTTAAAGTCCGGGAAATTTAACGAGCTGTCAGTTTTGGAAAATTTGTAGCTTCGTGGACGCTGAGTATTTTGTCGATGTGGCACGCGAAATATTTCTATACAATACACACACACACACACATACATGGGAACGCGTCGACCTTTTCGGCGAAACTCGTGGGCGTGGTTTAACGGTGATACTACTCGATCGATGGAGTCCACGCGGTGATTTCAGTGGAACAACCGCACGAATGGGCCGACATGCGAGGAGATTCAACCGTAGGCAGTATTATATTCCGTGGATCAGCGCGATTAGTGGTAATCTCTTTCTTCCTGCGTTCACTTATCGATGTCCTCCGAAAACACAAGTCGCAACAATCGTTATCCAGATTGTAATATTTTTTTTAACAATCGTAGCGATTGTTGCTCTACCTTTGCCCGACGTTTCGACCCTTTAAGCATTGGCTTGCGATCTTGCTATGATTCTATTTGACGAAAACACAAGGAACCTAATAGCCAGTGGACAAACGAAATCACGAAGCTCGGCTTTGTTTTCCAATATTCAAGAAGCCTGGTTATTCCGCGAGTTTACTGAACCGTGTCAATCTTTATTTTTATCCCGGGATTATTCTTTTTCTCTGATATCGACCGCCGTGCTCGGTGAACTGGAAGCAATCACGGAACGCCCGTGAATGTAGTACTTCACTGAGTTCCCAGGGCCAAGTGGTAATTATTATTATTAGTAACAGCGATATTGACATTGAAACGGTGACGAACTCTGTGCATCGTTTAAAGGGTCGCATTGTCGAGCGCCACAGAAACGTAATTACCACGAGTAGGAGAGAATAAAATTATTTGTCGTTAAATGTTAGATCGACGGAGTCGTCGGGATCGAGAGTATAATTCTGAAACGTTAATTATAATCGGAGCCACTCGTGTTGGGTCGGAAAGTGAATTTAAGTGGACAGAAGATCACGTTTAAATATAATAACTGTTTAAATATAATCGGAGGAATGGTTCGCTTAAATTCAAAGCTCGGCCGGGAACACGAATGGAAGGAGTGCGGAGAACGCTTGATCTGTCCGAACTGTTTACCTATACACGTGTAATGTAATATTTTCGCATGAATTAGAGCGACTATCGGGTGCACACACCGTTTCCGTGCACCCGCGCCTTCGATTCCTATTAATTTCGGGCTGTCGAGGACTTTCAGGGAAATAGAGTAGATATCGTGCGTGCCGCGAATATTAACGCGACAGTGGCGAAATGCGAAGGGTAATGCCGCCTGCACAAGTTAGAAGTGGAACGTATCCGGCTCTTACAACAGGCATTACCTGTAAAACATTAAGCCAGGCGAGATGTCGGGTTGCCAGTGACAATTACGCGTACGTATACAGTCAATAAAACATGAGAGATTCGTGATTCTTTATTTTTTATGTGACCCCGTTTGTAAAGTGTTGCTAGATGTAACCGTATGTATAACATTTATCGTACTTACGTATACAATATACACACGTTACAGGTATACATATAGTATATATAAATATTGAATATATATATATAATATACATATATAAATATATGCATATATATGAACGTGTATATATATATTTATATATATTTATAGACGCTTGTACACTGGTGTACGCGTCGCATAGTTTATATTACGTGTACAAAATGAAACCAAGCATAAAAGAATCGTTTAATATTATAAAGAAATTAATGTTGAAGTGACGTGGCGAAGAAAGAAACTAAAGAAAGAAAAGAATTAACATTACGGAAGCCCGCTGCGTTGAGAGCAAAGGGGAAATAAAGGTAGCAGAGGGATTAGTATGCGACCTCGTATCTGTGAGCGTGCGAGTGGAAATCGCGTGACGAGAGCTGTTGTATTTCTGTTGCGTGCGTAAATGAAGAAAATGTGTCCTGTGCGAGCGTATACGTATATTTTCTAGAGCAGAAGAAAAGGGCCTAACTCCACTTGTTGTCCTCTTAAGGATCCACGCGCGCTTGTCGAATGATTGCATAACACTCGCGGATTGCAGGCAATTCTGTAACGATGGATTTAACGAATTTTCCTTTAATTCACAGAAGCAGCAGAAGTCTCTTTTTACCTTAAGCTCCCAAGTTATCTTAACTCGATCGAAATGTCTTTATGGAATCAAGCATTGGCAGATGTAGTTCGCGAATTATCAAGGTGGACGTTGGGGGTAAATGATTATCCCCGGTTATCGATCCTTTGCTCAAAAGGACGAACAAGTGGGGGAGGATCCTCGTCGTTCGTGGACAAAGACGGATCCTCTGGTGACCTAATTAACACACTTAGAATCTAGTCGTTGTTAATAGTCAGAGCTTCGGAGCATAGGCAGAAAATTCCATAGAGCGAGTATTCGAATCCCAAGACCGGAATTCGTTTCAGATAGCGTGGAAAACAGTGAAAGTTTACCGTGGCCGATTCCACCTCGCGCCACTGTCCTTTAACGCACTCTTAGTTAAACTCCTGCTGCCTCTAACAATACGATGGACATTCAAGAGAAGGGCTGTAGATTGATAGTCTCGTGACGAGAATCGAGTTAGAAGGAGAATCGAGAGCACCGAAAGAGAAATGTAAAAGCACACTGCTGACTAGCCATATCCGAGACATAATCACCGAGATAATTTCATCGTCGTTAAAGCAACCCCCTATTTTGCCGCAAGCGCGGCTATCGATTCGAAAACTTGGGATTCGCGACACGCAGGGCGATCGATACAGAAGCGTTCGGCAAACTTTAATGTCCTTAGGCTAGATAGGAGAATCCTAACGCAGGCTCGAGAGGCATAGAAACGAGGGAAATGGAACTTTAGCGCGTCATTAACAACCACAATAATAAATACTATTATCAAAGTTACGTTACAAGTAATGATTAATAATAATAATAGTGTTAGCGGCCGATTTAAACCGGCCAGACCACGTGGTCGACTGTCCTAGGTAGGGTTAAGATTCAGTGACGTAGAATTATCGATAACAACACGGTAACATTGCCAGCGATTGCCAAGTATCATTGTACCGGTTACGAGTTTAAATTGTAATTTCATTCACCGTTTAGCTGCGCAACGATTCCAGACGAAAGTATCGCGCGACTTCAACCCTTCTCGGTTCCAGTATCTCCACCGCGTTTTCTCTGTTAGCAGAGAATCTTCGTTTCTTCCCCATCAAATTTTAGTCAAGGCAATTAATTGCAGGCGAAATAATTACCAAAGTGGCTCGCCAGATTGTGACTGCTTAAGGCCACGAAAATCGAGTTATCGTACTTTATCCTTTCACTTCTCGATTGTTCGATTAAATATTAACTAAATTTTTACACAACAAGTGTATGCATAGAACCCGACGTGATTCAGAGTAGAGGTGGTAGATTTAAACAGTCACAATTCTTGTTGCCATACAACTTCCATCTTACTTAGAACCGATTTGCTTGAAAGTAGCTTAAAAACGGTTTAAATTCGATTTCAATGATTCTGGACGCAATCTCCTTCGACGCCACGTTCAACGTCGAACTGTAAGGTTTCTATGATTTCGTGCCACCAGTAAATATCGTTCTGCGATTCCTGCCAGACGAGAGCAAAAGCATTTCTTTAGGTTCACCTCGATTTACAAAAGGAATCCCACGGTTACCGGGTAATGTTAACGGACTTTACGTCACTAAGAGCAACCAGTAGAGCGAACAGTACAAAGCAACGTGTCCTAGCTAATCAAAGAAGGGCGCTCCAGAGCGAAGATAACGATAGGAGATAGTTTGTGCGAGTGCGGTCAGTATTCCTTTTAGTTGAGGCGAGATTCTTGTACGTTGGCGAGCACGATTTCATCTGGCGACCAAAGAATAAAATTCCAGGTGGTATTTAACACCAGGGACACTTTTCAGAGCTAAATGAAACGTCATCAAGGCACAATAAAGAAGGATGAAGGTGCTCGGGGGCGAATTAAGAAATGCAGGCAATTTCTTCATCCATTTTCTTTTATCGAAAGTAGGGGATGAAAATGTACAAACATTTCGCGATATTCTTCTTTTAAGTGATCTACTTATATTCTCTTTTAAGATTACTCGCGGTACATTTCTCTTTGTATTGTCCGATTTGTCCAGTTTGTTGTTAGTAAGCTAACGTTCGTCGGAGAAATTTATGAAGGCTCCCGAGTAGAAATATTTAATTGTAACGTATTGATTTGAGGCTAACGGGGGCAAGTTATGTGTATGTGTACACGTTGTTGCATAATGTGTTAGGGCGCTCCCCACGCGTAGACACGGCGGGAAAACTTTGAACGCGTGACGGGTTCGGCTCGAGATGTTTATCGTGCGTTGACAATTTCAGGAGAGTATAGGTGGAAATGAATTATTAAAGATAAAAAAATTCAGAGAAAAATGGCGAAGTAACAAACAAAAATATATTTAAGAGACGATGGTATACATATAACTGAAAAATAAGAAACTGTATTAATATACATGTACATTGCATCGCGAAAGGTATATATACATTATGTAAATTCTATGTATATGTATATGATGCGTGTGTAATTAATAAAGTGTTGATATATATGGTTGACGATACGCTGATCGCGTATATTCTCTTTTCTTTCTTTCTAATTAAATTAACATTAGATTCTAGTCTCGTTCTTTTTTGGTAAATACTCCTTCTTATAAATACTACTTACAGTTAAATCTGGATTGGGCTCTCCCTTGTCAGCGGCATCGGAAGCGTTACTGGTGTGTTTTAACAATTAGCAATTCGACGAACACAAAAATAGCGTACAATGAAACAACCGCGCTGGATTCTTAATTAATATTGCCAACTGCTCGAATCAGTTTCTCACTGTCTCTTGTCCACTACTGACTCAGATTTTCTCGACTAATTTACGAACAACTGCATGTAGAAAAAAATGAAACGTGCTACTTTTCGTAACGCGCGTCGTTATGTTTCCTTAGAATTTCTCCAAATTAAGATACAATGACGAAAGTGTAAGTTTCTTTCTAAATCTACGATTTTTGAACGGCAGAGAGTGGGGTATTATACCTTAACAAAGATGTTTATCGATGACTACACAGAATTATATCTGTTTCGTGCAATTATTGGAGGACGGAATGCTTGAATTTTAAGTAAATTCATGAACACTAGATATATAGAAAAATATGGGCTCGAAGTTATTCGTATTCATATCCGTAAGTCTTTGAAACTCCCTAAATGGCTGAAGAAAGGTGTCATTGATTCGGTGACGATTACACCCGTGGCAGATAAAATGCTCATCGCTATATCATCGATAAGACTCCCTCTGATCGTACGTGACTCGATAAATCTAGAGATGAACGCGTTATCAATGCCACAAAAAAGCAGACGTAAATACCTTTAATCGGTCGTTATTGTTGTAATCTCTGATCGAATCTAAACGTGGCGTTGACCGATCAGCGTGCTAGTAAATCGTCAACCCAATGACACCCTCCCTCAAAGCTTGATTACTGTAATTTACAATCTCGTAGTCGAGCAATTCCACTGAAAGCACTCGCGTTGTATGCGAATGCTGACTATCAAATCGTGATTGGCGGTTGGAAATTAGGGGGTGGCAGGCGGTGGGCCAAAAACTACTCTGCTCCTGGAGACGGCCCCGAGGACAGGCTTCAGCAGGATCAAGAATCCAGCGATGAAGAAGGAGGAGAATACCAAGCTTCTCCCTGTGTCGCTGCCAGGCCACCAGTGGCTGTACGTCCCTGTGATCACGGATGCCAGCAAGAGTATCGTGACGGCGACGCCGCCGAAAGCGTGGACGATCTTCAGGAGGACTGGCCTGAAGCGTGGATAAAGCCACTTGGGGTTGTTCGTGATGATACCGAAGCTGGCTATCAGGAAAGCCAGGATGATGCTGATCAGGCCGAGCACCGAGTGTGGCGAGGCGAAATGGTATCTGTTGTTGGACACCTTGTTCACCACGATGATGATCAGACCGATCAGGATCAGGGTCAAGCCTGCTGTGTGCGCCACCCAGTGCATCGTCACCCTGTTCAACCTGGAGACCTTGGAACCGAGGTACGCCTCGCCGGAGACGCTGAAAACTGCCTCCGTGATCAGAAGGCCGACCTGCAAGGCGGGGGGTGTCAATTTTTGGCGTTTGTATTATTTTCATCGATTTTGTGGAGGGAAAAGGAAATCAGTTGCGGGGTTCACTGTTTTAATTCTAGGGGCATTGAGGTTAAATGATTGATGAGGGTGGTTTCTTTGAACTTTGTAGAAATGGCAGAATTTTGCAAGTTTCGTAGAATGATAGATCTTCTTATGTGACATGAGGAGTAGGAAGATTCTATTAAAGTGTTATTCTCCTTCTTTCCATTCAGAGAACCTACATGAAATATTGCAAAAGCTGCGGCTGCCCGCGAAAATACGATTTGGAACTCCATGTTCTATTAGTTCGCGGACGACTTTCTATCGTTTTTTTTTTCAATGGTTTGCCTTGTTTCGAGTTGGAAAATTTTGCGTCGCTTTACACCGTTCGACGTGCAAAGCAAGAATTTATTGCAACGAGGCGTTATGAAACGTGTTTGCAGTGGCAAATGTTCTTCCACTTCAGACGCGAACATTTCACGCACTCCTCTTCGAGAAAGACGTGTCATGTCCTCCAAAGAAAGAGCTACTGTGCTAGTTCATAATTCTTTTGTACCTATTAGCGAGTCATTTATACATGAAAGGCAGTGAAGTTAAAACGTCACGTTTATGTATCGATATTTGGCAAATAATTACTCACTCCGAGTGTCATGCAGATGGGATGCCACGAGAAGAAGCTGTAGAATCCAAAAGCCAAGGAGAGGATGTAGATCACCGGTGCCAATAGAAGAATATGTGTAAGGGCCGAGAACACCATCGTGATGGCGCTTGGTGGTCCTTTGCCTGCTGGTGGGTCAGTCATTCTGTAGATACGTTACCTTTACAACTGAAAGGATAGATCATTAAAATTTTAAAAGTGTAACAACCATTGCAATTTGCATGCTTTAACATCCTCAAGTCTAACGTAGAAGAACAGAGAAGAAGAAAGTGGTGCTTCAAAGAACCTTCGTTCTGAAGAATGAAATTAACGTCTATGTAATTAATTAAATTTTTGAAGGAGCTAAATTTTTCGTAAATTTTGTTGAAATTAACTTCTGAAATGAACCGAAATATAAGTCCCTTATCATAAAACAACGGTTGAACAATTCTAATAACTTCCTCCTATATTTTCTGACGGTATCTTTGTCGTAAATAAAAGAAAGCCGTAATGTTTCCTTTACCCCTTCTTCCTTCTTCAAATAATTTGCGTGGTAGTTTGATTTTTCAAGATTTATGTAAAAACGGAGGAATCAATGCTGAAAAAACGTGAGGGAAGTTGCGCGGGACTACTATTCTTCGATGTATAAGAGAAAAACGGGGAATTCTTTTGTCGCAATTGCTCCTACGATCGTTTAGATGCGCGACGTGTGATTCATTGCTAATTGCGCAGCACGATTCCCTGGTTTCTTTCAGCATCCACTTGGGCAAACTCGAAGAACGTCTTCTTTGACAGTTGCACAAGCTACAGCTTAATAAACGGCGCTACCGATTAAATAGATAGACGTTGGAGAGTTACTTATTGCCATAGCTTTCTTGGCGTTCAGTATGCACAGCTTAAAGAGTCGAGCGATATGTTAAATTGAAAAAAATATGTAATAAACCATCTGTATTTTTTGTGACATTAGCTCGTAACAGTGGCTTAAGTTCTCTTTCTTTCATATATCTACCAAATACGTGAAGCTATCTATTTGGAATCATTACGAAAGATATCTACCTTTATCGCTACAATAAAACAAGGGACTAAGAAAAGGGGAAAGAGTTTACACAAGGATCGACGTGGCTCCAAAAAATGTTACACTTTCTCTCGGCTATTGTCTATACTTTTCTTAATAAACAGAACCAACATTACACAGGTAGTGACATATTTATACCTCTAGCCTTTGGCCAGAATTAATTAAAAGTTAACGAGCCAGTAAAAAAATCCAATGGACCGGCGCTTATCGTATTTCCCGGAGTGTAATTGACAGTGGCGATTACTCGATCGCTGATGTATTACATTATCACCGGTACGTGCCAAGATAATTATCATTATTATGTTGCAACGAGCCTTCCAATGTGACCGTTTAATTGCGTTATCGTCCCGTCAGCGTTATCGCGCCCACGGGGTTTAACACGTTGTTCTTTTCTCAAACTTTCCTATCCAGCGTCGCGGGAAACGCGCTGCCACAATTATCGCGAGGTACGGTGGGTTCAAGTGTTAACGACTGTAAATTCCAGCTACCGTTTCCTTAAATTGAATAAACGCTGGACGGCGAGCCAGGAGGTTTCGGATGACTGACACTCCGGGCAACGTGACCATTAGAAAGTACAGTGCGACTTCCTCGATTTCCCACGTCCCGTTTAAATTTAAAAAATCGCTAACCACAGAAACTGGACGAACAATGACTTGAGCGTTTAAATGTCGACTGTAATCGAGGTCGATCGAGGAACGGTGCTTGGATAATATGGAACGGTTGTAGAGCTGACCTTAATTACGTCAAGCACGCCTATGGTAGATTAAAAGAAAATTTTTTAAGTGGTCGTGGAAAATTGATGTTAGCCGAGAAATTTCGTTTGCATGCGCTCCAGTTAACATTGCCGATGTTTAATGAGTGTCAAGGTTCAGATGGAAGCTAGCTCATCGGATCGGAGACAATGCTGATAGTGATACGGTTATCAGTGTCAGTTGAACACATGGGAATCTCACGTCTGCTGCATTGGACGGCCTTTTTTTCTAGACGAGACCACTCATACGATGAGTGCGCACTTGTATCGAATTTTTTAATGCTGAGGAATCAGTAAATGGCAAACAACCGGAGGATTCATCTTACCTTCGGCAGTAATAGCGCGTGATTCGACTGAATTCTACGGTAATATTTAAAAATCGCCGTAGCGCGGGGTACGGAATGCGATCCAAGGGCACGCGCAATGGTTTATGGGAATATTCACATCGAGCGAACGTTGAATTCCGAATAAAAACAATAGAGACAGGATTTATCCCATTGCTCTGTGAGAAACGACTCCACTTTTGACAGTCATAATTGAGACCAGCACAGTATGTATTAAACATTTCGTTGGAACCGAAACGTTCGACAGAATTTTAAAGGAATTATTCGCGACAAGGTTGGATAACGTGTGAGAACGATTGGCGAGTTGGTCAACAGGATATTTGCATAAATAAAGAACCACGCTTTAGCACGCTTTAAGAAATGACTAATATTTTTTATAATTACGACTATGATCTATATCTCGGTAAATTAATTCATACATTCAGTTTAACAGCTGTTGCTGGCACTAAAATTACCTTTACCTAAATGAATAACTAAATTAAACTTTCATTTATTTTAAATTTAAATTTTTCATAAAAATATCATTCTTATTTAAAACTTATATTTATAAATCAACTAACTGAATTAATAATTCAACTGAAATTAAATTAAGCAGATAGAATAAACTGGTATAGGAAAATGTGGAACACTTGGAAGTAATTAACGTCACCATAGACGAAGTTATCTATGTTTAAGATGGAGGGAATTGTCAGTCGATTAGCAAGTTGGTCAACAGCGACATTCGCGAATACTTGCCACGTTACACTGGCGATTACGTTTGTCACAATATTATCGCACAACGATTCGTTGACCCAAACCGACATACTTTCAGATACGCTCCACTTTCACGGTTCGCAGCGAAATGTACCAGCCATAACGTTCGCGCAATCCCTAGTTTGCACGAACCGTATCGAAAGCCGTGCAGATTTAGCAGATCTCCCCTTACGGAGATAAACTCTATCTTAGACGCTAGCAAATCTGCGTTACGTGACTGTGCACATATAAAAATAGCCGTACGAAACTACATCCGGCTGGGAACAGAAAAATGTAACGAATCCAAATCACCAATCTTCATCTACTATTTACCACGAGTCTTACTATACGTTGAATAATTAATGTAGTAATTAACACACGCACTAAAAATACACCAAAACACCATAATCCTCAGCCAAGTTGCTCGTGCAAAGCTCAATAGAAGATTTCCCGAAAGAAAGTTCAATTGTATTAACTCGGAAGAGCTGCAATCGAACGACGAAAATTTGCCCGCGAAACTTGCCGTCGGATTTGAAATTGCACCTTATCAAAGTGTCCACGCAAGCTATTATTTCAAAAGCATTCGATGAATGTCGAGAGTGTTACTCACCTAAGACGTTAGAAAATAGCAGGATCAAGTCTCCGGAAGAAGAAGATGCTCCAATTGTAGATTTTCCGGAAAATAGAAGCGCCGAGCTCAAAAATCTGGCTCGCACACGCGCGTAGACGAACACTGGGCGACGCTCGCGGCTCGACTGAAGCACGCGCGGGACCGTAGTGGTGGGCGATTTATCGCTGCGTTGCCGATACTGCTTACAAACGACGAGGAAAATCGTCGAGTAAAGGCGGCCTTGACGAGTTTAATCGTTGTGTTCTCTTCTGGGTCGGGATAAAATGAACGATGCTCGCGTGATTGGAGCAGATCATCGTTTCCTACCATGTAAACATCAGACATTGGATGTTGGAGACATCCTACGCCGTATGAGGATCTGTTGTTTTTGGGTATTTCCTTCTAAACCGACATTTTTCTGTGCCTCGTACTTTATCTTTAGGAATTAATTTGTCTTGGATGAGAAGGGATGTAGGAATGCTTTTTTTAAAATACTCGTACTTTAAATGTATCGTACTCCGATGGTCGGACTATGATTGATTTTGAATATAAATGATGAGACGCGACCTTGAAAGGTGCTTCATATCTGGATCCATTGATCTTCCTCAATTTCCATTAATACCGCCCACTTGATCTTTCTGGGGTAACATACCTTCTGCAATATTCTTATTTATAAACGCTTTCGCACAGAACGCTGAAAGAGGTGTCAAGATTGCACGCACGGTGCGAGGAGTTATTTGCAATTTAATCGAGTTTACGTGGCACACTCCAGCTGTGTTTGTTGAACTACTGGAACATGAGAACATTTGTAACGCAGACCTAATTAGTCTAAGGAATAAGTGTTTCCTGGAAGTTCTCCGTCAACCCCGCGTGTGTTAAGGGAATCCACATGTATTTAATGTAGCGTATCGGTGTGTTGCACTATCAGTTCTCTCTGTCAGTGCTAAGCAACGGATAACGAGTCTCCTTTCAATACCATCCTCTTAACGCCACGATATCAGCTCTCAGCTCATGAATCGCAACCACGTAACAGTTATGCAAATCGCTGTTATGCAATTCTAACGGAATTCTAACGGAAGGAATTCCTCAAGATGTTCCTGGTGATATGTTATTTTTTAATGGAAAACTTATTGTCTCCTCCGCCAGCAATCTCTCAGGATACTTTCGAGACACCCTATGAACACCAGACACCGTCGTGCAGAGGCAGTCGATTTAAGCTGTGCATTAAATACCATGGCAGCGTTTACGGCGGCACTCCAGCGCGAGTGTCTGCTGATTACAACACCACGTGCCCCTCTGATTACGCGCGATCGCGAGCTAGAGTTCGTGTTTTTCTCTTCTCCGCCCACGTAAGCTAGACTTTTTTTAGTGGCCCGGAGAATTCGATCGCGGACCACAGAGATGAAAGGGAATTCTCCAAGGTCAATGACTCCACGTGGCGGTGCAACTTCCTCTTACTTATGTTAGTTAACGAACTGTAGGTACTACGCTTCCAATCCATCCTACTTCGAACCACAAGTAGAACCTCAGTCGAATCTGAAAGATCCGCAGAAAGATCTGGGAGGAGTATTGATAATCTTGATGGGTCTCGATGAGTCGTCTGGTCGCTGCAAGAATGCACGCGTGCATTTTAAGAATTGTGCCCGCCGTTGTCATCATTCGTTGAATTAGAAGCAGAGACTCGTCAGAACTGTAGAGATCATTAGAAGAATGTTCAGAGCGATTTCAGGGGTCTTGAATTTAAGAGTACCAGGCAGTCGTTTTTGTCGAAAATGAAGCATATCTTTTTTAATTAATTACACAGAAATAAATTGAAGCTGAAAATTGTTCTTTGACACAATGTTTATTAACGTCATAATGTTTAAAAGAACCTGCTTTTTTTACCAAAAATATGAATTACAAATGACGCTACAGATGGATCATTATTCAGCTTCCTTTTTTTCGTTACATCATCTGTATTTGCTTTCTCACCGTTGTGAAAGCAATTTCGCACGAGACACAGTTATGAGAAGATAACAATAATGAAGCAATCTGATAACGGTAACGATGTGCGCGCTGTTCATTGATCCAAAGCAAATCGTTCTCCATAAATAGACGTCGTCGTACGAAATTTGCTTTCATGGCCTGCAATATGCTTTTCGCTAATGGGCGTGTGTACGATCGCTTGCAAATCCAACGAGCGATCGTTCCTTCGTCGCACACGCCATTTGTTGCGGCGGAAGTGTGCATGGACAGGCCATACGTATGCACGTGAGCGCATAAATCGGCCTCGACGATCGTCGGAATGTACTCTGATTGCTTATTCGAGGCGTGGATGCCAACTATACCCTGATTATGCAAATATTCGGCGGTAATAACATTAAGAATGCCGGCAACTTCGTGCACGCGCGCATCCTCGATGCTCCATTCAAAGCTGCGCGCTTCTAGCGCGATGACAGCGGTACTAAAGAATTTTGAAAAATTTTCATTCGTTTCTCCATCCGGGCGCACTTCGATTTAGCAGCGTTTAGTGATTCTTAAAAAACAACGTAGTTCAATGGCAGAGATGTAAACGCGTACTGTAAACTGAGTCAGACGTCGATTCATCAGCCTGTCCTTTTTTTCTTACATATCTTTCCACTGACGCACTGCTATCCTCTAGTTACACTATTCTTCAATTGGTTACAACTGCTAGTAATCGTGAACCGTCATCTTGAATGCCTTCAGAGGCACGCAATAGTCTAATTTAATTGGGTTCTTCCTATATTCGCAAATAAAAAACATAGAGAACAGAGTAGGTGATGAGCTTGTCTGTACAGTTCATAAATAAATAGAAATCAGTTATTCAAACCAAAAAGAGCTGTTTGTAATCGATTATTCCCGTACTGCCATCGAGCTTGTAAACGTACATGGTTTATATTGGGTTCGGAAAGTTCGCAGCGTTGAAGTTGATTGAACTCGAGAAGTTCGCAAGCTTTTTTCACATAACGTTCAGGAACTTTAAGCTTGATTTGAAAGGAAAAGCATGAAAAGTTCCTCGGTCGTATCTGTTCGCCAGCCGTCAGAAACACTGCGAACTTCCCTCGCGACTCAATATTCAGAGTGCCATCTTTTCTGAGCTCTATCTATATTTGACGATCTTCCGCAGTAATGTAAGCCTACTGTTTCGTCCACCTGCAAAGAACCACTTGCAGCTACGATACTGCCAGCACGTGAGCCAGCTGACAACTGGGCTGTGTTGACCGGGAGTCGTCATGACAACTTCAACGATCACCACACGCGACAAGGGCGACCGGGGCGACCTTTTCGTCGTCGTTTCATAGTGCAGCTCTGCGATGCACTCGTGTGACTGACACTGAATTTTCTGTATGAGGAGATAGTCTACTCAGTGAGAATAATGGTGGTGGTTGATAAAAGGAGGTCGCTGATAGTGGCTACCGCTGGCCACTTCTTCGGCGTGCCTTTGAGGGACGACGAGACCATCGCTGACGGAGAATCGGTGCTGGATAATTTCTTGGACGGAGCCGCGTGCAGAACGCTCTGCGCGCAACCTGCTGACACCGATGATCATGAAGCACGGTTGAAGCTGAGCAACGAGTTGCCAATTGGCAGAAACACCTTGGTCTTCTTCAAGGTAGAGTGGAATTTGATGGTGAAGGTGGAGTAGGAGGGATTCGATCTGGGTTAGATTGTTGGTAGCAAGTGGGGGAACTGGCGATAATTAATTAATGATCATTAGATCAATCGCAATTGGTATATTTGCACATATGCTTTATGAATAGCGAATAGTAATACGTAACGTGTGATATCTTTGATCTTCAGTGGTTGGAATGTTGGAAATTCTGTTCCCCAATTGCTCTTTCCATTCCTGCAAATTAGATATCCATCACTTTCTTCGACATATTGGTAATGGAGTGTTTGATATAGGTAACAGATTCACCAGTGACGGAGAAGAATTTCCACGACCTAGTGCACGTGACTACGACTGGCAGCGGCAAAGGGTCGACCCTGATCGAGGCACTTCGTCAAGTATGGGCACCGACTCTGCGATCCTCCAGCCTCAGCCCGTCGTGCTTGAAGAAGTTGGAGGAGAATCTTCTTGGTTCACAGGCTACGACCTCCGTCCTCGAGGAGGAGGAGCACTGGAGGAAGAGATGGGAGGAATCGAAGCGTTCACACGACAAAACGATCTACGGAGAGGCTGTGAAAACATTGACGAGCATCAGGGCCGAGCTGGAGAGCGCAGCAGTGGCTAGGTGTCGTAAAAATCGCGTTGAGCAGATTCCAATACACATCATTATTGAAATTCAATTTCGAACGATTTTCATTGCCGCAGAGATGGTCTAATCGGAGTGGAGGATGCTGTGGAGGCAGTATCCGGTTACGTAGACGATTTATGGAAATTAGGGGAGGCAGTGTACCCCGTAGAACGTATGAAATCCTTCCTGGATATCATCGGGGACGAAGTGGTGTCCCTTGTCAGAAACATAATAGACGAGGTAACAGATTATAGGATTCCAGTGACAGCTGTACCTATCAATTTCAATATCATATTAGCGTTTAGTAGATTACAAGGCTCCAGAACTCGTTCATTAAAGAACAAGTTCGCTTTGAAAATAGATCCGCGTTTCTGACGATCGAGTGAAGGTTGAAGCGATCTCCATTGGCGCGGATATTTGCGAAAAATGGGCCAACATGTCGGAGAAGTTCACAACTCTATTCTGGCCCCACCACTCCCTTCACCCTTGGAAGGGCCCGAGTTACACTCCCACGAGGTGCTCTCGAATTGGAACACGGCTCAGGTACTAGCTGGAGATACTTTCTCTTCCTGGTTTGCGGTAAAATTCAATGATCTCCGCGATCTTTAGGCAGATTGCCGAGTTACGTGCCCAGTACCGGCAACTAACCCGACTGCTCACGCCAAATGAGAGATCTGGACTTGGCACTGACACCTTGATGCAGTGTTTCGATGACGTTAAAGGTATCTCGTTTCCATCGATACTAAGTCTTCATTACTGACAGCGATAGCCTTGAAGACACGCTGTTAGTAGATTCTCAGCGAAATGTATATTCCTATACTCAAATATTAAATGTCTCTTCATACGATGGACAAAGAAATTCACGCTTAGCTGCTGAGAAAACTGTTCACAAATACTTGTTAAGATTTTATTTCCTAATCACTGACTATTGCAACCCGTTAATCGCCCATGGTAACCCTTGCCAGTGGTTTTCGACGACGGCGAAAAGAGCGACGACTGGAATCGCCTCCGTAGAAAAGTCGAAGAAGGCTTGCTACCAGCCGAAGAGCGAGTCGCACAGAAGCTGAAATCCCAGATCGCCGACGCCACCACTCCGAACTCTTTGCTCGCTGAATTCCAACGTTACCTCGAGCTGTTGAAACGAGAAGGTTTGAAGAGGGCCCTGCGCGGCGAACGCGAGGCGCTGCTTTCTGCATACGGAGATCTCATAGGTAACTTTAATACACGTGAAGCTTGCTTGTATACCACTCTTGCCTCTGCAAGCAGTTTCTATTTCTGATTAAAATCTACATTTTTAATTCCTCGAAACACAAGAGAGTTGTTTGGCTGGGCCAGACACGGGGGACCTCTTAGACAGTCCCCGAATACTCCAAGAGGTTCAAGCGGCGAGGTCGTCGGAGATGAGGCTGGAGAGTTTGAGCAAATTGGGGAAGGAGCTGCTCGCCGATCTTCCTGGATACCAGGGGGTGTCGTCGAAAGTTTCGGCGGCTCTGAAGGATATCGAGAGGAAGCGGGAGACCTTCGTCGAGGCTTGGGTAGCTCTCTAATCTTTGCGGATAACTTTACACTTGGTGCATGGGAAATTGTGCGATCGACAGGTGGAAGAGACGAAGGACGCTGTGGCGACGAGGGAGCTGACTTTGGGTACCGATTCAGCTGTGGTGGAGCTAACTGGCACCAGCATGATGCGCGTGACGTACGATCCAAGATTGATGACGCTGATCAGAGAGGCCAGGGCGCTTTCCAGCCAAGGGGTGGAACTTCCTCGACAAGTGAGGGACCTCGTCGAAAGGGCAGGCGCTCTGGCGGGTCGTGCTAGAGCTCTTCAGCAAGTGGCGACCTTCCACAACACCATTGGTGACCGCATGGTGCCATCTCAGAGGCCACTGATGCTCACGACAGCGCTGGAGTTGGCGCGAGCCGTTCAAGAGCAAAAAGGTGTCGTTTGGTCTGACCCTCAGGCGGTAGACGCTTACACCGCAAGGTTGAAGGAACTGGTAATCTCCTGAGATTCCTATGCCTTGCTCATACGTCATAAGTTTAATCGCAATCTTCACTGATGCAGGTGAGGAAGTTCGCGCAACAGAATTCCGAGCTGGCAGCGAAACACGGCTCGTTGCGAGACTTGGTGGCGAATTTACTGAAAGGAGAGACTGTCAATCTGATTAGCAACCAAAACGCTTGGAAAGACGCTCTTGTGAACATGAGGACCGTAGTCGACACCGTGGAAGCCGAGTATGGGAACACGAAAGCGTGGAAGCTGCATTGGGACAGGCAGCTGCTGAAAGCTTTGGGTGTAGCCTACAGGTGAACACAGATGCGCTGCAGAGGCTGTTTTTTAAGAATGTATAACACTATGTGCTTGCACCTCGTCAGGTTTCTTTGAGGATACCGTGAACTATGGAAACCTTCTACATCCTGGTGGCTTTCGTTCGCTACTTGCAGTATTTCACTTGTTACTGTCACCAAACATTTTACTATTCCTCTACTTGCTCATTACATGAATACTGGATTTAATATTTATAAAGAAACTCCGTTTAACTCCAAAAATCGTTCCCTCAGGATTCCCCAAAATTCTATAAAGAAACGCGAAACACTTGCCGATGAATGTAAAGTGGACTGCAAACGAGATAATGGAAAAAAATTGATATTCCCAACTAGCTTCTCCTCCTGCGCGGAAAACGCGGGACCCCGCGAAATGCATTCCTAATGAACTCCCAACGTCCTTGGAACCATCTCGCGATTTTAATGCGCAATTTGCATATTCATAGGCGATTTGCATAGAACAGATTCACGACAGAAGATTCCCCGCTCGGTTTTCTTTTTTTCTTGCAGAGGCGCGTTACCGTCTTTATTGAAGAAGCTGCCCGATGTTAAAGTGGAGCTGACGTTCCGCGACCGATCTCTGCAATGGAGGCCGTCGATCGAGGAGGTCCGGGCGAAATTGTACTCGTCGATCCGACGATCCCTCTCGATCCCCGCGAACTTCAGAGGTGTCGGGGATGCGGCTGACGCTCGTTTCGGTGATCTGATTCAAAGGAGCGGCTACCTGTTCGGCGGTGTTTACAAGCAGGCGGAAATCGTACTCGCTGCGCTGGAAACGCTCAGGAGGAAATGGCTCTACGTGGCCGCGCCGGCGAAAATAGACGCTGCGGAACGGTACGAGCTTGGTGATGATTTTATGCTAGCAGCGCTGCTCGAAAATTCTGGTCTGGTTTATTAAAAGTTTAAGAGACCACGTGGAAACTTGTGCTTCTCTGGCACTTGCTTATATGTAACAGTGGCGCACGTAGACGAGGGGCGAGTGGTCCTGGCACACCCTAAAGAAAAAGGAAATTAATGTAACCACGACTGAAGTAATTCAAGAGATTTGGCTCCTAGGCTAACAAGCGTCTGCTGCCCTTTTCGCGAAATATCATCCATTATTTTGATTTAAAAGAGTGGAAGTAAATTCAAAATTAATTCAATTAATTTTCGCTCTCCCAAATTTGCCACGCCCCAAAATTTGCAGCCTTGTTTAGCTTATAATGTATGTATTCGACACTGTATAGATATCTATGTTTATATCCTAACTCTATAGAAGGAAATGATACGTAATACCTACTGTTTAACTGAATTCTTGTTCAATGAAAAGACTGAAAGGCCGTTCGCCGCAAGAGTGGACGAGAGCGTTCAAGGATGCCAAGCAATGGGCGCAAGAGGTCAGCGAACTAGCGAGAATCCTTCACATACACTATGATAAGACTTCTATGTACACCCTCTGTAATCGTTGCTCGATAATTAGGTTGGAAAATTGCGAGGAAGCGAAGTGAAAGTATGGTGCGTGAGCGTGGACACAGCGACGACCAGGAGCGACTTAGAATCAGCGTCTCGTCGTTATTGGGAGCGTCTGTGCTCGGATTTAAGGGTGGAGGCTTCTTCGAGGTTGGTCGCCATCGTAGAATTCCTTTCGTCTGCCTCCAAGGAGCTGGAACGTAGGCCCAGAAGCGTGGAGGAAGTTGGACTAGCTTACGAAGCACATGCTCGGATCGAGGCGCAATCGTCTGGCATGAGCGAAGAAATGGAGGCTGTCATTGGACTTTCCAAAGTATTGGCCGCGTGGACTAGCGAGAAACTTGAAGGTAATTCATATTACTCTCGATGATAAGACGACACGAGATTCATAGAAACCCTACTCCAGTTATTTGCTGACTAATCCTCCCTCTTAAAAAGATGTCGATACTGTAAGCCTTCGCTGCAAGGAGCCACCTTAAAATTTCTTAAAACAGGTGTCAGCGCGGCATACGCTTCCTGGCAGCAGCTGGCTGACCGTTTGGAGCGTCACAAGACAGTGGTAGCTCGGGAACTCGAGGACGCCAAGGTGAACCTACGCCACAGAGCAGTGGCAGTGCGCGACGAGATAGAAAGATGGCAGACGAAATGGTCCTCCAAGCCAGAGATGCTCACGCTAGACTGGATCGTGTCGATGAGGGAAAGGTGGACAAACCTGAAGGAGCAGTTGGACGCTTTGAAAGTCGATTGCCAGAGAATCGAGCTGAGCATCGAGGACATTTTAGAGGACAACGAGGAGACGATGAAGAGGCTGGAGCAGCAGCTGGAAGCCGAGGAGTCGAACTGCCGGTTCCAGGCTGAGTTTCTGGAAGAACTGAGGAACCAAGAGGACGAGGAGTGGACAGTGGCAAGGAGGAGACTACCCAGGCTGCACGATTGGCTGGATTCCTGGGAGAACAGGATACGTGTCCAGTTAAAGGATCAATCGAAGGACGAGTCAACTGATAAAACAGAGAGTCTAGAAGTGGACACGTTCGTTGGCAGGAAAGTGCGACATGTCAGAGGCGCCATCGAGTGGCTGCAGCTTCTGCGCGGGGACGAGATCGCGGAGGAGCATTGGAGCGAATTTAAGTTACTTTTGAACTTGAACAGTATCAAGGACGCGAGGGATATCACTCTGGGTGATTTGCTTCGTTCCGTGGACAGTATTCAAGAGAACGCTGAGAAGATAAAGGTGACGATTGCGATCCTTAATCCCTTCGATAATCCCAAGTCGCTATGACGGGAGAATCTGCCCAGGGTGATGCACGCTGAAAGCGCAATTTATGTCCAGGAAATAGCGAAAAGAGCGGCGGCGGAAAGCGGCATTCGACAAGGACTGATGGAGCTCGAGTCCTGGGAGGCATCCGCGCGCTTTCAGCTTCAGCAATCGAAGGACGGTAGAAATACCGACATCCTTCTGGTTGAGGAATATGGCAGTTTGTTGGCAAGAGCAGGTGAACCTTACCTCTCGATTTAATAAGCAACAAGCACTCTTGCAATGTACCGTGCAAAGTAATTACTTTGTTTCGCGATAAGGTGAATTAAGGCTACTGCTGGAGGGCGCGAAAGGGGCAGCAGGCTACGAAAGGTTCGCAGCGAGGGTTGCTCGTTGCGAAGCAGGACTCTCGGAGATGGAGGAGAGAATAAAGACCCTGAGCACTGTTCAGAGGAAGTGGGTTTACTTGGAACCGGTATACGAAGGAGGCGCTGCGCCGAACGACACTGGAAGGTGGTCCAGAGCTAACAAGGAATTTAGGTGATCAATCGTTACAATTGTTGCAGTGCAGTCTTTGAAATTCCGTATAGTGATCGAGAGGAATGTTCAGGTATCTCATGGGAGAGGTCTCTCGCGACCCTCGAGTGTCTTCGTTGAGGAGGCTTCCCCTTTCAGCCTTCACAAACTTAAAGGACCACCTCGACAGGTGTCAGCGAAGCCTCGACGAATACTTGGAGGTATCGTAGAGACTCTACTCTCTGAAAATCTGTAGATTTATAATTTCTAAACACTATACAGATCACGCTTACATCCCCTCAGTTGCAGAGTGGGGAGCCTAACCATTAGATCTTCGGTACCTCAGATTAATGAGAACCTTATCTTTCCCCTTGGACTTCGATGTTTCTAGGAAAAAAGGTCGTCTTACCCGCGCCTGTACTTCTTAAGCGACGAGGATCTCCTGGAATTAGTGTCAGCCAACGGACGTGGCTTGGAAGCTCATCTACCGAAACTGTATCAAGGCGTGGGATCGATAATAAAGGGCGATAATGGGCTGACGGCCGTCGTATCGCCAGAAGGCGAGATCCTGCAGTTAACCGAGCCCGTCGACCTCCGAGACCCATTACCGCGATGGCTAGGCAATCTCGAGGAGGGAATAAAAAGCGCCCTTCGTCAGAAGCTGGAGAAATGCTTGGTCGACGCCGCGCCTGATCCATCGATCTATCCCACTCAGGTAAGATAAAGGCTTTCTCCGAGATTGCTGAGCTTCGCGAAGGGTCCCGCCTGCGTCTGACGTGTCCTAATAAATTCTTAAGGTGCTGTTGCTCGCGGAAAGGATTCGATTCACGGAACGGTGCGAGAAAGCTTTGAAGGAAGGTCGGGCTGGTTTGAAGAATCTCGTTGAATATCTGGAGACGCAAAGAGCGAGGTACAGGGGATTGGAAGACACTGCTGATAAGCTGACTGCTTTAAAGGCGCGTGGACTTTTATTGGACACCGTTCATCATCTCGAAGTGGCCAGGAATCTTCTCAGCGTCACACTTCAGGGGGAGAGCACCGTTTGGACCTGGCAGAGGCAGCTGAGGAGTTATAGAACTGTAGGATTCTTATTCTATTGTTCAATGCGTTGTCTATGGAGGAAAATAAAATTGCATTATCCTAGCTAGCTTCGGGTACCTAATTTGTTTTTCAGAATAAAGGACCAGTCGTGCGTTGCGCTGGTGCAGAATTCCCATACCGTTTCGAGTACCAAGGTGCGGCAGTAGGCTTGGTCCAAACGCCGTTGACGGAGCGATGCTTCCTAGCACTCGCGCAGGCTATGAAGCTAGGCCTGGGCGGTAGCCCAACTGGACCAGCTGGAACTGGAAAAACCGAGAGCGTAAAAGCGCTCGGAGCTATTCTTGGCAGGCTCGTTTTAGTTTTCAATTGCGACGAAGGTAACGATCCGACGCCAGGAGGTTGAAATCGATCTGCACTGCTCCCCGACAGCTGTTCACCAATATTTAACACATTAATACCCTCTATATACATACCTTTAATTGATGTACTCTATCACATAATTCACATAATTGTAGCAGGTTCTGGCCCTCGTCAAAGAATTCCCACCACAGAATCCTTCTTCCTCAGAATTCGTAATTCCTCGAATATTCCAATCTTCATTATTTACCGTTATCAGGAATGGACGCTGGCAGCATGCGACGGATCCTCGGCGGCCTCGCACAAGCAGGTGCATGGGGTTGTTTCGACGAGTTCAATCGCCTTGAAGAAGAGACACTGAGCGCAGTGGCTATGCTCGTTAGACCCCTCCAGGAAGCAGTCCGCGATGGCTCCCCTCAAATCCTGCTAGGTGACCAGACGGTGAACCTAGACCGGCATTGCTGCGTGTTCATCACCATGAACCCCGCCGGGATCGAATACGGTGGGCGACGCAAGCTTCCCGATTCCCTGGCGCGACTGTTCAGGCCGATCGGCATGGCTCATCCCGACAGGTCGGACATCGTCAAGGCATTGCTGGAGTGTGCTGGATTCCTGGATGCGTCCACCCTCGCAAAGCAGCTCGTGGAAACGCTCGACATCGCGGAGATTCTGTTGTCCAATCAGCCCCACTACGACTGGGGTCTGAGGGCTCTCAGATCTGTCCTCGACGCCATTCCTGCGAGCAATCAGTTGGACGAGACCACCAGGTTGTCTTTGATAAAGTGTCTTTTTTCAATACTGAGATTTGGGACAATCTTTGTCTTCAAACAGGCATCGAGACGAATCCAAGATCGACGCGATTTATTTTCCAGGCTGGTGGCAGCGATCAAGGCGTCAACTTTACCAAAATTGACAGAGGAAGACACGACGAACTTCCTCTCGCTGCTGGAAGACGTTTTCCCCAAAGTAGACTCTTCATTGTCCAATTTCATTGAGAGACAAGATTTGCAGAATGTTCTGGTGGAGCTATGCACCGACCAAGAACTCGGCAATGAAATGGCGAACAGATGCATCCAGTTGAACGACCAGCTGAAAAGTAGAACCGGCGTGGCGATCGTTGGCCCGTCAGGAAGCGGTAAAACGACTATCAGGAAGCTGCTTTGCGAGGCATTGACGAAAATTGGGGAAACGGTCGTTCAGTTTCTCGTGTACCCTGGCGCCATGCCTAAATCGAGGCTTCTGGGTCGCGTTGTCCCTCAGACTAGGTATCGTTTCCTTAGAATTCTCATTCCAGTTCATTTAATTTGTCATTCGATCGAATCGTCTTTAATCTCACAATTTAGTCAATAGTTTAATCAAGCGCTGGCGGGTAATAGTTCTTCGAGATCCAGTTCCTGTTGGCTCATTAACGACGTTCTTGTTTTGCAATACGGGTTGAAGTGTAGAAACGTGATTAGTGTAGAAGCATAGTGGATGAAATCCGTCGGGTAGCTGCACTGAAACTTAATACCGAGGAAATCGTCGTGTTTGATTACCAGGGAGTGGAAGGAAGGTCTGCTTTCCAACGCCGTAGCATCGGCAGGAGAATCGACCACATGGATCGTCCTTAATGGCGACGTGGAGCCCGAGTGGGCTGAAGCTTTAAACTCCGCTCTAGACGACAATCGATTACTGACTTTGCCCAACGGCGTCAGCGTGAAACTTGGCTCTCGAACAAAGTAAACGTCCACCATTTAGAACTTAAACACTTGTTCTATTACTTCTCTAATTAGTTTCGTGCTTCTTCTATTCGTTTCCCAAATCAATTTGTTAAAGGAAGAGAACATTAATTGTAAGTTCTAAATTGTAATTGTGCCTACATTGCTTTCAGTTATCGTATCAGAATTAATTCCCCTGACTCTAATTCCGAAACTGGATGGAATTTCCAAGTCACTGTGTATGCGATGTTACAACTACCACCTTATCTCTGCTCGCGGCTACAGGTTCATCTTCGAGACCCATAAACTCGCTGGAGCGAGCCCAGCCACCGTTTCGCGTTTAGGGGTGGTTCATTTGGGCTCAACGTCTCCGAACTCCTTACTGGTGGCCTCCAGATTGAAAGCACTTCCAGAGGCAGCGAAGGAACTCGCAAATTCCCACCTCTGCCCCTGCGCCGAGGAGTGTTTGAAGATCAACGTGGACGTTTCCTCGGCAATAGGCGTAATGGACTCGGCGTTCTGCCATTTAAAGGGCGCACACACTCGCACCTCAGCGTCTTACGCTCTGCTCGCTTCTTTGTGCGGTCAAATAGGGGATGAAGCTTCTAGAGAGGATTTGGCGAGGATGATTTATCAATCGACGGATTGTTGGTGAGGATTTCGACTTCCGTCGATTGCCTGCTTGCAGCCGATGTCCATTATTCAAGCTTGCACTTTGCCTAATATCGTTAGACTATAGTTATTCGAAAATACAGGTGTCCGAATCCAGAGAACCCATACTCTGTGGTATATAACGAGGAGACTGATCGATTGGAAACTATCGGGGATGCCGATCAATCAACGGACACCGAGGACGGTCCTGTATCACTGTCAGGTGATAAAGTGGCTTTGAATCGAGCGGAATTAGTTACTTGCATCTATCAGCTTCAATTCCTATTACGGTATTTTAAATATAAAAAGCTGTTCGATAATTCGATGTGTATGTGTTCAGGTGCAATGAAGAGAGCGTTGTCCTCCGTTTTACCATGGATCAAAGACAACCAGCCTATAATGATCAGAGGGCCAGAGGGATGCGGAAAGAGCACTTTAATATCAGTTATACTCTCTGCGATTAGAAGCAACGAGCCCTCGACTTTGGTCAAGGGTTCGTCCCTATATGGGTCACAGGACCTGGTGACGAAATTGAAGAGGAGCTGCGTGCAATTGAACTCCTCTTCTCATGGCAGAACGTACAAACCTAGGAGCGGATCGAGGGTCCTGTTGATTCTGGAAGATTTGCATCTAGCTTCCAAGGACTTGCAGGTACCATTGCGTGGTTACTCTGAACACTCATTTCCTCGACATAATAGCCACACAAGTAACAGTAGTTAGACTTTCTGCCAAATAAAAGCTAGATACGAGAAATAATTCAAGTTCTGCATAAGCCCTTTGAAATTTATTTAGGAGCTGGTACGAGAGTTGCTTCAAGAAGGAGGATTCCACGAAGAGGATCTAGAATTCGCCAGAGTTCCTCTGACCATCGTCTGCACAGCCGATGCAACGACCAGACTGCATCCGAGATTAAATGCGCTTTTATCCACTCACTATTTATCGTTAGTGTCCTTTCTGTGAAATAGACAATTGCTACACTCTTTAACTAATGAATTCACTTCGGTTTAAATAAAATACTTGAAAGTGCTCTTCGTCCTTCAGATATCCAACACCGAAGGACACCGTCGCGATCTTGGAACTACATTTAAAGAGCTCCTTGAAAGGAGACCAAAATCTAATCGACTCCTGGATCGCACAAACGGTGCCCGCCATACTGGAAGCTTTCGAGTTAATGAAATCTTCTCATGGGTCCTCCATCGACTGGACCCCGAAAGACCTGATCCAATGGGTCGACAGTTTGAAGTACTACCCTCCTCCAGAGGACGAATCGAGTATCACGCATCATTTGCTGGATGCTGGACGACGATTGTTCCATTCCAGGTAATATCCTACGATCCTTAATCAAACTAAGCTACATCTGACGGAAAGGAAAAGTAGGGGAGCTTGCAGGCCCCCCTGCAATATCGCGTGCGATATTAAATCCACACAGTTTCTGTGATTAAGTTTCGTTCTGTCAGATTGACGTCACGGGATCAGTCGCGTTGGGAGTCGACGCTTCTATCGAAGACGTCGAGGACGCTAACTCCTGCGAACGATGTGTACATATGGAAGGCTGGGAGTAACGGGTTGCTGCCCTTGGGCGAGGAACAGTGGCAGAAGGAGGTAATTAACGCCGCGGCGAGATGCGCTCGGGAAGGCGATCCTGTGCAAGCGTCGATTTCCTCTCACCTGTTGCGCACGGTGGCCGGTAAGCCCGACAAAATTAACTTAATTTTATGTTATTTCGAAACGAGCTTAATCCCTGCGATCGCTCGCCTCGCGTCCCTCCCGATGTTTCCCCGTAAATTTAACAAGATTACGCCCGCCGTTATTCCGTGTAATCCCACGCCTGACAATCCGTTAAATCGGCAATTCGCAGTCGCTGCTAATTGCAGATCTCGTGGCTCACGGTGCCACGCGCGGTATTCGTTCCCCCCCCCAAAATACTCAATTTCCCGATTTGTTTTCTGCCTGGAGGATTAAGCTGGGCTTTCGGGACTAATCTGAGGGGCGTCATTTTAATCGGGCGGCCGGGAGCGGGAAGGAAATCCGCCGTGAGGCTGGCCGCGGCATTCTCTGCTCATCGACTGGTGGACTCCGGGCCCGGTACGAAATACGCTATTTAATTTCACGGATGGACCGTTGAACTCGGCAATTCCGAATGGGAACGGAGTGGAAAGTAGATTTCTGCACAGGACGCGGTCGGGGATCCATGAAAAGCGCGGTTCAGGCCGCGGGCATCGACGGTGAGCCGACGCTGCTGTTGCTGGAAGAGCATCATATGAGGGAGAATGGATTAGCTGTTTTGGCGAGCGCAATAGTGTCGAGGGGCGAACTTCCAGGACTATTTACCGCGGAGGAACTCGACGGTTTAATAGCGCCCCTCGCTGACGTGGCGAGGAGGGAAGATTTCTCGGGCACGCTGGAACAATACCTCTACCATCGTACGTGCGATATTAACAGTTCAATTTCAAGATTTCGCGTGTCAACGCTTTACAGAGTTTCATTAACATTCCACCTACGCTACGGTCTGCCCACTTCGAAATAGAAAATTGTACAAGTCTTTAGAATTTCCGTTGAATTACTCGCGTGTGTAGGTATAAGGAACTATCTTCGAGTGGCCATGATTTTGGACAGCGGAGAAGTACGATCGACCTGGTTGTCGCGTTCAGGACTTCTTAGGCACTGTCCGTTGATCGGTCCTGGGCTCGGTAGCGAATGGTGGTGCAGGGAGATGTCCCTGACCGAGCTGGCCTGCCATCAGAACAACCTGGAAGTGGACGATTTCGAGGAGACGACGCCAGGCTTGAAGGTGATGGTCGAGGCCCACCTTCAGGCTCCGCGGCAGCAGCAAGCACCAGCTAGGTTCTTCGCCATGCTGCACACGTGGAAGCACTTGCATGTGACTTGGGGCGAGGAGGTAGAACAGAAACTGAATAGCCTCGAGGCTGGGATAGGCAGATTGAAAGAGGCTGGCGAACAAGTGGCCAAGTTGGAGGACGAAGTTTCCAAGCAGCGCCAGGAGCTCGAGGTAACGCTTTAACTCTATCGATCCTGGCGGATTTTCTTGCACTGCGATTCCAGCGACAGATTTTAGACATTTCTGCCTAACGATCTTCTCTTGGCATATCAATCTCGGCATATCTGACCTCTTGCTACAACGATTCCCTGATTTTTTTTACATACGTAGCAATCTATTGATCCAATGCACTTTAAAAATTGAGGAGTCGAAGTGGTAAATAGTGTAACCGCCAGAAGTGAAAATTTTCAGTATTTTCTTTTTAACCGCATCGGCGTTGGTACTTACGACTTCAAATCTATTTCACGACAGCCCTAGAAACTAAAATAAATTATTCTATCACCTACATCGTTCACCCCGTATTTAACATGGAATTCATATCATTTTACACTAAAAGAAACAATTTTTTACTTCTCTGGCACCCGCATCGTTTACTATTTCAACTCCTCAGTTATTCATCGGATTTCCATAGAAATGTGCTTTTCATTTATTCAGCACATGAATCTAGCTAGCATTTTGAGGTAAGAATTCTGGTGATCGTACCTTTTAGGCAGAACAAGGACGAGCAAATGCAGCCCTCGAGCAGATAACAGCCACCATGAGAGGTGCTACTGGGCAGAGAGGGGAA
This sequence comes from Andrena flavipes, assembly GCA_963971345.1. Classification (NCBI taxonomy): domain Eukaryota; kingdom Metazoa; phylum Arthropoda; class Insecta; order Hymenoptera; family Andrenidae; genus Andrena; species Andrena flavipes. The sequence continues at coordinate 4,426,404 of OZ020482.1, forward strand.
ATGGCCACGCTGAAGGTTGAAACTGAACGGGAGAGCGCAGAACTTGCACGTAGAAAGGTAACACTGGTAAACATAATTTTGAACATCATCTGTAGCCAACATATTCTATTTCTTTTAAAGACCGATATCGAGGGAGAATTGGGAAAGGTCGAGCCCTTAGTAGAGCAAGCAGCGCAAGCAGTAGCTGGCATCAGCGCTGATGCATTGGCAGAGGTTCGATCATTGAGAGCGCCACCAGCCCCCGTTAGAGATGTCCTCGAGGGTGTCCTTCGGCTGATGGGTATAAAAGACACGTCTTGGAACAGCATGAAGACATTCCTTGCGAAACGTGGGATCAAAGATGAGATCAGGCAAATACCTTCGTTCCTCCTTTCGTAATATCTCCACTGAACTGAATAAAAGCATATACAGAATCCCTATTGTATTCCACTCTCTCTTTGTACACGTTGGTGCTGAAAGTTGTGTAAGGGTCCCACTCGGGTAGTGGTGTCAATGAATTATAGAAATCCGCGTGCTTTCTCGCGCCTTTCGTCGCATATCGGTGTTCTTCCACACGAATCCGCCACTCCAACATCGTTCTTCGATTTAGGACGTGGGACGCGAGAAGAAGCACATCATCCAGCCTGGAGGCGGTTGCCAAGTTGGTCAAGGAGCGACCAGAGAGCTTCGAGGAGAAAACTGCGAAGAGAGCCTCGGTGGCTGCAGCCCCGTTGGCTGGCTGGGTGCTCGCTAATCTTCAATATGGTCAGATCCTTCAGCAAGTTGCGCCTCTCGAGAGGGAGCAACGATTACTGGCCGAGTACGTTGCCAGCTCTACCAGAAAATTGTTATCCGTGGTCATAATCCCGTCTTACACCGAATCCTAAGTCATTGTTCTAACAATTCTAAATTCTCAACGCTTCAGGCGTCTGTCAGCGGCCGAGGCTCAAATCGGAAAGCTGGCAGCTGGCCTCAGTAGCGTTGAAAGTCGCGTGTCGCAGCTTCAGGAAGAGCTAGCAGAGCATTCCAGAGGCGCAGCTGCGCTGCAGTTGCGCGCGGAGGCAACCGAGGCGAGACTAGCAACTGCCAGGGCGCTGCTACAGAAACTAGACACGGAACATCGTGACTGGCAGGCACAGCTGGAGGAGCTGACAGCCAGAAAGCAGAAGCTAGACGTTGAAGCTGCTAACGCGGCGTCGTTGCTGGTGTACCAGGTGTGTGTAATAACGTATAACTGGACCAGGACCTTCGAAAGAATGATCAAAATGAATCCCAGTTTAAATGGTAAAACGTAGAACCCCGGACGAGACGACAAATGGAAGAAATCAGCGATTGATCTGCTGATCACCGAGAGGGAAAGGTTACAATGGCGTGCTCAGGGGCTGCCAGCAGACACTGGAAGCTTAGTGGGTGCTTCCTGCGCCCTCAGAGGTCCGTTGGTTCCTATCTTCGTGGATCCGTCCGGCGTAGCAGTGCCGTGGTTGAAGAGCAACATCGGTCCCAGGATGGAAGTCACCAAGCCAGAGGATGCCAAGTTTCTGACCACCTTGGAGCTAGCTGTACGATTCGGGAAACCTTTGCTGGTGGAGGAACTGGTCGAGTTCCCGTCTGTCTTGTTACCACTGCTACGTCAGCGTCCTCTGCGACTCGGCGAACGAACTTTGCCAGCTCCGCAAGGCTTCAAACTTTTCCTGGCCACCAGACGGGACAAACTGGACGGCTTCCCAAAGGAAGTTGACGCGGTCCTGTTCAGAATTGCCCTTGGGGCTGGTACGAAGAGCTTGGCAGAGAGATTCGTCGAGAGGGTGAGGGATGTTACATTCCACGCGAAACTCGTCGATTACTTTTGTTTCTACTCGATACTTCCATCTCCCGGTCATTCAAGTTAACTTAACTTAATTAAGATAACTTCTTTTATGGAAAATCGCTGAATAATTTATAGAATTGAAGTGACAGTTCTGAAGCAAGAGAACGGAAGACTGGGCGCAAGGATTAATTGTTTCCTCGGGGCAGGTTCTGTTAAAGGAGACGCCGGAGCTGGCCACGCAGAGGAAGGAAGCACTGGAACGAGAAGAGAAATTATCTGGCGAACGAGACACGGCGAGATTGGATCTATTGGCGCAACTGGCCACCGCGAGGGGTCAAGATCTCCTTCAAGAGTCCGAGGGATCTCAGGGTGGACTATTATCGTCGTTGCAGGCCACTCAGTCGAAAGCCAAGGAAATAGCGCTCGCCCTCGAGGAAAGTCGACGAAGCTTCGAGGACGTTACTAGGTGCAGCAGAAATCCCTCTACAAGTGTATTCGATATCGAGATCCTTTTCTAAACATCTCTCAACCCCAATTATTCCTTCCCTCCCAGGAGAGCGGAGGATCACGAGAAGTTAGCCAAATTCGCGGCCAACTTGTACAAAACTGTGAAAGCATCGACGGCTTTGAGTCCGCTGTACGTCTTCTCAGGGGAAGCTTTCACTGACATTTACTTGGAGGCAGAGGCTTACAGAAGCTCGATATTATCCCAGGATAAAAGGGAGCAGGATAAGCTGATCGAGAAACGGTCAGCTGGTAGTTCATGAGAAGTCTTCATCCTCTTTCATTTTCCACTAATTGTAAACGCGTAATCTTATCTGCTTGCTCACAGATTGATAGGTTTAACTCTTCAGTATTGCTCGAAAGCTGTCTATCGGAAGCATAGGTTACCGTTGGCGTTGCAGCTGGCCCTGTCTCTCACCTCGGTGCCAGAAATTGAGAGGAACTTCCTGCTGGGCGAGGTGGTGTTGAACGACGACGAAGATTCCGAGTATAGAGTACCAGAGTGGGTGCCAGAAGAACGACGCCTTTCCGTTCGGGCTTTGGTGTCATCCTTGCCTCAAGTAACATGCAATCCCTATTTACGCGATTCATATCCTGAATTCTGTTCTTGGAAAATGCTTGTTCCCATTCAGATAGCCTCCAAAATGAAGCCGGCTTGGTTGAACGACGTCAGCAGCATCTATGCGGAGGGTAATTTGAGTACGTTCCAAAAAATCCTGCTCGTGAAGACTCTTCGACCTGACTACTTGCACACAGCTCTTTCAAAACTGGCTGCAGAAGTTCTAGGTGATTCGGATGTTTGGAAATTGCTATCGATACTGCTGCCTTATCTTCTGGACCCTACTAAAGTGAAATTTTGATATGCTTTACTGTCACGAAGGCGTGAAAGGCTTAGCACCACCGAATTGGTCACTGAGAACTGTGGCAGAAAAGGAAACTGCGTATCCTGTGCTACTGCTTCTATCTCCAGGAGCAGATCCTGGCTCGGAGCTGAGATCATTGGCCGATAGTCACGTCGCGTCTGCCACGGGGTTCGTGGAGGTGTCCTTGGGCCAAGGTCAAGTTGCTCAAGCTGAGGTTGCACTAGAATCTACTTGTCGGTAATGTACAAATACAACTTTATTATGCAGACATGTAAAAATATGAGTTTCAAACTTCCTTTTAACCACCACTGCACAGTGGGCCAGGCTATTCGTGAAAGTGTCCAAAATTCAACATTTTTCTGAAACTTTTCCAAGTCACTTATGAAGAATCTGATATAAAAATTCATAACGGTTGCAAAGAGACGGACTTGTCAACCTTAAACATCCCGTTTTGAGGAGATTAATCTAAAGCTCGTTAAACAGAACCGGTGGTTGGATTCTCCTAAGCAACCTGCACCTCGCTCTGAACTGGTTGCCCCGGCTAGAAAGCCTGCTCAGATCCCCCATGTGTACAGTGGACAAGAATCCTGCCACGAGGATCTGGTTGACCACAGAGGAGTGTCTAGGCTTCTACCCGAGCCTCGCAGGCCTCTGCTTGAAGCTCGCTTACGAGCCACCGGAAGGCGTGAAGAGGAACGTGAAGAGGTCCCTGCAGCAGCTCCAGCAGAAGCAGCAGGACACCGTCAACGTGCCTGGCAGTGTCCTGCTGTCCTGGCTCCATGCCACGCTTCAAGAACGACGGAAATTCGTGCCGCAAGGCTGGATCAGAGCCTACGAGTGGAACGAGTCCGATCTAGAAGCCGCTTACGAGCTAGTCGTGAAGGGGACCAGCCTGAAGAAGGGCAAGGACCAGGATGGGAGCTGGGAGACTGGGAGAGGCTTGCTGGACGTTGCCATTTACGGGGGTCGACTTCAGGACGACTACGACATGCGAGCACTGTGCTCGATGGTCAGCGATGTGTGGTCCTTAGAGGTGTTCGAGGGCCGCAGGAAGCTGGCTGGCGTGCTCAAGGTGTCTGACAGCTCGTTCGAGAACGCGGTGAAGGCTCTGGAGCAACTTCCTGACAACGACTCGCCTCAGGAGTGCTTCGGTCTATCAGCTAACGCGCACAGAGCTTGGGAAAGAGCTGCTGCTGAAGCTGCGCTGTCGTATCTGAAAGGTTCGTTCCTGTTAGTGGGAGTGATTTCGGTGGATTTAAATAGGGAATTGCGTGAGGAGTTTGTGACGAGTCTGCGGTCACTGTTTGTAGGCGTTCTGATCAAAGTGTCGAGTGGCGACGATAGGATCAGCAAGAAATTGGAGTCGAAAATCCAGAGAGACCTGAAGGAACTGATCGATCGTAATGGCTCGATTTTCGGGTCAGTAGGGAGGGCGGAGAGTGGCAGGGGCAAGAATCCTTTGGAACGTTTCTTTGCCGATGAGATGAATTTAACTAGGAAGACTCTAAACGTTGTTCGAATGGAGAGCGATACGATATGTTTTGAAGATTCCAAGGTGGGAGTGAATTCTTTAACTTATCGAAACGATCATTGCGATAAGTGTGGACGTCATGGGAATGATTTGTCGTTAATTGACAGACTCCGAAACACTGGATGGAAGAGTGGGAATTCGGACCCAAAGAGGTTCTGCCTTTCGTTAAGGGACTGCTGTCCAGATACCAAACTCTGGAGTCCATGCTGTCGATTTCTTCGTCCATAGTTAATATTTCCAGATTGGTCAGGCCGCGTGCATTCTTGACTGTATTGAAACAACACACCGCGAGGGAGACGAGGCAACCTTTGGAGAATCTTCGACTTCGCGTGAATTGGAGAGAGAATCGGAGGAACGAGGAGTGGAAGGTGTCAGTGATCATCGAAGGTCTTTTAATATCAGGTAATTATACTCCTTAATCCTTTTACAGTGACTGTTACGTCCCTGTAATCTGGTAACTGTTAAATTGACTTCAAAGCACTAATTGCTTTGTTTGCTGTACTAATGTTACTTGATTAGAAAATAAATATTGAGAATGAAATTCACCTAAGATCGTTTGTTGCAATAAACAATGTCGCATACTGGAAATGCAGGTGCGTTGATAGAGAATGGAACTTTGAGGGACGTGGATGCGAACGCAGCATCCGTTGCAGCTGCACCAAGCTGCCAAATTGCATTCTTACCTGATGACGAGACCGAGGACAATTTCACGAGCAACGTATTGGGCGATTCTCTGCGAAGCAAAGATTCGGAAGGCACGCTTAACATTCCAGTGTACGCGAATCCGCAAAGGGACGTGTTGATCTGCTCGCTTCCAGTTGGATGCTCTAAACAAGACCATGGCGACTGGTTGCGCCGAGGTGTTGCTTTTCACCTAAAATTCACTTAGCCTTTATTTGAAATACCAATATTTTAACAAAGCCACTGAAACGAGGATGTTTTCGTTATTCGACTATTATTAATTTGTTACACTATTGAACGTAGATTATCATTCATGTTATCCGGTACAATTTGTTATTCAGTATACACCAAATATGAGTTGAAACTGCTAATTTCACATGTCTGTTATAAATAATTTTGTGCAAGAAATTGCACGAGAATTAAAGAAATAAACTTCAACTTGCTATTTCACTTTTTCTTTCGTCGTAAAATTATTGAGCAACAGCATGACTTTTTATGATAAACGCACACGAAAGTGAACAAACATGGGCCGATTAATCAGCGTAACTTGTTTCATTTAATTTGCATTAAAGGGAGAAGGAAGATAACGAGCTCGTTATCACTATAAAGGTCTTGCAGTTAATCTCAGTCACTTGGTTCCCTTCAGCGCCATCGTGCACCGTCATAGAAAGTACATAATCCTTCTATCTCGAATGAGAGCAGAGCGATAGGATCAATTACAGGGTAGCATGAAGAAAAGGGTCGAGGAAAGTTTCACAGCAACCATTACAGCGATACGATTTCAGTCGGAGAAGTTGACCAGTAAGTCTTCGAGGAGGTTTCGATAGGCGAAGCAAAGTTCCGAGACGAGTTTAATTACTCCCGTACTCGAAAAGTAGTTTCCAAGTTCTCGTTGTGGCGAAAAGTTGAGAGTGGACGGTCCCCTCCTTTCCTCGCAGAATTCTCATTCATTTAATGCAACCGTAAGCTTCGAGGACTCGTTATTAGCTACTTCGGATCTACAATAAAATTACGTATCAATAAAGAGCCCAATTGCAAAGGCTCGGTAACGAAATCTCTATACTACACGAGCATCCCGAGGATTAACTATAAACGTCGAACTTTCGACGAGATCTCGTTAAAAATACCACGCTTGGTTAAACAATCCCAATTACAAGATACGGACCATTAACGCTGAAAGGAGAAGTAAGAATAAAATGGCCCCCATATTTGGCTCCGAGAAGCTCGTATTTTGTACGGAGATAATGGCAGAATCGATTGGCCAACGGAATGTTGCAATGAAAAGGGTCCCCTCCAGGACGACATCCGTATCGACGAATTGCTAATTAACCGTCCCACTCACCGGTCCTCCACGCGGTATCTCGAGCGGGGGAACACCAGGGAATACCAGGGAATCGATCTTCATTATCCTCCCATTGCTCTCGCAAGACTGGGAACTCGCATTGTCCCGGGCTGCTCGCTCGCCTCGCGCTCGTTATCCCCATCTCACAAAGGAACGAAACGCGAAAGATAATGATCGTCGTCGCTAGGAGTAAGTCTGCAGCACGCAGCCCCTTTCCTATGGCCACTGCAATTCACTGAACGCTAACGCTGATACTCTTATTCCGTGCAATTACGCAAGACGCGCCTTGATCGACGGGGATATTGTGAATGGAAACCTTGGGGCTGGTTGTACGGCACCTGCAGCTAAAATGGGGTTGGAGAAATAAGTGAAAAGAACGAGAAAACGAGGTGAAGGTAAGGCGCATTTTGCTCTGAGCTGGTTATACCACCCAAAAGGCAGAAAATGTGTTTACTTAAGGATGAACGGGTGGAGGAGGTGAATGATGCGGTTCGTGTAGCTGCATTTTCACTAGAATGGCGCAAGGGTTTTGAAAAATGGTCAGGTGTTTCTGAGCGATCGCTTCTGCCGAGAAACTTCTGTATACCGTGAACTTCAAGCTTGCTTTATTTTCCAAGTAAAACATTCAGAGATTCTTGAACAATACTTTCCATAGGTACTTTTCAAAAAATATCAACGTGATATTTTTCAACGTAACGTTTGCGATGCCGAGTACAATACCTATTTAACAAAGCTATCTTGTACACATCTGTTTATCATAGATATCGAGGGATTCGTTATAAGAGGAAGGATTTTCTAAAGGTATTACGAAAATGCTGTTTAAAAACACGTGAAACTGCTGCCCGATGAAAAATCTCCCGCTGACGACCGTAGAAGCTACCGCGCTGCGTTCCACACATATCTGAAAATTGACAAAGTAGAATTCACGGTGACCATCCCCTCTCGATAACCAACCATAAACTCGCACGATACAGGATTCGCATGCACAAAAAGCCCAGACATCGAGAATCAGAAATCTTTTTATTACTTATAAAGTAATCGCATGATACATCCTTCTAATCAGAAGTTACTCGTAAAAGTTACATAGACTCCGAAAATAGCGAGAAGTAACTGGAGAAGTCGTTGAACTTGTACATGGAAGTAGAGACCCAATGAACTCGTAAATTCAGTAATCAAACAGCAGCTCGAAGGTGCACCGACACAGTCAACACCGCGAAGGTTCAGCTCCACGAGTATCAGTGGTAAAAAATATCGTTTCCCTGTTTTAGAATGTAGTGGTTCTCTGTATCAGTTACTTTGCGAAACAAAAGGATCGTTCACGGTGACGGCAACTGAACCGTCACGGAGCAGATATACGTGCGCGGGCATTAAATCGAGACAGAGTCGGAGAAAGTTCTACGGTGTTATCCTGGGTGACGCGCACTCTTCAATGGGTTAGCGGAAACTGAATGAGAGGCGAGCTCTGTACAACTTTACTCCAGACTTCTCATTTCCCCGAGTTTACATCCTCGACGTCCTTGCGCAACGATTCGCAACCAGTTCGCCTTCACGCCTATATGGCTGACCCATTTCCCTATATTTGTTCCACTCGCACTATGTACGCGTGGTTAGCGAAATACGAGAACTGGGTCAGCCCATTCGCGCGTTAAAGTAAACAGGTATCGAACGTCGGGACAACGTCCTTGCGGAAAAAACGTGGAAACGTAAACACGTGGCCGTGGTTGAGACTTGGGATTGCTAAGAGCGCCAGCCTCGCTCCTGGCACCTCTCACTCGCCTCACATCCGTTGCGTCGAAGTACGCACGATAGCCTACGCCTAGGCGCCGCCCATTTGACAATAGAATTAGGCTACAAGTGTCCCATAATAGCTGGAGATAGATTTAGTTTGAAGCACTCGTTTGTTCTCACGACTTCACTGTGTCTCTACGATCGCGTGCACAGGATCGTTCCTGTAACGACGCCGGCTCCAGACACCTATCCGTTGCCAAACACTCGCATTTGGCAAAGCCGTGGCTCGCGCGAAACGGGCAGAACGAGCCGATCCAAGCGTCGAGGCACTCGTATGTTTACGAATTCAAAGGAATCGTGAAGCGTCGAACAACGGAATCGAACGTTAAAGTGAACGGTTTTCAGTGGCTCCATTGGAGCAGACGAATAGTCTGCGAACAGTTCGTGAAATCAGGGAGATATACACCGTGTACTTTGTTGAAAGAAAATAGGAGCTACCACCGCGCGATCGGCGAAATCGATCTCGCCCTGGCCGTTCTGCGTGAAACAACCCCGCGCCTTTCCGCCAAGTGCCTGCATTTGGCAATCATAGAATAGAGCGGGCCCAACAGCCGTGGCAACAAAATACGAACGGAACAAGCTCGGCTCGTTACCAACGGGGAAAATCCAGGTATTTGGGTCGCCCGTTCACAATACGCGGCCGAACAGAACAGTGGCCCCATTGTCTCGCGCTCTACTGCAGTCAAAACAGAGTCTGCAGTTTAAATTAGCGCAGTTTACCCGACCGGCTGAAATCCCTCGACGAATCAATTAAACAATTCGTTCACCTGACACAGTTCTCGCCAGCCGAGCCAGTCGCCACTCTGTAACCCAGATCCCCACCCTCGCAACCCTTAACGCATCGACGACCACGCAAAGTAACACTAATATTTTATCGATTCCTCGCGGAGCGTGCAATTGCGTCCACGGCGAATCTATTGTCGGGTGTACAGCGAGGACGATCAGCTTCTCACAAAGGAACTGTAGATCAATCCCCCGTGAAGAGTATCGAGAGACCCGCGGGATGGTGTACGAAAATTTGCTCCGCCACTGGAGCAAGGCAACGCCCAGCTACTCGCAGCGTGTCTGGCCGCGCGGTATCCGCGGTGAGAAGCGAAACGCTCGCAGGACTCTGGCCAAGCTTAGCGGCACTCGTGCCAACTGATCGCGCGGTTGCTCGCCTCTGAGTGTTATGAAATTCCAGAAGATTCCGCGGAATTCCACGATACTCCGTGAGATTCCGGGAGGCGAGGGCCACCGTGACGTCGACGACGCGTCGCGAACGATAGACCGTAACAATGTGGAGCGCGCGTAGTGGGCCAGTCGCGGGGGTGGCTCTTCTTGTCGTCGACGGCCAAAGCAGAGAGGAAAGAAATGAACGCGCGGACAGACGAGAAAGTGGGTGACGCGGATCTCGGCCCGAAACGCCGTGATTGTCGCCGATTTATTGCTCTAGAACTTAAGATGAAACTCACGGTCCGAGGCCGCGTCCCTCAGAAAGGCAATACTGTGTTTCTTTTCCTCCCTTCGGGGAATTCCGCGCAAATTTTTACACTCTCTACTATATCTCTATGTATCTCTCTCTCTCTTGCACACTCTTACTTCACGCCACCTAATTCTCATTCAACTAGAGCCAGACTTATCAACTAGAACCAGCGTCGCCTTTGCCCCGAGTCGCCCACGGTGCTCGATAGCGCGAACCTTTGGCCCGCTGTTCATTTAAGTTGACAGTGATCGATAGTGAATTATAACTTGATCGCACAGTTACGCTTGTAATCCTTTCATGCCACTTGGCAGCTACCAGAAGACAGGATAAAGACGAACTTTAAATAATGCAGCGACCGTTCTTTGGTCACGGTGTATACTTCGATACACTTAGTAGGGGATAATAGCGCCTTGCACGCTTCTAAAGTCGAGGCAGGGCAAAGCTTCCGCGAGATTAAACAGCAGGTCCGTTAAAATTTAACTCGCAAGACCAGCCTTTCCACGGCGAAGTGCTCGTCGCGCCTTTTAACGCGTTGGCCTGTAAGGCCATGGGGTGCCATTTCCTGGGGTCACCTTTCCCAGGATCTTCATAAAACTTTCACAGCATTTTCCTTGGAAAATAGTGCACCATCTTTCCGACGTGTTAAAGTACTAGTTGTCTGTGAAGCACTTTATCGTCTATGACTCGCAGCCATAGTAAACAACTCGGGGGCTTAATGTCTCACGATCCACTGCCGGATCGTGGTAGAATTTTACGGGAGCACACGGGATAATCGGGGTCCAACATACTTCGAAACAAGGAATTTAACTTTCAAAGGAGTGCTTGACTCCTCGAAGCCCTGTCCAAAAGATCGATCTCGCGGGTTAAACGTTAATTTCAGATCACACGAGCTCCCGAATCGCGTCACGCGAACTTATGGCTCTCCGTAGCTTTCGCACGACGCGTATTATCGTTTAATCTGAAAGCTCATTCGATGGCCACGATTCGAGCGACTGATCGTTTGAAGCTTGACTCGCGAGTTATTCACGACTCGAGACGACCCCTAGATTCGACTCCTAATTCGTTACCCCTCTAACGATTTAATACGAAACCGAGTGATAGACACACGATACCTAATCGACGACGAATAAGAGATTCTTTAAAGGAAACGGATAGGAGTGTATGTGTGTGTTTGTGTCGTGTAGTCGACCTGGCCCGAAGGAAACTTTCTCGAATTCTTGGGAACACCTTCGTTCGTTCTACCCCTTAATTCGATACGCAGTTGTGAACCACAGAAGGCATTGATTTTTCTTCATTATTAAGTACTCGAAAAATTCGATCGATATATTAACGCACGTATCTAACTATTAGGTATGTACAGATTAGTGTTCGTATGTTACACCGTGCAAGTGTAGGACGAAAGTGGCTTGACGCTGTACTCGATGACATTGACGTTTCAGCGTCGCGATTACAGTGTTCCTTGATATTCTTCTTAGTCATTCCATGATCCCTTAGTTAATTGAATTGCTCCGACTGTCTATTCAGAGAATGTTGACAGTGATTCGTTACGCTCGGCGACTGGATTACCTTCAATAGCTAGATTAGGAAGAGGAAATACAAAATGCTTGATAAGCCTGGTTTCTGTACAAGAAATATTTAAAGACAACGCTAGCTGTTCGCAATACCTTGTCCGGGAAATACTCAAGTTTCTAAGGAACACTGTAACAACATTGCGACACGACACACAGTGTTCGATGTAATGTACAAAAGTCCAGAATCTGAACTGTTCGATCCACAAATTCTTGTATCTTAAAATGTTAATAAAGGAACGTAGGTTTTAATGCTACTCGTAACTTTTGCTGAATTTATCAATTTGTTGTCAAAAATGGCACTAGAAATTTATTCCAAATCTCGGTGCATTTTTTCGAACACGTGCCATTGGCGGAGTGTTTATGCTTTTCATTTGATTTTTAGAAGTTCTGTTTAATACTGCCATACCTTCGAAACTGCCAAGTCAGTTTTTTACAATACTAACGATAAATGTTATATACAACCAGTAAATGTTATATCAACGAGGCGAAAACATCGTCGATTGACATTTCGCATGTAATAAAAACAATATTACCTCTTAAGCTTTATTACCGGCACTTACCTTTCATGCATTAACAAAAAAAAACTTGTAATCAAAGATGTATAAAAAAGTACTTTTATAAACAAATATGAAATTTATTTTCAAAAATTTTACTCCAGAGTGAAGTTATTAATTTTTGTCCATTTCCCTATACCCATCGAACACTGTGCGACAGAACGGTCGTTTACCGGTCGACCCGCCTAAAAAAGGAAAAGAAGAAAACGAAGAGCAGAGGTCGCGTTCGTTATTGAATCTCCACGAAGGTTAAAAGCTAAGATTAACTCCAGAAAGTTCAACGGGAATATCGCGTTCTGTTCCTTTCGAAAACGAGTCGTCAAAAAGTGGAAGAATAAGGAAAGTGTACGATGAAATTTGCCGAAGACGAGGATATTCAAATTCGTGACAGACTACGTTTTTAGCCACTTACGACGATCGATAAATATAACTTTAGTAAAAATACACTTATATACGTATATATCATATATATTCGAACAAATAGACCACCGACGTCATCGGGATAAATGCTACGGAAATTTTCAGGGAATTCCAACGTTTCCAGAGTTAATCGATAGGAATATATAATTATCTATAATTCGAATAGAGGTACGGGAGGTTTCTCAAAATACACACCACTCACAGAAAATATTAATTAATTTGTAAAATTGTAGGTATTATCGTATCGCGTCGAGAACGTTCCAATAAATTGTGTAATTTTGATACCATACGTTTATGTGATAATTTCTATCGAGATTGAAAATGATGATCAATTGATGAGAAGAACTTCTTTATAATTTCGTTATTTCAATTTTATTCAGCATGGCTTCCCACAAAATAATACAAACATAAAGATATCCTCAGGCTTAACAAGAATTTAATACTTTTACTTCAATTGTCAATTACTAGAATTCCTTTCCCTTAATTTGCCATTCCCTCGCCAATTGATCGATCACAGCACGCTCCAAGACTCACCATCATCGAGTACTCAAATGCTGTAACCCAAGAAGCTTGTAAAGCCTCTTCCTCGAGGAACGATATTTGTAGATCCCCTCGCGATCTATCGAGGAATATTTTCCACAAGGTAAATGTCGTTTTGAAAAGTGTAAAGGCTGTAACAATTGACGCCTGACTTGTCTAGCATGGAATTTGAATGGCGCGTCGTAATCTCCGAATAACCCGAGTAGCCACGACATTTTAATCTGTTTCTTTAACGTCACTTGTTCTCGCGAAGGATGCAACGATCGAAACTATCGTAATCAGCCCCTTTCTACTAGTTAACCAAGGGTCTGCTCGAAAGGGGACTTGTAGAAATTCCTAAAAGAAACGTTTGGCCTCTGGATCGAACTCTGCACAGGTGGCTACAATCACGACGGGCGATTATAAAAATCGGCAAACCACGAACTTGGTACATAATCGAGAGCTGCCTGGGACACTTTAACTTGCAGGAAACACGAGGAGTCGGAACATAATCAAGTGGTTGTCGAATATTAGGAATCCCCTCGCCACTGCGTTCCCAGTTTCAAAAAGAAATTATGGAACGTCTGACGCCCTCGTTTTATTGATTGTCTGTTGACCAACTGCGATTTATCTCACGTCTCCTTTTTCCAGACACAGCTAAAGCGTGCTTGAACGTGCGAAAGATGAATGGTGACGAGGAAGTAAAAGGAGGCGAGGTAAGTGGTGTTAAGTGGCCAATTGATCTTGTTCCGACTTACAATTAGCTGGCAACGAGACATTCGGCATGGCGAACCGAGGTGAACGAAAGAAATGGCAAGCAAATGAGCGCTTGTAAATTAAATAGAATGTTCAACTAACCGTTCAAGTCTTTAATGCTCCGTGTTCCTTTCATGTTTCTAAATCGCCGCGGCGTTGATCGCGCGAACGACGTCTGTCCAGCGACAGTTATTCATTAATTAAATAGAGGACATTAAATACAACGGCGGGGTGGTCGTTCGCGCGATCAACACCGCGCCCTCGGGGACATTACAAAGGCATTACGATTATACTCTACATATAAAAAATAATCAAGAACAACGTATCTTACACACGAAGGCATCTCTAGATCGTTTCCGCCATCGTCATTGGTTACCTGTAGGTACTCTACGGATATATCTATTTATATGTATACGTACGGTTGCTCGCACCTAAAATTTCCTTTATCGACCTAACGATCCTTAAAAGTATCGATAATAATTACACAGGATGAAGAGAGACACGAGGAAGAGACACGCGCGCGACTACGCGGAGACTCTTCGTTGTACTCGACTCGATCTTCTTTCTTTAATATCTCTTAATAAATTCATCCCCGAGTATACGGGGCTGATAGTTCTTAGACGATGCTCCGATAATGTTATGCTCCATTCGCCATGAAGATCGAGAAGTCCATTTTTGCCACGAGGACTGCACAAGCAGGCGATCATCGTCGGTCGAGGGCGTTGAAGGGATTACTTATAGAACTTGCGATGTGGTCGTAATAATAAAAATACACAGACACATTGGCGCTCGCGCGCGCGACGATCACAAAGTTGAGAATAGGACAGTCTCTAACGATCACAGAAAAGAGGACACGAAGTTATGCTTGAAAACAAGAAACTCGTTATCGTTATACCCTAACCACGTACCGGGGCTTGTCAGCCAGGTAGGGTAAATCCGGGAGACGCGGTCGAGTTAATATAAAATGGCTATTAAAACTAATATAGATATTACATATTTTATCGGAACAAACCTATATGTTCAGAATTTTATGCTGATTCAGAAAAACTGGTCTATATTTGCTTTAAGACAATATTTACTGTAAATCGGATTGAAAACTGAAGTCATGACATCTGAGCACTTCTCCCGAGGTGCCGGGAGAAATGGTTTTCGTCGTTGGCAGAGACCACTCACATAATTATTCATGGGAAATTAACTAAGGATAAAGCAAAATGATTTATGAGTGGACACAACTACAGATTCATTGATATTTAATTTGTTTTTGCTAAACAAGTAGAGAACACATCAAGGAAAAAGTGAAATAGCTACTAGCAAGGCAAATGAATACAAAAGTGAATAAATAAAGTAAATAAAAATAATAAAAAAGTCATAACTCCACCATCTCACCTTTCTGCAGCGAGAGAGCAGTCTTCTCGTTAGCTTTCAGAGGAAGAATTAATATGACCAAATACTTTGTGCTGCATTGTCCCTCGATATCTTATTATCCCAAATATTAATCGAAAATAAATTTAGGAGTATATTTTAAATACGATTCTGTACACCGCTGTTCGACAAAAGAGGTGAAGCGTAACCTGAATTTATATTTTACAGCGTATAAATCCAGAAAAACACAGAAGGAAGCGAAATGACGCTATACAGTCTGAAATACAGCGACTCGACCAACTCTCCGGCCCGACCGCGTCTCCCGGATTTACCCTATGTATTAAAAATCGAATCGAGCCCCACAGGTGGAGCAGTTCTGTGGAGCCGCTCGCGCGTGCCCGATAAGGAATATAACTTACCTCGCCAGGCGTCCGCAGGATAACGCCGGTCGCGGCCCCCGCTCTTATCAGAATAATTCACGGTGCCCGTCGAACGACCGTTCGTAAAGGATGCCCACGCGCGTACAGTTATACGATGTAATCCGACAGTAAAATTAGAGTAGTCTAGTAACAGTATTATAATAATAGTGACGATAGACCGTCGTTTTAAGAACTAATTGGTGTTCGTACGTTGATCCCCTTTTTCATTTTGGTACCGAGTAAGATAATTCTCTCTTTCACTTTTATCACGTTTCTCTCTCTCTCTCTCTATATCTCTCTCACGCTTTTCTACACTTTCTCTCCCACACTTTCATTCCACGCTCCGCTACCGTTGCCGTCCCCGTCGAGCTCAGTTGATTAACGCCTAATGAGTTAACGTACCTACGAGATGAGCATGGCTGCATGGTACATCGAAATACGGCGTCCACTGAACGGCATATTCGCCACGGGCATCGATCAGAGCGAAACGTAGGTACAATCTCGCTTCGGTGATTCAATGGCACGCTCCCACGTGGGTAAAGTGGAGGTTCAAAGTCACTCGCGCGTGTCTCGCAAGGGAGTACCGTCGGTGAAACGTGTCGATTAAATTTAAAAGCGAGATCGAATGCTTCGCGCTGATCTTCGAGTTGAATGTCCAATGAATACGCGAGTGTCCTGTAGAGGACTTGTTACTTTATGTGTTTGTCGCCTTGGTTCACTCGTCTGTCATCTTTGTACCCCCTTTGTGTGCCCTCTGTGTGTATGCACGTGTCTCTGTGTGTGTGCCCAAGCAATGTGAAGAAGTTCGACGAACGTTCACGGACAAGAAAAACAGTATCGCGAAGAAACTTCTGCGTCTTACGAATAATAAATATATATCAGTATTAACGAACGTAGAAAATATATGTATATATATATATGTATGTATAATGTATATATATATGTATATGTATATATTAACGCGACACTTATAGAAAAAGATATGTATCCGATGCAACCAGATATCCTAGAACAAGCGGGAAAAAATTCAACGGGAGAATAGAAATACATGGGTAGGAGCAGAGTCGGATAGAACTTCTTCCCTCCACTTCGTCGTTTCTTTTTTTTTCTTCACTTTTCTTTGTGAATTATCAATGAGGAATAGAGTTCTCGTATCGAGCAGCTCTCGGAGCCGTTTGGAGTTCGCCGTCGATAACAATAGAATAATATCCTCCGTACAATGCAGCTCGCAGCGAAGGAAACTATAGTCGAACAATATAATCCTTAACAATCGTCGAAATAGAAGATAAATCATTGGAATGAAAGCTAGAATTCCGTCCAACTCTGAATACACCGCTAAGTTCGCGTTGCTCGCGCGAGGAGAGTCCCTACCGCTAGACGATCGCCAAGGTAAAACATAATACAATCGCTACTAAGGATAATCGACGAAACCACTCGCTGCCGATACACAGATTACCTAAAACTGGAACGTAGAAAAATATAAAATAAAAATCATACAAACGAATACCACGAACATTAGTCTTTACGATTTAATCCGATCAAACCTTTTGCCATCTAATCCTAATTTCTCACTAATTCGGTCAGGATCGCTTACCGTGAATGCCGAACCCCCTAAAACTCACGGCGCAACAAAGCACGAGCAAGATCGCGAATGAGCAAAAATCTCTTACCGATATCTTTTCTTCCTCCCCTTTGCCTTTCCCTTGCTTCGGTTTTCTCCTTCCACTAGCGAGACGCGCGTAACTGTTACGTCCCCGGCGGGAGGACGAAGCTCCAGAGGAGGCACGCTTGTAATTTTCATCGACGGTGTAAGATGTTTGTCCCCCCGTGTGGATGTGTGAGGCATGATTTAAAAATATACGTGTACGCGCGCACGCGTGTATAGACTCGTGGTCGATCGAGATATCGCTATACCGTGTGCGACGCGTGTAATCAGCTAATGACGTACAGTGACGCGTATCATTCATATAGGTATACGATCGTAGAAATCGATCTCGAGCGTTCGACGAGAAATTCTTTCAGAGCACTTGAATAAATTACCGCCTTACCTAATCACCGGAGAAGAATATCGATTTAATCACGAGTACGGCTTTACGCTTAGGATCGGCCGAAGCACGAGCGCGTCGCGTCGCCGACGACGATCGCCGATCGTTGGAACTGGACCCGTCCTGACTCGATCGAAGGCAGAATCAGCTAGGGTTCGCTCAGGCCCTGCCAATTACGACCGGAGGTCAAAGGGCGTTCTCCATTTCTTCCGTTGCCAGCTGGAACTGCTCTTGACCTATATCACCGAATAACGTCGATTTTAACGATCCGCCGAGCGACGAACAATAGTGAATGGGACGTTAATTTAAGGGGATCTTGCTCGACACGACGGCCAAACAAAATACTCGACCGTGCCCTTCGACTAAAACGATCACGTTCGGATCAGACTCGCTCCATTGTATTTTAACGTCAAGATAGAACGAGTAAGGGCAGCTCAACGGGAATTAATATGTTTCAAAATGGACTGCAGCTTTCTTCTTGCAACAAGGAAACTGATTACTACTTAAACAACAGCGAGAGACTTTGTAGATCCGAGTATTAGAAGCAAATGAAAAAGAAGAGTGCTGCGGGATATGAAAGTTATTTAAGCTATGGCGTATACATGCGCGCCTCTACCTGTATTTTCTCAGACTTCATATACGCAGTTCTGTTTGCTCAGCTAAGCGGAGTAGTTTTCTCCTTAGCTGAGTAACGTTTGTTCAGGAAAATAGTCCAAAACACTTACTGTATAAATATGCTGCGAGGTCACGGTCCTCCGCTTGCAGTGCAAGATCACGGGGCGTGTTGCCGTGTCGATCCTTGACGGTTAAAGTAGCACCGCCTGCTACCAGCATGCAGCAAATGGAACGACGCTTATATTGAGCCGCTTTGTGCAAAGCGGTCTGACCTCTGCAATTACAAAGAAGAGAGGCACCTTTTTATTTGGTTCCCATTTACATTGCCGAGAATAGGCCTGTCCTTTGGCTGACGTTACACCGCGTTATAAGCGTAGCTTTAAAAACGCGGAGAGGGAGAGAAGCTTCTCGTTTAGCGGCGTGTCGAACCGATGAGATATCAAGCTGAATGCCCGGGGGCGTTTTAGCTGATAGAAACTTACTTGTCGTTGTCAACCATGTTGAGGATGCTCGATGGTGCGCAAGCAATGAGATATCTGACAATATCCTTGTGGCCGTGCCTCGAGGCCAGGTGAAGAGCAGTTTGTCCAGTGGCGTCGATCGACAAAAGAGAATATCCTTTCACGTGGAGTTCCTTCAACGCCTGGTGATCGCCGATTTTCGCCGCCCTCAGGATACCGTCGCTGGTTTTCTCGAGTAATCCAGTGCTAAATGCGTGTACCTCCGAGCTCAGACCGAACAGCCTATCCCGCGGACTATAAATATCAATTTTGCTCTCTACTTTACATGCTCCATTTTCAAGTCTCTTATCAGCTCTTGATCAGAGAAATGTTTCAGTTGTCGCGAATACAGTCTGTCTCTTATATTCCTGAAATTCGGTGGAAGAATAAAGAAGAGTCTCACCTAATGAAGGTGAGTGGTGGCTGATGTTGCGACTGTCCAACAACCGTCGCAGAGATGGATTTCGAGGAGCTGCTTTGCTTTATAGAACCCCCGGATACTCTGTCCTCGTTAGTCGATATTCTTTCCCCATTCCTCGCATTCTTCGTCTCGCTGGGGGAAGTAGTTTTGCTCATCGATCCCTGAGATCTGCTGGTGGCCAGAGGTTCGGGCTGCGGCTTGGTCTCGGCCGTTTTGCTAGGCGCCTCTTCGTTCCCTGGAACCTCCGGCTCTGGAGATGGTCGCGCCTCCGGCTCGTCGTTAGGCTGCTCTTGTGTCATGGCTGCGTTTGTCTTTGGTCGTTCTTCGCTATATTACACGTTCTTTCTATTAATCTAATGATACGATTCCATTACCATTACATTATCATGGACACACAGACGAATGTGTGAAGTAGGGAGAGAACGCTGGAGTAAGGTATCATTATTATTACATGGTGTATTTCTCATTAGTCGCAGATACGGTTAGTCGTGTACGTACAAGCAGGAGACAAGTAGTCACCGCGCCTAACTCGCGTCGAATGAATACTAACAGACAAGAATAATATAATAATACAATAAGACGAGCACGGTACACGTGTTTGCAGTAGATATTAGAGAGGATCACACAACTCACAGGGGGGCCATACAATCACAATGAAGCTACGTGTTAGTGAACGAAGAATGAAAATTGGCCAGGCGTGACGTGCGTAATAAAGCTACCTTGGCGATGGTTGAGCAGTGACCGGCTCCTGGCTCGCTGAAACCTTCATTGCCCCAGGCTCGTTCGATGATTGATTGGTAGCACTCTCCTCGAGGACGTACACCACGTCGACGGCGACATCGGTGACGTAATGCAGCTGCTCTTGGGCACGATCGATCCTGAAGAATCGCTCGGCGGTACAGGCTGAAACGAGAGGCCGGATGGTAACGCGATAGAATTTTAATCGCGATCAGAGGTTCCGTGGGCGAACGCGGGCCAACACTCACAGTCGATGAAGCAACAAGTGTCCATGTTATGATCTTTCGCCAGGATCTTCCTCAAGGATTCTAGATCCGTGGTGGCGTCTAGATCCAGCGGCTCCTCTATCCACGGGACAGCCGAATTCTTCAGCATGTCCTTGTCGTGATGGTACCTCTCGTAGTCCGACATCTTTATCTTCATCACTGGCAATTTTAATCTATCCAGCTTCACGTCCTGGGGCGGTTTGCTGGCGTTTCTCCGTTTCGCCAGCATCGTCGCTTTATTCAACAGCTTCATGTCTATGATGGATGGCAACAGTCGACAGGCTTCTCCGTCCACCTGAAAGGAACATTGTAATCTCTCTTAACCCTACAATGATCGCCTGATGTTTCACTGAACGATTACTTTCGCGAGCGACATCGTCTGCTCGAGTTTTCTATTATACTTGGTACGTTCTTGTGGCCGAAGGTCCATTAATCACAGAGAATATTACGGACGACTACTGTCATCGCTGCGACCACTGAACGATTAAAATGATGAAAAATCACATCTACTTTCCTTCGTTCCCTTTCTTTCACCACCAGCCTCAACTAATACGTTTTAAAGGTGAAGAAGTATTTTATTAACCTGCATTGGAATGGTCCTCGTGGTAACCAGCTTAGCCGAGCTGCATTGAGCTATGCAGGTACCATGTCCGCCAGCTTGAAGTAGCGGAAGCTGATAGGTGGTCAGGCCAACGACCTCGATCAGCCCGTCTTCCGTAGATGGCTCCTTGGTCCCGCTCGCGGCTCCCCAAGGATGAGTCCCACCGCCGTACGAGGCGATGTTGAGGAAAACTATGGCGTGGACACGGTGCTCTTTCAATTTCGGCGTCATGTCCTGGCCGTCGCAGTCCAGCGTCACGAACTCCGAGAGGTCCTTCCATTTCCGCCGCACGAGATCCTTGCCCCCCATCTGGCCGTAAAACATCTTGTTTCGCAATCGCGAATTGAATCTCTCTGGATGCGCCTCTGCAATCGAACGCGAGAATCGAATTGGATCGATCCTCTTCCTTTTACGCGCAGGGAGGGGATTTCATTCGCACAAAGCGTCTTTGAACTCTAGCTACAAGCTTAACTGGGTGACAGAACTGACAAAAAGTTTCATTCGGAAGTATACGCATTGTTTCTAAACAGCCTGGGTAGGTATTTAAAAAGAAAAACGATTAGTTTCTGGCCCCAGAGTTACTATACCAATGCATAGAATTTTAAAAATTCTCGCCCCGACTTCTATCAACCAATTAAGTTTGCGCTCCCAGCTTTAAACCCCTCGCAACATTTCTCCCACACTTGAGCGCTATCAGTTGCTCTTTCAGCGCCAGCGCCGATTAATTGCTTCCGATAAATTGAAGCGTGCTGTTGCACGCCACACGGGTTATCGAGAGACTTTAGAATGGGGACGATTGTGGCCGACACTAACCTCGTGCCTCGTGAAACTCAAGAGCGATGTGTGCATCCACGCCAAGAGAGAAGTAATTATTAACGACGTTCAGCGGCAGATTCTCTTTCCCCTTGCCGTTGTCGTCGTCGCCCTGGGCGTCCGGGTTCCTTTCAACGATCAGCTGCCACCTGTCCAGCAGCGTCGTCTCGCTCTCCCCGATGTTCATCAAGATCTTCCCGATCGGCTCGTCCGTGTAACCTCCGCCCCAGCCCAACGCCCTTGCCAGATCGTTCCCCGTGCCAAGGGGAAGCACCCCGACCGCTGGCGGCGACGATGCACCGATCTGATCTAGGATCGACAGCACCCAACCGACGGTACCGTCGCCGCCGCAAGCGAGGACTCGGAGATTAGGAACTGTCTTGAACAATTCCAGCCTAAAAGTAGGAATTCCTGTTTTGCGCCATTGTTAATGCCGATAATAATGATTTGTGATAATAATTCAACGAATGGCGGACTTTCAAGGATAGAATAAGAGGATTCTGTACTTTAAACTTTCAAACAGAAGATCCCCGATTCTCGAGTCTCCGAGTGAATCAAAGGGATCGCTGTAACGAAGATATGATACATTCTAAGAATAGATTTCTATTCGCCCTTTGTTCTATACAGACAGTTTCGTTAAGTTTATAGGTATATGACGAAGTCTCGGCGAAGATAGGAAGCCTCAAGGGCAGTCCACTTTACAGATATGCTCCTGGGAGCCCACCAGCAGAAAAGATCGACCGTTAAATGAGGAAACTCGGTTTTACTCTCAAGAGTGTTAAGACCAATTGAAAATGATGAATTTCGTATTTTTATTTTGGATAGCTTCGCGCGAGTTTTGTTATTGGGAAGTTCGCGAATGATTTTGATGAACGACAAGCTATACAATAGGTTCGTTGTAAAAGTAGCGGGCAATTTATTGGCAGTTCGAAGGAGGGTTTATTAGTATCTCCGTCCGGGCAGGGTAATATTCGTGGATCCTTGTTTACGCTGCCATGAATGCTACCGAGCGAGATGCCTCAGCTTCCCAGAGGAAGTTGCCGAGAAAGTTTTCGATAATGCCGTAGCGACAACTGCTCACCTTCATTCAGTCCACTTGCTGGCTACCGGCCGAGCCCCGTGGAACTTTAATTAAACCTCTTGTTCATTTATCATATTTTCCAATATCCGCGGCCCCCGGAGCTCGGCCTAATCCATTCGGCCAATTCATTTTCAACTCAATTTCCATTCAATTAACCCAATTCTTTACCGAGCCACAGGGCTAAATTTAAAAGCGTCGGCTCTCTAATGCCGCGGCACACGGTCGACGCGAATAGAGGAAGCCAGAGTACGGATACACGATCGGCAAACTCACCCCATTTTAGGTCCACCCTGCGTCAGATCGAACACCTGCCTCGGATTCAGCAGCCACTGGAACTTCTGCAGCAACTTGGCGCCCTGATTGCCGCCCGATTTCGGGTTGATGAATACCAACACCGGCTTCACGGACGCTGTGGGTATCGGCTTCACCACCCACAGCTTCCCCTGGTCCTTGTCCGGCTCCTTCTCCTTGTCCTTCGACTTCTTCCGGCTCTCGCCGGACTTCTTCTTGCGCGGCGATTTCCTCAGGCTGCTCTTGAAGCTGCCCTTTCTCGGAAGCTTCACGATCCACGATGGCGGCACGATGATGGAAGCGTGGGCGCCGAGCTCGCAGTTCTCCCCTATCTTCTGCACGCTGAAGCAAGCCTCTTTGTTGTGATAAGCGGCCTTGCACCAGCTACAGCACACAGCGACGATCTCCTTCGAGGTGAAGCTCAGCTTCGATTGAAACGACTTCCCGCAATTGGCGCACTTCCCTTTCTGCGAGCGGCGGTGGACCCAGTGATGGTGGGTGTTGGTCTGCTCGCGATACTGCCGGACGCCTACGTCGCGGAAGCTCGATTTACAAGCGAAATTCAGGCTGGCCGCGCACGCTTCGTGGGCGACCACGCGGCAGGCTGCGCATTTCATCCTGGCACCATGTTTCTGCAACAGCGTATCGGTCTCTCGTTAATGAAGTGGACACTGGAGCGGCTGTATACGCCACGGATAGTCTGGGAAACCCTACTCCCTGCTGGATAGATTTCAGGGCTGTTGCAGATTGCGCACGGAATATGCGATAGAATTTTGGATGACGCGGGACGAACGCGCTACTACTAGGTAATACGATTCTATCCAACTTAGATCTAACCCAGCTAGGGCTTAAGAACAGCCGTCAAAGCTGAGCCTTCTTACGTTTGCATTATTAAGAGCTTCTGTTTCTCTCCCTTTTCCTTCTATCTTTACGATCGAATTATACCTACTCTTCCCAATTACGCACACAATGTGGGTACGGTAACGACGTAATAATAATTGGATTTTCATGCAACTGACTTTTTCAGGAATACCTCGGAGGTGTTTAAACACATTATGGATCCTTTTAACTAAAGTGGTTGCCCCGAAAATAACCGCAGTCTGCGCGAACTCGTGTTGGGCCGTGCTCAAAGGGACACTGAAACATCGTTCGCCACTCTAATTTTATAATCGATAGATGTTATCAGGTTAGGGCAGCGAGGGTATTTCATCGTTTTTAAATACGACATCGCGGTGGCTCTCTCTCGTATCACGAGTGCAACTCGATTATTCCTCTGGAACAAAAAGAAAAACGGCTTCTAAAAGCTTGAATCGGGGATTCCCGGTATCATGCCAGTTTTCGAAACTTGTTTACGCGCGATCGATTTATTTTTCTGCCGCGCGCCGGTGTAAGTTCGCTGCAAAAAGCCGGACGCTTTGTTTTACGCCGAACGGGGACATCCGTATTTCCGGACCCAGGGCAGAGGGGGAGTTACAAAAGCAAAACACACAGAGATACTATGGAGTTCTAACAAATCCTCAAAATTGCCGATGCACGGACAGAATGCGCGCAACCCTTTCGGGTGGTTTCAAGCGATTTAAAAGGTTCATCGGCTTCCATTGTCTGTGCAACGATCAAAGCGATAAACGGCCGGTGTGGCTAAACAAACAATTCCTCGCAGCGACGGATGCATACGAGGGCGAGCTCTAAAATGGTGACGATTTCAGTGAGAAACGCGGTCGAGTAGAGGGATGGAGCGAGCGAGGGTCGCGTCTAGAGGGTCAAGGCTGGTCGACAGGACCCTCGTCGATCCTCTTCCCCCAGTCGTTGCTGTTCCTCTCAAAGAAAGCGTTTCCTCTTTCGATATTACTGGCACGGTTTATATTGCCCTACATGAGTCACCTGAAACGTGGCGGGACTTAAATTCGGTCGCCACAGCGAAACATTGGCTAGGAATTAAATGAAGAAAGGAGGGATGCACGCACCAGAGAGATCTCGATTGTCCATCGTATCTACTGTAACTGTACTACGTACGTACATTGCCACCAACACCTTTCGGCTAATTTTAGTGGCAGATTCGTTGCTCGACCCGCGGAAGGAGGCACAGCGAAAAGGGGGGAACCCTTTGTTCCAGAAATAACGCGAACGAGATTGAACCACGCGTTCCGGGGGATTAGAAAGCCGATTGAAGGGGTGTGCGTTTCGCTGAAACACCCTATTTCCATGTTCGAACGCACGGAACAGGGATTGAGGTTCGCGGGACAGCGCGAGTCGATTCCCATCGAACTCTCTGCCGGCTTGTTGATCGGTAAATCAATAGTTTTAATTACGTGCACGCGGGGCGAGCGCTTCGAATCCAGCTACTTTTCCAATTTAATCGCGCCCGATGTCTGTCCGCTCTTTAACCGGCTGCCCCGATGGAACACTTTCGATGTTAACGCGGCGTCAGGAACGCCCGATCCAAAGAGGAATTACTTTGCAAATTTGCTGATCGTCGGGGAGGAAAATGCGTGACGTTACGCCGGGGCCGATCAATCATCTTAATAGCTGCGTCCGCGAGCAAATTCCACGGCTCGAACAATGGTGGGCGATGGCTCGAGGATCTTTGTGGCCGCCCCCTCGATTGAAAAAAAAAGCCACGCGGAAGGTGAGAAAGGGTGAGAGTGGAGAGAGCCGGGGGGTGGCGGCCAATGAGCGGGAAACTTAAATGGAGAATTCAGCGGATGAACGACTGCCGATTCATCAAAGTCCACGTGTACCGGTGGAATCGATCTTCGTTAGAGGTACACGCTGTTAGGATTCCTCTCGACGAGGATAAAATAGTTCCCTGCCACGTCGCTGACGGGCCGCGAGATTTATTTATCGTGCCCAAAAATTGCCACCCCCTCCTCCCGTCGGCACCGTCCCCGCGACGAGCAGCGAAAATTGTAGTTAAATGGCGGGGTGGGCATTCCATTTCCAAGCCAACCGTGCAACCGTGGGCCATCGGGAATTCCATAAATCGTAACTGTAACCCCTGCCTGACACCCTATCTTCCCACGTTTGTGCTTGATGGTTTTTCTCCTTTCCTTTCATCGATCCGCGACGGGCAACCATGGAATTCGACTTAACGAGGCCTAGAGCTGTATGGGGTGTCTTGCTGTATGCTAATGTAGGGTGGCTGTACCTAATATCGCCAGGCAAAAGTTAGCTCGCTGTCAATTGAATAATTATTAATATTTTTGCACGCAGTTTGTTTCAAAGTAAAGGGAAATTATTCATCTTTCGTGTGGTATAAGTTGGAATCGTTGAAACCTATAAATTTTGAATTAGGAATTAGAAAACGCAAGACATGCAAAAATCCGGTTTTGAAAAAAGGGTTCATAATATCGCTAAGTTAAGAAATATTAATTTATTCGTATATATATGAGTTTTTAAAGTCATTTTTGCGTGTGCTTTTATTATTTCTCGCTATATAGATATAGCAGTTGTTTCTGAGTGGCAGGTTTTTTGCTTGTTGATAGAAGTTTTATGTGGGTTTATTATGAGAAGGTTTCGATTAAGAAGTGGAAGCAATTGAAATTCATTTTATTACGAAATAAATTATAGGCGATGCAACGTATTTCTGTAATTTCCTGCATAAATATTTGTACAAGCTTTAGAAGCATACTTCTGTACACTCGGGAGCTGGCGCCTCTCGTAGTGGCCCCTTCTGCTTCGTAACTGAATTAAGTGACACGTGTTATACGTATATCAAAGTGAACAAACAGATGCGTTGAAATACACGAGAATATTCATTACGGAGCCGTATTAATTCTGCATTGCTCATAAATGCGGAAAATTCGCGAGCGAAACGAATTTCTGCGTAATTTACAGAGAAATACACGTGTTGAAGAGAGCTCCGCGTTGCCATTTATAATCTGTTGCGGGGGCCGAGATGTGGAAGAATAAGAACGATAATTGAATGTAAAAATGTAGAAATAACAGAGAAAATGTAGAAATACGTGGGAACAATTGTGCTGTGTAACTTTCGCCGTGCAATTTCGAGTAGAGTATTTCTAAAGAATGAAAAATTCATCGTCCGACCTAGGCGACGTTTGAAGAAGTATAAAGCCAAGTTCTATGAGAAAGGAACACGGTATGGCCACTCCGTGAAACATTACTTCCGTTTCTAACGTGTATCTGTGTTATCGAAGCAGCGCGTGGAACGAATGAATTGCTTTGCTATTGGTTTAAGTTTGCCTTGCAGTGCGTTCAATGTAATTCCATATCAATTATTCACGCAGACAAGGGAAGCCACGAATTGCTGACGTTGCGCGAGGTTAGAGTGCACGCGCATATTCCTGCGAAATAAATTGATTTCTGAATCCGGTTAGACGCTATGCCCGGGTGGTAGTTTGCAAATTGTCTGAAACCGCCGAGGTAATGTAATGGCGTTGGTGCATCGCGATGTAGTGGAAACTTCTTGACAAGTTTTCACTGGTTCATTAACAACGTTATTGCCCGCCCTCAGATTTCTTGCGATATCTTTTTAATGAAACTATAATCTGATTGTATATCCATGATCTAACAGAATTAACCACTCGCCCTTCATTTTTGTGGTAACACAATTCGCAGTCCCAGAACATTTTGCTTTATTTCGGGCGATTTATTAAATTTTTCGGACGTCAAAGTATGGGTTACCGTGATTGGAAGGTAACAGAATTTTCTTGTCGATGATAAATATAGAGCTTGAATTTTGAGAGAGTCCAGGTAATTTTAAACCGCGCCAACTAAACCGTCCCAAACTACATATATTCCTCTGTTGTCTGACATCGATGCGCCCGTATTTTCACGAGCCCACATTGGAATTACGGCGACTGGTTGATTATATTTTATGCAGGCTCGAATTCAAACGGTCTTTGGGTCAAAAGTGCACCAGCCCGCTTCTTCCTCCAGCGAACATCATTTGTTTAGAAATACCATCGTTCCATTAACCCATATTTTGAATTTTGTTATGCAACAACTTTCACCCGTATAGTTTCATGAGACGATAAAGAAAAGTATTCCCCTTTTTCTGACAAAGCATAATCACGATGTAGACTCAGACGGTTTGTTAATTATCATAAACATACTAAGAAACTAATGATTTAGTCATAAATCACATAAAGATCTCATTGATATTTCAAGATATCTAATTTGTTATAAATTGAGTTTGCCCGAAAAAGTAGATTACCTGTGAAATGAGTTTGCAAGTTTTCCCCTGCCAATAACCTGAAGATTCCAATCGGTACGGCACAAGCAATGTGCAAAATTCGTGGTCGCGGACACGCCCCGCAGCAACTACTCATTTCAAATCATGCAAACTAGCTGCGAAAATATTTACCCGGCTAGATACCCCGCGGAAATTTTTCATACCACCGCGCACCCTCCGTGCCCCGGAATGCGCGTTACCCTACACTCGAGGCATGACCGATAATTTTTCTTTCATACACGAGGAAAGCATTTTCGTAGATTGGCAATTTCCATTATTACCGCGTCGCGTAGCTGATAGGGTTGATTTTTCTCCCTTGTTAATCAGGCGTTGCTGGTTACGTTTCCTTGCGGTACACGGGAAATGGTAAACAACCCCGCATACTGGAAAGCCGTGAGAGTGAATAACGAGACGGTGAAATCATTTGCATAAGCGAGAAAATTGTGCAAAGTACTACGAAAGACGAAAAAAGCAAGGGCTGTTGAATATTCTACGTTGACACTGTCGCTGAATAGATATTACTTATTATAATAATCTGTAATGATGTGGACGCTAGTGATTTAAAGCGAAGAGTGCCTTGGTAATTTAATAAAATATATTTTATGTCGTAAACATCCAGAATAATATCGTTGTAGACCTATATGCGACTGGTTAAGTGTTCGGTGCTTATTTCTGCAGGTACCTACGTCCAATGGTCGTAAAAACAGATATTGCGTACCGACATATTCTACGAAATCAATTAATACCTTATAATTGGCTGGGTAGAAAGGCGACAAATCATGAGCCTTGTTACATTAATGAGACGACGTGTTCCGATGGAAACGAGAAGCGAAGGAATTCGAAAATGTGCCCAGGCGAATCAGTCTACCGTAATAATAAAGAAAATCTATCTCTCCGATAGACAAGAAAATTCTCACGCGTTTCCGATAATTAAGGTATATTTCACGTTAAAATGATATCAACAAGTTCTTAATTAAATGGCCCCTGTGTCTATAAAAAGAAAGTAAAATAACAGTGATCTGAGAATGATCCCCCGAAGTTCTTCTAATTAAATCCACTCCTAAGTAATTTCAGCTGCGAATCTCGTGGACGGTATACGTTTAGTCCAGAACTCGAAGGAATTCAATCAGGAACATGCCACATAATTAATTATTTCACTCGACTCAGCTGCGGAATGGAAATGTACGTTGGATTTAATTAAAAGTACGCGTAAGTATTTCTTTTTTCAGTTGGAATACAAAATGACGAATAATTTACGTTGCCCCTAAATAAATTACTCTTTCTACGCGCTCTTGGGTTGGTTAAACAGATTAATTACTTTGAATGGGAACCGTTTCTCCATGTAAGGATAAACTTTTTAAACCTCTGACCCAATTTTATCGGCATCGCGGGCACGGTATTGTACCTATACATGGATGTTCCATTTGACGCAGCGGTTCTGGGTGTAAATAAAAAATCGCAGCAGGCGAAATGAAAAAAACGGTCTGGCGAAATAACCATGCGTCGTGTAAAAGGACTCCCTTTCGGCGATAATCCTGTCTGTGCCCAATGATTAATTTCGAAGGCCTTCGTAACCGCACGGGGCTGTCGGGATAAAAATTCGATCGAAAGAAACGAACTTGGAAAGCTACCGATAGATCACCGCCCTAGAACGTACCCGAAAATACCATTTTGATCTTGCTAATGAAATATGCACAACGCCCAGCGATATTCTGAGAAAGTATTTTTAGTACGTAGCAAGAGTGTCTCGTTCCTTCCCTCTCAAGTATTTATCGCTGCCTGACAGACGCAGTTTTTCACCCCGAACGACGTTGTGTTTCCTTTCGAGCTCCAAACAGTACGTATCACTGAAAAACATGCTTCACGGATGCACATTTGTGAAGCAGTTCCTTCCACGTTTTTATTTTCCGCTTTTTACGATTATACGGTCCTCGTCCTATAATACCGTGTGTTTGAAACTGTTTTTCTTTACAATGCTACCCGTAAAGGATTAATGGAGAACGCGAGGAAGCACCGCGCAGAGGTAAAAGCAGAGGAATGGAGTGAATACGACTCCCCTGATGAATCCCGAATGGGGTTTGCAGTGCTCATTCTGAAATTATCCTTTGATTATATTAAGTTCACTTGGCTCCGAGGGATAACACGAACGCCCGCAATTCAACCACTTTGCAAACATTTGATTTGTGGTATCAAATGTTATTTACAGTACGCGATGTGTTTTCAGCGGTGTTTTCTGTTTATTAAATCTTTAATGTAAAGTACCTTTACGATCAGCGTCCTCGCTACGAAAATTCAAGTACGTAAGCTTATATCCGTTTTATTTATTAACTTAAAGTAGAGCTTCGCTTTTAACTCTTTTCTCAGAAGGCGCACCCACCGAAAATTGAATTTTTCGAGAACTAAGTGTGACGACGACAAATGGGTCGCGGATTCGTTTCCAGCGCGCAAGAATCTATAAGAAGCGGCTATTGAATATTACAGAAGAGAAAAACAAGTTCAATTTTGTTGGTCAGTGTATTTCTTTGTCGAGAAGAAACGGTGGCAGTGGAGGAAAATGAAAAACAGCGGGAAGCTGGAAGCATAATTGGCAACGAGGCGACGCCGGGCAGCTTCTGAATGAAGCAGTAATTAGAAGTTCAACAAATATGAAGGAATCGTAGTTGGAAGCGACGCGCGGGCACGGAGGCAAAGTGTGATAAAATAGCTCGCGTACTTCGAAAATCGCCCTGTCCCCTGTAAAAAAGAGTTCTGAAAAAGTAATTAAAAATCGTTTTTACGCCTTACTTCGGTCCTTTTTCACGTAGTTAAGTTCCACTGGGAATTGGCGAAACTACATAGAATTTCTGAACGCGAAGGAGACGAAAAATGAGAGGTCTTTTTCCGACCCAGTGTCCGTCCACGCCGACCCTAGTTATTTCTGTGGAACGTTCCACGTTCCAATCGCTCGATATCCGCACTAACAAGAATTCAAGCAGACTAATACATAGTTTAATGAGAGAAATTGCGGCCGTGGTTGGCACTGATAACCTGTGTAATTTCTGCGAATCTATGGTAAATGGTTCGTAATATGCAGGTTTCTGCCTAATTGGATAGCTCCAGGAATTTTGCAAACGAATTATGAATAGAACTCGGGTGCGTTCTCCTATGTGTCTCAATAGTTACTAATTGCTGCATGCCGAGCAAAAAGAGCTGATAGCCGCAAGTGCGCCAGCAGATCGGCAGCTAAACGAAGGGACGCGTATCGCAGCCGTCAGCGAATACAATTTATACGCGATAATTATTTACTCGTTACCGTATGAACGGCCATTTATCGTCCTAACGAGGAAACAATTGCCGTAAAATTTGATGTGCAATATAACTTGTGACATCGTCCTTGCGATACAGCTGTACGTGCCTATTTAGTGGCACAGTGTGCTCGTACGAACGGCTCGATATGATTGATCGCTCGATACCCCGTATCGCATGTTTTCCACGTTCCGTCTGCCTTACACAATTTCATTCCATTCGATTTCCATCCCCGACTTCACCGATACCCCCCTCCGGAAGCCTCCTCGCCAGTTTAGATAGCTAAAGATGCATCGGGAGCTAATTTGCATGACGAGGACGCGAGGGGAAATTAGAGGCAATGTTTTATTCATACCCGAGCGGAATGTGTTCTTAAACACTACTGGAATTAAACGAGACGAGATCAACGAATGCGTCTAACGTTCTATCGAACTCGTTTCCCTAGAGTGTATCGAATAAACTAATTCTGATACGTGCAAGCTGATTATTCCACGGCGGTCGCGTCGAACAAAGTTGTGGTTAACGGTGACACTCGTAGGGACTGTTGTATAGAAATTAGAATTTCGGAACGCGAAGGGAAAAATTCACGCGGCAGAGCCGATAGTTTTAACCGACAACAAAACACCGCCACGGACGAAGAGGCTTTTATTGGAGCGCGCGAATTTCCACGGTATTCCGTCGCCGTTCTCGTCTTCCTTCGCCCCGCTGGCGGCTAGACAGTTGAAAAGCGATTAAACAAACCCAGCGGCGAAAATGACAATACCAGAAAGACAATGGACGTGCTACTCCGTGCGAGTGTATTCAACCGGCTAGTTAATTTCCTGTTTCGGTGACACCATTCGGCTCCTGTACGAGTCCTTTGTGAAGCCTCGTTTACCGAAGTCCGCCCCGGCGACGCCTAGCGTCGCGGTGGAATCAATTTTTCCTATTGAAACCCCAGACATCTGTTTGTAATTACACGCAAAAATGAAACCGGTTTCCGGCGGACTGCATTTCAATCTAAACGGAAGGAAACTCAATTTCAAGGGACTTAAGGGGGAGGCGCGTCTGCGAATAAAAAGGAGCGGCGCCTGAAGGAATAACTGGGAAACAGTGGGGCAATATTTCCGTCGAGTTAACGATTGCTGGAAATATTTTCAGCCAGCCAAAGCGTTCCGTTTCTAGTTTTAACAGAGCGCGGCTGTCCGTTTTGGTAACGATGCATCGTTCATGGCGCGTGGATGCTTGCGTTGTTCCCTACTATAATTGAAACACTTTGACAAACATTCGGGGCGCTCCGCTATCGTTAACAATGTCTTTTTGTTCCTGGGAAATCTTTATTATTCTTGCGCATCGTTGTTACACCGTGGTACAAATAATTCTTACGCAATCGATTATTAATTGCTTCCACGTCAGATTACTTCTGCACCGCTGTAACGTTTCCTCTACAACCAGTTGCACGGATCAAGAAGACAAAACGAGGTAAATTGCAGTCCGCGTCAGCTGACGTGTTACCTCCGTGTGTAGATGTAATTATCTCTCTAACGAATCCATTAATTGATACCTTCTAACTACCGTAACCCATAACGACTTGGAATATGAATTGGATACTTTGCTCGGCGGTTGTCTTAAACACATCGCGGAGAGAACTCGAACGCAAATGTTCGTAATTGTAGAATATGACGTTAGTTCCTCCAAACAACAGAAGTTTAACTCGCGGGAGTGTTGCGAACAAGATCTAGGCGCAGATTCCACCTTCCTGAGTCTGACACATAACGGTACTCGCCATTTATTCCGTCACCCACGCAACTGAAAATTCCAAGTAGATTTCGGTCCACTGCTGATCGAACTATTCAGTTTACCAGTGACCTCCTGCAAGTTTAATATTAGAAAGCGTCCACCGCTTAATACCGAGTCAGAACGTATCGAATCTCGAAGAAACGTAGGAAGGGAGAGATCAGATTGCTGTTCCAAAATTTACAGCCAAATCCCTGGTTCAACCTGACGGCTGTTCTATCGATTGAACTATGCGGATACCCAAGGAGTTATTCCCCAACTGTGGCGTCCAAACACAGCTGCGCTCAATATTGTGCAACGGATATGAAACTTACCGAGCAATCGTTGACGTAACAGAAATCACCGGAAGCCGACGTCGGTACCCAAAGATGTTCGCCATTAAGCGCACCAGGTCCCCAATCGGGCGTCGATCGTGGTTCACGGTGACCGCCACTCGTGCCACCCTCCTCTCTCCCTCTGAAACCGCAAGACACTCGATTACGGGGTGACACTTCGATATCGATGGCGCGTTCTTGCATCTGACGTTAATTCCTCTAACGGAATTCAATTTCGACGCCTACAATGCGTCCGCTGGCAAGAATAGTAACGAACTGTCGTTCAGAGACGTTCCGAAACTGGATACCGCCGTACGTATCGCGGTGAATGTTAATCGTTAATTGAAACTGCAAAGCAACATCTAGACATGACTGCACATCGACTCGTCGAACAAAGCTGTTGGATCGGCACTGAAATCGGTATTTTAAACCATGCCGCGGTATTTTTTGCCGATCGGTACACGCGAAAAGTTAAACGAAATTGGTGTAACGTAAATGGTGTGTCATCTGGTAGTTAGATGACATTATTTTAAATTAGTAATTATTAGTTAGAAGAAGATGGCGTATTGTTTCAAATTTAAGAATCAATAAACCAGGGATGATTCAAAGGGACAAAGTTTATCGTCAAAAAATGTGTCGCAATAAATTAGCCTTCGTTAGAAGTTTTCTAAAGTTGTATGTAAATTTCTTACTTCTTACATGATTTTTAAAAAGATTATATATACCTTTTCTTGCGCAAAAAATACTATAAATAATATTAAATGCTAGCTTTTATATGCCATTCCCGAATTTGGAAAAGCTTTGAGATGAAAGCGTGATTGGGTCGGCGAAGACCCGAGGATCATAACAGAGTTAATAGCGATCACTAGCTCTGTGACCTCGTTGGTACTTGCCCATGCTTGATTGCACACAATTATGATTCCGTTAGAAGCGACTAATTGATTTCTGTGAATGTATGATTGGCCACAGACGCGAGACTCTGTCTTAATTCCTACTTGAATGCCTGTAGCGGTACGCGCGCCTTCGCCCCATTGAATGCTATCATAAACAGTGGTTATCATTTGTTGATATCGAAGTTATTAGAAGGTCCGCCGGTTTCTATTCCAGCATTCTATTTTAAAGGATTTCTCGTCGAAGGAAGGGCAACGAAACGTCCAAGTTGAAGCGGACGTGGCTCAGTATTTTCGACGATATGACGGCCGAAAGGGGACTTAATGCTATCCGGCAGTCCCCAAGGAGCCGGAGCCTCGTGAAAGATTCAAGGGCACTTTAAATTTCCGAGACGCGAGCGGAACATAATGCGCGCCGCGGCATGCAACTTTAATGGCAAAAAGTCATCTACGGGCTTCGAGTCCCTTTGGACGATTACATAAAAATTTTAGGTTGCGTTGGCAAAGCTTTGTAGCCGCTTTCTGCATAATTAGCATGCGGAAATTACCAGGGTATCTGGGTCAAACGCGAGACAGGAGGACGGAACACGGAATGACGCTTGCTTCTGCATGCCAAGTTCTCTAGCCCGGGGATATCCGCCTTGTATCGAATCCTGCGAGCATCAAAAGTCATGGGATTCTGAGAAACCACGACGAGAGTAAGTGTGCGCGGGATTCAGACCACTTTCGTCTTGATGCATTTTCATTGAAACGGGGGAGAATATTTAATCGCAATCGTGTATCGAGACACCGAGATCTGCCATTCACGGATCGTACGTGCAACGCTCTTTTACGATATTCAAAAATTAATTTCCACGGAATCAAGAATGCACCGGTGGAAGCTCATCAAACTCGTTACTGCAAGGGGGTTAATCGAATTCGTGGAAAGTATGGCAATCAAATTTGCAAGTAATCAAGTTAAGCATGCGCGAGCACCTCTTTGCGATACCTGCAATTAACAACGAAACTGTTAATGGCATAACTGAGTGTGCCGGTTACTGAAACGGGCGAAGCCAAACATTATCGACTAAAACCGCTGCATTAAAAGTGCATGCGCGTGATGCTGTAAAAATGCCGGTAAATCAATCTCGATTCTTAGGAATTTTGATTAACGCGGTAGTAAAATATTAGAAGACACTTAGTAATTAATTCTGGGAATCTGAATGATATCAGGGATGAAAATTCGCCTATCAAAAATCAACAACCATCCGGCGATGTACCTAAATATTATCTCTATATCTGCCTCGTTAATGCACCACGCATATACATGCATTGCATTAATTGCGCAGGAAACATTGCAATACGTCGTATGAAACTGTATAAATAGATTTCACGATGGAAGAACGGCCCTTCACTTTTTCATTACTCGACAATAAAGAAAATCAAATGTGAACTTGACATACAGCTGAGCCGAGTTTACACCCCGATAATTCTTTCACAATTCCCATGCCAGCGTCTATTGTAAACACCTATGCATTCATATTATCCAACGCGATAATCAAACAATGAGATCATATCTTCGTACGGAACATGCAGTCCGAATAATTCTGTTCGCGTGAATTCCGATTCGATCAAACATTATCCACCGAAAACAATGAAACTAGTCGAAAGCAGGGCTGCATGGTTAAAAGAGGGGGGGGCGGGGGCGAAGGAGCACGTGTACTTGTCCTCGTAGATAAATTCTAAATATAAAGGAAGACCGCCGCGGAACGGTACGTTATGTAGAATTAGTCCCTTAATAATGAACGCTTCGCCGTCGTTAATGATTCACGAGCATCCCTCGAGGATATGCGGCCGTAATACCGTGCCTGAAAATTTCATTTGCCAATAGACCGCGCCACGGCCCGCGCAGTCTATGGCCCTTTCGAGACCTCTCAATATTCAAAAGTCGATTCCACGGCCATCTCCCTACAGGAATCAAGCCTCGTTCCTCAAATCTGTCGTCGAGACGATCAGTGGATGGACTTCTCAACTATTACGGAACGAAACGCAGCCTTTTAACAGACCTCGACGTTAAAGAACGATAAGTAACCGGTTCGATAGATAAATTGAAAAGTATTCATTCGGGTGCAAGGCGAGCTCTCAGGCGTTCTCGTCTTATTGAATTGAAATATCTCTCTTATCTTAACTGTAGCTGCTCCCCGTTCCTCTAGCAAGAGCTATAATAAATTGGCGATTTAACGTGGGAAGGTAACGATCGCACAAAGGGAGCACGCCCACGCGATGCATTTAATTTTTAACCACCGCCAGAACGCATAGAAGTAATTAGCTTCGTCGGCATTGTGTTAATCGATATTTAAGATGAACGCTGCAATATTCATACGCGACGGACAGCCGACAGAGCCAACGATAAATTATCATCTGCATTTAATTAATGCGCGCGGAGCCTCCCCGATTAATCGAGCCACGCGAAACGAAGAGTAAATCTGCTAAAGCCCTGCGTATTATTGATCGCATCTGTAATTGACTTCTGAGACGCGGATAGCCCTCTTTGATCGCCTGGAACCAGAGGGAAATTTCGCTGCAATAAGAATTGCATTACAACAACGTCGCGACTCATCTTTTCCCCGTTTAATTCTTTAGGAAGCTGGTGGGCATCCGCGCCGATATATCGTCGCTGTCTTCTTTACATCGACGCCGTTCCGCGTGACGCCCGAGGACTTTCAAAGGAAATCTCGCCATCGATCATCCGTGTTCCCGTCTATTTTTTACCGGATCTGGAGCTCCGTGGCCGCCCAGGCGGACGGCAGGAAAAAATCCTCGAAACGAGTAATCGAACCCGTGGAATTGGACGCGGAGCGGCGGCCGCTTGGAAATTCTACTTTATCGATGAAACGTGTTCGGTGCCCTGGTTTACGAGCGCTCTCCCGGCCTTTTTATAACGCGAAAAATGGATAAGAGTATCGACAGTTCGCAACAAACAGTATCAAGTAGGATACGAAACTGGAGCGCGGGAAAATTGGCGCAAACATTCCCTTTTATGTCTACGACGGAAGTGCCATATTGCTCTCGTATCGGCACCGAGCAGCGCGCGGCGAATAATAATCAAAGGGTTGCCACGGGACCGTCGATGAATGGCGGCAGTAAGTGGACGTTTATCATCATTAGCCCGCGAGGAAAGAAATGGTCACCTAGGAATCGTAGGCGTCGCGTCGCGACGCTTCCCCGGGAACGAAAAATGGTAAAATTATCGCGATGCAACTTGGACGTATTAACAGACCCGCCTCGGGGGGGACGCGATATCTCCACCTTTCTTATTTACCTCCGACTCCGAGTTCTCGTAATACCTCGTCCCGTTATCCAGCTTCGAGAGAAGCGGCAAAAATACACTTTCCCCAAGGTTGCCTTTAATTCCAGCGATTCGTTTATCACGCCAGTAGCAATACGACGACGTGTTCGGGAAAATCAGGGAATTTCCAGCAGCTTTCCCAATGAAATTCGCCCCGCGTGCGCAAGGTGACTCCTTTCCTAAAATATTCATCTATTCCGGGCTTCATAAAATTCGCCTGTGCGCGAAATGATTGAGGAAACACGGATAACGACGGGAACTAATGGATAAGGGGCTTATTCGCCGCGGAAATCGCGACAAACACGAGAGCCGCCAACAAATACATACGCCCGCGTTGATTGGAAACCGTTGAGTAAACGCGCGAGCGGCCGATCTGTTGAATAAAAAAAAAGATGGGGGACCGCCGGACGCGATCTTCCGCGAGCGTGTAGGGAACGGTTCAAGAGCGATCGATCCGGCAGCAAAGCAATCGCCGGTATGCTTCGATGTAATTTCTCGAAAATACGGCACTTCACCCACGACGATCCCGAACGAAGCCTCGTACCGCGCTCGGCCGCTCGTTTCGCCGAGTCCCGTAATTCGATTGCGAGCGTTCGTTATCCGAGGAAATAGCCCCGATCGAAGGCGTAAAACTGCCACTGCATTTTCTGCCCGTCCAATGTAAAGTCTCCGCGGTTCCGAGGGCCTTTCAATTGCGTCGCCTTTCCCGCCGCGGTGATCCATCATTTTCGCGAATAAACGGGCGATTTTTATCGCTCGAGAAATAGTCGAGCGAATACAGAAAAGAGAGGAGGAGGGCGAAAGAAAAAAGGTGCGTCGCCGTTGAATTTATTCGCGCGAGCCGGGAAAAAAACGGCTCATTTGCCGGGAAAAAAACGAGCGACCAACGGTGGGGGCCGTTTAAGCACACCACGAGCGATATAAATTTTTCTGCTTGACTAAATATGCATTCGCTAGTTTGGTTCCCTTCCACTCGAAGAACAAGTCGGAAGGGACATCTTTTTAACGATAGCGCGGAGGACCAGTGCTTCCAGGACACTGGAATTCGCGGAGGACTTTGGGCTGAGGAACCGAAGGGGCGAGGGAACTGCGAGAAGTTCGCTGGCGCGCGACCCTGGACGGAATTAAAATCGACGGGACCACCAAGTTTCCAAGTTTGGCCGAAATTTCATCCGCGCGGTAAACCTGGACGAGTCCCAACGGGCAAGTGGATTTCGAAACGATTAGCCGTGATTTGACTTTCATCGCCGGGTTACTAGGTAGCAAAGTATAATGCAAGGCGATCCAAATTACTCGCTAGGGAACACCGAAATCGATATCGCCTCTGCCTCTGGCGTGGATTTCTAACCAAGTCTCGTAGATTGCGAGGAATTAGATATAGGTAACATGAATCGCGGAATTGCGAGTCAGTCAATATTTCGTTAATACTTTCTTTTCCCGAGCAATTGAAGGTGGCACAGAAATAACATAAATCGTCTCGAGAGCCCAGCCTCTGTAACGTATCGATTTTCCCTCCTTGCTGCCTCCATAGACCCTCTATAATCCATCAGCGATTGAGTTAGATGAAAAAGAATTCTCCAAATCAGGAATTCGTATCGTACAGTTTAATGGTACGTTTCAACGAGTCCTTCTACAAGCCAGGAGCAACGATACAAATACAAATTCTACTTTAGGGGAGAGGGGGGAAGACCTCATAAAAGTATCTGGAAAGTTAGCAAATCATCAACGGTGTGGATAAAAGTTTGCGAGGCACGGAGCTCTGATAAGACCAAAATGACAATAATTAACTCACTTTATTTCCCTTCCGCCTTCGCAGGGAAAGAATCGTTAAACGAAATTCTCCGGAGGCCGAGGGTAGTTACAGGAATAGCGTCGCCGTCGCGCGCCATTTCGCGACGAATGTAAGCGTTCGTTTGCATAGCCAGGGGCTTATAAAATTGTAAGATTAGAACTTGCATTTACGTCGCGCGACGATGTAGGTTTCGGAAATGGGCTACGAGACGAGCAACCTATCGGCAACGAGAAAAAAAGAACTTGTTCTCTCGTTGGGAAAAGGAGCACGAAACGGTGATTATGGAGTGGTGTCGGCAGAATTGGAGGCGGTAGTGTTTCATCCCTACACCGTTGTCGCGGAGCTAACAAAGGTAATAAAAATCTCGTTATCCGAGCTGCCGCCGACTCGTAGAAAGCACGGCGAACTTTCGTTTTAGAGCGCTTAACGTTTAACTAACTTCACCCCGACCCGGCCACAATGAACTCTCGGAGCGGGCGCGCGCGCGCGCGCGCGCGCTTCAATTAGCCGCGTCGCTCTGCTAATCAACTCTTCTCTCGTGAATCATTGACATCTTAATCTTCCCGAAATAGAAGAGGCCGGAGAGCTTGTTGCCCTGGGTCAGAGAGGACTGACAGGACGCCGATAAACCGACTGGGCGCGAACGCGACGCCGCTGAAATCGAATTCAATACGATTGAACACCGCGCACGAACTTTCACGGCGTTGGAACACGCCTGAGTTTTATGCGCGAGACCTGGCGATTGTCTGCCGCTGCGTTTTATCGGGGAAATAAATTGGGACGGCTGGATGACAGAATTTACGTGGTACTGGTTCGCGTACTCGAGAGGAGTGGATTGGAAGGGTTGCTAATAGCTTTATTCTGATTTTAGAGGAAGGTAGTCGAAGAGGCGATAAGTGTCTCGTCGCGTATTTGATTAATATAGCTTTTCCTACACAAGGTGGGTGGCTACTGAATTGTTAATCGTTTGAAACGCTTCTCAAAGAGAAACTGTGTGAAATAACTAAAAATTCAGGGAGGGTGTATTAAATTTTCCCTCAATTAGTATCTCGATGTCTTGAATCGTGTTAAGATTAATCGCGTCTCCATAGATACAATTAGTATATATAATTTTCCTAAATTTATCAGTTAGAACACAGAATTTGTCGCTGGGAATATCTTGGGTATCAGCTCTGTGTATTAAGTTAGTATTCTATTACTACAACATCGAGTATATGTATGGAGTGTAAACAGCACGCAACAACAACAACAACAACAACAGAGACACATAAACGGCACAACGAAACATTGACCAGGCAGAATAATACGGGCGAGAAAGCTTACCGAGTAGAATACGAGCAATAATAACAAAGGAAATGTCACGATCTGGCTGAGCGTCATTTACATTAACGCCGGCTTGGAAAGTGAGAGCTAATGAACGCCGACAACTCGCGGAGTGTTAACCGCTAATGGTGAACTGTCTTTCCGAAGGCAG
Source organism: Andrena flavipes (assembly GCA_963971345.1). Classification (NCBI taxonomy): domain Eukaryota; kingdom Metazoa; phylum Arthropoda; class Insecta; order Hymenoptera; family Andrenidae; genus Andrena; species Andrena flavipes. Next base: position 4,467,386 of record OZ020482.1, read on the forward strand.
TGGCATCAAACATTACATTTCCAAGTCGTCTCATACATTTCCTTACCAGTGAATTGCTTTCCTAGTAGCACAATACCCGGATGCGTTTGAATTACAATCTCAAAGGATCGCGATGTGATTCTTGTAAATATTATTCTCTGTTATCTTATTCTTCTTTAAAGCGTTACAGTCTACACAAAATAACATGAAATCGAAGGAAGAAGCTTTACACCTGCCAATTGAAAACGACTGAGATTTAAAGAGACTCCGTAACACGACTTTGAAGTATAATATTTAAAACCATTCGTTACAAAAACAGTCAATCATTAGCGACTAATATTTTCTGAATTATCCATGCTCAGTGGCTGCTACGTATCAAGCCAGTCTCCCCGCGAGAGTCACTCGTCCAGGTCGCGTTCCAGAATTGCGCGACAGGCCGATCGTGAAGAACATTTAGAGAATTCAAAGTATTCGGAACAAGGAGAATTGTTCCCTTCACCAGACGTACCCACCCTCTTGGAGGTCGAGCCTCGTTCCCAGGCAGTAGAGCCGTGTACCTCGTCTGCGCCTTGGTGGGCAGCACGATATCGACGCTCTTGGACCGTATGCCCTGATGAGGGACGGCGAGCGTGTCCGCGTCCTCGCTACCGTCGTCCGCGTCCACGTTCCCGTTCTTGTTATTGAAGCAAGAGTCCACGGATGCGGCACGGTCCCGTTTCAGGCCCGGTACCGTGAGAAAGATGTCCCTGACGACTAGCTTGCACTTGCTGGTGTCGTCGTCGTCCGGCTTCTCCTCGTCCTCCGTCGGCAGCTCGACGGAATACGAGGTCAGAGCCTCTTGCCGTGCGAGTTTCGGAGAGGCGACCGACCTTCTGCGCTGCCTCTCCGGAAATAATCCGCCTCTGATGTCGTTGGTATCTAGCTCGTCGCGCGGCACTCCTGGCACCATTTCCGGGGACGCCGCGGCGGCCGTCTGCTCGACGGTGGATTCTTGATCGTCGGCTGCCTTCTCGGTGAAGGTCGTAAGGGTGACTCTGATCTCTGGGCTGCCACCATCGCTTCTGTGCTCCAGCTCGGAGTCGTCGTCTTCGGACGTATCCTCGCCGACGTCTTCGACATCGTCGTCTTCTCTGGACGACGGCTCGTCTTCGTCCCTGCTGGAGTAAAGGCTCTTGTACTCCTCGACGCAGGCACAGTGGTAGCAACCAGAGACTTGAATGGTCGGCGTTTCCGGGCGTCGAACGCCGACGAGGGGTTGCTGGCTGGAGGAAGAGCCGTAGCCTCTCTCGCATACGTCGAAGCTCTTGGATCGTTGGCCGCTCTGCAATTGCGGCACCCTCAGCATCGATGCTCTTCTACCGCGCATCGAGTCCTGGGACCTGGCTGGCGAACAGGAGGACGACGACGAAGAGGTGGTCCTGGCGGATCTGCAGTCCCTGACGTCGTCGTGGCGTTTAGCTTCCAACTGGATCTCGTCGAAGGAGGCCGATCTGACCTGCTTCGGCACCTCGAGGCTCGATTGCGACTTCATCTCCGCTCCCGTCGGGGTGCGCGACCTCTTAAAGGTCGAGCGCAGCCTCTGCATCCTCACTTGGCAGCTATCTGCTAAGATAGTGTGTCTTCGGCTCGCTCGCGCCGATGGACAGGCAGCAACGCCGCGTCCACTGATGTCTCTCTTCTCCCAGCTCCTCCTCCTCTTCTTCGTCGTCGGTTCCTCCGGCGCCGCTCGTGCCGCGATCCTCTCGTTTCTGAACGATCCTCGTCTCGGTGGGAAGCTCGATGACCTCGGTACACCTTGGCGACGAGCTGGTCGCCTCGAGCTGCCCGCGACCGCACCCTTCCTCCACCTTCGACTTAGCTGCCGGTCTGCAGCCCATCATAAGTGACCTCGACGTTCCACCTCGGCTCCTACGCCTGTCGATTTATCAAGATCCTTACTGGTTAAGATATCGGCTTCCTTCGCTAAATCTTCTTAACAACTTTTCTCCTTCCCCTAGCTTGGTATGCTGGCCTCGACACGCTCGTTTCGTACATTGGTCTCGCGTCGCGTCCATAAGATTGTCTACTGCTTAACGATTAAAAGTAGCCGCCTTTCGTCTTCCCGACGTCGTTAGCACTGACGTTCCTAAGCACTGTCGAGCTGGTTCAGGAAGAACGATAGTCTACCCTGTTCTCTTGGTCGCGTGTTTCTGGTCAACTGTGTTCAATGTCCTCGCTATGAGTTCAATAAATACTTCACGCGTAATCACTAATGAGTCTTATGAATTAATAGTGATTAATACACCTTGCGTTTACGCGATTGCTTTTAACCGATTAATCTTCGTTTACGCGATGATTAACTTTCACGTTGGTCTTGCGGAGTGGTCGATTAATTAATGCGTGTAATCTTCTTGTCTTGACGTAGACGCGAGTTACAAGGTCTTACGTGCTTTCCCATCAACATGGGGCTGGGATCCTCATTCGCTAAAATTACATTCCGATCCGGGACACACATCCGACGCCACGTGGAAACGACGTCCTCGACCGTCAGCACTTGCAATTTAACCTCCTTTCCCCAGCCGATGGAATTTCCTCATCACCGCTTCCAATGATCACACTTTCTCGAATTAAACGCTCCACCTGCGGCGCACAGAAAGATGAACTTTATTCTCACCTATTCTTCCCCCCTCGAGTCGTTTAAACACGTGTAGGCATGAAAGTCGCCCTCGCTCGATTAATCAACGAGGATGTTCGGTGCGTTCTCCTTTTTAAATCAAATCGACGAATATTTCAATCAGAGTCTGGACATTCGTCGAGTCATTGTTCCATTGAAATCACCGTGGTAAATACTCTTCAATAACGTCATTGTATCCGACGTACCGAAATTCGCGAAGGCGGATCGACTAGTCTTCGCGCCTCGTTGTTCTTCTTCGTGTTCTTCTACATCCGAGAACAATTGCTTCCCTGAGGTTTTTACTCGCACCTCATAGACAACAAAGAGCCGGTATCGTCGACAACCATCCAGCACCGCAGCAATTATTCTCTTCGACGTGCTTCAGCACAAGGCCCCTCAAAAGCGAACAGTAGAACCACGAATCCTCTCGGTCTTTAAATACCACGAACAGATCGGCACCAGAGAATACACCGATCGTTTCCGCCAGGATGGCCCTGAGGCTGGAGGACTTCCTCCTCGATCTCCAGTGCTCGACGCTAAACAAATCAAACTCATTGATAATCGAAACTCCTCCTCCGAGTTTAGCCGAGCCTGGCGCGAGAGTTAATCTACCCCCGACAAAAAGACACGCGTTAAACGGTCCTCTGTTCAAAGGACATCTGCTAGATCAGTCAAGTCTATTCGACTGTACCGAGCCAATCGATTCCTTCTCAAAAGTCCCCGAAGCGAACGCACAGTGGCACTTTGCCCCGAAATTCCGTCGTTCCGTTACCGACGGTTAAAAGTCTGACAGGTATCCCTCCCCTAAAGTCCCACCAGGAAGTGACACGGACCAACGCTCTCCGGTGTGTCTTGGAGGGTTTGATAAACCAGCGTCGGGTGCACTGGCCACCGACGCGTGAACCATAATCGAAGGTCACGCGTCCGCCAGGAACCGTCGACGACCTCGGCGAACCTCGCAGCACGTGAGCTCGTCGCCAAACACCTTCACTGGCTCTCGGCCCCCCCCTGCTATTCTCTCTGCCAGCGCGTTTCACCCTCGCTTCGTCGAGACTCGCTGCTCTGGAGTGACTAGCATCATCGATCGGCAGGCTTTCCAGCCCCGTAACTTAATTTCCGTGCGACGGCAGCGGTTATCTCACCATTGGAGATCCCATGGAAATACGCCGTCGGGCACGCGTGTCAAGGTGATCGTTCGCTGCGTCGAAGGAATCCACGCTGGTCCTCAGGTTATCTCCATCTCAGCGGCGCCGCGGATCCACGGGGACGCGCCAGCTGGCTCTCGTTTATCCACGATTCAACGGCCCGACCGCGTGACAGCGAAATTCACGCCAGCACCTGGGAGCATCGCGACGTTCTGCGTATCGGACAGCACGATAGAGCTTTGGTCAGCCAGAAGGGACGAACGTCACGATCGCTTCTCCATCAAACGATCGAATTCACCGATCCCGCCGTTAGATCGGACGCGATCCAGTCGCCACCCTCCCGAATCTCAGACCCGCGAACGGAGCCTCGAGAATCCCTGGCGCGAGTTCCACGCGACTTCCCTTCGACGATCCTCCCTATGTAAACATCGCAGCACCAATCAACGTTCCGCGGATCGGATGCAAGGGACACCCTCCGATCAACGTGCACCGTTCCTCGTGCGCGCCGAGCGCGTCTCCCGACGGACGTTTATCGTCTGTATCGCTCTCGCGGTGTGCGCCGAACGTTGATAATTTCTTTTCCCCGTGATGGTTTCTCTGTTGTTGCCCGCCCACGAGAGTGGCGACAGGGAGAGACGGTTGAAGGAGCCCCCGGGCCAACGAGCGTACGCGTAAGGTGCCGTGACAGGGTAGACTGGTCGGACTAGTGACCAGGGCTCGGCAGTGGCGGATGCCACGAGAGGCAAAGTGGGGGTTAACACTGGGTGCCTCCCGTCTCCCTCTAACCCTCGCGTCGCCCTCTTGCTCGCGCCCACGCAGCCGTCGTCGGTCAGACATGCGCCCTCCGACCGGATTCCATCTGTGAACGTGCACACCGACGGCCGCGAATGAGGAACACCGATGCCGCGGAACGACGAATTGGAGATTGCGCTACGTGGCCCGCTATCGGTGAAACGTGTGACGCAGGAAGGGCAGACACGTGTGGAGCATTCTCCGCTCGCCCTCTGCTACGCGTCCAGATACACCGCCGCCCCCGTCGTCTTTCGCATCCCATCTCTTCCCTCTTCTCCCTCCCCCACCTCCCGCCGCCACCCATTCCCTGACCGTTGGCGAGCGCGTTTTTGTCCGACGAGAATGAGGGTACGGCCGAAAGAATTTCTGAGACGCGCGACCGGAAGTCTTCTGGAACTTGGCGATCTTCCACCCCTCGCGGGTCGAGGCGATCAGGAGATCGTTGGAGAATCGAGTTCCAGGCATCTTCGGCTCAAGGGTGCGTCTCAGGTATTAGGCATTGGCGATTAGATGGCACCCAGTGATTTTCTTATGTGCTCGGGGCGCTGGAGGGTTTCGAGCGATTGGTAATTCATAGTGCTAAGTGAATTCAGTCAATTCGAAGGTTTCGGAGTAGGGAAGACCGGGGCTAAAAGTTCCGAGGGTAAGTTGTTCCGACGGTGGTATTTTAGAAATGAAAAGCGCGTTTGCTTTAAATTGGAAATTTAAATTTAAAATGAAAATGAAATATATCATTAAAAGGGAACTCCTATATTTTAGTAATAACTTACCCCAATGCGATAACAACTTGCCCCATAGAGGGGTAAGCAGTTCCGCTTCGATTAGCCACAAATAAATTACTTTTCATGAGAAACATTACAATATATTAAATACAAGCTTAAAATCGTAGAATATAATAAATATAACAAAAAATTAGTCAATAGTGAAGAAAATAACTACATTATTTTCCAGTCATTTTTTATGTTTTATCGAAATCGGAACGTTTAGCCCCGGTCTCCCCTACGTTAGTGGTACTGATTTCGATTTCAGAGTTTCGTATTAAGTGAATGTAGCGCGAGGCGGGTATTTCTCTGGTCGATCGGCCAGCGAGTATGTCGGAGGGCAAAGGGTTAAGTTTGCAGATGTTTGATTGGCTGTAACTTTGTTACGCCGCCTAACACATGGCGGTTTCGCGACCGAGCGGTTGGATGTTCTTGCATGGCTCGGGCAATGTTCTTTCGTTCTCTTCGTCCTGGGTTGATTAACGCTTGTCAATATTTAAATAGATGAACGCGATAACGCGAACGGCAAATTTTTGGAAGGCACTCGAGATTATTCGCCGTGGCAATTATTACCGACGAAGAATAGATGGTAGGCACGGGTCGTTCGTGCCACGAAACATTTCGAGCGTACGAATCGAGCAGATAATATTACCTATCATAAGTTTCGGGTGCAAAAGAACGCGAAAAGTGGTGTGCGCGGTACTCTCCGGCAATCTCTCTGTGGAGTAAACAAAAAGGCTTCCGGAGTCTCGCGAAAGGAAGTCGTTGAATAATAACTGATATCGATTAATAGTCACTGCAGTATTTATGCACGAGATTAGTTTCGCCTTTTGCCCACCTGCATTATTCAGGGCATAAACTTATAGCACCGGTTCTACACGGAATAATCGATATGACCGATTAGTAATACCGGGCATTTTTAGTTGGAAAATAGAAACACTGCGCGGTCTGACGTAGACCTCAAATGAGATCTGCAGATAATCATTCTACACTCTTCTAATTAGATTTGCATTGAGGAGAATAGCTATATATCGAGTTTATCGTTCGATCTTTCGATAATATTTTTATGAGTAGCTTTGGAGCAACATGCAAGGGACCTTGAATTCTTTTTACAACGTAGAATGTTCTAGTGTCACCCACTACACAAAATCTCCTCTGATTAATAACATAGACCACGTGGTATAAATAAATTAATCCGCCCTTCCACCCGTCTGCTGTTCACATAACTTTGCACGAACACGAACCCTTGTAACAATGGCGTCTAATTGTCGATTCTTGCTACCTACCTGGATATTTGAACGGTGTATCTTAATGTTTGCGCCCCTAATTATATTCAACAAGGAATTTCCATCAACTTCCCTCGATTCCCAACCACCGATAAGATCCTCTTAAGCTTGGAGTCGTTTTAATTGGATGGAACACCACGGTTCCCTAATTTGCTTCGATCTTCCAAAAGGGAAAAGCTTACCGCGTCTCCGGTTACAACGGACTTTCCTCTCTCGTGTTACTTTGCTAGCGATAAAATCACAGGTTAGGCGTTGTTGGTGTTCGAAAGGTGGCCGGTATCGAACTACACCAAGAACAACTGTGGGGAAGTGGATCGATAAGCCTTGAAAACAAGTTACTCCGGCGAAAAAGCCAAGAAGAAAGTAGCCATCGATACGTAAAATATCGTTGCTCTTTCAGAGTTCCAACGTCTGCTAAGTGAACGCGAAGAAACCGGAGCGAGTTACAATGGTATTCAAAGTGGGGTTGAATGAAAATTCTAAAGTCACGTTTACCGCGAACTTTTTCATTCCCTAAGGGCGCATCTATCTTCAGCCATATTCTACCAAAACATTTGTCGTACGTTTCCAGCAGCGTACACTCGAAAAGAAAATCACGCTACGCGTGGCCCACCCGGCGTGGAATTACGATGCCTATTTCAAACCCTCCCTTTCGGGTAACTCCTGTCTTTTTCACTTCATCCCCCCGGCGAGTGAGTCAACAATGGCCGCGTAGCACTCGAAGCGATCCACAAATCACGGGGCACGCGAGCTTCGCCGAGAAGTCACGGATTTATATTTGCAAAAATGTCGAGGCTGGTTGCCGTAAATTATGCGCATACGTAATGTGTAGGTACACCGAAGTTATATCTGCACGATTCTTTATTCCCGCGCGCCGCGTCGGCGGTTCACCTGTTTTACATGTCGCCCTGTTTAATCCTCACGCACGCGAATACATTAAGTAGCTGCACGGGCACGCGCGTGCCTGGTGCGTAAATACGCTCCACGCACATATGCATAATACAGAGCGTGCCCGCCCTGGCTGTGAAGCACGTTTTAAGAACGATTAAAGAGTTCGCGGCGAGCCGCGGACGAGATGAAGACGGAATCGATATCGCGGCGGAGCCGCGGGGTGGACTCTAACGCGAGCGGGAGATATCTTTCCGCGGTCCATTTTTCACGAGACGATGGTGGAAGGGGTGTACTCCCCGTGGAATTAAACTCTGGCTCCTCGGGCTTTTTCATCCTGATTTGTGCACAAAGCGTAGGTGAAAGCATAAGAGCGCTGTGGTTCTTTAGGGGATGATCTTGGATGAACGGGTGGAGAGCGAGGTGGCAGTGAGTAACGAGGATGCTACGGAGGAATGATGCAAACGGATCGATGATACAATTCTCATGAAAGTGGACGAAATACAAGTCTACGAAACCAACACTGTTAATTTGATATATTATTTACTTGCCTTCGTGGTTGCTACGAATGCGAAGGGACAAGGGCAAGTGTCATGGAACGCACACAGCTTCAAACAGAATCTGAACGTATCTCTGAGGGTGAATTTTCGAAGCAACTTCGTAAGCTTCCAGAGTCGCCTAAATCAGGCAGTTTAACGGTGCTCCGTCATGAAACGAGGCTAACAAACGTTGTACCCGAAGCATGCATAACACGGTCGCAGCATACTGATCGCAAAATTTACTTTACCCTGAATTCGTAACGATGTTTGCGGTGGATGGCCCAACAGGATGAAATTAGAGGGAATATTTTCGCGACGTCTTCTTCGATCAACAGATGAACTCGCATTCGAAGCAGCAGGTACGATTTTCAACTACGAAACTTGCAATATTGTGTGTTCTTTGATATAAATGACTTAGTCTTTCATTTCAACTGAATATTCGTGTCTATTTTCGGGAATAGAATTGAAATAACTCATCGATGCAGGCAGTGCTATCACGATGTACTGTGAAATTAACAACAATGACGCCATAGCCGGTTAAAAGATACGCGAGCGGGGGCCCATTCAATCTCCCATTTGTACGCGGCGGCGCGTATTATGTTTCTCCTATTAGTTAATCTCGATTTGTCCGTCGAACAGGGGTAGCGGCACAATAAAAGCTCGCCCGAACGATTAAATTTGAAATGACAGCGCGCGGCTTCTCCATTTCAGCCGAATCCCTTGAAATAATTTAACGAGCAACTGACAGTCGCAATTTAGGAATTTCCACGGCGAAGCCGTTCTATTGTACGGGTTAATTGGAACAATTCGTGGTAGTCCTCTCGTAAAGTAGAACGCCTGCCCTCCATCCTTTTTAGCCACCTTCCTCGCGCAAAGATCCAAAGAAGAATGTAAAGCAAAGTGGCAGATTAATTAACGCTTGATTCGGCCGGATAATTTAATCGAGGATGCAACGTCTTTTAATGTAATTCGAGGGGTAAGCAGAAATTCAGATTGATTAATTTAGTTTAATTCGAAAGTCACGGTAAAAGCTGGAATGCTACTGTCGCGCTTTAAACGGAAGCTTAATGAGCAAGCATGTGTAATTTTAATCGAAACCAATCATCAGGCTCGCGAGACCTCGCGACGCGATTGCAAGTTTCTGTCAGCAATCGCGAAATTACAATGTGAAATCGATCGATCCTCGAAAACTACAGTAATTTCCGTCCCTTTGTCGGATGTTTGATCGGAGCTGCCAGTTCCAATTGATTCTGGTTGTACGAGGATCCTCTGTGTCTATTTGATTTTCGAAGCGCCAATTTAAATTTGTGATGATAGCAAACTGTAGAGCAACGTCAAAGCTCCCCCCTCTCCCAGAGACCACTCTAAACGCACTATAGTTTTTTTTTTATTATTTGTAACGTTCGCACGTACGCTTGGATATTCGTAAATTCTGAAAATTGTAATCGTGCTGGTTACAAAAAAATAATATCAAACACTACTTAAGTAGTACAATGAAGGGTGATTAGACTGCACGAATGTGTTTCAAGGATTCTTGAAGGTCGCTTCGAGGTTATTTCAATGTCATCTCAGCAGCAAAACTAAAAATAGAATAAATGGATCTTGGATTTCAAGGTCGCGATGAATTTTACAGCACAACTCCCCCATTATCGAATCTCCAACGATTTAGGTGCACAAATTCGCCCGTCGTTGCTCTCTCGCGTGCCTCCGCGATACCCAGAACGTCCGCAGCGATTTTTATAACCCCTATCGCCTTTCATCAACCCACCAAAATGCACTCACCGGCCGTTGTACATGACAATCGAAAATCCCTCGATATCGCGGCAATCAATAATTCAATCTCCCCCTTCCTCTTCCGCTTCACGCATACAATTCTTCCATTTCCCCTCGTTGATAAAGCATCGGTCGCGCCCTTCGCCCGAACGCCAAACGACGCGTACGCTAACGGCCATGGCAATCGACCGATCGAGTTGCAAAACCGCGGAGCACCGTAAGGCCATGAATAATCGCCGATGTGGAGTTTTATCCTTCATAGTGACGTCTGTAGGCGAGCCTAGCAATAGCGAGGACTCTAAACGAGCATGCGCCCGATTTCTGAAACCCGTGAAAACCCTTGGTGTATTCTGTAAGACCGGCCATGAATAGATTGAAAGTCTGCCAGGCGATCTACGATAGCAGCGAGGCGCTGCCACCGCGAGTTGGCCTACGATCAAAGGCACCTTTGTCTCCCGGCCACCTCTCGTTAACTCCTCCCGAAAGCCTCACTATTCCTCGGCACACCTACGCTTCGAGCGTCTAAGCGACTCTATCTCTCCTCCGCTCCGTCTATCAACAGCCCAGAGCTTTATCGGTCCGCCCCGCGCGAACAGCTTTCGCTCCCAGCCAGTCGTTCCTATCTCGTTCGCCCCGCTCATAGCCAACCTTTCCTCCGAATCATCGGACGGTTTCTTATCTTCGCGGCACCGTAAGTTCGTGCCCTCTGCGAAATGCACCCGCTGTCCTAGTTCCGGCGACAATCCGAGCAACCTACAATGCACACGAGAAACACCGAGATGGTGGTATACGATCTCAAAAAAGGGCCTGGCTGCCCTCCAGGGACAGGGGCACACAACCTTTCGCGATTGCTGCTCGTTTCGTTTAAATCGCGCGGAGGCAACCCAACTCTATACGTATCCTACACAGCGTATCCGCGAGGAATCGACGAGCGTTAAGACGGGGGACAGAGAGGGTTGGTAACAGGGGATCCCGAAGCGGTCGGAGGCTATTCAAAACGATTTAGGCGATTCTATCGACGATGGGAGCCTCGGAAATAGGCGAGCACGGTGCTCTTACTCTGCAGCCAAATGGAGGAAGCTCGGAGAGTAGCGAACACTTCGTCGAGTGCTCTCGTAGCTAATGCTGCCTGAGGATGTCAACTGTGTCCTTTTGGAACACGTCGTTTGGGAAGATCGTTACCTTCGAAAGGGAGGAGAGACGTAGACTGCAAAGCCGAGCAAAGAAGACACGGCTTGCATATGCCTAACGTTCAGGTATTGAACGTTTCGAAGAGAAACTTTCGAGCGATCGCAATTAAGTTACGATCTTTAGAAAAGTACACCGTTTGAGAAGGAACTGATACCTAGCCACGATACAGGCGAAAGCTCGGAAAGGATACGGCTGGCGCGTGAGAATCTCGCACGTTATTAAACACAGTAGCTTCGATAGAAGTAGACGTGGCACGTACGTGACCCTCGATATATGACACTCGAAAATCATATTCCGTCGTCGCTCTGATACCCTGAAGCGTGAATAACGGCGCAACGCGAACAGCTATGTGTCGCTTTTCGTTCGTTCTCTTTTTCGTATTCGGACGTCGAGCACGGAACAACCGAAGCTTTCCATTCTGAAACTCCCATCTGTTCATCCTTGAATGTATTTAATTCTCAAGTGACTGGGCAAGCGATTAAGGCATCGGTGCTTGCTGGTCGCGGGCCAGAGAGAGGTGAAGGGAAAAGAAGGAGGCATCTGTTGGCCCAGATAAAAATCGATACCACGATAACGTGGAATGGAGATTCCGAGGAAATGAGACAATTGGAAAACCGGGATCTGCCTCGATCGTACGGTTGTGGTCGCTGGAATCCGTAGAGAGCCGGGGTAGCTGGGTAATTTAAGCGGAGCCAAAGGATATCGATGGAAAACCGCGCGAACTAACATCCAGCGTGAATCTGATATGATTAGAGCAGAGAGGTATCTGGTTTTCGGTTGACATCGTTCGTTATCCCCCTTTCTCTCTTTTCCATCGTCGTTAAACACCCGAGGCGAATCGTTCCACGTTTCGCGGGCGAATCACGATCGTCGGAGCCTCGTAGATCGATATGCAAAAGTTCGAGCAGCCTCGCGTGATGACGCGACGAGTATCGTCGGATAGCCGAAGAAACGAAACCGTGATATCATCGATGGTACTATTGCTGTGTCGTAAAGTATGGGAACGCTTGTACTATTCGTTTACGCTAGCCTAGGTCGAGCATGATTGACAATTTCGCGTGGCTATAATTGGAACAAAGGCAACTGATCATCCGCACGCCAGGTACGACTTCTAAATATAATCGGTGGAAATAGTTTTTCGGTAGCGATAGATCAATGACCTGAACGTATCAAGGTGAGCTGTCATCTTAGAACACCGTCTTGCAATTTCTCCGAGTATTATAATTTTATAGATTCCTTCCACCCACCGTACATTTTTTAGTGTTTCAAGTCACCTCAACTTGCCACTCTGCTCGAGAAACGCGGATAGTATAATTATTGGAAACTTTCGCGTTGAAATGAGAAATAGAGCAGAAGACTGTATTTCGGAACGAAAGAGCACGTTAACCAATGCGAAACTAATTTTCTTCCAAGTATAGTCCTGCAAGGAATTGCGGTTAGCACACACGAGAGAAAAGGTGTATTATATATTAATGAAAGTTAGCTGGCTAGGATAAAAAGAAAGAATAAGTGGGTGAATAAAGGCCGTTACGTGACTCGGGCGCGCCGCGTCAGTTTGGAAAAGCGAAACGCGAAATGAAAACCATCCGATACGAGGATGGAGAAAAAGCGGTGGCTGTTGAAAAATTTCGACTGCGATAGCGCAAAAACATTATCTCGACCGTGGAATTAAAGCGCGGATATACCTGAATGCATAGTGAAAAGGGACCATTGTGTGCGTGGTAATTGTACGACTCGTGAAAATCTCGCGACAGTCGGTTCAAGAATGTGTGCCCCCTCCCTCGTAGCGCTTAAAACAAAGAAAGTGGAGTAAATGGTAAATACAGACTTCGCGGATGATGCTGCAGGGTACATAAAAAGCAGGGGCAAACAGAAAATTACAAATTACTGTACAAACATACACGCACAAAACATCTACATGCAGAAATGTCATGGCGAACCCTTTCGCCCCCGATTCAGAAACACTGGATCTCGAACACATCTTTCATCGACAAGATACCAACCCTGCTTCATTTAAATTTATGTTAAAATCCTCCCAAACAGTCCGAAATATAAACTACCCCATCGATCTTGCTAAAAGCTGAATATTTCACTTCGTCGTCTACGAACCAAAAAAAAAACATCGCGTTACGCAGGATCCTTCCTTTTATCGCTATCCAAAATATAATAACGAAGAGTTACTCGAATGGCCATTGTAAAGTTGCCGAGCGTTTCGTCGCCATTAATTAACAGGCGACTGCATAAATCAGAATTGTCCGAGATATATGACGGGGAAGTTTGCTTGCACGTATCTCGGAAATATGCCCGCGGATGATGAATCGAACACGAGGGCGATAAAACTAGCGGCGTAAAGTTACCCCGGAGTGCGTTACTCGTGTACATTGTAAGTCTATAAAATCTATGAAATAAGGTCCGTAAATCGAGTGGCGCTTATATCCGTCGCTGTTTGGTCCAAGAAAATCACTAGAACTCGTGCCTACGCGATAAAACCCACCCCCTCTATCTGCTGCATCGAAAAAACGCAGAAGAGAAGTTTCATAAGCCGATAACGGCCGAAGCGGGAATTCAACGATCGCGGAATACCGTGTTCCCCGCCCACTATGACTTTTCCAGCTCCTGAATATTCATTCGAATTAACGCGTGGGGACTGGCCATCCTCGTTGTTATTTAATAAACATGCAAAAACGTGGAATGGTGCGGCGAAAGCGGCGATATTTTTCAGCGGTGGGAAATTAACTTATGTATCGGCCGCGAGATCTGGCGCGTCAAGCAATTAGCGGCACAGTACGGGCACGAGAAATTAGAATTCGCTTGGCGCGAGTGAGCTTTAGGCGCGAGTGAAGAAAACAGTATAGTTTGTGGGATGAACAAGATGGAAAAATTGTCTGCTTCAGTGACTTCCTTCCTCGAGGTGACGTGTAATTATTAAAAACGCCTAGGTGCGCTAGATAAATTTGATATTTGTTGAAACGACTCTTTCGTTTTACTTTTCTAGATGGCTCGTTTCCCAGAATTATTTCCAGGGTTTAATTGTTCTAATTGCTTCTCCGAATGGCCACCCCACCGTAAGGCGCGAAAAAAGATGCTAGCTGAGTATAAATTTCGAAAGCGAGTGTCGAAGGAAGTGATCTCAAGTGGCCAGTTGATTTCGTTCCGATTACAGTAGTAGAGGCGTGTAATAAGGGAGACGACGTAGCGAAGGCACTCTACGCGATCATTTCGAATGCTCATTTGACTGCGCTTCAGATGGAGTAGGAAGCTTCGAACAATTAAGAAAATTACCAACGTATTCTCCCTGCACAGAAAATTCTGAATTCACTTCAACAAGAAGCGTCATTAAGGTAGCCAATACCACGAAAGCTCTGAACTCAAATATACGTACAGTGAAAACGGTTCTGTATCGCATCGTCGAGCTTTTGATGAAAACCAGTGATATCGCGTTAAATACGCAGTGTTCTTTTCACCCCCAGAAATTCGTTTCATTCATTTCATTCGCTTCATTCACTTCGTTCACTTCATTCACTTCATTCGCTTCATTCACCGTAATTATCCAGTGAATAATTCGTTCCCGAATCATCGCCAACGCCCCGGCGATACTTCCGAAATCCGAGACTCGATTGCTGACCGCGGCAACTCGTTGAAAATCATAACGTCTCTGCGCATTGTCTCGCTTAATTGCTAATTAATTCGTAAAGCGTCGCAATTAAGATATTGCCGTGGGAACGAAACAACTCGCGAGAGCGCCCTGTGCTTCGACCCCTGACCTTTCGACCAGGGCCGCGGGTGTATCTACCGAAAAGAGTCACTTTAATTCCATTATGAATGGAGGTCAAGGAAGACCGCTCGTTTCGGCGTCGAGCGTGAAGAAAAAAAAAAGAGGAGAGGTAGAGAAAGGAAGGAGCGAGCTATATAAATGTGTATACAGGGTGGCGATTACGCGGGATCTTCTAATGGAATTTAATCGGAAGAGACGGTGAAACGAAGACGCCGCGAAACTCAAACGGACAGAGAAACAGCCGACCATGAGCGAGCCTTCTTTCCTCCTCTTCGTTCTCTCCGGCGAGAGTTTTCGCTTTCAAGGAAAAGACTCCAATAATGAGTGTAGCGTTGGTGACATAACCAGCCGTGCTTCGGATCGATCTATCTGCTTTTACATGGAATTAATCTGCCCTAAATCACCCATCACGTGCTAGCCCGTCGTTCGCTCGCGTTCTCTGTAGAAACTGTTACATCTTTCGATTTCATAATCGTCGGATCATCCGGAGAAGTCCCGAAGGAGATATAGCGGGAAAAAAGTGTTCTTTACGTTCCAGCGAGTTGAAGCGAGAAATAAGGGTTCTAAGAAAGGCAGATCTCGATAAGATTAATTGCGGGACGGGAGCAGGCTTAAATTAAATAGGAGGGGAATAAAGGAATGCCCGCTTGATTCTCATTGTAGAAGTCCGGCTAAGGAATCATTTTCACCCCCAAAGGTATCACAATGAGGAAGCGTGAAAGGAGGTACGAAGGGAGAGCAAACCGAGCGCTCTCCCCCGTTGAAGAACTGAAAGCTCAATCAAAAAGCTGCGACCCATTTAGGGATTCGTAGCCGTGCTTTTGTGCCTGCCTCGTCGTTATTTGCGAGCATCTGATGGACCTCGCTTCAGCACCTTCGTCCTCAGGCGAAGTCATCACCGAATGAGTTCCCTCTGTCTTTCTAAATAGGATGGCGAAATTTCGATAGAGGTGCCTTGCGGTGGGAGGGAAGAACTGAAAGACGGGCTGTGGGAGTAAGAAGGCTTTCTCGGATGGAGAATATTAAAAATTCTAATAAGCGCGACCACCTAGAACCGACAAATGTGTTGTAAACGACGTAAACCAAGGAGCTATTCAAGTCTGCGGATACAATATCGATACTAATCACTCGATAGTGCCAGCGTGGGGCAAGGGAAAGAATACAAGTTGTATAGGAAATCGAATGCTATTAGATATTGAATTCAGGACGACGCCGATACACGGAAGACACGGAAGACACGGAAGGCACGGAAACCGTGGCCAAAATAAGCTCGCGATCTATACGGATTACGAAGTAGCGGCCCAAACGGGCTCGTAGATGTAGCTCGATTCACCCTCACTGGTATTAACAGCAATCACCATTTTTTTTTACAGCTTTCCTATGCTAATTGAAGAGGAATCAGGATAATTAATGAATATTTTCCCGTCCACTCGCAGTTATCGGGTCAGAATTCAAACGCCTGGACAACATTTATTTGCGGAATGGATGGAACGGGTTCCACAGATTTATACAATCTTCCCGGTTCAGAATCACCTGGCAAACACGGCACAAAAACTTGTCAGTTACCCCGCGGAACTCCCCGTAGGATCCATCGTGAGTAAGAATAGCAAATGCGTCCAACTCATCAAATTTTGAGTACAGCAAGAGCGCCCGCCCTGATTTCAGAGTGTGAAAGTTTCAGCAGCGACCGTGAGCTTCCCATCAGAATTATCATACGCTTTACATAATTCCGTCTGACTACAAATTCGAGGGTGCATTAGGTTTTCGTCGCCCGGAGAGCAACGAAAATAGAGCGCACCGCTGTACCTGCTTCTGTCTATTTTATCCGTCGAAGACTGCGAGGTGTATCCACTTTTTCTCAATTTTCGAGGTGATTCCGGGCGGTGTATAGTTCGCGACGAGCATTGGCGTAGTTTGAATTACAGGAATTCGCTAATGCGGTGTGAAAGCACGAGAAATGCCGCGAATCCTTGCGGCGTTATTTGTTTTCTGGGAATTCCGCTGTCGGGGGAGACGTCATTAGCAGTCCACGGCACGCTGACATGTCTGAATGCGATTTCGTACGATTAATTTGTAGACGCTGGGAGAAAAACGCGAGAGTAATGTGTTAGGAGCCATGGAATTTCCGTTTCCACGAAAGAAGCCATAACAAAACGTATTCGACGCGAACGACAGGATGCCCCTCTGTTCTTAATTCAGGAGCAGGTAATTAGTTGCACTGGGATTTAAACGAGAGAAATCCGAGGCACCTTTCGCATGGTTCGCGGTGAATTCGTGGCGCACGCCATTATTCAAATGAAATCGTCAACGGTACGTATTGCAAATTGACTACGCGCAATTCATGGAAATTTATTCGAGCTTGTTCACGTCCGCTTGCCGTCCATATCACTGAAAGTTTTACAGTTTTAAGGGGCAAAAAAAATTGTCACCTTAGAGTCAATGTACACGGCGGAGTTTCAATTATCACTGCTATTGCTCTTTAAAAAGTCCCAGTAGAGACCCTTTGACGGGGAACGTCTTCTTGAGGGAAGATTAAACTCAGCTGTCGCAAAATTACAGAAGAAAAGAGAATACATTTCTAAGCCGAGAATACATTTCTAAGAATTTTCTCAATTGAGAAATTAATCTCCAAGCACAGATCCCAACAATCATTGTCACATAAATTACCCGTGGAAATCGAACGAGGAATATGGAGATGATTATTACACGTACAATTTAATAACCCGACACCATTATTGGTTAACCTTGGAACGAAACTTCGCCATTCGCCGGCGAATTTCTCGATCTCCGGTGTTTATCGCTTAAGAAGATAAATAAGAGGAAACTCACTTATAACTCAACCCATAAACTCTGCTGTGTTCCTCGCAGGCCCACTGGCACTTGAGACACCCGAAACAGGACTCGATAAACATTTTCAGGAATTCCCACGAAAAATTACACAAGACGGTAATTCCTGCCTCCACGCCCGTAGGCATCGCCCACTGATGCACTTATCCACTTTCCTTTTTGATCTCCTTCCGTGTCGCAGTTTCACTGGAAGTGCTGCCGGTGTTATCCACGTTCTTACCGAGGTGTTATATCACTGAGGCACCGTTTCGCCTCAACACTTTTATATTATGTCGCTTGAACGCGAGTCACCATTAAGTGGATCACTTTTCAGATCCTCCACTTGTTCGCCTTGATCGCCCGCTAGGAATCGCGAGATTTCTCCGAAACTCTGTTACCTGAGCGCGCCAACTGTCCGGCACAGATAGACCGTGGAATATTATCTCACCGAAGATCGTGACAAAAGTAACTCGGAGATATCATCTAGTTTTTTACGATCCCGATCGCGTAACTCGTTTATTTTATTTCTTCTAAGTCTTTCCTGAAGTCAACACGCGAGGTCCGATGTAATTCAAACATTCCTGGTGCGTATTACATTCGCCGTGATGGATAGTCGCAAACTTGCCGAATGAATTATGCGAGCCTCGTGTGTAATTCAGAATTGTGTGTATGATTTATGGAGTTGCGAAGTTGCAACGAGTATCTAATCCACCGACCCACGACGAAATTTAATGAGAAAATTGTTGAATAATAACTGGAGGAGGTTCACTTTAAAACACGATGTTCTTGCAGCCACGAACACCGAAAGACTGGAATGTCAAGGTGTCTTTCGCGACGTGTAAGAAGTTTACGGTCGTACATTTGTTTGGGTACGTCGTGTCAATATGAAGTGTGTTTCACACAGAAGGCTGCTACGATTCTCATAATACTGCTGGACCTGGATTTACTACTCGATTTACTGAACGCTTTCGACTTGTACATTTGAGAGATTGACTTCGTCGACTGATTAAAGATGCATGGATTTCTGATCATTATTTTCACGTCACTATTGTGCAACGTAAACATTGAAGAACGATTATCGTACAGGGAAAAGAGGTACCTAAGTAAGAAATTTATTATTCATCCAGTTAAATATGCCTCATAAATCAGATTCACATAAGAAGTGAATTACAAAGTGCTATTCGTGTAATAATTGCTCGAAGATTGTTACTTAGAAAACTTTAGACTTCTTCACTTCTGTACAGATAAGCGTAATTGAGTTAACTTAGGCAGACAAATCGCTAGAAAATTTCCTTTTGCAGAATGTTTCACATAGAGTAAAAAATATATTTTGTCTACATATCTATTTTACAAAAGACGCCACACGAGGTTGATTAGGCAGTGTTTTAGAAAAAGTATATTTAATTTTGCCCTGATATTGAGCTCAAAAGTAAAGATACTCTTGGAATATGTTTCTCCTCGGACCTGTAATTTCGGCCTGAACCTCTGAAAAAGGATTGAACCAAAATAAAAGTAGCGACTAGGAGAAGGCGATTTGCACGAAAAATGTCGATTTTCGGGATGAATAGATGGCTGTTTTTTATCTCGGAAACTAGATCTTTTATACCTTACGCCGAGGTGCACTTCCAAGAGGAATATATTTTGAACATGCTGTAAAAATTTAAAGTCGATCTGAACCTCGTTTTTTCCGCAATCAGGGCAAATTATCAAAAAAAAATTCTACAGTTTAAAGTATTAATAAACATTACTCAAAAGTACCAGTCACAATTTGTATTCGTCTCCTTGTAATTAATTCGCAAAAAATACTTCATCTTCCAGCGATTTAACCCCCTACATACTCCCCTTAAAAGCTTGCGACTGAAACGTGCCGAACAGAACGCGAATAAAATATAAAACAACGCAACCTCGGTGAATAAAACCAGACTGAAGTATTCTCTAATTTCCATTTGCCACGCGTGGGTTAGTGCGTTACGTGGCTCGTAACGTAAAATTATGCAGATAACAGTCTGTAATTTAACATTATGATATCTGACGACATTCCAACGTCAGCTCGACCTCTGCATTTCGATAAAAAAGAAACAGGCTCTAACAAAAGAATTCTTCCACAACTTCCCACACCTTCGATTCGAGAGAAAATCATTTATTCCTGTACTCCTCGACGAGAAACAATTGCATGCCCATCGAACGCACGCCACTTTAATAGTAGTTCGATCAACGCGATTGCGGGGCGAGGTACTAAATCTCGACGGCGCCCATTCTGTGCACACAAGACACTGGAGTCGCGACAAATTGCGAGCAGGGAAGAATCGAATCCACACAGTTGTCCGACCAGACGATAAAAACGTTTGATTGCCGGTGAACGTGCTCGCCTAGAACGCGTATGCAATGGTACGAATGACGAGTGAAAATTCGAGTGGACCAATTCTGAGTGACTTCGGAACCAATGCGGGGTTAATTAACGAACTCGATTAAACGGTTTCGTGAACGTTTTAAAGGGGAACGCGAGGGACGAACGAATGTAGCAAAGCTGCATCCTGAAAATGTGTAAATGTTCGGTTAATTCGACCGCGCTGTCGCGGGGTTCCTTTAAATTTCGCGAGCAGCGCGACCGGAGCCTGGTCAAAGGCGAATTTATCGAATTCGTTGGAGGTGTATTACACGGTCACATGTTCCACCTCCCCAGGGCAAAAATTCAATTACAACCCCAGCCCACGAACCATTCTCTGCGAATCGTTAGCCCCCTGCGTTCGAGCACCGATACGTTTCAATTACAGGGAGAACGCGGCGCGTTCATGCAGAGCTATCGAAACCCAGGGTGTAATTTCTTGGGAGAGGATGCGATTCGTGCGTCGTCGGTCCCCGAGGCACGGGGGCCATTTAAAAATATTCATTGAACACCACCCGACGCCCGTTGGAATCGTGAAATACAGCGGAACAATGTGAGCGAGATAAAAGGGGCCGCGTTTGGGTACGTTCTCCGCTCGAAGTGGACCCGTGTTTCTTTTTCAAGGTTCTTCTTTAATGAAAGGACTTCGCAATGGGCAGATTTTTGGCTACCGTTATTGCGGTAAAAGGCAGCTGGAAGCGAGAAAGAAAGGTTGAAGTAAAATTTGGGAGAAATGCTCGGTCGACTTTTGGCTTTGAGTGATTTTGAATTACTTTGAACGGAGTTCATTCGAAGGGCAGCTAGAGATGGGTTTCTACTTTTAGCGCTGAACCGCGTCGCGATTGTTTAAATTTAAATTTCGTTCGGAGAAAGTGAAACAGAAGAACCCCCAACCTCCTTATACGAATTTCCTGATCCTCGACAGCTTGAGATTCTCAGAAACGCCTGCTTCCATAGAAAATCCTCGGATTACCGCAGAAAGTAGTTAAGTTGTATTATCAAAGAAGCCCTTTATAATCCAGCAATCTTATCCCCCGTCGAGGAGTCGCCATTTGTGCTTCATTTAAAACGATTTCTCTGAAGCACGTAAGATCAATACCTACGACGCGGATAATGGAAATAATCATTCCACCGCGTATATCTCCCGCCAACGCGCTATTTACCTGCCGCCAGGGTATTCAATTTCCCACACCTATCCCGCGAGATGTACCCAAATCCGTGAAACCTGTTTCGCGGAGCGAATCGGGAATCCCGTAAAAACATGATGATATTCGAGATGCTGGAGCGAATCAGCAGAAGTCGAAGCAGCGCGAGGAGCAGTGGGATTCAATTGTAAACTAAGAGAAATAAGGTAACCTCGATATTTCCTTAAGAATACCAAGAATCCCTGGAATTCCAATCTAAATACATTCCAGGCTGGACTCTCCCCAAATTGACGTTAATATCCGGCGAATATCAGAGAGCGGACTTGGAGAGGCACAAAGGGCGTCCCGGCGACGTCTACTCAAACGTAGCGAATTCAATTTGCCGCATACTTTTCCACTGTTCTTCCCACTAGCGAGGCAACTGTGCGCGTGATGTGTCAGCCACTTGGGCATAAACGTTTAGCAAGCATTTCTGCGCAGACGACCGGTCACGATCCGGCAGCGTTCGATCGCCAGAGGTGCACCGTCCACGGATATCGATAACGCGCGGCGTACTGCGTTCGAAGGCTTCGGAAGGAGCACTATAATGTGCTTTTTGTCTTTCTTTCTCGTCTGTTGTCTCCTACACAGTTTCTGTCTCCCGCGTGGCTTCTCCCTCTCCTTCCGTCGGCAATAGGTATAAAAAGGAGCCACCGGTACGGAATCGGCCGATTCCTACGCGATCTTCGCCGCGTGCAATCGGTCCAGAAGGGTGAATTGAATTCCACCTTGATTGCGAAGATACGTGTCGAGAATGATCGTTCTGTGCAATCTTTGTAGTTGAAAGATTTCTTACAGGACTTCTAGAATATGGCAGACGCCTAAACCAGACGGTGTTGCGCTGTGGCGTAAAAATATTAAGAAATCTAGAGAGGTCACTGGAAACCCCTTCTAATACAGAATTTTGTTGTTTCATGGGCAAGTTTATTTCGACATGGAATTTGCACGTGTGCGATGCTTAACAGCTGCGTCAACTCTGCTAATAGCTAGGCTAAGGATGATCGAAGCCGATTACCATGGATGGTGTTGTGATCACGTAATCTCCTGTAACTTATTCGACAGCGTCGGTTCGAGATACAAGCGTTTTTCTCCGCTGCATTGATGGAGAGCGTTGCAAGTGGGATGGAGAAATAGATAGATGCTAAACGTAGGTTTTAATTAGTTCGAATAACAAAGAGACTTCTTAGGTATTTATCCTTAGGTATCTCCTATTTTCGATCACGCATCGTGGATTTAAAATGTACACTTGTTAAGATGAAGCTCGAATTATCGTTTAATCGAATCACAGGATACAATAGCAGATTATTTGAATGAAATTGTAATTGTTTTCCAAACAAAGTCTGTTTCTTCTAGACAGAGAAATAAGAGAACTTTTAAGAGTTTTCCTCGTCGTCGCGACCCCATCTTGCGAGAAACATTCCCAGGAACTAAATGCCAGCAAAGTATTTACCAGTAACTCCACTAATTGCCTTAAACTAACGGTGCCGACGGTGCGAGCTGTTTCAGGTGAAATATAAAATCTCGGAGGTGACGCGGCTAAGAAGATGATGTCTAGCGAGCGTGAAGTCGCGGGAATGTCGATATTTCCTGAAACTTACTTAACTGGGCGAATGTCCTGCGAACGCACGAGCAAACATTTTCCTCGGGCATACAACTTTTAGCTTCTGATGCAGTGGAAACTTTACGCGAAGAGAAAAAAAACACGTGGGACTGACGAATAACCAGGAAAAATTCAAGATAATTCCGTAGATATAAACATATCTGAACGGGCATAAAGGAGGTCGAGGTGAAGAGAGTTAATTACAAACGCCTGCCTATTGATCCAGCAAGAAAATCATAATTTCCAAACCATGTCTTCTGTTTCGTAATATTCGCAGTATGCAGAGTGGCAAAGTTCCCTTCGTAACTTCTGATTCGGGGGAAGTTCGATTACACGTTTCGCCAGGCTGGAAGAGCTGTTGATCACAGCGCCGACATCGTTGTTAATTAACTTGCACGTCGATCGACTATCCGCGTCGAATACGGATCATCCCTGTTTTTCCCCCAATTTTCTTAATTAACTGTCTGCATTCAACGCGGCTGGTATAAAATCAGCATTTTAAACGATCCCGCCAGCAAAATCCATTTAATTTCGGCGGGTCGCATGAATATGCATGCACCGTGCTACATGATTATTTCTGGTTCGATGTCACCGGATTTGTTTGCTATCGCTGCACGTAATAGTAGGTAGTAAACGCTGAAACCTCCCATTTTGATTCCGGGCGTGCAGTCGTATCGGTATATACGTTTTCAAATATTCAACGAGCGATGATTTCGCCGGAAAATCACGGAACGAAAGAGAAGAGGAGAGAACGGCTGAATTCTCTGATTCTGCACTGCACAGAGAATGTGCAGTTTACCGCCTCGAATAATGACCGTCGCGATACCCCATTGTATTGAAATAGCTTTGGCCAGGTTCGCCGAGTTATTTATTAACAATCCCAAGGTCGACGAACAGGCAAACGGATGTGGCCAACGTAAGCCGGCTGGAACACATTCATTACGCGCCGTGAATACCTAACCTACGGCCCGAGGGCCATTTTTATATTTTCATAATCGAGTATCGCATACTCCACCGTTCCCTTTCATATCTATACTCGCGAAGCACCTAGAAGTGTCTACAAGATCTCACGGTAGGTATTAATTATTGTATAACTGGCCAGAGTGTTCTTGAGCGCCCTGAAGAATTCTAAATGTATGTCATTGCAGTGTTGTTCAATTATTCGCAGAAAAATCTAGTGCGAGGAGTTTCGTATCCTGGATCCCTAATAATTGAAGAGAAAAATCAAATTTTGGCACGTAGAACACTTTCCGATAAAATTTTTTTTAATATTGATACTTAGTGTTTTTCACGAGGACTCTGCAATTATAAAATTATCCAAGGAAAGTGAACAGCAGCTGAGAGGCAAGACTCTGAAGTTGATTGGTTCGTGAAATGAGCACTGAGCTAATGCAAATTTTGAGCCAATTTGATCAGTGAAACTTTGTGCACTGTGTCTGATGGAAATTGAACTTAATTCAGGAAAGTACGTTGTTTCGTGACTAAAGAAATCGATGATCGATGCGCGAGTCCGGTTTTAATGCCTGAATAATGAATGTTGAACGGATGATCGAAGATCCTAGGTGACGACGGCGTTTTCCACGGAGGAAAGACAATAAATTTCCACGCGGACCTTTTGCACAAGACTCAACCGCGACGGTTTTTGCATTTTACGGCGTCAGCTCGATTTGAGACGTTCAAGGACTCGACAATACCACCGGGCGAACGTAAGCAAATGGCGAGGCACGTACCGACACGTTTGAAACAGGAAGTGTGTTGTAAATGTGTAATAACAACGGCTCGAAGGAACCGTGCAAACGTCTTGTAATCGAGCAATTCCTCGGGTCCCTGGAATCGCCCAGGGGAACCCTTTAGACGAAGTCCCGCGTTGCATGTGGAACGGGACGATTGTCCTCCTGAATCATGCATTTCAATATTACATGGAATATACCTATGATAGTTTTAAGAGCGGAGAGAAAAAGTTCTTCTCTGCTACTAAGAGGATAATGTTGATGGCTTAGTGGGCAAATATTGTATGTCCACTTATAATGTTTTCAAGAGAAACAGGTTTAAATATGTTGTTAACAAATTTATGAAGTGGATGTAAATGTCATTTTTATACAGCATAAAGGAACAGTGAAGAACTGTTTGTTGCATATGAAAACTGATATTTCACAAAAAGTGGACATACAACATTTTTGCCCTAACTAGGAACACTATTCGGTTGCTGATGAAGTCGCGCAGATTTTTTTATATAGATCGAAAGTATATGTCACCACGGTCACAAAAATGTAAATTAAAGATGCTCCCAGAAGACATTGAAAAACGAACAAAAGTGGAACGGAGGAATGAAGAAAAATGAGGGAAAGAGAAAGACAACACCATCTGTTGAAATTTAATTATCTCTATTATATGAACATACATTATATTGTGATTTCAATAGCATTATCATTAATTTGATTTATTATTATTAATTTTTTTCAAATTGTTATCTATCATTTATTTCATATAATGTATTTTCATATAATAGAGATAATTAAATTTCAACAGACGGTGTTGTCATTCTCTTTACCTCATTTTTCTTCTTTCCCCCGTTCCACCTTTGTTTATTTTTCAAGGCCAGCCCAGCTTTTGGGAGCATCTCTAATTTACATTTTTGTAACCGTAGTGACATATACTTTCGATCTATATAAAAAAATCTGCGCGATTCCATCATCAACCGAATAGTAAGCCATCGATACGATCATCGACTTTCGAAATATCAGAATTGTGGCATACGCGATATTAAATATGCAGATCATCTCTGCCCAAAAGAATTAGCGGATCGGGTATCTGGGGAATTGCTAAGATGGTCTACTTAATATAGAACGCGGAAGCATTGAAAATATTATAATGGGCGATCCTCCAATTATATAGTTTGAGCAGCATCTGTCGTCGCAACTTTACGTCGTTTACAGTACGCCGAGCATCGTCCCTCGGTCGATGAAAGTTGATTTCCTCCTTTGAATTTCCAGCTTCCATTCGAGCATCTCTGTCGCACGCGGGAACCGGGGGAAAAGTGGAACTCTTTCCACCGTGGGATTGAATTATAAACACGTAACAGCATCGCGACGCCTAAGGAGAGTTTACCGTCGAGTTCGTTTCAAACGCCCTGGAAAGGGTGGCCTTTTAATTCCGCTGAAAGTGGAACTTCGTTAAGAAGGAAATAAAAATATACCTAACGGGCAGATGGAAGGGCTGAGAGAAAAGCGAGGAAACGAAAGGAGCTGGGATGGGAATAACCCTCGAAGCTCGACCGAGAATACCTCGTTGTAATGGGATCGAGAGCGAAGCGAGCTGGATCTGAGAGACAACTCGGAGAAATATAGTGGCGAGAGGTAAAATGTCGCTGGGACTTCGATCCACGGGCTTCGGGGTCGATCAGCTCCGAGAGCATCGCATTTATCCATGAACACCGCTTGCTGCGACGCTATAACTTTCGTTCTGCGAGAGCCAGGTGAAGGGCAGAAGAAATGCCAGGATACAGACATACCTAGACTTATTTACCGAGAAACGACTGAAGAATAAAATGCAAATGCATCTCTCTTGCGATCTTACGGAAAGAGTGCGTGAACAGTTGCCACCGAATTCAGAAACATCATTGCATCTCTCCACCTCGGATCCATGCAAGGAGGCGCGCTGAGATTTAGATGCTAGGTATTTAATTATCAACGAGGCTGAAACACGCGAGTAGGTACTATCCAGCAACGCGAACTCGAAGAGTTTAAGCTATTCGTCCGGGAGAGTCGGTAATCTCGCGCAGCTAATTTCGCCCATCGAATTCCCTCGAAAATTAAAGAAAAGAAAGAGGAAGCTCCACACGATCGTTTAGGATAGAAATTGCACGGTCCTCACCCCTCGTTATCCACGTCCCGTTGCGTTTCCTCTTTGTTCTCCTCGTCCGCCATGGCTCGCCGACGGCTTCTAGTTTACCAATCTCCAGGAGGGTTGGCTATTCCTCCGAACGGGTCATCACGGAAGCATCGACACAGCTTGACCGCTCGTCGGCGATGATTTTAAACGACTGGCTTGCCGCGCGGCGATCAAAGAAACAGAGACGAACGCGCGAATCGATTGCTGAACACCACCTGGACTCACTATCAAATTTTCAACTGGCTCGCACGAAGTAGCTCAAGGCATCGTTAACTGTTATGGCTTCGGAAATCCCGCAAGCACCCAATTCTATTTTGTATAATGCCATAATGCCATTAGGGCTATCCCGTATCGCGTGTATTTCCCGCGTGCGGTGTGTCAGAGACGAAGAAAAACGCCGGGGGAGTGATGGTCCGCGATGGAAAATTGCGAGCCTGCAGCCGAACCAGGCCAGGGGATTTAATTCTAAGCCGGCTCCGGAAAAGAAGGGCCGTAATTTCTAGCGCTTAGCAACGCTGAACGCGCTGGATACTTTACGTTCAGCATAATGCCAATCCTGGAACGAACGACCGGCTATCATTACGAAACTCTTTACGGACGAAAGGGAACATCGGATTACCCGCACATACTCCGCCTGCCGCTGGATACATTCTCCGCGACGGAACCGGGGAAGACAGTAATCCAGCGTAGGAAAGCTGTTAACGTCCCTTCGGTGGCTCGGACAGAAATTGGGAAAAATGAAAGGGATTTCGCGTAAAGACAGGCTTCGTCTGAAACGAAATGACATTTTAATCCTTTCCATATAGAAACGTTAAAGGGATGCCTGTCGACATCTCAATATACGTCGACAGTTACAGAATCATTTACGGAAGAAGACTAAAAAGCTTCGTCTGACTATAGGGAAAGCGCTCGGGCCGCTCTGATGCAACTTTCTGACCGCGTCGTCGCCGCGAATTTTACAGTCATCTTTGGTGATAGCGAAATGGTAGCCTTGAGATGCCACTACCGTAGTACTTCTTGCATTCGACGGTGTTCGAGACAGAAATTCAAGATAAGATAAGTGTGAGGTAATTTTGCAGGAACTAGTACAGCAATAACCGCGTAATCTCGCTTTCATTTGCATCCATCGTTAACGGAAAAGATTGCGTACTTGCGCCTGATTACACAGAGCCATGACTGGCGGCGAAGAGGAGCGCGCAAACAGCTCGTATTCCACTCGCAAGTGCACGAGCGTGCACGACTGGAATAATGAAAGTTCGATCTTTGGTACTGACTGCTACAATATTATGACATTTGCTAGTGTGGAGGATTAATTACTCGAGCGTTACAGGGGTAGATTGAGTGTGCAAGTAAATCTATTAGCAACGGAGACCAAGGTTCTGTGAATTGTGTTAAGTGCATCGTTTGCCTAACTGATCGAGCATCGTCGACCTGTTACACCACCTTCGGAAAATCGTCCAAGCAGAGGAAACACTGCCAATTCGCATCCAATTCGAAATCAATTAGATGCAAGTCGATATGTCTGAAGTCACGTGGAAGCAGGTTTATTTGACTGTGTTTAGACTAGGTCTGGGGACTGACCAAAACTAATTACTGTGTTGTAGAATACTATGTGCAGTGGTGTGGCTTCTGCCAAAGATTTTATAGTTATTCTGGTATATTACCAGCCACTTGGAGCAGACACAATTCGGATGGCACGGAAAGGAACAGGTGCATGCAATAGTACTTGCATTTGTAGCTAAAATCGTACTAACAAGATGAAAGTCCCATTGACCTTTTTAGAGTCAGCTGGCCCACAACAATTTTAATAATATTCTCAGACTTCGTCATAAAATTTGATGAAACGATGAGCGAAATTAGATGAGTGTGAGTAAGTGAAAGGAGCTTCTCCTACAAATGTGTGCTCCGAATCCATTTGTATCAATCTAGATTAATAGAATGTCCAGAGAATTTATGTAGCCCAAGATGATTGTTAGATTCATAACTCGAAATTGTGGAAAATATGGCAGAATAATTTAGCCACAGTTGGGTAGCTTTGGTCTTTTCATTTAAACTATAAAGAATCCAATTGTGCTGGACCGAGTTTCCTGCGTTTCTAAACGAGTTAATGGACCTACGATTAGATCGATACTGTTCGTGGGGTTGCTTCCATAAATGTGTAAGCAGTTTTACAGGCTTAATTTGGAATTCTGGAGTAAATCAATGCAGCTTTGGTTGAGTTTATTCGCGTCATTATAAAATACCACAGCGTGGTAATCATTGCAACGTGTTCAAAACAATTCTGTTTAAAATACATTAGGAGGGACAAGAATCACGCGTTGACTAAATAATAATTCGGCACTCCCAAGTTATTTATATAAAATTAAGTAGACGCAGACGCAAAACTTCTGTTTAATCCAAGCTCGCACCTTACATTCTTTTACCATTTCCTCGAGCTATTATTTATTGGCGAAATGACGGGAAGGTGTGACCCTCATCACTCTCACTGTCACCATAATAAACGGCAGTTTCCGTATTATGCGTACATAACGGTGAAGACTGAAGGGACTCTGGGTAACACAGAAGAGCCCCTCCTATTCACTTCGCTATGTGCAGCATGCGCGACCATCTCTCTTATGCGAATGCACCTCGCTGACTTGGGCTTTATACATTCGCCTGGAGCAGCCCTGAATCGTGGCTATTGTGAAAATGTAACGAACCGTCGCCTAAGCGACTTCCGATACACCACAGACAACTGATGCATTCTTGTTTAATTTCCTGTGTGAATAACAGCAACGCCTGCTTAACACTCCGCCACTGATAACATGCAAACGTCCTTCGAGCAGGCGTCAACAAAGAAGAAACCTTTTTACAGCGAGCAATGAATAACAGGTAATTAACGCCAACCGACGAATTCAATTTCTGCTCGAACGTGAATTTATTGAACTGTTGCCGAAAGAATTCTTTATCGAATATCAATCCAAGCGTCGCGAAAATTATACCGTTTGAAATATGGTAATGCCGGGACATTTCTGAGATCGTTTCTTATAGAGAAATCACAAGTTGCGTGTCGCTCGTCTGTGCAATTACGACGAAGCATGCACTCGAACACGCAATAAAGTATCCCTGTAATTTGAACGGAACGTTTGCGTTCTAGGCGTTACCATCCTTTGTTCACTCGCGAACCCGCAATAGCAGGAAATACGTATTCACCGCTCTTATACATTATTACGCAATAATCCGCAACCTATACACGTACGGGCCATCGTGGGCAATCTCGAATCGTTTACACCGCGCGGTGGTGCAGCGCACCGTTTACATTAAATTTAATCCTTCATACATAAATCGACGTATTTCACCGAAAATACGACCAAATTCATCGCCCCTAGAGACTTTTAAACATCCATTATGAAATTTGCGATAACCATAATTCATAAGCATCAGTTTAACACTATTTTTATTCCGAATGTAACCCAACTGAAATAAATTATAATATATTTCACGTTCTTTTTCCTAACGCAGTTACTTTCGTGTTAGTATAAGGATGTTGAAAGATGAAGTGATACTTTTTCGAGGCGTCTTTGTGCAATTCCTTCGCGTAATGTTCATCTTAAGGATACTAGACAACATTCATTACGTTCTGCGTTAGATTAAAAAGTCTGGCGGCGAAATAGTACGGAGCAACGATGAATACAGAAGAGCGCGGAAATTGAGAATATAAAAGCATCCCGCGGATGCTAATCTGTGATAAAAGCTTTTATCCCGACCTCAACTGGAAAGCAGCGCAGCACAACATAACGCAAGCTTCGATGCAGAGTCGCCTACTGTACCGCGCAGATCAAGGATCTACTTTCATCTCGAATAAGAGAGGAGCACGATACGGGGACGATGCGAATGGAAAGAATGTTCGAAGGAAATAAAGCAGGATTTGTGGAAAATGCGCACATATGTGTGTTGAATTATTTTCCAATCGGGCACGAGTATTGTCACGAGTATGTAAAAGTTTCTACATCTATGGAAAGTACAAGAATCTTTTCATCCAAGAATATATCCTTGAATCGAACGCGACGGAAAATGTTTAATTAAAAACGGATCGCTCGTTTCAACCATGCAAGGAATTTTTAAACACCTAAACGATATTTAAATTCGTCGCGGAATCGGAATTGTAGAATGATCGCAACTTTATTATAGTACGTTACGTTTGCATACCTTCTTGCCTGTTGAAACTGCCACTTCGGTATGACAATTATAACTACTTCTGCCTACGCGTAAAAAATAACAATGTGGCTTCGCGATGACCATAACTGCCTATGATGGAAGCGTGGCCTTGTCGTTATTACCACGTAATTTCCTGCAATCGCCTACCTGCCAAATATTACGGACCAGCCTTCCGAGGATAATTACAGATTAAAGTGTTATCACTGGCACGCGAGACGGTGCTGTTTTATATTTAAAGGTACTGTCTTATAAATAACTTCGATCAAGTATTCAAATGTAAACAATTGTCTTGGTCAACAAGCTGGGAATTGCAGATGTCTTTAATTACACATGTACGAGCTATTAAACCGATTCAGCCTGGATGTATCTAACCTAAACGGAGGCCAATGAGCGAAGTATACCGATGAATCTGTTCGTGCTTTCGTATTGTAACTTGGTAATAAATTAAAGTAAAGAGGAAAAGGAGAATTTTAACACGAAACGATACAGAGGATTCCAACGCCTGTTCACGTAACCTTGGTTCAGTGCTGAAAAGTGAATGTAAAGACGGTGCCAAGGACACCACTGACACATTAAATTCAATTTATCTGATATTCCTACGCGAAAGATACAGCGAATCCCGCTATCGACGTCAAACATCTGAAATCTAGAGTTTCGTCACTCTGGCGAGCGATCCGAGTTGCTTCACCAACTTCCCACCACTTCTCGTGAAGCGTCATCTACCTGGATTTGGTTCGAAACAAAACCGAGGGAACCAAATGTATGATAAATGACCAGCCTCGCGTGCCCTTCGTTGCTCAGCGCTCCGAGGAATCGCCACTGGAAACTCATTTACGAGCGGGAAATTGAAAAGAAGCACGCATATCCGCCCTTTCATTCCTATACGCGCCGTGGTAGGTACGAATGATCCTCACGTTTCGACGCGAGCGATTTCGCAATCGTTCTTATCGCGTGCTCCCCCGCCGTTTATCGGGGAATCGCGAATTAGCACGAAGCACCGCGAGGCCCGGCTTCGCACGTCCCTCGACAGAAATCGTCAATTTCCGTGGAGTTCCGGGCGCGTCGCGCGAGCAACCGTCGGCCCCAGCAACCGCGAAGCGTGTCCTCGCGCGGCACTCGCCAAGCGTCGTGCAAACGGCACGGGAGTGACGTGACGTGACAGTTGCAACCGATCTCCTTCAACGCGGCGTCTGTCATTAGTTTGTCGCCTGTCACGGCCGAATTATTCTACGTCCGCTTACCTCATCGGGAGTGGTTTCCACGTGGTCGAGCCGCTTCTTCGTAGTCAGCTCCTCATCCTTCCCCTCTTTCGCTCCTTCGCGGCGACCAGCATCGTAGCCATGCGTTTGCGAACGTGGCCGTTCCGCGCGGCGATCACCGCCATGACACACGATTATATTCCATTCCCGTGGCTACCAGCAGCTCCGCGACAAACATCTCACGATCTCACCACGCACATGTGCGACTACGTACTGGCTTCTTTTTTCGGCGACCGGCAACAGGTCGCGAAAGTCGCCCGTTAGTCCCGTGACACGCGACTCCGACCGGTGTTATTGTTTATTGTTCGGTCACGACACCTACGGCGTTGGTAGCGTCGGTAGCGTCGGTCTCTCGCTCGCCGCCACTCTATTTCAGTCCCCTTAGGTAGGAGAAGAGGGACACCCGGAGTCTGGCTCGGGCGAGTGCTCGGCGACACTATTAACCGAGCTTAAGGAACGTCCACTCTGCACGGACCTGAACAGTGGAAAGGAACGGGATAGAGACACGGCCAGAAACAGAGAAGGATTCCGTGTAAAAGAGAGGTGAAATATACGAGTCGAGCCAGCGGCGGCTGCCCATTATAAATAGTAGCGACTGTACGATAGCGATGGGAGTAATACCCTCTCGTCCGCCAGGTGGAACGACTGTATAGATACCGCCAATTTCGTTCCTTTCAGAGTAGTATTGGCTGTTTGAATCACTTTGCATTTTACGAGTCTGGTAGAGTACCGTGGGTTTCGAAAGGTTGGGGAATTTTTTGGAACTGTCGACGAGTCTGTTGTTCCTCGTTCTATGAGAAGTCTCTCTTCTTTCGGAAAATATTCAAAGGGATTCAAATCTGTGCTGTGTTCGAAATGATTTAGAGCATAGCAAAGACCACCACTGGTGGATAAGCTAGCGGAGAAGGTGCGCGTGATTGAAAGTGTGCGAAGTGTGTTCTCGAGTTGTTTGATAACGTTCGGTATCATGTCACTCCCATTACTGGCGACTGGGTCAGCCAGGCAGAGATGAGTTCGAAGGGGGAGAGAAAGAGGAAACGTCGACGGAAGTATGCGTACGAGTGGAAGAGAGACAGAAACGGAAGACTGTCTCTTACTCGCTCCACCTTTATTATTCGCGTCATTGTTCCGTCACTGAGACCTGCCTTGAATTTTAACGAACTGCGGCCGAAACGTTGTAAATTTGCATGATTTCCTTTCGACAGATGGCAATCGCCAATTTTACAGTACCTAACGAACCGAGAGAATGGAAATGTTCATAAATAAAACGCACTCGTACGACAGCGATACCGTTGAAAATTTCTCATAAATTTGCATTTTCAATCGCTATTCGACAACAGCACTGATTCTGATTTAAATGAAATCAACATTTTGAGCATTAGCTTCGAGTATACTCCATAAATAACAATCTCCGGCTTATGTCTAAAAATGGTAAAGAAGATAATGGATTACCTTACGATTTATCCGAATATTTGTAAATCTTCAGTTCTTAACTGCGTTCCTAACCAATCACTGCGGAAGACGATAATACGAGACCGAAGCGGACACCAATTTTTAAAGTTATACAACTCTCAATTCTGTTTCCTCGGTGGAACTAACTGCTCGCTGTTTACTTATTTAAGTTCCCTGGTTGCAAAATATTTCTTTTGGGCGCGAAATCCAAGGTACTAAAATTCGCGCGACAGCTATCGTTAGACGCCGCGATCGTATTGCTTGTTTTGACGAGGATACGTTTGTTGGCAACACTTCCACGCCTTGTACCTGTTTATAAGTTTTGGCGCGAATCCTAGGTGTCATTGCGTTCGCCGCGTATTTACGGTAGGATCATAAATCGATCGATATACGTTCAGTCCCGCTTTTAGGCGACGCTTCCACGGATGTGTCTTTAATTAGTGATACGTAGTGTTTCGAGTTTCGTTACCGCGAGTGACGTGAGTCATCGGCAGGGCGGATAGGTATATCTAACGTGAATTATAACGGCGCATTGCACTCCCGCCGAATAAACGCTTCGATACCGGGCCAAGTGAGTACACTAACAATAGATTATGAAATAGAAATTAGGGTTAGGTTTCATACCACCACTTGCTAAACTTTGTCCGTTAATCGTTGTAAATGGTATAATAAATACTTCATTACTATCCTTATTACTAGCACGCAATCATATTTCACGGTTAACCCTCTTACGTGACGCGTGCAAGGTTATGTTGAAATGGCGCCAAATGTTGTTTGAACCCGCCCTCGAACGATAGATTAAAAACCGAGACCCCCCAATCAATATTATCTTTTGCAAATTTACACGACTAAAGTCTGAATCCAAATTCGATACTGTTCTCGACAATTTCATAAATATTAAATACACCCTCGCGATTAAAAAAGCGTGGTTGCTTCCAGGGACGGGGGAAGATTCCTGCCAGGACTTTTATACGATAAACCGTTTTATTTTAATAATTGTGTGTGCGTGTATTTTGTACAATATAATAATAATTATAGTAGCAATAGAAGTAATAGTAGAACAATAGTAGTAGGAGAAGTAGTAGTAGTAGAACAGCTGGGAAGTGGTAACAGCGTGTTTTATCTCGCCGGAATCCACGGCATTACAGGTTAGGTTGGTCGCGGTGTGATACAGCGCGCGGACTTCTCTCGTCTTCCCGCGTCGTCCTCTCGTGACTGTTTCGGTGTCGCGTAAGGCACGAAACGAAAAGCCACCTATAACCACGAGATTCTGGGACAAAGGCGCGCCATTGTTGCCTCTACTGCCGCCACGACTATATTCGTCGGTTCGAAGGATGGTTTCGAGATTGCTTGATGATCGATCGTTTGAATTTGCGGTTAGGTATCGGTTCTCCAGAAGAGCTGTTTATTCCTCCTCTTCCTCCTCCTCCTCCTCTTCCTCCTCCTCCTCTTCCTCCTCTTCCTCCTCCTCCTCCTCTTCCTCCTCCTCTTCCTCCTCCTTGTCCTTTCCTTCTCCTCCCTCTTCCTCCTCCTCCTCCTCCTCCTCCTCTTCCTCCTCTTCTTCGAATTGTGGCTCCTCCAACTCTTCGTCCTCAGCCGCAGCCTTCACGTCTTCCTCGCCCTCCGGGGACTCGGGATCTCCAGGTTTCTTTCCTGGCCTCTCGCCGAACCACTTCGGCAACTTCGCTGTTTTTCGAAAAGAAACGTGTTAAATTATTACGGGTAATCGATTCTTAATGAGGCTTTTACTGCCGTGGCTATATCTCGTACGATGGAAGCGTGGATATCTTAGAACTTTTCTTTGTCGCGAGGTAGAAAATATCTGGTCTAGCGTTTTTTCTAATGGAATCGCGGCTGAACTCGATGAATATTGATAACTCGAATAATACCCACTAATGCCTGAAATATTACATTCCTGACTCGATTAATGCATTTCGTTAGAATTCCAATGACTCGCAGGTAACACAATCAGGGGATCGGAGTTTCAAATCCACCAAATTAACAATTCTTTCCCTTTGATTCCACTTTCAGTGATTAACGACACTGCACCCGTTG
The DNA here is from genome assembly GCA_963971345.1 of Andrena flavipes. Lineage (NCBI taxonomy): Eukaryota > Metazoa > Arthropoda > Insecta > Hymenoptera > Andrenidae > Andrena > Andrena flavipes. The sequence goes on from OZ020482.1 coordinate 4,503,018, forward strand.
CGCAGCCTAGAAATCGCGTAAATTCAAATTTAATATTGGAGTCTAAATATTCCGAAAATTACCAAAGCTCGTCGATCCCTATATTTCACAGCCATTTTCGTGCGAACCCCATTCGTCAAAGCCGCGACCTCGTGTTCTCGGATTGCACAAGCGTAACGAGACAGTCGTTGCGCTTCGATTGACATTTATCATTCACGGATCAAAGAGAAGCGCCGGATGCGAAACGTAGAGAATTCGCGGAACTCTGACCTCGCTATGAATAACGAACGGGCGGGTGCAAAAAAAAAAACTATCGACACGCGCCTCCAATTTCGCGAGAACTTTTCACCCGCTTTCCATCGGACGGGCGTGCCTTCGACGCCCGCAAAAATATACTTCTCTGCGGCCGTTGCAGTTTGACCCAGTTTCCAGAAAACATTCTGGGCGATCCGGGCTCCGAGACCCGCGACTCGAGCAAACGCACACGATGCTACACGGTCAGATAATAAACTCGCGAGAAAGAACGGAACGCTTTTTTCGCGGCTGTGCGCACAGCTATCGTCTCTGCTGTCCGCCGACAAACGACTGAAACTACTTTCAACCTGTTGAACGGAAAAATTCTCCGCTCTGTATTTACAATGGGAGCACGGTACGTTGCTACCGGAATCGTGCGAACCGCTAAGCATTCCGCGTGTTCTCTTTTAAAACCTCGCACAATCTACAATCTGGCCCCATTGACGATTCCCACGTATGCGTCTGCTCGGATTTGATAACAGAATACGTACTCTTCTGGCGACCAAGGAATTGTTCCTTCTGCTGGGTCCACTGCTTCTCTATGACTTCCTTCTGCTGTTCGGTCAGACCCTGGAACACCAACGGACAAAATGGCATGCTAGGATACATCGTCACACGGGGGGCACTCGCCTGGACCATCGGTATTCGAGACAATTACGTGCTAATCTGTCCTCGAGGGGGTTGAAGGGTCACGGAGAAGAAAGTAATCGATTCCTATTCCATAATCCATATAGCGTATTACCGCTGGAGCTTCGTCAACTTTTCCGGCTAACGAATCGATCGGACGGTACATAAGGGGTGGGCATACCACGATCAATCAAACACCCGTTAGCTTGTCTCGCTATTCTTGTTAATGACGGACTCTTGTAACACAAATCTGTACCCCCTTGTTACGCAGAGTGGACGTTAGTCACTTGACAGTGATGTCGAGGTGTGACGATTTCTTGTAACGAAAGTGTGCGGGTGTATATTCGAAGATCGTATCGATTTAGTGTTTGTGGGTCCATCCTTGATGGTAGCTTCAAAGACATGGCAAAAATAATACACGGGTTCGTGAGATCGTGTACGAAGTGGAATCGTAAATGATCGTGTGTCTGTGGCTGAATTAAGGTCTGAATTAAATAGTGTAGAGGTATCCGCGAGAATTGTATTCATCTTTGTTACGGTAATGAATTACGACGAATATCATAGGCCAAAACGTAATTACTGTGCTCTATGGACTAAACAAAGCCCTGGGCACGGTACACTTTCGGTAGCTTCCATTGTGTTCTGGTTCCACTATTTAGTAGTAACACGGATACAACGGGAATTAGAAACACGATCGTCGTAACGATCTTAGGGCGTGGGTGGGCAAAAGGGGAGGTTTCAACCAGCAACGCAAGCAAACGGGGGTGATACAGTCACAGTGGGAGAGAGAGAGAGAGATCACAGAGAGACACATAGAGATATAGAGGGTGTGCTCGAGAAGACTCACTTTTGTTGCGCTTCATGAACTGTTCTGTTTTCTGTTTCCACAGTTTCTCGTTGTACTCTGCTAAAAGCGTGTCATAGCCCTGCGATTCAATCGACATTCTTCACTGATCACTCGCCCTTTTAAAGTACTACTGCCTAACCAGCTACGTCGCTTATTCTTTTCTATTTTGTCCCCCTATTACTTTGCAGGAATTTTTCTACTTCTCTGACAAACATATCTCCGCCTCCGTGATAATTATTATTACAACAAATCCCTTTCTTCGAAAGCACTCCTACTACAGGAAGTGTAATGCATGAATTTTGAATCCATCGTGGTGCCTATGCATCCACATTTCCGATTCACGTTAGTACGCGGATCTGGGGCCTCGCGTTTAGCCAAATTAATTCGTTCAAGTACGCGGAAGTTTTTGGGTCGGTTTGAATAATCGAAGAATCAGCGACTGATTTAATCAGAGGAAAGTATACTTACGCCCTCGAACAGCTTCTTCTTGTCGTCGTAGGACCTGGTATCCACGCGACGTTCGTATTTGGAGGCGACTTGGATCTTGGGCTGTAAGAGAGACAAATGGTTTTACAGCGTCGACGGTATTGGCCTTATCTCGACGACCATTCTGCCGATTCACTTACAGGGTACTTGCCGGTGAGGGCTTCGGGATCGAGACCTTTCTTCAAGGCCTTGTGCCTCAACTGCTGCTTCTGACGTTCCTTTAATTCTTTAAGCTGGAACAGAACATAGATCGTTGTCCAACCAGGTCTCTAATTATTATTTAGCTACAGTTACGGCACTGACGTCATAGTCCTGGCGTTTCTGTCGCTCTTCAAGATCGTATTTCTCGGTCTCCAGCTTGACTATGGTGTCCCAGAGTTCGTTGGCCTTGGATCGGAGCTTCTCGATGGACAGGTTATCGATCTCCAATGGTTTGATGCGGATGCTCAGCGAGATTTTCTTCTCCTCTTCGAGCTGTTCTTTCGTCTTGTTGCGCTCCACTTGCGCCGACGTAAGTTGCCCCTGTATCCAGCGCGGAAACGCATTAGTAACTGGGAAACGTTGCTCGCGATTCAGCCGCGTCGCCGATCGATACTAACCGCCAGATCTTTCCTGGTGATGGTAAAATTGGGGCCTTTCTTGCTTGCCTGATCCTTCATCGCTTGCATCATAGCTTGGCGTTTCTTTTCTGACTCTTCGAGACGCCTGTGTAAACGATATTCTACATAAATCTCCCCCTTTAAACACAAAGCACGAGACACCGAGCGAACCGGGGTAAACGTACCTTCTCTTCTCCTCGATGTCACGTTGTTTCTTCTCCTCTGTAAACATCAAAGAACGTTAAAAGCCTCGATTCTCGGGCACAGCTTCGATACAGGAAGGAACAGCGCATGACATACCGATCTCGCGTTGACGACGCTCTTCCTCCTCCTTCTTTTTCTGGGCCAATCTCTTCTCCTCGTCCGCGCGAGTGATCTTGCGCTTCGCTTGCTTCTCCTGTGTTCCGTGGCAAATAAAGCAGATAATCAATGAAGGCTTCACGCCGGATCCTTGGAATCCACCGTCGAGCAGAGGATGATTCCGTTACGCGGATACGAACCTTCAATCTCTTCAGCTCCTCCTCCTCTTTGGCCCTCTGCTTCCGCCATTCTGCGATGTATTCCTTGAGCTGTTCGTCTAAGTCGCTTCTCTTCTGTTCCTGCCTCTGTGGCCGCCCGAGAAACCAAACAGATAGAGCGTAAATACGCGTGCAGGTTGAATCAACGGCGAATATCGTTTGTCTACGAGATCCGCGGGATCTATCCTCACCTTCATAAACTCGGGATTCTCCCCAGAGTCCCTGATGTAGGCCGGAGCGAAAACAAAAGTAACTCTCTTTAGTTGCTGCCGCTCGTCCTCCGGAGGGATCTCCTAGAGATCCTCCAGAACTCCGTTACGCCACTCTCGCGTTCCACTTTCCATTATTTATTACACCCCCATCCATTCTCTCTCGTGGCGAATAACTCTTTCTTTCGTCTGCGCGTCTCCCTGATCCCCGCCCTTTTGCATCCCCCCTTTTGCCCACTTTCGTCTCACCACACGCAGCCAGACACACGCAAACGGACGGACGTACGGACAAGACAGAGAGTAAAGTTTCGTACGAAGCGCGTAGACGGAAGATAATTAGGCGCGCAGCGTGAAAAAAAGAAAACTGAAGAATACGTGTACTTGGGGGGTGGGTGGGTGGGCGCGCGGAGGCGGGCAGACTTTAACGAGTTCTGGAATATGAAGGCTTTCGCAGAGGATTTCGCGGTCGTTTGAATTTTAATCTCGCCTTGCCTCTTGGGTAGACGCGTTTGATGAAATTCCACGGAAAGAGGCTCAAGTTCGTGGTGAACCGAGGGGCTGAAAATCTTTTCGTTGATTCGGTGCAGCTGAATGTTTTGGAATGTAACTAATGGTGGTATATTGTGCGTTGAAACGAGGCAAAGTAAAGATTTAGTTTATCAGAAATTTGGACGCTCTTCAAAAGTTGAATTAGCGATAGATGACATTGCATCAGGTGGATCGAATCCGGGGTGACGTTGGGGCGAGGATCTCTAATTTTAAAGACGATTCCGTGGCGGCAAGATACGAGTGGCTGCCCGACTCTTGGATCGTGAGGATCGATAGGGGACGCTCGTTTAGGGTTTAGTTTGAGAAAAATAATACGGAAAAAAGCCGCTCGCGAACAAGCGATTAAGCATTTGTACAGAAGCGATTTAGCAGGTTCGAAGAGAAAATCCGACAAAACTGGTCAGCGTACAACGAGAACAAGAATAGTCGTGTCTGAAACGAAATTGGGGCGGCAAATACTGCGATCCAATAATAGCTTCGGTATTCTTTTAAAAGCACTACAATCTATTAATGACAATTTACAAAAATACTCGAGCATCAAGCGATATAAATCAATTGGACTTTACCGAGTCACACGATCCTTCGCGCTATTAAAAAAAAAAATTTGATCGATGATGAAGGAAAAACGGGGATAGAAATGGAGCACAATGATCCAGCACTCACTCTTCTTCTCGTCAGACATTTTCTTCTGCACTCCCAACTCGAACGCAAGCAACACACAGTCGCCGCCGTTATCAGCGTCGCCGCTGTCATCATTCTTATTGTCAATTAATATCCACAACGCCGTGAGAAAGAAAGCAACAGTCTAAAGCCAAGGAGCTGGCCAATTTACATGAGAGTTGAGGTTCCGGACGATCGTGTCATCTCGGGAGATCACTGAGCCCTCCCGCGCAATCGCGTATCAGCATCACTCGAATACTTCGCGAACTATTAATCGCCAGATCCCCCCTCGTTTAATTCGATTTAATTAACTTAATTCAATTTAACGCGCGAAACCACAGAAGCGAAACCGACCGATTGGGACCGTTTCCAAAATTTGCCGTTGGTCAGGTCCGCCTGTAATCATAAACAACGTTTAACATCCTTGGCAACGCGACGTGTTGCGCAACCGTGTGTTACGAAACAATCTGTTGAACGAGAAGCTCGAAATCCGCGGTTCCACGAAGAACTCAGTGACCTCCCCTAACGCTTTAGCCGATCTTACTGCGACAAAAGAGACCGAAAATCACAGGAGAATTGGCTGGTGGACGATTATTGCTGCGGGTCGCTTGATTATGGCGCAAGGTCAACATCGTTAACAACAGAACGTCACAAAGACGGAGTTGGTGGGGTTGGGGTTTGGGGGGGGGGGGGGGGCGGGTTGGACCAAGGGCGCGAAATTGGCAGGGAGGAAAACAAAAACGACTCCTGGGAACGCAGGACACAAGAAAAAATAAACACGAAACACGACACCAACTGGTTGGCTGAACGAGATCAACGAAAACGTGGATGGACTCGTCGATGCGTTTTTACAACGGATTACGTGTACGTGCACGTGGCACACGGAATTATGTACAGAGCCGTTAATTCGTGATTAATCAGATGTAGACAGAGAGACAGAGATAGAGAGACAAAACGTAAAAAACACGAGAACGGGGTGGGGGTGAAAGAGACAGAGAGAAACATGAGCTTTGGGGCGGGGGTGGTTGCTTCGAGCACTGATCACGAATTATTAGACTTGTTTCAGGTTTTTGGCAGGATCGAGACGTCGATTGTGCGGTTAAATAGGTAACGGTATTCGTCAGCCACGTCGGACGATCTGACAAAACAATTTACGTGTACACGCGGGGAGACTTCTGGGCACAAAGAAACAGAGTACGTTCGAAAGGACTCTCGAGGTTCGACATTCAATGTTTCAGGGAACACGAGTAACATTACAAAAGGAATTTCGAGGTATTGAAATTTACAAAAAGGTGGATAGCTTGCTGTATCTGCTGAGAGATTCCTTGACCTAGAAACGGAGAATAAACGTCCCCTCGATTTTACAAATTCTTCTTTCTAGAGATCGCGACTATCAACCGCCTTGATCGGATTGGCATCGGAGCTCCGCTATTCCATCGAACGCAGTGTGCTCATTAATCGAATTGCATCTGTTTAGAACGTAGAGCGTTTCAAACGGACACCGAGGCTTCGGTATAAGAATAAACCGCATTACGTTATCTTACACATATTTATGAAACGTTTGGCAACGGTCCAGTCGACGCAAGTTATAGTTAGTTGCACACAACCCCTTATGCAACTGCAGCCCGTATAACACGGTCAAAAGCCTTTAAAACTTTTCGACTAAACAACCTTGTCGTTCGTAAATGCCCCCGCGATTATGCACCGTCCCGTTTTAATTGCTCGTGTTACACGGTCAAGGACCTCGGACAGAAATTACACCCGCAGAAATTCCGTAGCTTTCGAACGAGCCTGAAACTGTAGCACCATCTTTAAACAATTAGACGTAGAAAGTTTTAGGTGGTGGTGGAGCGATTGAGTTTGAAAAGATTACTTCGAAAACGTCCCCCCTTCTTCCCGATACTCGGCAGATCAGAAGCGCCAATTCACTTTCAGTAATAGCGCGACGAATGTTTATCGCTCATCGGGGGGTCTCGTTCCCGCCAAAAATTCGAAAGAAAGCGCGGACTTTAGGGGGCGAGGGGGCAGTGTGTGAGAGCGGCCGAAGAAGAAAAGGAAAGTATTATTGACGTGTAAACACCTCGAGAGATTCAACTTACTTTTGGGACGCCCTACCCCTACAAAAAAAGAAAGGAAAGGTACATTAATAACAAGTGACAAATGCCTTTGGTGTCTTTTTAACGTGGGACTGCACAAAGCCGCGGTATCATACGATCGTGCTCGCCTTTCGCGGTTTCATTATCCCTCCCGTTACGGGATTAAATCCAGTGTCCATCGATCGGACGAAAGAAAGCATCGTTAGAATCGACGACGGCCTGCCGCTGTTCCATCCCCTTTTATACCCTTCCGTTCGTCCTTTTTTTTTTTTTTTTTTTTTTATTCTTTCTGCCTTTACGAGTGATCGTTAGAAAAGTTTTGCCCACAGGCGGAACAGGGAACGATGCTCGCGTGCTCGCGGGCATCGCGATTGGCTTTTTATAGACGACGTAAAAGTGGAGAACAGGCAGCCTACCGTCACTTTCGTCTCGAGGATCCTGAGATCACACCTATATATAGCTTCCTCGCGAAACATTTCCCAGTCGCCCGGCACGGAATGCGAGAAAAGTACGACGATTATGCGACAGAGATAATGCGCAAAGAGACAGAGAGATAGAGAGAGAGTTAGGTGTTTGTGGTGTGTGATGATGGGCGGCATTCCCTCGGCTCGATCGAAAAGTAACAGTGATTCTTTGTTAATGAAAGCCGGAGAAACGTAGAACGAGAGAACAAAGAAGAAACGGAGCTTTGATATCTTAGGGTACGATTATGTTGGAGCTGCGATAAACGATCAGAGCGACGATAAGAGTGAGATGACTATATAAATGACAAACGATAAAAGCGTCGAGAAACAAATATTTCTCTTTCTTCGCTATTATCGCAGCTCCAACATAAACGTACCCTAAGTAAACATCGACGGATGAAGCCGAGAGGAGAGAGATATCTCCCTTTAATCGCGATGAAACGCGACTTGGAATCACGAATTACTTTCCCATCGTCTGCGTTTCGTTGAGAGACGCGTGACCGCGTGCAGGTGTCCCTCTGTCCCGTACGAAACGACCAAGGATCACACTGTATAGCGAGGGACACCTGAGGCGTGTACATGGACGTGTATCAGACGGGACAGGGTGGCAGCGATAGACGTATTTGTTTAACCATCGACACAACAACAGCGACACAGCACCAAAAAAAGAAAAAAAAGGTAAAGAAAAACAACAGAATCAATGAATAACAGCGGACGGACCAACAGGAGATTGACGTCAGAAGTAGAAAGGTACACGAGCGAGTGCGCGCGTAACAAAATCAGCCCTCGTCGCTTCCCTTTTCCTTTCATCGCGCTAATATTAACTTCCCAACCATCGAGTCATCGATCGGCAAGGATTTCAAAAATATTCACGCCAGCAATGTTAAAAAAAAAGTCAAGGGACAAAAAAAGGAGTTCCTTCTTTAAAAAGGGGGGTGGGCGGGGGTGAAAAACTAGGCTCGCGTGAACGCAAGCCTGCGTCGTCGGTGATCCGACGCGTTCGAAAAAGCTGGAAAAAACAATCTAAAGGGAGACCCGCGCGTTACCGTGCACCGCGGACAATATTTTTAAGTGCCGGCGAGAAAAAAAGACGGGAGAAGAAAAACAGGGTGGACGCCGGCGCGACGCGTCCCGCCTCTAAAGTGGAAGAGGTGATTCTTCATTGTCAGGATGCTGAGCCCGTGTACGGGGTCCAACGATATCAGATTACTTTAGCGTTTGACTCGAAAAATCCATCTAGCCGGGCGAGAAAGCGATTCTCGCGGATCTGCCGTGAAATTAAAAAAAAAAAGAAGATCTCGAAACAGGGCCGTTGAAAAAGGGTGATCGCTCGCACGGCTTGGAGCGAGGGAGTGGTACGAGCTTCGGAGCGATCCTCGCCGCCCTTTCGCCGCGAAGCGCGCCGTCGTCGCGAGTCCTCCGTCGGAACGATCGGGCGAAATTGTCTCGCGGCAAAAAAAATCTTTCTCTCCGCGCGATTTGCCGGAAATTAGCCGCGGCTATGTACAACGCTCGCCTCTGGCAGGGACAGAACGGAAGTGTCGCTCCAGAAAGAACCAGCGATGGCGATTATGGAGGAGAGACGATGTAACTCGCCGGAGGAAAGAGAACGGAGTGTCTCGACAAAGAGGACGATGACTACGGACTAAAAACGATGTAGCCAGACAGGGACAGAAAGAGAGAGAGAGAGATAGAGAGAAGGAGAGAGAGAAGGGGTTGAGAGATAGATAGATAGAGAGAGAGAGAGTGAGAGAGAGAAAGAGAGAGATAGAGGAAAACAATGCGAACGTCTCACAAATAGAAATTAATTGTTTGTACAAAAGAGAAAGAATACATTGCGTGAACAGCGACCGGTGAGAGACAGAGATTTAAGAGCGAAATAGCGGGCGTACAGGATGTATACTTTGAACAATCAATATTTATCGATACAAGACAGTACAACGGTTAGGCGATTAAACAGAGCGAGAAAAAGAAATAGAGAAAGAAAAAGAACACTGCGAACAGGCGATTTTTACAATTCGTTTTTTTTTTTTAACGGGGAAAAACTTACTCGATCTTCCTCTCGGTGTGCCTTCGATTTTCGGATTTTTCGATACGCGCCGCGCGTTCGTCGTTTGGTCGATGGTGATTGGTGGTTTTTGATTGGTTGGTTGGTTGGTTGGTTTTTTTTTTGTGTATTGTATGTGGAGATTCAGGCGTAGGAAGGTAGAGAGAGAGAGATAGACAAAAAAAAAGAGAAACGGAGATCATAAACCAAAGTCAGAGAAAATGGCTAGCCGATTTGATTCTATTATCGGGCGGCCGACGGATCGGCCGCCAATCGATAATTATAGTTCTTCTACCCCTGGAACCGCCGAGGAATATCGGCTCGCCGCGAAAAATGGCGATACGATCGCCGTCGGATCGTTTCGTTTTAGTCCGGTTTCGGCCTCCGTCGACGGCGATATTTCTCGGCGGTTCGTTTCGCTCGGGACGACTCAATATTTTACTTCGTTGCCCGTTAAATTGTTTCCACGCGACGATGCGGGAACCGTCCGGCCGGAAGAAAATGTTGAATCGTGGTCTGTTGTGTTCGCGCGAACGAACGACACGTTTAGAGACATTTCTGACTGTAATTTTCCGGTCCGGTGAGAAGTTTCAGCGGTTAAATTACTACGTGGCTAGACATTCGGTGTCATTCGTCTGCTCTATTTTCGTGAGGGAAGCACGACTGTTCTAATTTTAACGGCTCTTCGAGAGAGATCGCTCTAGGTAGGAAGCTGAGCGTAATTCTTCGCGATTCACGTGAGAAATTCCCCTTCGCGGTGTCAACGAACGTTTTCAATCGGCTACGAGAATCTTTGCTCGCGCGAAAAATCTTCTTATCGCGCTGAAACGTCATCGTGTATCGCGTTACCGACTACTTCGGGGATTAGGAGTGTATACTCTTTCAAAAGCTTGCAAACTGGATACTCGAATGTGCCGCGAGGACAGCGCCGAGCGCGGTATCCTATTTCTGTGAAAAGGAGCGTGTCCGTTCTAATTCTAACCGAGTTCGTATTAGGCGAACGGGGCGCGGTGTTCGATGCTCGGAGTCGTGCGCCTATGATCACAATGTTGCACAAGCGTGTAACGCGTGGGACGGTAACTCGAGTCGGTGACAGTGAACGTAACGATATGCTAAATTCGAACGGCTAGGTTCGCCGATGGCGGTGGCTCCGATAGCAAATAAACGAAGCGAAGCCTTGCGGCTAGAAGATTGATCCAGCTAGACTTCGGAGCGGACGGAACGGAAGAGTGATCTCTCTCGAAAGGCAGAAGTGATGGCTGGGAATCCTAATTTCTCTAAAAGGGGACGTCTATTTTTTTTTTTTTCAAATTAGAAACCAAAGCGGCCGTGCGCGAAACGACACGGGGGACAAGCTAACTCCGATCGACTACGGGGCGCTGCTCAAAAGGAGCCTAGAGTCTAGAAGACTGAGATCGGGGGGAAAAAAAAAACGAGAGCTAAAAGATCCCGCGGTTGACTCTGCGCAGTAGTAGCAGACGTCTATACGCAGACACGCCTCCGGAACTTACTTCCTGTAATGAGAAAACGAGAGAACGTGGACGTTAGAAATATCTTTGGGAATGTATCACGATGGGATTCGGGGATATGCCAGGGCAACACTTACGTTTCCTCGACCACCTCCTCCTCGCTGCTGTAAAACAGAAAACGGAGAACAAAATCGGTTAGTGAACGGAGCACAGGTAGTATACAAGGGGGGGCTATCGAACAAACGTGAAAAAAAACGAACACAAAAATAGAAGGGTCTGTGGGCTCTGGGGCACATTGACGTTCTCACGGGGTACTTTTCATTTAATCGCACACTAAAACTGTTTCCCTCCAAGATCATCGTATTTATCTACATTTATCTTCCACAGCTTTCAAACTGAGAAAACAGTATAATAACCTACGCGGCTCTTGATCTGTCTCGACATTTTCGGACCCGTCCGTCGACGTTACTGAATATGGATCCAAGTCGATCTAACCAGATGAATCATCGTCGGTGCGCGCAGCGTTCGCAGCCGTAATCAACTCTCTTGGCAATTTTAGTGAGCGACTTGATCAGGGTATCGTGCAGTAACTACAATTCGAATCCAGGGAAATACACGTGGGGCACGAAACGGGGGTGTTACATTCACAGCAAAATCGACAGTGTAGGGTTCGGGGGTGTGTTGCGGGGCTGAATGTACAATCGATAACAGCTAATCGAATAACAAGGGGAGGGTCACGATCGGGGGCAGGTAATTACAGTGATTTCTTTCTGATCTTACGTGGAGGCTATTCGTTTTTCTTGGATATCGTTCCTAGCGTGACAACGATCAACACGGGATCTCGTTTATCCTGGGCTTACGTAGCGATCTGATAGAGTCGCATCGAGCAAAGTAACTAGAAATCTGCGATTCTCGCTACCCTGAAAATCGCCGCTAAGAAACACTGAGCGTGATCTATCGACGACATACTTCTTTCGACGCTTCGTCGGGCTACCGTTACTATCTCTTACTTAAAAGTTACGCTTCGCTGAAATATACCCGACATTCCCTGCCGCAAGGGCGCTCTCCGTGGCTCCGATTTCATGGATATTTCACCGCCCGGCTACGATCATTTTTCAGCCCCTGTCCCGCGCACGTGGGGGCCCCGTCTTACGTAACTCGCAGCTCGAATCCGCTTTATCGGAAGCCGCGATCCTATTTCAGTGGTCGCTTCCATTCTATCGGCGAAGTCGGGCTTCCTTCGGGGGGTTAAATCTCAAAATTCGAGCGTATCAAGCGCCGGGGAATGTCGAGGTTTGAGTCCATTATTCTTCGCTATTTCTCGTGGCCAGGTTTCAATACTTACGAGTATTGGTCCTCGTCGTCCGACATGTTTGCGGGTGGTTAAGGTGCTGCAACAGGCAAACGAGTCACCGATTAGCACAACCAACTCCTTATCGGGTACCTTCTAACGCCGTCTCACACCGATCCTTGCGACCCCGTCACGATTTCAAGAGGCGGAAAGGACGAGCCGAATCGTCTACGTCGCAGGTGCGATCTTCGGATTTATACGGGGCGCGAGGGCGGGGAGAGGAGGACCCGAATAACAGAATAACAGCCACGCACTCGCGAGCAGAGTCCCGAAAAATGAAATCTGATAAATCCGAGCGCGGAGCAACCCGGATCGTCCCTTTCGCTTGGTACGCGCGATCGTCGGAGCACCTCTCACGGGGAATTTTTTAAATAAACAAGCCGGGAAAGGCGAGAGGGAACAGAGGAAACGGTGGAGAAAAGAGAGGCGAGAGCGCGAGGGCGGTGGTTGCCGAGCATAAATCGAACCTTGCAGGCGCCAGAAAGAAGAAGAGCTGGAAAAGAAAGGAAGTCGAAGGGGCGAGACGATGCACTGGTGCAAAGGTAATCTGATATTCTGAGACGAGAAAGAGAGTGCCAGTTTGCTAACCCTGGCCGCAAGCTCGACGTCGCAAGCTCTATAAGGAGCCATCCCCTTCTCTCCTTCGTCGCTCTAATTTTAGAGAACCGACTCTATCGCTCGCTCTCTCTCCCTTTTTTCTCTCTTTCGCCTCCCTCACTCTCTATGGCAGTCCTTCCACCTCCTCCTCGATCCCGTCTTCGTTGCCGTTACCATCGTCGTCATCGAGCTTCCTTGTCCTCGCGGAGAAATTAACCACCGAATCGGATAACGCTTCTCTCGATTCCGACCAAGTTTTCTCTTCTCTTTCATCCATTCTTTCTACCATGGCACGAGGGGAGACCCCCTATTGCCGTCCGAGCATCGTGAGTTTCCATCGATCGTATATCGCAAATCGATTCGCCGAAGCGCCGGATCGAAAATGATTCGAAGAGTTTGAAATCCCACCGACTGCTCGCCACGGCGCGCAATGCCGTATAGTATGACATTGCACACGAACAGGAACAACATTACATAATTGTGCACGTCAGCCTAGAATGTCTCGAACCGGGAGATTGGACGTGCGTTTATAGTTATCACGGCGCCAACGCGATTCGTTTCTATATCGGTACCCACTGAACCGCCATATTTGGGAAATGGAAGCAATTCCGTTCCCCCCCGCGGTTACTAGGGCGTTAAATTCGAACCGAAGTACTTGTACATCCTCGGAAATTGCGGATATAAGATATCACCATAAAAAGATAAGTGCTCGTAACAATCATTGCCACGGAGGAAACGTTCAAGCCCGTCGCGAAGCAACTCCAAAGTACCCCGAGCGCTTACGGAACTTCTGGAAACGACGGCGTCTCACCGATTCCCTTCGTTCACTCGTTAAATTGCGTCAAACATCGAATACTTGTCCTCGTCGTTCTTCGCCGGCGCTATTAAACTAAAAGCCATTCACGGGTAACAAAGTCGTCCTCAACTTTGCGGGCGTAAATTTCCGGGCCGATTAAGCGCGTCACATGGTCGTCCCTGCCGGCGCGGGAACTCACCGCGAAAGACGTCCCGAACAACGGGAGGCAAACTCCTGCACAGCCTCGACAAGTTTCCTGTACATTGTTCAAGCTCCCTTCCCCCCCCCCTCCCTCCGCGGATATTCGTCCGATCCCTTGCACGAACTTTCCCTCCCGATCCCGGAAGTTTCGCCGCGAGATCAGCCGGAGACGTCGAGAACGATCTCCGCACGTTTCAGTAGATTAAGTCGTTGGATGGTCGGACACCGCTCGCGTTCGGATCCCGGCTGGTCGGGGACGCTCGTATATCCCTCGCGAGCCGGATCCTTCGGTCGTCAACGGCGATTTACACGACGCTTTAGCACCACTTCCAAACCTGTTCACCCTTGCGATCCACGGTAACATCGATCATCCTCGGGAAAGTTTGATCCACGGCTCGCGGCAGGTTGATCTCCCCACCCTCCATGGGACGTGGACGTAGAAGCGTATCCGATTCTTTACGGACGTTTCACTTTTTCACACTTGCTTCGGGCTCCTTTCCCGTTGCTCTCCGCTCGGTATACTCGGGACCGTGCGACGCTCTGCCACGGGAACGGCAACGAAGACGAGCAATGCTCTCTGCGAGCCCTCGCACTGACGACGCATGGGAAGATTTCCTCACTAATCGAACTCGTGAGGGGAACGTTCTCCGGTACACCACCGTTCGAACAGAGAGCCGCGACTCAGAGGTGTCACTAATCGACCGATACGTTACGGAAGGTGGAACGGCAATGTCGCAACGTTGAACACAATGAAAAATAGTAGGAACTTACACTCGAACGGTGTCAATGTGTGGCAATGTGTGTGGACGTGTGGGTGGGTGGGAGAGTGTGTAATGTGTGGTATGAGGGTTCGCCTCGGGGCACCAGCCGAGCAACAGATGCTTCCAACAGGCACGCACGAAGAGCTTTTGCTGGTGGAATGTGGAGTCCGCGACAGCTCGAGCGGCTCTGAAGTCCTGCGAGCGGATTCTGGACAGCACCAAGACTCGGTGAACGATGCCTACTCGGGATTCGGCCGAGTCGATCGCTCCCTTTCGTCCCGCTATTAATAGACGGCAGATACGCGTCCGTGGGGCCGCGAGCGTGATACGATCCTGGCACGCTACTATTTTCGTCCCTTCTTAGATCCCGTGTGGACCGCCCGCTCTACCGTGGACCCCTTTCGCCTGTTCCGCCCCCGCAGACCTCATGTCCGACACGAATCATCGATTCGAGACAAATTGGAACGGATCAGCAATATTTTCAATACCTTCGCTAGCTGTTCGTCCAGTGGATACAGTAAAATCTCCATTATCTGTCACCCGCGTCGTCGCGATTAAATCCGATTGTGAGAATCCTTTGGGTTTTCGCAAATCTATAGTACCTATTGTCGGAGTAACGATCGGTAGAATTGCGGCACCCGATCTTCTCCTTCCCAAGGATCACAAGCTCTGGATAATTGGCCTTAACTATTTCGCAGCTCGGAGGAAGTTCGTAGGTGTATCTATCTTCCATCGCCCTTTAGATTACTATCCCTTCGGGAACTTGCTCCGCGATCAAGGGCCAGGTGGATGCACCCGAATCCCGGGTAACTTGCTTAACGGTTCAATGAGTCGCGGTGGCTTTAATTAGTAACAGTTAATTAGTGTACTTGGATCATATAGAACGTACAATTGAATCGGCTTGGATCCTCTTAGGAACTATTAAGTTTCACGCAACCCTGTATTCGCGTCTGGCTCGCCTCGCAGCTGACGCGTCGACATTTTTGGTGTTTTATACACAATGTGGGTATCATTAACGCTTCCTCCGTTTACTCTTTTACACGTATCCTCGCTACGTTACCAGCTCAAGTGTTTTATAGATACTTTCAACCAGGTTTCATCCAGCCTTCGGGTGATCCCCATTGTTTCCTACCCTCAGCGGTGGAAAATGTTAAAAGTCTCGAAACCACAGAACGCTTCGAGCCAAATTCCCCTACTGGACGATAAGAGCTTTGAGGGCAAGCAAAGCGGAGTACCGAGCGTAATTTTAGCCATTTAGAAATAGCAGCTTATTCGAAAGTGTACCAACCACTCGCGTAACCTTTTCGCATTTCCTTTTTACCTGCCTTCCGGCGAGAATCCGCCAGCTTCAAGGAAAGGAGAAAATGGAGGTGTATTTTTAATGGTCGGGCAGGAAGTCTCGAGCCCGTAATTGTGGCCGCGTCGAGTAACGGGGGCCTGGAAATTGCGGCGAATTTGTAAAACGTTTCGCGAATTGTCATTCAGCGGATGGCTATTTATACCGAGGGACGGGAAAGTGGTAAATTCTTCCATCTTCCAGGCTTTTTCTCCTTTCATTTTCGTATAATATCCTCGCCCGCTTCTCGCGAGGGTTGAGAGGGTGGTAGTACCTATATTTTCAAATGAACTCGGCGAGATATCCTACAGCCTTATCCGCGATAAGAGCTTCGGGTCTCTCGAATAGGCCGTAGGGACGGAATCCCAGACATGCCTTGCATTTGCCATGAAATTCTGCCGAGATGTACGGCTGACTCATTCATAAATAGACTGTTCTGATATCGAAAATAGCGCGAAGCAGGGTTACGTCGCCTGGCGTTTCTAAAATTCGATATGCAGGAACAAAAGGGAAAGGCGAATTTTTCCATTGGGCAAGCTATTTCTGACGCTGATATAGATACATTATATCTGCCTCGTAGCCATTTCGTATTTAAGTTCGCCACTGGTAGACAGCTGGCTGCTCGCGCGTTCGACGCGGCACCGAATAGATTTACCCTCCAGCAATGACAGCAGAAAAGCTACTAATAGCGGCCACTTTAATTAAATCCACCGAGGACACTCCGCGTGATTAGCTACACGATAGGTAGTATTTGCTATACAATATTCGCTGATACTCCAATCGCTCTAGGCATCCGATACTTCTCGCTTCTATCTTCTCACGCGAGGCGCACTGTCTTAACACTATTTCTAGAGCTGACAGCGCTGCACATTTCCCAAGTATCTCGTTGGTTCGCTTCGACAGATTTTCCGTCTGAACGGTAACCGTTACCGCGGACCTCGTCGACCGTGAAGAGACGAGAATTAGATGGAGAATTAGCTGCCGAGGGATGGGGGTGAGCGGAGGGTGAGTGTGTCTACGGTGAATCACTCCTTTGAAGGATCCAAGGGTAAGGGTCGCGAAGGGCTCTTCGAACGAGGAAATCCCCGTGCAATCGTGACGAGTGGTCCCCGAGTAGGAGCTTGGCTGCTACACGGGGCAGCTATGTCCGTGAATAAAAAAAGCACGACGGGCACAGGCGTTGTGTGTTGTGGAAACGGGAGCAGCGGCCGCGGAGTCGACGAAATAGGAGCCGCGATAAACGAATGTGGGTTGGCCCTCCGAGACCTTGGCGAGGGTGGAGGAGGTAGAACGAGAGAGGGACATCGAGGAAAGGAGGCTACCTTATCAGAGGCAGCCTGGAAGCTGAAATCCTCGGCCGCGTGGTCGGCGTCGAGCCACGAGGCGGCTCCTTATATGGAGGGGGCCGCGCCGGGGAGAGGGCGTCGCGACGCTCGGGTATAAAGTTCCACGACGCCGGCCACGTCCGCTCACACCGCCTCAAAAACCCTCACCTCCGCGTTCTCTCATGATTGCAGGGTAATCGCTCTTCGGCAACTCCGAACGTGCACTTTTACGCTCACGTAATTCAACCTCCCCTAAACTTCCAACTCTTGAACAATGTTCCGTAATTTCGCAGCTGGATCGACGTTGGATAATACCACGATCAGGGAGCGTTTTAATTCCGCTGCTGGCACGAAATCGACTACGTATTCGTTTAATGAAATTCAATCGGTTATAACGCTAATGCGTTAATTAATTTCGGGCCGAGCGGCGCGAATGGTTAAATGGATTTCTGAATGCGCAGGATATGTGATATTGAATGGCTTGAATCGATTCTGAGTTAGCGAGCTTCCTCGGAATGGTATAATTTGTCATTGGAAATCTATCGTCGCTGATTTTTTCGATTCCTTTTTCATCGATGCAGCCTGACAAGCTGCGAATATATATCTTCCTCGGCATCGATGTTCTGTAATTTTAGAAAACGAATACAGGGTTATATATCACCGAGGGGATTTTGGCACCGGCCACGATTTATGCAATGCTAAAAAAAAATAAGATTTTTCCGCACGACATCAACGTGAATCTTGGGGGTCATGTATCAAGAGGCTTCGGATATAGGATAGAGGAAAGAAAGAGCTAAAAATATTAAGCTTTTAAGAATCAATTTCGACTTTAAAAAATTTATTTTATCTTAAAACACTAATGTTGATAAATTACTACAATACTTATAATAATCATTTTAAAAAAACGCCTGCTTGCATTATTGTTACTTCGAGTCAGAAATAAAAATTCAGTAATATCTCCACGTTTCATAACACGTAAACAGTGGTGCCTAATGCGCTCGGAGGACACACAAGTAATACGATTCTCGAGTATTTGTATTGGATCGAAGTCAAAATGAAAATATTTTATAGGTAAACTTATCAAGAATGTACAGGTGTAACGTTATTGATAGGAGATTTCAAAGTGTTTCATTTTACTCGTCGTTTGTAGCAAAATAGACCTTTCGTCAACTTCTGTTAATTAGTTAAATTACTTTAATTATGGTGTCTTATAATGTTAGGTACAATTGGTTTCTTGAAAGGTCTGTCTTTCCCACCAAACCTAAGCTGACCCGACTCCTTTTTGCCACCGAAACCACCACCTAAAACATTACAACAAATTTTAAATCCTACATACAGGTAAAATATAAAGCTACGATCGACTCAGAATTCTATCAAACTCACCGAGCCTTCTCGGCTTCCAGCCTTTCATGCTACGCCCACACTCGTAGTCAACAAAAATTCTGCACCCCTTTAGAGTCGCATCGACGGAGCGTCGAACTGCTCTGATAGCATCATCTTCGCTTCTCATTTCTACGAACCCGTAACCTTGAGGTAGACCGGTTACAATGTCGACTATAATTTTCACCGACAGAACATCCCCGTACCTACAAAAGAACTGAACATATTAATGTTTAAAGTGCGTATAACTGCGCACAATTGTGCCGAGACTATCAAGGCTCTGGATGTGTACCTCCTTTAAATCGTATTTAGTAACTTTTGGACCAAATCTAGCCACGTACAGCGTTCTTTCTGGCTTTGATTTCAATGAACGAGGTGGCTCGTAATGCGCCTGCATCGCACGGCTAATAGCCTTATCGTGTGGCTCTGTGTCGGTACCATCTATACTGCCTGCTTTAAGAGGATCGTACTCTTTGGCATACGCACTCCAGTTCTGTAAGGGATCCGTCTAAAAGCGGAATACAATGAATTTTATTATAACGTATATTCGCAGAACTCTAAGAAAAGGCTTAAGAACATAACCTTTGAAATTTGATCAACATATAATCAAGGATTGAGTCAATACAAAATTATTACTTTATATTTCAAACTCCTCTCACTCACACATGCACGATATTGTTTCTATTTTTTTTACAAATCGTTCTTTGCTTACCATTGTCGTAGAAATGAAAGTTCAAATAGTTTCAGCTAACAATGATTGTCATCGAAATACGATCGCACACTTTTACCTACTAGAATTCTATTTTTAATTATTATTGACTAACAATTTTGAAAAATAAAACGTAGAAACGCGACGTTATCGATACGACTTAAGTCGAAAACACAGGCAAAGCTACTTCGCGTTACACGATGCTGCCATCTTCAGACAGTATTGCGAAAGCAATTTAAATAGCGAGCACCAAGTTTCGTGATCAAAACGTCCCAATTGCGAAGCAGAAAGAATTTGTAGCTTTAGTGTCAGAAAGGTGCACGAATTGAAAATGTAACAGATCCAGTTGACGATATGAAATAACACTCGCCGTCCTTTTTTTAAAGTGTTGTAAAAGAAATAATCGTATCCGGCGGGATTTTATTTTTACGAGAGATCGTGCCGACAGATTTATGCGCACGTGTGACATAACGTAAAAATAATATGACCTGCTACATGTTCGCGTGAGCCCGCGCTACTATTATTAAACCACGGAGTGGTGTTTGCATATTCTAAATAAAAATCCTAAATATCAGATTTGATCAGCAGTTCCCTGCAAGCTGTTCTTTTTCTGTTATAATAAACAGCGGGAGATCTTATTTTCTCGCGTGTACAGGTTAGGGAATGTGGCGGGGAATTATTATTTCGACCAACTTTGGAATCTAGCTGCAGTTGGGCCACTCTGCGTCCTTGCCTAGATAGAAGAGGAACGGACGCGGTTAGAAACGAGAGAAGTCAGACAACAGGTGGAACTATAGCTATTAATATAATACACAACATCGCGCGGTTTCGTATTCTGCACGACACTGTAGAAGACTTTATTTAAAGGCACGACTGGCGCGTTACATGCGCGTATTTACATAATACGAATTCCTATCGCGCGGGAGGCCCGTAAATCCACGATACCGCGCCGCTTCAAGAATCTCGGATCTGAGCGCGTATATTTCGCCGACGATGGCGTCAATGTCGACCTTTCAGCATTTATTGGCGTCGGATAGCTGAAGACGAATGCGTTGCCTCTGCGCGTATCAGGAATGTTGGGTTATAAATTGGCTACGAGCGCAGATGCGATTGTTCTGTTAGATGGCAAAAAAGACGGAAAGGAAAGGGAGCAGTTTCGTTCGGAGTTTTAAAACTTCTAAAACTATGCATTAAAATCTGACGAGATTCAGCTCGATCGACAAATAAATGGAGGCAGTCGGATTATTAAAATTACATTTATTTACAAAATTGTTTCATATATGCTCCTTTACACACCGCGATTTATTTATTCCACCAACTTCGCGTTTAGGGAGATATATTTCGAATTATCGTATTTTTCGAGCACCACGTAACACGTAACGTAATCGCGCGCTGCCAGAGCGCGCCATCGTTATTTATATTTTTCATACGTCGGATAATGGAGACTATAAAGTAGAAATTTGGTTAATCGAGCGTAACGACGAGAAGTAACGTCTGCGGAGTATTTCTCAGAGTAAATATGAAAAATATAGGGATTATCAGTACGGGTTAACGATTTATAACATAGCTCGATGCATTTCTCTTCAATCACGTCAACGTAAATAGCTCTAGCTAATTACATTATATATCTAACTATGCAAATCATTCTACAGTGAATTCACGCTAAACTCTAACTTTTACTTCTCTAACATCACGCTATATCTAAGTACTCATTATTATTAAAGAATTTCCAATGGAAGTTTACATCGACATAGTCTCAGGCCTCGTCAGTGCCAATTTCATAATACTGTTGCGTATAATCGTATACATGAGCCGAGGCACTGCGTTCGTGCCTCGACGTTTATAACTTGGAACACTTTGGATTGTAAATTTCGTCCGATCGAAAGGGGAATATCAGGGAAACCTTTCGCATCAATTCCATTAAGAGGTATGAGCGTTTCAATTAATCGCTTCATAGCGAAAGAGGGTAGTTCTTCGAATGTTCACTGTACCGTCGCGTTATTTTTTACATTAGTATACCTACTCGTCACGCGTCTAGCCTGGGTGTTAACTTACTAGCTAAGGATAAAGTATCAGACTAATTCTAAATCCAGATGGGCGCCCATTCGCTTTAACGCCAGTATGGTGTTAACCGCTTTAACCCATCTCTTCTTGATGACATAACGTTTTAATCGAACTTTACAGATCGGGTTATCCAGGGCCACCTCCAGCCAGCGGTGTTCCAAGAGTTGGCCCGCGGTTGGTCTGTTCCTGGAGCAGAATAACGGGTAAGACTTCTAAGCGCCTAATATTTCTTCTAAATAAGACGGACCATTTCACTGTTAAATATTTAACAGAAGATTCCTTTGTAAACGTGCTTTAAGTCCTCGCTATATTAAGTGTGTAGACATGCAGGCGATCGTTATCGTTAATGTCAGAAGGAAAAGATATGTTTATGAATATAATTAGTCAGAGCAGTACTCTAAAAATCGTAAGATCTCAACACAGCCATTTAGTCAATTAAATGTCCTCCCTGCAAATATATTTCTAACTTGTGACGCGATAGGGGTTTTTCAGATCATCACGGTGATCTATAATTGTAGAGTCATTGAAGACCATTTTAACTCCCTTTGCTACATAGTAACGCTATACATACCGATGACGCGAATTAGGCGCAAGCTGTACGAAACATCCATAAGGAAATTATCTTTGTGCCTGCGGGTGCGCGTGAAATGAAGTAGTCCACAGGTTTTGCTTTCATGTTCTTTTGTATTAAATATATAGTATAAATAAGACAATAAAACAGGGATATATGCGCGGACGTGTGAACGCGACGATATCAGGATCTAATGAAAGGTTTGCTCCACACGCATCTGTAGCATAACTTATCGTCTAAATAAGATATTAAAAGTATACGCATGCAGCTTTATTATACAGAATAAATACAAGTATAATCTCCGATATACCGCGCTCGAACTTCTAATAAAATCAGTTGCTTGATATGCTCCTTCTTTTGCTGTCTCCGAAGCCCGCAAACTGCTGCTTAACCGTGCTCTATCTCATATTATAATCCTAATAAAGTGCCGCCAGAATTTGTTCGGTAAAGCAGTCCGCAGGTACAACTCAATTTTAACAGAGAAACCAAAGTACCCTTCGAACTAAATCTATCGAATTTCATGCCACAATGAGCTTAAAACACAAATACGTAAACTCACACGAGGATCATTTCAATTTCGCCGCGTATCCTTCAGTTTCATAACCGGGGACAACTTCGCTATGAAGAAGTAGCAAGCAAAGAACGCTGCATATCAAACAATCCAACACTATCGTGTTCGTAGATCACGCTTCCCCACGTTGCCCTGAGAACATGCCGATGGCGACCCAGCATCCACTGTCACGAAACAATGGCGAACAAGCCCGACGTAGTCCCTCGAGTCAGAAACGAAGACGATCTCAACGATGTATCGAGTTCTGCTCCGTCGAGTTCGCGGTGGGCTCCGCCGGTTTCTGTTGTTTCGATTGGAAGTACTCGGCCAAAGAGTTCATCGTCTTCCTGCCGATGGACTCCTCTCCGCCCCAATCGACGCTGACGGACTTGCGTCCGACGCCCGACGGTCTGGTAGCAACTTCGTCCCATTCCTCTAGAAGATGAAGCAACAGATCCTTCGTACTGGTCGGCTCGTCCAGGTTCAAGCTTTTGTGCAGATTGCGGAGCCCCGAGATCCGCGGCACATCCCGACTGGTCTCCCCGAACACGCGTTTCACTCGTGGACGCCTCCAAGGCGGCGTCAGGTCCATCTCGCAATCGACTATGCCAGGTATCCGAGGCACCTCGTTGCTCGCCGAGGAGGAATCTGTCTGCTCCAAGGATCCCGCTACAACTAAGTTCTTACTATCATCCTTACACGTCCTATCATCCTGTTGCCTCGCGAGCCTGTTCCCATCCACATTCTGCCTGGCCTTCTTCAACGAAGCGAACACGTTGTCGTTATTCGTCTCCGCATACTTCTCGAAACTACGGCTACTGTGAAAGGTCGTACCATTCAGCTTCCTATGTCGCGCTATGCTCGACAGTTTCTCAGCTATCTCGTTGCACTCTGCGTTCTCCCCAGTCGCCAGACCGTTGCTCCTGGAGTGCACACCGTTTCGATTGCCCTTGCTCTTCTCTCCCGACTGCTCCGTTTTTCTACTCGGGACATTGTCCGCGGAGCCAGTGTCCTCTTCGTTGGACTTGACGCACGTGCCCATGGCAATTGAGCGCAGGTGCTCGGACAGCTTGATTATCTCCTCGGCGAGGACGATCTGGTTGGCTTGATCGTATCTTGTCTTATCCGTCGTGACGCCTTCCGAAGCTCGTCTCTCGAAGCTCAAGCCGAAGCTCGGAACTTTTAAGAAGCCCTGGTTGTCCTGCGACGGACTGTCAGCCGTCTCCGAGGTACTGCTGCAGATGCTGGCGCAGGGTGACGGGCTCTGCCCCATCAACGACACAGCTTCGTCGTAATCGAGGGTCGAGTGACGACGCGAGAAGCTCCGCTGGGGGATATCGATCAGGTAGGGACTGTCCGGATGCTCTCGCCAGCGTTCCACGAACAGCCTCAAATTATCCTTGGCCACGTCCAGCTCCTCCGGCTTGGTGTCCCGCACATGGGAGATCGTGGGGATTTCTGTCACCTTTTGCTCGACCTGCTGCTTGGCTGACTTTCTCGCCAGCCAACGGTGCTCCCTGCTCTGAGTCGCTGACATACGTTTTCTGAAAGATTCGACAGCTCCTTCGTGAAGGTGATCCCGGCTCGAGTTCGTGTTTCTCTTTTCCCTTTCTCTCTCTCCCCCCTTCTTTCTAGCTCCTCTCGCGATCTTCTTACAGAGGCGCGTACAGGGTGTTCCGAGGGATTTGGCTAAGGCTTTGGGTAACGAAAATGAAGGGACACGCGAGCGTAATCAATCGAAGTGCTCCGAGTGTCCTGTGTGAAGTTTTGATGCGGACGTGGAGGTGTCTTGAGCGTTCTTGGATGGTAACAATGCGGCTACGTTAATTGCAGCTGATTGTTGAGTTATGTATGAAAAAGCATTCTAAGATCGTCCCCATCGACGCAAACGATTTCTTTCTCGAACACTTCTTCGTGTCTTCAAAGGCAAGGGCATTGTTTCGATTCGATCGCGTTGTTGGGAACACCCTGTACTTGTTTAGCAACGGGAGCAAATAGCGAGCGAATGGGGAGATGGGGAAAAATGCGCGTGGAGCGTACGATCGACGGATCGGGAGCTTTTGAATCGATCTATCCGAGCCAGGCGCGCGTCTCAAGTGCTAGGGAATTTAAAGGATGGATCGCCTTCGTCGTCATTCGTGTCCGGGATGCATTCTTTTCGTGGTAGCAGGTCGCCAAACGTGAAAGGACTGTTCGTGAACGCACGTCGAGAGCGATTCGATTCCTCCTCGGTACGTGAACTGGGCGAAATCGGGCGGGAACGTGACTCCGATCGAACACTTTATCCCACCTGTCCACGTGCTTCGAATTTCGTGGTGAAAGATCACTTGCCAGCTCGGCGTTTCGAAACGTTCAATCGGCGATGAAAAGCTGCGAGGATCCGAACGATTCGGTGCCTCTTTTCTGAGATAGCATTACCTCGAACGCGAATCAGAGTGCCGAGAATGAAGAAAGCATGCTTGGGGTTAATCAGACGCAGAGGGAGAGAGAGAAAGTCGAAGAATCACCGTGGAAGAGGTGTAACGTCAACTGCTCAGATAACCGAACACTATTTCAAGAAAATTCTACTATTTTCTCGAGATATTTCCATGCAAAGCGAGAGGATTAGTGCCTTTCTGGCTTATTCGCAAATATGTCCGTCAACTTATTAACAAGCAACTTTATCGAAAACTTCCTACTGTTCCTCTTTCCAGTAATAGCGCCAAGTGCGCGGAATAGTCTACGCATCTCTGCGTGCTTGATTCGCATTACTCGCCCATAAACAAGGGATTCTACGTCGCTGCCAGACATGTTTATACACTGCGTGCCACGTCGTTTGACGAAACTCGAGTAACTCGGTGTGTCGGGGTGATTTAGTTTGGAAGATGAAACGAGCTGATCGATCCAGAAAGCAAAAGCAAAAGGAAAGTTATTGGGCCATCGCGTGTAACTTGCGTCGAATTTTCTTGGCAACGTACACTCGTTTATCGGGCAACGTCGTCCTTGTTATTTCGTTATCTGAGCCGTTATATCGTTAGTCTTGTGCAAACCCATCGACGCCCGCGTTCGATTACTGTCGATCGCCGGGACGCGTCGTAATTAATGACGCGCGGGGATATTTTTGCACAAGCCCACCTTCCTCCACGTCACCTTTCCATCGTGTAATCTTAACCGAGAATAACAAGCGCATACGTACTCTTTGTCTTTCACCAGAAGACACCGGATGAAGTCCTTCGCGTCCTCCGATATGTCGGCGAACGCGTCGTGATCGAAGTCGTACTTGGCGATGGTGACGTTCGCCATTGTCTCGATATCCGTGTCGCCCATGAATGGAGACAAACCGGACAATCTGAAATAATCGGTCGCGGAGATATTAAAACAAGAGCGAGACCCGAAGAAATAAATTTCCAAGCAAGCGTTTCGCAGAATGAAAGGGAAACCTCCGTCCCTTTTATCCAACGAATAGGGAATAATATGTTGTGGATGGGTGGTTAATGTAAAATTGATTCTTTGGAATAATGGCGTATTCTTAGGTAAATCGGATGTCGAAGGGGAACTCACAGTACGTAACAGATGACGCCTATACTCCACATGTCGGTACCGAAACCAATCTGATCGAAATTTACGACTTCCGGTGCAACGAACTCCGGCGTGCCAAATAGAACTTGCAGCTTCTTCTTCGGGTCGTACTCTCTCGCGAGGCCGAAGTCTATAATTTTAATCCTGTTACCCTCCTTCGTCAGGCACAATATATTCTCGGGCTGTAAGCAGAACATTTGATCACTGAGTTTGGCCAAATAAAATTTCAAAAGCACCTCGGACGCCCCGTATTTATACCGGCTCTTGCATTAATCTGAAATCTCATCCTCCACAGAGACACGTGCCTCTAAACATTGCAAGATCTCTCTCAGATGCTCCGCAGCATCTGGTGTAAAATACTTAGCGATCGAAGATCGTATTCTAGTCGGTAGCGCATTCGGGATTTAATCTTGGGGGAGCCGAGTTGAACGAATAAAAATATTTTTAATGCAAATTCAATAAAATTCGTTAGGTGATTATAGAAAATTTACTTAGGGAATGAAATCCACGTTTCTTTTATTTTTACAAAGCTCTTGAATTGTTTGAGACGTGGTTACATTAATCTCATTTTCCTTTTTCGATGAATGCAATTTCGATGGTGTTTCTTTCCCTTTAAATAAAATCGTGGAGCAGAGTAGCTCACAACAAATTCATTTCGACGCTTGATGCTGTATTAAATTGATTCATATTCTGTTACGAAAAATCCTGCTCCACGATTTTATTTAAAATTTTTTTCTCAAAAGCCAGGGGGTCAACTGCCCCTTTTGCCCCCCTCCCCCTTGTGACGCCCATGAATTGAAATTGGCGTGCGCGGAAGAACGCCGATACCTTACCTTTAAATCGAGATGGAGAATGTTCTGCCGATGAATGAATTCCATGCCCTCGCAGGTTTGCCGCATGAAAACGGCGCAACTGCGCTCGGTCAGCATGAAGTCGTCGTCTATCACCCTCTCGAACAGTTCACCGCCTTCGATCCTGGGAACACGAAAATAGCTGTAGCTCTCGTATTCTATCGCCTGGGGATACAACGCAGTTATGGCATTAGGGGGCTTACAATTCCAAGATGACGTATATCTGTCTGCCCGTGTCGATGGCATCGTACAGCTGAATAAGTCGGGGATGCTGCAGCCGCCGCATAATTTCCACCTCTCTCTCCACGGCCCGTCTGTCCTCCTTCTTCGAGGTGTTCACCACCTTCGCGGCGAGCATTAAACCGCTCACTTTCTCCTTACATCGATAAACGGTGCCAAATTTTCCTCTGCAAATAGGAACGATCCCGTTTCACGTGCTTGCACCGTTCGCCTCTGTACACCGTGGCACGGAACAGTCCCGATCGTTTGGCAATTGTATCAAATTCAACAACGTCCGGACGAACCAACCAACGACTCGGCGAATTATGGGGACACGCCGCTCGGTATCGCGAGGATTCTCAGCGGAATTCTCAGTCTATAATTTCCCTCCGTTGCAGCCTTCTGCGATGTTTGCTTTCACGCCCAGAGCAAACGTGCACCGAACAGAATTCCGCGACATTTATGAACGCATCAATTGTTACTGGCGCGCGTTAACCAGGGAAGGCGCACCGTTTGATTACAGAGAACATTGTCATTTCGTTTGACTTTTACGAGCAAGGCGATGGTAACATTTATGTCCGACATTCTTGATTACAGGGGTGGAGGGATGAAGCGCGACGGGGAAATAGGGGATCTTGGTTTCCTGCTCTCGATAATTCGGTGGCTAAATGAAAACGGAAACTGGGTAGAGCATAAAAGGACGATGCAAGTGTAAGCAGGAAATGTCACAAATGTCCCAAAATGAATCATGATGCATGCAACACAATTGTGTCTGTGCAACGCGCGTTTCAACGTTGACACAACAAATGCCGCAGCCGCGTCGAATTTATTATGCTTTGTTGTGCCAAGCGTCGCGCACGAGAGTCAAAAACGCCGTCCAAATGCGTGAAATCTTCCTACGAACGTCACGCTGAAAGAAACACGACTTAACAGCGGAGAACGAGTTTCCTATTTCCTTCTCTTCTGCTTCGAGCGACGAATTTTTCTTTTGCTTCGCGCTGCGACGTGGCAAGGTCGGCGCGTCGTCAGCTTTCGACCTTGACGGCGGGGATCTTTATAGTCCAGAAAAAATTCCGAGTAACGGCAGAACCCCGAAGGAAGTGCCAAGCTACACCCCCTCGAGTTCTCTTGTCCGCTAGAAGGCAGTGGTGTAACCTGTGACACGGTTGTCACGGAGCCAAGTTAGTGAGTCAGTGAGTTAGTAGAGCATACGGCGTACAACAGGGTCGGCTGAACGAATTATCAAAATGGAGCATCTGCCAGAGAGAGCATAGCGCCACAGCGAGACTCTTTTCCCACTAATTAAGACGCACGGCTCTAAATAATTCTAATGACTCGTCCATTTTCTCAGACATCGATGTCTCATAGACACTGCAAGTAGCTTCAATTTCGAACACCCAACGTTTCTAACGCACCCACAAATTTAAGGCTGGAAATACAAACTTTTAAACAAGTACAATGGTACCAGAAGAATTCCAACGCTTGGCATATCTTCGTAAATTGAAACCATTCGCCATGAACCCGTTAATTGACTAACTGCATATAGGCGCCACTAGTATCTACATAATTGACCAGTTAGGAGGAGATAAATTGCTATTGTGTGGAGAAAATTAATTAAAGTCTCGACTGGTACTGAACTTTGACACAGAATCACCTTTACTAATAAGGAATAAAGGAAATTTGTTGATGAACTGAAATCAATAATAGAATGATGATTTTAACGGAAACGGCGAGATGTTCTTTGGCCAGGGGTGCGAGGCGCGATTCAGCCAGTAGTGCGTGTCGACGCTCGATCGAACCGCGTGTCAAGTGCGTCGAGACGCTCGGCGTCCGAGCGACGTAGGTACGTCGGCTCGACGCGTGGACGTCAGTCGCCGCGAAAAATGCATTATTTATAGACGAGCGGAGACCTTGATTACACGGCGAGGACTCGTGCAACGCCGTGGCTGCATTCCGACGTTATCAACAGTTCTGCGTCGGATTGGTAGGTATTCGGATTTCTGAGTCTCGGATTTCTATCAGACCCGTGACTGTTCATTTCAGGACCTTGCAGCAAGACCAGTGCAGCTACATCTTTACCGAGTAAATTAGAAAAAACTGTTTATAAAATTATTGCTTTCACTTAACATTAAAAAAGAGAACACTACCTAATTCAAAAATATATATTTTCACACAATTGTTTTGGCGAATTTTTTAAATCTGCAGCTGCCCAAAAGAAAAATATTGCACAAAAAAGTAATGAGTGCAGGTTCAAAATTTGCGATAAACTTGCACCAAACGACGTAGAATTTTTTTTACTCTTAAAAATGTAGTTGGACCCCTCTTGTTGCAAGATCCTCGTTTCCTGTCCGATTCAAAAAAGCCTCCCCCTATTTCATTTCTATCGCGTCTTCTTCTATCGAGGCGGGAAAGTCGTTAATCACGTCTATAATGTAAAGGCTATGTAAAACTTGGCAGAACAGCATACTTCATCATCGACGTGTCTTCGATCGTCTCATCGGCAGCTCCTCTCCACGGGTCTTCGTTTCCGCACGCGACTCTCGTGGAATCGCTAAGTCACGATGGAGAGTAGCCAATTGAATAACGCGATTGGCGAAGAACGGATGCGATTCGAGATAATTGGAAAACATGATTCACGAATATTAGGGAGGAGGGGATGCGCGAGCGTACCGGGAACGATGAATGATTCTGGACCGCGGAGGTTTCTGACGAGAGTGTAGTAAAATAGCACGTTCCGCGAGATAGAGAATCGTCGATGATTCATAATTGGAGGCGCTTCCTCAAGAATGCGGATTCCCAAGTAGAACGACCGTCATTCTTCCGGGCGACGATGTATGGCCTTTCTTAATTAATATTCTGTTCAACGCAGCCGATCGATCATTTTCCTAGAATCGGGGCATTGATATTGAAAGAAGATCAAGCGTCTCGTTCGGTCGAGGGTGGCCATTGAGAATCGATGGTTCACTAATAGTTCGTCATTGACATTCAGATCTTTACCTTTGGCATCGGTCCATTCGTCGATACCTTCGCCCGTGATACCGATACGCGATCCGTATCGTGCCTTCGGCAATTCGGTCTTCGATTAAAAATAAAAACTCTACCCTTCGAATCGCACAATCCTGAAATGTAATTGTGCGAACGCCTATTCTTCCCCAGGCCCGCGACGCCTAGCGCGAGGAATTTCGACGGTTTGTTTGTTAAGTTTACCAGCAGCTGCGTTGCACGAGGATGATCATTCAAGTTCGGGTCTCATTCATAATGGCAGGCGCGCATAGTAACCGAAAGATTACGATGTACACAAGACAGGAATACTACGCTGGCCGGAAGGAATAAACACGTCAGGGTTTGAAAATTCCTTTCCTCTTCCCCCTTCCTCGATCTTCGTCTAATACTCTGTGACTAACACAACCATTCGTCTAGCTCTCTGACTTTTCTCGGTACCACGCTACCCACCAGGTACTACGCGACGTAAACAAAGGATATCATCTGCGTTAGATTTCTGGATTTACGCGTTCAATATTACGGGTTCGCTGTTGCGAGCGCTGCTGTTTCAAGCAACGATCGCCCGGTCCTGCGTACATTCCCCGCCCGCCGGGGGGGTGTATTAGAATTTCATGGCAGCTTGTTTAATCGTTGCGCAATGCTCGCACGCATATCATGTCAAATTCAGAAACAGCATGGCCAATGCCTGCGGCGAGCCGCGATATTTGCGATGATCGTGCACGAACCACGGTTCGGTGCTTCTACGGACACGATTGTCAGCCCCAGAATGCCACGAGGCGCGAATAGCTCGGCGTTATTCCCTCGCGAGGGGTACAGCGCGATCGCCGAACATCTTGCCAATCGATCGAGGACTCTGACGATCGCGGATCGGCGAACGATCGAGCGCGTCCTTGGCACGGAAACTTTGTCGAGTTGTTTTGTCAACAATAATAATACCGTCGTGTACAAAACAATCGTCGGGCTTGACACTCACCGTCCGATCTCTGATTGGATGTCGTAATTATCCTTGAATTCCACGCCACGGCGTATCGTCACGTCTCGATAGGGAAAGCTGGGCTCGATCTCTGGAAAACATGGAAAAATTTTCAATAAGAAGAATGTCCATAGTTACTCCCTGGCACGTGTGCTGGGCGAAGAGCTCCGAACCGGAAGCTGATCGCGCAGAAATTCGACGCGGTTTAGTTAACGAGCGGCAATTTCCGGCATCGTCCGCGTTTCTCGCGGCATTCGGCAGAGAATATGACCGTTCTACGCTCGATTTAAACGCGAAATCAAACGCCCCGTTAATCGTCTATTTTTTGATGATCCTGTGTTACGAGGGAACCTCGCCAACTCGTTGAATTCTGACATTCAGGAAGCTTAGCCACGGTTGTACCGAATTCTGTCGCGTGTAAATTTAGCGATTTTTGTCTTTCGAGCGGGAATTGGCTTTAATATCCGTACCGGCATCGCGGGCCTATAGCGTTCGCCCGGTTCTCCTGAGGCGCAATAGCAACAGCAACGCCAACAAATTGTTGGACGATCGGAGTTGATCGTTGGATCCTCGCGCGTGAGAGGCGAAGAGGGATTACTTTTATTAGCCTCGGCTGAAAGCATTCCTCGGTATCGGAAGGGAAGCCGCTCGATCTTCTATTCAGAGATGAAGCTTGCCACGTTTCGCCACGCGGCCCTTCGTCGTCGCGACGGAACTGGTCGTTTCGCGCCGACCGCGACCTCATTTCACCCTTCTGCACGAGACAGCTGGCGGAGCGGCACTCTCCGTACGAAACGACGAGACGGAAAGCTTCTCGCGGTTCATTGAAACTGTACGTCGGATCGGTAAACAAAAAACGTCGCTCCTCTCCGCCGTCCCAAATTCCAGCGAGCCACTGCATTTATTTAAAGAAAAATCGCGATCCAACCACTGCACCGTGCCACTCCCCCGCGTCGAGAATTCAATCACCAGGCGCGGCCACGTTCTCAGTGGCTTCCCGAGATCAGAACGAAATCGTGGAATCAAAATGCCCTTCCGGTGCCTCACCGTCCCTATAACTTTTATCGTGGCTCGAGTTCGACGAGAGGAGCGACTTTCCTGTTCCCCGTCTATCGATCTACGATCTACGATCAACGTTCCACCAGTTGCCACGGTGCTGGGCGCACACTCGAGCTGGTGTTTCGATGATTTCTCAGAGATATATGGTCTCCCTTACCGCCCACAGGGTCGGTCTCGTCCACGCGTATCATCCTGTCCCTTTGCTTTTCCTACCCTCCCCCGTGCACGCCGAAGAAGGGGGACGAAGCTGCGCGTTCCCTCGGTGCTAGTCGGGCGTCCGTTGCACGCGTCCCACGATCACGCTGGTCCGCTCGCAGGCCGCGGTCCGATCCGATGCACCCTACAGGCAATTATTGACTATCGCGCTCGTGGCTGTCGAGCGTCGTGGGTCCCGGTGGCCACCGTCCGCGGCGGCTGCCTCTTCTTCTCGGCTCGGACGGATTTAGATTTTCGGCGGACGCCGCGGATTCTGCCTGGCGGGTCACGTGGCCAGTGGCGTTCCTCGATGCCCTCCTGCTCCCGCGCTTCGCGGCCAACCACCTTCGATCGACCTCACCTCCTCTGCCGCGACTCTGCTCGGCCACCAACGGTCGCGGCCTCGATATCGACTATGGATCGGCTGATCAACGGGACTCCCGTCGACGGATCGCGATCACCGTCGACCTGCAGGACCGCAAGAACCGTCGACGGCGCGGTTGAGAACCACGTGGCCGCCGCCAGCGTCCCGACGATCGAGGTTTTAGGGTGAACCAGTTTTAACGCTCGCCGGCGCCTAGCATCGCGGGCCACTCGCGCTAGACCTTCTGGAACTCGATGATGTTTCGTCTACGAGTCGATCGCCGTTCGTTTTGGTATTTCTATGTACTCTGGGTGGTCTTGCAAAGTGCAACGAGGCGACGTTATTCGTTTAGTTCGTTGCGCATTGGGTGCACTTGGGACGGCTTGCCTTAGATAAGAAAATAGGAAATGAATGCAGGATAGAATTATGTAATTCATTGAACAGCTTTCTATGATGCGTCGTCAATTAAATGGTTGGAGGAGCTTTCGACGATTTTTACAGGATTTCGAATTGTATCGACACTGAATTTTTATTATTATTATTATTATTGTTGTTAATTGTACGGGTATATTGCCATTTAGTTTTCAATAATAAAGAAATAAATTTTCAGAAATAAAGAAAACAGAGAGAATAGGATTATATATAAACTAACATTAACTTGGGGTAACGTATAACAAGATGGAAAGAATAAATGCTTCTTTAGAAAGAGAATTGAATGCAAAGCCTCTGTACGTTTAGTGGAAGTGAACTCATACGGTTGCTGAACAGACGGTCTGTGTAGCTTTCGCCTGTTTCTACTTGTTGCCTATATGCAGCACGTTTCTACTTTACCATTGCGGAAAATTCATTTCTCACATTATTTTCGATTCGGATTTCTTTTACGATTCTGAATGTCTAGTAACCGTAACATAGATTCTATCGTGGCTGTGTATCAGTCTCACTACTTCCACTCCAATTTCTCCGTCAAATTGCATTCATCGTAATGATAGAAACCGCATTTCATCTCGGTTAGGCTTACTACGCTCATGTGCATCACAATAGTTTATCGTTGGCACAAAGCTGTCCCTTGCGATATTTCGAACCGAAATCTTGTTTGGCCACGCAATTTTCGACCATAGTGTTCGATACCTCACGTGCGCGCTGAAAGGCTAGTAACGGCGTTTATATTTAATTTCAAGTCCCCACCGTCTATGTCCGCTAAACTCTTTTGGCACCGTTTTGGCAATTTGTTTAACCGTCGCATGCCTTCTGCATTCTTTCGTGAGTCTCGCGACCGCGTAACCCAAACGCACGTTGATACAGATAATTTAATCTGCGCTAATAATTTTCTTTCCTTGTCCATTTTTTTCGTTTGCGACAACGCGATGACAACTTTCTAATTTCCTTCTGTTACGTTATCTTCTTTATTCTTTTGCAATATATTATCTTTCAGTATAAAGATTAGCGAGAATACGAATAACAAAGCGTAAATTTTAAAAAAAAACATCAATGCGAATGTATGTTTCTTGAAACACCTGCGTTGTATCGATATAGACTCGAAGCATGTATAGTTTCTGACATTATTTGTGTCAATTTGTGTTGTATGCATTGTAGATAGAGGAGCACAACGCCAGTGAGAAACATAACCTGAAAATTGCGATTTGGAGTAGCTAGTTAAAGTAGTTCAGTGAATTAAAATACCATCAAATTTGCGAAAATGGCAGGCAGCATGAGGCAGCTGGAGGAACGACAGCTTCCAGCTGAAGTAACAAGGATGCAGTGGTCACCGAAAATGGACCTTTTAGCGATTGCTAATGTGAAAGGTTAGAATTTTACACCAGCTCCTATACTTCGATTATTTGATCATTTTCACCCTCAACGCATAATTTTCTTTATTTACGTTTTCGGAAAGCGCTTAGAACGTATCAATGATTTATCAATAGAAATCGAGAGTTCCAGCGTTACCAGAAGCTAATATATCGGAATGACAATTTTACTTGCGATGAAACTGTTGCAGGAGAAGTTACGCTTCACAGATTAACGTGGCAGAGGGTATGGTTATTAAGTCCTCAAGAGGAATCTGATACTTTAGTGAACCTAGCCTGGAGACCGGACGGAAAGCTTCTGGCTATCTGTTATGAAATTTCCAAATTGGTGTGTCTTGTAGATATAGAGAATAAGAACGTGATTCATAAAACGAAACTCAACTTGCACAGCGGAATTACGTGCATGATGTGGTTGCCATTGACGAATTTAGAAAATGACAATTCGAGTAGCAAAGCGAGCATGCTACCGATGGGCGAATATCTTCCGTCGTTGCCCAGTTTAAACAGAAGTTTTGGTCAGGAACCTGAGCACAAGGAGTTCCTATCTCAAACTTTAGATATACTTTTCGTAAGTTCCTTTAAAATTCATATATATATAGAGCAGATTGGAATTGAAGATGAATTATGATTATTATAAATGCTTGTATTGTTCCGAGCTTGGTTTAGACGATGGAAACGTCGCGATGTATGTGTTCGGAATGTTCTACTGTGGCACAATTTCGATCGGGCATGGTCGAATATTAGAAATTAGTGGCGGGTTTGGTAAACCAATGTGGATCACATGGAAAGACAGCGGTGGCATTAAAGCAAACAGGTTGTGGTGCCCGTTGCTGGAGCAAAACACTGCATTTTTAAAGGTTCGCTGCATAGTAAAGAGTATAACGTTGCTTTTAGTTAAGATAAAATCTCTACAAAGCTTTTATTTCCACCTAAGGTAGCACAAGCTCAAGCTAATATAGAGTACTTGATGGATTATCTTTCGCGCACATTAATGGCAATCTCCGAAGCATGGGAAACAATTTTGTTGGAAATGGACGAGAAACTCGCACGATACGCAGAAACAAATCCACCTGGCGGAGTCTCCGCAGATTTCCTGGAACTGTTAATGATTGGCATACCGACACAAAACTTGGAGGATTTTCTGCTGATAGATTTGGGTGAAAAGGGGTTGAAAAAATTGGGGCACAGTATCGAGATGTGTTACAGTAATATACAGGTACGTTCTATAAAGGGTTTCTTTTCGAAAATCATAAACTTCCATAATAATGTGTTGTCGTTTTATAGAAATTAGTACTAAAAAATTTAACTAGCGTCGGGATGGCATTAGTGTATCAGTTATCTGAAATGAGGGGGATGGTGAGGCTGGGTGGCCCGTACGAGCTGTTAGGGCTCACCGATGAAAGTATCATAACTAATGCTCTGCATGCTTCCGAGGGTTTTCTAGCGAAATCTTCAGAAATTCAACAAGTAATAGATCACAGTATGCGCGACTATAAAGCATTCTTCAGGTATGTTTTAAAAGCTAAAATGACACTGTCAACGATGCCTTTATTATTACACTCTTTTTATTTAAGGTGGTTGTACGTGGTAATTCTGAGATTAACAGGCCAAAGGATACCGTCCGAAGTCAGTCGCGTTAGCCAACAAGAATTAACATTTATTGCCGAGTTTCTGCGTGGTTTCGATAAAACCGAAGCAGGCGTTGGAGATAGGAAGGGAGTGAATTTAGAAAAATTGGGGCAATATTTACGACGTGAAAATTTACAAACATGTTTAACACCCGAGGGAAGCGAGTGGGCGGCCGTACTCGACGAGAATCATTGTCTGCGCGATCATCCACTTATCGTGAAACAAGATCTCAACTTCTCCTTATTGCAATCCCATGCAAAATTAATTACCGCTGTACATAACGTTTTCGGGGAGGCTTATCAAGGCTTAGTTAATCATTTCACGATATCGAATATTTCGTTGACACCATCCGCGCCATTTACATCTTCTCAGATCGCAACGAACGACGATGGCTTATTGGTGGCTACGTGTGACGTAGATCACAAAGTGTTACGACTTTTTAAAGTCGAGTGTTCGTGTACAGAATCAGGCTCGCTCAACTTCAAATCGGGTACAATAGACGTGGATCACAGATCAGGTTTGTCGATTTATTCGGAACATGTAGTAAAGCGAACGATAACTTTTATATTAATAATAACAATCATTTATTTAACAGAATCTTATTCCAAAGCCTTTATGGATGGTACTGTAATTGATCTGCAGTTTTACTCCCAGGAGTACCTCAGTTTATTGTTACTCAACAAACATACCCACGCATCGTTTCTCATTCAGTTACCATTGGTACAATCCCGAATTTTCGAACATCAAGATAGGAATGTAATTAGTTTAACCGATCTGTTGGGCAACAGTTGGCCACGTCCTTTTCAAGGCATTAGTGCCAGACGGATAGCAGTTAGTGGTGCGCGGAAAGTAGCTGCTGTTCTAAGTGAAAGCAACAGGAAAATTAGATTACTGGAAACTGAAGTGGAGCCTGAAGATGAGGAAGACGAAGAGGACGAAGAAGATGGAATTAACGACAGTATGTTGGACACCACGCGCGGAGAAGTAACAAATAGTCCTCAGTGAAGTTACGCAGAGGAAAGACGATCGAGTTGTGACTAATAAAGACGCTGGAAACGTAAGTGCCAGATAAAGTACAAGATGATGTTATTTTATACTTGATAAAATAATGCAACATTCGATGAAATAATTTAATCATTGTTTATATAATATAAATTATATGTACAGTAACGTATTATGAGTTCTAATCTGTAAAGTACAAGTTACGATTTCTTTATTAAGTGAGAGATGTCCACTCATCCTTCGTGTCTTACTGGCTAAATTGAAAGTTTGATGCATGCGTCGATAAACGATATACGATGCCTTGTCTTTTTGATGCGATATTTTGTAATCTACTATGTAAAAATTGCTGTGTATAGTAGTTCACAAAATTCTTCATTATTTTTGCATTTGCTTAAATACTCTGGGAAAATCGACATCAAAGGCTTCATTATCGATGCCAGTCTCTTCAATTATCGGTGTAGGCAACGTAGAGCCACCACTGATATTTGGCGTATATTTTTCAGGAGAGTTCTCTCTTGACTCTTCTAGATCTGTAATAATTATTTTGTACCAATGAAATATATTAACGTAATCTTTTGATTCACGTATCAATCAAGAATAAGTAATCCGTAAAAACATACCAAAGAATTTGCGATTTTGTCTCCTTTTTGCTGTGATGATAAAAAGTGCGATCGCTATACCAACAACTATTACCATAACTGCAGCCATTCCTCGTAATAAATTTGTCTACAAAACAAGTATAATTAATGTACAAAAGAAGCATATATTTATTGGTTTAAAATAGTTTTCAACATACTTCGAAGTCGTTTTCGTAAACATCTTCCCAATCTTTCTTAACAATTAACTCAACAACATGAATATTTATAGAAGAATGATCAGATATACCCTTTGAAACACACTTATAGAAGCCAGATTCAGCTGTTGATACACCCTAGCAAAAAAGTATTAGTGAAAGGGAAGAATTCATTACACGTTCGTTTATTTATATTTACATTTATTAGTTACCCTAATGTAAAGTGTTCCAGTTAATACTTCATAATTATACTTGTTTTCATCCATGACATTCCCAGGTCCAATAATACGTCTGTCATCAGTGAGTTGCCAAAACATAAAACGATGTTCGTCATCACTGCTCAGACATGGAAGTTCAGCTAAATGACCAGCTGGAACTTCTGTTACCGTAATTGCCTCACTAATGATTCCATTGTTTAGCAATAATAGCGACAAACTAAAAAATCCAAAAAAATTCACGTTCATCTGAAAAATAAGATTGAAACACTTAAAGAATTATTATTTTAAACAGCGACCAAGGTTCACAGATGTAAACAAATAGAAATAAACATCGAACATCGAGCTTAAGTATTATCTTCACAATATAATTTCTATTTAGATTCACTCCCTATTAATTTTAACAGTTTTTTAATTTATACGAATTCGGTGCAGTGAAAAATAGATTCTAACAGTTCTACCTGTTGCATATTACTCGTTTCCACTCGTTCAAATATAAAGGCGCCACTGTTAAATCGCTGTTATTTCAAATTACAGTAACTACGCGAATACCATAGGTTGGCTACTTTTGCACAGTTACAACCGAAGTGTTTAGTCAAACAAAACTGAAATCGTACTGAAACTGTAGAAATACTACGTAACCGTGGCACAGAGAACTCCTACTACCAACTAAGCAAGAGTAAAATGTTTCGTATTGTTAGCACATCTTGTTCTATTATACAACTATTATAATTCTAATTGCATTGATCACCTTTCTGGTATGAATATCAGTACCATAGAACCGGTTTTAAGCGCGGCAGATGGCTGTTACGACAATTATTCTACGCACAATGCAGGCAGAAGGCACTTGTCAATGAACCATATTGCATAATTGCGAAGGTAACTGTATGTGGTCTCTCACTGCTCTCGTGTTATACTTTAATATTTAAATGCACCAATGTAAATCGATAACGTAGCATTAAAATCACTGTTTGTAAATGATGACAGTCTTATGAACTAATGAGAAAAGCTTCGATAATGAAGCTGCCGTTCAGTTACTTATTTATATCTTTGTCCTATTCATCCTTGTGCAATAGAGTATTTATAGTATGCTAGACTCGCACCTTGTGACTACCATACCATCTGAAAGTATGCTATATCCTTCTCTTCATTTTAACTATCGTAGAAACAATGATATGTAAGGCAAACCCTAATGTCAAGGTAGTATTTAATACATTCTATCCGTTTGTCGTTATGTAATATATACATCTGAGTTAGGAGGCATAACAGAATATTATCGCTCCATTTCGCGATGTATTCTGAGATTACCATTCACATAATCTTAGACTTTTCTACAGATGATGTTATTAAATTGTGAAGATAATACAAAGTACTACTGGTAATTAAAAACATTGCATAAATCTCATACTGCGAACATAAAAATTAGACTTATATAGAATATGGTAAATGTTACAAATACTTATTTCAATATATTTAAATTAATTATAATCTGGCATCAGTACTGGTAATGTTGTATCAGATGTACAAAAACGTCAACTGCCAGTGCTGGAAGAAGAATGCAAAACGGCGCCAGGGCAACTTTTGCCGATATGAACCATTGAGGTACTTCCAGTTTCAAACATATCAAAATTTGGGCACTTAGTTTCAAAAACACAGCTGTCATGTGCCATGCCTAGAAGGAAATTGTATTCAGTTTTCGTGAAGTGTAATTAATATCCAGTTTCATCAACATTCTTCGTTGTATCAACAATTCGGAAGCTTCAAGTTTATGTATCGCATTGGATTGAAAATTTTTTATTTACAACTTTCTTTAAAATATCTTGAAAAACAATTTATTAAGTATTTCAAATGACAATACATTGTATATTATTTATTATATAATACAGTTCAATATGTAAAGTAATGTGATTAACATTATTGAGAAATGAGATACTTTATTCAACATTTTCTTAATCAACAGTTTTATTCACAAATTAAGAGGAGAATTTACAAATTATGTGAAACGGAGAATCTTTAATGAAACTGGATATAATATCAGGAGTTCATCTCTTTCTCTCCATATAGTTGCCATCTTTTCTTTTTATCAACTTACGTCTCGGCGTAAGTTACCCACATGTCCGCTTTTGCAATGAGAAACCATGTGGAAAACTACATAAACGAGAAGTATATGGTCGTACAGCCACATCGGAATAAAAACTATGAACCAATTCCATTGTATCTTTTGGTCGTGCTTCAAGATTATTAGAATAAGGAAAATCAAGATATTAAACCATGTAAATAGTGCGCGGTGTAAAACTGCCATCGGAACATAAATTCAAACGCGTAGAAAATCACGGGTTTAAACGTGATCGCAGAACTATAGGATCATATTGCAAATTCGTCGATGTGTTTACATCAACACTGATCAACACTTGATATACCTAACCTCTACTACCGACTAACCTACAAGATGTATTAATTTTCAAGATGTCGCTAGTGTCGCTACTTGCTAAGAAAATATATATGCCTAAATAGCATTGCACAACACTGGATGCATATATTTTTAATCATAAGTGCATTGTCCCTATGCAATCATGCACAATGTATATATAAATTAGATTTGATTCATCAAAGTTTCGTTATATCATATGTATATTGATTATTGTATACATCGTTTGAATTTTTTATTTAAATATTTCAATAATTCCTTAAACCATATTTATTCGTACAAAAGTTGATACGATCATATAGTATATTTCTATAGATCTCTCGTACAAAATTAAAAAAAAATCTATATACTTTATAGTTTTACCGGTATGCTCATTTACATGTGAACTTATAATTAGCACAAAAGGAATGCGTGCACGCAGATTACGCAATACTAAATTTTGCGTGTCACTTTTGAGTAATAATCCTGCATTTTTGAAAGTTGTGACGCAATACTAAACTGTTTATAATATCTGAAGGTCATAAATTTTAAGGTATTTAAATTTCTCCGTTTTATTTTTTCGTATAGAAAAATTGCAAAAATGCGTACATGTTATCTGTGTAACCCAGTGACCTTGAGGCCTCAGACATAATCACCCGATAGAAAAATTCCGAAGCAGACTCATTGTATAAGATACGACCGTCCAGTGAAGTAACAGATTCTGGTCACGGAGAACACGTAGAATTTTTTCTGTGTCGCGTTTCGCGTAGCACTTCTGCAAGTTAACATTTTAAGATGAACAATAAGTG
Source organism: Andrena flavipes (assembly GCA_963971345.1). NCBI lineage: Eukaryota > Metazoa > Arthropoda > Insecta > Hymenoptera > Andrenidae > Andrena > Andrena flavipes. The sequence continues at coordinate 4,544,385 of OZ020482.1, forward strand.
TCCGTATCCTTGAATTAACCGTAATAAAAGGTGGATATCGGGCGCTACGTTCCTGAAACTTAAGAAAATAAGGTTGTAAATATTACAATAACTATTATGTCGGAACAAACGAACGTAATACCATCGAGCTACTGTCACGTGCGTATATTTTGCATACCAAAGGATCTATTCTTTTAATATAATTGAGTGTTCGATATATTCATGCTCATCTTAGTAAACAGAATCTCAATCTATAATTGTTGAGGTTGTGTTATATAAAATATAAAAATTATTCATTGATTTATACTTTTCTTATCCGACTTTCGAGAGTTTCGAATGACGAAAAAATGTGCAAAGTCTCGAATTTTCGAAACTTCAGTTTCGAAGTTTCGATGTTTTGAGAAGCCCATCCCTGATAATCGTCGATCGAGATAGTCATTTTAATTGACCCTCTATTTTTGACAACACATTCAAAAGAAGTAAAGTAAAGTGAATCAAATTTATTCAACACTATTTCGAATGCTCTTATAAATATGTAAGAGCAACAGGCCATTCATCGAGCATCTGTTAATTGCTTCGGCCAGCGGAAATGTGATTGTTATTAGCCGATGTAATGGAAATGTATTAAACATCGCGAAAGTATCATATACCAAGTGCTATTTCCCATATGCTAAAAGTATTTCGTAACATATCTTTCTAATATAACCAGTGATCGAGTTGGTAACAGTGTGACAGATTATTTCCTTGTATAAGTACTCTGTAACAATGACGGAAAGGCATGCCGTTCCGTACTTCGCGTATAATGCCTCTGGTAATATAGCTATAAATACGTTGGAATACTAGCACTGTTCCTAGATCGAGGGAAGTAAAATCTATTTTAAAGGGTAGCGCTCTGTGTCTGACCCCATGGTAGACGCCGGTGATTTCTCGAGGCGTGCGCGTAAAAATTCCTTCGAAACAGACAACGAGTCGAGGACGTTTCCGTAAAGATTTCTCGATAGGGATTGGTGCTCATTCTTCCTAAGATCCTTTCTTTTTTCACATAATCCCCACCTGTTTCTCCATACTGTTACGACCTTAGCCTCGTTCTCGGCATTCTTTCCGCGAAGCTCCTAACCACGTGCGATTTGATTTACGATGCCAAATTTACGATCGCTGGTAAGTTTATCTGAATGGAGAAAAGAGGAGCATTTAAATGAATATTTCTTCTGTATTAATTGTCGACAAGTAGCATTAGTCGATCACTTTGACGTATAACCTCCTTGAAAACAGCGTCGCAAACTAATTAAATAATTCATCATTATTTAACATTAGAAAGTAGTTTCGTTAAATTCTGAGTAGGTTTAAGCAAAGTGGAATTATTCTACAAGAGATTGCGATAAGATTTGTGAACTGACATTGCGTAATTGGATTATATTTTTAAAGCAGACTTATTCTGGGGCTCCTAAATTCCATTGTCAGTCGCGATTAAAAGGGAAATTGAATTCTTTCGCCGTTTTAATTCTTGAGGCTGTTATGTAAAAATCGTTACCATTTGCTACATTTTGCATATGGAAAACTGACCTGTTTAATGTGTACTTCAGAAATCTTAAGATTCGTAGCTTTCAGATTCACACAATCGAGGTGCATAATTTGTAACAGTTACATATTGTATATCTTGGGTCGAAAGCTGAATAAGATAATCATACTTCAAACTTCCTAGCTTCGCGAACTAATGGTAAATTCTTCCTGTGATCAATTTTTAATCTTTGCAATTTATTTGCAGGTTTTGCCAGTGCTAGCTGCTGTAGGAACCATAGCTGTAATAGGATTAGCAGTGAAACTTTACAGATCGTGGAGCAGTGAAAAGAAAAAGAAGTCTCCGAGTTTGCTGGTTGACCCAGTTGTTAAATATAGCTTACCATTAATTCAAAAAGACATAATAAGCCACGATACAAGAAAGTTTAGATTTGGTTTGCCAACACCAGATCACATCTTAGGTTTACCGATTGGTCAACATGTACATTTAATAGCGAAAATTGGAGAAGATGTTGTTATACGTTCCTATACCCCTGTTTCTAGCGACGACGACCATGGTTACGTAGATCTTGTCATCAAAGTAAGTAAAAATACAACAGAAGATAACGAACCTGTGCTTTAACGTAACAATTGAAACTTAAACGTTCGCCTCTAGGTATATTTCAAAAATGTACATCCAAAATTCCCCGAGGGGGGAAAATTGTCTCAGCATTTAGAAAACATGAAAATTGGAGATAGTATTGATTTCAAGGGACCGTCGGGTCGCCTCGTTTATAAGGGTCATGGAAAGTTTTCCATAAAGATTTTAAGAAAAGACCCACCTGTCGATTATGACACCAAGAAGGTAAGTACATTGATTTACGTTTGTAAATGTATTTCACATTTATAGATATTTAAAGTTAATAATTTTTCACGTTCATCGCAGGTTGTAATGTTAGCTGGTGGCACGGGCATCACACCAATGCTGCAACTAATTCGTGCTATTACAAAAGACGCCACAGATGAAACGCAGGTTTCTCTACTCTTCGCCAACCAAACAGAGAAAGATATACTGCTTCGAGATGAGTTAGATGGTATCGCGAAGGACCATCCTGAGAAATTGAAAGTCTGGTACACACTGGATACTAGCGGTGAAAATTGGCCGTACAGCACCGGGCACATAAACGCAGAAATGATACAAAAACATATGTTCCCCCCGTCGTCTGATACGATTGTATTGATGTGCGGTCCACCACCGATGATCAATTTCGCTTGTAATCCTAATCTTGATAAACTTGGATACGATTCGAAATTACGATTTGCATATTAAAGGCAACAAGTTTCCGTTGTATTGAAACGTAGACTGCATTCGGCTTATTAGTATGTCGTTTCATTCAAGCCACGTCACTTTAACTTACTCACGTATAGAAAACTTCATTCGGGTTACGAACCATCCAACATGTAGTAATTGTGGCGCCACTTTGGAACCTGTCCGAATACGTGCGGTAGTAATTTATATGAGAGCATTTAAAGCAGTATTCGATTTAAATAATCGAATTCATTAAAGAAACATTTAACTTGCAATTCGTACTGGAGGTGCCCACAGCAGAATAATTACTCGTTATGGCGTAAAGACAGTAATATTTATATTTTATTATTCCATGTTTGCTATAAATACGATTGTTATAAACTTTTGATTAATGTTTTTAATTTTTTATAAAACATGTTGCCAGTGCAAAGCTTTAGTGAAGAACAGTATACAGGTTAAAGCATTTATTCATGTTAAACCTAATGTATTGTTATAAAAAAATGGAGATCGCAAGTTGTTCCGATTGTTTTACAAATCCCTAGCGCACTTCCTGTTTAATTGTTATTACATATAAGATTTTTTTTATGTATAAAATTACAGCATATGTCGCAGTAATCGAAGAGAAATTAGTGTACCGATATCTGTAACTAACAATTAATATTCACGTGTATTAGCGAAATGAATCGATGCTTGAGACCAAGTTGTCGATAACCTGATTATAATTCGTATCATGAAGAAGCGGTGCAAACAAAATTAAAGCAATGGAAAAGCCGCCGGTTTAATTAACAACGTCCATGATCCTTGACGCGCTTCCTGGGCGCCGCCCGCAAAATGTCATCCACGCGTAAAATCATTTCTGCCGCTTCCGCGGCGCTAAGCAAAACCTGCCTCTTCACAGCCCAAGACTCGGTTATTCCTAACCGTTCCATGCATCCTGTACGCCCTTGTTCCATATCTATCAGAATAACAGAGACGAAAATAATTGATTACTTATCGTTCGGCATTTTTATGAATTAATGAGGGACATCTATGACTTACCAAGACCCATAGTGCTCGCGCCGGAATTGTGCGCGGCTCTAAGTTCACTGACCAGCTGAGCTGAATCGTAGCCAGCGTTATCGGCAATTACGGTAGGCAATTGTTGCAAGGCTCGAGCAAACGATTCCATCGCAACCGCTTCTTTTCCAGGAGTGGAAGCTGCTGCTTTCATAACAGCGCAGGCCATCACCATCTCGCTGCATCCACCACCGTAAACAATCTTCGATTCACGCACTGTAGCCGACAGTACGCAAAGTGCATCGTGCAACGATCTCTCTGCCTCGTCGATGATCTGCTGCGTGGCTCCTCTGATTATTACAGTGCACGCTTCACCCAGAGGAACTCCTGAGAATTTCAGCAGAGTATCTTCGCCTATCATCACCTGTGGAAATGTATAGACGCTCGAGATCAGTACGCTCCAGCTTGCGTTGAAACGGTATTAAATTAGTGGACATACCTGTTCGATGTGATCACATTTCCCAAGTTTCACCATTTCTGGACTGTCGAAAGTACTGACTATTTCTCCGCCGGTAACAAGAGCAAGTCTCTCGATACCTTCAAAGTCGGCGTGCTCGATAGCCATGATGTTAGCATCGGCAAACAGTTGTTCCGGGTAATTATAAATCAGTTGTCTATTGATAAAGACGTTACAGCCGTGCTTTATGATCTTGTCAACTTTATCCTGGATTAAATGCAATGGTATTATAATCGTTGATAATTATACATGAATTTTACATCTGTTTCTAACAATCTCTGTTACCTTCATCTTCTCCTTTTCCGCTGATTCTAGTTCCGCAATTTTCGCCATTGAATCGACTCGAACTCTAGATCCAAATACCTGAGGACCAACGCACGTGTAACTATTATTATCGAATTATCATTACAAATCTACATTTTTATCTTCTTTACTTACCTTGATTTTATCTGTATCCATAGGAGTATTGGCTATAAGTATACGAGCATCAGTTATTTTTTGTGGCTGATGGACTCCAGGCTTTTTATCCAGCAGGAATCCGTCATCGAGGAAAGAGTGGGCTAAAGTTCCTCCGCGTTTCTTAATTATTTGAATCGCCGACAAATTGCCAGATCCTTTAAGACGTAGTACAGCGTCCACGGCGAGCTTACTGAAATATTCTTTATGTTGAGACAAAATCTTCGAGCTCAAAGTAGTACGCGCGATGTTTAATAGATCTTCGTGGAAACGTTCAGGATCCGCAGAATTATCGGTCGCGGCGTTTCTTAAAGCTTCGCGTGCCACGTTAGTTGCACTCCTCCAACCAGAGATTATAGTCTGAGGATGAATCTTCTGATCGATTAATTTCTCCGCTTCTCGTAACAATTCGGAAGCTATAATTAGAAATAACATCTTCAGGAGTTTTACATTTAATCGATGAATCTTTCTTACACAAAAGGTAACTTCTATCCTAAAATACATTAAATTAAGGGGTAAATTCATAATAATACACGAACCGAGGACAGTTACAGAAGTAGTGCCGTCTCCAACTTCGTCGTCTTGCACACGGGACATATCCACCAAAATTTTAGCAGCAGGGTTATCCACACCGACGTTTTTCAGAATAGTCGCTCCATCGTTGGTGACTTGAACGTCTCCTGCCGTTCGCCCATGAGCCACTAATACCTTATCCATACCTTTGGGCCCAAGCGTCGACTTGACCAAGTCTCCAATGGCTATCGCTCCTACGAACAGACTGAGCCTGGCAATCTCTGCCTTCTCTTCTTCCGCATCGTTCTTCAGGATTCTGACAGGGTTCAGGGAGACCTGTGTTCATATTTAAATTTCTATAATCAGCGGTGCTACTAATCGTAATTAGAACTCGGTGCATAAATCAATTTTATTAAAATATGCAATTCATGACGTTAATTGCATTGCATTTTTGTATCAGCTCTTTTAATGAATTATTTCATGGCCCGATGTGGAATTGAAAGTGCCTGGTCAACACAGTTATTGGTTCGCAAGATAATTCAGTTCCTTCGGGCCGCGAAAGCGTAATTTTCGGATGTGATTTTTCTCTCAAAGAAAGTAACATTAAGATCGCGATTGAAAAATCTTGCTATTGACACACGTGCGCCATTTGTCACACGTTCATATACGAAACCGGGCAATGGACGCTCGGCCCGTTATTACTCCGATTTCTCGATTTCGTACGATATTACGGTGATATTAGTCTACGGTACAGAATGGGAAGACAGAGTAACATAATTACCATTTTGAATCACCGTAAAAACGAGTGATTACAATTGTAGGCGGATAACGTTTCTTCGACTCCACAGGAAAGCACAATTTCAAGAAATTATCGGTCTACAGATGGCGTTCCCATTTGGAACTTGAAGCATACACCTTCAGTAACAGTTTCCGTTGTGACTGTCTCTGGGTTGGCTATTGAAAACGATGGAGAACACTTTGAACGAATCAGCGAGTAGACGAGGGGCTTAGGAAGTAGAATCTACCATTAGTGATCGAGTTTCAGAGGAAAACACCGAGAACCTTCTTTTGTAATGTGCACGCGTAGATGGCGCATCATTTCAACGCACGATCCTTACAATCCCGAATTTAATTCCTTTTAAGGTTGCAGGAGGTAGTACAGATAGAATTGATTAGCGCACACCTGTCTCTTTATTAAAATTCAAATGTATGTATTCGAAAGCATCAGAAAGTTAGAGATATATGGAACATTGCTACAATTATGATAAACTATTTGTATAAACAGTGTCTCGGAAGATACCGTACAAAGGAAGGATTCTAAAACAGAAATCTGTTCATCGACACCTTCGATAATCGCCATGTTTTACTTTTTTCGAATTCTCAAGCGGTGATTGACTCTTAAAATTCATTGTTGATAATATTTTCAAAAACCTATATCCTTTACTTTGGTATAAGTGAAACGGAAACCTTTATTATCAATTAAGTTCCACCAATTTATTTTCAAGCATTATTACTACATACAGCATTTCCGATCGAGAGTACTGTTCGTTCAAATTAACACTTCCTCTCGACTTGCAGTACACGGATATCGAGTTACCAGTTACCAGGCGCTAAGCTTGCTGGAAACCGCGCTTCATTATGAAAGTTCGTCAATAGCACTATCGCAGCTGGGTGTGTTGCCAGCTATCTAACTCGATTACACGGTTTATTACATCCGCATTTGCATTCCTTCGTGCAGTAACTTGAGGGACTCAAGACTCATCGAGGGACGAAGGTACAGCAGTTATATTTTCAAAGACATCTTTATCGTTTCAGTTAACGTATAATCGCATTGTGAAATATTGATATTCTTCACCACAGAATCGTGGGTGCTCCGAAGGCTGCAGCTTTATACGATAAATGGATAATCTCTTCGGGAATTGAAATTTCACCGATCAATCTGGGCGGACGCGTGCCTGTTCGCGCGCGCGCGCGCACCTTTAAATAACGGTTTGCACCCAGCTGTCCCCCATTTCGTCCGCATCTCCGCGCACAATAGGGGTCGTAGAGACCCCTTGACGCTTTTATGCGACTGCAGACGTTCCCGCGCATATATGCGGCGTCCCGAGACAATAACATAGGACGCCAGTCGTTACAGAATACAAAGACTTGGGATTCTTTCAGTAATGAACGGGTGTACATACCCACACATATTGATTATCGTTTCTTCGTCGTCTCTGAATGCATCTGCAGCCCCTTCGTTTTCTCGCGCGAAATCAGCCTTGACATTTTGCTAAGGCCCGATGTCTTCGCGTTTCGATCATTTCCTTCCCAGTAATGTCTACGTACAAACACGCTTCTCGCTATACGGGTGCTGCATATGCAAATCAATGATCGTAGATGTACTCGCTTTCGTTCGACACAGTTTCACGTACAATCTCACTCTCCGCGTGTCGTTTAACACGCTAAGGCTTCGCTTGCGATCAGTAATAGTAGATCGTGCTAGACGACTTTTCAAGCGATGCCCTCGCATCCCACATTCCAGGATTCGCGTCCGAGAATCTGTTACCAAGAAAATTCCTACGCGCGTAGTCATCGATCTACGAAATCGCGTTTAAAGGGAAGCCCGAGGGAAGAGCTTGACGCGCAACCTTTGTCCGAGCGACCTAATCGCGACCGCAAACGAGAATCCGCCGATGCAATTTAAATACCTGCCCCGTGTAAGTGTTTAATGATATGTTAACGGGACTAAATAATGAAAGGAATGCCACGAACGTTGCAAGCGCTCAAGACTTCAAATACTTGATAATTGAATATATATTATCCTCGATTATCTGTCACGCGCTCTGTTGATAGTTAGTACAGTTAACTGTTAAGCACAGGTCGTGATTAATGGCTACTATTAATACTATTGCAAATATAATTCCCGCTTTCATCGTTCCCTTTCTACTCTTACATATCTTCACGCGTAATTTATGTTACAGGTTAAACGCCTATATATTTACCATTCGCGTTCGTTAAAGAGAAAAGGGAATTATTAAACGCTGCCTCCGGCCACGTTAGTCGATCGAACTGCATCGGCGATTCATACAAGAACGCGGGTTAAAGTGAATCATCCGTGCGCACACAATACACATATGGGCGGAACACTCATCATACTGGAAGCATTTTACGCAGATGTCCCAGAGCGGCGCGTGCCCCTGGATCCGGTGGTGGTGGAAAAATGCCTCTATGGCCCGGTTCCACAGGGGGAACCCGACCCCCACGCGTGTACGTGCACACAGAGAAGCGATAGGAAGAACTGGAGTCACACCTGGCTCTCCGAAATAGCATTGGCGTGATTTCGTGACGTCTCTCGTGGTGCATTTAGTATATACTAACAATTCCTCAAGGATATCACTGTTATACTATTCTATTACTCGCAACCGTGCGTTTGTACACACATTATTAAACCTTCTTTGACACACCTCTTTTTTCGATCAAGAAAAAAATCATGAATCAATTTCAAGGTCTGTAGAATATATTCCAATAATATTTTTATTGAAATTTTATCACAGTTTTTGTAAAATAATTCTAGATTACCACGTATCGAGAAAAAAACGAAGAAAATCGTAAAAACATTGTAACTTTTACAAATTTCAATATTAAAAGCTAAAAATCTACAGAGTTGATGTTCAGATATAATATTTTGAGAGGAAAAATAGTTTGTAAGTCGGCTTTGAAAAAAAGGTACTTATTTTGCATATAAAAGGTTCGGAGCGTAAAAATCACAACCAGAGTGTCAACGAAGGGTTAATTACACTGCAAGTAAACAGCCTGCATGGAAGGAAAGCTAAATAATCAATTATTTTTTTCACTATCAGGTACTAGGTTTTTTAAAGGGAAGCAATCAGACGGGCTCTCAGTTTACGCCGTTGCATCTGATCGCCAGGAGAATGCACCTAGTTACGCTTTGGCGGTTACACATGGATCGCACATGCCAAGGGGTAGACGGGGGTACCGCGTACAGTGGTATGCAATATGCACCCCAAGGCACCGGGGAAAGAGAAGGGGAGGAGCTCTGTTTTCATGCGAGTTGGCTTACGCGCTCGGGGCGGGGAAGGAGCGCGACTTACGGGGGGAAGTCGGAAGCGACTCGATCCGAGTCAGTCGTTCGCGAGGCACCAATACGTTTACAACGATCGATTCGCAGACGCATGCTGCTCGATCGGTCCGCACATCGATCAGCATACCGCAACTGCGCGCAGTTAAACGGACAGAAATAAAATAGCGTGTAAATGCGATAGAGAATCAATGAATTTGGAAATCCACTTAAACTATTGATATCTCTTCGCAATCTACAGAGATCGAGCGTGGAGGTTTTTAAACTTCTAACGTGCTAGCCAGCGTACTTGAAATATAGTCCATCCGGAGGGAAAACGGAAGTCCGTTTAAGTGAAGTGTTGGATCGTATGAAACCGAGGATGTTTTGATGGGAAGGACGATTGGATCTCCATGGGGGTTGCGGTGGACACCATAAGGTCCTCCGGGCACGCGACCTGCGGGAGGGTCGTTCCGCTCCGTTGAGTTGTGAAACCACCCCAGCGTATTATTCCAAGGTGGATCCTCGTCGCTGCTATCGGCAGTGAAGCTTCGCAGCTTGGCTCTAACGACTTCGAAGCGGGAACTTGAAGTGCAATCGAACCGAGACGCGTCGAAGTAAACGGACGGAAGATGAGCGCGTTCAAGAGGCATCAGAGCAAAGTGTTCTGGGGCCACATGGCCTCGCAGGATCTAGAGAGCCTGGAGCCTTTCGCGCCGCGGAACGATTTCGCGAAGGTCAGGCTGAATCCTTGCCGCGAGTCGGTGATAGCGGAAGAGGAAGCGGAAGAACGGTCTTCCAGTATCAACGAGAGCGACACGATCGACGATGGAAATATAACGGCGATACGCGTCTGTCCAAGTGAGAATCGCGATCGCGACGGCTTGTATTCCGTTGCCACCACGGTTTCCGACGAAGACGTAATGACTCAAGTGTAAGTAGACTTGGAGTTATTTGCTATGACAAATGCACCTGCGACATTGAATTTCTGTTGAATGCATTTGCTTGCCCGTTAGGAGCTATTACTCTTATCGCAGTGACATGGAATGCTACTCACGTATCGCTATCCTAATTACTTAGAAATTATCACCACGAAGTTGCGCAAACTTTCACTTTTGCGCAGATTCCATCGGTGTTCTTCGTTGCACGAGTATCTTATAATTCGAAGATCGTTATTGCTCTTAGATATTTCATTGCACTTGTGCAAACCAAGTGCTGTTAATGCTATAGTTTTAAGAAGGCACGAGGATTTTCTAACAGTTTCTGGAATTGTCCCCAGGGCCACGATGGATATAAAAGACGATGACAAAGTGGACGATGAGAACAACATCGTTTTGGCGAACAGATCCTGCAGTCCCATGAGCCAAGACCTCCGGAGCCTGGATTCCGGTTTCTCCGATTCCGAACGATCCAACTGCTCCGAGGTGTACGAGAACGAGACGCCGAGGCGTCGAAGGAGGCGAAAACGAATGAAGGATCGGCTATACGGAGTTCAGCAGAGAATCGGTTCCCTTTGGCTGGGAGGCGAAGCTCTTCCGAGCCCTTCGTACACTTCCACGCCTAAAGACTCCAGAATTCTACCGCGGAAAACTGTGCCAAGAACGCGAAGGTAACGTAAACGCAAACGAATTAATTAAAGTAGAATAGTAGAGGTGGAATAATTCAGATCGGATGCAATGTAAAGTGGACTGATCTGAAAATATACTAGTCGAAACACGTGGATGATTATAACTGAGAAATTTAAGGAAAGGAGTCAAATATCAGAAAAGGAATAGAACGTTATCTCTGAATCTTTTATTTATATTTACGATTTACAAGCGTTTATCATTCTTATTACTTGTGGCATTGTCTTTTATTCGAAAGTGGTGGTATTTTTTTTAGATATTAGAGTTCAGTATTCAATACTTTATTAAATAATGAAATCATTTAATTATGTGATTCTCTAATTACTATCTCTTGTGTGTATTACTTCTTCAGAGTATTGTGCTCGTTATTGAATATCACGAAAGTGTTGCAGTGTTAAAGAGAACTGTCTTAAATGGGTGGAAACGTATAATCTACGAGTCGTTAATATCTCATTGCTTTCGTTCCAAAATAATCTTACTTTTATAATGGCTGTGTCGCGAAAGGCATAGAATTAAGGCGTCTCTCAGCGTTCAGAGGCACGGCGGCATTATCTCTGAAACTAAGCCGCACCTTGCAACACTCGATAAGGTGTAAAGCATGTATGTTTTAAGAACATGAATCGTCACGATAATGTCCCTGTGCTGAGCCAAGCGATAGGAATGCAGCACGTAAAGCACTTCCCATGCCCCCATGCTTATAGTCCTCTTGGTGTTTCGTAAACACTCCGTACACCCCTGTGGGGCGGTTGCGCGATAGGTGAGCACGTAGACGGGTCGTCATTCTCCAGGTGCACTGGAAGTAGCGCAATTCACCGCCGAGAATATTAAACACACGTTAGCATTTACATCGCAATCAAACTAATTCGCGCTCTAAGAAATTAAACTCTCGTAGTGCTCCATAATTTTATTATATTTTTCTTTCTTATTATTTCTTATAGGTACAATATATAAATATTTGAAATGTTTAAATAGTTAAAGAAGAGGACTGTTTCTTTAGAGTAAATAGATATGAATCTTTAATTTTTTATTGGAAGATTGGAGCGCGGATGGATTGTAGATCAAGTTTTCTCAACTTCTGCAATTAACTCTTTGCAGCTTATGCGTTATTATATGTAAATCGCGCTATTGATATTCAGGAAAGTCGATAGAGAAATCACTACACGCGACGCGTTCTCCAATCACGGTATCGATATTCCTCATAAACTCGTACGGAAAGTAGACAACGCGAATGGAACGTGCAGGAAAATTCCGTGCCATATCGTCAATTAACATCGATTAATGAACGTTCGAGCGTCCACAATGTAAATTGAACTGTACGAGTAACCAGCAGTATCTAGATCCAGATAAGCATCGCTGACTGTTCCGTAAAATATAATCTACACAGTAAATACAAATTCAAGCAACTACAAAGAAGCAGCGAAGAAAAACATTTGCCTCTCCATCTCCCTCTCACATTTCTTCAATCCCTTCAATCTGCATTCTGGATGGAGGAGAGTAGATTCGTCTCTCTGATATACCGAAAGCAATCGGGCTTAGTGAAAGAAGATTTGAGAAGCTATTATCTGCTCCGTGCGGGCGATATTTCGTGCGGAGACAGTAAACGAAAGCAATCCTCGTCCCCCGTGCCTATATGATTCTAATCCACGGGACAATGGGATCTTCCCGGTCGGAGAACGCGAGGCGCGCTTTTTTTCCTCGACACCCTGTACATTCACGCGCGCGATCGTACGTGATTCAATGCAACGTGCCACACGTGGAATACGTAAATGAAAGAGCGACGAGAGGAGGTTTGAGTCAACCTGGCCGAGGGGTAACCAGGCGACAGCAAACCTACCAGGAATCTCGTGCCGCCTTGGTGGATCACGTTGCGCAGGTGATCGCTCGTGCACACAGCTTGGTCGCCAAGGAAATTGGGATTAGTCATCCCGCCTGTGAGAGAACGATTCTAGTTCCGGAGCCGACCGGATTAGTCAGCATTTCGCGTCACAACGTTTCACGTCGGTCTCGATCGCGCCGGAAAGGGAATAGTTGTGCACCTGGTTATGCGGACTGGAATCGGGCGGTGGTCAGGCCCCAACTATGCCGCGGCGACGGTAGCCGAGACTCCTGTCTCGTTATGGCACGTTTCAGGTACCGTAGACTTCCTATATCGATCCCACTCGGGCCAATCTAACGAAGAGGTCGACGAATTCGGGGGTGCCTAGGGGGTACACGTTCCTGGTAGCGAGTACGTCCCCTTCGTTCACTAATTCCGCTCGCCTTTATCTGTAAAAACAACGATTGAGGAAGTTTAACGAGGATAATGGCTAGACATTGAAATTTGTAACACTTTATCCACCGATTAAGATGAGGAGAAATGATTCACGCGGCGAAAAGGCAGACACTGCGCTGTTGCAACGCGTTGGAGACTTAAAAGCGATAAGAGATAAAAAATGACTGCGTGGAACGGAAGGAAATTCCGTTTCTGCTGAGCGAAGTGTATTTCTTGGAAGAAAGAGGGCAGAGAAAAGTTGCCCATGGTCACTGATGTCGCAAGCGGCTGATATCGATATTTTCGTGGTTGACAAAATACAAAATACTCGTGAGTCAACTTGGTAGAACGCGGCTCGATGACTTAACGATACGAGTTAATTGGTAATAAGGAGGCCAAAACAATTTGTGGGACGAATCGGTGTTGCATAAATTTCATGCTGCGCGAACCCGCGGATATAATTATCCACGCCATTATAACTGTTAAGATAAGACACGGACGCGTTGCAATAACGTTTCCTCGATATGTGTATAAATTTTAAGCGATGCTGATTCATAGCTATTCAGTTACTGTAACGTTACTTTCAAATATTAACACTCAGATCTGCTGCAAAGAAATGGGGCGAACTAGCCGGGCGCCTCATTTATTCCAAAACTGTTGACTCGACAATTCTTAGAGGGAGGGCATTTCTGTTTCACAGAACGGAAGAGGATCAAGTAGATGCGTCGACAGTTCCATTGTCCGCCTCCCTGGATAGCGAGTGTTTGGGCGATTTCCTGTACGCGGCTGAACCGCCCGAGGATGCAGACGAGCCGAGGAGCGCGAACTCCTCGATAGCGGCTAATTTCTCCGAGGCAGAGCCATCCTACAGGTCTCTTCTACACTCCAGGTCGTACAGGCAATCGTCGTCGGTGAGAGCATGGCTGGGTGGCCTCGAGATGGAAACCGAAAGCGAGTGTACGAATACACTCCAGATCAAAGCTCTGCCTCGGAGGAAGGCCCGCGAGTTCTTATCCGAGAAGGACGAGATGAACGACTTGAAGACACTGTCGACCTTGGCTACCGCCGCTGCGAATAAGCTGCTGATGAGGGCGGAACAGTTTGATCGGCATTATCAGTTCATATTCGAGTAAGTGTATTTGAAACAATCAAAATAGGAACATTTATTATTTGTTCTACGATTCACTTGCTAACAATACCGTCGCATCCGTGTTTCAGTAAAGTGGCGCACCTAGAAGGCGGCAGATCTGAAAAGGAGCTTCTACGCGCGATCGAGGACCATGCTTTCTCGGTGCTGTCCGAGCTGGGTGCACCGCCTCCTCGCAGAATCCAGCAAAGTAGTCTGAAAGGGATATTGTCGCAGCTCGAGAGCATGAAGAACCACGTAGACAGTGCCGTGGATACTCGTCTAGACTTTTACATCGAGGTACGGGAGATTCCTTTGCGCCATGGAGCGAAATAGGAAAGGATCTAGAGTAATATGTTGCTAAAGTTAATATTTCTTTGCAGAGAGTGGTGAGAGGATTAGAAGAGGCGCCAAAGGACGATACCACGGTGGCTAGAGGTGCCCTGGCGGCTTTGACTGCCCTAGGTCTGGCGGGACTGCGAGCTGGGAACAGTATTACCAGATGTTCAGGCATTAGAGCGCTTCTTACGTCTGTGATCACCGCCGGGAGAACCTCCAGCGACTTCGTCGCAGCTTCTCTGCGTGCCTTAGCGAGCGTGTGTTGTTCCGCGGCAGCGATAGATCAATTCGTTAAAGACGGCGGTCCCGAGATAGTAACCGATTTACTGGTCTCGGATAATTCGTCGGAAAAGGAGAAGATGGAAGCGACAGCGTTGCTCGTGCAGATAACAGCGCCGTGGGTCCAAGCTCTAGGTCTCCCCTGCTTAGAACCTTTCGCGAACGATTTGATACCCCCGTTGAATCGTCTAGTCGAGACCACCAGCTGCGGGCAGACGTTGTTGCTAGTCGCGGCCGCGTTCAATCACCTGTCCAAGTCCAAAAAATGCGTCACTGTGATACTGGAACAGGACACAGTTAGGAAGTTGCTAAAGAGCGTGAAGAAATCTACCGGTAGGAACGTCTGGTTGATGGAACAAGTGGCTGCCCTGATCAGCGAGTTGGCCCGCATCCCCGAAGCTAGGCCGCACCTGGCTAAAGCTCGTGCTTCCATCGCACTGGTTTCCTTCCTCAGGATGAGACCCCCGGGCTTGGAGGATGCTTACAGGCGCTTAGAGATCACTGCCGCCGCGGCGCTCACGAGACTCTGTGTAGATTCAGAGATCGCCAGGCAGGTGGTCGCGGTAGGTGGTGCGGATTGTCTTCCCTCGTGCAGGGTGGACGATCTACTGGCCGAAGACGAAGAACAAATCGAGGCTGGACTGCTGAGATACACGAAATCCTTGAGGAGAGCGTGCAAGAGAGCCGCCAAACAAATTGACATCGCGAAAGCCAGCGACTACAGTACCTTGAGTTAAGATCAACACAAGGCACTTTAAACTTAATTGTATATACGTGGTATCGTAACGTTTTGTAAAGAAAACGATTTTAGGTTTATATCAGGTGGGCTACTTAAAAGCAGATCGATCAGCTTGGAAGTATGAAAATAAAACCGACTTTCAGCACTTTATCATATGTTCCGATCCCCTTGAGGTATTCAAGCAGATCGTTTTGAGCGCTCCATTCTGTATATACAGTTGTACGAGAGGAGAATTATACGTTTATGAGAAATAATTTCGTCATATGTACATATATAGACGTGAAATGTGCTGCATAACGAGAAGGCTATTTAGAAATCTTAATTTGGATATAAATAAAAGAGAAAGGAAAAAAATAATTTGCAAGAATAATATATTGTGTCATATTATGTAGGTACGTCAGGTACTTTATACACTATGTAGTAAAACTGTAAATAAAAACCTGTATAATATAACACTAAACGTCCAAATACTTTAAAAGCTGTGCATCAACGTAAACAATTTGATGAACACACGAAGGCAATTCTTCTATTCATTCGTAATTCAATCAACACAGTCGCCTATGTAACGTCATTTTTCAAATGGCTTTCGTGAAATATGTCTACCGTTGTTTCCAAACAAGGTCTCAATTCCATGTCACACGAGCCCAGCACAAACTTTCCACTGGGTGCTTTAAAGTAGTCTAAGCCACGCCCAATTTTGATGACCCAACCATTGCTGAGCCTGAAAAGAAAAATAATAAGCGTGCAAAATTTCAGGAAGTAAAATTGTACACGGCAATAGTGTAAATTCACTTACGATATTTGTCTATCGTGTAAAGTATCAGAAAATTGAATTTCAAAAGAAATAAGGTGAGAGCTTAAGCTCTGCTTCAACTCTTCCAGTCTTGCTATTTGATTCTTCCTATCGTCTGTATCAAGAGTCGTAACTAAGGATATTCTGGATAACGCGTGACACTTCCTGACAGCCAATTCGCATAATCTCACCAAGTTTTGACACTACAAATACACGTGAATGAGCGACAATGACACCAATTTATCTCTCTCTCTCTCTGTAAAATATGCAGTAGATAATACCTGGTGAAATGCTCTTATATATGGATCCTCGATACGGACATACGTAACTTTCGCATCTAAAAATCTACCGAACACAGTATTGTAACCATGCCCTATACTACCACTTTCAATTTTAGTTAATTCCCTGTAGGTTCCAGCTGCCTTTCCTTTCTCAATCAAGTTTTTCAACTTTTCTCCTCTGTCTAAATATTGCGACGCTCTGGTACCAAAATGTTTCTGCCTAGCTGGGTCCTTTGTTTCTGCATCGTTTTATTACTAATTCTTCAACTGATTCATAAAGTTGTAAAAACGAAATAGTACATAAAGGAATGAAATAAAGCAGAAACTTATAATGTGAGAACATTTTTAAAAAAGTTCCAGAACTTTTTTGATCCCTGGTTTTTAGTACTTTCGCGTAGAAATAAATAGTTGATATTAGGTAGAAGATACAATTGCAATGTACAGTAGTATTTATCATATTGCAATTCGATTTATAGGAAGCAATAAATATAAAACAAGGAACATACCTTTCATGGAATCTAGAAGTATCTGTACGCCTTCTTGATACAACACTAAAGCCATCGTATACTGTTCACTTTTGTCCATTTCTACTGCCCGCTTTAAAATTGAAGCCGCTGCGCTCTCCATTGTATGTGTATCTTAAATAATAATTTGCATTAAGTAACGTATATGTATCAGAAGCAACATATTGGGCTGTAGATCGTTTTCTTAAATATTTAAAATAGAATACATGAGTTTATAAACATGTGCCAATTTTCTATTTAATTCTATTTAATTTTATTTAAGAGTACGTGTAGTGTTCGATTCAACGTTTGAATATTTTAAAAAAGTGTTCCAAACACGTGACGTCCTAACGCACATGCGCGAATAATATTCTTTACTTGGACAAACAATCGTAAGCGAGACTCGACGCATGCGAACTTGTTGTAGCGACGTTTGCTGCACCTTACAATTTAAAAAATAAACTACTTTCGCATACTTAGGTACAATGATGAAACGTTATATCTGATAAGTCACTGTATATGATTGATAATTTCGTACGAAATTATACATCGCGTGGGCTGACGATAGTAGTGAGCAAACAGGTACAAGATGCGAAGAGTTGTCAGCTTCTTTGTGTTTGGCCTTGTTAAAATTCTGCTTAGATTGTAATTTATGTTACCAGGCTTAACAACTTACTGATTTGGATTCGTTTGAATTAGGAGCGTCAGATTTGCTTCACAATTTATGAGATGTTCACACTATCGCGTACTTGCAATACTTGCAATTTTATCGATTATCGGATATATCGAAACTCATCCTGGCAGAAGTGTGCACTGACGCACACAGTAGAATCGTAATCTCTCCTAACCTAACAAATATTGAAGTTTAAGTAAACCAAGCGAGATGCGAGGTTAATAGAAATTGCTGTTTCACTTGCGTAGGAATAATTTTTTACGAGAGAATGCATTAGAATATTTAATTATACGGTAAAGCAAACCTGAAATACTTTTTAAACCGTTTAATTTTGATTACAGGCTTCTAACCAAAATGCAATGACGTTCTACAAACTGCTTCGTACACGTGAGCTCTGTGTACGTGTGTTAAGGCGGGTTGTTTGATGGGAAAGATAATACCATCGTAATTGTACCTCGCACCTCCATGTATGTGGTAGTCTTTCAGTATTAAACAGTGAAAAATAAGTACGTAAATAATTAATATTACTTTGATCCTGATTAAATATAAAAATGACCTGTCGCATAAATGTTGAGTATAATATCATCATAGAGTACTGTTATTGAAATTTTTCATTTTTATATCTGTTATGAATTTAAAATCCCGAAACAAGCAGCTTCCTCTTTTTTAACTGTTTTTGTAGTACATAGACACAGTGAAATGAAAAGTATAAAAGTTTGCTAAAAACATTAGGTATAACATAAAATGAAGTTGAGGTTTTTTTTTTAGATCATTATATTATATTTGGTACATGAATGCGTATCATAGTTCTCGCTATGAAGGCTACTAAAAACCTTGGAGCTGGTTCGTTATGGGGAGAATTACCCGCGAGAGAAACCCTCAAGCAAGAGGTAATAACTCCAGACATTATAGAAAATGTTTGGAGACAAGTTATGGAAGAATCGAACAACATGGATTGCGATTTTCAAATGGAGAGGCAACCTGATTATATACAGTAAGGATATTAATGAATTAGAAATGAAAAAGAAATTTCCAACAATTCTTTACAGCCTTTATTTTTCATTTACAGATTACCTATGGGAAATCTTCACGTGTTGAACACTATAAATTTCCATCAACAGTTGAGAATGATGGTAAATAATACAGAACAATTATAGAAAGTCTGAAGGTTGTATTTGTTCGATAGTGCATGTATTTTCTTATTAATCTTTAGGAGGAGGGAATGGTATTGGGAAACATGACCACAATTGAGACACAAGACTCTCAAGATTTAACAGAGACAGAAAATTCGTTTAATTTTTTACCTGTACAGAAGGAAAGGTATAAGAATATTATAAATACATCTTTCATTTATACAATTACTAATAGTTACCATTATTTCAGAAGTGCGTTCAAGGATTCTTCTACTGTACATTACCTCACACCCCAAACAGCGCGTAGTATACTGAGGCATTCGGTCATTGTCCTTTTAGCTCACATTGGATTCGAAAAGTCCTCGGACATAGCCATAGAAACGCTTACAGATATTGCTGATCACTTTCTGAGAAGAATGACGCTTCTGATGAAAGTTGCATATGAACAGAAAGATCATGGCTTCCCGGTAAAATAAAACCGAGTGATTTATTTCAATCTTATTGCTACCTTAGTTTATTATTTAGTATTTAATTCTCATAGGATATAGTGGAAAGGGTGTTGCTGGAAACAGGTGTCGGCGGCGTGGCTGCGCTTCACGACTACTATCAAGAATACGTTCTGAAATTAGAAGAGAATATGAGAAAGAAGGTGGAAATCATGCTGGAAAAACAGAGGCAACTTAAACTTAATGCTCGTAGCTCTAAGTATTTAATCGCAGCTAAACGGCTGCGATATCACAGACAAAGAGGCGTTTCATCGCTGTCAAGCGATCTCATTTCATTTTTAGGATGGTCCTGGATGAAGCAGCCAACAAACTACAATTCGAGGACCTCGATGAGTTCGGAAACGTCTATCGGGAGGTACCGACTCTTCAACTGCTAGATCCCGAGATGGGCTTTCCTCCTAGCCTCGACGCGGGTTTTCAAATGCTGTATAGCCTCGAACAGGACGAGTAAGCTGCGATTACGCGAATACCAGTTACAAATGACGTGATTATTAACGTGGACATTAATGGTCGTAGATTAAATAGCTTGGACGTGGAAGAAGAAGAGGTGAATGTTAGCGATTCTCCGAGTACGGGGCAGCGAGCTGACACATCGACGGATAAAAAGAAATCTTGATATACCTGATAAGTGTACAGTTATAGTTTGTTTCTTTTACTTTCCTTTAAAGCAGCAGTTTATAATAAATTCTTAATATAATTAATGCTTTTTGAAATTGTTGCGTAAAAGAAACCGATGTACGAATTAATAACTTGAGAGTTCATATAGTACAGATGTTTATTATTATATACTACATTCGTTATATAAATTAATGTGGTGCGAACGTACGAGCTAAAATCGGTTTGACCGGTAATTACCGTGGGTATACGGGTCGGGAGAGACTGCGAGCGTATGGAACTGCAGATTGTAAGTAAGCGACCTCTAGGCATGGTACATACACTGGCCGTCGCCACGCGTCCCAGAATACTTTGCGAGGCCGTTGACAACACGTCAAAAATGGCAGATCCAGGACCTAGTAAAAGTGATATTGAGGAGATTTTTAAAAGATTGCGAACCATTCCAACAAACAAGGTTTACTTCTTTGTTCGTTATTTCGTTCTACGATGCGGAGTATTGAAATAATAATATCCGAATGCGAAAGGCCATAGTCGATAGTAGCTTCAAGCGCAACGTCACAATTGCATTTCCAACCTGTAATTTTCCCGGAAACTTTCGTTCGACCATGAAACATATCACAGGGGGGGTTTCTAACAGCTTGTGTTTTAGAAATGCTCGCGGAACTTATCGAATTTTATGTCAAAAGCAAGTCTAAAGTTATTCATTGAATTCAAGCTGTAGTATGTACAATGTATATTGAAATTTCTACATTGACTTTATTCCAGACATGCTTCGACTGCAATGCAAAAAATCCAGCATGGGCCAGCGTGACGTACGGTGTCTTCCTATGCATCGACTGTTCCGCGGTGCACAGAGGGCTGGGGGTTCACTTGACATTTGTGCGGTCCACTCAACTCGATACAAATTGGACTTGGCTGCAATTGAGGAACATGCAGCTGGGTGGAAACGCAAATGCTGTTGGTTTCTACTTTTTTCTCCGAGTATTTTCTCCCTCGCCGGTAATTAATGTTAACTTTCTAATTGTATCTTTCAGAGAAAGTACTTTTCGCAGCACAATTGTACGACTACTGATTCCCAGCAAAAATATAATTCGCGCGCGGCTATGCAATACAGAGAGAAGCTGGCACAGGTATCTGCTCAGGCTATGCGACGTTATGGAACCAAGGTAAAGCTAATAGAGTTTACATTGCCAAACACACCTTACGGAATATACACTTCGATTAAGCTATAGATTTGTAACTAAATACGATAATTATAGGTTTTACTTCCTTCGACAGAAAATAAGAAAATGGTGAGCTGTGAAACTGATTTTGCAAACCAACATCTTGAAATTACTAATGTTCGCTTTGTCCTTTATTTTAAAAAAATGGCTTTTCAAAATAGCTTTTTGCCCTATAGTTGTAAAAGACTCGCACAATTTTTTCTACAGAGTTGTTTACTTGTTAT
This sequence comes from Andrena flavipes, assembly GCA_963971345.1. NCBI lineage: Eukaryota > Metazoa > Arthropoda > Insecta > Hymenoptera > Andrenidae > Andrena > Andrena flavipes. The sequence continues at coordinate 4,566,022 of OZ020482.1, forward strand.
TACATAATTTAGTTCACGTGTTATAGTATATCCACAAATTACCCGAGATAACGTTTATTGTGTAACTAACTTGCCTAATGTGTGTATTTTAAATGAAGCGCGATGGGAAAGTGATTATGTCAAAATGCGCTTTCAAAATGATTAATCTTCCTCGAAATGGTTTCTTCATAGTTACACATAGAAGAAACCCCAGCACCGGCATCGGAGGAACAAAGTGAGATCGACTTCTTTAAAGAGCACGAAAACTTTGAATTACACTCTAAAGAGTCCTTGGTGCATATGGAAGGGAATTCAGTTCCCATCTCCAGCTGTCTGTTGAGTAATGAGAATCTGACGAAAAGCGATGAAAATGTTACATCGGAAGTGGCTTCTAATTCTTTAGGACCAACTGTTAAATTAGCCGACCCTGCTTCAAATTTAGCTTCTGGACGAAAATCTACCATAGGTGTCAGGAAAGTTCAGACCAAACGACCCGGTGTAAGTATATAAATAATTGTGTATTTATTAATGACTTGCGTCCGATACACTATTACACACCACACGAAACATTCTTAAAGTAAATTGAATTCTGTAATGTATCGTAATATAATTCTAAGCTACTAACGCAATATTATTCAGAAAGATATGATGTATTGTTTGGTAATAGTTGGGAAAGAAAGCTGGAGGTTTGGGTGCACAGAGGGTTAAAACGAATTTCGATGAATTGGAAAGAAGCGTTGCTGAAGTTGGTAGAGAATTTCAAGAGAAGGATCAGCAAGAGAACTTGAAAGACGAGCAAGAAGGAATTTCCACGCGTCTCGCTTATCGATACGAGCAGAACTTAAGCGAACAGGCCAAAAAAGTAGAGGAAAGAGCGAAACAATTAGATCCATCCAAAGCAACGCAAGTAGAGCGTCTCGGTATGGGATTCAATACGCGAAGGTAATATTTCTGTTTTCTGTATAAATTAATTTATTACACCTGTATACCGTTTTACGTATACGTCCTTAATATTAAAACTTAGATCTTTAGATATTAATACTTTTTAAAGAGAAAGCGAATGCTATTGTAACAATTTATTACAATATATTAAGGCGTACAGAATAAATAATTTGCAGTGGTGCGAGTCATTCTGCATTCGGTGACATGCGGACAATAACGCAGGAGACATCGTCAAAGACTGTGACTGCTTCTGAACCGAAAAGTGGGGATGCAGAACGAGGTCCTTTCATTAGTTTAGACGAATTTTACGAGGCCTTATCGATTCCATATAGTAGCAGCAACAATAACAGCAACAGTAACAGCAAATCATCTCGCAGCGAAGAAGTTGTTATAGCGGAACCAGAGCCACCGAAAAGAGTAGCTCCGTCGAGTCGACCAAACAATAAGGGTGACAGCAAAGAAGCGACGGGAGGCGAAGCACAAAAGAAATTTGGTAGTGCCAAGGCTATTAGCTCAGATCAGTATTTCCAGGACAACAAAGACGATGATTCTGTGAGCTTTTGTCATCTGTTACTGTTTCTTTGCACGCTTTATTCCCCGTATAGGATAACAATTTATAGACTTTTAATTCCAGTGGGAACGTAAAAGCAATCTACGTCGTTTCGAAGGTTCATCTAGTATTTCATCGGCCGACTACTTTGGCACAGGAAGTTCTACACCAACATCCCCCACATCTTCTTTGTCGATGCGTCTTAGCGCCGGGAGAGCCGGGGTTGTGGACTTAGATGACGTTAGAGAAAGCGTACGTCAAGGGGTGAATAAAGTCGCAGGGAGATTAAGCTCTCTTGCCAACGCGGCCGTTTCGTCTCTACAGGACCGCTATGGACTTTGAACGAAAACCTACTGCATTTTACTAAGATTGTTATTAAACTTATATCTGGGCACTCGTTGTCCATTGTTCGAAATTGTAAATAAAAGCTTATAATTCAGCTTATTTTTAATTTACTCTTTGATAGTTTTAGATAAGACACGCCGACACTAATGGTAAACGAATGTTTCGTTATAAAGGAATTTTATAAAAGAATGTATATTCACAAAATCTTTAAAAAAAGACGAGTCCACGAAGTTTAACAATTCTTCTAGGCATGACATGATTATGATGACGAGGATGATCAAGCAAATACTTCATCACGGTGCAAAATAAGATATAAACGATTTGGGAGATGATCGAGATTAAAGTATGACTAATTTATTACTACGGATTTGTACTAATGGATTCCTTGCAGCGTGAGATTAAATGGGAATATGGTTTCCCATGAAGGAAATAGACGAGGACGACTGTCATATTGTCACAACCAGTGCCCATTAAAGTGTCTGGTGCAAGGCAATGTTTCATAAGGTCTTCGCAAATTTCTTCAGGATCCATTGTGTCGTTCTCCTGCCCTGTCCCCAGTTTCGACTGGATCAGGCGCGTTCTAACGAAATTAACTACTTCTTTACTCGTCAGCACATCCCAAATTCCATCGCACGCCAGGACAACGAACTCCCAATCCTCCGTTATTTGAAATTGTTGAACTTCGGGGAACGCTATAAAGAAATTAATGTTTGTATAAACATTTCCAATTACTAATCTAGTTTCACATTACCAGTCACGATTTGCTCTTCAGACGATTTGCGGTCATTCCGTTTGAACATAAAATCTCCGAGAGCGCGAGATAACGCAAGCTGACCGTTCACTCTGTTAAATTCAACCCAGCCGCCAGCAGCTTCGATTCGTTCACGCTCATCTTTTAACGTTGGCTTGTGATCTCGACTTAGCGGCACTGCATTACCGTTAATACTCGCCACCGCCCTACTATCACCAGCATTTGCCTGCGAAACTCTTGCCACTCAGAATCAACAGCGATGGGAATAGCAAGCTTAAAAAAACTTACGCTGTATATAATGTTGTTCTTAATAAGGAGAGCTATGACTGTGGTCCCAGCTTGCTCGTCCCTAAGCACGGGATCGTTTTGCATCGCCTTGTCTAATTCCAGGAAACCCTGTTGCACAGCTTGGACAATATTCCCGGCCTTGTACTCGCTTCTCTTAGTGATGTATTCGTGCAAATGTTTTCCAGCGTGTTGTGCCATTGCCGCACCTATCAATATCACTTATCTATAACTTTCTATCGATAGCAGTCGCAATAGAATCTGAAATTGTCTCTTGAAGTAGATTTCTTTAATTCTATTTCCCTTGGTCGACATTTAAATTAAGCGGTGTTCTTTTTGCCAGTAGTTCCAAAGGAACCTTGGCATCTCTGCTTATAATCTTAAAATGTTCATTCGTCTATCGCATTCTTACCTCCGTGACCATCGTATACTGCAAAAAATGCAGTACCAGGATCATCGGGTAGAGAAAGTATATGTACATGGCAGTCTTCCATTTTAGTACGCCAGCCTTGCATACACGAACTACCCACTAGATAATTTGTATCCCGACAGCATGCCGACTTATGGGATGTCACGGGTTCGCTAAGTGTTTGACCCATTATTTTTCTGAAGATTCTGAGACCATTTATGACATACGATTAGCCATTTAGAATTCGCTCTCCTGACATCGAAAGTTAGATGGAACATTTTTACAATATTACGCTACTGACTACGATCTGTTGAAAGTGAAACTGACGACTGATTTATGCTAGTTAGAATTTGTGCCTGGTCCTTCGACCCACCCGTCATATACTAACTTCGTTCAGGAAAATAAACAAGCAATTTACTTCGTTCGCTAAATGCCATTACTTTCACGAGGACACAGCTGTTTATATATTAATGACAAACTTACAACACATTCCTTTACAAACTTGTCTTATAGCTTCGTTAACAGATTTTTAGCGTCGTCCTTTGCATATAGTTTTTACACAAGCTCTACACCTACATCAACAAAATGCAAAAGAACAAAAATCTAACGTGAATCATCGATAATGATCTAACCTCTTGCCGAATTTCATACGCATCGCATCTTCCACAATTCAAGATTACGGAAATATCCTTCGAAAATGATGTTTGCTCTTATATATACATATATGTATTACAATCTATTATTAGTTCTTGATCTATTTACATGATATTATTCTGGTATCCAATCTCACCTTCGTAAGCTGTCAAACAAACATTGGCAAATCTAACCTATCCCGTGTATTAATTTCACAGAAAGTTTCGTAGGATTTAAAATATCATGCAGCTTCGACGACACCGTGATTTTACCATGCGTGTTTCGTATTTGTCTGTGTAGAAGCTCGTTGTTAATTCTACCGAACAAATTGTTCCGAAGAAGCGTAATTTTGTCTAAAACGTATCAACAGCTGATTAACACCATGGCGGTTCATTGATGGGGGCGACACATGAAAAACAACCTCGCGAATAAACGTCACGATCGAACAGCTGTTTTTCGGCACGTGCTTTGTGAACTCGTCATCGCTTATCAATCTTGTCATAATCAGGTACATATCGTTCCGATTACCATAAACGCATGGCACATATACATACATAGTAAAAGGTATAGGATAGACTGGGTTAGACCTGTCAACCAATGATATTTTCTATTCCACGGATTTGGGACTCATGAGCAACATTACCATTTCCGTGTCGCAAGCAACGTTATCAATTAAGAGAGGAATTCGATCGCAATCCCACTAGCGGTTAGAATTGAAACTAAGTTGGTGAAAATTCAGTGGTGGTGATAGACTCTGATTTTTCACAACGTCGGTATTTCAGTTCGGGTGACACGAGCTCCTATAAGCGTGCAAGTCTGAAGGATGTAATTTTCCATGAAAAATCTATAGTTGACGGTGTAAAATTTTTTCAAATAGACTTTATGAAAAGTTACAACTTCGGAGTTCCCGTTGGTAAGTCGTGCGCTCTTTTTTTCTATGTTTAAAAATAGAAATATTCGATTGAAGTTAACGTAAAAGGTTAAAAACATAGAATTATACCTTACAATGCTTTTATTACACGGAAATATATTTAGGACACTGTTACTTTGTAGGAACATTTAGACAGCAATTATGAATCGTAGGAGATATGTTTAGGAATGCTATATCTACAACTACGACATAATGGGACAGGGGAGGACCACAGAGTCGGATAGCATTCTCTCTGAAACTGAGAATTGCAGTGCGGTAGAAAAAACTGATATTGAGTTTACTCGGACAAAGAGGGATATAAAAAGGCATAAATGTACATACGATGGATGCGATGCAATTTTTAATAGACCATCCCGACTGGCCAGGCATATTAGATTTCATATTGGAGAGGTATTAATTACTTTATCCTTTTCAATTTCAGTTGCTTTGGAATTTCATAGTTTCATTTCATTTCAGAGAAGTTTCAAGTGTAATCATCCTGGCTGCGATAAAGCTTACACAAATTCCAGTCATCTGAAGCGTCATGCAGAAACTCATAGCGTACAGAAGAAGACATACCAGTAAGTATAGCTTGGATTAGTGGAATTTCTGGCCGATTAAATATGCGTTTCATGTCACTTTCATTCAAGATGTCCCGAGTGTCCATTGTCCATTAGTAATCGACATAACTTGAAGCGTCATTATAACACGATGCACAAGGATCGTAGTAAACTGACTTGCAAAGAATGTAACGAAACCTTCGCTAAAAAGTATCAACTCGCGACGCACATGTCGATACATACTGGACAATTGTATAATTGCGATCAATGTAGTAAAAGCTTTACGAACATGAACAAATTCAAAAGACACAAAGTCAGTCACGAAGAGGGAAAGAAAGTTTATCCCTGTACTGCGCCGGGATGCGGCGAAGTTTTTGGGAGATGGTTGCTTCTTTGTGCTCATGCAAAGACACATGTATTTAGTAAGTATTTATTAAAATTAATATATATTTATTAATGTAGCGGCGAAATGTTTCGTCATAAACTAGCATAACGTTATTTGTTGCTCCAGGTATTCGCAGAGATCTCTTTAACTAACTTATCACTTTTATTTTTAGACTGTAAGTTTAAGGATTGCGACAAAGTGTTCACCAACAAATATCTTTTAAGGACTCATTCTAAAATCCACCTGGAAAACAGATCAGTTGTGTCTTGTCCGTACGACGGATGTAATAGAAGTTATTATCTAAAAAGTAATCTAGACCATCATGTACGAATCAAACATTTAGGGCAAAGATACGAGTGCGATGTGTGCAAAGTATTGCTGTCGTCCAAAGCGAGAGTAGCAGATCATATTCATAAAATACACATGTCGGAGAGAAGGATAAAAAGGGCCAAAATATTACAGCGCAAGAGGAGAAAGGATATCGGGACACGTAAAAGAAGCGCGGTGTCCGCATTGGTCGGAGTTAACTTGCCGCCAAAGATTGAAAAGATGGTATTGAAACGGCAGGAAGACATAACATACTTAGATCAATTTAATGGAGCGTTAGATGATAACCCGAATTCATGATCTCCTAAGTTTTATAATAGAAGTATTGAATAAAAGAGATGATTACTACGTATGTTCTATCTATCATACTATCTGTGAATAGAATATCGCCAGTAGTTTTTAAGATTGAAAATAAAATACTTTATTTGGCACTTTGGAAGTATAAATTGGAATATAATATTTTCATCTCATTCTCTGACTATTCAAATAAAACTATTTTGTTTTGTCAATACGCTTGAAACACTATTTTATTTATATTCACAATGCGATCCATATTTAAAATAGTATTTCAAATATTTCTACTTCCAACAGTACCCAGGTAATGTAGTTTTCAGGGGCGTCCGGAGATTTTTTTTCCAAGGAGGGAGGCGTGATGCCGATGATGGTAATGAAAAATATACCCCCTTGCTTTTTTAACCTATTTCATAGTGCCAATTTAATTGAAAATTTAAAACCGAAATTTAAAAACATTCTCTTTTTCGTATAAACTTAATAAAGATCAGTTACGAAAAATAAGCGATTTTTTCTCGAAAGTCAGGGGGGCAACTGCCCCTTTTGCCCGCTCCTGCGGACGCCCATGGTAGTTCGTTATATTTCTATTCTTACAGTAATGCCAATAAAATAAGTACATTCGAATCTAACTACTTCACAACTTCAATGCAAAATAAAATATTATTTCATTTTAATTAGCAACGTATCAGACCGAAATAAACAGGTCTATTTTCTACCCAGTTTTCGACGGTCATATTTTATCCAAATCTGGCGGCGAATATACAGCTTTTAAGACTCCTTGAGTTGTCCTAACCTCTAAAATAAGTTTAAACAGCATGCATAGTTCCGCGAGTAACCGAATTGATAGTGGAGCGTTATCGACACTTTTAATCCATCTCTCGAAAGCGAAGAAGAATGCCGAAGAGTAAGAAAGACGAAGGAAAGCCACGATTATCAACAGTTGAGAAACCTGGCATTATCTAAATACTCGTCTAAAAACATTTACTGTATTCTATCGATCTAATCGATTTCAGTTTAAAATTAGAATTATTGCGGTTTTTATTGATGTCGTTCAAATAATTTCTTATCACGATAATCGATCCGCTCGTGCTACGTAATCGTCGATAAAACCATTTGAGTGCAGCCTGCAGCTTTCGTATGCATGCACATACATACATATGGACACTGTGTCGGGAATTCGAGAAAAATGAAGGGTTATGGGGTGAAAGAAATGTTACCTTTATAGATTAACACTATTTAAAAAGTTTATTAACCGATACTGATGAAATAACAGTGAGTCACGAATGATTTTCTCAATGAGAGGACCGACTATTGGACGTGCGAGATTAGTTGCGTTCAACCGCTTGCTCGGCGAAGGTAGAATCGCGAGAAACATTTGCCGCGCTTTTCGCGAGAGTGCCGAAGAGGAGTGCGAATCGCGATCCCCTGCACTCAAATGGTTAAAGTCGTCGAGAAACGTTGTTCGGGAACGTTGTAACTTTCTGCGAACCGTTCTGCCTTGTCGCGATTCGTTGCAACTACGGTTTCATGAAGCCATCTCCATTGACAGTTTCGACCTTACGACAAAATCGATTAATATAACGGACTTACAAAAATAGCGATTGAGGATCGACACACGTGTTCGCAAACAGCCAAAGCGGACAGACCTTTGCCTTACAGGAAAGAATATAAAACATTGATCGATTACTGCGCCGATATGCAATGACAGAGATATAAGTTTCTTCTATTCCTTCTTCTGCATCGATTGAAACGCAACGCAAATCAATCTCTCGTAACATCGATCCGCCAGGTTATGATTTCGGGAATCCTCCTCCTTTAATTACTCATTCTCCCCTTGCTTTCCACATTCGCGAATATCCATTGGTATTACAGAATTACTATCGCAGATAGTTGAGAGATGTTGAAACTCTTTTGTGGTTAACTATGTTTAGTTTTACTTCTAAAATAATATAAAAACATATTTATATGCGATAAAAATAGTTTGCAGTAATAGAATATTTAGAGACGCGCATTGATTGAACGTTGATACATACTCGTCGGAATTAAATAATACAAAGCCGCCGGAATGGAAGTAGGGGGAACGTGTCGGACCGTAGAGATTTGGAATTTTGTCGGGGCATGATGAAATATGTGAAACCAAACGATAATTGGATGAAACTATATTGGCGTGATTAAGTACGTTTTTGAGTATGACATTACGTAAAACAGGAAATTGTTTAATGAACATTCGTGAATGAAATGAGGATACATCGCTGAATATGCGATCGAATCAAGCAACGACAATAATAACGCATTTATTGGAATCGTGGGATACAAAGAGTAGTCCTGCTTCTTAATTCACCCCTGCTCAGATTTGTTTCATACGACCCCCCTCTTAATTCATAAATATGCTCGCGGATTATATTAAAATTAGGGCGCTGTTTTGTTACAAAAATATTCTACGCTCTTCGGTAACAGTCTTTCAAATTAAAATTCTCATAGTCCCTGAAACATTGACGGACCGTTTGTTAACGTACCGAGCACAAATGAATTGGGACACGCTGTATCGGTAAAGTAGAATTCTGTATACTCGATTTTCAAGCAATTCGCCGTTCCTTAGCTAGTAATAAATACGTATTATTGCCGTGGCTTGATCGAACGAATCAACGTTTCCCAATCTGATAAACAGTTCTCCATCCATAGAAAAGGTTATTCTATTTTAGTAAGAGCCGCTTAGAAAGGACAAGCAATAAATAGATCTGTGTTTCGGAAGGCAGTTCGTAGGTCCACATTGAAATTGTCCTTGCTTCACATACATTTTCATCCAAAATATATTCTAACAAAGTATTGTAAAACCTTTTACAGACGGATCGTACGATCGTTAAAGGCTTCGTTAAACATAACAAAATGTCGAGGCAATCGTGCACCGGGATATTAATAGAATAGCGAAAGTAAAAACGATTGGGAAACGCTGTACAAAACACCTACTGTCTCTGCCACCGTTTGTAAGTTCTGTTCCTCGTACAGCATCGATCATCAGACACCATCGAGGTGATTGTCCATCAAAGGGTCGAGTTGGAAATCGTTCGAAATCTGTGCGCGTTACGACGAAAACGACGAATCTTATTTTCAGCGCCTCTACGCACTTGTGCTTTTCTCAGATCAAATATGCACATAGGATGAATCATATAACTCGTCTAATTCTATTCGTTGCTAGCGGAGTCACCTGATTTCTGCCCATCTCTGAATAACATGACACAAAGGAGCTTCTAAAGCTGGCAATCCACCTGGAAGCTAAGCTAAGCTAAGCCATGCTATGCTACGTTATGCTAGGTTTTAAAAAAATAGTTCCTATACATTCCTATGGAACCGTTTCCTCCAAAAGCAAATCTAAGCTGTGCCATGCTATGTTATGTTTAAAAAAAACAACTTCAATACCCTACTACAGTTGGGCTCACAGTATCCCCAAGTTGGGAATTAGTTGGCCATCAAAATTCTGTGCTATGCCTTGCTACGTTTCCGAAAAATCGGAGACCCGACAAAAACATAGCACAGAAACGTAGCTTTCGGTGGAAAATGACGTATTGAAGATGTTTCTTTGAAACATAGCTTAGCACGACACAGCTTACAATTAGCTTAGCTTTTGGAGGAAACAGTTCCATAAGAATGTACTGAAACTAATTTTTTAAAACATAGCATAGCTTAGCTTAGCTTCCAGGTGGATTCCCAGTTTAAGATGAATTCAGCTGGAGTAACAAAAAATATTTATTCCCATTGTTCGATGCAAAGTTTCAGGTGAACGGCGCGTGTTTTTTTAGGAACAAGTTATTCACGACGAAAGAAATTCGAGTCTCCCCGCTAACAATGAACGTAATTGATGAATTATGCGATTCAGCCTGCACCGAGTGACTTATGTAAGTACGGCAGGAAAGATTGCGTATGCGTGTCTGCGTGTCCAGTATGAGAAGTTGTGTATATGTCGTGTGTACGCGAAAGTGAGCGAGCGTATGCTTGTCAGACGTTTTACACATGCGTAATGAAGGGGGCCACGTTATCATGCTGACAGAGAGAGATTAACAAATAAATATAATTACACGTACATCGCGCGCGAGCGTGCACGCATTAAACCTAATCTCTAACAAATCGATATCGTTTTTCTTTTCTTTTCTTTTTTTTTTATAAAACAATTAAAATGAAACATTTGTACTTTAGCAGTATAGAGCAGTCGTTTTGTCGTACTTATTTAACCTTAATATCATTATCGTCGTTTATATTATTTTATACATATATATGTAATATTATATTTTTTGCTTTCTTTCATCCTATCCTTCACGTTTCTTTTGTTTCTTTTTCTGTTTAAAAGAAGAATTCCCGCCTCGCTTGGCACGCCATCATCCGTCGTCGTCGTCACCTTTATCGTCTCGATATAATCGTGTTACATAGGCTGTTTCGTAAATAATGAGTCGATCGGAAAGAGTAGCGGTGAATTCCATTGCCGGAGCGAAGGCGACCTATTATCAATAGCGCGTTCAAGAAATAGCCACTCGTCGCTCCCCCGAATCGTTGATTCGCGCTATACGGTACCGATCCTGAAATATCCCCACCCAGTCGATTTACAGTCATCTTTACGTCCGACCATGGAATCCTCTATCTTTTTGTTGGCTGCTTCGCGATCTATAAAACATCCGGCAATCGGTATAATACGCAGTCGATATTTCGCCTATATAAAAAAGAAGATTACGTATGATATTCGTGATACAGCGTACGCAACGAGGTACGCGCGCTTGAGCTCAACTTATCTATAAATATACAATCATAGAATCAATATCAAACAAAAATCGTGATTATTGCAGAGTCCTGTCATACGGGCGGAATATACGTATATATCTGTGTGTGTGTATGTGTGTAGTGTGTATATAGATATACATATATATATATGTATGTGTATATATATATATATTTATCTCTGAAAAAGAAATTAAAGGAACCGCCTTTCATACTTTTCTTTGTTAGCGTTCCCCAATTAACGCGCGAACACCGCGAGACGAATTAATTGTCGGGCGTACAATCCATAAACGTAGCGCTGAATGATAATATCGATATCGGTGATAACGGAACAATAGAATAATGATAATGATATAATCATAGTAATAATAAGAATACCATTAGCTCGAATAATATTAATGATAATGGTACATCGAGGTTACGCAACGATTCCCACAAGTATTATTATGTACAGATATCATATAGCACCATGACCGAAATATCAAGGTTAAAAAATAGCGTTACACGAGACGAAGAGTGGATGGAACCGGAAACGAGGCTCGTCGAGGCTATTCGGTACGGGGGATTGTGAGCGGGGCTGAGGAGGGGTGATGCTGCGCTTCGGTCGGAACACGAGAGGTGGGAAAGAAGAAGGGTGTCTGTGCACAGGGGCCAGGGGGTGTGCTACGCTTCAGTTTAAGGGATACTATACCTCGATTATCAATCTTATAGCTTCCCGATCGCGCCGGTCGATCGCTCCGCTGCTCTTGAAAAATATCTTCAGCTTTACAACGAGTTCGAACACAGATACAAGGTGCTTCATATGTTACTACTTACTGGACTGGGCAATAGAATCCGTGAAACGGACAAAATTCTTTTCGCGAGCTCGCGCTCGATCGGGCATCCTGTGTATGTTTTAACGAGGGATGACCTGGCCGAGGCTATTCCCTGGACCGTACGAAGCGGAGTTAAGCCCTGCGGAATCGTTAGAGCATCGAGGAAGGTACAGCGCGAGCGATCGACCCTCGTCACTGGGCGAAATATATCGTTATACTACAATAATATCGTTATTAAGTATTTGGCCGTTTCGATTAACGTGTTCCAACAACGTTCACGAGAGTGTCGTAGATTACACGATTGCTAACTCAGCGAACAATAAGTCGTGGGGGACTAGAAATTTTGAAAAAAAAAGAACGAATCGCAATTCGAATATCACAGGAGGAAAATATCGCGACTTCTCTCTCTCTCTCTCTCTCTCTCTCTCTCTCTTTCTCTCTCTCTCTCACTCTCTCTTCCTTTCGTGATTTATATTTAAAGACGATCGATTAATTAGGACAGCCACTAGATCGTTCGAATTGCAGAATTTATGTACACGAGCGTTAAAAATTCTCTCATACATACGTTACACACCAAGTGACTCGTCATTCATCGAGAATTACCTCCCTCCGGATGTCTCGCGGCGAAGAGGACGAGAGCTTAATAATTTATTTAAAAGATACTCGGGCGAGGCGACTCGCTGAACGCGCAGGCGCCTTCTGCTTTCTTTCTGCCCCTTTCAATTGCTATTATTACGTCACTTTCTGCCGCCGGATCCGTTTTGGTAGATTAGGTAAGAGAGCCGAGAAACATTCGGTTCCTTTTCTTTCTTTTCTAGTTAGGAATCGAAATCGAGAAAAAGGACGCTGCGTTATTGTGCGCGTACGTATTACACAGGCGTGTAAATTCTTGCCGTTTTCTTGTTGCATTAGCGGATTGCGAAGGATTGGCCTACCACGGCAGATCTACCGCTCGTTCGACACAATGCGTATAATAGCTATTCATCTGGCATAATAGATTTATAATCTTTATATATATATATATTTTTTTTTTCCGTAATATATATAGACTCATATTTATATTATATTAAACGATGATATCCCTTCTTTGTTCAATATATTATTAATTAGGTATGATATGTTTATTCACAACTTGATGTGAGCGCTTAGAGTTGGAATTTCGTTATCCTTTTCTAGTGTATCGCGAAGATAATAATAGTCTCTTGTTCACTCGTTTCTCTTCCCCTTTCTCTCCCTTCTACCGTTTCTTCACCTTCTCCTTCTTCCTCATTTTTTTTTGTTGTTGCGATAACGATTCACCGACGTTATACTTTAATTAATTTAAGTACGACGCTAGGATAAAACATTAATTTTTCTTCTCTAGTTAGATAAACCTTAGTTCTTCTCTTCCCCCGAAATTTTCTCACGACGAATGTATGTATACATATATGTCTTTATATGTATATATATATTACATATCGATTGCGCAAATTACGTGCTAGTCATTGTCAGAGAATTATTAGCGTTCAAAGAGTTCGAAGATTCGAAACATGCCCGCTCCAGGATTCCTTTAACAAACGGGAAACGAGCGCTCGGCCACGGTCGTTCCGTCGACCGGCTCGATATTAACAAATGTAACAACCCAACGCAACAAGTACTCTTACACGGTACGACAGCATAGCGCGTAACGCTCGACCATCTCACCCTTTCGTAACGTACGCGAGATTTAACTCCTCGCCCCCTCCCCATCCCCTTCGTTAAAAACACTCGCCGATCGACGATTCGCGAAGGATTCCGATTAATTTCATTAATTACATTAATTCCCGCGATAGAGCGACCCGACCCGTGAAAAACACGCCACCGCGCGCATCTCCGTTCCCATGGAACCCCCTGAAGCGATGCAACAATATCTATAAAGGTAAATTCACTATGCTACTTGTCAAGTAATAAAAATAGAGATTGCATAGATTGAGATTCGTAGCGGATGCATCTAAAGAGATACGCCCTATAAAGATTTCCTCTTGAGCTTTATAGCGTGAAACGTATTTTTTTTTTTATTCCTTTTGTATATATCTGTATAATATGTATATAAGTGTTCATTTGTACGCACGCACGTGCGCCACTGTTCGCGTTGCGACCGCCAACGCGGGGGTGCACCTCGCACGCGCGTGCCCCGTCGGCGCGTTCTACACGAGAGAGGCCCGTGCAGGCAGCTCTGTCGATTCGCAGCTTCGTTTCGGAAAGAGTGGTTCGCAACGATCGCCTGATAATTCTGCGGTGGAACAAAAATATGATATTACAGTTTCGATATGTCCGCGAGCTTTGCACAGATATCCGTGAGTAGATTGAACCGTCCCCGACAGAGCCGACTGCAGGCCTCCCTCTCGCGACCGTTTCATCGCCCTGTCGAATATGCGTCGAACGCCTTTGCTCGAGGCTTTTCGAAAGGTTCGCCCGTGGAATTGTTTTAAACGGGACACGGCACGTGCCCACCGATATTGATCACGGTTTTGTGCTATCATGTCGAGCGCGACGCGGTGTTCGATCACTGCGCCGCTTTATTGCAACAACGATATGCGGGAGACTAACGACACGAGAGATTGTTCTCCTCCTTCCACCTCCTCGTCCATTGAGTATTTAAAATGCTCTAGCCTGGCTCGCCCTTCCCCGGCCAATTGAATTTCTGCCCGCCCTTTACTCACCTTTGCGCGATTCAGAGCTAGGAGGGTGGATTAGAAGCGTTTACCGCCACTTACGGCTGCTTCAAAGACAGAATTCTCTTCGCCCGCTCTCCCCTGCCGAGCTCTAACGAATTTCGCAAGAGTCGGGGGAGAGGGGGGGCGAGCCTCTACGTCATTCTTCTTATTAATGGCATCGGCTTCCACCCTGCGTGTCGCGCCGAGGGGCGTTTCAATCAGCGATCTATACCACTTCGCCCGCCAAACCAACCGTCCTATTCATCAATGAACTGAACAGCGCACGACGCGATCTGGCCAGATCGATCCGCGAATAGCGTGACGGACCCCGTCGACCACCGCTGGCAATTAGAAGATCCCCGTCCCCCCTCCCTGGCAGGCAGGGCCGTTCGTTTTCGTCGAATCAACACGATGTCCTCTGTAACATTCTTCAAAGACGGTGCCCTGATTAGGATCCGCTCCTCGCTGCCGAGCGGACGCGTCCGGACGGGGCCAATTGAATTGCAAATAGAGGGGCGGCTTTCCAGGGGCGCGGATTAAAATGCAAACGTGGATTTACGGGGGTGCAAGGGAAACGCAGCGACGGGACGCCTTGGCGAGAAGCTGGAGAGGAAGTACGAGGGCGGGGTTGCTTTTTAAGCCGCGAGTTTTATAGTGGGTACTTGAGCGGGCGTAGCCGTAGTTCGTAGGAAAGAATTAGGGAATAGAATGGCGGCGGATAAACAAGTGGGGCAGTGTTTAAGAGGACCACCGTGGATCACCTTTTCACTGAAGATCTTCCTCGCATTTGGGAATGTCGAATATCTCGGCGAAGAGGGGCGGTAGCTTGAGCTTCGTCCAGTTCTTCCTGAACCAGTCGAGGAGGTTCGCGTGTCTGGCACCAAGGGCCCTCAGCTCTGGTATCCTCTGTGAAACGCTCGATACGTTGGAACAGCCCCCCGTGGACGTGGTCTCGCAGGGCACCGTGTGATTCCGCAACGCCTGGACCTTAAGGGCCTCCAGAAGACGGTCCTGAAGCCTCTGCACCGCCTTCACGTCGTTCAGGCCCGGCCTCTCGCCCAGGAGAACCGCGCCGGAGAACAGGCCCAGCTCCGTGTCCGTCAGTTGATGGGCGTTCAACGCAGATGTGAATTGCATCAGGGCGGACACAAAGTCCGGCTGTTTTGGTTCACATCGATTACTTAAGACTTGCCGGTGAAATGCATCGCGTGCAACGAAAGGTGGCGCGAAGGAGAGGGAAGGAGTTCTATTAATCGAGACTTCAGGGTCTAGTATAATTAAGGGAGAGTCGTGCAGTACCGACCGCTCTAAGTTTTTTTGATATATCTTGGGGTAGCGTTGATAAAATTCAGAAATTCAAAAACGTGTTTGTAGTATAGATGGAACTGCACGACTCTCCCGTAACATTTCAATCAAAATTGTAAGATAAAGGACACCGGATGCCTTCATAGGGAAAAGAGTGATTTCCACAGGAAACTGTTTAGTAATCGTATATCCGTACGAGCTACGAGCCCTCGGCTATTCCTGCATGGTTGCATTTTTCGTACCTCGTACATCAGTTCCATTTGCTGCCTGGTGATGTAAGTGCCGTCCTCGAACGTCATCGAGCTGTCGGTGGTCATCTTCGAGATATGGCTAAGCCAGACCTCAAAGAAACCGACCTTGATCAGGATCAGCTGATCGTCCTGCAAGAGGTCGCAGAACCCTGGAACCCGCTTGGCGATCTCCACCACCCCCTGCACCGACGGCGTTACTCTGGTGGCGAACTGTTGCCAAAGCCAGATCCTCTGCGACTCCACCGTCTCCGCTGTCGAGGACGCTGCCTCCGGGTCCTCGGGGCTCGCGGGCTGCGAACAAGTACTCGTCTAATTAGCGGGATTGAGGAAAAGGAACAGCCGGTCGCTGCCAATTCCAGCAGATGTTCACGTAACTCTAACGTTAACTTAATCTCAGAAGTTGATAAACCGCGACAGTGTATAACGAAGGGACTTCTTCCTCTTCCAACAAGAAGCAAAACGAACAAGCCTCTAATTTCATTGCATCGCGTCACGAGATTACTTAGAACAGTATTTCCCAACGTTTTTTGAGCCGCGATCCCCTTTTATAATATTGAAATAACTTGTAATCCTTCCCCAATTTAAGGTAAGGTAAATTTAATAAGGCAACGAAAACACATTAAAAATAGGAATTTCAGAATACAATCCTAACTTAATAATATTTAAAACACTCTACTACCCACCGGTTAGGAATCACTGACCTAGAATCTAATTAAGAACGCGATCACTATTGACAAAGTAACGGTTATACAATTTCATATCTTCAAATTGCCAAGGGCTCAGGGATAATACAATTTAGCTTTAATTTTCTCTCATAAATAGCTCCGTCAAGTGTGTTGCCACGTTCTTCATCGATCTACGTTACGTTGCTAAAGCTCACCGGTATTATCATCGGTTTCCGAACGATCCCCCTCGTTGACTCCTCGGTGAAGCCGCAGTAAGCGTGATGCGCCTGGGACACTTGAAGTATCACGTCGTACACGGCCAACTGCTTCACGTCCGCGTCCGACTGGTCCGCCTCCACCACCGCGGCTGGTGGCACGCAGGCTATGGGGTTCTGGCCCTGGTTATTGTTGTTATTATTCTGGCTGGTGTTGTTGTTATTATTGTTGTTATTATTGTTGTTATTCCCAGTGCCAGGGGACGTGAGTTGTTGGACGCCCGTGGTCGTCGTCGTTGTAGTCGTGGTGGTTGGAACCGCGTCTTCGGGGCCGCGTTCCCTTGAACGTTTCGGCACCCTGCCGTATCTCACCGCTGGAAAAAGCGCATTGTGCGTTTAAATACGCGAGTAAGCATCGAACTATCCGTCAGCAACGATGGTTGGCAAGCTTTCGCGTCGTTAAATGGCACGGGACAGGTTTTGGGGCAATAATCAGACGCGTAGAAAACGAGTGCGTTAATTGGATCAGCTACAGGTTCTCCTCTCTCTTAAATGTGGACTTTCACTCGTGTCTGATTTGATGCTTTCTTGAAAGAAAGATCACAGGTAATTTGAGTTGAATAAATTTGTCTATGAAGAATTAATGAATGTGTCCACTTTCCATTAAGCAATCACAATTCTGTAGGTAGGAAATCATTCGAATATTAGATTCTGTTTTCTATGAAATTGAGGAGTACGATTAGGTGGCCCTTGATCGTGCTCGGGAGAATTATGCCGGGTAATAGAGGGCGCTGCTTTCAGGCAGTGTTACTCCGGACAACGTACAATACGTCCCTTTCGAAGCGGATCACAAGGATACGGAAGCTTATTACGATTTCGAGCCGACAATGCCAGCGCGGAGCTGTGGGAGTTGCCTATTACACACGGCCGCATATTGCACGCTGGAACTTTGACGTTTAATTATGCACGGTAGCTTTACTCCCGTTTACTTTGCCCTTTACTTTGCCCCAACTACCGCCAGCGATACTTCCTCTCGGCCGAACTGAATTGAAAGTGTTTCTAATAACCTAACTACTGTGTCAAGTCTGCCCTCTCTTTACTCTAAACGCAGCATTGGAAACTTTCCTATAAATGAAATATTAATTCAAGACCAACCAAGTCCACCGGTAGCTAATCTCAGCGCCAAGAATTTACCAATTCTAATCTCGCGAGTCGCAAGCTCCAAGCGACTAATTGATAAACCTACAAGCCGCGGAAATTCTACTGCGAGGAAATTCTAGTACAAAGTGAATCGTTACTCACAGTCCCTGGACATGCCGACAGCTAGGCACTTCTTAAATCTGCAGTATTGGCAGCGGTTTCGATTTAGTCTGATGACGAGACACTTGCCGTCCCTCAGGCACCTGTACTCTATCTGCTTCTGAATGCTCCTCCTGAAGAAGCCCTGGAAAAATAAAGGAAGAACGGGGGTTGTAAGCAGCAGCCACGCGCTTTGCCAAAGGGTGTACACCTCTTCCTTACGATCTACTCGCTGCAATGCTCCCCGCTGCCGTTTGCTTGTCTATCGCGGTCGCTTTCGCTTTCCAGGCAATCGAGTAACAGGTGTCTAACACGGTAATTTCAACGCCTCGCCGCGGACAACGGTAACCAGTAACGCAGCACCGTTAGCGGAGCTTTTAAGCAGTGCTCGAAAAAAATCGCTGACACGAACGCTAACGCTCCGAGGCACGTTCGGAACATCAAAAGCCGCGACGAGTTGCATCGGCTAGGGGCTGCTAGAGCTTCGAAAACCCCTCGATACGCCGAGCTCCTCAACTTCCTCTTCTTCTTCATCTTCTAAGGGAAACAGAAATCCCCTTTCATTGTGTGACACGAGTCGGCGGGAGGAGCGATTCGATCTCTGGAGCTCACTTTCGACAGGCACGATCCGTACCTCGACTGATGGACACATTTAGATCTTACAACGCCCAGCGACAGGGTCGGCTGAATTCTTAAACCTGAATTCCAATCGCATTTCGCTTGGATCAGTCGCCGAGACTTCTTCCTAAGCGTAACACTCGAAACGCTTCGTCCCCCCGGGCGTCTAAGAAGTATCCAACTTAGACCGCGAAAGGCTCGAAGATAAGGCGACCGATAGCTCTGAATCGAACGAAGGAATCTCGCCCTAGACGATCCCACTTGATTTTCATTATCCCATCGCCGCGGCTCCGTTTTGCAAGCGATGCACGAATCGCGTTTCCGTTCTCCCTTGTTCAGGGAGATGGGAGTTGGTCGGAAAGTCTGGCGAGGAAGAGAAGAGAGAGCGAGAGAGAGTGAGAGAGAAAACGATATCCGGAGCGTGGTTATCGGGCGTCGATATTCTTCCTCGGAGCGCAAAGATGGGGAATAAAATTGAATTATGCATAACCTCGTTGACCCAGAGACATAGAACGCCCCCGAAAGAAACAGACTCGCCGCGCATTGAAATAATTCAGCGTCCCTCGCTGCCGATTCGAAAATTCCCTAGGCCGATCGATAGTCGACGACGTTCCCTCGCGAAATGAAAAACTTAGCAGTTATTCATTGAAATTCCTGGCACGTCACAGGATCCCGCGAATCTTCCGCGGCCAAAAGATTCTAGCCTCTGTGCTAGTCTCCGAGAAGTCGATCCACTCGTATAATTCGTGGAGTTTTTAGAACACTCGCGTTTAAGAAGAGAGTACGTAGACGACAGTGCCCGGAGGTGGATTCTGTCAACGGGAAACGCTCGAGACAGTTGAGATCCATCGCGGTTGGACGGTAATCGACTGAGAAATGCTTTCGTTTCAAGGGACGGCCTGGCGTGGTGCAGCCGCGCCGCAGCCTCGGCTTGAAATTAATTACGCGAGATTCGCTTCCTACTAGCTGGAGATAAGCCTGCCCCGATCTCTCGGCTGCTACCTGACGCCAGGATATCGGCCGCCATGTGACTCACAGTCCTGCGCCGTGTGCACGAACAGGCGACTAGGAAGTCGGGCTCGGATCGCTCGGCAATTTTTCTCATTTCCTCTGCACGCAGACGCTGAGCGCTTGATAACGCTCCTGGCGCACGGGCTTTTGGATATTCCACGGGCTTGTTGATACTTAACGGGCGGTATAAGTGGCAGAGGTATGTGCCTCGGTATCCAGGATACCTTGCAATTGCTGAAGCTGCCAGTGGTCTACTCTTATCGCCAAGCTTTCTGCGGCCATATTAGGCTCGAAGCTGATTCAGAGAAACGAGATTCAGATTCCAGGGAAATGGCGCTCGAGCGAGACGGATAAAGAGGGATGCAAAGTACAGAGTTGCTTCTACCTTGTCTACTAATTAATTTCTTTTTAATGCATTCTACAGGGAATTTTTCTGGTTGGAAATTTTATTTAGTTATTTATTTCACATATACGGGCAAGACTCGTTTAATAACAGAATTGGTAATAAACGATACATAGTAAAAATTGAAAAGAAAAAGAGAAAGGATTTCGTGTTTAGGGCAAATTCTGGG
This sequence comes from Andrena flavipes, assembly GCA_963971345.1. Lineage (NCBI taxonomy): Eukaryota > Metazoa > Arthropoda > Insecta > Hymenoptera > Andrenidae > Andrena > Andrena flavipes. The sequence continues at coordinate 4,586,579 of OZ020482.1, forward strand.
CAAAATCTCGCAAAGTAAGCTCTAAAATTTATCAGCAAGTGATCAACAATTACAGAAAGAAAAGTAATAGCGTAAAAATGTATTGGACTGCCACAATTTTACTAATTTCTCTTTACTTTGAAACAAACTGTATGCAAAAATATCAATAATTATTCAATTGACAGCGATTTAATTTTTTCCTGGCGATATTAGGTACAGTCACCCTTTCCAACTTGGAATTCAGCGTATTCTTGATTTTTTATATTCTTGTGATCCTCGAATTCTGCCGGGTTATTTGGCGAGAAATTTTGCAGACGTTTAGAAGATAGGTGGAATTTAATCCTTTTAAGAAAGCGAAGCGTCGCGCATGAAGTGCACTCTGGTTTCTTCCGTACGGTAATTCAAATGGTTTATTTAGAGAGCGTTTACATGGAAATCGCGATAAACGGATCGGCTCACATAAATCAGCCGGGATACCGGGCCTCCAGAAACGCTGAGGTAATGGCTATACAGGACTATCTTGGCGCTTTCGAAAGCTCGTTTTTTCCCTATCGCTTCTCCCCGCAAACGACATTTTTACGAGCCCTAAATCCAGGCTGAGACGGGCAGAATTAATCGCCGATCGAACAGAGTATTCGGTATCCTTGGAACCTAGATCGATGCCGCCTTCAAGCGACATTTTCCAATTTTCCTTTACCACGCCGGGCGCCTTCGCATACCTACGCAATCACGTCTGAAATAAGCACCAAGGCACTTCGACGTGTTAAGTAGTATTCCACAAAGTCATAATGAATATCCTCCGAGCCAGTTCCATCCCTTCATTTTCACAATAGCAACGTTCATCAGCTTCCTCGAGTTCCCCTCATTCAGATTCATCAGCTCCTCCACCTTTTTTTTTTCACATTCTTCTATTTCTTCGAACCTTCCAAGTTCTCCAGACCCTTCAACCCTCCAAACCCTTTATACCCCCCAAGGTTTTTAAGATCCTCGAGCCCAACCAAGGCTTTTAAAACTTTTAAGTCCACGGAAATATAGAAATTCGAAACAAAGGGTTGAAGGTATCGGTAAGGTCCAGCCGCCTCTGGCCTGTAATATCCACATCCCGTCCGCTGTGCGCTCCAGTTGCTTGGAAGTCTTCTAGAAATCTGTACGACGAGCGAAGGGCCCGTGGCCGACGGTTGCCCCTAGCCCCGAGTTAATTGTAACTGGCGAGTACGCGGAGCGTAATATACCGAGGGGCACGCGTGCACGTTACCTCGAAATTAACCGAGGGTCGGCCAGGGGGTTGTGTTCCGGCGTTAGCCGGAGCTGACCTCGTTGCCGCGGCCAACAGGACGGCTCGTTTAATAAGAGACGTATTATGATTAATGCGCTCCCCGCGTGGAAACGACCCAGAACTTTCGCCCGGCATCGCGGGTCTCGACACCCTTCCCGCGGAACACAAAAGAGGCCGCCGCGCGGTGCATTCGTATTAACAAAAACGAATGGGTATGTGTGTCAACGCGCCGCGAATCGACCCGCCACCTTCCTGGCGGTGAGCCCCATAAAAAAGAAATCACTGTATCCAGCGTCAATTTCACTTGTCAATAACAGCGATATTTCCTCCGGCCACCGAGTTGCTTCGTTTCGCAGCAGACGACAGTTAAATCCGAATAAACGGGGCGAGGTAATATGTCTCGGGGAAATGAAATCGATAAGTTGTTGCAGAGATTCAAATGGGGGTGACGGCCCACCCTCTGCCGTTGCGTCGATGGTGCCTGGGGACGCGAGGAAACGAGCACGGCGTACGAAACGCAATTACAAGCAGAAAAGAAAGCGGGGGAGGAGGGAGCGGAGATAACAGAAAACAATAAGTGACAGCCGGTGAAGAGCGCCGCTGGAACGGGTGCATTGGAATATAACGAAGCAACGAAATAGTGGAAGGGAATCGTACACGGTGCTCCACTTGTCTGCTGCTCGTTTCGAGCAGAGCCGTATCGGTTTATTGGTCTATTAACGGCTTGTATTAATTAATGAAAGCCGTACGAGCGGACTGTGCCGCAGCGACGACGATGCATATCCGCCGATATCGCGAAACAGAGGGGGGATTGGAGGGTGGATACCGACCAGTTGTACCCTAACGCAGTCAATAATACCAGCATTCGATACCGCGGCCCGACCTCGGCTCGTTGCTAAAATCGATACGTGACGTTGTATCAGCTTGCACCTCCGACGGCTACGGCGACGCCGCTCGGCAAGTAATAAACACTTCCGTTCGAGAGTGAACCGCGAACGGAAACGCGGCTTCTCGGCGTCGAGCCTCCAGGGGGCGGCGAGGGGAAAGGGGGACGCGGACGGTGTAATTTATACGCGACGAGCATCGCGGCAAACTTTTCGGGAAGATTTTGTTGGCCTGGGTAGGAATAACCAAGGGTCTTCACGGCTTCGAGCGGGTGTAGGGTTTCCCTCCCGAAGCTGTATTTTAGTTGAAAATTCGTTACCTAGGGTGTGTAGGTGTTTAACGCGGTCGTTGTTTCGGAGCGGTCGGGTAGTGGTAATTATTGTAATAGCGGGGGTGGAAATGTTTGCCCGAGTATACGACCGGAAGCTCGTGTAATTTCTCTACGATTAAATAACGTATCGCTGCTTTTCGGCGCATTTAAACTGCACAGCAAATGAATCGAGCTTTCCGGCGCATTAGGAAACAATAATACCCCCCCCCCGGCGAGATCGTTCGTTTCCAGGCGCGCGCATTAACGCTATGCGCGAGTTTTATTGTAGGTTGATTCGTTGAATAATGGCCCGTAATTTGCCAGCTGGGATATTCGTAGCCTGTGATGGGAACGCGAGAATGTAAAGTGCATAAATGGCGGAGTTGCTTTGTAGAGGAACGTTTCGAGGTATAAAAGGGAGACTGAAACCTTCTGCTAAATAGATACCGCGTTTGATGTGGAATTTCTATGATTTCGCCGCGATGGAATTTCTGTAATTCTGTATTCTATGTTCACTGCAATTTCGCCTGACCGGATATTCAATAATCGCGCAACGAGGCGATCGTTGCACAGATTTTCAGGCATGATATAATTCCCGTTCCGTTCGCATTTTCTGCTCTTCTCAGCGAAACATTCTGCCCGAAATTTCGCCCGTGGCTGGCAACGCGGCCGTAGGAATTACTTGATGCGCACAGATTACCAAAATTGAACGCATTAAATGCTCGGACGGGCGCTCGATGCCAGACGCGTTCATTACGAATTACCGAAGCATATCAATTGATCCGCCGTAGAATTCCGATACCGCGAGGCAGCGCAGTAGAACGACGCGCAATAAATCAGGCTTAAAGAGGGGAGCCGACGTCTCTGGCCAGTAGAAAGGCTTACGTTTAATCGGGCGAGACGAGACAACGCTTTTCCCTCTGGAAACGCGCTCCGTCATCCTAGCGAAGCCAATCCGTGAAATGGAATCTTGGCGGCGCTTGTAAATGCGCAGCCCTCCCGTCGAACGATTAATTAATTAATCCCCCCTCTCCCCCGAACCGTGGCGAGCATTATCGGGGAAAATAGCTACGTAACGCAATCCCTGTCGGCGATGTAATTCTCAGGTAGACTCGATCGCTGATTACATTTCATGGATGGCCAAGAAGTAGTCGCACATCGCTGTGTCTCGCTGGAGGAACGGTCGGCTAGTTTAATCGCAATAAGCCGCGGTTTATTATTTATTAATCGCCCACCAGCCGCCGCGCGAAACGTCTGCCTGTAAATACTGCATTAAACGCGAGCGTTTACAGCGATTAACGGGTCGCGTGTAACCCGCGATACAGCGGTGCAAGAATTTTTATGGATCGCTGCGGCGACGAACGGGCCGCAGTAGTAACGACCCTCGCGTAGTCAGACGCGTCCGATTCTCTCGTTTTTGTTTCATTCCTTCCCGCGGCACGAGACGGCGATGAACTCCGTTGGCATTGTTCCTTAACGAACCAATTAAGGAAAGCGTCCGTTATCATTTATGTAAATTGTTAGAAAAGAAGGAGCTTAAATCACGCCCAATGCGTGACGGACGGAAGGACGGTTCTTGTAATTGGCGGAATCGAATGAAGCGTTTACTCGCGATGTTTTCATGCCCCTCCACTGCTGGATACTCGCTTCATTCTTTTTCAATTTGCTCGTCGCGCACGTTTAATGGCGCGCGTCGCGGTGATTCCAATCGCAACACGAAAATATTTGGCCATAGATTTCCGCCATCTATCGCGCAGAATGTTGCTAAAAGCTTCAACAAACGTGGATCAATAATACGAAGTAAGGTTCCGTGGCTTCTTTCGGAGATATCTAGGAGCGACCGAGTAAGATCGATGTATCAGCGGAGTTTCCAGAGGCGCTCCGAAAATATGATGCTGCTGCGAACTTTCCAGACTCGACCACCATCAGGCTTACAAGTTAGTTACCTCCATACTTTCTTTTATACTGCTTCTCTAATAATTCCCCGTGTATTCTCGACCAAACGCAACACATGTTGCCCACCTTTTCGCCCTCTCCGCGAAGCACCCTTCGGATATCCGTCGACGAGAGATGAGGAGACACGAGAGCCAAGCGAGGAGCAACGGCTCCACATTTATTTCCCCGGCCGGGGAATTAATTCTGCTATATTGGAAACGAACGAGCTTGCGTGCCCAGCGCTTGTGTACGAGCAACGTGTCTACGCGAGGTACGCGCGAGGATGTGTGGGTAGGAACGCGAGAACGTACCAATTCACCGTTAACCGTGGCCTTAGGGCTTCCGTGTTTCAATCTGAGCGGGCAGAGCGGCGGCGGATGTGCATCTCGCTGCGAAGATTAAGGCACGTACACATCGCGAGCCTGGGCCCCGCGAGTGCACTTCTTCACGGGGAGACGCGCCCCGCCGGGAAATACGAAACGAACGATTCGGCGGAATCGCCTCGTTCTTTTTCGATCCTCCTCCTGGACCACTCCGGGCGCACATCCCCGACTCCCGGAGAATCCGACAAACGACCGGTGGAACTCCAGTTTCGTACGGATTCTCCGAGCTCTCGCGTTCCTGACTAGCGGCAAGTTGGACGGACATTTTGGTAACCAAATTTCATCTCCGAACTGGAAACTCGAACGAATTATTTGAATACATCGCCGCGTTTCTTGCCTCTCCGTGGGACTCCCAGGCGGAAACCAGGTTTTACTTCGTGGGAGATATGTTGGAAGGTAGATGCGAAGGTGTGCCGAAGTCGAGTTAAATTAGGAGGTACTTGGTTCCGTGTAACAGCAATGCACTGTTGCGATTACGAAGTACTTATTGGTAATGTAATAAGTATCCGCGTTTCCCTTATCAGAGTATGAATGTTACGCGTACCGTCGCTCTTAAAAATAGCGTGGAAGGCCACTTGCCCGTTGCAGGAAGTACAGCGTTGTACAGTCGATAATTCGCAAACTTGAAATATTATCACCACGCCCCGACCGACGTTTAACGATCCGTAGACGTTGAGGCGTGCTTATAGACAGTCGCCCGTTTCTCTCACTAGCTCCCCTATATCCACGCCACTCGATGCAACGTCCGCGACGATAATTGCAGTCGAATCGTTGGCCAAGATGCATGCCGTGTACTATTCATAACGATAGGAAACATTACTCAGATAGGAGGCTCAGGGGAAAGTAACGTTTTACCGAATTTTTATGCGCCGTTGGCTTAACGATAAGGCTTGTCGAAGAAGCCTTATGTTCAACTTATCGCACAGCGAATGATAGACAGGATTCGTTATCCAAGAACGCCACGACGTTATTCATTTTCCAAGCCCGTCTTTCGCGCGCGTCTTCTTTGCGAAGAAGAGATTTCGTCCGAGATTTTCTTATCGTTGCAAGGAAGATCGAGCAGCCTGCTCCGAGAACCTCGAAATAAGGACCAATTAGCTCGATTTACATGCTACTATGGAAACTCGATACTACACGTCGCGTGTTCGAGGCAGAAGAGAAAGGAGACCTCAACAGCAGCGTCAAACGTTAAACTTTCCGTCGTAAAGCGCATTGTTCGCAGAAATATCGGAATATCCTCCTCCTCGGATGTCCTTGCGCGTGCAGATTCGGGCGAGGTCGCTTTTTGCCAGATCAAAAGACTAATAAAGTAGGAACGATCATAGGCGTCGTATCTCCACCACCATAAATTTACTCCTTCGCGGCGATTTATTGCACCGAGCTGGCTGGAAAGCCGATCGATCGACGCCTCGTCTGTTCCACCTTTCCGAAAAGGACGGGCGAAGGGAAGGGCGACGCCGGGGACAGCGGAGCAGTAAAAAGGGAACAAAAAGGGGAAAGGTCGGAGGAAGATCCACGAGGGGAAAGGAAGCGTCAGGGGACAGAGGGAAGTAGAACGGGGTTGGAGAAGCCAGGAATGGAAGAGATACGAGAGATAGAAGCTGAAGACAGCAGAAGGATCGAGGAAATGGGAACGGTGACTGGAGGAATAAAAGTAACGTCGAAGGAGGAGAGCAGAAAGGAAGATGCGACGGCGAAACTATAAAGTACAATCTAGAGAAACAGAAACGGGGAGGATGAGGAGATACTAACGATACCGGAGAACGCTGCCGAAGCAGCAGGACGGAGAGAGCGACCTAACCCAGACCGAAAGTAGTCGAAGCCAGTAATGCACGGACCCGATCAGAAAGAAAAATTGTATTTATAACGCCGGCAACTTTCTCGAAGGAAGCGATGCGTCGAAGGAGGATCGTGTTCGGAGGACAAGAAAAGTTTACGGTATATAATTGCGTTTCTCGGTATAGAAAGTTCCGTTCAGGTGTTCTCCCTCGAGTTGAACGAAGAAGTCGAAGGAAGGCTTCTCCGTTAAACAGCGGCACGTCTACTCGCGACTTAATAATTAGCTTTCGACGGGGTGAAGAAGTTGATGGGAAGAATGTCGGAAGTTAGATCGGTTGCGATCTGTTTTAAATATCGTTGCCGGGTGGTTCTCGACATCTCCGCGGGGATGAATGAAGATTTTGTAATTGCATACTCACTTTGCAACCCTCGCAGCTGGTTACGCCGTAATGATAACCGCTCGCTTTGTCACCGCAAACTCTACAGGCCACGAAACTCTTCGCGGGCGTCGAACTGTTCGAATCGGCGGCCGCGTAGTGTTGTTCTGGAAAACAAAACAGGCAGCTACGTTACGTAACGTCATCGGTGCAAGTAGGTAAACGTTCCGCCAACACTTCTCCGCTTCGTCGCCGAAGCAAGAAGCCCGCGCAGGAACCTTCGCCGCACAGTGGGACGAGAATGCCTTATTTATCTGGACATCGGCCGAAATTTGAAGTGTTGAAAATTATGTTCTATAGCTTCGTTAAATCTTTATTAAACACAAAGAAATAAACATTACATTCGTTAGGTTTGATCCAATTGCATATGAATCTGACCTGTGTGAAAATTTCAGTCTTTTTCTCTTTCAGTTGCACCACTTTAAGCAATTAGGTATTGCCTAAATCCTATTACTTCGTAAGTTCTCAATATTTTACATATTACTGAGTATCTTATCATTAATGATTTTGTACAAAAAATATTTTGAACTAACTTGGATGTTATCACTAAACAACTGTATAAAATAAAAATGTGTTGCACTGAATATTATAATAGTTCAACTAGTGATTTAAAGTTTTGCTCAAAGTCGCCCAAGGTCTAAAATATCTGAATTTAATCCTTTAATGGTAAAGTTTTAAATAGCAGAAAAATTACCTGCTACTTGCTGCGATTAATAAAATAAATCTAATGTAAACATTTCAGTTTATACCTAATAATTTTGGTACAAGGTAAGATTCCGAACCCGAAAATTCAAAAAATTCTGAAACTTTGTAAATATATAGGTTTTTCCTCCTGATTACAACGCAATTTTTGTTTGCTGCCCAAATTCATTCCAAGGGGGTGAAATTAACCACCGAAAATTCGAAAAATTATTTTACAGTTCACATATTTTAATGTTCCCTCATTATTTATAGAAAGCCCAGAAGGAATGCAATTTTTTTTCTAAATCTCAGTTATTCTACTTAACACGAATTGAAAGTGTGCAAATTTTTACAATAAAAGTCCAGACCGTTTGGAAGTAATTGCCAAGTCCAGTTATTGTCCTTACTTTGTACCACTGTGCGATCCCAAACGAATGCACATCGCCGTGCCTCGTATCGAATCCATTACAAACTCCGCGACAACTTGAAACCTTCCGAGTTAATATTAGCTTAGAATCACTTGCTGATTAAATATCAAGCTGCAAGTTTCTATTAGCCTCCACCTACGGTGTTAGTATACGGCGCTTCCTCCGCTTTAAAGTAGTAGGAATCAATAACTGAGTATCCCTGCATACAAAAGTACGCGCGCCGGGACAACATTCCAATTAATTCTCTAAAAAAATAAAATCTCCAAACCACGTACATTCAGTTCCACGATACAAGCTGTGCTTGACGCGATAACAGAATACCCGAGCATTCGAGAGACCCAAAAGCCGCGTTCGTTCTTCCTCCTTCGCGGGACCAATAATCCTCGACCATCCGCCGTGTTCTCCAAAAGAGAAAGGAGCAACGGAGTCCCCGCGAATAGACAGCTTCATACCGGGACCCCTTGGATCTAAAGCGGATGAGATCACGGTTCATCGAAGCGCAGGGTCTTGCTCCTTAACAACCAAAAAACATGGACGGCGTGCGTGGAGGTAACGGGGCATCGGTGCGCGATGGAAACGGGTAGACGTAGCGGCAGAAGAAGCGGCGGAGACGGCGAGCCAAGAAAAAGCGCGGCTGCGTGCTCGCGTCCAAATAGAGGGGGTGGACGAAGAAGGGGGGGGGGGAGACGTGGAACAGCGGGGGAGAATGGAGCAGGATCTAACGAAAAAGCGAGGAGGGAACGGGACGGCGATGTTCCCTGGTCGGCGAGGGACACGTTCGGGCGGCTTCTTTCGTACGTCCACGACCGACCCGTTGCATCCATAATGCAACGGCCGCGGTGCGGCGGACGGATGGACGGGGAGCCGCGGCGCGGTACCGTCGAGGAAGGGAAAAGGCCGCAGAGGCTGCGGCAGCCACGGTGCCGCGCGGTGGTTCGTCTAACGGAAAGGCCGCGTCACCGTTACCAGAGCCACGGCCGGGGAGGAAACGGGAGGACGAAGATCGCCGCGCGGCCGGCGAACGGGGGGCAGCGATGAAAAAGGAAGAGGAAAAAGACGAAACGGGGCCGCCCGCAAAGGGAGAGAGAGCCAGAGGGAGCCGTATAGGAGTAGTATACCGTTCGACTCCCGTGAAACCCCTCTGCCCAGAAGACGTCGTTACGCGCGCAACGGGTCGGACGGAGAGAGAGAGGCGACGAGGAGGAGAGCCGCGCCGACCACGGGCAAGGATAGGCGAGCAGCTGGTAGAGACAGAGACGAACACCGAGGCAGAAGGGAGGTGGAGGAGAGAGCCTGGTTGATTGCAGCGTCTGGAAACGGGGCCTGGATCCACCGGCCACCACGGCCACCGATGGGATTTTATGACGCCCGTAACGTGGTCGGGGATCGAACGGTACTCCCCCTGCAACCGTCGCGATGACAAAGACGTCCTGGAAGCTGGCTACCCTGTTACTCCACCTTCGTCGCCGCTCGCCCCTTTTCCGGGCGGGCTCCAGCGCGGCGGAAACGCAAGATAACCGCGGGAAGGGAAGCCGCTGCGGCTTTTTCTGCAGCCCGTGTGCGCGACTGCGACTTTTCTGCCATCGCGATTCCCTTGTCCTCTTGAGCCGGCAAGAACCTTGACGGTGATTTCCATGGACGGAGGCGGACGAATTATTTCCCTCGGATTCTTGCTTTCTTAGATCTCTCCTGCTGGCGAGGGGCTATTCTTCGCAGGCTCTATCTTCCAGCATGATGTTCTTTCATCTGGATTAAGGCGCTCTTCCGCCAGATCCACTCTCTTCGTCCAGTTTTCCAATTCATCAACGTCGCGTGATGCATCTGCATAGTTGGGAGCTAGTGTTAGCACCAGATTCAGGTTTAAGTTTAAAGTAATTTTTTTCTTCCTTTCTTGTTCGCTTCTTTATCTGTCTTCTGTGCAATAAAGGCGTTTAATAATGATAATGATGATAACGTTCGCGTCTTTCTCTTCTCGTTGTATTTGTGGCAAAGGTTTGCATGTATCAGAGACATTCTTTTCAACTTGCCTGTGGAATATTTGATGGAAAAGGGGATGGATAATTAGGGGTGTACCGATAAACGATTCAGCAATGCGTAAGGGGCGCGTTCGCACGCCGATACATCGCGATTTATCGCCCCCCCCCACCCGGGGGGATGGCCTGTTATTTCGAGAGACGAAGGCGGAAGTGGCCGACGTAATGACGTGCACGGCGACCGTCCCTCGACAGCGAGGCCAAGGTTTTTCGGTGCGAATTCATGGGAATTCGTTGAGGCTGTACTAACGATGCCTTAAACGATCGTGCACGAAGAAATTTGCCCGCGTTACAAAACAGTTCCCGCTCCAGCGAGTGCTCGCTTCCGCCTTTAAACAATGAGATCTTTCTGAATGCGTCCTCCAAACGACGATAACTTTTCCCCTTAATCGTACGGTTACGAATGTTTTATGGTACTTTGTGCTCCCCGATCTTTTTCTCCTTTTGTACACAGTTTAACGTAATTATAGAGTCTCGCATGCACGAGAAGGGTGATTCAAACATCCAATGCGCGAAGGGTGAACCAGCGGAATGCTTAATAACGAAGATTTTCTGTAATCGACTAGTAGTGAAACGAGAATTATTACTTCGAACCTGTTCCTCTTACTTTTTATACGGAATCAGATCTGATCGGAGTAAGGTCAGAATTCTTAAAGGAAACAATTCCAACAGAAATCGGTCGTTATAAAATATCGATTGCTTATTAGTTACCCCGAAGAACACCACAAATCACATGTCTACCTCAGGAAACAGCTCGTTAAACCAGGTAACCCAACATTCATCCCGTTTCCCCGAGTTACGTAACGACAAGCCCCCTTTCGAACAACAGCGATCGACGTATCTGTTTCTGTGGAGCAGCGGTTTCGACAATTTTACAGTTGTCGCCCAATGGAAACTGCAGCGCAGCACCGGCGTCTTCGCTCGCCCGCTTTCACGTCGGCGATGATTGCCGGCTCTGTCCGTATCGCGCGACCGTAAATCTTTTACAGGCCGCCGTATATTCTATTCTGTAATCATACAGCGCTTAACATTTTCACTTACCGCGGGGGCCGGCGATACTCCCGCGGCGCTGAGCCGCAGTTTCTATTTCTGCTTATAAATTCCGCTCGGCCGTACGAGCGAACTTTCTCCTCGCGGGAGTACTTCGAATTGATGGACACGGTGTACGTGCAGCCGAATGTCGGGGATATTTCATTCGGTTCGAGTGAAAACGTCGCCGGGCAAGATAAAGCGAATTCGCGGGACACTTTGAGTATCCCTCCTCCCGGCGCAATATCGCTCGTTGGAGCCTTTTCCGCCGGGGGGACACCTATTGCGGGAGTGCGAGATTGGTATGTCAGACGTGTTCACTTGGCGGAGATAACGCCGAGATAGAGAGGAAAGCGCGAATGTGGTTGGAACAGCAGTTCCAGGCCACGCAAGTATCTCACGCGTGGGACAAGTTGGTTTCATACTCGGGATGAAGGTATCAGTAGTAATTTGACGCGCCGAAGAAGTGATAAAAACTGCGAATGGTCAGACACGGCGAAGTGTCTTTGGACTCCACTGTTTCTGTAGATTTATTCGAGTTTTCGTGGGAAGATATTTGTGGCTGATTGAGTAACGAGTAACCTTATTATCCTTTCAACATCGCTAGCCTTATGCCTCTAAATAAATACTGTCCCATTTCTCTTGCAATAATCATAGATCGTTCGAAGAAGTAGGGACGCAATAAGAAGGATACACATATGTACCTACCAGCCGTGAATGATAACATATGAATAGTGTTATCTGACTGTATCCCACAGTTAAATGAGAAATTTATAGACAGAGGAAAACATTATCGACTTATCTTATCCTCACAGATTTCCGAATAGATGATAATTCAGTGTTTCCCAATTTTTATTGAGCCGTGATCCCCCTTTGTAAATTTAATAAGTTAAGAAAACAGAATAAAAATAGGTATTTCGGAATATAATTCTAACTTAATAATATTATAAAAGAAAACTCAGAAACACTTCGCGACCCACAAGTTGGGGATCACTGTGATAATTCAAAATGTCTGTGAATCGAAGAAGAAGTAATCTCGTCCCAACCCAAACATTCCACACGCACGCCAAGAGTCGCGACGGTTTCCCCGCGGAAAGCGATCTTCCGCGTCAGGAAGCAGCTGTTGCTGGCAAGAATGCATCAGCTTCCGGGGCCGGTAAACAAGCTATGGAATCGCTCCGACACGATAGTCGCGGGCGAATCGATGCGCTCGAGCCTGGGATGCAACACCTATTCCTTTACAGGCGCCCTTGTGTGCCGGCATCCACTGTGCATTAAAACGAGTAAACGAAAACGGCCGTATTAAATAAATCGTCGAGCAATGGACATCGAAGCTGCGAGAGGAGGACGGACCGAGCTAAATTAATAATTTCCCAGCACTTTATCCCCACCTCGGTATATTTGCGTACAGTCTCTGCTACCTCTGCAGTGCATCCTATCGTGCTTTCATTATTTCGTCGCTAATTGACGCGTCTGAGTGATTTCCTCGCCTCCTACCTCTGGCAATTGGAACCCAATTTGTCGTATCGACTAGGCTTTGTCGATATTTCAGATATTCGAGGGACCAGGTGGCCGTGAGATTGCTAGACAGACTAGAATCACATCAATACCTGAATCGAATCAATACTTCCACGCAGCATCGACCTTTGAATTATGATGCTCCTCGGCGAACCTCTGTTCGCGGTGTTCTTTACGCGAAGCAGTCGTTTTCAGATGCTATTTCAAGAGAATGAGTTACGTGGAATATATTCAGGACTACCTATGTTATGTATATTCTTAGAAGAAAGACCGACGGAACTCGCCGTAAGTATCCCACTGGCGCAATGATCGACACGTAATACATGACTGTGTAATGTCGAACGAGTTTTAGACGCTGGCTCGTGAAAGCGCGATCATATCGGGGATCGGAATCCAGCGTATTAAAGTTACGTTGCTGTGTCTAATTCGCCGGTAATATTATGTAACGAATTAGAATGTAAGGAGGAAATCCTGTCTGCGTTTCTTCTGGGCCCTCTCCGCCAATCATGGCGCGCGCGCGCTTACATTTTCCAGGATTTTCCTGTTAGGAAGTTGAGAAAATTTGTATTCCTCCTCGCGCCAGGGATCCAGCGATCTTCGTCGCCGATCGTTGGAGCGCAAGCTCGGCAAACATTCGCGCGGCAGTTCCCCCCTTCGCCGGGAATATGATACATAAATTCCGTCAGGGTGCTTGCATATATTCAAAAGCGCTTTGAGCCCTCGAGTTCGAAAGCTAGCACGGTGCCCTGGTAGGAAAGTCGTCCCCGGCGCGTTCCCTTCGCGATACTCCAACTAGGTCGTAATGCAACCACCGCCGCACGGGGTGCTTTTTAAACCGTTGAGTTTGCACACAGTTCCACTCCAATCTGTTTCGCGAAGATACGCGAGCACGATGCTGGAATTCGAGGAAGAAACTTGAATCTTAATATCTTAGTGTTCGTTTCGATACTTTCGAAAATGAAGGGAGGCGTAGATAACTGCGACAGATTTTTAGATATTACAGGACTGGCATCACGGGGGGCTACTTCAACCCTCGAACTACGCACCCAGAGGGGGCAAAATCCCCCAAAGAAAGAACTTCGTAAAAATTAAAGAAAACTGAATTGTATTCTTTAAACTTTTGCAATGAAATATTGAATTTTACTGAATTTGCTTTAAAAATATTTTTATCCCTTCAACTCGGCTCCTCTCAAGATTAAATCCTGAGTGCGCCGCTGCTCCAGAATCTACGGTTTCGCGAAGACCGACGTGGGACAGTTCGTGGATGCTGCTCGCAGCGTTGCACGCGCTGGCATCGTAGAATTCTCGCGGGGCGATTACGCAAGAAGAAGTGAAAGCCGCTCGATATTTCAGCGGGCGAGCGGAGAAACGCGTCCACGTTTTGTAGAAGCTCGCCTCCGCCTGGCCAGAGAGCCGAAAGGAGGGGGCTGGGATCCGGCGGAAGTGAAACAAAATGAAATTTCACAGCGGTGTCCGCGATGGCGGGCCACGTAGACTCGAGCACCGTAAACAATCCCGTTTTATTCGCCGTCCACCCAACGCCGCGGCGGGCATCTTCGTCTTCGCAACTTATTCGACGTATTTCCCGCCACTTAAGGATTTTACTAGCCTGGCCACGTGGGAGGGGTGGTGCGCACCGATTGGACGCGAGACAGTAAAACCGCGGGTTCTCGCCAGTCGGACAGTTTCAGCAGAATTTCATTCCCCAGCGAGGTTCAGGGATTTCGCCCGCCTGGAAGGCCGCATCTACTCGACAAGCAGCTTTCCCACGAGAGGCACGATCCCTTTTTGCACGCGTACCGATGAATCGCAGCTCCGCCTTTTCCGAGTGTTACGCTTGGAACGCGATGGGTAATTGTTCGATGCTCGATTCCCTTGTTCCTGAGTTTAGTTTCCGCTGGGCGGAAGAAATATGGTTCTTTGAGTAATTGCGCGAGTGCGATGCACAGTTTTCTGACAGATTTAATTACTCTAAGAATTCTTACCAAGCTTCTACGAATAGAATCAGTGCTTTTATAAGGAGAAAGCCTGGGGCACGTTTATGCCAGCGTGGCAGCCTGGAACGAGTCTTTACGAAGTTTTTATGTTTCCTCGATGGATCCTGCGAGCTTAGGTGGCCAATGAAAAAATGAGAACGTACCGTTACGAACCCTTGCTAGACCGATGTATTCGGTTGATAAGAACGATTAGCGATCGTTTGCTGGTTAACAAAGCCATGTTAACAAGAGGCTGTTTGCTTGCAGCTTTTCAAGAACGCGAAACTGAAATTCTATTTTCCGACGCGGAGCAGTGCTCACGCAACCTTTCCCCCGTTGTTATTTGCGAGGGAAAAAGGTACGCCGTATATACACGTTCCAATTATCGTGTCGCGTTTCGACGTCGTTAACCCGAAGTGGAGCTTCGATGAACGCCGCGGAAACGTACAGGCGCGGGCTTAGAAATTTTACACCAAATGCCGTGCGTGGCGGTATTTCGTCCTTCGACCGCGCGAACGTGAAAAGGCCGAGCTTAGACATAGCGAAACGCTGAAGCAACCTCCCTCTAGCGCGCATTCAAGCACAAAGACGAACGTGTTTGTTGGTCGTTGAGCTCGGTGGCATTCGCGCGAGACTGTTTGTCGCGCTCCTTCTCCATTTACCCCTTTATCCCCTTGCATCCACAGCTCTCTTTCACGCCGCGATTGTTCTCGTTCCTCGACTTTCCATTTTCCCCTTTTCTCTACTTGTTATCTTCGCGGTGGTTTCCCTTCTCCGTTGCAACCTTTTAGTTACATTTCGCGCCATTCACCCTTCCTCCTAGCCCCTTAGCGTCTTCGCTTTTTCATTCGAGCTCATCTTCAGCTTTGTTTGCCCGCCTTTGCTCTTTTCTCCTCTGCCTCGGCGTCGCCAGCTCTTCAGCGTTTTCCTTGCCCTCTTGTCTCTACGCTGCTCCCTTTCTCGCTCTTTAGTCGATCGTATTGGCGCAACGCGGCGCGGCTCGGCGCTGGCAACCCTTCGGGCTTTCGACGTCTACATCCTCACCGTGAAAACTGCTCGATACGTATAGGGTAACTCGAAAGGAACTTTAAAAGCACAAGTTTCAGATGTATTTACGGGGAAAGTAGACTAATTCCGTTGATGAGGTACAGAGTTTTGGAAAGTTATTCGTTGATCCCTGTTTCGTTTGCGAGTAGCTTCCATCGCGAGAGCTTCCACGCTGAAAAGAGCTCCGGGGCTGGCTACAATGGATTTCATAATCCATCAAAGGAATAATATAGAGATGACAGTATCGGGGCCCTTTCAGCTTTGTTTCGAAACCAGCAGCGCGGCGAAAGCACGGCCGTGTTTCAGCAAGTACTACCGCCACGGTGTACCGGCGATATTATCGCATCGGATGTTATCGATTCCTATCGTTATGCGAGCTCGTTTCCTGCGTATTTAGCGGGGAATTTCGCGAGCTGGCCCCACTGCACGGAACCGCGCCGGCTAATAACTCTGATGAGGAAAGAATTACATTCAAAATGGTGGCTCCTCCTTTTCCAACCTGTTTTCCTCGCTGATCACTTATCGCCTTGGAATATCGAAGGAAACAATGGGTGCCGTATGTCGACGGTTGCGTTATTTATTTATTTTTTTTTATATATTTAGTTGGATACAAGATAATGATTCGATACGTCTTAAGTGAAATTTATTTAAGGGGGTAGTATTGGTTACGTAAAATCAAATCGTGATATCAAATAATTGTGATAGTCGGGCTTTTGCGCAATCTATTGTGGGCACGTATTCGAGTAATTACAGAAAAAAATTGTCGAAGTTATTAAACGTTGAATATAGCTACGTGCGTCGCGGCGCTGCAGGTGGTGTACATCGATTCGGGTGAGCCAATCATCCGAGAGCAAAATGCTTTGGGGTGAGTATCTTTTACACTAAAATCTACACAGTGAAACTTTGCCGATGAATTTGAACAAAAATTGTGGAAGGTACGTACGAATCAATATTTTTTCCACATTTTTACGGAAAAAATCGTTTTTAATCAGTTATACCATGTTTTACAAATATCCAATGTTGATGCGGGAATTTCACTCTGTAGAGGAAGGAATTCTATACCACCAGTAAAAATTTCATGTGAAAATATTCGTTGGTTCAAGAGTCATGATTTACACCGTGCTTGAAAATGTTTCAAGAAACTCGGCTTCGAAATTAAATCCCCTACTCTAAATTAAGTACACTCAATAACGTTCGCTGCTATAACTTCTAGAATTGTTTCAATTTCTTCATGAAATTTGGTTTAAAATGTTCAATAAGGATAAGACTTTCAGAATCAGTAAAAAAATAATCGAATTTTGAAGCTGAAATAGTCCACTATCCCCTTAAATAGAAAATTATCGCGAATAGGCTTGTAGGAAAACCGTGATCGGCAAATTGTATATTCGATACAGCTATGGATTATGAGACCCACGAGGACTGTATTACACCATTTGATGTATTATATAAAATGTTGTAGAGGGGAAACGTTTTTACAGAAATAAACCAAGTTACGAGGTTTCGAGCTCTTTACGTGGCTGCCAAGCCGAGCCGAGTAATTCATAATACACCCTTTAGAATCTTTTTAACAATTAACTCAGCGTTGAAAACGTTTCAACGGTTCGGCGTCGCAGGTTCCATAGCCGTGCTTCCTTCATCGCCAGCTCTCGAGGCTTTCCCTCCCTTTCCCCTCACCCACTTTTTTTTTTCTCAAATAAGAACGTTCCTCATTACCGTAATCAGAAAACGAGTAAGACGGTTAAGTGCTGCTTTCAGCGTCAAGAGTTTTAATAAACAGGAGTGAAACCGATTTCATTTTACGGCGAAAATAATAAACATTTCCCCGGGAGGGAACGATTTTTTCCCCCTCGGAGCAAACGAACACGGAGACGGTACCTGTGCACTCGAACGAGATGTCTCGTACGGTCGAGATAGACGGTGGGCTATCGCGTTACGATGCTAATTAATTAAGAGCCGCGGTAATTAATGGTCTTTGGATAGAGCTACCCGCGCGCATGGGAACGTTTTCCGCGTACCAAATCCCTCTCGGTGATTAATTATGTCGAGTAATTTAATTAAATACATCAATCGACGCTGGTACGTCCGACCGTTACTTCGAGCAGCTCGATTTTCGAGTTGTCGTTCGAATTACAAACCCAAGTAAGTACGTACTTCCTGCTCTAAAAAAATTGTCGATGTAGTTTTAATTGAAGGAGACAGGGAGAGCAGAGGAACGAAGCGGTATCGATACTTTAAATGGTAAATGGATTTTGGGCAGTTCGGTTGCACGAAGGATGCGTGGATCCCCGTGACAATGGGGAAGCGTATTTGTATCGCGACTCGGTATCGCTGACGGTGGATCTGTACGCCGTACACGAGAATCATCGAAGACGAGCCATTGTCGAGGGGCAGCGGTGCGTGCTCGTTGAGACGTCAGACACACCGGAAGCGTGGCGAAGATGAAAGGAGAGAGCGTGATCGAGGAGGAGCAGAAACCCGAGCGGGAAGAGATTTACGTTTGCAACCGTGAAAGACCGGGAAACGTGCTCGTGTGTGACCTAGATCGCTAACGAGACGATTCGTCGATTAAATAACGCTGGCCATCGTGGAGTACAAGTGGAAGAGGTAGCCGAATGGCCCGCCGAAATGCCAGTCGACGAAAATCACGCGACGAAAGCCGTGACTCCGCGAAGTCTCGCGCTTATTTATTAGTAATGACACTTATTAGTAATTACGCAATTGTTACAATGATGTACAAAATTGTCCTTCGCACCACTGCAAGTAAGCTTCTAACAACATCTTCGAAAACGTCGGTTAGAAGGTTTCTGATTGTTCCATATCCGGTTAGGAGAATGATAGACGTGGAGCACAAAGGAAATTGTACATTCGTTCTTCGGTACATCGGGGATATGCAATTTCACGAGTGCTGGATCTAATTGCAACGAAATAATTCTATCCCTTCCGTGCCATCGGATTATCGCGAAATGTACGGCAATAACGGGCAGCCAAGTACGCTCCATATTTAACGTTGCCGCTTATTGGGCATCCCCGTTGCGAAACGCTGAATTAATTGTTGAATATTATACCGAAGGCTTGTTAATGTTATCGATCCCGCGAGCTCGACACCTATATACGTATCGTTCCAATTTAATTTCGGGAACTGTGCACGGAACTGGGTCGAATCGGAAAATTCGCGGCGAAAACGACACTGGCTGGTTTGAAGAGGGGAATCGAACGTGAAGAAAAGCGTGACTTTTAAAGGCTCGAGCTTAATTGATTCCAGGTCGCTTGAGCCTGTCCTTCAAACTAATTGCCACGACAACGGCGATGTTACGCTGTTTTGTAATTAACGTTGCCTCGAGAAATCCCTCTCCACGAACAATATCCAAATGTGCTGTACTTTAGAAGGAAGAGTCGAAAGATTCGCCTCTGTTTATATATGTAACTTAATTGCAGAGTTTCGTAGACCTTTCCGCGACGTTCAGTGACCAGCTAAGATAAAACAGCGATATCGGCGGACCGTGGGAAAGGATTCGGCGCATCAACGATGCACCATCGTAATAAGCACTTCTGGGGATAGGTTCGTTACCAGGGATTCCTGTTCCGCGACGAAGCGGCTCAACGTGCAGCGGGAGAGACGTACGCGTCCCTGTAATGCTGATGTAATGCCGGTGTAATGGGATGCAGCACGACACGCAACGCATTACACGCTGGCTGCTGCAGGCGGATCGCGAGCTGCGCCGCGGAAATTCGAGAAAATCACAAACGAGCTGGCCAGCTCGACGCTGTTGCTCCGGTTTTACTCCTGCGAGACGAGATTCGATTCCTAGAGAGACTAGGTAACGAGGAATATTCAGTTTCGTCTTCGCTTTGACAAACATTTCAAGCATTTCGATACCGCGGTAAATGGCAACCCATGGATTCCACATTTTTTAGAAGTAAGTTGAGGAGGTTCGACTAGGAATCACTGTTCACGCACGAAGGAGATCTGACGTCTTGGCATTATCGGCCCGGGCCTCGGGCATAATGAAATTAGCGACGGTCAGGGCGAGCTGACAATAGCGCGAGAAACCTCCGTCTCTGGTGATCGAGTTGCTCCTAGTTGGGAGGTGGCGGTAGGAAGGCAGGAAGAGGACACGGATGGTTTGGACGGGGAAGTTTGTAACGCGGCCTCGACCCGAGCCGTAAAGCCACTTCACGGCATTTAGCAGCCCTTGTTTACAAGGAAACGGCGCGCATCGCATATATTTGCTTGGGTCACAGCATTCGTATTCCAGCCGACTGTGTGCCCCGTCCGTTCGTACTCCGCCATGCATGAGTGCAGTGTGCGAGTGTGCCTCTAGTGTCGATACGTGCTGGCACGGCGACGAGCCGCGCGATCCCAGGCCGAGGCCCTCCTCCAGCAGGCACCTCGAGGGCCGTCTTGGCGACACGGTTTCATTGACATCGTCCAGGCGATCGCTCCATTGATTTCCCGC
Organism: Andrena flavipes; assembly: GCA_963971345.1. Classification (NCBI taxonomy): domain Eukaryota; kingdom Metazoa; phylum Arthropoda; class Insecta; order Hymenoptera; family Andrenidae; genus Andrena; species Andrena flavipes. The sequence continues at coordinate 4,606,732 of OZ020482.1, forward strand.
TGCGACCATGTCTGCCTGTTTCGATTTCCCGAAAAGCTTCGTTATAGGTAGGGGAGACCGGGGCAGATTGTAGCAAAAAAGTTTTCGTAATTTTCTTTTGAAAGTGGTTTCGTCAATCAGGAAATAATTTGCGTGATTCGCTGTTTACATATGTGGTGAACTAATTGCGCGAATGTACGTGATAAAATCTTGGACATTTAGACATCTAGCTTTGTCTTAAATAAATCTGAATCATTGTTACAATGTGCCCCAGGCCGGGGTAAATTGTAACACATCTGTTTTACTTATTTAAATACAAATATACATTTCTGAAAAATATAAATGAATTTTGAAATATAGATATAGGTACACGAGTTAAACAATCATTGCTTATTCATCTGATTCTATCAAAATCTTCTTCTTCGCTTTCTTTACTTTTGTCGTTGTTCGTGTAATTCTCTCGCACAGCTTCGATAGGTACGAACTGTTTGCCATCGCGAACGCGATACTTTATTCGGTTAACTGTTTTATTCGGAAAGTTCGTAGCGCTGTCGACAGATGAGAGATTGCGACTGAAAGAGATTCTACTCCATATTTCGTGGAATTGGAAGAGGATTGTTTATCACGTACAACGCGCTGTACGCAAACATTGCCTTCGAATTTTCCTGAAATTTCGCTAGGAACTTTCCTCGCAACCCAATAATGTTATGGAACTGTGGGAACTGGAACGCCAGAGGCCAGGATGACTATTAAGATACCAGGAACTACAAGAATCCTTCAACTTTCACAGGCCTCGATATCAGAACCGGAGGAAATCTAATCGCTCGTGCTTGCACCGCGATCTCGCGCACGGACATTGGAGAAACGTACAGTGGAAGCTTTCGAGTTATCGAATAGACGGAGGCTGGCCCGAACAAGGAGCACCGTTCGTCGCTGGATGGACCACGCTAATCTTCTAAAGTGGAAGGGACGACGCGGCGTGCATTCCCCGTGCATACACGGGCGAGACAAATAATTTATGGTCGCGTTTATGCCGCTCGTTCGTTCGCTTTCCCAATGCACTTTCTACGGCCGATCTCTCGTTGCAACGAGAGAGCCAGTTTCCTTCTCTATCCTCCCGTTCTCTCCTCCCCGCGATTCCTACTTTCCCTCCCTCTCTCTCTCGCGCGCGCTCTGCCTAGCCGCCTTTTTCCCTCTTTCAGCCGTGTCGGTGCACGTTACGCAATTCCAAAGATATATGGTTGCTTCAGGAATATCTTCGGGCGGTCTCACGCGTCCAACCATTTACCGGGTGGCCACGGCAATTTTGAATCTCCCTGGCCCCCCTCGGGTACCAACGAGCTTAGATACCCTCGATTACGTGACGAGCGTCTGGAATTTTTCCCCGGTATAATCACCGCTTTGGTTCGAGTCCCCCTGTCATATCAGTGAGATATACGAACGTAGCTCGGTGGATTCTATCCCTTTCTTAAAGCTCGATGGTAGGTAATTAAAGAAACTGTTAACCATCCTACGAAGGAGGTTAACGTAATACGGGCGCAAGATCTTTGGGTGAAAAGCGGCTTATGTAGTTTCGTGAGAATCCTGTCTCCGAGCTGGATAATGAAACGAATTAACCTTACGGCGCACACGTAAATTACAATTACACCATTGCACACGTTGGGTCTCACAGACCCAAATCTCCACATAAGAAATGCATGCATATTTTCAGGAAATTTTTACTATTTAACACTCTATCTTTATTATAACGAAATACCAAACAAATATATTTTTAACACTACTACTTATCATAATCTGAATCTTTTACAATATCATGAGAACTGTTCACTTAGCCATGAGAACCGTCAGGCTCCACGTGTGCATTTTAGTGTAAATCGGGAAAGTTTAAAGGTATGAATGGAAAATTCGAGGAACGAGTGCGTAGTCGTTACACGCATCCCCCAATTTCTCGCGGAGTAACGATTATATCCGTACACTTTCCCACCACGCGCGTCTCAGTTGGAGTAGCCTCGCGTTTCATGCGGAAACGCGGGCATAAGTGCGTCGCGCGCCGCAAGTGGGGAAGTGGCTTAAAGTGGCTCTCGCGTGGAGACAGGCCAAAGTGCATCTCGCGTAGAAACACAGCTTAAAGTGCATCTGCGCTGCACAACCCCTACCGAAAGCAAAGATGACGCCGGTCGACGGCGTTTCGAATGCGGTTGAAATTCATGAAACGGTTGGTCGATGAGAAGAGCGGCGAAATAACCGGGGTCCTCGCGTCGCCATGACGAATCGATGGAGAAGAGGTGCGCAGAGGGGCAATGCCAGGAGGATTCCGTGGATTTTCTGGCCAGCAGAGATCTGCGTGGGCGAGGGGGAGTTACATGGTCGGTGAACAGGTGTTGTGCAACGAAAACGCGGAAATGCAATGTCGATAAACTCGCCTAAGCGAGAGAGGCCCAGACGGCCGGCGTCGCCAGACTCTCACTCGCGCCTCCCCTTTCTTCGCCGCCCGTTTCCTCGGCACGTTACAGAAATACACCGGGAAAATTATGTCACTAATGCGCTTGGATATATCTCTAGGCGTGGAAACGGCGCCTCGTTGCGACTGTCCGTCTGGAAGATCGCAGTTTCGACAAATTCGAGAAAACCTCGCTTTCTAGCGGATAATTACTTAGGGTTTGCTGTGCCTCGGCGAACGACTTGGCCCGTAGGTACGTAGAAACGTTAGCTCCAGAGGGGAGGGTGGGAATAGCGTGCCCATCGACATGAATGAAGCTGTTGAGTGGAGGCACATGAGTGGTGATCGATTCAAGCTTGACGAGAAGGGGGAAAGAATAGGGTTGCTTTGATTGATCTAGCAGTTGTACTTGAGATTGTGTTCGTTAGGGTGTCTGAGGATTCCTTCAACTTTGATGCCTAGAGGGGAATGGCGTGGGTGTGTTAATTTGTTTGATTTGTAGCTAGGGTTTGATATCGAGACGAACTAGGGAGATTAAAATATGCTTGGAGAATTGAGAGAGAAGAAAGTCAGATTTCTCGACTGGAATTTGAATTCTAGTTTAATATTCTCAAAGAAGTAGCGCGTATATAATTCATTGAAATGATAAAAATTTCTTTTTGGAATTACATTTCTTCCTATCCGTAAAGTCACGCAAACTCGAAGCTGAGAGTCTCAGCGAGCTCTTCCCTTGTTCCCAGTTTCAAAGACCGAATAAATACCTCCGCGACGACGCATTCACCTGCTTACAGTCATTCGACGCCTGCTGATATTAGTTGCATGTCCATTTCTTCCCGTTACGATACGCAGAAATATTTCTGCATGCATGCCGCGCGATGCGCGCGGAACACTCGGCGATTTCGTAAGCGCTTCCTCGTCGCTGAATAGTATGGAAAAAACGCGTCTCCCACGATGCCTCATCCGAAGCTGGCGCCAATCCATGACAGGAGAGGAAAGAAATTCTTTTCTCCCCAACCCCAAGCGATATCTGCAAAATGTTCCCGTGCACGCGAGCGCACTCCCAACGCGGATCTCCTTTCCCTCGCGAGCTTTTGCATCCAGATGCTCGGCGGCTGCACTTCGCGCGTTAATGAGAAATCGATCGAAGCGTGTAAGGGTTCGTGTATCGCCGGGGAGCTGAATATATCGCGGCGCGATCGACGAGCCAGGCCTCGGTGAAATCGTATAGAAATTCACTTCGTTCGCGATTTCTCGTGTCGTTACAGAGGGCACCATGTGAAACCTACGATCCATCGTGCTCTTGAAAGATCCTCTTTGCAAAGATTCACTCGTGGGGAGAATTACAAGATCGCGAACTCGAGAACGATGCTCAAATTTGGAAAAATACTCGAGGTTTTTATACGGGTAAGTATTTGAATGAAGGAAAGAAGAGAAAAGGGGATTCTTCGAGAAGAGATGCATGAAACAGCTTCTTTATACTGTACGCTATTAGCATCAAGATGCGCGAAAGCCCCTTGAAGTAGAGTCCCCGCATTTTCATAAACACCTCACTGGCATAAAAGGCCCATAAAAATCAGGATTAACGCTAATGGCAAGTCGAGGCGTTAGAACGGGCCGCGGTGCCCCCGCGAGTAATTCGCGCGGCAAGTCGAGCTGCGCGCAAGGCCTTACGTAACAGCCCTGTCAGGCGTGTCTTAATAAATTACATAATAAATATCTCATAAACGAATTACATAAAAGCGAACGAATACGAAGCTGCGATTCAGTCCAGGCACGTTACCCCTGTCGGATTTCCCAGCGAGCTATAGAACCGGCGAAAGCGAACATCCAAGGGGCGTCTGTTTGCGGGAAATTCGAAAAATCCTATCGGGAACTATTAGGCTTCGACTGGTGCTCGAATTGCGGGCCACTGCGCTCGCATCGATTCTCCTTTGATCGGTAAATAACCGTTCAAACAATCTCCTGCCTGATTCAGCTCGCACGCGAGCATCGGAATGCCTGGCAGGGGAGGAGCAAAAAGGATGAGGAAAAAGCACGGAATGCAGAAAAATGACTGGCGTTTGTTGGCACGAAAACAAAGGTAAAATAAGACGAGTACGGAGCGTTTCGACGGGGCAGAGAGGGTCGTACGCGGGACAAAGAGCAAAGAGAGGCACGGTACAATAGATTCGACAAAGTGCGATGGGATCTGGAGTATCTAACGAGTAAAACGAATTATGCATCTGTTGAGATAACGGGTTCACTTTCGAGAGATATCTGGGAAGAAGAATTGCTAGGAAAGAGAATATTTCTTGATGGACGTGGAAGGAATTTGTGCAGCTTGAGTTCCCAAGATGCATCCTCGGATTAAATAGACTCGATGGATAAGAGATACCTTTTTCAATCACTCTATAATCATCCTGTAAAGGATCTTTTCTCTATTCAGAGCACATTTTAGGAGGACGGAAGAGTACGAGTTTTTCCGCGTGTACGCGCTTCTCGCGTGGCCGACGTGAGAAACGAACTGCCTCGGCTTCAGGTTCACTGCCACGAGCATTATTACGCAAGAAGAGTCTACACCGTTCGTTCCTCCTGTTACGCCTTAATCGCGCTTAATTAATCGCCTAATTGCCGACCTGCCAATTAAACGACCTCGGGTGTTGGCGCGAGTTGCACTCGCTGGATCAATTTTCTCTGGCGGTTATGCATATTCCGCGGGGAACCGCTCGGAAAGACTTCGCTCGGCGCGGGCTGCAATCGTCTTTACGAAAGGAACGCTAGGATCGATTGATAGATCTTAATTGGCTAGCGCAGGAAGCTTTAGCTGGAGTACGATAATTAATTGCTCTCGAAAGTACTTACGGAGAGAGAAAGCGGAAACAGTATTCGAGGAGGAGTTTGGAGGATCGAATCACCATCGAAGTACACGTGGAAAATGCTTTATATTCTTTTATGTATAACAATATGTTTCTGAGTAATAATCATCCTTGAAGTAATTCTACAAAATCCTGGGAAATCTTCAGTTTGCATGGTTTGTAAAAATTTCATATTTAAGTAGGAACAACAGGAAACCCATTGAAGTAAAGGATATTCAAAGAGAATCCTCGCGATAGAAATAATGAAAGATTCGTATCAAATGCTCAGCAACGGTAGAGTAAATAATCAAATCCTAAATTATACTCCTGCTGAATTAACAAAAAAATCAGAGTAGATTTTGATCGCTAATATTTAGCAACGAAATGTTCAACAGGGATCCTGAAGCGATTTACTATTCGACCAGTCAGAGAGGAGGGAAAGAGCTCGCAGCCCATCCCCGTTAAAAAATCACGGGACAAAGTGCAGCCTCGGGAGGGAAGCGGCAAGAGTAACGAATGATAGTAATTAAACGACAGAGGCTCTTGCCCGTGGTCCAACGCGGTTCGCGTTAGTTTAATCTCGAAGATCCCGGAAACTAGGAGCACCGCAGGTCCCACGTTCGATTCAATGGAGACTTTAGCGCGACCTTAAGCCGTATACGCGAGTACAACGACCCCAGGCCGCTAATTATTCTCATTAACGGAAAAGCTGGAATCCGTGGTATTGCTAGGAATGCGAAGATCACGAATGAGCGGGGAAGGGAGGATACCTTTTATGTACGCCGCGGAACGATGCCCACAATATTGTAGTGGTCTTTATTACCTGCCGTTACGATAAAGCTCCTGGAATGTAATTTAACAACCAGCCCCCCCTGGCACCCTTAGAAACCATTTAAGAAAAAGTAACAAACGCCACATGCCGGCCCACGAAATCCACGGGCAATAATAAAGCGCAAATTATACTGGCATTTTATCGCGTCTCACAGCGACATTTCGTTCAACAGTCCTTTACTTTGCAACGTCACGGCAACGTTAAAGCGAGTTTTTTGATCTGTAACGATCTTAGTGCACGTTTAATGCTCTCAATAATTTAATCAGCGGGGAGGGAAGCACGGTGTTCGACGATCTGCAACCCCTTTGCTGGCTTCTTCCTTTGTCTCGATAGCTTGTTTTACCCTCCTTCGTTTATACCAGATGTAACAATTCTTAGTTTCGTATACTGCCTCCCTTAGTTAATCTGTCCTATCCAGCATTTTTTCATTTTTTGTGATGAAACTGCTGGTGAAATTGACCAAGTCCACTTTTTCCAAAAAACCCCTTTTTGGAATCTATTAAAAAATCCTTGGCCTTTGGTAAACACCAAAAATTTGTAGTTTTAGTAACAAGCCAAGTATGTAAAAAGAACTCGCGTAATACCTTCTGATATTTTTCTGTGGATATCAGCAGTGATAAGTATAGGTACCAATTATCGACAAGCAGCACATATTCCTTACCTCCTCGAAGTATTTGTTACCGTTAGTTTGGAATTAATTAGAGTCGCCAAAGGAGCCTGGCCTTATCGCGAGATGCTGCAACTCCCCCAGGAAAGTATAGCTTCCAGTTAGGTTTAATTTGAAATTCTGGAAACCCCGTCGTATATTCGTGCCGCGTAACGAGCCCGCATTAATTAAGTTCCGCTTCCGTCTACAACCGGAAGCAACCAGGAGAGTTCGCCGGCCAGTTAGCGGGCGTCCGCCGCAATGCGAACTCCGTTTCCAAAATTGCTCGATGACAACTGGCGCGCGTCGAAACGCCGTGCAATCTAACGAATATAAACGGCTACCCGCCTAATTTGTCCACGAATACGAACGTCATTTATCGTAACCATCTATGAAAGAATGAACGCTGTCGATTCGAAAGCACTTTAAAATAGCACCGCCACTGCTCGATATTCAACTGAATTTTACTCCTAACTATTAATTCGACAGCAACGGAGGACGCGAGTCATTGTCTTCTGTTCGGTGACGATGGAACGAGTGTATTTTAAAATAACGATAGCCGACTGACAGCGTGGACATGAATAATTCTGTGCTCTAAGAATTCAGCTAGGGGTAGTTCGAAACAGTTATTTACGCCTGCAGTTATTCCCATGGACTTCCAAGGAAATTATAGGATGCACCGCGCGCGGACACCATTGCTGAGTGATTAAGTGGCGTTTACTGTTTCAGTATGTTTAAGAACGCGTGTATGGCTTCGCACTGTTTTGCTACTTTCCCCGACTTCCGCGACAACTTTTCGCAACGTTTCAGTGGATTCCACGTAGGGTTCAAGGATCTACTATAATCCGCACGAACCCTCGAATAAAGCCTCGCGTAACTCGTTCGTACACTTGATTAATACACAATTGCAACGTTCTTTAACACCAATTTTGTGCACCGTGGGTTACCGCCAGATCGTTGCCAATCATCGATATTTAATATTTGGCCAAACCCTTCCACACACCCGTCGATATTGAATCAACGCGTTCCGCGAAAACTACGCCCTGAGCTTTTCAATTTCGCGATGCGTTTGAAATTGAAAACTGGGTGGGCGTGAATGCCGCTAACTGGGACGAATCAGATGGACCAATAAAATCATGGCGAAAAGGGGGATGGAGAGCATCAGATATGAAAGCCAGCCCTCGAGACTGGGGGAAATAACTATCTCCCCGCGGCTGGTGCATCGGACTACGTTCTCATTTACGATTTTCGCGTAGCCATTATAGATTTAAAGTTACGCTACTTACAGTCCTCAAGCCGCGGTCGGAATCGCGTTTTCCCCTTTGTTGACCCTCTTTTATCTCGACATTATTCTTCCCGTCCCTTATTCCGCACCCTTCCCCGCGTTTCCACGGACGTTTCTCGATTAATCTCTCTCCAGAGTTCCGTAAAAGACTCAATCCCTCGTAAATGATTATTTCCCTGGTGTTTGCGCGCGCGGGGTGGCTGTTGTAACGTCACCACTTTTGATTCGCCTCGCGGGGTGGAAGTATTTTATTTGGAGCTATTATGGAAGCAACTGTGGCTGGGTAATTAAAGGAACGGAGGTGGTTCTGAGATCTACTTAATATTCTATTTAATTCTAGAAAGCTGAAATTTTCATTGAAAATGGTATGTTCACGTTCTAAATTTTAAATTGCATTCTATATCTTGAACGATCGAGTACTGTTTAATTCAATGTCTTATCTTTCCATGAATTATAGTTAAAGGGTAGGAAGTCGCGATTATACGCGGCTCAGTTACCGAATAAAGTCACGAAAAGGGCTCCTAGGGGAAACAGTGGGTAACGTCCTCGGTGATTATTAATAATAACGCAACGGATGTAACGAGCTTGCTACTTGCATTCAGAGAATAAATGGGAGCGACCGAAACGAGGTACGAAGACGATCGTCGGTTGCTTTTGCCGGGCCAGCGTGTAATTATGTTGGAATTACCATTATGCTCTAAACTGAAATTACCCCAGTTCCTTGGAATTTAGTTGGAGCTAGGAACAAAAGTAGTTCGCGATTCTACTTGATCCAGAGCTGCTTCTTTTTAGAAATCTTTAATAAACTTCAAGACTTTCATTGAAATAAACCAGCATTCATTGTCGTTGCGCAACGTCGATTGTATAACACGGAATCGAAAACAATTAAAGACGAGAATCATGAAACTTTCTTTCCTTTTTATATGAAATATATGCGATACACACAGGCATCGGCTATTACATAAAACGTGCAATAAATTGTTCTTGCGCTTTAATAACAGCGTAAAGAATTTTTATAATTACACATTTTAATGGGTTACATTGCTCCTACAAATTCCTTCCAAATTAGATATTTCGTACATTTCCCGTTGATCTCTATCGAAGTTTATTAACGCTCCCTAATTTATTCATGAATTTTAATATAGACGTCGAGTTCTATAAAACAGCTGCAATCGAGGCAATCAAATCACGCCCAAGTCAATTTGTAAAATTTGTTCGATATTCTGATGACAGTAAAATTCATTTGCGTTCTAATAGGGCTTTAATTTCAGCGAATGACTATCGTGGAGAATTTTCATAGAGGTAATAGTATTTGGCGAGGACTTTATGCGAGATACCACATTAAGCAATCAACTAAAATTACCAATTCTGCGGAATGCACAGCCCTATCTTTGTGTTTTAATTTGATCTATATGAATATACGTGAACACACGCTCGTCTCCAGAGACATACAAGAAATTAATGCTGTCCCTTTCCTATCATGCACAGAGTGTATATTGCCACGTAGAGAAGGGAAGAATTGAATTCTTACGGGAAGGGAGCAAACTGTTCATTTATATTCGAAGCCTCGCGTTGGCTCCTAGAACTTCAAACCCACCTAAACTTTCAACAGACACATTATTTTGAAATACCGGTCGAATAAACTGTATAAAGCCTATATGAGATTTCATATTATGCATTCCATACCGTCTGCTCCACATTTCATTGTCGAAAGTGACCCACGCTCCTCCGCCAGGAATAAATCGCGACAGAAGGGTCCCCTCGTATCGACCAAAACGCGACAATAATCAAGTCACTGTATTCTGTATTCTACAGTTTCCGAGGCACTAGCCTAATCATCTATATGACTTTACATTCTGAAAAAGCACAAATATCACTGTGAAGACTAATATCACCATAACAAAATATATAAAACATTATCACATCACCCTCATTTATAGGCTTTCCTATATTTCCATTATTACATGCAACCTTCAAACCTCACTCCTCTTCATCAATGAAACCCCCCCTATTTCATTCTCCACAACACTACCCTTCTAACTCCCAATTATAGCCACCTTACATTCTATGCAGGTACAATCTCATCTTTTTGACCAACCCCTTTCTCATAAAAAAACAAATCTGGCGTCCCCAATGCTTAAGTGCTTTCCACTCTGCAGAGCATCCAGTAATTCGAAATATTCCAGGCGCAAAGCACGGTGAGCTTACGTTTACTACTTAGGAAAATTATAGAATGTTATAAAGAGAGTAAACGTCCCGTGACACTGTAATCTCTATTAAACAGGGCATTAGAGTCTTCGTTCAGTTTCCATTGTGCCAGGCCACGAATACACCACCCCCTGTATCGCGGCCAGCAATATCCGTCGCGTTGCATCGGCCACGCGAGCCGGGATTATTGGTTTTATTGTGCCCGACGCCGGCGTGCAGCTCCCTCTTCGAGATTTTATTTTCGCTTTACTATTTGACGCTTTCACCCGATCGCCTGTATCGACCAGCCGACAACGGGCTTTCGATAAATCAACGCCACCGCGATCGTTAAATACCCGATGTATATTCATCGATAATGCACGAGCTGGCAGGGGATGATGCACGGCCCGTGGTTCCTCCATTCGACACTAACGGAAGTACAGCGACGTGAAAGTTGGAGACATCGCCTACCCGCTGCATTTAACACGCGGCGATGATCAATTTCGTGAATCATATAACAGCCTGCGAAATAATTACCCGCGGGATACGTAGGAATAGAGAAATTGGATCCTACGATAGCTGGTACTTTAAAAAATGTTTCTAAAGTTATTGCTTTGACTTAACATTAAAAAGAGAACACTAATTGAACAATATATATTTTCGCACAATAAGTAGTAGTTATTACGTTGAACAAGTTTTCATTTCTATTTTTGGCAAATTTTTTAAACCTGGAGCATTCTTATTGCGCAAAACAGGAGCTATTGGGTGAACATTCCAAATTTGCAATAAAGATGGAACTGCACCCCTCTTGCTACGAAGTTCTTAATTCAACCGCGGATCTCTCATCTGTAGACCGCCCCTTTAAACTCTTAAACTATAATATAAGACGCTGGACAGATATTATTTGTAGAAGAATACGTCGAGAGTGCAATATTAGACAAATATTTCGGAAATCCCAACGGTTAAAGATCCACTGGGATCTCTTCTCTCCAGCGTTGAAGGAAAACTAGGAACTCTGTCGAAGGTATTAGAGCGATCCTCGGCCACGTGCACTACAGATTCCTTCCTCGAGCTCTACCAGAGAACTGTTCGCTAACAATTTATTCTTAGCAGACGCTCTTAGACGCACGTTTCCCATCGTTCCCGCGAAATTCCTCGGGCAACCGGGATGAATCTTGGGCGGAGATTTTTCTTCGTTTCCAGCGCTTCCGTGCCTCTCGACCACGTCCCCCTACGTTCCCTCGTGTGCCTGCTTTGCGTACGCTCGGGACCCTGGTCTCGTACCAAGTCAATTACTGGTTACTCGGTTACCCGCTGGTGCGTGCTGCGCCCAAGTTGCGGAGATACAGCACGCACACAGACGGAGGGACGACGCTGCGTATCGTAATTCGCAATTTGCCCGAGCATTCACCTTCGAATTCCCGTTATTCACGTTCCGTATCGTCGTCCTACGCTCGACACCCGGAGGCAGCCGCTCCAGGCGACGACGATGGAACAGCCGCGTACGATCGGCAAGCTTCACGGTTCACCGCGTTGCCTCGCGATTTTCACGATTAGCTGCGAAGTGTGACGATGGTGCACGGTGGAGGGTGGGTGGGTGGTACTAGTATCGGGATTCGTGCAACTATCAGTGGTTTATTAAACATATTTTAATCAATCGAATTGTTTGAGGGTAACTGAATTGGTAAAAATTTATTTAATACGAATGGAATATTACTTAATAGGGTAGTAGGGTGAAGTCGGCCTTAGTACGCGATTTAATTTAATTTTGTACATTTTCTATTAAATATACGTACTTTGTAAATTTCTTTTAACCTATTATTTGTTTGTAAGATGTCTGATCTATCATTATATCCTAGACTCACTTTCAGCACACGTAAATATTATCAGTTAATAGACAGATTCTAAAACTATCACGGACTTACCCGAGTTTACCCTACAGTGTGTATCAAGAGTTCCGGGACTTTGAGTTTAATAATTTCTTCTGGTGGAACGAACGTGCCAAGTTAATATTTACTTAGTTCTCGTCGCCCCTAGATCGCAAACTTTCGCACTCTTTGATCTGCTCCAAATTCCGCTGATACCACCCCCGGCACACAGTAATTATTCTATCGGTCGAAAAGCTGTGCAGTAACTGGAGGAAAGTGGAGATTTCCCCGAGCCGGAGAGGCTGCATAAATCACGGCGCGGTGGCAAAAGAGTCGCCCACGAAAGCGGAATCGCGGCAATAAATACGTCGGGGGTTCGATCGACTCGCGTTAAGCAACCGATCGTCCCCGCGGACGTCGGCGTTTAATTATAAACCGAGCGCCGATAAATACACGACGCGTCTATTAAGGAGCGATTACAAAGCGGCGCATCGGTAAGAATTAATTGCCGTTGCTGTAGCAACAATCGTTGGAAACTGTGCCAGCAACAACGCCGGCCTCGTTTAGCAATGATTTACGGTGGACAGCAGCGAATCGTAGACGATTTATCGCGGATATTTTTTTATTGACAAGACCGCCGGGCCCTTTTTAACTTCTGCTCGAACGCCCGTTGAGGAAGTGACGGATCGAAATTTCTTAGCCGTTGGTTCGCTAATGACTGCACTCCGAGGGTAATCGTTATCTTTTTCAGCGGAGCACTCGGGTTTCTTTGTAGGCTTGCCTGATTTATTAGAAAGGGAACGATATGCGAGTATTTGAAAGATGGAATTCTATACTTACCGCATAGAAAAAGATAGTTTTCGTACGTTCGGAAGCTCAGTAGTCAGAATTTAGAGTTTAAGATCGTTGTACAGCTTGTCGTGTACATGACAAATTTAATCGTGACGAGATCACAGGAGAACCGAGACATTTGATGGACAGATATATTTTACATTACTGGAGATGGTGGAAATAAGTCAGATATAGATAACTCATATAGCTTCGTCCGTCCACCTACTTTTACGAGTTCAAATTTTATACAAAATCATTATTCTATTCGAGGTACAGTGACTAATTACGAACCACCGTAATACAATCACTCGCCCCGATTCAATGCGCAGCTGGAAACATCGAAACGAAGACATTTCTCTGCCCCTCGTCCACGGAATTATTTCCACTCGTTAAATTCTCACGATTGAAATCTCTGTTACTTAATTTTCGTTCTTCAGCGTTAAAAGCGTCGGCAGGAGGTCTGGCCAAGTGGAAACAGAGGAAAGAGTGGAGCACCGTCGCGAACTCTTTTCGCGCTGCAACTTTCGCTTCGAACTGAATGCTCGGAACCGTGCGCGGAACACAGGGAATACGAAACGCTTCTAGGAAATTGCACTGCCGAGCGCAGGTGAATAAATTAGCCGCGCGGTGGGCGCGGAAGAAAATAATCAATTAGCGCTTGATTTTAATGCAAAAGGTTTTACGAGCCGGGGGCTCGGTGCATTCCGCGAAACTCCTCGCCGAGAAATGAAATTTCACTATGAGCGCGCGGCATCGTTTTTACGACGGTCGGTCCAACTCTTCAAAGGGAAACACGGGACTACTGGTAATTACACGTCCATCTAACTGCCGCCGCTGCATCGACACTTTAATCGTCCCGAAGCATCCCGCCACTTCGAGAACACCGTGGCAAACGCCACTTTCAAGCACAGTGAGAAACCCGTTCCCCGTCGAGCCGGCCGATGCATCTCAGTTTCCGCGAGATGTATTCATTTAACGACTGATAATCCGTTAAGACACATTCGCATCCGCGAAATGTCCCACCATTTGCCAACTTTCACCGTGATTCGCGAGAGTATGCGATAAACTGAAATTCCAGACAATTCGCGTGGTCCAAGCTGGCGAACGAGGTGGGTGGATACCTGTTTAATCTTCGACGTTGACAGAGTTTTATTTTTCGAGCTGATCGGTGGATTAAAAAGGGTGGCTCGTATTAAAGATATTCCCCGGGGCGTTGGAGGCTTTACGCTCGCGCGATTCGGCCCCGCGGTATCATTTCGAGTGCACCAGCCCGAGCGCTTATTATTTATGCAGGGAACTCTCGATATTGCGCCGAGGTTCGAGCTCTCGGTTTAACAGCGCTATTGTTCGATTCCCTACAGATAGCGGGCTGCCTTTTTTTTCCCCCCTCGCGACTCGTGCTGAACGTGTTCCCTTATCTGTTGCTGCGTTATGTAACACAGAGGGTAATGGAAAGAGAGGAAGAGGGGAAGAGAATAAAGCTGGGAAGGGGAGAGAAGTTTCGATTCGCCCCGGAGAACCGTTCCGGGCGCAGTTAGGCGAGGAGTATCGATCGCGATTCTGGGCATAACGAGAGGGGACTTTCTAACTCGCGGTGCTCGTAAAGTTCAGCATCCCCGTGCCGTAATTTGCGGTTGCTGCTCTATGGCAGTACGATTCGCGGCGTAAGGCGTTAAACGATCTCACGAGGACGGGGCACGACGATCGTACCGTGAAAACACCGGGCGAAACGCTTTCTAATGCGCCAGTCACGGAAACGTGGATGAGGCCCCCTGCGTTCTGTTTCTTCTCGAAAAGATCCCGAGCAATCGTGCTCACTTTGGGCGCTCGTGGGCGGGAATGGCACCGAGTACGTTCAGACAAGATCTGTTCAGGATTGTAAACAGGGCACTTGCTTTCTCTTTTTTTTTTTAAAGTAGGAAGTTCCATGCGAGTGAAGCCAAGGGTGAGCAAAATGTAAGCTTTACATTTCTAACTGGGAGGTTTTAGAAAGAAGGCATTTAATTCGGCGGGGTCAGAGATGCATCGAAGCTCGTAGATAAAGGAAACTTCTGTAACGATTCTACCAGTAGGGTAAAGGACCCAATTACTGTCACTTTAAGCTGTTTTACGTAAAATAACGAATAATTCTTATAAAATGATGCATAAAAAAATTTAGCATACAATTCAAACTGTGATTTATACGATACAAAAACAGTACATCATTTTTTCTTCGTTAATTTGAATAAAATGATAAAAAATTTGAAGCGAATATGTTAACGAACAATTGTAATATTTAAGCTATTAACATAACAAGATATAATGTTTTAAATAATATAAGCATCATAGAAAGTAATAAAGACCCGAATTCAAAGATTCATTAAATCCTTTTACTTATTAATTGGGTGACAGTGATTGGCGCAAGTAATTCGGATGTCCGTAATTCAGTAAAATACATTTGAAGGGTGTCAGTAATAGATCCCGAAATATATATTTGAAATTGATGAATTTATATATAAAAATCGAAGTTTTAAGATCCATCAAATTTTTTTCATCAAGTAAACATATTATACAATAACAACATATACTTTTAGTCTATAAGTAAACAACTTAACTACAAGATAATGTCAGCGTCAACGCTTAATGTTCCAGTAATTGGGTCCTTTACCCTGGGTAATTAATTAAAAGCAAAGTCACTTCTATGTTTACGTTCCTGTAATTATTTATTCGCGCGATCTTTACTAGTGTAAGACCGGTTCATAGCGAAGCAATGCAACTGTTTCGATATCGATTCCGCACCGAGAGTCTCGTACGTATGGGCAAAACTTTTGTAAGGCCATATCAGCGACTCGAAGTAACGAACGCAGGCTGTAAAGCGACGGAAACTTCTGCTCCAACTAAACTTCCTGGCAAGGTTGTTCCGTTATCGACTCTTATGGTAGAAAGCCAATATATCGACGATAATGCCTCATTCAAATATCATTAATCTTCTTAAATAAAAAAATTTCCCGTCTCCCGAATCAATGTCCATCAAAGGCAATCGAGAAAGTGCAGCTGGCAACGATATTAAGCATTCAAATTCAATTTAAAAATTTTCAAAGCAATAACTTTTTGAACAAGTCGCTGGCCTTTGTCACGTGTATGCGCAACACGGGATCGAGCACGGGGTTGAAAAGTAAACGGCTAAAATATTCAAGAGCAGGGCACACGGGAGGGGCTGTCAATTAAATGATGCAAGAGTGCAACAAGCGAGCCGCTCCGAAAAAGGCTCTATTTACGAAACTCGCATCTATTAACGCGGCCCTCCCGCAGTCGGCGACTTTGAACCATCCGGATTAATTGCGAATTTATTCCACGCGTCTACGTGCGCGCGCGTCGTAAACGCAAGGCCCTCCCCTCAAAACTGCACACACAATTACGAAGTGTCAAAGGAAGTTTCATCGCGGGCTGGCTTGCTTTGGCTACGCTAAATCCACAATTAATTTCACGTCAGCGCGGTCCGAGTAATAAGCACAAAGGCCCGTGCGAACGACACCGGGGCGATCAAGTTTTACGATTCCGTTTCCTCAGCGACCATTCAGCGTCTATAAATATTGATGATCCACAGAGAAGCCAGCCCCCTATTGATTCCCGTTGTGGTTGCAGTTGTGCAGTTCTTCAATGTCATTCAGCAACGTTCACGGAGTCGCGAGGGAAATGGAATAACGCGGGGGCCATTAGATGAATTATAGATATCGATTAAAAATTGAGCCCCGCTCCGAGCTTTCCACGGCATAATTCAAATTCATTTTCCAGTTATTTCAGTCGACGCGACGTTGCGTGCAAGCTCCACGCGCCTCGTTCCACTTTGCAATGCAAACGACGGTTCCTTGAAAAGTACCTACTGCGCTCTTAAAGGTTTAATGGAGTTTAGAAATACACGCATAGTTGGGGCACCGAGTGAAAAGTTCTAAGCCATATTCCGAAATGTTTTGAAAAGAAATTATCCCGTGGTAGTTAAAAATAATAGAATTTCTTGATAATAGTACTCTGATATTAGTTCTGCCATAATTGATATTAGAAACCTTCTGTAAACCAATTCTCATTGTTTCCTTTAATCCATTTACTTGCACCTCACTGACTTCTAACTTTTATCTCTGATATTTAATCCTATATTTAATCCTTTTCTCCTTCACTTTCCTTCCTACAAACACACCCGACTCTATAAATATACATAACTTTGAACCCGACAGCTTTTCTTTTTCCTCGTTCCTCGATTTCGTTGTCATGGTCGCAGCGAAGCCAGCGACGAAGAAGGTGGACGTTCGATCGGCGTTAGTGAAATTAGCGGGCACCGGGACCGAGAGCGGGTTGCTGTGGCGAAACGAAGCTATAAAGCGGGATAGTCGGTTGCTTTCGTGCGCGGCCGGATACCTGATATCGGTATTAGCTGGATCGTAAAGCATCCCGCGGGCCCCGTCCCACAAAGTGATTGCGATTGCGCCCCGGGCATTGCAACGCGCAGATTTATGAACAGGGGGTTGCGTGGAACGTAAGTCAAACCCCCTTCGGGACGCTCAACAGAAAATCGTTTGCACATATGGCGCCCAAGGCTGGCGCGCATCCCCGCGGATCCATGCACAGGGTGTCCGCGAAGCGTTCGCGGGGGAAATCGCAGACACGCTCGCGTGACTCTGAATAATAACCATTACGCGGCTAGGAGAATCGCTACGTTATCTGTTCTCTTTGATACGCTAGGCTGAGATCTTCCCGAGCTTCCTTCAAAGCTTCCCTTTGTTTGATCGAACAACGGTAGAAGTCACAACGATACCGATGAATTAGTTGAATTAGTAGATAGTCAGGGAAGCTCTGGCATTGGTGGACACGTTGGTTCGCGTCGGACGAGCTCGGAGTTAATAGCGGAATTCGGGAGCGAAGGCTCTTCCCGAGACGGCGAAGGTGATGAAGTTTCAACGTGGAAGCACATTCGTCAGCAATGAAGACACTAAGTAATGAAGTAATTAGAAATCATTTTACGCTTTCTAGAGATTTATCGCAAGGGAGGGAACTTGGGAGAGCCGAAGAATGTTGGAGATGTTACAAAATGCGTTCCGCGGTGCGGGCAGGGCTGGCGGCATTCTGTATGGAGTTCCATGCCAAACTTTTTATAGAAATATCGAACGAGTCTTTGACACTTTGATGCGCAAGGTAAACAGCGACACGCTATAGAGATCACGGGGAACGGAGCAGTTTCTAACGTTTCGTCGATTGAGAGAAAGTGTCCAGAAGTCGATACGGAACACTGACAAACTTCTCGATTAATCATCCTTAACTGCTTGCCTACTCTTATCTAACAGCTCGAGTTAGAAAATATGCGATTCACGCTGCACGCGATGATTAACGCGCCAAAAAATCACAGAAGGTAACAGGTGCGAGTAGCAAAACCTTTTAACATAATAAAAACGATTGAACATTTTCAACGTTCTAACGTGCAGCTTTCAGATAACTCCTCGTTATGCAACGAAACTATCGTCGTAAAAAGAGTCTAAGAACTTGCAGTATCAGGTGAGTTCGACAAAAAAAGAATATCCGAACGTCCTTGCGCGATCAGCCGGAGGGTTGCACGCGCTGCTCGCGAAACCTAATCGGCGCAACCGCCGCAGAACGTTTGCATTTCATTTGCAAACACGCTTCCGCGTGCAGCTGGTAAGAGCCGCTCGAAATTGCTCGATCTCAATAAAATACACAGCAACTTCGCGAGCACTGTGTATACACGTGTCCTACGTACACACGGCGACGGGGATCGACGTGTGCGTGCTGATGCAGCCGAGTGCAGATATTTCCTTGCAATTTTGCGGCAGCCCATCCCATCGGAATTTATGCCTCTCGTTACGCTGTGTGTCTTTCGGGGGAATTTCGAGCGGCGAACTTAGCGTTCGCGGTACGTCGAGCAAAGGGGCGACGAATATTTCATCGTTAGAAATCATTTGGCTTGGTACGCTCGGCTATAACGAGTACGCGCGTGCGAAACGGTTCATTAGCTCGAGTGACAAGTTCCCTTGAACTTTTTAAAGGGACGTCGATTTAGCAATGGCGCGTGCATAATCCCCTTCTGGCTCCCGATTTTTCTGGCTTTTGGTGGACACTATTAGCGTAAAAGCTCTCGTTCCTATTGATGGAAAGCTGAGATAGAGGATTTACGAGATGAACTAACTTCTGTTAAGAAAAGGGATTTTCCAAGTGTCAAAAGGAATGAAAATTTGAGTGGGACTCTTTAACGAGTGTAATTCATTTTTCTCGGTAGAAGTGTATGAAATATAAATGAATCGTAATTCTTGGAATTTTAAGAGCGACATTTCAAAAGAACATGGCGAATAAAGTCAAGCGAGTTCGCGTTTTCAGAAATCTAACGCGTGTGTATACTATATAGGGTGGGCCTGAAAATTTGAGACCGAAATTCGCAAAAATATGGAAGATATAGACTGTATATATTCGATATTTTTGCGAACTTTACATAGATTTTTCTTTTAATTATTTGGAAGTATTCCGAGGAGTGTGCACCGAAGAAAATTCAAAAGTCAAAAATAAGAGCGACCCTAGTGTAGACGTTTAAGCTCTAGACGCAAGGGAGGATAGATTTTGCATTTTTAAAACGAACAGGAAGCACCTTTCTTAGGGTACGTTCGCGAATCCTCCCGCAAGCCCTCCGTCACGCCACCGCTGTCACGAATGTCCAAACTCTGATAAACGTTCTAAATCTGATTCCGAGTTTACTCCGGAGTTTCCAACCTCCAGACTGGGGGGCTTGCCAGAGATCTCTGGCGTCGGTGAGAGAGGTTCGCGTGTCAAAGTTCGAGTCATCGCTTCCTCCTCTGAAATCCAAGCGAGAGCAGCTGGCTGAGAGGGATGAAGGTACAGCGTTCGGTCCATTAATCCCTCTGGGAGGATCTTACAGTGACTCGACGCTTGACATCAGACAAGCAGTAATATCGTCTGAATGTTTTTCATATCATAAAAGAAGAATTTCTTATATCCAGTCTAAGGAATTTCATCCACCTGCCGCGAACAGTTAAATCTTCTGCTCCGGAGAAGATTCTGGCCCCGTACGTCGGGGAGCGTCGTTCGAGCAGCGTCTTCGAAGTATGCACGAGGAATCTCGTCATCGATTGGCCATGCGTTCGATCGTCGATCCGGTCTGGCTCGATCCCCCTTTTCGCCGCTCTTCCTTATTCGTGTTTTTTCCTCTTTCTCCTCGGTGCATTGATCCCGTGGATCGCAGTCGCGTAATTAACTCGTTATATCTATCCCTTGCAACCCAGCATTACGTAACGCTCCCTCCCCCCCCCTCTCTCTATTCTCTGCCTATACCTCTCTTTTCAATCTTCCCTCTTCTCTTTTCGCTCGTTTGCTCCGTTTCTCTTTCTCCTGTTGCTTTCGCCGCCGCGGCGATCCCTCGTCTCGGTCTTTCCACGGGTCCGCGTCTTTCTCACGCGAGTTCGAGTTCCATCGGGGCGTCGCGGCGACGCGAGGAACGCTTTTCGCTCGCGTTTTTCCTCTCGCGTCGCGACGGATTCGTCGGACGCCTCGAATCGACCGAGCAGCTTCTTTTGTGCCCGGCGAGCGCCACGGCTTGGTGGCCACTTTCCTTCCCTTTCTTTTGCCACCCTTTCGTTTTCTCCCTTTCGACGCCTCCTCCCCGTCTTCCCCGCCGCGGGAATCTCGAGTGGTGCGGGGAGGAGGCGAGGGCTGACCGATCCCGGCAGACGATTCCAGTCGGAGATGGCGTGGAGCCACGGTAATCGTGAATAGGGGAAGTGGAGGATGATCGTCGAAACGCGGAACCTTTCGTTTGTTAAGTCGAGTGCTGGGCACTTGAGAGCCGAAAGGGCGAGACGCGGAGATAGGGGGATGGATGAAAGAATGTTTCAATAGGTGAATGCTAACGAAAGCATCACGGTGTGCTAAACAGGAATTACATCTGTATTCATATCTCTCACAATACTGCCATTCCTACGTCACCAATATCACACAGTTGAAAATGGTACTTAACGCTTTGTCCTCTTAAGCGATATTAATCAAATTCCTTTATCAATCAAATTCATACGAATTCCATCGAAATAGAATCTCAGAAAGAGCTTCCACTCTGCAAATTCGAAAACATAAAATCCCAGTCCTATCCTACTTCGAACTATCTTCCCTCAAAAGGTTGTTTCAATGACAACTATATAGGTCCATTATCTTTACATCTCTTTCAACAGCGACGCAATAAATCCACCCCCCTCGTCGCCCCCCCCCCCTCCCCCCCGAATCAGCGTCTCCGCTTCAGGTGTTTCCTGATCGCATCCGCTGGTTTGTCTATATTTCACCTGGGCAGGATTTACGTTTGGTCAAGCAGCATCGTCGCCGGTGTTGTCGTTCGATGACCGCTCTCCCGCGGTCGGCTCGCAGCTGCAGCTGCAGTTTCCTGGCTCGACCTGGCACCCGGGACGATGAGCGCGCGCCCTCGCGGGTGTGGGACGTGCACGTACGCACACAGGTATGCGCGCACACACGCCGACGAACACGTAGAACCAGTCCGTGACGTCACGCGGAGGACCCACCGTGAACACGAGATCGTCCTGATTTCCGGGTTCGGCTGCTGTGCCGCGAACGTGCGCCACGACGTCGTCGTCGATTTATTAAACGCGGCCCGCGAGTCGCCGCTCGCTGCCGCAGCGAGCGGAAACTTCGACGGTTCTCCGATGTCTGTCCCGCCAACGATGACGGAGTTGTCGAGGCCTGATGCCGTAACTTCGACATGGTAGATACGGACCGAGAGACGAAGGTGGATCTGGGCTGACACGAGTAGGATGCGGGAAAGGGTGGCTTTGGTATAGATTTTTGGTAAGTGGAGACGTTGAAACGAGATTCAAGAAGTTCGTGGTTACTGATTGGGATTGATGTATACATTATGTAGGTATTAGGGAGGATGAAGATAGAATAGATTATTTGGAATCATCTTAGTTTCGACAGTGCTAGTGTCGATCTTCTCTATATAGGAGTCCGGAGGCAAGAAATATTTTGTAATCCAAATAATTCTTCACGGAAAAACTAATAATAACAATAACAAAGAAAATAAAATGAAAAAATTAATGATATAAACAGATTAACATATTTAAATATATGACTTTTTTATTATCGTATCCTTAATAATATTTTATTATTATATTAGAAATATTCTAATTCATTTTTTGACAGTCCTTGAATACCTTGGCATAGTTAGCACAACGTCCCTGGACAGTGCTATACTAATAATAATAATACTAATGTGGATGAGAATCCTCATCTGAATTTCGAAGCTAGAATTCGCTCATAAATCGTGGTAATCGTTCTCCCAAGTGTGACAGAATCACTGGACGATTAACTATTTCAACGTTCTGTAATAGAATCATAACTCGTGTATCCCCTTGCCACGCTGGGAAGCGCACAAAAGACTATCCTCCGCGCCCCCACGTAGCGCCATTTGCTTTTATCAGGGGAGGTAAATTTCGCAAATGAGATAGATAGACATCGCTGGTGAATAGTTTGCTCGCGAATTCCACGGCTTTTAGCCCCTCCCCCCCAGCCTCCCCCGAGTCGCGTCAACCCTCTTAATACACTGATACTCTGTACACGGGCGGATACTTTGTGCCGCGGTGTGCCCCCGGGGCGAAAAGGGCTCTTTGAATGCCAGTCTAAAGAAACGTCGCCGGGTGCTCGTCTCTGGATCCTTCTCTCGCCTCTTCCCGTCATAAACTCGAGCTTTTACGGCTCGCGAATTAGTCGTTTACCCCCTTCGTTCAGCCTAATTCGCTGAGGGGGACACAATGGGAGCCGTAAAAGGGAGATTCGTGACACACTTCTTTCTTCCACAAGACCCTTCAAGCCCCGACCTTCCACCGTTACTCCAAACACACTCAATCCCTTACAATGAATTAACGAGAATATGAGATAGGGGGAGTTCCCCTAATGCCGGACGATTAGGGTTTCTCTCGAGTAAGAAGAAAGAAATAATATTAATTCGATCTCCTTAGCTGTGCACGCGCGAGTGGAACGTGTCGAAACCTAATTATCGTTTTTCCTATCCCCTCTACGGTTCACGCGGAATAAAGGCTCGATAGCCATTCAAATATCGCGAGATACAGCTAACGTCCGGTATTAGGTGCCGTCCGGCGTTAAGGGAACTCGCTGGATTGGAGTATCAGAGGGTTCAGAACAGAACGTTTGTTGGGCGAAACGTGGAAGATCGTGTTCGGTTAGGAAAAAGGCACGTTCGCGGTATTGTTGCATAGCTAGCGTGAAAGTGGCTTTTTAAATTGAAATCGACGTGCTCTATCTGATTTACGTAACGCGGGATGTCAAACGGCTTAACGAGGATTAATTAACGTAACTCTGGATAATGGCTGGATTCTGACCAGCAGGCTGAAACACACCGCGACTCTGGCCACGGTTTGACGTCCCCCGAGAGCGTACGTCATACGGTTTCTGTGATTTCACTTTCCTCTATGCTTTATTCCAATCGTCGAAACCCGCACCTACACAGAGGCGGCACGTTTGTTACGCAAAACCGGGCCCACGTTCGCGGTGATTTTATTCCTGACCGAGCCGCTGGATCGATCGAGTCTAATTCGCTATTAGCTGCTCTGTTTTTGCTACGATGCTCCTACACAGCTAACTGGCTAATACCTGTAGATTCGTTTGACGCAACCGAATTGCCGAATGAACGTGAAGCGATTCGATTTTTTTTCTCGATTTTAGAGAATGAAACTCGATTACAGTAATACTGTGTAATATTCTACGTCGATTTAAAAGTATTTCCGTATAGACAGGATATTCTACAATCATCACACAAAACGAGGATACGAAAATTGCTCGAGGTAAGAGAAATGAAAAAGTCTCTTACCATTTTTCAATCTGTGGTTTCCCCTCAAAGAGGTGAGTGCTACGGAGGTTCTACTTCCGGCGCGCCAGATTTAAATCTCAGCAGCGCGGACACTCGATTACGAGACACATATCTGAACAATCGCTTTTACTTATATAATTTAGAGAGAGAAAAGCTCTCGCGAACAATGTTTGCACGCGATTAAAGTGACACGGATTTTCCCTTAGAAATCACGTCACTCAAATAACAACTCGTTCATCGAGGAAGGTCTACTCGCAGTCGCGACCGAAATAATACTGATCGCGCGATGCTGTTTTGGTTTTACATAAAAGGGTATTGGAAGTTGTTTTGAAATTCACGGTGTACCGAAACTTTGAGGTAGGTGGGGAGCAGCGGCAGTGCTACGAGAGTAGGTATACAAGGTTTCTATCCTTGGCTGGGAAATGTATTATGTAGTAAGGCCAATGAAATGTGTATTTTTCACTCTTCCATTTTCATTTCCTGCTTACGAGACGCATGGTTAATATCCCTCGTATAATTTGATAGTGGTATTTACTTTCCCTCGTTTGATAATTAACTTACATTCCCTGTACCTACATTCTGGATATAAATCAACATCCTCTTCGCTCTGCCATCTGACAATTAAACAGCGCACACCGCAACCCTTTACCGTTACATTATACTCGAAAACGAAGACTCAGTTTGCAAAAAGGAGTAATCCTTCCTATCCCCGCGCTTTGATATATCCCACAATCCATCAAAAGAAAACACACGATCACAATTACTCACATGGTCGGTACCTGGTTTAACCAACCGCGGGTATGTACGTACCATGTATGAAACTTTCTTCGGGAAGATCGGCCATATTTCGCCGTCGCCGAGAAAAATGAAGCAAACGGGCAGCGACTTTCCACGCTGCGCGCTGTAAAAGCAACGATAAACGACTAGCCCTAAACGTCATTTTCCCCGAGCATTACTCAGCCGCGGATGGCGATCGCGAGTAGCACCAACATCGATCGTACGCGCAATTTCACTCCAAAAGTATCGCCGATCGATTAATCAAACTGCGAATTCTATCCAGACTATGGTGCAAGAGCGTTGCCCATGGGAAAGCGAGGCTTTCTCGTCTATCTCGTTCGTGATTGCTCCGAAAACGACGAGGAGGAGGCTCGCCTCCGCTGGAATTGGCCTTTGCTCCGCGGCGAGCACCACGGATACCCGTCTAATGCAATATATCGGTAACCGCGAGTGTATCAGATGGGCTGCATACGAGGCTGGCCGAGGAGCTCTCTCCGTGCACGGATTCTAACCTCTGCCATTTCCCATAGATCCGCGCCAGCCACACCCATGTATCCCAGGACCGGCGGGGCTTAACGTTAAGCGCGTTACGGCCGTGGTTACGCTTCGCGCCGAAGAAGAGACTTCGGGTGGAACAAAAGGAGCGCGTCTGGATGCTCGAACGCGCCCACAGGCCCCGAGGAAGAAGCACCTTCCCAGCCAGAGGCGGCATGTCGCCTAGCCGGTGCGAGGAATTCGGATATTTCAGGAAATATCGCGGCTCGAGAAAGTTCTGGCTTACCGAAGATTCGGCTGCGGTACTCTGGTTGCACGACATGGCTGGACTCTGAATTTTGGATTGAAATCCTGGACGCAATGCAGTAATAGACTCTGTATATCATACTTCGCTTCAGAGATGGGCAAATAATTATTTCAAATATAAAAATAAAAAGACAACAATTTTAGTCGAGACTCGACAAATAAAAATAACTCAGATTTATTTTTATTTCAAATAAAAGTAAGCCAAAAATAAACAAAAAAATTATTTGTGGCCGTCGGATAAATTCACGTCGAACAAAAAAAATTATTTGTGACGTTTCAAATAAAAATAACAGTTTGAAATAAAAATAACTCCGGCTATTTTTATTTAATGTCTCTTTTATTTGATACGTTATTTGAATAATTTTTTTAGTTAAATAATGCCCATCTCTGCTTCGCTTGTACAGAGAGTAACGTGCTCCGAACATTTAAGCAACTAGCATCACATCCGATGTCAATATTCGCTAATATGATGTCACGAGAGATTTTATTAGATTTGGATGTATCCCAAAGTGTGATGTTTGAGTGACGTGGAAAGTGCCTGCTGGAATTTTAATAGACAGATTCCGCGCGCCTTCTTCTACGTATTAGAATAACTTGAAGTATTTCCGTAGATATCGAATTGTCGCAAGGACTGGATGCTGTGGGTGGTATCGAAGAGCCGATAGCTGTATAGAATGTAATTCAATAGCAAGTACATTAGACGGAGTAACTCTTGTCTTAATCTACCTGGAAGACCGAAGTTTCGTGGCAATCTAATAAAACCGTAGAAAAGGCACTTCCCTCGGTCCGATTGAACCTTCCTAATTACGTATCAGCTCGGTTCCACGGGATTCTTTTCAAAGAATCCTGTGTAAAGAATCTATTGTGATTCGGAGAGATATGGGAAGGTAAGTTGGAGAATCAGATGAAAGGAGGCGAGGTCCTTGTTTGAAGGATGAGTCGTGAGACGCGCCCGAAAATAACCGTCTAATAATGCAATGCGGAACAAGTTATTCTGGGTAGCCGAGGCCCCCTCACTGGGTTAAGCCGAGTGTTTGCCCGCGTTTCGCTTTGCTTCCTTTTGCCTTAGCAGCATAGATTGGGACAGGCCATGGATCACGACGTAAGCTCGCAGACGACGCACGAGGACACTAATCACACAGGCGCGCGCGCGCGCGCGAGCGAGCGAGCCCGTTTCGCTGCATCTACAGGGTGTGACGCGCGAACCTGGCGAGTCACCACGTTCCAAAGTGGAAATGGATATTGGAAACTGGATTAATTAAATTCTTACTTTTCCTATACATTCCCCGACGCGAAAGGTGATACTCTAATTATGAATTCCGAGGTTGCGTGTACCTCGCGGTAGCTACCTTCTACGCGATATTCGGGTGTCTCCCACGTTGCACGTTGCACACGTGGAAAGGTGGCTTAACGTAACTCCAGTCCCAACACCCGTAGCAACGCAAGCAGGGCGGAGGATGCTCGGTAAGCCCTGCATCAAACCCTGCGCCGCACCGAAATAGGCAAACAACGGTGGCCAGGCGTCGCGAAGGGTAAACGATTCCTCGCGTTAGACGTTACAGCAAACGGCGTAGGCGTTAAGCCCCGTCCCGCGGTGCTTGAATCAGCAGACGCGAAAACATCGAGGGAGATGGTATCACCAGCCGAGCGCGAGGGGTGGGCAGGGAGAGAGAGGGATTAATTCCGTGTTTCGCGCGCGAGGTTGCGGGGCGTTATCGAGGGATCGGGCCGGCGATGGCGGCAAACGAGCTCGCCTGGCATCGCGTGCGATTTCGCGTGGGGCACACCGTGTATGAATCCGCGACTGTTCTCCGAGGCACGTCCGTGCGTGCGCGTGTGTGCACGCGAGAGCAAAGATAGAAAGCTCTTGCACACCTGCACACCCTTGTTACACGCCGCGCTCGGAAAAAGGAGGAAAGGAAAAAAACGGCGGAGAGGAGCAGGGGAGCGAGGGAACGGTGGGTAAGGAAGCGCGGTGTAACAGAGAGAAATAGAGGTAACGGAGGGACAGAGAGGGAGAAGATTCGCCGAGTAGAGGGTTAAATGGAAAAGGAACGAGGGAGAGGAAGTGGGAGCGCGTTACGTGAGCCGCTCCAAGGAGTAAAAGCGGCAAGTGGCTTCTGCATCGGTACGAGATGATACGCTACTGAAATATACGCTCCTACGGGCGTAGAACGAATGGCAGAAATGGGATACCAGGCGTTTCTTAGATGGATACCTTGATGGATTCGCGTTTCCACCGCTGCTAATGTCGGATACCTTATACGTCCGCGGGAATACCCGGAGGCGGGCTACCGAGGCGCAGCGGCGGTGCCAACGAATCGGTTTCAATCGTTCGCTAATGGACGACACCGTGCAGCGGTTACGGGCCCACTGACTAATCGGTGCTGGGGAATCGTTTGGCAGGGCTCTGGTTGCGGAAATGGTAAAACTTCCCGCAGAACCTCCGCAGCACCGAGGTATCCATCTCCGTTCGCGGAACTCTGCGCGCGTAAAATTCCGTTTTAAAAGGCAGGAGGAATCGTTGCCCTCGCGCGTAAGCCTCGACCAAGTTCGCACGCCATGTGGTATGACGTTCTTGGAATATTTAGGAGCCTCGACGGGCATCGATCTTCTTCGCTCGCTTCCATTCAGCCTTTCATACGGAGGAACATCTTTATTTACGCTCCCCTCCGAACACAAGGAATCGACATGGAACGAGGTGCTGACTCCGAGTCCTCCCTACGCATTAACCGCGATATTTTAACTTGGTATTCAAGAGCAGGAAACTCTACGCCTCGTACGCTACGTTTCCGCGCGTAGGCGTCAGCCCGCCAACATCTCCACCCCCATCGGAGTGAATCAGGGCGAAGCGTGACGAGATTGACTATCCGAAGGTGCCTTTTCCCGATCGTTTCTCGGGGAGAAAGAGGAAGAAACGCGGAGGCAGGGGGAGAGTATAGGAGACGCAAGCTCTCTTCCGTGTTCGCGCAACCGCTTATGGCTTATACCCAGGCGATCGTATATGCATGCCTGGCTGGGAGACCGTCACGGTAACGCTGTCTCTTTCCTTACGTAACCATATTAAGCCACCGCGTGGCGGCTAGCCCCGAGCGCGTCGTCACCGACGCTGCTCGCCGATAGACGCAGCAGCCGCGCGGTGTATATTTTTTTCTCTCTCTCTTTTTTTTCGGCTCTTAATCACCTGCAACGACAAAGAAACAGCCGCCCGGCAAACGTGAAAGTCGCGGGGATTCACTTAGCCGAGTTGCGTAACGAATTGTCGCGTGCAGACACTCTAATCCGCGGGACTGGTTTCTTTGTTACGGTGCCTGGTAAGCTGGCGAAGCTTCGATATCGGCTGCGCGGCGGCTAGGCGAATCGCATGAACGATTCCCTCGACCGTACCGCGGGGCTATCCCGCGGTCCGTGAAACAGGATTGCCCGTTATCGCTGTACAGATTCAGCTGGCGAGCTTTCTCTAGTCGCTGGCTTTGTTTTGCCTCGCTCCGATTCAAGATTTCCATGGAATTGAAAAATAAAGGGGAGGCTTCTCCCCTGGGACGTTGCTTTCTATTCGCTGGCCACTGCGGCGTAGGTATGTATATACCTCGGCGCATTAAGCGGAGTTTAGGCGATTCCACAGCGTTTTTACACGGAGATTTTATGCATTCACGGCGCAAACTCTGCGCGTGAGATACTTAGCAGAGTGGATGGGGAAAGTGGTCCAATTATTTCTGTATCTTGGAACTGCTGAATCGGAATTTAAAGCGCGAACAGATATCGAATAAAAGATACTGTCTATTTATTTATAAAAACAGCTAAGTCTAAGTGAACAGGAAGCCTCTGGAGGTTGAATAAAAATTTTCTCACTTTGCTACTAGTTTCTGGACGCAAATGTACCATTACTTTCTCCTGTGCTTTGATCAATCCTATAGTCGCGGAAACTTTCATATATTTCGGTATATGCCCCCCCCCCCAAATGTTTAAAAGAGTCCTTGAAAATAAAAATTCCATTTTTTTGTTCGCCTTCATAAATAAAAAGTGTTCTAGAAGCATTTAAATTTTCCAAATTTGAGGATAAAAGTTTTTTTTTTAGTTTTTCGGACTTTTTTCGAAAACTGTCGCACGAGAAAAAGTAATACAACATAAAAGATGCTCCTTGTCCGGAACTACTAGTTTTGTTTGACATATTTTTTTATTTAATCAATAACTTGGAGGATATTATATAAAATCGACTTTGCGAGCTGTTAAATAATAATTTAAATATTTAAGTGCTCAAGGGCACTCTTTCCCGTTATCCGATCGATCTCAAACTTAACACAGATGTTTTTTAATTATTTGGAACTATTCCGGAGGTTGCCCCGATGAAAATTCAAAGGTCGAAAATAAGAGCCACCCTAGTTTGCACATTACACCCATTTTGTTAGAGTTGTTGCATGACGTGCTGGTATATCGTAACCGCTTAACTACCCAGGTAAGCAAACTCTGAATAATTAATCCGTCCGCAACTTCTGTGTGTTATCCTCAATGGGGAATGAAGCCAACACTTTAAAGCTTTGCACCCAGTTTTATTTTCACGCGACTTAATTTGCACGTAATAAAAGATACTGCGGACTCAGGGCCGTTAGACATACACGACAACGTTGGAACAAGGGGACTGTATAAACGCCTCGATTTTCAGCTAAAACCTCCTCAAAGTTCTAATTCCAAATATCAATGCCTCAAAACTTTCCCTAAATACATTATTGCTACTAACTCAATTTCGCAAAAAAATATAGGTCAGTCCGTTTTTATTTTCAATGCCTCATTTCACCCCAACGAAATGATTCAAGCGTCGAAAATAGAACCGAGTCACGTGCGAACCACTTGGACCGATCATTGTTAACAACTACCACGATCCGTTATCTGCGCAACCAGCCCGACCGGTCCGAATCTTTCAGCGAGAACCGATAACTTTTCCTCCAGCAGCGCGAAATCGCGCCGCGTCGACGAGGCAGTGAATTTTTCACCGTTGCAGTAGATGAAGACGGTGCCTAGCCGGACAGCGAAGAGCGTACTTTCTAACGATCGATTGTGACGGCCGTAGTTCGCCGCGCGATCGCGGTGGAGGGAGGCAGATGGAACGAAGGGTGGAAGAAAAGACGAAGGTTCGCTTACGTTCGCTTGTTAGCTCGATAATAATGCATCGAGTGCATTGGCCAGTGACCAACGTCACGGGCAGGTGCATGATCGACCGCGCTGTACCCTATCACGGCTATCATGGATTCTAACGATTATCGTCTTCTGCTTACGACGTGTTTGATCGTCTAGCGACGAGTGGAACGTTGCGTCGCTTATTTAAGCGTTCGTCATGGGGAATGATTAATGGTCGAGAATGAGTCGCTGGTTTAGGGACTCGTTGAAAGTTCCCTTGCATAATGCATCGGAGTGCGTTGGTATTATTGATTGTTGCGGAGTTTCCCCGTAGTATTCCAATGGTGGTGATGGTGGGACGGTCGATGCACGCAGAACTGCGATTCTACGTCAGGTGGCACGTGACGTTTGAATCGGTGGAATTTAGATTCGAATTTATCCGCGGTAACGTTAGCATCGAGTAACCTAATGAACTTACGGCGATGCCTGAAATATAAAGGTGGTCCACGCAGGTACCAATGCGTTAAATTAGCAGGAGACCACTGCACGTTGCAGCGCACCGTGACGTACAGAGAATACTTGATACAAGCCTGGCTACGTGATTCGCCTGTTTGGGCTTTCGGTCATTGTGTATAACAATTTCAACGAGCACGCCCCCTGGTTTGTATTCCAAACGCCCCGTAAAACTACTATCCATGACGCTGCACTCTCGAACGCGAAGGTTGTTCAATGAGCGAAGGCGCGTACGTGGAAAAAGTCCCTCTTACATGGACCTAATAAAACTGCACTTCAACGAGTGGTCGAGGTGCTGGGAATGTCAGTAAGACAGAAATTCGCGGAGGTATGTAACTCCGGGCTCCGCGAGCCACCTGGCCAGAGACGCTTCGAAGGATTCAGTGACTCGACGAATGAATTGCCAGGTGATCGATGCCACTCTAAGTAGTTTCCCGATTACTCGAAGGAGCGAGGAAGAATTTGAACGCGAGCTTCCTTAAATCAAACGTATGCCCTGTTACGTATCTCAGGCGAACGAAAGAGTGCACCGCGTTCGCCGTCGAAGCCGGGGGGAACGGAATTCCTCGGTGCAGCAGGAAATGGATTCACAATAGAAAGGAAGCGATCTCGTGTTCCCGGGCAGAAAGAGAATCTCCCGCGGGAGGAATCGGCGCGGGGCGGTATCCCCCCGGCGAGCGTTCGTTGAACCTTTTTAACGCATCAACGTCCGTCAAAACGCGAGGCGGAAGAGGTGCCCGCGAGGTTGGGAACAGGGGGGTCCTCGACCGTCGAGGCGGGCGAAGAGGAAGGCGGCGCGAAAACCGGTGATTCGCACGTCCCTCGAATCAACGAATCGCGGCGGACTCGCCGGCTTCTTATTCCACCGGTGGTCCTCGCACGGAATCCTGAGTTCAATGCCTCTTTGATGAGCCTTCCCTTCTCCTTCGCCGCAACTCTGCCATCGCGGCCATCGTCGCGGACCGTCCACCGTTTCCCCACCCCGCCTGTATGCATGTATGTATCTCGATCCGCGGGCGAATCGACGGATCAAAAGCTGTCCGGCGCTGATGGATCGGCCCGCGACCATCCTGGCCGCGGAGGATACGCGAAAACGATAGCCCTGGCCCCGCGACGTCTCTCCTCAACGACGAAGAATCACGGCCGCTCGTAGAGTGAAACCGCGTCGAATAACTTCCCGTTGATAGGCATCGCGGCAGAGGGTGGGGCAAATTTATGTGCGACGGCTCGAACTGGGTGCGCGCAGGTGGAAAATCAACGGTGTCCGACGATATACAGGGTGTCCCGTAACGGGGGTGAAAAGTCGAGGGAGAGACGATCGCGGTGGCGTTTTATTCGTACCTGAAGAAGATCAATATAAGTGTGTACCAGGAATTCTCAGTCGAAGGTGATGGTTAATTTGGGAGCCAGTAAGGGAACGGCACCGTTTCGCCGTAGATATCAATCGAGGAGGCAGATCGCGGCACCGGAGGCCCTAATGGAAGCAGCCGGGTAACGATTCGAGGCCGGAGCAGCGAATTAATATTAATCAAGCGACGAGCGTTAAGTGAAAAATAATTGCCCGTAAATCTTGCTTAATCGGAACGTCTTAATTCAGCCGGACTTTCTCTTTCACCCGGGATCCGCTGTTCGTTCGGCGCGAGCAACTTTAGCCCGTAACATCCTGTGGATAAGGATCGGGGAGAGAGTGAATTTATGCGGGGGCAGGTCTGAGGTGCGCTCAAGTGGGTGGAAAATCAGGGCCCGGTGGGTGGTGCGGCCGATAACTCACGTCCACCGACAGAAAACGAGGGGCGAGCTTGCTCCCCCTCGACTTTTATTTCGGGGAACCAAGCGTGAGAATTAGCGGGCACAGGTGACGCGGTACACTGCTAATTTATGGGTAATTTGCACCAGGTCGACACAGGTACCCAATTCTCGCTCTGCGACGTGGTTGACTAATTGTTAATAACTTTGCACCGACGTATGTTTTACTAGGGAAACTTCTGTGTCATTCAATGTAGAAAGAAGTCACTTCTACTATGCCATGCACTACGTAAGTAAATATTTTTTTTAAAGATTTTATTCTTTTACGCTTTATATAGTTGCAATAGAATAAATGTTAAGAGACTATTTTAAAGTTTGTTTATATATAAATAATTGAAGGTTATATAGATTATTGAAGTCAAAACTGATTGACTAATAACATTAATAAGGTTTAAATTGTTATTTTGTAATTGATAAAGCGATTTTTATTATTTGTTTAAATTTAACTATGTTATAAATACATTATAATTATTATTTAAGTTGAACAAAATTTTCAGCTTATTATTAAAATATGAAAGAAAGAAATTAATACTTTATAATGAAACAACTCTTCAGACATTGTGTTATTTTATTACCAGCCCCGGTCTCCCCTATTCAATGGGAAAGATTCAAGTACACAAGGTGTTCCCAGCGATCCCTCATCTTCTCTCACATGCAACGCTCACTCAGGTGAGTAGAATCAGTGAATAAAATTCCGAAGTCTAAACACTTTTTTCTGGAGCACCGTCCAGGGGAGAATCGAGTGACATATTTTTGACGTTTCGTTTGTCATCGGGGGCAGTATCGACGGGAATTTATTAAGCAAGGTTTCAGGGAGAAAGCAGTTTTCAGTTCCCCGGATCGACATTCTCGACAAGCGTTTAACAAGGGGCTGACGTATGACATCCCCGGCGCGTTGAAGAAGGGTCCTATTCATTTTCAAAAGCGCGAGTTAAATGCATTCCCACCCTCCCTCTCCACGCTCCTTCCACCTTTTACCTTTTCAGCGTTACTTTAAGTATACTCCCAGGTCCTTTCGTCCCTCCCCCCGGTGCTCTTATTTTCTCATTTCCCCCAGCGCCCGTTTTCCCCGAGGGCGGGCAAGTTGGCGCGACCCCGCACAGATCATTATGCGCCATCGAGTGTCTCTTCATCCGTCACCGTGACAGCTGTCGGGAGATTCCCCGTGATTAGACAAGCGCAATATTATCGTTGTCGCTCCATCGCGTCGCGAGTAACGTAATTGCCTCGAGGATATTTACTTCCGGACACTCCGCGGACACTTACGTCCGAGTGGTTTAAAGACCGTCCAGCTGATTGCCCGAGTAAATTGCAAATACTTTGCGCGCCTGCTTTGTTACGATATCGCAAAGGGCGCTAGACACCGGGCAGCGGATCTAGGCCACCGGAATACGTGCTCCCCGCTGCGGCCCGCACCCCCTCGGCCAGCAAGCGTGTCCCATTTCACCAAGGCTCAAAACACCGCCTCCGAACAGCTGTTTGAAGCTTAAAGGCAAGGTCGCAGCCTTACGTCTGCGTACGCAATGCCGCTGGTTCCTGCGTGTGGCGGCGCGAGCGCGTGCGCGCACGCTCGCGCGCGAGCCAGCGAGTGCGTGACACGTCGGGCGAGTGCAGTGCACCTCGAGCGGCGCGTATCCGCCACAGCGCGCGCACACAGCCGCGCGCGCGGTTTCGACAGGAGCAAGGGGGACGCGTCGCGTCGTTTCGCGCGTGTGCGCCACGAGGAGGGCTCGTTACGAGAGGACTCGCCAGCCGCGATCGACCCACGTGTGCGCGCGCACGAACACACGCGCGCATGCACGGCGGGGGGGAGGGAGGGAGGGGCGCGGAGCCGTGTGCGTGCTGCACCACACACACGGTTTACGATCGCAGGGAGAGCCCACCGCACATAACTATAGTTATGCAATCCACCAACTCGTATTCATGGTCAAGGCCTGCGTCCTTACCGCTAGATACGTGTACGTTCCACACACGGACACGGCCGACTGCCGTGGCACGGCCGCTGTTCACGTATGCGCTGCGTAACGCGCATATTTCTGCTAAATAAATATTTCCTTCTCGGGGAAATGTTTCGCAGGCTTATCGCATCCGTCCTATCTACACCGAAAAATCTACATACCTTTAGTCGATTGAGTTGTATACTACTTTCGCTACCCTTTCGATCATTTGCATAATCCTCGGGTTCTTCCTCGGTTCCACACCCTAAGTAGTTCCGTTACAGTTACGCTGTTCTGTCAAATTGTGCCTTTGACGTACTCTAGTGGAATTTCCGTCGATTATAGCGAAGAGAAAGGACGACGCGGTTGGCGACAGAATAAGGGTAGACGTTATCGAATTCGCATGGGAGGAGGACGAAAGTCGAGCGTCGATGGTGGACCGGTACGCAAAACCGGATCGCCCGGAAACGCTAATGGGGTGGGAGTCGAGATGCAAAAATCTGATTCCGTTTGAGTCGGTTCGAGAGAAGGGGGGCTGCGGTTCGAAATCTTACTGCCTGGCCATTCGCGATGGTCGGTTTTTTTTCGTCAATCTTGCGTTTAACATTCTGGTATATGCGGGGGAATCGGAGTGGTACTTGTGAATGCGGCTCGTACGGGTACCGGGGGGTAAAAGATAAGTGAAACGCGAGCGAGGTATCCCTTTCGAATGAAACGGCGGGGAAGCCCGGAACGCGGCGGCACGGTGATTTAGAAATCTCCGTATGAATAAAGGATTAATTCGGGGCCAAGGAACGGCTATAAAGTTCAGCTGGTAATTACTACCCCATTTGCCGGAGATGTTTCGATATTATTCCCGAAGCTTTCGCCGTGCGCGAAAACAACGGGGTCGTTATTTTCACAAATTGCTTCATTATATGCCGCGTGGCGAGCGGCAGGTATGTAGAGCGAGACGGGGACGGTAATAAAGTTTGCAAAGGGAACGCCGGCCGATCGGCGATACCGGGAATAACGAAAAGCGACGGTGGAACGATGCGACCGGCCGGGCAAGGAGGAAAAGGACACGTAGAGGAAACGTGTGGTTTCTTCTACCTTTTCGCTGGGCGCTCGGTCGAACGTTTGCGCGGCTGCGCGTGCGCTGGCGCGCGTGCGCGCAGCGCTGCTGGCAGGAGGTAATGGTAATACGCGGAGGAAAACGGTAATAACGCAGAAAAGCGGGAGAGGCGGTTGCAGTGATTTAATATAACCGAGTTACAGGAAGTGAATATTATTAGCATTCGCTCACAGTGGGCCCCATACACGTACGATTTATCTCTCTCTCTCTCTGCCCCTCTCTCTCTCTCTCTCTCTCTCTCCCTGCCTCTCTTGTTTCTCGTGCACCCGTTGGCACACGTATGCGCGCCTGGTCGTCGTGGTCGCGGGCCTGTGTACGTGTGTCGCGCGCGATGGTGCGCGTGGGTACCAGCGTGCAAAAAACAAGTGTACAACAGGCAGGGACTACCAGCGGGTCAGCAAGAAAGGAAATAATCACTCTTCGTGTGCGTTTAACGCGTCGACGGACGTGTACGAGTGTGTAAGTACGCGCGACGGTGCACGACACGTAATATGTGTGATGTAACGTACACACAAGCAGCCTGAAATGCACGTGCGAGCGCGATGCGCTTATTTGTGCACCGCCGAACGAGTTTCGTTGATGCAACGAAATCGCTTCGCGGTAACCTCCGTCGAGGCTTTTATCTTGTGAATAACGAGCCCATTGCGGCGAGGAATCGCTATGCTGGCGAGGGTACCTAACAGTCTGCATAAATGGCGGGGCCTGTTTAAATGTTACGGTTCCAACGCGAGAGTGGCGAATTCCTTCGGGGACCGGCACAGTGCGGATATGTAACGGCTGGATTTTTCTGAACGAGGCAAGCGAGCTGCGGGAAAGAATCTTAATTTGGGGCATCGTTAGTGTATCGCGGAGAATTTATATTGAGATCAGTGGGAACTCGTGTGCACGGGCCTGGGTTAGAGAAGGCAGAATACCACGCGCAGCGCGCACGGCAGAATTCGTGACGAACGTGCAACTGTTGCCGCACCAGGAAGTCTGAATGTACAAGTTCGATCAGATACACTTGAAGCGACCGATCTTAATCAATTTCCCTTAATTTTACCGTTGTACGGGCACTCGGTGCTGCACAGTAGTCGATTCAATGGCGTTCCACTACCCGACACCGCGCCGGTGCTCCCTTCTCCCTTAAAGAGCTCTTCGGTGCCACTTGCATCGCCATTAGCATCGCCACCGTGTAGTTAAAGTCTCGTACGTCACGAAGAATTACCGTTCGAGCTGCGAATAAACTTTAAACGTTCGGTAATCCCCGATAATTACGCAAACCCTTCTCCTTCCCACCTCGAGCCCAATGGGAAAGTAATTACGTTTACGTAATGGCCACGCTTTTAGTGTCGTTACTCGAAACGCTCCTCGCCCTAACGCCACCGTTCTGATATAATAAACGCGAGTCGGTGCTTTCGCGCTCCTCTTCCCTGACACAGCGGCTTGCAACTTTCCCGCGAACGAACCGTCGAAGTTCGTTTACTCGACCACCAGCAACATCGCAGGAGCTCGCCGAGGCGGGCAGAGTTAAACAAAGCGGCGGAATGGATGATGATTTGCCGGCAACCGAGACTTTCCGCGGGGAATTGCCTGCGCGCTCGTAATACCCGGAGCCAAAGAATGAGATTCCCTTTTCAATTACGAGCCGCGAACGCCAACGCTCGATTATTATTATCGCGCTACGGCTGTCTCGTTAAAATATACCCGGAAGGTCAATCTATCCGCGACAAACAACAATAACGGAGCGGCCAGTCGAGATCCATCGGCGGTCTAGGATCGACGTATGCACTCTGCACGTGCCGCGTTTGCCCGCTGCGCGTGCACCGATCTCGCAGGGTGCATCCCGTATATCCCGTACGGCGTGATTTCGTTTTATTCGACGCGTATGCGGTGGAAAAAAGAAAGGAAGAGAAAAGGTGCGATGGAAATGGCTCGCTCGCGCGGCCCGCCCGCGCCTGTGTTGGTCTCTACCCGGCACCGACACACGCGCGCCAGCACGAGAGCGCGCGCGGGCCCGCGCTGGTAGCATCACTTCACTGATGATATACCCTACCAAGAGTTCATTGCTCTTGAGGTGGAACGGAGAACGACGAGGGATCCGAACGAGCGTTCAAGTGAGAAGCAGAGATAGAAGGAGATAGAAACTGGCATTGCAACTATATAGAGGGAGGGGGAGGGAGAGAGAGAGAAGAGAGAGAGAGAGCGGTGCGCGGAAGACGACAGCGAAAGAGCGAGAGATGTATACACGAGAAGCATTGAAACGTCCAAGGCGGAGCGAGAAAGACGGCTCGAGGAGTATTTACCACACGCCTCGGCAAGACTCTTAATAATTCACACGCGATTCCCAACGCGCCGCTCCAAGTAAAATCAACCGCTCTCGATGGCTTCCTTCTCTGTGCCGCGCGCACGGTCGCTACGAGTGACAAGGACGGGTTGTGAAGATGATTCGACGGGCACCCCCAGGGGAGCGCACATTAAGGGGTGCATTTGACTAAACCACGTGCACGTAGCTATTGCGCCAGGGATCGGTTATGGTTATTGCAAACATCCTCGAGAAATAGTATTTACACTTAATCAGCCTCCGGGTCCACCACCACGATGCCCTAAAGGAACGATCAACCCTTCGGCTGAAGCTCGAAGCGTCGCGCAGTGGGACGAGAATTCTTTATTTATTTCGACATCGCTCAAAATTTGAAGTGTCGAAATTCTGTTCTATAGTTCTATATTAAATCTTTAGTAAGTGTTCGTAGCATTAGAAAACACAAAGAAATAAACCTTATATTCAGATTAGGTTTTATCCAATTGTATATGAATCTGACCTGTATGAAAATTTCAGTCTTTTTCTCTTTTAGTTGCACCACTTTAAACAATTGCCTAAATCCTATTACTTCCTAAGTTTCAATATTTTACATATTACTGAGTATCTTATTATTGTACAAAAAACATTCTGAATTAACTTGGATTTGAGTTCAGAATTTGTTTTTTAATGCCTAAAGAAAATTTTGGAAAACTACTGCGCGAACTTTTAGCAAATTTAATCCCAGGTAAAACGAGCCAAAGCAATCAAAAATCGGTTGAGAATTGACGGAGGAACGGAATTTAGTCCGCGGAAAGTCAATTTGGAACCACTGTGCTTCGTAGCGTTCACGTTTCGTGGGCAACTGCGACTACTTAGGTACATACCGTGCTCCATATCGAGCAGGGTCTCGTGATAAATTTATGGGGTGGCGGTGTCCCTCCGGACAACACCGCCATCGCGGCAGGGGTGGGTGAGATCGAAGGCGCAACGCCACGATGAAAAATCGGGAAATGTTTGCCGCGGTTGCGCGTCCACCGTACCGACTCCGTGCTCGTACCGGACACGTACCGGGTGCAATGTACCTGGATGAGTCACACGGTAACAGCGCACACAGCCGTGTTTATACGCACATGCGTCTCCACGGGCCGCGGCTCGCGCCCGCGCGCGCGATCGCCCCGCGTCTCTGTCCGACGCTGTGCGAGCCTCGCCGCGGAGCCGCGGGCCGAACGGAGAAAGCAAGAGGCGCGCGGCGCTGCAACGCGGAACAGGGACAGGGGTGTAGAGGTGGCGAGCGAGATGGAAGATAAAAATCCAATCATTTCGACCGGTTTTGCATCGCGCCGACGAGGATAATGGAATACCGCGTCACTTTTTGCCGGTGCACGGAATATTTCCTCGCGTTAATATCCGCGCGCTCTACCCTGACTCCTCTCCCTTCGCAGCAGCGCCAGGTACGTACCTAACCGCGGTACACGAGGTCCGAGGCGCACTTTGCGTGCCTGGCGCCAGCGCGTCAACCGATTCCTTCGTTCCGCGGAAGTGCGATGCGAGTTTTTTACATGGTTTTTTGCCGTTTGCTTGCGTGTAGGAATTCTTGATGCGGGAATGTTTTTTTTGGGGGAGACTGCGTTTGTAATTGCAATGGGAGAAATCGAGTTTATTCTACATGCAGCGCGAATGCAAACAGAAATGTCAGTGTGATCGTTGAATTTATAGGATCACTGTAATTTCGTTAGTAACAGCATAATATAACATAAGCGACAGCGAGAAGGCAACAATCGAGGAGCGAGTAAATTATCGACTGTCTCGTTCGACCAGTTTCTGAAGCTGGTGATCTATGAAGCTTGAGAACTGGGGTATCGCAGGATACCCGGTTTGAACGCAAATAGAACACTAAATTCGTGCAAGTAGGACAGCCGAATCTGTTTGTAAGTATTCTTAGGTGAACCTATACGTGGTAATCTCGGACTGATTCGATTAAAAAAGTTAACGCCGATCTTCCTTCGGTATCTGTCTCTTAGGTATAGTTTTACCGAGGCTGGTTTTTCTTCTT
Source organism: Andrena flavipes (assembly GCA_963971345.1). Classification (NCBI taxonomy): domain Eukaryota; kingdom Metazoa; phylum Arthropoda; class Insecta; order Hymenoptera; family Andrenidae; genus Andrena; species Andrena flavipes. Next base: position 4,646,910 of record OZ020482.1, read on the forward strand.
TCCACAACGCGATCAAACGCGCAGCGATATGCCAGGTTCGAGTTTTGACGAGTGCGATAAATTTGAAAGCAGCCCCGTCCACTTTTCGCGGTACTATCCTGGACTATCAAAAATCGCGGCAGCGACACCGGTCGACGGTAAAAATCCGGAAACGTATCGGAAAGGTGAACGCCATACGGAGACAAGAAACGTGTATCTGGTGGCATGAATATTAATAAAGCGCGTTAACTCGACACGCGGCCCGGCCGTGCTTATACTACACTCGGAAGTAGCCGGCAATTATTCAAAACGTATGACCACGCGAAAAGAGCCCCGATTCCTTTAAATAACCGAGCGTTTATGCAAAACATTCGCACGGTACGTAGTGGAAATAAAATTTACAATTCCTTTGTCTCGCTGTACTTTTAAACTGCGCGAGGTATTGCTACAAGTCTCTCGCAGCATGTAATACATATAGAAACGGGGAACAGAACATAACAAGTACCTATCTACATACAAGTATGGAGTTTACACTCGAGCAGCTCTGAATTAGAAATTCCGCTGTCAACGATAAAAAGTTGCAACTGTGGGCAAAATTTATCTATCTCTAGGGTGGATTCCGGTTGGACAAAGTGCCGGAGGGCGATTCGACGGAGAAGGGCCGAGGAAGAAGGCGGTCAGCGAACTACATTAAGCGACTTTTAAAACGGGGTTGCGTAATCCTTCGGATTTAGTTTACTTTCGTCGGTGTCGATGCCACGCACGTAGCGTGACCGTGGCACTGAACCAGCGGCACGAACTTTCTCGTGGCCTTCGTTCCAGGAAGACGATTTACGTGACACGAGCAGGACGCCAATGACTGCGAACGGTCATCGCCGCGGCTACACGTTCGAGCCACGCCAATCCTCCCGTCGAATTGCCTCGAAACGGGCGCCGTGCTTCAAACGAACTAAGTAAGTAGCCATATGCACTTCTGTGGAAACGCAGTGACGCGTATTCCATGGCAAGGTGCCCTTAAAAATGAATTGTTCGGGACACGTCGGTGAAAGGATTACGCAACGGCGTAAATATAGCGGAGCTGCTTCCAAATATGGGCGTGGTTGGCAACACGAGTCGCGCTTCTCTGTTTTCGGAGAGATTCGCGGCTTCCTGCTTGCGATCGGTCCATCTTTACTTTGACTCTATCAGGATGAATGATTCTATTTCAGAAAACGATACTATAGCGTCGTCACACGAGTAACTAATTGTGAGTGGTGGAAATGGTAAACGGCATAGGTGCCAAAGTAGTGAAAACTCATTTTTTTTAGTGGAAATAATTTAATTTTAGTTTCTAGAACTATCGCAAGAAAAGGTGAGATCAAAGTACCAATGTCGCTGCGGTTAAAAAGAAAATGCTTAGAATTTTCACTCTGACACCTCATTTATCACTTCAACTCCTCGGTTGTTTAGGTTGTTTATTCTATTGGGAAACTTAAAAACTGATTGTCAAAGATAAAGTTTCTTTATTTGTAGGGAAGTTAGTATTTAAAACCTATGTGTTCAGCCATTGGTAAACGTATCTTGGGCGTTGGAACTAACTACTTGCAGTACCTAGTTAACCGGTGGTTAGATCGAAGTGGTAAGATTCTACGCCACTCGTCCACCGCGTTCTAGTTTCGGCTACCGCGCATCCATCAATGGGATCAATGGGGACAGAGTGAGAGGAGTGAGGCGTACACTCCATAGGATCCTACGCGAGGCTCGCATGTTTATTTTCCAACTTTTTTTCAGCGCCCACCCTTGGAACCTCGAAAATGTTTACCTTAACGCCTGGATGATTCCACCGACGCGGCGTCCGCGATTTCCCTGACCACGCATGTAGCGCGAATAGAAGAGAAATAGGGAAGTGGGTCAGACCATCCAGGCGTTAAAGTAAACATGTTTCTAGCGTCCTAGCAAGGACGTGGAAAAAACTAACTTGGGGTCGTACGGAGTTCTTCTCTCGCTTCTCGTTCACTTTAACCACTGCCACTGAAGAATGGAATGTAAACATTGAAATTGGGCACCTAGACGCCTCAGTCGAATTTGAAACTCGACACAAGTATACCACAACCATCTATATACAAACATCCCTCTATGATTTGAATAAAAGTTTCCGAAACGCTGAAATGAAAGAGGTAACTGTACGTGGACTAGTTTTTACTGCACATCATAAAACGAGTAGAGTACTCGTTAGCCTTTCTAACGAAAGTCGCCAGGAGAACCCCGGAGCTATAAAAATACGATATCGTAGCCAGTGAATTAAAAAACAATCGACGGAACCAAACGGTAAGAACACTTTTTCTAATTCATAATTGACTTTCTTCTACCGATCCCCGTTACACGGTCTGATTCGGCCAATTAAGGTCGATCCTTTCATTATCCGAGAAGCAGAACAACGGAGGAAAAATATCCAGAGGAAAGGGACGAATCCTTAATACCGCTGCGCCGGTGAACGCCAGTTTCCCAGCGACGTCTGACTTCCGGGGGCGAAATTCGAAATATCCCCGCTCGCCGTGCAATGTTCCCCGGCCAAAGGGAATTTCGAATTAAAAAAAGGAACGCTACGGTGCATCGTGGGATGATTAAGCGAATTCTCGAGTTTCATAAAAGGGCCGAAGTTCATTGTTCGAGATCGAGGGAGCCGCGAGTTTCTTGGGAAGTTTAAGAGCGAATGGAGGAGCGGTGGATGCTGGAACAAACGGACCACTTGGACGGACGCTCGCGGAAATAAACTGCAGCACGATTCTGTGGAAAATTTGGACGATTCCTTGAACGCGAGAGGAAATGGAGAGGTTCGCGAAGATTCTGGAGGAAGGAGATGTCTGGCAGCGCTATTCCAGATGGTATCTAATATCGCGTGTATATTAACGCGTCCCTCAAGGGGACCTCATAGTTCTGAATAGAATCACGTGCGGCAGACCTTGACCGCTCCGAGATTGAAATTCAAAGTTGGATTTTCGGCATCTGCCATCAGATCGAAGCCGCGGGCCTCTTAGACGAATGTATAATTTAAACGACGACCTCCAACGTGGTCCTCCATATACGCTTGTTCGGCGATGGAAAGTGATGCCTCCTGTGTCAGGGGAATCGCGACCTGGTAAGGCTCCACGATAAAGTAACGTTAACGGAGGTTTATAATTATTGTTCGCAATTATAGTTGCCCAGCTTCGTATTATCACCAGCTATACGGAGCAGTGCGAATTACGTAAATTATTGAATTCTAAGTAACATGATCTGAAATACTTGGGGAGCTTACTGTGTAGCTTTTAACGGGACAGTATCGCAATAGAAACTTGAAGCTGATCCGAGGTGCACGGATTCGAAGACGAAACCAGTGTGTCTCACCTATGCGATCTAGGTTCGAGTGAAATGTCAGCCGCTCTCTTTGCAAATAGAGAGGGGAGAAGGGGGTTAGGCATGATGCTGGATTCACAGCGCGGACGTAAGAAACCAGTTCTCGATCCGATATTTCCTCCAGACAATGGGGACGGGCGAAGAAAACTCAATCGAAAGAGAAATCGGTAGGCCGAAGGTAGCCAGCTCGCGCAGCATTGTGCGCGGACCCGCAGGACGAATTGCGAATATTGCGAAACGCCCCACCGACCTTTACAATTTGTATCGCAACCTTTGCGAAAGCAGGGCGCCCCGCCGTCCCCGAGACACCGACGAGAGCGGATAATCGCGCCACGCGCTCGCGAATTTCACTTGCAAAGCGGAAAGCGATATCATTAGGAGAATTGAAACTTCTCGAGGCGCGAGTTTTGCGAACAGCTGAAATATGGCGCAGAACGACCCTCTCCTTAGCAAGTTAAGACGAGGTTCTCCCAGTTCACAGAAATTATACTTATTACCTATAACTTCTTACTGGGACGAAAGCTGAACTCGCGATCAGCGTGGAAGTTTGCGTAGGATATTGTAACTGGACAAATGTTATTCACACAAGCACCAAATACTCTAACGACCGCCTTTTCCATTTTTAAATTCCAGAAAATAATATCTTCAGTAGTGCCTATATACATCGCGCGTCCTCAGCTCTCTTCTTTTTCTCCCCGCGATCGTCAACCATGAAATCGAATCAATCAATTACACCCCTCCTCGTTCCCCAACGAAATCGCAGCTTTTTACCCCGGCTCGCTTTCGTAACGTTGCGAGGAAACGCGAGCGACGCGGAAGCGTTGCGACACCGTTCGCGTACGCGGGAAAATTTGCGTGGCGGTAAAAAGAGCCGCGCGGACTCGACCGGCGCGGGAGAAACGGGAGGCAATCATCGGCGACCGGTGGAGGTAATAACATCCGCGAGACTGATACCAAGCCGCGTGACGGGGAATAAGAAAGAAAAAAAATTGTAAACAGAAGAGAAAAGAAAAAGAAAAATGAAACAAACCTTGCTTAATGACGATGCCGGACGGCACTTGGACTATCGGTAGGGCGGTGTTGGAAGGATTTACGGGGATGGTCCCGGGTGTTCCTGGCGGCGGCGAGGCGCTGGCGCTGCCCACGGAGCCGGGATCGCTGAATCCTTGGGTGCTGTTCTCCTCCGGCCCGTCGAAGAAGCTCAGATTGAACTCACTGCCAGCGTCGAACGACACTTCCGGCGTAAGGGTGTCTGGCGCCGGGGCGCTACCCAGGCCGGCGCTCAGCGACTGGTCGATTTTGAAAACGTCCATTGTACGGGGAAAGAGATGATGCCGGCGTTGGTGCACCTCGGTATAAACCAGCCACGGTCACCATTCGCGTACACGCCGCGCTACTCTGATCGATTCGCGTCACGACCTTCGCGCGGTCGCTCTCTCATCACTACTGTTGATACCGAGGCCTGACCGGGGCTCCTTCGCGTGGCAATGTCTTCGTACGACGTCCTGAAGGATATCCGTTGGTGTGGTCGATGATTACCGCGCCACTGTTCGTCGATCGTAGGATCGCACTTTCTTCCGAACGTCCGTTCCGCATAAGATGGGTCACCACTGACGAGCTCTGCACGCTCAATGAAGGATTCGACGATGCAGATCCAGGTGAACAGCCCGGCGACGTGGCAGAGTCTCTTGTCGCGCCTTCATAAGCGAAGCTCCTGTTAAATCCGCCGTGCTCGCTTACTCGGGACACGCGCTGTCCACGAAAACGTCGCACGTCCGCGCTCCGTAAGTTGCCCCTTTCATCGCCACTGCTTCAGCGCGACCGTAATCAACGACCGATAGAGCTGCTCGAGCTTCTAGGATCCTGGAGTCCACCTTCGATCCGACCTGGGACCGATTCCTTCGGTTCACTCGTTCGCTACCATCGGCTTCCACCGTCTCGATCCCTCGGAAGCTTCACGCGCCAACGATTTTCGAGCGCATCCTGTTCTTTCGCGTGCCGATCCGCCAGAAGCAGGACGACGCGGTCGCGTTTCCTCAAGCGGCCTCGGCGGGCTTCGCGGTGCTACGGTTTCGAGAAAGCATTCCTCTCGAACGGAGCGGTTTAACCACCGGGGAGGGTCACTGGCCCGTCACTCCTCTCGGCGGATCGCTCAATGAAACTGTCCACAGGTCGAGGGACGAGGTGATTTTTCGGCGGGCCTCGCCGGGCTGATCGGTACACCAAGGCGCGCGGTTTTATCCGTTTAATCTCCGCTCGACGCCGCTCGAGGGAACACGATCGTGTGCGATCCTCGTTGTTCCCAGACACAGGGACAAGGCTGGCTGGGGGCAATGGTTTTCGGTAGCCTTGAGCAACCGCGTTATTCAATCTGATACGATTACGCGCGCGGACGCTTTATTACAGCGCCGTGAGACGTTTCCCTCTATCCTCTCGATTCTTATCGCACGATCGAAGGGAATTAATTTCGGTTGCTTGGCACCTCTCTCCGTGCTCCAGATAGAAGCTTCCGATGAGCGATGTTCGGACTTGCACGCGGCCGCTGCGGTTCGACGTGGTTGGAACGAGGATGATCGAGCGCAGTCGTGGTTGTCCGGGCGCGAAACGAAATGGGGAGGGATCGAAAATGCGATACGCTCGTGGACGAAAACGTTTCGGAAAGGGTAATCGAAGTGTACGGCCACGCGACGTCGCGGATCCTTGAGCGTGAACCGAAACGGGGGACGAATGGGGGGGGGAGACACCTAGCCCGATCACGGGCGAGAATGATTCGCACTTCACTGGCACCGTGTCACAACGCGAGGGCGAAAGGAGGGCCTGTTTCAGGCTAGTCGCCCGCGGGTTGCGAAAATCCGTGGGATCGCGATCCTCGCGCGGGCTCAGCGTTGCTGGTGAACACGCGCGTTATCGTCTTCGTGCGCGGGCATGTTCTCATCGGCATCTCGTTATCTTCCCTCGGCGGCTTTCCTCGTGGCTCCTATCTCCAGGCTTGCCGGTCGAAAATGCAGATACGAAAAAGAAACGATACGAGGGTTCAACCCATTATTTCCTGTGCCTCCCTTCTCTCTCTCTCTCTCCTCTGTTTATCCTCCCCCTCTGTTGTTGGTTACGTCGGGCGGTGTTTGTTGCTCGTCGGCTCGGGATCGCGATCGGTCGCCTGTGCTCCTCGCTAATCCCCTCTCGTATCTCAACTCCCCCTCACGGCCTTTTTCCCCTCTGTCTCTCCGTCCGTGCGTTCACGTCCGGCTCTCTCTCCGTTCGTCCCGCTGCGGGACGCCCGCACCCTCTACGGGGAAAACTTTTTTCGCGTTACGCAACAAGCACGGCCATTCCCGCCGATTTTCAGTGGATCCGTGGTCCCCTGGCTTATCGCGTGACCCATCGCTGAAAGAGAAACCAAAGCGAAACGAAAATCAGAAACTAAAAGGCGAAACCGCGCGGCTGACGGTCGCGGGGGCCCGTGCGTCGTGGGAAACGGAACAAAAACCGCGGGCAACGGTGGGTATTAGGGGGGCTCTTATTTTTGACTTTTCAATTTTCTTCGGGGCACCCTCCAGGATAGTTCCAAAGAAATAAAACAAAAACTATGTAAAGTTTGAGCTCGATCGGATAACGGGAAAGGGTACCCCTGAGCCCTAAACGTTTAAATCATTATTTAACAAGTCGATTTTTATAATATCTTCCAAGTTATTGATTAAATCAAAATATATGTCAAACAAAAGTTGTAGATCCGGACAAGGAGCATATTTCATGTTGCATTACTTTTATTAGAAAGTAAAAAAAAAGTTTCCTCAAGTTTTGAAACTTTAAATGCTTCTGGAACACTTTTTATTTATGAAGGCGAACAAAAAATGGAATTTTTATTTTCAAAGACTATTTTTTGAACATTTAAGGGGGAGACATATACCGAGATATGCGAGAAAGATAAAAAAAAATCTTATTTTCAGTGTTTGATATGTCATGAATGTTTCCTGAAAATTTATGACCGGAATTCGCAAAAATATCGAAAATATAGACTATATATCTTCGCAAAAATATCGAAAACATGGAGTTCCAAATTTCGGTCCCAAATTTTCAGGAAACATTCATGACATATGAAACACTGAAAATAAGAAATTTCTTTTTATCTTTTTCGCATCCGTTTGTATATGCCTCCCCCCTTAAATGTTTAAAAAATAGTCCTCGAAAATAAAAATTCCATTTTTTTGTTCGCCGTCATAAATAAAGAGTGTTCTAGAAGCATTTAAACTGTCAAAACTTGAGGAAAAAATAGACTTTTTAGAACATAAAATATGCTCCTTGTCCAGATCTACAACTTTTGTTTGGCATATTTTTTTTTATTTAACCAATAACTTAGAGGATCTTACATAACATCGACTTCCCGTTATCCGATCGATCTCAAACTTTACACAGATTTGTTTTTAATTATTTAAAACTATTCTGTCGGGTGCCCCGAAGAAAATCTTGAAAAAAAATTTAACCAACAGTAAATAAGAGCTACCCTACTGGGCATGCAAGCGCGCGGGTCTCTCGCGGATCGCGTGCGCGCTATACCTGTTGGCCTGCCCTCGGCCGTGCGCGAGGTCCGACCGTGCCGCGAGGCTCGGAATCGGCGATCCCGATGGATGACGGCACCCGCTGACAAGCTTGGCGTCGCGCGGTGCCGATGCTCGGACCGGCCAGTCGGACCGGAGGTCAAGCGCGTCCTCGAGCGCGAACAGTTCGTACGGTCGCGATTCCGCCGATGATTCCGTCGACCCTCGATCGGCCGAGCAACGACGGCGGAGGTTTCGCTTTTCCCTTGCCGTTTCCCGCGTGGCCAGAGAAAACGGGAACGGGCATGGGTGGGGCGCGCGGCCAACGCGACAGAGAGGAAAAGATCGCGAAAGGAAAAAGACAGCGAGCCAAAAGAGGAACACGAGGAGGAGAGTGAGAAAAAGCGAATGTCATTGCCGTAATCTTCGGACGTTGACTTCCTCCTGGCTCGTCCCTCCTTCCTCTTGGTCACAAGCCCTCCCTCCAACAACACGTGCCCCCCTCTCTCACGCACACGTATATAAGCTCTGCGCCCCTCTCCTATCGGTCTCTTTGTCCTCTCCTTCTCACCTGTGCCTTCTCCTTCGCGATTCTCTACCCGCGTATCTCGCTTCCTCTTTTCCTCTCTGTCTTCCTCTCCCCCCCCCCTCTCTCTCTCGCTCTCTCTCTCTCTCTCTCTCTCTCTTCCTCGCTGTAGGTCTTTTTTCGCCAAGGCTCGTTACACCGTGAGGCTCGTAAGTCTCCAATATATTTCGTAGCGATTCGCGCGTGAAATTCCTCGGCACAGTGGAATATTTTAATAAACTCCCGATCGAAAGTAATAAAACGACGATATTACGAAAGAGATCGCGCCTAGATGGAGAAGTATGACACAATCGTCACCGGGCCACGCTGTGAATTCGAAACGGGCGTCTGGCTCACGGTATTAGGCATGGAATTCATTAAAAATTTCACGAACACCGATTAAGGTATCAACTTCGGGGCTTATCACGATGAATGTTTAATGGTACGATGAAGCAGGCTCGCAGATTAGGTTCCTGGATATAATCTTCCCGATTTCGGGCTTTCGATTTTCAGCATTCTGCTGAATATATTATATTGCCTACGTTAATCCGTATTTACTCCGTATTAACTACGGTTAAACACCTTCAACCCCCCTAAAAGTCACCGTCCCCACTGGTTCCTCTAATTAGGGACTCTCTAATCAGTCACTACAGTCTACTATACCAATATCAAGCTCCAAGAGCCGCGCGGCAACCACATACCTCGTACGAAAAGCAAAATAAACCGAAGAATCTGGGGAATTCGTTCCATATCCGTGTTCCCTCCGCCCCGTAATAACGTTCCACGCCTCTGTCCTTCCACAAGATGCAATATCGATATCACTCTCATCCCGCAGTGTCCAATTGAAACACCTCGGCGAAGCTACTTTTAACCGGTCACCGTAACGCGGCATTACGGCTACTTTGCGCTTCAACGACCGTCCCCCATCGCGTTGGAACAATCAGCTTTTTCCACCAGCTGGCCAGGGATACGGCTGTCGGCAAAGGGCGGAATCACGCGAGCCACGACACCGCCGGGCTATGATTCAAAGTCTCGCTGGAGCGTACACGCCGGGGGGATATGCATTACCCCGCGGTATAATCCGCCGCGGATGATTTATAAGTCGAGTGAATCATGATTTGGCACGGGGCAAAAACGGGTAATCGCGAATTAGCATTTGCATCGGCGCATCGGTGCATCGGGCCACGGCGAAAGCCCTTGTCCGACAAATCGCTCGTGCTCGCGTAAACCGCGCTTCCACAGAGATAGCAACAGATAGATAGAGAGAGATAGAGAGAGAGGGATAGAGAGAGAGAAGAGAGAGAGAGAGAGAGGAGAGAGGGAGAGAGAGAGCGAGCAAGAGAGAAGGCTGGCCCGAATGGCGGTTTCGCGGCCTCGCAGACGGTCATTTGTCTCCTGCAACGCCTGCTCGGTTCCGCGTTCCATCCGCGTCACAAGTCAGTGCGTTCACCTTGCCTCGAGTTATCAAAATCGGATCCGACGCGATACGCCTCGGATTCTTGGATCTCGATCGCGCCACGTGCTCCGACGCGCTGGAAAACCGGGCGAAATAAATCTCCAGCTTCTTCCTCCCTCCCCCGGCTCCTCTCTACTCACTACCTTCACCTCCGAAATACCGATGCACGATTCCATTCGTCTAAATAGAAATCAATGCCAAACGAACTCACGCGAGCAGTCCTCCAAGGGTGAAGAGAGTGTCTGTCTGCGATTCTTATTAGAATTTGCTACCTCGATCGTTTCCACTACCAACGATCGTTTGGAAAGGGTGCAACGGACCCAGGGTTACTTTTTCTACTTTGTCCCGCGAAGGTTAAGAAGCGCGACGACCCTCGATTCTCGCGACACCGAGGATCAAGCCCGTTTTAACGAAGACAATCGCGGGACGGGCGGGTAACGAGCTTAGGCAACATCCTCGCCAATTATCTCGGTCGTCGCGGCGGCGTGCGATCCGCGTGGAAAGAAATGGGAAGAGAGGCCGCGAGGGCCACGCAAAGCCCGTCGAGTTTTACCTGCGCGAGGCGATGCTGGAAGCACGCCGGCGTCCAGCCGCACGCTTTACGCGAGCGCGCTTCTCCGGCGGGTTTCAGCGGCGAGGCTGCGGCTCGTCCTTCCAGGATAACAGGACGATGCCACCGCGAGAGGGGAACGACGACACCAGAGATCGCGGGACCGTGACTGGTTCCGCTTAAAGGCCCGTTCACACCTCGCGCGATCCTAGCCGCGTGTTTCCTCCGTCGACTGCAGGGAAAAGGCTTCTCCCCGTTTTATCCTGGAGCTCTAGGAAACTTCTCCTCCGCAGGATGGAGGGAAGCTAACGGACGACGAAGAAGCACGTCCTGTCCCCAGGACAGGAACCTCGACCGCCGGGCTCCAACGATCTGTCCCACTCGGATCAACTCGGTCTGATACACTGAACCGTCACTCGACCTTCGTAACGATCACCGGGATCATTGCCCGTGCGCGGGTAATCGCGGAACCGCGACGATGTGTTACTCGAACGGGGCCGCCGATCGTCGTCACCGATCAGCTCGACGGGAGGCACGGACGCGAGGTCGTCGCGTACTCGGCGGCTCGCACCGGCTTGTGATCGGCGATCGTCTCCGCGGTCACCGGCAGACGACAGCGCGGGGTAAACGTCCACGGACGGTTGTCGCGGGTTCGGGGCGCGACGCGCGCGCGCGCGCCAATCGCAACGTCAACGGAAAGTAGCGTGCCGAAGGTTGAAAGACAGGGGATGAACGGCCCTGAGCGGTCGTACCAGGGGATGGAACCGGGGCGGATCGCCGCGAGCTGCCCTATCGCGATCACGTGCGTTTGTCACGAGTCGCGGTGGTGTATACGGAGCCGACTCGCTCGCTCTCGCGCGAGTGCCGAGGCCGGCTTCTCTCTGTGTGTTTCCCCGTGCTCCGTCTTCGTCTCCGCGTACCGTCCAGGCTCTCTCGCTCGCTCCCTTTCTCTCTCTCTCTCTCTCTCTCGCACGCTCCCTCGCGCTCGCTCTCGCTCGCTCCTCTATTTTCCTTCCACTCTCGCTCCCTATCGCCCTCTCTCCTCCGCGATATCTGGCCGCTTCCACGCCGGGCTGTCGGCCGTCCCTCCCGCCCTCCGCCGCTATCTTTCGCGCGAGCGAGAGGGAATCTTACCTGTGAGGTAAGTAAAACCGGCGTTCCGTCGTACGTGTTACGGCATTGCGCGACTCGCCCGACTCGTAGCCCCACGCTCTGCCATTACGCGGGGCTCCGCGGCCTGCTACGATCGAGGGAGGGGCGCAGGGGGGGGGAGCAGCAGAAGGGTGGAGAAGGAGGAGGAGGTGGTGGTAGCGGCGGCAGTGGTAGTGGTAGTGGTGGTGGAACGTGGAGGAGAAGGAAGAGGTGGTAGCGATGGTAATGCAGCAACAGGGTTGAGGGGAAGGGGGTAGCGTTACGGGGAGTGAAACAGAATGGAAAAGACGGAGGGAGAGAGAGAAAGAGAGAGAGAGAATGAGAGGGAGGGAGAAAGGGAGAAGGAAGAATTAAGCGACTGGGTCGGAGGTGAGTCCTGGAGATGGTAGGGGCTGTGGTATCAAAAGGGGGGCTACAGGGTGAGCGGAGGGGGGCGGCTGAGGTGGCACGACAGAGAGGCTATGGGAAGGGGGGAGAGAAACAGAAGTTGGAGGTGAGCCGTGTCGTTTGTATCGTGTCCGGTGGGGGTAGCGTGGACCAAGGCACGCTGCTTGGGGAAGGGAGGGGAGAGGCGGGGGCCGAGAGGGGGCAAAACGCGAACCGTGGACCCCGTGGTGGGGGACACGAGTGGACCAACTGGGTTCGCCAGCAACCCGCGGTTCATTGACCGAGAAGTGCCGGGAGAGCCGAACGGTCGGCCGTGTTCGACCCGCTGCTAAAACAGAATTTGTACCGGCACTTTATGCGCGTCTCATCTACGCGCGACTCGCGAAACCCGACGGAGACGGACGACACACGCTAGAACGAGGCCGGCGGTAGGGTCGGGGGAGTACCGCCGGGGGAGGGGGTGGAGCACGAGATTTCGCGATGCACGGCAAGAGGAATCCCGAATCAAACGCGCCCGCGACCCCTGCGAGTCGGGGCACACGGGACGGGGTGGAAAACGAGGCAGCCGGAATTTCGGCGGCCGAGCACCGGCGACCGGTGATGAACGTCGACGCAAAGTGGTCACGACTCCGCCGAGATGCTGCGAATTCTGACGGGTCAATTAGACGGCTACGAGGAATCGTGCTGCCGCTTTTCCTGGCGCAACCTTAACGAACTGGTCTCGTTGGAGATAGCGAGCAGCCACGAGACAGGCGCGCACCACTTTCCGACATCATTTAATACAATTGATTTCATTATGAGAAATAGCTCCACAGTCTCTGCGTTAACAACAGTTACAAAGTACCTAAATAGCTACGTTCAATGATAGTTACACACGGTTAACGATACTTTGTACACCAGCAGATTTACAAAGAGATTCAGAAGACACTCAAGGGGGTGGTAATGCCGATGACCATCGAACCAACGAAATCGAGGAAGATCATACCACCGTGAAAACATCTCGTTACGGGCACGTACAAGGTGTACGGCCCGTCGAACGGATTAATCGTCACCAGGGGGATGCATACACAGATCTCGCGTATCTCGTTAGGTGAGCCAGCAGTGGTACCAACCGTGTCGTCGAGCGTAATTACACCGGCGTAACGATTCAGCGGGCTAACGCGAAGTTCGCCGAGCTACGGTAGCTCATCAACACCGGCACAGGGGTGGAGGGGGGCGAGGGGAAGGTCTGTCGGAATGGGCCGCACTTTGCAACTTACGTCGATGACGTTTCCAACGAACAAGCTAACCGCTCGGCTACGAGACACCCGCAGCGCACCCTCGACACTGCAAACTCTATTACCATTGATCGAATCATAGGACTATCCTCGATACGTTCCGTACGAGATACGCGCGGAAGCTACACGCGGCTGTACCATCGTACAGATTGCTGGAAGGGACCGATCGATCGGCGATAGGCCATTAGAGCCGATGCTATCGGGGGGGACTCGGCCAACGCGGAGATCCACCGCGGTGGTATCGACACGAGCGATCGAACGTTAGGGCCGATCGGTTCGATGACTTATCTCGTTCGGGCAACGAGACGGCGACTACGCGTTTCCTGATCGCGGCTGGACTCGGGGAAGATGGCGGATGAGCGGCAGCGTTCAACGGGGAAGGGATCAGATCCCCGTGCAAGTAAGTCTGTCGACTGCACCGGTGACCACACGGCCGCACACTTGTCGGGAAAGGAGATGCGCAACCCGGTGTAATGAACCTGGGAAACCGGTTACATCCGCGCGCGAGCGAGCCCGGGGTATATATACAGATCGTTTCGGCCTCTACTTACGTTACATTACGCGGGTTGCTACTGCCCGCGATCGAGCCAGGCGTGCGCCACCCTTATGCATCCTCGCAGCTCGTGCAACAGCCGGGGAATATTTCAGTTCAAGGCGATTAATCGTTTCGATTTGAAGTTCTGCGATCTCGACGGACTCGTTTCGCTGGTGTCTTAACAACAGCGAGCTCGCGAATATCGGCGGCTATTCGAGGAACCTCTTAGTGCTTAACCGTATTTGCCACTTTGATCGAATAATCGAATAATAGATTTAACCTGGCGAGCTTCGAATTTTCGAGCGTTTTAATCCTCCCCGCGTCTCGGGCAATTTTCGTACCATAATGGATGTTATGGTACCTACCGTGATCCATTAAACTTCCGCGGGCAGAACTCTGGAGAATTTCCTGCCCACCCCGGGGAACAGAGCGGAGTCGAGCGCCCGAAAAATGTTACACACTTCGGCTCCCAACATTTTCATTCGCCCCCGGGACATATCCTCCGCGTGCAAGCCCGTTGTATTTCCGAGGCGAGCCGTTGAAAAAGTAATAATGCACCGGCGCATCTGGCGCGGTCACTATATCTACTTTATTCGTATTCAATTACCCTTTCTGCCCGCGTTCGGCGGCCTAAAAATATATATCCGCCGCGAGTCCTCCCCATCGGAGGAAGAAAATGGAGCTGTCGCGGCGAAGGAAAGCCAGGAGGAAAAAGTAAAAATAATAACCGGGACGCGCTCTCAAACTCCCACGAGATCAAAATAAATTTCAAACGATCGATCGACCCTATTCCAACCACGAGCCTCCGCGGGCATCCCTTAGCGCTCTCCCTTCCACTACGAGCACAATCCTCCCCGTTTACGCTCGAATTAAAAAGCCCCATAATCGTAATCGCGAGCTCTCGAACCACCTCTCCCCCACCCCCCTCGCCGTCCCGTCATCCCCTCCTCCGCGAACAATTCCCTGAATGAGCGGTGTTTCATTGTCGAGATAGAAAGGGTTGGATACTCGACGGCGGTAATGGCGGTGTCTTAGGGGAGGAAAAAATGCTGGGATTCAATTACCGCGGGGCGAAACGGGCGAGAGCGGAACTTCCGGTCGCCGGGATCTTCCGGCTCGGCGTAAACCGTTCCGGCATAAAAGGAATGCCAAAGGAAGGGGGATAAAGGGCGGTGGGACCGGGGGGGAAGAAAGCTCACGGGGAAAGCTACGTGTCGTGGAGAGGGATGGGGGGGTGGGGCCGGGGGTTTAGCGCGAGAAGTAGCAGAGCTAGGATAGCAAGAGGGGAAAGGTAAAGAGGGGGATGGGGGAGGTTGAAGAAAACACATAATAGGGTGGGGCGCTTTGCTGCCGCTTTTGAATCGATCCAACGCTGGCTACAGCTGGAGTCTCATCCCCCAGGCTCGGCCAGCGGTTCTCATTCTCCATCCCCCTAGTTTCACCCTTATCGCGGCCGAATACAATTCTGTACTATACACGGCTACTTCCGAATCACGACTACGGCTTCCAGGCTACGTCCCACTAATCATATTGATACAGTAACGCCATGCGAAGATGGACACGCAAGTGCTTCCTTCTCGAGTGTCGAATATTTATTCTTGCACACTTGGGTGGCTCTTATTTTCGACTTTGGAATTTTCTACGGGGGAACCTGCAGAATAGTTCCAAATAATTAAAAAAAAATCTGTGTAAATTTTAAGGTCGATCGGATAACGGGAAATGGTGCCCCTGGTCCCTTAAACATTTAAATCATTATTTAACAGCTCGCAAAGTCGATTTTATATAATATCCTCCAAGTTATTGATTAAATAAAAAAATATGTCAAACAGAACTTGTAGTCACGGACAAGGAGCATCTTTTATGTTCTATTACTTTTTCTCGTGCGACAAACGGTTTTCGAAAAAAGTCAGCAACACTAAAAAAAACTTTTTTCCTCAAATTTTGAAAGATTAAATACTTCTAGAACACTTTTTATTTATTCACACTGACGGTAATACACCAGCGGTTGATTAAACTGTTGGAGGGTGTAAGCGATTCGACAATCTTCCTGTGTGAATATTTTAAAACTTACAATAGCAACGTCCACGTTGAAGGAAGCTACTTTTAAAGCTCCCTTAGACCTGCGATTTTCAGAGACTGCGACCGGAAGAGAAAACACTCGTGCGCCTATGCCCGCGCACAATTGTTTCCCAGTATGATTAGTAGAATATGTCGAACAGTTTAGGAGTAGACTATATAAGGGGCGGGGGTCGCGATTGGATTTAGATTGACGCTGACTTTAACACTGCCGAGAGATCAAACTCCTAGGGGTAAACTGGGTCGTGGATCGGGGGCTCGTGCCTGGGCATGTACGTGTCGAGCACGGATGAACGAGCTTTGAGGACACTTGTTAGCCAGAACCACTCGAATACGAGCGGCGGCTGGTTATTAATTCGTCGTCGTCCCATCCTAGACGTCGATTTCCAATAGGCTGCAGGATAGATCAAGATCGCGCTTTATAATCTGCCCGTTATTAGCCTGCCCCTCTAGAACTGGGAAGAGAATCGTGTTTCACCCGACCGTTCTGTCCATTAAATTGCGAGTGATTGACCAATTCCTAGCGTAGGCGCGAACGACATCGGCTCGTTCGATTTCGACCGTGCCGGGGTCCGCGGGCGCTCGGAAAATCGCCGCTGGCGGAAATAGTCGATTGCAGCGGATCGAATGGCAAAACTGCCGGAGAACTTTCCTCGCGATGAACAATAATAGGAGTTGTCTGGCCACGAGGACGAAGCCGAATCGACGACGAAATTAGAAGTTTGTCGGAAACGCGGACAAATAAAGGCCCTTCAACGTTCTGATCACTGCAGGGTGGAAATACAATATCCTGTGCTCCATTTTCCGTCGCTGCGAAGCGACGGTGTGTATTCGATCGTGGTAAATGTAAAATAAAATGGGAAGGTGATTTCATTTGAGTAACACCGTCGAGATTCTGGTTACTCAAAATGGATATCACAAAGACTGTTGTTGAGTAGATAAAACTAGACTGTTCCTAGTTCCTACGGTTCTGTCTCAAGACTAAAGTATGTTACCCCCAAGCTGTACGATCATTCAAAGTGTCCCACGCGGAAAATCCTTTTTACCTTGAAACTCGACGTTCTCCACCTTCGACATCCCTTATTCTCGACGGTTTTAAGACAGACCGTCGTGGTAAGCTCGCGAGGTGTGCGGTGCTGATCGGGCGAGGCCACGTCGCGTGTTGGTTGACGAAATAAGCCGCGAGATTAAATTGGACGCGGGTAGACGGCTCGCCGTCATTTATAATAAAGACTCACCGTTGTTGTTGCGCAGGATGGAACCAGGACTCGTCGCCTCGAGGGGGCTGCTGGGTTCTTCCGTGCTCGGCTCCCTCTTCACGCTGAAATGGAAACATCTATTATGTATTCAATCGAACCTGGGACGAGAACAGAGAGAGAGAGAGAGAGAGAGAGAGAGAGAAGCTGAGGGGGGAGGTGGAAATCAGCCGAAAGCCGAAAGTAGTCCAAGATCGGGGGCGCGAGGGTCCTCGAGCCAGGGTCGTTCCGTGCCGCCTAAACATTTTGTTCGGAGGATACCTCCTTATCGCGGGGCGGCTCTGTTTGCGCGTAAGAGAGGTCCTTTTGACTACGGCCCTGACTCGATCCGAGCAATCAGGGTTGACCCAGTTTTTGAGTTCAATTTGCGCCGCGAAGCCGCGCGCGTTTCGCTTAAGCTGGCCGAAATGAAAATGGATTGGACCGAGGGTGCGGGAAAGAAAAAAAAAATCGAACATTAATGGTTTAGGGGGAGGGGTTTAATTGTACGCTACGAACAACCTCGTTGAGGTGCAGCCTGTCGCGGGATGCGACTTTCGCGCGAGCTTCAATCGACTTTGCTTTTAACGAGATTCTTCTTAATGGATTCTTGTAGGGAAGAAGCAAAATCGAAAAACTGTGTTATTGTTCGAGATCCGTGGGACGGGTCCGATTGATTGATCGCAGTGACGAGATACTATAGAAACGTTAAAACGCTAGATAAAGGAATCTATCCGAATAGAAACAGAAAGTGACGTAGTAATCGTCGTTAATAACGTATATATGAAAATCATTTCTTTTTCATCTGTAGGTTCAGAAGAATCTAAGTGTAAAAGTGTTTAATGGCACCGTGGAGTATGAAGAACGGGGAGAATTTTATAATGGAATTCAGTGAAGTTTAATAGAATATAACCTGGTAGAAAGAACGATACCAGCGGGGACTCGATTAAGAGATTGCATCAAATGGTAAAAAAGTCAAGTGTCGCGTTACGAAGGACACCAGGGTAGCAGCCCCAAGATACCCGGAGTCGCCAGATTGGAAAATTCTTCGGGCAAATATTTTCCCGGCGTCTTTGAGGCTCCTTCAAAGAAGATCGAAGCCCATCAATAACCAATAGATCCGCGAGGATGGGACACGGATCGACACCCTCGGCTTCTGGAGGGGCACCCAGCCCCTCTATGAATAGATATCCTATTTCGGAAGCCGAAGTACGTATTATCGAGCGGCAAACGACGTTCGCATTACCACTTTGCGCCGCGACGATGTCAGGAACCAACGAGACTACAGTGCCATCTCCAGTTCTGCCGAGTGCCCTTCGGTAATTAGCAACCCCCGAACGGGTCGAAGAGAAACATTTGTACGCGAAGCTGACGGCTCACGGGTGACACAAGTAACCGTTCCTGGCAACGTAAACGGAGGAGCCATCGTTTAAGATGCGCCTAATGTTCCACTATCGAACACCGAATGCAATCAGCTATTCATATGGATTCAAGGCCTTGTTCTTGTGACCTTTGAATATCTATAAACGGGATAAAAGGGAACCAGTGTTGCGGGATGAAAGTGGCGCAGGAATACTTCAAGGGATTCGAATCGAAATGGGACCTTTGAGAATCCGTGGATACTGTTTTATCACATTCCCTGATAAGAGTCGTCAAACAGATCTTTTGTTACGTTCTATATGATAATGAGACCAGCGCAGAGTTTAGAGAAACAGTGTATAACGAAATCATACAATGGACTTTTGTTGCAGCCTCCGTGGAAGACCGCGAGAATGAGAAGCTGAACGTGAATGTATGTACAGACTAGATTAATAAATCATAATAGAGGACCATAATGAACAGGTTGCCACACTTCAGGTTGAGCAGTGCGAGAATAAAGAATCTCCCGCGAGCTCTCCGCCTAGGTACATAGTTAATGGTAATTACTTGAGCCGAAAGTATGCGCGCAAAAGGAGGGGAAAAAAGTTAGCAACGTTGTAAACACAACTCGTGCTCGCAGTGCTGGGAGGAACTCTCGTTTTGAAATAAAGATTGTATGATGAGCAGGCGGAGATGGCATGGAAAGATATGGAAATGGATTTTCGCGTGGCTAAAAATGCGAAGTAGGGAAGGCCAGAAGTGGGTTGATAAATTAGAGAAGGTGGAGAATGCCTCCACAAAGGGAAATCTGTATTCGTATAAGTAATTGTGGAAAATTGTCCTTATAAACGGTAAATATACGATGAAAAATGAGAAGATACTAAACTTGAATTGACGCTGGTTATTGATTGTAAGTATTAAGCATTAAATACTGAATGTAAGTAACGAGCTCTGAAACCCGAAATATAATTGAGTAAGTACACAACACTGGTAATTAAATACCACGTGAATAAAGCTCCAGAATATGTAATTTGTCACATAGCTAAAAAAGAGTTAATGATGACCATTTGAAGCAATGTTCCAGTTTCCAATGAAATTTGAAATGAAATTTTTAATAAAAACTTTTCCGGAACACTTACGTTGAAAAACGGTAACTGAATACAGGAGAACCACTTGGCCCTTTCACAAAAATTCTATTCACATTTTAATTGCGCGTGATTTTCGACGTGTTAACGATTAATTATAAAAAGTGGGGGAACAAACAGTAATTAACCTTACGCATAAAGCATAACTGACGTTGGGGGAAAATTAATGCCAGAATAGCTATGCAAGAAAACGTGCTAATTTTATCTTTTCTGCAATGTAAATTTAAATTTACGTAAAAGAGAACCCAGTCGCTTAGATTAGACATAAATTGAACAGTCGCGACAGCGAAGATTTGGTTATTTCCATTTTTAAGCCCACTGAATAGAAAAACGCTGAAACGTTCGGAACGAGATGCGATGCTTTTAAGCTTTGCATTATTAAACGATAGGTCCACGATTGCGTTCATGTTCATAAATACAGGCACTGTATAAACAGCTCCAAAGCCACTCTCGGTATACGCTTTAAAAGATCGCGTTCGGGTTAAAAAAAAAAAAAAATCGAACACGTTATGGCCTTATACATTTGAATATTATGAAAAGGCATGGCTTCGGAGATAAAGCTTTTCTGTAATGCGAGAAACATTACCGCTTTCACAATGACTAATACCTACAGCAAATCTCAATAACAAGACTATCGGAAAAGTTCATCGAAGTTCAACTGTCAATTTACCCCGTTTAAAAATTACCGCCATTGCGTTAGAAACCATTCAGCCCCCGTCTAATGCTTGCACACTACATTTACGTACAAACGTGTGTGTTTCTATATAAATCTTTCTAAACATTGTATATGCTGTATGTATCGAATGTTTATTACATTAAACAGAATACTTGCAGTTCTACAGATATGATGGTTTCAGTAACAACTGTTGAACAGGGACTAGAAGTATTCCCGATCTTTCTCTCTTTACCCCCGTTCGAATCGTACGGGCCCTAACCTTAATCGACAAGAAATCCTGCATTCCTACCTTATAAAAGTCGAATCTGCCGCTGGGCTGGAGGGTCTCGGTGAGGAACTCGCGGTGGAGGCGGTAGTGGTCTCCTCCACGTCCATCATCATTCATACCGACGATGACGGGTCAGTGCGGACGTCAGATATATATGTAACGAAGGGATTACTTCAACGGCGGCAACGAGGACGAGAATGGAGGGGGTGGCGTGGTGAGGATGGCTGATTTTCCAGGCCCGCCCGGCCTCTCCGCGTCCGATTTCACGGGAACCGAAACCATAAAGTCGGAGGACTTGGCAAGGGGTTGGGGGTTGGTTTCGTGCGCCCGTCCACGAGCGCGGGCTTACGGAAAACAACTGACAAGCGACGTTACCCCCACCGACAACAACCACCGTGCGGCGCCTGTAAACCTGCGCCGCCGATACTTGCCGCGCAGGAACGTTATCATTGCGCAGGCGCGTGCCGCCAAAGGATTATCCTGAAATTAAAGAGAGAATATGTTTAGATATCGGGGAATAGAACGTGGCATGAATTACTTAATGCTTAATGCGGTCGAAAGATGTTTTGCGATCGACGGCTTTCGGAATTAACTTGCCACCTATTCGATTCTGAACTTGTCCTTGAAGATTTGTACACGTAGAATGTTAGGCGGGAAAGAGAGCGATTTTCAATATCATTCGTTATGAGGACATATGTTATATGGATCAGAAGTTTTAAAGAAATGGTTAATGTAGAGATATAGAGCGTGAGTAATGTAATAGGAAGTGGTATGGCGTTGATTGTAAATTAGATGCTTGTATTTTATTTTTCTTTTCAAACGTCTGATACAGTTTTTTCTTTTGTGGAATGATAATGTCGGGCAAACGTTTCACCTACAAGTAATGGGAACGCCAGAGATGCTTCGGCGTAAATCTGGAATGTTAATCGGCGGTGTTTGAATATATCGCATGCCCTGGAATGTTTAATTTAGATATAGAAATTTCTTTACTTTCACTGGCTTCGCGTCCATTCGAATTTTACCCCAGGAAACTGCCTCGTCTGGACGAGCACCGCTATCGCTTCCATCAAATTCGGAAGACGTGTTTATAAATACAGCATAATCAGCGCCGTTTCTCTAAAATAGAATTTATTCTTAGTTAATCTGTCCGTGGTACTCTTCCTTCGATTTTCTTTTTTACCATTAGATTTGCGTTACAAATATGATGTTTTATAACGCCACCCCCTACAATGATCATGCCACTTTTAACTGCTTTCATAGCCATTGTATTCAGTCGTCTAAGGTCTGTAATGCGACAGTAGAATAATGATTGTTTCGTGCTAAGAGGAAGCAGCTTATTTTTCGTAAAAAAGACTGAGACCTGATACTATATCTACGACCAGCCCTGGATTTTTAAACGAATGGAAGTACATCATGTCACCGAGACTGCCATCCGTCAGAGCAGGACTAAAAACTGGAATTTTATTTCTCGCAGCCCAGTAATAAATTGACTCTTCGTTATCGATTTCTTCGCCCAACCTAGCTATTACTTTGGATGGTGTCCAAAGCGTACCCTGAAAGTCACACTCTAAAATAATGCAGTTCGAAAGAGCGAGCGAACGATTCCTTTCCTTTAAATACAAACTTTCTCTTTCTGTTCAGCCAACATCGCATCTAATTTAGGTGTCACCCAGTCTTCGAACAGGCAGTAATTGTTATTCGGCACTAGTAAATTTCCTATTCTATTAATACCATGTTCTCTAAGATGCTTCCCTTCTAAATGAAAATCTCCTACATAAGTTGGAGCTAAACATTTTATTAAATCTTCCTCTATACCACCCGCCGTAGCGACGACACAATCGACCTATATAATACAAATATCAGGCTAAGATACCAGGACGATGGCATGAAAATTTTGAATATTTAAACCGACCATTTTATGCTGTACGAGAAACCTTATAGTTTCTCGAACGCCGCACGAAGCCATATTAGATGTATACCCTAAAAATATTGTACACGAAGATTTCCTTCTAATAAAATCGTCATCTTCTAAGTTATCGATTTGATCGTCGCTAAGTGGAATATTCCTTGCATGTATCATTCGTTGAACTTCGTCTACTGCTAGTCCAAAATTTCTTGCTTGAAATCCTGAGGTTTTATACGATTTAAACAAACCGTGATAGTCGATTCCATTGTTCCAATCGTATCCTAATGAATATCAATTTTATCATTTCTATCTTATGTATAAAAGTGAACAAATTTCTAGTAGATTTTAGCGTATCGTTAAACTAGAAAACCTTTGACTGTAGGCGTTCCAGTTGGGAGCGGAGAACTCTGTAGTAAAACAGCATTCTTAACAAGTTCCGGTACATGACCATGTGAATTGTCTTTAACATCAGTCATATTGCAATTGTCTTTCAATTTATACTGCCTTTAGAAATAGATATAACCTAAAATGTAAATATACCCGTACCAAGTAGCAGCTTCAATCATTCATAAAGAATAAACGTTATTATAACAAACTGATTAACTATTCATTTATTTTTCGTGTACGAACTATTTACACCCTTTTCAAATTATTTTAAATCCCTCGCGTTATTGACAGTGTGACACGTGATGAAGCACTGCATTGAACAAGCCCAAAATAATGATTTTTTATTAAGAAAAATATGTAGTATTCACAGAATACTATTGTAATGTTAGAATAGAAATAATAATTCACGCGTAATAAATCAATCACCCGACCCTTAACCCTTTAACTAGATTTAGGAAAATGAATAAAACATTTCTTTAATGCAAGTATCAAAGCAATGAACTAATAAATATCGTTGCTAAAGATCGTTTCGTATTAAATTACAGTGTGTCTATAAACTGCCTTAATCCACAACATGCAATTAAACACGTAAATAAACAAATCATTTGTACCCTTGCACACATTGAATAGGACCTTAAATTCTTACATGTTATTGCTATTTTAGATGCCTAATAAGTTCTGCATTTCATAAATTAAGCGAATATTCAAAATACTTTTAAATATTACATTAAAATTGTAATAGAAATAAATAAACAAAGAAATGGATGATCAGGAGTGTAAGTCGGCATTGGAGGACGGGAGAAAGGACGGAGGCTTTCGATACGAAGACGTGTTACTACAAATTACAACTACATAGAAACATTTTGCATTAACAAATAATACATATTTTATCGTTACTCAACAATTTCCAGTTAATATTCACTATTCAGTGTATATTAGTTTCACGAATTCGTGTATTTAAATATCTGCCCAAGTATTACATGCGCATTGCGCAGTGACGAGTATCTCGCAAGCAACTTCACACGGTTGATATTGTGCTTGTTGGACACTTCTACAGAATTCCGTGACAACAGACTAAGGCAAAATCAAGTCATTGGTTCGCGTTTCTTGATTACAAGTTTTTAGCCAATCAGAAAGACCCATTTCTAAAGGGGTAGGTCGTGTAGTGGCAGCACGGGCTACACAGGTGTGCGTAGTGACCGTAGTGGCGTTGTAGAATATGAATTCAAAAGAACAACGGTCAATCGCGTCTCGACAGGTCAAATTTGTAACAGGGATAAATGCACAAATAAGTATAACGAATCTTCGTAGCAGTTAATCTGTTGTGCGCTGGACGCCGTAGTACTTCGTTAAATTGCGAGGGAAAATACACGAAAATGGCCGATTTATCTGAATGCGAACCGTTAATACAACAGACAGTAACAAAACTACGAAGTACGTTGAGTTATTTACACAAAATATGGAAGGAGATCGGCTACACCGACGACGACCGCTCCCTATACAGCGAGCAGGCTTTAAATCATATAAACGACTTGTTGCGCGACATGGTTTCCGAGTCAGAGCTGAAGAAGGAAATGATACTCAGGAATGTTAAAGCATTAATGAACGATATCGCTACATTGACTTCGGAACTGGGAACAGATATAGAAATCAATGGATACGAAGATTTACCATTGAAGGAGGTGGAACAGGTGCTGCGCAGTGACGTACAGAAGTTCCAGTATTGCAAGGAACAGCGTCTGGTACTTATGAGAGAGTTAGTCGCGAAGGAGAGATGTCTTTGCAAAGCGCTGGGTACCCAGCCGATCAATATATCGGAGAAATTACCTACGGAGGAGGAGCTTAACAGCTTTAGACTTTATCTAGAGACTCAGGAGGGTGAAAAGAACCGCTTGGAGTCTATTTTTAAGGAAATGCGCAGGGCGATCGTTAAAATGATGGATGACTTGGGAATATCTCCGTCCACGAATTTCGAACATTTTGTATATAAAGACAATGAAAACTTTGTCTTTAGTAGCGGTAACATGACCAAGTTGAGAGAATTCCGAGATGAGCTTAAGCATCAGGTAGACAAAGCAAAGGAGCACGTCGACGATATCAAGCGAGATTTAATAGCATTGTGGAAGTATCTCGATCAGCCCGAACGCATCTGCCAGTCGTTTCTAAGCAGCTATGTGGGATATAGCGTCGCCACGATCAATGCATTAGAAACAGAAGTAGAGAGATGTAAAGAAAAGAGGAAACAGAATATTGCCAAATATGTATCGCAAGTTAGATCTGAATTGGTAAAGTTATGGGATTTGTGTAAATTCAGCGACGAACAGAGGCGGCAATTTAACTACTTTTATTGCCAAACCTACACAGAAGATTTGCTGACTTTGCACGAACTTGAAATTAAAAGGTTGCAAGAATTTTACAAAGCCAATAAATCTATATTCGAGCTCTTAGACGAGCGCAACAAACTGTGGACAAAGATGAAGGAATTACTGCAGCGCGCTAATGATCCAGATCGTTTCTATAATCGTGGGGGTCAGTTACTGATGGAAGAAAAAGAACGAAAGAACATACAGAAGAAATTGCCGAAAATAGAAGACGAACTAAGAACCTTGATAAACGAATATAAAGGCACGCAAGGGGAAGAATTCACGATACATGGAATGTCGATAGAGGAGTTATTAAAAGAATCATGGGAACATCTGAACGAAGAGAGAGAAACTATAAAGAAAGCTAGAAAAGAGGCAAAAGATAAATCGGTGAAGAAAATAACTTTGAGCGCGTCTAAAAAAGGTACTTTAAGTTCGACAAAGAAAACACCGACTATATTGAGTACCCGTCGACACACGCCGCTTAGTTTCTCGAAGAGAAAGTTGTTATATAGTCCTTCCCCGAATAGTTCAGCAAAGCGTAGAAATATAACCGCCGTAGCTAGTGGATCTAAAGTTAGAAGAAGCGGAAAAGTTTCCAGAAAACTCTTGCACTCTGCTGGCAAGGGAATTAAGAGCAGCCAGAGGAAAGAGAATTCTGAGTCGCAAAGCTCGGCTGGTACAGACACGACATATAACCAGTTTAAAGAACACTTAGAGGAGAAGAGAGAATTACGTAGTTCGTTACTTCCAGAACAATTATTAGCAAATGCGACCAAGTCGAAAATGAAGACACCAATAAGGACGCCAGTGAAACCTTTAAGAAAGAATTTACTATTACCAATAACGCCTACAGCTACAACACCTAAGCTGTCACAATCACACAAATCACCTCGCAGCCCTAGAGGTGTACAATCTACAAGGCTTGCTGCTATGTCAACGCAGCTGCCTATAATCTTTTAAAGTACTTACAAAATAATTAGAATCATCTCGCATAATTATCAATATTACTCGCATACTAAAACAAACTTTTCAAATACTTTAATTTTATTATCGAACGATACCATAAAACTAACATGGATTCAATTATTTTAGAGAATTGTACTATTAATTGGGATAATTGTACGTCATATTTATACTCGATACCAACATTTGTGTTATATATAGCAATATGACATAAAGGAGTATTGTATAAGTATTATAGATTTATGTTATTTCTTTGTATGTATATTACTAGTTTGTTAATGTGTTTTCCATGTATTAATATTTAATTGCAATCTGTTGTATGTGCATATATTCAGTACAATTTACAACACAATTATTGCATTCATAGTGTATCTATAGAGTAATATTGTAAATAAAACTGAACTTTTACAAATATTATAACATTATACATCTTAGTTTAATAAGTAATAACGAAACGTATACACATACTTTGTGAGAGCACAGTTTCGTTATATATTACATATAGTATAGAATTAGTATTAAAAAATAATTTTAACTCAAAAATAAAAACCAAATAAATTAAAGCATAAAAAAAAAATTTTAACATATGTATATATATATATTAATTTATCATATCGAACGTGTTATAACTCCACGAATTCAGATATTAAAAAAAATATGGTACAGTCAAAACAACTAAAAATTGAATTCTAGCTAAATAAAAAATTATAAACATCAATGAAATTAATAATCTTATAAAAATATATATAAAATATCCCGTTTGAAATGTGCATTTATAACAATTTCTTTCACAAAAAACTCTTTAAAATTACAACTTGTAATTCAAAGGATGCCATACGAATGAAAGATGTTGCATACAAACGAATCGGTGTGGTAGGGAGGCCATCTGCAATACACGTAATTGGCAGGTACTTCCGTTTCCGTTTAACGCCATTGAACGCCATAGAAGCTGATAGAAGGTATAAGCTTGTTTGGAGAATTGATTTGTATATAGGTTATATTCATTTTATCCAATTAATACGCGAAACGATATACATTTCGTTTCTGGCGTATTACTAGAATCACAAAATGGGTGATATAAAATCATTCTTTCATCAATGGTGTGCGAAAACCACCAAGGAACCTCAGTTCGACGTGAGACCGACAGGTATAATTTTCGATAAATTGTAATGCAACATTCTTATTCGAAAGTATTCTAAAAATATTCGCAATATTTTTTTAGGGCCGAAACATCGGCAACGTTTCCTCTGTGAGCTACGTGTACCTGGATTCGATTACGTGGGCGCGGGGAACTCCACTAACAAAAAGGATGCGCAAGGCAACGCAGCTAGAGATTATGTCAATTATTTGGTCCGTTCGGGACACGTGAATCCTAATGACGTTCCGAAGGATGTGGGCGTGGTTCAACCGCGAGACGCAGAACCTCTTAAGACAGAAACTGCTAGCCCTTTGAAGTCTGTGTTCCAAGATGGAATGGGGCCGAACGATATCGGTCATGCTTACAGAGTTTATAACGAACATGGCCAAGGAAATTATACTTATATGGATAGAATGGCAGATCAGAAAAGAGTCGAGGATGCGGAAGATGTTGATGTAAATTCTGGAATTCATGGGAACTGGACCATAGAGAATGCTAAATCTAAGCTTCATCAATTTATGCAAACTAACAAAATTAACAGTGATTACAAATATACCCCAGTTGGTCCAGATCACACGAGGTATGGGTTGTTTCAATGTAGCCCTTTATTTATGCATCGGATCGGAGTTATCGCTGCAATATCATGATACTACTCGAACTCCCAGATTGCGTTCTGATTACCATTTGAAAGTCGATAAGACCATACTGGAGTACAATATTTACTTGTGCGCAAACGCTGGTGCAAGAGAAAGAAATTGTTTTCTCTTGTGCACAGATGGAGATGATGTTTAACCAAAACTTTTATTGAAATGATTTAATAACAGTTTTGGTGCAATCGATCATACAAACTTATTACAATGTGCTCCAATGTGGTCTTGGACATTTTCAAGTGGTAAGTTGAAATTATGTTTCTATGATTGTTTGTCGAATGTGTTATAGTTAAATACAAATACGAGTATGTAAAACATTAATAATAAACATATATGTACTTCCCATTTTCCCTTAGGAGTTTCATGGCTGAAATGACATTTTACGTGAAACAACTTGGGAGAAGTATGTTGAAAAATTGTTGAAACATTCCGAGGGAGTTAATGATAACTAATTTTATTTGAATCTCTTTCAGATGTTACTGGTCGTGAAACTGGTTCGAACAAGCAGACCGCATCAAAAAGTTGCGCTCTATCTCTTGTCAGACAATTGTATCATCTTGGTGTGATTGAAGCATTTAGTGGTACTTTGAAGAAAAACAAAGAAATAGAGCAAATTAAACCATATCCAGTCAGAATTTCACCGGATCTGGAAAGTCAGATATCCGATGTTCTGTCAAGTTTAAATATAACGCCTGTGTCGGTGAAAGTAAATCCTGTACGTTTTAAATATAATTATATCGTTCATGATTACATTAGAAAAGATAACAGGTGTGAATTTATATTATAGACACCGGTTGTAAAGGAAGAAACATCTAACGCTGCTGTCTCTTTATTAACAAATCAAGTGCTGGATGACTTTATCTCATCCGTGCCTCAACCTGCTGGTGTAGTAAGTTGGTCTCCGCCTCAACAAAATTGGAATCCATGGACCGGTTGCAACATAGACGAAGGCCCCTTAGCCACGATGTCTTTAGATCAATTGTCAGAAGACTTGCAACACGAGCAACGAGAAAGATTGCATCAAGACAGTAGTCTGCAAAAGAGTATGAAAGAAAGGTCTACCTTGCCAGTTTACTCAAAGAAGAGTGAAATAATGAATGCCATCAACGATAACCCTGTGATCATTATCCGAGGAAACACAGGCTGTGGTAAAACGACACAAGTGTGCCAGTTCATCTTGGACGATTACATTGCGTCCGGTCAAGGTGCATTTTGCAGTATCGCAATTACACAGCCTAGAAGAATATCTGCTGTATCTGTAGCTGATCGAGTGGCTGCCGAAAGATGCGAAAGTTTAGGACAATCTATTGGTTACTCTGTACGATTCGAATCCTGTTTACCGAGGCCCTACGGGAGCATAATGTTCTGCACTGTTGGCGTGCTTCTGAGAAAACTGGAAGGTGGATTAAGGGGTGTATCGCACGTTATAGTTGATGAAATTCATGAACGGGACGTGAATTCTGATTTCATTATGGTTGTTCTTCGCGATATGATTCACCTATACCCGGATTTGCGAATTATTCTAATGTCGGCCACTATCGACACATCGTTGTTCAGTAATTATTTCAATAATTCCCCCGTGATAGAAATACCAGGTAGAGCGTATCCTGTGCAACAATATTTCTTAGAAGATTGCATACAGTTAACAAATTTTGTGCCGCCTATGGATACCAGGAAACGGAAGAGTCGGGATTCGGATGATCTTCCGGCAGACGGGGAACCGGACGAAAATCTGAATAAAGTCATTGGCACGGACTACTCTGTACAAACTAAGAACGCTATGGGGCAACTTGCAGAGAAAGAGATAAGTTTCGAACTCGTAGAAGCTCTACTGAAATACATCAAGAACCAAGGTATTTCAGGAGCTGTATTGATCTTTCTGCCTGGTTGGAACTTGATATTCGCGTTAATGAAACACCTGCAACAGCATCCCTTGTACGGAGGATCGGAATACGTAATTATACCGTTGCATTCTCAATTGCCCAGAGAAGATCAGCGTAAAGTTTTCGATCCCGTAGGACCGGGAATAACGAAAATCATCATAACTACGAATATCGCTGAAACATCGATTACGATTAACGACGTAGTCTATGTAATAGATTCTTGCAAAGCTAAAATGAAGCTGTTCACGTCCCACAACAACATGACCAATTACGCTACTGTCTGGGCTAGTAAAACGAATTTGGAACAGAGGAAAGGCCGCGCTGGTCGCGTTAGGCCGGGATTCTGTTTCCATTTGTGCTCCAGGGCGCGTTTCGATAAAATGGACGAACATATGACTCCAGAAATGTTTAGAACGCCTTTGCACGAGCTAGCGTTGAGCATTAAATTATTAAGATTAGGTAGCATTGGAAAGTTTTTGTCGAAAGCAATTGAACCGCCACCGATCGATGCTGTGATTGAAGCTGAAGTTATATTACGAGGTACGTTTTAAATATACCGCTTCATTCTTACTTTGCCATCTGGAGATTTCTTTTACAATGAATGACCCTTATTTCAGAGATGAAGTGTCTAGATGAGAATGACGAGCTGACGCCACTTGGTAAAATATTAGCTCGTTTACCCATAGAGCCACGTTTAGGCAAGATGATGATTCTCGGTTGCATGTTCCGCGTCGGAGATGCGCTCTCCACAATGGCTGCGAATAGCACAACGTTCCCAGAGGTTTATAATATGGGACCGGACGTGAGACGATTGTCTGCGCAACAGAAGTGGTTCGCTGGTGCAAGGTACAGCGATCATGTGGCGATGCTGCATGCATTCCAAGCGTGGGAGGAAGCTAGAGGCGGTGGAGAGTACGCAGAGCAAGCATTTTGTGATTCGAAAAATTTAAGTATGCCCACGTTGAGGGTTACATGGGAAGCTAAAGTAGGTCCACATACCCGTTACTATCTAATTCTTTAAGAAAATATATGCTTATGATATGCTTCACTCGCAGAATCAATTGCAAGCACTTCTCCAAAGCGCTGGTTTCCCAGAAGAAACCCTTTGTCCCACACCATTGAATTACCAGGCTGGAGCGGATGTTCGCCTTGATACAATTACTGCTTTGTTATGCATGGGTCTTTACCCAAATGTTTGTTTCCATAAAGAAAAAAGGAAAGTCCTGACTACCGAATCTAAGGCAGCACTGATTCACAAGACCTCGGTGAACTGTAGCAACTATGAGCAAAACTTCCCGTTCCCATTTTTCGTGTTCGGAGAGAAGGTAGATGATTAATCTTCTTTTTTCGAATAAACTGCATAATTGACGGGAACATTTATTCTCTCTTACAGATTCGAACAAGAGCAGTGTCTTGTAAGCAAATGACAATGGTATCTCCGATTCATTTGTTACTGTTCGGCTCTCGAAAAGTCGAGTACGTCGATGGCCTAGTGAAACTGGACAACTGGGTCAATTTGGATATGAATCCGACTCACGCAGCGGCAATAGTAGCTTTGCGGCCGGCTTTGGAAGGCCTTGTTGTGAAAGCCGCAAAGGAGCCAGAAACTATCCTGGAATTAAGTCCCACAGAAGAAAAAGTACCATCGTCATCATGACTCTTTTTAACGAAGTTTACAAGCTGCGCAAGTAAATGACACGTGTCTTGTTTCTTTCTTATAGGTATTGAGCTTAATCAAGGCATTGTGCGGAATGAATGCCTGCCGCTTCGAACTAGATCAGATTACAGGCGGTGGCTTCCAATCGCGAAGGCCACCGAGGGGACATTCGACTGGTTTTCAATCAGACAGCGGTAACTCCACGAAAATGATGCGAGGAAACGGTGGCTTTCGCGGATCTCCTCGTGGCGGCGGTGGTTTCGGTGGCGGTGACTACTCAAGAAATGACTACGGCGGATACAGAGGCGGTGGGAATAGAGGATTCGGAATGAATAATTCACGCGGAAGAGGAGAAGGAGGAGGAAATTGGGGCGGGAGAGGTTTCCGTGGTCGCTATTAATCCATATTCGAATCAGGGGATGAGTGAAACAAAACCGTCCTCTGATCCGTAGATGGCTTACTATTCCATGATCTTTTTTATTCTTATTAGTACAAAAACTGATGTTACTTTTAAGAATGATAGTTTCCAAAATATTTCGGACAAAGCACTTTATCGTACATTGGGCGTTCGGTGTCGATTTTTCGTTCTTTCTTAGCTCGAAACTGTTGCATGAGTAACAACTGCTACATGACTTTCTGCCTGCTCCTGTTTGACGTTTAAAAAAGAAGATAATACATTTGTTGCTATCAAAAGCGAACGTATTAATGATCTTACAATTAAGCGATTGAAAGTTGACTACAGTGTATAACTGATGTTTCGTACGACTATATATCACCGTGACAATGTATTTGTAAACGCAGTATATTTATGTTTATACTACCTTTCTTTAAAACCAGCATACTTTTATGTATTTTACGAATACCTCTTATGTAATCCGTCTGAATAACAGTACAAATAAAACATTAAAACCCATTGACCTTGAGTGTTGAGTAAAACGTCGAGCAGTGTATTCTGCAGATATCGCGAGGCAGTGATTGAAAAGCGGGATCCCTAATGATGCGCCACGTTAAAGTCGTAATTGAAATCGCAATGAAACTCACTACCGTCCAATAGATCCGCGGAAACGTAATGCCAATGGCCATCTAACGGGCGCGAACGAAATAGAGAGAAATAAGTTTCCGTATCTCGTGATTTCGTAGGTCTATTTGTGAACACGTCAGGGTTCGAGCACTGTATAACGTCATATAACGTCCGTAGCATTGGTCGGTGGTCAGGTGTAGTGGAACGCGTAGAAAAATGGCGAAGGTCTGCGTGTAAAGACGATCGTCAACAGAGTTGACAGAAACTAATGAAATTGGCCACTGTCAAACGTGACAAACGTAATGCGCGAGAGATGCTGGTTCTAGTCCGCGCCGTCTTGGTGCGTCTCGTGTGATCGGCTGGGCCGCTTCGGGAACAGTGTTGAGACTCGAGTGTGAAAGCGACGAGAAAGAGAGATACAGAAAGGGGGATCCAGGAGACCCAGGTGGTTGCGAAACGTCACTAATCACAACACGGAACGGGCCACTTCAAGGCAAGGCGTTCCACCTTGTTCTAGGAGGGCAACCTCCTCTATACAGTAAAAATAGTGCGATAATACGAGCGACCAAGTATCACGAGGTTGAGCGGATCCCCGCGGTGGAGTCGCGATGACCTGATTCGATCGTGGTTGTTCTAAAAGTGTATGTCCCGATCTTGAATCCGCGTATCCTGCAACGTTATGTGCAGTTATGCATCTGACATTTCGACTCTTTGCGAACGTTCGTCAGTGCGGCTCCTTTAGCCGTATTTGGCAATTACCGCCACACAGAGTCACGATTAATTTCGAGCCGCGTAAAGAGCGTGGGATTTGCGCGTTTTAACGATGCCTCGTCGCTCGATTCATCTTTGATACGGCCCCTTCGAATACCGCCCCCCGGTACAGTCCAAGTATCAAGTACTGCTCAGAGTTCAGTGTAATAATCGTTTTAATGTTACATTAACCATTCGCAGAAACACAGTTTGTTCGGTCTTTGTAATAATTAACAGTGACTTGACTTCTATTGTTGTGCAATAACATGCTACTGACGTGTCATTCTTTATAATATTAGCTCCTTGGCAAAATGCCTAGAAAGTCTGAATGTTGGAATTTCAAAGAAAAATGTGGGATGTGCCGTAAGGGGAGAAGCTCGAAGCGCGATAGGGAATGGGTACGATTCGATGCTTATTTGAAACTTGTGTATTTTAGGTGTAACAAATGAGTCAGACAGAGATGGATCAAGAAACGGTATATGGCACGCACGAAGACAGCCATGTGGTCATGTCGGAGAAGGTGCAGTCTCTGGCTGGCCGTATTTACCAGGAATTCGAGAAGATGATAGCCCGCTATGACGAAGACGTGGTGAAGGACTTAATGCCCTATGTAGTCAATGTTCTAGAATGTCTAGACATATCTTATACCGAGAACCAAGAGCGCGAGGTAGAATTAGAATTATTAAGAGAGGACAATGACCAACTGATAACGCAGTACGAAAGGGAGAAACAGTTAAGAAAAACATCCGATCAGGTGTGATTTAAATCTTTGAGATATCGTGATTCTCGATCTTCATGTTACGATTAGCGAATGGAGTTGTTAGACAATTAACACCTACACTTTTTCTAACTAGAAACTGCTTGAACTCGAAGACGCCGCGGAAGATGAGAGGAAAGAACTTTTATCAAAAATTGATAGCTTGGAGTCAATTGTAAGAATGTTGGAACTAAGGACAAAGAATTCACACGATCACGGTACAAAAGTCAATGGCTCTCCCAGTCCATCCCTTCACAGAACATCCCTTCACAGTAGAGTAGAATGATTTTTTTTTTTCGTTATATGTTTGTTTAATTATTCAGTGGGACAAATTTGGTTGAACAGATTGCTACTTAGATGTATGCATGCACATTTACAAAAGTTTATTTCAGTATTTTGCTTTCTACTGTTAAGTGCTTTCAGTTACCAGGGTTTTTGATGTAACGGATCGATTCGCTTGTATGTTATATTCTGTTACACCAACTTGCTTCACTGTACATAGATATATTTATTTAGGCTTAGGGTGTGTTCTGTTGCAATTAATCCTGAAGCTTGAATTAATATAGCAGATATCGAATATGAGTTTTTGTGTTTGTTTAGTTATACGTCTCGAAGAAAAAGAGGCGGAGCTAAAGCGAGAATATACCCGACTGCACGAGAGATACACAGAGTTATTTAAGACGCATGTAGATTATATGGAAAGGACAAAGATGTTAGTTGGAAGTACGGAGAGATTAGAAAATGCGGCTGGTGGTCGCGGCTCGTCCCGTTTACCGTCTCTTGGGCTAGGGCACATGTCTCGAAGTTCTGGACCATTGAGTTATGGTTTTCAGAGTTTAGAGGCTAGTATGAACGCGGACGATATTCAAGACGATAGCCCGCTAAATGCTGCTAATTTAAAAACTGAAATGTTGGACAGTAGTAGCGAAGCAGCTATTGAAACGTCTGATAAGAGTCAGTTAACCGACAAACCAGTACAAGCTAATAAGACAACGGCAATTTCAAGACGTACGTTGATCCAGTTATTCTTGAATTTTAATCTACGGTTTATCTTCTAGGCTCAGCCCTTATTTACTAAGCGCGCTGCGATATCTGTAACTTAATTTTCCGTATTACTCATAGATGAAAGTCCAGAGACGGAAGTACCTCCGCCATTGGTTACGCCCACGTCACCTATAGTAGAGAAAATAGCTACTCCTCTGAGCGGAAGGAGTAGAACGGAAAGAGAACAACGAAGCGGGAATACGTTGTATCAGGAACTCAGTTTCCAGGATGCTGACGCATTGGGTGAAATGGACGAAGGAGCAGATATCACTGGTAATCATTCGCAACAATTCGTACAAACGATTTGGCATAGTCCTGGGATTTGTTTTTAAAGCTAATACCTAATCCTTGAAATCATAGGTAGTTGGGTTCATCCTGGAGAATATGCCTCGTCGGGTATGTCTCATAAAATAACTAAAAATTCATTGAAGTCTGGCATCTTCCGTTTATTAATCCTTTGAGTTCTAACTTACTCTTACACTCAACAGAAAGATTGATACTTAGTACCGCTATATAGTTGGTCATTGACGAATCGAATAGTACAATACTCGTTTTGTGTTCAACAAGCATGTTCCACTTTCCTTCATTAACAGTGATAGATTAATGTTCATGAATTTTGTAAAAGATTACTATTTTATTAAAATAAATCTCTATTATCATTACTGCATATTATAAATTGTCAGATATTAAATCATACCTGATTACTTTGAACTCTGAGGGTTAATACTATAATTATAGTTATAGAATGTCAGTCGGAAAAAGCTATTGTCTTTAAATTGTATTATATAGAAATTCATACACTAATGCATTTTTCTGTGTTTTCTTGTTTGCCTTCTCACATCTGCTGGATATGGTCATCTTTTGACTATATAATTGCATGATTTAAATAACCCTCCATGCAGTCAACGACAACTTCTTTGGTAAGATACTACTAATTTTAGTTCTACTTCACAGTCACAGTTTCATTATGCTTTACTAAATGTACCAAAACAAAATGTACTTTTTCAGGAATGGGCAAAGAGGTGGAGAACCTTATTATGGAAAATAATGAGCTTTTGGCCACCAAGTGAGTATTGCATTAATGTCTGGCAGTTATATTTAATATTTATCGTACCACATACTCACACCTACATTACCAAATTTCTCAGAAATGCTCTCAACGTCGTTAAAGATGACTTGATCATCAAAGTGGATGAACTGACAAGGTAGAATAATACTCGTGAAATATTGTTTCATTCAATGAATTGAATAATCGTGCAGGTACAAGCATATGTATGCGAATATTCTTTGCAGCGAGCAAGAAATATTACGCGAAGAAGTTCGGGGTTTGCAAGAAACCAGAGAACGTCTACGGCAGAAGGTCGCCGCACTTGAGAAGGAATTGAAGAAAGTGAAAGAAGAAGCGGAGGCAGCGGCGAAGGCAACCAAGAGCAACGACGAGGAAGATTTACCATTGGCACAGAGGATGAGGTTTACGAGAGTGGAAATGGCCCGCGTGCTGATGGAGAGAAACCAGTACAAAGAACGATTTATGGAGCTTCAAGAAGCAGTCAGATGGACAGAATTGATAAGAGCCTACAAGACTGATCCTACTAGTATATCAAGGGGAAAAGGTTCGGTGTGGAAGTTGTTAGTATCACTTGCACCGAAAGAGAATCTAATACTGGATCAGTTAATTTACTATTTTTCTTTGTTTCTTTGTCTGTAGTTTTAGTAGTCTCTTCACAGGACCCGCGGACCGAGGAGCCTTGGTTCGAGGACCGCACACACTCTTACCTCACATTAGATACAGTGCGCCGACGAATCAAGTTGTTCCGGCACCACCCTTGGACACCATGCGTAGACGTACGTTGAAAGGTCGCCATGAGTTTTTCGACCAGGGAGACACCATGTGAGAAATCAATCAAATTCTAATACACGCACTTAGGTATTACTATGTCATCTTGACACTAAAAGCCTGCCAAATTTCTCTCTATTCCTCGACACTCGGACACCGGATGCTCAAGCAACGACGCGGGGTCCTGCCGGGGCATTTTCACCCATCGTGAAAAGTTCAGACATATTTGTACATTTTGAAGGGAGGTTTTTTAAGAAATTTTGCTGTAGTTATTTTTTTTAGCATTATTTTATTATTTCTTAATATCTTATTCATCAATACTAGAAAAAAGCTATATATATTATATGCATATACATATATATCTAAGGAAGCGAGCGCGAGCCATGACCTGGGTCGATGTGACTCAGCATTCGGTGTGCGAGGGTTAAATAGAGATATATTTCTTTATCGCTATGCTCTCTTTTATCTGCAATCTTAAGATGCTGTGATCATTGTTTCTACAACGAAAGTTTTTACACAAGGGCACAAATGCAATATGTTTTACACATACGATTTATCTTAATATTATTTTATTAGAGCTATTGCAGCAACAAAAAGGACAGAGTTTTATATTCTGCGCGGGACGGAATTTTGATATCTTGACTTTTGAGTGACTTTCTGTTGAATAGACCTCATCTTTGCAGATTAGAGTCCTCTTTGGTCAGTTGGGATCCATAATCTTTTCTCGCGACTTTCAATTAGCCTTGATCACTCTTAAGAAATGTGAGTCAATTCTAAATAATTTGTTGCCTCAACGACTTACAAATGTGATGGTTTTTAACAAATTTATCGCTACGATATTCACCTGCCGCTTCTTTCCTAACGAGAAAGAAGACAGCGGGTGTGTATCTTACGCGCTGTGTCGTATACTTTTGTAACGGCGATTATGGTCCATTGTACACAGACAAGAATGCCCAATGCCCTCCTTTTTGACAATTTTACTATTACTATTTGGAACGTTTGTTCTTCGTATAGTTTTTTCGGGCATAAAAAAGGATTGTACATTATCATGTGTATATTATAATATGAGATCTACCACTTGCAGCAGTGGTGATACGGTTTGATTAAAGTAATCGTTAATTTAATGATAAAGTAAATTATTTGTTACCAAGAGTCGTGCTTGAGAAGCAGTAGTTTTGTAAATAAAAAAGTTTGTACATTTTTGGAGGAAGAATAATATAAGATCATTATTCGTCAACAAATAAACGAAGTTTCGACCATGTTATAAACTTGGCTTTTATTTCACTCTCGCTCTGCACTTGATTTTGTCGCTCGGGTTTCGTCCTTGCCTCCTTCGTGGCTGTTGTCAAGAGACATCTGGTTATTCTGGTTATCGGTGGGGGTGCTTATTGGCCAGCAGGTAAATCTGTTCTGTTCTATCTCTAACATTCCGCTTTTAAACCTGGATGTAAATTTCCTTTATGGAAGTAGTAGCGACGCTGAGCATTAGATACGATGGAAAGAACAGTCAGATTAAGACTTCGTTCGAATTCAAGAGAGTGTCCGGTCATCAAGAAAGTCCTCGTAGGAACAAATGGTTGAGCAAACGACAGAGTGTTCACTAAATCTACTAACTTCTACAAGTATAAACATTCCATTTTGATGGCACGTACTCTAAGAATAGGCTGTAACTAATTCGTGACGAATTCATTTTTACAGATCCTCCGAAAAGCTCGCCGCCTGGCACGCAAATGAACGGAGAGAGCAATATCGGCAAGTTCGCGCGCACGTTAGAAAAGAGGATGGTCGATTGCAGGCTTACGGATGGAGCTTGCCGGGGAAGCCCAGTGCTCCTGTTCGACAGCCTGTTCCTGTGCCAGTCTATTGCAGGCCCTTACAGGAATCTGAGCCCGGCATGAAGGTACATTCCATACATTACCACGCGTAGACAGGGGATTATTCATTCCAATCCCCTTTACTTTCTACTGTGCAGATATGGTGCGGCGCTGGCGTGAATCTAAGCGGTGGTAAAACGCGGGACGGTGGTTCTATGGTCGGAGGCAGTGTATTCTACGCAGCCGAGGCGCGAGAAGTAGGTACTAATTCAAAGACCGAGTCCGAAGACGCTATCGAAAACCTGGACAAGGAGCTCCAGGAGAACAAGAATCAGAGATTGGAAGCGGAGCGTTTGGAGGAGCAGCTCAGCTCGTTGGTCTGGATCTGCACGTCGACTCAGAAGATGTCGAAGGTTACTGTGATAGACGCTAACAATCCAGCCGACATTTTGGAAGTTTTTAATGTTTGCCAAGGACATTTACTTTGCATTGCGAGTGTGCCCGGAGCCAAAGAGAGTGACTATGCTCAAGCTGTCACCGAGGACGGCGTTCGGACTGCCAACGGCGTGAACAATAACGATGGGCACGAAATGAATGCGTGCGCGTACACTGATCAGAACAACCAGAAGCCCAAGCAGGAGGGCGAGGTCTCGCCGGAGCAGAATAGAACCGAGTCGGACAGCGGCTCGGAGAAGCAGAGTAACGAAAGTTCTGAGAAGTCGGAGGACACCAACAAGAATCCCACCACCGAGCCGCAAAGTTTCGACAGCGTAGATAGCGAAACGGCGAATCTAGGAAAAGTACACTACGTGAGAGCCACCTCGGAAGTATCATCAGCGCGGGCGAATGCGAAGGAGGGGACGAACGAAGAGAAAGAGACCGACGAGGTTGAAGATGATACGCCAATGGAGAACATGTCTTCGATACAACCGACTATGTGGCTCGGGGCTCAGAATGGTGCAGTGTTCGTTCACTCAGCTGTCGCTAAGTGGTCGGTTTGCTTGCATTCTGTTAAATTGAAGGACGCTGCGCTAGCTATTGTGTACGTAATCCTTGCAGCATCTTAATACGATCGTATACTCAACTGGTGACGTACATTTAACGCATCGCCATTATTTTCAGGCACGTGCAAGGTCGAGTCCTCGTTGCTCTTGCCGATGGAACTGTCGCGATATTCAGAAGAGGCGCAGACGGCCAGTGGGATCTGTCTCAGTATCACGTGATTACTTTAGGTAGCCCGCAGCATTCGATCAGGTGCATGACTGCGGTTAGCGGCAAAACTGTATGGTGCGGATATAGAAATAAGATTCACGTAATCGATCCAGCTTCAATGACTCTTGAAGTGCGTACAATTCGATTAAGTCCTCGGTATACTTCGCGATATGTTAAACATTATTCTGAATCACGTGTGAAATAAACTTTCAGTGTACAGTAGACGCTCATCCACGTCGGGAGTCACAAGTGAGACAGCTAGCTTGGTTGGGCGAAGGCGTATGGGTCAGCATTAGACTAGACTCAACGTTGAGACTCTATCATGCTCATACTTACCAGCATCTCCAAGATGTCGACATCGAGCCTTACGTTAGCAAAATGCTGGGCACCGGCAAGCTTGGCTTTTCCTTTGTAAGAATCACCGCGTTACTCATCTCGTCGAATAGACTGTGGATCGGCACAGGAAACGGGGTGATCATCTCAGTTCCTTTATCTGAAAGTAAGGGAGACATTGGTGTGCTTAACTTATCGCGTCAACTCAATCATACAAGATGTTTTATAACTGAGACTATCTGTGGTAAATAGGCGCTGGAGGCTCAATGGCAGTTTCCAGAATTCAAGTGGGAAGTGGGAAAACCGAAGCGCCGGGCGTTGGCGTTAGAATTTTTGCATCAGACCGCGGTGTTACACCTGGCAGTTTTATACCATATTGTAGTATGGCCCATGCTCAACTTAGCTTCCATGGACACAGGGACGCGGTGAAAATGTTCGTCGCTGTGCCTGGTAAGTCGATTCATCGATTTCATGCATCTTTAAAACGCTACGAAACTGAGGACGGCTGACAATCATTTTATGGATTTGTTTGCCGAAGGTCATGGCGGCCAGAGCGCAGTGACGGATGGTTCTCAGCCAGCTATGCTTGTCCTTTCCGGTGGAGAGGGATACATAGATTTCAGAGTGGGTAAGTGATTAACGATCCGTTCCATTAATCGTCCGTTTAAAATCTCCCGACAGCACGAGACATTAAACCCATTAGGTACATAAACCATTTCGGTGTTTCCATTGTGAAAGGAATATCGTCAATGTGTAGCGTGTCGTTGAATTCAATGCATTTTGTATAGCTTCTTTAATGCAAAAACAAAAAAGAAGGGAACACTATCAGAGTGTTGTTTCATGGGATTATAATGCTTCCAGCAGATGAGGCGGAAGACGATTGTGACGTGGCGACTCATCTAATTGTATGGCAGCTGGTCAGGTATGCCCCCAGAGAGAAGTGAAAAGCGGTTAATGGGTCTTTCGCTCAGTTTACACAAGTGTTTGTACGATTGAATGGATAAATGATCTATGTTAATTGGCCAACGAAACGTATACTAACTGCTGAGAGTATGTCCTGTTGCACGGTGTAATGAAATTCGACTAACAAGTCCGCGAGTAGCTAGATACATCTCTAACCTGATATTAAAAAAAGGATTTACATTCTGCCCTTGTTTCTCTCTAAAAGCATCGGTACACCAAATGTACAGAAGTCTCTGATTACAGTCGTTGCTACATGTTCTAAGAGCTGAGAGACTATCTTGATCTGAAATTGTTTCGCTTCTATACAGCACAAACTTACGTTTCCATAATAATATTCATTAATACAAGGAAAGCTGTGCCTGCACCTCCAACTGTTTCTCAAAGCAACTTTACGCCGTACCATTATCTGCTTCCTTCATTCTCTGGGGATCGGGCATTTCCAGCTGACATGCATCGTACTTGTACAAAGAACGGCTGATAATCGCACATCTTTCTCCTATACCGTGAATCGCGAGATTATACCGAGGTCTCACAGGCGAATCGTTGTTGATTGTAGGTGATGGAGAGGAAACGGAGGAGAGCATGGACCGATCTAACAGCGCCGCGGCCGCCAATGCCGACGAACACGGGGAACAAAGTCATCTGATCGTGTGGCAGGTGCAATGTCCCGTGCCAGTGCCAATGAATGGCTAGCCTAGAACTCTTTGAAAGCACGCTGATCCCGGTGTACGGTTCAGCTTGAACTTCTCCACGCGAATCAAGCATCTCCAGTGATTCACGTTTCGCGCCGCCTCGGCGTTGACAAGTCGGGCAATTAACATTCGAATCGGATGAATCCTCACTGCGTCGAACTAATGCTCTATCTATTTAACTATACTTATATAACAATTGTAGCGAAGAACGCAAACGACTCCACGAATACAGCGGGTAATGTAAATCCCGTAAGTGGGATAATTTCTGAGAGTCGTAGGGAACATTTTCAACATATTTCTTCACGGATATCCGTGCGTGAACAAGCTTCCTTGGGGCATCCTTGCAGAGCGAGATCGCCAAGAGAGAGGACTCGTTAGACATTCCCCGAGGAGATGTTTCTTCATTTTTTAAATAAAAAGACGTAATTAGAATCTCTTAAAACGCTTGTA
This sequence comes from Andrena flavipes, assembly GCA_963971345.1. Taxonomy (NCBI): domain Eukaryota; kingdom Metazoa; phylum Arthropoda; class Insecta; order Hymenoptera; family Andrenidae; genus Andrena; species Andrena flavipes. The sequence continues at coordinate 4,689,303 of OZ020482.1, forward strand.
ATCATTAGCTTCTACTTAAAGCGCGTCCTTTTAAAGTACTATCGGCATACAGACTCGCTCTTACGCGACGATAACGTAATTTACGAAGGGAATTACTTTAGCGAACGTGCGTACGTCCCTTCGCGTGTCGTTCGGCGTGCAGCGAGTATTTTAATCTTCGGCGTTTTAATGCCGAGAACGGCGATGTTCATTTCCCGACGTACGCACCGCATTTCCGTGCATAGGAGCTTTTTAAACACCGTCTCGAAGTCGGTCCTGACCGAGGAGCGTTTGGGAAAATAGTGTTACGTTTCCGTCAATCATTGTGATAATCGATTAAGATACGGGGGCAATGAGTTTCGAAGCTACCGTCACATTTGCCACCTAGCTGCAACGATATACGTGATTTACCACCGAAGGTGGGGAGACCTTCGCGCACCGTCACGCGTGCATCTTGCAGGGATGAGAGGTGCAACCGATTCGGGCAGTATTTAGGCATAATATATTGTACATTGTTTCCGTTAGAGAATATATTATTTTTCAAACCTGAACGGTTTAATTTGCGCCAATATATACATATATATATATATATAATATATATATATATAAATATACATATACATACGGGATGTAATATATTTTTTATGTTCTGCTGTCAGCTCTCCGTTAAACGTTTACGTTCGATCGAATGAATTTATGTACATAATCGTGAGATGTTTATAGCGTGTCTTGTAGATTTGTAATTTATGTTCTCGTCGACGATGGGATAGATGTGATTCTACGATATAGCGCACGTACACACCGGGGGTACAATATTAGCCTCTCGTCGACCGCTGCAAACTTTCTTTTACCGTCAAACACTTCCCCTGCTACCAAAGAACAACTTATTGTATTCTTTGTACGATTTATAGCGAACCGATGGTTTGAAGCTGCGTCGCCCAGAGCGGTTTAGCAATTCGACTAGGAAACGACCTCCTGCCGTCTCGGATTCAAAACGGATGTTAGGAAACGATGAGTGCCGCCCACGCGACGGACGCTCGGGGCTTGCGAAATTTTTGTAAATTCCTATGTTAACACGATGGAAACGATGGAATTCGAGATCTAAGTACGATGTGTAAGGGCTGCGCATTATTGTGTGAGCTCGCTTTTGGTGTCGAGCTCGGAATTGTACCTGGCTCAAACGAAGCTGCAATGGCGTTAATAAAGAAACTTGTGAATCGAGACGACTGGACACTATTTCTCAACGAGATCAACGCGGTCTCTCCTTTATAGCGCACGCAGTGTACTTTACACAGTTATTCAGCGGCGTACTTTTACGATACTCGCTAAACCCACCTTGATTTTGAAATTCAAGGTGAAATATGGTTGGGCTTACGCACATTGCGAACGGATGTTTTCTTTCAAGAAGTGTTGCTGCCGACCAGTTGGTTATTATCTATGCTTTCTAATATCAGAAACAGAAGTTACATAATACACAAATCGTAGAAAGTGAATGGAGCCGCCGGGTCGCGCATAATGTATTAGATAACAAAGTGTGGAATTGAAATTAAGAAGTCTCAAAATGGACCTGCTCGATTTCTGTCTAATTAGTGGGCACTGGTTTAATTAATGCCCCTGATAAAAACCGCTATTAAAGAATAGCATTCATTGTCATTGTTTTCCAAGTTTCTAACGTATCGAATTCAACTAAAATTCTAAGTCTGTCTGTTCCCCACGACCATCAGTTTTGACTTTCGACCAGAATCACGAAGTTGCATTCGTCTGATGTGTGTGAAGGAACAAGGGGATACTTCTTTTAACAAGAACAGAATTCTTTGTACTCTGTCCCATGAATAAAACAGTCTTTTCCAAATCTAATCGAACAAGAAGCTAAAGATTCACCTTGACGATCAGAGATAGGCAAGACCATGCTCCAGACTGGAGCAAACTTCTATTTGGGAAGGAAATTATTTAAGGAACCCGTGAAAAGCAAGGAAAAGATAAATGTTAGATAAACGTGCTTCGTTAATTTGTAATCATTCTCTCTTCACTGGATGTCGATACAATCATGATTAGTTGCAATATCTGCGCAACTAGAGCATCCACGAAATTTGGTACGAGTCGTCGGTTAAGTAATCGGAATTAATCCAAGATTCCCCGCGGTATACTCCACTTCCCTGCCCTCTGTTGCTCGAAGTTATCGATGCCCTCGGATTGCTTCCCGAATGATGGCCACAATCATGCATTCATACTGGCCGCAAATTGAAGGATGGTTTGCCAACTTCATTCGCTTGGCTGTCCGAGACGCAGCCACCGGTCTGAAACTTTACATGCTTGAAGTGCAGTAATAAATAGTTAACCAAGTCCTGCTCGGTCGTCGGGGATGTTGGGCACGCAGTGAGAGTAGGTTAACGAAGAAACAGTCCTCTTTGAGAGAACGCTGCCAGAATCTATGTTCAAAGGTGCGCAAGAATGGGAATCCACTTTTATCGCGTTATCGTGCCCGAGTATTGCATTATGATAAACAATTGCGTGGCTTCGATACGCGCAACCGCATCTCACTAAATGTTATTTGAAAATGATCGTTATCAGCTTATAGTAGGTCACTCTCCACAAGCTTGTAGTGATACTTCGATAAGCGAATAACTTTTTCGTATGGCTTATCTAAATAATTAGAGGATCATGTGTTTAGCGAACTTGAACTCAGTGTCGAGAGTGAGGAACATATTAACTCAATTTTAAATAGAGGGGTTCGTTTTAATAATAAAGATTGATTTTCCTTTTATCGATTCATTCTTGCTCGAGCAGTATTAGCCGAGATTCGCGAAACTGCATTACGAGATAATTGATCGTATCGCTTGCCTGATCGATTAGACACGCGAGTGCCTAATCAGATACCATATCGTAGTGGGGCATCTGGGTACTGTCCTGAGTAAACACCACGCTAAAAGACACTATATGATTTCGTTTCATATTCGCGTTAGACGTTCTTGTTGTTTCTATCGAAGTTCTGCCAGTCTTGTTCGCGTGACTCATGGCTTTGAATTTTGCGTAATCTCGTTTCGTGAAATGGATTGCTTAAAACAATTAGGGGGATCTGAAGAAACGATCAGGTTCTGGGTAGAAAACTGCATATGTGAGGTTAATATTTGTACCGGGTGTATTTATAAAAACAATAGAACGATTAGAATTAAAAGGAACTAAAACTATCGTTACTACTTCAACTCGGATACAATTCGACACGACAATACATTTGCTTGTCAAAACCAGTTTGCCTATTCCGCTCGTGACTCGTCTTCCCAGAAAGCTTTGCTTCCAAAAAGGACGCTCTACCACGAACGCTTTCCCTGCTCGTCTTTATATGATCATAAAAAGAGACCTCGAACTTCGAGTGCCTCACTGGGACTCGTGCGCGACCCTTTGTTATTTAACGTTTCATTTACACAACACGAATGTTTCTGAAAATATGTGATGCTCTGATTATTTTCAGCAACGTAATTGCTTCGATGGTAACGCCAAGAAACGAGAAACGATTAAGCGATCTGAACCATTAGTCGAAGTACGCGCATAGTTCGATAGATTGCACAAACCTGTATCATCCCGTGGAGAAGTATCGACCAAGTGGACAGATTTATCGTTCGATTGCTACCCAAGTAGGTAGTTGTTATTGCGAAGCGAAGAAAAACGATCGGGAAGCCTCTTTCACGCCGTGAACGATGCAAATTATATAAAGTCCCTGAGTAGTTTAGAAATCCAGCCGCGCTTCGGCTTATTTCATCGTCCAACTCGCTGAACATGAGTTTTCCTTTTTTTTTTCATCGCAACAGACATTTTCTCTATTTTGCGTAACCGTGTTTAGGTAGTTTTTCATCGAACTTTAAGCAACCGCGTTGCAGTAACACGAAACAAGACTCTTGATTTTCTAAATGCGGATGGAGTTTCTATCGACTACTCCGTCGCAGAATCTACAAATGGAAATTTTGTTTGCTTCGCATCGAACCGTGGAAATATGTACCAATGTCTCATCTACCCACAGTAGGTAGATAAAACTTCAGCAATGCTTAAAGAATCCACGGTACCCTGCATTCTCTCTTCCACGAAACCCCGATAAAACCAATTCCCTTGCAAAGCTCTAAATAATTCCCAAGCCCATCGCAGAAATTTTCTACCAAAATCCACGTATCGGTCGCAACAAATGCATTCCCCTTTATCCTACATATTCCATAAAAACCATGCTGCGTCTCTATTCTTGGAAAGGTCAGTGGCCAGAGCGGTCTATTAGCCGCCCACTTGAACGCCAATGAAATCAAACGTCCTAACTAATCCTCTGATACTCCATCCACATCAGGCTCCAGAAATATTTCTTACCATTCTACGTCATATTGCCTACAACCATAAACTCGCGTAACAGAGTCGGCAAAGCGTAATCACGAACACCCAACGAAATACAGTTAGCGAGCCGCTGGCTTGAATAGCCCCCAATAGTGTTTCTCGAAACACGTGCGCCAAGTTTACGCAAACTTTCAGCTACACCCAATTTTCGAGTCTTTCAGCCCCGTTGGCGGAAGGATCGTGAGAGAGGTGCGTGATCCAGAGGTATCGGCTACAGGAAGCTCCATCGGCCGAGAGCGGTAGACCGACCGGCAGTCGGCGAGTCGTGCCGAAGAATGTCGAACGGAGGCTCGGGCCTTGCTGCGGTTCTTCGTGTGATCTCATTGGGCCGAGCACAGGCACGCAACGCCACTTTGACGCGCGTTTACCACACACCGACCGGCCAGCATGATAAAAGTCCGTTGTTATTGCGACTGATCAGTTGCTGTTCACAACGTGGCACGCGAACGAGCACGTTACCCGCGAGAAATCTTCTAGCCACGCTGGCTCTCAATCGACTACCATTCAGAAGGTACTGCTGTAAAAAAGACTCCGGCGACGAAGACGAGATGTCTGCCGCGAAGAGGGACCCTGCCTCCGAGCAGCTGAATCATTACAGGAGCACCCTCAAGGTACACCAACAATGCACGATCAAATTTCTTGTATGCCTGTATCTCTTCTTGTGTTTCGGTGGCTGACTTCTTTCGAAGAATAAGTTGGTTTTCGTCCGACGAAAAGTAGGTATGATGCCGTTAGGATTATAGAGTGATATATAGAGAGGACGTTCGAGTTTCACTTGACGAGACTTTCATTCATTTCTGCTTCCTCGAGTACGTCACGAAGATACGCTATCGGCGTGGTTCATTGGATTCCTCTGTAGCCTTTGAAATGTATGGTTGATGGGAGTTTTTTTTATAGGAAATTCATTATTCTACGCGGTCTTTAAGATTGCCATTTTACTCGGATTGCAAGAGTCTCTGTTTCTAATGTGTATCGGTTTGTGCTTGATTATGGGGTGAAGAATGTTTAATGCTGTTTGTGGGAGTGATCGTGAGTTTTCAGGAGTTATGAGTAGCGTATGTTTCCCGATTTTAAGTTAAGTAGAAAATGCCACCTTAGCCTTAGTTAATGGAAATCCAAATTCCGGTTTGCAGAATGAAGGCAAATTCCGCTGTGCAGTTTAGGCGTTAAAACATTATATACTGTGTCAAGTAGATTGTCTGATGATATTTGAACATACACGTAGGTCGAGTGGTTCACGAAATACGTGTTATTTTCCCTGGAGTGGCGATGCAAACGAAGCTAATAATAGCAGATCTGAATGGTTAATGATATTCCCCTTGTTAATATGAGCCGTGGACTGCCTATCACTATAATATTTCTCAGTATATCCTATCGGTTTAAATTGCGCGTATTTTGCAATGCAGAATGACTGATCGCGTAGGAGGAATTATGAAAGCGATAGATAAGGTTTGTTCGAAGATAGCAGCTTGGGAGAAAGTACAAGATTCTGTATTACATAGTACACCACTCTGTTGTGAAAAAGCGTGGAATATTTGTGCAATTTAAATGGTCCAGTCGAAAGTTTCGAAGTGTCGTATGATAAGACAACGTTATGCCGCGAACTCGGCGTTGTTTGAACAACTTTCATAACCGATGACGTATCTTATTTGTACTGCACTGAAATCATGCAATGATTATGTGAAAGACAACCTGAAGTATTTTTGGATTTTAGATTTTAATAATCAGGTGCTTACTAATGAGAAGTCGATTATATATACGATACACAGGGCCGTCCGGAGGGGAGGGGGCAAAAGGGGGCAGTTGCCTCCCTGGCTTTTGAGTAAAAATCGCTTATTTTTCAAAACTGATTTTTATTAAGTTTTAGACTAAACAAGGGAATATTTTTATATTTTGGTTTCTCACAAAAGTTAGGTTTTAAAATTCGGAATGTTTCTATGGTTCTCCCCTTTCCCTGTTGCCGCAAGCACGTGCTCGTTTCGTTTATTGCTTAATCCAGCACTAACGGTACAACGCCGAAAAATGAATTCTATCGTCCACAGTCGCTCTTTTCTTTTGTTTTGTAACGCGTGCGAAAAATACACTTTGCTGAAAGGACAACATAGATAAATGACTCGTTCCATAATAGGCTATCATTAAGAGCATTTGATTTGACTTAAAAGCCAATCATAACAGTAGATTTCAACTAAAGTATTTATGCTATCGACCGTATTTCTTAAATAAACAATAAGTTTAGTTATTGTTTATTTAACAATCGATAGCATAAATACTTTATTTCAAATGGAAGGCGAAACCGTTAAAAAAAAAAAGTTTAAACTGACCGAACTAGTGCGCCGAAAACACTTATAGTAGATTTCAACATTTAGTTCTCACTTTATAAATATTTGTATAACTCCGAGTGTCACGGACTTAAATGGGAGTTGTGAAACATTCGTAGTAAGTGATCAAAAAATCAAACAGTATCGAATCTGTCCGAATGAACAGAGATAGCGAACCGTATCGTTGTGTAACGGAATTTCTACGATATCGGGTGACAAAAGGGGAAAGCGGGAAAGAGAGCATCTGCAGACGATACCACGTAAATTTACGTGGAAAGATTTATCCTCAGGCAGTGGTCACGACATCGATGAACAGTGTAAATGGGAAGCAAGCAGTGATTTCGCGTATTTGCAGAATTGAAAAGAAATTACGCGTGTAAAATGATAGCCGATGAGCAGTTGCTGATTTTGATTTTATCCAAACACTATAATTTTCTTTATTCCCCATAATTTTTTATTTATGATTCTGTTATGTATACAGAGTGTCCCAGAACGTTTGCCACCTGGGCCTTTTCATTTAAATCCGTCACTGCGTGTATCGAGAAATCTGCGAAACATCGCGGCCTTTGACCGCGCGAAAGGTTAAACAGATATAACTTTGTTTTCTACAGATAACGACAGAAATCGATATGGACGTATATATTTGGTCTTTGCCTCTTGCATTTGAATTTTTCGCTAGATAATGATCGAGATCGATACTCTATTGATCCACTGTGTTGATATTCGTCGGCTTTTATCGAATCTGTGCGCGAGAGATTCCAAGATGTCTGCACGAGTTGTGCGACAGAACTTCTCAGACGATATCCTCCTTCTGTTGACATCGCGGAAGATGCGCGAATATTTTCGTCCTTGTGGAAATTTCGTTCTCGTTAATTCACAGCTGATTAAATTCGTGCGATCTTCCTGTTGCCAAATCGGTTAATGACGAACGAAATGGCCACTGAGACGCTTTGGAAATCCTTTTCTCGTCCCCGAGGAAGTTATTTACCTTTGAAGTCACGGCGCAGCGTGGCTGACCGGAAATGTAATTTTGAAACAATACTGCTCACAAGGCTGTTAGTTACATAAATTCCCATGCGATTTGCAACGCCTCGTCATAGTGGCTTCAAGAAGCCACGCGAAGCGCTGCATGGGAACTGCAAGTCGTCATAGCTTTTGATTACTTGGTGGGAGTTAATCGTAAGTCGATTACGAAGACGTTGGTTCTCAATCGATCATTTTCTACCGTTTTACACCTTTACCGCGTATATACTTATTTAATGACTATGCTGTTTCTGCAGCATTAACAATAACGATGTCATAAGTCGACAACTGAAGGAGCTTTTGTTACGCTTATACGAGTCTTTAAACGAGGTGGGCACAGGCACCTTCTAATTTCCATGCGAAGCGTTCAATTCTATAACTTTGCAAAAGAGGACTTCATGGAATCTTTCCATAGTCTAGAATCTGGAACGTTAGATCTTTGTAGAATGATGTAACATCCAGGGGCGGATTTGGAGATTTGGAGCCTCTATCCTGGCAAGCGTCTCCCGCCCCTTTCGTGAAATGTAAAATATTTTAATTTAAAAGAGTCGAGACAATTTCAAAATTAATTCGATATGGCAACTCACCTATGAATTATAGTTATTTTAAAGTTGTCCCAAGCCTTTGTGTTTAAACCTTTCCCAATTTCCTTCGCTCAAAATTTGTCGCCCCCAAAAATTTTCCATCCCAGTCTTGAACTTACTTAGCCTATACACAAATTCGCCCCTGGGAGCATCTATTTTATTTCGCCCCTCTTATTTGTCAAGCCGTAAACACGTTTGAAAACGTTCGTTCGCGTTGAATCATTTGTTTCTCCTGTGGAAAAGGAGCGCCTGATTTACGAGGGCTATTTAAGTAGCTTTCCTTTCGTAGCGACTATGTCACCTAGTTGAAGCGCGTATCTATACACTGATTAAACCGATCGGGCGCGTGCAAATTTTCTTTATCCTCGAGCGTGTCATTTTTATCTGTGAACGCGCGGGATGATGGACACGTGCCACCGATGCATTTCGCGGAATTGCAAAAAATTACGTCGCAGTCCGCCCACGCGATAGATCAGGTCGGCAGAAATTGTCGTTTAGGCGTCACGTACTGTTACGGATAACCCCCGATAATTGCTGCACCGAGAGCCCCACGGTAGCAACGCCATAAAAACAAATATCCGATTGCGTGACTTGGAAAAATGCTAAATATCCCACGCTCCATCCGTTAACGACGATCTGAACGCGAATGATACACAGGGCGATTCTTGATTACCATTTCATTTTCGAGGATTTGTCACCGTCACTTTTAGGAGAGGTTGTTCAGGAGTATGTAAAAGCTCTAAAATTAAATGATAGATCAGATTGAGAATTATTTTAAGGCTCTTGAAAGATTCTCTAAACTCTTAAACTTTTTCGTTTTTATATTATAACGCTTGTAAGCGTTCGGAGCAGACACAAAGGTAATATGCAGTTAAAGTTCGACAGAGGCTAGAGATTGCGTTAGTCCATGTATTAATTCGGCGTTCATCGAGTGGGACTTGATTCGAACCACTGACCGAAACGCGACACACTGGTGCGATGATCATTACGATACCGTTGCAGACATTACATTTTGCGCGGTGCAAAATATTCCATAATCGTATCCCATAATTACAGCTAACATTGACTAATCCGTTGTTGCGGAATTCAGCGGGATTGGTAGGTATATAGGTGGGCGTTGAAACTCATGGTGCATCAGAATAGTTTCACTGGACATCGAGTTAGCTGGATCCTATTCAGCGTAGAATGGTGAGACGGCTCGACCGAAATTCAGCTACGCTTCCCTGCGCTAGTTATCACAAAATGTCCTTCCATTTAATCTGAATCAATCTTCAGCTTTTCGAACGTACGTCAACTCACCAAACACATCAGCTGCGATTTTTCAGCGAATTTTATATTACAAAATTTTCAATAGAGTCCCTTGCGAATTGGAATCTCGTTTGCATTGAATATTGGTCAATATGTAAATGCAGAGTGGGTCGAAGGTAACGCGCGACGTTCGTCAGAGTAGTTCACGCGTTCCTATTAGGAATTACACTATCCAGGATAACTATTGCAACGATTGCGAAATATTAAATGGTAGGAGTATCGCGCACCGTCACTATTCTGAATAGGCCTCGTTTAGCTGGTGACAGCAACTATTTTCCTGCGAAATCTTTATGTGCATGGATTATCCGTTCGTTCTCGTCACGCATTCCTAGCAAGCACTTACCTGTGCTGATTACACGTTGCAGGCTGCTGTACATTCGAAATGTTAGATTTAAAGACGACCAGGATGAAAGTTGGATCGATGAAGCATCCCCTCTGAATGTCTGAGTACTAATCGTCAGGATAGTCTATTAATAATTCCTGATAAGGAGGTCGCATAAACCGCGGATAGTCAATTAATAATTCTGTTTGCAGGGTGACCCTAACGTGCTGTTAACTGGCAATGGAGCACCGATCGCTCAAAAGAAGGCAAGCTTAACGGTGGGTCCGCATGGACCCATCCTGTTGCAGGATTTCGTCTACCTGGACGAAATGTCGCATTTCACCAGGGAACGGATTCCAGAGCGCGTGGTGCACGCGAAAGGAGCTGGTAGGTTCATTCGTCACGTTCTAATCGTATTAGGATCTGTTTACTGTATCACAGAGCGAGAAGGATTTCTCGGTCATTTAGCCGGGATTTTCCAGAGAAGTCTATGTATAGTCGTAGTGATTTGAATGATTTATGTAACTTTATGTAAAAAAAAAACAGATTGTGAATAGCTTGTTCTTGTTAAACGCCGGGTAGGTCATACACCTGCAGCATATTGTTGTGTCACGTACTCGCAATCTAAAGTGATAAAATGCTAAATGCTGAAGCTTTCGATAATAAGACTCTTTGAATGTTGGAGTAATTGGCATGAACCATAGCCGTAAGGTCTCTAAACATTACACACGCTCTTTCGCATGGTTGCAGGTGCTTTCGGTTATTTCGAAGTTACTCACGACATTACGAAATATACCAAGGCCAAGGTCTTCTCCTCCATCGGGAAACGAACGCCCATCGCTGTGAGATTCTCGACCGTGGGTGGCGAGATGGGCTCAGCGGACACGGTCAGGTAATTGCAACTGATTTCTCAAACGCACACGTGTTATTTTAACCGAGGTCTCGAAGTGCAATTGATTTTCTTTCATCTGTAATTGATTATTTCTGTGGAATATTCATACGAAAGATGGTGCCATATTTCACACGGAGCAAACGTGTCGAGTGATAGCTCGAATCACTTTCTGAGTAACGACACTAAGAAAACTGATAAGTAAATCATGTAACAATTGTACTCTCAAGGAGTAACATTAGCGTCATGTACGACTAATAACATTCAAATGGCCATAAATCAATTAAAACGCGTATGACACCGGTGACCACAGCTTCCTTTCTGGTTTGCGTTTCAATATTACGGCAGTAAAATAAATCTAAATACCGTGTCCGCTGTCTCTCGCGCGTTCAGTAATTGAACGGCATACGAGGATTCGTGACAGATAGACTGTTGTTTGAAATGACACTGTTATAAGTCTAGTTTGATAAGTTTGGGGGACACCTGATTTGCATTCACTCGTTGCATTGTCATATGGCGCGTAGCGTGCGACGTAAAAGCGTTATAAATAATTCTTTTGATGTTAGTCGACATTATTATCGGGTATTAAATGTTGCAATATTTCACTGCGAGGTCATCAAAAGAAAATGTACTTTATACGGTCGATATGACTACAGTGTTGGACAACAGTATCGTTACGTAAATGAAAATAAAATAGTAGTAAAATCTAACGGAGACGTATCAATACGAAAACTGAATAATCAGGATTCGGAGATTCATAAAGGCTACTTTCAGTTTACTCTTCACAATTGATGTCTATATCGCTGTAGACTCTAGCGAATGAAAGAGCACAGTGAATTGACGACACAGTAGTAATATAATTGGAATGTTTAAAAGATTTAAACCACACGGAAAGTTTCTCGACGCTGCATCTTCCTCGTCGTAAATCTATGTAACTTTCTATGCTAAACTATGTTTCCTCTCCAAGAAGCAAACACATTCTAAGAAGCCATAAAATGTAGGACACTTGTACTGTAAATCCAAAAATGTCACGATTCAAGCGATGAATAATTTGATTAAACGACTCGTTTCTATTATATTCCACTAAAAGATTCTCTGCGCGCCTATTGCATACCGCTGTTACAAACGACTGCCTCGAAACTCTCCAAAGGTCGCGTACGATACGTGAAAGCTTAGTGCTTAGCATTGAGCTGATAATTGCAAGAGAGGAAATAAAGGTCCCCGCGCTTCTGGTTATATACGCTCAAAGGGAATAGAAATACTCGGATCGTCCCTCCTTGCATTCGAATTATGTATTTAGACTTCTTAATCCCAAATACAAGGGATGAAGAAGAAATCCATGGATCACGCGTAAAAGTTTCTTTCTCAACATTTACCGGCACAAAGTTTCTCAACGAATCACGCTATCGCACAGTTTTTGTGTCGTGTTGCATTTATATTGGCTGACTCGATTTGTTGTTTCGCCGTCGCGCAATTGAATCGCGAGTGCTCACTCGTGGAAAATGGACCGTTTATCGCCTGTGGGCAGAGCGTTTCGATCCATGCTGAATTGGCACACATACTGGCCACAGTTGTCCCCTTCCAGATGGTAATTCGTTGCTTTATTTTATTCACAGGGATCCGCGCGGTTTCGCGGTCAAGTTCTACACAGAGGAGGGTATCTGGGACTTGGTTGGCAACAACACGCCGATCTTCTTCATCAAAGACCCCCTGTTCTTCCCTAGTTTCATCCACACACAGAAAAGAAATCCTGCCACGCACCTGAAGGTTCGTTTCTAATTATTCTTATCTGCTACTCGGGTCAAATATACCACGCATCTCTCGAGGGAAACTATTGAAAATTTTTGCTTGAAGAATTTAAAGAGCACGCTACCTTACTCTGCTATGTCCTAATTCAATCTGCATGCGTGTATGCGACACGTTCGACTCATGCACCAAAAGAGGAGAAAGAGATCTTGGAAACTTGCAACCTCGAGTCTCTAACACTTTTATGTTACGTCTTTGGTTACGACTTGCCTCTCGAAAGACGCATAATTGCACGTTTGCGCGGCCGTTACGAGAGCAAGCCAATTACCGTTTCTGCTGAACACTGTAGCAGTGTTTCCTAATTATCGCGCGCGGCCCTAAACGGCCTGTTAATTGAATTGTTTTGCACAGGACGCCGACATGTTCTGGGACTTCATTTCTCTAAGACCGGAGTCTACGCACCAGGTGATGTTCCTGTTTGGGGATCGCGGCCTTCCGGACGGTCATCGCCACATGAACGGTTATGGCTCCCACACTTTCAAGCTCATAAACGCCCGCAACGAGATGGTCTACTGTAAATTTCACTATAAGGTGCGACTCCTATTCCACGGCTGAATCAACGTTGTGGAGAGGTGTAGACTGTGGAGGAATTAGAAACAGTAAAGGAAACGTCAGGGATGAAGGAACCGCGCAATATTTAGTACAGTAAAACGATTATTCCATTGTTAAAAGAGTATATGACTGCCAATCAACCCCGCGGTATTTGTTACAGACGTGACATTTCAAAATTCGTGGGATTATAAAAATTGAATTCTGGGTAGCTTCTTCTTGACACCTTTCTCTTGTAGTAGCTGAATTATTTCTCCGATCTTTGTCAAAGATTGAACGAGTTAATGCTAGTATTGTAGTGTATTAAATTTTGCTTGAAACTGAGCGCCAAGCAAAGCTAACGATAAATATGCATGAAGCTAACGATATCAAATATTCGTGCGTTTATTTAATAATAGTAGGAATTTTATTATTAATAGACAATGCGGCATACGAAACTTCGTATTGGATGTAAAGGGAGATAAAGCATGATTAATAATACAAATACAGAGTGACGTCAATCGGATCGATGGACAGAGCGTTTAAAAATGTAGGTCGAGCCTGGGGAAAAATTAATCTGGCAAATAGTGCTGGAAACGATAGATATTCTGGTTATAATCCCATAATCGTTTCCACTTAACTGATAACGTTGCAGGATGAAAAATCGCCGGAAACAATGAGACCTTTTGGGATTTTAGAATTCATTTATGACGTTATAAGCTTTATGTGCGCGTTAGTTTGAGCTGGTTGATAAGCGACAGAGAAAATACATTGAGCTGCGAGCGATGAGAATTCTCCTTCAGTGTTTATCGCTCAGCCAATTTCATAATATTATTTCATACAGACCGACCAAGGAATCAGGAACCTTTTACCGGAGAAGGCGGCAGAGCTGAGCGCTTCTGATCCCGATTACTCTATCAGGGACCTCTATAACGCAATCGCCACCCAACGTTACCCGACCTGGACGTTCTCCATTCAAGTTATGACTCCGAGCCAGGCAAAGACCTTCAAATGGAATCCGTTCGACTTGACCAAGGTAACGGCGATCACCGATTTCTGTTACATCACGTTCGGCAAGCAGAGCTATCGTCCGGAATAATTGTATTTAAATTTCATGCGCATAACACAAGGAACAAGTTCAACGGGTTGCAAGCCGTACTGAATTGCAGAACGGTGGTTAAATAAATAATTAATGAGTTTCGATTATGAGCAGAATCGTTATGCTTTCGTGTAATAGTGTCCAGTTATCAGATGACTGTGAGCGCGAAAACTTGTACATCACTGATTAACATGTATTTTACATGCGAAGCTTGTAGGAGTTTTTGAGTATTTATCTTGAGTGTTAATTCAAGTACCGTTTAAAGTACTGATTGAACGCGTGACTCGTTTCAAATTGAATAGGTATGGCCGCACAAGGATTACCCGCTCATCCCTGTTGGTAAGCTGGTGTTGGACCGAAATCCTGAAAATTACTTCGCTGACGTGGAGCAACTGGCCTTCGATCCGGCTCACATGCCATCCGGTATTGAACCGAGCCCTGACAAAATGCTACAGGGCCGACTGTTCGCTTACGGCGACACCCACAGGCACCGCCTTGGCCCGAATCACCTTCAGCTACCAGTCAACTGTCCGTACAAGGTAATTCCTCTCCACCTTTCTTACCCACCCTACCCTCGCCGTCGAAGCACCTTAAGGCTTTCAGTGAAATTTTAAAACTTGCTCCCCTACATTTCACCTTCTCTCACCCTGCTCTGCTCATTGTCTCCGAACGACGAAGAGCACAGTAGGTATATACTGGTAGCACGCGTTCCTTGTCTCTTAAACAGAACAGTAAGAAAATAGGAATCTTCTCTGATAGGGCAATCGATTCTCCCACTCACATTACTTCGAAAATTTGTCTGCATCCCAACTAAACTCTACCCTGCCACCTTTCAGACAATCTCCGCGATGAACTACCAACGAGACGGCTTGATGCCGCTGTACAACCAAGGCGGAGCACCGAACTACTTCCCCAACAGTTTCTGTGGGCCCAGGGAGTGCCCAGCTGTTCGTTCGCCGAGCTTCCACGTGAGCGGCGACGTGGACCGCTACGAACCCGTGAACGAGGACGATTTTGGCCAGGCCACAACCTTCTGGAGGGACGTGCTCGACGCCGACGCGAAAACGCGGCTCGTGAACAACGTGGTCGGGCACCTTCGCAACGCGTCTACGTTCATCATCGAAAGGGCGGTGAAGAACTTCTCCGAGGTGGACATCGACCTTGGAAGCAGGCTAACGGACGGCCTGCGCAAAGCTGGCGTGAGGATCAACGTGTTTGGCAAAACTGCCAGTTTGTGAAGCACCATTCGTTCATATTGTAATTAATACTGTCTCACATTAAGATTAGATACGCGCACCGTGCAGTTGTTAATACTTTACAGGAATAAAGGATATTATTACTTTCGTTAGAGATCGCTGTTGAACGTCGCCCACCTTTTACGTTATTCTTCCCGTTCTGTTTCGCTCCTTTTGGTTCTTTTGATTGGGAAGAGTAATGGGTTTCTGCAGAAGTTACGGTAACTCTTTTAAGATAACGACGCTGCGAGAGGCACCAGTTAATAGGAAGCGAAAATTGTTTGCAAGACACCTGCCAGTTGTATCGTAGTTCGAGCAGTCGTAATTAGAACTGTAATTATTCTGGCTGAAGAGGAGCAACGCTTCGAAACCCCGCGCTCTATGATTTACTGTCGCGCACCGTTTAACAGTTACAAATGAGTACAGTTTCTCAAATGTTAGATACGGAGGAAGTTCCACAGAGCGCTCGTAGATAAACTATATAGTTGTATAAACTATATAAATTATATAAACTGTATAAACTGCGTATATTTAAAGAAGACGTGAAATGGGAGCACTGGGAACTTCGTCTTAGAAAATAATGTCTGGAACTTTATTATATTCCCATCGAATAATCACTTTTGCAAATTACGTCTAAATACTATAGAGTTTATTCGCGCATGTTCAATTAAGTTCATGAATATTCTCGCTCGTATACTGACCTAATTGCTATAATACGATCTTTTGGCATTATTAAGTTTCAACATCATTGCTGCAGCTCTGAATGCAGAGAGACGAAATGAGAATTCCTGATGAAACGATACGCGATCATATTCCGGCAACGACGCCGTAATTTGTATAAAATATTCGCTACAATAGTTTCTCGATTGTTATTAATTATTGCGATGTTTGAAATGGCAGTTATCATAAACACGAGCGCATCGTAAAATGTAGAAATGAAATACGCGTCAGAATGTATTGGACATTTCGTAACTTATAATTCCAGATGGTTGTACTACGGTATGACTCAGCTACAAGAATGAACCAAAATTTTGAGGGGTTCGGCGTGAGGTGGAAGAAAATCTCTAATATAAAATTTTTGCTTCGGGTATTTATTAGTTTCTGTATAGACAGATTTCAATGTGTTATGTCGAAAGTTTTTTTATTAATATCTCGGGAACTAACAATACCCGAAGTTAAAATTTTATAATAGGGGTTCTTCTCCTTCCTCCCAACTCCTCAAAATTTCAGTTCATTATGATGATTGGGTCATACCGTAGTATATCCATATATGATTTTGGAACTGGACGCGATGCTTAATTAATCCCGAAACGGATTTCGAATATCACCGGTGGCGTGATCAACACGAAACAACCTGCGTAGGTGCATGGCGTCCCAGAAATAAAGAGGAAACAAACAATTTAGCGTTAAACCGAAAAATTCTGTGACAACGTGTATGTACTACAATGAGAGAGAAGAGAGCTTCAACACCTACCTCTAGCCTTGTCACGGAAAACTGCCACGACTCGTACAACTTTCTTTCCACACTCTCAGTACTACTTAGGTACCCAAATTCATCGCGATAAATAATTCCGAGCAACCTACACAACTCAATTGCATTCCCCCATTACCTATTTTCTTCCAAATCGAATTATGTACTTTGAAAGCTGCAATTCGCACAGTTCTCTGACCAGGGCCACTATTATCGTCAGAAGAGGCACCGATTATTGAAAGTAAAATAATTAAAAAATTCATTAGCGGAACGAGCCGCTATCGATTATAGGCACCGTTCAATCTGGAAGTGTCTGGTCAACAAGAAACTACGGCTAAACGAAACTCGATACGGTTATCTCGATGGGAACGTCGCAGTAGACGCGCGGAAATGCTGTCGATGCTGGTCATCCCCGGAGTTATCTGCTAGAGGAAAATTAGAATTTTCCTGCGTGAATCAGCGCGCAGAGAGCTGCATATGCACGTTGCACCGCAAACATAGGAATTGAGCGGGTTGTTGGGAATCCCACCACTTAACCATTACCTATAGACAGGATCTTCACCGGCGTTACCCCCAAAAGGGTCGAAAACTCAAAACTGCTTCTCCCTTGATTAACAAGGGACCATTGCCAACTCGAAAATTCGGATTTTAATGTAACTTCGTGTGAATTTAGAGCATATCGAAGTATATAAGAAGCAATTCTTTTCCTCTGCAGAAATTTATTCCGAAGGGGTGAAATCAACCCTTAAAGTTATCACGTTTTTCATTTTTTAATATAACTTTATTTTTCTTTCGGTAGCATGATAGAGCATAAACCACTGAACAATTCTTATATTTAATGTTCCGTTTTATCTCGCACCGTTACAAAGTTATAGCTTCTTATTTTATGGGTGTATAGAATGATTCCGAGGTGTTTTTAGCTTTATGGGATGGATCATGTAGTTTCTATCCTCTTTTTATGAATTATGTGGCGTAATGCTGTGTTGGAAGTATTGACGTTTGTTTATAGTTGCATGCTATGTACTATGTATTGGCGTATGTGGGAGCCGCGAACTTTTATTAGCTTCCAGAAGCTTCGAAGTATGTGGCAATGTCGGGCGCACACATTGCAGATTACTTTCGAGGTCACTGTTAACACATTGTCACTTGCATAGATAACGATACAGTCTTAACGGGAAAATCGGAGACCAAAGTTGCCGGGGAAGTACTCGGCTGTTGCGCGACTGCTGTGTTTCGTATTACAGTGTACCAAACGCATACATCGGACACCAATTGCTGGAAATTCCCAGCCTGCGTTTGTAATTGATTAATGAAACACCGCGGAATAGAAACAATGAACTTTTACAAAACGGTCCGAATGGAGAAACAAAAATTTCTCGTTAAAAGTTGAAAAACCTGCAGCCATGGCCGAAACATTGTTGTTTATTGTGATAACAGAGGAAATGTGCATTGTTTGAAACGATTCCAATAGTGCTGCGTGTTATCATCATTCAAAACAAACATTTATTTCTTTTATCGATTTCTAGTGAAATTATGATACTAATTGTAATTTTAAATTAATCGGTTATGCCTCGTTAGAATTTTAAAATACCATTAAAATTAATGAAATATTTCCTTGTGGTTTTTTCCCAAAGAGTAAGCACTAATCTTCAAACAAGAATGTTAGATATCCTCTTTGATTTTTATATTTTTAAATTATTTAAAATATTTATGTAATCGTGGCTTTAATGAAGCGATAAGTACTGTGTATCAAGTAATTGGAGAGGGAATATTTTTACAGAGATGTATCTCTACGCGCATTTGTCAGGGGCTTACCCGCGCGCTACCGGTTGCCAACAAAGGAATATATAAGCTGTTCTGGCTACCGATAGATCATCAGTCTCCTCTCAGTTAATTCTCGAAGTTGTACGAGAAACAACGAGATCCTCAGCACGAACCAACATGGTCAAAGTGTACTTCATCGCTGCTTTTCTCCTTGTGGCTGCAGCTACTGTCATGGCTGCGCCAGTAGGTAAGTGAAACTCTAACTTAAATTCACCTATTTATCCTAAACTCTTAATTATCCGAATAATCATATTGAATTCTTACTACTTTATCCACATCATGTATATCCACTGTAATCCTCGAGCATTATCTCTCCACGCAGAATGGAGGTAGGCTCTTCGATCGAAATTCTTCAACCCTTAACTAACGGAGTAGAGTACCTACTCCTTAGATAGAGTGTCCTGATATTATGGGACGATTACAAATTCTTTGTTTCAAATTTCAGACGGTGAGTTTGAACCTTTGAAGCTCGCTGTCGAAGAAGAGGGACGTGCCGATAGACAAAGAAGAGTAACCTGCGATCTTCTCTCCATCAAGGGAGTCGCTGAACACAGTGCTTGCGCTGCGAATTGCCTGAGCATGGGCAAAGCTGGCGGCCGCTGCGAGGATGGAGTCTGCCTTTGTCGCAAGTACGTAATTAATCAGAATTAACAGCCTTGATTAAAGTATCGCGAAAGAGTCGAACTAAACATTACAACTATCATAGTACATATCCACTATGGTTCAGCATTAGCAATTCTCAATGCATCCGCACCACAAACAAAGGAGCTTTTACGCTCCCCGCGATCGGCAATTTCGTATGCACCAACGCAGTGCTCTGTAGTGAATCTTTTATCGTGAACTTGAACCAGTAAAATGATACTTCCATTTGCTATATCATTTTTTTTTCGAACCCATATGTCGTTTTAATTAATGTATCAAGCTATTTGTCTAAAATATACAAGACCCCTCCTCCCCACAATAAACATGACTCATGTATGAAAGAAGCTAATTCCCTTTAATTAAAGGGAATTAGTATACATATTCTCGAGGGATGTCTGTCAACACTGTCCATATTAAATTCCTTCGGCGGATGTGTTTTCGACGAGACAATTCCTGGGTAATGGAATCCCGCGAAAGTACTCGACGCGAGTCGCGTATACAGCGAATTATAGCCAGGCCAATAAGTTGCAGCGCATCACGCCATACTTCTCCTTTCAGGACGACATTCAAGGAGCTCTGGGACAAGCGGTTCGGCTGAATTCATCCCCTCGCTCGCACAACGGGGCCGGTGGACCGAATGTTCTGCGTAACGCCGATGGAGCACCGGCAACGATATTCCAAGGAACATCGGAATTCTCTGTAACACGCCTCCATTGTCCCGCCTATGATGGATCCTCGCTCGTGCAAAACTCACCGGGAGTCGTTGATATCCGTCTTACTTAAGGACGCGAGAGTAACGACGTCCTTTGTGTAGATTTTAAGTTGGAAATAAATGAGATCACATGTTCCATGGGAAGGTATGTTTCTGAATGATCACCCTTGTTCCACCTGCCTTGCGCAAGTTAACGAGCCCAGACCCGCAGGGCCACGCAGCCCGCTTCTAATTGAGAAGCTCCCATCCGCACGAGAAATGGAATTTTCATTCGTTAACAAGTTCCTCGCCCGCGTTGTTCCCGTGAATCCGTCCGCGAATTTTCGCCAAGGATGGAAACACGATGGCCTGGAGCCACGTCCCTACGAAAGGGTCCAAAAGGCTCGATTTCATGGAGCATCTTGCAGCGTTTACGCATCGCTAATAGAAGAATAGTGTTCGAGCATCTTAGAATTATTAGTTTCACTGGGGAATTAGTTGAATATTATTCTGGTTTCTTTGTTTGGCGAGAAGAACCAACAAGGAGCTCGTTGTGTAAATAAATAAGTATCCGGTGTAGAAGAATAAATTCGATATGGATGATAAGCGATGCAGCCAGTGCCTCGTCGCGGTAGCAGTACTTCGTACTGATTCTAGTAATTTTATTATTTACGTTTAGTGATAAGACGGTTCTGGCGATATTCTTTCACACCTTGTTCCAAGAAAATGCAATATTATCGGTGGATGATCTACAAGTCTTGATTCTGTGACAAAGCCACCCCACCATGCCTCTGGATATCAGTAACCACATACTGATTCCTATATAAGAATCGCACGGCAGGTGTGAAAATCAGTGGACAATCGCAACGACTAGTCTTCAATTTCCTCGAGAAAAAATGAACGTGCACGTTCTCTTCGCCTTCCTGTTCGTTGGCGTGATCGCCACCTTCGCTGCTCCTATCGAGGTGTCTGAAGGTAAGCTGCCAAGTCTTCATCTAATGTTCATTGTATTTTTCTAAATGTTATTATCTCCCTTAAATGGGCAGAGGAACAATCGTCGAACTAAATAGATTGTCTTGGAACTATTTGCATAGGTAGGAAGAAAGAAGAAATTGAGCCCTCAGCTAAGCTTATTTTAATAGAAAACATATCTAAGTAGATTATTTTTTTCAGGCGAAGGCTTATCATAGTTGGGTGCCTTTAATACAAGACTTCAATTTACATATACCGAAGCTTTGCAAAGCTAATACGAGTAATTGTATTGTGATTGTTAACCTAAAGTTTGGAAAATGTTTAATTAGAAATCAGCGATGCCGACAACGATTACATCAGCGACTTCATCAAGGCTCTCGAAGAGGTCACACAGGACATTGCCAATACACGTGCTGACAGACAAAGAAGAGTAACCTGCGATCTTCTCTCCATCAAGGGAATCGCTGAACACAGTGCTTGCGCTGCGAATTGCCTGAGCATGGGCAAAGCTGGGGGCCGCTGCGAGAATGGAGTCTGCCTTTGTCGCACGTAATACGACGAATACACTTGCACCTGAAATTTATTTTCTTAAATTAGGGAATCCTTACAAACGCATTTCGTACTTTCCAGAACCAAGTTCATGGACCTCTGGAACAAGCGCTTCGGTTAATCGTTTCATTCGCGATTGAACCCTGATCGTCTTCATAGGATTTTGCGAATTTATTACCATAACCACTGTATTTATAGTCAAAAATGACTATCCCAAATATATCTTCTATTTAAAGCACAACGAAGCTGCCCTATGTTTCTCTTAAACCCAATATTCGACCACTATCCCCGCCCACGGTACAAAGAGCTCTGCCTTTGAATCGAATCGAGAGATCATCCCCCTGCAAAAATGATATCAACGAAAATCTCGGGGCGGCCAGCGATTCAGGGTGAAAATGAGGCGAAAGGGCATGGAGGAGATGTGGGAGTGGTGGCACGGGTGGAAAACCAATATGCCTTGTGCTTCGATATGCAATTAAAGGGTCGGGAGAGTTTACTGTCGATATTTTTCGACCAGTAATTATTGGAATCTTTTTTCCTACCCGTGATACAGCCTGGGTAGAGACGGGATCGAGCTCACTGGCCGCGAGAGTCCTAGCAGGACTCTTCTGCGTGGAGGGCCCTTCAGGGGCGGACAAATGCGGCCACTATATGCACTTATGGTTCTTTCCGCGCTTTCATTAAAAATTGGACTCTACTCTCTAAAGCGCCCCGTATGCCTTCTCGTCCCCCTATCCCTGTTCCTCTGCCTCGCGTACCATCCAGTGTCCCTCTCTCTACCGCTCCCTCTGTTCTTTCATCCGTTCGTCGGTCTACGCTCTATCCCCATTTTTTTTCGCCACTTTTGGTTCGTGCAGATCGCCAGGATATAGCTGGATGTCAGTCATATTCGGTGGCTGGCTTTTCATCTTTGCCTGTTTCCCCGGGCCCCCGGCGCCCGCGCCGCAAATTATTTCCTCCCGGCATTCCGAGCGGGCATATTCGGCCTCTTCAACTATAATTCGGATACCGGATAACCGCGCTGAATTGCAAATAACTACGTCCACCACTGCCGCTCCCCTGTCTCGAAACGTTTGTCCCGCGTTTAATTGTCGGGGGCAGGGTAATCGAGTTTCATCGCGTAGCAGGGCCGCTATCCTCCCTAAAGTGAAAGCCAGTATATATGTCATTTCGGCATAATGATATTTTAATCCCTCCGTCACTTTCAACAGTCATAGCTCCCTCTGTTCGGTAGATTCTTCGAGGGAATTCAGAAATCTGAACGTAATTTTCGCAGCCGTAAACTGGTGTTTATGACGTTTTAGCTAAACTTGCATCGCGGTAACAGCCTCTCCAATATTTTACTCTATCCGTATCGACGGTTGCGATTCATCGTGCCACCGTTTTCGGCTGCCATTTATCAGAAGCATCGTTCGCGTAAACGCTCGTTCAAAGGCGTCCTTTATCGGCCCGAGCAAACAGGTACCGGTGAAACATTCGTATCGAAGAGCCGTTCGATTTTCGTAAATTCGTTGAATAAACGCGGGCTACAACTGACCCAGCCCGTCCCTCTTCTACGCAGCAACAGCGCAGCACGTACGTACGTTATCAAATATATCGCCGTGCCGCGCTGGGGGAAAAAACGCAGCTGCGAGCCAGAAATTGCGCACTGCGGCGAACAACAAATCCCCAATGAAGTTTTCCGTTTAATTTATAACGGTCCCCGCGAATGCACGAGCCTGTCCCTCCGCGCGTTCGATCGTCCACGAAGAGATGTCTCCACGTGTTTCTACGCTTCTCCACTTTCCCTTTGGTTCAGCGACACCGCGATACTCCTTGAACCTATCGAACCCCGACTTTGAACAGTATCCCTTCTATTTTTTTAAAGCAGCACAGAACGAACGAGCCATTTTCACGAATTCCAGGATACTGACAGAAGTTCTACGTAATTTAACTGAGAATTCGAAAGAGGGCTACAAATGTTAACCCGGTTCAAGGAGGGAATGTAATCGAATCAACCGAGTGTTCGCAGTTGAAACGAAATCGTTGAGCGATCCGCGACAGTAAAGTTTCTACTTGGTACAGCCGTTTTTCAAACGAAAGACACGCGATGTTCCAGTTGATTCTGTCATTCGTCACGGTAACCATGCGTTCATAGGCGCCCAGTAAAAATCGTTGCACGCAAGGGACGTGGATCGAAACGTATCGAGCGGTCGTAACAGGTAACGCGCGGCTGAAAGGATTAAATTCGGTCGTGGAGCGTGCGATTACCGCGTTCCATTCCGCAGAGGCAATCGCGACCGAACGTCCCCGTGAAAATCGACAAATCTCGCGGCCGTTAGTTAATGAAACGTTATCGCCGATTACGAGGGGTCGGCGCGTCGTTCGCGATTTACGTTTCGCTCCGTCATCTACGGATCGCTCGCGGAGCGGCGATATTCGTCGTCGATCCTTCTAGCGATCGTTACGGCCTTGATTGCCGAGCAACAAGCAATCGCACCTGTCGGCGACGCGAGAACAGACGAGTCCGGGGAGTTACGCAAGATAAAGATAATAACACATCGATGGGCAAAAGAGGAACAATCCATCAAACTGTTTTGTTCGGCGGCTGGGAACCTTCGGTCGGCCGGACTTTCCCTCGAACGAGTGGGACGCCAGTTGCGATTTTCGAGCGTGTAATTGATGCTGCAAGGACATCCAGATAGTTAATGAAATTAGTCCATGGTTGTAATCGATGAAGAAACAGATTGTGTACGACCACTCGTCGAGCATCTGCCGGGAATGTATCTAATAATCCGCCAGTCGATTAAATCGATCAATTACGGACGATTATCTGGTTACCCTTCAAACGGACGACGTAAACTTTCCTCGAGGAATCTAATTATAATGCTTTGCGTTCTCGCGATCGAATGAAATGAAAAGCAAATTGCATCTCTGCATTCAATAGGGTGCTCGAGGAATTCCTCTTAAGCACGGAAGATTGGAATATATATTTCCATGCTCCTTCAGTCTCAGGTTAAGTGAAATCTTTCGAAAGTTTCCAAAACTGGGGAAACTTCTTTTAACAACTGTGTAGGTACATAACCACTCCGGGATTTGAGGCTTTAGAAATTCGTATCCAAGCAAAGGGCTTGTTGCTTTTTTAAAGATCCATTGTTACCAGACAATTGGAATAGTATAAAGAGCCTTGCACGGTTGGCTGTTTCGGGGTCAGCCGCGACGGCCGAAATCCCGCGTGTTTCCATGGCCATGTTGTTTCTGGGACTCGCGAATTAGCAATTTACCTCGGCGGAGAGCTAGTCCAGGGCCAAGCCGATCGTCCTGCGCGACCCAGGATAAACGCAATTTGCTCCAAGGCAGGCTAATGCAAGAGTTAGTAGACAGCCGGTGCTGTGGGTCACGGCGTAATCCGATTTCCTCCGCGTTAATTCGCGTACCGACCGAGCCGACCTGTACTCCTGCGAGCTCGCATTATTTCCAAACCGATCACTCGTGCCGTGGGACACGCGAGCCGAGCCAGCCTCGGCGGTGTCCGTTTCGCTTCGATACCCCTAGCACGCCTAATAGCTTCGACGACGCTCTCGAACATGCCCCGGCTACTGGAAATATTCAACTCGAGGAAGACCCCGTTACGTGAAACAAGAGGGGCTGCGAGGTACACAGAATCGACACAGCTCGAATAAAAGCAACTGCAACGTGTAACGGCGCCCATTGGAACGTCTCCCACGTCCCTTGTCGAGAGTAAATAGATAACTCGGAAAGGGTCTACGTGCTCCATCAGATAATCACCCTTTTCGGCAATTCTCACTCTTCCACACACTTTCGATTTTCACATCTATTTCTAATCCCGACAAGGAGATAAACGACGTTCCACGAAACCCTGGGAACCTCCAGGAAACCCTTCCAAAATAGGAATAATGCAAGACGTGCTTTGAAATTCACTTTTTGTACTATAACACCGCGAGTACCGTGTTGCAATAAATTCCTTATAAAGTATGAAGGATCCAGTATTGTTTTTTCCTGAAAATATTTACCACTCGGTAATAGAATCTAAATTAGGAGGTGGTAAAGCGTGCGCGTCTTTAGAATTCTAGGAGAAATTCTCACGGCTCCAGGGGGTAATAAATTAAATCTACCAGGATATAGACACAACGAATCTTCCACTTCCCGAAGAAAAACTTCCGCAAAGCCCAAAACGCAATCTGGATGTTTCCAAGATCCAGGCACAGATTTCTCGTGGATCAGCACTCCGTTTCCAGGCATAGCTGCGAACAGTAGGGTGACTGTATCTAATATCGTCTAGTAAAAGTTAAATCGCTGTCAATTGAATAATAATTGATATTTTTGCATGCAATGTCCTTCAAAGTAAAGAGAAATTATTCATCTTTCATGTAATATAACTTAGAATCGTTGAAACCCATAAATTTTGAATTAGGAAATAAAAACGCAAAATATGCAAAAATCCAGTCCTGAAAAAAGTGTACCAAATATCGCCTACCCAAGAAATATTGATTAATTTATATATATATAAATTTTTAAAGTAATTTCACGTAACCGATTAATTTTAATACTTACTTTGCCAGATATAGCGAGCGACGATATTAGAAACATAGGCCATATTAGGTACGGTCACCCTAGACGCGTCATTAAACGCCGAGTCTATGGGGGCGTAGATAGATCTAGCGCGCGTATGGTTACGCAAAGCCTGACTAGAACCACTGCGGTCATGAGGCACCGTGCGAGCAGGCAAACGTCACTGTTGGATAATCTTTGCGCTGTTACTACTTACAT
Source organism: Andrena flavipes (assembly GCA_963971345.1). Lineage (NCBI taxonomy): Eukaryota > Metazoa > Arthropoda > Insecta > Hymenoptera > Andrenidae > Andrena > Andrena flavipes. Next base: position 4,715,684 of record OZ020482.1, read on the forward strand.
TGGCGGCGCGATTCCCGTGTACCGTGGCACGTATTTGGCTTACAACGATTACGAGGGGATCATAGGCGACAGAGGCCGTTCAATCAATCAGATGTTCGGGTATTAGCGTTTCCTGGCACGTACACAGCAACGCGATGTGTGCTCCTGGCTCCATTGCGCTTACATTCCGCAGCTGGGGGTCTTTGCCATACGCGCGCCACTGTTATTCCACTTTGCGTACAGCCGACGATTCGGGGGATTGCGAGCGGTACAATGGTGAGCAGTTCCCTCTGAATCGACTTGATCGCCGCTTACTGGCGGTCACGCTGTTGCTGTTTCAATTGATGAAACAGGCTTGCAAAGTGCGTCGCTGCGCGCAACTTTTAATACGAGCTGGCCCAAGTGGAAGACACTCTGGCATCCTCGGTTCAGAGGAGACGTGGTTCGTTGAGGAAGTCCATGTGAAAGATTCATGTTTTGTTAAACGGGGCTGGATAGTTGGTAGACTGACGAGAGGAAATGGGAACTGATTGCGTAATATGCGACGAATCAAACTTGCTTGCCTTCTTTATTTCTCCAGGCTACATAAAGCTACTCCATTAGCAACTTTTCAATGGATATTAAAAACCTGAAACAACGTTACTGAAACAACGTTAAAGGAGGTACCTTTCTGTATGCCATAATTCTGTTGATAACATCTACTTCTTATTAATATATTCTTTTGTAACATCGAGCCAACAGATGATAATCTGCAGCGAAAGTTACTCTGCTTCTGGTGAGCTGCCCTATAACAGAGTATGCAATAAAATGTGGACTAATTTAGAGTTTAATTCAGTGCGCCAGAATAATAGTTCCTCGACGACTCTCGTGGAATCCTCGTTCAATCGGACCGTCCATATTTCACGTCTGACCTAACTACCCCCCTGAAATTTCACGTTTCGGTAGTGCATGGTCAAACACGCGCGATTTCACGCGTTTCGACATCGTTCTTGTCAGTCGTCTAGCGTATTTATCAAACAAAACTGGTCGCGAGTGAAACGCTACGCGGGCCCGTGGTCTGGCGCAGTGTGTCACGGTATTAGAAATCGTCGTTGCATCGTTAGAAATCATCCCGGCCGATCTCCGTTACGCGATTCACGGTTATTTCGCTGCAGAATCTCAATTAGCGTTTCTGGCGCAAACGTTGGCGAATCCGTTTCACTATCCGTGCCACCGGTGTGCAATAATGTTCCAACGGGGACAGCGTGGTTGTTGCTATCGCCTAATAACGCGTATTATTTGGGCCCTGCGTTATCGCCTCGCTCGAGCCATTAATCATCGAAGGGCGATTCGATAGAGAAGTTTGTAAGAGCGAGAAACGAAGCGTTTCCTCTAACATGTATATTTTCTGTTATTCTTCATCGAAGTACCACGGAATTATATTTCAACGATTGCTGTTGAAACACTCCCTCGTTTATCGAGCACAGCACGCGGAAGATCGTAAGCAGACGTTTTTCTAACGAAAATTTATGCCCCGTCTACGAGCTCCTGGGGAAGAGGGCGATTAATTGAGCAATAAGGCATGAGATTTATTCGACAAGCACGTGCCAGCTGACGGTCGGCGGTGTGGCCAAGTAAGTCAGGATAATCCCCCGTTCCGTTTCCCCCCCCCCCCCCCCCAATTGATATTCCATTCATAGGATCCGCGTGATGGGGGGTCGTAATAAAGTTGCGTCGCGCGGTTAACCGATTGCCAGTTAACTGTCACGCTCGGTTAACCGTCGCGGTCGATCAACAATTTTATCCCATTAATCCACGTAACCGAGTTATTCAATTCCTTGCTCGTCGGACCAGTCCATCCGCTTTCTCCACGCGACACAGCGCGACGCCTCCTAACGTGTAAATTTGTCGGGCTTCAGGAATTACAAAATTTTCGGGGATGCCGGCCATTGTCGCGCGGAACAATAACGGAACGGAGGGCGGATTTGTTGGATAATAGGACCATTCCCCGTGTGGCAACGTTGCGAGAACGTGCTCGATAATGCGGGACGCTGGGAAGGTGGTTAATTCGCGAACCGACACTCGAAAAATGGATTCCACCGGTGCACTTTAATTAACCAGAGAATTAACATACTCGCGTGGCCCGTTACTTACCGTGCTCCTAATAATTAGCCATGTTGGTGGACCACTCTTTAATTGGATTCCATTGCGCGTCTTCGCTTTGTAAAACCGATTATAAATCCCGCCCGGTATGCAGGAATCGTTCAGCAACGATTTAGCTTTTACGCTGTTGTCGGTTAGGCGGAACGCCGTTGGGGTAGTAACGAGCAATCGTGGGGCGGAAATGATTTCATTGTTCAACGAAACTGATAGCGGTGCAAGGATCTTGAAAAGATTTATCGCCCTGAAGGAGCACTTCATACTAACTTCATCTAGTATTCTTCCCTCGAATCCACGGGGGTGGAAGAGGCGAGGGGCGTGGCGAATAATTCGATTCTATCGGTTTACCAAGTTCAGCGAGTACACGGAGAAGATTTACGGTAACGAGATCACGAAATAGAAGAGCCGAAGAAAGGGGGTAGGGCGGGGAGCGAGGGTTAGAAACAAGATGCGAGGTTCGAACGAAAGCGGAGGTGGAATTTCGTCACGGGAGCGAGCCGTGATTGAATATCCTTCTTCTACGGAAATTATATCCGCGATCTGGCCAGGCGTGGTTAAACGAACGTGGCTGACCGACCGAATGGTGTCAGTGAAACGCAAAAGTGGCACGCAATGTGGACGAGGGGGTATGGAGTGAATGTTGACTTAAACTTTTTTGTTATCTGCCGGTGCTCTGTTCGCAGAGCCACATTTAGTACATTTATTGCGTGCAGTGACGTGGTATACACTACGTCAAATGCTTTCAGCTTTATGTAGTGTTTCTCTAAAGAGAAAGAAAGAGGTTCTTTTTCTGAAAAAAGTGTAGTATTATGTCAAAGCGATCGCGTATCTCCTTGATTTTTACGCTCTATATAGTTAAAATAGAATAAATGTTAAGGGACTATTTTAAAGTTTGTTTATTAGACGATCTATTGACATAGTACTTTTGTTTATGCATAAATAATTGATCGGTCCGGGCTGGTTGACTAATAATGTTAATAAGGATTAAATTGTTATTTTGTTATTCATAAAGCGAGTTTTATTTTTCGTTTAAATTTCACTGTTATAAATACATTATAATTAAAGTTTAAGTTGACAATTTTTCAGCTATACTAGCCGGTTTAATGATAGTTCGCCCACATAATTTATTAAAAATCAGAAACTGAAAAACTGGCCTACTAGCCCCGGTCTCCCCTACTGTGCCAATACTCCCACGTCAGTCGCGCATTAAGAAAAGGAATTAATTCGGATGTTGCAAAAGAATGGACAGGTTCAGTCGCGAGTGGTGAACAAGCTCAAAGGATACACGCCCTGATAGAGCACCGGTATACCTTGTGATTATACTCGCGTCATTAGCGGGCCGAAATGCCTTTGTACGTCCGCGGGTCACGAGTTCAAACGTTCACCTCCGCGGAACGTACTCTTAAAACGTTACGGTCGATTGATCCAGGCCTGGCTCCCCGGATAAGAAAAAAAAAAGGAAAGCTGATTACGAAAGAGTTACCGTGCATGCGACGGCGAGATAAAAATATTCGAGATGAAACGGAACGTTCGACAAGGGCAGCTCGATTTCGGTGGAAGCCCGGGGGAATTTGGGGAATAAAAATTTTTGACGCGATGCCAGCGTATCAAAAATGATGCGCAACGAAGTAACGAGCCCCCTGCCCGACTGAATTTCGACTAAAATGTTCGATTCGTGTTTTCCAATTATAATGGAAGCTGTACAGCTCCGTTCTATTATAAATTCTTTGATTTTAGAGATAGATTCGATACGCAGCTAAGCTCATAAAACTCTGTTTCAACTCGACCGGTGGGATTCATTTTAAAAAACATATTAATCCCTGGTCCAATTCCATAGAAAGTCTGCCAGATTTCCTTTTAATGGCACGCGAAAACATACACAAATTCGTGGCGACCTGTCAGTTAAAAGTTAAAACTAACAGCCCGTTGGCGTTTTTAGATTCAACGTTCGCGGAAAATTGCGCACGGCATGTAAATTCGGCCTGTCGGACAGTCAGCAACATATCTTCCTGGGACCTCTTTGCTACCCTACGCAACGGTTCCCTGGCGAATCTCGATTTTCCCGATGCGCTCGCCGCTCGATCGTTACGCCCTCCCCCTCCGATTTTCGGAAACAATTTACAGTCGAATCCTATTTCTGCCCCCGCGAACCAGCGTCACGCATACAACTAGCGATCGCGAAACCCGTGCGCGAACCACCTATTGTAATTAACCGAGATCTCCGAATCGTTCATTATCCCCTTGATTTCCTAGCGCTCGGTTTCTTAATCCTCTTTCAGGAACGATTTTACGTTCGATCCTTCTACATCATCTGGAGAGCCGTGGAATCTAGTAATTGCCACGTATCCGCCATTGCAACATTTGTGTGCCCATAACAGTATCTCCGGCCGAAGAATTCCCACAACTTACTCCTCGAGAACTACAACGTTGCAATGCTCGGACGGCGATCGAGGTGAGGTCCAGTTGAGACGTTATAATCGCGTAACGCTGTGAAAGAAACGCGGTATCGGAAAATCGAGTCGATAGGAGGCAGGGTACTAAATAGGGATCACGAGTTCGATACTCGCGACGGCGAAACAAACAAGTACGGAGAGCAGGCTCGGCCATCCGAACCGAGAAGTCCCGCGAATCTGCGCGGGCGAAGAATAATAAGCCAGCGGGGCATAAAAATCGGTAGTGGCGGAGGTTTCAGCGGACGTCGGAAGCCCCTCCCGGTGGCGATGTTTCGTAGGTTTCTTGCCGCGGTTCCCTTAAATCGCCCCATGAATCCTCTCATCCTCTCGTCCTCTGTCCCAGCCATCCCACCGCCCTCGAGCCTGGCTCGCCGTTCCTCTCTTGCTACTTTCATTCGTCCTCGGCACTCCGGGAACGTTTCGGTCGATCGATTTCGCCGTGGATACGCGCGGAGGCACTGGGAGCGAGCGAAAGAGACGCTCTGGAGCTGGGAAAGGGGGGAAGGAAAAAAAATAGCGGGAACACGCCGAGAGAGGAGTCAAAGCGACGAGCCACGGGGCAGGGAGGCAGAGAGAGAGAGGAAGAGAGAGAGAGGGAGGGAAGGAGAGAGAAATAGGGGTAGAGGGAGAGAGGAGGGGGTTGGAGGAAAGGAAGCCAGAGGAAAAGAGACAGGACGGGGGGAGGGCGCAGAGGTGGAGGAGGATGAAAAGAGAGAAAAAAAGGAACGCCGTCGCGGAAACGAGATCGCGAAATAAAAGGGTTGCGAGAGCCGGAGCCCGGGCGCAGAGAGGGATCGAGAGACGCGAAAGAGTGCGGAAGAGGGAAACTAGAGAAGGAGGGAAGGAGAGACACAGGAGAAGAGACGCAGACGCGTTGTGCCTGGTTTTCAACTACCCGCCTACAGGGGAAAGAACGGCGTGGTTGCTCTCGGTCTCTTCCTATTCCACACCCCCGTCTCTGTTTTTCATCTTTTTTCACCCCCTCTCTCTCTCTTTCTCTCTTCCTCTGGTACCTCTGTTCCCAACCCGCTAGCCACCACCCCTCCCGCCCGGCCCCCTCCTCCTTCTATCCGCGGCCAGGGAAAACAAATTTTAGTTGCCCGGTGCAGAGGCTGCACCGTTCCCCCCATCGTTCCCACCACTATCGTCACACCGCCATCTCTCTACGGGCACACAGGGTGGTCCACCTCTACTGTTTTCTGTTACCATCATCGACGTGGGACCGACTCACCCACCAACCCCGAATAACCACCACCGTCTACGGCAGCAGCGGCGGCAGCAACCCCCGGCACCAGCACCGCCATCTCCATCAGCCCTACTGCCAGCTCGGAGGGTAGCACCAGCAGCAACAGCCAGCCACCAGCAGCAGCGTCGGGTGGCAGCATTCGCGTTCAATCCCTCTCCTCGACGGCGGTGCGCGCCGCGGCGCTTTGAATGTAACTAATTAGTAACTACGTTCACCGTGACGTAATAAGCAGCAGACGGTTTCTAGCGGCGCGGCGCCCGCCCGGCGTACCGTGAGCCGACAGCTCGTTATCGTTTTATTTCAAAATTTTCATCCCCTTGACTCGGCCGCCCCTTTGCACCGACAACGAGCCCCCGCGCCGCTTCTTGCTTTTTTCCAAAGCCCGCCGGCTCCGCTTATCCCCCCGACCGATCCCCCCCCCCCCGCCCCCTCCTTCACGGGCCGCGGAATCACGCGCGGCCGCGAGTTCGCGGCAGAATTGCCAACCGGGCGATCCCACGTGCTTCAGCTAGTCGAAACTGTGCAGCATTGCGCACTGGGCGTCTCAGGCATTGTTCCCGAGCTAATTGAATTTGAAAATAGCCTTAGCTACGCGCGTGCAAAGCGAACGGTTGGTCCTTTCTCGCGGAACACTCGAGTGCACAGGGTGTTACCATGCGAGAGTTGCGCTTCGAACTTGAATATAATACGTTGACGGTACTTGCGTTGTAAATAAATGAACGATGCACGCTTTTATCCATCGCGCAAAGTGCTCGCGGAACTGTGACGACGGTTCTCGCGGAAAAATTTCAGCGGAACCCGCGACTGTGTTCCAAGAATAAATGCGATGGCTCCGGCTATCCAATACATCGGAACACCTCGGCAATTCAGCGGACGAGGAAGGCTAGATTCGATGTATACAATGGGGGAGAAGTATTTAACGAAAAACGCGAACCACCCTCCGAAGTATTACGCAGAGAAGCCCTCGCATTTTTCTGGAAGGCGAGGCGGGCGCACGATGAATCCAAGGAACGGGACGCTGGAGCACTAGACGATGAAATCGGGAGGCGGTCGTCTCTCTAATTAAAATCCACCACGATCCGCTTACCCCGTCTGTCCGTGAACGACCATCCACCTTCGGGGATTAACAACGATCTCGCGACTATTACGCAAAGGCTGCCAAGTCACCGACCACCCCGGCGGATCACTCCGCCCGGCACGTTTTTACCTAGCGCTTCCAACTCGCTCTACCCGGCCGCGTTCCAGGCGCGCGAGCCTCGCACACCGGCATCGGCTAACTTTTGAATCGATTGCCATCTCACGCGTCGCGACCGATAAATTCCAAGGCAAACAATGTCGTTTAATTTCCGAATGGGCACGGAACGTCGACGATTCGCGCGATAAACAAATATCCCAGATGTATTCTCCCCACCCGCGCGCAGATGGAAATAACGACGGGGATTCGCACAAATTTGAGTTTACAAAGCCTCTTTTCGCTGAAGCTACGTTTGACTCTTTTTCTGTATTTTTTTTTTTTTTTGTTTCGGGGCACCGGCGAATTGGACGGCTTTCGCGTTTAAACTGCCGCGTTGTTAGCGATCGATGCAATGGAAACGGTTTATATACTTTGTTTGCAGAGATAGAATTGATTTGTGGAGGCAGAAACAGTTGCGTAATGTATTTCGTTTTGGAAGATTAAAATCGCGTTGCGCTGCCGTTCTCCTACGGAACTGGAACTCTGAGTTATTAACCGTGATTTCCATTTCCCGACTATCCCGTCAATTGCGCGGGTAGTATTCTCGAACGGTGGATGCGGTGTGCCCGGAATTCGGCAAGGCAAACAGAATAAGACGATTCGCGTAAAGGAGCGCGATACGAACGCGATAACAGTGCGAACCCGCGGTTACGAGCTTAATGCCAGCTGCAAAATGTATCCGTCGCGCGGCAACTTGCCTCGTTTCCGCCTGCCCCGTTGGCGATATGATTTTAAATTCGCCGTGTAACACGTTAAACCGCAAACTCCCTTACCTTATACCATACTTAAGTCCTTATTTAGTTTATTAGCGACTCGCGAACTCCAGGCCGCTGGTTAAGGCAAACGGCAACGCCTGTGCATACCTACGAGCCTAGTGCTCGAAGCTGAATAAAATTTCAGGCTTCGCACGCGCAACAGGAAGCCAGCAACTACTTCTACCAAATTAGCAACGTTCCGAGCGTTACGTTCGAAGAACACGGAGCAGCGAGCAGAATTATTCGACTGCTGTTAAGTTTTAGATATTCTTGTACTTAAACTAATTATCCCGTGAATTAAAATAACAATAATTATTATCCCGCAATTCTGTGATGCAGAATTATTTCAACTGTAAAATTCCTGCAACTTTACGAGCGTTTCGTGTACCGTTTATCCTGTACGCGTCAGGACAACTTGAAATTCTAATGAGTACTAGGAAGACACGGAGCTGCTTCCTGTTTCACAATGCCTGATGCGACGCATACCAGCGCGACCAGATCTAGACGCATCGAGCAGAAAACGAGTTTCCAAGCTACTTTCGTCGAATCGAAGGATGTGTGCAACCAGTTTCAATGACATGCCGTGAAACAGGGTATTGCGAACTATGTTTGAAATTTTGGATGCTTACTCCACTTTCTATTAGTTACTTAACACCTACCTCTGCAACGTTCTAAAATCATCTTACAGAGAGAAGATTCTTCTGCTCAGAAATAGCAATGATTAAAACAAACTGAAAAGCTTCAGGTACCAACGCAGAAAATAGAACAGCTTCGCGCACTCCACCCTTTTACAAACCTGCATCGTAAATTTTCAAATTAAACACCCTCTCGTCACTCGTCCGTTTATTAAAGCCACGCGTAGCCACTGAAAAAAAGAGCTGCCCCTTCATTTTCGTTATTCCAACACCCTCATTAATTACGCATCGCTATTGCTCAAACGGTTCGTCGACGGAACCGTGGAGCTTGTCGGGAACAGCAATTCACAGGGACTCAGAGCCATCGAAACGATTTCGAGGGATACTGAATCACACGATCAGCGTGTGCTCGTGCATCGAAAGGGGCAAACGATTCGGGGTTATACCGCGGCCCGCTCTCAGCAGAAATTTCGCAGACCCATGAAATTTTACGCGACTGCGATGCGGGCGTTATCCCGATCCAGGGGCTTATCCGCGCCGCGAGCATTCGTCTCTTTCGCGGCCGTAACGGCTTTTACCAGCGCGTGTATGGCCCGGCCTGATTATAGTTACGCGATTGCCTTTTACGATCGTCTCGGCGCGCTCGCAAGATTCCACGAAACTAGTAGTAATCGATGCCATAACCATCGGGGAAATGTCCTCGGACAGCGGGTTCGCTTTCCCACCAGCCGGAAGCTGGTCGTCACAATCGCGGCTGCTCTTGCCAGAAACTCTGAGCTTTATTTTTCACAAATGTTCGAATAAAACTCGTCACTCGACGCTTCCATGCTTTTTGTGTTCTAGGAAATAGAAACTTGTGACTCTGAAAGTGTTCAAAGGAAATTTTTCTACCGCTGTATTTATTTAAAATATTATATTACTTTAAAAATAAACTTGGTTATTCTTTGTCCGTGATTAGATAAGTGTAATTCCTGTATTTTCGTGGTTCGGGAATAATCGAAACGACTTCTCGGAGTATCTACTTATGCCTGAAACTGTGCCTTTACTCTGGATGGATTAGTAAGAAGAAGAAGATACAGTATCGACGCTTTTACGCGCTAACTTCGCGAGATCCTGGCCTCGACTCTCTCCCACGGTGGATCGTAAACTTCGAATTAACGCGCGTTTCGCCTAGGGGCCTTAGGATTCTGCAAGACAGACCGGCAAGTTCCCAGCAAGTTAAATCCGTGAAATTCGCGGGTCTAATTATTAACTCATTTGTGCTGGAAAGTTTTTATACAGTTTCAGTGAATCCCGAGCGCACCTCCGTGGATTAGACTTCGGATAACGCTTAATTAGGATTTAATGTTCAGGGTGCGAGAAAAGTCTTCGCGCAATAGGCTGTCTGCTAACGAGACGGCCAGATCTCCAGGAACTGTAATTAAGTATCGATGAGTCGTTAGTAAGCGAGTGTTTTACAACACCTTCCAGTTTAATCGCGTCATCTTTTGAGATAAGTAACGTTGCTCGTAATAAGTGCTAATTATTTATTTGAAACTTATTCGATGGCAGCTTTACGTCACTTAATATTCGATTATCGTAGTAGAAAACCTATCGATGATTCATCCAACTGTTTCAGTAATCCCAAAGCGTGTTCCCCGCGATCTGACAACAACCACGAAGCCACTTCCTGCGAGAGATTAATAGATCGCGAAGAACTCTCTATCCTATTCGAAGCTCTCTTCCGGACACGAGCCCGGAAAATCTCAGCGAGAATTTCGTGGCCATCCATCACTCGGCACCATAACAAACGTACTACACTAGATTAATTTAAAATTCACCCTTGTCTGAGCCCCTGATGCTTAACATTCAAGGCGTAAAATTAATCACCAGCATCCACTGGAAGACTAATCGAAAGAGTTTTCAATGCTGCCGGCGAATATTCGACGAGAACGTTGGGAACGATCGAAAGCGCCCGGCGATACGCTTTTCGCCGACACCGCGAGGGCAATAATGGCGCGTGGCTGCGCGGAAAATGCATTTCCGCGGGGACGTCGCGAAGGCCTGAGCGTGGGGATGATAAAGGGCCAATAATGCGGTCGGTGCGACGGGGATTAACGCGCTTTTCGCGTCGCACTTTTGCTGACTAACCTCCGAACAACAGACTGACCAACCAAGAAGACGAACGATTCAAGAGCGTCGAGAAGAACGATTGTTATATCCGTCGAGTGAATTCGATATAATTCGACCTGCGACGATTGTCGAGGGTCTCCCATCGCGAATCACGATCCCTCGAGAAGGAGTTTGAACTTTTAAAGGCGCCGCTACGGATTCTCGGGGAAGTTGTTGCAAATTGATATCGAAACACGGGTGGAATTCAGGGGGAGGAAAAATTAGATCGAAACGAGAGCGTGGATGAAAGGGTTCGTGGAAGCTAAGCATACCCCAGGGACGGGGAATGTTCTCGTGTGGGGTGGAACTTAACCACTTTCGTGAGAAAAGCGTTCAAGAACCGGATAACTGCATTAGCGTTCCACGCCCGGAAGTTGACTTTGCCCCACAATTGGAGCGCGGTGCAGGAAACGCTTAACCCAGCGTAGTCTGTTAATTTCTTAGCCGGCTCCGGCGGGGAAATAATCAACGGTCACTGCGCGAAATCAATTCGAACGGCGGGCCGAGGACTTCGATGCGAAACGAAAGTGCTCGTCTTCCGAGCGGAGAGGCGTTTATATTTGAACGTTTCTAGAAATTATAGTAATTGCTAGGAGGATTTGATGGAGGCTTACGAACGGGATTTAGGAAAGCTTGCAATCGCGAGAATTAAATTCACGCGAATGATCATCGAGACATAACGGCGGCGGTACTGAAATGTGCGCGGCATAAAACTGTAACGAAGATGGTAGCTGCATCGGGATTTTTCAAATACTACTATCTGGATTTCAATGGCTTTGTTATTTAAACGCTGATTAAGTAATCGGCAACGAAATGAAAACGAGACACGCAAGGGGAGGAATTCACCTGTAATTTAAAACTTCACATCGCGCGTGTATCGTTGTATCTCTTTTTTTTTTTTAACTTTTTTTTAACCGACGATGAACGAGTGCTAACGCAGTATGGGGATCATCAGCGTGTTATTGCAACGAAAGTACTAAATATTGTGTGTCGATAATTCGAGATATTCTGCAGACAAGCATCCAATGAAATCGAACACGTGCGATACAATCAATTATCGTTAAAATCGATGTGCTATAAAATCATTGCATCCATTTCTCCCTCTGCTCGAAGCCACGACATCATATGGGAAGCTGGGAACTATTCTTAATAAACCTTCCCTCTCGAACGACCAACTCCAACACCGATGTCGCTCATAAAATGGTCCTCCCGAATGGTTCTAGCTGTGGGTGGCTAATTAAGCCCGCGGAGAAAATCGTCGCGGCAAAGGGGCCGCGGCTGCAGAAAACGAAAAAAGTTTGCGAGTCGAGCCGGAGCGTCGTTCGAATATCTGGCCACGTAACCGGAGCAACTTTCGGGAATATAATTAGTTCCATCGTATCGCCCGGAGCGTGGCTGGTAAATACTGGTTTGTATATAAGTAGAGACTCGCCTGCACAGATAAGTGCACGTATAATTGGCAGACGGTGATTTCTGCTGGCGACTGAATCCACTGACCGTGCGACGACGGCGGTGGGAAACTTGCCCTTTTGAAGTTCGTCATTCGTACGATGATTCGCGATCTCGGTTGAAAAGGGGAACAGAGGCAGCAGTCGAATGTGGTACATCTATTTTCTCGATGTTCGGGGGCTCGGCTAGACTTCTGGCTGTCCAACGTCTCGTAGCTAACGTAGTTTCTGTATTGAAGGCTAGGGAATGTAGAGCAAAACGAGTAACCTTCCTTGGGTAGCTTAACCCTTTCAGTTTACCCCTTTGTCTCCAACTCCATGTCCCCTGTTTCCCTCTTCCTCTTTCTTTTTCCTATTCCCCGTTCTTCCCCTCCTTATTTGCTCCCAGTTCCCTTCCCATTTCCTGCTTTCCACTGCTCCCAGGTAATTCCCCTTCTTTTTCCCATTCAACTGCCTCTATACACATCAACTTCTTTTCTACTTTTTTCTTCCCCGCACTTCATTTTACTCCTTTCCAGTTTCCCTTTTGTCACCCACCGACAACAATTTAAGTAGCAGTTCCTCCGTTCGATCGAAGGCTCCGGTGTCTCGATCGTTTCCGAGCGAGACGCACGATCCTCGATTAGAAACTCGTCGAGGTTCCCAGAAAGGGAAGACAATTCCTCCTACAACCTGTCCCCTGTCCTTTCGCAATCAGCGACCAGTCGACCACGCTTAGAGCTGAAGCTACGGGGGTAGCGAGAGAGAAGGACACCGCGGAAGGAGCGCGCGTCGGCTAGGTGCATGTTCCTTCTTCGGGGTTGCTTCCCATTAGGCAGCACGAGTAACGCGTCCCTTTATGCGTTAACGAGACTCTCCTTGGAGTCTCGGGGGCTGACGCAAGCGCGGAAAAGCCAGGCAAGACAGAGAGGAGCCTGTGCTCCGCTGGATCGACGGGGCTTGGGGGCGGGAGAACGGGCGGGAAAGATTGAGAGAAGCGAAAAAAAGCGGGACGAGGGCTACGGCGAGGGTGGAACGGTGGAAAAGGGAGGGACAAGGTTGAAGAAGAGCAGAGAAAAGGAAATAGCTGTGCAGAGAGGCTGGCACGGCACGGTCGCGTTTCACTCGAAGGAACACGCATATTCCCCCCCGCCACTAATACCAATCCTCCCCTCCCTCCCCGCTTCAGGTACACGCTGTACACTTTTATTCTAGTTCGTTCGAGCTCTCCAACACGCACACGCGCCAGCGCGTGTACAGGGGTTGGCGGGCTCCGCGGGCACGTCGACGTTGGATATTGTTCGTCCTGCGACAATGTCGCCTTGATTAGGGAGTCGTCTCCTCTTGCCGGTCTCGCGTGCCGGCACGCTGATTCCTTTCTCTTAATCGCGGCCCTCCCTGCCCCAAACCCTCGCCCTTTCTCACACAACCACACCCACCGACGAGGGGTCTCACGGAAATGAGGCACACCGTTGCAGAGATGAAACAGCGTCCAGCCCTTAATCAGCACGCACCCGGGGCTTACTTTCATAATATCCCACTTTGACGGCCGCGGAGGCTCGCGGGATCGCTTGCTCGATCGCGACGAATGTGGGGCAGTGATGGGAGGCTGGGGAGGAAAGCATCCCCTGCCAGACCGAGAGAACGACGGAGGCGAGAGGGCTCTTTCTTAAATTTGTCTTTGACTACTGTGGTATTCAGCTTTTATTATGTCTGGGCTTCCCTCGTTGGATGGTATAGGCAGAGTTTTCTCTTCAACGCAGACTTTTCCGAGAAGTCCTAATGAACGGGGGTGTAATTTGTTACCTTTAACGACTGCACGGTGTCACTGTCTTCGAGGCGTTAGCAGGGTACTAGACAGAGAAGATAATTCTTCCAGAGGCTGCGTTCCAGACGCGAGTAACGAGACCAGGTCATAAATAGAAATTGCTCGATATCCGCGGGCAAGTTCCTCGCAAACAAGCGAAGTTTCTCAGGAATTAGAATTTTCGGGTCGTCAAAGTTCCCTTGTTAGAAAGAAAAATTTTGCTTAGCGGCGAGGAGGTAAGGAAACTCGGGTAAGAGAGCGAGGAGAGTCGGAGGGGATGAAAGTTGTAAGAAATTCGTTGCTCGCTAGTAAATCAGATTTTAAGTACCTGAACTTTCGAATGAAATTCTCAGGACGACGGGGTCACCGCCTCGCTGCACCGTAGTCGATTCTTTTGCCAGCGGAATATGAAATTGTCTCTTCAATTTCAGCGGGCAATTACTTAAGTTGGGGCAGCTGCCTCGACGCGATTACAAGCTAATAACGTTAATTAGTGTGTCTCCTTTGTGCACGGCCGAACGTTGCGACTGACGCAAGACTCCGCGACGCAGGATTGAAGTCGAATGTCGAACGACTGAAAAAGCCGGGTTTCAAACAGAGAAGTGGGAGCTACGTTGAAATTCCGCGGAATATAATAAAAACAGGTGCCTTTTCAATGCGGAGGAGGTAAACGCAGTTTCATTCGAATTTAATATAAAACATTTCCTATGGCTCCTTTTTCCAGGGCACGGGGGTATTTAAATCAACGGAACTCGTTGTTTCAAGCTGGCTTCTCGCGTATTAATTTCCACTAGTACCGTACGTTCCGTAGAGAGAGGTTCCATTATGCTGCACGATTTTCATTGGATTTCAGGGCTGACGGTGCACAGCGATGGATGGACGATGAAGAAAATTCACCTGGGAAAGAACTCGCTTCGTCTTCCGCGCAGGGAAATAAATACGAGGACGTATCGTCAAAACAATGCACTGACTTTTACGGCTCGCCAGAAATTGGATTCCGCAAACGGCGATCTGCCTTGTCGCGACGTTTCGTAAATCGACGCGCCGCGTTTCGAAAATTCCATCGGGGGGGCGAGAGAAATGGATTCTGCGACGAGAACTATGGGCCGCTATTTTTCAGAAAAGCGCTTCGCAAGGGTCGCGATTAGTTTTCGTCGCTTCAAACGCGCCAGTTTGGCAAACGTTCGATAGCTTTGGCGTGACTGCCTAGGCGACGTTCCCAGACCGGGAACCGTTTGGCGATTTCCTATTTCCGGGAGATGATCGATTTAATTAAACAATAATCTTTCCAAGAACCAGCGCAGTGGAATTCAGGCACGATTAAACGAAGGTCATTAGAATGAAAGCCTCGGAGCTCCCGGCCAGCGATGTTTCCACTTCGATGTGCTTATCAGAGTAGAAAGATATATCCCAAATTGGTGTCATTAACGCTCCATTTGGCTAACAAGTATCGATCACCACCATTTGACAAAGATCCCCGGTACAGAACGATCTCAACTGGCTACACACCATTTCGAAGCTTGCGTAACGAGAGCACAGCACCACGGTTTATATGAATGTCCAACAGTGATTACAAACGAGTTCAGAGTTCAATAACGATGAAAAAAGTGATGCCTCCGATGGTAGCCCCTTTGGACTTGGAAAACGCTGGAGCGAAAAATCAATCGGTTTTATACAGATGAAAATAGATAAAAATGCGTGTCCTACAAAACGGTCAAATATTATTTACGAGCCTTTGTAAACAACGTCAAAAGCACATAGCCATCCCTCTGTGCAAAAATTTCGTAAAATTCCAAAGCTCGACTAAACGAAAAGCTAAACCGTGACTAAATAAAGAAAATTCCATTAATCGGTATATTAAGCGATCCGAATGGAGTGACGCGGTCCTTAGCTCCACTTTGCATAATTTGCATCCAGCATTCCAGATCCAAAGGATTCTGAAGACCCTCGAAATCAATATCGCCTGTACAGGTTACGAGCCGATAAGAAGTGTCCTCCAGAAGTTCTGCAACAGATTGCCAGGCTCCCTGAAGGGGCGTCGAACAAGAGGTTTCGAGCTGTGTGTAACCAAATTGTTCTCGTGAGGTGCGCGACGAACGACGATTCTCCTTTATCCGACGGCTGCCGGGGCAGAAGAAGACCCGCCCGGAAGCAGGCTTCCCTCTATTTCCCGTGAAACGCGGGCTCCGCGGAGCAGCGCAGCCACGACGTTTCGGAAACGAGCGGGAATTCCACCCCCGCGCCGACGTACCCCATAACTTACAGGCGTTCGTTCCGCTCGGACCGAAACTACTGGCGATAGAGCGTTGCCGAATATCGTTCTTCGGCTTTACGACAGCGCCGCGCGATCGATACGGCAAATTGAGCGTGACGAGTTCGCCGGAGTCTCACACGTACGTCTGGTTTTGCATGATCGAGAGTTTCCTGTTCTATGTGCGCGTGCAGGCACAGTTGCGCGTCCACTGTCCACCGTTTTTCCTAATATTCGTTGAAGCTAACAGATCGTTCGGCAGCCAGTTCTTTCGCACCAAGGGAATTCGTTTATTTCGCGGGGACGTTGGTAGGAAGCCCACCACTGCTTATGGATCGAATCCTCGGTTGTCGTAAAGATTTGTCGTAGTCACGGGTGTTACTTGGAAAGGGGTTGGAAATCCGGAATTGTTTTCGCTTTTAGGAATTGAAAGGTTATCAGCCGGTCAACGACGAAACGAGGATTTTGATAATATTAAGAGTATATGGGGAGCCGGTAGATGCAACATTTCTAGAATATTACTGCGCACACTGTGCCCTTACTTTTAGAAATTCCTAGTGTACACGGAACCATGAATAAAGCCTAGATGAACCTCGCATCTCGCGTCTTCTCTATCCAAGTGAAAAAGCGTGTCTCATATTTAACTCTTCGTGGTCACACGACGTGTATCGCACCCCAGGCAATTTTCTTCCAGAAGTATATATCTTTGCCAATGTTTCTGTAAATTTTTAGACCTTAATGTTAAAATTTGAAAACTTGGGGAATTTTAACAAAAAAGAAAATCGCTTTTTTCCCAACTATCTTTTTGAACTACAAATTGCGAATGTACAATTATCACTGAAAAGTTAAATGATTAAAAATACGAAAATAGTAACTGGAAAATAACGTTAGAGTGCAGTGAACCCCACGTGACAAATTTGTGATTATAAGGTGTGACCACAAAGGGTTAAAATGAACTTTGTTACTTAGTTAAAAGACGAGTGTTTAGCCATAAAAGGTTCGCTGAAGGGTAGTAAGTCTGAGGTCAGTGATAGGGGAGGGTATAAATATATTTCATCTGACACCCTAATTCTTGGTGTATTAGTCTAATATGACCCTTCAAGGAGGGCTAGACCCGAGCGATTGTAGGATCAGCAGGATCTGCTTCCACGGTTCTCAACCCAAGGCACCGAGTACAAATGGGAGATAGATGTTAGAAGATGGGAATTTCTGAAGTGTCACTCGACGTTACTATCAACACTAACCCTCATAAAATAAATTCAAACGTCGTCAGAAGACGCATAGATGTTGAATTTCGAATGGAAACTGCAAGAAGGACGCTGAGGTTTGAGAACCGGCATCCGAGTTATAGATGCAGAGGGACTCCGCATGATGGATAAGCACTTACAGTTAAGAAGACTGGATGGTGAAAAATAGAGCTTTTCCATTGAAGGCGCGGAAGACAATCTCGTTACGTCCGGTGATCGATCAACGCGATAAGGCTCCTCGATTGCTGCAAATGCTCTTCGAGCCCGTGATCTGCGCCAAAATCCTGCAGGCGATACCAGAAAAATACCAAACACGGCATCATTTCATTACCGTGGCACGTCACTCTCGCACTGGCGCACGATGAGATTTCCACTGCAGATTTCACGAGAATAAAATCTGTTTGAAACGGAGCCTGTACATTTGCAATTTCCTCTCTCTGCAGAACTCGAAACTCGATTCCCGCGTTATCTCCCTGTGTCCCTTTGACGCGACAGCCTTAATTGTTAAATCCGTCGTGCATAAAGTCGCAGCTTTTATAAAAATTAACTTCCCCCTCTCTCTGGCGGATGTTCGAGGGATCCATCCCCGAATAATCAGGAATTCTCACAGAGGAGCAACGCCGCGCAAACTTTCATCTACTTCCCATGCGGATGCTTCGAATATGCAAAATAACGGGGTGAACGGAGGGGTGGGCCTGCAATCCCCGTAGTGTACCGACGAAAAACACGCGGGATGTGTGTCATGTAAAACAGAGAATCGCGCGGTATCGATTCGCCGAAGACGAGGAGGAGGACAGTGCGCGACGCGTGACTTTTGTCTTGGAGGGATGGCTGGAGCGTCTGTGTTTCGCAGCTCGAAAAAGCGTCGCGCTTGCACGGCCTCCCTCTTTGGCTGGCGTCGACGGCAGAGAGGTCGGACGTTCCGCGGTGAATGAAAAATTACAAGGGTAGGAAGCACGACGCCGCCAGGACATGGAATAATGATGAAAGGAAGAAGAACCGACGGAGTCGTGGGGCTCCCGGCCACCGCGGAAGCCCGTCCTCCCCCTTCCGATTCAACTAAATGAGAATGGAACGGCACGGAATGGCTCCGACAATCTGATCGAGGCTCTCAATAGAAGGGCCGATTAGCGACGGATTTACGAGTTTATTCAATATGTATAAAATTCACCAGCCCGATCGGCTCAATCGGGTTAGCCTACCCCTCGAATAGAAATTCCATGAATTTCGTAACTCAAGCCCCCTCCGACTCGCGGGATTTTAAAACACTTTTAACTTCGCGCATCGATGCGAAGCAATACCATTTCGCTAACGGACGAATTAGGATTACTATTTTGGAAAATGCTCGGATAAAACCCACTTGACGCTGTGTATAATAATAATAATGTACGGGAACTCGTTCCGTTGGAAATAAAGTTGGATATCAGCACTGCCCCCAGTCGGCGAACAACCCTCCCCGTACCATTACCCAAAACATCGCATCAAGATTCGATCGTGCGTCTCCCATTCGCCGGCGTGCTTAATTTCACAGCGTCTTCAGCGCCCATCCCTCGAAACAGCCCATCCTGCGAGGACCAAATAACCAATCCCTGCGGGCAGATCCACGGAAATCGCAAACTTCGGTCGTTCCCTGACAACGGTATCGCGGGCAACTTCCCCACGGGAAGTTAGCACGCGCCGGATCGAAATCAATGGGAGCGGGAGGAGGGGGAGGTGGCTCGTTCGCCGCGTTTCCCGATCTCACCCCCGTCAAGGGGCAGCAGCTATCGAGTTTCTATCTTCCAGCGGTCTCCTTCGTCCCGGTGGACGTCGGGGGCCGCGCAAATTGGAGGGACACACCTTATGGGAACGGCGCTGGTCGGCTGGGCGTCGAACTTGAAACGGGAGATGTCAGTTGAAACGACGGGGGGGGGCGGCTGGGGGATGGGAATCGGTCGGAGGGCGGCGACGCGGTTCAAAAAAGACGAGACGTAGGGACGGGAGGAGGGAAGGGGTGGAGATGTCGCAATTAGCTTTATTAGGGACGAGATCGAGGAGACAGGGCACGACGGGGAGAGCCCCAAGTGAAGCGGATCGTTTTCTCGGGCGAGCGACGACGCCGGACGGCGACATTTCGCTGGTTTCGGTTCACGTGGCAAAAGTACACAGGACGGGGATGTCCGTTGCTCGTTCGATTGGAACGCTATCCGACCCCATCTCCTCGGCGTGTAAACACGAAGGGCGTCGAGGATACCAGGGGCTGGAGGCTGGCGTGCAGGATGCTTCAGAACTGCGGCCACGGTTGATGGAACAGACGTGGTGTTGTAGAAACAGCGGGGGTCGAGGTGGTAGGGCACTTGAGTCTTGGGAATAAACATTGTAATGTATTAACATCTTGGGCACACCGTGCTATGTAGACAAGAATTTCGGGGCACAGCAACAGCGATCTATTCCACCTATAGGGACATTCCATTAGAACTCGGACAGATTTCGGAGTAAGTTTTCGTGGATTGCTGATTGTGAGATTTGAATATGTTGTAGTCTTTGGTGATATTTAAACGTATCTCAAAGGATTCTTTAAAATTTTCAAAAATGTCGATTTTACAGCTGTTTGAAGTTAAGTGGTAAATTGCACAAAAATAGTTCAAATTCTTTTTTTTAAACTGGAATAATTTTTTCTTAAAACTTCACAGTCTTCTCTATAAGTACCCTAAAGCTTATCTCCATCCGTTTACTACTTCCATAGCTATAATTTACTGAAAAAAGATAGCACTTACCTTCAAACAGCTGTAAAATCGAAATTTTTCAAATTACTTAAAAATCCTTTGAGGTACGTTTAAATATCACTAAAGACTACAACACATTCAAATAATCTAGTCCCTACAGCAACAACTGGGCAGACTCGATCCGCCGATATTGCAATTAATATTCGCAAGATGTAATCAAGTCGAAGGGAGAATAAAGATATCCTTCGCGTTAGAAGCCGTGTTACTATAATTTCCTAACGGGTAAGTATGTTGATGCACGGCCGTTTCGTAAATCGCCTGTCACGTCGCCACGGTTATCGAGATTTCCCTCGCATCATTAATGCACCCGTCTCGCCGGCCTGAAATGATTCCTCGACTCTCTGGACGGCTGGCCGTAATAAGGCGTATCCGCTATTGGGAATACTTTTCCTCCGCGGGCTACTCAATTATTTCTGCGGCTTAATTGTTGCGAAACCACCGACGTCCCCGTTCCGCCGTCCTTGTCCCTCTACTTTTTTTTTTCTCCAGACTCTGATCGCGCCGGGAACGGAAACTTCTTTGCCATCGAAGTTTATCGCCGCCTCTGCTATTGTCCACCGAGCAAATCTGCCAGGACATGGCATCCCGGCTTAATTGCCCGACCGTCCCGGCACCTAATCGGTGCTGTGCAGTTTCATTTTCACGTTTCGACGCGCACGGCTATTCGCTGCAAGCTACGAGATACACCGCCCGTGTAATATTCGTCTAGGGGAAGTTTTTTCACCCCGACTTCCGCCGTTGCTCTACGAATTACGCAAGAATAGCTGGCCGCGATTTCCCCGGAGGAAATGGAATGGATATTATGTAGCTACACTCCAGAGCTTTTTCATACGTACGACGAGACGTTTCGTGGTGTTAACGTGACACGGGCGTAATTTCGCGTAACTGTAGGAGAATTTCCAAGTTGAATACTCAGGATCCCGTGCGTGCCGTGGAAGCGCGCTGTACCGTCCCGCGAATTCCTCAAATTTATTCTCTTTCATTCATCATTCCACTTCTTCGCAGACGTAATATAATTGCTACAAGATCGCTCCGAGTGCCCAGGTCCCTCCGCGTCGAGCACCGGCGAGTGTTCAAAATAATAATCCTTGATATTTCAGTTCACCTGTGCGCACTCTCGCAGCAAAGGATAATTACTCCATCATTGCCAAGAGATAATGTCAACGGCCACGGCGAGCGGTGTTCTCGGTGCAAGTCGATCGTTCCACCTACCCGTCCTTCGTGTCCACACTCGAACCAACACTAGCCAGAGGAGACAGCCACTTCATCGCCGGCGATCGTTATTACAGATGTTAAGCGGCGTAATTTCACCCCGTGTGGGAACGCACAACGGACCCAGTTATCCTTTCTTTCTCGCCTAGCGCGGCGTTTGCGCGAGCCACTCTTGCGACACCCTTGCGACACATCCCGCTTCTCGCATTGGCCAACAGCAGAGAATCGCTGAGCGCGACTGGTTCCCGCCGGCAAAAGGCGAAAGGTCGACACCGAGGTGTATCTTTGCCCCGCAGAGTCTTTATCCCGTTCCTCCCTGTTCGCCCCTTCCTTCCTCGCGCTCCGCGACTTCCATCCGCGCTCCTTTCTTCGCGGCGAACAGCCCCGCGCCAGTGGGCACCGCGCGCCACTGAGTGCATTTCCTCGTAACCGCGTCCACTTAATCCTAAGCGATTTGCGAAATCCCAATGGACACCGGGGGGAGAGAGACACGGCCGCGTTTGTCGTTCGTTTCCTACGGCTGGGCTCTCGTCCCAGGGAAATGGTACCGCGAAGTCGGGGAGGGCTGGTGTCGCTGCGCCGACCGCCCCGCGAAATAATTCATGTCGGGGATGATATTCGGTAACGGCCGCTGATACTACTCGATGTTACGGCTCGATTGGACGTAGTCAGCCCCCGAACGGCCGTGGCTGATAGGCACGCCAGAGTTTCGGTGATTGATTGACCGTGCCGCGGTGAGTTACGATCATTCCACCCACTACGAGTGCCACTCTTTTCTGGCTGCGTCCAGTTGCGAATAATCCTGCTAATTCTAACGGGCGATTCCTTGAGATTCTGTGGGCCGTTGGGGGATACCTTTGCGGGGGTGTATCGATTTCGAGTGACGTTGGGGTTGCAGGGGTTGAACGAGGAGGAAAAAATGTAATATTCAGAGCGAGTGAAATTCCTGGAGCCCCTTTTGTCAGGTCTATTCGAGCACTCTGCAACGTGCCGCAATCTGCTCGAGCCCGCTCCAATTCGAGCAGTATCTTTTCCTTGATCGCAGAAAAGCGTATGGTCTCGAGATCGTTGCGATAAAACGGCATTCCATAATTCCGTCGTACGTGTCGCGCCGCTTCTGAACGGCTTCGGAACGATCCCGTGGCATCGCGACAACTTCCCTTAGTTGGCTCGCTTTCTTTTTCGCGATGCTGGCCGCCGAGGGAGCCGCAGTAGCACCGGTAACCACGATAAACGATCGAAGTCTCGCGGCTGGACGATTGTGGAACGCGGTGTCGTCGGCCTCCGCTAGCCTTGACACGGTGCACTCGAGGTTGCAGAAGACCAAACGGCTGGCGTAAAGAAGAAAACACGAGACCCAACTGTTGCCAACGATAGCTGGAAGGAGAGGGAGAGAGAGGTGGAGGAGAAGGAGGAGAAAGAGAGGCAGCGAGAGGTCGTAAAAAGCAAGCACGGCTGAAACGATTGGCCGCGTGCGATGTGACTTGCATGAACGCCACTCATGAACAGCGATTCCTTCTTTTTTTTCCAAGCAGGAACAGCTCCCACCACCACCGACGCACTTTCCATGTGGCGCCATTAACGCGAACGAGCGCTAAACCAGGGATGATTCTGTCCCGCTATGATTTTACTTTCGCCTACAACAGCCTGACTGGCGCGATAACTCGTTGTAAACACACCGATGGAATCGATTGACTCGATTCGGATAGACCGCTAAACGGTTTCCCATCGGTCCCCGGCTTCGTTCCGCCGAGTGTTTAATCGCGAATGCAAATTCGGCGTTCGCGCTTCAGCCTACTTTATTATTCGATAATTCTTTTCCACTCGCGTTACGTCGGCTCGCGACTGAGTAGCTGCTTATTAGTCGCGGTGCCTCGACTTAGCAAGAAAAAGCGAATACTCGCAAACAACTGGTTCCAGTAGCCAGATTCCAAGACATAAATCCAAACGTTCCTCCGACTCTGTCCTCCGCCAGGAACGCCGCAATTATTCACCAGCTACAGTAATCTATTACTCGATAGTCCATTCCCAGCCAGTCATCAATAAGCAGCTAATTGCCAGGCGGAACCGTGCAAGTCCGACTGCGGAGCAATCCTAAATTCAAACCTGTCGATCGCGCCAGGCAATCGATACCAGCGATTGTGCCCTGGCGCGGTCCGCCTTGAAGAGGAGCAAACAGAGGACGAGGATCAGGGGCCATTCGCGAGCTGAGTGTTTGGCCCGACAGAGTCCCCGCTCCACGTCGCTGCGCCGTTAAAGAGCCAGCCTAGGAGAACTCGGGATCTTTTGTAATCTCTCGCAAACGACTCTCGCATCTGTACCACGCGGTGCAAACTGGACGCGGCCATTGGCGAGATGATATCAACGGGGCACGATTAACGATACGAGAGTACCTCTACCGGTCTTTGTTTTTCGTTGCCTCGACGGCGGAGTGGCTGCCGCGGCTCCCGGGGATCGTTTTCCCCAGGCATTTACCCGCGAGGGAAACCAGAACCGCGAAACAGGGACGCGCGGATCCACGGTTACACAAAAGAGCCTCCATCAAGACGCGTCGAATCAACGTAAATGCTCCACCCTCGCTTTTAATCCCGCCGTTAAACGCTCCACTCTCGCTGCCGCGCAAACTGTGTCAACCTACGGCAATTAGTAGCTGCTTAGAGTCCAGGCTCCCATCCCGCGAAAGGGGAACGGCCGAATTTCGAGCGACAAGTCATTGTTTCCGAGCGAGAGTCGCGCATTGTCGCGGCAAACTGTATGAAACCGGTGAATGCGACGCCAGCTTGCAGAGTTACGGGGTGCGCGGATAGAAGGTGGGCGTCTTCGGGGTGGCGAGAGCCGAACAGGGACGGGTACCAGTTTGGAATCGTACGGTGTCGTAGAACCCGGATGGAATCGTTTCCTAGTTCAATGTTTAGACCATCGAGGCTGCGGCGTCGCGGAACCTGATTGAGATGATTTCCTCGGTCCGACTTGTCGATGCTGGGCGACTTTGGACCCGTAGAACCTGCTCGCTACGACTTTCGAATTGAAAACGATGATAGCCGGGATTCTGGAGTTGTAGAATCCGAATGGAATGTCTTCCGACAGTGGCGACTATCAAGTCGTCGAACCAGAGTTTACGAGACTTTTCACTCGTAGATATTCGCCTGGGGTGACCTTAGCGGCTTTAGAATCAACGTTGTTACGTCATAGGAAAACAGTCGACGCATTCACCATTTCGAGATTACAGACATACGATGAATGCGGAATCACGATAACGTTATCACGCATAGTTGAAACTTATGCTGCGCAGGAATCGCCATAAGTATTTACAATTTTGGGGGAACGAAGAAATCAAAATTCTGTGATTGTTTTCTAACAGTGAACAAATTTCTAAAAAACTAGATTCCATTGTTCAAAAGAAATTTGATGTGTTACAAGAACTTTGAAGTATTAGGTGACTTTGTTTTTTAAACATGTTTTTGAAGTGTTGTAGGTGGTAATTTTTTTTATAGTCTTAACATGAATACTGTCCAGACCTCTAGCGCACCTACTCGTTCCCCGTTGTAGCAGCTTTCTTCAGTTGTTAGAATGCAGTCACATAGAATATACGGCTTTAGTACGAAGTGTTATCTAAGATAAAATAAAATTCCAAATAAGATCAATAAAAATAATAATTTTCCAGTGATTAGTAATACTTTCAGTCATTTATTCACGAAGTTCAAATTTCGACAGCTCAAATACCATTACGAAAGGCAACCTTGGCCAACTAGGTATTAGAAGTCACGAATAATAAAAAAGAAAATAGTGCCCCTGTATTTCCTTCCACCCTAATTTACATAACTACGACGGTGCCTCCGCTTTCCTCTAAGACTTGCTAACTACGTCCGAACTCATCTCGCCTCTTGCATCCCCGCAACCGCCAATAAATATTCTCGCGGAGTGAAAGCCCAGCAAAAGTGATGCACCATTTTCGGCAGCTGCAGGCTGCACCCGCAGACGGCCGTTGCATTCTTGCGCCGTTGCGTAAGCGGTGTCCGCGATGCTGCTTAATTCGTTGCTCGCGTAACAGCACTTTCTCCCGAGATATTGGTCAGCATCGCGGCGGGACTGCCTCGCTCGTGACGATCCACCGGACGGACGGAGAGCCAGGCGAGTCAAGGTGTAGACTGGTCCGGCAATCAGTGTCTGGGCTGCGGATCCAGCCGACGTTTTCTGTCTCGGTCGGGCGCGGTAGGTAAGCAGGTGCGCGTACCCGTGAACCCTGATAATTGTGGCCGCCTGCGCCCAGGTGAACGGGGATGCTTAATACCGGAACCGGTCTCTCTGTGTCCCAGCCGCGATTAGCGGTAATGCACGTCGGCCTACTTTCACGGTTTAACGTGGCTTCGCTTATGGGCCGCGCGCGAAATTGCATGAATTGTGCCAGCCATTACAGGACGCGCCAGCCTTGCGCTCTTCTGCTCCACTTGCGACGCGCTCCTCTTCTCCCTTTTGTCTGTCACCCGTCCGTACGGCAGCTATACGGGAGAGGCGATTTCGATTGGCATTCCTTGGGCTTTTTGTTTACCTAGACTTTTTTTACTCGCGATGTTGTAAAAAGTATAACAGTTGGGAATTATTTTTTTTCTGCCTCAGAGCGATCAATTAGTTTTCGAACTCTTTTATAATCATCTGGCTATGCCTTATGCATTTCGCGAAAAATCCCTGCCTCTTTTACTCCAGTTTTGCGGTCTGGATGTACAGGCGTTGAAGAGAACAAGTCGTCATTTCGTAGAAAATGCAATGGGCGTGTAAAAGTTCATTGGAAAAACGAATTCCAAAGTGGAAGTATTGCGTGGAAGGTGTCACCAGAGCAATGGAAGTGAATAAAGTAATAGTAGTCATTTACTCTGTTCCGTCTTTTTTCTTTTTTCTACACTCCATCGCTTTTTAGTTTTTAATATGGAATTATTTTTAAAGGAAAGTCGTATTCTTAACTTAAAAAGTACAAAATACCAAATAAAACAGAAAACAGGTAAAATTAAAAAGAAACAAGATAAAATCGTGATGTAAAAATTCTCGGATAAAGAAAGGCTAGAGTTCTGGAGGTTGAGGCTACGTTGAGTTATTAGCGACGTATTTAGTTTAGATTGTTGTATCTTTTTTCTGGATAAGGTAATGGTTTGAGTTTCTATGGCGCGAGAGGATCTTTGGAGCTTGAAACCTTTAGGAGTCGTTGGTATTTAGGTGGTACGAGTGAGAACGAAGTTTTGAGGGTATCTTGCAATGCCTACTGCCTGGAACGTCATATTGAGTTACTCGGTAACATTTTCGTCCAAGCGAGAGTGCAGATTTGCATTACGATAAGAGGTAGTCGGAGGAACAGGAGAGGCGTTTTTGCCGTACATGTAATTTGTGGCTTAATCTGGCGTATTCAAGGCCCGCGTTTGACTCCGTGTAGCATTATGGGAAAATATTTCTTCCTCAATGGAACAACGATGCGACTACCTAAGAGCACGGTTGCAGACCTCGGTTATTTCATTTTCTAATTTCTTAAGCCTCGGTATGGGCGGGAATTGCGTCTGATGCTACGTTGCGTAGCCGTGCAACTATTTCCATTGGAAAGGTAATGATCTGTGTTCCAATGAGGTGTGCCTGTTTCTAAATTGGATAGAAGTAAACGTCGGGTAAACACAAGCCTACGTTAGCGCAAAAGTCTGTGAATGAAATGGCGAACGGTACTGCGCGACAGGGAAGGTGTTAAAACGACCAAACGGAGACAGCCACGATAGCTAGTAACGCTTGATAATTTACAAGTCAATAGAAATCTATCGCAACGATTCTGTCCGCTATTATATCGGCATGAATGCGCTATTGGCTCGTATTTATTGTCAAGCATAAACTCCGCGGCTTCGGACAACAGCATTTAAGTGACACGGCTGTAAATCAAACGGAAGTCGCTCGCGTCTTCTCGCAACTATGAATTATTCACGGATAACCAAGGCGTTTAACGTGCCTAACGATGTATGAAAATCTGAATTTTTGATGAGGAAACAGGTGATAAATGCAGATTAGAGATGCGGAAATTCACTTTTCGCTGCGGGCTAGCAAATTATCTTAAACCTGACGCAACGGAACCATGCTGGCTTATCTTTGAATGATCGACGAGTGTATTGAAACACAAGGAGGTTGCGAGCAGGATCGCCGCAGAGATACACTTAATTTAAACCGTGCTGTGCATATTTAATCAAACCCACTCGAGAATAGCGGGGACTCACGTGTCCACTAATTAACAGAAACAAAGAAGAGAGGTCAAAGATGATCTCTCCTTTTCGCCGCGTTGAATTGAAGAATTCACACGGCGCAGTCACAGTTATGATCGCATCTGAACTTCCAGCGACCCCGTTTTACGAAACTCTTGCCATGCAGAATGATGTTGCAACCGAATGAATATCCCTTTCGTTGAAACCTGTCTATTAACGCGTCTCTTAAGACACACCTATCGATCAGCGTGCTGGAGACACCGAGTGAGTCTAGGTCGAGGACATTACGCTAATTGCACGCACATTCTTAAACAAATCAATCGAACGATGTTGAATTCTTCGAAGCACTAGTCAGCGAAGCTTCGCAATAACCGGAAGCTATCCTCCAAGAAGAATCCCCAGAAACTAAATTCCACCTTTGTCCTTGGCCAGCCAGAAATGGAAGATGCGCAAAAGTGGTCGCGAACGGTGCATGAGTCGGGTAATTAGCGATTTAACGTACAATGGATTCGCGTGCAATTGACTGGCGCACGAATCGACGGTCGCTTGCTCCGGCACCCGGCTATCGTTAATTAGACATTAAAGGGGATAGCGCCCGGCATAATACGCGATACAGATGTTCGCCGTTATTACTGCCCTTTTTTTTTCAACTTTTAATTCGCGAACGACAGCTTTCGTCGACGTTCAAGCTGAAGGCATATAAGATATCGCTCTGCCTGGTTGGAACGGAATTAATTGCCGAGTGTTACGCGCACCGCGGTGCTTCCGATCAATACGACTCGTTACGCGCGAAAATATTTTCACCGGAAATATGAATCCGCATGAATGAAAGCACGACCACCGTGCTGCGGGGCGAAATAAAGCGCGTATAGGAACACGCGGGAAACATTGGAGCGCCAAGTAATTGAATATCTTGCTCTCTTCGTCATTAATTTAGCTAAATGCTCGTCTACTAATTGCTCTGCAGTTATACCTCGCATCTTTGGGTGCTACCTTTGCCTATTTGTTATTTTCCACGTTACTTTGCCGTGTATTTTATTTTGTATCATGGGGGATTATCCTGACGAGCGGTTTAGGAGTTAAGCTGGTAAGCGATGTAGTAAAAAATTCTTCTTTGAGTGGAATAGGATGTAAATAATTTATTTCAGTTTCTAGAGCTGTCGCCGGATACAGATAAGATTGTAATTACCAATGACGCTGTGATTGAACAGAAAAAAACTGTAATTTCTCACCGTTGGCACGAACATAATTATGTAAACATTTCAACTGAAAAAAATTCATTTCAGTTTAGCTAAGAGCGAAGTGACGTTCTATTTATGCATTTTATAGTTATATAATTATAAAATACTTCTACGCGGAGATTCGGATCTGCATCGCCTTGAGGCATTATGCACCACGAAGAATCACCTTAGCCAAGGCGAGCCAGTCAGTAAATTTTCGTCGACGAAGTCAAGTCCTTCGAGGATGAGTAGGTGTCCCCGAGGTATTTTAAATTGGCCGTAATGTTTATTTTTTACCGTCGACTCGTACGAGTCAGGGAGCCGGTAATCTTGATAGACGCGATAGCATTGGTGGTTCGAAATAAAGCTTGCCAGTGCTCATCAGCCTCCATTGCAAAATCTCGCGGAAGTTTGACGCGCGGCGACCGAGCTGATCCGCGCCAAGGACGAAGTCCTTTCGAACTGTTTCTGGACGGACCCGAAAAAATTTGCACGGGAATTCCACTCGGTAGATGGATGACGCCTTTCTTATGTTAATTCCCATGGTCACAATAAGGTTGCAACCTTGGTCCCTGCCTACGAATACGCGGTCGCGTAGACTGTTTTGCGAGTACCGAGACGGTTTTTGCGAGGCGCGCGATGAATCACGAGCGAAAGATAGATCACGGGGTTTTTTAATCCTTGAAGCGGCGGACGCTGGGTGGATTTTGCACCGTAAATGACTTTAAGTCGACGAGTCCGCACCTTGATTGGATTTCCCTCCTCTCCTCCTGTAAGCCTTTAATAAAGTGGTCCAGAAATTCCTTGTCGACGTCTCTTACAACCCCGGTTCAGCTGATTATCCAGTGGGAAGGTGATCGAAGATCTGGAACACGTTTCCCTAAATGAAGAAGCTTTCGAAAATTGACAATCCTTCGAGAAGTCTGTCTCCTAAATTCAGTTTCCTGTGGTTGGAGTTGGTATACTTTTTTTGCGAAACTTTCAAGTGTTTTCTTTCTAAGATTTCATCGTATATCTTCGACAACCCCTTTCAACAAAATCGCTGGGTTTAGAATCTTATTTTAAAGCTACTAGAATAGCTAGATTGTGACGTGGCGCGCGTCAGGCAGACCGTCCTTTTTCCGCGCGCTTTTACTTTCCGGACGACGCTCGCGGAAACCGATCCGTCGATTCCTCTTGAGCGGAGGCGTCGCGTCGCGGAGGGCGCGAAGTTGCCTGGAAATTTGATTTCTCGCTACAAAACTTATCGTGGCTCCGATCGATCTTCTCACGATGAACGGTGCACCGTTTCTCATCCGCCACTCTTTCACCCCGCTTCCTCCCGGGCCCTTACCGCGATGTCGTTCTCTCTGCTCGAGGCGATAGCTCGCCGCCTCGGCGCGGTAAGCAGGGGCACGAATAGATTTGTGTATATTTCTCGAAATCGATTTGCCTACGCTTCTGAATATTTTTCACGGATCCCCGAGCACTTTGCGAGCCAGCCAACGGCCCCCGTTCCCGGGTTTCCCTGGTTTATCTCGCGTCCCCGTCTGGAGAAATGCAAAACATCCGCGACGCTATCGACGAGCGGCTGGAAAAATGAACGGCATCCCTCATCCGGCGTAACCAGAGAGAAAACGTTTAAAGAGGGTGGCAGGAATTCGGAGCATCTGGTCCACATTCATTTCACCCTCACCCTTGGTCGACGCCGCGCGTCGACGTTAATTTTTACGATGACAGAGCGTCGATCCTGGATTCTCCAACGACCATATCCAGCCGCCCTACGTCGCTCCACGGTTAACGTCGATTCAATCTCGCTCAGATTGGAGGAGAGTGAACGTGCTTGCACGGTATCGCGGGAGGGCGAGCACCCTCTTCTTGGCTGCTCCACCCGTCCTCGTAAAGCCCCAGTTTACAGTGAGAGTTTGGAAACTGGAACGGTTGGAAAAGAATCCGAAACTTTCGCCGAGTTCATTGTTGTACACCCTGAAACTGCGCCACGCCATTCGCCATTCTAGCTTCTAGCATCCAGTCGTTTGCTCTAACCGACATCCATTATGTCGGGCTTCTTAATAACCACTGCCATGGTAACTCTCACCTCTCAGGTCCAGGAATCTGACTTTAATTAAAAAGTCAGGGTATATTTAATCACAGAAATGTCCGCGTTAACATATAGTGCGATAAATCTTTTTGGCATTTATTAAACTGAATAATATTATACAAGAAAACAATTGAAAAGAATTTTTTTTAATTCGTTTTAAAACTTTAAACGCGTATATATGAAAATAACTTTTTTTTTCAACTGGCAGCTGATTGCAAAAAACCTATTTGTCCAATCACTCTGAAATTTGCACACGTTATTCAGCACATCAATCGGTATCGCAGGGACCTCGGAATCCGTTTTTGATTAACAATTTCATGCTTTTTACTAAGCAAAATGATTGACAAATTCACCATATTTCGACACTTAAACTTTAAAACTCCGCCATCTTGTTATTTTTTCATTAATCAAAATAATATTGCTCCCAACGATAACCACACTCATAATGACTCATAATGCACTATATTGCTTTTTCAAGGCGCTGACAACAGTGCAATATATACATATTTAAAAAAAAACTATTAAAAAATGACAACAGATTTTTTTATACTGTTAATAAGTGTATTAATTCTGTCTTCTGGTTAAATTTAACCTCAATTTACTTTTTAAAGCCTATAAATCCAGAAAAACACAGAAGGAAGCGAAATGACGCTATTCATTCAACTGTTTGGCTTCTAGAGAAGTAATTGGTCTGCACTTTAACGCATTTTTAAGTAAAGAGTCTGAAATATACCGTCTTCCAGATTTACTCTAAATAGAGAAAATATTATTTACGTTGAACATTCCGTTTACTAAAAAATAAATCCTAAAGAAATGACAATTTTTCGCGACTTCGCAGTGGAATGACCTCTTAATACTATTTCCCTTGCGAAATTCAATAATTTAGCATTCCGCTGTGTACCTGCAACCTCGGCATCCCAGAAATAATCGCATCCCATCAATGAATATTTCATTCGTACCCAAGTCTCCTGCATCGCCGTCGATTAAACGAGCGCCAAGGGGGGGGAAGCAAGGAAGAGAGGAAAGATTGCATCCAGCGAAAAATTTCATATTGCACGGTCGGAGCAGCGATCAGAACGAGGCGAAGGGACGTCGAAGATCAGGATCGATCGCGTTGCGTGCCGCGCGTTCCCCGAATTCCGACAAGAAAAGCTTGAAATTCATAATGGGGGAGGAGCGGGAGGCACGGCCGCACCGCGGAGAAACAACGGGGAAAAGGGAAGAGAAAAAGGGGGAAAGGGGGGAAAAACCGTTCGGATTCCCTGGCGACAGAATTCTCGCGTGATTCCTCGAGTGGAATTCCAGCGCGTCGACGAGCCATCGGCGATGGTGGCCAGCTGGAATTGCGACATCCGCGATTGGCAGCCGTCCACAGGGCTCCGCTCGGCGTTCGATCCATCGATAGATCGCCGGATGACCGCCCTGGAACCTTTTCGACCTGGTCGCGGACATTGTACAGCTTCGAACAATCGGCTCGTTTGCCAATCGCCTGTACGTGCGAACTCGTACCGCTCCCTCTCAACCATTCAGAGGAACACGCTACTAATTACCACAGATTTATGTGAGAGATTAGCGGCTCCGTGCGACCGATCCCCCATTAAATTGCATCTTCTTTTTCACTTTTAGCCGTTTAATCCGCCCGTCGCGCCGTGGTTCAAGCGTGCACGCGCGTGCAACTTCTCTCTTATGAAGAATCACCGAAGCTGTTACTTCGTATGCTTGCGCTTCGGAAGCATATTTTTTAATGCGATTCAAACGGTTCGTTGGTCGTTACACTTTCACGAACGAAGGAGTGCTGCAATTTTTCGTTCGCGCAAGTCGCAGGTGACGCAACGGCGAGCCTTTTGGGAAGGCCAGGTCTTCGGAGACGGAAGGAGCGGATGGAATACGGGGTGTTGGAATATTCGGAATATAAGGAGACACCTGGGGATTAGCGCACCCTGGAGGAAAGGAGATATCTTGGGACGAAGGGGTAGAAGGGCGTAAGTTATCCTATCTGTAAAATACTACAAGGTGTTTGAAGTGTACAAAGTGTAGCGCGTTTTACGCTCGACGTGATTCTGTCGTTGGGAACGGATCTTGGGGAGGTAAGAATCAACGGCGAGCGGTCCAGACACTGTCGAGAACGAGCTGGAAAGTATAGGCGGAGAAGGGAGGCGGAAAATCAATTCCTGGAGAGTCTGGACCGAGGCTTGCTCGATAATTCGTGCGAACACCCTCGAAGCTTACGCCTCGTTTGACACAAGAGCGCCCAGCTTAGGTGTCGGTCGTCAGAGTCGATCAGTGATAGGCCCTTAAACCTCTTCAGACCCTATCGATATACGAATAGATTCCTGGTGTTAACAGCGAGATGAGATTTTATCAAGAATCTCGCGGCGGCTCGGCGAACAATAGACGGCCACGTCTGACTCTGCGCGGCAAATTCTACTTGAAAGATCCCCTGCTTGTAAAAGCAAACGGTGCACAATTTCTCTATTTTATCTCCAGGCAACGTAAAAAGGTCTTTGAAGAAACCTTCCTTACCTCGAGCAATAAAAAAATAGGAAAATGCTTATGGAAGATCTAAATATCCCATGCGCGGGGAGACAGACACATATGCCCCGAAAATATGCATAATAAATAGAATATATATATACCACCACCATGAATATTCAGAAATGTCACCGATTTTCTCATGTTTCTAATTTGTCAAACACCGAATGACTATCTAAAACCAGGGCTACAATATTAAGCATAGCTTTTAGAGTGAATCCAACCAGTGCATCCCTCTGATTTTCCCCATTATAACAAATGAAGAGTCCCAAAGGATCACAAAGGCTCCGAGCATCTAAATCTCGAAATCAGACACCGTCCCGGTGTGCTTCAAACTCAATCCAGCAAGATCCGCGGCAAAGAGTTCCGCCAGCGAGAGAATCTCGAATACGAATGGTTCGCCAGCGCCGTGCCCGGAATCCACGGCATTATGCACCGATGAAAATCTACCTCTGGCTGACAGCAGAGTAATAACACTTTCGAACTGCAGGCAATGTATACTCCCCGCTCGGATGGCAAGCTATTGCCAAACTATCCTCAACTTCATTAAAAGTTCCGTCGAATTTACCAAACGGCCTGTCGAACGTTTAACGTCCCTCGAAACCCGTTCTTTCGGCTCCGCGCGGAAACGCCTGGAGGAGGATGGCCAGCGGCAGATCGATCTGACGCGTCGTCACGCTCGATGCGCGTGTAATTAGTTTTCTGGCGGTGCGACCGTTCGATTAAAACGACGGTGAACGGCGACTAAGGTTTCGGGCGAGCGGTGTGTGCAGGCGCGAGGCACACGTCTCGCTGGAGAGCTTGCACGCGCTGGTAGACCGGAATCCGCGGCAAAGACGTTCGCGAGGAACGAGTTAAGTTGTGGATAAGGGTGGCTTTAAGTTCCCCCCAGCGAGGAACGCGGCTTCTGAAGTGCTCGTAGCCGACGGAGCGGAATCGATTTCTTGATAGACGCGCGCGCTGATTCACGACTATAACGTGGCCACCGAGCGCGGCGAGCGCGGCAGGCACGGTATCACTTTAATCGTCATTGTCGCTAATGAAATTCATTAGAACCCCTCGGCTGGGGTGGCGCGCCGAGAAACGACGTCTGTGAACGACGCGACGACTAAGTAGTACATCAAGATGCACGATTCCCGTCGAACGATGTGGCGTGATTGCATTCGAAAAGATTTAGGCGACGCGGGTGCTGGCGTTGCAATTTTCGATACCACTGGATATGTGTTATTAAATCAACTATTAATACATTCCTATTGTTTATAGCTTCTGTATTATAACGGTTGTGACAACCTACCCGTGTGACAACCAGACCCGGTCTCCTCTACGTACACAGCAGCGACGGAGGGAGTAAAATCTTCCGAGTAGAAACGCGTAGTTTTCAAATGACGACTCTTGGGATTCCCTAATCTTCCTAAGAGCAATGCACTCTCTCGGCAACGTTATTTAACGTTCCTCCTCGCGTTACGATTCGAATGACAGTAATAACAGCGGGCAAGGCTATTGGAAGCAAAGTTGTCGCGCTCTAAACCCTACGATCGAAGCGGCCGAATGGTCCGGAGGCGAGTGCGTCAGGAACTTTGAATAGGGCCTGTCGTCGTCGGAAGCCAGATGGCTCAGGGTGGACCAGCGGTCCAGCGGAGCCCCTCGGAGCTCCTTGCTCCCCGGGAATTATATGGATCGCACGAAATTCAAAAGGGGGGGGAACGAGCGGGGCATAAATGAAACCTGGCCACGAACGATTACGAGACACGAGGGACGGAATAGCGTGACCAGTTCGGACAAATTGCCTCTCGATTTATGGCGACAGCCACGGGAACTGTCCTCGTGGCGGCCGCGCGATTTGCGAGCTTCGCATGCAGGAAATGTCTCGCGAAAAATACAGATGGATGGAGCAGAGGGGGAAAAAAAATAGGGAGGGAGATAAAACGACGTTACCGTGTCGCGGAATATCGTCGAGCCTATATCGATTCGAAGCGTGGCATTAGCGTCGCGCGTCGGGGAATAAGAAACGAGGCGTCCAGTGGCCGATTTGACCGCGGATGTTGCACGAACGTGTGACTAATTACGGTTTTCACGACTTTTCGCGCGCCGGTGTGGAGAAAACGTTAAATTACACGTTCGAAAATCTGACGCGCCGGCTTGGCAACGCCGTCTAGATAGATACGGTCATTAATGACGGAGAAAACAAAGGGGTAATAGGAGCAAACAGCGGCGTAATTTTCGTAATGGAAAGCCGAGTCCCCGGGACACGGAGCGAACGAGATGTCATTACCGAATTCCTCGAAGAAAAGCAAGAAGCGGAATCGACCTGACGCCGGTCCAATTAACATCGTAGCAACTAATTAGACGGGACGGCGGGGTTCAAAGAGCATGTTCCCACCCCCTATCGACCGGGCCATTCTCAACCCTCGCGGTGCATCGTTACCAGTAGTGATTAATTAAAACTGCGGCAGAAACGGGGACGCTTTATTGTATCTCGAAATCCTTCCCGTAACCGTGTCACGTGTTACGAAACGCGTCGTTTTGTCTCGCAGCTGCTGGGCCCCACTGTTCACGCGACTTTTCAGCGTCGTTCGGTACCTGCTTCAGGCATTGTGCTCGCGGAGCCTTAAATTTACGCACCGTTATGGATTCTCGCCGATTTTTACCGAATCCTACATGAAACAACAAAATTCTTACCGATGTGACAGCGTATCGCTCGAACCGCGGGTCGACCTCCTCAGGCGCAAGTAGAAGTAGCGAGTAATAGACAGACACGCGAGCCGAGCCCGATTTTCTTGGAGCTCGATTTTCCCAGTAAACAGCCCTCCTGCGAAGCATCGACCCTTTTTGATTGTACCAGGAATTACATCCCAGCGACCTACCCTTAACATCAATGCTCCTAACAACGTAGACACACGGCGATGATAACTTCACCTACTCATCACCGCATTCTTCACCGTGTTGTCCCGAGAGCAATCTCTCGTGATCAAGTGTCGACGTTCGAAGTACGCAAGGAGCAAAGAGGAGAAAAATTGATTATTTATTCATAAAGAAAATGGAGCGGAAGGAACAAGCGGCGAGGAGGAAAAAAGGGAATCGCCGCGATGAATACCCATCACGGCCTCTTCCTGCCCAACAGACAAATGCCGGGAGGAGCTTTAAAGTCCTCCTCCCCTCCTCCTGTTCGTCTCCCTCGTCGCGAGATACATCGCGGACAAAGTATGGAAATGCAGGCCGCAAAGCGCGCACGGTTAGATGGAAACGGGAGATGAGTAATCGACGGTGGTTCGAGGAATGTAGAAATAGACAGGGTATCTATCGCCTCTGGTAAACAGGCGATACACAATCCGACCCGATCCGCGCAAGGATACCACCTTTCATCTTGTCTGCGTTTTCGAATCACGCGCAGAAACGTAACTCGCCGAGGGACACGTATCGCGAACGAGATAAGTTTGATTGCTCGAGCACGCGAACGTGTCGCTTGCCCTGCCAACGTGCGAGTGCTGTAACGCGACACGCTACCAGTCTAATAGCGGAATAATAACATCGCCTGATTAAGGTACGGCGCGTGTAAACGTGTCACGCTTCTTGCCGTGGTTACAAAGTGGCTGCGAACGAAGCCCAAGGAACGGTGGATTTCTGGCGTGTTCGCGGGAATGTTAATGCAGTGTCGAGAGTTTGAGGGGAATACTGGAAATATTGTTTACGAAACATGGTTGCCTGAGAATGTGAAACGCGTGTCTTCTCCTGCGCAAGAAATTCAAGAATTCGCAAAATATTTGGTAAAAGCGTAGCAATCGCCGAGCGAAAGGTGGAAATCCTGGTAAACGTGCATCCGCGGGCCAACCTTTTCAGAGATAAAACCTCTCTTTAATCTGTGTAAAAACTTCCCTTCCTTACCGAATCTCCGTCTACTTCCACGAGTATCGTTGCTGAATACCGCGAGAAATCTGTGAAATAATGGCCACGGAATTATTTTTTTAACGTACACAGGGACTACGATATCGCGAATGAAAGGCTTCTTCGCGTGCGCTTCGATAAATTTTAATCCGATGTTAACGAAATCTGTTTCGCAAAATATTTATTTATTTTTTTAATACGAAGCTATGATTTGTTGTATAAGTGATTCGTGCTTTTATTTTCCACCAAAACTGTGCAACGGTAGCAATTTACCGTTATCTTCCGATCTTTCGACTAGGCAGACTTTGTCTGTTTATTAAATGTTTCGCGTTTCTTTTGGAGCATGCAATTCTCTTCGACGAAACAGTGGGAACAATCGATGGTTTCGTTTGCTCGATATGTATACCGAACTCCTAAAGGTTTCGCTGGCTCGTGAGCGCGCAACACTGATGATAAGCAACTGCACCTGGCTTGCGAAACTTCTCGTACCAGGTTTCGCCTAACGAAACTTCCTCGTTTCGCGATAGGATGATCCAGATTTAATTAGACTTTCGTTTAATTGTATGGCTGTTCGCCGGCCGATGCGCTTCCGTGCCCCACTGTGCGCTGTGTACGACGAGTTCTGGCCGTGACAAGCGTTTACATTGCAGCTTTATCCTGTCGACTCTCGTTTTCATTCTACGTTGTATTACGAGGGCCCACGTGAACGCCGGGTATCGATGAAATCGTGTTACGATTTCATCGCGATATTAACTTAATAACCAGGCAAACCGACCTCCAACGAAATTGGGGCAATCAATAAATGAAGATATTTAATAGAATTATGCATTAAGCATGCAATTGGCTTCGATGAGAATTGAATTATATTCAGAAGTAAATATACTTCCATTTTCTTGAGTCATTACTAACGATTAAGTTACAATTCTTGTAATCTTGTAAGCTTAATTTTGTCTCCCTTCCTGTTCCTCCCGGTCGAATACGAACCCGATAATTCCCCTGGTCGTATTTTTACGTAAGAACGCAGCAGAACACTTTCCTTTAGATTCTGCAGCATCGAAAACGAAAGTATGCTTCTGGCTTCCTTCGGATCCCCTCGCGGTGCCCGCGGCTAGAGATATAAACAATGAACGGCGTCGAAGAGGGTCCCGTGATTTTTATTCAGAGGGATAGCCGATTATTCGCGGTAAGGCGACATTAAGAAGCCCGCGGCGGACAATGGACGGGGCAGCGAGGTACGCGCTTAATAATTAACGGGGTATCCGCGGCGCGGGAGGAATGAAAACCTACGGCGAAGCATCGGCCAGCAAACAATGCCGCTCATTACCGTCCATATCGAGGAGCTGAAATCCTCGTAACGAGTCGCAAAGTAACAGCGTTCGCGATCCCCACCGGCGATAACCTAATAATCAACGCACTAGGATGCGCCCGACGAGAGTGAATGTCTCCGTCCCGAATACAATATCGGCTTCTAATCGCCGGCGGACAATCTATCATCCGGCAAATTCATTACGCCAGCATTAATTTACAGAGAATCATCGTAGAGCAAAGAGATGCTCGCCGATGATGGAGTCGTTGACTTTGATGGATCTCTTTCAATGAGTCCAGAATATAAGAAGACGTCCTCTCCTAATCGTAATCGATGGAATTTCTCGATCGGAGCTTACGCGTGGCACCACAATTTATAGGCGCTGCTGGGCGAAAATTCACCGGCGCATTAATCATTCTAATCGGAGAAACGGACGCGGGAAATCTGAACTTTGGAGCGGGGTGCCAGCCTGCAAAATAACGGCCCGTTAATGCGATATTAATTGTTATCTCGCGAGGGTGAATTAAATGGGTGTTCTCATCGATTTTAAACGGACAATGTGCGCGGGCGTACGCACCGGACACTGGCCAGGTAATTACAGAGAAATTATAAGCCAATTATGAATGATTAATTTGACCGTTTAAATCGGAATAATCGAGGAAGCAGAGGGACGTCTGTAACGGGGATGGTACGTTCCAGGGAGCGCTGAATGATATCCTCGTATCTCAGCTCGACAAGTCGTTCGTGACTCGGAGGATCTTGACCCCCCATTTCCACCAAATACACTGCTTCGATGCCCATTAACCCCTAACGACCCGCGTGAACATCGGATTTCCTGTATTTCCCGAGACACCGTCTGTTATTTTTCTACCCCCGTGACTGGCCAACCTCAGTGGCCGCCTGTTACTGCGCTTCGAGCGACTCCCACGACCATCCACCGAGGACTCGATCGATCGATCGAGCCGATAAATCAATTGGCCCGGCCGCGATACCCTTCCTTGGCTGTCTTAGCGGAAACTTTCGCCATTGAACGCTGGAAATTCACTCTTTCCAGCAGCCACCCCGGTAGCGTCCTACCGCCACCCCACCCCTCTCTGTTTACGATATTACACGGGGCTGAACTATTAATTAAACTAAAGAATTCTTCTTGCCCCGCTTGAAGCGCGGCCGGGTCGAACTCGTTTCCCCGGCTCTAAAACTCAATTTACCCGGTGTCGCGTGTTTTAAATTTAACGCTTCCCCTCTTGTTGCTCGATGGCCATTTCGCTCGGACCGGGAAATAGAGTGGCGCGAGCGGGATTTTATGGAACGTTTTTCAGACGCCCCGTTACCCCGCGTGTTTGACTGTCCAGACTGTTATTTCTATTAGAACATTTGGAATTTTACGGTGCGTCCCCTTCGCGCCAGAACTGCCCAGGTTCTCCAAGAATCTGATGCGCGATTAATTCTCCAACCCCGCACGCCGCAATTACGTTTCACGCGATACACCTTTTCACGTACAATATCGTCGGGAATATTGTCCTTGCTAACAGTGACGTTGATCGCGCGGAAGTTCGTTTGAGTGAATTTTGAAAGTGGAACGTGAAATGGTCAAAGTTGCAGTAGTTGTAAATCTAAAAGAGTTGTTGTTGCTTCGGTTCTTATTTATTCGTACGAATGGTTTGGAGCGTTGAAAAGGGGGCAGTCGTTCGACTAACAAGAAGGTGGAAAATATTTGTCCCTTCGTGGATCTGTTTGTTCGTTTCTCCCTTTCGCTGTGCGGTAGTTCCGTTCCTTGTTTTGCTCGCTCGAGGCACGAAAGCGTAGACTTTCAAGCAGCCACGCGCATACTTTCGAAGAAGAAGGAAACCCGCCGAGGAAGAAGCGCAGGGTAAAAAGGAAGAGTTCGATCGATACCTCTCACGGCCTATAAACTCGCCGATACGCGGCTTTTTCAGCGAGAAAATCTCCCGACGCCGACGAGTCCGACCAGTTTTCACCTTCTTGACCGTGAGGCACGTAATATTACGTCACGCACCGTGGAAGCATCTCTCGCGGCGAGACGGGAGAGAAAGAGAGGGGCTCCCCCCCTTCTTGCTCTTTCGAAGCTGAGAATGCCCGTGTATTTTGCAATTCGCTATCGATATAGGTGCATACGCCTGATTACATATGCCGATGATATTTTATATTTACCGCGGCTTTACGATCGCCAAACGGGGCTGCGAGGCAACTGGCTTTCGCAAATGTAGGCTCGCGGTATTTTCTACGAACTCTGGCAGCCCTTTCGACAGCAGGATAATTGTCAATGAAAAGCTACCATGGAAGATGATCAGGTGTTCGAAGCCAGTTCCTTTTACAGTGGATACTTTTTATATAACACACTTTGGCAGAGGATTATAGTTACTCCATAACCAGATGGTGGATCACTTTCACGTGCGGCGTTTCTACATTTCGGTGCTATTTTCATTGCCGAAGAAGCGTGGGCGAGAGCGAAGCGAAAGTGAACGCTGCCCCAGTAATTCGAAATTAATCAAAATCGTTCTCCTCCCCGCGTCGTCCCGGGCCCTTGGATATATATTCGCTTTCGATGGGATCCGTTCGTTAAATGAAACGTGGAATAACAGGCGCACGGCTACCTGTAACAGGTGTAATAGCCTGTTTATATAGTGTTAAACGGATCACGCAGAGGCAGAACGGATGAGTGCATAACCGTACGAGCAAATATAACGGACGTTCGCCGCGGTTCATGTATAGAAATATTAATTATACGGAAACATGCTAGGTACACCGGCGAGCGTAACGCGCAACGATGGATTATCGACTTCGCAACCCGAACGCCGAAGAATCCTATTAATAACGCGGAATAACGAAACAGCCGATTGCGAAACCCTCGATTGCAGCCGGACTGTAACGAACACTGGACCCTGCCGTTGCCTGTTAATTTTCTTTCGAGTCCAGACGCCCTGTGGCGCTCCTCGCCCAAAGGTACCTTACTCCGCGCTTGTTCCCCTCAGAATCCTGGCGTTGGCTGCAACAGTGGAACTTTCACCATTCTCGCGTATAATGTTTGCAGGGACCGCGGACGCTCGAAAGGATTCAATTTTAGCCGAACTGGTTTTACGATCGACGAACAGAAATTCATGACGTTGGATAATCGTCGTTCGGGGATACATTAATTAAGGCAGCATAATACAGGAAGGAATCGAGGTAAGACCGGCTACGAGCAGCGAATAAAATCGCTCGTACCGTTTCACGAGGAGTGCTAATACTTTAAGCTCCGCTAATTTCGTTGGCGCATACGAGCTCATTTTACGAGCAGTTCCAATGGGAGTGCAGGATTCCATTTGAAGTTTTAATCTGGGTTCAGTCGGGAGGAAATAATTAGTCCCTTTTGAGGGTTGAATTGGCATCGGACTGCGAGCTATAAAAACAGTTTTTTATCGCAAGGAAAATTGCTCTTGTGTTTAACTCGAAGCTGGCGGAACGAGATGAGCGTGTTAAATCGAATAACTGATTAAGGCCACGGAAGAACGTTAGAGATTTATCATCCTCCCTTTAGTTAACCGAGGAGCAGGAAGCGGGATCAAGCGAGCCGTCGAATTTATAAAATTTCTCCATCTCCCTCGGTTACTTTTCCGCGCATCTTTGTTCGGTGTGTATATAACAGAGCAACTTTCACCGGTGAAGTGCAGCCACGATCGGGGCTCGATAGGTCGATTCAACGTTGCGACTCCACGTGGATCATTCAAATCCACGCGAGCCGCTTGCCTCTGTTGGCCAACGAGAAGGGTCATCGTCGTCATTACCGTGA
Organism: Andrena flavipes; assembly: GCA_963971345.1. NCBI lineage: Eukaryota > Metazoa > Arthropoda > Insecta > Hymenoptera > Andrenidae > Andrena > Andrena flavipes. The sequence continues at coordinate 4,758,019 of OZ020482.1, forward strand.
AAAGCAGGAACAAAGGGTGGCTGGTGTATGCTGCGCGTGCCTCAATGGAATAGGGTAGGTTCGTTAGCAGCGTTATCAAGGAGAGGGTGACCATCTATAAGAACTCTGTGTGCTGTTGATTAATAATTGATGCTCTGAACCCACCAAAAAACTTGGTCCCCTGTTAACGATCAATAACTGTCAATGCCAGTTATTATACCACAAGCAACAAATACTACCTACCCAAGAATCTACCATTCCAGAACTTAGAAACAAATAAATCTACCCAAAGTTAGACTGCGTTAAGCACATCGTTACTTTAGCTTCGTGACTAAAACCTAAACCCGACGATTTCTTTGCACGAATCGCTCTTCTTACCCCTTTCTAACGCCTTACTTAGAACATAAACATCGCGGTGCTACGTCACCGGCTCCCCCCAGCGCAGAGAGGCGCAGCGCATACGTAATCGGCCGCGAAAGTGTCTGTATCGAAAGAAAGAAGCGCAGAGGATCGAGCGATCGGCGTGTAAGTAAGTACGTATCCTCGATTAACGCAATTTAGAGGGCCAGGACCGGCTTGGTTCTCGCGTACGGGGATCAAGCCGGCCACGGTGAAAGGCCAGAAAGGCCCGGTCCGTCGCACGAGCATCGCCCAGCGTCGTTGCCTTTTATTCCGCCGATCGAGAGAGCGAATGCTTTCGCGGACGTCACGCGAGGCGATAGTTTTCTCGGCTGGTTGGACGCGCTCTACAGGCGCGCGAACGCCCCATCGCATTAGCGGAAGCGGAACGTTCGCGAACCCATCCCGACTCCCATTATCAGCGACAGCCATTGTCCTCGAGATCGACGATTAGACGCCGAGCCGCTCGTCGACGATCGTCCCCTCCGGAGCCTGGATCATCCACGGGGACAAAATCGCGCGCGTCGGTTCAGGCAACGGGGACGAGGATCCAGACGCGACGTTTTACAGTCGATTCCCCACTTTCGCGGCCGGTTAAACGGCTTATCGGTCGGGGACGTCGATTGATTATCGTCGTCTACGCGAAGGGTTGCCCGACGATGGGTGTTTTTAAGAATAACCTAGAATAATAAGCTTGTGACCGATGCAACCGGAAACTGCGGGACGATATCTTATGACGTAAAAGAATTAGGTATAAATTCTAATGCTTGGATTACGTTTTAGTTACAGGCAACCCCAAGAGAGTCAATAAAACCTCAATCAAATGCAATCAAATTCAATCTCTGTCGGACATCACTCTGGCCAGTGTTCTAATCCTAATTGTAATACGATAAACTCTTCTTGCGAAGCTGACTCGAGAGTCTGTGGATCATAGAAACCTCCCCGGAGTTACCTTTCCTCCATTCAAATCGTAACCACATCATCGCGGCGAAAGGCATCTCTCGATGCGATTAAAAACAGGGCCCTGGCGATGGTTGTCTGGTAAACGGCGCGAAACTGCTCGATTAAGCGGTCCCATTCCCCCTTAGCGGCGTTTCTCCAGCGTAACAACGATGATGTTTATTGTTGCGTGCGCTGATCACGCTTTGCGTTGCCCGGTAACAGAGCTGTGTCGCAACCTCGATGTATGCGAGCACTTGCGTAATAGTTTTAATACAGGTGGTCTCGACAAAAAGAAGTATATGGAGATGAAGACGATTGTGGTCGAACTTCTGATATGTTTTTTAGCTGTCTGGAAGGATTATTGATGGCTCGCGTGCATTTATCGACGTAGCTGCAATCGGAGCTAAATAACTGTTTAGGATCCAAGGACGAAGCGTTGGAGTCATTAATAAAAAAAGACATGAAATTTTTGCTTTTTTTTTGGAACGAAGAGACGACGGTTAACTGTCGAGTGGTGATAAAGGATCGGATGTCGACTCGCAGAAATCTGCGATGATCATTTCCTTTTAGCAGTTCCCATTTATACTATCGCGAATCGCTCGTTTAATAAACTTCTCGAGAAAATCGCCGGGATCCGCGACGTGGACGAAGAGAAAGTTCTGTTTAACAGTATTATTACAAGTTACTGCAACCTGTAAAACGGTGGTTAATTAAACGAAAATGAAGCCACCGTAGATAAAACTGTTCCGTTCCAAATGTAAACCGTTGCATAGGCGACGGAAGCGTTTCCTTCGCGAAACGGAGTTTCAAAATCCGTTCTTCCATCAGCAGGGGAAACGTTGAGGATCCCGGAGAAGTCGGAGATTTTTCGATGGAAAGGACGGGACGCGCAACAGGCCGCGTGCTCTCACCGTTGATCAACAACTATTTCGCCAGTTAAGTCCGTCGGTCGGTTCCCAGGCCTCGTATTTTCCACGAAATTGCATAAAATCCTCGGGCACCGAGGCGCTCGAGAGGATCTACGCCTACGCTAACAGGTTTCCCTCGCGAGCAGCATCCTGAGCGTTCTACGCGCGGTAAGCGAGCCCAGCGGTGTCGGTATCGCGAAAACAAGGCAAGAACGTCGGCCTCGTTCGAGGCGGAATCCCCCGCGGTGGCCTATGGGGCCCATCTTCAGCGAGGCAAACATTCCGCGAGCATTCGCGTATTATCTATCCGGCCGATGAATCATCGCGTTCCCTCGCGGCGGTATCGAGGTCGGGGAATTTCTACACGATCCTCCTCGATTTTGACAAAAACAATCAACCCGACGGTACGGCAGCCGGAGGTGGAGGGGGCCGGGAGGGAGTCGCGCGACCCTGTAACCCAGACGGGCCCCTTCAGAGATTCACGATCGCCCGTTTAGATTAAGCCTGTACGCGGATCGTTGCACCGCGTCACGAGGGGGAGAGTGAAAGAGAGGAGGAGAGAGAGATATATCCCCGAAGAGGGGGTTCCCGAGGTGCACGAGGGGCAGCCGCGCGATGGGTAGGGGATTTTTGTTGCGCGACGGTGGTGGGCATGGACGAAAGTTAGGCGTTATGAACGGGCAGAAGAACAGGGGGCCGAGGGGGAGGGCGGAAGGGCGGGGGTCCGCGAAGAAAGGCAAGAGCTATAAAAGAGGCACCGGTCCCGACGATGGGCATCAAACACCTCAACATGAAGGTACGTGGCAACAGCCGTGAGTGAACGGTGGTATAACGTAGTACGAATCATCGTACCGTGCTTCTATCTCTCGTAGAGATGGTCTCTCCTCCGCTTCGATACCGGCCAGCGGTTCTATAAGATTCACGTGATCTTTTGGTTACAGGTGTTCGCGATTACGGTCTTCCTGGCGCTCGTAGCCACCACCTACGGTGAGTACTCGTCAGGCACCGTTGCCCACGAACGCCGGTCCCCCGCTCGATCGAGGGGAACGACGAGTGCGCGTCGAGCTTCAACGCGGGGGGTGAGTCTGGATGGCTGTCACAAAGTTTCAGGCGCGCTTTGAGTCTCAAGATTGGGGGAAGATGTTCTAATTGTACGTGGATCCGTCGATCGTGCTCCTTTTTTCAGACACTGACGCTTCTAGCTAAAGCGTTTCTTCGTTGCAAACGTTGAAAATAGCATCCATCGTCGGTAGCACGCGTTCCTGTAATTTCTGCTGATCGTGAAACGGCGTAGAGTATTCTGTGGATATTCAGTGACGTTGTGGACAAAACTCGTTTGGATTTCGATCTCGTCACGATGGTGTTAGTCGATCACCGCGATCAGAGTATTCTCGGGATACAAATTCTGGAGGACTATGAATTTAAAAGAAGGCCGTAGAATAAGCTACCAAGTAAATTTATAAACAATTGATTTGCAGACCCATGAGTATCAAGCCGCTTTTCGTTACTCTGACACTTGTAGAATATGCCAGCAAGTTTTGTGACATCCATTGGGAAGCCACCCTGCGCGCAGGAGAAGTCAGACATGGATTTATAATCGTCGAATAAATCATCCCCCCGAAAACCGCGTTTCCCGTTCGTTTTAACTACACGATCGATCATAGCTTCCGTGGCTCCGCGCGCAAAAAGGCACCGTGTTCGAAATTAACTTCTTACTCCGCCATAGAGAAGACTGAATCGAATCTAGCGGTGGTTACGGACGGAACAAAAACTAACGGACGCGCCACCAATTTCCGCGATCGCTTAGATCCATTTTCGAACACTCGGTGGCTCGCGACTGATCGTCGGCGGTTGGTAAACGAGCCGACGAATTATAAAATACTGCGTTAATTTTGAAAGCTAAATCGCGGAAATACAAAGCTTCCATCCTAGCCATTCAACCAACTTGAACCATTTCAAAGAAGCCTCGCGTTACAAAGTATATACTCCACCAGAAAACGACGATATTCCTTATAAAATATTCTCCAAACAAATACCCATATAATCCTCCATCCTCATCGGTTTAAAAAGTTTCCCCCGATATCAATCCCTTTGCACCGATTCACGCGATTTGTTAGCCTCCACCGTTCAGATGGCAGCGAGATACGTTCACCAGGTTCACGCGTCGTTGGGGGGGAAAAAAGATCGAAAGTGGTCGACCCGCACACCGGTTCTACGGCGACGGTCAAAGAAATCGGACCAACGGTGTTGTTATGCGTTGCAGCCGGTTACATAAGCAGCGGCTGGTCCGGCGGCGGCGGCGGTGGCGGCTGGAATGGCGGAGGTGGCGGCGGTTGGAACGGCGGAGGCTGGAAGTCCGGAGGTGGAGGTGGCGGCTGGTCAGGTGGCGGAGGTGGCTGGTCCGGTGGCGGCGGAGGCGGAAAAATCATCAAGGTGATCTCCGTGAGCGGCGGAGGCGGTGGATGGCCAAGTGGAGGCGGAGGTGGCGGTGGATGGCCCAGCGGTGGTGGCGGAGGATGGAAACTCGGAGGCGGCGGCGGTGGATGGAGCAGCGGTGGTGGTGGCGGTGGATGGAACGGCGGCGGTGGTGGTGGTGGTAAGCAATGAATTTTACTCAACATGAATTTTGCTCGACCCGAGCACTTCCCACGTGGGTATATTACTGGGGCATCCTTAGTCCGAAGACTTAGGAACGTGGAACGTGACGAATCGCGATACTGATAACTTTTGGAAGCGCTATAGTTTCATAGCTGAGGAACACTGTCGATGCGGCAACGTTCCAGAGGTATCGAGTCGTTAATTATTAGTCACGGGAATTTAGAAAGATTTAGGAGGTGTACCGTCAGTTTATGCACGCGGAGGATTGGTGGAAAGGTGGGTCAGATAATTTGTCAGTAATAGTTCAATTCAAGGGAAATTTACGGGCCATCAAAGTGATCTACGGGTAGTACGCAACAGTATTGGACATTAAATTCGGGGTGGGGGTAGAAGATTCGGGGAAAATATTTAGCATCAACGGGTATAGATACTCCTGGCGACCGCGTTAATATTAATGACCGATAATATATGCTAATAACTTTTTGCCGGGGAACGTTCGCGCGGCGAAGCGCCGGGAAATTACTCGCGCGAAATCGCTAAATGCAATACACCATTTGTGGTACCTAATAAATGGACGTCAAGCGTACGAATTTACCGCCAGCAGTTTAAATACCAATTAAGCTGTTTGCGTAGCGTCGATACGCCGATAAAACCGTCCCTACAGGAGAGGAGGCGGGAAAAAAGTACGAAATTAGATCGACCCGCCGAAACTGTCGCGCGGCGATTCGGAGCGATCGTTACCGAGCGCAGGCTCCGTCGATGCGAGCGCCACCCTTGCCTCCGTTTCGGGCCGATCGCGATTAATTAAACAGAATCCGAGTCACGAGAGATAACCCGAAAATAAGTCTCGAGCAGGAATAATTGGGACGAAACCGGCGTAACAAACAACCCACACCCTCGACCGGTCGCAGACATTGTTTCCGTGCTTTTGATTAAAAGGGACGCGCGTTACAAAATAATTAAAAACAACGAATCCACCCACGTGGATTCCGGGAGACAAAGAACCCGTAAACAAAAGCCCCCCGGGGGCCATCGTCCGATGGAGAGACACAGAATCCACCCCCCCCCCCCTTCTCCCCCGGAGCAGGCCCGCCCTACGATTAACGCACGAAAAACTCTTTTCAGGCTGGTGGTAAGAGACACCGGGCATCCGCGGATAATTAAAAGGAAATTTGCTCACCGATCACCAACGCACATCTTGGCTGTAATATCACCGATCGTCGGTTTTTACGAAGAGACCCCGAACCCCTTTGCCAGCGACTACTCGGTAGATGAAAGATCATCGTCGAGGAATGGGAAAGAAAAACCCGGTACACCGTCGAGAACCACCGTTTCCGCGTGCTCGAACCGGCGAACGTGCGGGTACACGCGCGCACAACCAGAGGAGAGAAAGAAAAGGGGTGGAACAGCAGAGAGATCCGAGGCGGGGAACGAAAGCAACGACGTTCCCCGGGCTCCCTTCCTTCCAGCAATCTACGCGTCGCCCTCGAGAACGGCCCTCGGAAACAGTGGTCGAGATTGCCAATTCGCTTCCGGCGAGCCGCCGCTCGCCGCCCCGTTGTCTGGACACGAAATCTCCACTCTACTTTCGATCTGGAATTCTGCAAGTCCGAGTCCCTTCAACCCCTCCACATACCTCGATACGGCTCGGGCAAGGGTGCCTGGGTGCTCTTCGATCGATTATATTATTTAGCGAGTAATATATGTATTGTAGATCGTGTACATTGGAACCACGTTTGGGGAGGAAATTTTCTCACGCGTACACACGACACACACGAACACACGACAACACACACCCATGATCCGCGCGAATAGAACGGCAGAGAAAGGAAGACCGACTGCATCGCGGGGGGTATTCTTTTTTCCTGTTTCTTTTTTTATATTTTTGTATACGCAGTTTCGAGAACGACGATTAAATCACATTGACACAAATCAACAGCGTTGTGCTTCGCTTGTTTGCCTGTCCACCCACCCCACACCCCGTTCATCCGCCCCTGAAAGTCCCATCCATAAGAATCGGCGCGTAATGCTTTCGACGCGCCTGAATATGCATCGCGCGGGAATTAAACGGGTGTAAATCCCCGATTCGGCCATCTCCTTTCGATTTATGTACCCACGGCCGCCTTGCCCGCCGGGGCAAAATTAAAATCGTAAACGCTTGCGAGGCGGGCGTGGCCCGGGCGCGATATTGCTGAACGAATGGATTTACTATCGCCGGGGCTCAGCAATAACATTCCCGATCGCGATATTGCAGCGGCGTAAATATCATGGACAGGACACGCCGAAAATGATCGACTCGGAAAGTTCCTCTGAAAAAAAACGCAATGGATATATGTAACGGGGAAATTTCGATGTTATTGTAATGACGATGAATTGTGGGCATCGTGATAAACGATGGACGCAGGAATATGCGAAAGATATTAGTTTCAACGCGGCTGGAGGATTCAGTTCAGCTGTAAGTTTATTCAACGCGGTGTCAGAGAGCGAGAAACACGCGTATTAGCAGCAACTATGTGCGATTTCTGAGAAGAAACTATGATATCATCTTTTGAGAGTCTCGGGGGATGGTAAAATCTCATCAATGGAGTCTCAAGGGGGTTTAAGTTTCTCTTCATAAAGAATAAGAGATTTCATTTACTTTAATTAAGATCTGGTCCGAAACTACACATTTTGTAAAGATACTCGAATTTGTTTTAAATAGTTTGGAACCTCCGTTTTTGAGTTATCACTGCAAAAGAAGAGAAACTTTTTTTAAAAATCTGTAGCGTCATATATAATGCATATTTTTGACTAAACAAACAAGTTTTTTAAAGCTTACGATGTTAATAAACTTCGTGCCAAAGAACAAGTCTCGGTTTCAATTTATTTTTTTCTTGTAATTAATGGAATTACGGAATTGCTTCATTTTAGACAGGAACGACTGCCTAGTACCCTTAAGCAGACTTTCTGGAATAGCCCGTTTGCACGAGTACACAATTGAAAAAGGAAACGTCGTAGTCTACGGTCCCATAGAAACGTCATAAATCCTTGGTCGCAACTTTCATTCGTTGCACACTTTCAGATGCACTCCCTGTACACGCGTCGCTGACGTTCGCTTGGACTTCCTTAATTGGAAAAATGCGAGATCCCCGGCACGGCGAAGCGAGTGGCTCGTGAATTGTTTCATTTACGGAACCGGTTGATTGTGCATTTCCTGCGAATTTACATGAAGCGAAGGCATTTGAACGCGTCAACTGTCACAACCAATACGTTCCAGAAACGTGACGTCTATGACAGAAACAGCCGCGCCACCGAAGAATTCGGCTTGAAAATAGCCGAACAGGTACATTCTTAAACCAGGTTGCACAGTCTTTCGAGGAAATCACTTGTAAGAAGAACCTGTGTCCAATTAGGAATGTAATTAACCGAGCAAGTGATTGAGATATTTCGCGTTAAGCATCAGCCATTTCTAAACCCACCAATCGTCGTAATTATAGGAAAAGGTTACGCAAGACTTTCCTTCCACTCTCCAAGCATTAAATTGCTATCTGTTCACATGATTTGCCAGCAGAAGCAGGGAAACCATTGTGCGCTATTTCTAAACATCCATTTTCTAGAAGTTGGCTTGCAACAAGCTCGCGAAACTTTGCACGTTTCTCCTCCACCGAGCAGACAGCATCCGGATGTAGGCTATTTTAAAAATCCAAGAGCCTGCGAGGGAAGATTCCGCCGGCGAGGAAACCAGGTCGTTAATTGAACGTAATTCTTTCGTAATCCCCTCCGCGGTGCTTTCTCCGTCTTTCGGCCGGCGAAGTTTCGTTTCTGAATTTCTCGCGTAATCAGATGATCAGATACACCCGAAGAAGCCGCGAGGAGCCGTGAGAAGTTCAGCTCGGCCATTGCCGCTTGCTCGGCTTTCGTGGCGTTTTACGAACGCCAACGGAAAGGCGCACGGTTGGACCAATAAGGCGTTAATTAATTAATCTGCGTAATCGAGTTACGTGGTAATTAAGGCGCTTACGCGGTCTCGGGGCCGGAGAATTCTTGAGGCGGGGATAAAATTTCATCCCGTAAATAGAACTGTGTACCGAGGCCCTTCGCGGGCCATGGGCTTCTCTTCAAAATTAATTACTCCTTTCCCGGTGCTTCTGACGAATCGAACCGGCGCTCCAACGAATTATCAAACACTTCGCGGCTAGCTTTCGCGCGATCGCTTTTGACAAGTTACAGCTGATTAATTATATACGTTGCCGCGCGAAATGGGAAATTTAAATACGCGCCCGAATGTGTGTACGCTTCTGATCGATTTTTTACGAGGGATTACCGTGGATACTGGTCTTTGCCATTTTATTTAAATGTGCTACTGTTTTTCAGGAGGGTAGAGATTTACGGCTGTTATCTCGCGTCACGCTGATGCTGTGCGATATAGTATTCCGTGGGAGGGATGAAAGTCATTATTTCAAGCTGAAAGTCCTGGCTAATATGCGGCTAGTGTTCGTGACAGTATTATACAGGGGAGTGTAATGAAAATATTACCTCTGTTTAAAAACATTCGTGTAATTCGAATTGCGAGAGTTCCCCTCTTAAAGGGGACCAAGAAAGGCGCGCATAAGTAGCGTCAATGATCAACAAAGTAGTCGAGTGTGCACAGAGTGATGCACGGAATGTTGTCAGAAAATTACAGTGTCATTACGAAATATACCAGTACACACGAAAGGTGCAGTATAAACGCGGTAAACTAATACCGCGACGTGGAAGTTCAAGTAGAACAGAGTATATATAATTCCGCACGCTCGCTTAAACCGTGCGAAGGATGTATCGTAGCTTTGTTACAAACTTAATTCAGGAACACAGAATCTTCACGAGACGTCCACAAACTTTGTTCGATATAAACTTGTTAAGAGCCTAGGCTTGGAAAAATCCAAGTACAATGGGCTATTCGTGCAACGTTATGGTAATTTGTAAGAAATAACTGTCTAACCAATGACCAACTAATTAGAAGTTTCTCGGTCATTACAAGCAGCTACCCTTGGATCCTATAAAAGTATCCACGATCGTAACGTTCGAAGTATCCTAGCATTAATACTTGCGATAATTTCATCGTCTACCGTTTCCTCGGTCATAATTCATTTACCACTATCATTACTCTAAACATCCGCGTACTCATCCGCACTCCTGAAGACAAGCGCAACATCCGCGCGGAACGGATCTATTTCCAGGTTCAAAGCGCACAATACCTGCTTCCCGTCCGCCCGTTTTTTTATTCAACGCCTTCATCTGTGCGTAACATTTTCGCTGCGAATATTTCATTCGTTCCCGGTGGCCGGGATACGAAGCACCGGCGCGAAACGTGGGCCGCGAAATTTCTTTCCGCCCTCGAAAAGCAGTTCCCCGGGAATGATTGGTTAATCTCGAGGAGCGTTGCAATTTATTCTACCCGAGGGGGAAGTTGTCGCGAACCGCGACTAGTTATTAAAAGCTAATTGAGATCAATGAAATGATCCTGTCCGGAAGCCTTCCGTGCCCGGCGCTCCGACGTTGTGTTTCATGCAGCCAATTTGCGGAACTCGCCGCGGTGCAACCCTCGAGGAAGCTTCGAAAAGCATCCCGCCGCTAATTGGACTCTTCAGATATCTGCTTTGAATAATCACCAAGCGTCCGTCTTCGAGTAATTCGCGCGTATACAGCATCCGTTGATAGCTTTCTTTTCTCCGTGCTGCTCGTCATGATATCTCGTTCCCCGCCGCTCTAAATGGCGGCTTTCAATCTTTCAGACGGACACCGGCCACTATCCGTTGGATTTCCATCGCCGTTGCCTCGCAGCGAGATCTTTAAATGCCTCGAGCTAATTTCGATGCAGCACGCCAGCCCGAGATACAATTTCCGCGAAGCGAGCCCTGTGCTTGAGTTTAACTCTCGATGATCTTCGACGGAAGTTACGCTGCCCGCTCACTCTCCAATGTTCACCGTCCTGTTTTTCGCGAAACCTATGCATCGGCCTCTATTAATCACTGCCGCTGCATTACGTGACGAAGCGAAACTGAACGAAGTCTGAGAAATCATTCGTGGTTAATGGGGTGGCTTCTTTGGAAGACAGAAGAAAGTCGCTTCCATATTGAAGCTGATTAATAATCTCCTTTTAATATAATATATTCATCCCAATAAAGGGAACATCCGTATGCTTTATAAGCAATTTTAGTCTGAAGCAGGTGACAGATTGTTCCCGACCAAACTTCCAACAAATTGTGCCGCTTATAAGAGTACAGTAGGGATATAGCGAAGTCCTAGTAGCTGTTGGAGTCTCAAAGTTTACAGCTTTGAGGTTTCGGAGCAGCAGGTTGGGCACTTTTTGGGAGGAAAGGTTTCCAGACCCCTTGTTCCGAAACCTCAAAGCTGTAAACTTTGGGACTCGTGTCTTTTACGACCTCGCTGTACCCCTTCCAGATACCGTGGCAGTAAGTAAAGTAGACGTAGGGTGAAGTTGTAAAATCAATCCGAAGACAAATTTAAACAAATCAGAGGCGCCGGAAAGGGCCGCTCGAGTTGGTAGATCGGGGGGGCTTGAATCGCAGTAGTAAAGCTCGTCGACAGAGCCGCCTGCAGCGCTCCGCTTTAGGCAAGATCCGTGCATCCTCCGATGGGATCAATGGAAACAGAGCGAGAGACGCGACAAGAGAGACAGATGCTCCTTACGACCCCCGACTGAAACTCGCGTGTTTACTTTCCCACGGTGTTTTATAAGCCCCGTCGCTTAGGTTTACTTTAACGCCCGGCTGAGCTGGCCGACTTCTCTATTTCGCTGATCTCGCAGCTATCGCGAGTTGGAAGAGATATAGGGATGTGGGTCAGGGCATCGATGCGTCAAGGTAAATAGGTTGCGGGCGCCCTTGCCCGGTGTCTGCTTGGAAAAACCAGCGGTGGGGAAATAAGTCAGCTAAAGTTAGCCGAGGGTCGTGTGCCTGGCTTCCCATTCAGCTTTTACTATCCCCCATTGACCAGTGCGTGAAACAGTGAAACGGGACACCGTGGTAAGCGGTTCCCCGTGTCTCTGTCTCAATACTGTCGCGCCGACAACCATCTAGCTGACGATTCTACCACATCCGCTAGCGAGCTACGTACGTACGCGTCGATCCGTTATACACCGGCAGGAAGGAATCGACTAAACAGCGAAGCTCGACTCAGCTGAACCGAGCCCGGTGTGACAGAAGTCTAGGGACGTGACGAAGCTCGCGGTGCTTCGTTCCGATTAATGGGTATAGCCGACGCGCGTTCAGCAGCGCGCGACCAATTAGATTGCCAGTGAAGGGTCTTCAACGTAGACGGCCGGGCCCGGTCGCATCAATTGTCGCATAAATTTATTGGACGGTGATGGGTTCGCAACGGCGCAATCGACTGACACCAATTTACGAGAACCGCCGCTGGCCCGGCTGAAAGCACCGCGACGCTATCGTTCCGCCCGGCGCGACACCCTAACGCTTCCACTTATCCCTATTTTCATATTCAACGGGCATCGCGGCCGGATGCAAATCGCGCTCGAGTCAACACGGGGCGCGTAACGATCGATAACCAATGGGCGCCCCGATATATTCATATTCCAATACCGGCGTTGCGTTTATCTATCCGTTTCGTACGGTTCTCTGTTTCGGTGTTATTTGTAATCCTTCGGTAGCCTCGCGCGCGCCGTCTTTCCTGCCCGAGGTTCACCGAAATTGGCGCCTTGTAGCGGCACCGATATTCCCGACAATTCTATTCGGGTTAATGGCCATCGATGACGAGGAGCAATTAAATTAGCGCGGATTACGAAATGCGCGTCGGCGTGTGTGTGCGCGCCGGGGGTGAATTCGGGTGGTCGGTCGTGCGGGCGTGAGGGGGGCGAGAGGGGGGGGGGATGGATCGAGGGTATAAATTTAGGGTAGGCCTCTGGTAGTGGTACCATGTTTCAAACACATCTGTGCCACACGAGCGGCTTTCCCGCCGCCCCCCCGCGCGCCATTCAGTGCATCCCCTGTCTTTGTCATCGCGCCACTGTTTCTCCGTTGCCCCGTCGAAAACGATACATGCCTCTCTCGCTTCACCTATTTCTCTTCCCGCTCTCGAGTGTTTTCCGTCTTTCTTTCTCACCTCGTCTCTGCTCCCCAACCGTTCGCCTCACACCCCCTGGAAGTCTTCGTCTCTGTCGCTCTGACCGAGCAGTAGAGAGCTCTAGGCACCACAGGGCTCTGTGGCTGTCTCCCTCCTCGTCCACCCTTCACGCCCGTGTTTCACCCCTGCCGGGGAGGGTGGGTCGCACTGCCAGACCCCGAATCGACCTGACGCTCGCTGTGGCCGATTACAAATCTGACCAATTAGGCGCACACCGCGCCCGCTGGACCTGAATTGCCAGCCGTTCCGAAGGCGCCGCCGTTGCCACCTGATCGCGTCCGCTCGAGGATCGAGCACCTCGGTTTAAAGAACCGCCGCGACGTGTCGGGACACGCTGCACGCGGGGATCGACGTGTCTTCGAGCAGAGATCATCGACGAGAGTTCGAAGTTCAACAGAAATTCAAAGGAACTTAAGTTTTAATAGAAATCGCATCGTCGAGGAGGCTTTAAAGCTTCTTGGATAGCCATTGAATATTCAGAGTTCGTAACAGGAGCATCGTTGCAAGTATCACGCGGCTAAGCAACAAAACATCTCGTGATTCCTTTAATTATCTCGAACCACGTATCAACCGAACGAGTGACGCGCGGGGTCTCACCGACGCGGTCGAGTAGTAGGCACGCGGATATACGCGGGACGCTATAGAATATAGAATCTTTCTACGACCGCCCACCACCGCGTCAAGAGCAATCCTTATCGTACCGCGCAGCGAGCTATAATTCAAAGGAAAAGAGTGAGGCGAAAAAGAATTTTGCGCAACGAGCGTACGGCCGACGTGAAAATAAGACCTCAACGGACATTCCGCGTCGGCCCCGATTCAATCGACATGCCCTACTCTCCCGCACCCCCGTTTCTCTCGCCCGGCCGACCGGCTTTCAGTGTTTTTCCTTCTTTCTTTTTAATTCTCCTCGAATTACCCGCCGGCGGGTATTTTCCCTCCTTGCGCGCGCGCTGGCGAGCGGGAGGGAGAGGCGCGGAGATAGAGACGGACGAACGCGGCCGGAAAATTCGGATGCACGCCGGCTACCGGCGACGATAATTTATTATTCGCTGTTGGGCCACCACCGGGCTCGATCCATACAGGGTGGCTTCGGGATACGCGCGCGCTACCAGCCGTTTCGAAAAGCGAAAGAGACGGAGAACGAGCGCGGTACCGCGTCGCGTGGGAGGGGGGAGGAAAAAAGAGAAAGAAGGTAGAAAAAAAAACGAGAAGCGCGGCGTCGGTGGTCGAGGTCGGTCGGTGCACCGGTGGGGTGGGCGGGGGAGGACAGGGGTAACCAAAGGGGGAGAGCGGGTGAGGTTAAAAAAGAGGAACAGAGACAAAGGGACGAGGAAAAATGCCAAAAAAAGAGAAACGAGGAACGCGCGAGTCGGTGTTTTATTGCCGGCGGATTTGTCGTATTGACCGACCGGTGGAGGGGGCTTGCGGGGGTTGAAAGGCGGAAACGGAGAGGGCGGAGGGCGCGGGAAGATCCAACAGGAGCGGCTGAAGTGACACTCACCTGCTGCCAGTCGATAAAATCGGCTGATTCCGGTGTGTATAAATGATTTTCGGATTGGACGCCGATCGGCGAACAATTTCGGGGCCTGCTTGCTCCCCGTGCTCCTCGCGCGGGTCCTGATCGATACACACTGGGAGAGAGGGGCGGCAGCCTCGTTACCCGGCGTGTTTCTCCTCGCGGCTCGTTTCAATTGCATCCTCCCTGTGGCCACTCCGAAACGGAAAATCAGTTTTTCGCGTTAGTCCTGGCAGCCGAGTCTCTGTTCGAGGGAGTGTTGATTCGATCGTGGCTATCTTGGCGGTTCGTTAAGATTGTTTTCTAATTCCCTGCTGAAAACTAATGTCGTAGATCCAGACGCGATTTCTGATGTCAGATCGATCGAGCTTGAAGTCCTAATTGAGAAGTCGCGTTTTTTAACAGCAGACATTCGTTAAATCGTAAATAATGAGAGCTTGCTGTCCCTTTAGGAGAACCATGATTAAGAGAAACTTGAGATCGCGAAGGGATGGGATTCTGTGCGGTACTTAAATGACGCCAGTTACAAATCGATCAGGAAGGAATGAGATTTGCAGTTCGGCCAAAGCAAACGTGAATTCTTTCAGAGAAAAAAGTGGATTCGGGGAAGCATCTGGCGTCGCAAAGCCCGCCCGGAGACAATCGAGTCATTCATTATTCCGTATCCCGAGCACTCCGCGTCCGTTTGTCGTTGCTGAGATCGTCATTTCCGTGGTACAAAGGCGACGCGAGGAGGTCGACGCGCTAAACGAACATATGAAAATTGACGACGCATAAGTAATTCGTGGGGCGTCGGGCGTCGGTCGGGGCGGGTGAGAGCTTTAGAATTTCGACGGTGCAGACACGACGATCGCGAGAGGCGTGGGCGTTATAAAAATTACACGCATTTCCATCTGCGAGCGATACCATCAATCCACAAGTCTCAGGAATAAAAGGAACGCGGAATGAGTCCCGCTGTGAATCGTCCGTTGATTCACGGGGCTCGCAACTCCCTCCTGCTTTCTTTTCTCTTTTCTTTTTCTGCGACCTATCCTCCTTTTCCTACCTAGCCGCACAGCTTCCTGGTGTTCTCCTGCTCTAGCACTCGGACTCCGTGCTTCTTTCGGAGAAAGAGAGATTGAAATTGCGGATTAGAGTCTACCTCCGGAGAGAGACCGTGCAGGGGCGAACCGAAGAACCTTCAACCCCCGTGCAGACGCGGAACAATCGGCTCCAACCTCGATCATCGAATAGAATCGATTGCGGAGGGTACAATCGTGTATTCTCGCGATAAGAAATCAAGAAATCGTAGTCATAAATGTATGTATGGCCTCGGTGAAAATGTTGGACGGGAATTTGGACGAAATTGGACAGCGAGAAAATTTAAATTTTATTTTTGACAGAGGATTGGCGTATTTTGGGAGAATTAATCGTCAATGTTACTGCGTGGGATAAGATTCTTTGGGAACAAGGTGACAATCCTCTGATTTATTGTTCACCTCTGTTTACCTTGTCGAATGACTAGAAATCATCGAATGGATAAGATGAAATACTTTAGAAAAGATATAGAGAAGCAGTAGAATTTCCTTGAGGATGATTAATGAAAAGGTTCAATTTTAATTGTGACAAGTAAACTTGACGGAACATACTGTTCAGTTTCCCAAGTATGTATCTGGAAAGAAAAATTCTAGTACCAGCCCTGAGGCTTGAAGTTATTCTGATAGCGACACGGGCGCAGCCATCTTCCGAGTAGGATAGATGAAAACAGAATATTCGTCGATACGCAGACGCTTTTTCAGACAGTAATGGAGCTGTAACTCGTTAAAATCTCGTGATGAAATGGTGGCAAAGAAACTACGCGCGACTGCGTCCCGTCGTCCTGGATTTTCCTGAGCGATTTCATTCAACGGGGAACCCATCAGCCGCCGAGTAAGTTGGTAAGCAGTTTCAAGTTTTTGCGACAGTAATCTCTTACGGATAATTAATAATCCAAAAGACGACGAGACGTCCCTATATCTTCTCGTGTCTCAAAATCTCTGCCCCCTACGGCGGGAATCATTTTAACAGAGAAGAGCAAATATCGCACTTTCCAAGTATAACCTTCGTTTCATTACCTATAATTACCTGCGCGTTTCAAAGTGTTAAAAAAAAACACGCCACAAAAGTAACAACGCGGAAGCGAGTCTGCATCGGTCCAGCCTCGTGAACCATAAAATTGAAACTGCAACGGCGAGGAGACAATCAAAGCCTTAGGAGAGCAAGAGCGGCTCAGTGGTCTTCGTGATTGGAAACTAAACGCATCGGTAGAGAAACGACAATAACAGATCCGATCCCACATCTAAATGGAGCGATTCAAAGTTGCGTTAATTAGACCAGCCGCTGTTCGAGGGTTTGTGATCACGCGCCAGCGGCAAACGGTGGCTCCTGGTGCTCCTGAAACGCAAACCTCACCCACAATAATGGAGTTGATTCATTTTAAACGCCCGGCCTGATGCACGACGATTGCTCCGATACGCGCGATCAAAGTGGGCCACGCTCGTCGATTAAATGGCCTTTGATGCGTGAAAGCCAATTTGGCAATGAACAGCTTTCCAGAAATTAATCTTCAATCGAGGCAACTAACGCGGCAACCCTTTACCACGCCACAGCGACAGGCTGATCGTGCGACGTGTAAACGAATCAAGGAAACAGGCTGCGAAGCCTTCAACGACACGGCAGAGTAATTGGCTAGCCAGCGAGGGATAATTAAAAATAATTACCGTTTCTAACGTTACCCCTGCAACGGTAATCAATTAAGTAGGTCGCGTTCGAGGCGCACGACCGCCCCTTTCCTTTTATTGCGCTAGCTTTCCCTCTATCACTGCACCCGCTCCTGGGATTACTGTGCTCCGAAACGTCTGAATCTTTTACTCGAAGATGCATTTTACTTTCCCGAAGAAGAAAATTTTAGAAATTTCATGGGAACGCATGATGGATAGGAATATACAGCTTCAAAGTTGCCTTCTTCTTGCACAGAATTTCGTCGTCAGTGGAAATACAATATTTAGTTGCGACGTCTATGTTCAAATCTACAGAACCTGATTCGTGAAAATCATTGCCGTGATATCTTCCACCGTTTGCACTAAAATAGTAAAAGATTCTATCCAATATTTTGAAAGCTTCGGATGGATTGAATATCAGCATCTAGAGCATGTATGCGTTCCACCGAGGCTCCACTTTTATCTCGCCGATATCGTTTGCGCTATTTAAACAGCGGAAGCGGTTAGCGATCGACTCGCGAGTCTCGCAGGTACTTCGAAGGATGGCCGAAACGTGTCAAAGTGGATAGCGGAATGGCATTCGTGTCGCTCAGCCGAGAAAGCCATTGGAGTGAAACGGAGGATCCGCGGGAAGAAGAAGGAAAGAGGGGGAGCGAGAGGGGTGACGAGGGGAAACTCTTAACTCGGTCCCAAGTTCGACTTGAAAGGCTAGAGTTTCCGTCCTTCAACGGGCATCGCTCTTTAAACGCGAGGCAGAAAGACTCCCCCCCGCTCGAGCCACCCTCGTACAACCGTTCTCGTACTCGAAGGAAAATGCGGGCCTCGCTGTTCTACATACGCGCGCCTAGAGTACGTGACGTTTTACGATCGAACGCGGCCACTGTGCGACACCGAGTCGATTTTCCAACGTGCCTACCGATCGCGAACTGTTGCACATCCTCGACCAGTGGTAATGAACGTTCGCGTGCTCGCGTGATATCTAGTGGAACGGTTAGTTACTTGTAATCAGTAATCAGCTGTTTGGTTAATGGCTAATGAGCGGTGAACATTTCGCTGAGATATATAGGCATCTACGGGAAATTCGTGAAATTATAGATTCTTGTGGATAAGGGTGTCGTAACAATGGGGAGGAGAACGTTTAAATTTTTGTGAAATCTATGGAGATTTAATCCATGTGGCCTCTGAGCAGGGATGGATAAAATTTCTATGTAAATAAATTCTCGATTAAGGAATAAAAGTTAATAAAATGATTCGTCTTGTGTCGAATAAAGCTAACTCGGGTTAACGAACGAATGACGAATTGTTTCTTTATTTAACTTTCATTCGTTATTCGAAATTTTATTCAAATAAAAATTTGCCCATCTTTGCCTCTGGGGGCTTCAGTGGAAAGTAGAATCTTCCTGCTGTGGTCAGACCTCCTGGACGTGTGCTTAGTTTCTAGCACAGAGGGAGAATAGCCTTCAAATACTCCGTATTTGTTTACTGAATCGGTGTTTCGTGAATTGAGATATACAAATCGTTAACCGATTTGCGCACAACAGTTACAATTACAGCAGAACTGCGAGCTAGCAAATGCTGCAGCTACGTTTGCACGTGTGCACACGTGGGATGCAGAATAAGTGTTGCAAGTGAGTTGCATTGTGCGGAAAACACCTACGAACATGGAAGGTTAATATCGCTCGCGGAAAGTGCGTTGTGGAACGAAACCTCTAACGAAAGCGCGAATTCCCTTCGTGATTAACGAATCGCTGGCAGAGTTCAACGAGCATAAGACCCAAACAAATTCCGCGCGCATTCGCCACAGAGACGCGTAAAGTTTGTTCCCTGGGTATAAATTGGAACCAATTTCAATATTGAATGCATGTCACAACTTTCAGCATAGCGCGGTCGTTTAAAATGTCTCGCGCGTCTATATACACACACACACACGCGTGTATACACGGCGCGCGTATATAACCGAAAGCCATTTTATTCGGTCGAAGCGAAGTAAAATACGCTCTCCCTCTTGGGCTTCCACAGGGGAAGAATTCACTTTGCATTTTTACATTTCGTCGAAAGAAGAAGAAGAAATCGACGCGAGATTACCACGGAGAGATGTATCCTTCAATGGCGATGGCAGCCTTCCCCGTCCTCCGCCCGACTTGCCAAGGCTTCATCCTCCTTGCCTCGCCATTTAAGGTACTCGTTCCTTCGACGATTCAAATTTTAATTCAATTACGACGACGACGTCTCCTCGCCGACTCTTTCGCGTTTCCCCGTCTTCCTTCTTCCCGCGCATTCTTTTATTTCCTCCAGATCTGACGGTCGGCCCCCTTCTCCCGCCCGCCTACCGCCCCGCGAAATCTGAATTTAATTATGACCCTTCACGTAGCCGTTTTTCTCGCCCCCCTCAGCCCGTGGCAGCGCGATTCGTGGCCTATCTCGCTCTCACATCTGTCGTCTCCCGAACGCCAAGTCTCACCTTTCTTCCCTTCGTCTCCCTCTACCTTCCTCGTTCCATTCTCCTTCTTTTCCCCCGTTTCTTTCCTTCCGTTCTCTATCCGAGCTCTAGCCGATCGTACGCGAGGAACGCTGGGGAGCGCCTTAAATTTTATAGGACGTTTAACCCCTCCCATTCCTTGCTCGATTTTTCCGCCCCTTCTACGCCGTTAAATCTTCGACCGTGATTGCTGAAACGCTCGACAAATGAGTCCCCGTGGTTCCAACGCGACCCGTCTCCGGCGACTCGAACGCAACGAGACGAATATTTCGCCGCCCGGGGGGTGGAACGCGTTACGGGGCCGCGGGGAGGCAAAGGGGGATCCACGGAAGAACAGGGGAAGACGATAAGCTGTTTGTCAACGAGTGCCCCGAAGATCTCTCAGACGTTTTTCTAATTGGCAAGGTTTCCATGGCCAATCGGATGCCGGAGTTGACGCAGCCACGTAGACGCGTCGTGCACGCTCCAAGGATGGATAATATCGATTGGACGGGGAATAAATATTCTTATACGGGAATAATGACGAGGTTGCATTATGGAAAGACGTAATGGCGTATTCGTATTCAGAACTGGTTACGGGATCGTCTGCGCCCTTCAATCTTCATTAATTCCCTTTCTGCTCAGCTCTTTCTTCGCGGAGCTATCTTGTCCTTGTCTCGATTATCCTTTAGAAAGCATCCGTTGTATCGACGACGCTTTCTTCCGTACGATTCATTCCTCGCCTTTGTTCCTTCCTTTCCTTCTCTCTCCCCATTCTTTTGCATTTATTCGATGGTTCGATTCCCCCGTTACCTCGACGTCCATTCAATTCGAAATCCCCCCGAGCACTGATAGCAATTCAGCTAATGCCAATTAAACAAACCGCCGGCAGTTAATTGATAGTTTACATTCAATTCCGATCAGCTCGCGCTAATTTAGCGTTTTATAAATATGCAGCTGTTAAACTCGTACACCTCAAGATTTTACTTTCCTATATCAGCGGGCAGATTGCTGAGTCCTTTCGTCTTGAATCAAATTTGCTCGAATGCACCCCTTAGAATAGTACAGAAATTCCATTTGTTTAAATCACAGTTGTACGTCTCGCAACGAGGCGATGTGGATACTATTACAGTAATCTGAATATTCAGTAGATCTGACTTGAGCAAGCTATCTAAATCGTGGCAGATAGCTTTTTAGCAATTTTCCAGTATCTTCGCGAATTTCTTCCAGAGTCCATAATTCCAGAAAATTTACATTCGACGTGTTTTTAGGATGCAGCTGTCGGGGGCAACTGCACGGAATTCATCTAAATCAGGGTGTGCTCGAGCAATCTGACGAGGCTATGAAAATCTGCAGAAGTGGATGGCTGTTCTGCCGAGGCCTCCTGGTATTTGACACAGCGGAGCAGTCGTATTCTAATTAAACGGTACAACGGCCTGATCTCAGGATGGAATCCCAAGACTGGCATCGATTACCCAGCCAATTTGCGACGAGCCACCCACCTTCCCTCCCTCCCCCTCTTTCTCTCTCTCTCTCTCTCTCTCTCTCTCTCTCTCTTCACTGTCCCTCACTGTTCCACGGTCGCCGTTACCTTCGCTCCACCATCGTTCGCCGAGTCCGTTTCGTCGAGTTTCCTCGAGGAAATCCCACGAATGCAACGTGCACCCAGTATCAAGGGGCTTGCCTGGACGTATCGCCTTTGACGCGTCGTCGAAGATTTAGCAAACATCTCGCGAAAGCGACGCTGAATAAAGGAGCTGATGAAAGTTTCAGCTGATCAACCCTCTCTCTTTCTCGCTTGCTGTCGTTACCTTAATAGTTCATTTGTTGTTACAAGCCGGAACGCTCTGATACAAAACAAGTTTCAAGGCAAAAGTTACTTCTTTTAATTAGATCTATCATTTGGTAAAATAATTATTATCCAGTTCACGAGTTATAACACAAAATCAAAAAATAACCGGATTCTTGGAGGTGAATTACACGCCCTTAAAGTGAGTTTGGTTAGCAAATAAAAATTGCGTTGTAACGAGGAGGAAATTCCCTATATATTCACAAAGTTTCAGAATTTTTAAATTTCTGGTTTCGGGATGTTCCCTCGTTATTTATAGAAAGCCCAGAAGGGTTGCAATTTTTTCCCCAAATCTCAGTTATTCTACTTAACATGAATTGAAAGTGTTCAAATTTTTACAATGAAGTCCAGTTATTGTTCTTACGTCGTTCCACCGTGCTCGGGACGAAGAGGCGAAGTTGAAAGGGACGAGGGAGGCTAGGGATGGGAGCCACTGTTTATGACAATTTCGTGCCTACGGTGCATCATAAAGGAAATAAAAGGGAACAATTGCACGGTCGCCAAGTGCAATTTGCGCCTAGATATTATAAAAAGGGAAGACAACCAGAGGTGGGAGGCTGTAGACGAGCGAAAGAGAGGGAACAGACAGAAAGAGGACTAATGGGTGGGACAAAATGGTCGGAAGAACGCGGAGAAAAGAGGTAACTAGTACAAAACAAACGGCCCCCCCCCCCACCACCAGTCCTCCGCCACCCCTGCATTGATATATCGCCGTGTATCTAACCTGGCGTGCGCTGCCGACCGCTCTCGGCGTGCTTTTAGAATTCGATTATCGGCGTGCACGGTAAATCAGCGATGAAAATAAACTTAAATTACGAGTGTTTTTCTATGGTAGGAACGGGAGAAAATACACTTTCCAATAAGCACTTTCAAACGGAAGAGATTCATTTGGACGTAACGAATGCGTGCTGAGTGGCTTCTATCCGCTGAATATAGTACAACATTTCCGTTTCAGAACAGTTAATATTATAAAATAATTACTAAGAGTTAAGAGTGATCTAACTATTTCAATAGAATTTCAGCAAACTATACGATTGATACAACAACGGCTGACAATCAAACAATACCGAATCGCGTTATGCAATACGTCTTAGCCACTTCGCCCTAATTTAGCCAGCTGTTGCGGCGTTTTATCGCGCTACAACACGTCTGATATTTTCCCCTGCGAAAGGCTCCGTGGCCCAAGACCCACATCCCGGCGAAGGCGACAGAGAACTCGGGGGTTCACCTAGAAACAGCCCCTTTCCGCGGTGGCCCCCTAATTCGCTACTCTCTCCCCCAGACGGAACGTGACCCGGGGACGAATTTGAATTCGCGCAAACCGTCGCTGGCTGGCTCTTTTACGAGCGGCCGTTTCACCGGGAACAGAGAAAGAGAGCGACGACGGCTGGGGGCTGCGGGCCCGACAGAGAAAAAGAGCGTCAAGACAACAGCCTTAATAGCCAGTACAATGGGCGGATCTTCGAGTCTTTTACGTCGCACTTGACGAAACAATAGTCGAACGAGTAGCGGGCGATAGACCGCCGGTACTGCTGCCGCCGCCGTTGCCGCTGGAGGGTGTCGAGGGTGTAGAGGGTGTCGAGGATGCCGAAGAGGGGCTGTGCCCGCTACCAGCAGACGACGACGACTCGGAATCCGTAGCCCCGGGTCGGGTTTTAACGACGTGCTCGGACACACAGTCGTTGCATCCCTCTGCCTCCGATGCACACTCTCCTCCTCCTCCTCCTCCTCCTTCTCTCTCTCCCTCTCTTTCTTCCACGTATTTCCCCGCCAGCTCTTCGCCGCTTCTACTTGGCCTGGCTCCATCTGTCTCTAGCGCGCTGCCCGCCTTCGTTTCGTTTTCGTGCATGCTGCAACCCCTGGACGCATCAAGCTCTTCCACCCCCATCCCGCCCACGCACACCGACCGACCCTCTCCGTTCATCCCTGCCGCGGCTCCTTTTCTCTTTCTCCTCAATTGCAGCCCCCCTAACCCTCCATTCTCTCTGTCCCTCCCTCTCTCTCTCTGTCTCTCTCCCTCTTGTCCCAGGCTATTCCTCTTCGCCTCTCTGTTCTTTCTGGCCGTACCTCATCTCCCTTTCAACCCACCACTCCCCCCTCGCGTCTTGCTGCCTCTGTCCCTGTCCAACGGCCGCGACAGTTGCCACCGCGCTCTCTGCGAGTCTCCGCCGTTCCTTTCATAAGGCTCAAGCTTGCCTGCGAGCTCCCCCGTCGCTTAACGTCAAAACTTTCGTGTCCCTCGTCGCTACCCGTTCTCTCAGCCAATCAGCACGTCCTTCCGTGTACAGGGTGTCCGGCTATACCACCAACGATACCGTCCGCTGGTCGGGTATGTACAATCATCCGTTTGGTCTGTCCGGTGTGATCATCCCGCGGGGATCATGCCAAGACACGTGTCGAGGGTATATGACTTGGAACTCGATGGTGGATAGCTAAGGCAGCCTGATGTTTCCGTGGCGATGAAGGCTCGAAGGAAACACACCTTTTCCTTCGCTTCAGAGATGAACAGCGTCCAGGTTCAGGGAATCTCCAGACCGGAGCGACTCGCTGGAGAAAGCAGCGGCACTACGGGAAACCGAGGTCGAGCGGAGGAATATTTTAAGAGTCGTTAGAAAATTCCAACGTTAGAATCTCTCGCAAATAACGGCGAGTAAAAATTGAAGGGCCGAAGTGCTGCGTGCATCTCAGACTTCTATTTTCATCTCCTCCCTCTTTTGCATCTCCCGTCTACATTTTTCTTTCAACAATGGGGACAACGTAGCGAGGCGCGCGATGGGGAAAACAAGTCGACGAGACTTGTTTAAGTAAGAATAAAAAATGTGGCGGGGGAAGGGCAGACGAATATAAGGAAGAACTCCGAGGTATAAATTATACATTCCTACCTTCCTGCCCGCCTGCATCCGCGTAAGTTGCAAAGTTCCTCAAAGATGCAACGGCTGCGAAACGATCTTTCCCCTTTCTTTTTCTTTTTTTTTTATGCGCGCGGTGATGCCACGGCATCCACCCATCTTTTTCAACCCTTACGACGCGCCAGCAGCTCGTTCCGGAAAGCTCGAGATGACAACCGGTAACAAGGGGCGCTTGTGCCGCAATATGTGCACCATAAGACGCGATAAATTTGGAAGAAAACCGCAATAAGCTTCACCGTGCGACAAATGTGCTCGGCGGGTATTCAAAATGGCGAGTGAATCGAATTCCTCGATGAAAGGATTCAAGATACGTTTCACGATGAACTCGAATTATTAGATTCCGTCTCCGTGTGTGTCGCGTATCGTTGGGCGTAGAATTTCCTTCTACGTTCAAGAATGTTTCGCTGTTCGAAAAGCGGGGGTTGAAATGCCAACATAGATGAATATGTATACGTACTTATCGATTCGAATTTCTAATAAAGTCGATATTAGATCATAGAGTTAAAATGAAAAGCAATTTGAACGCGGAACATTCGGGGAATGTGATTGGAAGCCAGATCGTTCAAAGTAATACATAGAGGCATTTCATCCTGTTTTGTGCTTCAACGCACCGTTTAATTCCGGCGCATGTGGTGTTATAGAGTCCCTGAAAGTTCACGCAGCATCCAACTTTTTTACTCTTTGGGACCATCCAGTTTTACTCTCTGCGACCACCACCCCTGTATGTATCGATGTTGACCAGAATGAACGACCGCGGGGCTCGGGAGTCGCATGTGGTTTTCAAAGGATTATGTCACGGCAAGGATGCTGAAAGTTTTAATACTTGCTGTGCGTGAAACGACGAATTACTCGCGCAAACGTTTCAGCCACGAACTGTCGGCGGCTTTGCAGCAGAGGAGCGGAATGTTATTGAAAATCGTATCGCGCTCGGACTGGAATTACCTTGGAAAGGATTTTATCATAGAAGGACAGAGAATTCGATGGACGACTAGATACCTACGTTAATGTAATGAAGCTTCAGCAAAATTGATCAGCCAAGGGATGCTGAAAACACATTTCTCGAATTTCACCTCCACCTACAACCGTTTCACGCCACGACCCGCAGAATCCGCCTGAAAATCTCCCAAACCCCAGCGCGCTCTGCAACCCCCGACTCTTCTCCGATTCTAAACGCCCCATGCCACCAGCAAAAGCACGAGGGTCGATTGAAAAGGTGGAAAAGTCACGAGGCTCGAACCACGGTACAGAAAGCAGGCATTCCATCGGCGGTATGGCGGGAAACATCGAACAAACAAAAGCACCCATTGGCTCGCGTGCCTCTGACCAGTCTAACCGAATGTCTTCGCGTACGAAGCTAGCCGGGACAATGGGGGAACAGGAGGAGCAGAAGACGAGCAGAAAGGAAGGTTGGAAAAGAGTAAAAACGCGTCGCGAGAGCATCCGCGAACGGCGGTGGGTGCGTGCGAGGGCCGCGCGCACCCTACACGTCCACCCTTTCATTCTTTGTGGCACCTGCAGCTACCCTCTCCAAGCCGTACGCTACGCGGCCAGCTACCCGCGGGAGGAAGAGGGCCGATAGTAAACGGGGCTGGAGGGACGGGAGGGGGTAGGATCGCGAGGAGAGGGTGGAACGCATGCGCAGGGTGAGCCGCGGGGGTTCTCCGACACGATCAGTCGTGGCCGGCGGTGCCGGAGGCCAAAGACTTTCGCGAGGGTGGACGCGCCGCGTTTTCCGCTGGACCTCTTTTGCTCCGTCTGCACGGCCGTGTTCTCTCTGTCCCCTTGCTGTACACGCCGTCGATCTTTAACCGGTCACCGGGCGGTGAGTGGCGGCCGCAGCGTCCGTCCACGCACGTATGAACCTGCCGCCGCGTGCGCTTCCGCGGTCGGCTGCACCAGCGTCGGAACGTCGTCGACGACCTGGCCGCGCGACACCAGCCTCCTATCTCCCCGTCGCGGCGTGATCGCTCGCGTAACGTGACACCCTAGAGGAGCAACGTGACCCGTGAACGACGCGAGGACCACCATCGTCGCCGCCACGGCCGAGCCGAGGATCATCGTCGCGGTGACGCGCGACCGGCACCACGCTCACCCTCGCCGCTTACACCGGCTGCAAGGTTCGCAGAGGTCCAAGGACAGGATCGAACGATGCTGGCCCGCTGCCTAATTTTCATCGGTAAGTCTGTGTGGGTCTTGATTCTGAGAGTGCCGCGTCTGTCGCGTCTCGTCCCGCGCGCGCTCATCGACGGAGCGATCAAGCGTCCGAAGGGTTGACAGGATTAACAGCAATGTGAAAAATGATCGTGGGTACTGTGACGTCTCTCGCCGCTCTGTCCGGTGGTCGGTGGAATTTTACGAGAGCGTCAGCGATGATCTTTCGCTTGCCTGTGAAGTTGACGGTGTGGCGGATGTAGGGTTGATGTCGAGTAGCTTCGCGAGAGTTCACGACTACATTTACTGCGAAGGTAACGGGGAGACGGATTCCGCGACGATTCACTCTGTGGCAATACTATTTTGGTAAAGCGAGCCCCGTTCTGTGGAAACTGTTACGGGTTTCGCGGGTACGTATTGCTAAAAGTTTCGCTGGACCGCGTAACGGGAACAAGATAACGGCGAGCACGTGACACTCGTGTGAGTAATTTGCGGAACATACACGCTGAATCTGCGCCTCTCTATTGATAGCAGCGAATGGAAATTCCTCTTGAAAACTTCGCGGGGATGAACCGAATAAACGCGCGTCAGATTCTGCGATAGATTCGTGCGTGGAAAATGTACTAATTGGGTCTGAAATTCTTTCCCTGATTTACAAAAGCAAAGTTTTCGAAAGGTAAAAGTCTGTCTCCTAAGGAGAACTTGTAGGATCGTAATATTTCTCCTCGAATGGCTTATTATTCTTCAAAAGCTATGATACTCCCATAAATTTAGCGCAAGAATAACGTTTCTTGGGGAATTGTAACTTTCACACGGCGCTGCAAAAATTCCACTCCCTCGAATTGCCTGTGTTCGAAGAACCTATTCTAACAGGGTTGAATTCTCAGTAGGGCGAGTTTAGAACCGTCGACTGTAAAAAACCGTGTTCCACTCTCTCATTAAATTTTCCCGAGCGTGGATTATATTCTCCCGAGGGAAAAGCGATTCGAATGTACCATGGAAATTCGTAATGAGTGTGGAAAAGTTTTATAGTCCGTTGAAAACGCTATTCCGTAAAGAATTTCTAAAGTGAACGTTCATCTTACAGAACTATGACGAATGAAATATTTGTCGCTATCATGACAGATTCCCCAGGCTTCTAATGTATTATTATTCCAATTATTTATTATATCCCGTGTGCTCGTTACAGTTCATTATCTCTCGTAACAAAAAACACAAAACACTCTGAACCGTGTGCCTTTATAGCGAGACCATTGCCTACTCGAATCCGAGCTAAAAATTTAGGCACAATTGGAGCCAATGAAATTCGTTTGCCCGGTTTGCCTCGGTGGCATAAAAAAATTCTCGATCAACTTTTCTCACTGACAACGACACGTTCGTTCGCCTGGGTACGTATTTCTGAGAAATTCTCTCGGTGAAAAAGTCTCGTTGGAGAGCAGCCCTCTCGAGCGTACGCAGCAAAAAGGAAAGCCGTAATTTTATTCTGTGGAGTGCGCGCGTCTACCTGGAGTGTACATTTTCATTCGAAATTTCGTCGGAACCGCGGGTATAAAGGATACGCTTGAATCAAAAATTAACTCCGGCCCACGGTAACAAACGATACCGGGAAAAGAACAGTCGAATTCAACGGCAGACAGCCCTCCACCACGGAGCACTTTAAAGGGTTAACTCATTTCCATGTAATTCCTGTAAGTGGCTCGGAACCGGGGAAGAAAACGAAACCTTACAAAGGAAGCGATCAGGAGGCAGTTCCCTGCAACTACAACAATTAAACGCATCAAAGCCCCCGAGTCCCCGCCCAAATTACAAGACAGAGTTAAAAATTCAAAGGAAAATTTCAACGGAAGTAAAAAGATCTCCGAGCTACGAAGAAATCTGCGTTGCTGCGATATTAAACGATAATTTAAGAGGCGGAAAGACGAAATAGACGAAGGAGGAAGCAACGTGCCCGCCACGAGGGAGTCGCTTCCGCATCAACATGCGGAAAATGCTAGAAGAATATCTTCGTATTCGCGTACCGAAGAAGAACAATACGTTCGTCTGGCCAAGGAAGGGGCGGCATCACTCAGACAATGAAGAACGTCGATAATGATCGCGACGCATCTTAAGACCTCTCTCGTTAACGTTCTGCCCGGTTCTTTCGCTTCTTGCAGGAAGCTCTCTGTAGTTTCCTGAAGGAGCTCAACCAACCCCCCCCACCACCCGCCCCCGCCGCCCTTGCCCGCCCACTCACCCGACCGCTGTCCTCTCTCTCCCCCACCTCCACCGTTTCGCACTAATTGCGGACAATTCCAGACTTTAAATCTCTCGAATCTCGAAAGCCTTTAATCTCGACGGTCGAGCCTTAACGACGTCGCCGTGTTTCGTATAGCGACAGTTTGAAATTTAAGCGCTCGAGGGGGCGGAACAGACACCCTTAATAAGGTTCCTTCACCGTCTCGTCTTCCTCCTCCGTTCCTCTTCCTCGTCCCCTGCATCCCTTTCCCTCGCTCCGTGTCTTCGGCTTATCTAGCCCCCCCCCCCCCTTTCTTCGCCGTTTCGCCTGACCTACGTGCTCGAATGCACAGAGGCGAGAGCGTTAATGGAATATTTTAATGGCTAAGCAAACCTTTAATCAACCTTTGCGCGACCACCAGGACACATTGCGCGAAATTAGCAGTAAGTAAGTAGACGAGGTTCTCGCGATGGGGGAGATACTCGCGCGGTCCAGCCATCGGTTTCCTCTCTGTACCTTCGCCGGAATAACTAACCCGTTAACTTCCGCGCGATACTCGCCGCGGATAGGATAAAAGTGTGACCCGTTTGCCGGAGCACCGTGCAACGAAATCCAGCTACGCTCTCGAGGACTGATTAAAAGCCAGATACCGGAATTTTCCTGGGCAACACTCGCGGGGAAGTAACTCCTCGAAACTGGCGGAAGTTATCCCTCCGAAATGAAATCCTCGACCCTCCGTATCGGCAGGGATGGGAGGGCGGGGAAAAATGCTCGATATAATTACACGGAATCGTGCAATTAAAGTTTCCGACGTGTTCGAAGCTCCCCGTCTCCGCGCACTTCTCTAACCATCGATGTGACTGCGTTCCCGGAAAGTAGACGAAAGCGAGGGGCAAAAGGACAGCGGAGGAAGGACGAAAAACGAGGAGTGATATCGATCGAGGTTCATCGAGGAAGGTTGAACGAAACTACCGGAAGCTAAGGCCAGCAGAGGACAAACAGCTTAATGCTCTGTCTGAAAATATAGAAAGCGTGGAAAATAGCTCGGGAGAGAGAGAGGCCGGGAGATCAACGGGGAACGTTGTCAGTCACCGTGAAAATTATCGCTCAAGTATCCCAGGTTTGTACACGGATCCCTAGACAGTCTGAAGGGTTGCTCGTAGATGGTGGATGCAACGGGGCTGGGGACGCGGACGCCGAGAGACGCCCTTCTCTCGTTGGCACGTTCTCCGATTATGTGGATAATGCGAGGCAACGTGACGAGCCTACGTATACATCCCGATGGGCACACCCCCGCTGGCCCTGCGCCGCCCGCCCCAATCCTGAACACCCTATTCGTTATGAATATAAACTCCGTGAAACTGATTCGTACCGCTGCCGAGCGCTGCGAACTACCCTCGTCACTGGACGGAAGGGACTGGACATTTCGCGATGGAAGCCTGGCGAACTTGTGCACTCGTTGCCACACTGTTTAGTCATTTCTGTCGCCCCCTGCCTGCTTCTGCTTCCTAACAGTTCGTGGAAGACAGTTCAGCTGGATCAGCTGTCTCTAACAAGTGCGACGAACATTCACGAGGGGTGTTTGAGAGATTCCGTGATTGAGATTGATTCGAAGATGACGGGGGAATGGTGTAGCTGTGTCGTAGGAAGCCTCGGCGGTATTAATTGTAATTTAATGTCTGAGTTTCTTAAGTACTTTTTGATAGATTCTTTTCAGTTGTTTCGGTGTGGTTGGTCAGGTATCCTTGTAGCGGTGGTTTCTTTTATTAGTTCGAAAGAAACGTTGCGCTATTTCGAGCACGTTTTCGTTACTGAAATCTGTGAGTCGCCCCGTTTCGTGCTTCGTACTTTAAATAGATTAAAACCGACGAAGAAAAGCAGAGTAATAACTGCTAGGGAAGTCTCTGTTCTTCGTATCGGGTACAATATTCAGCCACTCTGAAATACTTTTTTCCTCGTTCATTTAAACAGCTACTTCCTGGGCTTGGCTCTTCTACCGTGATACCGTCGGTAGCGAGAAACTTTTACGATTGCGAATCATAATTTCTTCTTTCTCCACTTTCCTTTACTTTTAATTCTATTCCTTCCATCCCATTTCTTTCCCCTTTCCTCTTCGCTTCGGAGACCTCTATCATCCGTGTAAAATAGAAAGAAACTTGCGGGGGAGGTAAACGAATGTTGAAGCGTTTCTGTTTTCCCATAAAATACTAAATTCAAGCCCGCACACGCATGTTCTGCGTTTGCTTCGCAGGAGATTCCCTCGATTCTTCTTCCGCTCGGAGATGAATGGTATAAATGTAACGGGAGAATTGTAAATCGGGTTAGTAGTCTTGAAATTTTCAAGACTCGTTCTTTAGAAATCCGCGTTTCCGTATTTGCACCCTTTTTGATTAATATCGCGTATCTTTGATTCACTTTCGTTCATCAATCTACTTCTTCAACCTGAGAGCTGTATTCCCAGCCGTTAAACTTTACTCTCCTTCCATCCATCATCGTTCGTTGTACACGAATCGTTTGCACGACACGTTTTCTTGACAAATATTTCCCAGTTCAAAGCGATTTATCACAGACCCATGAATTACAAGCCACGTTTATCTGATACATTAATGGAAGAACACTCGATTCTTCTCTTGCAGAGTACTGAATCCCAGATATGGTTTCAAAATCCAAACATGCAGGATAATTATAAAAAAAAGGAGGATTACTGATTACAGAGAATTTTTTATTCCAGATGATCGAACAATAAGTAAATTTCTCCAACAAATAATTCAAAGGCGATAAATTTTCATATATCCGTTCAAATCAAGCGATTGCAAATTATGGTCTCCAATTGTAAAATTTCAAAGAAATTCATTTTAATCTAATACTAACCGCATTCTATGCGACACTACCATAGATCCTGATACACTCTGTACACTTCATCTTTATTCAGGGAGCAGTTCAACTTTCAATCGATGTCGAGGACATTTTATGATAACAGCCTAGAACCGTCCCTGAGAAACCACAATGGTACTTTAACTTGCCGAATGTCGTTCCAGGGAAGGTAGTTATTGCTGGTAGAAAATTGAGGGAGCGGAAGAACTGCGGAAAGTCGACAGAAAGTGATTTAGATACGTCAGAATTGAAGCGAAGCTTGCCCGCCCCCTGGAGAAAGAAAATTTACTTTGCATCCCGGACATTTTCCTTGCCGAAGGAAGTTCCAGTGCGAGACATTTACAATTGAAATTACTTTCCTCGTCGTTTCTGGATTATTACTTTCACCCGCAACCGCGAATATCGCCAGCATCCTTTTTCTAACGACTCGCGTTACTTTACAATTCTAATTACGATCGTGAGAAAAAGATCTGGAGAAATATTTCGAGAATTCCATGACCCCTGGAACAAAGAGCTCAAGCGTGCTTCCCTATAAGCGTCTTTGTTGTTGGACATGCAGAAGACGTCTGCAAATCCTGAAACTTCTGCCGGAGAAGGGAATCGTACGGATGTCTGGCTTTTAACGCGAAAAAATTGGGGGCAAAGTTTGAAAGTGGCAACCTGAAACTTGCGTAAAACTTGTGGATGTCAGCGTGCGTCCTACCACAAAGCTCCGGGATCCCTTTAACGTCGCAAACAGTCCCCTGCTGAAAAACGATTACAGAGTCGCGAAGATGCGACAGGAAGAAGAACGAAACGGGATCAAGTCATAGAACGAAACAGTTGGAGACCGATCGAGCGGTTTCTCCCTCCCGATAAAACTTTCGATGTTATGCTCCGACCCCCTTCGCCGAGTAGTTGTAACGGGATTGTATGTGAGAATCGCCCAGGAAATTTTGAAGGAAAAAGAGCGCGGAGACGTCGGAACCAATTTTCGAGCGGGAAAGTTCCACGAAGATTTGAAAGGGGGATCGACGCGCTCGAGTTTCAACTACCCTGCATCTTGTACACTTCCGTCGTCGACTTCTGTTTCGATCTTTATCCCTTACCTTCTGATGCTGAAACAGTTGATTCTTAAGAAACTTTAATACCGTACGTTTCAATTACTCATCGAATTTATAGATCACTCGCTTGATCCCCGCACGGCCACAGACACCCGTTCGAATCAAAACGCAACCGGGGCCCCGTCGCTCGTTGCTTCCGTCCCAAGAACGGAGACACGGCGACGGGGCAGAGGGTCCGTGCTCGAGTTCTCTCTGAGCGGCATTGTGCCGGTAAATTAAGTCGTCGTCGGGTTAAAGGCGTCACAGTTTTACGCGCGATAAAACGGCGAAAGGAGGGCCAATTTCCTGATCGGCCATGGGTGAAACGTCCAACCTCCCTCGCTGCCCGCCCCCGCTGCGCCACCACCTTGGAACGTGTTTTTCTCCTTGGCAGCCCCTGCCGATCGACCCTCTTTCAAACTCTCGACCGTAACACGCACGCCAGTTGGTTCGTCGAGTGGTCCGTCGGACCGTTTATTTTCATTCGCCGGGATTGCTTTTCATCGATGCTCGCAGGAGCACCGGCGTACGCGCGCGACAAAAGCTGCCCCTCTCGCGTATACGCTCGCCTCCTTTCACGCTCCGCGTGTATTCCACGGGCGCGTCACCCTGCAAAGAGGCTCGCGTTCTCCCCGCCCGTAGGGTGCACGGTTTTCGCGGCCCGTTTCGTCGGAGAATGAACCCTGGCAACATTCTTGACGGCTTGTTTCGCCGGGGCGTGCAGCCGCGTCCTTACCCCTACGAACGAATCGCGGAACTAATTTGCACGGTAATGAGCTCATTATCTGGCTACTCCGGGGCGGCGGCGATATTAGGAGATAATTTAGATAGCGCCGCGTAATAGCATCAACCCGGCCACCCTTTGAGAACGAACCGCTCGCGCGCCAGATAATGTGGAACGAGACGGGTGAAAAGGAAATTACACGCGGGAAAATAAAAAGGTGGCGACAAGCGAGGAGTGTGGAGGGTAGCGGTTAATTCTGATGTAGAATCGAAAGGAGCCGCGGGACTCGGAACGTGCGAACGAAGGTGTAAGTAGAAATGGCGAGGCATGGACAGACACGTGGCAAGTAGTAGTAGTCTATTTCGCTAGCCCTTCGATTTCAAGAGAAGACTCGCCATGCATTCCGGTAGATTCAATAATCCTCGTGTACTCGAATCACTGCGGATATTACACACTAATTCTCACTCAACAGCAAACAACCTGCTGCACTCTGCGTTACGGCACTCACCCCTCGAACTACCCCCAGATATCCACGCAGTTCTCGACTTTAAAGCTCTGCAAATTGCTTCGCGCCTTTCGCACCTACGTTTCACATAATTAAGTTACAAGAATGGCCCGGAAACTTTGGTAGTTCATCGCTAAAGCATCGCCACTGTATGATACCGCGCCAGGTGGGCGAGCGGATGGTGTGTACGTGCTGGTGGACGGATCTCTGTAAAACGTGTGGCCATCGGTCCGCCACGTATAACGGCCCGTGCACGGCTGCTAAATTATTCCACGATAAACGTGTTTACGTACGTTTAGTCGTGCGTGCTACTTCGGTTCCCTCGGCAAATAGGGGGGGGCGGCGTGTCATCCTCGCGCTACCCGTTCGACCACACGTCGCGCGTATCGACGAATAAATAATACGCTAAACAGTCTCGACGCACCGCGGAGACACGCTCGTTACACAGCCACCCTATTTTTCCCCCATCGGACCCCGCGCGACAATCGTTCCATCCGCGATGTAACACCGATGCAATTTTCACGGAGAGTAAATAACGCCCGTCGAATGCCAGTGCGCCCCTTTAAACGCGCGTTTAAAAATTCAAATGTAAACCCGAAATTCACAACGTCCATTGCGCGCTAAACGCTCGGGGTCTCCTCATCCCCATTGTTCCGTCATTAACGCTCCGTCCCCGCGTACCAGTGGGGTTCTGCCTGTCCGGCGATCTGGGGCAGCCCGGGGAATAATGTAAGATCACCACTTCACCCTTTGCTACCGCCTCGTTGCATTCTGTTTTACTTGACACTCGAGGACTTGGGGAAATAACAATGCACCTTAAAAATCCTGATGTTCGACTTCAAGTTTGTAGGGTAAGTGTCCGGTATTACTGCGGATGCCCCGATTACTGCGGATATTCTAAAAGAGTTCATATTTAATATTGGAAAGTACATAAACTCTTGATAATTTTTGATAAAATTATTTTAAACTCTATTACAGTTAATCATTAATAAAAATGTACAGCAAAGGTATTATTAAAGCAAAGTGTTATTCTGAGCTCCGACATTTAACGGATAAAGTACTACTTAAAGAAACAATTTCTTCCATTCTAATCAATCATTCAAACACTTGATAAACCGACTACGAAATCTCACAAATACACGGTAGAATTGAATATATATTTACCTATAGATAACTTGGCGCAGAATCAGTAATCATCATCATTCGAGATCAGGCAAACCGACCGTCGATTCACCGCAGTGACACAGACTCCCCGCTAAGGGCCAAGTTCCCAAGTTCGAGTCGAACGCGCGCGAAGCTGATCGCTAGAATCTATTGCCAGTATAACCACTCCGCCGACAGACCGTAGCTGTACCGTGAAAATTTAATAAACGCCGCGCATGCAGATAGCAGCAACGCCGTGCTCAGATCCACGGCGAACTCCTAACAAGTAAGAGGCGTGCTTGCCGGCGAGCTGCGAGACACACTTAAGGAACAGCAACAACCCCTCGCATATTCATCGGTGGTTGACCAGATACACGAGAAAGGCGGGCTTTCGGCGATAGACAAGAGCCCGTGAAAAACGGGGCAACCGAGAGGAAGATGCGAGAGGCTGGACTTTATCGACTCGGCGATGGCCGAGCATGGGACGGAAATCGGCGTTAAAACTGATCGATCCCCATTCCGAGAGAATTGATTAGTCCAATTTTCCGTCGAGGAAATTGATGTTCGCGGCGCGTCTTAATCCAGTTTAGAGAAACGCGAGGATATCTCGGTGGAAGATGAACGAGCGGGTAACGGAATAAAGACGTCGCCGATCTCCAAGCTTCCACCGTACGATTGCCTATCCCGCTCTGGACGCGACGTTGTCGTTCATTATCGTACCCCTCCGATCGAATCACAACGATCATCAAATTACAGATAACTGTCAGGAGGCGTCGGCAAGCGGCTACGTCGAGATGCAGGGCGAGGGATGTAACGCAGCATCTTCCGACGCACTCGAAAAATGTCCCGTGCGTTATAGACCGAGGTAACGCGATTGCCGTCGGAGTTAATGGACCCGCGGAGAGATGCGGGCCCAGAGGCGTCCCGCTATTTCTCGCGTCGTTTCCCCGTGATATTTTGAGGAAAAATCCTCGCGGTTTCGCTCGAGCGAATAATTTCGTCGCGAAGTTTACGCCCGTTCGGCGGTGAAACAAACGGTATCTCGTTCCCCGCCCCACTGTCGGCGACGATTCTCGCGAAGGCTATCTCCGTGATTTTTTTTCCAATTATCTCTGAATAATTCAACCGCTTTCTCTATAAATCTGCCAGCGCACTTTGCGCGCGCGAACGCCTGCATCGGAGTGTATTCAACGATTTCTCTGGAAGCATGCACAAACGGGTGCAAAGTGCCGAGACACCTACGACTGATATCCATTACGTTTTAAAAATTGAAACACCTAGAAACCTAGCCCCTCCCTAGACTGATAATAATTCATCCGAGGCGCGCGTATAAGTTGCTCTCGAGGAAGTATCTGAAACCCTTTCTCCCGCGTCTTTAACGGGTCTACTCCAGGCCCAAGAGAGCGTGACCGATCTCGAACCCGTTCAATGGCCACTTCTCGCGCCCCCGTGCTTCACCCCCTTCTTTTGCAGCGTCGCGGCAAGATTTCCTTATCGGCTACGTGACGTTCTGCGGATTCCTCACGCATCACAGATTACGCCGTGGATCAAAAGACCAGGGAGAACGAGGGTAGGAAGGAAGGAAGGAATTCTCGAGCGAGCGTGCATGTACGTGAATACCAGCACCGGTACACGTAACCGTGCAGCGCACGACTACTGTTCCAGCAGCGTCTCTCCTTATCATGCTCGAGCGGTGACCGACAGCGTTACGTACCGATGTACCGCGATCTCGATAAAGCAACTACTACCCCCGGCAGCCCATCGTCTCTTACGGTCTTCAAGAAGCTCTTGAACGAGCGTACAGCAGAAGAGAGACACCAAGGGAGAGAGAGGGGAGGATGGAGAGAGAGAGAGAGGGAGAGAGAGGAAGAGAATGGCGGTGAAGAGAGACGAGGTGAGCTGCTGGCTGGCACGACTCGCTCGATATCCATTAACCCCCTCCCCCGAGTGGCATCCCGAGTCTCTGTAGAGTTTAGGGGTGGCTATTCCCTCCTCGTTCATCGGCAAGACACGAGTCTATAGCTCGGCGAGAGGGCGAAGGCTCCTCTCGTTCGTTAACCTGCTGGAAACTGGAACTTTGGGAACGAGTCGGTGTGCTCACAGATTCTACACTTGCACCCTCCATTTTTTTCGCATTTCCTTTTTCACCGATACTTGTTTCGCCGCCGAAAACCACCCCCACGCGTGGATCCGCTTCTTAACGCGCGAAAAACAGCCCCCGCTGTTGCATCCACCTCCCGCCTGGCTTCTTTCCCTTCGGATCCCTCGCGCGTCTTGTTTTTCCTACTCACACCGAGCCGCAGTTACGCCTCGGCTATTTAATATTCATACGATTATACGAGGAGCAGAGTCGCGGCCGAGCCACGTTCCCCGGGCGGCATTTAAACGATGAACGACGACGTGGTCCGCTCCTCTTCTCCATGAGGGAAATAAGAAAGTGCATTTCAGAGGCTGCTGCCACTCACCTCGAAAGCTTGATGGCTACTCCCGCCCGGTTAATTATGCGCGTTTTATCGTCCCGCGCACTTAATGTAATTTCGTGGCCGAGCGACAAACAACAGCGGCAGGGTTGTTTACTAACCGCAGTGGATCCTTTGAAGGGCGGGTGTTTATCACGTGAGCAAAAGGTGGGCGACTGTGCGATGACTTCTGGGCTTGATTCCGAGAGAGAGGTGATTGTAGTCGCGCCATTGCGGTGGTGATAATTCTTTGGGGGTGGAATGGTGGTTTCATGGGGTAGATTTAGTTGTAAAGATAGTCGGAAATTTGCATCGCGTATAAAGATGTCGCGTGTCTACCAGGAAGCTTAAAATTTGTTTAATCCGTAAGGGAATTGTGAATATTATGTAATATTCATATCGATAATTTTTGCTTCTGCAACCACTTTTGTTCCACTTCAATGTCCAGCGGGGAATACTCGACAACTTGCAGTAGTCTTTGTTAAACAACGCGCTAAACCTTCCCAGATTCGCCAATATTTGCTCGCCGTGTATGGCAAAATCGAAGTCGCGATAAAAAGTTTATCGAAGGAAAATAGGTCGCGCAGAGGGAGATGGGACGAAATTTATCGAAAAACGCATCAGCAATTTCGCGACAGTGTCCCATATAAACGACCGTATTGATTATTCCCCCGGCGATTAAAACATCGACCTTTCTACTCGCCCCACATTCTCATATAGACATAAATGTCATTTAAAAGCATCGATTCGAAAACTAAATCCTCCACTTCACCCGCCTCTATCGCGGAAAACGGGGAGGACGATAAAAAAAGAGTGTGGGTGCTTTTTCCACAACGCAGCCTCCCCCTGTTTCCCCCCATTCTCGGTCGCTGGAAATGTACAGGGTGCGACAAAAACCTTGCCTCTACGAAAGCTGAGCATACACAAAGAAGAGACTATTCTGGGGAGCAATCAGGATACCTAATCACTTAAAATAAATTTTCAATCTACTCATCCCTTCGTCACTATCAATTTTTACAATATCCTTTCACCCAGTTAACCCAGTTAAGCTTCCTCCTTAACCCCCCAACCCCGGTGAAACGATTTAGCCCTTCTCCGCGAAGAAAAAGTCCTCTCCTCGATGTCACCAGACGTCTACAATCAGAACACCAACCTAGATCAATCCTGTCCGCGATTTTCACAGCACCCCGTATACGCCGTTCGACGCACGCACCAGTTTTCGTCGCAACTGCACGATACACGGCTAGCCGTGACCGGGGGGTGGTAGCGGCGTGGCACATTCAATGGCACGGGGACCGTGTGCCGTCGGGGTACACGGTGTGCTGCGGTGAATGTGGCCACCCCGCACACCCCGCCACCCCACCCACCCGCCTTCCACACCCCCACTGTGCAACTGCATGGAGATGCAGAGACGTGGATGCATCCTGTAGGAGAGTATAACGAGCTCGAACCCGACTCTCGGGTCGATGGCTCATGGTTTCGCCTTGCCCTCTCGAACGGCCCACCCCTTTCCTGTCACCCCCTTCTCGCTGCCTGGACCCTCTCTCGCTCTTTCGCCCAGCTCGCGTTGCCTCTCTTCCCAGTCGTTCCTCTTGCCTCGAACCCCTCCCGCGTCCCCGCTCGCTGTCCTCCCCCGTCTATTCGTCCCAGCAGTGGCGTAACTTTAAATTCAGGGCCAGCGTAAGCCAGGGGAGGGTCAGGGGGTGGTGCGCGACACGAGGGTGCCCTCACCTGTCAAGTGGGACAACGGTGGTTACCGGAAGGGAAAACGTTTTGACGGGTGTTCTTGAGAGACCGGCGCCCTTTGTGGGCTCCCCGCGAACTCTGGATGATCCGTGTGCAAACGCGTTTCCGCTGCCTCTCGTCGCGACGGCACTGCAAATGTCCCCGGATTCTCCTGTTTCCATGTAGGGAGGACGGGGCTGTCCGTCGATACCGAGGCGGAAATCGTCGATGCAAATGCGCGCACGCTACGTAAGTGCCGTTTGGAGCAGGGAACATCGGCAAGGTGCGAGCGTGCGGCTAACGAGGGCAATCAAACAGCAAAACGGATGATTGCTGATGGAGAACGAGGAGCATCCGACGTTATTCATTAAGCAACGATAGGGGGTGTGGTGTTCGTTTAGAATTTTAGAAGCTCTGATCTAACCTGAGTTTCTATCGTGAGCGATCGCTAATAGGACGGGATAAATCCGGGGGACGCGGTTGACCTAATATAAAATGATTATTAAAACTAATATATTTTATCAGAACGAACGTATATGTTCAGAATTTTATGCTGATTCAGAAAAACTGGTCGATATTTGCTTTAAGACAATATTTACTGTTAATCGGGTTGAAAACTGAAGTCATGACATCTGACCACCTCTCTCTAGGTGCCGGGAGAAATGGTTTTCGTCGTTGGCAGAGACCACTCGCATAATTATTCATGGAAAATTAACAAAGGATAAAGCAAAATTATTTACGAGTGGATACAAATACAGATTCATTGATATTTAATTTGTTTTCGCTAAACAAGTAGAGAACACATCAAAGAAAAAGTGAACTAATTACTAGCAAGGCAAATGAATACAAAAGTGAATAAATAAAGCAAATAAACAAAAATAATAACAATTAGCGGAATGCTAGCGAAATTCTTTATGTGTGACAAAACATATCTCCTCCCCCTAGCTATCCAGAATTCTTGTGCACCAGTAGAGGGTCCAGTGCAACGGTAATTGAAAGAAGGAAAGGCCCGTGGGTTTCTGGGCCGCGCAATGTTCCCCGGCCGATAAAGCGTTCGCGTCATAGCAGCTATCGCGTAACTCTGACGCGGCACAGAAACGACGCCGAAGGAACCGGAAGAAGATGTCGCCTTGTCACCTTCCCCGTGCAAATACGACGCAAATTCGATACGAGGCGTCTCGTCTCCGTCGACTTGACGCACACGTCGAGAATGAGATACGGCACGACTACACCTGGGAATAGTCGAGCTTCCTCCTCCTTTCCCCTCCCTCCCCCGCCGCTCTCTACCTCCTCCACTGTCGCTCCCCTCCCAGTGGCCCTTGTCCCTTTTTCACCCTCCACCTTTCCCTATACACACCCACCTGCCTTTCACGATAACACGTCGGCCAAAGTAACACGCTGGTTTGACTGATGTCGCCGCGGTGACGTAAACGCCCCCGGGGAGATGCCTTCCAGGTTTGATCGCGCAACCGTTCTCCAGCTGTCTTGTTGCCCCAGAAAAGACACCTCGGGTCCCTTGCTGCCGGCAAGGATCGGCCAAACGGCGTCTTTCCTTCTCGCTAGCTGACGGTTCGAGACAATACGTGTCCCAGTTTTCGACGATGATCCGGGGGCGGGAAGGGGGAAGGCGGTTGAGTATCAATTATAAAGTTGAAGAGAAACGCTCGCGTGGTATACTCTGTCCAGATGGTAATAATGATCGTTGGATGCAGAAGAGTTAACTGCTGCAGTTCTTGAGCACGGGATTATGAAACTGATTGTCGAGGAGCATCGACCTGTTCAGTGCGATCTTCAAATCTGAGAGAGAACCAAGATTGGATGGAGGTTGATGGTGACGGAGGAAGTCCACCTCTGTGGACTTTCACTTGAGCGAACTCGTGTGAACTTGTATTAAGGTAGACTGGACGGAGAGTTACCTACTGTAATTTGCAGCGGCGTAGGTATGGAGAAAAGGATAAAAAGTTCAACAGAAAACCGTAACCAATTTACCTTCCTACATTCCACGCAGACTATGGCAGCAGAAGAACTTTGCTCCAAGTGTTTAGCTACACCTGGCTGATAGGCTTCTTCTGCTACCCTTTCCTCGCGACATATGTATCACCTGAAACCGCAACCCTTCTCCAGCCAGCAAACCCGCAAATACCTACAGGTGGTCAAGTGTTTCGGGCCAAGAGAAAGTAACACAATTTGTCATCGGACAAACATATTAAACGCGCCACCGCATTGAAACCTAAACCACAGAAATTCGAGAAATTCATCAAAGCATGGTCTTTCAACTTTCGAAAGACAATGACTTCTTTGCCTTCGCGAAAGCGTTTAAAGTTCGCGCGTCGATGGATTCGCGTCCCCTGACGATTTCGCGAGCCCCACCCTGCGCAGAATTTCATCGAAAGCCCTTGCTCGATTTTCAGAGATATTCCTTGCAGAGATAAGAGGCGGCCGCTTCCTCGGTCGTTGACTCCGCGGGTAAAAAATATTATTTCCGCCTCTGGCTGACGTTCTCGTCCTTCCTAAAGCGCCTGGTGTCTCGTGCGCGTATTAGGCGCAGAGGACGTCGCTCCTCGTCCTATCCGCGGTTCTCCTTCCTCCCTTTTTTTTGTGCTCAAGAGCCGAGGGTGGATCAAAAGGACGCGCGCTCCCGACGAGACGTTCATATGGGAATACACAATGGGAAAGCGGTCTCGGTAAACGCACCGTCGAAAACAGCCCTCAGATCCGTGCACGCTTCGCGCCCAACTGTCGCTGTTTGTTTAAAACGTGCCAGCCGAGTCTCACTCGACTTTTATTTATTTATCAACGGCGCAAACCCTTTCGTCGCGCGGGAGCAACGGATATCGGTAATTGCACTCGCGCTGCGAGGAGATGGGAATATGGGAATCTCCAAAGCTCGCGTGCTTACGGTCTGGAGACACCTCGAGCCTTTTTAGAATAATCTGTTAATTTCTTCTGTGTATGATGTAATTTAGGAATACCGCAACGTTGAGAGAAGACTCTGTAGTGAATAGAGTATGAATTCAGTGGATGGGTTTCGTGGCAAAGTGAATGTATGTCTGTTCCATGGTTTTGTTCGATACAAGTACCTTTACCGAATAAAGATTCTTTTAATTCCAGGGCAATGTAATTGCCCGATGCACTTTGAGGCAGAGGAGCAGGGAATGAATTGAAACTAGTAATTGGAATGGAATTCGATTTTAATGTGCACCTCGAACCAGATGCTCTTAACATCTGGGTTCTCAGGAGCTGGCTCGAGAAACGTCAGTGGGATATTCTATAAATCCGGTGGATTCTCCGGGAAATCCTGTAAAGATTACTGTCCTTTGATCTAGACAGGATATACGTCTAACAGCCCGGTGATATACACCCCTTTAGAATCCCTAGAGATTGTATTTCAATTTCAGTTCTATGAGCCTCAATCAGGACGAATTCCCCGCGAGAGATATCGCGAAAGTATTTCATTTCACGCGTGACAAAATGTCTGTGAATCTTCGGTCATACGGAAGCTTCTAGAAGTGAAAATGAAGACTCCAGCGAAAGGGGATGAAATCTACAAAACATTCATTTCTCGCCTAGAAAATCCTACGTTGCGCAGCAAAATCTGTCCGCGTAACTAAACTCGAGAAGATTGATCCGAGGAAAGTGATTTAGATGAAAAGAAATTAGCCCCTCCCCCGGATGATCCATCGGGATAAAGAATTGTGCTCGCTGTTTCTCGTCGGGAAGGGAGGCGAGAGAGATTCCTATCTGTCCCGCGTTGGTCTATTCGACGACGGATTCGCTCTGCTCGGGGTATTTGCTCCCGTAATCTTTTTATCCTTTTGCTCGTGTTCATGGTCTGCGGACCAGGGGTGGAAGAGGGTGGGGGGAGGGGGGGATGAGATCCACCGACATCCTTGGCCGCCGCCAAGGAGCAATATCGTTCTCCTTCAGGCGGACGCTCATCTCCAGGGGGAATGTCTGTACCTCTGTTGCTCCCAACGATCTCTGTTTATCCCCCTTGCTCTACCCCTTTCTGTCCACCCTCCGACGTTTATTTTTCTCTCCTTCGAACGGAAGCATCCGCAGACTGCAAATTAGCCCCGGATATCTTCGGAAGCCGTTCCTCCGCCCCGTTTCTCGTACGCCGCTCCCTCCGCATCTGTGTGTACGTACGAGCCGTAACAACATCAAACCCTCCCCAAACTTTTCCCGCCCCTGTAACAGGGTTATGTGACCGCTGTAAATAAAACGCGCACGTAGGACCGGCTACTTTTGCCAGAAGCGCAGCAACAGTTTGCACCGCGCGGGGATCGCGTGTCGGGGCCAGTTTGTTTTGTTGGCCCAGTTCCTTGCGATGCCACCTACACTCTCTCCCTCGATCGGGTACAGCCGCATCTTTCTTGGCCCGAGGTCAATACGACGCGAACCTTGGCGAGGGACATTGATCCCGATCCACCAACGGCCAGTGAAAGTACACCGTCGATTCTCAGACGCGATCGCGAATTAAGGTCCGCGCACACGTGTCAGTTCCACGACGGTATTAGCGGCGTCGCTGTGAGAGATACTAAATATCGTCTCTCTGTTTTGGGATGAAGCAGTTCACGTCCGTGTCGGTTGCTCACACTGAAACAAACGGACCATTCACATTAACGGCACTGAACGGTCACGGAACTGATATGCCTGTGTAGACCTTTAAGGGCAATCGTTGCGTCACACGCCTTTCCCGGAACGATCATCTCGATTTCCACGGGCTGCCGGCTGTTTACGTGCAACCGAATAAGGTGGCCGCGGATGTGGCTCGGTTAACGCGATTCGAGAGGCGATCGATGGCGATTCGTAGAACCGTCGGGTCAATAGAGGCTGACGACACGAGGAGTACATCGATCAGAAACAGATGTTCAGGGAACATGTGTAGTATGTACTGGGAATTCGGCCAGGGGACGTGTAAATCAAGTGTCTCGCGATGATGTAGTACATTTCGATAACAGTTTCTTCTTGTAAGGCGGAGGATAAACGGGGCTATTAAGGAAATGGCTTGAAACGGAATTATCCATTTGGAAAACAGCCATGGAAGTTATCTATGAACTGTGATGAAAGGACAGCTGGCTACCCAATCGTCTAAAATCTAAGGAGACAGCAGAAATTCAAGCTGAATACAAGGTGCTGGCGGTATCACGGACACCGCGTCGTTTTTCAAAACGAGTCTCGGAGCTAAGTGCCTCGTGCAGCTTGGGAAAGGCTGTTGGAGAATTCTTTGGGGAACAATGTTCCCTGAAGAATGCGCGCGCAAAGTTTGCTACCAAGCGCAGCACAATACGCGGGGCACAGTGAGGTATTACGACTCTTCCTCGGCGGAATATGTGCCCCTCGCGGTTGTTGCTGCCTTCTAC
This sequence comes from Andrena flavipes, assembly GCA_963971345.1. NCBI lineage: Eukaryota > Metazoa > Arthropoda > Insecta > Hymenoptera > Andrenidae > Andrena > Andrena flavipes. The sequence continues at coordinate 4,802,680 of OZ020482.1, forward strand.
CGTGACGAGATGCAAAACGATTGTTGCTTTATGCAGAGAAATAAAGTTTCCTGACGCAGGACGAGCTTGCACGCCTTTTGTATCAAGCTTGGCGCTCGTGATAAATGAATTTCGCCGTGTAAAGCACGGCCGTCTAATGCGTTAATTAAAAAACTTTCGGGAAAACTTTCGCGTCTCGTTACGTCGAGATCGTCTTGGAATTATCAAGTGGAAACAACAAGACTATAGAATGCGAAAAGGCGCTCCCCGCTGGGATAATTAACTGTTCGTCGTTCGCTTGTACTTTTATCGGAGCAGCGTTCCGCTTCAATGCTCTGATATGAATATAGTCGGTTTGCGAAATAATCATCCGGCAAATGTAAGAATTGGAATTCCTATCGATTGGGCAAACGTGAATATCGCTGGCTCCAGGTGATCCCGGTTTACTCGCGCGCGTTACGATCGGTCCCAAGTTATGCTAATAAATTCCACTCTATGATTTCACTCGCCAAAGAACTAATTAAAACTTTTCTAATTCCCCTATCTCGTTACGGCAATATCGCGACCAGACATTTACGGCCACCATCTCGCATTGCTGCTATAAATTCGATTCGGTGGATTATTGATTCGCCGGCACAGAAATTTTCCGCGTGATCTGGTTTGAAAATATCGCTGTCCAACTTAAAACGAACTCGGATAGATCGATGAGAATCGTTCGATGAACTTCAAGTCCCGACGACCAGCGAGATATCCTCCCTCTGTATCAGGGGTATACCTCTCTTTACAATTTTATAAACTTCTCAAAATATAATAACGATCCTGTTAAAATATCTACCATTAAAATAAAACTCTGGCTGCCTTAGTAGAAATCTAAATTTTATTTCTGTTATTTTCTCGGTTAACAGTGCATAATGTGTTCAGATAATTGTAATTCCAGATGAGACTAGAACATCTGAATTTACAAGTGGAGTGTTATATCGATTAATTTGTTTAATCGATGATGAGATTCAAGTTATACCAATTTCAATTCTTGGAGCCCATCTAAACAGCGTTCTCGAAGCTTCCCACCCCGTTTAACTATAAACCACCCTAACCGCCCCAAGAAAATACATACGCCCAATCGTTACTCCCCCCAACGCTCGCATCCACACACAGACCCATGGAACTGCATTTACGAATCAACCCACCCCGAGCATCCGCCCGTAATCGACAACATTACAATCCAATCTTCCACCATCACGCCAATCAAACTTACCAGGGCCCGCACAGCCATTGAAAAGCACCGCCAGCGATCGCCGGGGGACCATTCTCTCTGCGATCGGTCGTTTCGCCCGCCACCGAATGCCGATTCAATACCAGCCACGCGAAGTACACTTAAAACGATCCTCCTCATCTGACTCGTCCCATCGATACCATTATTAAGTCTACGACGACGCCCCCACCCTCCCCCGCAGCAGCCTCCTTCTCCCGTTTCGTCTGGTCTAGCCGTTTCGCGGCGCTCGATTGTTCGCGGGCGACATTAATGAATCTCGTTAGCGGGCGTTCGCTTATCGAGGCGCGGCGGGGTCGAAAAAGTTCCGCCGATACCGCGTGGAAGCCATTCGACGACAGTTGCGAGTCGGGGAGCAGCCCTAGTCAGCCTTGGCTACCTTGCCACCCGCCAACACGGCCAATTGTGCGTTACGCAGTAGATACGGGGACGTTTGTAGAGGGGTTGCTTGGCTCCCTTAGCGCCGCCAATTCGCGGACAGGGCTCGACTACTGTCTCTCCTCTCGCTCCTTCCCACTCCCTCTCTCTCTCTTTCTCTCCCTTCCTCCGTAGCGTCATTTCCGGCTGACACCGGTATTGTGCAGACTACATTGTCCCCGCGTGTATTCAATGAGAAGGCCCGCGGCAACTAACCGTCAGCAAGAGAGAGAGGGAGGAGTGGGTGAGAGAGTAAGGGGTTGAGGAGAGAGAGCGAGCACCAGGAGAGACACCGTTGCTACCGCTGGCTAGGCTGCTCCTCTGCTCCGCTCCGTAAGCGAACGAGCTCTTCCTTGGAACAATGAATTGTTCTGGAAGATGTCATTGTCCGATCGCTCGCGGGCCCCTGTCGCGTTTCGCATAGTAAACTCTCTCTCTCTCCCCTCGCCTCCCGCCCTAGCCGCCTTCCGCCCTGGCCCTATCGTCCCTTCAACTTGCTCCGTCCTAGTAGTCATCGACCTCTCGTCCGCGTCTTAATTCCTCCCCCTGTATCGATCAACGGATCATAAGGGGATCTCTCAACGGGGCGGAGTGAAAACACTCTGAAAGCACTCCCCGATAGCCAACGAACGATGCCCCCCCTCCCGTACTCGATGATCGATATTCGTCTATAGGTGCGCTTTGGAAAATAACTTGGCGAAATTCAAAGGGTCTGTTAGGGTAACTTTTATTCGCGGTTCCGCAATTACACTCTATACGCCATAGAATCGACGCCCCCTCCCTCTCACCCGCCCTCGCGGTTCAGTGTTCACGGCTCTTATCGCTGGAAAAGATTGAATGCGCGGTAGGTTCGACGAGATGATTTCATTGCCGGTATGCCTGACATGGTCTGTTACACAGGATGAATGGCCTTGATTATATCGATGGCTGGCGTAAAATTCGAACCGCCGCGATAACGGTGGATTTTTATTCGCGTTATTTTTCCTCTTATTTTGCCAACAATAAGCAGAGCCTCTGTAGCGAGCAACTCCCGTCGACGAAGCGTAATGTATGCGGTGTATACTTTGACGAGGGCGACGTGTTCCCGGGGCGTGGAATTTCGCGGCGACCTTTCGCGATCGGGATCACGTTTTGCGCTTTAAATTCCGTCTACAATCGGTCGAGAAATTCAGATAATTGCGCTGGATAGCACTCACGGGTGCCATGACTTTCCGTAATTCAAGGAAACACGCGCTGGAAATATTTAGAGCGCTTCCAGTATCAAATAATGGATATCGTCCGCGATCCACGTTGGCGGGTATTCCCGGAAAATCGATAACACGCTCGCTTGAAAGAGGAAAGTCTATCGTGCGAGCTCAAAATTTCACTGTTAACGTCTTATCTATAAATCAGGCTTCTGTCTGGAATACCTCGTGTCGACTTTGATTCCCGAGGCTGTCTGAAGCCATTAGACTCCAGCTAAACATAGATTCGACGAGAAAAACCTTTTTATAGTCCCTGCGGAACAAGAATAGTTAACTATTTTACCCCGTTATTGGGGTCTCGACGCTTTATCTAGAATTAAGAAATCCAACAGTATGAAAAAAATAATCATTCCGGTCAGATACCGTCGTTTCACTAAACACGTTTTTCGCAATCAGGGGCTGAAGGCTGCTACGGGTCACGTAGGTTGTCCACGCGAACAAGAGCGTCTTTATTACACTGGGATAGGGGGTTCAGACGATTGTCAGAGCGGCGAGATTCAAATACTGCAGAGGAGCCCATCCGGCAGACAGTAATATTCCGTTTTCCTCGAGCGAGGTTGGCGAATTAGCGCGACGTTACTGCGGCAAGTGCTCGACTCGATGGGAAGTAATATTGTCCGACTACCGTGGTAGGGTCCTGTTTCAACCACTTCGGCTCCTTTAAACAACGGGCTCCGCGCCAGAACTGCCTATCCTATCCGCGCGAAGCCGCGCGGCGATTCCCGAGGAACTCCGCATTCGAGTCACGGTACTCGGTTAAATCCAAGGGATATAGGTACCTCGGTGCCGAGGGAATGAATTCGCACGGTACCCGTAGTGCGTTCGCGGCCGATAACGAATTTTTACGATTCACCGTGCGAACGTTCGATCGCCCCTCGGACCTAATGCGAATCTCTGATGAATTTAGCAAAGGAGTTTCAAGTAGCACCTACTTTACAAGTTAGAAATATTACATCTATTTACATCTATCAACCAGAAAATTAGCAAACTGTCATGGATAGACAAGAAATATACTTTGATTAAAAAATAAAGTAGTATATTGTTACTCTTGATAAATACTTCGGTTTAATAAATCGAACTGACTTTTGCGCCTACATATTTTCAAGTCACTTTAAGATGCGACGTGGGATGCTTTTAAAGTAAAAGTTATCGTCCGCAAGGAGGAAGAGGGGGATCGGAATTAAACGGCAGAAAATGCCGCGAGACATTCCTTTCGTCCTTACTCCCCCCCGCCAATAGCATCGTTCCAGTTGTTTCAGAACTACCTCGACAAGCCTGGCTCGAGCAATAACTCAGCTGCCCGTTGTAGCCCCCGTGTCTCGGTCGGTAAAAACTGACACGGTACAAATTGTACTCCGTACGGCCTACATAAATCATCCGTATCTTCCCCGCCGCTCTATGGACCACGCATAGGTGTATTTCGATGTATCACGCGGTAAGGACAAACACTTGCGTGTAACTTGCCGCGAAAGACGAATTTATTTCAGTTATATTGCGAGTTGGATAGAACTTTATTTCTATTCCATCTATCTATCCTGACACTCTAAAGAAATCTGGTGGCCGTCTGGAGGAATTACGTGACTCGAGATACTTCGCCGCTCGAGCGAGTAATGCGATCCCACGGTGGCCCCTGTACACACCGAACAACCATTAGCGTAAATCCAGAACGGAAAACCGAGGGAAAGAACGACGAGACGAGAACAGGGAAGACGGGGAACGGAATCGATATCTGCCTTAACGTACTTGCTTCCCTCTGCTACCTACTCACCCCCTCTAGCACCGTCTTTCGGTGTATGTACACAACAATTCGTCTCTATTTTTCGCCGTTTACCGTCATCTCTGCACTCCCGCCGGTTATCGCCTCGACTTTTTTCGCCCCGCGTCGCCTTGTCTCGTATCACGGCGACGCAAACCCCGCGGTGGAATCTGATAAAAAGGTGAACGTCTCCGGCGAACGAATCGCGTTCGCGGTGCTCGGGATTTATTAGAACCACGTCGAATTTCCTTCTTTGACCTTATATTAACTTTCGCCCCAGAGTTAAACGAGATTTTCAAAGTATACACCTACGTTCTTCTCTTTTGCATTTCGCTGAAAGATTAGAAAGCTGCAATTTGTTTTCGAGAATGTCGACTTTGTTGAATTTCAAGCGACAGGTTGACGTGACAGGCAACGCTTGCTGCGAGAAGTCTGTGCTATGTTTATTGAGTTCTAGAGAGAGAAGAATTTTTAGAAAAATCTATTCACATTCGAAGAGATGTCCTGCTGTTGAGCTGCTGTTCGAATGATCCGTTATTGGCCATTAGCACTGCACTAGTAGGATATCCTCAAACGCATCGCAAAATTAACGCGAAAATTATTACTGCATGCGCTTAATCTTCACTCTTACTGGATAATTCATATGTTACTCGCGAACGCTACTTAGTCGGTTTTCCTAATGGTGAAACGCGAATATATTAAGACCCATCAGATTCTAACCAATCAAGTATTCTAATACCGTCTACGTTCCATTTAAATGTCTACCTTCTGTTTAGTGCTAATCTATTTGCGAATGTAGACTCACTTTACATTTCCGTAAAAGCAATCGCGAAACCCCAAGGCTGCTCACGAAAAACTACAGGCCTTTACTGATACCTGTCGCGAATGTTAAGCTTAAGGTCGCGTAACACAGCGCAATGCAAACAAACCTTACCCCACCGCGGAAATATCACTATTTCCACACTTGTAGAAGTGGCAGGAGTTAAGTGTTTCCTTATTGGCCACTTACGAAGGTGATGCTGGTTCACCAACCTGCGTTGTTATCGGTCGATCAACAATGCTGTATTGTAAGCGACCAATTAAGTATGTAGATCTACATCGTACGCCAGCACTATTGAAATTCCTGTATTATACGCGGGATTCTGATTCAGTCCGTCGTGAGATTCAACCGCGCGCGATTTGTAAGCTATTCAAATTTATGTGGTTCAAGCGCGTTGCGTTGCTTCTAGTCTTCTTTATAACTGTAAACTAAGTGTACCCTTGAGAACGTACTGCCAACAATTGAATATTAAACCGAGAATAATGACGTGCTTGGTTAGTCTAGTTTAACTGTTTTGTAAATCCTGTAAATCGCTCAACATTCATGATAACTACATCGATTTAAATACGATAACCTTTTGAGTTTTATTTTAAGTATTTTCCTTTACCATAAAATTGACGGAGGATTAACGGACCAAGTACCCAGAGATATATAGCGTAACCTCCATTTGCATCGTGAAGTTTTTCGAAATTTACTAAAGAAGAATAGCGTTCATCATTCACATGGTGTTTAGAATAAAATACAATAGATACATGTGACCGTATAGTTCACCTTCCAACCAATAAAATTTTCGCCAGTAACGACTTCTGATAACGCGTAGCCACGGGGCAGGTAGAAAAGCGAACTAAGGTTTAATTTATAAAAAAGTTGAAAAGCGGCTCGGTCCGCGATAAAAGTTCCAACGTTCCGTGGATCGAAAATACGACTCCTTCGTTGCTCGCGATCTCTCTCTCTCCCTCTGCCCTTTCCCCCTCCCTGTTATCCGTCGAAAGAGCAACTAAAAGCGATGAAAAATTGACTCCACTCGTTGAGCCGTGGCAGAGTTGCCGGAACTTCCGGCGACTTTCCTCTTCTTCCTTCGTAAAAACTGGCCGAGCACGAGAGCGGGATAGCAGGGTCCAGAGTGAGCCAGGTTGGAAAGGGAGGACAAAAAGCCAAGGAGGGTAGACTTAGGGTGTTCCAGTTCGACAGACAGAGGAGAGAGAGAAGTTTCGGCTCGTTAGCAGTTGGAAGGGTCGACGGGAATGCTCGAAGGAGTCGGATTTTCCCTGATTCCTCACTTCATCGATACGTATCGCTGGCCAGGCGTTCCACCTGGAGCACGTTTCCTTGGCTCGTGCCAGGGACATGCCTTATGATTAAAAATCCTCCCAAAGACCGGGTCGATCGTGGACGTACCACCGTCGCGGATGAATTATTCCGGCGGGAATGATATCGAAAATCGTTAAATAACTCTCAAACAATTTTTCGCCGATGTGAAGCCAATTTTCATCCACACGTATCCGATCAAACGGATCGTCCGGCGTGTGTGGCATCGATACAGAAATGGGTCGCTATTCACCGGTCCCCCGAATTTTCAGCTGACTATACATTATTCCCCTGGCCCCCGTTAAATGATAAATCAGCAGGTCCCGCCGTCGCGCGCCGATTAATAGAACGTGTTCGATGTTACGCCCTAGCCGAACCGTCCGCGCCATTTATTATCAGAAAAGAATGCGAACATCGGGACCTAGGGGCACTCCTGGCTACCTAATTTCTACCGACTACTGTGGGCTGCAGCTCGATGCAAACTGTATAATTTCAACCGAATCGAAATCCGATAACGATACTCGAACATCTGCGAGCTCGGATATCGATGCGATTAGTGCTGCGCTGCAATCGCTCTACGGGCATTAGAATTTTCGTTTATCGTGATCAGGTTTTCAGTGAAATCCACTCAAGTGAAAATCGCTTAGGTAATTGAACCCTCTTTTTCATTGTAACAAAGGAGACTATTATTATACTTATCGTAGACACCCCAGGTTTCAATTAAAACTAAAACATAAAACTCTTCGAATCACGTTTGCTCTAAGACAATGGCGTTTGCAAATGAATCTCCGGTGCGGCAAAGAGAGGCTAACTTTCATTTCAATTTCCTGTACTGCGTGCGCTGCTGGTTTTATTAAACCACGTCCGCGGGCACACGCTCGGCTATCTCTGATATCACGCTGCTACGTACATACCTCCCTCCTTCTCTCCCCGTTTGAGACGAACACCGTCCTCGAGGCAAGCAGCGGTAAAAGTCCAAGCAGGCAGGACTAAAAGAGGTCGACAACCCCGCCTTCGATAATTACCGTGGGTGGCGCGGGCGAAGCTCTTTCTCTCTTTTCCTTTCCCCAGTTTCCACCCTTCCTCGCTGCCTCCCCTGTTCTTCTTTCGCTAACACCCCCACCCCCTTTTTCTCATTGCTCTTTCTCTTCCTCCGTCTTCGTCCCTCCTTTCTCTCTGCCCGCTTCAGCATCCACCGCCGCCCCCGTCCGTTCCATCTTCCTCTCTTCCACGGCGGAGCTTTTGCGCCTCGGTAGCGGCGAATCGATGGAGCGGCCCCGATCGACCGATAAAAATATACCCGCGGACATATAGGTGTATTATTTTCGAAAACCGGCTGGCCGATCCACGGCGAGCGCCGACAAACGGTCCCGATAATGGTAACGCTGCTGAATGCCGGGGTGATTCCTTTGGCGAAAGCTGCGCGAGACGCGGGTGTAGGTAGATCGTTGCGGAGGAAGCGACCGTGGACACACAGGGCCTGTATGGGATGAGAGGGTTGGTAGAGCGGCGGCGATATTCCACGAGAAGGGAACGGGCACGATATTCTTTGATGTCGAAGACTCGACGTTTACCGACGTCACGAGGATTCGAACACGGACGCGGGCTATTCGCTCCGTGAAATATATCACGGACCGTGAAGAAAGAACCGCGAAGGGTGGCTGGGGGAAGTCACGAGGCGGTTAGGATACTAGGATGAGAGAAAGCAGGGGAGGGTAAACGCATAAAAATATCCGCTCGAACGACCCCGCGAAATAGTTCCCAATTTCCGATAAAAATCGTGGCGCGCGGTTCTGTTAACCGGCGCGGATCCAGCCATCCTGAGAATTATTTTTCGTGATAAAACGCTCCGCGATATTGTACCGGCTTTAGTGCCGGCGGGCTTCGATATCTCGGATTTCCAAACATTCCGGGGGAGCGTAAAGTGGATCGGTTTGGTAAGAAGTGATTATTGCTCCGTGGGGTTGGATGTTCGTGATTTGGGTGAGCGTCTAATTTTTGCCGAAACCCTGGAGCATTTAGGCGTGTAAGTTGTACCTCTTAAGTTATCGTCGCTAGGATTGAGCGCGCAGGATCCTCGAAATATTATATTCGCACTGGAACGTCGAGTGTAATTACTCGGGTAGGTATTTACTTGGGTACACTTGCTGTCTTAATGCTGTGCAAATACGGCGCATCCGTGGGTGTAAGCGCTCATTTGTTGAATTCGCGTCATCTACTGTAAAGTTATGAAATTCACTTTGCACCATGCTCGCGACCCGATTTACTATTCTAATTTCTGTGCAGGGGTAGCTCGTTTAATTCGTTAGCTAGCACCTGACGTTTTACTGTATTTGATAGTAACAATTCGAATAGTATTAATCAATGGTCGTGATTACATTGGCTTGCTTTATTACGAGCTCTATGAGATGATTCCAGAACTGCTTGTGTTGAATTTCGATTGAATTGGCTTGGAGTTAATTAGATTAGTAATCACTATTCAATTATACCCATGGTTCGGGTCGTGGAAAGTATAATCTTGCATCAGAAACCTATAAAGTGGCAGAATTTCGAGCAGGTATCGAATGCGTTGCGATCCTCGTCATAGGCGATCAGTCTTCGAGAGATACATATCATTGAAAATTAGATATTATATTTCCTTGAAAATTAGAAGGAACTCGATACGCTACTCGATGCTCGATTCACCCCCGTTACCGGTAGAACAACCCACCGCGTTGCCGTTCGAGCGTTCTTTCCTAAGTATTCTTCGGTGTGCTGAAACTATCAAGTATCGAAATACGTGCCTCAGCCTAAACAGGCGGGGTCTCGGTTTCATCGTCTCGTATTCTACGTAACGAGCCAAATAGCGAAGCGTGTACAGTCTGATAGGTGCGCGTTGACCTACATCAGGGTAATTCGCAGTGCTTCGACGGATCATTGAGGCAGGAGAGAAGGCAGCGTAACAGTTTACAGTTAATACGTATCGCGAAGCTAGGAGTCTGGAACACTTCTGGATGTTTCGCTGAAGTTGACTCGCTTCGCAAGTAAGAAATAACTAATTCCGCTTGAAGCCTCCTCCTTCGATGCGGGGGACAAGCGGCTCATGGCTCATACTTTCGGACCGTTGGACGAAACACTTTGCCGTAATCAGGTTAAAGTTAAACTAAGAAGAATTATTCACACGGCAGCGAACGAAAGCCTTCTGCTGCGGGACTAGTGAAATATTAACACTCGGGCATACACGCGATTTTCCACCCAGTCAGCCGCGTTAATGCGCTCCCTCGCACAAAAATGGGAGGGGGTAGCATCAGTGGGGCAATTAGAGCAAGAGGATATCGCTTCGTCGCTGACAAAAAAAAAAAAAGGGAAGGAGGAACGAAAAAAGCGGAATTCTGCCGTACTATGGTCAGTCTTCTGTAAACTGCACCGCTCGCCAGGGATCAAAGGTCGCAGGAATCCGGGGCGAAAGTGGGTCAACGGTGAAATCAAATATCATAGTACACAGAAGGGAGGAACGGGCACTCGCGTTTCGCTGTCAAAGACAATCCTTTTTACCCGCGGCGAACGCGGTGATTTAATTAAGACTGTTGTCGGTTTAATTAATTTCGATATTATCAGGGCTGGACCGGCCTCATTTGCGCGCGAACCTCGCTGCCTATTTGCAGCTCCAACGTGCACCGCAGAAACCGACCGGGGAAAAGTAATTAGCAGTAAATTTTCGGTGTCACGCGCGATACACATATATTAGTCGAATGGAGCAACGTCGACATAACCGTAGTTGTACAGATATCTGTATGAGAAGCCATCCGTGAGACAACAGCTCTTAGAATCCTTCAAGATTCTCTGAAAACCAGCTGTACCCTCGTCGCAGCCTCTATAGACTCACAAGGGACCGATTCAACGTCTTTAAAGACTGACTTTTCAACCGAATCTGCGTTGCCCTGCGCTGAAACTTTCTTTTCACGCAATTTGGTAACACCCTCCCCTGGAATACTAGATACTATCAGAATCACAGTGCCGGGGAAGAATCTCTCTAATTGATCGTTTCGCTCAGCGTCGCCGGCATAAATCGCGAAACTTGAACCGCGGAAAGACGCTTAGACGTTCGACAAAAACACGTCTCTCCCAGCTGAACGTTCCGGGCGGGACTTAATTTAACTTTACGACTGGCACCGACATTTTTCATTTCCTCTGCGACGTTCGGTTCGCGGCCAGCCACAAAAACTTCTCTTTTCCGAAAACAGCTGCGGCTTCCACGGCGTCGCCGTCTTCTCATCGTCAGCTGGATCCTCGGATCCGTATACGTAATATCCCGGAGTCCGTGCGCGGGGTCCAGGTAAGAAACAAACGGTGTCCCGAGGATCGCCCCGAGAATAAATCTCGGGGCTTTATCGATTGTTCGCGGCGAGGGCGGCGGGTGGTGGGCGTGGTGATAAAAAATCGAGCACAACGAATTTCTTGCCCTCTCCCCCTGCGAGCCCTGTACACGCGAGCTTGCACGCGTGCACGCTGCACACGCCTGCGTGGGTGTAGCGTGCGTGCGCACGTTTCGGATGCGGCCTTTTAAATTCTGCGCGATTCGAATTCATTTCCAGCACGGCCAAGCCGTTATCTATGCGTGCGGAGCTTGCGGTTCTCGATCCTGGCGCGGTAATAACTCGAGGGGGTGCGCATAGCGGGAGGACAGCGAAAGGCGGAAAGAAAAGAGGGAGAGCATGATGGGAGAAAGGTTCGGGAAAGGAGAGGGTGGATCGGCGGAGGAGAGGACGCCTAGCCACCCCCAGGGGTAGCTTGCAGAAGGTACAAAGGTACAAAGCCTCGGTAATATATTTTGGATTACCTTGGCTAGTCTATACCCCGTTCTCGTCCGTTCCTCGTTAGAAGTATTCAAGCGTGCCTCTAACGAGACTACGCGCACAAACAAACAGGATATCCGAGGATGAAGGAACGAAAGAGTGTTCGGGGGATGCTGGATGTCTTGGGAGATAGCGGTCGTGCGATTGCGCGTTTAAGATAGTTCCTAAGGTCAGTTTTGTAGAAATTAATAAATTCATTTAATGACATTTCGATGTACTTTTGTGCCAATTTTGGTAAATTTCTTGAATATGGTTTTCCTGTTTCGGAAGAAAAACTGAAACTATAATCCTCTTTTTCTGACTCCGCCATATGCCACTGTGTTAAAATGCATCAACTTTAATTAACAATTTCTCGATAACTATGTGGTAGATTAATTTTAAACTTCGTATAAGGTTTTCTTATATTCCAAATTAATTCTGCACGAAATTTGAAAGAATTCTTGAATTCAGTAGATTATTCAGGAACTACCTTAATATTCGTCAAAAGGGCGCAATTTCTGACGGAAATGGTAGTCGTCATTTGTCACGTGCTTGTCTTTTCGATCACCGACATAAAACGTATCGTTTCCCCCGGTGTCGCCAGTTGATTGACGCGCGACACTATGTAGGATCCTCGTCTCCACGAACTCGTGGCCAATGAAATGCTTGAGTAATATACTGTCGTGGCGATCATTCGCGGTTGGCGTTGGAATTCTTTGGCCGTATATAAAACAAATTAAATGAACGTGTGGAATTAGAAATACGATCGAGTTGAAATAACCTCTCAATTGTGGATTAAAGCTGCGCGGTCGTTTAAGACTTTGAATTGATAGAGTTGCGAGTAACGGAGGCGTGAGTAAAAGTTCAGTCGCGGTAGCGTGGAAAAGTCAACAGGTGCAAGCACACGAACGAGTCGAAGACTTCTTTACTGCAAGCTTCCAGTTGAAAAGACAAATAGCCCGGTTGTATATAGGTTGCCTGGCGGGGGCAGTGAGATTTCGTTGTCCAGGACGAAACAGAAATGTTCTCGTTGTTGAATCGACGGTTGGACAGTTGGAATGGAAGATCGTTCGTGCAGGTATAAAGAGGCGGCACTTGAATTCGTCTTTCACAGGTCGTCGACGACGAGTATGTACGTTTCGAGTTACATTTCTAAGATTCTTATTTGGATACAAATGTAATTAGACTTGTGAGACTAATGATAGATTATCCTTGATTGTCTTCTTAATTTGATTATCCTTGAAACCACCCAGTACCGGACCTTTAGGACTCCAGGGACCTCAGAGTCATCAGGTCCCGAGGGACCTCATGAACACCAGAGACCGCAGAGTCTCTAAGGAACCCTGTTACCCCCAAGAACTCCGAGAACACTGAGTGCTATCCGTCTCGAATCTCTCGAGTTCTGTACTCCCTGTATTGATCCTCAAAAACAGAATTCTGTCCGTACTGCATCCGAACTGTCTGATTCCACTCGTGCTCAATATACTTTATACCTATATAAATATAATTATATGTAGTTAGCAATGCCGCAGCGTTCACCGGCATGTTACACTTTAATTCCATTCTCATATTTTCGCATAAAATGGTTCCATTAGCGCTGCAGACGCACGGGAAGAAATTGCGGATACAAAACATCCTGAATAGTTTCGCATTTGGTTGTTAGGGGCAGTTCCGTGGAAGTGCAGCAAATCCCATACTACCACGTGAACGTTCCATCTGCTTTCCCAACTACCAGCACAGCCGTCGTATCGCGTACCTATAGAATCGTTGGCGCATCAGCTCAATGCTGCAAAACATTTCCCTCGCGGGTCCTGAACCACGGCTCTTTTTTTGCGTTCAAGCTAACAGCGTAGGTACCAGCCCTCTGTGTCGATGCTTGCACGCATTCGACCGTTTCTCCGCGATCTTCCTGCTCGGTCCGTGTCTGCTTTTAACGTTTCTTTTATCCACCTCTCTATCTCCTTTTTTGCCCTCTCTCCGCCAATCCTCTCCTTGCTGCTAGAAACAACAAACCCCATCGTTTACGTAATTGCACATTTGTCCAAAATCGGTATACGAGGTTGCACGTTTCACATAATTCCAAGACCTTTCTCGCGAATGTGGTACGTTTGCCCGAGTTCCTGGTAAATGCAAATTTTGCAAATGTTCTCCGTCCGCCGGCAGATGGGGTACCTACATTATAGGAGAGACCTGGAATTATGTATGCCTTCTGTATTATTCTCAGCGAACGTCTGCAGAGACCCGTGTTCTTTCCAGTCTTGTCTGACCATGGTCTTCTTATGTTCCTTGAAGCGGCGGCTAAGTCTACGCTCAGTTTTGTTAATATTTCATGACGACGAGGGAACCTGACTTCTCAGGAAGAATCTTTCATCATTGGAACCTTCAAAAGGGGAATAGATTATGTATTTTGTAGGATCGATGCATTCGATTAAAAGAACTCTTCTTCAAGTACCACTGATATCCACAGGTTCTCATACTCTGGAAATGGAAAAGTTATATTCTTCGATATTTGCTCTATAAGAAAGCTCGCCAACAATATTCATCATACTTTCATAAAAGTACTTGTTAGCTATTTAAAGGAAAATGTTCCAGGTACGATCGTGAGTTACACCACGGGACCGATTTCTTCTTATTTTTCCCTATCGCCGTTTTGCGCCATATTTGTATCAACTGCAAATACTCCAGCCAGACACAGCAAACAGTTGCGATACGAATCCAAGAATTATCCGCTGGAGAGCACAAATATTTGAACACATACGATGCTGCCATCATGTTCCCCTTTTCATTCTTTCCTCCAATTTCCTCCAAAATAGATCTAAACGTATCCCGCGATCAAATATAAAGGATGCTCCCATTTTCCCGCTTATCCCCCTGGCATACACGTGTTTGCTCATCTCGGCTACAAATAGTGTACACCCCCTCCCCCCAGACTTTCGCGCACTCCTCGCAGATAAGCCTCTTCAAGATGTTTCCTCGAACATCTCGAGAATCTCGTAAGAATACCAACAACTCTCGCACATGCATTATCCATGAAATAGAGAAATAGGATCCCCTTCAGCCGAATCTGTTCGAAAAGGTGCAACTACCTCCGCGAAAGGTATAAGAAATCTCATTCAAGCATCGAGCTAAGTAGCCTGAGCTAAACAATTTGACCATTCTCCATGGGGCACGTTCCCGAATAGCACCTCCAACGCGGCAATACCCTTTTTCTCTAAAAGAGTTACCAGAAGAAGCTTAAGGGGACTAGGCAGCCGAAGAATCGATTTTTTTATTGCATTTTCCAAAAGTACTCTCTTTTCTGAATAAAATGCCACTTGGTTAAAACTCGGAAAATTGTAGATTTGGCAGCTAAAAAGGTCAAGCGGCAAATTATAGCGTCGCCTTTGCCCAGAAACTTTAAACGCGTTTTTCTCGAATCTTTTTTCTCTTGGTTTTCGGCTAGTTGCGAATGAGCGGAGGATCAGATCGACTTGAAAAAATTACAGGATGTGTAAAACATGTAAAACTCTGATATGGTCCGTAAAAATTCCAGATTTTCATCAAAAAGTTAAAAAGTCGCGGATTTAATGCAGTGCTCCCCGCAAAACCGAATTTTTAAAAAGGCTTCTTGGATATCGCTAGTTACTTAATTGCAAACGTAAATATTTTCCACGAAAAAATGACCAAATGTTCTTTAAATGTTGCTCTTTTAAGTGTGCAAACTTCTTTAAAAATATATGTTTCCGCTGTTTAAAAAAAAATTCAGAAACATTCGCCTCTTTTCGGCCGCCTGAGTAGCAATCTCCCCGGCCCACCCAACAGTTTCGAGCTAATCAAAGCGCAAGGGAAGGTCTCTGCGTACGGACAAAATCGAAGAAACGGGCTCGCCACGAGAAAAACCCATGGAAAAAGCCACCACTTCTCTCGCCGAGACCGGAGCACGCTTCGAAGCTTCCGTCGTTACGCGCGCAGGCCAAGCAGCGCGCATTTCCGGTCGTTCTGCCGCCTCATTATCCCCGGTCATCTTTGTTCTTGCCCCCGAGCAGCAAGAAGCCGCCCTCGCTATCATGCGCCGCTAATATTTCCATCATCCCCCGACCGACCGTGTAAAATATTCCCGTCTGGTAGTTGGCTCTTGGCTAACCAGCGGGAGCGAGGGAGGAGAGAAAGAGTTAAAAGAGAGAGAACCATCAAAAATTTTATTCCCTCCCCCGCGATGTCTTCCTTTCCTCTATCTCCCTGAGCCACCAGAAACGACTACTGGCAGGACCAGGGCGGGAGGAGGACGAGCGCAAGGGGCTCGGGGGGGTAGGGCAGCGCGTCGGGGAGGTATGCACCGTCGAAATTTCCAGACGGAAACTTTTCGCGGCGATTGTACGGTGCAGACTCGGCGAGTCCAGCGCTGGAAGAAAGGCGGACGGGAAAGATGAGGCACGGAGATGAAAGGACGAGGAAGCCGAGGGAGGCTGAAGCTCGACGCTTAGGGGGCGTCACGGGGAACAAGCGGGGACCGCGGACGTTGGACAGGGGGATGGGTTAGGGGGACGCGCGGGCGGGCGAAGAAGGTACGCGAGAGGGTGGAAGGTTGTTGGTGAGCGAGTCAAAGAGGCGAGCACATAAAGCGAGCAACGTCTACGGGCGTAGGAGGTAGCGAGGGAATTGCCTCGTCCAGGCCTGCCTCGAGATTACCGCTAAATTTTTCGTCGTTTGTCAGGCGGCCCTCGCTCCGCGCCATTGCGGCCTGGTAATTCCAGGCATCCTATGAGCGTAACGGGCCTTTATATGCCCGATACTTGAACGTCGAGGCGGCGCCACCCCGTGCCAGGCCTACCCTGGGACATTGAGTGGCTCGAGTCCGCGGAAGAAAGGATGAAGGAGATGAGTCTCTCGTCGGCCGGCCCCGCGACTCGTTTACATTGACGCGCCCGGCCACGATTTTCGCCCCCCACGACTTTCGTCCCACGTTTCTCCGTATCTTTTCCTTTGACCGGATTACTCGCGGAAACTAGCGTTCAAAGGCGCGCACGACCACCAAGAATTCGTTTACACGGGCCCGCCATTTGATCCCCCGAGAATACGACTTGGTGCGTTCACTGCCCTGAAAGGCCGCGACGCGGAGCTAAGTCGTCCACGATCTTCGTTACTCTCCGTGTTCTTCGCAGGCATGTCAGACGGTATCTCGTCGTCTGCGCGGTGCACGCGATTTTCAATTGCTCCGTGACAGAGGCAGTGTTCAAAGGAATGCCTTCGTGAAATCGTACCGTCGTTTATCTGCACGGAGTTTAGGTCGAAGGAAAGTTTAAACTGTATTCATTTCTAAATGGGAAAAATAGTGCACCTACTCCACGGAATTTATTAATGTGCTCCACGATTTCAACACGCGTAAATGTGGTAAATCCGCGGATCCGCGGATCGGCCTCGTAACCGTGCCCGTGACGTATGCACAAGCGCGTCCTTAGAATACAGGGCAAAGGTACGATTGAATTATTCATATACGCCGCGCACGCGGGCCGATTCGAGCCAGCTTTTTTTTCCATTTTCGACAAGAACGTTCCCCTATCTCTCGTCGATCGTAAATTCCGATTTCAATCTGAAATTCGTAGTTAACTGCGTGCCGCGTTACGCGCGCGCATCAGACGGGTCGAATACGTAATTCCCAGAGACAAACGCGCGTCGAGTGCTCCAGTTACATATCAATATTTTCGAACCGGAGCTCGACATTCCTGGGAAAGCTGCTCGCACAAACGCATGGAAATATCACCAAGGGTGATTGAATTTTCGTCACTCGTACCATTCCACTCGCAATTATTATTCGTAGCTGCGTCACCATAAAGTAATTCACAACCTTTGTAAAGCAAGCTGCCAATGTAGGTATAATGTAAATTTACATTAATATTGTTATTCGTTACGATTCTACATCGAATACCAGTAAATTCCGGATTATCTGTTTCAAAGGTTCCATTTTAAAAAAAAAACCTAATAACATTGCGAAGAAGGAAAAAAATCGGCTTTAGCTTCCACATTAGTATCATATTCATGGACAGAATTCCCTCGAATGCCCCGCGCCCTCCCTGGTCCCTTGAAAATGTTGAAACCTTGCTTTCTTCGTTGGAGAGCGCATTCCACCCTTTCAGTCGCGATGCATCGCTGCATCCGCGTCCCTTTGAAATCCAATTCTTATTCGAACAAGGGGGTGGAAAGGAGCTGCAAGGTACGCGGGCTTATGCGCGATGGAATCTCGGGTGGGAGGTGCACCGACAAGATCACCGGAAGTTAGGAAAGTCACTCGGAAGCGAGTTGGTAGGTACCTCGGCCGGTTGCTCCCTTACGCCTTGTCCCTCTTCTTGGAATGTTTCCCTGACTTGCCCCGGTGGCCGTTAAAGCCCCCGACGTGCCCTCGTAACGCGGTGAATTTTCTCCATCCGAAGTAGATGTATACGTATATACTCGGCTGGCGTACTTCGGTGGGCCGCCTTCGGAATTTAGATTGCGTCGTTAGGACAGACGCGGAAGTCAGTCGCGGATTCTGACTTTGATTGGGGGAGGTCGGAGAGGGGCAGGGCGAAAGAACGATTTACATATTGTTTTCCCGCGGTGCCGTTGCCCCATTATCGTTACGCAGATGAACTTCCAGCTTTCATCGATCTGTCCCTCGACACAATTCGACTCCGCCGTTCCAGCCTCTCTTTCCCTATTTCTGTCCCCGTTTCTTTGTCTCTCGCTTCATCCCCCTCCCTTCCATCCCTGTCTTCTCTGTCCCTTTCTCTGTTCGAGGCTTCGTTGGCATACGAGATTCCGGGGCCGCAGCCTCGGCGAGACTTTTAACCGAGAATGGAATTCGCGATGGAACGTGAATGAAACGCAACTCGACTATAGGTGCACCCTATTTCCCCGCTATTCGGAACCGTTCGACGAAATTCCCGGTTGTTCTCGGCGAGACAAAATTCCGCCATGTCGAACGCACCTGCACCTTCGCTTGTCCAAAAATCGCGGATACAAATAGAGTGGCTGTACCTAATATCGCCAGGCAAAAGTTAAGTCGCTGGCAATTGAATAATAATTGATATTTTTGCATGCGGTTCGTTTCGAAGTAAAGAGAAATGATTCATCTTTCATGTAGCATAAGTTAGAGACGTTGAAAGCTACAGAATTTTAATTAGGACTCGGAAAACGTAAGACATGCAAAAATCGGGTCCTGAAAAAAGTGTACCTAATATCGCCAACTCAAGAAAATTATTTTCACGTGTGCTTTTATTATTTCTTGCTCTATAAATGTTTTCTATAAATGTCTTCCCAAATTGTATTACCTCGCATATCATAGAACTTATTTTGTCACTAGAAGTACCTATGGAAATTGAGACGAAGCAGTTTTCTGTTCTCGATTGAGATTGAATTTATAGCAGAGTGTTATAGTAATCGTTCTAATGGCTCCAAGAAAGGTTCAACACGTTTACGTGCGAGAGTATGCAAAAGTTGAGCGGGCGTGACTCTGTTCCTCTGTGTGCCAGAATGACAACAGCCGGCAAGTTCAACACCCACTCTTGACGCGAAATAGAATTACCATCGTCGTCGTATTTCTAGTTGAACAGCTTCTATTTAATTAGCAGTCTCCTCGCCGGCGTAAGTTTGTATTTAACAAACATCGTTTACACGGAATTACGTGCAACAAGGGACGTTTTATCAGCCCGATTCCGCCCCGCTTTGCAGCTCGATCCCTAATGAGGCGATTCAGTCGAATTAACGGAGTTACAAATGTTAATTGTAACTTCGTCCGCAGTGAATGGCAATGCTAATAATTTCACCGACGCTAATAGACACTTGAGAAATTTCTGTCTACCATTTTACATTCATTTGTATATCCTTTAAAGAATCAAGGAGTCTTTCAGTCGCCAATAATTCACAAATATATTCCACCGAAAGCTTTCTCGGTGTTCAATCTTCCTACTTCCTTCAGAGTCTAATCCAGGAAGTAAACTTTATCATCAACACTTCCAAATTGGCCTAGTTACGCAGAAAGCTACCAACCCCAAAAATGACAAAAAATTAGTACGAATCCCATACTTTTGTTTTAAAAATCAAAAGTGAGAGAAAATTTAAAATAATATTAATTATTATCTCTCCATCGCCTCGAATGCCTCTAATTCACCCAGAAACCATTTCTACCCTCCACCGAAGCTCGACATCTTCCTCAAATTCTACTCAAGACTCGCAAGCGAGCATTTACAATCATATTCAATTACTACAACCGCGAAGACCTAAAACCATCGATAAAGCGCACAGGAAGCGAGTCACCGTTGGATTCGATCTCGAACGATTCTTTTCACAATCGTGTCTCCTATGAACGAGAAATCCCAGCGGAGGAAGCTCGTTCGGGGCGCGGTACAAAGGATATCGGAAATAAGTACAGAAAAAGCGAGAGGAGCACGAAGATGCCGACCCGACAATGGAGGCAGCCGCGATTCCTGGTGGCGAATTGTCCTCTCCTCGAGAATCCTATCTGTGGTCTGGTTTCGTCAGGAGCCGGCGCTAAATAGAAGGTAAGGAATGGCTGTCGTGTGTACCGGTTCGCAGGCGAAGCAGATAAACGCCAGTGATAAGGGTCGGAGGCGCCGTTTGGTGGCGTCCGTGGCCACGTTGGTCCCAGTTACACGGACGCCTCTTATTACCAAGGGTCGGCGTCGTTAAACCGGGGACTATCGTGCCAGACCATCTACGCGAGTAACCTTTATACGTGTTTATACGCCTCGGCCACTACCAAAAGGCGCCGCCAATTTTACTGCTACGGGAGAGATAACGCCTGCATTTACCGTCGAACCATCGAAGCTGATCCAGCTCCGCCCTCGTGCTGATCCTGTTGATAAGGAGTTTCAGGTGTCCCGTATAATTAATCTCTTGTGCATTTCGGTAGGGTCGCTGGCGCAGCGGTAGCCCGCCGCTGTTTAATTCCGTGAAAGAATAGGGGACAGGCAGTGTTCGTTTATCGGAGATTGTGGCTAGGAGATAAGTATCTACTACGCTTTCTACTAGCGTCCTACTAGTCTTCGGTACCGAGACTAGCGATATTAAGTCACCCGACCTAAGAGAAATAAAATCTTCCATGCATCGTGTATAATATTCCTTCGAAATTGGGGTTACACCTGATCTGGGAAGCATCTACGATTCATCTTTACATCGAAGGGGTGGAAGCTGAAATGTTGTACCGTATCAATCCCAGAAGTATATACCTGCAACTGCAGTCGACAAGTGGAAATAGAAAGACATTTCAATTCCCCAGTCTTGCGCCTAATACGCCTCGCTGAAACACACCCCCGCCATCGATACCATTTCGCAGGCGCTTCTTCCTTTCCGCCCCCTCGTGTTTGTATTCAATTACACGCGCGGCCGGTTAAGCACGTACCCGGTAACGCGATAACTAGAAGCTCCTTCGGTATCAGGCAGCGATCTCGAGTCTATCAAAAGAGCAACACGGTTAACGACCCGCACCTACAGCCCCCGCCGGCGCACGTAACATCGCGTGTTCAATGGCGCCGTTGGGGGTTGGAAGGATCGGGGGTGGTTCGCTCGGCGGGAGGCGCATCGCAATCAAGACGACGTCGCGTCTCGATGCGCCACACCTGCGAGCCATTACACCGTGAATTATGGACGCGTGCGGCAGTTAAGGGTGGCTCTCGCGTTTCCGTAACCAGAGACACGGCCGATTGGCCCGCGAGCTCGCGATCCTCCGCGGGAGGAGCAGGCTTCGCCCGGGGCAGGACGGAGGAGGCGAAGCACGTTAGGTGCGCCTGGAGTCTCGAGATAAGCGCCTCCGCAGGTGCCAGGGCTTGCAGCCTGGAAGGAAAGGGGGATGGCTTCGCAGAGAAACCAGAGAGCTAGGAGGGGCGGGCGGGGCAAGGGCGAGAAAGAGCTCGCGTGCACTGTCCAACCCTCGGGCGTGCTTCGAGCGCAAAAAAGAAGCCGGTCCCGTGCAACAAGAATTTGTACTCAGCCCCTGGAATATCCTGGGGAGCGGCTGCAGCGTTCAGATAAACGATTTTTCACCGGAACTCGGAAATTGGACTGGGAATACGCGGTAATGCGGTTATGTTTTGCGCCCGGCGAACGCGGCACCGATTACTGGGGGTTACTGGCGCTAAAGGGGTGGGATACGAAAGGGACGCAGGTTTTTGGGCTTCGTCCGGAGGATACAGCAGCGCGGCGTTTTCAACGACACGGTGGGAGCAGAATGCTGTTGCCTGTTACGTTTGTCAGATGGGGAATAGGGGACTTGGATTTTCCATATTTCATGTGGTGCTGAGGTTCTTCTGCTCGTGTCTCTGAGCGGAGGTAAAGCGCGGAAAAGGGGTTGCTTGAAGTTTTTCTTGGAATCCTAAGTTGCATTGTGCACCCGGCTCGCGGGGGCCGCGAAGTAGGTAGCCGAAGCGCGGCTGGCGCACCGAGATAAGACTCGCAGGTGAGCGGGGCTGGGGAACGAGGAAACGAAGGAGGACAGCGGCAGGCCGTGGCTTCTACCATCCGAAAGGGGATCAAGTTATGACTGGCTGCTCTGAATTACGGCGCCCCTGGACCCGGGAAAAATAAATTGATAACGTTTCGGGAGGGACTTTACGAGCGCCGTGAAACACGGGCTTCGCCTCTCCTCTGTCCACGGTGGAATTGACCTCGTTAACGTAACACGAGCGATAAATAAAGAGCAGCGGGTTACCGTGTATATAACGCTATCGTACGTGAAAACGTGGCGGTGTAACAACCCGGGGAATTACACTAATTCGAGTAGTCGGTGGGCCTGGATTTTCGCCCGCTCTAATTCTTGCGTGCGCGGAATATTGACACGGGATATTATTTATTTTACGTAAAAGGTATATCAAGCGCTGCTATCCGCCGGTAAAAACAGATTCCCCGCGGATACTCGTTCGAATAGCAAATTGGGGGATTGAACACGATCGCAAAACGTTCGTAAATATCACTCGACGAGATCCAATTTAATCCAACGTTAGATCCGCGTGATTAACGAACGTCCAGCTCGCGAAATATCGAAACGGTGGCACGATTTTATGGATCGACTGTTCGGCAACGAGAGATATTATAATTCGCCAGACCCTGTTATAGCTTTTTTTCCACTTGTACGGGCCGGAGACAAGTTGCTACCAACGGAATAGACAAAATAACGTTGGCAGCCTGGCGGAAGGCGCGGGCCACTATGGTAGAACGACGCGAGGAAATACTAGAAAGAGGCGAGCGAAAGAGGACGAAAGGCAGTAGACAGCCTCTCCTGGGAAATCATCGGTGTCCTTACCCATCCTTACCTCCTTCATGGTCCACCTTCCCTCTCGCCTCTTCGCCCTCGCGCAAAGAAACGCTGCCATAATGCCGCGCGACAACCGACCCCACTGCCTTCTTCAATCCGTCGAAAGCGATAAACTTCTAGACGATGCATGTACCCTCGTTAACTTGTCGACCAAAACCGTACGCTGGTGTTCCGTCGTGTTTCATGGGGCAGATACAGAGTGTGCATAGGATTCTCCGAAATGATATATTTTACTACCGTTTCATTCTCAACACCGTAATCTACTAAAATTGTCGAGTAACACGTCTACGTTAGGGGAGGCAACGTAACTATGTACCTAGTTCTTTCAATCTTCGTGAATATTTCCCAGCTCGTAGATATTTCCCAGCTATGTATATTTGTATAAGAATTGTGTTCAACGAAGCTTGAAAGCTTCGCGTAGGATTCACACTGTTTTGGAGCACAATATTTTATAAGCGTACAACCCAATCTTCGTCCTCAATGGAAATATCACTACACTTATACCCGCGACTACCAGCAAGAAGTGTCAAGTGTTTCAACAGTTTCGAAAAAACAACGATCGGAAGCTCGACGTTTCCACAAAAGATTATCTATAATTATACCCAGCCGCACAGTTGCACTTATCGATCAACGCCGGGGTCATTGACCGCGCTAGACGTCGAACATCCGGGAAGGATGCTCGCTGGATGCATCTTCAATTATTTCGCGTCGCTGACACGCGTCGATATCAAAAACCGTTCTTTCCCCGTTCAGCCATTAATAACGAGAATTCGATCGTTTCAAACACAGGCGACTCTTGGTTAAAACAGACCACTTAACGTGCCGTTCGAGCGTTATCTGCGTTCCCCGCAAGCCTGTAATTAGTTAAACATGTAATTGGTTTCCCTTAACGAATCGTAAGCCATCGCTGGGTTTAGATCCCACGGACTGTGGGATCACCCCTGGCCATCTCCAGGTCGAGAGAGCAATCGATAGCTACGTGTAATTATTATACCGCGTCATTAAAATCGCCGTACAGTGGCGGCTCGATCCTCTCCAACCTGTTATCGCGTATAACTCGATATTTCGCTCGTATCGACGAATTCCTCTTGATCGGGCACGAGGGTCCTGTCGAAATTTCGATTTACGTGCCACCGAGACACGAGGCTCGATCGCGTACATATCATTAAAGTAACATGCTGCCCTCATTAGTCGAAACGTACTATCTAGCATTTCGAAACATCCGAGGAAACTGTAGTTTAATAATTTCCTTTGTGCCGTCCTTGTTTCTCGTCATTTAATTTAAAAAATGTAGTCATTATTTCGTAGCTGCCTAATATAATTTTTTGTCATAGGTGTACCGGTATATAATGTATTATTAATGTAGCAATTAATTAAATGTTTGACATAGGATATTTTAACATAGTAAACAAAGTAAGATAGGGCTTCTTCCAAAACCGCCCACGCTGCAGATAGCTTAAATCTGTAAATCGGGGGGAAGGCGAATGAATTGATCGATCAGCTTAAAGAAAAGAACGATGGAACCGCTAGAGACAGAGGATAATCTCCCACGTTCTATCCTCATGGAGATTAGCGGCCGATCAATCAATCAAACGCGGAGTATCCACGCTCAGAACGAGGATCAGCGACTCTCACCTGGGCCACGTGTTACGATAATCGATCGGCAGTCAACCCCCCTCGAATACGTTTGAATCAGCCTGCCCGCCTATATATTACCCGTGGAATATACGTATCGCGTGCACGTACGCGCTCGATTCAAGGAAGATGGACAGAGGGAGTAGGGATGGGCGCCAGCCGCCGAAAGAGGGGAAACACGGAGCCCCGAAATTGGGTCGTGGACTGGTCAGTTCTGCAACACGCGTGTCGCAACCGGCAGCATTCGGCTGGAATTCGCCCCATTTACCGTGCACTTGCAATCTCTCCCTCTCTCTCTGTCCGTTCTTCCCCGGCTCTCCCGAACCCTCCGCTACCCCACGTCACGACCTGGCTCACTCTACCCCCCAGTGCCGGTCCATTTATCCCTTCGTCCTCTTTCCTCCCGCTGTGTTCCCTCCCCTTCAGCGTCCGTCCTTCTCCACGCGTTCCACTCCCTTTCGTTCCACCCCTCCGCCCCTATCCTCGTGTCTCTCGCACCCTCGCGTTTCGTCCTTCCTGTGCCTGCCTCTCCCTGTCCGCGTCGATCGACGGGGCATCATCCCGGATGGACCAGTTCCTCTCTCTGTCAGGCACGACGGACACTACAGGGCGACAAAAGGCAATCGGGGCCAATAGGCTAGCGGCGTGCACACGCCGACCGTTTGATTGACGTCGAAGGGGTGCCACATCGCATTGATTGCGCTCATTGTTCCCGGCGCGGCTATATCTTTGCACCTGTGGGCCCTGCCGCCATACCACGCCGATCCCCCGAAGACAAAGAAAATGAAATTGTTACGTGTTCCGCACGGCGATCGCGAGATTCTTTTACCCACCTCCTCCCTCTCTTGGCATCGTTTCTTCCAGGGGGAGGGGAGGCGATTGGTGGATCGTGAATGGAATCCCGATGCGTCTAGCTTTCAAAGGATACCCGCCTCCTACCGCTCGAACCTCCTTCGGGGAGTGTTAATGTTCGCGTTAGCGGAAACGCGATACTTGCGATCCAAGTTTGATTAAGATGCTTCGGAATTGGCTAACTGTTGAAGAGGCGCTTTGGTAACTGGCGGTGCTGGCAAAGGGTGAGACGCGATTGTCGTATTCGATCGTGCTCGTTTTAAACTGAATTCCTACAGCGAGGCAAACTCCTGGCGAATGTCTAGCGCTGATCGAATGCGATGTTTGAAGTCGTGGATATCCGCTTCGACGAGTTCGCGACGAGACTAAGTAGTGGCAGAGTGGTCCGGGAAAGGCAGCGCTGGTCTCTTGACCATGGCAAATCGACGAAGTTTGTCGACCGACAGAGAACAGCGAGATATCCGTCGGAAGTTTTTCACTCGGGAAGATTCTTTTATCGGAAGTATCAACTAGGAGAACGCGGTGCTGTATGAAAGGGCGAGCCACGAGAGGGCCCCGAGAAATTGCTGCAGCGAAAGGCGAAGCGGGGGAGTGGGTGGCAGAGAGGAGAGTCGGCAAGGTGAACAGAGCGCGATAAAACTAACGTAGCCGGAAGAAAAGCAGCTTTTTGTCCCGAAAACTTGGCGCAGGCTTTCAGAGCGTTTTAAAATGACGAAAAGGTTACGCTACGGAGCACTCGTGGCGCGCTGCGAAATCTGCGCGTACTAGAAGACCGGACGGAAGGCTGAAAGGGAGGGAAAAAGTAACTGAAAGAGTGCGGATGCCCGAGGAGAAGCGGGAAAGAGAGCTGCTGGGACGGAGCGGTCGGAAAGGTTGGGCTCGTCTTAACAGAGCGGTGATACCCGAAGGGGGGGAGGAAGCGGGGGTTGAAAGTTTCCCTCATATTTCTAACAATCACTCGCCTATCCTTCTTCCCCTTGTTCCACGCTTCTATTCTTCCCTCTGTTCGGGAAATTGAAACGACTAACACCTCCGCGGAACTCGACGCTATCGAGGAGGTGCGTTCACCCTCCCATCGCCGAAGAAAGCTGAGCGAGCTTTCACATTTTCTACGCGGTGCGGTAGTCTTTCCAGAGGGAAATACGCAGCTGAGGATGAATCGTGCAACTTTAATTTAAATTTCCCCGAAGTCTGCGGGAATACTTTTACTGATATCCATAGCTGCTTATTTCCTCTGAAGCAGAAATTGAGGAAACTAAATTTCTGTTCCATAAATGACTCGCCTTCCATAATTACACGTTTAGAAGGACCCGATGCATATTTTCTAATTCACTGTCTTTCGAATGATAACGAATACTACAGAGGACATAACAGTAGAGTCAATGTTCTCAACACTCCTTTATCCCAGTGATACCTACCTACTTACATATAATTTCCAGCATTAAAGAGTGGAAGAGAATAGAACGAAGAGATCAAGTTCCTTAATTCTATTAAACCCGCTACTCTTCTCCTGCAACCGTGAAACTTTCTGCCCTTGCGTTTAGTTTCACATCGACCACCCCAGGAACCGCGAGATTAGTCGTTCGACACTTTTCGTAACGCCCTGGCGAAGCGTTCACGGAGCGGTGCCACGGTCATAACGAAACTTTTCCAACTTGTTGCCCGCCGCGGAAACTTTTCCGGCAAGCTGCACTCTGCAAAATCGCTCGTGTCCCTACACGGCCATAGTTTTTCAGAAGCGTTCTCCTACCGGTTCCAAGCCGTCTAAACAACTTTCGCAACTTGTTGCCACCGTCTCGATCCCGTTCGTGACGGCATTAGCTCCTGAAATCGGTCGTTCGCAGTTTCGTCTCGTCACCTCGTCGTCTCTTCGCAGCTCTGATCTCCGTGTGATTCCTACCGAATTTTTGCTTTCAAATCGGAAACATTTAAGATTCTTATACCCTCAAGGTACTGTCTTTCATTCTCAAAAATAATTTACCCGCACCGACGCACAAATATGATACTATTTCCACGAAGCACAGCCCCGTGGTAGTAATATTCCGACGTTTTATTCAACGTCGATCGATCGGAGCGTGTATTTCAATAAACATCCAGAGACGCGGTGGAGAAACTCCTGATAGTAAATTGGATCCATCGGCCCAACTGAAAGTTGCGACGGAGAAACGCGACTTAAGTATACGTAGCCGCAGGGTAGCTATCCCAGCCGGAAGACGAAGAAGCCTGTATCGACCTCGAACGACCTCACGGCTCTTACCTAGCTGCAGCAGGAACACAACGATGTCGCACAACGGCGGGCAGGTCTCCTTAAACTTTAAACCCAGAGCCCTCGAGAGAGATAGAAGCCTGAGTCAAGACCCTACCCACCGGGGACGAGGTGAATATTTCAGGTGACTCGAGTGTCCTCTAAAATACGCCGATGAATCCGTCGGTGGCTGCGCGCGAGAAGATACCACGAATTTATCGCGCAGCTTACACCACCGTGTACCGCTCCAAAGCAGCTGATAGAACACACATTAATGCAGGGGCTATCTAGCTTATTTCACGGTTAGAAGAACAAATTGTATATCACACCAGCCCGTGTAAACCGCTCCAATAGCGATCTTTGCGAATGCATTACACGAAGGAAGATGATAGTGCAAGTGCATCCTGACGCAACAACGATGAACCAGTGATTCATAGTTCACAGTGCAAGGTATTGTGCAAGAATGGAGTGTAAAAGCAGAGTCATTAACCCTCCACTGGGAAATTAACCTCCAAGGAACACTAGAATTTCTCCATAAAGCAATCAATCTAAATCTAAACGTGTTAGAAATTCCTTCTTCATCAGGCTCGTGAATATTTCCCACGCAGCCTCCTTGGAAGCGCAATCTGAATAAGAAGATGGACTATTTAATATTTAAGATTCACTCTAGCGTAGGAATATTGAATTATTACGGTGGAAAGGGGATGGACGAATCTCATGAAGGAGAGAGGGGTGCAGCCTGGGAGAGAGTAGAATTCGCGAGGGGGTACGTTCCATCCAGCAGCCGGATCAAATAATTGCTGTCTTGATCGGCAGGGCAAACAGTGGGCGCCTTCCCAGAAAAGAGGAGAAAAGGGAAAAACACCGAAGAAGGGGTGAGGTTCGTGAGGAGCCCACAGACTCTTATCCGTTCTGGATTTGCCCTCCACTCTTTCCTTCGCTTCCTTTTCTTTTTACCCCGGTCCTTTCTCGCCGACAAGGGCGGCAGAGTCTGCAAATTCAATCTTACCAGCGACCTCTACCCACCTACACAGTTTGTTCCGCCTATTGATTCCGAGTGCCGTACCACGGCTTACCTTCGCTGGACCCTCGTTGCCGGTTCGCCTCGTGGAAACTGACTCCGCCGATGTAACCGGCCTCCACAAAAGCTCAGATTCTGGAAGCAACCCAATTTTTCACGGAAGGAAACTTGTCCCGAATATAATCCCGGCGTTTTATCAATTTCCCTCGTGCCCTGCTCTGCCTGGCCGTCGTTTGCACCCGGAATTCCTCTATGATTTACGACGATGGATTAATCTCTTGACTCTGACAATAACGCGCCAGATCGATGGCCATGAATCGTTTAATCCCCTACAGTCCGTGCGTTTCGCGCGAGGAGTCACGGACCGTTTCGGAGACGAGCGCGACCCATCTTCCATTATACGTTTCCACGCGCCTCGAATGTGCCGCCCGGACCGCTTCAAGTATAAAGTTACATAGTCACTTGGCGGTTATACTGATCGCGGGGGAGACATAGAGGGCTTGTTAACTTGTTGAGTCCCCCCGTTAACGTCGAACAATAGCAATTACCTTGAGATACATCGCGGAACTGATCACATTTATGTCTGCACCTTGGACTCGAGTGGCGTCTGAAGTACCTAGCGCACAGGGCTCTAGCGTTTCACAAGGATCTGGTTCTACCGAAGCGCAAGTAACCGTGAGATCAAAGGCCGATTCGGGAACCCGTGGTACTAGGAGCGTGGATGCGCGACGTAGAGCAGAACGCAAATGCCATCGTTATGGATGCGCGTAAACGGTAATCCACGTGCAATGTGATTAATAATAATTTGCCGGTCGGCATAAGCGGAACCGATTAGTCGGCTTAGCCAAGCGTTATGGTAATTGGGAGCTATTACCCGCCGAGTGCTTTCTCCCCATCTCACTTCTCTCTGCTCTCTCTGCTCTCTCTCTGTACTCTGTACACTGGTGTACACCCTACACGCTCTACTGTCTGTACTCTCAACTCTGTACTGTCTACTCTCGGTGCTATGTACTCTATCTACGCTTTACTCCCTGTTCTCTAGTTCCTTTACTTTCTACCATCTGCACTATCTTCTCTCTCTGTCCCCTTTAGCTTCTACCCTCTGCACTCTCTACTCCATCTACGTCCTGCACTTTCTGCTCTCCATCGCCTCTACTCACTCTACACGAGCTCTTCCTCTTTGACACTCCGGTGAGACTTATGAAGCTCTTCTCGGAGCAATACCTTTAAATATACAGAACGAACGATATAAGAATTCGGGGGAAATTAATTATATCGAACACAGGTGTAATTCTCCCCCATCATTTGCATAAGTTCTCTGTTTACTTTCCAGTCTCTGCACTCTTTAAAACCACTCTACTGCAATATCATTTGTATCTTTTATTTTCCACCATCCTGGTCACTGGCTCTTCTCTTCGCTGTTTACCGCTGCCTCGTCATCGAGTCACGTCGATGCCCCTCCTTTCGATGCCCGAGCAATCCGAGCGATCCTCTGTGTTGCGGGGTATTCCTGTCATCTGTCCAACTCGCGTTCGATTTTCCACGTCGGCGAACAAATGCCCGAGACGATAGTCCGCGAAGACGGATCGTCTGGATGGATCCGATCCCTACAGCAGATGCGTTTTTAGATACCCTGGGTGGATCCTGACGAGCGCAGAGGAACAGCCGGATATTCGCATCGATGTGAATCGATGCGAGTAATATAAGAAGAAACGCGGAAATTGTGAGCTGATATTTGTCTTGTCGATTCGCGTTCGCGTTCTTGCGACGAAATTTAAAGAAACCATGCGCGAATAGATAGATAACTAATTATATTTTAAGTGGTAAAAGGTAGCGCGAGACGAGAGTCCATTTCCACGGGTAACAGTAGTAATTCTCGCCTGTTAACACTTTACTCGCCTCGCTCGATAGCTCCCTTCGCGCGCGGCGAAGAGAAATGGCGAGAGGCATCGGTCCTCTCGCTTCGACTTCACCACGTACACGTACGGTTCGCACGCAGCCTCCCTCTGATTGACTTGACAAAAAGCCATCCTCATTTATCTCCGCTTGCAGCCGCCTATGCTCCCTCATTTGCCTGAACGCGCCGCGTTTCACAGTATTTCTCCTCAATTAAACACGAATTTTTCCCGTAATTTGTACGTTAACTCCAACTTTAATTACACCTCCGCCACACCCAGCCAATGAAATTATCCCGTGTCGAGGATAGATTAAAACATAACTCGCTAATTAGCCCATTAGGCGAAAAATGTTGAATCTCCACCCGCGATATCGTGCCGGAATATCGCTGGGTGGATTTTAAAACTCGATATCGTAATAGGAGTGTCGCGGAATTGCCGCGTTTGTAAGAAGGCAATTTCTTGTTCGGACTCGCGCGGCGGATAAAAGCGTCGGGGAAATAGGAATTAATTACGCGGCTCGTGTGCCCATAAAGCGGGGGAGGGAGCGGGTGGGGGTGTGGAGAACGAAGGGGTGGCGTGCGTGAAATTCACGGCGAAGCCTGGCCACCGAAATACTTGGCTGGAATTAGTAATTAAGTGCTGGAGACAATTCCGGAAGCGAGTCACCGTGACGTTCTGTAATTGCTGGACACTACGGGGATTTCAATTCCTGGCCGCCACGGGGATTTGCATACTTTGTGTTTTGTATGCGACGCGCATACTATCCGATGCCGGTATTACGAAATTCGGCCGCGGCGGGAATCCCTCTGCCTCTTCTCCATCCCCCTCTCTCGCTTCTGCCTCTCGAACATCGTTATAAACGAGTTACGTCCGTCCCTTGGACGTCGTTATGAGTGCCACGTTTCACCGAACCCCGGCTCCCTTCACTTATGGGCGCTGCCAGAGATATGCAATATCGCGCCCCTCCCCCGCGCCCCTCTCGCGCCGCGAATCGCCGCGACGTTGTTCCATTTTAACAGCCGCGCTTCGCGCACCGACGCCTCGAAAATCATCGCCCAACCTCCTCCTCGTCGGTGCTTTTTATCGAACTTATTAACTTCGTATCATCGTTCCACCGTCTTTTTACGTTCGCGACGCGAGGGGGATTCTGGCCTCGGGGCCGTGTCCCCGCGCTGGCACACTCTCGATGCAATCCGGAGACCGAATGGTAGGCAAGTGAAATTTTAATGAAAGAAAGAGACCACCATGCAACGGGGATCGATGGCAGGGATTTTAGAAGCAGAGACGGCGAGATTCGATCTTGAACCGTTGACGAGAGATACTCTGGTTCCGCTGTTGAATTGAACTCTACTCGTGGCTTCTTTCGCAAAGGGCGTACGAATACCTCGACAATTAAACCGCGCTCTCAAAGTGGGTGCGGCCTGGCCGGAGTTATTAGCCTGAAGTGGCTTCTAACGATGCAAGAGCCCGAGTACTTGCTGACTCGTGTTTTCGCACCCCCGATCAAAGCGTTATGTCGAAGTACCACGTGCCTGATACACTTCGAGTAGCATAACTTGGCCGACGTGGGGCACGGCGCGCCCACCCCTTCGTTCGACAATCGCGATAACCGGAGCGTTTAATCAATTCTGAAACTCGACGAACGCCCCTCTTCACGGCTACATCCACCGACCGTGCAATCTGTGCCCGTTAATTTCTTCCACACATCGTTAAATACCCTCCCCTCGCCGGACGTGCGTCGACCATTAATTAACGACTATCATCACTTTAAGCAAGTTATATTACTACGTACGCGAACTCTTAAAAACCGTACTCGAGCAGACTTGGGCGTAACTCGCACGGAGACTTAATTTTGTGTGAGTTAGTGTATACCTAATTAAGAGGGTCAACTGAGAAGTAGGGTAAACGAATGTAATATGGGACACCGGATTTCAAAAGCTTACCAAAAGTTGGGGAGTTTTTTTTAATACATCTGGTATGAGGGGACGTAGGAACTAATGCATAATCACATGTAAAAAAATTCAAATGTTCTGAAATTATACAAGAAAAACTAAAGAGCGTGAAAATCGGCAGTTTGAAAATGTGGTATTTATTATGAAACAGCTAAGTAGGAAATTAGTGGTAAATTAGTATTTACCACTAAGTATTTAGTGCCACTTTTTGAAATTTACTAAACTTACTTAAATCTACAAACCATTTTTTTTAATTTTCATTGCAGGCTTACAAAAGAAGTTTAAAAAACGACCTTCACTATTTTCTTCTCATTCCGATCAATTGCCCTTTTTCCAAAACGACGAAACATGTCACTTATCAAACTAATCCTTCTAGCTTCTCAATAAAAAAACTCAAGTCGTTTGAATTAATTTTAAAAAAGTTGTTCGATTTTAAAAATGTCCGAATATTTTCGGGAGTCACTGTATACAAAATAACTCGCTCAAGAAACGACGTAGGTGCATACAATATCCGGCGAAACATTTACGGCGACAATACTTTAGCCATAACAATACGAGGCCCCCTATACAAGGAAAATCGAGGCGGAAAATTTACGGTTCGCAATTAAATTCTCGCAGCTCGTCGATCGACGTGCCGGCCCTTGTGCGCAGTTTTCCCGCAATCAGGCGCGCGACGATTTATGCGCATTTTACACCGTTGACCGTTCGTTTTGTTCACAGGTGCGGCCGCGGCAGTGACGTCCGCGGGCGGGCACGGTTTCGACGCGCATTTACGCGGGCCCAGCTTTGTAATGGAGCCCCCATCCAGGGTGGAATTCTCAAATTCGAGCGGCGCCTGGCTGGACTGCACCGCGACGGGGAGCCCCCCGCCCAACATCGATTGGTCGACCGCGGACGGACATCCGGTGAACGACGTACCGGGCGTGCGGAGGGTGCTCAGGAACGGCACCCTGGTCCTTTTGCCGTTTCCGGCCGCCGCGTTCCGACAGGACGTGCACAGCGCGGCCTACAGATGCGTGGCAAGTAATTCCGTCGGCAGAGTGCTCAGCCGTGACGTGCAGGTCAGAGCAGGTAAGGACACAAGCATTACATCCTGATCCCGCGACAGGGGAAACCTTGGGAATCGTATCGAAAAGTGAAAAAGTCATGGCTCTGTAAAAGGTTGTTGGGCGGAAATGGTGTTTTTAAATTGAGAACGACAAGTTACGCGCCGATTTTGATGGCACTTTGCAGGTAGATAGGGAATCGATATTTCAGCAATGCTCCGTCGTTTGCGTAGGCAGTCAATGGTTTAGGAGGTATTTGACGAGAAGGATGACGTAGTAAAAGTTCATGGAGGAGAATTTAAGTTGAACTCGAAAGTGGAATCGCTTGAACGGTATTGTTAGTTAATATGTGACGAAGCTGGGAAGCAACGGAATGGGAAATTTGTTTAGTATTCTATTGGAAATATGGATATGAATACCTCGGATCGAACGGTAAAGCTACGTTGTCATAAATTTCAGTGGAAGAGGGCTGCGACGATAACTCAGTAGTATAGGTCAATGGTTACTCGGGCGAACACGAGTTTCCCTATTTTGGGTACACAACCAACGAACATTTTTTAACACAAGGCATACGAGATTACATAAATGCAGAATGATATCATAGAATAGTTGAAATCGTAGTAATTCTTATTCTTTAGCAATATATTAAATATTGTTGAGATTAGAGTTTAAGCTGCGTTGCATGCTAATTATTCCCGCATTAGTTCTACCTCGATTATTCATTCAGCATTTATTTATTTATTTTCCTATACTTCGATGTATGCTGTATAATAATCATCAGATTATTATTGTCATCATTATCATTATTATTATTATTGGCCCATATTGTAACAAAATTATATCTCTGTATATTTAAGTGCGGCACAGAATTTGCTTCGATAAATGCAATAATACGCAGTATTTACGTTTACTATATATCTGTACAACCGTCGATAAATGCAAGAATACATTAAAGCTAAGTTCTTATCGTTACATAAATTACACCGAATCAAAGTAGGTACACTACCATTGTTATCAACATCCCAGTACAGATTGCTTCCGAGCCCCTCGAGATTCAAGCGTCCTCGTTGCTCCGGTACCGTTATCACAGGGCATCTCGATTAATCGTCCATTCCTTCCCCCGATACTTAAATATTCCAGACGCCAATGAATAAATATAAATTCCAGCCGGAAAATCCATTTATCCCCAGTTTATCGCGAATCACTTCCCCGTTCACTGGCCCAAAGCAGCTTACGGCAACAAACAGCGGAAAGAAAACGTTTCCAATAACGAACAGAAAAAGCGAATCGCCTCTGCCTCGTTCGATCGTCGCGCTTGAACTTACCCCTGATTGCCCGTTGTTTATTTTTCGCCGGCCGTCCGCCAGGGAATCGTGAATCCCCGCTTAACAAAGCCGGCGACCGTTGATTGCGCCCCCGGCCGTTCGAAGTAATAGGAGAAATAATTAAAAAATCATTAGAGGACAACACCGTGTAGTCTTTCTTATCGGAGGGACGAAAGATCGACGTCTAAGTACAGATGGCGCTAAACCTGGCCAGATGCAGATGAGCCACGGGTCGGGTCATCTCCGGCCAGTTTGCTGTAACTGCCTGTTTAAAAAAGAGAAAGGAGGTGAAAAGAAAAGGGTGAAAAAAAAATGCAATCTGAATGCAAATCCGTGGCAGCTGCAGGGTCGGCCCCACGCTTTCGGGATTGCCAGCCACCGCCTCGCGGCTATAAACTTCTGGCCCGGACGTGTGGCCGTTAATTAAAACTTCACGTCCTGCTTTCGGTTTAACGAAAGAAATTTCTATCCGGGGCCTTTTGACTCCGCCTGACCGAACGGAAGTTGCCGCGGCCGGTTTCGCCCTAGAACCCCCGGGAAATACAGGAACCAGGACACCGGACCATCCTGTTTCAATCCATTTCGCCGACCACTCGAAAAAAAAAGGGGCGCACAAAACGGGAACACGATACTATACAAATTTCTCTGACAGTTGTTTCAATGCCCCTGAACGTTCGCGGTGCACAAGCACCAGCCTGCGTGGAATACTCGCGGGCGTTCGATTCGATGTCAAAACCGGCGTCCTACAGAGCTTGAAATTCCAATTTCGTTTCGAAAAACGCTCGGACGTCCGGGCGTTAAGTGTTTTAATTTCCAGAAGAATTTTCTATCGGCGTGTCGGGGCCAGCGTGGAAGCGCGAGTCGCGCCAGGCGATCAACGTTATTAGTTTTCCCCCTGGGTGCGGGGGTGGAACAGGGAGAGAGGGAGAGAGAGAGAGAGACAGTGACGGGGAGAGCATTCCACGGAAAAGCTGGAGGGCGTAGAGAATTCGAATCAGCTGAAGGATTGGACTGGATATCGTTACCGCTGGCGTGACACGCCGCTGGAAACGGACACCGCGGAATACCGAATGAAAACAGAGGTAGAAAGACGAGGGCATCGAAGGAGAGCGGAGGAGAATGGGTGGCCGAAGGTTGCGGAAGCCACGGGAAGAAAAGCCCGGCGTCGGAGGGCGACGGAACACGGAAGGGCGGGGTGTCGGAGTCGGCGTCGCGACGTCGGCGTGTCACAGCGACGGCAGCGTCGCTGGCAGCTGGCCCCGTCGCCCTTGGAATTTCCACGTAAATAAAATCTCCGGAAGAGTATAGTGCCTCTCGAGCGGCCTGGCGACGGGCAGAAACAAAAAAGGAAAGGAGAAAAACGACCGGCAGACGTCGAGGAGGACGAGGCGTTCGTTACGCCCGCGTCGACTCACGCCTCGCCGCATCCCCGACGTCGACGTCGAGATTCACCCGGTTGTCGACGACGAGTAACGACGTGACACCCTGCACATAAGTTCCTATATACGTATACACGCCACTGGGCACGTGTGGCATCGTTGGCTAGCGACTGGATGCCCCCCGCGCCCAAATCGTGTAACACGTTTTAATTACCGTGAGCGCGAACCATCATTTCGTAGGATTATTTGAATGGCCGTGTTTCGGAGCACTAGGTCGAAAGTCCAAATTAACGCGACTCCTGGCGACCGCGTCGGTCACGCGCTCGTTAAAGGCCACCCGTAAACGTCGTTACACGTTCACGTTTGCCGATTACCGTAGCGTGCGTTTCGCTGTCAGCCAGGTAAAAATGGTACCGCTACGTCTGGCCTTTACTGTATTATTCTACTGAACTTTGGTGGAGGAACACGCGGGATGATGTGGTATTTATCGAGGAGGGGATGTTTCGGGGGTTAAAATTTAAACCTGCGTTGGTAGTATGATTGATGGTGTAAGTTAAGTTTGACACTGATTAAGCGATTAATCGTAAGTGGCACGTGCACGATTGATACGTAGAGGCGTGTAAAATTATTGTAGGACATTGCTGCAAGCGATTCCACTTGTTGAGACTCAAAAGTTTCAGGCTTAAGTTTACTGGTTCCGTGATTAAAATTGTCTTTGGTCTTTCTAGTACGTGTCTAAGTATCTGTTTTAGTAAGGTTTGTAGCAGGATGAGACGGCTTGCTGCCTCGAGCGGATGGATAAAAGTAACCCGAGGTTTATTTGTTCGCAGTGGTGGCTCAAGCGTACAAAGTCGACGTGGAAGTGATCGGAGGTGCATCGAGGGGATGCACCGCGGTGTTACGATGCGTCGTTCCCAGCTTCGTGAAAGATTTGGTGCGCGTCGTGTCCTGGTTGCAGGAGCCCTCGTTTTACATTTACCCTTCTCTACAAGGAGGTAAGATTTCCTCCTGCCTCGAGGGCAGGATTCTCATTTTCACGTAGCTAAAGATTACGATCTCTTTCTCGTCTATCTTCTAATTAAGCCGCTAATGAGCAATTAAAATGAGTTACGGAGGGCATTCGCGATATCATCACCCACTTTTTCGGGGCTGATATTAAGTTCCGCAGTGCCGGGGTTATATAGCGTGTCCCCCATAACTCGTTTTAATAAAGTAACTCGATAACATCGATGTATCAATTTCCCGTGCGACACCCACGCAATATAATAAAATTGAAAGAACCCAAGTATACACCCCTTAAACCGAAGATCGAATTAAAAACTATTTCATCGATTCCCAACATTCGCACGCGTAATCAAAACTTCTACGCGAAACGACTAAAAATCCAACCATTCCATCGCGGAAGATAAAGGGCCGGGCGCTCGCGTCGCGATCCCCCGCACATTACGAAAATTAATTTCACTCATAGTATCCCTCGTCCAAAAGCCCCGCAACTTTTTCCACATCCATTCACCCACGTTTCCTTTTTTTTTTTTTCTATTTTCCACGAACCAGTCGCCGCGCGCGAGAAATTCCGGGGCGTAATTACGCGAGCCGACCGTGTGTCTTTGTAAAAATTAATTTCCGCGGACTAATCACGAGCGACGCGCTATAGAGAAAAAAAGGACGAAAAAGCGTAACTTTCGTCGTGACGCGGCCGAAATACGGAGCGCGGGGGCGAAAAAAGAAATGGAGATGAAAAAAAAAAGGAAACGAGCTAGTCGAGGACAAATACGCCGGGGCTAATAGCCGCGGCAGCGCTCGAACGCTATTATTCTATATGAAAAGCGGCGGCGCTATCGTGTAATCGATAATTTCGCCTATCTACCGAAAATGTAATATTCCGCGGGCGCTCGCGCGACCGTGGTAGGAGATGGCAATAAAAGCCCGACGGACATTCCAGGGATGGGGGCGCAGATGCAGTAACACGGCCGATAGGTGCAACAGCACGAAGAATTATACCGGGAGAGTAGGGGGGGCGAGCATGGGGAACGGTGGTCGCGAGCGATTTTCACGTGCATGCAGAGTGCGAACGGCAAGTATTATACTGGCGCGCCATTGCTTACTGGGACTAAAATTTAATATCCGGCCGCAGAGGCGTAGACGGCCGCTACTCTGAAATTTAATATCCACAATAATCTTGCATCGCCTTTCGCAGCGGCGTAGGTCGGTGATTCCATGGCGAACGTGGGGAGAAACGGGGGTGGTCGGACGCCGGCCTGGTAGCGCGCCCCGTAATTCATTAATAGTCGTAGAAATTAATTAGATTTAAGAACGCGCGACGGCTTGTCTCTCGCGCAGCCGGTCGTCGCTGCGGTTGAAAAGGATGATGCTCGGTAATTAAATCGCAATACCGCGTCGGATGTCGCGCTATTAATTAGTAAGCATAATTAGTAATCCGTTTAATTGGACGCGCCGACGCTGTCGATGCGTTCGGGGATGATCCTTCGCGTGTACGATCTTTCTACGAAAGGGGGCTGTAATTATCCCTCCTCGGTGCTCGTTGAAGCCCCGATCTATTTTACAGCATCCCAGTCTACCGATCTTACGTGCTCGTATGTTCGTCGCCGATAACGGCCTCTGAAGAAGGAAACACAGGACGGGGTGGTTATCCGAGGGGGCCGTTGTCGGTCGGTGTTTCAATGGGGAGAACGACGTAAGTTTTACGCGACGCCACGAGAACAGGCAGTAAAAACGCGCGCCCCGGTTCTCCACGCGAAGATATTGGCGCACGTGAACTGCCGTTGTTATCGTACCGTAGCGTAAAATCCACTGCGTACCGCTGTACATGCTCCGTGACTTGCCACTGGGCTTTCGAATCGAGCATTTGCGCATCGTGCTGCAGTCGTTACGCTTTCGTTACGACGGCATCGGTGTTATTTTGGTAAACCTGCGGGACTAGAGCTGGTGTAATTCGTAGTTGGAATAGAGGGCTCGTATCGTTGAAATCTTTCGCCCCGGACTGCGGGTCGTGTGGCTTTAGAGATGAAAGTTTGCTGCTACGAACAAAGCGGTCGAAATTTCTCCAGCGAGTGTACAATAATATTGCGACAAATCCGGTACAAGTCTAGGAACTCGATACCCAATCGAAACTAGAACGTGGCTCGGGTAGCACGGAGGTTCACGTGAAATTAAATTTCGACTCCCCTTTGTCCCTTCCGTTTCCGTCGCGTCTTCTAAGCTCGCCAGACGGAAACTCCATTTTCTGCCCGGAATGATAATGCCCTCGATACGAATCGAAACAATGCCTCATCCCCTGTTGTATCTGTTACATCTATCCCCGGGCATCCGTCAGGATCCGGTTGCAGTTAGTTCCGCCCGGTCGATCCGCGCTCCGCAACTGTTCCGCGTTTATTCGTGCGCGACTCCTTCGGCAGGGTCGCGAATAAAATATCGGCGAACATATTTATTCGCGACGCGGTGCCGAGACCCCGACGCATTGAAACTGTCGCGAGAAATGACCGAGAAGTTTTAATTGCTCCCGCGCCGATTGAATTGTCTTTGTGCGACCGGGGCCAGACATAGCGGCGCGTTATTGAATTAATTCTCTAAAACGTACAATTCTGGTCTCCGTTTCATTCTTCCCTCGCAGCGCGACACGCCGTCGGACGTTGCTGCCGGGGTTTCCTTCAGCGGACCAATTGAGAATTCCGTCGGTAGCCGCGCAAAGAATCGAGCTTTCCATTTATTTCGTTGTCTTTATTCGCGTGGAAATCGTTAGGGGACGGCGCGCATTAATCGGTCCCTTTCAAACGGTGGATAATGCAAAAATGTCGACACCCTGCGTTGAGGCAACACGAGGGAGGCAGGCCAACGTGATTCCCGTTCGAATCAACACAGACGAATTGTTTACATTGGTTATTACTATTTCCATTTCCTATCACACCTCGGCGCGAAAAATTGCTGCGTCCACTAAAGCAAACACGCGTTTCCAATATTTGTATGATTTGTTTGGAAGCTTTCTTCCTGGACACAGTGCTTCCTGTCGCGAGCACGTTCACGGTTGTGGTACGCCTGTTTTTTGACTCGATAATCTGAATAATTCTGAAAGTAGGGGAGACCGGGGCTGGTTGTCTCAAGGGGTAGGTTGACTAATTGTTAATAACTTTGCACCGACATATGCTCTACTGCGGAAAGATTCACTGTAGAAAGGAGTCACTTTTATTATGCCATGCATTTATGTCCGACCCCGCGATCGCACGTTTGTTAACAGTTATCAGTGTTTGTCGAAAAATTGACTAGGTATGTAAATATTTTTTCTCAAAGATTTGATTTTTTCACGCTCTATACAGTTACAATAGAATAAATGTTAAGGGACTATTTTAAAGTTTCTTTAATAGACGATCTTTTGACATAGTATTTTTGTTTATACATAAATAATTGAAGGTTATATAGATTATTGAAGTCAAAATGATCGGTCAGGGCTGGTTGACTAATAATTTCTTAACTGATTGTACCTACGTATAGTCAACCCACCCCATATCGTATGGCTTAATGATATTTCGCCCACGTACCTAATTTATTAAAAATCAAAAACACAAACACCAGCCTACCAGCCCCGGTCTCCCCTACAGCGAGCTACGTAATCCAATTACCCCGCTCCAGCAACGCGCCCTGTCTACCCCTGAAATTCTACGAGCTTGTTCAACCGTCGCGTCCATCGGCAGATTTAAATCGTTGCAGCCACTGTGGAACGTTACGTTTCTGTAACCGTAACGTATCCATCTTACTAATAGCGCCACGCTCGGGCTGCACGTAATTCGGGGTAGCCGCCGCTGGTTCCCTGGGCTTCGTACATGCACGTACATGCGCGCTTCCACATAGCGTACATACGTGCCCTATCTACCTTGAATAGATCCGAGGGCGCCAGACATAGGCAGTAGCATCGAGTGTAATACCGAAGCTACATAACCCATCCAAGTCGGCTGACTTGGCCGACAATCGCTATTTAGGAGGGCTCGCTTATCTCTGGCGGTCTTAGCTGTGCTAATGTCTCGTGGCCGAATGCACTGCCGCACGTAGACGCAATAACGTGCACGGGGCGTAGGTATGTATATAAGGGCAGACGGTAACACGAGCTGGCACGTAGAAGAAAGGAAACGGAAGCGCCGAGGGAGGCGGGGGCCGAAAAGAACGGTCTCGTGGCACAAAACGTTCTCCGCGCAGGGAGGGAAAAAGAAACCAGGAAGAGAACACGGACACCGTTGAGACTCAGGAAAGCAGTTAAAACGGCTATGAGGGAAATGAAGAATAAGAGAGGGGAGCAGAGGATAACAAAGACGCTGGACGAACTTAAGAGGAGGAGGAAGTTTGAACGGGAAAAGCAGCGTGAAACTTTCACGGCGACGAAGAAAGATAAGACGTTGGGAGAGATCAAGAATGCAAGAAAGCGGCGAGGTCGCAGGAATGGTTTGAGTGTAGAATATAGAGGAGGCTGTGGAGGTTGAGGACGAGAATTGGGAGTAAAAACTGAATGAAGCGAACGGTGGAAAACTTGAGAAGGGGTGAGAACCGTGGACGGGAAAAATAGGGGGACTGGTGGAGGGCAGGAGGAGGTGGTGAAGTAAGAAACTGAGAAATGGCAAAGAGGTTATTAGGATACCGTGAAGTAGGGAGGGGGTTATGAAAATGAATGAGGGTGGCGACAGGAGGGTACGGCGGAAAAATGAGTGAGACGAATGGGGAAGAATATCGTGGACAATGAGGGGAGGGAACTGACCCCCACCGCCGCGGAGTAATCGCGTATCCG
Source organism: Andrena flavipes (assembly GCA_963971345.1). Lineage (NCBI taxonomy): Eukaryota > Metazoa > Arthropoda > Insecta > Hymenoptera > Andrenidae > Andrena > Andrena flavipes. The sequence continues at coordinate 4,844,713 of OZ020482.1, forward strand.
TGAGCTACGTTAAAGATTCCCCGGTGTTGGAGGTTTCGCCAAGCGACTGCGAATGTTTAGAATAACTGCCGTCATTAACGTTGCTCGGGCTTATCTAAGGAACGAGCACGGCTTAAGCCGAGCAAGAACGGCAGATCGTATCTGGCGTCATCCAGTGCAGGGCCGCTGGAAATCCTGGAATTAGCATAATTATCGTAAATGTAAAACCGTTCGGCACCGGCAAAATATCGCGGGCCGGCGATGCAGCCCCCGACGCCGTGTTATTAAAGATAATTCTGCGCAGCGCGTCCCCGTTTATGGGAAAACGTCGGGGCCAATTATTGCCCCGTCAGATATGAATAATACAGAGACTTAGGAATTTCCAGGCGAAATTCCTACCCGTCGGCTGTGGAATCGTTGGCGTCTAGCTTAAATCATTCACCAGACGTATTATCCCTCGAGGGACGATTTAATCTCGTTTAGCACCGCGGGCGATAGTTTCCGTCATTTTCAAGTTCGAGTCAAGGGTTCCTCTTGATATGGAGGCTCTGGATCTACGCCGCGCCTTGTGGAAATAATAATTCAAATTACCAACGAGATTGTTGGTAAACCTGAAAAAATTGAGAACTGCATCAACTGATACTCTTACACGCGTTTTGTTTCAGATGGAAAGTTTCATCTGCTGCCCACCGGCGAGCTGCTCGTTCACAGTCTGGAATTCAGCGACCAGATACACGGCTACAGGTGCCGAACGATGCACCGTCTGACCAGGCAGGTCGTCGTCAGCTCCGTGGCCAACGTCCGAATAGCCGGTAGGTCTGGGTTAGGTAGGTTTCGGTTAGCTCTGTGCTAGGTCCGTGTCCTGCTCCGGATCGCCAGCAATTCTTCCCACGCCGAGACATTGGGGGGATTTTTTGCAATTACCCGGCGCATTAATCGATACCCTCCCCGTCGCGTTGCCGCTTTTTCTTTTGCAGATCACAGAGGGGCGATGCCTCCAGTGATTCTTGAAAACTCCGGCGTGGTTCACGTCGCTCAAGATGAATCAACGTCATTAGTCTGCGTGGCGCAGGCCTGCCCTACTCCCGAATATCGGTGAGTTTCTATCCCGAAGATTAATTAAGGCAATCTCGTCGGACGTCCAATAGCCGGGGCTGGATTGGCCGAGATCGGTCTCACTTTTATTCATGAGCGGTTCCGTCGGGCTGACTGGCAAATATAAATTGCCGCGATTATAATACGTCCGCGCGGTCGTTGCAATAATTATGCGCAGTAGAAAACCGATTCCGCGTTTGCGCCTAAATTCATTGATAAAATGATTAAACCCTGAGCTGTCTGTTGAAATAGTCACGCGAAATTTGTATGGAACAAGTAGAAAAAAGCTTGATAGGTATTATAGAGATCTGCTGTTCGTTGTAGTAGCTTCAAACTGTTAGAGACTTTGGACTGTTAATTATGCCCTTTGGGCGGTTGAAAGGGCACAGCTTACACTGTCAAGTTTCCAACAGTAACAACCACAATAATCCAAGCGGTGAAAGCCTGAATTATCTTTACCATTCACCAGACACTTACTAATATCTGCGAGCTGACACGAGCTCGTTCTCCCCCTCCAACTTTCACGCTACGGTTCGCTCCTTTCCAAACGACGCTCCTACGACCCGAAGACTCCGCGTTACATAAGCGAGAAACCCTGCCGACGTTTCTTTGTACGTTCGAACGAGGTGCTCTGTGCACCGCGTACAAAGCAAATTGCGCCTGCTCCCGCCACTTTTCGAGACACTCGGAACACGATAAAACGGGGAGGCGGGAAAAACTCGCGGAGATCAGAGGCTACGGGGGGTGGAGCGTGTGTTTCCTCTAATCTGTCGGTTCTTGAGGAGGGAAAGGAAAGAGAAAGAAGAATTACGATCGTTTCTTGAAGGCGGTGAAGGAGGATGGGTCTGAAAGGGTGGCGAAAATGGTGACGGAAGGGCAGGGTGGCGGGGGGTGGGGGGGAGGGGGGGAGGGTTGGGAAAGGAAGATCGAAGACGGGAATATTCGTGGCGGAGGGGTAAGTAAAGGAATAAGGACTGGGCGCGACTTTGATCGAGGAAAAGTGGGAGCACTCGAACGTGAAACCTCGCGAGCGGAGCACAATCGGAAACTCTCCATGTCGCTCCAGGTCGACGAGGAGCCTTTCCCTCTAGACCCTTTTTCTCTCCACGGATTTCCGGATCTCCTTTTCCCGGTGACCGCGCATTTACATGCGCTCGGCAAGAAATATCTGCAGGGTTGGAAATTTATTTACAATATCGACGGCCAAGCTTTGCGCGCGGTGGGCCAAAGGGCTGCTATTTTGCCAAATATACGACCAAAATAATTCTACGGAATTGATACTTCGCGACACGCGCTCGGATATTACCAACAATTGACGAATGGTGTATTGGAACACGAGCTGCGAATTTGTGTAGGGAGAACCGAAAGATACTATGTAGCTTTACCCAATTCCTAAAGAAGATCCTGTTCGATATTCGAATTTCTTTAAACCCGACGAAAATTCGATTTAATTCTCCGAAAGAAGCGAAGTGGACTTGTGGATCGCTGTTCGAGTTCATTGAGAAGCAATCGCGGAGGTATAATAGTTCCGTAACTTTGGAATATTACCTTCCTTTTGTCGCTGGACGAGTTAAAACGCGCTATTCGATCGCGATAACTTCCTCGCGTTTAACTCACTCCCCGGCTGAAGCTCCCCAAGGAATCTCGGTCCATTACGTGTCGACGAGGCTGAGGGTTCGCAGTGGACTCAGGAATTGACGAAAAAATGGGAAGCGAGGAAGCACGAAGGTGAGGGAATGCTGGCGAGAAGATAAAGGTGGAAGCTGCGGAAGGAAAAAGGGGGAGGAAGAAACGGAGATCCCTGGGAGCTGCTGGAGGGCCGAATCGAGCAACCTGATCGAAAACTGTCAAGAAGTCGGGAAGCCAAAAGAACGCGGGAAATCTCGGGGATAAATGCTCGGCGGTGGATGCGACTCGATGTCGTTTCTAGGTCGACGTACCCGAAAGCTAGTGAAATTGAAGCTCCCCCCCCTGCCTCGCGGTCTGCCCCTTTGCTCCACAGGCCGTTTTGCCTTTCGATGAAAAATTATTCCCCTTTCGAGCGTGTCGACAGAGTGTTCGGGAAAATCGGGGTTACCGAGGGGATTGGCGCGGGGGAAGGGAAATGCATTAACTCGAAATGATGCAAACTGCGTTAGCGCTAAAAGCCGCCGTACGGAAGTATTCGAGATTTCGAGATTTATATTCGCTTGAGATTATGACACCGGTGGCGGAGTGTCTTCTTTGTTTAATGTCCCGTATCCTTCGCTTAACGAATCGTTCGATCATGTAATTTCCAGATGGTACGCACAAACTGGTTCCGAGCCAATGCTGGTACTTTCTGGACCAAGGACCAGATTGCTGGGTTCCGTTCTGGCTCTTGAAGCTGTGACATTAGAGGATAGTGGCATTTATCGCTGCGCCGCGTCTAACCCCGGTGGCGAAGCCAGTGCTGAAATTAGGTAACAAATAAATTACCCTGATTTCTAAAAATCCGTAGTAAGTACACCGAATGTGGCAACATATTTCGAAACACCCATTTCATCTTACGTAAGCTGAATTAATCTTAAGTAACTCAGTGTTTTATAAAATAAACATAAGAAGTCCATTGAAACACTTATAATACCCAACTGTATTTCCGAATTTCAGGCATTTCTATTTTGCGTCATTAATTTCATACACGGTACATAAAATATACACTGATGCACTTTACCATCAGACACACGAGAACACCGAAAACCACGGTATATAATTCGGAAAGGTGGCCAAGTAGAACAAATGTTTATACATGTACATTTTCTTCCATTCAACCCTTAAATTAAACCCGCGCGTCTGGAAACAGCCCACTTACATGGCTCTCCGAGCAGAAATTACAGTACAAAGGGAAATGTTCTTCAGGCTCATCGTGACAGCCCCTTTACACGTGGAAGTGACCCCGCCATTGCTGAGCGTCCATTTAGGAGGTAATGCCGAATTTAGATGCGAGGTCAGCACGCATCCGCAAGCAGGAGCTCACTTTGTTACCTGGTACAAGGACGGCAGGCAGCTGCCAGGAACCGGCAGACAATCGGAATTATTGAGGCTGAACGGCATTGGCAGGGAAGATCGTGGAATGTATCAGTGTATAGTCAGACGGGCGGAAGGCGACACCGCACAGGCATCGGCCGAGCTTCAGTTGGGCGGTACGTAAAAACATACGATTCTACCAGAGAGCGATATCGATTTTCAAATAATACGCATAAAATTTCCCGGCGTCCATCGGAAAGGAAATAACAAATTAGGAATTTACCGAGGATTAACACAGCGCTGCTATCGAAACGTGAATGCAGAGGCGCGCGCGCGCGGCCCCGTTCGATCCAATTTACCCGGATCTCAATTACCAAATTCCACATACTCAGCTTCATTCCTACTTCGGCAGCACAAAGGAAAATTACGCGGAAAGTTGCACTGCAGTTTCGATCGGAATTGCAGATGAAGAGGGGCGGCCTCAAATAGGTCTATGCATACGTATAAATTCACTTTTCCCGTTGCTATCCACCTTTATCGGGCGCGCAGCAAATTAGGTCACTCGCGAAGATTCATTTTCCGTTTCTCTCGACCTCGCGTCTGTCCCGCACAATTCCCTCCGCTCGCAGTTAGCATGCGAATACTTGTGGCACAGTGGCACCGAGTAGAAAGGTGCTATCTAGGTTCTCGTTAGTATATGGACTTACAAGGGAAAGGCATACCTTCTGCAAACTGGGTGGACATTCTAGTACACACCTAGTGTTACAAAACCATTAAGGGTTTTTTCGAAATGGTCCTTCGTTTTCGAGAAATTTGAGTTCAAAGCAATGCAATGGCTGCACCTAAAATTATTTTTGGTTGTAATGGCTGCGTCGAATAATTTTTATTTTGTTCCAATAATAATGTTAATAGACCCTTCCCTTGTTGATCACACGATGCTACAATTAGAGTATGTCTTCCTGCATATGTTCAGGTACTAATTAAGTCCATAACCGATAAATTTTTAGAGCTTACTTTGCGAGATATAGCTCGTGGCGATATTAGGAACAGTGTCGATATTAGGTACAGTCACCCTACGCGAAGTTTTTATCCGCGCGCGGCATAAATTTGATCCAAAATGGCCCTCGTCTCACCCTCATTCCCGAAGCTTATTCCGCGGAAACACCTTTCCCTCCCCTGCCACCGCAACCTACCGAAGCATCGAGGGCCATCAGCGCCATCGATCCCCGAAAATCCAGCGCAACTGCCCTCGAAATACTTTCACCCAATCGATACACACCCCTCGTCCGCTCCGCTCTCCTCTGGCATCGACGGGCATCGAGGTGACGTGTCAGAAGTGACACAGTGGAGGGCATCAAAGTGACACAGAGCATCGTCGATCGGTAGTCAGCGTTGCCGATCGCATTACACGGAACTCGATTATCGTGGAAAGAGCAAGTCGACCACGTGGGCCGTTACGTCGAGGGAGCAGTGCCTCCCGCTTTGAAGTGGAGGAGGCTTCTTTTACGCCGCTTTAGCTCCTCTAGTTCCACCCCCTAACCACCCCACCCCCGGCTACCACCCTCCAGTTTCCTAGCCCGTGTACCACTCTTTGGTAACCGCTACGTGGCATCTCTCTCGCCCGTTTGCCCTATATCTGGACCGCCCACCTATGGGTGGAGGAGCGCCGCATGAAAGAGGGACTAGGTCCCGTTGGCAAGGGACAGGGGGGGGGGAGGAAGGGAGGAAGCCAGCAGCCAGAGGAGGGCCTTTGAAACAACAATGAAGTTAGCGTCTCTCGCTCGTCAGCGTCGGTAATGCACGGAATTTACGTCAAAGGGAATTCGTGCAAGCGGTGCGCCGCGGTATAAGGACGTACCGTGGCCTGGAAAGAGGGACAGAGGGGGTGGGAGGGCCACTGGCTTGTTGCAATTCCGTGATGAGCAGTGAGCGAGCAAGGGACAGAGGGGTGGATGGGGCATCAGTCTCTAGTACCGTGAATCCACGGACTGGCGCGAAAAAAGTCATTGTCGTTGTCGGTCGAAACGGCGGATTTATCATTTTTCATACCCCTTTGTCCCTCCGTGAGTGCCCGAGGCACTTGTTACCAACAAAGCTTCCTCAGTTCCTCGTGCGTTCCGCACCCTTAAACACATTGATCAAATACTCTTAATTCAGAGCCCTGATCTGTCGAGCTAATTTCTCTAATTTATTACCTGCTACGTCATTTAGCTCAACTCTTCGGCTCATATTTGCATTTCTGACACTTGATATTTCACTTGACCTTCCGATTAAACTTGTCGATTAAGGCAGCTAAATCTAGTGCGCAGGATACTCGATGATTAAATCGAAACTATCGATCTCAGCTCGAATCCCCCGTCACTTTAATTTTCCCGGTTGTACGCGGGTCGAAAACGTGACGAAGGGAAAAGACCGGGCACGAATTTGCGTATATTAAAGACGCGAAATGGCGAGCGGTGAATATTACGTTCACGCAGAAATTATGGCGCAAGGGGCGTTATGAAATTTCTCGTTCCAACCCAGCATGTGCGCAAGCTGGGCCGTACTTTGTCGACGAATGAAGATTCACGTTTTCGAGAACGTACACCGGGGAAACGCTGACCTCAGGGATTCTGAAATGCTTTCGTAAGGAAACGTGGAAATTCTTTGTACCTACGATGCCTTCGTAAAACAGAAGCTCGCGTAGAACGATCGTTACAATGGACAAATTCTCTGGCCAAAACGAAACACGTGTGTTCTAATGTTTCGCTTCGACACCTGTTCCGATTTCCTGTATCCACATCTGAGCACGAAGCTTAAACTTCCCCTACCTCAAACATTTGCACTTCACACTTCCCCTTCACCCTCCGCGCTCTACACTCCCCTGATTACTGTATCCAACGGCGCCTAAAACACTTTCAAGGATGACTTCTTTCGCGTGTGCCTAGGCGCGCCAGCCATCCATCTTCCTCGCCGGTTCAATTTTCCTCGCAGACAGAACAGAGTAAACACCCCCCGGAATCCTGTGTTATCGAAGTCGAAGTGCTCGCGGTCCCGCGACCGCGTACCTATCGACGATCGCTTCGAGGCATCGAGACGTGTTTCATCAATTTCCACGAACCCCGTTCGAGATCACCTACACGGGAGCACCCCAGCTGTCTCGCCCTCCCTGCCCGCTCATCCCCTCGACTTATAAACGACGGGTACCAGTCCTTTGTAAACCGACGCTCGAGCATTTTTAATGACGAGACGAAATCGACACTTTTAATTATGAAAAAGTACCCCGTCCTCCCAGCCCCGTCCGCCCGAGAAACTTCTGCTTCGATCTTGGACCTTCGTTCCTCCGTCTTCCACAATACCTAGCCCCCGTTCCTTCGCCCCCTCCCCGCCGTGTCGCCGAGATAGAAACATCGAGAGAAAAAGAAATATTCACCGAGCTTCCGTCGCAGCGAGCCCATTGTCTTTCGTTTTCTATCGCGATGCGCGGCAGGCGTGGCGGCTTTCAGAATCAAGAATTCTCTCTGCCGCGGTGGTCTTTCACGCTCTTGCCTCTTGTTCTCCAGCCATTCCAGCCGTCGACGGGGGCGGAGGGGAGGTTCTACTTTCGTTGATACACGGTAGCATCCGCGACGGCGAGCGGTATCTCATTCTTACCGAGATGGATTCGATCGCGTCGTCGCGGTCATTGTACGCGTCGAACGGTTCGCGATTCGTCATCGACTTCGAGCGCCGCTTCCCTTTTCATCCGACGAAGAGACGTAGCGCGGGTGATCGAAGCCCGAGCGGAGCGACCGACCGCTGTTACAGTAAATAGAAGGAACTTTCTCGCCCGAGGTGTAGCCGTGTTCGATATTCCTCGACATTTCATAACCGCGCGCGCTTTAAATGATTCTTTGAAGTCGTACGTAAGCGCGAAAGACGGCGAAGAGGGTCGAAGGGAGTTTCCGCGCGATCGATCCATGGAAACGCGGCTTGAATAACGGCTGATGTAAGGAAATACGTTGGACTGATTTTATTCCAGACGCACCGCCGATGTTGCTGTACTCGTTCATCGAGCAAACGTTGCAACCTGGACCGGCCGTATCTTTGAAATGCTCCGCGGCAGGCAACCCTACGCCGCAAGTCTCTTGGGCATTGGACGGCTTCCCCTTGCCAACTAATGGAAGGTAAGCTTCACTTAATCACTGGTAATCGGATCTCTTTATCAGCGCGAAGCGGGAAGAGAATTGCAATCTTGGAGACACTTGTTTGGTAGACCTGCGTCTTGAGTAGATTTTATAGAGCAGAAGAAGACGCGAATACTGGTCGAAGTGGATAATTATCAGGCGAATAATTACGCGGATACCGCGAAGCAACGATTCCCCCGAGTATCCGATTCTCAGAAATAAATATTCCCCGAAATTCAAGCGCGAGTCAGCAGAGTCGAAATTCAAGCCGCGCGCTGCATCCTTTCCTTAAAAGCATCGCGGTGGCTGTATCGACCTCGTTACGCCGCAACTTACAGCGCAAGAAGTACACATCGATAAAAAAAAAAGAAGAGGGAGACGCGAGCGCGTCAGCTCGATGCGCGTGGTTCGGGGCAAATTGCCGGCATAAAACGCAATCCTCATAATGGAAGCTGCACGGCAAACATCTTTATATCCCGGCAGTAAACTGAACGTTAGGAATCGGGAGTCTCGGGACCCTCCTTCGATTGCCGCGCGGGGCGTGCGCGGCCGTAATTCCTGACAACGATCCTTTTAACGCGTCCTCGATGCCACCGTAATTAAAATGCAATTCCCCGGCAGCGAGGGCCGTGGCCGCATCTGCAGCCAGCCAATTTCAATTTCAAGCGCGATATCCAAGCAAGAAGCTGGAATATTTATCGCGATGGCCGTTGGAGGACAGGAGCGCTCGTTGGAAATGTAGGAGGCGTGCGATATGACGCGGTATCCTCCCTCGTACGGTTTAACGGCTGATCGGCATAAAGAAACGTCGTATGATTCTTCGCCCGTGCCCCCGTTTTACGCTGCTCGACCAGTTCCTTCCTCTTCCGACGGGAAACGGCCGCCCGTGCACCCGCGCGTCTATTTCGTAGCCGCGGGCGACACCGCGATCCCGTTTCGCCTGGATCGTCACAGACAACGTTCTCTCCTTTATCCTCGAGATACGAAATTAGCGATTTTATCAGGCCGTCCCCTTCGCACGGCGAATACATGCCAAGCGTTTTGTAATTAAAAAATAGCTGCCGCGGCGGAGGGTGGATCGGGAACCGAAAAAATTACAGCGCGCTGTAAACAGAGTTGAAGGTTTCATTAGCGAAAGTTGGTTAATTAATGTGGAGGATTCTGAAGCTACGATGTGTGGGCGTTTAGGTGGGGTTTCTGGGGAATCCAGGCGGTTCTGTTAGAAACGTTTTGTTCTGTGCGGAGAATCGATAACGGGACGAAAGTTTCTAACGCAAAATAGTGCGGTAAACGAATGTTGTTTTTGGTAGAGGTTAGCGTTTAGGACGGTTTGATTTGAAAAAGTGCTCGTTTGTCGTGTTCGAAGGTTCGTCATCGGGCAATACGTCACTGTTCACGGTGATGTTATATCCCACGTTAATATCAGCCACGTGATGGTGGAGGATGGCGGAGAATACTCTTGCACCGCTGAGAATCGAGCTGGAAGAGTCACTCATGCTGCTCGTCTCAACGTTTATGGTAAGTTTTAGCGCTCCGCTTAATAATTGATGTTTACGAGCAAGCATTCCCTGGAATCTTGCTCGCACAGTTTATACTTATCACTTAAACGTTGCTTGATTTATTAGCAATTGCATCTCGAATTTCAAATTATGTACACGGAAGGACAAACATAAAAAATCGTGTTTTAAACGGTGCGTTTTGCATATCACGTTAGAGAGAATTCTAGTGGAATAGGAAGAGCAAGTAGTATCGCCTCGTATGGTGTCAGACCGCGCCGTCAGACAGGAAACGCTTATTTATCTGTTTCGCACTTAGTACTATTCCATTCTTTATGAAACCAGCTGTTCACTCATTATATTAATCTTCCGTAGCAAATTCTGTTCATAAAAGAAAGGTTCCACTTTTGCGAGTAGTAGCAGCGTGTCCTTGCTCAGACCAGCGCGACTCCGTGCGCCACGTTAACGAGGAATATCCGCGGAGCTTTTGAAGCTGACTATAGCGAAATCTCAAATGAATGCATAGCTTTTTAATTGCAAAATATGAATATGGAAAAAGATCCTTTCAACAAGCCCGGGCTTGTTCACCGTCAGCGAGACTCTCTTCTTCCCATTGTTCCCATTTCCCTCGAACCTTCGAATCACAAAGGATGAATGCGCATTTAGTAATCGCTAGTGTCTCCCTTTCAGGTCTTCCGTACATTCGACTGATTCCAAAGGTGACCGCGGTCGCGGGTGAGACGCTCCGGCTCAAGTGCCCGGTAGCGGGCTACCCCATCGAGGAGATCAAGTGGGAGCGAGCGAACCGCGAGCTGCCGGACGATCTACGGCAGAAAGTGCTGACGGACGGCACCCTGGTGATCTCGAGCGTGCAGAAGAAAGGGGACGCCGGCGTGTATACGTGCTCGGCGAAGAACAAGCAGGGGCACAGCGCTAGGAGATCCGGGGACGTCGCAGTGATCGGTAAGGCTTCACGTTCGATTCCCAATTCCCCGGCTGTTGCAGGTACTTCGAACAGAAGCAGACGACCGCCAAGGGACTGGCAAATAACTTTCCCGGCGAACACGAAGCGAGTGGGAGGGCGCGTCGAATGATTCCGCCGTTGCTCGAGAGGCAAACGGTATCGTAAGAAAGTAAAAATGGGGGGGACCGAAATTTCTAGGCTTCCACGACGAAGGCTGACGTGTTCCAGGATGTCGTGTATATCGTCGTCTAGTGGTTCTCGAGTTCACGAGGTGTCGTTGTTGTTATTATTCCAGTTCCCCCAAAAATTAGCCCATTCACGGCAGATCGTGATCTTCACCTCGGCGAGCGCACCACCTTGACGTGCTCGGTGACAAGAGGCGATCTGCCACTGTCGATCTCGTGGCTGAAGGACGGACGATCTATGGGCCCGTCGGAGCGAGTCAGTGTGACCAATATGGACCAGTACAATAGCATACTGATGATTGAAAGTTTATCTCCAGATCACAACGGGAACTACTCGTGCGTGGCCCGTAATCTGGCCGCAGAGGTATCGCACACGCAGCGGCTTGTGGTTCATGGTAATCCTCCTCTAGGCCCCCTTCAATTTTTGCCCGACGACCGCCTGTCCGCCCGAAAATCTGTGCGCCTGAGGATCGTATGAGTGCGTACACACATCGGTTTGCCCACACACCTCGGGAATGAATCGCGTGAGGATCGCGCAGAGGGGTGCTGGGCACCACCAAGCTCCCGCCGGCCGTAGAGCGCGTCGCGAATGCAAACGCAAGACCGCCGCGTTTCTCCTGCCGCCTCCTCCGGGACCGATCTGTCTTACGATTAGTGGTTGCGCTGCCGCTGCTGTAAATAAGCTTTCACCGTGGAAGGATCGATGGGAATGTCGCACAAGCCCCGTACAGTTCTTACGCATTCATTCGCGATGGGTATCACTACGATATAGCCACTTGACGTCACGCAGGAACGTAGAGACCTGGTTGACGTACGACTCGACGAAGGCTCACGCTTAGCGTGGCGCATCCTCCTGCACGAGACCTGCCACACTACCGTCTCCCACGTTTCTCCCTCCACTCCTCCCCCTGCGTCGATCATTCGGAGCGCCGCGGCCGTTCCCTGTCTTCAACGCCGGCAGCTGATAGCCCGCAGGTTTCGATTTTGTCTCTGGACTTCGCGAGATGGGAAAGAGTTGCTGTTCGAATGATCGACGAATGCTAGCTCATGCGTTGGGAACGACCGTTATGCTGCGTGAGTGTGCGATGCCAAATTATGTGTACAAGGTGTTTAAGGGCGGCAGGGGCAGGTCCGAGGCGGGGCCACCCTCTCTCTCCTCTACATTGCTACGTTACTATACTGCCTCTATTGTACATATTCTACGTATATATATACATATTATATTCCATAAATATATATATATATATAACTATACATATACATTGACGTACTACTGTCTATATATAATATATATACATATCGCTACTTATATGAACCATATATATATTTATACATATATATATAAAAGACACATGTGTACCTGGTACAAAGGTTCTTGCGTTTGTCTTTTTTTTTTATTTTTGGTGCCATCTTTTTCTCGCTCTCACGTATGGTTCTCTCTTCTCTCTTGACCTTTTCCAGTACCCCCTATTATTGAGCCATTTACGTTCCAAGAGGGACTATCCGAGGGGATGCGGACGCGGACGGTGTGCGGGGTCGCGGCGGGTGATCCGCCCTTAACTATATCCTGGCTAAAAGACGGCCAAAGTCCCTTTCCCTTGCCGCCGAATCTCGCCTCCGTCGCAAACGTCTCCCAACTGGATCCTTACTCGAGCCTCCTCAGTATAACGAACCTCGCGGCCGAGCACTCCGGCGACTATACCTGCGTCGCCGCGAACCCCGCCGCCGAGGTCAGGTACACGGCCAAGCTACAGGTAAAAGGTAACTAGATGATCGGCGACCCATTTCCATCATGATCCCCCACCATCCACCCGCCCTCGTCGCCTGCGCCGTGCTCATCGATCTCGACGCTCCACGAATTCTTCACCATCGGATCCAGTCACTTCGACATAGTGTTGTATAGTCCTCGCTTTAGTTTATTATTTATATTTTTTTATAAATTTGTCTGAACTTTTTAACAAGTAACGATGGCTTTTAATTCCTTTTCTCATTTTACTTTAAATAGAATTTCAGTACAGAGGACGATAAGCTGTGATAGTTTTACTTTCTCAAGTAATTAGTTTTGTAGTTTGACCGATGGTAGCTTTCTTTATTCATCTCTCGCGTGGAGGATTCAAAGGATTCATTATGTCAACGATGAGGAGTTTTATGATTCCTTTTCTTCGTTCGTTTAAGTTCCGGTGAGCTCGTACCTTAGTTCTGAAACACCCTGAATTATTCAAAATGATTTGAAACGTGGAAGGAGATGGTTTATATGGAATACATATTTCTGGTTGGGTTTTAACGCTAGTATTTTCTTATATATTACATGATTTTGGAAATTGTACGAGTAAACATAACTTAACGTGTTATTGAAATGTCGTCGAGGTCGAGGCTGCTCCTAAAGAACCCAATCCCCCACTGTATCCTCATGAATCCTGAGGAATCCGTCTCCCTCATTGTCACCGTTACCATCGTCATGCCATAACGCTTACTAACTCGATTCCTGCGTGATCATCGTTAATCATCGAAGTGTTCTCGCCCGGATGAAAGACGATCATTTGACGAATCTGGCGCGAGCCAGGTATTCAAAAGGACACGCGCTAACGAATGAGATCAAGTCTATTTCCCAGCGAGATCACATGTTCGTCATCAGAACCCCATAGTCAACCGAACTGTCCCCCCGTCCCACGAATTCCCGATGAGTCCCTCCCTAAGACACAGTGTGTATTACATTTACGTTGCTTTGGCTCTCTGGGAATGCGTCGGTATCTCGTGGACCCCCCGAGGTTTGCTTGACTTGACCGAATAATAAAGGTAACAGTTTGCACCTTTCCTTATTTTACTCGTTTTGTTTTTCAAACGGAGCAACCGACAACAGCAACAGATTTGAACCAATAAAAAAAAAAAGAAAAGAGATATGAAATGATATGTACAAAACAAACGAAACTCTCTTCTGGCCTGCGTACGTGCGTGCGTGTATGTGAGCATCACACACAACTTTATCTGCATGATCTTTTTTACGAACGTAGTGGTTTCTCTGTCTCTTGCATATCTATATATTATATGTGTATAACCTTACGTGTGTGTCTGTACATATTACATTTACTTTTCGATATAACTCTTAAGCGTTCTTTAAATCACCCCGAGTACGAGCACGTGCCCACTCTGCTCACGAACCAAAAATAAATCTTCACCAACCTATGCGCGCGCTGGCTCTCCTTTGGGCTCGTTGGAAGGCAACCACTTTTAATTACACTTCTGCATGCTTTCTCACTGTCTTTTCTATCTGTCACGCTACTCTTTTTTATATCTCCTCCGTCGCCGTGGAACCGCGGGGCAGGGAGCGCGGCTAACATTCTAAGCTCTGCCACTTCCTTCGTCTGAAATCTCCGAAAGTGATATGCCACTGTTAGAAGCGCGAATTTTCGACGAACGCGTTGCGTCCGTAGCGAATATCAGGATACAGAATGGTACGATAATTGAAGCTTGAAGATCGCATGCCCCGACGTTTCCACTCGACACGGTAATGTAGGCTAGTAGTACGTATTATTATTAATTAAATTCGTATTCATCGAACTAGTCGTTAGAAGCGGGTACTTGATATATATCTATATATACATATATATATTATTATTCGCCTCTCCACGATATTATATATCTTTCGGTCTTCCGCCGACATGCTCTTCATCCGTACCCCACACATCCCACCCGATTTTGCGCCTTTTACTTCCAAGAGTTCTACTTGCCTCTCTCTCTCTTTCTCTCTCTCTCTATCTATCACTCTATCACTCTCTCTGTCTCTATCTTTCTCTCTCTCTCTCTCTCTCTCTCTCTCTCTGTCTATCTATCTATCTCTCTATCACGAAGTACATTACACACGTACACAAGACCCTCTACTAACATTTACTTGCATACACCCACATACACGGATACATATATATATCTATATATATATTATATTGTCGCACGCGTTAATGCGTGGCCGGTATTTGCCGTCTTGTAAAACGTTGGAACTCCCACTCACAGTATCTCGCTTGTGCAGCGTTTTTCACCACCGTAAAATGTAGAACCCGCCAAACAGTACACCCGACTAAGACAAGCCTCGATAAAAAAAAAAAAAAAAAAAAAAAAAGAAACTCTTCGTAACAGCATCGATGCGCGGCGTGCGACGAGCAAACAGCCACCTCCGGTCTCCGCATTAGACGATATAACCATGCACCTCTCATAGTGAACGATCTCGTTTCAGCTCGTAGCTAGATATTGACAGAGTCTCGATAGACGCTTCGTTGTGCACTACCACGTCTCTCCTTCTGTTTTTATTTCCACAATCTTCTGTTTCGTTTTATCGTCGACCACCCCACTTCTTCTTTTCTTTTCTCTCTTTTATTTTTTTATTTTAGTACCTTGGGTTATCTGTTCATGGGTGTGTAAATTTTGACATCGCTTGCTGGTGATCCCACGTAGAAGCAAAGTCTCGTCGTTTGTTACCGGTTGCGAATGCCCCGGATCGAAGGAAGGGTAGCTCGGCACGCGAACGACGCCACGCATCGACCTCCAGCCCACCTCCATACTATACCTCACCCACGATACCTGTCATTCACTTTGTCTTAATGTCTCTCTGTCACTTTTCTCATGACGCGAATTCTCGCCATCCACCATTCGCGTTTACCCTACAACGAAAGTACTGTTCCACCACCCCACGGGCATCGTTCAAAATTTCTCGCGCCGGTAGAACGGAAAGATCGCCGGGCCGCTGTACAGCGTCGGGTCGCTGGGCGAATCGCTTTCAGAAGGAACGACAAGATTACTCGTCGACGAGAGGCCGCGTCGTCGCGCGCGTATCCTCGCGAGGTGCATCCGCGTGTCACGTTGTACATACGGGATCTCTGGCGCCTGTTCTCTACGACGATGTCGCGCCACACCGTCGACGAGCTCGTCCTTCGTTTGACCGCGCTTTTCACGACTCTCTTATCACGACGTACCTGTCTCTAAATCGCTAACGACCAGTAAAAGTAACGTGAATGCGAGTTCCCTGGCGGACACCCCTAAAGCTCCGCGCTCTGGTTTCCAGTGCCGCCGCGGTGGATCGTCGAGCCGACGGACGTGAGCGTCGAGAGGAACAAGCACGTCGCGTTGCACTGCCAAGCGCAGGGCGTGCCTACTCCTACCATCGTTTGGAAAAAAGCCACGGGTAAGAATTTTGGTGGAGATTCTGGGAAAACTCTGTGAACTTTTATTGGAGTATTTCAACATCGTTTGTTATATTCGTTGAAGCGATTGGGAATCGAATTACTTATAAAGAAAACTGACGGGTAGATCATTGAAATACGTGACAAATGTCACGAATCAGAAATTGCCAAATGCACAACAAGAGTAGTACCGATTTCTGTAAATACCGCGAAGTCTTGCGTTCAATTGTTTCCCATTTCGAAACTGACCCGTCGTCTCTGGGTAACAGGGAGCAAATCCGGCGAATACGAGGAGTTGCGGGAAAGAGCGTACACGAAAATTCTCGGTAACGGTACGCTGCTGTTGCAACACGTGAAGGAAGATAGAGAAGGATTTTACCTGTGCCAGGCGAGCAACGGCATCGGGAGTGGTATCGGGAAAGTGGTCCAGCTGAAAGTGAACTGTAAGTCCGTGTTTGCTTTGCTACTTGGCGGCGGGATAGTTACGAGACAATGGTAAAACTTTCACCGTGAACGAGAAATTGCTTCTCGTGATGCAAACGTGGAGGACGCGTGGGTCCAGCATTCTAAGCGTCTCCTTTCTTCTTATTTCAATAGCGTCTCCATACTTCGCGGCACCTTCGAGGCTCGTCACTGTGAAAAAGGCTGACACTGCTACGTTGCATTGCGAGGTGCATGGTGACACACCAGTCACCGTCACTTGGCTGAAGGGCGGCAAAATCGAGTTGAACCCCTCGACGAACTATCGGTAAAGCTAATTAGCTTTGGAGTTAGGGAGCTAGACTCTGGTCACAATGTAGTCTGCTAAGTTCTGTAACGAACACGCGTTAAAGGTCGATCAGTTTTTCAGGTACACGAGCGTAGGCCATGTTAATTAAGAATTGAACAGGATTTAGTATATTCTTTAGGGCTCGTTAGAAACAATCGGTATGGGATACCAGTGCGTTGATCATGATCTATGCACTGTGCCAAGCAGTGATTGTCTTTAAGTTTCTTATGAGTCTCTTATTGCACACAAAGGGTTACAGTGAAGCGAGAAGTAACTCCGGACGGTGTAATAGCGCAGTTACAAATTTCTAATGCCGAAGCGTCCGACAGCGGCGCGTACTTCTGTCAGGCGAGCAACCTTTACGGTCGTGACCAGCAGCTGGTGCAACTCCTCGTACAAGGTACGATAACTGGACGACGTAACGATCGTGCGAGAGTACAAAGAAAAATATCGAGCAAGAGTGCCATAGTAATTCCTATAGGAATCGTTGTCCAACGGCATAAAGATTTCGTTCCGCTTTAGAGCCACCGCAGCCACCGAATTCTTTGGAAACCGCGATGGTTGCCAGTCGAAGTATCAACGTAAAGTGGCAACACAAATCTCAAGACACCAGCGAGGTGACCAAGTATATTCTTCAATACAAAGAAGGCGATGGTAAGGATATTAAGATTACTAACGAAGACGAACGTGAAAGATGAGTAGTAAATTAACTAACGTCTCAACAGGTGGTATATGGCAGCAACAAGAATTCACGGGACCGCCCCTGCCATACGCTGCTCTCATAGACGAATTAAAACCAGCGACCAGATACACGATACGCGTGATAGCCGAAGGACCAGCTGGTAGATCAGTGCCCTCGGCGGAGCTGGTTGTCCGAACCGAGCCACAGAGACCGGCTGGACCGCCGATTAATCTTGCAGCCAGGGCACTGTCCTCCTCTGAAATCTTAATCACCTGGTCGCCACCGTCGCCTGAACTTCGGCACGGGGATATCCAGGGCTTCAACGTTGGCTACAGGGAAACGAGGTGAGCGCATCAGTGACGGAAAACAGTTGCACAATTTCTTCGAGGAATATTTGAAAGGCTTTCAACCCTTCAGATATTATTTCTCTGAAATCTGAGGAAATGATACGTGAATGGTGGGACTGAGTTAATTAAAAATTAGATCTATCGATTGTATCGATTTAGTTGGCTTAAGAAAGGCGTGCTTCCTATACAATATTCTGGAATTGAATTATGTAAATAGTTGGAAATGAAGTTGGCGGTTCGGCTGGAGAACTCCATTACGGCGGGAATCTTCTTTCAGCTCTGCAAATCCCTCGTACAACTTTAGTTCCGTATCTGGCGACGGCGAAGAAGGGGGTGCAGAACTTCGGCTATCAGGTCTTCGACCCTACACAAAGTACACTTTGGTTGTTCAGGCGTATAATCAAGTTGGATCCGGACCACTTTCCGAGCCTCTGCTCACACAGACCCTGGAAGACGGTGAGGAAGTTTCTCAAGGAAAAGAAGCACGAGCACAGCGATACAATAAATCGAATTCAATTAGAACGCTGACGCAAAAACGATTGATCAGTTCCCAGTGTGCCGCCGGAGGACGTAAGGTGCGCTGCACTCACATCCCAGTCTCTTCAAGTCTCGTGGCAGCGACCCCCGAACACCCACAGCAACGGCATCATCCAAGGCTACAAGCTGCATTACGAGCCAGTCTTGGCGGACATATGGCGCAGCGTCGATGAAATGGAAGTGAGCATGAATCAGACCCTTCTACTCTGGAAAGCTGTAAATTAATTGTTACAATTACTGTAAAGTAATTGGTCCCCCTAGGTTCGTAAAACGAGCGCCTTGACCACCGTCCTCACGGGGCTTAGGAAATACACAAATTACACCATCCAAGTGCTAGCCTTCACGAGGGTCGGGGACGGAGTGCCCACCACAGTAACTTATTGTCAGACCGAAGAAGATGGTAAAGCTTCGCACCATGTCCATTTAGAATCTAGAATCGTAGAAATAGATCCCGCTGATCATTTTGCATGGCAAACATTAAACTCTAACGATCTTCTCGCACAGTGCCAGGTAGTCCAGCGGATATAAAAGTGGTGGTCAGTTCGCCGCAGGCGCTCTTCATCTCCTGGCTCCCACCCCTCGAGCCGAACGGGGTTATCACGAAGTACAATCTATACACAAGGTACTGACAGCTAAAATCCACCCCATAAATCATATTTCTACACATGCGATCGCTATAGAAGAAGTGTCGCTTGACAGAGTTGTAGACGGGCGAGAAGAGCTGAATCACGGTAAAAGAACACTGCCAGCCACCAGTACCTACTTCGAGGCGACCGATTTACAGCAGCACGTGGAGTACCAGTTCTGGGTGACCGGTAGCACCCGCGTAGGCGAAGGTCAAAGTTCCAGGGTGGCTGCCCAGGTGCCGACGAATCGCGTGCCAGCGAGGATCACGTCCTTCGGAGGCCACGTAGTGCGGCCGTGGAGAGGATCAGCCACTCTATCTTGCAACGCCGTCGGGGATCCCACCAGGGAGTGGTACAAAGGGTCGACGGAACAAATTCGTCCGGACTCCACCAGGAACGTGCAGGTCTTACCATCCGGCGAGCTGGTCTTGTCGAATTTGCAGTCTCAAGACGGCGGCAACTACACTTGCCAAGTGGAGAACTCGCAGGGGAGCGACAAGTTGCATTACACCTTGACCGTCCAGGGTGAGCGAACGTTTGCGATGAATCTTCCAAATAGCAGGTATCGTACGGAATTATATTCCCTTCGCTCGCAGTCCCACCTAGCGCGCCTGTTCTCTACGTGACGAGCTCCACGTCGAGCAGCATCCTGTTGCATTGGAAGCCTGGGCATAGCGGAGGAGCTCCACTCACGGGATACACGCTGCACTATCGAACAACTCATGGAAACCTGGACGAACTGCAGCTGTCTCGCCACGCCACTAGTCACGAGCTAAAGGTACGAGTAAATAGGCTGAAGAATAAATGCGTGGAAATGAAACCGGACGATTATTCGATGTCCAGGGACTCCTCTGTGGAAACACGTACCAACTGTACCTGACGTCTCACAACAAAATCGGTAGCAGCCCTTCGTCCCCGGTGTTGTCGGTTCGCACTCAAGGACAAGCGCCAGGGATACCGGCAGCCGCGGCTTTCCTCAGCCCAAACTCGACCACCCTGGTCCTACGGCTTCACGTGTGGCCGGATAATGGCTGCCCCATCCTGTACTTCGTGATTCAGTACAGGCCGATCAACGAGTTCCACTGGACGCTGGTGTCGAACAGCGTCAAGATGCAGCGGCGGTTCGTCGTGACGAACCTGCAGCCGAGCTCCGTCTACCAACTGAAGGTCGAGGCTCACAACGTAGCTGGCAGCAATCAGGCGGAGTTCACGTTCGTGACGTTGACGAAGGAAGGCGGTAAGCTTGAGAATATAGTCGTAGCTTTTACGTGAAATTAAGGGGAAGCCTGGTGTAAATCGGGGCATTTTTCGGGAATTTTTTTTAGAAAAAGTACTTGAGCGATCTTTCTGAAACTTTCGGGATATTGTACTATCAGGTTGAGGTAGGTAAAGGAAAAGTTTTATGAAAAAAGAGGTGCAAATAACGAAGTTGTAAGGGCTTATGTCCCAGTCCGTTGGCGATGAAATTGTTCCACTGCGGGCAACGTAGCGTCTTTTGATTTCCTCTGAAACCAAAAATCGAACAATTTTCGTTTAGTTTATGAGTGTACGCACAAATCGTATAAATTCATAAGTTAAAAGAGGGAAAACTGAACAAATGGCGGCCTCTAGAAGAAAAGGTCACTTTTTCAAACGAAATTTTGCCTTAAATGTGTCAAAAAAAGTTAATTTATATAAACAATATCATTATACCAATAACTTAGCTCTGTGAAGAAAATGTTCACAAATATCCGTGCACAAGGCCAAGTCGATTGGTTCAATATATTTGGAGTTACATCGCCTGCAAAATGTAAAACTATCGTTTCGAGAAAAACACATTTCACCACCACCTGTATCCACTCTAATTTTTCGAATTTCGTTTTGCGCCTCTGGGAGCATATCAAAAAAAGAAGCTCGAATTTTTGGGTGTAATACCCCCTTAAATCGAATAGGGAATGCTTGAAAAATCCATTCAGGTGATGACTTTCAATTTGAAACAATCGTATCCAAAAGCACTGTGTTCCTGAAACATTGCAGAACCGCCGCCCCCAGAACTATCGAAGCGCGGGATCTCGTCGGCCGTGCCGTTTTACGCGGACGTGAAAGTGATGCTGCCTTTGATCGTGGCCACCGTCGCTTTGGTCGTCGCCGTTGTGGTCGTGGCCTTCCGCTGGCGAAACAGTAAGTTGTGCCACAGAGTCCTGCCACTCGTTAATTACATCGTGACCGTAGCTATCAAGCCTCGGAATTGAGATCGATCGCTAGTACACGGTGCGAAATGTCTCAGGGTATCTAGGAGACAGAGTGCAACGGCCCATGAAGGAGTCGCAGGAGAACCAACAGAACGCAGAGACTCAAAGGGAGCGTTACTACGCGACGATCCACAAGGTGGCTTTGCAACAGGCGGCGAATACGGGCGGGGGGCCTGAAAAGATTCCAGGTGATCCTTTGTTACGATACGGACGACAGCCAGGTTTGGTACTATAATTGCTGTTCAGGTAAAAGTCGCACGCGTAGCGCTGTCCAAGCGGAGCTGGGACCGACACGTTAGCGGTCGATCGCGGCTCGCCACGCGACGGTGGTTTATTTTATCGCATCATCTCTTCACCAGGTCACCTTTAGTGTCTCATTCCTCCGCGCCTCTTATTATACCCATCGTCCATACCGTCGATCATACGCTTACACGTTTGCTCCAGCGTATTTTGTTGATCCATTTTCTCCCGCATCGCTTCTACCTTCGACGACTGCCCCTCCGTAGACATAGCACTTCCTTCCGGCGACGCGCACAATCGTCAAGAAATGGTTGAACAGAGATTTGCTAGAGGTCTGGCGTAACTTCCGAAGCTTGTAGTACAGCGTATGGAGATGAATCGATCCGTCTGAAGCGAATACTATGAGGGATCTCTCTCTCTCTCTCTCTCTCTTCCCTTCACAGACTTCTATATGTTTAAGTGCTTCTGAAGCAGAGGCGTGTCGAGTGGAAGTGCGCTCCACTCGCGATGGATTCATCTTTCAGCGAGAAGGTTGTTGAGAAAGAACGGGCCAAGTAGTGGTCGTGGAATCGTGTTGCTTTGATGATAATCGATCGACACCTAGAGAAGTGATCACGACGCGATTTGAAAGGTAGGCAATGCCTCTGGTGGGTTACAGAGACAGCGGAGGACATCTCTCCGTACGCTACGTTCCAGCTTTCGGAAGGTGGCGGGGGATGCCTGGCAGGGTTGGGAGGGCTGGGAGGACTGGGAGACGCGGCGGAGGCCTCGGCGGCCGGCCTCCACACGAACAACACGCTCCTGCACAGTTTCATGTACCACGAGCACGCAATGACCGAAGGGTGCGCAAGCCCTCCACCTGCCGCGGCGGTACGTTATCATGGAAAGCTTCGACACAAAGTAATCAGTAACAAATAGCATCCAACTTTTACAATATCTCCATCCCGAAAAGATCGTTATATCGTTATTAAAGCTTTTTGTATTCCTCTCCTCGCTAAGCGAATCGAGCATCTATCTTACAGTAACGTTTCGCTTATACTTTCCAAGCTTCTTGATCGCGTCTTCCGATTCATGTCCACCGGGTGTTTGGAGATTGTCAGGACTGTGGAGAGATCGGAACGAATTAGAACGAATTGAACTTGCACGGTTGCAGAGTATGAAGAGTGTTTCGTCGAGGAGACGGCAGCAGAGAAAGCAACAAACTCCGGGCGACGTCGAGAGCGACGAGAGCGAGTCTGACCCGGATCAACTGACGAGCTCTCGCACGGAGTCTTCCAACCAGCTGGACGCTGGCAAACTCAAACACAGTACGTTCCCTTCTAATACGGTTTGCAAGTGGCAACATCCCACCAGTCTAATATCAATGATTCTCCCCCCAGTTCGGGCCGTTTCCGACTTCATTTACCACGGTACGTCGAGCACTTCATCGGACATCTCACCCATGTCGGAACAGAAGTCACTCCCTCGAAGAGGACGTTCTAGGTAATTCGTCGCTTCCGTCGTAATACCTATTTACAATCATACCCGCCACTGAACTTTAAAGCACTAATCACGAGAAAGTAATCCGTGACAGAACGACATTCGATTCGCCCGTGTATATAAATTCATTTGCTTGGCCGTCTCGTAAGATGGCATGTTCCCAGCAGGAGCTCCCTACGCACGCTATTACCGCCGATATCGGTCGCGGAGACGACATTCGTAGGAGGTAACCAGGGGAACGTGGTAGCGGGGAACGGCGAGCGTACCGAGCGGCCGGAGCTGAGCGAGGCCGAGTGCGACATCGACTCCTTGAAGAAGCTGAAACTGGGCCTGAGGAGCTCCCTCTGGTCAAGGCCGAGCACCCAAAATAATCCTTCCTCCGACTACTCTATCGCCGTTTAATTCACAGACCCTCTCTGCCCCCCCAGCGTGCCTCCTGCGCTATTCTTCCCGCACGATGTCCACGGTAGTCGAAAAGTATTCCCCCGTTTCAAGCCCCCCTCTCCGCCCTCGTGGTCCAAAAGAGTTAGGTAAACGAATCCTTCTATCTGGTGTCCCGTCGAGCTGCCTCGACGTGGTTTAGATTTTAAAGGAAGAAAAAGGAAAGAAGAAAAAAAAATCGAAAGAAAGACAGGGCGCGCCACGCGCGGCCTCCCCCCAAGCCCCATTTTTCTCTCTGTCGATTATTAGGTGAAAAATTCAATTATACCCGTTGCTGCGGAGTCAGATGAACCGCTCGTAGATAACGAGGAGGAGCGCGGCGGATCGGTACGCGCGGCATCGTCTATTGTCGTCGAGCGGCTCGCCGTAACTCGGACGCGCGTGCCTCCGTTGCCTTTCTCCTCGTTGCCTATGACGCAACGGGGTTATTACATCCGTGCGATGCGTGAGTGCGTACGCGTACGTGACGAGTGAATGGTCATAGGTTGAATGAGAGTTGACCGCGTGTAGGAGTGCGTGCCAAACGACAATTTGCTCAGACCGCTGCGACTCGTTTGCCGGCGGGCGACCCATTCGAGACCAAAGACTTAAACGTACGAGCAGGGGCACAGGAGAAGTCCTCGGAGCGTCGGCCGGCCAGTGGGGAAACGACGCCGCGCCCAATTCCGGGCAACATTCGCGTTTCAAAGCGGAACGGACGCGTCGCGTTCCACCTCCGAGCGTCGTAACGCGCGAACGCTTGGAATCCGGTGTCGAGAGTCCCTCGAGAGCTTCGCGACAAATTACCGTTTACCCTTTCGCGGCTCGCTGGAACCGAGGAGCCTCCGCGGCTCCGCGGCCAAAAACATCACCGCGCAATTTATCGTTGCGTAACTAATTACCCGCGAGGCGAGTAGAGTATCCCTGCCCGATGCGGACCGGGACCATTTATTTTCGTCACGCTGGCCTGCGCGACTCGTTCGCTAGATTCTACACAAGTCCGTCGTTATTTTTTGCAACCGCGTTCCGCGCTCGCTTTCAATCAGTTCCCCGGCTCGTCATCGGCTAATCGCCCGTTGCGACACGCTGCGACTTTTAAACGGCCGTGCTTGAGCAACCTCTCGTTTTGCAAGCGCCTAGGTGCGAGCAGCTGCACCAGCGGCAGCATTATCTTTGTAATTACTATCGAACTTTTCAAGAATTCTCTTATCCCCCGGTTTATCTTCTCGAGCGCGGATAACTAAAGTTTGAGTAGTTGAAACTTCCCTGATCCGTATCGTATTTTGTCCTACGAACCTCTCGCTTAATTTCCTATCGTTTAAGAATCTCGACACACCTGCCGGAGGCTGCGACGAGGCTCGGAGGGAAAGTGGACGCTCCGTCCACTTAGCAAGACTGATTTTTCTTACCCTCCGTTCGATCACGTCTTTTCGAGCCGCACGATAATTTCGCCGGGCGAATCCGCGGCGCCGTTTCGCACACCCCTCGAGCAATGCTCGCCTGTGCCCGGCGCGTGCGTGGTGTTAGAATCGGGACGAGGGTGCGTAGCCGAGAGTGGCGATTTGGCCGTTAATCGCGCAGCTGTTACGACTGTTCGTGGAACGATTACGGCGATTAATCGGTAGAATGATCGAGCGACCGCGCCTGAAAGGGGGCGGCTCGCCCGACGGTTGGGCTCTGTTTGCATTGTAAAGTTTATACGTACGTCTAACACACCGTTGATTACTTTAAGTCCGTTATTAAACCTAAGACGCCCGCGCGAGCCGGGTCCGAATGATTTTCTCGCGCGGGCACGCGCCGCGGCACGGTCGCGCGCTCCGATTCCCGCTCTGTAAATTTCCCGACGCGACGGAACGACGCCCGGGCCCCCTTTGAATCGTCGATCGGCCGCGTCTCTATCGGCGCCACCGTTTCGAGCCGACATCCCTCTTCGAATGTCGCGCACTTTTAACTTAAAGGCACGCCGACTATTTCTAAATCCACCCGAGCGCTACGTTCTCGAATTAAACCGCGGGCGTCCCGACGCCCAGCGACCGTGCGCGCCTGCGGCGAGAGTGCCGGCCTCCCCAGATGATCCGCCGTCGATTCTGAACGCTTCCAAAACCGACCGCACCCGCTGCCGCGTGGATTAAGACTGGAATCGATAAACATTCCCCACGGACGCGCCACGATCCTTCGATGCCCCGCGATAGCTTTTGCGATCGTCGCTCGAACGCGTCGCAGCATCCCACGCTTTAAATCGCACAGGAACGGGGAGACGCTACTCGTAACGAATCCCGAAAGCTCCCTCAGACTGATTCGAAAGTAAAACACGAACGTTCACGCGCGTGTCCGTGTATATACCGTGATTAATAAATGTTCCGAGACTCTCAACGGCACTGCCATTTCCCCGCGGGCTACACGCAACGGGCGACATCCTATCACCGGAAACAATAACTTCGCGCGATCTTTTTATCGATAGCAACGTGAATTCCTACAGCGCTTAGGGTTAAATGCGGTTTTTCCGAAATGGTTTTTTAATGAAATTCACACAGACCCGGTGGAGATGGACCTTCCCCCTCCTCTCCCCCTCTCCCACTCATTCGCGTTTCTTTCATTCGATTGGCGAAGCTGAGTTCCGTGTGCGTGCGCGACACTGCGAAGAACCAGGGCATAGGTATACGTATATATAAATTTATATAAATAAATATATTATATAGATATATATGTACTTAAAGCGCGTGTAAAACGCATACATACGAATACATACATGGGTGTATATACGAGAAAGCACGTCAATCAAACTCGTAGAGTTCGATTAAGTTGTTAGATCCTCGGGCGGGAAGCGGGTATCGTTTATCGACGTAACGACAAAAGTTTTTGTACATTCTTTCTTATACCAGCGACCGACCGACGTCCGTCGAACGAGCACCGTGTACGATCGTCCGGGTTCATTCGACACCACCTCGATTTTTCTTTTCCCTCCCGTTCCTGAGAATCTCTGGCTCCTGGCGACAAGCATCCCGCGAGCGTTGTACGACGATATCGATAATATAATTGCGGTAGACGTTGCGTGCCACGGATTTTACGAATTCTCTTCTTTTATACATATCAGTGTGACTGGCGGATACGATACTTTTGTGTCGCGTTGTCGATGGATCACTTTCTATTGATCGCGTTGGGTAACGCTGCGAGTCTTAGCTGTGATGTAAGCGTTTGCCAATCGAACCGTTGAGTTTCCGGTAGCGATATTTCGCGCGCGATCCCCCCGATATCGGTCGAAGAGCCAGGAATTCTCCGGACACACAAGACTCTACTGCCAATCATTTCTTTCCTGCGTTAATCGTTGGGTCAAACGATCGAGCCTCGCGATGCTGCGAACGGTGCGTTTTAATTAAATCGGTGACGTAACTTGGGACAGATCGAAATACACTTGACGGTTCGCTGTGCGCCCGTGTACGACACGAGCGGGCGCAATAACAGACTCAGAAGTCAGGTGACAGGAGCGGATGAAAGTAAAGCCTGGGAAATGGAAAATTTTTAGGAGTCTCGAAGAATATTCGCGGTGCTAAAAGTGCTAGTTGGGAAGAACGAGAAATAAGTTGTTTATGGCTTCGTGTCACTTGTCTGATACTACGGTACGCCCTTGTAATTTAATTAAACTCTCCTTGGGCGCGATCTTTCGCGGAGAAACGCGCTGATTTTGTGTCGAAGGCGAAATGGAAGTTACGCCACCGGTTTGTCCGCGTTAGCGAAGGAACGAAGGCGTGGGGAGCGAGCAAATCAAACGAACAATTATTACTGTAACTACTACTAGCATCGTTGTAAAAAAAAAAAAAACACATAACGGAGGGAATGAGAATGGACAAAGGATGGAGAAACGACGGCGCGAATGTGAGATGGTGTGCCTGCGTATCGAGCATTCCACACGGTGGCGTTGGCCACGTGCGAAGGGACGTATCGAGAATCGCGATTTCTCTCGCTGTTTCGCGCGATCGCGAAGCAGATGGGGCGACGCGATCGACCACGTCACGGCTGAAACTGTATTAAGTCGGCGGTATGACGTTTCGAAGCATTGTGTCGATCGTAGGATCGATAAAATAAATTGATATCCTGTAAAGTACTACGAAACAAAGGACTCAGGCGACTCACCGTTAATTTCCACCCCTAGAAACGAGAATCTGACCCCGATCGATCGAAGTGACGGTAGAAATTTAATTTTTAATTAAAAAACGAAGAGACACAGACATGGGTGTTACAAGAGTTTCACTAGTATCCGGTGAGCTCGGCGAACGTGGAGTCCATGTCGTCGCAGATGTACTTGTACTTCTCTTTTTCCCTAAACAGGAAGTCTGGAAAAGAAGAACGCGAGGTGTTTGGCGAGAAGGTGCTAGCGAAATATACATAGAAGAAGGTATACAAAGGAAATGAACCTTCTCTCGCATCCAGCTCTTTCGAGAACACTTTCACCATCTTCTCTGCGATAATGGCCCTCTTCTCGGCAGTCTTCAGTTTCATCTTCAACTCCTTCAGCTGGGCCTTAAATTCCTCCACCCTCTGATTGGCCTGCAAAACCCCCCGAAACGCATTGCAAACGATTAATCCGTCAACGCTATTTGAACGAGCAAACTAACTGTACCTTTTCTTCGGATACTTCTAAAGACTTCAGTATATTTCCAACGATGAACAACTCGTCCTCCCGTTCCATGATCTTCCTGCAAATGATTACGCAGGTTCTTCCTCGCGTAGAAATCAACAAGCATCGAGAATTATCTTACGAAACTTACGCCTCGCTGGATTTCACCCTCTCCTCTGCCGCCTCCAATTCGTCCTCCACGAACGCCAGCTTCCTAGAGATCTCGTCCGACTTCGTGTCAGCGTCCTCGGCGATCAGCCTCGCGTCCTTCAGTTGAGCCATCAGCTGGTCCATCCTCTCCTCGTCCTGCTTGCTTCTGTTCTCCAGAACTTTGCAGATACTGAAAGGGAGCATTCTCGTTCTAGAACTCGGAACGGAGAAGCTTCGGGGCCTAAAATTCTCTGTGTTATCCCCCTGAATACGTAACAGACCGTTTCGCGTCCTCCGCGGTTTCCATTGCCTGCGCCAGCTTCGTTTGAGCCGTCAGTCGACGCTCCTCGGACTTTTCCAAGCTCTGCAGACACTGCTGCATCTTTCTGTTCAATACTGCCAACTCCGACTGAGTCTGTCCCCGTGGAAGATCAGAGATAGCGTACTAAGTACTAAGTAAATCGGCACGCAGCAGCTAGTATCGAGTGACTCTGACGAATTATACCGACCACGATGTAGACTCTTTCCTTCAGCTCGAGGTCTCTGTTGGACTTCTCCAGCTGGCCTTTGCTCAGCTCCAAATCCCGCTCCATTTGTACCAGCTTCTTAGCCAGTTCCCGCACCTCGTCCCTCAGTTTCTCCTCTCGCCGATTCGCCTCCCTCGCCTGTTGATCGCACATATCGGCCCTGTCCATCGCCAGGTCCTTCTCGATCTTCAGGGTCTGCAGACGCTTCTTGATCGCGTTCATGGCCTGGGCGATCGATCAACGGGTCACGGTGGCAAGCTAAGTGGAAGATCGATCATGTAAGTCTTACGAAACACCTTGTTTCATTTTAAAGTGACTCTCTGAGCCACCGCTGCTCATTAGTAGGTCCACCAGTCAATTAAATTAAGTATCCTATTGTAATAAAAACAAAGGTCACTGTCAACGCAAAAGTGGTGCAGATACGAAGCTTTCGAAGCTTCTCAAAGTATTCCACGCGAATATTCGCGAGTCCCTTCGAAAGTAAAACAAATTTCAATAAAATGGATGCATAGTAATTAATTTAATGCGAGAAACAACAAGGTATGATATGGATTAAGAGATTTTTGATTAAGAAATGAATTACTGAATGGTCAAAGTTGTTTATAAATGTAAAATCCGAATCGTTTCCTCGATTCGATATCGTGGACACCGCGTTACTACCTCGGCAATACACTGTCAAATGAATCGTTAAATTTGAACGCACTTAAACACTTCTGCGAGACGTTTCGCTTTTGAGATCGTGAAATCTGTGACTTTTACGTACTGGCGTTTCAGAAGAACAGTATTTAGGCAGACTGGATCGTACGGTTTTACAAAGCAAAGCTCGCGGGTTACTGCACTCGGTGACCGGCGAGGACAATGCTTTATAGACTCGAAGAAATGCAAAAGAACCGAGCAGTCCGCTTCTTTAGTTAGACGCAAACGGATTCCTCGACTTCTCTAGACGTTTATGCTCTTCCGATCGCTCGTTTGTCGCAAAGCTGACGCTCGGCTCTCAACAGGTACACGGGTTTTCGAACGACCCTATTAAAAATCCGCTGTACCTCGTACAGCATAATCGATCCTATAAAAATAAAACCATTGCGCACAGCAGGAATTGATAAGCGCAACATATATTTCGTTCTAATAACGATTTCACAAAGAAATATCGTCCGAGGTTAAGGAAAATATATTCTGCCGTAAACGAAACGATTCATTAATTACTTTATTGTTTTCAATCTTACGTAAGGAATCCAGAGTTTAATTTTATGATGTAATTTAAGCTTAATTGAACAGTGTAAGAAGAGGCGAACCGTTATCCCTCTTTCCCTTGAAATACTTCCATAGTATGCGACAGGGAATTAGAAAAATAAATGGGACGCGCGATTGTACCTTTTCCAATGTGATTTATTGAAAATTCAGATTCGACATACAATGATAAAAAGGGGTGGGGCGCAGTATCGTGCTTGCATTCGTGTATCGCGGTCGGCAACTCCTCTTCGAAACCTCTGAAAGAAAAATAGGCGATCTATCGTCAATTCTATCAAAAAGAAAGTAGGAAAGACTATCGTTTCTGAAGCAACGACGGGCCAGCTGGCGCCGCGGCAGAGGCCTTGACAAAGCGTGTTACACAAAGCAAAGCGGTTACATTAACAAACTAGCAATATACATCGTTTATTCGCCGGGTTAATTGCGAGATTTCGCGTGGCAAGTTACTCCGTGAAGCCCCTTAAGATCTCATCCCACGATACGCTATAACGAATTAAATCCAGGCACGGCTGAGCACGGCTGAAAGACAGAAGCGAGACTCCCGTGTTATATGCAGCGAACAAGCGAAAGCAGCAGAGAATAGCAAAATAAAAGAAACTCCATCCGTCCGAGTGAGATTAATATCCCGTCATTTCCGCGAACGTGGCGTCCATGTCGTCGCAGACCGCCTTGTACTTCTCCTTTTCTTCTCTGAGCTCGTCTGGAACACAACAACTCGATTACAGAACCCTGTATCGGAGAACTTAAACACCAACCGGGACCTGCGAGCTCACCTTCTTTCATGTCTACCTCCTTCAACAGCTTCTTCACCGTCCTCTCAGCGTGGATGGCGCGCTTCTCAGCCGCCTTCAACGCCTTCTTCTGTTCCTTCAGTTGCACTTTAAAGTCCTCCACCCGTTGGTTAGCCTACGCGGACAATACACACGTGAAACGCGCCCATACAGAGCAGCATAGCTCCCCAATGAAAGATTATTTCGCTTCTAATTAGCTCACCTTCTCCTCGGACACTTCCAAGGACTTGACGATGTTCTGCACGATGAACAGCTCGTCCTCCCGTTCTATGATTTTCCTGTTGGCAGAATGTCACGCGTGAACAAGGTGCTGCAGAGGCGTTCGGAATAGCGAACACAAGGAAATTATACAAACGCCTCGCTGGTTTTCACCCTCTCCTCTGCCCCTTCCAGTTCCTCTTCAACGAACTGCAGCTTCTTGGATATCTCGTCGGATTTCGAGTCCGCGTCCTCGGCGATCAGCCTGGCGTCCTTCAGCTCGTGCATCAGCTTCTCCATGCGCTCCTCGTCCAGCCGGCTCCTGTCTTCCAGCACTTTGCACATTCTACGATCGAAGGGAGAATTCGGTTTTATTCGTCGCCCATACGGCGTCGGGGCAGCGACAAGCATATACGACGATCGTGGATCATAGATCTCGCCCATGATTGAACAGACATGCAGAGCGAAGCTTGGTAGGCTCGTGTCTCTTAGTCGGGCGACATTTAAGATCCTCGACACGTGAGAATGAAGGAAGAGTACTGTTAAACGTGTCTCATAATCGCAATATGGACCTTTGCGCATCGTCAGCAAGCTCTGTCGCACGTCCAAGCTTCAGCTGAGCGGAGAGGCGCAGTTCTTCCTTCTTGGTGAGCGACGCCTCGATCTCCTGCACCCTCTTTGTCAACGTGGTACGGTCCTGTTCCGCCTGTTAACGAAATTCCACGATTACGCGCCGCCCCGGCTGCCTGGAAGCATTAATAGGTAAGTAGCTGTTTACGCACTCTGGACCAGGATTTCTCGCAATGCTCCAGATCGGCGGTGGACTGCTCCAGATTCGTCTTGGCGACCGCGTAGTCCCGCTCGAGCTGGGCCAGCTTCTTCTCCAGATCCCTCAGATCGTCGTACAACCTGTCCGCTCGCATGTTCTCCAATTTCGCCTTCGTCTCGTTCGTCTCCACCTTCTCGTTCGCGGTGTCCATCTCCATCTTCAGCGCCGCAATCTTCTTCTTAATCGCCTCCATGATGACGATCGGTGTTTCTCTCCCTTTTTATCGATTATCCGTCGCCGCCTCTTCGAACCTGATAGACAGAACGAGAAAGATCTATCAGCAATGATCCCGAGGAATGTATCCCTCGAGAGAGGAATTTTTAGTCTGTCTACGATGGTTCCTTCTCCCTCCTCCTCTGATCAATCGTCGGTCCCCGCTGGGCAGCGGAAACGGTATAGGAACGAGCAAATTAATCTGTTCTAACGACAATCTCGGCATTACAAGGAAGTTAATAATAATCTACCTAAGGGAGCAGCGTCCGACTATGGTCGCTCCGTTTCTACTGCGAGTCGATCGTCGACGAAAGAGGGAAAACGGAAGCTGGGCAGCGAGAGATAACCGTACGGACTTATCAATCGCGGCTTTTTTTCACATCGTCACTCTATTTCGCGAATGGGAGTGCTCGAGTAGGAGGAATCTCAGTTTTGAATACTAAATAAAGTACTTACTTCAGCCTCACTCGGTCGGCGTACCAACGATATTAAAATGAACGAGGCGCCTTGGGCGCCGGGGCGTACGCTACTCACCGACGAACGACATTTATTTTATAGCGGGGCGTCGAGTAGAGAAATACGGATCGGAGGTGGAAAAACGGGGACAGCACTCACTGTAATTCGTGGCGATGATCCGCGATGAGAATGTACAACCGGATGCCTTCGAAAGCTAAGCTAAAATAAAACGAAACCGGCGACGCGGGCCTCCTCGAACTCCTCGATCCAATCCAATTCTATAATTGATTTGTCGCCTTGTTGGCCGCCGTCCCGATTTTATCCCGGGCTCTTTACTGGTCGATTCCTCGTCACCGTACTGACTACACCAACGAAACGCGATCTCCACCTCCCCTATGCTATTCTCGGCACGAAAGAATTCCATTCCTGTTTCCTGTCCGCCGCGTAACCGAGTCCTCGCGGTAAACACCATACAGGGAGCACGGCTCGTCCCAGAAGTTTCGCGGCCCCTTAAAAATTCTTCATTCCGTGTCGCGCGGTCCACGCCCTCTCGAATATTCGAATTTTCCCGCCTCCGCGGAAGTGGCATCGATCGACCCATCGAATCGACGCCGTCCGCGACCAGGTTTAAAGTTCGGGCGGCGCCGAACGCGGGAATCTCATTGCGCGCTTGTAAGTTGAGACGCTCTGTGCTCTTTCAATGCGAATAATTGAGAATGTCGCGGGAAGGGGAAGTAATATGAGAACGGCGATAATGAAGGTAACGAAGAGTATTTTCTTGAACAATCGATAGGAATTAAACGCACAGTATGGTGATTCTTCTTGATTTCTCAGTGAATTGAAACATGGCTTTATTGACATTCTTCGTTTCATAGTATAAAAGAAATAGTAACACGTTTCGTTCAGATAATGTATTTCTCGTCCTTCGTCGTTACAAATGAACGCGCAACATACAGCTATTGCCAATTGAATGTTTCCGCGGGAGTTTTACATATCTAAACGGAATGAACAGAATTTCACGCAACTTTCTCCATACTTTACAGTGTCTAATTTAAAAGCATCGTTATCTACAGTAGATTGTAGAAATGTACAGGACTAGTTTATGTTACAGTACTCTTTATGATATCCTCGATGTTCGGCAACATCCTTAAAACGTCACACGTGAGTTTTAGACTTAATTTTGATTACTGATTTAAGAATACTCCTCTCTAATTATACGTTCCAACGAACTATACGTTCTCGTAGACGTTAAGCAAATTTACAGGTCGGTTTCCGAAAGAACGGCTTCGCTTGGAATTTAAGTTGTGTCGTTATAAAAACTAGAAAAATGTAAACGCCATTGATTGTAACGAAATCAAGGTGTTTCCCTATTTTTAGACGGTATAAGTAGTCTTACAGTTCCTTACTCTGTGAAATGTCTTTGTCGCACGTGGTCTCGTACTATTAAAATTTTCCCTTAACAATAGCTGTGTCGTATCAACTGCCTCTATCTAATAGCAAGCGAAAGCTACGGAACATAAATATTAAAGCATATGTTACTCTAATCGAACGTGTCGGAGTGTAAGATAATGGTCTCTTATGTAAAAGCTGGTTTCCAAAACGAAGTTGCAACGTGTCACGTAATTAACAATACTGAGCAATTTAAGATTCTTAGCAGCCAACGTGTTGGCTGTTAACTGTACACGATACGAAAATAACTCCTCAACAAATACATAAGAAACTTTCTGTATTTTAGTCATTGATGTGTATGATATCAGATGAACACGGTGCTCGAAGAACACAAACTTCAGTGTACGAATTTCGACGGGCAATTCGATACTTATAAATTTGATAATTCGAGTCTATCATTGTACAATACTATATTAAATCCTTGTTTTACGATGAACATGTATAGATAGAACACAGAAGATAACAGAAGCATTATACGTACATTTTGTGTGAATGGAATCAGGATTAATTGTACCGGTGATTTTTTTTCTAGTCGAACACTACCTTCTTCGTGTTCATCTTTAACGTGAACCAACATTTTTCACATCTTCGAGATGCGTATGAAATATCGTGTTCTGTAAAGTAAGGATATAAATCGTACCCTACTTAACACGCTACGTTTAAGTAGTATCCAGTGGATAAAATTAATACGTAATAGATATGTTCAAAGAATATGTCTTCCATGAACAAGAAATTTCAATTGTTCTCTTATGATATATACCCATGCGCATCGCACATGAATAGTGCGCACCTGTGTCTACAAAATATGAACAGTCTCAAGCCAAACGTACCGGCTACGACAAAGTTTCTTCGAGAAATCGTCTTTTGTATTCGTAAACCTCGGCTTTTTAAGTAAACTGCCTTACTTTTACAAAGGTTGCGGAGGGATGAATTTAGAGAACTTAGAAAAAGTGTTTCACGTTTTAATAGATACGATGAGCAAAGTGTTTATGGCACAGATTAAGTACTTTAGGAATGTCGTTTTAGTAAAAAATGTCCATTTTAAAACTGGAGCTTCGTAGATAGCTGTACCAAAAAAGCGAAGACTTGTGCGAATAGTATCACTCTCTTCTCACGTAAATAGTGTTCTAAATACCATAGAAGTCAAAAAGCAGCGCGACATTGACTGAGTTTTGGCAAGATATAGTATATATGCATATCAAGAAAAGCCTTCAAAACAATATTGGTATCAAATACGATGATCAATCGTTTTTTTACGTGGTGCGTGAATGCATTGTTTTGTGGGCCACGCATGCGCATACACATTATTTAGAATTATTCATCTGACAGAAGTTCACTTAAGAAAACTCGATCACGGATCCTGTTAATCATACAATGTAATATCACAATTCAAACTCTTACAGATATTTCACAATGGAAACGAAATTCTCGATATTAAAAACTTAAAACTTGTCCATATAGATCATCTCGAGTAAATACTTTGCAAACCTAACGAAAACATAGAATTATAAAAACCTCTTTTATGCTAACAAGGATACTTAAATTATGATATATAGATATTGATTGTTATAGGAGCTCGTAAATAGAAGATACACAAACTTATGCAAATTATGCAAACGTTTAACTTATGTATGCATATATATATATATATAAAAAAGAATGTTGTGCCGCGTAAGGTGCTTTCTAATGTCTTGATATAAAAGTACACATCAGTGCGTGTGCATATCGGCATACCTCTAAAGAAGTACGCGGGCAATGTTTACAATCTTAGCTTAAAGAGCAATTCAAAAGTTTACGTTGGGCGGAAGCGGTGACGTTAATAAGTTTATCAAACCCACGCGACATGGAAAAAAATTCCTCTGAGAAATCCATCGTTTTAGAAAGTATTGATGCACCATTGATAAATGCAGCATTGTCATCTGGAAAGATTAGATCCCGTTTCGGAGTCATTAGTCGTTGATAATATGTACGTTGGTGTATAAGAGAGCAAAAGATGTACAGCATCCTCTCTATCGAGAGCTCGTAATTGCTGTATCAAAGAACCCACGGCACAATCGGCGCCCGCTGTGTTCAGTAATCTGCAGAGAAGATGTCCCATTTAAAAACAGTCCACTTAGCAAGATGATATCTAACTGGTTCTGCGCACAATTTTACTCACCTTAATGTTGGACTGTCTACTGTACTATCCAGCTGTGCGACTCGATCTCCCAAACCGAGCCTTACGGCAAGCAAGCACCAGTCTCTTCCGTGACGATCAGGCGGATCCAGCATCTGCGCTAATCTTCTCTGTACAGCAGGCTTCATCTGCTTTATCGGTTGCTTTGGTCCAGGAAGGCAATTCTCCATTAAAGGCAAGCCAAAACTTACTATATCCCATACAGTCTCTTCCCGACCGTTCAATGGATTCTTAAGAACCGCCTCTTCGAGACCTTTGTCTATTAGAGCCGATATAATCGGCGCTGGTTCCCACGAGTGCACAACCTGAAGAGACGTGCAAAGTTAATTTTAATTACATTACTTCGCTGTTGGATGTTTAAATCGTTCGCGATTGAATAAACTAACTTCGTCGTATTCCCGAAGTTGACTGGGGCTCAGCCAATGTCTTTCAAGTAACATCCCAGGAGCGACTAATTCGATAGTCGTATCGATAGCATCAAAGATAATGCTAAAAAGTGCAAAGCATTGAGCGCTGGTGCCTCGCGGGCCACGTACTCTTATCTCTATGCAGCTTTGGTCTTCTTCCTCGAAAGTTATTATACTCTCGCAAGGTCCGATGCATAATTTCGATCCTCGCCACCATTGGTATAAATCTGTGTTCAGTGGATCCCACGACTGAGTAATTTTCCTCAGTTGTGCCTGCACGATGTATCATAAAGCCATTAGTAGCGTACATTAAAGTGGAACAGAGGAAACTGGCAACTGTTGATTGTTATACGCACTTGTAAATGTGGAAATACCGCTATCAAATGATACAAAGGTGCTTCGGCTGGGCAAAGGCGAAGACCTGTATGAGGAAGGATATTGGAACATGGTTTCCATGGTTCCCATAATCCTGGTAAACGCTCGATAAGGTTCAAGCAGGGTATTTCATACTCTACTTCGTCGTCGTCCACTTCGCACTGATATAGAATATAAGTAATTTCACTGTGTAAATAAATGAGAACATCGTATGGAGTAAATTTCGACGGAGACTTACTTGAATACATAAATTTACTGCTTGCAAGGCTTGTAGAGCTTGACCCGCAGGGCAAGGACAGCGAGCCTGAAAATCTTCCAAAGCGTAAACCCCTGTAGTACGCGCTCCGAGACGTCCTCTTTGTTCTGGACTCAACTGCCAATTGATTACATCCTGCCAGAACCACTCTGGACTTAGAACTATCAAATTCCCAGGAAGAAGCATACATTCTCCTAAATTCTGAGGACGAACACTCGATTAATATATCAATGATTAAAGGCAACCGACGAAAATGCAACGGGGGCGCAAACCTGCAATTGTAATCCAAGGTGTCTACAATGCTCTAAACAAACTAACGGATTAATCTTTCTCACTTCCCTCAGAAATTCCTCCTGCGAGAGCATTACCGGAGGTACCTCTAAAGATTGCGCATAGGTTCTCCAAGCTTCAGCGAGACCGGTCCAGACTAGCGCGCTCTATAATAAGATTATTGGATCCTTAATGATAGAATGGAAAAGAAAGAGCAATTCAAATAAATACACTGATGCAGAAAATATATACAAGAGTAATTCTTTTTATTGCATTGGACAATAGTGCATGTATGTATTAATGGGATCAAGCGTTAGAACAATTATTAAATAAATTAACAGTTTCATTATTACACATCACTTATCAAAGGAATTGAGAAATAGTTCGACCTGTTTATCAAGATTCGCCAAGGGCACGTACGTGGCCGCAGCCCGCGGCGTGTCACGTCGGAGAATACTTTCTGCAACTTCCGGTCCTTCCTACATCATGCATTGCATGCAGTAAGGCTGATGTTAATAAACGTTAATGACCAAATAATCAGCAACTAAAATATATGTCGTTAGTAAATTGATCATGTGATAGAGTGAGAGCAGATATAAGAAAAAGGTTGTTCATCTGTAACGATAGTTTCCTCGTTAGGAGTGCTCGATTAAACATCACAAATAAGTAGTTTCATCGAAAATCGTGAAAAATCCAAAATATCACTTTCGATGAGCTCTGTTACTTGGTACATATATGTTAAATCAACCATGCATCATGAATGACCATGGATTACTGAATCATAACTTCAACAAAAATGATTGCACAGTATTTAGGAATTAATGATCTGTTTAACGTGGTGTCGACATTACAGGATTTCAAATCAAACAGATATGTGATTCGTACAAATATAATTGGCGGTATGCAAAATGAGATGACCCGATTCTAATCAGAACCGTTTCGAAAATGGTAATGCACACATTTATTGCATGCTGTACAAACACTGGCCTCATCCCTGTAAAAGAATGTGGAAGTATAGTTATGTACACGAAGATATTAAAGCTGAAGCTTTTCATATTCAGTATATCCTGCATAAATATTTCAACGGTATATCATCAGTTTTACTAGACTGAACCAGTGCCCCGTGCAATCAAGCATGAAATGATTTAAGATTCCAGGATTTCGCGGTCACCGATCTTACTGATCCGACCTGAGACTTCCGAACAGAAATCGTGTTCGAAGGTGTTACTGTACCGATGATATTGTTTATGCCATTTGCCTATTCAGATTTTCGTTCCAGTGACTACGAACACGGTACGATAACACATTTAAACAAGGTTTGTATTCTAAACTCTCAACTCGGATCAAGTGTAAAATGATCTTTACAATTTTCACTTTATGCTATGTACGTCTACATGCAATGATTTCGTTAGTTTCATGTGTTTCGGGAATTTAGTACAGAATTTGGAAATTTGTAATCTGTTGCAAGAAATCATTCAGTTAGCACTAGGATTATTCCAATAATATCTGTTTCGTATTCTTTTGCGACGATCGCTAATAGTGGAAAGTTTTTCTTGTTATACGTGTAACGAAATATGAGTTAGTACAATAATTTTTATAAATTCTATAATCACTTCACCTCTAGAAATTCCAGCCTCGCATTATTCAAGTAAGATCTTAGAAGTTTCAGACCAGGACTAGAAGGATTAGTTGCATCCACTGCAACCATTTGCGGTTCGTCTCCCAAAATCGGCGTGAATTCTTTTAGAAAAGGTAAAAGTGGCGCGAGGAGGCTACCGTTATTCGTGTTCGGGGCAAGAGGTTCTGGCGCGTAAGTCCCGACTAAGATTATTTTTACATCGCTGTATTTGCCACCAAAACCTACGTTAGAAACAGGTGTTTCGGAAGTTAGTAACAGTCACGATTTCACAGTAATGAATTCACAATTACCTAAACTTACCGAAATGCGTCGATCCAATACGATCGGAAATAAACCGCAGCCAGAATTTGATTTGCTGAAGTTGCACAGTCAGGGGTTCTCTAAGACTGACTGTAATAAGATGCACTGCAGGTTGTTGAAAGGTAAGTACATAGTGATAAGATGCCAGAAACTCCTCGCGTCCACATAATTCCCAAAAGACGCATTCTCCACCTATTAAGTTGCAATCATAAATACATCTGCCTTAGGCATTAATTATCATAAAAGATGATGCGATTTCCTTACCCACGTTACCACGACTCCATTCTACCCCCTGTGTACCTTCGTATTCGCTATCGCTATATTCAAAACTAAGAGAACCATGCTTGCTAGTTACGTCTAATTCGATACTTGGTTCCCTCTAAACATAAAAGTATAATTGTCAATAAACTCGTTAGTTTTACTCTTATTTCGTTTATAGTAAATAGCCACCTTTGCTGTATAATTCTGGCTTCTTGACCGTCTAAAGAACCCAAAGCTAAAGATGCCGGATTTTAAAGAATTTATTAAAGATGATTTTCCTGACGCGCAGTGCCCTAAAAGTCTTATGTGCAGCCGATCTATTGGTCTATGCGTCGGTTGCAACTGTTTAATGTAATTCTCGCGTTGGACGGGCTACAATGAAAGGTGGCATTAGTATAGAGAAGAAGCGCCGTTAAATGTACATCGTTTAACGCAACATACATTTCGAAGTTTGTCCAACAGTGATGCGATATCGGGATGTCCGTACTTAATCGCTGTCACATCCGCTCTAATTCCACGATTGGTTTTGTCGATGTCACAACCAGCAAGGCACAAATGTCTAACAAGATTAATGAAACCGTGCCTAGCAGCCACGTGCAGTGGTGTTAAGCCTTTATTATTGGGTGTATCCAGATCTATGCCATTCTCTATCAAAAAGGTTACCATTCCTTCGTCTCCAGCTTCGCAAGCTATGTGTAAAAGTGTATCTTCTTTCTGTTTGAAGAGACACGACTGTTTACTATCCTATTCGCATTGCACGCGGCTTAAACGATCTGTACATTAGGAAATGAATCTCACAGAATCTTTCACGTTCAACGGTGCTCCTTGTAGCAATAATTGAAATACAGCCTCGACACAGCCTCGTTTAACGGCACTAATCATAGCTCCACCAAGACCTTGAGAGGCTTCAGACTCCTACAGAATAACGAGAAAAATACAATTGTTCAGTGTTACGTTGTTTCGGTGGCAACACAAGTTTTTAAAGGCAAATTACTACAGTGCGAAACATTCTCCTATAACACTAAGTGGCACTGTATGAAGAAATATGTATTTCCTAAAACATAATTAAGGTATATATGTGTATTAAAAGAAAAGTATATGTTTAACTTAATAATGTATATTCTGTGAGAAATAATTTGTACGTATGATGTAACTGTACAGATGATACTGGCATTAACCACACAATGTATATAAATAAACATTATTCCGTGTGAAATAAAAGAGATAGTGGTTTTAAACGAAAGTTATAATCAGCTCTGGCAATTGTGAAAGGAAATTATAATAGTGCATTCAGGAACAGACCGTGAGGATCCAAGGATGTTTAAGGCACGATTCTGCGGTTCCTCTTTCTCTGAAAGTCAAATGTTTCTCATACTATCTTCCCATTTAATTTTAAGCTTCCATTTAATAAACTCTGTCACTTACTTCGGTTCCCTGATCAACAAGGATCGTATGAAATCTTTGGCAATTTCAGACACGGTACTGAAATACTCATTGTCGAACTGATATTGACAGGCAGAGACATTTTCGTAAGTTTCTTGTTTATCTTCGCCTAAAAACGGAGACGCACCGCTCAAAAGAATATACGTTAAAACGCCGACCGCCCAAAGATCAGTTCCCAAACTGAGAGGCTCGTAATTTACTATCTCAGGGGCGACGAACTCAGGTGTACCGAACAGTGCTCTGTGCTCCGATCCAGGTACTAAACGATGCGAAAGACCTAGATCTACATAAGAAAGGAATTACGCAGACTTGCATTAAACGCTACATCTGGGAGCAAACTTCGCTAGCGAATTATGAATATTTATGTATTACCTATTAACTTTATACTTGGCATTGGGGGAGGTGTCGATAAAAGAATATTTTCTGGCTTGATATCTAAATGAGCTACTTGGTGAGAATGTAAATGGCTTAGCGCCATTAAAACTTGTCGGACCTATAGAAACATATAATTCGTATCAAGCTTTACATCTCAATTCCGCGATAGATTTAGCGTAAAACTAACGAACCACGTGAGCAGCCTCTAATTCACCGGATGGTACCCAGTGAAATAGTTCTCCGCCAGAAATTAATTCTAAAAGTAAAACGACTGTTGTGCCTGTGTCTACAACTTTGTGCAGCGAAACAATATTCGGATGCCTCAGTCGAGCTAATAACCCTGCTTCTCGAGCTAAAACAGGAAGTTACCAGTTATTCATAAAGGAGAGCAGAAATATTACGATTAGAGGCATCTACCAATGTCTTCCGCTGCCACGCCTCTGGCAACTCGTCTCTTTCTCATAATTTTGGCAGCGTACAGCTCTCCAGTCTTTATTTCCATACATTTTCGTACTATCGCAAATTGTCCTCTGTAATGGGTAAGTATAAAGAGTTGAAGAAGCGCATATTCGTGATAATGAAAAAGTGATCGATAAACACTTACTTGCCAATCTCCTCCAATAATTTGTAATTT
Source organism: Andrena flavipes (assembly GCA_963971345.1). Lineage (NCBI taxonomy): Eukaryota > Metazoa > Arthropoda > Insecta > Hymenoptera > Andrenidae > Andrena > Andrena flavipes. Next base: position 4,886,676 of record OZ020482.1, read on the forward strand.
TTCTCGATCGGTTCATGATGAACCTCCATCAATGTGTCCCACTCAGGGCCTAATTGCAAGAAACACGACATTACAAATCCATGTAAAATATATCACTCTCTTAATGGTAGAAACCATAGTACTTATCAAAATACAAGAAATAACGGCAAGTTAACTTTCGCGAACACGTTCTTTTATGCACTGTGTTCTCTCCATAAATACGTTGCTTCGAAACGCCACTGAACAATGAAATATTTACCAATATCGCCGGGGATGGAAAAAAGAAGACAGAACAGAGGATACTCTCTTTCAGCTTTTACTAAGAATCCGTGCAAATACACATTGATAATTGTACGTTAACGGTCGATGCCCGAAACCAACGGAATATAGACACCTGTCAATCTCGTAGTAAACAGATATGAAAATCACTTCCGTACACACGCAACCACGTGGACCCATTCTCATTAATGAAACGATAATCGTGCGTTTGAAATCGCGGATGGCATAGTTCGCATCCCCGGATCGTATACGGCCCGCGGAGAAATATTAAACATCTGCCAGCCTTGACAGAAATATCGGGCGCGATAACGCATAAAACGATTAAAAACAATGGAGAGGAAGTTGGGTTTTACCACCGTTCGAAGTTCCCGATTGGCGAGACGTGCCTGGCATCATCTCACGTTCATGCTCATCGTTCAGTTCAACCGAACAGTCTCAAAGTTTCGCAAAGAGCCGTTACGAAAATTCTGTCCGATTCGTCGGCCTTCACTCATGCCGGCCACCCTACACACACAATCGATATACCTGTATCGCGTGAAACGCCACCTTCCTCAAAATTCCATCGCGAACCCATAGAACCTTCTCCCTCGATCTTTTCGAACCATTTGGTCCACGCGCCGTGGCACCATTACCAAATAATTACACACTGATTAAATATGTCTGAACAGGCGATAGTTAATTGCCGAAGCATACTAAAAATTATCACGCAACAGAGCATTAAATTGCGGCGGACCAGCTATTCGTTTTTTTTAGAGAATTTTCTAATTCTAACTTCATTATGAGAGAGCAAATGATTAGAAACAATTAGAATCTATCAAATATCGTTCTATGTTCGTTCTGTTTCGTGTAAAGATGTTTTCGTTGCTTCATACATGATGCAACTTGAATTGCAAGGATAAAATTTATGCATACTGCTTAGACGTAATGTATGGAAATGGTAGGCGCGCGAAAGTTCAGTACATAACATTTAAGCGGTATTGTATTGTATTACTTCGTGATATATTAAACATACAGTGGGACGGTATGGACTTGTAGAACGTATTGCCGGTATGTAGATACGTATATAGATACGCCGTGGATCCTGCGAATTTACAATGAAAAGGAAGCTACCGGATGGAAATAAATTTGTTGATAATTGCAATTTCGTACATAATTCTTTAATAGATTATTAAGATAGCTTTATTATATGAAAATGCATACAGGACAGGCAAATAGTGCTTTCTGTGAACATGAATCGAGTCTCAATAAAATTACCGTGGACATGGAGTTATTAAATGTTAACACAAATAAAAGCATTTCGAGTGCGATGTAAATTTAGCGCATTTATTCCTTCATAGCTTCTTCTGAGACTTGTGCAGGTGGAGTGGGCTCATTGTCTGCTTTCTTCTTCTTGCTTCCTGATACGATGTCATCGATTCTCAGCAGTAGAATGGCCGTTTCTATAGCCGTTTTGTACGTCTGTAACTTAACAGAGAGCGGCTCCCATATGCCACGTTCGTTCATGTCTACCAATTGACCAGTCTCCCCATCGATACCCCATGTCATCCCTCCAGTGGCATGTTTTGCACGCAACGCGGTCAACGTTCGAATGGTATTCGCTCCGCAATTCTGCGCAAGAGTTCGTGGAATGATCTCTAGCGCCTGTGACACAGCTTTGTAAGGCCATTGTTCCACACCCGCGAGACTCGCTGCTTTCTCTGTTAAAAGTCTTGATACTGACATCTCCACTGCTCCTCCACCTTTAATAAACATCAGAAATTCGATATTAATGTACAATGTTTAAGCATGTATCATAAGTATTTCTAAGAACGAAACGTTAAGTACCTGGCACCAATTTCGGTTCGAGGAGAAGATTTCTCGCAACGTGAAGAGCATCCTGTAAATTTCTTTCAGTTTCATTTAATACATCTTTACTGGCACCTCTCAAAATTATAGTGCACGCCTTGGGATCTTTGCATTCCGTAATAAAGCAGAAGTATTCATCTCCCAGCTTCTTGATTTCAAATAAGCCAGCCTTAGTACCGACATCATCTTCTCGCAATTCTTCTGTACGATTAACAACAGTCGCGCCGCAAGCTCTTGCAATTCTATTAATATCGCTCTTTCTCAGCCTACGAATGGCCGAAATTCCAGCTTTCACAAGATAATGCTGAGCCAGATCTGAGACTCCTTTTTCGGTGATCACCACATCGGGTTTTACAGATATAACATCTTCGCATATTTTCTTCACGTGCTGCTCTTCTAGTTCCAGAATCCTGGTGAAATCGGTGTCTTTCATTATTTCTATATTAGTTTGCGATTCTCCCTTCTTATATTCTAGAGGGCAATCCAGCAGAATTATTCTCGGGTTCTTGATGCATCGTTTCATTTTCGGATGCGTAACATCCTTATTGAACATCACTCCTTTAAGAACAGTGCTGTCTTCGATCGTACCGCCGGGAATTTTCTCTACTTTCGCGTAACGCTTTATATCTATTTCCCGTCTGCCATTCTCCTCGAGCATAACGGTGTAAACTGCATCTAAAGCGATCTGGCACGCTAAATCTGACCAACGCCCGATGAATTTAGTTCCTACGCAAGAATTTATGACTTGAATCAATTTCTTTCTGTCGTTGCAGTCCAAGCCTATGCTGACTTGTTCGTTGAGAATTGCTACCATATCTTCTAAAGCTTGACGGAATGCTCTGATTATAATAGTCGGATGCATATTCTGCTCAAGGAAGGGCTCGGCGATGGCCAGAATTTCTCCCGCCAATACGATAACCGACGTTGTGCCATCTCCGACTTCCTCGTCTTGGGTCCTGGCTATTTCTATCATCGACTTTCCAGCGGGATGTTGTACCGTTATCTCACGTAATATAGCATTTCCATCGTTGGTCATGACTATGCCCCCCATTGGATCCATCAACATTTTCAACATCGCTTGTGGTCCCAGACATGTTCTAATGACATCCGCGATCGCCTTTATACAAAAGTATAAGTATGAAAAGTCTGAATTATAATTTTTAAAGTGAAAAAATATGTATTACGCTACTTATAACATAATTGTAAGACATTTGCAAGCCATTACAAAACTGATCATAGTAGACAATGCGGCGTGAATTTAAAGTAGTATTTATAGAAAAAATTGTTTTCAATTTTCGGTATAAAAGTTATTGATATCATTAGACACAGTTATAAATTGTGTTAGCGGGATATTCCTTAAAGGATAAAATACACGTGGGCGTGCCGATCACTGGACACCTTAAAAGGCAAATACGTGAATGAGTATCGGACTCACCTTGCCGGCTTGGATATTCTCCCTCTGCACTTTCCGGCCGCTATCCCGTTTCGTATTCTGGCCTGCAATAATCAAAGCGCACGACATCGTGAGAAAAGAGATCTTTCCGTCGAGTCTCTAAACAAACGAGTATCAGAATCATCATTGTTTTAACTTACTTAAAACTACGATCGGAGCAGCCCCTGGCCTGAACATTTTTATTTGGTTCGTTTAACAGTTAAATAACCTGGCAGAGAACGACACTTAAGTACACGCCTGACTTTTCCAGAAGAAAACGAAAGACGAGACCGGACGAGACCTTGCAATAATTGGTTAGAAATACGCGTGACGATTGGCGGATAGTAACAAAGTGAAATATATTTCTGCAGGACGCGTACTACCAACGCAGCTAAGTAATATCCCTATAAATACATCTACCACAGACGAGCTATGGAATAGATCTGCTTCTTATAACAAACAAACTGACGAATCAACTTAAAGTAAAACAGTTACTTCGTCGTATTTAATTTCAATTCTTAGCGCTAGTATTCATTTTATTACGAGTCGAAAACGTTGAAAACTACAATGTACGTGTTGGTAAAGTAGAGCTCTATATAGAGATAGTATAGGATAAACTATCCGTACTTTTTCTCGAGACTTTTACAACTCCCCGCTAGATGATGCAGCTATCTCCATAAAATCCCACTACCCAGATCACTAATAAATATCTGCCACTAACGAGTGCTAATAACTCCCTACAAAAACGACTATATATCCTCAAAATTAAGAAGAATAAATATGTCATATATTCGGCATAGTAGCTTGACACACCAAGGACGCAATTATCCCGAATTACTACAAGGCGATACTATATTGTTCTAATACATTCTGTCTTAGGTATGACCCTTTTTCTTCAAACTCACAAGCGTTACCATTGGATCTATTGACAAGGATTTCGAATAGTTTGGTAACCCTCAGAGAGGTGTTCAACCGTGTGGTCCCAGGTGAAGGGAACGAGCCTTCGAAGCGGCGGCACGGCAAGGTGCGACCGGACCTCGATGACACTGTAAACACTCGACTGGTGTTTCCAGCAATTACCAGGTAAACCGCACGGGGTGTTGTTTGCCGCGGACGAAATGTGTTACAACAACAGAAGCGGCGCGCAAGTTGCGCGCGAGCGGAGAGGGCCGACGGTACAGGAGCCCACTCGAGTTACGCGGCAAGAAAGGATTCTCAAGGGCATGAGCTTGCAGATTTCTTCCGTTCGACGAACGCACCGGGGCCAATCTTTTCGGCGGCCTGCCCTTTGATCCCTGCCGACCATGTTTGTTCTAACTCCAGGGAGCATAACTTCGAAAATTTCCAGCTAATGGAACGTCGATCCGCTTATGATTGGTCCTCCCGGCTACTGTCATTCACAGCGGGATCTTTGGTGAACTGAGTGGTTTCACTGCTCGTCCTTAGGGCACCAATTACGAATCTTCAATACTTATATTAATAAGCTGGCGCTTACACCGACCAAATATGAATGTGGAATTTATAGAATCAAAGCTTATACCCTATGTAACGATTTGAATCAGAATAAAATATGGCATTAATTACGTCGAGAATGTCCGATTCAAGCACAATACCTTTAGCTCAGCGATACATCCGTCAGCTGTTACGAGCTTCCGGACAATAAGCACGCGCGCGGAGGTACGAATAAGATTGAAAAGAATTGCGTAGGCTCGTACGGCGCGACACCCTCGCGCTCGCTTCGAAGAATTCTTTGGAGGGTCCTTTGGGACCGGGCGGGAGATTCATCGGATGTTTCGCGAGCGAAAAAAATGTTTTCGACCACACGCAATAGTGTGGCCGTGTTTACTGAAGAAACAGACGACACGGTGGTCGAAATACAAGGCGCGCGTGTTGCGAATCGGAATTACGCCTGTTCAGGGCCTGGTTACTCGCATCGTTGTCCCGACGAATCGGGGGTGTACTCACAATGGTGTCTTGTTCTCGTTGATAATGCGTCCCCCCCTCTTTACACCACGGTTAACAATGCTTACACGAGATTGATCGATCGTCTTGAATTTCAAGTGAAAGGACTTGAAGACTTGTGCCACGCCTGATTCCAAACGAATTATCCTTTATATCCGATTATGTATAGTACGATTTTCATAGTCACTTCCTTCTGTAAGATGCTAGGAATACCATCTACATACCAGTGGAACACCTCCAGCGATATTAATATTAACTCTGCATAGGTACCTACCTGGTGACTAGAATAGATGTGAAAAAAATAATTCTTGTAATGTAAAACAGGGGCGAGTGAAGTGAACGCATAAATTAGTAGCTCAATAAATTATTTTGTGCGTATAGAGAAGATTCCACCCTTCGCCTCGAAGGTAGGAAGAGCCTAACAAACTTCGAGCGAGATTAGATAATTATTTACAATTTATGCCTGGGAAGCAGTCAACTCGAGTGACTTCAGTTCTTTCATGGAATCATCCCTCAGCTACGAGATTCTTCTGCATTAACACCGGTGCTGTGAAACCCCTCAGAAACGCCAGAGCAAAGGAGTAGCGGTGACAGAACCGGTATCATCGCGTACACCTCCTGGCGTTCTCCTAATCGTTTCCCGTGCCGCGCAAGAAGGTCCTTGTAATAACATCGTTCGCCGAGATCACGAAAGCAGTGCTCCCGTAAATAAACAAAGAGACTGCACGGTTGACTTAAAATAGTTTGTCCGGTTCCGAGGCGTGGCCAGGCATTCGCTCGGACAATATTATTTTATGGTGACCAATGGCCACTGGTCCCCCGAAATACGCGTTTCAAATGTTCCCTCAGATCTCACCGATAGACGTAGAGCGTAAATGTAAATCGTTCTCAACTAACTGACAGCGATAAAGAGCGACGATTAAACGAGACTCTTCGCTGCACTTTCGTCAAGTAAATTTGAAAGAAAATTGATTATATTTGTACTTCCCATAAAGTTCGTGTTTCCACTCGTTATAATTATGTAGGTATCTACTTTTTATCGTGGCTAATTGCCTTTCTGGAATTAATTGGATATGAGTAATCTCGATTCCTTTCTTTTCTTAGAAGTTCGGGCGATCTGCTAGAGCTAGATCCAGCGGAAGAACGTAACGGTCCAATGTCACACTCTTCCTAAAAGGGTAAACCTGTTAATCGGGACACTCAATTAAATTTCGATGTCGCCCCTTATCACAATGGGGTCTAATCAGAATTTACAGGAATCCCGATGATAGTGCCCACGTCGACTTTCACTGCTATCACTTTTCACTCGTGGACCCGTCGAGAAGAGGGAAAAGATACATATCCGGTGACTCGAAAACTCTAACGCCTAACAAATACGATATTTGTCCCAAAAATCTAATGCCCAGAGATTTCATTAGGTACTATCAAATAAAAATCATAAAAATTCAAGTCTCCAAAAAGTCTTGACGTCAAAGATTTCAAATACTGATACAATGATCTACGATCTTCAAATGCAAACATGTAGAACTGATAACCTTCTGGTCGCTTTTCCTTCCACCTCGACGACGTAAAAAAATCTTGGAACATTGCACCATTAAATCCACGTGATCGGGGGCCCACGAGTCTCTGCGGTATCACTTGCACGGATACTGACAACGTGTACGCAGCGCGGCGACATCGTAAAACGAGGAACGGCTTCGTCATGTCAGTCGATCTAACGAAGGTGAAATAAAATCGGCGCAACGTGGCGTAATCGGTATCGGTGCCTCCAATTTGTCCCTTCGGGTTCCGCTCGCGTAGCTACAGATAAGCGACACATAAATTCGCGGAGACGTATCATTTAGGAGCGTTGCTATCGCTGTTCCCTCCTCTTGTTTCTGATATCGGGACTCGAATTTTACGGTGCGTAAATTAAACGCCGAGATTTTACGCGGCTGACTCAGGGAGTTCGAGCATCGCCCCTTTGTTGTTACAACGCGGTTCCTCCTTTCTTCCAGGAAAGCTTCGTTTCTCCCGCGCTACGTGGACCGTTCGGTGTTCGGAGTCCGATGTTTCGGCAATTAAAAGTCACGGGCGCTAAAACCGACGGGAATGCGAGACATTCACCTGTCTCCTCGGAGGATACATCCTCGGCGACCCCTCGTGGGGACATCATTACGTATGCGTCCTTTCGAGAACGATGCCCGATCTCGGTCGTTATCGGGACGAACACGGGAGGATCTCGCTGCCGTCATCCGACCGATCAGATCGGTCAGATCCGTGCCACCGATGACGTACTGTCGTCGGCTTTAAATTAAACGAAATAAACGAGCTACCTGAATAGAGATAACGGCTACCGATAGCCATGAAGCCGCCAATAGCCAGCGACTACGCTGCAAGCTATTAGGTACATCATTATGAAGAATCTGCTAATACAGGCGTACGACAAAAACAGATTTCTATGCCACAGCTATTGATAGAATCAAGTTCGACGTGTAAGCACTGACGAACATCGATGAATGCAGTGACTAAGTTTCGCTTCATTTCTGGTGCTAATAAACGTATTATGCAAAAAGTTTCATTAATCTTCCCTTCCACTCTATACCTACCCCTAAAGATTTCCAACATCCCCACAAATCCGCATCATTACTGCCAAAACATCAGCCACAATTTTCACTTTGTCTCACCCGTCGCTCCCAATCTGCCATCAAACAGTATCACTCCTTCCTAAACCTTAATCTCATCGATCATCCACGAGCGGGCTCGCTGATCCGGTGCCTACCGTTTCACAGCAGCGTGAAAAAGATCTTAAGCCCCCTCTGGGTCGCTGGAACCAAGGTACCGCGCTCATGAAGCGTTCACTTTTCGGGCCCGGTTCCTGGTAGCACGGTTTAGTAGCCTTATTTGTGTTCTCAGCCGTGTCCGTTGTGTGTTCTTCGGCATCAAAAACGGTCGGATGCGCCTCTTAAACGCGACGCTCGCCCCGGGGCCAGCCGCGTCCGACTCGCAACGGTTTTAAACGGATTAGACGGAATCTACGGGCCCGATCAAATTTCGTGAAACGAGTAGGTGTACCGGCACGGATGATCCGCGGTCGAGAAGGGGGGCAACAAAAGATCGTGTCGATCTCGGTGGATTCGCTTGTTTGCGCGCCGCCAACGTTCGCCGCCGTCAGACACCTGAGATACAGTTTCGCCCACGAAACGAGACTGAGAATGGACGTGTCGTACGATCCAGCCACGTTGGTACATTAAACATGAAACATTGTTCCCGGCGGTGTAAAAAATCTTCGTTCATCGGCTTACTAGATATCTGATTACGCTCCCCTCGGTGCGCGCCCCGACATTGCGTCTCCATCCGATGATGGTGCAGTACCGGCAGGTGCTTACGAGCAAGAAGCTTTCACCGATTATTGCTTATTCGGCTTGCGTAGGCGAGGCAGGTTTGCAAGCAAGGTGCCTGCCTTGCTTTTTTACGGACGAGCGAGGATTACTTGCTACGCTTACTGTACCCGGTTTGTAGTACTGGGGGCTTAAGGGACCAGGGTATTACGTTTAGAATAATTGCGGTGTAATTGAATTTGTTATACACAGTAATACGAACAGCGTGCGTTACGTAATTGGGATACGTGAATCGTGATTTGATATACCGAGTTGCTTCGGTATGCAAGGAATAGTTGGAATATTCGTTTGTGATTTGTGGATCGAGAGGCTGCTCGACGGTATGTGGAATGTATTCGAGCCGCGATTCTCTGGCCGTGACGAATCGTACACAACTAACTGTTAACGCTGCTAATATTACCACTGGCGGGGACGTTTACGCTGGACAACGGCAGTGTCAGTATAAGAGGCCCTCAATCACGTTAAAGTGAAGGAACGCCGGTGTGCGGAGTGTCATCTTCCCTCTGTCGATCTCAACGAGACGAGCTACGTTCCTCGGCGTCTCCACGTGACAGATTTCACGCGCATGTGTCCAATAAATGCATCTGTACACACGCCTGGCTTCGTATCGTTGCTCTCGTGGACGTGGAGGAGACCACGTGGCAAACGGGCTCTGACAGAGACACGAAACGAAAGCGTGCTCGGCTCGGAATTGGGACGAGTCGCCGTTCAATTCGAGGGAAGAAAGTCAAGCGGCCTCTAAGTTCCCCGTGCCTCGTGGTCATGGGAGGGTTTAATGGGAGATCTTCTATTCGGAATCTTGGTGACAAGCTTCGCGTTGTCATTCCTACCCGGTAACCACTAAATGACTCGACAACAGAAGCTTTTCATTAGTACTCCTCTCACGGCCAGGTTGCATCCTCGATGATGTACTAACCGAGAACGGGGGGGAAAGGGTTTTATAGCGACGGCCACCGTGCTGGCATTATGTAAACTTACGTGGATGCACGCTCGACTTGGTAGCTTCATGGGAGTTTGAAAATTGGTAGCCGATCCCACGGCTCATCTTCGCACCTTTGTGCCTCACCGAGGGATACACCCGTGAAAATCCAATTTGTCAAAGCTACACGGCACCTTTCACGGGGCCGACGGCCGAGAAATCTTTTACGATCCGATGCGTTGCTGGCCACCGCGCGCCATTAATTATCGAAACAAACAGAAACGGGGGGAATTATACCTACACGCCCTGCACCGAGTATCTTATCGTACATCTCACGCCAGATACGATTTAATGCCGCGAGAGTGTTAATATATGCCCTTTTGTTGGCCACAGAGATCTGTAGGTAATGTACGCCGAGCACTCGTGCGCCGGACACGGCCGCTTGCTATGGTGGCTTGTGTTGACCGATGATGCCATCGATGCAATCACGTTTAATAGCGCTGTGTTAACGAGTTTTCTTATTAAACGGCATTAGATTCGAGAATTCTGTAATGGACCTTGTACTTACGCGATGTCAGGTGGTTGTTCTGAATTGTTTGTAGGTGAAAAAGAGAGCCTCGGGCGATGGAATTCGAAGCCAAGATCTGTGGGTTCTCTGCGTAGTGACCAGCCGCGTTATCAATTCCCCCAACGTTTTCTGAACTTTTTTCTAGAAATACTAAAACAAACAGGGCGCCACCTTCTATGTGCCAATCGCACCATGGGTCATTCCTAACGCTGAATGCCTACATGTTGTAATAATAAATAATTATCTACCTTATTACCGATGAGTAGTAGAAGAGAATTTCATGGTAAAAAATATGATTCCCTGTTTTCGAAAGGAGCAGTTCACACTTTTCCGTGTTTACGGACACTGAAACGGCACTGATCCGCCACGGAACTGATATCTGCAGACTTTAATCGAGTCATCCTGATCTTACAAAGCTTAATAACAGAGATACCCCAATTTCCAGAATACACATATCGAATAAATTCTATAGAATAGAAGTTACCGACTGATTTATCCAAGATGCCCACTACAATTGCGCCAATGCGAGAGTTGCACATCCCCCGTGCGGCGATTGGTCTGGCGGGACGCTCACGCTCACGTTCCTCGTATTCGAGTCATCGCCGGAACGATCCGCAGGAAATGATCTCTCTGCCGCAGACCTCGCCCAAGAAGGCTATCGGGCATCTCGGTGCACGAAACACGGCCCCGATCTCTCATCCTAGGGGATACGGATGAGTAGGCGCGATGGATACACTGCGCAGAACACGGCCGACACGCTAAACGCCCGCCCCAGGACTCGTGTAAACAATTATTCATCCGGTGGATCCGATTTGCTCCATTTCTCAATTAGCCCGGTGCCGCGGTCGTGGCTTGAGTCACTGTTCCCGGTGCCAGCCGCTTCCGGCCCGTGGAACCAGGAAGAGGCATCTCGATCCACGCTTTTATTTTCGTGGCAACGTTTAGCGTGTCCGTTTCCGTGCGGCGTTTGCGGTCGGCCCGTTTGTATACCGAAGGGACAGGGACGGTAACCCCTTCGTTGCGGCAGTAAAAAGTCAGCGACGTCTGTCGCGGCGAAGAGTCATTTTCTCTCGGACGAACAAATGGGAAAGCTTGACGACGAGCCTCGCGACTTTGTGGTTTTCAATCCCTTGCGGTGCTGAGACAAACTCGACATTGTAGGTAGATATACTTCGGTTGAACTAATGCTATACAGAGCCGGGACGCGACGTTCGATTTTACGAATGCTACATACTCCGCATAGCGATCTCTGTTCGTCATTTGCTCGTTGCGTAATATGTACAAAGCGAGCTTAAAGCGGAGAAGTCTACTGTTAGCAAGCCATCTATTCCGCCACTCGTTGGGTGACGAAGAAGAAGCAGTCACGCTACTAGGAGCACCGCGGCCGTCAGCAGCGAGCTGAAAACCGGCCTCGACTTAGACTTTTCACAGTTGGAAATTTTTCTCACGACACTCGCCGGCTCGGGGGCTGGGGCGTTCCCCATTCGGCGCGGTGGTTTCCGTCGTATTTACTTTCGAGGCACGGGCATAAATTAGTAGTACGTGGCACGCGTGTAACGAATACCCCAGTCCCCTCTGATTGGGGAGATTAGAAGGATTATAGAGCTCTCGGTTGGCCGCGGTCTCGCTCGATTTTCTCGCTCGTTCGATTGCATCCTGTAATCGTTGCTGGAGCAAGGAACGCCGGCAAACGAGCACAGGCCGTGCGTCTTCCGCTGGCTGACAGCCGGCCACTCGAAAAGTCGGTTTCCTTTTTCCACGGCCGCGCGTCCTCCGTACCGGCCGATGAGGATCTTAAATGTTAATACCGCGGCGCGCGAGCACGGATACATCGGTGGTGTGTTTGCCCGTCACTGCAGATCCGCCGATAAATAACGCTTTTCAATGCGTTATTCGTGCCACGCACCGGCTATCGCATTCACGTGTCCCGCCGATCTACGAGCTTCCTACGACGCCACGCGGATGTTACACGCGATCGTCACCTGTCCGGCCATTCGTCGCCCCTGACATCTGGACAAGCGCATCGGCGCACTTTATTGCTTCTCGTCTAGCTGTTCACTCTCGCTTTCCTTAAAAATAGCGAGCCGTTCGCGCGACGTGACTCGATTCGATCTACTCCATCGATGACTCCCCTCGGTCGATGAATTATTAAGCGGATAATAGAGGGAGCTTCGTTTTCGTGACTCGCGTTATCCGCCTTCGCGTTATCCGATGAATAACTATTTGAAAATCGAACAACTCCCTCGTAGGTTACGTTTTGTTGCCAGTTCTGGATATTTTATGACGAACGATATTCGTTCCAGAGCCGCGCGTCGCGAGCCGTCGTCCACTCGATGAACACATACTTCTCGGCGATATTTCCGCGGCGCTGGTCGTAATAAGAGGTGGGAAATTGCAAAAGTTTCGCTGGACGCGAAGTGTCGGTATTCCCGCGTCGTAAAGTTTTCTCGTTATCCTGGCCAGCATCCTGACGCAACGTCCTCGTGGATACGCGCGGATCGAGGACCTCGGCTCCTCGATTTTCCATTCAACGCGGCCCGCGGAGTCCTCGTCCAGCCATAGAATTATGCGTAACGTGTCTCGAGTCTGCGGGCATCCTTGCCGCATCGACTTACACTCTTTTACGCGCTTTTTATTGGCACGAGCGATGCTGAAACGAGATGCACGGCTCTCTACCCTAGCGCGGTTTCATGCCCGTGATAAGATCTTCGATTCCGTCCAGTCCGATGTGACAGCTTCTCGATGACTGTTAATCTGGAGTTAATGACTTTATAAGCTCCTCCGTGACGGCTTCTTTGCGCAAGAAAGTAGACGAAGTCTTCTTATAGGAGCGAGATCATAATTGCGGTTTAAGCAGCTTAAGAAAATAAAATACAGTCGCCGCAAATGTAGCTTAATTTACTCCGCTATTCATTTCGCGCAATAGCTTTAACCCTAACCCCAAACCACCCTTCGCAACCGAGTTCCTTCCGCGTGCAATTCCATTCTTGCTTCAATTTCCGCCTCGACCGCAACGCCATCGTCTCGCGCAACACAATCATCGACTTATTATTTATGCCAGCTCGAGGGACATAAACGCGAGGCGTGCGAAACCGTCAGCGAAGTTTAAACGCCGAGAGATCCTTTACGCTTACTATCCCATTAGAAGGCTCTAACTATAAAATCGCCTATTCACTGTGAAAGGAATCGTGGACACCCTTTCAAAGCCTCCGCCGAAAGCGACCGAGAAGAAGACATTTCCTTCTGATTGGTCTTCGTAACTCACATTATGCGAGGCGCAGGAGGCCCCGACCTCGTATTCCAGCGAGCAGAGGAGGCGAGAGGAGGCCTGGCACGATACAGATTTTTATGGGCAGCGTAAATCTCGCGACCGACAGAAGCAGCGACCAGAAATCGTGAAAGGCGCGGCCAATTCCCTAATGATTCTGATTTATTGCCAATGGTTTGTTCCGGTAAGTCATTATCCGCGCGAACACATACACAGCGGCTCGGAGACCTCACGCAGGATGCGTGTAGATTGTGTCGAGGGCCACCGATACAATCCTTGTCCTTTAACGCGTCAAACGATCGTATTTCATTGCGACTTACGTCCCTTCTTGGATCCTCTACCGTTCTCGTTCGTGGAAAATAGTCCTTGTGATTACTAATAACTGCCCGAAGGATCGCGGAGCTTCTTAAGCGTGTGAAATTCTTCCAATTATCTGGCGCTCGCTTACAGAATTCTAATACTCCATTTCCAATTCTTCTATCTGAATATTCTATTACCCGAAGCCTCAAAGGACATCTTCCCCGTCAATGGAGATAGTTAGAAAGTATCTGGAGACAGAATTATCAAAAAATTCTATTACTCGAATAGTCGTGTAATTCACCCACATAGTGGAAGTCCCACCACGCGGTGTGTTTTGTAACAAGTTCCATCGGATTTTCTAATCAAACGCCAACACGTATTACGTTTATCTAAACGAGGAGAGGAAAGCGAGAGCTGTAACGAGCGTTCGGGAACAGTTAGATCCTGTGGTCAAATAAAGCCGGTGACAAATTGTCGCGTGTGTCGGAACAAATTTTTCCCAAGAGAAAGCAGCCTGACTAGCGTCCACTCGTGTCCAGCAAACAGGCGCGATTATTTCCACCGAGTCACGGCCGGAATAAACATTCTGTTAGGGGTAGAGAGTACAGTAGTTGGCCTCCTGACAGTGATTGGCCTTATTTTCAGGAATAAATGATATAAAGAAATACCAATGTTATGCCTCTTTTTAATAAACATATTCATATTCCTTGTGCTTTCTTGCATCGGATGTAATCAATATTTCTCCACGAAATTATATACTGTGAATATATATAAAAGCAAATAGGATGACTCGGCTTTGAAGCTTAGAAATTACAGCGATTTAATAAAAAGACATAAAAGTACAGTATATTTCTTATATTCGGTATATATCGATAAATAAAAGTTGAAACTTTATAAAAGAATTATTTATTTGTTAAAATTGCATATATATTATGAAAAATACAGGGGGCCAACAACTGTCGTATGAATAATAACTGCCAGTGACTGTTTTTTAACCATGTTAGTGGTGAAAAAGTAATTAGCCCCTGTTAAAATTTATTTTTAGATTATTAGGGGGCTTTATTTATTTATATTGATTTCCATTTCAAATTTTCTAAATTCACATTTATTTATGTGACACTCTTACTTAAGTCGCCAACCATTATACTCTTTACCCTACTGTTTACTTTCTACGCTAAATTATCCACCGATCTTCCCTCTTTCTCTACTCCCACGCCTCTGGCAGCGCTTCGCTACTGTTAAATCCATAAACTATCGTCGAGCTTGCTCCCCCGGGGCCGCAACTTGTCGCGAAAGGCCCGCGAACGGGTTAAGCTCGCGCTGTAAATTCGAAACCGAAAACACGCCCGTCGCGCTGCGGTAGTCCCACGGCGAAAGAAGGGAAGCCAGGGTCCAGGTATCAAGCTGACGACAACGCGTCGGCGATGCTATCTGAAAGGCTCGGGTGTAAATTCTCGAAGCGGGGCCGGATGATAGTATCCCGGGGGTTGCTCTAACGCCGTGGAAGATCCGCATTAGCAGATGGCTCGGCTAATAATCTGTCACCGGGACTGCTAACGTGCCATTAAGTGGGCGTCCATGCGCCGCGAGAGGATTTTCTACGTGACACTGGTGCCCGAGCCCCGTCGAAACGCCACCCGCCCTGCTGCGCGCGTAAATCCGCCGCGACGGAACCGTCCTGGTCCATTCGTAATCAACGTACATCAGCGGACTAATTAATAATTACGCCGTCGCGCGGTTGATAGCCGGTTTTATTACGCGACTGGGCGACTGGTAATCGTACAATATACGATCGAAATAAAATTACACTTGTGTAATGAAAAGATGGCCTCTGTAAGTTGCGAGCTGCCGTGCTGCTAGTTGCTGGCCGCAGTTTACTGTAAATGAAACGAAACTGCGATACTCGCGGCTAAAGTTGATTATAAATGTAATGGAAGGTGTGTGTTACCTCGTATCGCGGCGCAATTACTGGATTAGCTCTAAGAGAAGATGGCGCAGTGAGTGTTTAAACGTGTGGTAAATGTTTAAACTGTGTTTCCGAGATTACTCTTTTGGAATGTTGAAAATTAATTTCGATGTAATTAGATATGTATAGGTACCTATGATCATTATTTTAGTGGTAATAATTTGTCTGGAAACACCGAGGGCGACGTTCACCATGGGGAACCTCGTGGCGCGCGAGGAATTCGCGCTCCATAGCGGACGATACTTCACTCGGAACAGTAAAACGGAATTCGTCGTCACAGACAGACGGAAGAGCGCAAAATGTCCCGTCTACATTGCCGTGTTCTATTTTCACCCGACATGTTTTAGATGCTCGCCTATTGAATCCGACAGGCGAGACGACTTAGCACATTACCTCGTGGCAGAAGTGCGGACCGCCAGAAGATACTAGGCGAGGAAATGATGTTGCTTTCAACGCAAAATAGCAAAATATACCAAGTGTTTACCGCGGCAAAAACACTCGTTGCTGCCAAGTTATTTTAAAAATCTTAGCAGCAGATACTAAAAATCTCGATATTATATCTCAATACAGTTAGAGGTACCTACACTTATACCTACACTACTTTGAAAATCGAACCTAAGCTCTTCAAGTAATAACATTAATTTATAACCAGAAAATATTCCCCGAGGCAAATACCTAATTCATCAATCAAATCCCTGAATTTCCATTGAATGGTTTAAAATTTGCACATCGTTATCTACTTCAAAAATGCGAATTCGTATCTCTGCACGCGTCGAGTTTGACCATCGACGAACGAGGAGCCAATAGCCTAATCGCCGAGGGACTTGCATCAGCACGAAATGTCAATGTCTACCGGCAGAAAGGGCGCAGGGAGGAAACTTTTTCCCCGGTGATTCGGGGCAACGTGACGTTCAGGTCGCCCCTGGCGCCGTGGGCTGTTTAATTTTAGGGCATTACGCGTACAGGCGGCTGCCTGGCCGAAGCTAAAGGGTTCCCTGGCTCGGTATTTGCCGAGATATTATCGCGAAAAGGGAAAGGGGAGAAGCCCTGGGTAACGAGGAGGGCGTGCCTCTTCCTCGGAGCTGGGGCTCTAGGATGCCCCCCGACACCGTTTCGCGAATTAGCCTGGTACCCCATCATCGTTTCCATCGGCAACCGAAGAAATCGTCGTGACTCGAGGCTTTTGCAATAAGTTCCACCAACAACGTACACCATCCTCTCTGCAATCGTACATAAAAACCGATTCTTGCCTCGGCGAAACTCCTCACGCTTATAATTTCGAAAATTGGCATTCGATTTTTGTCTCTTAATTTTCCTTTTCAACGAGAAAATCAGAGGATTCAGTACGGTTACTTTAAACGTGAAGTAAGAAACTTGATTTGAACGAATGATGGTATCACTTGTGATAAAAAAAGAACTAATTGAAAATTGTAAAATAATTTTAATAATATCTTACCGTAGTAGAATTCCCCGAATTGTTAAGTTGAAAGGATTAGCAGAGCCACTAGAATCTCCCTTTTTTTTTCTTCCATCAGCGGATAAAATCGCATACTACGATTATGATATTTGCATACATTTCTTTCTTGCTGGGAGCGATCGACATTCGCGATGTAAACGAAACCATCCATTCGAGGCGATCATCTCCGATTTTAATTTGCGGCTGGGCAGAAGTAGGAGGAGGCGCGGTGCACCGTGTTTTGCAACGACCCCGACACGTTAATTTACACTGCGAGCTCGTACGCATATTTCTCAGATGCGATCGGCAATAATAATTAATAAAGTCGCCAGCCCGCTCGTATCCTCGTATATTAAGGGCGTTCCTTTAACCACCATGGTACTTGAATTATTTGTCGCTTTTGCCGCGAATTACCTCCGAAGGCACGTGTACTGGCGCACTGGGCGATCGTACTACCTTCACTCGCGAACGATACAAAGTGATTTAAGAAAAAAAAAAAGGTGGAAGAAATTACAAGCAGGCAGGTAGGTAGGTACTTGAAAAAGTGGCGGGAAACGTCCAAGTAGCATAGATTAATAAAGTTAAAATTTTTCGAATATTAGTTGATGTTTTATAGGTATCGATAACTAAAGTGCTACTATGTGTTAATATAACACATATATTATATTACACTCTATAACTTTGAAGATACACGGACACACCACATACTGAATTTCCTCAGCATTTCCATAGATCGATCTTTGACATCTACGCGAGTACTTTCAGACAAACTGGCATGGATAATTACACATCGCGGAGAATATTAATGACACGCGCTATATTGAAAGTTTCATGAGTTTAGTAGGGCGTGCACGTATGAGATATAAGTTTGATATCGCGTTCGCGTGCAGAATCACCAGATTATTATCGACTAACAGCGATTGAGGTGCGAAGCGTGCCGACGATTTCGTGTATCGAATTTATAATCGACCATTCGGTGCGCGCGAGGAGCTCGCGCCTTTCGTTGCAAGAAAAATTCTCCGTTCAAGGCGATCTGTTTAAAGCGCCGATATCCTGCGCGCGTCGCGCGCCCCGGAGCTGCGCGTTTTAAGTTCCCGACACCTAACACGCTTTATCCATCGAGACATTTCGCACGAATCTCATCGATTAGGTGTAAATCAACTTTCAGGCCACTCGACCGCGCCGCGCGAGATGCAAATGTGTTATGAATCGGCGGAGCGGCGTCAGGTTATCGTGTGCAAATGTAAAATGAGTTCAATAATTGCGTGGAACAATGGCGCCGTTTATTTATAAGCCGTATCGTTTCTCCTCGGCTGATTATCTTGCGACGTATATGCTCGCCGGTCTGTTTACGTACACTTTCATCGGCATCGACCATGAGCGATCTGACTTTCAGATAGTTTATCGATCTGCACGCTTGTATCTTCGCTTATCGCGCCACTTGTAAACGGGAATGTTGCATTCTCATCGGGACATTGCTCGGCGGCGATACCTTGCACCGCGAACGTGGTCAATTTTTTAGGGAAAGCTGCCCGCGCGTGCTTTTAGCATTCATAATGAAACGTCCTCGACGAGAAAGTAAAAGGGAGGAATTTGTAAACACTTCAACGGGGTTTTGGTTGGCCTACATTAAAGGGAATCTGTAAAATCGTTAGGGTAACGAAGCGAAGAATCTTTCGGGGGATTAAGTCTCTAAGAGAAACTGTACTTATGCAAATACTTTAGACACGTTCGAGAGAAATGCTAAATTAATCCAATCATAAATTCGAAATCCGACAAGTTGAATCAAAGTCAGCAGTAACGTTTATCGCGTATTAATATTTCACCGCGGAGAAGAGAATACCGCGAACGGGGCGAGATATGTAACAACTTTGATCTGATAACTTTCTGCCGTCGCGGATAGTATTTAATCATATGAAAAATCACAATCTCCCGCCATAAATCCAGCCAGATCAATTCTTAAGAGCATTATCCCCGAAGATCGTACGGATCGACAGAACTACTTCAGTCGAAGGTCTAATCCTGATGTAAGTACCGGCTGAAACTGTCTCATTTCTCGCTTTATATCGGCATTAAATCTGCGGCAAGATAACACGGCGGTTCTGCCTAGTTCCGCAACTTAAGCTGCCCTCGCGGGCCGCGAAAGAATGAAATTTACAGGTGGCGTAAATTCTAGGGTGGATTCAGCGCGCATTCTTGGAACAAGAGCCCGGATAATTGAAGCGGATGCAATCGGGAGAACTGAGGTGCCGAAACGGGTCTTAAACGAGTTCGAAAGATGAGATAAGGAACCCATAATACTTGGCAAGATGAATCGCGTCGTGCGTGAAGGGTTAAGCCTCCGAGGTCCTTCATATTTTATGGCTCATTTTGTTACTCTTTACTGTCCCTCCCTTATATCGACATCCGTCGTCGTTAAATCTTAAATGCCCAAAGACTGACTTGCCCCTCCAGCATCCATTATTCGCGGAAAGTGTTATAAAAACCTTGAGAATTGTACTAAGTAGATACGTGCTTCTACTAAAATTTCAATAAAGAATGTAGAAGAATTGATATTTGGAAATATCTTAAAAAATTATTAATTTCTTGACCACTAAGATCCCTTTCTTCAAGATTGCTTTTTATAAATCCTAGTACCCAGTAAGTTGCTTCCACCAAACCTCATTCCGTACAAAACTAAAAGATATGCGCGCGGTCCGTTTACAAAAAAAAAAACCGAGTCACGAACGATTTCGCCCCAATCAGAAGGAATCTGGCAAATTCGCGTGACTGTGCGATAAAATTTTTTGCCGCTATTTTTAGAGCGGCGCTCTCTGCGGAGCGACCAGTATCTTCGCGGTCGGTGCATCGAACCCCACGATCGGTTCCAAGATTGAGATAAGCGGCTTGCGAAGAAATAAGTAGTTTAAGCCTGTTCGCGTGGCCGGAGATTGGTCTGACGTCGGTTGGCACCGAGAAGTGGGGATGTTTTATGCATGGACCCCGCGTTATGCATCATTCCAGGTGCATCTCGAACAGAACCCGTCGAACCCTGGTTCCGTGCAAGGGACATCATTCGGCACGATCGACCAAGTGTGTTTTCAGCGTGGAAACATCGTTCGCTCCGGGCAGAAGTTACGAACGGAAAGTAACGCTCGCCCCCGCGCCGCGATTGCCACGAGCAGGACACGCTAAACGGTGCAAATAATTCGCCCAAGTGATAGTTGCTACGACAAACGGATCATTATTCCGTGTGAATTGCGAGCGAATGGAAAATCAGTGATAGTGTCGTGCGAGGAAATAATTTCCGAGTTGATAAAACATCGGCCATCTGATAAGTTTCAAATAAATATCGCCATATTATCGCGGTCTTGTGCTCGCGTTAACACGTTCACAGTTTGGACCTTCAAGTGCGTATGCACTCGCACATACATTGGAACGATAAGCTTCTCGTGACAATAAACACACTGCCCCCTTTTCTAAACACTACGCGGTATTCATTAGATATTACTCAATTATGTTAATAGAATTCATTATACATCGCTGTACGTGATCGTACACTGATGATAGTACACACCATGTGCAAGGGTCAGAACGTTTGATTCAACGCCACGCTGACTCGTATACAAATCAGGCGATGCGCGAATGAAAAGCGTTCTGCCTCGTATACGCGTCGAAGTACCGTGAACGTTTTTTTCGAAACGAATACCGCTGTATTTGTTGTACTTTAAACAGGTTCAGAAGAGGTATTTAATATAATAGACGCGAGGCGGTAACTGATAACACGTTATCGTGTCCAAAGACCGAGGGATCATCGTCGACTGACTATGCTATTCGTGTGCCTGTCACGGGCAAGCACAAATTCTCGTCGCTTCGATGTTAAAAGAGTGTAAATACCTAATGGTAATAAGATTGTGTCGAGTAGCGGAGAACATAAGCAGCTTTTTCTGAAATATACGAAACCGTTCGATCGCGTGACGGCCGATATTCGAGTAAGTACATCGGGGATGTTGGATAGCGTGGCGTGCTGGTGGGGAGACGTTCGAGGGGGAGTGGGGGCGTGCGTTACGCAGGATTTAGGGTTCTACGTGGTGGTGAGGAGCCCACGATGCTCGCACCGTGGCGGAGAAGCAACCGGCAGCACCAGCATACACGGTTCCGCCGCTGCGGAGAAGCTTCGCTGCTCTCGGTCGGAGCAGTCTGCGGCGATCTTCGGCCCTCACGGTGTCCCGTATGGCCATGCGTCGCTCCGACAATTTTGTCAACACTACGCCAAAACTGATCGTCGGCCCTGCGCGATATCTAACCGTCCACGGAGCACTCGAGGACATACCGAGGCCCACGATTCGAACGCATCGGAGAAATCACACCGGAGAACGGCGACTAGCTACCGCGATCCTCATCGTCGGTCGACGATCAAGAAACCTTTCTACCAGAATATCTGTCAGCTCTGACCTTCGCGGCGTTAAGAGGACAGGAAGGAACACACCTGACGGCGGCACCGAGAACCTCGCGTTGCTTTTATTTTCCGTTGTTAATGTTCGCTCGAGAAGCCTCGCCAACGAAAGAAGGCTAACCTCGCCCGGTAGCTACAAATCGCATCTAAAACTACTAAGAAAGCACAGACTTACCATCGCACCCGGCAGCAACTCGGCCGATTCCCACTTCGTGTCATCCAAGCAGTGCAGAAGCAGCGACATCGGTGATACCGCATCCAGCTTTATTAACCTCCAAATCCCCCGCGGTGCATTCGTCTCGACGCGAAGCGGTGTTGCTGACAGATCGCGTAAAGATCGCTGGCCAGCGCTACTCGAACGCACCAAATATACCGTACACGTTCACGTTTCCGCGACTGTTTATACCGTTGATCTTGTAGCCAGCGTCACATGCGTTGCTACTAGCGCACACGCACCCCGAACTTGCCACGGTTCGCACGCGGGAGGACCAACTCGTACGTGCGGTCCACCTATCGCTCCGCAACTCGACCATCGAGTCAGTGTTACTCTTGATTTCCGCGCGAGCGCCGGCCTCCGCTCAGCGGGGACGATACCAGCGTTCTGCATCGCTCGTTTTCGTCGATCTAAAACCACTTTCGTGTCGCGAGATCGGGCCCATCGATACGGCCACCGAGAAATCGATCAGCAAGAGATTTCTCGAAAATCGACGGTCGGTACGATTGGATGACCAGCTCCGCCATCGAAATTGTGTCGTCGCGACGCCCGAATCTAGTGAAAAGACTTGGAGGGAATGTTCAGTGTCACGAGTTTACGGTAGTTTCGTCGGACGATAGAAGCCGAGGCACCGAGCTCCGAGGTGAACCAGTGAATTTCGTGGCAGAGTTTTTCCGTCGGCGGCGAGAGTGAATTGTTTTCGGTAACTGAGAATTTCGGATGATTTCTAGTTTCCGTGGAACTTGGACGTCGTGACGTGCGGGGAAGTGCTCGGGCTGATGCTCGACTAAACGACATACACAGAAGGAGATAAACCGTTATCGAAGTATGTGCGTGCCGCGATCTGTATCGATTCGATAAACGTAATTCTTCCGTTATTTTCATGCCTCGGGAGGAGACGAATTGTTCGCGACTTCTTTTATGCTTTTCCACGGGGTTTCCGTTATCAACGAACACGTGCCGGCTCGGGACGATCGGGAATCTTGCCGGCGTATTTTTCCACGGGAAGAGGGGAAACGGGGCGCGCGAGTGAATCGGCGTCGATCGGCGGCCGTTTCGCATGGATTTTGCGTTAACATGGTGCGCTTCGTCGCGGGAGCCGCGTAACAAGAAAATCGTTTGGAATGGTTACGTGGACTGTCGGCGACGGTCATTGCACGTTACAACCGGCAAGAGGTGATTTCTCGCGAAGAAGGAAGTGAAAAGACCGTGGTGGCGCCAGGTTAAACTTCTTTCTTCCGATACAAGCTGCAACGTCGTTACCGACATAATTATATGTCAAGTACCTTCAACAAAGGACACATATCCGTTGCGCAACCACCGACAAATGATTATTCCAGCGTTCAACACGAATGTATTACAGTAATCGATTCGAAATATCTTGAGAAAAAGTTGGTCGGTAGATTTTGCGAACGGTATCGATAGCAGTTTGGGATCTTCATGGAATTTCTACGAACGGATGAAAATAAAAACGAAAAGCGATCGCAATCTGCCTGATCGATCATCCCCTCGCATCGTCCGTATGACTCGCCCGCTGGGACATATAAGACAATCGTTATTATCGTCAGCGGCTAGGTAGCGTGCCGAGATAACGCCGTGTACGATCGAGAAACTGAGCCGGCCGGCGAGATCAGATCGCGATCGATCTCGAGAAACGAAAATTACAGGAGAATCCACGAACGAGGGGGGAGAAGAGGGGGTGCCTTCTGCAGGGAATTCCATCGGCGCTGGAGGGCTGGCTTCCAGGCACAGGATCGGAAGGAAGTAACGTATAGTCGTCGTCGTTAGCGTCTTGGAACGTCATATATCTTGGCAGTAATGCGCACAAATTATGCGTCTCGCGCCTCCACGGAGCAACGGCCACTGAGAAGCGTGCAGCAGTTGCGCGTTTGCACTTACGGATAATCCACCGATTCCCTTTGCCTTGCCTCCCTTGTTCTCCCATATTCTTTCCACGCTTTGCCTCGGCCGCGTTTCCCTTTCTCGCGCGTTCGATCCACCCGTCTCTTTCCCTTCGTCGTTAAAGAAACGACCCGCCCGCCCGTTCGGAGGATAAACCGCTCCTGGCGATCGTTTATTCGTGAAATTCGCTCGGTGGTCGTTCGACACCAACGCCTCTTCGCGGCACGAGATGCATTCCTCATCTACGTGACGCGTTCCCCGTCTTCATGCCGCGGGAATCGTCCTGCAGGCGAGCAAGGTGCACGCACGTGTGATCGCCGGTGTTTGTCCCTTTTAACGTTCTCGTTCTTCGGGGAACGCTGTTCCGTGATCGTTGTTATTTGGCGAGTTTACACGACGGATATCCGTGGACGTTCGAAACTGGATCGTCAAGCTTCGTCCTTTTTCTCGCGACGCGGACCAGAATGTTTGCCACGTGACCCGGGGATTATCGACGGTTCGAATCGTACGTGCCCTCTTGGTAATTACTGTTCGACGGTGGGTCACTTGAAGATTCCCGGGGAAAGTGAAGATGACTGATCGGAGTTTTTACAACGGCTGGAAGTTCGAAGCGTTGGTGCGCAGTTCGAAGACGATCTTCGGCGAAGCTGGTCGTGGATTTTGATCGGATATCGAAGCTGATACAGTGACGAGAAAAATCACGCGGAAAGGGTAAATGTGTTGGGATGCTTTCCATTGCGAATTGCGATTGGAAACGTGTCACGAAGCGGAACACACCTCTGGATACATCGTGGGACAGCGTTTCTGTCGAGAGTCCGAGGAATTCTTGCGACAGTGTCGCACAGCTGTCAGTGAAAATAGGAAGCATCGAGTACCGTTATTCGGTGTTCTGCCGAGGGGTCCGTTTACCTAGATCTCGAAAGTGAACGGGCACGTGTCGAGAGTGCAATTGCTGGAGATTTCGAAGATCGGGAACGTCGAGCGTTCCAATTGACCCTGGGAAAAAAGCTCTCGAGTACGTTCTGAATCCAACTTTCGTTCGAGTGTCACGTGTCTGGTCGCCATTATTATTTTTACACATTTCGACACGAGCTTGGGAGCGTGACCAAGTTGGGGTGAAACGAGGGATAAGTAAACGGTGGATGAATAGTGAAATAAATAGTTCAGTGGGGAATCGTTGGAAGCAGACATCTTTGAAGATTCTCGCAAGGAAGCTACGAACGACGCCGCGCCTGGATTAAGGATAACGTCTGCGCCCTTTGGAGAAGGGACACCCTACGAATGGTATCTGTGGAGATTCGTGCCACGCTCGTTCTGGTGAGTGCTTACAATTGCAACATAGTTTAACCGCGAATTACATAACATCTCCAGAAATTAGGAAAATATATTCAACACTTTCTGTGTCGCGTGAAATTCAATGCCTCGGGCTGAAACATAGAAACGGATCGCTATTTCCATTCGAATATTTAAAATTACATAAGACCGTGGATTCTTCTCGAATTCGTTCTAACCTCAGTGTAGTTTTCGTTAATCTTCTTATTTGAATATTAAATGAAGAAACGTAATTATTCTTTATAAAGAGCGACACGGAACGTATTGACAAATCTCATTTACTTACACGGTACGGAGTTTCTCTTTTTTTCTCTTTCTCTGTTCCGCGCATGCGTATTTGGCAAAAAATTCAAACAAGGAAATGAATTACTAATTCGTTGAATTTAATAGTAATTAACTGTTAGTAATAATTATAGTTGTGGCTATTCAAATTCCTAACTTTTTCCTTTATCAAAAAGTAAATATTTATTGTATAATTGTTACTCATTCGTATACAGTAGTATATCTATCATTTAAACTTCAAACATCAAAGATTTTTTAAATTTAACACTCTTATCGTAATCCAATGATATTTGACGATTAATCGCCGTATAAAAAAAGAAAACGTTCGTTCGTATGCACAGACATGAAATGAAAATTCCGGGCACGATACGAATACATGATGAACGCCCGTTCGTTGACTCTGTTCCCCAAGTTTCGGCGAACCGGTGTTCCGCATTGTTATATCGTTTCTCACATTAAAGCACTTCTGCTTCTCACCACGCATTTCGTAGCGCATTGAAATATTAATGAACGATACTAAACATCAGAATTTTTCGTTTAACAACTAGGCATTTTGTCGCAATCCCAGTGACTCAGCAGTTACAATTCCGGCTTGAATTATTAAAACGTTTAAGTGATTCTGTTCCGTATAAGAAATCCGTATCTGTGCTTTATTAAGGAATCTTTATCGCTAAATACGAAGTCTGGTTCGTTTCGTGGAGAAACATAATCGCGTGTACGATGTTTCGCGCACGCAAGAGCTTCAAATTTTGACCCCATTCCATTTAACACTTCTATTCTATTTTATTCAAAATCATGACCCCTCGTTTAACCTTAGTTTGTACGAAAACGAGTAGCAATGACTTGGCTTTCGTGAACAGTTCGTCGAGAGTTAGAATTCTATGTAGCCTATATCCTCCGCTACAAGATGAATTTTCCAATTTTGGTCGGCTCCTCGCTAAATCATCGCGCAAGAGATCCAAGATCGCGAGATCGCATCGCAATGGATTTCCTAACGAGGTTAGAATTTTCTACGATTATTTACCAAGGCAGAAGTGTCCTTTCACAAAGCACAAACACTCGCGCGATGCTTTGTTGATTAACCATTACTCCACTTACGATGCCGCCGCGTAGCGAAATTACCATGAATTAACATACGCGATAAGAGTGACGTTAGCAGTCTATAAGTACTTTAAATGTATCCAAAGGTATTCAATCGGAGCTGTTGCGAAACCGGCGGCGGGCACATAGTACGCACGAAACACGTTAGGACACTTTGATTTAAGTGAAAACCAAATTAGATGGGAAAACTACGTGAAAAATGGCTGCGCTCGAGTGGCTTTCAATGCCCCTTTTTAAATTCTTCGTATTACGCTGAAACTCGAACGCAAGATTTATCTACCTAAAGTCACACTCATCATCCACTAATCCACAAATCATTTTCTCCTATATTTCTCAAAATATGGCCAATGAATCTGTAGTTGTATTAATTTTGCTTTATCCTTTGTTAATTTTCCATGAATAATTATGTGACTGGTCTCTGCGAACGTCGAAAACCACTTCTCCCGGCACCTCGGGAGAAGTGGTCAGATGTCATGACTTCAGTTTTCAACCCGATTTACAGTAAATATTGTTTTAAAGCAAATATCGATCAGTTTTTCTGAATCAGCATAAAATTCTGAACATATAGGTTTGTTCTGATAAAATAACTAATCTCTATATTAGTTTTAATAGCCATTTTATATTAGGTCGACCGCGTCTCCCGGATTTACCCTATAGGAATCGTTCCTTCAAACATACCCCCAAAGAATTTACCAAAGCACGGAGGACTAATTCCCCGATCTTCTCTGCCAGTGCCAACGACCGAACGAACCGCAGCGATGCATCTACCTACGAGTTCTGTGCACGTGCGACCGTACACTTTCAGTTAGAGCCCGCGCGCGCAAGCTTTTGGTCGATCATGATCATTCGTTAATATCGACGGGGGAAACAATAAATTCGCGTTCACGCCGAGCAAAGGGGATCGTGAGTGGTTGATCGGGGAGCGAGCGTGAAACGCGAGAGTGTAAATCGCAGTCTTAACGTTTCACCGAGACACGCCCCGTTAACTCGAGGGTTAAACGTCAAACACCGCCCATTTTTCGAGTGAGCAGCTGTATTTTGTTTCTCCTCTTACTGGGCTGCCTGTATCTCTCTCCCCCCGCCTCGCGATATTGCGAGGGAGATCGTACGCACGACCTCTCGCCGATTTCCGATCGGGTTAAGCAAACAGCGACTGGTTCTCACCTTTATCGCGATAATAGCTGTAATTTCGGCGGTCCTCGTCCCGTGGTTGCGCCACGTACGTGTACGTGCAAGTCTTCAGATTGCAGATGCATCGTTGCTTGATTGCACGGCGCTGCATCTTCGCGCGAGCGCGATTTATTACGGGGACCTGTAACCACTCGTGCTGCCTCTTCCGTCGGCTTCCCTTCGAGTTTGGGTGAAAGGGTGGTCCATGGACTTTGTTTCCTATAAAAAGGGAACGCTCTATTAGAGATAGTAAGAGATTTGTGGTAACTACTATATATATAATAGATATGTAGTAATCGAGGGTTAAGTAAATTTCAAACCAATGTAATTTCAGGCTTATAAAATTCGATTTCGTCAGAGTGACCTCTCTCGAGTTCCCTCAAGGTTTCCACAATGACCAATCAACCCGCCTCGATTACTTTTACTGTATTCCATCAATTTCTTAACGCGCTTCGCCATATCTAAGAATCTTCCTCGAACGTAATTGTAACGCAATTCGAAAATATCGCCCGGGGCACGTTCCCTCGCGTCTCATCGAGATCCTCGAAGTTCCATGCGTTTAGAAGCATTTCTGATATCGCTATCACCGGTCTCGATCGCCGGCGGGCGCAAAAACGTCGCCGCTCTAGCTAATTAATCGGCGGCGTTGAAAGGGGAACCGATGCCACGTATTATTAGTTTATGAAGCCGTAATTTTATTAGGAGTTTTATAGACAAGAGAGGCTCGTAGGTTGGACAGGGCCCGGAGCGCCCTGTACACGCGGCGTTAGCTCGATCGACGGGACGTGCGTTCGTTGTTTTCTTCGTGCTGGTCACTTGCGCGATGCTTACGAAAGACAAGCGTCGAGCACGAGTACCGGGGGGGTTCAATGAAGTGCACATCCGACAAGCATGCGTCTAGACGTCGAGGTCCGGTGAGCAATGCTAATGTGGAAGACACGATAATCGACGGCTTCGCAAAACGAGGGTGAGCCTTTTTGTCGCAACGGTGATTTCAGCCGCATAAACGTGTGTTCATGAGAATAGGCCATTGGTATCGTGCTCGATAGAGCAGTATAATCCCGCAATTAACTTCCCCCCTTGTAAATATAATTTCACAATTTACATCGTCATATATCTGACGCGAGAGTACGGATAGGTACGTCCCCCAGCAGCTTCTCCCCGAACGGTGACGAAATTTAATTTCCTTTTGCAAACGTCAGCCGTTCCACGCGCGAAATCAAGGTGTTTGCGGAGTTATTTACAAATATTTGCCGCAAACACTCGGGCGTCCGTCCTGCGAGATGTCCCTCGAAGGAGAGGCACGGATCACGCTCGCACAGATATTTCTACGGACGAATCGTGTAAGAACACCACCGTCTGTCTATATTCGACCGTTTCGAACCTTGAACACTCGATGTGAGCAAGCACTCGTTACCGAGTATTACGTAAAGTGCCTCGCTGTTTAATGCGTATTTATATAAACGATTATTTCTCCTCTGCGGCGACGTGCCTCTTCAAATTTGCTATTTAAATACGAGAACGGAATCAGTCTCGGGCGATTAGCACGCGCATCATCGGGCGTTCGCGGCTGGCCAGCCACTAAATGTCCCACGGTGTGTTTGCCTAACAATAATTCGTTTAACGGTTAGTTATCCACTTATTCTTAGTAACCAGCCTCGCTGGCCGCGCTACCCGTCCGCTCGGCTGCGTTCTTATTTTTAAAGTTCAAAGCCACGAGTGACCGCAAGGGAAAGCAGCCTAGTAGTCCTGAAACTACCAAAGCTTGGCGCGAGTTTACTTTCGTGGCCGTTTGAAGTGGCGCTCATCGGCACGGGACCAGACGCTGCGCAAAGTATACACCCGGGGGTACATCGGCGCTTTACGAGGCTCGATCTCAAACAAGTAGATTTAATTACTCCGCGAAAGACGTTAGACCCGTAGCATTATAATGGAACCACGATTATGCCCATCAGTGGCGGAGCGACAGGGGTAGGCGAGGCAAGAGACCCTGGCACCCTCCGAAGAAAAAGGAAAAAGGAGATTAAAGCAATGGATTTTATTCTTTAAATGAATTTTTATAATGAATTCTATTAAATTTGCATTCAAACTATTTTCATCCCTGCGATTCCCCGCTCCGCCAAGATTAAATCCCGAGTGCGCCACTGATCCACATTAAAACTGTTGACCGAGGAAGATCGATTAACTTCCCTTTTGATGTCACTGCACTGGCCCATTTCGGTGAACAAAGTAATCACAATATTACTTCACGCGTAACATCATACTCTGTCCGAGAGGACAGAGAGCGTAACACGATCCGCGCCGCTCCATTTCAATTTCAACACAATCCAACCGCCGGCATCAAGCAGACTTTGCAAGACACTTCCCTCAACCCTGCTGGACGGATCCCGTCGGCGGTACTTTTCAAATATACAAATCTCCGGACACGCGACACCTAGTCCTAACAATAGGTGGGCGATTCATCGACGCGATACGATCGGGGAGGCAAGTTTTAATTAGAATCCTACGAACAAGCGACATTAGTCACACCGAACAGCAGCCAGGTTGAACGAACGCCGGAACCCCGCGGCGTCTATCGAGATCGTCTTGGCCCCGGTGGAATCAGCGTCCATCGTTTTACCCAGTCACTTCCGCCAGTGGCGGACACCCTCGCCCACTGTCCATCTAATTTCGAATGATCTAAGCGCGCCGGTTGTTTAGCCATGTCCCGCGCCGCGCGTCTGGCAAAGCCCCGCACGTAGCAGCCCCGTCCGCCGGAGCGAGAGGTAGAGAGCGAGCGAGTGAAAGCGCCGGATAGCCGGGCCGAGGGGTGGGGGTAGCTGTGAATGAAGCTAACCACGCGCTCTCTGAATGAAGCCGAAGCCACCGGTGGATGAGTGTATTTCCGTTCGTGTTTATACAGGAATGCGCCCGAGGAGCCCGGGACATTTGAAACGTAACAGAAGCCACCTAGTCGGTGTATCGCCACTGGCTCTCCCCCCCACCCCTCGGCTCGTCGTTTTCCGATGGGGGTTGGACGAGATACACGCGAGCCGAGCCGGCAACGAAAACGAGAATGGGACTCTGCCCACTAGCTGTCGTCGTCCAAATAACACCTATTTTCGGACGCGTCCCGGCTTTACGACGGCCGTACGGTTTCGCGCGAAAGGGCTGCTTTGAACTCCCGCCGTGTGACGCTTTACTGTCCGCCATCCTCACCTAAGCCTCCGTCGTCCGTTCGTCGCGGTTCGTTTAGAAAGAATTTGATTTACGAGCCTTTCTCCCCTCGCGCTCTGGTCGCTGTTCCAAGCCGAGCCGAGATTTTCGCGTACCTGCCGCGCGATACGCGCGACGCCGCCTCAGACAGCTCGTCGGCGCTAAGTGGATGAGAAATCTTTACGACGCCGGTACAGCGTCTTCGTCTGATCGTTTCAGAGCGAAAGGAGCCAAGGTGCTTCCGCGTAACGGAGGATACTTTGGGAGGCGGTTTTTTTTCTCGGGGGAAGTCACTCGTTCGCGCGAGGGAATACTAAGGTGAGAGGGAATTTTATTTAGTTTCTTTTGTCGTTTAGGGGAGGTTTGATTCTTCGATTGCTTTTAACGCGCCACGCGGCGTGTAGCTACTTCCATTTGTGTAGCTTTGATGTTTATTTGATGTCTCCAGGAAGTCTCCTGGGTTTATGTTTGTAGAATATCCTCGGCAGAAATTGTTTATTTTTCTGAGTGTCACTCGATGCTTGGAGTTGCTCGATAAATAAATCTATCGATTTTATGTAATAGATAAATTCTATTATCTCGCGATAAGGAAATCTGTGGAAAGTTAACCTATCGGTATTTGATTGAATGCATTTTTAAACGTGGCTACATTTTTTCTCAACGTTAGTGTAATCGATGCTGTAATAAGTTTCCCTTGGGAGGAAGCCTCGCGTATCGTCCTTCGTTTAACATAATCTTGTCACGCCGCGAGCAACACGAAAACACGGGTTTTATCGAAATTTTCGGCCGATAAGGATTGTTTGAATAGGGGATGTTCGACACACCTGCGTTACCGTCGAACGGGTCGCGTTAAAATCTACATACATTGGCGCCGTTACGCTGCAAAGAACCAATAAAGGGATCGCCTTATCTGCGGAATGCTCGATAAAGAGTTGGCCGATAGTGTGTTTCTCGGTATTTCGCTGTTTCGTCGCTGGTTTCGTTCCATCGCGTGGACTCGAAATTTATAGAATCGAATCCACGCGACGGCGTTTCTACCCGGTTGGCAGCCTTATCGCCAGACTCTCGGCGAAAGAGTCCTATCGATCGAGATACCCAGCGATCCCTTTCCTCGCAATATCTCCGCTGTTCCCGCGATGCCGGAAATATCATTTATCATTTCATTCCGATCGCTAGGTAGTATCTAACAGCTCCGCGTGTTTCGACATTTCCTGCCGATTGTTCTCTCGCGGAAAATTATCGCGGCCGGTTCTTTTCATGCAACTCGAGTGCATCGATAACCCGGCAAGATAGCAGGGAGGTGTCGTGTAATTCTGAGGTAATGACCTTTCCGCTATCGATGCCGATGACTCTTGGCGCTCGTGTAATTTTCTACATTGCGCTGCAGAGCTCGAAATTAAATCAGGTGGAGCTCTTTTGTGTCGTGCAATCGAAATGCAGAAACGCAAAATAAATTCTCAGAACATTCAGAGCGTCACATCCAAAAGGCACTTGTAAATTCACATAGATCCTGCTAGTCCGCGCTTAGAAGACAGATAAAATTATCAGCTCGTGACCGATTAAACCGACCACCTTATCCCCGCGAATATCAGCAAGACTCACGTTTAATTAAGAAACACCTGTACCTATCCAAGGAAATTTCGTGGCTGCCTCAGCCGCGGCATAAACGATAGAAACGTTTAACGAGACTAGCATCGGATTCGCCATTCTATCGAAAGTTTTCGTCTCGGTAGATCGATCTTACGGTACTCGTTCGTCTACCGTTAGCCGTCTTCGCGTTGGACCAATGACAGGGAGGATCCAGCGCGACGATACACGCGGATTGGTCGATTACGGCGGCAATTAACAAGATAAATTAGCTTGATTGAAGTGGATCGACCGGCTGTTGGCCTGCTGCCTCGGTCGCACCGCCGATCGCTCCTCGATATACCATCGGCTTTGCCTCAGGCTCTCGGCCGGCGATCGTCCTCGCGGTTCGCGACCGCCGGCGATAATTGCAGGCGTCGGTAAGTCGATCACTCGGCGATTCGACGGAAATAGCCTTTGTAACTGTCGGGATTAATTAGTCATGCGTCGCTGATGCGTCGGGGACACGGCGTGTGACAGTCGGCCGAGGCGTCGCGTCGCGTCGCGCGCCTCGCGAAATTCCCACCGTTTGGTCGCGCCTGTTTATCGGCCTGGACGCGTTAAGCCGACAGCCGTGAGCTTCTCGCGCCGCGGCGGAATAAACCGTACGAATGCCTCGCGTACCCGCGGTGCACGCCTCCTCTTTCGTTCCACCGGCGAATCGAACGTTTCCAAGAAGCTGGCGTGTCGAAACGCGCTGGGGAATTCCGGCGCCCCCGCAGCTCCTCCGTGCTCCCTCTTTACAGTCTTTATAGCCTTCTATAAAGATTAGTAGAATTAACAGGGTACTGGCACGTAACAATTGAATCCAGACGATTAGGAGGACATAAACACGGCCTTACTTCGATTTATAGTAGCTGTGACGAGGTCTCGGTGTGTTGCAACCCGTGACATTCGTTGATCTGTGTTTTAACGTTAATTAAGCCTGTTAGCTTGGCGTCACTGGATTTGGGAGTACACACTGTTCCTTGTAACTTTCCAAAGCAGCGATAGCACGAGGCCAATTAGGAAATTCGGTTCTTAAGAGATTGAACGAATTCGCGGGAACTCGCGGCAATTAGCGGGGCGCGTGACTGGGGAGTTAATTAGAAGCGGTATGAAAGAATAAACGTGGAGGGTGCTTCTTTGCTCGACGAATGACGCGAGCCATGTGTTTCAGAAGAGGACAAGAACGGCGGGAGGGACAAATGTACCATTTCATCTCCGTACTTCATTTTTTTCATCAACGATAGCTCCAGCGAAAATTTTCCCTACGTCGGAACTTATTCTACAACCGAATACACCAAAAGTTGCGCAAAGATTTTATTCGCTAGCGCGGAGAAACACCGTTTCACGCACGGCTACAGAAAATATCCGTCTCTGTATTATATCCACAGCTTTTGGAGCCGTGTACGGTGTTTGTCGACATTACAAAAGCGAGGGAGCAACATGTCGGTGAGTGACGGCGAAGAAGCACTCGATGACACGGGTGGCGGCACTCGGATTCGAGTACCGAGCGGCTTGATGCCCGGGGACGCGAGTGACGTACACTTTTAGTCATTACGATTCCGTTTGTGGACACTTTCTCTTCACGAATTCGTGCGCGCGCCCCTCGAAAAAATCGTTTCGGGAATTCGAGGCGCGACCGTTCGTGGAATCTGTGTCAAAATCATATGCGAAGGAGATTCTGGAACGGTTCCCCGGCGGTATCCTTGCCGTCCCGAAATCTTTCTCTCCTAGACGCGGGGACCACACCGGCGCGCGCGTTGCACCTCACCCCGAACGCCGCCGTTCGTGGAATATTCCCCAGCGTGGAATTCTTCGATTCATCTCACGGCAGAGAAACCACACGAAGAATTTCTATTTTTCTGTCTGCTTGAATTGCGCAAACGTCGCCACCGTAGCCAGCAACGACACCGATCACTTGTGCAGGAATTACGATACATCGAAGCTTTATTACGCCCGTCGACGTTCCGCGGCGTTCGTGTGACGAAAGAACGTAAATCCGCTCCGTTGAAAAATCGAGCGGCATGCAAAATCGGTCGCCGCGCGGGCGTCGAGATCGTTGGATCGTTTCGAAATCCGACGACATACGCGCTGGAGCTGGTATTATTTTTATCGCCGCTGGATCGTGGTAAAGTGGTGGGTTAGGCGCGATCGTCAGACGCGATGAATTTAATTGAATGTTAGCGATTAATCGGTGCCGGGACACGTTGGCCAGGTTCACGGTGTCGATTTCTATACGTGCAATTAGCGCGCCTTCGGCTGGCTTTAACGATCACCGCGATACTTTCCTATAATAGAGTTATTGAGCAACGTAATAGCGACAGACCACATAATATTCTCGCTGCTCTCCCGTTACACAAATGGAGAGATCGCGGACCGCTGATATCGCTGAAAAATGTCGGCGTTTTATTCTACAACTTACAGTAATGATTACTAGTTAATAATAGTAATAATACACTTTCATCGGGTGGGAGATTTTTGCGGAATGAGATTAAACACCTTTGGCATTAAATGTCGGAAAATTGCGATAAAGAAGCACACGGCTAAACCGCCGTAATCGTCTTTCCCAGCAAAGGTTTAATGGCGCGTTTCTTTTTTATATATCTCGACAATCTTATCGAAGCCGATCTGTGTGACCCACTCGAATGATTTATAAAGTTTCGCCTCTGGAATAACAAGCGTTTGCATAGTTACCGATGTCCTTGAAGATACGATTCTTTAGGTCTGAAAAGTGGCACGGAAACGCGACGGACGACAGAGAAATTTTCATCTCTGGGATCGAAACGAGATACTCGTGGAGGATGTGACACGCGGAAACGATCCCTCG
Organism: Andrena flavipes; assembly: GCA_963971345.1. Taxonomy (NCBI): domain Eukaryota; kingdom Metazoa; phylum Arthropoda; class Insecta; order Hymenoptera; family Andrenidae; genus Andrena; species Andrena flavipes. Next base: position 4,922,099 of record OZ020482.1, read on the forward strand.
TCGATAATGATGGATCACGCGCAGATGCAGGTAGAAAATCGTGTGCACGTGTCGCGTTTAGCCGCGGAATGCGTTTTCACGTCGGCCAATTGGCATTCGTGTATTTCGCTCGATAGGCTACGAAAGGTGTCGTTTAAATATGTGCATTTGAACTCTCATCGCGGTGACGCGACACACGGAAATCGATCCACGAAACCGCAGACCGTGGATGTAATTTGAAAATTAACTGCCAAACGGACATTCCGCGGCGAGCGACGATTTTTATCCTGAAGGCTTTCACGTCGAGGAAAATTCTTTGCTTGCGTAAAGTAACGTTCGCGAAAATTTCCAAGGTTTTTAAAAATTTGCAGGTTGTTACCTAGCAGTCACTAAACTGAATGTAGTTGATATTCCATATTGAAGTATCCAAGAAGCATCTGTTTCTGGTAATTCATTCTGAAGGGGTGAAATGAACCCATAAAATTACCCCGGTTTTCGTTTTTTATATAACTTCATTTGTATTTTGGTAGTGCGATAGACAGAAAAATCTTATATTTTCAGTAGTATTTTAAAGTTATGTATATAAATATAAAAACCGCGATAACTGTAGGGGCTGATTTCACCCTTTCAGAGTGATATTCCACAGAAAAAAAGTAATTAAAATAAAAATTCTCCGGTTCGGAATGCTCCTTTATTGGTCAACATCGATTCTCAAATCACTCTCATTAGAACAGTATTTTTCTATTTTGATAGTATCACCTCCACACCCGTGTCTACACATCCCTTACCTCTGCCTTGGGTAAAATACTAATTCCCCGATAATCCTGTTACTCCCCCGTCGCCATTATGTCGTCGATAATTAATTATCGCCCTACAAGACCTACGTGCTCCTTACACGCTTCATGATTAATCTCTCGCATTACAGCATGGCGCGTAACAGCCCCCCAAGTTAACTGGCCCGTTTCGCAAGTCCCGTGTCGCGTTAAAATTTATATCGGCGGGTAATTGCACGCGAGTCGCGTTAAGCCGTGCTCGTAAATAAATGGCTGGCCGGGCCGTTTTTCGCGTATCGCGGGAAAGCTCGGGGGTCAATTAGCGGCAATTTCACGATCGAAGTGATCGAAACGTTACGACGCTTTACGCGGCAGTTACGATAAGCAGCGCGTCGTAAATACGATTCACTACGGCCCCAGTACAATATGATGTTTTGGCACGCCTCGTTTAATGCTCGCGCGCTACGGTGTTTCGACAAGGCGGCATTACGGCCGCTTTATGCAAACGCACGAGCTCTCTTGGTAGGTAGCGCTGTTCATCGTGGCGAGCGCGCAACGTTTATTATTTATATTCACCGTAATTTTGTTCTACGTAAAGGGGTTATTACGTCACGGAGTAATTTACGAGGGCGCGATGGATCGACGCGTGCGCTCCCTGTGAAAATGATAAAATGGAGCCAGCTGTACGTTTTCGAGAGGACAAAAATGAGGAACGCGATTTAAAACGGAATTTAGGAGGACATTTGCAGGAGTCAAATGATGAAGCAGTTGTGGAAAATGGTATAAATTAATAGACAAATTTATCAGAGGGGCCAGTGATGAAGAGCCGAGCAGAATTTGTGGGAATTCATTTCCCTTATTCAATTATTCGCGATTGCGTGTTTCTGAAGCCACTGTGAGATATATATGTGTTTAGTAATACTGCTTCGGGTGCAACACGCGTAATGATTGAAGAAGTGCAATGAGAACCTTACAAACGACGGTCATTACTCCTGTCGGCTTAAGCATTTCTCCGCTTTATCTCCAGTTCCTTGTCCACCGGGCTGCGTGCGTCGCGAAAGATATTAATGATCACGGTTTCGTTTCATTAAAAGACCGGCGTTTTGATTTATCGAATTGTTCATCTGCTGTTGCAAATTTTCTCGTCGCGAGGAACACCTTCCGATGCTTCCTGATAGTTTAATAACCTACCCTGTCACGAAGTGCTTTAAATTTTAAAGAGAGCGATACCTAGTAGGTAGGTATATACAAAATTTTCTCAGGAGAGAGTTGTCCATTTCGTATTTTACGATTTAGGAGACCGGTTGCCTAAATCGTACCTTTTACAGTATGTGATAAAAAGATTACTAACAAATTAATTTGTTCCGAACAAAAGGTAAACCATACGATAGGTGCCTAAAAGATCAAGCTATAATATCCAATATTCATTTGCGTTGAAATTAGTACCAAATATGAAATACAACGTAAAACGTCTGAAGTGGTACGATACAGTCAACTCTCCCCTATATTCGAAGCATATCGCGTAACTCCTCGCAGACATTTAAATTTCCATTTCAGATTAAACGTTTGCTCACTTTGGTAGTAAAATTCTTCCGGCGTGAAGCGAGTCGAGCCGCCAGAGGCACATAAATAAGACTTTATTATTTCTGCTTATCGACAACAAGGTTTCGTCCGATGAATCGTCCGTGGCCCTTAAATCGCCGATTACGCGGCAGAAACTGAACAGGACGCGGTGCGTGTCCACTATGCAAATCAGGAAATTGTCCGCGGGTTCATTAGCCAATGCCTGGCGAGGGTAATTTTTGTAATCGGCATAATCCCTCATTGGCGCGTATCCTTGATGCGAGCGGCGTCAATTAAACACATGTACGGCGCTTGATAGACGCGTAATTAGTAGATACGGGTCGCCAGCTTATCCAGTTCCTGTTTCTCGGTATTCGATGCTGAATCGCGAACGGGGCGGATTTACCTGCACGGCATAGCCTGGCCGCCGCGGCTCCCCGCGCACGAAAGTCGAGCGTGGCTTCGCGATTGCAAAAATATTTGGCATACCTTCGCGAATACCGAGACCCTGACGGTACAGTGAATTATATCATCAGACGGCGGTTGCGCGGCGATAAGGCTGTACGTGTTACTCCCAAGAAATTAGTATGTCCCGATGATAATCGTGTGGAAGGTGTCTCTGAGTAACTTTCTCACGGTCTGTGTTTCGGATCGCAGGGGTCAAATGATTTTTGAAGAAATATTTTTTTTCTCGAAAGGTTATACTGTTTTAAAGAAGGTAGATACTGTAATTCAGTTTTGGATAGGATCACCTCCGATTCGGAGATTTTAGAGCCCCTCCACCTCTGTTTTTCTCATCCCTGTAGGTTATTGCAATTCGTGGGACCACCAGCACACGATGCGGGCCGATTAGCATCGTGCAATAAGTCACCGAATCCCTTGGCTCCAAGCTATGTGCGTTCCAGCATTATCGGCTCATTTGATTCACACTGTCCGTAATTTCGGCCTTCGCGAAAGAATAATGGCAGAATACGCAGACTTTCACCCGAGGCGGCTGGTGGTGCTTGCAGGGTGAACGAGTTCAACTGCGTCCACGCACCTGCCGAATTTACGTGCCGATTACTTTAATCACGGTATCCCTTTCCCTTGGCCGGTGTGAATATTCCAGTAACATTCTGATTCTATTTTAACTTCGCCCGGGCCTGAGATCTTTAAACGGAGCAAACGTAACATTTACCAGACACCTATTTCCGATCTACCATGTGTCACTTCTTCCATAAAAAAAGTAATCCTATTTATTTACTTATCCGCGCAATCTAGCGAATTCTAATTAAATCGCGAAGCGTTCATATTTAAATCGGTGTTTTCGCTGGTGTTTTTAACCGTTTAACCACGAATGTGGTCCAACGATCGAAATTATACCGAGGGTTGCTCCGATAAGCCTCCGAATTTTATAAAATACTCGTCGAAACTTCAGATCAATATGCAAATATCTCGATCGGAAGGCTTGTGTGGCACTTGCTGTAAAGGAACGCGTCGAGCTTGGACGTTCGTAATTAGAGCAGTCAATTAACTACACAAGATTGCTGCGTCTAGATAACACCGTATTAAGCTACCCGCCTGGATATCAATTTACGCGGCAGCAACAAATTTTCATTTACCAAATTACGTTCGTAAACGACCAACAAAATAGAGACGTTAACGCGGAGCTAATTTATCCTTTAACGTTCCTACGCTGCAAGCTTTCTGCCCGCGCCGAACATTTGCATACTACGTACAGCGTTTAATTTCTCGAAGACGAAACATTTCGCCTCGCTAGCCACGCTCAAACGAGCCCCATTATGTATCTATAATGTCTCGAGTAGTGTGCTTGGCAGCCACGGACGGTTACATCGAGTTAATTACCCGTGTCGGATGAGCGCGCGTCTCGACTTTTAATTTACATCGCGCGAGAAGCGATTGTGTAGTAGCCAAATTATTGAACTCGACGGACGCGGAGGCACGTAACAACGATCCCCCTTTTCCTCGAAGGACAATGTTCGAAGACAGGAGACACTTGCCCAAGAGAGCATCTCTCGTTGCGGCATTCGATTTCTCTTCGAGATTCCCGGCTCGCGCGGACAGACGAGACGCGAGCGGAAAGGGCCAACGATTTATTTGACGGTCGGGACGGTGTTAAGGCGTTGGCGATTTAGATTTAGGACCGGGAGAAATCCTGACAAACTTCCGTCGGGTCTCCTTAAGCACGAACATTCTACGCGAATGTGTAGGTACAGTTATTTTTATTAATATCCCACTACTACCGCTATTCGTATGGAGGGGGACGTAGTTGAAGGGCCGAGTGTCTTCGAGTTCTCACGAAGTTTTCTAGAGGCGGGAAAGAATCTCGGTGGTAAAATTGCATAACGTTGGCGACTGTCGCCGGGTCTCTCCAAGCACGTGTAAGGAATTGAGAGAGAGAGAGAGAGATTTTTAAGTACAGCTTAGGTAGTTTCCTCGACCGTAAAATGGGATTTCCCTGTTACCTTCAGTTCCGCGGCCTTCTTCTAAACTTCGTAGGTCTTCTATTTGGCGAACCTACCCTGGGGACTTCTGAATCACCTCCGTAAAATTGGTAAACAGTGAAGGCACACTCTTCGGAGAAATCCTCCATCGTCTTGACACGTTTTTTTGCGTACACTGTTTATTGTGGTTCCTGATTTATGAATGCGCGTTACGATAACGTGTGCGTTATCTAAAGGACGCTTTTAGTACACGACGAAAGAAGGGAGGCTGGTATCACCACGTGTACAAAGTGGCCTTTAAGTTTCTCTACGATTTATTTATTTTCAATTCTGGTATTCGGAAAAGATCGCAGGATTATCGACTACAATCATGTTAACCAACATCTCTTCCCTGAGGAAAGTCGATGAAAGTTGATCTCCAATACAATTCGGAGAAGGTCCCAAGCAAAGAGCACCAATAGCCACGAGCCAAATTGCCTTTGAACGAGGATTTCGTCCACAATTTTCCGCCAACTCGTCCTACTGTCTGAGAATAAGTGCAGCAACCCCGGCGAAAGCGTAGGCACGCGAAAGGGCTCCCTTTTTCCAGTCTAAGTTTGGACTTGGCCACACTTGACACTAACAATAACAGGCGCGCGATATCGGGCCACGTTTATTTCCAGTGTTTGTACGCACTCGAGAATATCGTTGGGTTCCGAGAAGCGAGTCCGTTGGCCGAGGAATGTCGCATACTTTTCCCCGTGGAGGCCGGCGGCCGTAACGAAAAGGAATCGATAGAGATAGGGACGGACAAATAATCGAATTAGAAAATTGGTCCAGCTGGGCGGCGCGGCTGAAAAGGCCCTCACGCTCGAGTGATCGTTAAGGTCGTATGTCAGATTACTAATTGAACGAATCAATTGTTTCGATCCTATCTCGGGGGCCGATCGGCCGTTGGAAAGCTTTTAGCCCGGTGTAATAGCACTCGGGCCTGATTTACGAACGTTTATTAGATAAACGGGCCTTGGACAGTGACGCCCGTGGGCACCTTTCGCCTCATCGACCCAGTGAAATTCAAACGGCCGTATTTATTCGTCGACAATTACGATCACGGATCTGCACGGGTTCGGGTCGTTAGGGATGCTTTACGATTCCTGCAAGTGCGAAAATACTGCCACGCGAGTGATTTACAGTCAGCCACGGTTCCGTTCCAATCAGGCATACCCGCTTCCTCGAATCATACGGAGTGTCGAGTAAATCGTAGTATAATTGGATGGAGAGCGCCTTCGAACGAAAATTAACATTTTCTACGGCGCAGAGTTTGGCAACATACTGTTCAGAAAATAGCAGCTGGAAAGCCGACGACGTGAAAATGTAATCAAAATTCTAAGATAAATAATGAAAGATTCCGAAGACATTTTACCAGACAAAATGTGCGCACCGAAGAAAGCTATAAGTTAATGCAGTTGACGTTTCTGCATTAATCTACCGTCACGGCAGAACCTCTTCTGTTTATTCACGACCTCGGAACCCTCAACGGATTAATTGTCGCCCGATTCTCGGAAGCGTTTATCTTGGCGTATCGGGAAACAAGATCGAGTCAGAATAACTCCGCCAGCGTGTAGACTGTTTTCCTGTCTGACAGAAATTCGGCGAATATCGGTGTTTATTTCTAGTACTTCGGGCGTGGAATCTCTTGGGAAACATGGAGGAGAGGGTTGAGAGCGTCAGTTGTCAGGTTGCATAAAGTGAGATATTCAACCTGTACTTCGAGAGTGATTCTGAACACGTTCACAAGCAGAACTGTTGAAAGACACGTGACAAAGTTTTGCTTCTGTTAAAAAGTACGTTTCACTTACAAATCAAAATGTTTTACGTTAGCAGATATCTGATTCGCATTAACTCTGTTCACTGCACGAAGAGATATCCGATTTATTTTTCCACGTACGCCCTTCTTTCAGAATCGAATCCAGCATGAATAAAATAATCGCGCACACCTGCGCGCAGATCGCAATGGGCACGGGATTATAATCGCGGCAAGTATTTTACTGTTCGCAGTGATACGAGCGCATTGATTTGTCCGTGTAGGAAAAGAAACCTGAAGTCCAATGCTTTATGACCGTTCGAAGTTTTACGGCAACGAGAAATGCTGTTCAAAAGACCGCGGATCAGATTGGCTGCACATTAATGCTGGCGCCAGAATTCATTATAACTTATGACTCATTAATACGGCCACATTTCTCTGCCATAAACAGTGTGTAGCTACTTCTCCTGGAGCGTGACTGCGCGCCCCGCGTTTGACATTTTCGATTCTGCAACCTGATGCAACTGATTGTTAACAAGCCTGTCCTACTAAGGAAAGAGCTATCGTCCGGGGAATAATCAGTCAATTTTTCAAAATTTTATGTAAGAACGAAGCGAGGGTTTAGGCTCACAGAAATCAAACCGATCAATTTCAATTTGTATAAATAAAAGAGATACGATTATCCCAAAACTTATGAATTTTTTTTTTGTTTTTACGCGGAGTTGATTAGCTTGACTTCTAAGGAGCTCAATTACGAACTAAATACAGTCTTAAGAGGATTTCCACCATCGTCACGAACCCCTCGCTCGCCGGTGCGCTGAGAAAGTTACGTTTGTTTGCCGAACAATATGTCCATACGAATTAGAACCGTTTAACAGAATTTCGGCCGTGATAAGTGTCGTGTCAACAGTGTTAACTCGTTGCTTCTTAACAAGCCACCGTTAAAAGATGTCGTTACATCAACCGCGTTTCCCAGCTATAAATAATCGAAGGAACCGACGTGTGATATTAATTCTCAGCGCCTCGCTCTCCCCTTTGTCTCGTAATCGCGCCTCGACAGGAAGCTTCCAAAATTCTTCGCTGGAGGCGTCCCTTCCCAAAATCCAGAGCCAACAAGTCCTTCAAACAGCTCCGAATTAGTATAGTTATCGGACCCCGTTCAAGGATCACGCGGTGGGAAATTCCCACACCGAGCGGGCCGTTAACGCGCGAACGAAAACAGATAAGAGGGGAAACAACAGCGGCGGGAGGATGCATCATTTTGACGCCTGCACGGATTCCCTTTTTATCTTAATTAAAGGCCCATCGGGTTCTTTTGTGACTCCGTTCGAATATCGGTGCACGGCCAATCCTTTCTCCCACACCAACTCTCCCCTTCTGGCTCGCTGGGTCCATCAAAGCGGTGCCCCAACGTCCTTAGAGAACCGAGTCGGTAAACAGGCCGCATTAGTACAATTATCGGGGCCTCTTCTAGGATCGAGCTGTGGGAAAATGTCCACCGATGGGCGACCGTTGCCAGGCATCCGGTGCCCTGCAGTTTGTACAGTCAATTATTGTCTTAATGCACGTCCTCGCTAAAGCCATTGTCACTCTGCCATTGACCGCGAACGGTGCTCCGGCAGCTTTGAAAAATCACAAACGACGTTTACGACGCGTCTCGTCGACGGTAAACGCTGGAGGCGTTAACATGCTTTTTAAACGTTTGTGGCCACGAGTTAGGAGTTATGTTACTTTTTTTTTTGTGAAAAGTCTGGGGATACATCGTCTACCTTTGCCAACATTGAGTAAATTAGAGAAAACTGTTTATGAAATTATTGCTTTGACTTATGATTAAAAAGAGAACATTAATAAGCAGCAGTTATTGAGTTGATAAGGTTTTATTTCTATTTTTGGCGAATGTTTCCAATCTGGAGCTGTCCAGAAGAGCAATATTACACAAAACAAGTTAAAAATTTGCACTTCTTAAAAAATATAATATTCCGTGTAAGCAATAAATGTAACCTTATATTTCTAGCTATATACTAAACAAAATAGTTACGATGTGAAATCCTTCGCATAATAATCATCTGCAAGCAATTTAAAATTAAGATAATTGTGCACATGGCCACAAACGGTACATCTACCCGACGATTACCCCCTTTTAACGAAACAGCGTCGTCATATCACGTGTCCGTATACCTACTGTACTACCCATGCACCAGGGTGTGAAGTCTATTGAGTCATCCGCCAGTCCAACGACAAGAACAAGGAGACTTCAATCTGAATATACACCGAACTAACAATGCGTCGCACGTGGCGAGCAAGCAACCTTTTGTCCGAAATGGGCCACGAGTGGAAACCTACTACTTTACACGGCCCGCAATAGTAAATACATACATTCCGATATCTTTTATAATTCAAAACATATATGGGCGATGTTCAGGTGGGCCAACCGTGGCCCGCGAAACGCCGGTTGCTCGTCACTGTTCTAAAGCATCGAAGGCAATCTGGAAATCAACGGGTACCGTGTATATTTAAGACCTATAGCACCTATTAAGCCTCGGGAAGAATCTCGAGAACGAACAACCTGCCGCACTCCCCCGGGCCTAGGAATCAGCTGCAGCTATCCCAGCTCATCAATCCTTGGTTAACGATTCGAGAACAATTAAGCGTTATCGAGGCTCGATAGACGATATCGAATTCCCATCGTAGGATCCATCCCTCGGAGGTAAAGGAGGCAGATCTACGTACGCGCACCCCGATATATACGATCGGGGAACAGATGGCTATCTGAGTTACAGCACGAGAGCGCAGTCACTAGGAGGCTTACACATCGTCGCCTGGAACGAGAGCTCCGGTAATTTGTCGCTGGATCTAGTACCGCCTTCTCGGATCATCCGTAATGCGTCTCCGAAGATATTGGACATCGTCGGCGGACGAGTAGCCCGCGGAGGATGCGTTGCGTGATCGAAATTCCTAATCGTCAGCCTGTCGGCTGATTTGATATTCCGTGCGCGGGTACAGAGCCCGTAGTTCGGCTGCGTTCGGGGGGGCTGCTGGGTAGCGTCCCACGTGGAAGGTTCGTCGAAGGACAACCGGGGTTATTTAACGCACGTGGAATGCACGGCGATCTTGTTACAGTTCTCACGGATCCAGGTGGACGTTAATCCTCGATTTTAGTCTCGTTGCATTCAAAAGTAGGTATGTACAATTTGAAATCAGGCGGTGGGTTTTGATGGTAGGTCAACGGAGGTTACACAGATGAGGAATTAGTGTGTTGGTTCTAAATACTTATGGACAATGATTATTGTTACAACTGGTTATCTTTAATTCAAAATTAAATTAGTTTCGGCGCACTGGTTCGGTCAATTAAATTTAATCTCATATATACGGTCGAAATTCTAATCAATTTATTTTTGGTTATCTTTAGTTAAGAATCTACGGTATTAGGGTATTTTCTGCTTCCGATAATTTTCCCAATATTCCCGAGGGTAGCTTCGATTCGAATTTAATAAAAAATAATGTGAGCAAATTGAATCCTCAAATGGCTAATTTGAAAGTACCCTGAATTGTCTGCAATATTCTATTGGCTTTATCTGCATTATTATGGGGACACTTAGTGCTTGTTTATCGCGAGGCTCCTATACCTATCCGGACCGTGAAATCGCGGAAAGCTGGTTTCTGCGGGCGATCCGCGGGGTTCCCGGGTGTCGTTTGCATTGCGCCAGGACTCGGCGGGACGAGAAGAAGGGGGAAAAAAAATGAAGGTTTCTTAAGAGCCGAGCAGGTTTACGAGACGTTTATTTCCGCTCGGTTGGCGATCCACGAGGCGTATCAAAGACGCACGGTGGCAGTTCTTCGTCCGAGTCCTTGTCCCTCGTAAATCACGCTCGCAACAAGACTAAAGGATACGTTTCGTGAATGAGTTATCGGATCCTCGCTGCATTCGACCGACGAAATTGGTCCCCGCCATGGCGAGCCGTGAATAATTCTTCATTCAGCCGCGTCCCCGAACGGAAGCGATTTTTAACACCGCAGCAATTAGGTCTCGCACTTAAATGCAACACTTCGGGTCCTTTTATTAAGCAATCGCTATCAAGGCACATTAGTTTCCCCAAATTTTTATAAAGCACGCAACGGCGTTAATGTCATCGATAAAGTTCGTTCGAAATCTTCGCAGTTTTCACAGGCAACGTTAACAATGCCACGTCCTCGTACCAGGCATCCATAATCTCGCACATAAATTCAGGTGTGGACGTTGTACGTTGCCTATAGCACAAATCCCCAAGTAATGAGATGTACCAGGATGATAATAGAGTACTAATGGCGGGCCCGCGTGCTGTATCGCCACGATAAATGACTGGCCTCTGATGGGAACGTAATAATAATCGTGTTCGCGCCACACGTCCGGACGCATCGTAAAGACAGAAGTTGGAAAGGACAATGGAAACGGAGAAAGTTATACGATGCGATTGTCACGCGAACGATGCTCATTTGTAACCGGACGATAAACGTTACGTCGTCTTAATGAACGTCTAACCCTTTGCCCCGTGTCGTCGGTTATGAATTTATTTGATGGCGAACACCATGGTCGGGCAGACATATCACTCCGGTCTCGCGGGGTCGTTGAAATAAATGACAGAGTGCAGCTGCGACAGGATGCAAGGACGAAGATGCGTGGTATGATTGCTGAGAAAAGGTGGGTTTGTCAGAACTCTTCCTTATCTTCAGCCTTCTTCCTCAAACTTCAGTGGGAAACAAAATTCCTCCGAATCACCGTGCACAAATACCTGTAACTCGGTGGCACGTTCCAAATGATGTAAAATTCTTTTCCTATGAAAGTGCTCATCAGGCTTTAATCGTTCGGATTAAAACACGAACGTTAATCGTCTCGAAGGATTTCGATGTATCGCAGCGTCGGGTCTCGCAGGAGAGGCCCCGCTAGAAGGATATCCAGAGTAGCTGGCATTATCTTACACGAGTAGACACGTAGACGATCGTGTGCGCCGGGGGAAGGCTGGACTCGAAACAACTCACTCAACCTGATCCAAAGCCGGCAGGCATCAACATGGTTTCTCTCTACCACGTTTGTCTGTCCGGTTTCATTCCTCCCTTCGCCCGTCCTGGCTCCACGTTTGTCGGCTGTCGACCAGGATGATCCTTAACGCGTGTTTTGACGCGATTAGTGGCCACGGTTCCTGAACAACGCGGCCTATTGTTCCTGCCTCCTGTGCGCGTGATTCCGCTCGCGAACCACCTCGTTTATGGCCGTGCTGCGTTGGTCCTTGCCAAGGATGTGGTCTCGGGGAAAGTGTCCGGGTTCTTCGTTCCGTTGTACGCCACAAGTTCCACGCTTTTGGAGATAGTGGGAGCTTCGGGGCAATCGGGATTTTAAGGTACGGTGGGTGTTTTGGGAACTATTTCTTCTTTCCCCTTGATCCTTTCAGACTTGAAACATTATTGTAACTTAAAAGTAAATTTTGGTGCCAATTAAGATCTTTTAATTAACATAGTTTGGATTAATCTAAGGATTATGTGTTTGGTTTTTAATGAAAGTATTGTCTTTTGTTCTTTAATGCGAGGATTAGTTTTTGTTACTTAAGTATGTAAGCTTAATGTAAAGTTTGCTACAAATATTTTGGCAATGTGGTATTTATGTAACTTAAGAAAAACGTCGACTTGCGGACTTGTCGACATTAATACTGTGATATTAATCGCTAATATTAATATTAATATTAATAATACGGTAATATTAATATTAATATTAATAATACGTTAATATTAATATTAATATTAATAATACGGTAATATTAATATTACCTTGTTTTATAACACTGTCCCATTCATAAACACCATGTCCCTTTGAATACAGCCAATTTATGAAAGGGACAAAACAGCTTTCAATTATTTCATCTTCTCAGCTTCTAAGAATAATTAAAAACTCCGAGACCAGAGGTGAAACTTGCTTCAGCCACGCATCGAAGTCCTACCGCCATTTTAATTCGCCCCCGTCGCATCGATCAACCTGCAAACTACCCACGGGAAATAGCGACCGATCGCCACGCATTTCAGTTGCCTCCGGGAACATGTCCTCGTGTGCTCCACGGTGACAGCGTTAACAAAGCGGTCGCCGTAGCACGTGTCACACAGAATTAGATGTATCCCCGCGCAGAAACACAGGCCGTTCGCTTTCGAATTCTTTCGGACACGCCGCGCCGCGAGTCGACAGCCATCCAGCCTGATAATAAACGTCGCGGCACTTAAAGAGACAGGCGCGCACATGAAAGGTGTACGCGCCGGCAGCAGGTACGAGCAATTAGATTTTTTTCGATGCGGCCAATCGGCGCCGATGTCGGTATCTATCTATCATGGAACAACGATATCCGTGCCAATAAACGACTGCCTCCGCTCTGTTCGCGCTGGTAATTTCGCTGCGACGCGGGGCCCGGTGATTGGTAGTTGCCTCGTAGACCGTATTTATCCTTCGATCGCGTTAGACAAACAACACGGTCACCGTGCATAATTCCAGCCGGCGGCAGCGCGCTTTTCCCCGCGACGTTTAAATCAACCGCGTCGCTCTTCCTGCCTCCTCGGCGCCCCTTGGCGCTGCAACCTGCGCGATTTACGGCCCGATTCCTGGTTAATTATTACGGGAACTCCTCCTCGATATTCGCGGCGAATAATCAGCTGTAGTTGCGATTAATTGCCGAGCCTAGAATTTAGTTTACGTGACACACAAAAGGTAGCTACGCAGGGGTGGGTTTGGGTGTAAACTAAGGAGGCTGTAGCCTAGGGTGGGCAATTTTCGAGAGCCGAGAAGTTTTGAAGTGACAAATTTTACGGAGTGGTCAATTCTGGGGGGCATCAAATTTTGGGATGCGACAAAGTTTGAGGAGCGGCAAATTTTGGGGAGCATTGAATTTTGGGATGCCACAAAGTTTGGGGAGCGGCACATCTGGAAATCGTTTGTTTCGTGTGTAGGAGTGTAATGGTGTTTGTTAAGGCTGACGTGAGTTCATTTGTTGGAAGGATTTTGGCGGAGGTTGGAGTGTCCGAGGGATATCTTTTTTTTAATCTTTGGAGAGATTCTGAAGGCTAGGCTGCAGAGTGTTTTTAGGGACTTTTTAAGAAGCTTCAAGGGAGTATTAGTAGGAAGAGTTATAAGTATCGACAGTAGCGTGTAATTCATTTTCTCTCAACTCTTCGAAAGCTCGGTCACGCGGCTAAAATTATTCAAGCAACTCGAAGATACTTCAGCTCGCTTCTTCTATTAGATTACCTTCCAAGAATGAACTATATCCTATGAAACCATCGTTATCGGGGTCGCGTTTATACGTAGTAGGACGGCGGGCGACAGAGCGCAGGTTATCAGCTTGGGTTTCCACGAGTCGAACAATGGGTTCTGAGTATCATCCGTTTATTGCTGATATTTTGTCTACGGCCCTCCGCTGAGGTATAAACGGCGCTCGGGTCGTGCCGTATAAAGCATAAATCATTCGAAATGGTGTGCATACGTGCACGCGTATTTATACATCACTGGCACCCCGATGCCTGCTCAATTATACCTGCTACACCTGAACTTGAAACAGACATTTCAATAACTTCCTCCGAGTGTTACAACCTGAACGACACCCTACAGCTCCAATAATTCGAGAAGACCAATTTTACTCAAAACAATCCGCGTGTCCCGTTCTCAATTTATATGCACAGGCAACAGAATCATCTTCCCCGACTCGACGTGTCACCATTATTTAACCAAAAACTGAAATGCACGCTTTGACAACCGTTTCTCCGTAACGCTATCCATCGACGAATCGCTTGGCAGACGTCGAGGCTTCGTCCGACTCATCGATCGATTCTCTTCACCGCCAGCCTCGCATCGTCGCCCGATAATTGCTAGCGGGAGAAAAAAGCGTGTTCGATTATAACCGTTTCGCCGTGTACAGGGATGCCTGCCAGAGGAGAACGTGTCCAGCCGCGGTGTCACGACGGTTGACAGTGCAGTAATTGAGACGCGATTCCTTAGCGATAATCCGACAGGTAAATTACTCCAGATACGTAAGCTGTTGTCCCTCTCGGGCTGGTTCCGAGGGTTCCCGGTTCGTTATGTCCTCTCCAGCTGTCTGCTTTTGGTAATGCCGCGGCGTATCGCGCGCAGTGTTAGCCGCGGGTGTCAAAACGATCCCTGGATTATGCTTTCGTGGATCAGGAACGGCCGTTCCTCGTTACCGTTTCTGTCATTCGTCGCGGATTCCACGACCGCTGAGGGTACTCCTCGCCTTCCTCGGGCTTATAACCGCGATCGGCCCTGATGGGGCAGCGCGTACAAGATGTAGCGCGACGGACCAAGCGATAAGTATGTTAATCGATAGGGGAGAGTCGTCAGAGGGGAAAGTCAAACCCCCCCTTCGACAGATTAACACGTGAATTATTAACATATGAAACGTTCGTAATATTGTTGGCACGCTTGCGGATGCTGATTAGGAATCAGCGTTGCTCGCTTTGCAATTGAGATAGGAGGATTTATTTCACCGCGTGTCCGTTCGCGTTCTGAATTAAATAATTTTCCACGGTGCAGCCTGAAAACTTGTTTCGAAGGTCGTAAATTACAGGCACAAGAGGGAAGTTTATCTTTACTATGAGTTTAACATAATTTAAGGTAAAGGCCGGTAATATGGAACGTCTGATTTCAAAAGCTTGTCAGAAGTAGGGGATTTGTTTTCTTTTAATAAAAGAAGCGCAGTGGGCCAGAATACTCTTGATACGTCGGGAGATAAGCGGCGTCCGGACAAAACTGCTGCGGACGATTTATTCAACCGCGTATTTCCGATGTTTCCGATACGATCTCGTGTTGATTTTAACGTAACGAAACGAGCCGCGTTTAAAGTGTCGGCCAACATGCCAGAAACAGTGAAAAGAAAGGAAGGGGTTGGACGATTCACGACAGTGGAGTTAAATAAAATTTTATGTAACCTTCGTCCGTCTCCACTTCGCGCGTTC
Source organism: Andrena flavipes (assembly GCA_963971345.1). Taxonomy (NCBI): domain Eukaryota; kingdom Metazoa; phylum Arthropoda; class Insecta; order Hymenoptera; family Andrenidae; genus Andrena; species Andrena flavipes. The sequence continues at coordinate 4,937,620 of OZ020482.1, forward strand.
ATCTGTCCCGATATCCCGTCGATTATTTCAATTAATTCCGAGCGTCCGTTAGGAACGATTCAACTGACTATTTCGTACCATAAAGCAGTTCCATTCCATTTCGTTCTACCATTATCCCCGGGGTGGTAGATAAATTTCGTATTCAAACGGCCGAGTAGATCCACCGCCGTGGGTACAAATTGTGAAGGCTCGTCGAGACGAGATACGGTGTCCCGATGCAACCCCGAATTTTACAAGTGGACTAAAGGAGAGGAAAGTGCCGGCTCGGTGCTAATAAATTCTGTATCTTATTGTGACGCCACGATAAATTCCTGGGGTGGATGAAGGAAGGCGCCGAACGGTCGTGGCGCCTTCGGGCCCTTCACCCTTGTAATCTCGATATACCTGATTTTCCTGAATTCGTTCTTTATATTTTCGTTGCAGTCCACCGTATACATGGCTGATCACGTAGAACGAAATAATCGTAAAGAAGTCAGAAGAATTTCGGTCGGAAATCCTCTACCCATCTTGTTCACAGACCACACAGTGTTTTGTAATTAAAAAGGTTAACCGAAGATTGAATAAGTTGCTCAGGGATAGAGAATTTATTAACTCGGCGTACACACATTCGAATTCTTTAAGTATATTAACATTTCGAATACTAGACGGTTTATTTATCCGTCTAGATTTTCTTCAGCCATGTCCGTTGAAATCTAATCGTAGAAGTGGCTCTAAAATCGTTTCAACAACCACCACTACAAGAACAAATATTTTCGTTCCGTCGAATAAGCGCGACAAATCGTGCGTGTCCCGTGAAAGCGTGGACGCACGCACGCGTGAGAGGATCGTGCCTGGAAATCGGAGAATTTTCACCATGTGTCGCGACCCTTAAGTTGTCGGTTCAATCCTCGCATTGTGGAAACGTGTTTGCGGTACAGCCGCCCGTGGTTTACAAGGTTGCTTCGTGGAAACAGAAGCATGTGGTGGAAGTGGGCATAAACTTTCTAAATCTTTCCGTTCCCTTCGGCGTAGCCCTTATTTCGTAGGAGGTTTCAAAAGCTCCCGTGTCGATCGGATGGATTAGAACTGCCATTTGTCTCCGCCGAAGTTTCCCCTGCAAATTCCACTTGCAAGCTTGCCAGCTAGAAAATACCCGCTAATCTCGAGATTACGAGGCCGAGATGATCCTAGATGAACTCGAGAAGATCCTCGAGCTGCTGTCACTGGTATGTCGCTCGAATTCCACGGGGGAAAATCCGACCAGTCACGCTGCTTAATCCGAGGAAGCAATCACGCCGGTCGCGAGGCCGCTCGGAAGACAAATTGTGGGATATAACGAGTCGTGGAACGAGATCGACCGCGCTTGACGTTCCTCGGCGCGTGGAATAAAAAAAAAAGGAAGGACGCAACGAACCCGAGAGACTTCCTACCCGAGCGCGGATTAATCCGACTCCACTGATTGGCGCCTGGGATTTTTCGACCCGCGACACGCGCAAATAGAAATCGAACATTGTATCGCGATCGTCGATCTCCTTCGCGTTCAGATTAGACGAACTTAATTGCAACGCGGCGACAGTAATGCGTGCCGATTCTTGTAAAGCAAATTGCTTGTCGCGTCGAATCTGCGTACGAAGAATCTCAATCATCCGCTATCTCCTCCTTCGATAAAAAGACCCACGATAGTGGAGCAAATTCTGCTGTACGTTGCCGTGTAAATAAGATAGCTCTTGCTTACAGATTCTTCTCCGTAGACATTTCTCTCGCTAGCACGAAGGAACGGACGTGTCGCAGCTCGAAAAAACGAGACTTCTTAATTAATATCGACGGAATTATTCGGGCTACTTCTTGCCTCGGTCCCGTTCCGTCAGAAATGATAATGGACGACTCCTTTAAAGCGGAAATCTCAATTGTAGCCTCGACGTTTCTCGCGCGACGGCGGAATGTCCGAAAAGTAGCCCGGGAACGCGCTCAACGGCGATGCTCGCGGAGATTCCGACGTTTACGGCTGATAAACATGGCTTACGCGGGATTTGGCCCCCGGATTTCGTTCGACCGGCACAAGAATACCTAGCGATGTCAATAATAAACGCGTGCACTCGCCTCGGCGCTGTCTTCATTTGCATGCGCGCCGCGGCGCGTAATGCGCGGTTGTCTCTTAATAATGCCCAAGGGAGCACGCGGATACTGCATGGACAGTGCGAGAATGTCACCGACCGCGCGGGACTGCCGCGGACGGGATCAAAAAGCGACATAAAACGGGCAACGTGAATTTTATTTCTTTCCATATTGCTCCTAACCCTCCCATTCTGCCGCCCCCTCAATTTTTTTTACAAACGCGAAATAGTTCTCTCTGCCGTTATTCCATATTAGATACGCCAGCTCTTTGCTGGATGTAAATCAGCATGCAAATCGCCGCCTATCACTCGTCGAAACGCATACCGTGTTTTATCACGCGTTCCGCACCCTTTCCGCGGTGATACGAAGAGTCGTAACAATGGCAGAAAATCTGGGCCGCGCTGTACGTCACAATACGTCATATTTCTCCTCCGTTCGTGGGTCTGGTTCGATAGCCCCGATAAATAATTGATTTGTTCGACAAGAGATTGCAGGGTAATTGGCTGGCGAGGCTGGAATTTCGCCGGGCGCAGAGGTAGCGCGTAAACGGTGCCCGGGGTCGCGTGGAAGCTCGTTGGAAAATCGCCGCATAGATCGGCGAGAAATCACCGCGGTAATTTGCAGCGAACTGCCCCGGGATTTCACTCGGCGAGCGTATCCGTATCCACGTCGCTCGTTCAAAAATTACGGTCTCGCTTGTGACGCGAACGGACGTACGTTTACGACCGGCATAATTCTTATTACATTATGCTTCGTTACGGATGTGACGCCAGACCCTCGCGAGATATGCCGGCATTTTTGCTGGCGTGACAATGCTTTGAAGAAAATTTTATCGATCATCTGTCGGGTTACGTTGCTGTGTCATTAGAGAACCGTGCGAGTGGAATCGTAAAACGAAACTACTTAGGGGAGAGTTGCCAATATGGTCACATAAATCGTACCTCATCAATTTTTCAGTAATTAATGAATATAAATGACATCTGATTGATAAAAATATCAAGTAAATGCGAAATAAGAAATAAAAAGAAAACCTTTTGAGCTCACACCCTACTTTATGCTTGCTATAAACATTTAAAAAAATCAGGTATGATTGATGTAACTTTTTACCAGTTTATTTTAGCTAATAATAATCGAGCAATGCAATTGTGTCCTGCATTTTTGTATTTTTCTAAAAACGGGTTTAATGTAGAATATTTTACATTCATTTTAAGTACATATTACATTTATTATAAAGTTTAAATTGATATTTATAAATAAATTTACCGCGTTTCCTAAATCGTACCACTACAATATTGTACCATTAGGGTCTAACACTTTATGTTGAATATTTTCTTCTTCTCTTACAGTTTGATATGAATAATATACAGGTACCTATTGTTAGGAACGCGTAATTGATAGACGGAATTTATAAGCCAGCCCCTTCAGTGGCCCAACGCGAGACTTCTTATCGAACGGAAGACCTCATCGAACCAGTCGGTTACCCTGGCCGAGATCGAATCTCGATCGAACCGCCGTGTTCCTGGAACTGGAATCTCGTCGGGGGGTCCGCCTAGGACAGGGCAGACTCGAAATCGAAAGCGAAACGGTGCCTTGCCGTGGCATTAAATCAATTTCGCGCCCGAACCTCGCGGCTCAGCCACGTCGGATTGGTTCGTACTCGGTTGATCGATGAAAAAGGAGCAGGCCGAGGAAAAGGTACACGGGATTGGCCAATACGTCGCCGCGCAGACGCGATATGTAAACGGGATAGGGCGGCGACGCGCGTTTCCTCGCGAGGAATTTCGCTAACCTGTCGAGCAAACACGCGGCAGACCAGGCGAACGGCTATTGACTAGGCTGAACATTTTAATGGCGCCAGAAATACCGCGCGAAACGGTCACACTTGGATACGCTTAGTATTTCCATCAGGTAGTCTACGGTTTCGTAGACTACTCGCCCTGGGGTTGGGATGCTCGGGCGCAGCAGCGCAACCGCCTCGTCTGTTCAGCGCCAGACGTTGTTTCTAAAAGGGTGGAACATTGCTTTTAATGCACTTCGGTGTCCTGGCAGCAGCGCTTTGGTATTTGTGCCTTAAAGGTCGCAGGATGGAATCCTCCATGGCGTGCGACTGCTTTCTCCGAAGGTCCTCGTATATCAATCCGTTAGACGTGGTTCTTTCAAAGGAGAAAGTGGCGGTGCTAAACATTGTAGAGTTTGAAGGTGTGCGAGATGTTGCCTGGGAAATTTTTTTTGCCCTTTGTATTTAGTTTCTGAAATGCTTTCGGTAGATATGGGTAATTTGGGAAGCTTGCATCTTCGCAAAATCCTTTCTATTGTCGAAAGGAATGATAATTCCCCTTTCAACTTAATTTCATTAAAAAAGAAAACTACTTAGTATGATCAGCATAGATATAGGTACTTCGAGCGAAAATATTACTTTTTCAAAAGCATTAGGTTTCAAGCACAGCTTCATTTTTTCTTCTTCCTTTCGCAATAATTTTGAAATATTCAAATTCCAATGTTTTCACGTATCACTCGACCAATTTCAAGAACATTATCTTGTGTATACTATGATAATTGTTTAATCCGTTCTCATTATCGAAGTGGACATACCTTCTTCGTTTAATGCACCAACGCCGATAAACGACCTTATTACCCTCATTTGCGAAGAATGCTCCGCCAAGACTTGTTGCATAAGTCGCGGACGAAAATTGTAGAAAAGGAGTATCCGTGGGGGGGAATAAAGTGGTCGGTGGTTAAAGTCGACTCGTTCGTTGATACGATTCACTAGCGTGATAAGGCAGAATCGACCTGCGAACGGGGCAACTTTATCAACGGCGTTCCTGCATTCGACGACAAAATGTAAAGTGTTCTGTCATCGAGACGAGAGCCACAGAGATGCGAGAAATTCGATAAACCGGCGTCATCGATTGGCCATACCGTTTCGATTCCTTCTGGCAGCTGATTATCGTAAAAACGTCGAACTGGTTTCGAAATTGTGCACCGCCATAAATGCCGGCCTTCTCTTCAAATCACGAAGGATACGTTGACTCCCCTGGAGGACGAACAAAGGATGCCAGTTGCAGATAAAGTCATCGATTAAATCTACCATTTAACGTCCCGCTTCGACGTAGATTCAATTACGATGCGGCCAATTTCGATGGTTTTTCAGAACAATCTCGGATCCTTCCATGGACACGCGCAACTTCGCTCGGAATGTCGTTAACTGGGTATGCAAATACCCATGTCCGGCACTTATGCACTGCTATTGGCAGGGAGCGCTATTTAATGGCACCAGAAACTTGAAACCCGGCTCGCACTTCGAGTGCACGCGTTTTGCAAACTTCGCGACTTCGCGTGGAAGTCATTTCGCGTAGTGCAACCCGCTTTCCGCCAACTACTCTAATTTATTAACTTTAAACCTCGATAAAATTCCAGCCTCCCGATTTCAACTTCGAAATTACAACGTTGGGGCGTTGGATCGGCACTTGAAGGTGCTAGCAAAATTCCAGCTGCCACGTGCAAACGGGGCAGTAAATAAAGAGAATGGCCAATGATCTACTCGATCAATGTCCAGTAGCCAACAAAAATTCCTGTAATGGTTCTACTTTGTGCACGGTAGACATTACTGCATCGCATTCTTCGTTATCCAAACTCGTACGGTAGTGGCGAAAAGAAAGTTTAAACTGTGAACAGCGACAGAAATCAGATAGTCCCATTGAAAAGAATTGTATCTTAAAATTCATTATATACGCGTATCGGAATACAAGCTTTAAACTTTCTTTTCACCAACGCCCAACGAACCAGGAAAAAGTGCTTTTCCTCGGTGGAACCCCGCGGTGTAAAAGTGACGGATATGGAAGCACGCGACAGCGCAGCGTCCGTGTTTGGGAGGAAGAAGAGAGATTTATAAGCGGACGGGACGGTTCAAAGAAGTCGTCCTTCGCGGTGCGTTGACGTACAACCTCGTGCGACCTACCCACTTAGAACTCTGCCTAGAGAACCTAATCCGTCGGCTCGGAAACACGGGCCGAGGTAAAGACGTGAGGTAACGACACCCCGCTGTGCACCCTGTTGCGAGGGGTCAGCACCCTCGTGTCGACCACGTGTATGGCTGTGCGCCTTCCAGACAAATATGCGCCATGGAAACGTATCCGAAGTTTCACGTTGATTCCTTTGATATTACCGGGTACAAATCGCCCGTGCGTGCCTCCGTTGACAACGAAACGTGACAAAGTGAATTAACCTTCCCGATACCATCTAATAGACCGATGATTTATGGTAACAGATTCATAGAAGCATTTATATAGCATTTATAAGCAATTATTTCGACGAATCGTGCTGGCGAAAATAGATACTGTAATCCGAAGTGTGCTTCTACTGCAGCCTCCGTGCCGAAGGGACATTAATCGACAAGTCTGCAAGGTCGTGAAATCTGGTAGTTAGCGTATGTAATGTGATGTTAAATGTACTAAGTAGTAGCTAAGTAGGAAATTTATGTTTCGACATGTAAGTTGGTAAATGAAGTACCCACAATCTGTTTAACGAAGTTTAGTAATACGGAATGCTTTAATATATGTAGTGCCTGATATTTACGTCGATATTTGCTATCTTTACGTAAATGCGTTACTAATTTTTCCGCCCGAGGAAATGGTGAAGTGTTAGTAAAGAAGTATTCACGTGCCTTCCAAGGGGAGCATTTGATCTACATTCTAATGCTCTTATTAAGTAGCGCAATATAATATATTAGCTAGCTTATATGCAACAAGAAATATTGAGCGCAGTTTTTTGCAGGACGTTAAGCAATTCGCGTTTCTCACCAGCGCGAGCTCAACGTAAGTAATTATCGTATGTCAATAAAATTAATGACGTTGTTTGAATATTTTTTCCTGAGTTTCAATTTACTTAAAGATAATAAAATAACGTGGGAACACGCGTCATAAGCTACGTTTCATTCCGAAAAAGTACCACACGGTTCCATTAAGCTTCAGAGAATTATTCAGATAAAATTTCTGTCTGAGTGGTATACCTACTGTTGCAAACAATTTTTAAAAGGAAGCTTAACACTTTCGTCTAACGGCACTTGGGTTGCATTTTAGTGCACCTTGCAAGCTTCACTCTTTCCCAGACGTTCCCAAGTTGGCCCACTTCCTTGAAATACACGCTCCATAGAAAAAGGTTGGAGAATTGGAGTGATATTTTTTTATTCCCCGCTACGTGTTAAAATATAAATGTCCGACTTATTAATATACGAACTGTTGCGTAATGAATTGCCAGGGACGAATGCAGTTCCTCGACCAGCTCGCTGGTGCATCCATATGTTACTCTGCTTGAGGAACCACTTGAGAACCTGAGCGGTACGACCCCATGGATTTCAAAATAAGTGTAAGGAGAGTGTGGCTCGCATTTAAACGTCCTTTTTCTTTTTGCCCCTGCACGTCGACGGATTTACATGCAGCCGCACCGTGGATCGTAATCCCCATAACCGCCACATTTCTTTCATGCTCGAGAGACTGACACATGGTTTCGTACTTGTCCCCGACTGCACCCAGAGGACGGCTGCGCTCGTAACTGTAAACTCTCGAATCTGAGAGATTGACGTCCCTATTTCATTTGCCCCTTGCGTCAGTGTAGCTATCTCTATCAGTGTAGTTTACCTGAAATAGAAGATAATGATGTAACATGCAAGGTCTTCGAAGAAAACACGAGAAAGAAAAGACTGTAAGGGCCAGAATTAAGAAAAAATTTCTTTATTATAGTTCTTTATTATTACAAATCAAATTTTAGAAATAATTTAAAGACAGGGAAGTTTTCCCCCTCTCCTGAAAAATTTGATTTGTGGCACTTAAGTGTTTTCTGCAGGACTCTTTAATTCGAGCCCGAGAATTTAATGTTTTGTAAGAAATTTAATGTTTTGTTATTTAAAAAGCCACGGACACGTAATCAGGAAAACATAATTTGACGAATACGCGGGGGGTTTCAGTGGCATGAGATATTCCAATACTTAAGTATTCGTCGTTGTTTTTAGACATGCTAGGGGGCTACGTGGTCATTAATTAGTAAGCGAATCGATGGTAAACATTTGAAAATCATTGGAATTTTTTCCAACTGCCCACACGTGTGACGCCTGCATGTCATTTTGGGCAGACACACGTGAATAGCTGAACTGTTAGCACTTAACATACATTTTCATAAGTCCCACGTTGCTTCCAGGGATTTATGAATTCCCCTAATGAAGTTGAGTCGAGAATGATCACGGGTATTCAAAAGCCTTCCTTACCGGTTCCATTCCCATCGCGGAAATCGTGTTTACGTACCGCAGATTCACTCTCCCGACGCGTTTCATTCGGAGCTTGCAACAATATTACAACCAGCGCCACGTGCAGAGTTTTATACCCACGATGGCTCCATGTTACGCTTCCTGGTTCTGACATCTGCACAGCCCGTAAATTCACATTTAGAGCTGGCAAATATATCGTAATAATTTATGTGTCACAAGTTGACGCTAAAACCGCGGCTTCAATTGCGTTGCAAATCAAAACAACCGCGTGATCTACGATCAAAGCTAGTTGCAGCGGCTGCGATTCCAAGAAAGTCTTGGCACGGCGTTACGGAGCCGCGTGTTACGACTCCATGACGGTATTCGCTTGAGTTTTTCGGCTTTCAAAAATCATCGCCCTCCGCTCTAGTTTCGTTCCCAAAGAAATCGTTGAATTCTCATCGACGAACACTTTAACCTTTTCTTGCCATGTCTCTGAAAAAATTTGATCTTAATAATTACGACAAATATAAATTGGTATTATCTCGAACGTGCTTATAATGGGATTATAAGAATTCTTCGTATTCCTTCTTGCCCCATTCATTTATTTTCACAAGAGTCGTTGGACTTGCTATACACATACACATTTCTTAGCTCACCCTGTATCGCCTACGTTTTGCTCCTCCTCTTAATTAGTGGCTACACCTACGGTTCTTCGAACCGCTCTTGTATCCTTCTCCTCTACATTGTACGCAATTTGTGGTGGTATCAACCCTTTAAGGACACTGAATACGATCATCGATCCGGTTTCGGAATCGTCGCCGTGAAATCGTAAATGGCGAATAAAACTATTCTATGCGGCTTAGAAATCTACTTCGCGTTTATGAATTTTTATCGACGCTATTACATAAATCACGCGATACGAACAGAATGTAATCGGCAACCTGGAAACCTGATTTCCTTCTATAATACAACATCCACAGAAATAATCAGATCCTCGTGGCTGAGCCTTGCCAGTCCGCGGGTGGTGTATTTAGTAAAACGAGAAGTTCCGAAGCTTTCTACTAGTTTTTAAAGCGACGGCTGTTTAACAGGAGGATAAAGCGTCCCGAGAAGCTGCTCGAACGTGGCAGCGAATCGTTGTGGCGTGACACGAAATGGGATCAATTAGGGACGCTTCTCTTCGTCGGATACAAAGGGCGGGCTAAAGGGTTGAGGGGGGGAAGGGAGGTGGTTATTTTATTTCCTCGCGAATTTCCATTGCGCCAGAAGGGGCTCACGCCTCTCGCCGCCCACAATCCTGTCGACTGTCAGAACTGTCAGTGTTTCGTGTGTCGGTCGGGTTGCTTGTTTTAATCGCCGTGGCATCTTCTCGCGTCCCCCTTTCTTTCAGACTCCTTTGCGACTTTTTTCCCTTTACCCCCCGACGCCTCATGGCTCCCCGACATTGATGGAAGTAATTAGTATGTTTCCTGTAAAATTAGAACCGGCATCTCCCGGCCCCGTCGCCGCTGTAATTCTCGAACAGCGTGATTTCGCCGCGAAATGTTCATCGCGATCGAAACTTGTCTTCCAGCGAAACCTGGCCAACGCGCGCTTCTGAGAAACCGTTCGACCTGAATTTCCCTCGATCCCCGCGCAATAATTCCTCCCCCCTCGCGCGTAATTTCTCTTTGAATATAAAACTGTTCCTCGTTAGGGGGTAAATTTAATGCGGCGCTCGGCGCGAAAAATTCTGAGCCACGACAGCCATTTAAACATCGCCTCGGCCACTGTGAGACGTGCTAAAAGGTTACGGAATTCTCGTGCATTCGCGCGTGCACGGTTGTAGGTACGTGCCACCGCAAGGTACCCGTAACCCACCGTTTGACAATATTATAAACGCCTTCGTTTAAAGCGCATTCAGCCCGGATTTACGCTTCCCGTCTGCCGTAACACTTTGACACTTCTGTTTAAGCGGTTTATACTTGCGGAAATGCAGAAAGCGCGGACCCTCTGGCCCGTTTCACGCGATCTCTGACATCACACCTCTGAATCGCTGATATCACACCTCTTTTTAAAACACTGAATAAACATTCCGAGTTTATTGCCTCGCTACTCTCGGAAACGAATCGTTATTGCTGCATTGTTCCCTTAACGGTAATAAGCTTTAATAAAGGTTTCATAAATAAATCGAATTGAAATAAATTTCAGGGAGGACGATGGTTGACTAAGTTAGATGTGTTACTCGCATCTCCAGAGATCTCGTTACTGTTTCATCGATATCGCAGCGTGAATTTTCTCCCCACCGCGAGACGAGCTTTAATTACAAATGCACCACTGCGAAGCGTAGGTACATGTGGCCTTGTCGGCGGCGTCTTTCCGCTTTTATCGCGCTGCCTCGATAAACGCGAACCATAAAGACACGGACGAGGTTGGGTTCGTTCGTAAAACCACCTCGTATCGCGAACAGTTGGTTTAATACCGCGCTCGATGCACCCCGTTTCATTAAGAAGTCTTCAACCGCTTCCTCGAGGAGGATGCTTACTACACGACAGATTCAGGATGCGTCGAGGTTGCGTTCAGTATCGATATTTTGCAAGGGGATTTACTGTTAGTAGTTTACTCGTGCATTTCTTCTTCTCTCCGACTTCGGACTCGCCAGTAAATTCTCTATTCCAATTTCAAGCTATTGGGTGACCAGTGAACGTTATTATTTTTACTATTCCGCGGGCGAGTACCTACCCTTTAGTTTATAATAGATAAATACATAGTATGTGGATTGGAATGCGACAGGAAATATCTTGAACTGTTTCACAGAAACGCGCGGAGCACGAGTGCTAATCCAAAGGGAGGAAGAGACCTCGGGCTCGCGGTCCAAGGCGTTCGTCCGACGCCCAAAGTAAATACACACGAAGGTGTTCCTTATCCACACCGTTTGTTTGGCCGGTTTGTCTTTCGGGGTCTCTAAAATCTACATAATTACTGTGAGAATCGTTCGCAGCCACCGGCTAGCGCCACTCGACGGCGTCGGGATCCCGCCTGTGTTTGACTCACGCCCCTCAAAAGGGTTCCGTTTGCTTAGGGTTGCAGGCCGATCTTTTGTTTCTGTATCTTGTTGCGCGTCACGAGGATACTCGTGGCGATCGGGGTACGTTTTATCCACCTGAAACCAGCCAAATCACGGCTACTTAGAACGAACCGTGGAGGTTGGTAAGGCGGCTGGTTGTTGGCTCTGAACGAGATTCGGATTCCTACGGGTATTAAAACGTGAGAACGATAAATAACGAAGCCGCGTAGCCGGTGTGGCGATCGCCTAGCAGAAGCTCTATTTCTGCCGTGGATAGCTGACTCCCGGTTCTTAACAGTTTTCACGGCCGGTTCTTCGAATTCAGTGAACAAGCCCCGTTGCCCCGTGGAGCTACTTTGCCACGCTCGAAAAGCATTGACCGTTACTACTTAAACGCAGGTTTAGACGCGGAACGAGTATCGCGTGTAGTTCAACCGCAAGTTTTAAACTTATAAGGCGAAGTAGAGTTACAAACTTATTCCTATTTTGTCGGGAGAAGGTTACGCCGAATTCCTCGAGTGTCAATCAACCGAGAGGCAGCTCCAGAATTCATCGGACCACCACCCTCACCCACGCTTAGGAAAATAACATTCTTCGGCCTCGTCAAGCGCGGGGGTGGATATAAATATTATCGAAACACCGGGGCTCCCAGTGACGTTCCACAGATCACTGACATTCCCCATATTTCTTTTCTCCGTTTACCACGAATCGGACGATATTCGTAGGAGGCGATGACGCACGTCATCGATGCGTAAGAGCACTTGCCGTAGTATAATCTACGGTGTCAGACAACGTTACTCTTTATCTGAGACCGACTGTCGGCCCGCGTAAGCGTAGTGTCCGCGAGCGAAGCCTGGAAAAGTGAGTTAGATAAAGCACCCTCGAGAGGCGCCTGTTAGCAGCTCTTCCCCATAAAGCCATCATCCGGGTCACCTTCTTTCCGTGCCAGGGATTCACGGAACGAGCCTTGCCCGATATAACGGCGATTTATTTCGCCTCCTACGAAAGTGTAAGTCCCACACTTTTCTCCGAGGAACGCTGGAGCCCACGCGACGCGCGTTTACGTTTTGATGACCGTTAAAAGGTACGGTTTATCGTTTCCCCTGTTTTACAGTCGCGATTGTACCGTGCTTCTTGCTCCGGCTTTTTACGTTCGTTGCAGTGAAACTTGCTGCAGCTATTCCGGGGACTGGAACCGTCGTGTCCGAGTACCTAAGTGTTCATAGAGTCGTCAAGTCCAGTGTGGGAATAAAATGCAGACCGAGGGTAGAATGCTGTGGCATAAATTGTTGTACTTCTAGCGCCTCGTGATTATGTTGCATAGATTTCCGACGCGTGTATCTTTTGTCAGAGAGAATTATTACGCCGATTCTCGAGTCTCTGCATCTTTTTAGATTATCTTGCAATCTCGATACAAGACAGCAGTGATCTTCTTCTTTAGTGTTATGTATGCGTATGACGACGTAACGGATCGTCTAGGATTCTCAAGTAGGAAGTACCTACCTACGTACATAGTCGATCGTTCTGATCGAACGACGATCGTCACGCCGCGCGAGAACTTTACGGCTCGCACTGTCACGCGTGACAGGAACGACACACAGTGGCCGCAGAAACGATTCTTATTATTAGCCGGCATCCCCTGTCTCTGGCATTGATTTACTCGAGCTGTCACTGCTCGATAAGCCGGCCGTAATGCATTGCCAGTGGTTGGGCGCGCTGCTCCGATGCAAATATATTCTGCGACACGTGACTTATGCACAGAGTTCGAACACGGCTGGTTCTCCCAGTGATCCGTCTTAATGTTCGTCACTTAACAAGGTCTCTAGCTTCTGGGGTGGTTCCACGGTGATATACCGCGTCCATTCTGCCGCGATACGTTCGACGAAAATTAAGCCTGATGAGTAAGATTTTTGGCTTCCTTACGCGGAGTGCTTCTTTGGGAATGGGACCTACTTTAGAGGGTAGATATAGCACTGAGGGATAATAAAGCTGTGCTAGCATGTTGTGCTCCTAAACCAGAGTTTCCTAGTTAAATTTTGCTGTGGTAACTCTTTGGCGGAACCAGTGGTGATTAGGGTGGAACGAAATATAGGGGAAAAGTATTTTTTTATTATTCGTGACTTCTAATAGTGGGCAAAAGTTGCCTCATATAGTGGTATTTAAGCTTCCAAAGTTTGAACGTGATCAACAAATTTTTTGAGGTGCCGCAAGCCTTTCAAAAAGTAAAATTTCAGTAAATATTAATATTTGAAGGGCTTGCGGCACCTCAAAAAATTTGTTGATTACGTTCAAACTTTGGCAGCTTAAATACCATTATAAAAAACAACTTTTGCCCACTATTAGAACTCATGAATAATAAAAAAATATTGTGCCCCTATTTTTCGTTCCACCCTACTGGTCATTCAGTACGAACAGTGATGCTTCAGTACGCTTCTCGTTGAATAATTTACACATTTCTGTAATATTTAAATTGCATTGTAAGATAACTTTTCATGAAATCCTAAAATTCGTATCGCGGAACCCTAATTGGGAAACGTTGCCTTAGGACTATTAATGTTGTAGTTATCTCATAATAGTTCTAGTGTACACTTAATCTGTAGGTACCTATTTGAATATTTAGTCGACCTAATAGCAATCTCACTTAAATTTAGTATCGTTGGTAGTGCGCATTCGAACGAAGTAAAGTTTCCATTACGATGAACATCATGGGCCACCTGTGGCACGGAATGTGCCAACTATCTTTCCCTATATCCTCCAATGTAATTCCCCAAGAGTAACATAACATTCCTTCGAAGGGCGCAAAGCACGAAGGAAGATGCACCGCTGCGCAACATTTAGCATAAACATTTTCGCCGATCGAAGATTAAATAACCAGTTACGACTTGTCCGAACATTTTTTCCCTCCCGCGTGGAATTTTTACGGAATACCGTTGCGTGCACGTATCTTCAGGGACAAGCAACATTTCAATCAGATCCGGTTCACCCGGCCGTCAATCTGCATTAACGTTCTTCACTTACGCGGCGGCGGTTAGGTCTTGACATTTTAAGGTGGCGCCGTCTGACAACTATGACAGCGTCGGTGCAGCGACGCGCATCGTTATTTAATCGCCGTTTAGTAACTGCCGTGAAAAAGTTCGCGATCGTTATCCAGGACCGAAAACGTACAAACGGTTCGCTCTGCTCGCGCTCGTGGAAAAAGCCGCGAGCGAGACCGTAACTTTCTCCCTCGTACTAGTTTCACCGCATCAGCGGTATTCTGTCTGCTTGGAAGATTGCCTTATCGATTTAATTAACATTTACGATTCGTAGCTGCTACCAATCCCCGTGGCACGTTCATTATGAAGTCCCGTCGACAGCGAAAAAAGTCACTCGATTTTCCTGGTTTCGTCCGATCCGATTAGAGGTTTAATTTCCCCTCAGTCGCGAGCGGGTTAGATATTTTAAAGATTTTATGTGAAAACGCGGCGCTTTCGTACCATGTATACTGTAATTGGTCTCGATTTAGTAACGCGAGAAAGATAATGGCCCTGCTACGATTTCTTCATTGCGTAATGATGAGAGATTCTAATATATATTTGGCTGGATCAGGGTTTTTTAAATAGTAACCTTCGCAGATCAGTTGAATATCTAAAGCTTTTTTTCTCGCGGCTGCTACTTGAAATCGTAAATCGAATAATGCCCGGTTGAAATCCCTAGGGTCTCATTAAGGATTGGGTAATATCGGTTTGATTCACTTGTCGTAAAATGGACTGCGAGTCGTCGATAAGACTATTTTCAGAAGTACGGGCTACATTAGCGGTCCTTCGAGTTATACCCTGATTCAGCTATCCTGTTATGAATTCGCGCGTAGATACGACCCTCGATTCAATTCGAATTCCATTTCTCTTATCTAAGGTAGGTTAATGGCACCCGAGAATTATGCGATAATGTAGCCTATAAACATGATATGATCCTGGAAATTGGGTATTACTAATTTCGTCGGGACTACTTTGTAGTACCACGTAACTTAGCTGGATGGGGAGAAGCAAGGAATGTCGTCGCCTACTTTTGATAGGTTCTCAGAAATGTAACTTTCAATTGATTCTTTATTAACGGTTGTCAGAGTAGCCACATTTCATTTTACTAATAGAGTATTGGGAGGCAAGAGTGGGCACTTAAAGTATAGACTTCCCATATCATTTTCTGAAGAATTACTACTATCTCTTATTACTCGATAGGCAGTGACTTTACAAGGTTTAATAGAAATCTTCACTAGAAATAATACGTTCAATAAATTTATAACACGCGTCAAATTATTTCGGGGCAAACCTTCGCATTCGAAATCTTGCCCCACTGCATGGTGAGAACTTTTACTTATCTTTACTCTACTCGCACAAATAAGTAACTGCTTGCTAATAGATTCCTACGCATTTCTAATTGTAATTATTCAGTGTTTATATTTTTACTATGAAGTATCACGTGCACATAGTTGCTGCAACCTTGCGTGATTTACTTTTTCAACGCGTTATCACACGCTGTCAACCTGTCGACTCTGCTTCAGTCCACAAGGATTAATAATTTTTCACACTGAATTGTGTATTCTAAACACACCTCCAAGTTTTATGACATAGCCGCGATGCAAAATGCCAGAACGGTCGGGAATTAAAAATCACGGAGCAACGTGCCGGTACGAGAGCACTGAGACGATGTAAATAAAGCGAGAGGGTTTTTAAGGAGCGGCTCTTTTACATCGACAACTACATACTGAACGCATTCATCATCCCCCTGTTGAGCTTAATCCTGCTTAATAGCACGTACGCCACGTTCGCTGGACATTATTTATGAGAACTGTCCCTTGATTTTAGGTTAATCCTCGACGTCTGTCGGTCACTATCCCACACTCCGCATTCCGTTCGTTTTGAATACGAAATCGCGAAGAAAAACGAGAGTGGCGTTTTATAAGCGTAACCAGGGCGTGCGGGAATTCTAGATTTCACACGGAAACTTTCTTTTCCTTCAGCAGTGTCAATGACAATTTCAAATGGAAAATTGTGTATCAACAAAAATCATTTCCCGAAATTATTCACATTCGAATTTCGAGATTTGATAACATTTCAGCTAATTAGAAAATCGAAGTATGTCTATGTAACTTTTCCTCGAGTAGAGACGCTGTTTCTAATAGAATCAAAATGAGGTAATAATCACAACTGTAATAACTTTAATGAAAGCAAGGAGCGAGCGTTCGCTTCTCGCGACGCTGCAATCGGAAATGTTTGTTATTTTGTTGCCAGACGTTATCGTCCACTTATATCCATTCTACGCTATTATAATGATCGTAATTAATATCCCGTCTTAATTAGCGTTCATCCTCTCATGCAATTATTCACTAAAGAATCCTCGTTTTTTAATAATGGAACTGGTTACCGCGGTAGTGCTTCGCCCGTCCTAACCGCGAATTATAATAAATAATGGCGACTCGACTTATTACGTTAAAAGCAGTCTTCCCGTAACTCCAATGGACGCTGGCCACATAATCACGCGATAGTACATTAAAACCGTGGGATAGCATCCAATAATATCGCGGTCCTTTGATTGTGATCTACATGGAACACCCACGATTCCAGTGGACATTCTTGCTATGCTTGATCTTTCACCCAAACAGATTCTTATCACCAGTTGAACGCCGAGGACAATAAAGCAGGTGGCTCTGTAATTACTTCGTTAACGGTTCCGAAAATATATCTGTTATCGAAGGTGCGAATATTTGGAGGGCGAAATCGTCGTTGCAACCTCGATCGAAAGAAAAAGCACAAGACACGCAGGGGCAACGGCGAAGTGCACGCTTAATGCAGAAGCGGCCTGTTCTCGGAACGCAAAGGGCCCCCCTTGTACCGACGCGATTTATCAAGTTGTAAAACGGCCAATGGATGTTAGCTGTCAGGTCGGCCAAGCAACGATTTGTCATCCAGCCGCGGCAGCTGACTCCCGCTTACCGAGAGGGTTCCGCTAACTTTGTTAGGATTCCGTGGTAGTGCTGATCGCATCCTGACACGGCTTTTATGCGACTGTCGCGTCGATGGGGGCGTGAAAGCGCGATAAAAATGACAGACGGAAGGAGTTGAGCCTTAAGTGTTTCTTAAATGTGGAAAATAAGTGGCAAAAAGAGAGTGCAGGTGGTCGGTACATTGTGGAGGGCATTATAAGTGGTAAGAAGAATCGAGTCTCGAGATTTCGGTAGCCCAACAAGTGGATATCAAACCGGTATAAATCGAATTATCAAAAAAAATGAGTTGAAGCTTAAGGTGGAACGAAATATAGGGGAAAAGTATTTTTTTATTATTCATGACTTCTAATAGTGGGCAAAAGTTGCCTTATATAATGGTATTTAAGCTTCCAAAGTTTGAATGTGATCAACAAATTTTTTGAGGTGCCGCAAGCCTTTCAAAAAGTAATATTTCAGTAAATATTAATATTTGAAGGGCTTACGGCACCTCAAAAAATTTGTTGATCACGTTCAAACTTTGGCACCTTAAATACCATTATAAAAAACAACTTTTGCCCACTATTAGAACTCATGAATAATAAAAAAATATTTTGCCCCTATTTTTCGTTCCACCCTATTGAAGCTACTTTCAGCTACAATATTCACATAGAATTATTTAAATGTTGTTAAAAACCTTCTGTTTCTTGGATAATGTTGCAATACTCTTTTTATTTTCAAGCATTAATTATTAAGTTAAAAATGGAACATTTCCTGTAACCATAATGTATCCACATTTCGTTCTATTGGATGAAGAACACACTTAGAGATGTAAATTGAGTCTGTGCTTTGAGCTTGTATCGTTCTACGTCAGCGTCCAGCAAATAGGATTATGTATTATTAAACAGTAGCCGTCAGAAATAAATGGCACGCGAGCCCTATTAGTACGTTTCCATACATGTTAACCGAGTCCCAAGGGGCTGCGACTGCATCGCGGTTGACATAGTAGCTTTCCAACTAAATTTGCCCACTGCAACGACTTATTCAACTCGCTCGATTTATTTCTACCTACATAACATAAGTAACGTTTCCTTCGGGCCGAGTATCCCTTGCACAAGCTAATATCAAATTGCGCTCTTAAATCACGTCTTTGTCAGTAATCCCCTATTATGACGCCTTTGTGTAATTCAAGTAATTCACCGGGCACTCGAAGCTATACATTCACGCATCCACGGAGAACACTGCTCGATTTACCTCGTACGTTATACAGACTCGCGCAACAATGGGAAATCAGGAGCACGGGGTAAATTATATGACCGTACAGGCGCGTTTCCATGCATATTAAGCAGGTCCCGAGGGGGGTCGTAACTATTCCGCGTGCAGGAGTAACACCGACGTTCACGGCTACTGCGCGAGCCTCCCTGTCCACATAAACACTCGTAATACGCCCATAATAATTTTTAATGTAACCGACAATCTCCTTCCCGCGACGATCGCATAGTTTCCGCGCAGCTTTATCTTCGTCGGAGATCTCGAAACAAGGACGCGATACCCACCTCCGCCGATTCGTCGACCTTCGGACGAAACCTCCGTCCATATCGATCCACCCTTCCTCCTCTTTATCGCCCCGTGACCCTTGATTAAATGGCCCATCGAGGGATCTTTTCCCATTACCAAACCAAACTGACTAAAGAATAAATTGCCACCGAAACCAGCCGGACTTTGTTCGCACCTTTTTTGGCCGGCAGATTGCGGCCCTCGCCGACGAGATCCGCTCGAGTCTCGGGGCTCGTTGGTATGCCGTCGACGTGGCCTCTTGTAAATTTGCGGTCTCTTTACTGCGTAATGACGTTACACCGTTACGGCTTCCTCGTGTTTTCACCCCGTTTATGCATTATGCAAGCAAGAGGAAGGGCCGGGACGCGGAGGGCAGGGATAATAAGAGGGCGGTGGACGATGCTGGTTTAATCATCTCGCGAAACACCTAACGGCTGTTGCTCGCTCGCGTCGTTGACCGTGTCCACTGAGCTTGTCCCCTCTTTACGTCACCTGCCAAACGAATGCTTCTTTATATCCCATAAATCTCCGGGGCAATCAATTTCAGCTGGTTCCTGCCGAGGCGTCAATCTTAACGCTTTGAACAGCGTCCGCGCGTTTCCGCGCCGAGGGAGTCGCGCCTTGCGCAAGGTCTCGGCGAGTTTTCACGTTCGTGTTTCCTAGAAAGCGTTGAAAATTGAGAGTATTATCCGAGCGTGCCTGAATGTTCGCTCGGCCAAGTGAAGCAAAAGGAACGAAAGGCCAGGCCGACTCGAAGGGCCATTTTTCAGAACCTTGCGCCACTCGATGCGCTAACGTCAATCCTCCTCATAGATAGTTCCGACTATCTCAGATTTTTATGGATTTAAAGTTGGGCTTTCATTATTAAAATCATTATTTCCAGTTATTTCCAGTCATGTTTTTTTTTTCACAATTCCGGCGTAGATGTGAAGAGTAATGAACACTTAACATGTTTACACAAAAAATTTAAAGAATTATTAAAAAATATTGGTTTTTCAGATATTTCTTTAAAAGTGGGGCGTATCGTACCTATAATTTTTTACCCTATTGAAAAGGTGATGCCTACGCGCACCGTTAAGGTGAACAAGATGTGACGAAAGTGGAATTTTATGGGAAATTAGATTTACCGGCTGTTGTCTTCCTTGTTTTACGACGCTGCTGGACACTCGCGTCTTTTATGAGTATCATTGTAACGCGACTCGGATAAGGCCTATCTCTGTATCAGGCTACATATGTTATATTCTGTTGATGAGGTAAATATAAAGATCTTCTTTTTAATGCCCACTTTCTCCTCCGAGAACATATGTATCCATCGACTTCACTGTTTTCGTAGAACAAACGATTCAAATAGATCCGAGGGTAAGAGACTTCCACACTTGATTGCTTCTAATTTTCAGTACATGCCTCGTAACATCCTCTGCGCATAAACGTGTTCATAGGTCATTACGCGGCACGTTGTCGCTTCGAGACCGTGCAATAATTAACGATCGCGCGGCTCGGTGCAATTTGGTTAAGTATCTGTTCTCCCAGTCCAGCTATTTGCACCAATTGACCATACACCGTTAAGCTGTCCGCGCATACCAGATTCCGTCGCATGTAATTACGGGCGCAGTAGATCGGACATAGAGCCAAATGACTCGCCGCGAAATTCCGATCGTTATCGGTGCGCTCCGGCCGAACGGGACCCATTACTCTTCGGTACCCTTCGCGGCCCGTAGAACCCGAATGACCTATAAATACGACGAACGCCCCTCTTGCTCCCTTTTTCCCTGTGTCGCTTTGGATCCGATGCGCGCCATTAGGACCGTTCTCTCGGAAGCTGGAATTAACGCAGGTCGGGCGGCAAAGGCGGCGTGACCTCTAGCGTTAGTGGAAACGTGCGCATGGTAAATTACCAAACGACAACCGGCTAGATAGCATCTGACACAACATTTTTACGGTCCTCGGGCGGCGTACGAGGGCCATTACTTACTCGTAATGGGATTAAGGGCGCGCTCTGATGCAATCCGTGAAAAGAGCGACGGACGCGATGCCGCGGCCACGGTTCCAGCTCCTTCTCCGTTCACTCCGTTTCTTCTTCTATCGTTGCTGAGCCCAGCGCCGACCGCTTCGGATATCGAACGATCAAGCGGCCGACGCTTCGTGGGGCGTTGGCCCATGAAATTGTAATTTAATTGGCCTTCCCGCGCCCGCTGCGATCGCGCGCCGGTAATTTGCATCCGAAATGGAAAATCAGCCGCCTATCGACCGCCGCCGCCGGTACCCCGACGGTCGCCGCGATACGTTTGCACGTGGCAGCCGTCCGTTAATTATGCACGGAGGCGTTCCTAGCGCGGCGTGGGACGCGTTTCTGCGTATGGACAAAGCGCCTGCATGTGTACTTCGATCGGAGATGCGTGCTCCTTGCACTGTCGATCGGCTCGCTCCGCTCGCCACGATTGTGGTAGTGGATATATGTACACGCGACAGGTGGGCTGCGTTGCGACAATGTTTCATTGATCCGTTCACGCTTGTTTTGCATGACGGGGGGTCGAGGTGTTTGTGTAATTTGTCCTCGGTGCAGGTGGAATGCTAGCTAAGTGGTGATCGTCCCTTTTGGCGGACTCCTGTGTAGTCTACACAGGATATTTGGTATATTTCTTTAATTTAAAATACAAAATAAGGGAAATTTACTTGAGCTCTTCGCTAAAGAAGGATGTTAGAAAATGGTAAATGTCCCAAAAATGGTAAAAATACAATTATGTAAAAATACAATGTGATGGCAAAGTTATAAAAAATCATTTCCTAGAGATTTGAAAGGGAACTATATTTCAAAATAATATAAATAAAGAATTCTTGATACTCGGGCCGCGAAGTTTCCAATCCACCCCCGTATCTCTCCATTGACATCAAGATACATATATCCTTCCTCACAATCACCGGCGCAATTGGTCCAACCGGTGACACTTTTCCAAACGCCCAAACGGAGTCACGCGACAGACCGGCCTCCCGTCCGGGTATCTCTCCCCCGACATTGCGAAAGCCCGTTTCATTCATTCGTCCCACACTGGCCGTTATTTTCGCAATGCGAAACCACCGCTGAGGCCCCCGTCACGTCAATAACCCTGTCCGTTGGCGAACAATGAAGCCGTTGTTGGCAGAGTTCACCCGATAAAACCTACCTGGCCGCTCCGCGGAAACGATCCGACCCCGTTCCTCTGGAACTGGTCGAAAAACTCAGGATCGACGGCTTCCCTCCCGTGTTTGCCGAGCATTGTGGCTCTATCGACATGAGAAACGCGCCTTCCGCCGCCGTAACTATGGCGACGCAAGGAGGTTTCGTCGAGTGGAGGCGAGCTGCTGCGCCCATTCTCGCGATCTGCCACGTAACACCGGGTATCCCCCGCGTTGCGAGAGATCTCGCCGTGGATCCACGCGTCCCGCGACTACTCCAGATCGCACGCATCGATAAGGAACCTATCGACAGATCCGACGTCCACGAGCGGCCGGAAATCCTAAAACCGTCGCGGCACTTTTACAGCCTCCGATCGAAGGGGACTTAATCTCGGCGTCGATCGATTGTGCGCGAGGCGCTGACAGCCACCGTTCGAGATCCATTGGTGAGATCGCAACGCCGCGTTAATTGACGGGGATTTAGATTAATTATCCAGTGACGAAGGCTGCCGGATTTGTCGGAGATTAACGGGAGCCTTTTTCGCCTTTCCCTCCGTTTTGCTAAAAGGTGGAGCGGATTATGCCTTTCAATGGACGTCAGACACATTTGCTGACGCGTTGGTCGATGGTGATTAGGGATGGAGTGCAAAATCACTAACAGTGATTTATCACAGTGATCGTAGAATCACGATCACGGTCTTGATTGATGTTAAATCAGGACCGTGATTGTGAATTTTTTAACTTGAGTGAATTGTTTACTGTGTTCGTAATTCTTGATCTTGATTGATTATTTTTTACAAAATACCTACTTTAATATAGCTTGTGATAAAGTCAAAGCACAACCATTTGCAAGATTGTTCCCATTACTCGCAAGAACAGAAAGCAAGCCATGGTACGGAGTAATTAAGAGGAGTGGTTTATGTTAACGTTCAATTACAAAGGATGACTGGATGTTGCTAGATAAATGGCTGGCAGTGTCTATCATAATTTATCTGTTACTCTTCTCTGTCGCATGCGGCATTCCTGCGAGATGAACACGTAAATTGCCGCCGATGATCATCCACGGATGGCTACATTATTTTGCTCGCCCCGCGTTCTCCTTTCTCGTCCTTTTTCTCCCTCGTTTCGTGCGTTCCTGCTGCTTACAGTACGATCCATCTTGTTCGGCGCGTGCCGAAGGCGATGAACCAGCTCGCGTTTCAAACGTGTGTTTAGACCGAATATTTCTTCGCTGATGCGCGATTGCAACACGCAGCCTCCGCAGATATAATTCAAGGCCTGTGTCGTCCCCGTTTCATTTCGCTAGATTAAGCCTGGCAATTTGGTACAGTTGAGCGGGAAGATTTATTTAGGAATCGCTAGCGCCTCGTGGGAAAAAGGAATTCAAATAACGTAGAAACTAATTATTCGTTTCATCGAGGGAAACAAGAATTTTATATATATACGTATCACTCTGCTACAACATTTGCTTATAAACATTTATCGGTAATTCCCAGAACTGGCGATACAATGGCGCTAATTACGTGGACCGTCGTGTAATTGCTCTCACGCATGTTCCACTTCTACGCGACGAACATTTGCCTATACACATTCCACGTCGATTGTCATTCAAATCCAGATGCTCGAGCAGAGCCGACCCCAGGCAAGACTGTCCAACGATAAACCGTCTATCGTGAGAACTGGGTGGCGACCAGAAAAAGGAAAAGTAAGAAATATGTGCGTCGTCGGGGCTTAGAACCGAAACATTCCCTATTTGAACTTTGAAGTTTACCGAGACGTTGACATCGATGCCGCTATAGTAATGTAAATGAACCCGCGTGGGCCTCCGCAGCGTTAACAGACCTTTCCATGCTCGAGCGTTTGGTGTGAAGAAGACACCTCGAGGGACGGACAAACTTTTGCTGTTAGTCCACCACGGCGAGCCTGTGAATTTTCACTCGCGAGGATTTCCGAAAAAGAAAACACTCCTGTTTGCCTGGAGAGAGCACTCTCAAACTCTGCCTTGGGCAGTTGTATCCGTTGGAAAGTGTACGAACCAACCAACTTCGTAACTTCTGGGAAGCAAATACTCGAGGTAATCAGCGAGAGAAATATCTTGCGAGGATTCGAATTCGAATACTGTCGTCGCGAATTATTATAAATTACAAATTCGTTGGAATCTTTCTTGCATATCTGATTTCGTTGATAGAAACTTCGGAAAGTAACATTTAGGGATTACCATCGAACGGCGAGCGAAGAAAGTCGTCGGCCGATCAGGCACCTTCAAACTTTCTTCCTTTCGTTCGCTTCTTTCCTCTCTTTTTCGGCGTGCCTACCTGCCATCGTTGCTGGTGGCCGAGTTTCACGTGCCGTTAACCTTGAATCCGGATTTAACGGCTGCGTTTATGCTAATATGCCGAGGCCGCCGAAGAAAGCACCGCGCGGGAACACGAAGCCGTTCCCCGTGCACCTTTTTATCCCGCGGGACCACCGTGAGCTAATGACAATCGGCTCGAAAACTCCGCGGTTCATCGGCGGGACGTGCCCCCTTCGCTTCATTTTGAATGCATCGCCGGCATGTTAGACGATAATCGGTCGTAAAGGACGATTAAAAGCGTATGCAAATTCGTGTAATCCTTGTCGGGGGCCACTTCTCCGCCCCGCCGTGGATTAGCCGTGTATGCAACGATAATTAACGATCTACCGGGATTACTAAATAACGTTGAACGTTGTGCTAACCGTGTACTAACGTGGATCGATAATGAACTCTGAAGGGATTGGTTGTTGTCGGTCGAATTACATCGCTGTGCGAACGCGAAGGTGGTCCGGAAGATGTTTTCTTAAGATTTCGGTAAACTTTACTTTAACTTCTGCCGGATTCTGTGTGCCTCAGCGTTGATAATGTTTCTACACCCACGATTATTGCAAAGCTTTATTGTAGCGAATGAATAAAACATGCAAATTGTCGGAGATAATGATCGACTTCCTAAAAGCTATAAGCCAATTTGCCGTCACGCGTTATTAAACGAACATGCATTTACTGGTAGAGCTAAATGACGACTATATCGTTCCATTTTCTCGTTTTTATTTCACGTTCTATCCGTTCAGACGATTTACCGAGGTATTCGAGATCTCAGCTATTCGAATATCTGGGTAAAATATTCTGAATTTTATTTCTCGTCAAGTGCCAGGGAAATATTCTAAGATATCCGATCGGACGGATCGTGGAGTAGTTTCTTAACACGTATCTCATTTCAGCAAGGCAGGTGGAGCTGGTAATATCTTAGTAAGATGTCACAATAGAGAAAACTGATAAAATATTATAATTCCCCATTCTGAAGTTATACTAAAATATTCCGAGCCCGAGCATTTTAATGTATTAATCGTGTAGTCTAAGATTGAAATGAAGGAAGAAGAAACGTTTTAACTTACGTTTCTCCTTGTAGCTAATAAAATATTCCAAGTTTCATTCATTTTAATATTCTACATTTCCTTCGATCTTCTACATTCGACAAAATATCCCAAATAGGTATTACTTACTTTCTCATCTCCTATCGTTTCAAGTTCTTCAGCATTTCACGCGATAAAGTAACGAATCGCGAAGAAAAAGAAGAGAACCACGAGATGAACCACAAAAGCATTTAAACGATTGTAAATATTGCCCTTGCGGTTTTCGCCGTGGTCGTTTCGTTGTAGTAAATGTCGCGGGTGGTTGCTCTTTTGCGAGCCTCGCGGTTTGAAGATTTACGCTCTTGACAGTTAAAGGCTGCATTGTTTGCAACGTGCTCAAACTTTCACGAACCCAAAGACCGTTTCTCTCCCTGCAACGTTAACGTCAACCTTTATTTTCGCCTCGAACGATCTCTGCTTGAAGGAACCGGACGTATACGATCCTACAGTTGAATCTTTAAATCGAGCATTTCCTCGAATGATTTCCATTGGCAATCATTGAAATGGATTAACGTGTCAAGGGATGTCGATTCCACGTTGAGTTAGGCGCACGATAAGCAGTTTTCTTTCCAAGTGACAGCGTTTACACGGTGAATAAAATGGACGGTGTCAATGGTAGATATATTACGAAGGTACAGAGTTCTCAGGAAGAAGGCGAGTGTCTCGTCGAAACCGGCGTCGAGACGCACGGTTCAGCCATGATCAATTGAATCGTTCCGACTCGGAACGATGCATTGAGAGCACAATCGCCCAACGATAAGGTATGGAACTATGGTGCACACTTAGTCATCGATACGAGCAGCTAGTACACTAGCTACCGCTGTCGTCGCCTCGTTTGCGGCGTATTTGCAGCGTACCTACTTAATAAATTCGCGTCGGACGCGAGCCCATTGTATCCGCGTCGCTCCAAGCGAGCGTAATTTCCATTTGAAATACGAGATAAGTCTCCGATACCCCGATAAGCTCGCAAATCGTCGGCTGGTTACAGGGAATATTAATACAGCCTGAATTCCGCTGGGCGAATTAATTATCACTGGTAACTGGAGAGCCATTGCCTGTTAGTTAACCTTTCAGCCTTATCACTTTCAGCTCCAAGCATCCCTCACCGAATTCTAGCTTACCGCAGCATCCTCATCTCGATATAAATAGTAATATTGGAACAATAAATCTGCAGCTCTTTGGTCTAAGATTCTAAATAGTTCTAATAGTATCATAAACACGAATACACTTATATTGTGTGCTAAACGTAGCCCAACGTTTATTACCTACCTACACCAAACGCTACTTGAGTTTCCTTTAAAACGTGATTGGTGGAAAACAATCGGAAGCACGCGGATTCGAACGAATGAAATCGCGGGCGGCTCGATTCCTGCGATTCGCGGCGCCGCATATATCGCGGTAATGAAGGCAATTCATTCGCTTATTCGCCGTGTCAGATTCGTGTAGGAGTGAGACATTAGCGCGGCCGCGCGCGTTCGCCGATGTTGCGCGCGGGGAAATAGAAATGTGTCGCGGCGTGGGCGAGATAATGCATTGAGATGCGTTTCTTTTCTCTCCGGCTACCCACCCGCACGCGTACATCAGTCGACCGCCAGCCTCTCCCGTTGATTTTACTCTGGCTTTGCAGCAGGAAAGCGAATTGCAGCCGAATGATTCATTTGCTCGGCGCGCTCGCCTCGCGCAGGGGTGCTGCCTGTTTTTTTTTTCTGCTCTGAAAAATACCGAGAAACAGCCGAGGAGGAGCTTCGTCACATACCGCGTCGAGTTCTGCGGCGAGAAGTCTGGGGTATGCTGGACGGAAGGAATCTAGTGGAATTGGGAGGAGTAGGGTAGTAATGAATACCGAGAATTAATTGAGTTGGATGGAGTTAATCAAAGGCGCTTGAAACGCGAACGGTGGGCTTGTCTCTTATTGGCCCTAAAGAGGTCGAGTAATTTTA
This sequence comes from Andrena flavipes, assembly GCA_963971345.1. NCBI lineage: Eukaryota > Metazoa > Arthropoda > Insecta > Hymenoptera > Andrenidae > Andrena > Andrena flavipes. The sequence goes on from OZ020482.1 coordinate 4,965,039, forward strand.
CACTTGGAACGGGGAATCGGGGGATTTATGATGAAAAAGGCAAAGTGCTGTGTAGGTACTGTTATTATGATAATGAGATTGAAATATAGTAGGGACTGTTTTAGCTGCATCGTTTAAGCTTTTGAAGCTGCAGTAGGTAGGGGAAAATGAGGCGGAATTAGTGGAATTACGACATCATTCTCTACATATATTGTCGAACGAGATCGTCTTAATCATTGCGAAACAACCAAAGAAAACAAGCCTCTTTTTGTTTTAAATATCATTGATGTTATATTTCGTGTGCACAACGTAAGAGATAAATACTATTTTTGAAGCTTCTTTTTATATTTCAACTTTACGTAAATACAGATATACTATAAAGGCAAATTTCGATTAAGAATTGCGAATAAAACAAAGTTATTCGAGAATAACGAATAATTTATCATTCGAATAATGGATTCGTTATTCTCGAATAACTTCGGTTTTAACTTAGTCCGCTTTTGTTCTCAATGCCTCGTATGTATTCTGCATAAACCATTTCGTTCTCGCTATATTTCGACTACCCTCGTTTCTCGAACCAGACCCATTACCTCCGTTACGTATTCCCCGACTGATTACTTAAGTATGCCGGCAACGTTCGCTCCATTACGTTTCAATCGATTGATCATTTTCTGGGTGGCGCGAGCGTGAAACGTTGAAATTGCCCGGCCGGATCGCGTCTAAATAAGTTCGGACATTTTAACCAGTCCGTCCACTTATTCAATCAATTTATACAAACGAGCGAATATCGGGAAATCATGTAGCCGCCTGAATGCTCTCTTACACGCATGTCCGACCCGATAATCGTCTGTACGAAGCGTTTTCTGTAAACACCGCCGCGAACGGGGCGCCGTTTATTCGCACTTAGATTCTAATCAAGCCTGCAGCATTTCGGTGGACGTAAATGGAGTTTCGTTTATTCCGATCTTGCCGCGATTTCGCGAGTAAATAGCCGATCTGTCAGGAGGCTCCTGCCGTTCCGAGCGCGCGAAACCAAATGCGTATAGCCGCATTCGGATATATTCGAGATCACAATCATGCACCGGGACGAAACGGAACACGAATTTCAGGTTTCCCCTGGCGAGAAAAATATTCGAATGGCCTAATGCGTAATAAACGCAGTTCATCGTCTATGCCGGTGTACGTCGGTTTAATTGGCGACTGGTTTCGGAACCAGTCTTTACGGGCCTCTTCAGACACGGATGCGCTCAGCTTCCACGCTAGTGTCTCGGCTACCATTCACAAGCGACATCATGAATGAGTTCTCACCCTCGACGGATCCCCGCAAAGCTTTTCCCTTTTTACGGCCTGGCGGTTCCGTGTAACTGCCTCTATCAACCAGGGGTGTGCGGGTATCCGAGATCAGGGGCTTCCGAGCCTCGGAACTATCCGCGCACCCTTACTAATTCGTCGTGTTGTAAATTATATTCTCTTCGTTAGAATTCTATGGAGCTTAGTAACATACGGTCATAATTATTTGGTTATATGATTATTTGGTACACTAAATGTTAAAGTATCATCAAGCGAGAATAATACCTACTTGGGGTTATTGATTGTGAGCTTTCTAGTTTCTAAGGGACGAAGAAGAGGGAAATGAAGACCGGATAAAAACGAAAAAACGTCGTTAACAGATTTTATTCCTTAATCATGTATTATATTACTTGTTGACAAGTACCTACGTGGGTACTTTTCTGAAAAATCCTAGATGATAATAATAATAATAATAGTGGATCCAGTGCGCCAAAAATGTCACAGTTATCAAAATCGTGTAAGTATGAATGACGACGAGCAGGGTGAAGGAAGTCTCGTTACCCAAAGTACCTACGCGAGGCTCATCTGGCGTTGTGCGCGTGTGTCAAGAGCGATAAGAGACGTCTAACGGATTTGGCGATTAGCTCCGGGACACGTTGCTCCTGCTTTACAGCTGCTCGTGGGCGTTTTACACCCGGTAGTTGTCAAACGGTTACCCACTAGTTCTTTACGCTTGATTAAATGTAGCTAGCACTTGACCCTTGCCGCTGGAATCGCGGGTTGGCAAAAAACACCCGGCGCGATTAACGATCTGGATGTAATCTCCGTTCCACCTGCGGGATTTCACTTTCCTCCAAAAAGAAAGTCAGGCGTTTGATCGATCTTGGTGATCTAGCGACTAGATTCCAGTCGATCGATCTCGTACGTCGATTGTGTACTTTCACTGAAATCGTTGTCAAAAGCAGCCATCCGTGTATGATATAAGTTTTAGGGAGAATCTATCGACAATCTACATAACTCAGTTGTTAGATTTTACAATAAACAAATAACTCCCGGTGCACGGATATTGCCAGACGATTCTTCTTCCAGTTGACTACTTTTTGCCGTTGATCGATCTTAAGTTTCTATAGTTCTTATTAGAATGCCACCTCGCCGATTTTTCCCTTTAACGAAATCTCGTAACCACGAAATCTCGTAGCCACGAATATATGCAAATATGGCGGGCGACTTGTAAAACCGCGGTAAATAACCGTTTCTCCCGCTGTACAGGAGCAGTAAAAGAAGTCAGCGCACGGTCGGTAATGGGACAACTTCTTCGAGCATCCGAGTGTCCAGGTGTTACGGTATAATTTACAAGAAGGGGAGTAATGTTACTCCTCGGTACTCCGTTCCGAGCAGCGGCGCGTCCCCTCGAGGGCCAGCCGCGCACAGGGGAGTTTATATTTACAGCGAATCAGGTTCAGCTCGTCTTACCGATCTCCAGCTCGTGTATTAATCGTTATTTTATGTAAATTATACTAAATCGAATTGGTATATGAAAAAAAGGAAGGAAGATAACAAGCAATAGAAAGGAGAAAAACAAGGACGTGGACGAAGAAAGAGAATCGTTTATCGAAGAATTTAAACACCGTCTCCCATGCGCATTCATCGTCCACAGATAAATACTTTTTGTTATTATTAATATTATTTATTTAAACGAGACAGACCTCGGTGTATCAAGATTCAGAAAACTGAAGAACATTAAAACCCTTTTTCCTTATCACAAAACTAGAAACACAAGTAATCAACCATTTACAAAGAAATAAAAAGCAAAAGAGTGAGAGGACAATAAACCAATAAACTCCCATTAATTTTGTTCCACATCTGAGTCTGAAAATATTTTCGATTAATTTACTCCTCCCGATGATTGCTTCATGAGACGTACAAGTTCATCCCCGTGGCCAGAGAAAGAAAGGGAAATTAGTGGCTCGTGGTTGGTCGTAGACTCGCGAGTTACGAAATTGTGGCCTGCCTTAGCGGAACAGCTTAACTATGAATCACATTTCGCAGCGTTTCCTCGAGCAAAACCGAGTCCAGATGTACACGGTGTGCTGTTGGACGTGCGCGAACCTCAAGGGGGAATAGTTGCACGCGTAAAGTCCACGATAATCGCCGGGCTCTGTTTGTTTTACAACGTTTCCTCGTTACTAAACCGCAAGCACCGAGGCAAATGAGCGGTTGCACAGTCATTAAGACACACCGTCTAACCAGAAGTAATTGCGACGTCAAGGGAATCGTAAAAACGTCGGGACGTGGCTGCTAGACTCCTCTTTTTCGATCCCACCTCGACGGCTTTCGGATTGACTGCTGTATTTGCAACTCCAAACGTTATGGAATAATTAACATTTAAATATCAATCGTTTCTTTGGCTTCCCGTGCAGAATGGCACGTAAAGAAAACTGTAATATCTCAATCATTATTAACTATAACTAGCCAAAGAAATTCATGAACGTAAAATGTGAAGAAGTTGGAAAGTTTCAAAATTGTAAAGCTTTATGGTTTTTAAAAAATATTCCCGTGGATTGCCTTAGAATCGAATGGAATTATGGTATCTTTTGAGAAGATGAGAACATGAGGGATCGAGGTAAACACCCGAGCAGCGTGCTTCTTTTCACTCCTTATCATAATTTGAAACCAGATTTGCTATTTTGCATTTATTACGCCGATCGGGCGAAACCAGATTTTTCTTCTCTTTCTGCTTCGAAGAGCGTTGACCAATGCACATTAGTCGCTATCGCTAAGCTTATCCCACCGTACAGGCAATTTATCGTATTATCGGGGTGCCGGCTTATTAAGACGCTATTCGATTATTGTTCAGAGCACCAGAGGGGCGAGTTTTAACGTTCCTTTATCAATAATTATTGTTGGCATGGAAAACAGGTACTAATCTATACTCCCGTGGCATAAATTGGAATTATTTTTAGTATAGTTCAGGCTTGAAGTTGAAACGAATGCCGACTAAAATTAGCTGATCAATCGCCTTTTCTGTACGATAATTCTACATTGAATTCATTCTTTATTTTCTGATAAAGAAGCAGTATTTCAATATGTACCTATTCTTGTAAAACGTGAATCGATAATACAAAGCAAATCTCAGCAATGATAATGAGGGCATTTGATTACGAAGCGCCGGCGCCGTCATTCTAAAGAATGAGTACTCGCAATATCTACTTGTTGATTTTATCTGCAACCGACAGAACCCCTCTGATACATGATTCAAAGTAAAGTTCAGTTCCAGTTCTGCGAACTATCGGTGCCCCGCGACGCGTCCCGATTTATCGATACTTCGCGATAAGTATTACATTCCACTTCCACCGATTCCAGGACACATTCCTGAAAAGCACGTATCATCGTGAAATTCACCGAATCATCTGTCATTTTCGTACACCGTAAAAATTGATACCTGGTGTGTCATAACTTCGTAGCAGCTCGTAACGAATCACGCGTACAATTCCGAACCACTTGTTCTTGGTTCTCGATCAGTCGCTACACTAACAGCTTGTCACTACACTTTTATTCTCAAAGAGAAACTGCATCTCTCCACTCGTGCCACGCGAAATTCCTCCGTCTCAAACAGCACTAAGTCACGCGCTGAAATTTGATTATCACGCGCAGAAATGTCCCCCGGATCTCCCATACAGCATTCGCATTTTACCAGGCACATTGCACAAACGCTATTAGCCGATTGGTGCACTTACAATGTTGCGGATCGGGGCTTATTTCTCTTGCGCCCGTCCGACAGAATTATCTTGATCGATCAATGATCTGTGACCACACGTACGCTTTGCCGCGACCACCTTGCTTCATTTATGCGCGTAATGACGATAATAACGATCATTACTCTACAACTAAAGCGAGTAATTACGTAAGATTAAATATCATCGAGGAATGTTTAAAAATCCCCCTTCGGGATTACTGTTATTACCGGGCGCAATTTGCTTGTACCTATTCTCAACAAAACCCGCGAAAACGATGATGTTTCTTGTTCGAGTTTAAACGGCTCGTACGCAGGATCGCGCAATTTCAGCGCGGCCTTTCTACCCGATTCGCGATCGAGCCGCGAGTCGACCGATCGCCGATCGATCCGCAATATCCATCGGCCGATATTTCACCGTGGGTCCCCCGATAATGTACGATAATGGGGAGCCATTTGCATTCAAGTCGGTTGCGCATGCCTCGATATTACGCTGTAACTTGTCCATTACTTATAAATAACATTTCAATTAGAGCAGCGAGGCGCGCGCGCGCGCGACACGCAGCGTCGTTTCGCGAGGACAATTCTAGGAAAAAGATTTCCATGCGAGCCCCGTAAATTGTAATTATCGCGACTGGTAACAGCAATTGTCTTAGGAAATTAATATTCTTTCTCGCGATACGGCGGATTATTTATGCACAGGTTTCGATGCAAGTGCAACGACGGTAGCGCGTTATCATTGTCGCGTGTAGAAATCCTGTTCCGTGTTACATTACACAAAGGGTTGCTCCCGCCGTGCAGGAGAAAGTTTCCGGATTTTCAGTCGTAGGTGGAGATTTTTTTCCCGCGAATCGTGTTACAGTTTCTAGATTGGTTTCACTTTCTACCGAAAGCTCGCTTCCTGCCTCCGCGTTTATGACGAAATGCTTTACGACACGGAATTCCCTTTCTTATCTCTGCCAGTGAATTATGCCCGCGTTCTAGATAGCGAGTCTCCTTCGTTGACGAAATGCAATAAAACTCGGCGAATTTCTGTTCGCGGCGGGTGCAACGTAGGGTGGAGAATGGCTATTATTTTTCTGCGTAAAGGACGGTCACTTTTCATCCCTTCGATTGGGGTGCGTTGAAAGCGAGAACGGACTAACCCACATTTTCCGGGAAACTAATTGTAAGTTAGCAGCAATAATGTATTTTAATAGACTCTACTAATCATATAAAATAGGAAATATTCATTTTTGTTGAACCTGGATTAGTCAGTTTTTGCTGTCAATGCGTCAATTGTGAAATCCCGAAGTCGATCTCGTATTAATATATTCTAGAGGGAAACCATTAGTACCTAAGTACCTATAAGTATTCTTTTTCGCTATACGGCGGATTATTTATGCACAGGTTTAAATGCAAGTGCAGCGACGGTGGTACGTTATCATTGTCGCGTGTAGAAATCCTGTTCCGTGTTGCATTACACAAAGGGTTGCTCCCGCTATGCAGGAGAAAGTTTCTCCTATAAATTCATACTTATCGAATCGCGTGATCTTTATCACAGAAATGCGAATATTTATAGCTCCCATTATCAGCAATGTCCAAAATTGTTTACAAGGCAACCTATAAAAGCACTCGACTTCGATCTCGCATCGATCAAAGATTCAAAAGCATGACTCGTGGACGTAATATCGGGAGATCCTCTTATCAAAAACGAAAACGATTAGTACTACAGTGTTAATATAATTCACCCATAAATCTGCAACGTTTTCCATAATTATTTTACACAGAGTAGGTGTCCCGAAATCTACTTACGAACGATTCTTGTACCGAAAGATTCACCACCCGTTAATAGCAATAATAATCATCGAGCAAATATAATAACCGAGAGAATAAAAGACGCGATTCCAACTCGATACACGTGCCGGTGCCAATTATTTCATATCCCGCCGTGCATTTAAACCGGGCGCGGGGTACCTACCTGTGGCCCGCTAGGATCTGCGCGCGATTGCATCGCGATAGCGAGCGCGTTACTCCGAGCACTCGAGCACCCGTCCATCATTCTCGATCCAGGAACACGTGTTCCCCGTTTTCGTCCGGCGAGACCGCGTAAGGCAAGGTGGCCAGTTGCGTATCGCGGAGGAACGCGCGAACGGCATTCCACCGCCATACGTATCGTTCGATAAGAGGGCGATAGTGCATGCCGCACGCGAAACGTCAGAAAGGGAGAGCCCACCGCGCCTCCCTCTACCCAGTCGCGACTCGATCGTCGGCCTAGGAAAAACCGCGATAAGGGATTCCCGACGCGTCTGTCGCCGAATGTGTCTGCCTTCCGCGCGCTATCGACGAATTCCTGCCGACAGCAATCAGCTGAGTCACCGCGAACGGCTACTTGGCTCTTTCCACGTACGGTAATCCGAAATTATATTCCTAATCCGCTTACGATTACGCCTAGGCCCCCTTTTATCGACCCGCGGCGGCCCGCCCACACGGGGTCCGATCGAACTTGGAGCGGTTCGTGTGGCATCGTCGAGAGGAGGATCCGAAGATTCACGGTGGAGAGGCGCAAACGAGCCGGCAGGAAATATGTCTTCGTCGTTACGTTCTTGGATAACGATTACCGATCGAATCTCGCGATATTACGTCCACGAGTCACGCTTTTGATCGATGCGAGATCGAAATCGAGTGCTTCTGTAGATTGTGCTGTAAACAATTTTGGATATTGCTGATAATGGGAGCTATAAATATTCGCATTTCTTGTGATAAAGGTCACGCGATTCGATTGGTATGGATTTAAAGCTGAGGAAGATCGATCGATGATGTAATTTTGTGTTAACGCCAGAATTATTTTTGAGTAGGTAGATAATCAAAAGTTGGTAATATTCCATGGTGTAAAAAAAAAGAAGGAAAATAGTCCACTGCAATGAATCCTAATGCTAGGTACTTTATATTAATAAATTTAAGCAAATATATGCTTACATTACTTGTACTTAAGTTTATTCAAATGAATATTAGAAATTTATATTAAGTGTTTTAGTGTTGGTGGTTTTAGGTAGGTGAAACTTTCGGTGGTTCTATTATTATTAAACAGTGTTTGCTGTAGGTAATTGAACTGTACCGGAGTAACGATCTCTGGATCGATACACTGTTGCTCGATTAGGCTCTGAGAACGCAAAGTGTGAACCTCGGAGACCGAGATACGCGGAGCCACGATGGCTTGCCGATTGTTTATCAAGATGCACGTCATTCGTGGTTTTAATTGCCCTTCCATCCGCGACTCATTGCGAAAGCGTTTCGAAACGGTCAGAAAGTTCGTGGATCACCGTTTAAAAGTGGCCGCAATCAGATCGACAGCGATTTGCATGGGATAAGGTTTACGATCGCGAAGAACCACGGCCGCGCAGTTACGATGCAAAGCAGTCGGCATTTCTAGTCGAGTCGGTTCGTGTTCATGATGAGATTTGAAAACCGTGGAAGCGTTCCTTTCCCTGCTGTCCGTCTCGTTCGACTTGCTCGCAAAAATAGAAAATCGAAGCTCAGCTATGCCTGACAGCTCGTAATTACCTCCCGAATAAAAGTAAACGCGATTTCTATGATTTATTAGCCACGGTTTTAATAAAGCTGTGTACCTTATCGAGCAGGGTTATTAATATTAATAGCGAGTGAATATTTCCCCCTAATTAATTTCAGATTCCCACGCATTTAAGAGCCTAATATATAATTCTCTAATTAGCACTTTTTCTTCCATTCCGCAAGATTTCTGACATTCTGTCACAGGACTCGAATGAATTCGATCAAGTTTCTCTCGCCTCGAGCCTCTCTCCGCATTTTCCCTCGTTACATAATTCAATAGAAGTGCCACTGCCTCCTGTTTACATCCGAAGAAAGCATAGGGAGAATCTTTCCCGCTGGAATTGGCGCGTGCACGGTGCTGGGACGCGTGGCTTACCGTTTCCCGCTCGAAATGTAACTCTCGTCCATTACATTACGTGAGAAGGCGTGTTTACACGGTGTGAGAGGCGTCGCGGCTTCAGGGCGGACCAATCGATGATTTCTCGAGAGTCATTAACTCATATAACGAATGATACTGGGAGCGGCGACGTGATACCCGCCATGCTATATGCCTGTCAATTGCAGCGGCTCGAAGGAATCGTGGGCGCTCGGATTGATAGTTTCTTGGCTCTCGATAGCAGCGGGCGTTAGTATCATCGAGCGTAGCGAGACGGGATACCGTCCTTGTGTTCCTTTCGATGCGTCCACCGTGCTTAAATACCAGGAAACAACCTGCCACCCGCTGAAACAGGTAGAATTAATTGCTTGTCAGCCTGGGACCAGGTAAAAGTATTCTCACCTTCTGATCTCTTCTTAGTCTCTTCCCCGTAATATTATTCAATTAACCGAGCTCCGCTTTCTGCGTAGGATTCTATCTTAAACGGTCGAGGCAAGCGTATCCCTGAAATTATTAGCGGGAAGATAAAATATTTTAAGAAAGTGGGGTAGGTGGTATCAGGGTCTAAAGTAGCTTAGTCTACTTGGTTACATACATCTTAGATACAATGGTCATAGGCACAGCATAGGTATGGTGAAATACAGATAAATGTGCGTCATGTCACATAATTGGGGGGGTGCCCCTTGAACGGGATTTGCTACACCTATCAGATTCGCAAGTAAACGCCCCACTTCGGTAGGTCAGTGCGTGTCCCACCCGAACGTATTTAGTGTCTATCGGAAACGCGTCAAGATAAGGTATCGGTTTGCAACGTTATCGTGGCCGTCCGTGTGACGAAACGTGGTAGTCCCCCTTTTTTTACAACTCAAACGCCGGCGTTTAACTGTGTTCTCGTTACTTTTATCGGCGAATCTTCAAGATCGATCCAGTCTAGCGCAACGTGCCGTGGCGATCGTGTCGTCCTCGTCTTCGCGATATTAAACGGCTTATCTACGTTTCTAAGGGTCGTTATTTCCTATTTCTATCTTGTTGCGTTGAAATTGACTTGGGTATCGGTGAGATTCTGCTCCCACGATCTATATCGCGGATCGGAAGCTTGCGAAATTAAACGAGACAATCGAATCGTACGAAGTCCCTCGTAAAAACTTTCGACGGAACAATAGATGCTCGGTTAATGGTTGGTTAACTGGTTAAGTGACAGATTAGCGAGTGGCCCGAGTGTTGCAATGTGAAACGTGTTGTCGGCAGATCAGCGTAGGAGCCATGTCACCGGATCGGCGCAACGGATCGCGAGAAATCGACGTAGAACCGGGAGAATCGGATCGCCTGCCAGACACGCTACGGATCGAGTGAAGTCGTCGGCCGATAATCGAGGATCGACACACGAGATCGGTCCAGCAGCTTGCAACCTACGGCCTCCCCGCTGGCCTGGCCAGCTACTATGCGAATTGAAGCTCTCAGCACCCTCGTCGCGGTAAGTTTCCTCGTCAGTGATCTCTCTTAGCCATTCACGTTGGAAGACGTCTCCCAAATTTGCCATTTCCACGTGTCAAAAACCTGTTTCATATTAAACATTCCGTGACATCAGCCCTTAAAGTTATCGCAATCTTTGGTGTTTTTTTAATATAACTTTAAGTATAAGAATCGTTCAGTTTTTCATGCTAAGAAATAAAGTTGAGAGCTGTTTTCACCCTTTCGGAGTGTATTTCCGTAGAATGTGTTTTACATTCACACGAAGTTTCATTAAAAGCAGGCTTTTTGGGTTGAGAACGCTCCCTTATTAGTGGCTCTATGACGACACAAAAGAAAAAGATTATAAGTGATTCTCTTGATTTCTTTTTAAATGAAAGCGAGGATAATATTTAGTATAGAAGTTTTTTCTAAAATGGTCCTGGAATTCTGGATAATTTCATCTGGATGGATATCATCGCGCTAATAATAACAACAACAATAGTAATAATAATAATAATATCCCTCTGCCTCAAATTTAAGATAAATGATTTCTAAATGTTGCCATAATCTTTGGCATACTACTTAGTCCTACTTTTCATGCATTGTTTTTTGACGATAAGTATTCCACGATCTGCATGCTAACACGAAGGATGATTACGATAACTACCCTACGTGTAACGATTCTAAATCAGAGTGTAATCTCAATTACCACGCGACGAATCGACGTTCATTGTCACACATCTTTCATCCTGCAAAAATTGCAATACCGAGAACAACCTGTGAATTTCAGGATTCGTTCACCAACTTCGATAAACGTCCACTTCTCTCTCCTTTCCTCTCGTCGTGTTTCGTGTCCCCGGTTCCGTCCGCCGCGCGGTTGGGCGTCTTCAGCGCGTTTGATAATAATTTTCGATCATGATCCCTGCGGTCAGACTAACTCACGGCCAGGTTTCTAATGACGAAAATTTCCTTCCCACGCGGCCTTTCGTGGCTGCCGCCGGAGAGGCTTTAATGGTCCTTTTGCCGGCATTGGGAAATAATCTGACATGAACGACTGCATAAATAAATGAATATATACACGCCGGATTGACGAGGGATTTATGGGAATATTTTTACTGCCGTCTTTTGCTCGTAAATTGCCGATCGTCTCTGCCGACCTTCTTTCGCTTCCGATACGGTCTAACAGAATATTGTTTTGACACGGAGTTTCTGCGCTCGCTCGGATAAAATGTGACTTCTGATACTCGAGTCGCCGGGCCTCGTGAAATAAAAAGTGTTTACGCGCCGCGGCTGCACAGTGGAGTTACGAGAGCGTACGGATTTTTTATTACTCACCCTCGGAGCTGAGAGATTTAACGATTAAGGAACGATACTATTTCATCGGGGACACGTTAGACTGCCGCCGCGATTCGAAAGCCGTTAATGACACGGCTATAACGGCGGTCGCTGCAAGAATATCGGGAACGCAATAACTTTTCCGCCGAAGATCGATTACCGTCGGTGCAAATTAATAAATCGAGCCTTTCACTGCGGCATTTCCAAGGCGATTCGCGAGTCGCGACGTAGGTCATAATATTGCGCGTTACGAGCGTAACGCGACAATTGGCGCCAGATCGGCATTGATGCTGATTCAAAGTCCCCTAAAACTGGTCTAGCCGCTGCCTAGGGCTTACATATGTACGTTCCCCGAGCTGGCGGAAGTGCCGTAAAGAGGCTTACTATCAGCATCGTTCGAGGAACAATAGAAATACTTCGGCTTAAGCTTCCTACATAAATCATTGCTCATCAGGGGAAATCCTGTAGGAAGCACGACGCAGGAATTCGCGATTGCATCTGCGACGCGAATCAACGTTTCGCATAGAACGATGATTGCCAATTTTTCAGGGAAACATAATTGAAGAGTCCTTGTAGGAAGCACTGTAAGTGCCAAAAATCAAATTTTTGTAGACAAAGAAACTTCCTTGATTTTAAATTATTTACGTATGATTCATTTTGATTGCTAAATATGCTTAAGTCTAGAAACAAATCTTCTATTTTTTTTTTGCATCAATATAGTCCAAATTCGTGAGAAAAAAGGATTGTATTTGTAGAAAACTCTGTACGTGCCACCTTTTACTTAGTTGTTGAGAAAATTGACTGTGCTATTCATTTGCAAGCACAATTTCAGATTAAAATTCTTTTCTTTAATTTTGGCACTTACAGTGTTTCCGACAATGTCTCTTCAATTTATGCAATTCCTACGGCTACAGATTTCTCTTGGATTCTGGTTCCATCAAACTGAAATCTAGTGGAATTACTCGAAGATTGATCGTACTCGTGTCTTATGCACGAAATGTATAAAATCTAGAACTGTTCCAAAAGACTGTCAATATTGTGAGTGTATTACGCGCGCAAGCAGTAGACAAGTGCAATTACCAATTAATCGTAAAGCCGGCGAGCTAATTGGAGTTTAGAGCTTGCCGTTTCGCGCTTGGATATCATCCGTACCGCTATAACGATCGTCACCGAGGTGCCTCTGATCAATTTCTGCCCGGAAGCGTACGTCAGTTTCCAGGCTCGGCTCGGGCAGGATCGATGGCCCTGTTAACGGGCGATATCGCATACCAGGTTTATCTACTGGATGTTGCGCGTTGACGTACGAATATCCACCGCCGATTAATGCCACGATGGCGATACTGTCCGGCACGGTGTTGATAAACGGCGCTCGCCGTTAACGCGGTCCCCCCTGCGAACGGATAATTTAATAATGGCAGATTAGCAGCGCGAGCAGACGAGCTAGCAAGGCTAGGCTGCACCAGCTACGATCAGGAAAATCGTGGCCACATTAGTATGCTAATCGCCCTCTCGGCGCCAATAGTTCCAATAAATAATTCTCTTAACGCGGCATCGGACGACAGCCTGTCCTGCTACGTATACCTGCTACCGTTATGCGTGCATCCCCAGGACTCGATGACAGTCTGATAACTTTCCAGGTTTATGCTGGCCCCATGGAAAAACGCCCGATTCCCGTGATCGCGCAATAAATAACCGCTACCGCTATATTTCATCTCCAGCCAGCTACCGTATATCATTATCTGAATCCACGATTATTCTGCCACGTTAAAAGTCACCGAGTCGCTCGTCGTTTCCAAACAGGATTGGGCTTCTCGATGTGGTTACTATGATAGGAGTAGTTAACGCTTGCCAAGAGGTAACGCCTGACTCTATTATTTCCTGTGTCAGGGTAGTCCTCTCATATGCTGATAGTGTCCTTGTTACTGCCACTTGATTTATTTTACTTAATAAAAACGTAACGTATAAAGAATAGTTTACAAAAAATGTATTGTACACTATTCGTTACACGTTGCGTTTTCTTTGAGTAAAATAAATAAAGTGTAAAGTAATACGGACACTGGCAGTAATTAGAACGATTATGTACGATTGGAGTTCCAGGTGGCAAAGGTTTTCTCTTTCTAAACTTCACCTTCGTAACGCTGAGTTACAATGTGATGCTGTTTTGAAAGGAAGCTTCATCTCTGTGACGACACGCCGATCTCGATGGTGGCCAGAAATTTCCACGGCACTGCTAATCGAGCGCTAGACTAAGTTCTTGTACGCATCGATCATGTCACGGATCGGCTGGACGGAAAAGAAAACGCAAAAATTCCTTCACGCGTCAAGTTTGATACTGGAACGTGAGCTGCGATAACGCGGCTAAATACATCGTGTAATTTCTTCGTTACCGAGGCATATAATTTGCCCCCTCTAATGACAGTGATCGACTAATTAATTGATCGCTAGAGAATAAATTCACGGCTGAAATGATCGCGTGTCTCGATACCGATACGCTGAACGCCGCGGTGGCACGCGTCATCGAAGAAGAATACCTACCGATGAAAAAAAAGGGGGAGAAGGAGAGTATCTTGGAGGGCTTCGAGGCGGGCACGATCGGAACACCACTGGATCCTATCGGGAATCGCGTGTCCACGTTCGCGTATCGATTTCAAAGCGACCGACCTGCCTCCTCGGAGCTGAATCATCATCCACCCACGCCAGCTGTCCCGCGATCGCGATCGTTGAAACTGTCCAGTCGCGGACGATTTCATGGGAAGCTGCGAAATGAAGCGATTACCCTGGTTATTATTCGCGCGAGGCTTCCTCGATAGCGGTGATCCTTAACAATCTTGGTAATCGGCGCTCGCCAACGGACGCGTAATAAAACTGGTTCCGGGCAAACTGGTTTAAAGTAAATTAGAAGAATTAATTGGTGGCTTGCTAGGAAGTGTCTCGGCAGAAAAATCGGGATAGATCGATGGGTAAACGATCGCAGACAGACGTTGCGAGTTTATGTTTAATTAATTACTGCTGGAAAGCTTCAAAGGCAATCGTGGGAAAAGTGAACCTAAAGGAGCAAGAAATTTGGTGTCACCTTTCCCACTTACGCTACTTTCTATATAGTTTATCAAGGATCAGTTACTTGTTACATTACCTGCGTTGGATCAACATTTTGCAAACCGGTGACGTTCTTCGTTATATCCCCGCGTATTTATATTTACACGAAGCACCGTCCACGCGTCCGTCGGTGCAGAAAGAGAAGCCCACGTCCGTTTCGTAAACCCGACGAGATGCGGACGAACGGGACGCCTTCTCCTATTATCGTCGGGACGCATCGCAGCGATCGAGCCTGTAATTTAAAACAATTTTCAAATAATATATTACGAATCGTAGCTGGGAGTATAAAAGGGGGTTGGTCCACTGGCGTGCTCCCTTTGTTTCCTGCCTTCCGGTGATTTAGTGTGTCGTGGGTGGATGTTGCCTGGAGCGTGTGCTATCTTCCAAGAGGGCTTTTCGGTGGAGGGCCTTTGATAGAAAATTATGCGCGAAAAAATCATACCTCCACTCGTATCTTTTATCCGTCAAGAGTACACCGTCGATTATCCCGATAATCCTTTGTCGACAAATCATTATCCATTTCATTCGTGGAATCCTCTTGCTCGTGCGTTTCTGCGTGACTTGGAGCTCGACAGGCCCACGGAAACGTGGTTGCAGGCCATCTGCGTAGGCTCACGTGTAGCGCAAGGAGCGCCTCGTTAATTTGTCGCGTCGCGAGGGATAAGGGTCCTGCGGTCTCACGCACGGTCGTCCTCCGAACCGAGGAGGGCCTTATGGCCCCCTGTACGCACGATTTACGCGCGCACGCCGAGCGTACGCAACAGCAAGGCGTCTAACCAAATATTTATACACATCAATCATTACAGACAGCAAAGTAGTCGCTGTCTAAATACTCCAAACAGGCCGTTTCCAGGACCTTTCACTGCTCCTTGCTATGTGTCTTTACCGAGACTTTCCAAGATACTTGCAATTAGTTGCCTTTTGTAATTTGCTTCCTTGGTTGCTTTTCCCGGGCTGAAAATATATAATTAACGAAAGAAAGCACCGTGTCAATTAATATCCCCAGAGATTGAAATTTCACTGCTGTTAAATTATAAATTTACGTTGCCACCGAGCTCTAGATACGAATTTGCACCGCTTAGTATGCTAATTGGCTCTCCACGCGCGCATGCTTCTGCTACCTTCAATTTACACCTCCGATTTTTCTCTTATTACGAGCTTTCAGCTCTGCGCTAATATATTCACGCTCAGAGAGAAAGTCCCAGTCGATAGCACAGAGTTACGCGTTTAATTGTTCAGCTGGTTGTCTAACAGCAAAGTTACGATTGATAATAACCGTGCGTCGTGGCCAGTTGACAGTCCATCAGCTGGCATCGGTGATCTCGAGCAAAGGTTAATAAGAAATTCTGCCGCTGACATTTGAATCACTCGATTCGCCACCATTTCTGCCCTATCATCGCGATTGCACGCTCGCGCCGGCTGAATGCCGCATTTATGGAGTGGCAGGTTGTTTGATCAGGAAAGTTGGTGCTATCGTCTGCGTTCCATCGACAGATCATCTCCGCAGCAACTGTTAATAGCCTGGCTGCGAGAATAATTAGTTACCTGTAATTGCAAAAGGGTAGGAAAGACTCTGTCTACGACTTTAAGCCTGTCGAGTTGAGAAAACCACTTACAGAGAGAAAAATGGAGGGAATTTAGATGTCCGTCGACAATGTGTCCACCTTATGCGTGTAGCAGCAGAGTCGATTAGGGTGTGCCAGGATTTTTTAAACGATCGTCCCGCGACGAAATAGGGACAGCGCGGGATTGCGGAAAATTTTTCCCTGTATTTCGAAAGAGACGGGCCACGGTATTCAAACGACGCTGCCGTGTTACGATACCGACAGGCTTATTACGATCGCGGATGCCGAGGCTCGTACGCCTGTCTACTTAGTTATTTCCCATATAACGGCACAGTTTCGCCGCTCGAGAAACCAGAGGCTCGTTGGAGAGTTATAAATTATCGCCCCTGGCCTGTCCAATCGCTGCGCGCCGCTGCACGGGAAAAAGAATCGCGACCAATGGTAGCAGAGAATGTTCAGAGTCTGTGCTCCGCGCTCTTAACTACCGCCTCCGGTTCAGGATAGCACAGTAAAATCGCCGATATCACCGTATACCGCTCCATTATACCCGATCTACGTTCTCGTATCACATTGTATGATAATCACGGCGATCCATCATCCGGCGATTCCATTCTCTGACCTGAAAAATCACCGCGGTCCACGGTGCACGGCGTGGCCAGGAAAAGGGTGCCAAGGATGTCGGCGTGAGAGGATTGTAGGCGGACCGTTTCGATTCTTGCGCTACCACCTAGCCGCGATAATTCAATTGGTCGAAGGAGTCCAGGCAACGAAAGCCTTTCCATTTTACAAGCCGTATCTACGATTGCAATTAACGCAGGCCGGGGCAACTGTAACTCACTTCCTACGAGCAGGTTTCCACCGCGCGTCCCCGAGATCCTCTTCGTATCTCACGTTCGTTAAGCCGCCCGCCATTTAATTCTAAGGACTGCGCCGGGGCGCGAAGGTTGAGAAATCGCGACGAACTTAATCGCGGTCCCCGGGGTTTACGTTCAATTGCCCGTTATCGCGGACTCGCGTTACTCGACGTATCGAGTTGCGTTAAGTCAGCATCGACCGCTCCACCTTGCCTCAAGTTAATGGGCCGTTAAGCGCGGATCACCTCGCGTTATGTCACGCCGCCGGTGGCCAGTTCTCCGTGCGTGTTCCACGCGAAGGAGCCAGCTACGGCACACCCCGGCGCAGCGGACGTCGCCAGGCAGACCATAAACTCGCGCCGGGTCGGAGATAATCCAGGGGCCGCGCGCGTACGTCGTCGGCCGTGATTTCGGGACCGCTAACCCGCGGCACAGAGAGACAGATCCCACGCGTCTCTTGCGTGTGCACACGCGTGCGCCGCGGCCGCGGACAGACATAAATAAGCGCGTCGATAAGCCGAGTCTTTTCGATACTCGCGCTACGGCCGCTCTGAATGTTATCGGTGCACCCCGCGCGAGGGTACGCGTATCGAGAGCGAGCCTGGAATTCTCCGAGACTCGAGGCACGCCAGATGTACAGTTACCTCGTTCGATTCTCACAGTTCTGACACATATCTCACAAGCATTACCGCGATATTACGAATCGTCCTGCTTAAGGTCTGAACTCGGTTATCAGTTCAGTGACAGATCAGTGCCAGCGGTAAGAAGAGGAGAGTAGAGGATCTCTTCTGTCACTGAACCGATAAGCGTGTTTAGACCTCTACGCGTCTTCCATCCGTTGCATCTCAGAAATGTGAGCACGGCAGCCTGCGCAACGACCGACTCTCAGTGTTACGGCGAAGGTTCGTCGCTCCCCGAATCTCAGCGCGCAGGCTAATTTGAAAGTACGCGCCCGATAAATCCGCCGAAAATCTGGCGCGGCCTGAGAACTGCTTGCATTCGACCTGGGGGGGCTGTAACTTACAGCCGATTGGCTCGTATTTTTCTCCGCGGAAACGTCAGTTTCGTCGCCGCCGCGGCATTGAAACGAGTTTGCAATCCGAGCGCCGTACTTCACGGTTCTTTTGCCCATCCGATCGCGGTAAATCCTTAGCCGGGCGATTGATAACGATCCGGCAACTGTACAGGGCCGCTATTGGAGGAAGAAATGCGAGACCTGGCGTGATTGCCGTATGACCCGACGCCGGTTGGACGCGCGCGTCGCGTTAAGGGACTCTCGCTGAAATATCTGGCGAAGATACCGCTGCCAACCAACGACCGGGCTAATTCCGACTTTCGGGAACGCGCCTCGCATTCCGGCCAACTCGGCCGTTTCATTATCAGGCGAAAGACCGGGCTGCGACGAATTCGAGACGCTAATTGGCGCGTTGCGGGCCCGAGGCCTCCTGGCCCTCCGGGGCACCAACCACGTTGCGGAGAGGCTCAAGTGCGTCGTTCACTCGACTCCTCGCGGGTAAATATGCGAGATACACCCGTGGTACTGTGGTCTTTCGCCGCTCGAATTATACGACATCGATGTTACGGTACGGTGTCTTTTAGGAATGGCAATGAATGTTTCTTTTCCTCCCAAGCATTCTTTTCCTGGTTTTTAAATCGGTCGGGGTAAATTTCTCATTCGATTTCTGAGAGGTGGTTAGCCTGGGAAGATGATTTCTGTTTAGCTTCCCGCTTTACCGGAAGTTTTTGAGAAGTTTGTATGTTTAAAGTAAGTTACTGGCAGGTCGGCTTCCATTCCGAGCCTGCGAACCCCTGGAAACAGACTCCTCTTTTATAGTTCACCCTTGCATGGTTTAGTCTGTGTATACTAAATCAGGGTGACCGTACTTAATGTCGTCTAGGAAAAGTTAAATCGTTGTCAATTGTCTAAAATCGGGAGACTTTCGGATATGTATCCATAACTTCCCAAAAACAATAGTTTTTTAACTGAAACTTTTTTTATAAGTAGATCATAATACTATATAAAGATAGTAAAAAACGGGAAATCTGTATCAAGCCGTTGACTTGTAAAAAAATCCACAAAGTGTACACATTTTTCGAGGGTTCGAACGAGTATACCCTCTTAATTTGCGAGACATACCGATGGGTGATACTAGGTACAGTCACCCTACCGCGGACAAGAACGCGCGCAGATTCTATATCTTGAGCACATTAGCTCCCCCGCGACCTTTAACCCCCAAATACTCCAGCGAAAGTGATGCCCCGCGTTCCCAATCGTGAAAGCTACTTAATGCACCCAAGAGCACATTCGTTCTCAGCGAATGCAGTATCGTCCCCTAACAGGGCCATTATTTAAAGAACACAGAAAAAAGAGAGTACGTTATAAGGATCCGCGCTGCGGATTAAAGGTCAGTTGGATTATATTCATGAACCCGCTTAACAATTATTCAAGAAATTCCAGTTCCTCGTTAATTCAACGAGCCCGTGCTGTATATCAAATTCTCCCTCCCACGCGGTATCCAAAACGTGCCCGGAGATTCACAGAGACCCTTTCGCCGCCGCGGATGGACGCTGGGCTTCTGCTCGCTGCCGCCTTTCGTGCGTTTTCGTCAAGTACCGTCGTCGTTAATGCCGAGTATGACTCGTCGGCGCGCGAGGATCGATTGAAATCGCGCTGGCCAGCGTCGAGTAGCCCTCTCGTCGATGAGCCAACAGCCAGCCGATAAGGATCCGAGAAAACTCGGTGTGTGGTCCCGTTGCGCGTGAATATCCGTTTAATCTGAGCGGCAAAGGCCCCGGGCAGCCGCGAGTTCCCCGTACGGGAGGCGCCAGTTAGTTAACCGCTCACCCCGACGAGCGATGGCTTAATTAAGCGACACGGGTGCCGACTATCTTTTATTGTCCCATTTCTATAAATCTCCGGAAAGCCCGACGTTGCTATTCTCGACGCCCGTCATTCTCTCTACAACCGGCAGCGCGACGTTAGCGACGCCGTTGAAATTCTAATTTCCTCGCTGTTTTCGTGAAGCGAAGGAGACGGAGGAGGGAATAGTGACAACTTTATCTCGAATGATCTATATGGCTTGATCGAAGATTAAGCTGGACGACTCGCGGACGTCCAAGACGTTCCATTCTCGGCTTATTTTCGTTTTCTTCACCGTTCCGTTTAATTAGCTTCTTCGGATACTTCGTTGATTTATGTGACTAATAAAGTTACGGATGACCGGTGGCGAAGGGAGTTGGTTAAGCAACTTTTCTTCTGCTTAAATTGGAAGAAAATTTAATGAAATGGCCGATAACGAGCGGCGGAATCGAGTTCTCCGACCTCTGATTCCTAGCTACGAGATGTATTCGGTGATTACAGCCGAATGTGTACGTGCAGGGGGGATGCGGGGAGAAGGGTGGGGAAAGGTATGGGGGGCGAGACGAGAACGGCCGCGAGGCCTGTTTTGCATAAAAATTATAAGCCGAATTAATGTTTTCACCTCCGTAAACGCGGACACGTGTACCCGTGGCCACGGTGCACATCGCACTTGGCGCAGGCGGCCGATGCGTGACTAACACAGTGGTTTATTGCACGTTAATACAGATCCGGTAACGCCGGTACTTTCTTACGAGGCGATTTCTTCTACCTGCCCCTGCGATCCTTGAAAACGTGCGGCCAACTCGACCTACGAAATCTCTGTGCTTGCGGCCTCTTCTCTTAATTACGGAAGATTAGACAATTACGCGATAATTATTATTTAATCTGTAAAATAAAAATATTTTTTAATTAGTATTAAGCAGAATAAATGTTCCTGTTTAACTAGAACTTTATTCTACTTTCAACAGGATAAAAGTTTCTTATTTACTCAAAAATATATGAAATACAAATTTCAGTTAATAAATATACTGCATTTTATAAGTTTTCTCAGAACAGAAGCGATAATACTCATAAAATCACAGTTATTTCATAATTAATTGAACGCTTTAACAATTTCATTCAACCCCTGGTTGATATTCATTCCTTTGCCGTAACATTATTCTCTTCTCCCCAAAGAAACACGGGTTAATAACAAACAGGGTGAGATTAAATTGAAAATCGTGACAAGTGAGACTATCCTACGCCCTCGCACTCACTCATCCAGCTGTATTCCGGTCCTTATTACACCGTGTGTCTCACGGAATAATCCAGTGCACGGATAAGACCACCCGTCACGCCTCCCGTCCCGTATAAATTTCTTGCATTCTCTATTAACTACTTAATTACCTACCTGTGCCGCAGTGTACACGCCGCGGTGTTCGATAGTACGATCGAACAGCTCTCGTGCAGTGTTTTCTTGTTCGTTTGCAGGTGGTTTGGCTGACCGCAGTCCTGTGCCCGCGGCTTGCTGCCGCCAACAACCTCACTTTATCCTTCTCTTCTCGCAAGGCCAGGGAACATCCTTTCAGAGGACACATCTCTCGCTGGTAAGTAACTCGGCGCGATCTCTCCGATCTCTTACATTAGAAGCTACCTACCCTCTCGGCGAACCCGCCTCTTCCGCGGAACGGACGTCGCTCGCGATCGACGGAATTCCCCGGCATCGTTCAAGCATCGCCGCGGCTGTCGCGGATTTATCGCCCGGTATTTTCATACAGCTGAATTTCAATTTTCAATCAGCGCCGGCGAGCCCGTATATCTCTTCGGTAGCGGTGTCAGTGGACCGCTTCTCGCCGATTATTTATTGCCGCCAGTCGGCTGTCTTAATTATTATTAATGACCGGCGCGGGGAACGTTCGGCCGGCCAAGTCCCGGGATCAGCTCGCGTATCGTTTTACAAGCCGATTTCTGTCCTTCCCCCGGTTTTTCTGCGCCGCCACGAAAACTGCATTCTATCGCGCGGTTTAGACACGAGCGGCTACGTTACCGGCACGCGCGGAATGTTATTTCTCTCTTCAGGGCCCGGCGCGGGTCCCGCCTTTTAATAATTGGCCTCGAGCGGACCCGTTGATCTAGCCGAGGGACCGACGAACCCCCTCTTCTGTCCCCCGGTCGAGCGCGCGATCGGCTCCGCCGCGCCGGGCGGATTTCTGAACGATTTCAAGCAGCCAGGCCCCCGGCTGAACTTTTCCAGGACGCAGACCTTGGAGGACACGACCAAGCGGATGACTTATCGCGAGATGAACATGATTCTGCGACAGGAAGGAGGCGAGGACGGCCTTCCAGTCGATTGCTGCCCCACGGTATTGGAAATGGTGGAACCGGTCGGCGGTCGAAATCGGGACGACATGTACGTCCAGCTCTATCGGGATGGCCCGAACGCCCAGAGGTTCTTCGAGTACTCCTGCAGGCCAGACGTCCTCGACAAGCCGTGCAGGTTCATCGACCGGAAGTTCAGTAACCAGTCCAGATGTGTGCAGAAGTTCTCGTACACTTACGCTATCATTGAGAATTCTGGATCGAAGGTGAGCATGGAAAATCGGCCCGAGCTTTCATTGGCCGCCCCCTGCCCCGCGATCCTTTCACCTGTCGCGCCAGTTCGTTAGCTCCGACCCGTTCCCCCGTTACTCTGAAAGACGCTATCGAAGATTAGGAACGATACGCCCGTCCCTATCGATCGCCAGCTTCCCCGGGATCCGTGGCGACGTGCATCGCTCCGGTCTGATACGTAGCTGTCGAAGTAGTCTCGATTAGAAGCTTCCTGAAGCCTCGGTCGCTAACGAGCCGCGAGTAAATTACTTTAAGTGAACGCAATCCCTAGGCAGCGGGAAATAGCCAGGGATGAATATGTATGTAGGTCGCAATTCGTAGCGAGGAACGTTTTTCTGTTTAAACTACAAATTTTTAACAATTTCATTGCACAGTTTTATGGGCCATAGAAAGCTGTTAATTTTTTATTGTAATATTCTTTTTACATCTACTATAGTTTTCGAGATATACAGGGAAGTAGGAAATCACGGATTAATCTTTATGGGGTGTTTTCACCCCGAGGAGCCGAAATTGGACAGAAACGAAAAATTGCCTGATAATTCTATCGAGGTCCTGTACAAATCTGCACAGTTTCAAGAAAATATCTAAATGCTCGGGCAACCGAATTTCCCTTGCAAGTAGTCAAATTTTACTCGGGACGGTAAATTTTGGGCGAAAGAAATTTGGAAAAGTTCAGGCTTGAGGGAACTTTAAAAACAATTCCTTTTCTTTTCATGTAGCAAATTAGTAATAATTCGTGTCTGAGTTGTGATGTTGAATTAATATCAAAAGTGTCTCGACTCTTGTTGAAAATATCTGATAATATAATTACTTACTAGCTTAGTGTTAGTCTTAAAAATTCAATGCGAATTGGACGCTATGAGGTGGCCGTGTGTTCCAGAAGGGCGTGAAAGCGGAGCACAAGAGGCACCACAGGGAACGGCTGACGTTCACCGCGAACACGGAGGGTGGATCCATGTGGACCCTGGACTACATCAGGGTGAGAAGCGGCTGCAGCTGCGAGGTCATGCCGAAGCCGAAGAAGAAGAAGAAGTGCAAGAAGTGCAAGCTAAGGGACCAGGACCTGGAGCCGGAAACGTGAGAGATCTGTGGGCTCGAGGGAGCCTGGACGGATCCTACCTCGAGTTTCCGTGATGCCACCGAGAAGGGCCTTGCTAATCCAGCGATCGGTGACCCGATCTGAATCGAGAACGTGTCCGAAATGCGCAAAGAGACTCGATCGTCGGTTTAGACTAGACGGGAACGTTACCAGTGGAGGGGCGCCTCCTGGCGGCTTCGCTCTGGCGATCTTAAGAATATTAACGCCGAATGTGCCTCCTTCGATAGCTGTATCGTTTTTCTACTAACGCGCCGCAACAGTTCTAACGCCCTATTTATTATTAATATATAGCTTGAGAGTATGTAAGTTAAGGATTAGCGATAGGATTTCAGCGGGGAGGTTCTGAACAAACTGTACGGTAAATCCTCGATACCAGCCCGACGAACAGGGTTGGGGCGGTGGGCTCGTAGCGCGTTGTGTGGAGACTATTCTGCGTTACCAATGACGCGAGTGAAATAACGCAAGAGCGAGCGGAAGGAAACGAAAGAACCTCTCGCGCTCGGTCTCGGGTTTCCCCACCCTCGTCCGATTCCAAGGAATGGTAGGGATAGTCGGCCGGGCTTCTAACGCATGGTAGAGACGGGCTGGTAACGAGAATTTACTGTATTCCGTTTATCTTTCTTAAGGCTTGACGTTGCGTCGGTGAAATCTGGTTTAGTGAAACAACTGAGTCAGTAGAATCTCCTACGATCGAATGTGCACAGACTGATATTACCATTCGAAGGCTTTCAGCGACGAACGTTTTGATCCCGTTTCGTTCGCCGGCTACCATTATTCGTGCGGCTGGAATTGATCGGCAGTCGAAGGCCACTCGGGGGTCTATCCGTACCATCAAAGTCGGGTGGAGCCGAGTGAGCGACTAATTTATTTGCTTCGATTAATAAAGTCAGACTAACGGAAGAATACGGACGGACGTCTCGATTATGTTTCTATTTAACGCTTAGGCAAAACACTTCGCGGCCAGTTTTTATCATACGTTCTTGTCTGTACATTATAAAGTTGCGCTTATACCGTTAATCCATCGTAACCGTAAGAAACCCCGTAGGCTTTATTTTGTTTATCGTTAAGTGTAGCGTAATCCGTTGTGTTTCATAGATCTGCGTAGGGGTTCGTCGTGTATCAGCGACGCCGGCCAAACAGAATGCTACTTAAATTTATTTAATGAAGAATAAATTGCTATTTAACGGACGTTATGCGTTGGATATTTTTTTTTTTTAAAGCACTGATTGAGCGAGTCGGGGGGGTACAGCGAGGGACGCGCTGCGTTAGCCTGTATTAGCTGGTAGCCATGACAAGTATGAATAAATCTGAGTATATGCGATAAAATGCAACGTTCGGGATTGGAGCGGGAGGCTTGGCTGCGTAGTCTAAACTATAGATTAGCATGTATGTGGAGTTTATTTTATATACGAGCACATAGGTACTTTTATACAAGTGTAACTTTTAAACGTACATGTATGGGACTTAACGTTAATTTAACGCATAAAGGCAAAGAGTATAAAACTTGCGCCGATTTTTTTTTTCACAGTTCTTTGCGACTTAGCCGTTGTTTTGTACATATTAAGGAAGCACCACGAATGTTAATATAAATGTTAGTTTAATGTGCGTTATATTAATGCGATCGCGTAAACTGTAAGCAATAACCCCCTTCGTTCAGGATGAGAAATATTTTCTAGCGTTGTACTTAAATAACAGAAATCGTATTAGTCATGTGTACACACCGATAGTATGGATAACGAGCAAGTTACTAATAACAGTTCTGCATTTTTAACGTATTTATGAATGTACTATAGTAGATTACGTCGCACGTTTGATTGGTAAAAGTCTTTACAATAAATATATTTTTTTTCTATCACTGTGGTTGTATTAATATTTTAACAGATGGTTTCGACTCGATAACACTCGTGTACTGTAACTGTGCATCAGCTTTGCAGATCTATTCTCTGTATCGCCATGTAAAAAGCATTGTACATAAATGATATTAATACAATTGTTATAAAACGTTATTAATGAATTTCCTTTCCCGATTTAAATACAGGGAAGATTTATGTTACGACTTGGTTTTTGTAAGGAAACGAATCTCACGCAGCCTTGTTGATTCAGAATAGAATACGATCACAGCGCCAGGAGCGGTTAGAATTGGAATGCGGTACGCGATTATGGTAACAACGGGAAGGGGCACGGTCCCAATGGGATAAAAGGCCCACTTCTGACTTACCCAGTTTCCGTGTCGCATCCAACGTTAACGGCTAAACATGAAATAAGAGTAGAGCGCTATGAGCGGTAGGAATGAAAGTTATAATAGTGGTGAGAATTTAGATACAGGGTGTCCCGATGTCAAATTGATACAGGATGTCACTCAGGACTCCATCAGTGCCAATGCTCAAATATTGTTGGCAACGAAATTTTAGTTTCACTAGTCGGATACGGAACTGACAAGTGTGCGCTGCTTCATTCCAAACAAGTAGCTAGAGGTGCGGAAGCAGAGGCAGGAGTTGCAGCTGCAGCTGCAGCTGCAGCAGCTCCAGATGCTGAAATAGTATCAGCAGCAGCAAGTGGAGCTGCAGCAGTAGCAACCGCAACAAAATCCGGAGATTCGACTGATTGCAACCAGCCCTCATGAGGTGATTCTTTGCGAAACAATAAGCGCTTATCAACGCATATGTACTATATAATTCTCCGTCTTCTCTGTACTCATTCAATATTCGCGGCGATCGTTACAGAATCAGTCGGTATACCGCAGGAGGAGGTGTTAGTGGTTAGATTGAGGAAATCCCCCAGTGGCGGGTGTATATGGACGCCCGAAGTCATGACGGAAGCCCTCCGCGCGCTCAAGACGGGGGCAGTGAAGTCTGTACGTGGGGCCGCGAGGAGGTATAGAATATGCAAAAATCTACGCTGCAATGATATTGCACCAATGCAGAAATAGTCCAAAAATCGATGGAATAAAAGAAATGCATACATATTTTTCTTCGGAAGGTGTTAATTGTGGTTGTTATTACGAAAAGAGTATTATCAAATAAATCACAAAAAATAAAAGATAATAATATAATATTAAAAATTATCTGAAGTCATTCCCTACGCAAATTATCTTTGTAAAAGAAGTAGATCCCCATATAAAAACTTCAAAAAAGTTAAAAAAAAATACGCCAAGTACGCGAAATCAAATAAATCACAAAAATAGAAAATAATAATAATTACAAAATAAAAAAAAGATGTGAAATCAAAATGAGCAGCAAGTACGTAACGGTGCTTTCCCGCGGCGTGCAAAAAGCAACACTGTGTAACACAATAAAAGACAAAAAATATGACCGGGCCTGAAAGTCAAATACTTAGTGTGGCGTGGCAAGGTATTATTCCCAGATCATCAGTACCTATAGTCTATACCTTCCCTCTCGCAAGTTTTCAGATATTTTTCAATTATAAAGGGAGTATTTCAAGTACATAATGGAATGAAATAAAATACTTACATCCTTCCATCGTGGAGAATTTCCTGCAAGAATTTCCTTTTCCTATTCCTTCCTTTCTTTGGCTCGGTTTCTCTCGAGTAGGATTTTTGTAACAAAGATAAAAATTCTGTTAGTTCACGAACATAATTAATATAACAAATATTAAAATAATAAAAAGAATAAAATAAAATATGTAAAATAAAATTCAATTGTATTAATAAACAAAATACAGAACAGAGAAGGTATTTTGTTGCAATATTTATTTTATTTTTACTCTCTCGAACAAACGAGAGAATAAAAAATGTAATCATTTTTCGTCGATAATATAAGAAACAACTTTTACTTTAAATTTTTATTCGCTGCTTCACTGCTGCGCTTTAAACGCGACTATCACTGCTCATCAGACCTAAACGCACTGAATTCGGTAACAAAGAGAAATAATTTTTACCTATTAAATATATAACAAACATAATAAGGATAATAAGCAACGATTTTTTATACTTACATATTTCCCTTACATATCCCTCTTTGAGTAACGCAAAGTACGATGGAGATTCTCGCCACAGCCACCACTCAGTGAAAAATTCCAAACTTCCACACGTATATATTTAACCTCGGCTGAGGAAAACTAAACTTTTATTCTTTTCTCCTGGACAGACTGACTAACGATGTATCACTCGTTAGCGCAACCGATGATCTCTGGCGACCGTGAAATTCTTCGTTCGAACGGCGCGATCGCCTTCCGCATTCCAACGTGACGTGTGATGTGTCCCATTGGCAGGCTAAATTCTCGAATAATTTCGGAAGCCAATGGGGCGACGACAGATTGGTCTACGTGATCTAGCTTAACAACAACGCACGGCAGCGGTATGCCCGAAAGACTGTAAACACGACGGTTAGCAGGTAACCGTCTTTCCTAGCCAAGGTCTCGTGCGACCTTCAGTAAAGCTAACACGAAAATATCGACAACGGAATTCGAAAATATAAAATATCGAGAATATTGTCAAATAAATCACAAAAGAATAGAAGATAATAATACATAATTAGAATATAAAAAAATGTGAATTCAAAATGAGCTGCAAGTGCATAAAGGTGCTTTCCAACTGCGATTAAGATGACACAACTACATATCCATAGCTAAATTGCTGTGTTCATATCAGAGATGGGCATTATTTAAATAACAAATTATTTAAATGACGTATCAAATAAAAGAGTCTTTAGTCTTATTCATCATGAATGAGACTAAAGTTGAAGTACTTCAATCATGGGGATTCAATCATGATTAATCGAACAGTGTCCTCGTATTCAATCGTATTTTAGTCGATTGGAGCTTGACTAACCTTGGCGAGCCTCGAGACTCGCGAGAGCCTTTGATCGATGCCGCGCGAGGCATCGTATCTATATGAAACTGACACAAATGGATTCCTTGTATTCTCCCGATTAAACGGACAGAAAATAATTTAAATCAGACTACTTTTAACGGAACGGGGCTTGTCCAATGGTAAGCGGATCTCTATTGGTAAAGATGTTAGGGCCACCACAGGAAAACAGCCGCCGCACACTCTATGTTTAAGAACGGTGACTCTGGGAACACAATTATGGAAGTCGGTAAAGTAAGTAAGTGTAAATTACTAGTTCCCGCATCCCGCTCCAGGGAGTACCAACTATATTTAGATGAACATTGAACAAATTGGGAAAAAGTTTCTCTGCACGGTTGGTCTGCTTGCAGAATGCCGTGATATTCATTGCTTACTTCAGTTCAATAAGTTCTCTGTTAATAAGTTTAACCCCGCTGAAACGTGGTACTGCTTTCCAAAATGCAGGTCCCAGCGATTTTTATGGAATTACCCTTAGAAGACCAGGTAAGAAATGACTCCATTATATTATATAATTTTCTCTTTACGATTCTGCCAATAAAATTTTCCAACCAATTGTAATCTGTATTTGTTAACATAACCATCTGTAGGATACAGGTTATATTAAATGTCTCCTATATTTATTAATTTCGGCATTAGTTCCTTTTCTTTTAAGTACTCTGCTCAGATAAACACTTTCCAATACTTGTTTGTCTTCAGGCACAGGAATTAAGGGTGTACTTTAAAAGCTTGGGAGCTGAGATCAGTGAAGAAAAATCTCCCAAAGGCATAGAGGATGATTTACACAAAATTATCGGTGTGTGCGAAGCTTGTTTTAAAGAAGGGAATGAGAGTGAAATAGAAACTGTTTTAAATGACATTGTTTCTATTATGATAGTAGTAAGTATTGTACGTTCCGAAATATCAAAGAACTCTATATATTTTAATAACCTAAGGTTGATAAGTTCCATTACATACTTTGTCCTAGATCCCGACCGAACGAGCAGAGAACTTGATATTAGCATTTTGCGAGAAGCTAACAAAAGCTCCTGGCTATAAACTTGGTTTTGTATGCCTCAAAGCGTAAGTCGGCATAAACGGCTTAAATCTTATTAACCTCTTCATTCGATAAACATAACTTAAAAACTGTTTCAGGTTATGGTTATTGTTCCAATCTCTTTGCGACGATTCTCCGATGAGATATCACGTCTACTATCACATAGTTCAAATTGCTCGTAACGTAGATCAAGTGAAAGCAGTGTATGGCGGAGTAAATCAATTGAAACAACAATTCGCGTCATTCCCACCGTCAAACGAGCAGATGCAAAAGTTACTTCGGTTACTTCACGAAGTACTTTTGAGCTGCAAGCAGGGGTAGATAAAATGTTTATTTTAGAAAGCATAACGAATCGATACATTTAACGAAAACTAAAATTATACTTATTTATATCAGAGAACAGGCTGCCGCAATTATGGTGGAGCTGCTGGGCACTTATACGGCTGAAAATGCCTCTGCAGCTAGAGAGGACGCGCAACGTTGCATTTTAGCCGCACTGGCAGATCCAAATACATTCCTTCTTGATCCGCTATTAGCGTTAAAACCTGTAAAATTCTTAGAAGGAGAACTGATTCATGATTTACTTCTTGTATTTGTGAAAGACAAGTTACCCGAGTATTTACACTTTTATCAACATCATAAAGAGTTTGTAGAACACCAACTTGGTATGTAAGCTTTTTACTGAGAAATTCAAATCTCACTATGACAAGATCGATGTATTATATGTTCGCTTTCTAGGATTAAATCACGAACAGAATATGAAAAAGATGAGGTTACTAACGTTTATGCAGCTGGCAGAGACAAACCCTGAAATGTCGTTTGACACTATACAGGAAGAATTGCAAATTAACGAGGATGAAGTTGAGAGCTTCATTATTGATGGTACGTTCTTTGAATACGACGTCTAAACCTTATTTCCCCTACATGAATTAAACTGACCTCCAGACTTTATTGTAAGAATGGAGGGCAACGTATGCAGGGTACATAAAAGAATCAGTACTGGCTTAGTAAAACTTCACTTTCACTAAGTTATCGAAGTATTCGACATTTATAATATACACATATTATTTACGAAGTACGAGTGCATAATAATGCTATGTTTCAGTACTGAAAACAAAGCTCGTCAGGGCCCGTATGGACCAAGGCGGTCGCAAAGTTCTCATTTCAAGTACCATGCACAGAACGTTTGGTCGGCCACAGTGGATGCAACTACGCGATTTACTTGCAGCCTGGAAAGCAAATTTAAGCGCCGTGCAAGAGGGAATGAAATCCGTAGCTGCCGCGCAAATCGAACTCGCTGTAAAAAATAAACCCATCATCAACCATTGATAAGTTTCACGTTGTGTATACGAAACTAGTAACTTGCGTATGGAAAAACGAAATGCAAATTGAACATTTTTTAATTAATTCAATTTTCACCCGAATAAATAAATGTGCCGTCACTGCAGTATTATGTTTGTAACTAAATTAATCACATAATTAAAAAATGATGATGAAAGATTATTTACGAAATTTCTAACTCTACCGCGTGACATTCTAAGATCGTATAATATATTCTTTGTTTCTAAGTAAAAATTGCAAAAGTACTTAATAATAGTACTCTGCGTCCGATTCTTTAAAAAAATGGTGTAACTTTGTCTGAGAATTACTTTCGATATACGGTAAAGATTTTTTATACCGTTCCTCTTACAGAGTAGAAAAAAAATGCTGAAATTCGGTAAATTTTACAGTGTAAATGAACTTGAAATAAAAGCACTGATAATACAATCACGCACCGTTTCATTTCCTTCTTTTCATATAGCAACATTTTATTTTTGTTAATCAGTTTTATATATGACATAAAGGTTTATCATAGAAGCATTTCTTACATCTTACAATTTGACAAATAGAACGTTCATATAATATAATTTCATAACCGTGCATTACATGATTAGAAAAGCCATATATTTTTTTGTACTGATCCGCCTTATTATTTGTTTCTAATCTGTAGCTTGTTGCTTATCACATGATACTGTTAATGAGTACAAAAATTACAAATCTTAACGGACTAACATTAGAAGTCTATAAAAAAGTACCACAGCGATCGGTTCAAGCAAATGTATAATGTAAAGTAAAAATACCTATTGTAATGTTTATCAACATATAACGTACACAGAGATGTACGTAATTCACTTTGTGTCTATTAATGGTTTACATACATTTCCGTATACTGACATGTACTGTTCTAAGCTCGCCTTATATGTATATGTATATATACGTTTATGAAAATAATGTGTAAACAAAAATATTACCTGTTAACGTAATATTTACTTTCCACTGATAACTGAACTAGGGATTGTCAATTAGTCAAAAACATATATCGATAAACACACTAAATCACATAGCGAATATGACGTGACGTAAATAACAATAATTGAGAAAGCATAAAATTACATGAGAAATGCATAATTCTTTAATGCGATAAGAAATTGGGGTTCCTAAAAAAAAAGAGACAAACATGTAGAATTAACATAGCGCAGTGAAACATTATATACGAGTGCAGTGTATAACAGTAATTTGTTTTTCGAGTTATTGACATAATTTTATGATGAGTTCTTCTACACCTAATGATAATAGTATGTTGTAAAAATAATAGCTATCGTAGTAAAATTATCGTTTCAATCCCTTACTTACTAATTGATACATAAGAAACTTTCTTTGTTGTCCCTTAATTTGTTCCTAGTACAATTTTCCTTCAGATATGGCATCATAAATCTCACGTTGCTCTGAGTTTCGAAATCTAGATACTTCATTAAATGAAACGTAATGAATTCTGTAGCACACTTATAATATAGCCTCAAGCATATGCACGTATAAAAATCTTTCCTTACAAAGTAACTCGAGAACTAACAAAAGCCAAGATTCGAAACAATGCTTTACTTTAGAATGTATTCAAAATATCAATAATTCTATAGACCTTTACGTTTATTCTGCCTTTGCATACATCAATCTCCTGTAGCAATCACTGAAAGACAAATTACGGATAATAGGTACTTTATATATATATATATATTGTTTTTTTAACATAAATTCATTCTCTTTCTTTAAAATTGTTGCAAAGTCAGATTTGAGTGGAGAAACGAGGACGTGGCAAGTCTCCAAATACTGTATCACCATGAACGCTCTTAGCTAGAGCTTTAATCGAGGCTCGAATATTATGTGGATCGTGTGGATCTCTCGAGAACTGAAATACCATTTTAAACGTGTTAATAAGAGACGTTATTCCATAATATTAGTGTACAACAAATATACCTTTAAAACTTCATGCAATTAAACCGAGAATTTGAATTATGGGGTGCGAGTTAGTGGTATGTACGTATATCTGTACCTGATCGTCATCCTGATCTTGAACTGTTCTACGTACGAACGAAGGGAAGGATGGAACACTAACTGGCAAAGACTTAGCTAACGTAGGATGTCCACCCCTCTGTCCTCTTGGCATATGAATTCCTTCATCTTGACCTGAATCTGAGTACGATGTTAACGGCGTAGTTCAACTTTGTTCTCCGCACAATAAAATTCGTATAAACTGAGAGTTTAAACTAACCATCTGTGTCAGATCCTTCTTCCGAAGATTGAACTTGGTCAGTAGTAAGAGTGTCTTCCATCCCTTCTAGGGGAAATAAAGCTTCCGTGTCGAAGCTGCCTGTTCCTTTAGTGTACATGTATAGGCGGTCATTCTTATCTATATTACCATTCTGCGAAACATTAATCAGATGGTTTCTATCGCATATTTGTAGTTACCAACGACTATGGGTTCAAGTATGTAGCGTACTTACAAGAAAATTAGGGGAACTACTAGCACCTTCTTCGCGCTTAACATTAGGAGTAGTAATAATCTTCGTTTCATTCGATACTACTTGCGATGTTGCGTTTACATTATTAGTTGCGGAGGTAGTTATACTGGTTGTAAAACTGTCTGGGGTTGTAGGAGGTGTTTCTATATTATTTGTTAATCTAGCTGCTTCTTCGCCATTGCATATTATCCTAAAGAACACGTAGAATATATAGATTTAAAAATATAATTCAAAATCGGCTCGATACGCAACTGCATTATTAATTTGTATGTAAGACCTTGTTAACAATCTATGCTCGTTATGGGCTCTCTCGCGGAACTGTTCTAGTAATTGATATTGTTTCGCAGTGAAGGCACGAATTTTATCTTCTATTTCTGCAGACCACCGTTGGACAGATTCTTCGAGCTGCTGTTGGAGACCACCCAAAGCCACTTGTACATTGTTGGGTAACTCGGACACTGGATAGATAAAATGCAACATATTATAATAAATATATATCTGACAGAGACCAAAGCAAATCTTTATCTTCTATGCGAATTGTACTCGATTAATTAAGTCGTATAATTATGGGCCAATTTACCAGAGAATTTGGTAGGCTGTTGATGGTAGTCGAGTTCGTCCAAAGTGTTATGAGCGATTATTATTCTAAATACTGGACTATAATCTGGATTGGATTTTAACTTGTTTATCTCTTCAGGCAAAGTCTATAACAAACAGAATGATATAAGAAAAATACATAAAAAGAATTTGAGATTAATAACATAAAATTTGTATTTAATTTTGTAGTTGGATATTTTTTCTACACTGTAATGCATGAATTAATTGTACAATTTCCCATATCTTCGTACATTATACTATACCACGAATAACTAAATACCAATTTCTCTACTCTCTCTCTCTCTCTTCCTGTAAAAAGGAATTTATACTCACAACGAGATCACTATTAATAAGGACTAAAGCAGCACCATATTCTCTATGTACAGCATGAGTGTGCACAGAACAATTGTAACAACGGTGAATGACCCATGATCCAACGTTCCTTATCTCCACTAAACCTGGTTGCTCCTTAGTAATACCTTCCAATTCCGACACCGTTGCAAGATTCTGTTTAGAATAAACATTTCTAATAAAAAAATTGCTAGCAACTGTGCATTGTACTAATTCTAAAAGAAAATGACTTCATTCGTGTATGAAAATGCTGGTCACGGTTTAAGTTACAAGTTATTCTTAAAGTGAAAGTTTTATGTACATAAAAGAAATAAGGGAAAAGGAGAATATCTGACCTGGCGAAAGAAACCATCAGTCTGTTCCTGAAGTGTCAATTCAATATCATCGATGTTGACCTTTTGCAGTTCAGTGCCCCTGGATTTTATGGACACGTTCAAACATTTGCATACAATATGCATCTTACACAATCAGTATACACCGTTTTCTGAAAGAAATTCGAGAAACTCAAGCGCACAGTGCCGCGATGCCGGGACTCGTACACCGTACATACACAGATCACTTAATTCTCCTGGTGTTATCGAAACTATATTCCCGAAATGGCTATGCTCGTTAACGCTTCTAATATTCGAAATTTGAATTAACCGAAGGCTCCGATGGATAATTGGAACGAAACAATAGAAAGTATGAAACAATAGAGATCGGCTTAAGGAGTAGCTGCCGTAACACTGTACGTTCGCGGTGTTGTTAAATTTCAAAATCGTGTGTCGAGGCTGTGTTCGATCAAGCAGAACACCGCTATAGAGAGATATTTATTTTCGCAGAGAGCCGAAGCACTTCGTCTATGGATTCGCTGGTGTTTCCGATTCGACTACCGTCCAATCCGTTCCGTCGGCTAATTCATACACTGTTGACAGACACGCATACTCCGAGCCAAGTAAACGAATTACCGAAAGGAGCTCAGTGGCGAATATATATTTGCTTCTAAGAGTTCGTTTTCACCGTATACGGAGGTAGTTTTGAATATTATTAATCGTATAGCTCGTGCGAACTGTCCCGAATAACTCGTTACAGTTTTATTAAATGATAAATTCCTACATTTCTTGGCTACAACCCGCGTATTTACAAGTATTTCTGAAAATCTTCGGAGGCTCTACTAAAAATAAACACTGATTTATAGGTGCGTACAGATGCGTACGTGATCACCCCAGACAAAAACATACTTGCCTTGCTAGTCAATTGACCGACTTTTACCATATGACATCGGAATTCAATGGTGTGCGAATACACGAGTAAATATGTGCATGCACACACACTCAGCACACGCGCGCGCGTACACAGTATCCACACACACTCGATGCAAGGTTAGTTGAAATTACATATGCGATATGTAATTTTCGTCTAACACATTCGATAATTCCTATTTTATTTTATACCTGTCAGTAATGTAGAATACATTCGTATGTAACGAACGAGCGATTTTACGAATTTTTAAGAATATATCTTTTGACCAAAACTAAGGACTGTACATTATATGTAGATTTTATTTTTCATGTATATTTACTAGCATTTTCTATGTATATTCAAGACTCAAAGTAGTCGGGAATGCTATTTTCAAGATTTTCCGTTTCAATTCTTCTTTCTACACGTAGGAAGTGTAATATGTAAAACGAAGCGCCACGCGAATCCGCGACTTTTGAATGTATTAAGGATATGCATGAAGGCATTTATATAAAAACACATCTCTGTAAACGAAACAATCTTGTATTCTTTTTTAAACAACATTATATTGCGGAGATAACACTCATTATGTATATTATTTTACAGAGATACGGATATTGTTTATTATCTCTATAATAATAATACTGTCTGAATATATTATATTTGTAACAGGATTATATACATATTTCTTTTATCATAAAACTTTTATCTGTACATAACAGAATATAAAACAATATTATAATGCAACTATTGGAATGTTAGTTGAATAAAATGTAACGGAAATGTATATGAAAATATTTTTCAGTTTCATACTCTGGTGCGAAGGCATTCTTCTTTCCACTTGAAATACTCATTAAATCGTATCGCAGCATACCTATAAATTATTATACCGAATGATATAAAATATTTTCGTAAATATAATAGAACAATAACAGTTACAAGGACAAGTGACTGTTCCTATACATTTAGTATCTACAATTCTTCTGTACATTATACATAGAGATACTTACTCTAAAAAATCAAAGTCGATTGTCGAATGCTCACTCTGTATAAGTCCCCAACAACCCCAAAAAAAGTGTGACAAAAGAACAAATTTATTTACTTGTATATACAGTAAATTAATTTCATTTTCAGGTACATAGTTTACATTATTGTATTCCTGAAGATATATGCTTAGCCATGCTTTCTGCAGTTCTCTTTCAGGATACAAAGAATAATCAGGATTATCGATACCTACAATAATTTACATGTGATTAGCTCGATAAATAATCGCGTGGAGCGTAGAAAATCAGGAAATATCGCTTACAAAATAATATTTAAGTATATGTTTTATAAATTACCAGCAAATTCGGCGAAATGATTAGCTATATCGAAAGCTTGATAATTATACGCGGTATATTCAAAATCGATAAAAGTAACAGTGTCTTCTTTCTCATTGTAAATCACGTTTCCTAGAAGTAAATCATTGTGAGCAAAAACAACATTGCTATTTAGATCTTCGAGCTCCGCTTTTAAGAGCTGATAATCCTGTTTCAATACGGTAAATGGTTTTATCAGTTTCTCAAATCTGAAAGTGAGAATAATCACAATTTGCTGAACAGTTTAAAGCGTGCGGTTCCTAAATGCTCGTAATACATTACCTAGCTTGTTTGGAATCGTCGGAAAACACTTTTGGCATTATTTCCATAAACTTTTCTACTTTGCCCCAAATGCATGCTTCTTTGGAAATGTCGTCGCTATCGGGTTTAAGTTTATGCATCTGCGCCATTCTCTTGGCGATTAAAGTATATACATTCGGGTTTCTTACTGTTTCTGTTGTAAGCGTAGTACCTTCGATAAACTGGTAAGCCAAACCATTGTTAAAAGTGGCATAAATGGAATGTGTAAAACCCGCTTTATTTAATATCTGTGGGATACGTAAACACACTTTTCGTTACCTGGGTCCATTCTTATTAACGCAATGATAGATTCCGACGTGTTTATACTTACTCGAATGTTTCTTGTTTCATCTTTGCGATTGATTAGCAAATCTGTCTTGTGCCCGTAAACTCTGACCAAAACCATCTCATTGTAATGCCCAAAACACCACACTCCTATGAGTTTATTTGTGATTCCATCTGTAAATATCTGAAAGTAAAATCAAACGTAACGGCACGCATCTGCATATTTTATCTTCTACAAGTGCTACTTATTATAAATCACTGTTATCAGAAGAATGAAATCTGAAAGAGTACCACATACTTGTTGTCAACAGATAAAGCCAGATATTATATAAGCTATACATTGACCTCAAATTCTTCTCAATCATTAGTTTACTACTATAATCTTCTCTTTGATAAATTCATTTTTATAGTATATTGAAAAATAAGAAAACTAAACATTAACATTTAAGATAAATATTTAATTACAACTTGTACTTCAAGTGTACTTGAGTTGAAGATTAATAGAAAGCATGTTTTTAGCAACATAATAAATTCAGATAAATATAAATATATTTTATCTATATGCAACGTGCATATTATCTTTCACAAAATTTCTTACCTTAAAATGCAATTTGTCTAAAGGCCATGCAGGCCTGATTTTCTTAATTATCTCTTTGGCACCATGAGCAATTTCATTTTCATCTATTGTTATATTAAAATATGGCTCTTCACATATTTGGTCCATGAATAAAATTTATCTGTAAACATAGATATTTCTATTGTGTTACTGCTACAATTAAATAAACGAAACATTATGTGGGCGTTATTTTTCTAATGGTAAAAATATTTAGAGATACGAATAATATCTATTGTCACAGAGAATAGATGGTGTATTAACGTTGACAACACATGTAATTCACCACAGTATTGGAATGTACCAGATAATTGTTCAACACAAATGTCAGCTGCTCTATGCCAGCAGCAGTTCTACACGTTCTATGATAACTGGAAGAGTTATATGTACTTTGACACAACGCATACTGATAATGATTGATAGTATGTACACGTAGCAAGAGAAGGCTAGTGTAATACAAAGACCTTGAGTTCATTAATGCTTCCACATCCAACCAATTTCCACCCCCAGCGGAAATCATTATCTACCATTATCTATTTGCAGGTTCAATACAACAATTTCACGTTGTATGCGTCTATGTGCATATAGAAAAAAACTGAATGAAAAATACGTCAGTCATTATTGGTCATTATAATGACTTTTTCTTGTGTTTCGTACATACGTTCGTGCGTACCTCCGACAAAAAACAATTAACATCGCATACTTTAAATATGTTTTTATTACAATGTACACAGATCTACAACTGACGATAAAGCATTATTATTTTGTTTATTAGAAATGATCTGCCGGAAACTATAAAGCTTATACTTTTATATCGAATAGGTACTTCATCTTGTACGAATTAGTTGTAGCCTACAAATAATGGGTAATTGTAGCCAATACTTTACAAAGAATTATTGCTGTGCAGTAACGCACCATTGATTTCTTCTTTCCTCGTTAGGCCAATAATGACGGGAACTATTACCCCTGGAAGGTTGTAAGATTGTAGCAATTGAATTGGCGCCTAATTTAATTGTATTAACGGAAGTACTACCAAATATCAAACTTAATACTAGTAAAATGCGTAAAAACATAATGACATTATTTTATTCAACTATAGAAGCATAAACTATGTTTATGTCCATTTCTTATACTTTTTAAACGATTTTATTCAGCTTCGATCTTCTGTTTATTTGTATGGTTCAAATCTGGCAACTCAAACCCACTTCCGACTATCCAATTGTCTTGAAACTTTGCAGGCGTACGTAGTTTGGATGACAATACAATATTTAAAAAGAAAGTAATCCCGAGCGAGTAAAAAAATTACACAGTCATCAATAAATATAACCCATAACCACAAATCCAAACGACTTGAAGTCAGCTACTCGCATGCTTCACGAAAACGACAAAAAGCCGTTACTTCGGGTCGCTAGTAGCATCGCGATTTGAAATTAAATAAAGGATATTTCTAAAGAAGTCTGAGCTGCGAAATGTAAATCCATAAACACTAAAAACTGGAAAATAAAAAATATATAAAAATAATTTTTTATGTTAAACGATCGTGGAACAGGGTATCTCGCAACAAATAATTTCGACCCTTTGATGCTGTATTAAATTGATTCATATTCTGTTATGAAAAATCATGCTCTACAATTTTATTTAAAGTGAAAAACACCATCGAAATTGCAGTACAGGAAAAGAATTATTTTTTAGTTTTTAGTGCATTTTTAATAAAATCGTTTAACATAAAATTTTTTTAAATATTTTTTATTGTTGCTTTATTTGCGATCTGTTGTGGAAACAAAATGCGTACTGTCAATTTTATAGCTCAATGTTTATAACGGACTAGGTATAACAAATTTAGTACATTGAGGGTCATAAATGTCCCTAACGGATACCTAACCGTACTCTTTTCCTTTCTGTCTATCATACTTATATAGGTAGTTTAATATCATATTATATCGGGTTCAATTAGTTTTCTCCTGTGAAATGACAACTAGAAATTCGAAACTTTTGCACGGCACTATATATTTCACGTAATTGTTATAAAAGTGCCCTGTTATGAATGTAAACAATCGTTGATCATCTACTTTTACTAACTTCAGATCGAATACCCTTTGCAATTAATTTGGCGCCTAGAATAAGTAAGAAACGCGAGTTGCGATACAGTTTCTGTGAGAAGAGTGTTGATAATTAATCGGCACAGTATATTGTTTCACAGAATTAAAAAATCATAGGCTAATTAGACTATTGTGTGTGTTTTAACTTATAATTTTACGCGTTTATGTCACATGAATTTATCTCGTGTACATACTATGTAGACGTTTTTGTGCAGAATATTAACAATGACATTGTATCGTATTTGTTGAAAAGTTCTGCAACAAGAAATGTGTATTTATAAAAGAATTTCAATCATCTCCTGTGATAATCTAACGGTATGTCGAATATAGTGTTCTACTCGTGTTTGCGAATAAATGTACACAATTTTTCATCCACCAAATATTTATGCATTTTCAGGGTAACAATATATTGTATTGACTGCTAATTTATCAAGAAAATGTCAAAGAAAATTCCAATCAGTAGCAAAGAAATGCAACCTACATTTATGGGTTTCTTTGAGAGGATTAAAAATAAACATAACGTACAATCCAGGTATGAAAAACACATTCATAAGATACTTATTAATGATGCAGAACGCTATGCGTGTTTAAAGTGTGTAATATAATTAAAAGTTAAGCATTATATGCGATTAAACCTGCTTATTTTATTTAGACTTTGCTCTACTGAGAATTATCAAGATATTTCTTATTGTAAGCAAAAGAAGTTAACAGTTTGTTTTTACAGCACTCCAAAATCAACAAATACAAATTCGCAACTCGATAAGAGTTTGGAAGCGCAGAACAACCATGAACCTCGTAATAATATGAAATTGGGAACAAAAGCTAAAACGTCCATTATATCTCTCGTAAGGAAACATTTAATTATTTATCAGGAACATAAGAGTATAATATTTTAGGGAGTAACAAACCTGTTTTAGAATAGCTCAGAGGACTCGTTACTTTACGGTGCCATCAAAACTCCCAACGGTACAAATAGTTTTAATTCAAAGGAGGATCTAGTTGAACATTCTGTGGAAGCGAAATCAGTGTCAAATGATGAATTTGAGCCCCAATATCCCAGGTCCCGAAGTGTACAAAAATCAAGGTTTCAGTTTCTTCAATCGTCGGATAGCGAAGACGATGGCGAAATAAAGTCGTCTTTGAGTTTAAAAAGGAGGAACAGAATTTTGGATGATAGTAAAGAAGAATTGGAGTCGGACCAGATTTCTCCGTCTATGAAAGCAGAGCATTATGCACATCCTAACATAAGTTTGCAACTAACTCCCGAAAGTAGTGCTTCTAAAACAGAAACAGAAGAGAAAAAGATAATAGATAGCGATAGTCCGAAAACGCCAAAGAAATGTTTAAAAACTAGGAGGAGTGAAAACATTGTGATATCTGACTCTGATAGTAGTCCAAATTGTAAGAGCAGTTTGAAACGGACTCCTAGGAAAGGATGGGTGGGGCCAGATTTTAAATTAAATTTGAAATCTTTAGGCTTGGGAAAGCAACTAGATCCTTGGATACAATCTGCGAAAGGCAGACCAATTATGTCTTCAGTGCCTGTAAGTGGTCTATCAAAACATTTATCGTGGTTGTATTAGACGCATAAAATATCAGTGTTTTATTAATTTCAATGCCATTATGCTAGTTGCTTGCAAATAATCCAATCGTTTCTAGGTCACGAAAGATAAATTGGAAGACAGATACAAGCAGTTAAAGGATTTCCAAATAGAAATTCTTGAAAAATTTTATGCCACATTGGATCAAATTCCATTGCCCATTTTAGAAAAGTTTCCGAATTTCAACGCACGTACATTTCAAGATTTGAAAATTTTATATCAACATGCTAAAGCGAAAACGCGCTTGGTTGAAACGAAGCTAGTTCACGTAAAAACTGATGCAAGCAGAGTATCTGCGGATGAAAAGCCATGTGAAATTACACATAGTTGTGCAAATAACTCTGTATCACCAAAAACAACAGGGACATTAAATCAGCAGTCAATATTAAGTATCTCAGATGACAGTCATAATTTTTCTACCGTGAATTTGGCTGATGCAGAATCGAATTGTTATAATGCAGTGGAAACGAGAAGATCAGTTCCAGTAGCAAAGAGGGAATTTGATCAACCCTTACAGAAAAAGTATGAACCGCAACTAACAGAACAGAACGATAGTATGAATTTAAGTTGTTCGCCAGTTACCAGCAAATCAAGCGAATCTACAGTTCAAGGGAAAAAGAGTACATTTCAGTTGAAAAGACCAATTAAAGCTACTGTGGGCATACAAGTTTCTAAACAGATTGGAGAAATATGGAAAAAAGAAGAAGAATCTAAAACTACCAGTGCTACCGTACCAGTTTATAGTCCTGATATACATACAACTGCTAACAGTCTCTATAAACCAGGAAGAGTTGAAGTCAATAAAATTGCAGAAAAAGCTGTACCAGGAAGAGTTGAAGTCAATAAAATTGCAGAAAAAACTGTACCAGGAAGAGTTGAAGTCAATAAAATTGCAGAAAAAGCTGTACAGGAAAAGAAAGAGAATCTAGAATTCAATAAAAATTTAAGACACGAAAACATTCAAAGTAATTGGAACGATACGCTGGATATGCATGGTAAGTCACAAAAGTTTTTAGTCCTATTTAGAAATATTATAAGCTATATGATTATTAATTTATTGTAGATGATAACTCATATTCTGAAGATATAGTTGACTGTTTAACTCAAGAACTTGAACTGTTTCCTGCATTAAGTAAAGAGGCTAATGTGAAGTTTAATGAATCAGGTAAATTTAGATTATAAAACCAGCTTATTTTTCTTTGTTTCTGTATGTATTTATTATTCTTTATTTAAACATGTAGACTTCGGAGCGCCGTCGACACAAAATGTAAAAAATACGGAGAATGAAAAAGGAGAGAAGAAGTTGAGTAAAACAAGCATTCAGAGCGGTGTTTTTACTGGAAATTACAAAAACGACGGTGTCAGTGGCGAATTTGATGGTTTAACATACCCGCATTCACGAGAAATGTTAAAGGTAAAATATTGTATTTCTCGTTTCTCCAAAATAATGAAAAATCTGTTTTATAATTTTACATAACTATACCATTTATTTTTATACTTTTAGGTTTTTAGGCAAAAATTTGGGTTGTATTCATTTAGACCGAATCAATTGCAAGCAATTAACGCTGCGCTTTTGGGATTCGACAGTTTCGTTTTGATGCCAACTGGTGGAGGGAAATCATTATGTTATCAACTGCCAGCACTTTTGTTACCTGGAGTAACGATTGTCATTTCTCCATTGAAAAGTCTTATTCTCGATCAAGTTCAAAAGCTCACATCCCTTGATGTAAATGTTTCTCAAATATCCTACATAAATCTGTTAATTATCACTCGGTTATAAATTAATGGTAAATTTCGCGCAGATTCCGGCAGCGCATATGTCTAGCGCACAAACAGACAGTCAGACGGAAGGGATATACAGGGAACTTTCGAAAAGAGAACCGGCGCTCAAATTACTTTACGTAACGCCAGAAAAGCTATCTGCATCCCAGAAATTTTGCAGTCTTTTAACCACCTTGTACGAGAGAGACTTATTAGGTAGATTTGTCATTGACGAAGCACATTGCGTAAGTCAGTGGGGTCACGATTTCCGACCCGACTACAAAAAGTTAAAGGTTCTCAGAGAAAATTATCCTAGAGTGCCAACAATTGCTTTAACAGCAACCGCCACGCCAAGGGTTAGAACTGATATATTGCATCAATTAGGGCTCACTAAACCAAAATGGTACGTAATTGTGTCGGTGCGAATCGTGCCATTTATTATACCGAAGAATTTGTGTTTCTGTTCCCCAGGTTCATGTCAAGCTTTAATAGGCCTAATTTAAGATATAGCATAATTGCAAAGAAGGGGAAAAATTGTTCGGATGAAGTGATAGCTATGATTAAAACGAAATATAAGAATGTTTGCGGGATCGTTTACTGTCTATCTCGTAAAGATTGCGACGATTACGCCGCGCAAATGAAGAAGAATGGCATCA
Organism: Andrena flavipes; assembly: GCA_963971345.1. Lineage (NCBI taxonomy): Eukaryota > Metazoa > Arthropoda > Insecta > Hymenoptera > Andrenidae > Andrena > Andrena flavipes. The sequence goes on from OZ020482.1 coordinate 5,009,355, forward strand.
GGGCGCTAAGTTATCACGCTGGACTTTCCGATGCTAATCGAAGTGATACACAGGGTCGATGGATCTCGGAAGAAGTACGAAAACTTCGTTAATTAATATTTGTGACATTTATTCGCTTACGCATGATTATACTATATATCGAATTTCAGATAAAAGTTGTCTGCGCAACGATAGCATTTGGAATGGGCATTGACAAACCAAATGTTCGTTTTGTAATCCACGCGGCCCTTCCGAAATCGATTGAAGGCTACTATCAAGAAAGTGGACGCGCTGGTCGCGATGGAGAAATCGCGGACTGTATTTTATTCTATAATTACGCTGACATGCATAGAATAAGAAAGATGATTGAAATGGACAATTCAAGTCCTGCTGTAGTAAAAACTCACTTGGACAATTTGTTTAAAATGGTGTCGTTTTCGGAAAACAAAACGGATTGTCGTAGAACAATACAACTTAATTATTTTGGCGAAATATTCGATCGGGAACAATGCATTGCTAATAAAGCAACGTCGTGTGATAATTGCAGAAGTAAAGTAAGTGAAATTTAAGGCGATATATTCCGTGCCCATTAAAATTGCTCCGTGTTTAAATGTTTTGTAAAATTTTATACATTTTTTAGGACGATTTTACTATGCTAGACGCGACGGATGAGGCGAAACAAATTATGAAGGGTGTTCGTGACATGAATCAAATGAGAGGCTGTAAACTTACACTAGTACTTCTTACAGATGTATTTAAAGGAAGTGACCTGAAGAAAATTAGAGACTTAGGTAGGAAGAAAAAATTGATACACGATACATGTATAATCGTTTTATGTAGCGTGGAATATGATTAACTAAATAATTTTCCAGGCCTTAATAAGCATGCTCTGTATGGTGTCGGAAGATCGTGGACTAGGGGCGACATAGAACGTTTGCTACATCAAATGGTACTTAAAGAATATTTGCAGGAACATATGTATATTAATAATGAAATTGCTTGCGCTTATGTAAGAATTGGTTCAAATGCTAGCGAACTTATGACGAAAAAGGATGTGAAGGTAGGAACCATGTATTCTCTATATGTACGAACATCGGAGCTTTATTTTAAGTGTGATGTAAATTGCGATATATTTATATTGTTCTTACAACAGATCGTAATCCCTATGAGATCATCTAACAGCAGTATTAATGCAGTGGCAACGGTGTCTGCAGTTCCACAGAAGATTGATAAAGTTCTTCTGGAATTACAAGAACGTTGTTACAAAGAACTGATGGAAATAATAAAAGGAATTGCTGGAGCACTCGATATTTCAGCGTCCTCGGTTATGAATATGATAGCACTCAGAGCAATGAGTCAAAAGCTTCCAGAAAACGAGGAGGCGATGCTACAAATACCGCACGTTACTAAAGCGAATTTCGTGAAATACGGAAAAGCTTTGTTAGATATTACACAAAAATATGCAGCAGAAAAGAATGGTAAAATTCTAATAAAGATTTAATTATGATTAAGTGAACTCCTTAAATATTGCATGAATTTATTGCTTGAATGACTTTCTTCATATTTAGAACTATTAAGCCAAGAAAATGCAGTGAGCGACGACGACGATGAAAACGATACGTGGAATAATGCTTCTACCTCAACTGGTCAATGGTCTAACAGCGGTAGAGGTAGAAAGCGCAAAAGTAAAGGCAATTATCGAAGTACTGCTAAAAAGTTCAAACGAACTACATCGAAGTAAGATACGCATACATATTTTACATTCTCTGTGTTTTCTGATTTTAATTTACCATATATCGACAGTACACGCAGAGGAAAAACTACAGCAAAAGCGAAATCCACAACTACAACCAAAGGTCCTGGACTCGTTAATTTTACTCAAAAGAAGGAATATCAATCAAATCCGCATAGGTACATGCAAATCGGTTGATACACTTCTTTGTGTTATACATATATTTGTGTTTGTAAATGAGTGATGTAAAAATTGATTATTCTATATATGTAACTTATGATCCATATCGCGGACAATTGGCGTTTCTGCAAACACTCAATAATATGGATCATTTTTGTAAAAAATATTTGTGTAACTTATGTATATATATGATGTTTTGTAATAAAGTGATTTATTTTAATAGTAATTTTAAGTGTAAAAATCTATTCAAGTACATCACAGATTAATTTAAATAGATTTATTCAAATTATATTTACAATAAATATTCACATATCTATATACATACCCGTAGGAAATATATTCATTATTAAGGCAAATAAATAATATTCCATCGTGCTAGTACAACTTTGTGTTTAATACAACTACCAATTAAAAACCGAACTGGAAAGTAATTAAATACTTTAGCGCTCATAATGCTGGTTGCATTATTCTCTCTTGCCGATCCTCATTTTTTATATGTTTCTTTAATAAATCCATAACTTCATTATCGAATTCAGACGGAGTGGGCTTTGCGCCTGTAGCCCAGTAAAATATATCCCAATCGTTCGATGGCAAATTTATGAGACGGTCGTACAATTGTAGTTGTTTATCGTCAAAGTCGTTTAAATATTTCTTGGCAAATGTGCTTAAAAGTAGACCATTTTCTAACATGCCCCGCTTACGGGACTGATAAATTAGCCTGCAATTAAAGAATTACAATACTCTGAAGTTACCATTTCATGTTTGTAAATCCCTTTGTTAATACCTAGCTCTCTTAACATTTGTGTTCTCTTCAGCACGTTCAACGTACGGCGGTATACTAGGTTCGTGACCCTCTGGATGAATGATGTCTTCACATTTATCTTTACATCTCGAACAACTCGTTGAAACACTTCTTACCACCAGTGTTGGTTTAACCTTATATTTACATTGATACGATATTAGTTATTTCATTCAATATACAACAGCGCAGTTTTAATTTGACACGCTATATTTTTGTACTTACTACCGATGCGATAGATTTCACGAAAATATTCATTCTTGTCACCTAATCTTCGACGTTTCAGAAACGGAGCGAAATGGCTATATCCTCATAATATAAGGAGTATTAGGAGTTAGGACAGCTCGTGTTACTATATAAATTATAAATATATCAATGTTTCTGTTAGCTATGTTACTCTGAATTACTTGCTAATATCTGCCTTTGCTTATTGTATTCATTTCAAGCTGGTACTTGTTTGTATGCATAAATTGTAAATAATGTTTCTCTCTGTTTATATATAGCTGACTTGTAATGTCATTAAAACAAATATAACCTTAGCTTATTAGTATGTTGCATATATACAACGTCTAAATAAATACTAATTGTATTCACTCTGAATAGTAAATTATAAGTGAAATAAATAAATAATGTATATAATGTGAAATTTCTGTAATGGAGAGATGGTTTCATTTTTTATAAGAAACTGCTCATTTTGATGATCAATTTATTGTTTACCATTGCCCTGTCGAAATGTGTTTATGCATTTGATGCGAGTATTTAATTGTGTGATTGAGATTTCATGATTATTGCTTTAGAGCTAATCGTTATAGAAATTCATAATTCATTGTATATAAGTGATAATCATGTATGAAGAAGGAATTAAACATAAGAGCTCGAAGCATCGAAATGAAACTTTTTCTACGTCGTTAGAAGGCATCGATTCAGTCCTTTCTATGGACGACACAGTATTACAAATTTTAGAGACTGGCGACGATAACAAGAGAATATCTTCTGTCAGTTCTAATATACACGAAGAGACTTTAAACGGTCTTAAGCACGAATGGAGCATTTGTGATATATTTCAAGTACCTAAAAGTCCTGAGAAGCTGCAATCTACCAAAGATAATAAAGAAAACTCGCGAAGAAATATTCCTGAAAAGAACGCCTTAAATATTTCATGTAATATACCTAGCGGGGAAAATAATCAGTGGCAAGATGAGACGTTCATGAATCAAGTATTTACACAATTGGATTCTCCCGATAGAAGAGACAATGTTTTAGAATGTCCCACTCAGGTTATTCATTTTTGTAATAAAACTTGAGTCAAAGTATCTTAAAAGCAACACAGTTTTCTCAATCGCATTTTACTTTTTATTTCTAGGTCTTGATTAACGACTCTGAAAATTATATGGGAGAAACAGATCTCATGCAAATCATAGATACAATGTATTTGTCAGGAAGTAATCAGCAGAACGGGAATTCACTAAAAAGGAACATAGTTGATTGTACCAATAACATTCCAAACAAAATGTGCCGTTCAATTAACAACGGAGTAACAAAACAGTGTACAAACATGCATAATCGTTCGACAAAAAATTGTACGTTTTATGGTTTACCAGACGCAGTGAAGCAACTTTTCTTACAAGTCAGGGGTATCGACACACTTTACAGTAAGTATTTTACTCATTAATTTAATGATGTGCGTGTTGTAATACTAAACAAGTTTATAATACTAAACAAATTGTCTAATTCTTTTAGAATGGCAAGATGAGTGTTTAAATCTGGATGCAATAAAGAAGAGAAAGAATTTAATTTATGCTCTTCCAACAAGCGGAGGCAAAACATTGGTTGCAGAAATATTAATGTTAAAAGAACTTATATGCAATAAAAGAAATGCAATATTTATACTGCCATTTGTTGCTATAGTACAAGAGAAAGTCCGTATTAGTATTACTAAAATTCGATGAAACAAATCCTTATATAATTTGTTTAGTAATCAGTTATTGCAAAGCATACTTTTATTTATCACTTATAGGTCCAAGCGATGGCACCATTCGCATTGGAATTAGATTTTCTAATTGAGGAATATGCAGCGTCGAAAGGAATTTACCCACCGAAGAAACGTCGTAAAAAGAACAGTATATACGTGTGCACGATAGAAAAGGCATCAGGTTTAATAAATAGTTTAATGGACGAAAACCGCTTGAATGAAGTAAGTAAAAGCATTGCGCGAAAGAAAGATAATTAAATCTAATAATATCAGTGATCGAATGATACTGTTACTGTGAAATATTTTAGATTGGTATTATAGTTGTGGATGAGCTGCATCTACTTGGTGAAAGCGGCGGGCGAGGTGCTACGCTGGAAGTTCTTTTAACAAAAACATTATATGTTAATGGTGAGAAAGATGTAGAAACATAGCATACATCGTTTGCATACATTTGTAAATAATTTATTAATCCCTGTTGCAGAGAATATTCATATTGTTGGAATGAGTGCAACGATTGGCAATTTAAACGAAATAGCAGAATTTTTAAACGCGGATTTGTATACCGGAAACTTTCGACCTGTTGAAATTAAGGAGTATGTGAAATGCGAGGATAATATTTGGTTGCTGGATATGAGAACAGAAGAATTGATGACAGATTTAAAGAAAATTAATTACAAAGTAAGTTTATATGTATCATGGAATTTTACTTTTACAAATTCTTTGATATTTGGTTCTTAATTAATGGTTTGTTCAATAAGTATTCAAACGATGCAGCGATCATAGATCCGGATAGAATCGGGGGTTTAGTGATGGATGTTATTCCACAAGATTCGTGTCTTATATTCTGTTCAAGCCGCAAGAATTGTGAGAATGTTGCTTTATTGTTAAGTAGAGTCCTATTCAAGTGAGTTATTTTCTTATAATTCAAGCATTTCTAAGTGACTGTACTTATTGTCATTTATTAAGTGTGCGAACGTTTTTAGATCGCTGGAAAATGTTAAACAGGATGAGAAACAAAAGTTATTGGACGCGCTTAAAACCGAGGAGGGCCTTTGCCCTGTTTTGCGCAAAACTATAAAGTTTGGTGTAGCTTACCATCATTCTGGCCTTACATCCGAGGAGAGACGATTACTGGAAGATGCTTTTAAAGCAGGGACTCTCTGCGTAATATGTTGTACGTCAACATTAGCAGCTGGAGTAAATTTACCCGCAAGAAGGGTATTCTGTTTACTTATGTATTCCTCTATTATGTCATTAGTTATTCCTTCTTATAACGAGAAATATTGCAGGTAATATTACGGAGCCCATATGTTGGCAATCAGTTTATAAATTTAAGTAGATACAAGCAAATGATAGGAAGGGCCGGACGTGCTGGCATGGGAAATATTGGAGAAAGTATACTTATATGTAAAAATAACGAGTTACCGAAAGTAATAATAATAGCTATTCTACCACGGCGTATTGCATGCGAAGAAAATACAATTACTATATATTACTGTCTGTTATACAGGTAAAAGAACTTTTATTGTCCAAGATGGATGATTCTTTAAGTACATTACACGTGGAGAAAGACAGAGGTATAAATAACTTAATATTGAGTGCCACATTGTTTTCTATAGCAACAACTAGATCTGAATTACATAAGCTAGCAAAAAGGACGTTACTGAACATTCAGCAGCAGCGTTTAAGCGTGAATGTAAAACTAATTGCGGACGAAACAGTGACTGAATTTTTAAAAAGTGGTGTGATAAAAGTAAAAAAAAAGGAAAAAAGTGTTGATGTGTACAAACCAAATGTAACTGTTGTTATGCCATCACAAAATAAATCTCCTAAAGCTAAGAATACAGAAATAAAAGGGAAAAAAACAATTGTTCTTACAAGCGAAACTGAATTGGAACTTTGTGATCTGGGACGCGCGGCAATGAAGGGTATAAACTAATTTCTTTTGGTAAACAAATTAAAAAGATATTTGCTTAGTCTTTATTATTTCGAGTATGTTTTCTTGTTACAGGTTCCATCAACATGCAGTCTGCATACATGCTATATCAAGATTTGAAAAGAGCACAGGAACATTTGGTCCTTGTTGATTATTTACACCTTTTATATCTTGTTACTCCATACGATATAGCATCGCAAGTGAAACCAGTAGGATCAATTTATTACGATGTGGTAATTCTCCGTTATAGCTTCACTTAACATTATATTCTTACTAAGAATACTTTATATTTAATATTTCTTTTAGGTAACTAATTTATCAGAGACACAAATGAAAACAGCAAGACTTCTTGGAATAAATGAGGTAACCATGGCTAAAATACGCGATGGTTTAATGCCTAAGGTAAAACAGTGTATACAATTGCCTCTTTTTATATTATATTCTTTTGTATATTTCAATTGATTTGTCCGTAACAGAATGTAGAAGAAAGAGTGGTTCAGAGATTTTACATAACGTTAATATTATACGACTTGTGGACATACCACGCAGTTTATGCTATAGCAGAAAAATATCAAGTGAACAGGGGTATTATACAAAATCTATTGACTGCAGTATCGTCATTTGCATCCTCTGTAGTTCGCTTTTGCCAGGTTAGTCAATAAACTCTACGAATATTTGCGACTTAATATTTCGTAATATTTTAAACATTTCAGGAGTTAGACGAGTTCTGGGCATTTAGAGATTTGTTAAATATGTTTAGCAAAAGATTATCTTATTGTTGTCCGTTGGAGTTAGAAGCATTGATGGAATTACCTTTAGTGAAGATAGTAAGAAATTCGTGCTTATCACGGAAATAATGTTTACGACGCATTTAAATTGTAATATTTTTTATTACCAGGGTAGAGCACGCCAATTATACAATGCCGGTTATAAAACAGTGCAGTCCATAACCAAGACGAGGGCAACAGATTTGCAAGAAAGGGTTTCATATTTAAGTATAAAAGCCGCGACGCAAATTATCGAGGGCGCTAAGGTAAATATATTCTAAACCAAGCTTTCCATATTAGTGCATTTCTACTCACACCTTCGTTACGATGTACAGCTGTTAATATTGGAAAAGATAGAAGATCTAAGGGATGAAGCTGAAGACATTTTGGACGGCATAGATATGAGTACTTTAAGAGAATTATGAATTCTGCAATCTTTTTGCTACATCACATGTATGAAGTTACCGATTATATACATACGCCAGATTTTTGTGAATAAACTGTTCCGTTTAGTTTTGTATGCTGTGATTGTAGTTTCGTTTAATATAAGTGCGATGCAAATTCTTTCCTGTGGTCATAGATTTATTGCATATTGTGCCAAACAGACCAATGTGTTTCAAGAATATCACATTGTTTAAGCAGGCACATACAAAAACATCCAAAATGATTTTGATGTCATTTCAAGAAAGTATGACATGAACACATTGTGGTACAACTTTTATGCGCTAAGATGTATTTATTTTATGTAATAATGCAATGATGATAAAAATAGTAATTATATTATTAAGCCACGTATCTTTTTAGTACATGTAGTCTATAATATCTCGTAGTCGCTATCTCTTTTTATATAAACACGGTTTCAAATCAATGGATATTAATTTGCTCTTCTTATTGCCTATGTCTTTTACTTTTTTAAAATCCAGAAAGTAGAACAAGTTGTGAGATAAATCTTTCCATACGTTTTTGAAACCATAATCTCCTAATATTTTTATAAAATCTTCTACTTGCTCAAATCGACTTTCGACCTCAGCAATTTTTAAAATGCCACTGAAAGAATATTTTTCACATAAATTTTTAATATACAAATAAAATAAATTCCATTAACGTTAATATTGTTTGTTATTGATGCTTACTCTTTCTTGAGGACTCTATTAGCTTCTACGATGTAATCTTTGAGATTAGTCCCCATAAGCGACAAACAAAATACAACAACATGCACTCCATTTGTCAATAGAGGAGTATGTGCCATGTCACAAGCAGTGACATTGTCATTCAAGGCAACGAAATCAAATGAGAATACTTTGTGTGGAACAGAAGCAGCAAGTCTGGCTTCTCCACATCCAAAATCAGCAATGACGTGTTCTTTTGGCCTGCAACACGAGAAATAATCAATTAGCATGCCGCGGAATATGTAAAATTCGATTGATAATTACAATAAATTTTACACTAACATCTTTTTGATCGAAGATATTATAACGTCAAGAGGATTCAAGGGCCATTGTCCAACTTGCTGTTTATATCCATAATGATATGCTGTAAATGCATCTGGATCATCTTTGAAGTATTTTTTAGACTCAGAACTATCGCTATTATAAAGCGTTTCATTTAAATACCTAAATCTAGATGCTCTTAACTTAGTCATCATTTGGTCCCTTAAAGACCGAGGTTTTTTATTCTCTTTTTCTTTCTTCGTCTGCTTTTGCTTGACAACAAGCATTTCTTCCAATCGTTTAATATCTAACGCATGATATTTTGTAACTGTCTTCTTATTCTTCTGTTCTTTCTTCTTCTTCTTCTGTAATACTGAATTCACCGATGTTGTTTCATTCTTTGCGTTCTGCTTTCCCTTCTTTTTATTCTTTGCATGCTTAGTCTCTTGAATTTTATTTGCATCAGACAACTGAGGTCCGTTCTTTTTTTTCTTAGATTTCTCAGTAATATTATTCTTTTTATCAGATTGATTAGCATTTTGTTCTATCGGATGTCTCTTCTTCTTATGCTGTTTTTTTGCATTAACTTTGTGCTGTTTATTCTCATTTTTAACAAGCAAATCTGTTTTCGTAATTCGAGCTTTACTGTTTATATTTATTACTTTTGCAATGTCAGAATTAACGAGATTCGCGGATATAGTGTCCCCTTCTTTTTTATGCATCTGCTTCAATTTTTTAGGTAGCTGATGCGTGTTCTTCTTATGTTTACTTTTAAATTTCAAGTTCTGGTCTCCAACGACAGCAGGATTATGTTTCTTTCCATCTTTGCCTTTCTGCTTCTTGTTCTAAAATAATTCTATTATTTAGGAGAAATGTGACATCGACATGTATATATTTCCACGTATGGAAATATATAAGAATAAGTGATAATATGTATGAAAATGCTAGAACTCACCTTCGGAACATTTTTGCCATCGACGTTTCTATTAGCGTCCTTCACGTTCTTTTTCATTTTCTTGCCCATTATCTTTATTTTATAAACAGTTGCGGATATCAGTAAAAAATATTCTTAACCATACATGAGGTACTTATAAGCCAGCTCTATTATAAAAGTTTGTGTAGCAGAAACTGAAATACCGACACGGTAAGAAATTAGTGGTTCTGTTCCACACTCTATAAACAAAAGTTGTTTCTCACTGAAAAAAGAAGGGAACAATGTTAAAAACTGTGCACTTATATATATAGCTATACGTTGAATGCATAGATAGTAAGCTAAAAACAAAAGAGATACAATCGTAATTGTTTCCATTATTTCTGGGCGCGAAAACGTGTTATTTTAACCTCAGCTCTAATCTAAATGAAAAAGATAGATTTCAGTTGCGTGCTGTACTTCGTCTACGGTATTACATTTGTTAAAGTTACAGAATCTACTTATATTTGATAAAAACTTTATCGTTAATCAACTAACCCTCAGAAGACGGACGGCAAGACAATCGTATGCAAGGCGGATGCCGGGTAAATTCTGATCTTAGTACAGTTTTAATTGTGCGTACTTCAAACTAAACTTTTAGACGAAAATACTGCATACAAACTGTTTTCCTTAGTTGCATCCGAGCACCTTACCACCAAAGAAACAGAAGAAGAAGTAGACCGAGTCACGCGACTCCTCGGGCAATATAAATTTCGGTTGTTTTCGGTGAAACAAAACAGAATCAAAGCGCGGGTCACGAGTGAACCGGCTTCCGCCGGCGACCACGTGTTGCAGTGTATCTTACACACTTGCAATTTTCGTTCGATCTTTAACAGTCATTAAAGAATATCAACGATAATTACAAAAATATGTACACTTTTCATTTCTAGATACGTAACTTAGAGGAAACAGTTTGAAAGAATATCCGTTAAGAAGTCGCCGAAGAGAACTGAGACATTAATTACACCTTGTCACTCTTGACGGCACGTTTTCAACATAATTGATTTTAAAGAAGTTAGTTTATTAACAACACTTACTGCTGGGTATGGAAGTATTCGTGTGGACGAGAACTGTCTTGATCCGTAGTTGCTTGGACGACCGCGAACGTATATATTCTGAATATTTCGATTGTAGAGTCCTTGCGTCCTTAGTCTCCTGCATGTGTTTACATTTATTTAGCACGCGCATCTACTTACTATATATGCATGTATAGGCTAGTCTAAACAAAAGTATCGGGTTTCACCGAGCACCACTTCGCCACTTCCTCATCCCCCATTCATTCAGCCGAACACTTTCTCCGATGCAGTATTGTCAAGCATCCATATAAATGTTTAAACAATCATTCTTCTTTTTAGAAGCCATTCATTTACTAATAAATTACTGCCCTTGGATGCTGTGGCTAAATTAAATTTCTTATCTGAAATAAACTTAATTACTAAATGAGTCCCTAAATTATACTTTATAGTATGAATTCAAATCGATTCATATTTATATTTTTCATAACAATTTCATCAAATTTAGTTTCAATTCTAACCGCTAGTGGGGTTGCGTTCGAATTCCACTCTGAATTGATAACGTTGCGTGCGACTCGGAAATGGTAAGGGTGCTCGCGAGCCTGTCCGAGCGTGTGATAAAAAATTATTGTTTGAGAATTATTAAGTACATACCTACCTATCCAGGCTATCATCCAGTGTAACTATATCACACGCTCACGCTCAGGACTCTCGGGAGTGCCGACAGTGCTTGAAGCAACCACATTATATGACGATCCAATAGAACGATGATCAGAAAAAAATCACCATTTTTGAAAACTTTTAATAACTACCTACTTTTGCGTGAAATATACGTAAAAAATATTATTAGATATTGTTAAGAAGCTGTATTTTTCAATAAAACTTTAAAGATGTACAGAATTTTAAGATAAATCTATTAATAAATAATATATATCGGGTACCGATAAGAGCTATGTTTATCAAGCATTAATTGGGGGTGTATATACCATAATCCCCTTTGAGTCGTCAACACTTCAACAGTCGTTAAAGAATATACAAGCTTTCACGATGTTTAAGGTTATATTTACATCGAATGTCATAGGTTTGTGTGAATCATTAAACGCGAAAAATGCAATTACAAAAATCTCAACCAACTCGTTCCACACACGTAAGTACTCTATCGATCGAATGCAGTATTAATTTAACGCTTAAATAATCCCTTGATCATTGTTGCAGAATTTCAAACACTATTTTCGAAGGAAAGCAAAGCAACAGAGAGTGAGAGAATGAAAGAATTTAAGAAAAAGTTAAGGGAACGTACGCCTATAGGTATGTTACCGTGCAGAAAAGAGACATTTGTTATAAGATTGCGAGGACATTAACCGAATGGTATAATTCGATGTGCAACAGAAAAACTAGAAGAACTGGAAGAAGGACAACATCCTTATCAAGAGAAGGAACCACTGAAACCATTTCCGAATGATGTTAATCCAGAAACAGGTGAAGTAGGAGGACCGCGTGGGCCGGAGCCAACTCGGTACGGTGATTGGGAAAGAAAAGGACGTGTAACAGATTTCTAGATGCTCTAGCGAAGAGATGTGAGAAAAAGTTATATAATGTAGCCTGTACAAATTGTAACATAGAATATTTTACTGTCTTAGAAATGGACCCAGTGCATATTTATTGTTTGAAAAAATGCACTAATATATAGTTATAATTCTATATAAAGGAAAACTATCCCCCTTGATGTATATAAACGACTTACTTATTTACTTAATCATTCAATGAATTCTAAGTGTCATCTAGATCCATTACAATATTGATACTACATTACCCTTTCATGTGTTTTAAAAATTGTTTGTTTTATTATGGTCCAAGAAATGCTATGCCAACTATGTTCTCTTGAAAATATAACAAAAGAATTAATACTCTTTTAATTTCTGTTTCATAATCATTTTCCAGTCAAATATATGAATAAGAGTGTTTTTGAATTGGGACTGTCCTTTAAATCGTCTTAACGCCAACATGTTCAACTCTCTGAATAAAATTGCTATCGAACAATTAACACATAGATCAAGAAAATTCGTCACAAGTATGAAACGAATGAATCTTAATTTACAATATAGTTTTGACATTTTAACCCCTGTACGTATTTTTCTCATGACACGTAGGCGTTTTCTTGCGAACAAAAAAATTAGACTCGAAAGATGGGAAAGAAGAATCTACGAGAATGAAACAATTTCATAAAAAGCTCAAGTTGCAGCCGATACCAAGTGAGGGATTAGTGTTGATGCTAATATTTCATAAGTTATGCTGTACAATTGCTACGTAGAACATGTAATAACAGGGGTACCTCCGAAAGAGCGTTTCGTGGATCTGGTGTTAGTGGAAACTGATCCAGAGAGCGGAGAGCTAATAACAAATACTGAGAAAGATCCCACAAAGTGGGGAGATTGGCAGAACGGTGGGAGGGTGAGCGACTTCTAAGCTGAGAACTCCATTTCATACAGAATTTTCATTTGTATATCCAAAGTACAAGAAAAAATAACAATCTCAGTTCGTTTTAATCTATGAAATTCGTCGTTCTTAACTAAAAATAATAGCACGAATTTCTTCCAGTTTCTGTACACTAGTAAGAAAGTTCACTCCAATACATTAGACTGTCAATGCTAGGTGAAACCGTTTAAGTTTCATTTTTTTTTTTACTTTGTTACAAACCAGTAGTTGTCAAGCATTCGTAAAAATACAAATAAAAATGAACCGTTAGAAGCTAGTTAACATTAATAGAAACAAACGAAATCAGTACGACATCGGAAACGATCATTTAAAATATTGCCAGTCAAATCTTTTACGGAGAAATCTGCGAACATCATACAAATAATCGTTTCCTAAATAGAAGAATTACCATCAACATAACATTTTGGTTTAAATTTGTATATAATATAATGAACTTCAATTTTTCATCTACTGAATGCACGCATAAAAATAATGAATAAACGAGTATCGAATCGATAACTTCGTTTCATTACTCATTCTTTTTGTAGGAACATGTTTTTTTTACATATAAGTGGTACAACAACAGGGAATAAGTATATGCCACGTATTGCTTCTTAATGACTTTCGAAATAAAACGATGAACCTTCTTGTGTATAAATTGAGAATTTATCATGTTACTGATTCCACTTAATAACTGTAAACCGCGATTACAGATTATTCCAATAATAAATTTATTCGCGTACAAATAAATCATTAAGTGGTCTTTGCACGTGTATTGTGTGTTTGGTAGTGTCTTTTATACTCAAAATTACAGTTTGCGAGTTTCTTCTGCAGAATGTTACATCGTAAAAAATAATACGTAGAGCTTTGCTGCACTGCTCGTTGAAACTATTGAAAAGATTCACTTTTCTCTGGATATTTAAAAAAAAAATGAAGATATTATGAATGAAGATATTACATAAAAAATGTTGCATGACGTGGAATTAACACTCGTAGATATAATAATATTGTTGTTTATGTCAGATTGTTTTTCAAAGTGCATTATCTTATATTTACAGTACAAGTTAATATTACAGTATGAATACAGGAGTTTTCAAGTCACACCTTTATAATGCGCGATACACAAAATACAAAATTTTTTTTATGAAATGTTAAAATTAAGAATAGCGAAGTATGTACAAAATGGCGTTTCTTACATTGTAACAATTTTCGTTCTACTCCTAAGCAGATCTTTAAACGATGTACCAAAAATAATGCTCGTAGCATTTTCACTTAGTAAAAAGTTGATACTAAAATGAAACTAAAATTAATGTTTCGCTAAACCTCGAATCTTTGACGTTAATACTCTGCAGATCTGAAAATCTTACGATAATGAAGTCACTTCCGTAGTTGTCAGTAATTCCGAATCGGAAATTACTAATTAAATGCGCTACCATGGAGTTACGTTTGAAATACAAATTTGAATTGTAAAATGAGAAAAGTAACGTAATATAAACGTACATAAATACGCTGACATTCAAAGAATAATCCTCAGTCTTTCATCTAGCATCGACGGACCTGAAAATTGTAGTTTTAAGGTAGCATCGAATTATTAAAGATTATAGATCTTAACGAGTTATAAACTATAAAGTTTTATTGATGGCTAACACGTCTCGCATCATCATGTTCCTGAGCGTCCATAAGGCGTTCACCACATTCCCGTGGTTGCCCACACCGTTGCCGAGCCATTCGGCAGGTAATTTTGTTACATCGGGGATTTGCGTATTATCGGGATTAGCATTCATCTGCTTATCCCAATTTGATATGTACCGGTTCTCTACGTTTAATGCCTCGATATATCTACGGATCAAGTGGAAGAAACAATACAATTTTCTGGACGTACTTTAACAATAGTAGCTACCGTGAAAATAGTAACAGAGGCAATTATCTTACCGTAAATAGGCATCTGAATGCAATACGCGACTTGGTCTTGGAGGAACAGCAACAAACATTGGCTCCGGTTGTTTGGCGGCAGGCACGTTACTTGTTTGTGTCGCGGCTGCTGAGGTTTCTGCAACACCACGATTTGTAGTTAACTATCTAACCAGTGTTATT
This sequence comes from Andrena flavipes, assembly GCA_963971345.1. Lineage (NCBI taxonomy): Eukaryota > Metazoa > Arthropoda > Insecta > Hymenoptera > Andrenidae > Andrena > Andrena flavipes. The sequence continues at coordinate 5,024,702 of OZ020482.1, forward strand.
TTCACAGCAAATATCAATGTGTATTTATTAAGAATCAATTACCTGTTTCCATTGGCGGTAATATCGTTGGACCTTTCGATGGCATATAGTTTCTGCAATGAAAAACATGTTGAAAGGAAAGCGTAAACTTCCAAGTAGATCGTGCAGCTTTGATATAGTAAATTTTGAGAACGTACTTGCTTCTTTCCGAAGGAGGTATGATGCGTCCATTTGACTTGAGGATATGTACTTCCTTAACGTGCCTTGCGAGTCTTTGTACACTTGGAAACGGAGGCACAGATTTCTTCGTACGGCCGCAGCCACGCCATTGGCATTGAAATTCTACATCTATTGGAAGACAAATACTGTTGGTTATAAAGTTTCCTCGACTTTCAGCAGCATTGAAGTAAATTTAGTAGATAAAGCGAAGCACGCACCGCTAGCGGCATTAACAAAGGACGATTGCACGTGTCCATTTTGTTCGGCGATACAGTGATCGATGCAATCGGTCATATCTTCGAATTGCCAGTCACAATTGTCCCAACAACATTCGTATACTACGTCTTGTAAAGAATTGGTGCCTACTGCTACGGATGTCCCTTTAAGCTGTCCCCCGTCCTCGTTCATTTTAATCGCCCGTTCCTCCCAAGCTTGTTTCTCTCCTGCCGGCAATTTTCTCCACTAGAATTGATAAAAAAAATACTCATTTCAATAACAACGTTTACCATAGCAACAGCAGATGTGAATAGGAAAGTTGCAGAATGTTCGAAGAAGTTGGAAGGAAAGTTTCAGAATGATGGCACGCCCTTATACTCGAAAGGCGATCCGACGAGCTATTCTCGCGACATTGTGCTTGATAAATTCAATCTTCATACTTTCCTTCTTCAGTAGATTCGTATAGTAAATTAAAAATGAACAGTAAAAAATAAATAAATACCTCGTTACCAACAATTCTGCTAATCTCTCCAAAAGACGATTCAGGATTGTTTTGCGTAATCTGCGTTCGCATTTTACTCGAATACAAAATATAGCCCGTAACTAATTTCTTACCAGCCGTTTTCTAAACAGAAGAAAACACAAATTATAATTTGCCACCGTCTTGGGAAGAAATCTTGGTATTACACCTTCAAAGGTAAACGTCTAATTCTCCTTCTAATGTTAAAACAACGTTTGAACGGTGCAAAAATTAAAAAAGAAAAAATTTAAAAAACGGAAACAGTATGCTGGCATATTTCTCTAAACAGAATTAAAACGAAACAAATAGAATGCAATATGTGATAAATTTATAAGCAAATAAAGCAAATAATGTCACGATAAAGCCTACCTTCTTAGTCGACACAGGTGTTTGAGTATTGGAGAGCACCGGTTGAGCTTCTGCGGATCCAACGGACGGTGGACCACCAGCATCCATGCTGTCCTCCCCAACTCCTACTCCTACTCCCACTCCTAATCCTACTCCCATGCCTAGTACATCGGGTTCCAGCTTCGGTAACAATGGTGATGCCTCCTATACCATTTATGTTATGTTACGTTCATTATCCGTTACCGAATGTAATAATCATGGATATTCTGTGAATACTTTGTATCAGTATGGCAATCTTGTTTAATCCTATATTACCTACAGAAACCTTTCCTAACTAGAAGAGATCTCGCGACGCTCGGATGAGTTCTATAGTAGATTTAATCGTAAAAGACTGCAATGCGTGCGCGCATCGTTTGGAATATAAATATATTAAGCTGATACAGTATGATTCTTCGATTCTTAAATTTTATTGCAAGTATTGTCTAAGAAGTTTCTACGTTTAGATATGTTAATACTGTAAGCATTCCGTTTAAAGCAATATGCTTAGTTTCCACATTATTTGGGTTAGAGTGACATGGAAGCGACTTTTTGGTGGTATTCTATGTATATCATATATATATATATACATACACATATATATATTAGCGATAAACCCAACAGGTGCTCTGAATTTAAATCCACAAAGAATAATTACCAGACCTATGAAAGTAATTATACAAAGAAACAAACGAAGGAATTCGACAAGAAAAAACATATATATGTATATAAACAAATACGAAAAGATAAAACAGAGAAAGGAAAAACGAATATGCCGGCATAAAATTAGAAACATGCTTAGATACAAATTTGTAGATGATCTTCGTCACACGCAAATCATATTGAATACGTTAAAGAAATTTGAAGAGTACCGGTCACGTCGGGCAATATTTCGTGACGTTAAGAGCTTCTCATATGAGCTTGCGTGTGATTCTAAGACAACATGCGTCTGTGTTGTATTGTTAACAAAACGTAAGAAACTTATCAGTAGAAATTACCATTTCAAATTGAGCTGAGCTAGGAGTAACAGACTTGACTTGATTTTGCGTCTGAGCCACATCGCCCGGAACCTACAACACACATATCACATGCAAAAGCAATAATATTCAGTTAGTTGCACGTCAAAATGGTGGGCTACTTATTTGTTATCGAACATTCGTGTATGTTAGCTTGAATGTTTAGAAAATCGTACATACTTTAGCAGGGTTAATAGGCCTTCGGAAGAAGTAAATTTCATCCTCGGTCACTGCCGAGTTGTGATTGAACTTTTTTAAACCTTCCTGTCCAAGCTTCTTCATGAGGCTCTTACTTTCGTCGTACAGCGATTCACAAATATATACATCATCCTCTGGGATTTCCGTAGGTCGGCCTATAAAAAGTATACGCATTTTCACAGAAACGGTGTATACCTTCAAGGGTACATTTTTCACAATTTACAATTATACTGGATTATTCATAAATGCGCATATCAATCGTCATATGAACATATGTCCTATATATCTAAGTATTCGAGTTATGGATGCTTAAAGAAAATGTTCGCAGTGCCCGCCTCGTGCCTCAACGTCTTGACCTTATCTAATGTTTACAGGCAAAACATCGGGCAGTGAATGCCTTATTCTTGCGAATGCGAAACTCAATGCTATGCTCATATGACGGTTTAACTTATATTACTGAGTAGATTTACCCGCTCAAGTATCGGCATGCATTTACGAATCACCCTGTACATTTATTAAAAGTTGTCTTGTGTACTTACTACAGATGTACTCTCCATAATCAAGAACGGTGCATTTACCAACGATAGCCACAATTGGATGAGTACCGTCGACAGTGGATAAAAAAAGTTCTTGTTTATAAAATAACTTTGTGGGAGCGTGTGGCACTTCTGCCGGCATCAGCAACCACGGGCCTTTAAAGTAGCACTTTCCACTAAAACAATTAAGTAATCGTTTTTACCGGATCAATGAGTTTTGTAGAATTTACAGCAAGATATCGCGCAACATACTCTTTGGTCAACCATATAGCATCGATCTGTGCAATTTGTTGCCTGCCTCCATCTGTTGCTACGTAAACAAAGTCTCCAGTTTTTACAGCACCCGCGCACGTATTGTATTGTTCGTAATAGGTATTCTCCGTGTCATCTGGACTATACAGTATCACATTCTACAAAGATAAGTTAGGCAAGACTTCTTATAATAAATCCGAAAATTATTTTAATACTATATCTTAGTTGGTATAAGTTTAAAAGACGATGTACAGAATAGCGTATTTTATACGAAAAGGCAGAACTATCGTAAACGTGACTTACAGGTCTTTCTTTTTCTGTCAACTTTTCTCCTTCTTCTAACTCTGCAATTTCTTCTTTATGCTTTTCTAATCTTTCCTTGTATACCGATATCACCCTCTTTGGTTCTAAAGGTTTCTCTCTTGGAAGTAGTTTTAAGTGATCCGGATCGAAATTCCAAACTTTGATTTTTTTAAAAGCTCTTGCTTTCGTAGAATATCTAGACTCGCAAACATAAACGTCTTTTTCCAAGAAACCTTCCGGTTGCATTCTAAAATAATCCTTCACGCTTAGAACGCAACACCTGCCAGCCACTTTGGACAAAGGTACAGCTACGTGGGCATCGCTTTTGAATAACTCCTTATCGAGAAATTTTCTAGATGCTACGTGATAAGTTTCACTTGGTCTATAAAATAAATTGCCATATAACATCTGTTGACCCTCCGCGTTTGTCCATAAACGTTCTATAAGAACCACACTGTATTCCATGCCTCGTTCTGTAGGCTCTATGTACGCGAAATCACCGGCTCTGTATACTTCTTGATTAAAACTCATCGAACCACCATTATCGCTATTACTCCCCTCTGTATTAGCATTCGCTTCAGAATCCTGAGGAAAACAGAAATAACGAATAAACGACAATACTCTCTCCAACACGATTGTTGCGACATAAAGTACTACATACTTTTGTGTCATTCCCGTCACAGCTTTCCTCTTCGTTAGGCAATGTCAGTTCTTGCTGTTGCTTTACACGTTTCAATTCTGCAACTTGAGCAGAAAGATCGAGGAGAGTATAATTAAGCGCCGGCGAATGTAATAAATCTCCGCTACGAGTTACTTCGTCGCGAGTACGTAAGAAGAACGCTTGAAGCTCTACGCTGTCTTCGAAAGGTTGCGAATCTGAACGCGACAGCCTTCTTGCTCGCTCTAAACATGTAAACACATCTTCTTGGAACCGATCTAGACGCTTATAAACTCCACGGTCTAATCTTCTTTTAATTAAATCTAATGATAATCCTCGTACCCTATTATTCGAGACAGAAAAATGCACGCAAATTGAATCAACGATGGACAAACGATAATGTACAAATACGACCAATTAAAAGTTAAATTTAATCGAAGAAGACGTACTTCTTTCCATCAACAATATCATGTTCTGGAAGTTCTGCCATAGAGTCTGAGTAACACCTTCCCTCTTCATCTTGGTGATTGTAAAGAGCGGTGAAAATTGTTGCCAATATTTCTTGAACGGCAGCGGATACGTCAGGTACACTTTCTTCGTCTTCGCTTAATTGTAACTTTGTTTGAAGCACTAGCCGTTGCAAAATTAAAGCATCCTAGAACATCGTTTCCACTGATATTAGATTGTATTAAATTTATCAACTCTATTAATTTGTTATTCGATATTTCTAAGATAACAGAATGTATACACGAGAAAGCAACTAAATTTCTAAAAGGAATGAAGTCGTTCTTTACTTCTGTTTCATTCCTCCTGGACTTCTTGGATAACCGTTGATCTACTTCTCTATCTCTCATTAAACGGATAAAACAAGGTCGAACTTTTAATGTCTTTTGCAGGGAAATGTTAGTTCCCTGATTATAACTATTTCCTTGTTCGAACATTCTGAATAAACGCATGCACACGAAAAGCTTTTGTAAAGGAAGCACAAACTCTGCAGCTAATTACTAGGCAACTTTCCACGTATTTAATTTATGATCACTAGCTTGATAGAATTGCATGTTAACGTTAATATTATTGTTGTGTATATTCATAGATAAAAATTATTCGACATTGTGTAAAATTTTTCTATAAAACCGCACGGAGCCACAATGCTACGAAAGAAACAAACTTCACGTAACCTCAAAAGCTGTAACCGTAAACAGATCGAACTTTCCATGTTTTAGCGCGAAATTTCAATTTGACTTCCGACTTACGTACGCGCTATTAGTCACGTACCTCTAAACTATTTTTGTATTTTACATAATCACCTCTAAGTCAAATTTCGAACGTGCCGGTAATATCTTTATTTTTCAATATACCTTCTACCACCTTGTTAAACAAAATTATAACTCGAACAATAGAAAAAAGTTTATCCTTTTTAAAAGGACCTTTTACGAATTCGAATTAATTAAAAAATGAATAATCGTTATACCTTTATGTTAATAGAACTTCTCTTCTTTTCGAAATTACCCAAATTATTTGTTAGGAGTGTCTCATTTTATTTTAAACAGATCTTAAACAATAATGTATATACGTACACATATTACTGTACAAACCTTGTATATTTGTGAGTCAGGTTCATTGTATTTGCAAGCGTTATCAAACATTAGTATAAAGTCTGACACAAGTTCGTCTAAATTTTCGTATCCATTGTTTTTCAAGGTAGCAGCTATTTTCTCCATGTTCATCGGTTGTTTGATTACTTCATAATAGTCGGGGTACTCGTTTTTATTTGGTAATTTCATAAAAATTAAAGACAACTGTCTTCCTTTCGCGTCATGATAATCTTTTATAGTATCGTACATAGTTCTTAATTTTTGTATGTGAAGCGGTATGACCTTCTTAGGTCTCCTATGTATAAAAAATAGAGGTATATCATGTTCACACATATTTCTTATCGTAATAAACGTAACTCTTTACCAATAAACGTACACGAATATCTCTGTAATGCTGTACACGTTAAGTAGTACTTACCCAACATTCCTGGTTGGCGTGGACGCACTTGATTTTGTCGGTTTAGGTGTTTCTGGCAGAGGACCTAACTCTTTTACTTTATCCATTAAAACCTTTTCCAAAGTATTTGCATCTTCATATATCAAAGAGCCTTCTTCGTTATACTGGCGACAGTTGTTAAACATTAACTAAACAGAAAGAGATAGTAATGCAATGCAACGTAAAATACAATAAATCTGTGATGAGGAGTATGCAAGGCGTAGTTTTTTTTATTATAACAGTGTACAAAATATACCTTAAAATCTTGTATTAATTCGTTTTCACTTTGATACTTCTCTGCTTTAATATTAGCTTCGATGGCTAACATGTCAATGGGTTCCGCTATCACTTGGTAATAGTCCGGATAGAGTTTTTTAGAAGGCTTTTCCATAAACATTAACATTGGTTGCCGGCCATCCTCGCACTGTAACGTTGTAATTCTTTCTGTATTGATACGTTTCGGCTTCAATAATTCAAGTTGGAATTACTTACAACGTATTCCATTACACATTTAACTAATGCGTACAATCTTTTTTTCAATGGTATATTGTCTTTATACTTTCCACGAGTTAACAGATTTGAAGCACGCTTAATGAGTTTAGGTTGATGGGAACTATTCTCGAATTCGCTGTCCGAGTCTGAATCCTACGAACGTAAGAAACACGTGAAGGGAAAACTAAAATGTAGAGCGATGTATCCTCCACTCGGGAAAATCTTATTTACCTGATCAAATTCTAAGAGTTCTTGTACTTTCTCTTGCATAATTTTTTGTAGTTTTACAGCACACTAAAAGATCACAGCATAAATGAATAATAGCTGTAAAGTACGTAAAATGTTTCAAATCAATCGATGTTTATTACCTTATACAACCTAGAGGTATGAATATTATATTTTTTTGCATTTTCAAACATAATATTCATATCACCAGCCACTTCGCTAACAGTGCCATATTCACCTTTCTGTAATAATTATAAGTAACATAGAAATAACTTACACACTACAAACAGTTCGTACTTTTATCAATTACCTTTATCTTTGTACGAATTTGTAATAAAGAAATAGGATTTTTAATCATTTTATAGTAATCGGGATATAGTCTCTTCGATGGCAGTTTCCAAAAATATTCGCTCATTCGAACTCCTACGTAAATACAAAGTTTCGCCGATATTATCATAAAATTTATTCTTCTCGACGTAATACCACAATAATGTTTGCTTTCTACTTTGATACCTTGATTGTTGGGTGCTGTTCGAATAGTTTGAAATAGCTGCCACTGTGGATTGTCAGCTTCCTCAGTTTCTGCAGGCTCTTCCTCTTCATCGTCGCTTTCTTCGTCTTCGTCTGGCAACGCCGCAGTCTGAGATATTAAAGACTGCGCCATTGTGCGACTTCCTCTTTTACTTCGCGTTGATGGCGCGGTTGTCGCAATCTTTGGAACACAGCTGCTTAATCCAGTATCCTGTTTTCTTGCCGCTGCAGTGATAATCTTCTTCAACAGTTTGGCATCTTTATAAATTTGAGATCCCGGTTCATTAAACTGACAAGCATTGCGACACATCAGCATTAAATCTTTCTCCATATCTGGAACGCAACTGTAGGCTCCTTCTTGAATTTTCCTCGCAACTGTTTTCAGGTCTACGGGTGTCTCGATTACGTCATAATACTCTGGATACAACTGAAAATGTAACATTCTTCGTATAATACATTTGCTCGAGAAACAGCAGATTAACACTTCACAAATAAGTATTTATAACACGAACTTTTTTAGACGGTTTAAGTTGAAACATTGTATGTAAAGGCCTGTTGTTGTCAGCTGGATCTGTTGCTGTCATAACTGCTGCAAATAAGTCTTCAAAAAGTTGCATAGTCTCCTCGTCAGGGTTTGTAGAACTTTCAGATGTATCTTCTGTATCATCTTGTTTTGTTGTGGCCTTTCGAGCCTAAAAAATTAATATTGTATCGATCATTCGCTGAACGCAGATCGTGACATTGTAAGAATCACAACTTACCAATCGTCCTACTTTTAGTATAAGCTTTCCTTTAGGCTCTGGGTCTTCGTACTCCTCGGTTATACGATTTTTTGTATGTATACACAACTCCCAAAGCTCGGTGGCGTCTTTATACTCGGGAGAAGTACGCTGTTTTCGAGAAATAATCCCAGTAGTTTATGCATTGACTTAATATATCTACATTTTTCATATTTCATACACGCGATATGTACAATAATTTATGCCAACATATATTACCATATAAAAAGCTTTCGCATTGTTAACCATAAGTTGAATATCAGCTGCTAAATCATCCATATCTCTATATTCGTCAGTTTTCAGCTTCTGTTGAACTTTTAATAGGTCTATAGGATTCGTTACAACTTCGTAGTAACCTGGTTCTTGTCTGCGTTTAGGCACACGTATAAATGCATCACATAACAGCGTTCCATCTTCCTTTTTCTGATTACGTAGTACATCGTACAATTGTTGGCACAGGTCACTCTAGATATGTGAAAATCAAAGGATTATTAACCCTGACCGTTAACTAATAATCTAGTGTTTTAACATGCATCAGCTTACAGCGATGTGAAACAACTTACAGGATCTAATTTTTTTCTCCTCTTCGTCGGTTCAGGCGGTATATCATCGCCGTCATCTTCTGTGCCTCGACTAGCGACCGAGGACGTTCTACGACGCTTGTTCATCTTGAATGATCTTAAAACAGACGAAAGATAGATGTACATACAAACACAAAATAACACCAGTGTCCTGTATCAATATGGAATTACTACATCACAATTTCACGTCCAAGTCACAGTGTCACTGTGACTAGTGTACATACATAGAGAACTCTTCAGTTACATGTTATGCCTGGCTAATGCAATATAATTACATCACTTAGGATGCACGGGAACGGAGCGTGTAATGGATATCTTGTGGGGCGAATTTTATGTACAATATATTCATTTGCTGAATACGTTACTTTACAAAGGAATTCCTTTGCGTGCGTATTAGGTATGAAAGTAATCGAGATAGTCGAACTGCAGTTAAGAAAATCTCGCCGCCATGATATGTCGCCACTGTGCTTTAAAATGCAGGAATGCACAGCGTTTCAATTTTCCAACTTAACGTTATAATTGAGCATACCGCGGAGCGAAATTTAGCGCGGAAATTACACTGAGCTCGTGTTTGAACAACCGATGGAACGGCAGTACGGTATCGAGGAAGTTTAGAACGAATCTCCGCCTAACTAAAATTTGCCGCCATATCAGAACCTCACTGCATCGTTGAACTTCGTTCGCTCACAACTATTATTGTTCTCCTCTCGACGCACTGGTGCTATTGTTCCCGGGATCCTCACCTGCCGTTAAAATTTGTACAAAAGGTTTTCCATTAATATACAACATGTGAAACAGAGGCGTTGCGAATATAGTACGCTTTTCATCTGCAACGCACCATGACACACGACTTGGCTAACGCCATGCCGTAAGCAACCGCGGGCTTATAATCGTACGAACTGTACGATCCTACAGCCAGAAATAGAGACTACTTCGCGATGTCCTTTTACATATGAATTTACTCGGTCGATAACAAAGATCTAAAATATTTCGTACAAATATTGCGAAGTTATTAATAAGATAAGTAGAAGAGAAGTTGGTAGATTTAAATTGACAGTTGAAAATTGTTTAATGGAAGCTGTGCGATATAATCCTGTAGTATTGCTAGACCTCGCCTGTAGTGTCTACTGTGTTCAATGTTACTTTTAATAGTTTATCAATACAGCGAAACGTAAGATTTTTATTTGTTGTATAACGGTAGAAATTTCTCAATGACACAAACTTATATTGCGTAAAGTTCTGGACAACAGTATCGTAATAATATGATATCAAGAAACTAATATCCTAATTAACAAAAAAAGCAAATTACATTCTCATCTCGAACACAACGCAACATTTTTTTCTTTTCAAAATGTAAAATACCTAAAAAGATTGTGTGAAATCTCTTAACGAAATGTGTTTCTTTCAATACTTTTAAGCTGGTTTTATCGTTTATCAAGCAAAACTTTCCTCGAAATCAAAGATTTAAGAGAATGTGAAAATTTGCGAACCTGCATATTCCTGCACAGACCGCGCCCATTCAAAAACTGACTAGTACTTACACGTAAAATATCGATACCTTCAGATTCGATATATAAATATGTAGTAGTGCATATGTATATACGGATCATTCGTGTGTGCATCCATCCACCCTACCCTACTCGTAGCCATTTTCCTTTGCAGTGTGTTGGATATCTGCGAAGAAAGTAAGTTTTTACGAAGTACGCTATACTATTAATTGTCTGTATTAACAATAAGTGTCATAACATTCTATACAAAGTAAAATATCGATTCTAATAAATGGAAGCATGTTTCGTTCTTTACTTTAAACGGTTTTCGTGAAAGTCACACTGGTTAGGTAACCACGGCATACATTCGACAATCAATACGTAATGTTATCTGAAAAATTAAATATTTCCATAAACTGGAGCGAATCTTCCGATGTTTCACAATTTAATACCCTATAACAGTTCACTGTCACACTCGCTTATCTTCCATTTTTTTTTAATTTCACATTGTAGCAAAATATATTAATATCACGGAAAAGTATTTTAATACTTCTCCATTGCTGCAATATTTCGCACGGGTAAATGTATAATCTTATACTTCTAACAAAAGTTCTATTAAAGGTTCTGTTAAAAAATTCACTCCTGCCCTAAGTACAATTTTATGGTATAAATTATGTTACTCATATCTAAGGAAATTATAATATGAATTCGACAGTGTTTAAATTCCTTCCCGTTATTTTATGAATTTCTGTTGTTTCAGTACAAAATGGCTAATAAGTTATTGTTACCGTCCCTGCGGCAAAGTATTCCAATTTACATTCGTGGAATGTCTTCCGGCGCGGTAGATGCGCAATTTCCGGATAAAATTGGTAACAGAGACGTCGTAGGCCATGGATTTAATGGAGAGGAAAATTACATGGATCGAATTGACTTTCCTATGCCCGCGATTCGTTTCAAAGCGAACACTCCAGACATCATGGTACAATAATTTCTTATATCTCTATGCTACCTATAACAGCATGTAATTCTGAAATGCTAATATAGTTTATTTGTTTTTGACATTGATTTTCAATAGGCGTTGAGACAGAAGGAAAAGGGGGATTGGAAGAAATTGTCGATTCAAGAAAAGAAGGAATTATATCGTGCCAGTTATTGTCAAACATTCGCCGAGTTTCAAGCCCCAACAGGCGAATGGAAAGGACAAATAGGAACTACGCTTCTGTTCGTGGCGGGCAGTATTTGGCTTTTCTTCTTCTTCAAACAGTTCGGTAAGTTAAATTATAAACAATTTATACATTCCAATCGTGTGGTAAACCTGAGATATATATATTTTTTTACATTTTTCTGATACAATGCATAGATTAAGCTAATTATTACGTTACTTTTGCAAGTGCATCTAAGGATAGTAGAAGTAGTTATCGTTGAATATTAACTTACCGTTTAACCTGGTGCTAATGTTTCGAATCGTTATTTCATTATTATTTAATACTGTGATGGAATTTTACAGCGTACTCGCCATTACCGATAACATTCGACGAAGAACACAGACTGGCACAATTGGAACGCATGAAATTACTTCAAGTCAATCCTATCACTGGGCTTAGTTCGAAATCATAAACTTACGTAATTTATACTTAAGAGATAGTATAAAAACATGTACAATATAGTAACACTTACGCAATAAAAATATTCTATGTGCAGTTAGAAGAAAAAATGTCAAATAAATTAAGTGTTACCATTGGAGTTATTGGGTTTTAATGCCTGATACCTATATCACAAATTACTGGGTAATAAAGATACTAAACGTTACAGGAAGGTACATTATCAGGAGAATGCCATACATTTAAAGATACTTTATGAACTAAATAAATATACATGTTAATCATAAATTTTTCTTTTCATTTTCTTCTTTTCCATTCAACCTACTGCATCTATTTTATTTATGAAATTTTATAAGTGAAATATGATTACGTTATTATATACATAATACAATATCATAAAAATAGCAATTACACAAAGGAGCCTGTTATCACTGTTTATTAAATTTTCAGTATTTACACATTTTTTAGTAATTTTTGAAAGTATATATAAATGGGAAATATTCAATAATAAAATTTACAAAAATTTGAGACCGAATTAAAAAATGTGTAATAATTTCTGCAGACTAGACGATGATAATAATAATAACATTAATAATAATGATGATGATAATAATAATAATGATAATAATAATAATTACATAGTTTCACAGATGTAAAATCCACAGTTTCGTGCTCACAGACATACACGTGTACATACATACGTACATGCATGTCGTAATAAGACATTCTACTTATAAAATTAAATCACAGTCTATAAAGTTATTCATTAACGATGGTTTATTGAACAATGTAGAATATTGCGCGAGTGTTATAAGATTTGAGGGGAAGTAAATACTAATTGTTTTCCATCTCTGCACTCGAATTTAATAAGAGACACTGCTTGAATTGTATTACAAGTTGTATTAACAAAAAATGCAATTCCGGAGAAAGATTCTTAATCAGTAAACACTTGCTATGATAAACAGTTATTTCGTCTTCTGAATCTGGTAAACAAGAATTGATGTCGAGATACGGAATGTGATTTTTCGATAATAAATCAGATACAAGATAATTTCACAATACAACATCTGGAGTTCTCAGTGATATCAAGGCCTTTCTACGTATTGTCATATACAAAAATTGTTTTTTGAAACGTTGCTCAGATTTTAAAAGGTCATACAGAACCATGTTTAAATGCGATGCCCGACTCGTGCATTGAATTCGCTTGACATTCGATCATGACGCGTATGCTTACTATTATTTGATAATATAAAAATAATGTATCATTATTCAGAGGGAGACTAAAAGTTACAAACTAGCGTTACGAAATCAGTAATTCTGTATAAAATGTAAAACATTACAGACAATGACAACTTTAAAGAACACAGCTGTAAAAGTCTAAAGTATGTTACTCTTTCTCGACAATGAAATTTGTATTTTCAAAAATATTTTTATTAAAAATTTGTCAATTACCAGCACACGAACTTATAACTTTATTAAAATCCGAAAAATATACCAAAACATTTTCACAACAGTACTGGACTTATGTATTACAGGAAAAAAATAGTTAATTTTTATATATGTATATATATATGTATACATGGACACCTCCATGACTTCAAATGATAAAATTATCGTAACAAACGCTATTTTAGGTACGTACAAAATAAAAAAAATTCAGTAGGTAACTCTTAGACTTATTTTTCTACGTTTGATAATGTATATTACAATATTTACAATAGGTAAGTCCCAATATCACCAATTTTTCTGTCACCCCTTTGTTATAAGAATATAGTTCCATATAGAAAACTAAGTCTTTATCATCATTATTAGAGTTTGTTTTACAGCTTCGTGAAATCTTTAAAAAGAAAGAAACTGTACTGCAAATAATTATTATATGTACCGTTCGTATTATATAAATGTATTACAATGAGTTTATCAGAGTTATGAACACAATTGCTATTTAAAGATTGCAATAAGCCTGTAACTTTGTAAACAATGATTAATAAAATATTACACATTCTCTCAATGTTAGTTATAAGATGCGCAGTAATGCAGAAAAAAATAGGGAAATAAAACTAGATCGATCTATAATTACAACTCTGTACGTCTTTGGTATGTTAAATTTCGTACAGAACAGAAAGTGTTTCTGGTGAAATGAAACTTAACTATGTTCGGAGCACTTTCTTATCCCTATAACAGAGAAAAGAAACACAGAGTTTATGAAACTCCTCGCCGTTATAGACTCTGAGCCCCCACTGTACACTAAAGTGGAAAGGATAATTTAGTTGTGTGATGATCTGATGAGACTTCATCAATGTCTTTTCACCACACGATTATGATATTGAGCTCGCTACTTAAGTGACAAACAAAGTCCAACATTATTTTGCACGTTTCATCACCGTACACAATCCCCGGTACCACGAGGTGTGATGCACTGTTTTTTTCGTTTCACGGTCTGTGGCCTTGAGCTCGGACTGTGGCTATTGTTATTGCTTCCGTTACTGTGAAGAGAATGCTTCGCTTTACTCTGTCCACTTATGTTATTATTTATTCCACGATGGTGATAACTTCCCCTGGAACTGTGGTGATGATTGCCTGCGATAAACATATATAAGATTTTCTTTAAATGCCGATGAATGCTGTGCAATCGATAGTTTTAAAAGCTTCAATACTTTTTATGAATAATATAATCGTACCGTGAGCAGTTCCTTTAAATGGCTTTTTCCATTGCGAATGATGATGAGTATGCTGATTATTATATACATGTCTGTCTTTATTCCTATCCTCGCCTTTCCCACCAGTGTTAGGAGAATTGCCGCGACTACACTCGGAATCCTTTTAACAAAGAAAGTCTGCGTTAGAATATAAATCAATGTTTCAAGCATATCGAAATCAGCGAAAGGGTGCAATTTATCTCGAGGTAGTTTTTACTTTACGCTGCAATAGATTATGATTCTATACCGTATCACTAGCTGGAGCAGAAAGCGTTGATGCATCGGATCCAGTTGAACTCGACAGTGAGTCCACCTCGCTCAATGGTAGTGGGAATGTTTCTTTAATCCACTTTCGATATTCTATTACTTCGTCTGTCACGCGAATTATTCTCCCTAGTATACTACATGTAATGCATGTTTAGAAAGCATTTAGTGAAATATCGCCGTGCAGTATGTAAATGGACTTTAATGTATAAAAGATCTCACCTTACTTTATTTGCATCATTCACTAAAATATTCAAAGGACTAACTGCCTGTGAAAGGACATAATAAGCCCAATCAAATGCATCTTTTACGTACAGAGCGCCATAACTACTACGGCCGATATCGTTTCCAGGTGTAAGGGGATCCTCTATGCATAACAAAGAAGGACGATGGCCATCTATCATATCTCGTTGTACCTGGAAAATATATAACATATATTCTCACGCTCAGCTATAAAAATTTTATTCTAAAAGCAGAATTTGTTAATTAATTCGTTCGCAAGGGCATATTTCACCTCTTCCTTCGATATGTAAGTACCGCCATCTTTTACACGAATTCCTGTTTTCACATAATTAAATTTCCTACCATACAATTCCAAAAATTCTATTAATAACACTCCAAGATTAGCATTCGAGCAGTAAGCATTTTGCCTGGGATGTAACTGAAACGAAAATTATGCTATATGGTGGGAGGATCGGTTCGATTATATCCAAAGTCAGAAGTTATCTTTCACACGTCAAGCGATAGACGTCAATTTTTTAGCATTACATTTTTAATTCTTCGTATTGAATTAAAAAGATACTCGGTAGTTACTGTTTGCTTAAGTACTGTATATTCAGATAGAAAGGTAACTATGACATACCTGTAAAAAACTGATAGTCATAAGTATTAAACTATACGAGGAAATTCCACCAGTAAAAACTTCATTCAGGTCTCTTTGTAACAAGAATTGCTTTAATACCATAACTAGTTTCTCCAGTACTGGGTATCGCTTCTTGAACGAATTTATCAATTCTGCAGATTTAACACCATTATTCATATTGAAACTGATATCTACTTTAATCTCAGTTTCTTTGTCGGTGAGCTTGACAATTGGAACACTAGCTTTATCCAAAACTTTGATAGACGATGGTTCAGCAATATTTCGATCCAATAAAGCACGTTCTAAAGTACGTAATGGCAGATTTGTCCACATTCCTATTACAACTAAATCTATATCACTGAAAAAAGAAGATGAAAATCTTAAGTAATCAAAATGTTGGATAGTTGTATAGCGATGGAACAGAGAATTAATACTATTGCAATAATACGAAAGATTATTTTTAATCCAATGTGTTTACGGCTCCGAGCTGAATATTTTTATAAACAATTGTCACAAATAATTTCCTAATTTGATATATGCAAGAATAAAATAAATTAGAAAACTACTACACACATATATATCTATACACATATACTACATGTGAACACATTACTCACTACATTCTCTTTTAAATATGTACAATGATACATACCTTGTAGGTAAATATAAACCAGTGCGAAAGCTGCCAAATACTTCAACCTTAGAATCTGGCCAGAGATCATGTATTACTTGTTCTATACTTTTGACAACACGCATTCGTAGGCTATGCTCTTCGTTAGAAGGGCACATGTAAGAAAAAAAATCTTCAATTTCTTCGTGTAATCTACATGGAAAAAAATAATAGTTCGTTTAATTTAACGGCTCGAAAAGATTACATGAAAAATATTCTTGCCTCTTATACTAATGTATCATTTATCACTAAAGTTATGCTTTAATGCAAGGAATTATTTCTTATAGATATGAGATTATATTACTATAATTAATTGCAATAAAAAGTAAAATTCATAAAACAAAAAATATCAATAGGTTTCCTTATTCGACATATTGATAAATATATGACTTTTGCTAATAATTATCTGAACAAATATGTACATATATATCTTACTGTATCGAAAGCAAAGCACAAGTAATAAATTATATTACATTTTTTTAAATCTAATGCAAATAAACCTTAAAGCTAGATCTAATTCCCTACAAATAAGAATGAAGTTTTATAGAAAAAGATGAGAATCGTTGTGTTCAGTGGACACAAAATAATAATTATGAAAAATGATGATTGTCGATGAATAAAGATACTCATAATTGTTATAAAATTGTTAAAGGATAAATAAACAGAAACTAAGAATAAAATGAAAGGAGTAAACATAATACTTTAGAAGTATCAATACCTACAAATTAATGAACTTTTACCAAAATTATCCAAATTAGCATTAACATCAATATAATAAAATCAACATAATAGTTTATACTCTAGTTTCTCATAAATTCTAACATAGGAGACAAAGTATAGATTGTCAAATACTTAAGAAACATCACACTCCTACACGGCTTGGAGTATTATTTACAATTCGTAATTGTCAAAAATTTTGAATTACTTACATGGGCATTGTTACACATGGCAATTATAATAAAGATCAAGGTAAGACACTAGCTATTTGGTGTACCTACAATTATGAAATCATTTACTACAATTTAATAACATTTCCCGATCTCCAGCAACACGAAATATTGTAAATACCAACACAAATCGTATGTATTACATAAACATCCACGTGCACTTGGAAAATCGTTATACATATTGACGGAGATTGAAAATATGCGTTAGTATATAGAATTACGCTAGAAAATCGGTTGATCTACGTTATCACCGGGTTAAATAGCATCGGTTTCATAAGGTTGAAAATATGCGGAAGCTCGTATTTGTATGGTCGTTAAGCCCGAAGAAACCCCCGAATACCCTATTTGTAAACGAGCGTGCAAGGTACATAACCTTAATCATGCCCATATGGACGAGCCGCTCGCAGCACGATAGCTTAACTCTCACAGGGCGAGTAATAAGTGAAAAAACAATGGCAATGCTCACCCAATAACTCCTTTTGAATAATGTTTATTGGGCACACGCCACGGACAGCCGCCGTATTCGCCAACCAAGGCATTGTAATTGTAGTTCATGCCATAGGTACTAGCACGATTATCACCTTTCCTACGCGACGGATTATAATAGCTATTACAAGTGTTATGCTGCATGCGGTCGCCCATGCGAGAATTAAGTGGGTCCAATGCTATGAAGTCTTGCTGGAGCTTCACACCCATCACATTCGAAGGCGAGTCGTTCTTCAGCGTTAAGATATCGAGACCTTTCTCAGCTTCCCAAATGTGTAACCACAAATCCTTAGCGGGGCCAAACTGCTCCGGTTGATACCAACCGATAGTCGGATCCATTAAATAGTTCTCGATTCCGTATCTCACGGTTAATGGTCCTTGCGCACTACACTACAATACCAATCTTAATTCAACTTTAATTGAAAAATTGTCTGATTTATTGTAACCTGCGAACACTATGAAATTCATACATACGATCAATGAACAACAGCATCTTAGAAGGAACGTCGTGTCCCACGTCCCATTGTACAACCGTCGCCTCCCACACTTCATCGCTAGATGGCCACAGATAACAACTGCTACTCGCAAGTGCTTAGGATCGGCCAATTTCTTTCAAATTGCGAACATTTCTGTTTAAACATATTGGATAAGATAAGGTTTATTAAGCAATCCATAGAGATAGAGTCCAGCTACTATGGGAGTAGAGATGCGTAAGCTTCTCCTACTGTCTCTCCTTTGTTACTTCTAAATACATTTTTCAATGCTATATTTGGTGAGCGAACGTGATAAGGAAGCCTAGCAAGGCGCGCCAAATTTTGGGCAGACCTAGCGATGCTTCTACGGTTCGTATAGAACTGGAACAAATGTTTCCTGCTGCTGAATCCCAAAGTTATAACTTGAAAAACATGTGATTCAATTCGTAAGAGGCATTAGTTGAAACATTAATATTTAAACATCGATTTGCGAGCCTATCTTCTACCGGAAGACGAACTAGCTAGATTCAAACTATTATTATCACTAGGGGGTGTGCTATGACTTTCTAGAATTCGCTACCAGAGGACTACGACCAAATAGTCAAATTCTCGCAAGTTGCTATGTATTCAACAGTATTGAAGTACTTGAAATTATAGAACACTTACGTACATACCCTCATTTGACGTAAGGTAAGATTTGTCAAGTGTTTTTTACCCGTGAATTTAATTCTACAGTGAAGTGTCGGTATAACAGAAATTCTCCTTCCCTTTTCATTCCTTCCCTGTTTTTCAAGTATTATTTTCCGCCACCATTAAAGCAATAAAGATAGATGAAGTGTTTGTAGATTTATTATCATATATGCAAAAATATACAAATGAAAATTAGAAGCGGAAAGAAGAAATTTATACGTAGACACAGTTTGTCGGAGATTTAAAAGAACGTAGATTACCTTTATCTACGAATAACAGCTAAAAAATATTAGAAATGTTTCATTCAGATAAGATTTTATCCGTCTTTGAACGAAACGTGCGCTCGCGCAAGGTCAATTCCTTCCGTCCTTATTTTCATGCGGAAATCAAATAAAGAGGAAGATCATGCGTAAATCATTCGACCCTTCATGTAATTATACGCTTTCATTGATAAAGCGTATCACTTCTGCATATATTTTAATTTAAATTGATGCTGCTGATATTATGCAACGTGACGTTACGAACGACGTGATTCAATTTTACAGCGCAGTCATATAATAGAAATGCTAATTACCGCTAATTACTTTATAACTGAATTAAATGTGGTCGCATGTTTTCTATTTAAAAATCGAGTAATTCATTTAATTCATTAACGGTAAAAGGAGGACCCGTTTTTGTTGTCGTATTATGAGTGAAATTAAAAAAAATGATTGTATTTACAAATATATACTTTCGAAAACTTAAAGCATATAGAATATAAAAATGGAAAGAACGTATAATTTGAATCTATTATATGTATACTGTACAAATTGATAGAACTTCTTAATCCAGACATTTATCACATAAATTGTCTGTCCTTCGTGTGCGTCTGTCACGAATTGCATACTTCGCGCAAGTGACAACGTGACCTCTCAACTAAAATAGTCGGCAATTAAAAAGCATGTAAAAACCACTGTCAGTAGCAATGAACGAGAACGTCTCGCTGAAAGGCCTACGTTGAATTTAGTCTTCCATACTATTCATAAATGCACTGTACTAATCGTTACATAATTTTATTAATATACCAGCACGCTGTGATTAACCAATTATTAAACTTATTACAGGTAAGCAAATTTAATGATATTAACACAGATTCAGGTAGTAGCTTTTATTACCGAATTGGGATTAAACCGTTCAAAGAAATCGCCCTAAAATTCCGTGTATATTTACGGTGTTATTATATCGATCATTTTTTTCTAACCTATTGATCGAATCAAGTTAACGATTGTATATAATAACATCATTATTATCTGTCTACTTTATAATCATACTGTACAAGTGATACTTCAGTTGGACTTTTCACTGATAAAATGCTACCATCACTATTTTCTCACAATGTCATTTAAATTTACTGCTACTTCTTGATACAATTGTGTGCTTGAAAAATTTAAATAATATAATTCACTTTTCTTTCCAGACATGTCGGAACACGTTGAATTACAGCATTTAGTCGACGGGGATGTCGAGGGTAACATGAGAACAGGGCAGAAACGATTTTCGATTCCGACATGTAAATCGTGCCCTTATCTTGGTTTAATGTTAGCGACATTATCGTCATTGTTTTTCTCGTTATGCAGCGTCATTGTGAAAGGTTTGGTAGACGTAAATCCAATGGAGCTGGCGGCATTTCGGTTTGTGGGCGTATTGTTACCAACAATACCAATTGTGATATATAAAGGAGCTCATCCTTTTCCAAAGGGACGTAGAGTAATGCTATTATTAAGAAGTTTCGTAGGGACCACTGGCCTCATGTTAAGCTTTTACGCGTTCAGGCATATGCCGTTAGCCGACGCGTCTGTTGTGGTGTTTTCTGTTCCTGTATTTGTAGCTATATTCGCAAGAGTATTCTTAAAAGAGCCTTGTGGATTATTTAACGTTGTCACGGTCTGTTTAACATTGATTGGCGTTCTACTGATAACACGTCCACCGCTGATTTTCGGGCATACCGTAGAGTCCCTTTCCGATGGGCAAGCAAAAATCGAGCATGCAGATCTGTGGGGTGCCGTGGCAGCTTTCTCGGCGACTCTCTTCGGCGCAAACGTGTACGTTCTATTGAGGGCTTTGAAAGGCCTCCATTTTTCAGTAACAATGACAAACTTTGGATCGTTTGCCTTGATCCAGACAATAACCATATCTTGGGCTATAGGTGCGCTGTGCTTACCTCGCTGTGGTACCGACAGGCTTCTAGTCGTTGCACTCGCTCTTTTCAGTTTCGGGGGTCAAATATTACTAACATTAGCCTTACAAATGGAACAAGCAGGACCAGTTGCAATAGCAAGGTCGGCGGACATAGTCTTCGCCTTTTTCTGGCAGGTTCTATTTTTTAACGAGATACCAAATTGTTACTCGGTAGGTGGAGCACTTCTAGTCACGAGTTCAGTTTTATTAACAGGATTAAGAAAGTGGGCTCTTTCGTTACCAGAAACATCTAGCATTAGAAAGTCCTTACGTATCTTAGTGATGTAGACTATGATTCACTAGCTTTATTAACCGGCTACGTCCGGAATTTAGATTCTGATTTTATAAAAAAGAATTTATTCATTTTTTTTTGTGAAAATAGTCGCATTCATCTTTCGTGACCCCAGGAGTTTACTGTTCGAAAGTTTTTAGGCGACAGACAAACACACAAATGTTCTGCTTTATATATTAAGATAAAAGAATGCAGATAACTTTAAGTACTGATCATACTTCTTCGTAATATTAGAGATTTTGTTGAATGATTTTGGTCTACAAAGGAACTTTTATATGAACATAAATTATAGTGAAATAAAATCTCTAAAATATTTAATATTGTAAGATTATACATAGCGATCATTCTAATAGAACCAAAAACAAATTTTTATTATTTAATTTATTTAAATATTTTTATGAAAGTAAATAGATAATATATCTGGTCGATATAAATAAATTTTTAAAGTTTTACAGAGCCGAGCTACTTTAAATTTATGATAATAGGCGCATTGGTATATGTATGGCTGAGCTCAGACGGATCACTTTAGAAGCCCACTGCAACCACAAAACAGTGGTTGCGCTGTCGTTTTTGTATCGACGATAAAAAACTGTACCACGAAATTGTTGCTGTCGGTGGTTGACACAAGGCACAACCGTTTCTTGTGGTTGTAGTGGGCTTCTAAAGTCCGTCTGAGCTCAGCCTACAGTACGGATTCATGTAATGAATATTGCAGTAATCGTAGAACTATAGAAAAACAGAACAAACAGATTTTGATGCTGGACTTGCTCTCTTTCTTTAATCGTTTTCAAGTATCATAGATATAATATTTATTAACAATGAAATTAAATAATGTGTAATATCACTGGTTATGTACAACTAACAGTTACTAGAAACAAAAGCAATTTAAAAATTCCATTATGAAAAATCATCTTATGGAATCATAAACACATATTATTGCAATATAATATACGATCTATGTATTTTAAGAGGCACTCGTTCATAATAATTCTGAAAAAGACGAACAATTCTTTTTATTAAGATATAAGAATGGTATCTTTGAAAGTTCTGTTTTATAAAAGAGGTATGCTTGAAAATATACCTTCCTACAATGTTCCTTTAATAAACTATGCATTGTTACCATAAATTCTAGTCTAAGAGTCAGTATTACAGATTCTTTACACAAATATTTCTATATAAATTCGATATGTCTTCGTTTAGCGTCATATTACAATTATGTTTAACTATATGTTTTCCAAATGCACAAAATAACTAAGTGTTTTCTTAAAATCTGTAACAGAATTCAAATTTTGTGTAAATATTAATATTATAATGTAAAATAAGGTACTAAACAGTGCACAAATATCGATGAACTTTGTAATCTATCAAGAACAATTTATTACATCATATTCTTATTCCCATGCTATGATCAATCTATTATTACTAATATCATGAACAGTATATTAATCATAATCACCCAATTGCAAAATTTAATCGTACGATTTAAATTACCATAGAATGTACATTAAAACGTTTGTAAGCTTATGATGTAATTTGTGTTCTTGCGAAGTGTTCCCGAGCCTCGACCTAAATGTACAGAGTGAGTGTTACTTAAATTTAAATCATTTATCATAAAATTTGTTTAACAACGAATAAGCTGTGCGAGTCAAGGAAATTTTAATTTGCATCTGTAAGTATGAACGTAGACTTATTTAAGCTTATAAGTCATTGTGTGTAATGTACATTGTGACGTGGCAAACTTTATATTATAGAATTAGATTAATTCTTTTTATCAGAATATGTATTTAATAACAACAGATTTAAGAAACGCTACCTCAACTGAACATAAATTGTTTCTAAAAGCATTACTTTTGAATTTCAAATATTTTGTAATGATATGTATGTACAAACATGAATCATGAACATAGCAGAATTAGTTATATATTTATAACTATGATTTTTAGTACGCGCATTTGAAGGTAAACAGGAACTGCGTTAATACAGTTAGCGATTCCTTGGTAACACTTTGATCCTACTGAGTTATTTGCATGAAATCAATATTAATCAGTAGCAGAAAACTGAAGATGTATTTTTTACACAGTAGTACATTATGAAAAATGCCATGTACTATATAAAAATGATACTATATATATAACGTGATAGTAATTATAGGAAAATCTATGTATCCCCCGCGGATTATGGTTTTTATCAAATTTGAAAATCATAATAAATGTAATTATAATTGCTCTGGCTTAAACAAACATTACGATTGTAGCCCTACAAGTGTGTTCAAATAATGTTTATCTTATTTGTAAAAATAAATACACTTTCTAATTACAAGAATGCGATATAGATTATTTGAGGCAGTCAGAGCAACAACGGCCTAACCCACATTTTTTTCGAAATTGAATTAGTAGCAATAACGTATTCCAATAGGCTCTACTAACCATATAAAATAGGAAAAAAAAATTTTTAATGTGGGTTGGTCCGTTGTTGCTCTGATTGCTCCGTTAATTTCAAACTTCAAGTGTCGTTATTTTCTAAAAAAAATGTAATTTTTTTGTTCCTCCCCTAGCCAGAAGTATAGTTTTTAAAATAAAAAAGTTTCAGTCGAATTGGATAATAGTTTTTGGAGATACACGTCCCACCGATTTGGATGAATTTTTTGACGCCTTGACTATAACGACTTCCGAGTGCCGTCTGCAATGATTAATTATAAAACAAAAAATATATCTCTATCATTCAAGACATCCTTAATACAATGCAACAAGTCCCATTAAATTATACATAGCAGTTTTCCTTTAATTAATTCCTAAAGATCACCTATTTTTTGGGGCTCTAGACCGGAACATCACCTTAAATTCTTGATCTAGGTACTTCTTGAAATTGCCGCGTTTATCGCGTAAGTATTCTTCATATATTTAATATAAATCTCAACAATGGTAGTAACGTAGTAACTTCGTATAGTGGATATACCATATTCGAACATGATCTCATCGTAGAATGTTGTTCTGTTTTAAACATTTAAAAACAGAATGCGTACGCATTATTATCTGTACATATCCCCAGGGTGCCGAAGAAATGTATATATCGATGTGAGGAATAAGAAGTTGTGTTGTTCAAACATGCGTAATCATATGTAAATACCGAGTTAGCCGTACAGGTGTCAAATGCTTCGACTATTACGTGTTTGTTGAAATTTTGTTACATAGATATATATATATACACATACGTACGTATTCACGAATAAAGAAAGTTTTGTTACGCCTGTAATGTCACTTAACAGTTATATCATTCAATTTCAAACTCATAGTCACATAATGAAGTGATTCTTCATTGAAATATTTGGCTGTATTGCTATGTTGTTAATTTATATGTCTTCAGCTCTCAACATACCCAACGTTATCTTAATTTATGATTGAGCAGCCTACAACAATCTTATCAATGATACCCTGAGACAATGGTTTAAAACATAACTTCTCAGTGACACAAAAGCACATTGTTCTGTGGAATCTGCACTTAGAACGAGCTACTGCTCTGCTTCAATTATGTGTATTTTATTCGTTTATCGTAATCCTGATGCCGATTCCAAGTCCTATCGACTCATCCTGGCCTCGAATCGTGATGAATATTTTAAACGTCCTACATTACCAGCTCATTCTTGGGAAAATCATCCGGAATGTTTGGGAGGTATGCGTATTAATTTCTTATAGAATATTTAGAATAACATTTATGAAGGTTGATTTTTAATTACTTATAGATTGGAAACAAAAATATTTACTGTTTTATCAAATGAAAGGGGTAAATTATGAGTCAAGGTAAAGCGATAAAGTCTACTTGTATTTATGCAAGATATTTGTTTCCAATATATATTTTATTTATTAGCGTTACTTTAATTGAAAGAGTTAATTAATTTTATATTCGAGGTAAGAATAATTTATAATCCGCCAGGTATCGATATGGAGCCAAGTAAAGAAGGCGGAACTTGGCTAGCTGTGTCAGTAAAAGGAAAGGCTGGTGTCGTTTTAAATTTGACTAACGAACATGGCTTAAGTGGCACTCAGAAGAAAGGACGGGGTCCTTTAGTACCAGATTTCGTTACATCGAATGATTCTGCAACTTCCTATTTGACCAAATTGCACGACGAAAACCTGAACGGTCACCTGTATAATCCATTTATGTTGGTCTTGATTAATTTACAGTATGTAAATAATTCTCAGAATCTTACCGATCAAATAAGCTGATTTGTTCAGTTGATAAATGAAATATTGTTTTATACTTGTTTGCGCAGCAACGCAGACATTAATTACCTGAGTAGTTCTGCAAATTCAAAGGGACCTTCTTCAACTCAGGATGCAATATTAGGTTTTAGCAACAGCGGCCTCGATGTTCCTTATAAAAAAGTTGACGCAGGAAAAGAAATATTTAGAAATATTGTTACCAATGCTCGAGTGAGCAAACAGACGGATCTCATCGAAGAATTAATAAAGTTTTTGAAACTGAAGGAAAGGTATGCGCTATTTACAGAATTATCAATCGCTTACTGCGAGTGCTTATTTACTATTTTTATTTAACATTGTGTACTTTGTAAAATTTTGTATATTCATAGACATTTACCAGACCCAGAGTTGCAGAAACGATGCCCAATGACATATAAGGAGCTTAGTTCAATTTGTATAACTGGTGACGAATACTGTACAAGAACGCATTCCGTATTATTAGTTAATGGAAATAATGAAATTACATTTGTCGAGGAGACACTTATGCCAGATTTAACATGGAAGCGTCAAATATTTAATCGTAATTTAATTCCTGAAACTGAATAATGATAATAAGAAAATAAAACTAAGCCACGATTGTATTTAGCTTTACATCAGCTAATTGTTAATTTGAAATATTTACAATAATATTAAATGCGTATATTTTTTTACAAAAAAATATATGTATAAATATACAAAGAAAATATAAGTTTTATTATTGTAAAGAATGTTTCAAAACGAATAAGAACTGTAGTACTAAATAAAAGTAAAGTTATTTCTGAACGCAAATAGAAGATGCCACTAAACAAGTTTATACTTTCATTCTGTATACTTGTGGTTCATAAATATATCAATCATTGATCGTATTATGTCGCCTAGGATACCAATTATGAAATTATTCGTTTACAAATGGTCGACGCTCCTCTGCGGTATCCTCTATATTGTTGTAAATATGTCAAGTCGCATGGAATACATAATTTCGCCATGGGAAGCCGAGGCTTACATACAGAATTTACAAATCTCCGAAATGGAGGACATAGGAACGAAAGGGTTAATTTCCTACAGAAATTAATATACTTTTCACAATACACATATAAGTAGCAATTGTACAGTGTACTAAATTTCATGTAAATAAAAACGTGTATTATTTGCAGATGGTTTGAATTTCATAAAAGATTAGTGTTATTAAGTCAGCAAAGTGTTTTAGAGATTAATGCCTTGCGTGAAGAGAGCATCAAGGAATGGTTTGTTAGCTACAAAAAGGTATGCCAAATATGAAAGTTCTCGGTACATAAAGTTCCATTGTAATATCGACTTTCGTTTTATAGATACCGATTCTCATATACGAAGCTATTCAAATTGATATATGGAAGCACAAAGTGTTTCCACGTTTAATAGAAATAGGTGCAGACTTGAAAAATACGTTCATACTGTTCACCATATTTTACCACGAAAATATTGTAGTTTCTTTATTGGAGAATGTATTGTTTCATTGCGAAAGCGCTGAGACTATTGACGATTCCGCTCTTGATCTTGTTGATTATGCAGTTAAATGTGTTTCTGTAGTTTTAGACGTGAAGGGTGTCGAAATTTATGAATGTGTGAAGGATTCCAAGTAAGTCCTCGGTAGAATATAGCATTCCCTGTTCCGAAAATGTTAAAAGCAATAAGTTCTACGTGTTACGCATTAATCATCTAATTATGCACGATTAGTTCCTGCCTCGAGGAAGTGCTGGAAAAGAAGAAAGAGCTTGAATTCGATATCGGTATGCGTTGCGTCTCGATCCTTCGTTATTTGGCGGAATTCTCAGATAACTTGCCGCTTTGTGTATTATCACGGATGTTAGCTACACACGACGTACCTTATCTCCTCGTTCAACTTATCGAGAGTCGTCCGTGGGGAAAGGAGAACGAGGAAGGTGATTTCACGTACATATCGTATTTGCATGTACAGAGATTCACGGTAAACAGACTGTGATAAGCTATTTTATACTTTAGGCGAGAATATGATATACAATGCTGGCTGGAAAAAAGAAAAGTCGAGCGAAGAAGGGAAAATTTGCAAAATAGAAGGGCAAGTGTGGTTCGGTCTACGGGAATTATTGTTAAATCCAAAGTGTGCACCGTATTATGAGATCACGGAGCACAGATTATCGCACTTGTTGAAGGTACTCGGTATTTTAAGCTGAGCCAAAAATGGTGAACGAAAATAGTTTATTATTCGTATTAGTTGCAGAAATATTTACACGAAACCGTATTGGATCAGATCTCTCCCCTGATCGAATTAAAACGTTGGTTAAGTTATTTAAGTTTATCGACATCCCAATCCAAGGCACCTCGAGGAGTAAACGTAGAACTTATGCCGCAGGTGAAAAACTGCTAATTAAATACGATCGATTTGACGATAATGTAAAAGTAAATTAAATATCGCATAATTACTCTAATACGCGTCGCAGATAAAATCATCAATAGTGGAGAAGTATCATAAAAAGTGGAAGAAGTTAGCAAAGCATCAATCAAAATTCATATACGAATCGGATGCGGAGTACTTTATGAACGCGGCAGCAATTTTAAGCGACGCATACGATTTCGATAAATTGGATTGCATCGACGCTAAGGAATGCTTTCTGTGTCACGAGCCGGCAGTCAAACGTTGTTCTAAGTGTAAAAACGCGTGGTACTGCGGAAGGTATACATTTCCATTTTGCATCGTATGAAGCTACAAATGTACGTTTTAATGGAACAATGTACCGTTACAGAGAGTGCCAGGTGAAAGACTGGGCAAAACATAAAGTTGTTTGCGATATGGTAAGAAAGAACATAGAGAACAAGCAAAAGGAATGAATACTTCCAAGCGAATTTCAGTTCCTCCGCTTTAATGTTGTATAAAAATCTGAATAAAAGGATTAAATGAACTATACGTACGGAAATATGTTGAATATTTTATTAAAAGATCTTAGTGTACAGAACTCTGTTTGACGTATTCCATTACAACATCCTTCGCAGGAGTATCTTCCCCAAAGTCCTGGAATTAAAAAACACCACTGTATGTAAGAGGAATCTTATGAAATCGACGTATCGAACAATATAATTGAAATCAGGAAGGCGTTATTACAGCACAATTGTAATTTTACGGGTATTCTCAGAAGAGGGAGCCAGAATTTCATCACAGATTGCTCGTATACGACGTTTAGAATTACACATTACAGCCCATTTAATTATACATGTAACGATAACGAATTTGTACCTTTATAACAACACAGGAACACCCGACGACTTTTCGAGCTTTACCAGCGCTGTCGATTTTGCAAAGACCGGCCCATTCGCCAAGTTTCTTGTTATTGTCTACCCTTATCAAAGGGATTTGGTGCTCGTTGCACAATGCTTGAACTAGCTTTTTGTACATAGGTTCGTCACAGTTTTCAGCTAAGATACACAGCATAGCTTGTCTCCTGTAACGCAATACACGTAATAAATACAAAAATCTAATACTATGTTCCGCGATATACATAGGAATTGCGTAGCATGCCAGGGAAGACTTACTTGTCTAGGGCTTTGGCTGCTTCGTGGAGACCATGTACAACGCCGTCATGAATGAGAGCATTTTTAAGAACTTCCTGCAAGGCTGTGTTTACGTCCATCGAACCACCTGCTGCTATCGCAGAGGGGCCATCATCGCTGTAAGAACAATATTAATTTAACACTATTTACTTTTACCTACTCCAATAAATTTTTGATATGTAAAAGTGTAGGTTACATCTAAATTTTTCACACATTGATAATCGCAACTTATTTAACGCGAATACCAATTCCACGATAAATGTAAATACGCGGAATTTTAATTCGTAGTTCTTGAACCGAGAAAATTCGTGTGATCGTATAAACGTGTCGAACAACTACATAAAACAATACTCACTTTTCCACGTCTGACATGTTCCTGACGGGCCGGGGAACTGAAATAATCAAAGAACGTTAATGATTGTGGGTACCGGCTTACATCGTGAAACTTTTCCACGTAAAAACTGTGCCGATGGCACGAGAATAAACCGATTTCTAACGCATCGCCTCACAGCATGCTTGCATTTACCTTTTCTTACAGAGAAAGAGAAATGGCGCTTCTTTGATCACGCGTGCTTCGGCTATATCTGTGCTAGATTCGATTGGTCGACAAATTCTTGCAGAGTGACATCTACATTGTATTTCACTAACATGATCGAAGTGTATGCTACCAACGGTCGGTAATAAAATCATATTTTACTGCACGCGTTGCAAGTCACCCGGCAGATGACGTTAAATATCATCATCGAGAGGTGCTGCATTTCCGGTTTTTAAATTCGTAACTTAACCTTACTTCTGTTTACTTACAGTGTTAACGTTTTAAGTAGTTTTATGAATTGATGTTGTAACTGTATTATTATTCTGTGGTTACTATTTAAAAACACAGTAACTTGAGATTCCTTTATCTAATCACACTGCCACGAAGTTACATGCCCCTGCGAACTGCACTGCTATTTGAAGTGAGCTCTACACCATAAACGTTATAGATAAACACATTTTCATTTGCCTGTTTACCGCGAGTGACCCGACGTAATTAATTCCGGTCGTTTTCAGTCGCCTCCTCTTCTCTCCGAAATAAATTGAAATTGCCGCAGTAATGTCAGCTTACTCGACGGACTCGTTAGAGGATTCGACTGAAATATCTCCGAGGAGCAGAGATTCATTCTCCGAACATAATATCGATTCCAACCTAGTGTTAATTAATCCCACAACCGGATTACTTCCGAATGTATCGCCCCATATAAAATCCACCGCTGCATTATTAAAGCGGAGCCAAGGTAAGAATTTAATTCTTAATGCTCCGATTTGATTTTTTATTCACGTTTCACTGTCTTTACGACCCCCGCGCAATGCGAAATTAAATTTGAATATTTCTGTCGCGATGAATTACATTATATGAATTACTCGAGTAACATTTGAATTATTAACCGACGATCCTCCCACGGATTGTATTTTCGAGGAACGCATAGAAATATTATACGAGGCAGGGAATCATCGATCCAGCAGATAGGGCTCGCCTCTCTTTTCCTATTTTCTTTCCACCGGAAACGTTTCAGATACCGGATCTAATGAAACCACGTCGAGCACTGCTGCCGACAAAGACACGAGGACAGCCGGCAGCAGGAATGCGATAATTACGAACGGAGGATCCGCAGACGCGTTCGGGCGTCGACGCCCAGCGTCCTCGAGGAGCCGGAAACGAGACGTCACGGATCGCCTTAAGAGAAATGTAAGACTGTGCGCCGCCGAACGGTTGCTAGACGGGGCTACAGGCTACGTACTTACAACTTCGGAACTGCCCGAGTCATTGCGTCTACAGAGAGGAGGACCATTGGACGTCGACTTTCCTGATTTATTACATTTCACGGGAAGAACGCCTGCTCCACTGTGCCTTCCTTTTCGTTCTAGATCCACCGAAAGAAAGTTCATTGCACAGAGCGGATTTGGCGCCCCTAGGTTAAGCGTCAGCGTCCATGAAATATGAAATATTTTAATTTAAAAGAATCGACACAATTTTGAAATTAATTCGATATCAGAACTCAGATATGAATTATTGCTAATTTGCTACATGAAAAGAGAGTGAATTATTTTTAAAGCTGTCTCAAGGATTTCTGTTTAACCCTTCGTTGACACACCTATTTTTCGAACAACTTCGACATATGGGTGACTCACCCCCAAAGCAATTTTTGAAAGACTGCCAATCTCATCTAAAGAATGGAATCGTTATGAAAAGAAATCATGGGTCAATTTTGAGGTCTCTAGAATGTATTTCAATAGTTTTTTTGATGGAAATTTTATCACAGTTTGTGTAAAAAATTCTAGAATACCATATGTCGATAAAGTACGAGAAAAAACTTAAAAAAATTGTAACTTTTACAAATTTCAATATTAGAAGCTAAAAATCTACGGAGTAGTTTTTCAGATAGAATATTTTGGGAAAGAAAATCGTTTGTAAGTCGGCATTGGAAATTTGCCGCCCTAAGCCACAGCCTACTCAGCCTACATACAAATTACAACTAAACAAATTCGTCTGTACTTTGCAGAGCGTAGATAGCTCGAAGCAGAAAGAGGGAAGCGTGGACAAGAGCGTCGGGCCTGGACGTTGCAGGCGTCGCTCCAGAACGTTGCCCGTGAAACGAAGTTGCTGTTCCAAAGAAATCCCGATGCCTACGAAGCCGGACAAAAAGCTCGGCGACGTGCTCGCCCCGAGTATTCCGCCGGCGAGGAAGCCGCGCCCCTATTTGGAGCTTTACCGTCGGAGATTCAGTTAGTCCGAAACGAGATGACGTCTCTCCTTCTTGGTTCGTGACCGGCGCGAGAAAGGGGGTGGGCGGTTGGGGCTTGGCTGACGGGGGAGGGTGCGAGTTTACGCGAAGACGCTCGAAACGGCACTGGGACGATGCAATTTTCTCCGAGGACGTTTACTTTAGTCGTGATTAGATGTCGTTTCCACACCGGTGATATATATCTGAGCTCCGGAGGCTGGGCGGATGTTAGAACGCACGCTAGCCCCCTTCTTGTTTCGTTTCTTCCCTTCCGCCGTGTTTGCTGTCGCCACGTTCCTCCGCTCCGGTGTCGTACAGAGCCCCGCGTTGGATCTTTCTTGTAATTTGGAAAGGGCGCGCGCTCGCAGCCTCGTCGTCGCGGGAGAGGGATCTGTTCCGGAAGTGGGGCCACTTTTAAAACGTTAGGCGTGCCGCGGTACAGGGGTCCGGAGATTACTCGAGGGCTGCTGGCCTCGCAGGGTCCCGGTGCCGTAGGGAATCCAGGGGTTAAACTAGCCTTAAGGCCGGAGCAAGATTGGTACAGGGCAACGGCAATCTTTAAAGTCTTCCAAAAGACCATGCAATCTCGGTTATAAATGTGGCCCAGTTCTATTTGGCACAGTGTATTTAGCCTGGAATCAGTCAAGCCACTGTTAAGAGAGCACTTATCGTGTCACTCTTCACTCGCAGTGATCAGATAGCTTACATTTAGCCCATGATAGATGGTCGTTCGCATCATTTATCGTCCGTCAAAGTAGGGACTACGAAGTAAAGAAAATTCCCTTTGCAAGAAAACGTAATAAATTCGCGACCTCTTGCCCCCAAGAAAGCCTTACGTAATTTAAGGCCGAGCCCTAGGGTTCTCTCTGCGCACTTCCTCGAGCATGATTTGTTGGTAGCACGGCGCGTGTGCCCGGCGAAACTAATTTCAAAGCGATTGGAGTTGTATCGCCGCTGGGAAGGCGCAAGCTCTGTTTCTGGTTTCTCGCAGGTACGGGGCCAGGGTACAACGTCCGATCCCCGGAGGGTTCCGCCTCGTCGGTTTGCGGAGACAGCCAACGAGATCAGCTCGCCGACAACGATACGTGTTTACCGGCCACCCCGAGAGACGATCGAAGCGAGCTGAATTTTTACCACCGCCTAATCGAGGGATCCGGCGATGCTGCGGCAACGACAGCACGATCCGCCGAAATCGTGCATCAACACGTGTCAGGAGACACGAGCAGCCATCCACGCCTGGACAGGGCTAAGCGGGACGGCGATAAATCGCGGAGCTCCGGCTACCGGGCGTACACCATCGAGGAGTACAGGACCTTGCCGATACCGAAGCTCGATCGATCTCTCGGGCCCGATAAAGTCGAGATGCAGGCGAAGGTAGGTTCCGTGCAAGCTCCCTTCTCTTTCCGCTGTCCCTAGGACCCGTGGTGTTGCCCTCAATGCAGGTGGGATTTGTTCCTTTTCGAAGATTCAGAGTCGAGAGTCGGGCCCGGTAATAAAGTAGACGGAACTATCGAGGCGTTCGATTCGGCTAATAAACGGTGGTGGCTTAGACTCTATACTCTATGAGCAACAATGAGGATAGTTTAAGTTACAAATAGGATTCGGGCTTAGGGGATCTCATGTATTTGCAATAGATGCGCGCAGCAACATAGCTCGTGGGATTCTCTCCTGACACGTGCTTTCGTATTCATAAAATAGGAATTGCATTTTCGATGATTCGCGGATGAACCCACTCCCCGGCTATTCGGGGCAAAGTCGAGCCGCCAGAAGTTCGAACAGAGACGTCTCGCAATTTCGTTTCCTTGCCCCGCCGGAAGTTAACCTGCCGGGGCCGGGAAAGCGAAGTCGAAGAAACTTCGCTTCCGTCGACCCATCGCAGTTTACAATTTCACGGAAGACCTAAAGCGAGTTAGCTTGTCGCCCCGTCCTCGTAACTTCAATCTAATAAACATGCGACCGTTTCCTCGCAGCTACTTTATCATTCACTACTTTCCACTTTCCCTGTGCATGTCACGCCGAACTAGCGTGCACCGGAGGGCGCGGGAAAACTTGTCGATTGACTCTTCCGGCTGCTCGATTTCCGAAATTTCCATTGAATCATCGCGATGATCGAAAAGAATTGCAACCACGGTGAAGTCTCCGATATGTCTCGTCCTCCTTTTGCCTGCACAAGTCGACGGCGTCGCGGTAGCGTGGGATGCTTTCGGAAAGTCGAATGCCTGCTCGAATGCCGTTCTTCGGAGGCAAGCATTTCGGTCGGCGTGCCGTAGCAGGTTAGGCAGTCGCGAGACGTTAGGCTGCACGAGGAGGAAATAGTTGTCGCTGTCATACACGGGGGACAGTGAATTCCAGGAGCCTTTGAGCTAAATACCCCGGAAGCTGACGGAGGACGGACTGTAAATTTTTCAGAGCCCTCGGCTCCGCGAGCTGGAACTTGGAAGGCGGATACAGTTGCCCTTACGGACTCACGCGCGCCATCCCCGAGGTAGACACGTAGCCGCATTTCTGCTTCCGAGGCACCGGGACACTATTGGCTCGATCGCGAACCGTTATCACGGAGGAGACTTTAGCGGATTGGAAATTAAAATTTCATTCGGCAGTTCAACGGACGCCCGTTCATCAAGATCCGCTCACCTGAGCACCGGTTCTCTTTAATCGAAGCACAGGAATCACGCTGAATTCCTCTGGCTGACTCTAGACCAGAGAATGGCTCCCCTTGCTTTGTCCTCGAAACACGTGACACGAGTGTCACTGTAAATCTGCAGGAGTCTTTCCAACGATCGTGCAAGATTGCATTTACCTAATACGCGATGCTGTGTTTTAACGTAGCTTTTGGTTGTAACGTTTCCATAAGAATGTATTTAAGCTAATTTTTTAAAACGTAAAATGGCATAGCATAGCTTAGCTTCCCGGTGAATTCCCAGCTTTATGATACATCTGTCGCTGGTAGCTTCTACTCGATTCTACGTGAAAAAGTATTATAAAACCAAAGTCAAGAGTAACGAAATTGCAACAGAGGCTTTGCTCTTTAGTTATTAATGTTTGAAAATTCCTGCAAGCAACGCATGAAGAACTGCAATTCGAT
Source organism: Andrena flavipes (assembly GCA_963971345.1). Taxonomy (NCBI): domain Eukaryota; kingdom Metazoa; phylum Arthropoda; class Insecta; order Hymenoptera; family Andrenidae; genus Andrena; species Andrena flavipes. The sequence goes on from OZ020482.1 coordinate 5,059,953, forward strand.
GATCAACGGCGAGCTCCTACCGTCCAACGCACCTCGCGCTGCTGGTCGCCGAATTGCCGTTCTGCAGGCGTCCCTCATCCGAAGCATTAATAACAAGTTCCCTTCCTCCTGATTTTCATCTTATTTTGCCACGTAGACTCGCCCTTATAGAAACATTTGAAAGATTGAACGCTGCGCGGTAGCTCTGCCACGTGAGATTCCCAGCTCGATGTTTCCACATTCATAAGACGACTTGCACGAAGGTACAGGAATTCTCGTGATACAAGGAGGAGTACCCTGGTGCAACTAACTTGCGGAGAAAAATACGGACTTTATCCCCAGCTCGGTCTTTCTCTGACAGCCGTGCATTTGTCGCGCGTTCCCTCGCTATTATCCAGCATTACCGAGTAACTTGGTCCTGGGGCGGACTTAAGCACACCGATATACGGGAATAAATTCGTTCCACGCGGACGAGACATCGGGAACAGTTTAAATGAAACACGGAGGGAGTATATCGCGGGGCGACAGAATGGGCGCGCCAGAATGCTCCATAATTGTACTGACTCCTGAAAGGGTTGTAATAATATCGTTCGCGGTTTAACTCGCGGTGATAGGAACGGTGATGGTCGCGCATTAACAGCGCTGGCTTCGCCGGGGAATGACGCGATATGTATGCGGGGAGGAGAAGAACGGACAGGTCGGTCGTGCAACGTCGTTCGACGGTTCATTTAACTTTTAAGGATACCTAGCTCTGTAGGAGATACATCGAGCCTGACCCGTTCTGCCAGATACGATTCCATCGTTCCTCCGCGTCCTTTTGTTCTTCCTTTCCATCTCCGGGGCCACCCCCCCATCGCCCGCCCCTCCGATTCCCTCGTTTCCCTTTGCGTCGTCCTCTTTGAAAGAGCATTTGCATAATCTACTTTGCGCTGGATTCGGCCGGGAGGTAGTCGGCACTCGACGATTTTCGGCGTAGCTCGATCGATCGATCTTACTATACTTTTAACAGGCGGGCCGGATGCTCGCCGCTGAGCACAGAGACGGGAGCTTGCCAGTGTGCCACGGTTAACGGGCCTGTGTACGTGTACGTGATCGCGTTACCGGAAACTCCGCGGAACGGGTGGCCAGGTCGGTCGCGGAGCTTTCGTAAAAAGTAAATAAAGCCCGCAAGCGCAGCCGGGCGTGTTTAGCTTGAAAGTTCCATCGGGCCGATGGCAGCTTCAGGGTTTGTTGTTTATTGTTGCAGAGAGAGTGGCTGATGCGACGAAGGTCATACGGGGACACGGTTAGCGCGCGCAATCGCCAACGGATACTGCTGCAAGCACGGAAGCTCCAGGTACTTGCCGCGGACGGCTTTCGACGCGACACCGCCAGAGAAGGCCCCGGTGTCCGAGGGTCGCGCCGAGAATAACAACGGCTTGTTTCTAATAAGCTGGAAAGGGAATTCATCGACATTTCGCTGGATATTGGTAACCGAGGAGAACGTGGGGAATGAAGGCTCTTTCTCTTTCGAAAGCTCCTAACGAATTGCTCGATATAATTGGAGGCTCGCGTTTCTGAGTAACTGGGAGAATTAACCGAATCTCGAGGCTGCAAGGAGTATTATAGTTTTAATTGCTAATGTTGTTAAGAAGAACGCGAGTTTCTGCCTCCCGCGACAAGTTCACTGAGATATTGCCAGCATATTATAACGCTGGAGACGCGTGCACGCGCGGAGAGCAACTTCAATCTGCAACGACTTTATGAATCGCTTGTTTCAAGCACGAATAGTAGGCGATCCCAGAGCGTAGCGCGGATTCGCCCAACCCCGAGGAAGGCAATCGCTCGCGCACGAAACGATTCCCTCGTGAATCAGAATCAAGTATCGGCCGTACGGAAGTATAATACCGTGGGTAGAAAAAAATGCACCTCAGCCGCGACAGGATGACGTATTAACCATCGCCCAGCACGCGGTCGATACTTAATTGCCAATTAGAGGACGCAAGGAGGCGTCGCGACAAAAACTGGTTCGTTTTACTCGTTTGTCGCGTGCGAGAGCCAAGCCTCGGTAATGGGCCGCTGGAAGATTTATAAATGAAATTAATTACGTACGTACCACTCTCGCGTTAACAATGGCGGTCGCCTTTTTCCCAGTATCCCTCGCTGGTCTCATCTTCCCCTCCCTCGGTTTGCGTTTCGTCCTTGAAGTTAAATTTTTAAATGTGCCCCGACTCGACTGATCGTCGCGTCGGAAAGTCGCGGACCTTGGATCTCTAAAGCACCTGCTAAAGCACCGACAGTCGCTGGGGTATGGTCGAAAGGTCCGTGCTCCGTTTGGTATTCATCGGTTAAATATAGACGACGCGGGTGGATCCGAAGTTCCGATCGATAGCGCGTGTCTTTACAAGCGCGCCCAGCGGCAAAGCGCCCGGCAGTTCCGCCAGGGAAGAGATCGAGTTTCCTCCGTAATGATCTAGCCGCGTTCAGGAAGCCAGTTGAAGCGGACAGGTGCGAACGCGTTTCACAGTTTATTAATTACATGGCCCCTTTATCGCGCAGACGACCCGTGGTAACGGCGGCGTGGAGAATCGGTCGTCAGCCGTTAGGCAGGATTAGATCTAATCATAAGACGCGAATGGCGGACGTGGGAGCGGGAACAGGGAGAAGGCCGACGTCGGACGCCGTCGGGCGAACCGGGGACCGGTATCCGAACGTAAATCCAATTATGTATATGCACAAAGCGAGGACTGCAGGCCGCAGCTACCGCAAGGACTGGCAGGAATTGAGGATACGAGGGCGAGAGGAAGGCAGAGAAATTCTCTACACGTGGATAAACCTGCGTTACAGCTCTGGAAAGAGGGGAGAGGGACGGGGGAGGCGGTCGGGGTCCTGGTGGTCCCTGGTAGCCCTGGTGCCCGTGACTCGCCTACCGCCGCCGGAATTAGATTTTGCGTACTTTCGTCCTAGCGAGAGTGGCCCATGCTTGTATCCTCATCTGTCTACTACCCCCTCCCGCTATCGATAATCGCGGCCTGAATATCAACGAGTCGCACGCCCTTTATGCATATTTGGCCCCGGGAACATTCTTTGCTCGCGGTCGCCGCGTCAATACACCAGTCACCGCAAAACAATTTGCAAAGGAATTCGGGAATGGCTTGCTGTCTCACGGCAATTCCGCGCCGTGGAACTTCGGAGGGAAACTATTTCTAAATAATTCCGCGTTCAGACGCTCTCTGACGTGGAATTGTTAGGGGGACAATTGAGTTAGCCTGGCGAAACTTCGTCACTGGGCTTTTCTAATGGATTCTGCGTCGACTTTAAACTTTCAACTTCCGTTTTGTACGTCGAATTCAACGTGCCCTCGGTGGTAACTTATATTCGCGTCTGGTTGTGGACAGTCTTTTTAAACACGTTAGATATTTCGTTTTATTACGAAGGCGCGGCTCGATTCGCTGCAACTATCGACTTCTTTGTGTCCACAGGCGAAACATGGAATCGCGGAGGAAGGGTTCCTGCCTCCTTTGAAGGATCAAGAAGTCGATGGGAAGGTAAATCAAGAGTTCTTACCCACTCGCGAACGCTCCACGATGATCCCTTTCTTCGCATCTCTTTGTACGACTATCCGAAAAGCAGATTCTTCCCGGATTTACTGCGATACTTCCAACTACTCTGGCATTCTCCTCTTTGAGCCGCTGCGAACGTTGCTGGGTCGTTAATGATCGCTAGAGTTCGATACCGAGCGCTTTTTAGTCCCCGAAGAGAACGAAAACTTCGCGCGTTCTTCTTTTACATCTTATTCTTGTATTCCTCCTTACTTCGCTCCGAGCTTACCTCGAAACTCTCACGTATTTTTCAATGATATTATTTCTACGAACCCGGCTCATATTATTGCAGACGCGAGGCGAGCCAGTGTCGCCGACGATACCCGAGGACGAAGAAGCCATCCAGGAAAATAGTAGCAAAAATTGTAGCAGCTATCCGAGGAAGAACGTCGACGTCGGCAAGTTATCGTCGTCGAGGAAGTTTCAAAAATTCGAGCGAACGTCTAGCTTCAGTTCGTCGTTAAACTCGCAGGATATCATCGAAGATTCATATCTGGAGTCCCTAAGGCGGCGCCATCTCCACGAGAAGGAGATGGTGGACCGTATTATAAACCAGGCGCTGTTGCCCTGACTATATCGCCAACGATTTCGTAAATAATATATTTCTCATTCAAAGAAACCCTGAACACGATCCGCATTCAGAATTGATCCTGCAGTAAACCTAAGGCTTGACGGAGTACCACTCTGGAACACTTCCTCGTCTACCTACATTCTTACATCCTTCCTCCGCACCCCTATCTCCATTTCCATCCATTTACCCTGCATCACGCTTGCCCACTCGCCGCGAAGAGCCCGCGCAGCCAATTATTCCCACCAGCTGCTTTACATTTCTACCGGAGACCGCTTCCCGAAAAACTGTGCCATTTAAATCGGTCGTCGAACAATTTACAATTTCCATCCATCCTCGAGTCTACCGGTCCGCCATCCTTTTCCCGCTGCTGCGTGTCCAGTCTCCTGGCGCGAGGATCCCGGGCTCCGATCGTTTTTCTTGGTCTCGCCGCGCTGGCTATCGTATCGTCGAGACGCGACCTCTTGCCCGGGGCGACGCCTTTCTAAATAAATTACACCGCCCATCCCGTGGAGATTAGCCGGTCGATGAAATATTTAAACTTAATTCCATCGAGGTTGACTTATTCATTGAACGCCTACCCCGGTGTCCTGCCGGCAGAGTCGACCGCGCGGTATCAGCCACCTTGGCGGCGGTTACCGCTGGCCACGCATGTCCACGCACACTTTTCCATTCATACGGGCGACTCCGCTGTATGGCACACCGGGGAACGCTGGAACCGGGCAGCCTGTCTCCGGGAATTCACGAATTATTCAACGGTTTTTGACGTACCCAGCACACCGCGGTCTGCCAACCTCTCCGCCAGGGGATCTAAACTGTGAGGTGGCTCCGCGAGGCGGGCATAACCGGCGGGGACCATTTTTATCCGCGATCATCCGCCGGATTATCCGCAGGGTAGGAACTTCGGGGTCCAGGCAATCGCTGAACCGCCAGCTTTTTTTTCCGCCTCCTTTAGCTGCGTATCGCGGACGTCCGGGTCCTCATGAATAGGTGAGCAACCGCACGTACCTCAGTTATTATAAAAACAATTTCACCTTTGGACCAACGCGTGACGTTTTCTTTTTTTTACTGCGTCCAGGCTAGGACTGAACTTTTGGTAATTATCTCCAGTAATAATCTCGCGGAGCATTCGCGTGGCCGAGCGCAACGGGCACCAACAGCTAGAAGTTGGACTCTGATGCGGCTATTTAATTTCCGCGCGGCGGAGTGTTGTTATCGAGTTCGAGCTTTAACGTGATATCTTGAGGAAACGGCGGGGGAGGTAATCAGGTTAATACGATAACACCTGTCCACTGTTTTCCAGCGCTGTTGAACTGCAGTCGGGCGAGGTTCGGTCAAAGGACAAAGGAAACGGGGGAAACATTGTTCGCGGTAATCAAAATTCCACCCCCCTTTCGGGGACATTCGTTCTCATTTGATTTTCACTCGGGTGTAAGTAATTCTGAGTGTACTTCAAGCAGTAGCATTAGTAATTAACACTAAACCTATCAGAGCGGTCATACGACCGCTTTTGAGACTTTAAAAAATCCCGAAATTCTCGGTATTTGTTATATCAAATCCCGGGACCTTTCGAGTCCAAAAAACAGCCGGGAACGCCGGATCCCGTGATCCCATATCCCGGGATTGAATTCCCTAGTTATAACTCGCGAACTGTAAGAGATAGAAAAAAGTTTCAAAACAAAATTTACTTCTTTTAATTAAATCTAGCATTTAGTAAAAAAATTGTTTTACCCCTATTTCCAGGTGTCAATTACACCCCCTTAGATTGAATTTGAACAGCAAACAGAAATTGCGTTATAATCAGGAGGAAATTTCCTACATATTCACAAAGTTTTAGAATTCTTTGAAATTCCTAGTTCAAGATATTCCCTTGTGAATCCGTTTATCAATACGTAGCAATATCACCGAAGCCCAAGAATGTCCTCGAACAATATTCAAGATCAACCGAATTCAAATGTTCTCCCTGTTCGCACTTCACAAAGCGAAGGCGAATCAATATGGAGATACAAGCTTAAGTTTCCCAAAGCAACGCGAGCCCAACGGAGAGCATCCGTGCGCAAATTAGCGGGACGCATCTCGAATAGATTTATCGCGGGCAGATTAAGATTGACCATAGGAGAGCGGCGGGAATAATCGATTCCGGCTGGTGGCGCATGCGCGGTAGTCGGACGCGTGGACAGCGCTACCGTTGGCGGCTGCGCGTACCACGGCTCTTAGTCGCCGACACGGTGTAGGCGTAAACAAACGCGCGTATTTTTTTTTTCTCCTCGAGGGATCGTCTGCGTTCCGTGGAAAGCTTGTGGCGGCGTGGGCGTGACAGTGGCGTGAAAGTGGTGCTCGCGTGCGCGACTGCAACGGGTTGCTTTATGCTGGCGGCCCGATGCTGAATGTACGGGGTACGAGGCCAACGGCACAGATTGGCACGGACTGATTTGGCCATCAGACTGCCGCCAAGCGGGGAGGTCTGTCTCGCGTGCCAACACACATCAATGGTTCAGGTGAGTCGCGTTGGACGTTCTCTCTCTTGGCTCCTTGGTGAATTCTGCCACAGTGCGTTATTACCGTTCGTCAATCGGAATAGTGCGGAAAAGCGATCGTAGTGTGGTCTGTCGAATGAGCGACCCTCGCGACCGAGATGTCGCCACTTGTACGTTCGCAAGCCGGACGATGCCATTGCGCTCACGTGGTCTTGCGCCCTTGCACCCCTGTCGGTGACCTTGTTGCTGTGACGCCTTCCGGTTCCACTTTTCAAGCCTGCCTGCTCGCTTGTTGAATGGTAGAGCTTCTGAGGACCTTGCGGGTGGTGTGTAGATTCCCTTGGGACTGTTTTTGTTGATGATTCTAGTAGGAGGTTTTTGTTTCTACTGACGTTGATGTAGTATGCTTGAAAGGATCTTGTAATATTTTTCAAATGATCTTGAAATAGCTTTGAAATATTTTTGAAAATGCGTTGAAGTATCAGGGATACAATATGGGAAAATCTTCCATCAATTATAATACTTCGAATTCAGAGTGCAGCAATAATGTGGGATTAGGAACCCCTATAAGAGGGATCGGAATAAGGGACCTCGGAGAGTCGGCTTTGGCGACATTGGTAAGGCGGCTGACTAGTAGCGCAGAGGATCACCTGAAGATCGTGGGTTCGAGCCCCATCGCCCGAGGTCTCATTTTTTTCCGTGGCACTCGAACGTATAGGAAATAGGAAACCTATTCCTACAATAAATATTCAGAATTATACTGCTTGCATTCGCGAAAAACAGCGAATTAAGAATTCTCTTGACCCGGCGAGCCGAGTTGCGCGCGTGCCAGCCGTGAAGAGCCGATTACCGACCAAAAACGGGTGTTGTCCTCCAATCTAGCGACTATTATTAATCCACTGGGAGGGTCCCGGAAATTCTCGAGGGTTAAGCGCGGAGCAGTGTAAACCCTTAGCCGGGATGGTTGTGGCCCTTTATGTAAATGGATAATGGGTCTGGCCAGCACTTGGCTGGCCTCCTAGATGCCCAGTGCCTACGCGCATCCCAACGCCGAAGGGCAGTTCATTAACTGCCGGACTCTGGTTCGATGAGAGCCACGGAGAGAGAGTCGAATGGCTTTGAAGTGGCAGACGCCCCGAGGGCGTCCACTGCTGAACAATCAGAATTATCTTGTCTTTCTCTCTCCCCGTTCCCTCCCGCTCCACAGCCTCCCTCGCCCATCATCACCCCCCCATCCCTTCTGCACCCTTAGCCTTTCCATCTCCATATTCATCTCTTTTCATACGTGTACCTACCGCGTACGTGTCGCCGCGGCCTGGCGCCGTTAATTGAGCCGCTTCGGGCGAGGAAACAATCACCGCGGGATTGCCATATATGAAAGCGATCTTAATGAATGGACGGATGAGAAGTATCGAAGTGTGTCCCTGTTGCTCGCTGCCAATTATTGTGGCCAGCGAGCCAAACGGAATACGCGCGTCCAGCGCCGATATACAGCTATACACATAATTACAGCTCGGAACGAAGCGCAAACGTCATATCGAGTCCCAGACAATATGTGTAAATTGAAAATTGCTCGCATAATTCTACGGGAGAGACAGAGGGAAGGAGAGGGAGAGGAATGGAAATTCTGGCTTCACGGGGCGCCACGCGAAAATGGTGTCTCGCAGAAATTGTTTCCTTTTCCGCGACGAGTTCTTGCTCGCGTTTATCAACGGCCACTTATGCATCGCACGGGCCACCGTTTCCACGCTGCAAGCGCGAATTCACGTTTTCCGCCGCTGCCCGTGCGCCGCGCCCGGCGGACGTAAAAAGCGGAAACTCTGTTTCAGCGGGGCAAAATGTTGAAAACTCGTGTTTGGATTTTACACGGGATTTATCCCGTTTCCGTACAACGGGCATGAGTTTAAATGGCTAAATTGATAGGTAAACGTGGTTACTTTGAATCGGCCTTTTGTAAAGAGCCGAGTGAAGTTATAGTAAAAATTTGTAGAAATGTGGTTCAGATGGTAGTGGTTCCTTGACAAAGCATTGCTGGAACAGAGAATACTCGCAGAAACGGGGTTTTATAAATAAAATCGAAGATGGAAGTACTGTTAGTAAACGCGGGTCTGTAAATCATCCCTATCAGAGATACAACCCCTTTTAAAACGAATAAAAGCGGTCGTTCTTTACGTACGAGATACAACGCCTGCGCACTCAGTGGCGAACTCAAGTATTGCAGCACAGTTGAAATGTTTTTCCATTGGAAATTTAATCAATTAATAAATAACTAATTTATTCTGTGCCTTTTAATCAGCGCTTTCTGAAATCCTTCTAAAATTCATTTTAAATAATATCTCTCGACACATCTTTACATAGTCTTCGTGTTTATGCGCTCGTAGGGCAATTTTTATAAAATTCCAAATATCACGTTGACTCAGTTTCCATCGAACCGGTGTTAAACGGTCGGTTAAAGCTACTCGCACGCGATGTTCTCGATGTTTTTATTTGCTCGACAATGCAGCTGTATCCTTTATATTCTCTCTTTTTTTTTTAGATACGATCAGAATGGCGTTAATTCTTTCCGCGTCATTTCCGCGTAATCGTTATACACGTAGCATGGCCTCGCGAGAATGTTGAGGTGGCAACGTGTAGCCTCATGCGTGACTTCCACTGTTCGTAGCGGCCTCGTATCAGATCATGGTTATGGCAGCTTACCTAATGACTCGCTATCAAAATAATTGTCGGCACCGTAATAATCGCCGGGGGTGCATAAATTCAGCTCCCTAAACACTGAATCGTAGGCGATGATTCTGCTTTGAATCTTTCCTCTCTAATTGAGCTGCTCGCGGCAAATTCCGTCCTGCCTTCGGTGTCGCAGCGTCATTGATAATTAGTAAATCGAACAACAAATTGATTATACTTATTCACTCGACAGTGCCTTCGACGCAATTTTTGCGTCACCGCTGGCAAATGAGACCTTAATTAGACGCTGATTGCGCTGAACGCACGAAGGTAGAGGAAGATGAAATTACTGGCACGCGACATTGTGCACGTACATAGGTTTGTCGTTATCAGTAGCTTGTACTACTATTCCCGGAGAGTGTCAATGCGGCACGATACGCCCGCCTATAAATCACGAGTGTCCAATATATTGAACGTGTCACACGTGACCATGGAAAAGAGAATATCGTATCTCAATATGTATTGTACGTCTTCCGCGGGACGTGTCCATATTTTCCGCTACATTTAGACGAATCTGCGCGCCCGCCGTGCATTCTTAAAGCCGTAACGTGTCCTCCTTCGCGCTATATATTCTCTTCTTGAATCACCACTTTTCCAGTCCCACGACGCACTTTGTGAAATATCGGGAGGGCCAGTTGCCGCGGGCTAAATTAAACAACGATTTTCCCTTCGCGAACTACTATCGCGCAGCAAGTACACATCAAATATTATTTCAATTTTTTTCCTCTGAAAGCAAAGCACTTCTCACGGCAGGATACCACTTTCAGAGATGATCGAACATAACGACTGACAATATCCCTTCGATCAAACACAACACTCGTTCCCCGGAATCAATATCTAATCAGGAACGATCCTCGAATCGAGTGGAAATCTATAGTGCGGCAGGTTAGGGAAGCGATGACTTTTGATAGTCTACATACAGCTCTGTTTGCATCTGTAGACGATGGTATTAAACTACGATAAGCGGTGGATAGAGGAATTATTTTGAATTCCAGGAAGTCCCTCGATCTAAGAAGCAGATCGTAGTGGAAAGGAAGATGCTGCTACTAAACGTCAGGTTTCCGTTCGCCTGATAGCAGCCAGCGGCGAAACTCGATCATCGATGTTGCCCGATCGATTGATACCGACAAACTACCGGTTAGCTCGTGGCTAGAATACGGAGCGGTTGACGAGTCCCTATCAACTGCGATACGTGCAATTTATCCGGTTCATAGATAGTATCTCTCCCGGCAGGTGCGTGTACCCGAAATGATTCGCTCGATCCGATACGCGTGTTGAAGTTGCGGAGCGGCGGGTGCACGATAGGTGGATAGATAGACTTCCCTTGTTCGGCCGGGCAACTTGTTTGATTTCAATCATTTTCGAGTGTTTTCAATACATTTTCGACGTGTTTTCGAGGGGCCGCCGACAGAGCACAGGCTATATTGTTTTATCGTTTCGGGACATTTCCAACGGTGATCGACGGGACGGATATACAAATCGAGAACGTGGAATTACACCCCCGTGGAACCCACCCTCCGCCCAGCTCGGTCTGATGTCCCGCGCGTTCGTCGAATTATTTTCTCCGCGCCCCGTCCGCGAGACACGCGTCGCTCGTCCGATTCGCCGCAATGTTTTTTAATCGCGCGAGACCGCCGATGTATTTTTCTATAGATTACGCGACGCCGATCCTAAGCCGCCGTTTATCTTTCCCACGGGTTAACGACAAGTGGAATTCTATCCGCGAGGCTGTCCCGCGTCGAATTTCGATGCGCCAGGGGAGAGTTGGAATTAACGTTGATAGGGATTAATGAGCGAGGGTAGTAGAAGGATCCTCCGTACAACGGTTTAAGAAACCAGGGGCTGCAACTGGTTCTTAAATTCCAAAGGTTGAACTTACTCCCTCATGCATCGGGGAGCAGTTAATTGCGTTTGCTTTTCATTAGTCGAGTCGCACGGATATTTGTTTTTCCCTGTTTTCGCGTTACTGGAAGGGGCCACGTTTTTACGAGGTTCAATTACGACGCACGCTTGCAAATATAATGGGCGTATTTGCCGCAGAAGGGCGGGGTGTACTTTGGAATTATTTCTGTATCGGGATTTCGAGATCGCCGCAGGGATTCGTTTGAAGGGAACTGAGATTTACGTACTGGGCTTTTTAGGTAAATTTTGCTGAGACGTTAATTGTGTTTAGGGCAACCTATCGTCTGTCATTCGTTCGATGTTTCTTTATTTCTTGTAAAAAGGTCGCGATCTCCCGTAGATCCGCCGTTTCTTAGGCGACACTCGGCGAATTACACCTAGCGACCGTTCCTTCCGACTTCTTACGCGGGACCCTGTCTGCTACTTAGTTTCCGTCGACGACAAAGCCCGTTAATTACTCGGCGAGGAAGCACGCGCGACGTCTCTTGACACGATTTACACTTTCAGAAAAGAGGGAGAAGAAATATCTCGGGGGTAGGGAGTACGGTTCTCGCGCGGGCCCCGCGTTCCCAGCGACGTGGTCCGCTGCCGTGCTTCTTTTTCTCTCCTTTCCCCAGCTTCTTCCAGTTCCGGCGTCTGTTCGCGGCAGATCTGGGAATCACAGCTTGTTTAATTATCTCGGTAGTTATGCAAAGCAAATACGTGCACCGGGGGGGAAAATTGAAGACCTGCTAATTATCGCGTAAAGAGGTAAGACGCGGCGCGGGGCGCGGAGGAAGCCGGGAAAGAAGAAGAAGAAGAAGAATACGTGGAAGAAGGAGAAGAAGAAAGAGAGGAGGAAGAGGGGGTGGAACTGGGGTAAAAGGATGAGGAAGGGTAGCGAAAGAGGGGCAGTCGTTTAATTGCAGCGGTTCACCTCTCGACAAAAGTGGCTTTCGTGCTTTCCGGGCTACGACAGTTATGCCTGACCTAGAGCTATGAAAAGAAATCCCTTTTTCAGATTCCATCGAGGCTGGCTAATTATTTTTTTTTTCTCCTTGTACATCCGGAAGTGAACGTGGGCAATTAGCCTTGTAATGGGTGGGCAGCCTTTTACTACGGATATAAATTTCCATGTTCATGCTGGTCGTTCGTGATTGGTCACCGTTGCTTCATTTCTTACGAGTGGCTCCCGTCGAATTAGATGGAAATAAGCGAAACATTTTGCGCACGCTAGATTTCCATGACCACGCGCCGATATTAATCTCTTGAATTATTTTCTTCCCTTCGTTCTTTTTCTTCTCTTATCTAACCGTAGATTGTAAGCCAGGGTAAACACATTTTCATTGATTCCATGTGCAATTAAGCGAGGATTAAGGTTCTTAGACATCGCGAGAAAGGGTGTTCCGCGGCAGTCTCGATAATACGCGGGTTCGCTTATCTGCTGGACGTGGATGAGTGGTGGCTGCGATTCGTTTATTATCGCAAACCGCATCTCCTCCCAATACACCCTTTTCAGCGGGTGTATTCGACTAGACAGAGGCTGTAGCCATAGAAGCCAGGGCCGCGTCGTTTCAGCCGCGTGGGAAGAGAGGCGAAGAAAGAGGTAGGGGGAGTAGGAGAAAGAGTAAAAGGGAGTTTCAAAGAATTTCCAATTCTCAGCTTTTCAGCGCCGCCGCCTTCGACGCTTCGTTTGTGCACGGGAGCTAGAGGGATGAAGATACGAGGGTGGCGAAACAGGGAACGGCAGAGGAGAGAGAGATATAGGGGGGATGATGGTGGCGGTCGAAAGAGGGGGAGTTGCCGTAATGAATGGTATTCAGTTTATTCTGGGGCTAAGTTACGTTGCCGCCGACGTTGAAGCGGCGGCATCCAGCCACTGAACTAGAAGTAAAATGGGACTGTAGCGAAATTGAAAGGCGGAATTTACCCTTTATCCCTGGCTACGATCTTCGCAGCCTTAGCAGCCCTCCCTTTCCAGCCTACGACGGTTCTTTAACCCCGGTCCTTCCGCTATCCCATTCTCCCCGTTCCTCTTTCTCCCTGTCCGCGTGCCTTCTTCCTCCCCACCCTCCTCTGTCTTAACGAGCAAATCGAGAACGGGGAGTAAAAACTCGACGTGTACATCAACTATTCAGCACCTTTGAGAACGGTTTCCATGGGGCAACCGAACCGCTCTGAATAGGGGGTATCGTTAACGAAACCGGTCCCCCCTTTTCCTAGCCACGTCCATCATCGCGATAACGCGCGTTACGTTTCCCTTTTTTTTCCACGGCGCCCCTGATTTTCGAGCAAATTTAACTTCCACCTTTTTACCGAACGCTACCAGGCGGGGGAACTTGGCGCTCTTCTGTTGATACTCGGAGCTCGGCTTGATATTAGGATGGGAAATTGTAAAAAATAACGAGCAATCGTTATTGGCGTTCAATTAATATAAAGGGATGTTTTAATAGACTAATGTTTTAAAAGTGGGTATCGACTGAGGATTGGAAGTATATTTTGGGAAAGGAAATGGATTGCAGGTTCCTCAAAGACCATGAGATATTTATAAGAGTAGCGCAAAAATAGTTTTAATGGGAATTCAATAAAATTCAGTAGATGATTATAAAAATTAAAGAACAAAATCCAGATTTCTTTTTTCCCAGAACTCTTAAATTACTTCAGTCATGGTTACATCAATCTCCTTTTTCCTTTTTCTTTGGGGAGGTTGTCAGGGCCGCGTTTAAAGAAATTTCAAGCATTCGGTGACTGCTATATCACGCCACCCCTTCGTGAACCCGAATTACATAGTTCCCCCCTTTATAAATATTAAATTTTCGCTGGGAGGGACGAAACAGAAGCCCCTGTCGCGTCGTTTAACCATCCTCTAAGAATCATTCGGTCGGATGACGCGGGATACGGCGCTTAGGCTCGCTAAACGTATTCCCTGTGTCGTTCGATACACACCAGAACCGTGATTACAGGAAGGGGATAGAGGTGCCGCACGAAAACCGTGCGGGTGGAGCAGGTATGGCGAGTCGTGCTTTCAAGCTTTCGTCCTGTACCGTGCATTCGGTAATGGTAAAGCCTGCGCTGTGGTTCGTGTGTGACCTAACGAAAGCCCGGGTACACAATTTGATAATGGGTTAGCTGTGTAACGTGCACACAGTCGACGGCCGTGGTACACGTTGCGCAACGGGATACACTGAATCAGTAATAACAACGTGTTTGCATAATCAATCATGCTCTTTCTCCCGTTTCTTCCTCCCCCCCCCCTCCCTCCCTCTGTCTTGTTACCCCGTCATGTTTTCGAGCCGGAGAAGATTGAGGGTGGATGGCATTATCCTTTCAGCCGAACACACGTGCCCTCCTCGTTTGTTTGCCGTGTTACGAGCCGTCACTATCCGACGTTTCGGGATTTGTTTGAACGAGAATGATAACGCTTTGGCTTTGAAACACTGTAAGGCAGAGTGTTTCGAGGGTGTTTAAAGGGTGCAAGCACGAGCGAAATAATCGTTCTGGGTTTCGTTTGCCAAGCACATAGTCGCACAGGTAGCAACAGTTAAATAAATGATAAATATAATCCGCAGTATAGTCTCTTCATCTTATCTTGCCGACTAACATCGCCCTCTCTGTGACCGTAGAATAGAGTTAATTATTCGACGGGCATGGTATTCTTTTAAAAGTCACGATGCTTCTTTGCACCCCCGCGCGCGCTCGCGTGGGTAGTAATAGTATGCAAATGGATATCCAGCGACACGGTATGCAAATAAATACCGTAAGCTAAATATGGAGACGCCTGTCTCTGTTTCTTCTACCCGACTGCCACCCACCTCGAGTTCCTTTTTTTTCCACGTCGCGTCAGAATAAGTTAATACGTCTGCGTAAACCGCGACGGAAACGCCTCTTGTGCTTCAGGCGGCACGAGGGTCGGCCAGGAATTTTCTCGCGTTTCACAGTACAGCGCACAGCTGTACGGGAGGTTGGTTTTGGCTTGTAAAAATCCCGGCTGCAACGGACGCACCGAGTACTCTATTTCGTTTTTCCCCCTTTTCTCTTTTCTACCTTAGAGCGGCGTACGTAGAGAGGCCGCGACTTACAATGGCTGGAAGTAATGCACAGGCCCCTGCGGAGGGTTCGCGCGTGTCTACGCGCGTCTGTGTTATTGCTCGGCCGCCGCAGAAAATTCACTCACTCTTTCCTAATAATTCAAACTTCGCATTGTCTGCAATGGCGCTCTCGCGATGGAAACGGATGGGCCATCCAGGATGCCCATTTAAGGTCCACGCACACGCGTCGGTTCCGCAACAGTGCTGTCAGTGTCAGTACTGACAACTATGACAAGTGTGAACTGCTCCATTCCAAAAACAGGGAACGACATTTTTCACCACTGACACTGACGGATATGTGTGCGGAGACCTTTAGGCTTCTACCTTAATTTCTTCTTTTAATCCAAGGGTTGATGTCTCCGATGAAAGCGAAAGTTGGATTTACTCTGCAATTATAAGCGAACAGTGCACACGTTAACGTGCACGAAACTCCTGCCTGGCTGCGAATAGCTTCGCCGAGGGCAGAGTTATTAGAAGCCACGATTATCTTTCGAGAGGTGCGAGTCATTTTCTTCGTTAAACATTTGGCTTGCATATGAGCTTGATTTCGACGGGCCTCGCCAAGCCGCGCGATCCATTATCGTTCCAGCCGTTGTTTCCAAGCGAAATTTCGACGGATTCCGCAGGGAGTTCTGCTGTGCACTTCGGTGATTGCTCCATAATACCTACAATCTGTTTCTTCCGTTTAGCACCGTAATTGCGCTATTATCGCGAGTGCCGCGGTCTATCGGCCGGCGGACTTCTACTTACGCGGCGTTTATGCAGCCGGGAAGCCTCTCTCTAGGAAATCATACGTATGCGCGCGCGTGCTCGCGGCCGAAATGTCCACGCGGGGATGAAAAACGTTTTCAAGATCCGCGGGCCGACTTGACACGAAAACGCTTGCAGTCTTTAAAGAGTACTCCCCAGTCGGACGTTTGCAACGTAATTGAAGTAAACATGCATGTAGATGTGGAATGCATTGCGTTACTCTATTCCAGTGATGGTTGGATAACTATCGGTCCGCGAGTAGTAAAAACGAAGGAAATGGGGGTGAAATGGAATGAAAATACGAATCCCGCGGGAAAGATAACATTTGTCGAAAGAGTTACCACAGAATAAACAGAAAACATCTGGGAATATATAGAGTTTAGACGAAGAGTTTAATACATCTGGGATATTAATCGATTCCTCGTGGCATTTTATACGATCCGCACGCCGCTTGACGATAATTTTCCCCCGGGAATAATTTAATTGCTCTTTTAATATCACGGCGATGGCTTGCGAGGGCTGTATAAAATAGTTGTTTAAATTGCACCACCTCCCCTTTTTCTCCCCGCAGTAGGTGAAAGTAGAATCCGCCGGGACAGAAAGTCTAATGAAGTTTTACCGCGCAAGGAAAAGGCACTATTTACATAGCAGAACTTCATTAAAGCCACCAGCCCCTGTGGACTATGCGCGCTCTGTTTCAGTGTTTCCGTTTCCCTGAAATCTAGAGCGTCAACACCAGTTCGGAGCGCAGCGCCAAGTATTTTGAATAAAATATTTATTCGTATCGAAATATTTATTTGTATAAAAATAGATCTGCTTAATATTATTTAATACATTTTTTTCTTTGTACACATAGCCATTGTTATAAGTGGCGCAATTTTTTTATATCATTAATTTTGTAAAGCTATTAATTAATTTACGACAATGTTTTTAAATGGGATTCTTTTTGATGCATTAATTAAAATGTCCGCGATACGAGTAATGGAATGTATGAACACAGCATTTCAGCTGTGTATGCGAAGTTGTGTCATCTTAAGCGTAGTTGGAAAGCTCCGTTATGTACTTGCAGCTCATTTTGATTTCACATATTTTTTTATATTTATTTGATTTCACGTACTTGGCGTAATTTTTTTTACTTCTTTGAAGTTTTTTTACGAGGTATAATTTTATAGAACACATCGCGGGCCTTCGTAGTATATCCTTCTCGAGACGTGATACTTTTATTGCCAGAGCGCGTTTAAGTTAAACAGTGCGACCGATATGCCATTCGTTTTCAAATAAATCCTTTGGGAGGGTCGAAATAATTATTTAAGCATCCAGCATCGAGCGTCGAAAAGCCTAAGGGTTGTTCGTAGTCGATGGTGCGCTGCATTAGACTGCAAGATCTCCTAATAGTGCAGCGGAGTTCGGTGTTTCATTTTTGCATTGTTGCTGACAGCAAGAAACTGACGACGTGGTAATTAGGGCGATAAAACAAGCAAGCCGCTCTGCGTTAGACAGATCCCATACGCTATTTCCACCGGGGGTCTTTGTTTCTTATCGCGAAACTTGTTTACACGGTGTTTTACCGCGAAATGATTTTCGCCACGGAACTCTGATACCGAGTTCCGAAGTTATAATCGTAGCCATTATTCGCACGACGTTTAATCCCTGCTACCCCTTTCAACCTTTTCCCGCGATCTCGGCGCAAAAATCCCGCAGCTCGTTTCGAGGTGTGCAGCGTACAGTTTAAATTGCATCGTCTTAGAAACTCCGGGGGTACGTGAGAAAAGTCTCTTTTACGACTCCACACAGTCTCCTTCTTTTCTCTTCCCCGTTCACCCAGGCATATTAAACACTTGTACAAGCACCAGGGATCCCCCGAGTTCCGCAGAAATCCCCCGGAAGCTTAAATGCAACCGTTTAAATTCCAAAAGGCGTACCAATCACCGGGAACTATCTTGTTTCGCCTGTGCAGTTGGGATGCCGGCCATGGAACCTCAGTCTGACCAGCGTGGTTGTTCTGGCGATCTCGAACATGCTGCTGACGTTCCTGCTGCTGCAGTCGGAGACCTGTGCCCCGGACGAGATGCCCAGGGACTTCGAGCCGAGCGCCGTGACCGAATGGAGCCTCCGTACCCTGATCAAAGAGCAACAGCAGCAGCAGCAGTCGGACTGCGCTACACAGGACTACCAGCCATTGCCAGTTGACGCGAGCGGCTTCAAGTTGAACATCAAGCTTGGCAGGTGGGATGCCCGTAGACTTTACCGGAGCTTCGACCATGTCCTGGTCGGGTCCAGCTTCGTCGAGCTGTCGCAGGCGTACCGCGTTTGCCTGGCCATGCAGAGCTCGGTGGAGAAGTTGCACTCGCTGGTGCAAGCCGTCCACCATTGGACAGGCCCGGTGTCGGTGGCCCTGTACGCGGCAGGCGACGAAGAGTTCGAGGCTCTACAGAAGTACCTGGTCTACCTGAAGAGGTGCTACGAGCCGATAAGAGAGAGGGTGGCGTTCTCGCTGGCTGTGCCGAGGCTCAGGGCACCGAAGAAACAGCCGCGCGAGTTCGAGCTGCCCGAGGTGGTGGATTGTGCCAAACCGGAAGCGACGTTGAACGAGCTGATGAATGGTATCTCGAACGAGCAGACCAACTGGCGGATACGCAACGTCTATCCTCAGAATCACATGAGGAATCTAGCCAGAAAGAACTGCCAGTCCGACTACGTGTTCCTGACGGACGTGGACATCGTGCCCAGCTTCAATTTGACCGGCACCTTGGACGACTTCCTCAGGACCGATGTCTGTGATAAGTGCGCCTACGTGATACCGACGTACGAGCTGGACTCGCGCGTCAGGTTCCCTCAGAATAAAACGGAGCTAGTTCGGCTGGCGAGGAAAGGGCTGGCCAGGCCTTTTCACCAGAAGGTCTTCATACACAATCAGTTCGCCACCAACTTTACCAGGTGAGGAACGCTCGTTACCGGAAGCTATACCGATTTACGAGATCCTCGAAGTTTCGTTACCTCGAATCTCGGTGATATTTCAATTCAATGAATTTTCTTCGGCTCTGATAAAATAACGAGTGGCTTGGAATGCCAAGGCGCAGAAATCTCGCGGGCGTTCATATGTTTCGAGTAGTTTAGTTAGAGCCCGCGGAAAGCGGGCTCGAAAGTGGAGCGATTAAGCGCATGCCTGATAACTTTTAAACACTTCTGCTTGACGTTTCAGGTGGATACTGGACACATCTCCGAACCATAAGAATTACGGGAACGTGAGGAGCGGCAAGGTGTACGTCAGCCACGACGTGACGAATTTCGAGTTCCTTTACGAACCCTTTTACGTCGCCAAAGACATTGTCCCGCCCCACGACGAGAGGTTCATGGGCTACGGGTACACCAGGAACACTCAGGTACGAATTTATATTTTATCGCGTCTCAGACGTCGACGAAAGCTGCGTATGAATATTTCATTTGGAAGTTAGTTACTTTCGGGAGCCCCGGCCCCACGATTTCACACACTGTTATACCATTCACTTCCACCGGAACGGCATGAATACTTCAATGGAATTTAAAGCGTAACCGGCGCGGCCAGGTCGATCCAATGATTCCTTCATACTTCTTACCGGGTCGATGAAATCGGCTGTCATCCGGCGAGTTTATCATCCGATCGTCGTCCCCCGTGCCCGCTGAAACTTTAGAACCGAACCTCGTAAAACAAGGCGCACCTCGGCGAGCAGTTTGCTCCAATTACGGCGCGGGGAACGCTGGCGCAAACTGGGGTCCGCGCATCGTACGATATTAGAGCACGGCGAAATGAAAAAAGTGCATATTTGCACGGTACATAGGAAACATCGCGTACGTGCGCAAGTCCCTGGGAATCAGAGGGGGATCGTAACGGGAGGGCGGGGGGAACGGAGAGGGGGGGGGGCGGGGGTGGCAGTTTGGGGAGCACGAAACTCGAACGGACAAATCCCGCGCGCTGGGAACATTAATTGAATTACATATTATCATTGCCGCCGTTATCGTGCGATGGAGGCTCATTTTGCGGAACAAGCATTATTTAATTTAAACTTGATACATCTCGCGCCCGTCTAATCGAACGTTTGCATATCGAGGACGCTCGTTGCCTTGTTTCGCTGCTCGTGTTACGGGTAATTCGTGTTGCAAACTCTACTTTCCATCCAGTTAACAATTTACGGTGAACATCGCGTCGCTGTACAACATTCAAACTAACTGGGAGCTTTCCTGTCGCCGGGGCGCGGCCAATTTCATTTTGATTACCATTAAAATATTTGAAATTGAATACGGCCACGTTCTGGGTGGATTATTTTTATTCCCGACAAAGGAATGTTCATATGGAATTTGATATACACTTTGATAGGTAAGCTTGAAACTTTAGGAAAGCTTAAGGGGTAGCCTGGTTTGAGTAGCTGAAAATCGAGGCATTTTTCGGGAATTTTTTAAAGAAAGTATTTAATTGATCTTTTTGAAAATTTCGGGATATCGAAACTGTTGGTTCGGGAAAAACACATTTGAAGTTTTCTGGTAACCTGGTGCTTCGTTGTAAAACCGGCTATATCCGCTTTAAATTTTCGAATTTCGTTTTGCTGCTTTGGGAATATATTATCGTGATGTTTACGTACAAAAAAATTGATTTCTTCGACCCGCTAGACCCCCTTAAATAGTTCCCACATCGCAGTAGAACAAGCTCCTACAGGTCAGACCACTCCTCACGAGTAGTACACTCTACGATAATTCATACATTCTCCTCAGAATTTATTTCTTATTTATTTATTTGACATCAACGGCTCAAAACCTTTTATTACATAACTGCAAAAGTACTTAAGTAAGAAACACAAGAAAGTAATGACAGATAGTAAAGCGGAGAGAGGAGAAAGCGGAGTTCACATTCTACAAATCGATATAAAAACACACGATAGGTACTACATTCCCTAAATTCCGATACAAATGCTCAAAACACAAAACACCTCTACTCTACACCCTTGTTCTCGCATCAAAATTAGATCCCCTTACTTCTATCCTCATTCCATTCAACTTAGATCCCAGTAGAACGACCTCGTATATATCAGACGCCCGACTAACAAGTACACATATACCATAAAACAATTCTTCCCTTCCGCTACAAACGATGCCAAGTCTCCACCACCAGCACACTCTCGCCCCAGCCAGCTCTCGCGGTTTTCCAAGCATCGAGGGTCCCCGTGAAAGAAAATACTCAGCCCCGGAGAAGTGTCGCATGCCGTAAGCTTCATCCGTCAGCGTATCCCCGAAGTCACGTTCGGGTCACGCGGTCGTGTCGCAGCAGCTCGCAACACCGTCGCCAATCAACGACGGTCGCATCATCACGCGCGGTACGCACGCTTAAGCGCGGCGGACGGATAAAGCGGAATGACGGGGCGCGTCAGGCGTTGCGCGCGGATAATGCCGCCCGGCCCCGGCAATGACGGCTGACGTTTCCGTGGCTGCGAGGCCTCAGCCGCGGGGAGTAACGAAATTCCATCCGGGCGGCGAAAATCCGTGCGGCGACGTGCCGCGGCGCATCCGTGGAACGAACTACGCCGCAGCGACTGCAATAAAACGGGTGTAAATCTACGTGGCCGCGCGCCGCGGTAACAGCGGTGCAAAACAGCCGTGCAAGTCGGCGTACACAGGCGCGGATGTAAGCCGGTGTGTACGGTCGCGGGCGTTACACGCTGACTACGTAACAGTACATTGGTATTCGCGTCTTCTCTGCGGTTCGTTCGCACAACATCCACTCCCCACGGAGGAATGAGAATGGATATCGTTCGCTTTTCCTACCACCTTCCCCCTCCGCCCCTCTTGTATCTCGAGCTGCACTGGAACCCCTTTCCTACCAGCTCGCCACCTCTATCCAATACAATCCTGTCGCGCCATTCTTTCACCGTGCAACCGGTCTCCCTCAACTTTCCTGCCCCCCGTTTGCCCCGTTTTATCCTACCTCTTACCCTCTACTCGCGCGAGAATTATACACAGGCGTGTCCCGCGTCGTCTGACCGCAAGTAAACTCGGTAAAGGAGCCTGCGTGCCGGATAATTCGTTAGCTTCTATTAATTAGTCGTCCGTGTCGATGCAGGACGCTCGTTTCAACGGACAAGTGGAGTCTGTCAAGTGGAGCTATATTTTGGGACTGATAATTTGCCTCTGCGAGTTCCAGTTGCACGGAGATTGAAATGACTTTGCCTCGAGTAACTCCGCGTTATGGAGCCTGTCTCGTGAGTGATTATTCTCTGGAAGCATGTCCCGCAGACGGCAATGGCGATCCCGGGGAAGTTGCTTCGCTGTGTAGTGGCTGAGGCTCGACTGAGAGCATTCTGTGATCGTGACAGCCTCATCCAGGCTTAATGCGTGACGAGGGTGGCGGGTTTGAAGTCGAATCAGGAGTGTCTTCTGGCTTGTGGAAGTGCGAGGGGTCAGATTTTCTCTTCACCGTACGCAGGTTGAAGTTCGCTGAAGGTGGATGAAGCCTTCAGCTACGACTCAGCCGCCTTATATTTCGGTTCGGATTCCCGTGGGCGGTAGTTGCGCCGCTAAATACGCGGGCGTAAGTCTCCAGAGTTGTTAGAAGGTCGATGACAGGAGCTTGCACCCCTGTCACCATATTTAGCAAGGATTAGAGGCGTAAGCTTGTTGCCTGGGCACTATAGGGAGTTTTGGCTCCTGCGGGACACTAAGTGTCTCCCTTCAGCGTTTAATGATTCTCCTTGAGCTTATTTGTTAACCACGACACGGTTAAGCAAGCAATTCTGTTCGACGTTTAGGATTGTCTCTTTTCCGACACGTTATCCTTCGATACCGTGTTCGAGGCGATCTATTCGCCATCGCGATCCACTCCTACAGATAAACCCGCCCCACGAAAGATTCATTATTGTCGTATTTATCGTGCTGGCAATCAACGTCACGAACGAATTGGATTGATATCTAATCGTGGCGGGGCATCGGATTGATTGTAGCTCCTCGCTTGGATATGTACTTCCCCGATCAAGGGTAGTCAGGATCCTCTATCGCAGCCTATCATTTTCATTTACCAGCTCCTCGATACCGTAACACGCTAAATCCTACTCACGAGCAGATCGTTTGATTTAGGACCACCGATTGCCGGGGTCTCTTACCGTCCAATTGAACCTGCCGATTGATCAAGCTTTCAGCGTGTTTCAAACTATACTACGAGCACTTCGTAATGCTCATAATTCCTTAAGGTCCGAATGCACGATGAGATTTTAAACGAGACTTCTATCTCGAGTCAAAAATCTCAGCAACGACTAAATGCCAATAATGGAAACACTCGCGAGAGATGAGATTTCTGAAAATATATCACGAAACTTGTCTGACGAGTGTCTAGTTTCACGAGAAAATTAAAATTTCTCCATCAGTGGAGACATATCCTGAAATAATTGTCTCGCGCGAGACACGATATTTTCGTCTCATCGTGGATTTGCACCTTCAGAAATAATTTCCTCTGACGACCGAATTCACGCGACATCGCTACTTCGATTCTTCGTCCGACTCCTGCAGTATCAATCCCCTGCGTCTCCAATCGCAGTAGTGGAGCCTCCTCATAGCTCAGGCAGTCCGCCGCGCCGGCAGCGACGGCGAACGCTTGAAAATAACGCGCTCGCAGCTAGGGAAGCGATTTCTCAATGAATTGCGAGGCGACTCGTCTCAATATTGACTTTTCGACGTTCATTTCGAAGATTGACTTTCGATCGGCCACGAAAATTGATTCCACGACGCGGGGGAGCGCAATCGCCGTGAGTGGGCGAGACACGCGAGCAACACGGACGACCGGCTGCGCCCAGCTGGTGCGAATCAAAGGGGGAAGATAGCCCGATTTACCTGGGTCGTTCTCGTCTTCGCCGATTGAGCGATTACCTCGGTGCTAGGTCGTCAATCAGCAACGGAGGGGGCTCGGGGGGGCCTGGGTTTGAATGGCCGCGACTACTCCGACGGGGGAAGGAGGCGTGGGTTCATTGAAAGCGAACGAGGCACGAAGCTATTTCCACGGAACGAGCGCTGTTCGTTTCGTTCTGCCGGCGACGAATGCGAATTAAATTTTCGTCGAAAAGATTAACGGGGCTCTATTAAAAGTTTATCGCGCTCGTTACGCCGAGGATTCGCCTCTGGTGCCCCGAGACCGTGGCGCTCCCTTTCCGATATTTCTTTCCCTCGCTTCATTTCCGCCGCTTATTAGCCGGCGGACGAAATTGCTCATTAAACGCTGGCTGGTATCGATACGTCGCAATTAACTCGGTGCCCGATACAGAAGTTACCGTTCCCTGCCGGATTGCTCAAGTGCGGAGGGGTTTTCAAGATCCGTTGACCTGGACTGGACTGGATAGAGGGCTGCAGACTTGCAAATTTCGTAGCTAATGAATCGCGAGTGTATCCTTCCGCGAATATTTTACTCTCGCGGTGGCAATGGGACTCGGTTACCCCTTATGGCGCGAGGCTTAGTATCGCCGCCGTTCCATGAATAGTAATTTCGGCGCATCGTTCTCGTGCACGCGTATCTAGACGAATTCATTGGCTTAACAGAGAACGCCGTGATGCTTCCCGAACTTACCGAACAAGTGTCCTAGCTGTTGCAATGAAGTTTACGGCTGCGACGGAAGTAGGTACGTTTACGTGCTACTTTTAGCAAACTCTCTTACAAGAGCTTGACGACCCCCACCGTTTAATAGATAATAATTTCGGCACGTCACTTTTATACACGAAGCATAAAAGTCTAATGAATTGAATGATAGCTCTGTTACGCTTACTCGGCGATAATACCAGCTTATTTTTTCGTTGAATAATAACGCATTCATGCACCCACGTTCACGGCTAACTCCATCACGTGCCGGTTTACTACCGCCATCGTTTAACGGTTAGTAATTTGAGTGGTTGAGGTTTATATCTCCTTAAAAGAGTTTACCTACATAAATCCCGGCATTAAAATCTCACGGTGATTATCATCCACGGCGTCGAAGCCGTCCAAACCGGTGGGGGGCGCTCGAGCGTGTTAACTATCGGCGCTCCTTACTCTCGCCATGCCCTTGTTGGAAACGTAAGATAAGCGTAGACGCGCCTTATTCGCCGGGATTTATACCGACGTGGGATCGCATAAAGCTCAATTATTAGATTTACTTCGCTACCCGCCGTTACCCGCTGCTATCTGGAAAAATTATGCTAGCGCTGTTTACCGAACTTCACCGCGTCCCGCGGATGCACCGTCACGTATGGCCCTAATGCGTGGATCTTCCTCGCGTATTCATCAGCGAGTTTCGAGCGGCTAAAGCCGCGTGATTACGGAAGGAAAAAGGGACCCGCGCTGGTGTCTGATAATGGAGGAGTGTTGGATCAGTGAATTGGAATCGAATTTCCCAGGTTTCAGCGAAGGAATCATTCTGGATCCTGCTTCTTCGTGGAAAAACTTCTGCGACGAAGGTGGACGGTTAAATTTTTATTTCCGGGAAATTCTGCGGCAAGATTGGCACGCGTGAAATCATTGCCAGCAATTTGGAGGGTAAAGCTGCGCCGCCTTCCGTCGATACGACGCCGCTTATTTTCATTCAGCCGTTGCAACACGACCCGGTATACCGACGGACACATAATACTCTAGGCGAGGATAATGTCTTCATCCCCTCGTTAAATTTAATCACCCAAATTCTCTGGGTACAGGGGATCGAATAAAATGCACTATCCAGCAGCGTGGCGTGTCATGATCGTAATGGCCCGCGGCAGCGATGGCGAGCTCCCCCCTCCCGTCGATGTCGAAGCGTGAAATTAACCCGAACACATTTCCCCAAGGTACACGCCACGTAAAACAACCCCCACCGCGGTGTCCAGTTCCATTTCCCTTCTGCTTTACCTATCGTGGCTCACGATCCGCCGTAAAATCGCGACATCCTGTCAAAGATCAGCCGGGCGCTGGGTGTAAAGCCGATGCCGGTCCCCCGAGGGATCGTGAACTTTTAGGGTTCCCCCTGGGAATTCCACGGGAAGCCTGATAGAGTAATATTCGAAAAACTCACGCGTCCGCGCTGCAGCCGGTGTAATTGAATTCTTGTAATAATAACAATCCTGGACGGTTAATAACGATGCAGCGAGTAATATCAACGATCGCGGCGGGAGGTAACGTAAAACTGTTTCCTTAGCTGTTGCGCCCCGTGAAATGCTTTTCTCCTCTCGTCGACGTACCAACGTCTTTGTTTCGCGCGGAACGAGTTTTCCTCGGGAATTCGAGCTACAAAGGGTAGCGAATTTCTAATTTTTCGCGGGGCGAAGCTTAGCAACGGGAACTTCCACCCTTCTATTATCCCCTTCTCCCCTTTACACCAGAAATAATTTCACAATATTCCCCTTGATAACCTTCCGTGCTCGCGGGCGCGCTCGTACACGCGCGCGTTTAAATAAATAGGATGTCGGACGTTCTGCGCGGATGTAGGATGGTTAATGATTAGTGAGAGCGTAGACCGCGCTAGGCGGGCCTCCGCATTCCGGATTCCTCTGCGTAACCGTAGAAAGCGGAGGAACAAGCAGAACCGAATGGGGTATGCACGCCCTGGCCGAGGGAAAGAACCATTCGCCGACCACGTCTACAGAAATTGCGTAAATTTACATTAATACAACGCGGGAATATCGTTTGAACGGAACGGCGCGGAAGAGCGGCCAGCGGTTACGCTAAATTCCCCGGATGATTCCGTTTGCTTTCGAAAACTTTCAGCAATTCCCAGCCGCAATTTCGTATATTCAAAGCTTTGTTAGCCCACGTTACACCATCGCTCAGGAACGAACCGCTTGTTTGCTTGCCGGCGAAAACAAAAATACAATCTTTCAGGGATCGCGCACCGTTCAAACTTCGATTGACATAGAAGCGGGAATGGATGAAAGGTTCGCGAGGCTTTATGGTAATTGGACGTTATCTCTTATTTGCTCGATGCATTCTATATAATATTTTAAAAGGTTAATTTATTTTACCCGGAATTGTAGCGTTCTAACTTCTTTTAGAACTTTTACGATTCCCTTCGCAACATTTAAAGCCAGCGATCGGCTGGCGATTTAACTCGGGTCCTCCAACTCCCAGGTTTATGTAAGCGTATTTTATTTCTCTTTGATAGTACGGACTCTGCCGGGTTATTATTTCTCCGTGTACAACCTCGGCAGCGATTCGCGAGAAAGTTTCGCCGGCATCGAGATATTCTTCGCGCCCGGTGTGTAATTATTTGCGACAAGCTCCTGTCGCGCTCCTTCGACGGGAGCAAAGTGTCCGGGGCCCGCTAATTAGGAAGATCCGTCAACTCGTTATGTTGTTTAATGTAATTCGTGCTCCTCGAAACTCGGGACAAACTGGTAGGTGGCCCGCGAGTGGCTCGTGTCGCTGGAGCCTGAAATGCTTTACACCCTGCCGCAAGAATGCGACCCGCGGGAAACGCTATAAAGGGAATTAATCCCCGTCCACTGACTAATTAAGACGAATAATCGCGTGTAACGGGCGTTACGCCAACAATTCAGTTTTACTAATCAACGAGGCAAGTGGCTGCATCAAGGAGGATATCCGAGCATAATTCACCCTGTCCATCGTCCTGCTTCCTAAAACTTCTACCCAACAGTTTTCTCAAACAGGTCGTAACCGACATAATCTCCCCAAGCACTCTGATCCACCTATTACACGTAGGCTTTCAATTACTACAGGACCAAGCTTTCATTCCGCGTATCAATTAACGTTGCCAAGTCTCGTTCGATTTAATTTAATCCGAACTCGCTCGATTCGGCTCGTGATCATTAACGAAAGCGTGTATAGGTAGCGCCGCGACTGTTGCCGCGTCGGAGCTTACGCGTAATTAACGCAATACTCGTCTGAGGGACAGTCTAAACGTAACAGAACCTGTCATACCCTGTCATCTTCCCGTTACGCACGAATAATTACTCACTGGAACGTCTCCAGGAT
Organism: Andrena flavipes; assembly: GCA_963971345.1. NCBI lineage: Eukaryota > Metazoa > Arthropoda > Insecta > Hymenoptera > Andrenidae > Andrena > Andrena flavipes. The sequence continues at coordinate 5,087,942 of OZ020482.1, forward strand.
CGAGGAGGCTGAAGATTACACGCTCGTCTACAAGCTCCTCTTGATGCTCTCGTAGGCTCCGCAGCCGCGTGTCCGTTTTCCAGACACAGCCCTGCTTTCTGTTAATTACGACCATTCTTGTGCTGTCTCCGGCTTAGCGAACCTCATTATCCCCCCTGTTCCAAATCTTTTTATATCCAGCATCCCTTACGCGACGTTAATCACGTTAAATTTGGATCCTCAGATTTGACATTCAAACAGATTCTTCGTAACGTCATTTCGCAAAGAGATGAGAATATTCGTCAGAATTCATTCACCGTTTTCAGGCAAATTACCTCCATGAGAAAACCTGACAATCAGGTGTCTAATTGTGCGAAATTATTCACGGCTCGTCTTGGGTCAGTTTAACTAATTTTGGACTCGATTAGAGAATTCTCGCCGTCTATTTTGGAATTGCTCGGAAACAGAAGGGGTTGGGTGGTGAATCAGTCATCGAAGCGTAACTGCTACGCCATTCACCAGCTGGTAATCACAACGTGTCTGTCAGCCTCGCCACTAGCCTGTCACATATGACTTGCCATTGTTACGTACAATTATTCACGAAGACGCAAGTCAGACTGGGGAACAGCGGGACCGGATCCCGTCTGTTAGGGTTGCCTGACCTGTCTCGAGATTGCCAGGCGTGCCCTCTTCCTCCTTGCCGTCTAGCGCGCCGTAACGTCGGAAACACAGCGTTTCCCGTGGAAATGTCACTATCCCCGGGATATCTACGGGACGGCTCGCGGGAACTTTGGCCGCGGTTCCCGCAAAAAACTCGCCGAAACGCACAAAGGGCGGGACCGTGGCGGCGACATAATTTCATGAAAGTTTCTACGACGTTTCTCCTAAGCGGGGGTTGAAACGCTTTTTTAATTTCCACGAACGGGGCAATCTAGGTGGAGAAAATATCTCGTCACGAATCTTGTAATAGGGTGGGATCGATGTGGGGGCTCGGAGGGTGGGTGCAGTTTCGAATTATTAAATTACGCCGAGGTTCTCCGCGGTGCGCTGGGTTTTAATGTTTCGAATTAATAGAGTCCAATTTTCTTTAATTTAGAGACTTTGAACTCAAAGTTTGAAGGGATGTTGAGTAGAACATGATCGTTTGCTATTCACAGCTTTACCTTGTCTTCCTTGTAATTGCAGTTCGAATCGAAACGATCAGTTCCTTATATTATTTTCATGCAAAATCCTTGGCTCGAAGTTTATCATGAAATTTTGAGGGTGATCTGTCATTCTGTTGAAATAGATTTGACTTACGATTCCTTCGACCTTGGGTGTCTCTGTTACGCGTAGCTTTAGGAAAAGGTGTGTGTGTATGTGTTTCGGCAGCTGAGAGGAAACTGTGAGCGAGGAAGAGTGGAAGCTTTGAGCGAGTGAAAGGGAAGATTGAAAGAAGATTCGTTTTGACAAACAGCAGTTATTTGTAAAACATTGTTAATACGCCGCTATCTCAGGTAATTTTATTTACTAATTCGCAGTAGAACACTTTTCGTCCTAACAATAATTATTTTCAAAACTTTGAAGCTGAATAAATGTGGATTGTTAAACTTCGGTTGAAGAAGTGTTCCTCTGTGCAGGTGTACGAGATGTACGTCGCTGGTTACCAATTCAAAGTGCTGTCGCCGGTGTTCACTGGGCACTGGGGCCTGCAGACCAGAAAGACCAGGCCAGCATGGCGCGAACGTCAGAACAGTGCCAACAGGAAGCATTTCGAGACGTTCAAGAAGGAAGTTTTCGCCCGCTACATGCGCGATCCCCTGAAAATGATGAAGAACGCCAACTGACGAAGAGCTCGTCGGAGATTTCGTTGATGAAACGCGAGATCTTGCTCGCCGTCCTTCTTATTCGCAGCGAGGCACGTGTCTAACCACTCAGACATAACCACCCCGTGCTCTTTCCAGAGGAAAACTGGGCTTCACGCGAAGACATTGTATCCGACAAGATGCTGCTGCATTCACGTTCTGTTTCAAACACCGCGATACTTTCTTTATTAAATTTCAGGAAGGTGAAACCTCTCGTAACGACGAGGTAGATCGAAAGGCTGTATTCGAAATAGCAACGTACAAGTTGTTTACACTGCACACAGTTGTTTTATTGTTACGAAATGATAGATCTACTTGTTGGATGGTGACAGCTGTTACCACTTTCCTAGTACCTATTCTTTGCCCCCCAACCGATCGGGTTTATAAAGTTTCTTGTCTTCTTGCGATCTGTTAACGGATTTGAAATTGGTGCGAGGAGTTCAATTGGCGATCGGTATCTAGAATGTGAATTTTCTTGGGCGTTTTGCCGAGCGCGCGAATCGTGTCTAGCCTACTGCGATGACGTAGGCAACTCTCGAGGAAGTGTACGATGATAGTTGTCACGAATCAAAAGAGATGCGCGCGTCACGTAGTAAGACTATGGAAGTTGATCTCACAAGCTTTCTCGTTCCTGGCTATTCTCGCAATATCCGTCCCCTGTCAATCGGTGACATATCACGCGTAGACTGGCAGTCAGAGGGAGAATAGAAATCGAACCCTGCGCTGCCTTCTATTAACTCTAATCAAACCTTCACTGTCTTTTACTAACACCTCGGTGGAAACCTCGGTGCTGTAGAAGTCTTCTGACTTTCGGGAGCACTCCCCACTCGAGTGGTATCACCATTAACGAAATGGTAAAATAGGGCCTACAGTACCTGTCACAGATCGATTAATACCCGATAGTATCTCCTCCTCGATATTTTATTACACGCACACGCGTACTTAAGTTATCTAAAGCTGTCAAATAACCAGCGACACCTATTTTTTACTATCGATAAATCACACTTAGCAACAGATATTCACTCTGCAACTTTCACCAACGAATCGGACCTATCGCTAGAACCAACGATCCGAAGAAGCGGGGGACTAATACCCAACACTACACTCGTCGAGGTTGTTTAATTAAGAATTCAAGGAACCCCCCCCCCCAACTCCCCCCGTAGCGCTTCTATCATTGACAGAAGTCAAACAGTTGACGAGTCCGCGAGAGCGAGGTGAGTGGAGCCGCGTCGATGAGAAATCACGGTCATCGACTTCGTTGGAGGGATGGAAGGAACGAAGTGGAAGGAAAAGATGAAGGCTCGCGTGCAGGGATGCAGGGTCGGGCAATCAAGTAGCCACGATGGAATCGTCGACGTTGCACGAGCTTCTCGTGGCTTCCGGTTCATCGATCCCCCGCCCGGAGCGTAGGCAAGCCCCCTTGGTTCTTGCTGCTTCCACTCACGAATCCCCGAAGTCATCAGAGACTGCCATGCGGGATCGCGGAATAAATATCTGTGAGTTTCGCGGCACGTACTCTCGGTGCAGGGTAGGGGGAACGAGACAGGTGGGGGAGGGTGGACTTAAGTGAACGTACCTCGTTAGCTGTCTGTGATTTAAGAGGGCGGCGTCTAAGTTCATGATCGATCCGACAGAAAGCGAGCGTCGGGACGTTTCTTTGGGCGCGAGGAAACTTGCCTCGTTATCAGAGGGCAAAGAGGCAGATTCGTAATTAATTCATGGAATTGATGCAACCAGGGCCGGCGAGATCGGTGGAAGAGATTTAGAACAGGAGGCGAAGGTTTTATATTCCTAAGTCGTTTAACTGCTCAGCATGGAGCTGGGAGATAGCATTGCGGGGTATGTATTTAGTTCGTAAGTTTTAAGACAGAGGGGTTGAGAGATGTTATAAAGGAAGACCGAGGAGTGTAGTGTTCTGCGCTGAATGGTTAAATGAGTTTAGTATTGTGCGAAGTTTAATGGTCAGTTGACGTCGTTGCGAACGTGGCGAGTTAACAGAATCTTTCTGTACTTGCTTTCCCCGTGGCACTGCCGACCATTAGTCATCCACCCCTCGGCGTCATCGAATTGTCATTTACCCCCGAGTTCCACCGAGCGAGAGGAAGAATGCTACCTTGCAAATCAATTTCCCTGTGCTGTGTCCTTTTAACAGTAATTGTTACTGTTGCTCAACGATACGTCCTTTGTTAAGAGGACAACGCTGTGCCCTTTTAACAGCAATCGTGACTGTTGCTCAACGATACGTCATCATACCCACGTGAGATCGAAACATTTTAAGGCACAGAGTTATTATATGTATATTATAATGTTTTTACGGATACCTGTAGACCGCCAAAAACAATTGTAAAGGGAGATGAACATTGTTAAGAAGCAATAAATTAATACAGAGCAGAGGGGGAATATTTCTCGCCTTTTCAGCTGATCCTTGTACTCGCATGTATTCGTGTTTCCTCCTTTAGCACGCGTCCGCGGTATGATGCGATGCGCGCGGAACGGAAGGAAGGTAACGTGCTCGCGTCTGTGTACATCTTTCACGGTCGAAACGGCAACAACGGCTTTACGCTGTTTCGCATATCGTGGAATAGATCTGTGGATCCGTGGTAAGTGAATTGTTGGGCAACGATTTCGATGCGCCTTACGACGAGACGGGGCACTTAAACTACCGGGTAAACCGTTTCCATGGCTTCCCCCGATCGTTTCGGTTTAGGAAAGTCTGTTTACGAGCGGTGTATCTCGTTATAGAAAGCCTGGAACGACGCGACAGTGAAGTCTACAGCGATCGTTCCCGTCGCTCTCTATTTTGCAAATACATTCTTTCGCCGTGGTGCTTTCGTGGCGCGATCGAATTGGAACGCGATAAAAGGGCCGGACAATTAAATACACGGTGTCGAGCATCGTTCAAACTGACGGCGAGTTATTTTCCGAGGGTAACTAGCAAACTTCCGTACAACACGATGTAAGTTCCAAGTGGAAACTTTGCAATCGCCTGATATATTGGTTTTCCGGGCAAGTGTTTCCAGCGGGGGTGGTATGTAAACTTTCCGAAGAATGCGCTTTATTACAATCTTTTCCGTGACGCGTCGCGCGAGATTATGTTTAATCAATAATCATTAGAATCTTTAGTAGTCTTTGTGAATGTATTTCCAGGTGATTTTGAAATTTAAGTTTTTCATACGTAGGAAAGCATATTCCCCTGTCACACAGTGGTTTAAATTGCGGTTCGGCTATTTCCTTTAAAAAACAAAGAAATTTCTTAATAACCTGCAAAAACTCAAAAAAGTTGCCCTTAAAGTATATTAATGTTTTCATCAAAGCACCAGAAAAGGTAAATATTGCATCACTTTCTAATGCTTCACACCATTTTCATTCTATATAGGTACATTATATCTGTTTATTTCTAAATTTTTCACTAAACTGGAAATATTAACTTTTATCAAGGACACCTGTATTTTTACTCACACACAAAAACACGTGAAAAATAATCAGAAAAACATTAATAATATTAAACGAGTAAACACTATTAAAGTATATACCTATACTAATAAAATAAAAAATAATCACAGAAATACTTTTGCTCAGCTAGAATCGCATTTTCAACCACTTTGCTTTATATCCTTCATCTTTCACCCCTTCGATTCATAACAAGGAGCAAATCAATTTCTTAACCCGTCTCGACTGCGCCGAACGATCCCACCCATTCAGCTCGTGGTGGTTTGCCAAAAACGAACCACAGGCATTGATCCTCCGCGAATGAAGCGTACAGTCTCGGTGCATCGATAAAGCGAGATCGATTGAGAGTAAACACTGTCTGCGCGTATGATACTTCCCAGCCGTGGATCACGGTCCCGTTGCCCCGTTGTTCCCAGGATTTTCGGTGCTTTGTACAATTTCGGCTTGCTTTGCTGCTCCGAGCGGAGCACGTCAGCCGAAACGGACGCATCCGCGTTTCCGTTTTGTCGCGCGTCGCCGTTCAACGCTCCGCTCGCATTCGGCGCCTGCACCCACTTGCAAATGTGCCCGCCGCCCTGCTCAGCGCCGCCCAACGCGCCGTGCCACCGGACTAATTCTGTCTAATCTCGAATAATCTGGATTAATCTCGTGCAATCCAGCGACAGCTTCCGCGACGCCGGCGCCGGAAGAGGTTCGTTTTCAATTACAGAGAACGTTTCGCTGATGACGCCCCGCTTTCGTTCAGCCGAAACTAGACGCGGGGACTCGAAACTTGGCGAATTCCTGACGAACCTGACGACGGAACAAATTGCGCGGATAATCCTTGGACGCCTCGCTGCAGCGATAAGTCGCGCGCCATTATAATTCCTCAGAGATGGTGCCCGGGGGAGGAGGAATGTAAAGTTTGTTTCGTTGGAAGAAAGAAAGTAATTCCGTTGATTTTGTTGGTTATCTGGAGAAAATAGTTGAAGTTTCTTCTTCGGTTAAAATATTGAGTATCTACATGGAGTGGCGCACTCAGGATTTAATCTCGAGGGGAGCCGAGTTGCGCGGTTAAAAAGATTTCTAATGCAAATTCAATAAAATTCATTAAGTGATTATAAAAATTTATTTAAAGAATGAAATTCAGTTTTCTTTTCTTCTTACAACGCCCCTTTTTGGGGGCCCTTAGCCCCCCTCTTAGGGTTTTTAGGATAATTTTTCCAAAAGTGGATGGAATAATTGGATAGAACGTCGCGAGAGATTTCTGCTCATCAGAGATATGTAGAATTATAAGCTAGTAAGGATAAGTCGATGCTAACGCGGTTTAATCGCCCGCTAGCCGAGCGGTGGTAGGTTTGGGCGATAACTAGAGGCTTTTCTGGCTTCAGCGGCAGCGACGAGTAATTACATTACGTCGTTAAGGCGTTATTAAGCAGCCAGTTTGGGGAGAATCGCCGTATAACTGTTTAGCGGACCGTACGTACGCTTTAGGGCTTTATCCAAGGAAATTCTGTCTCGCCGGCGAGTCCCTTCCACGGTGTCTTTCTAGTTTCGGGTAAATTGATTGTACGCCGGCCCCACTTGTTGTACCTTTTCTATACAGACACGATTCAATACTATTTCGGCATTTACCCTCCACCAGTGGCGGATTTAAGGAAAAATGCCCAGGTGAGAAATATTCTGAGTGGTCCATTTTGGAAAAATGAAGACTTAGTTTACTAAAAACAATTTAAGCGCAGTAGTACAAAAAAAGTAATATAATGTTTGTATAAAATTAGAATTTTCATTTCCGAAGGTATCCACGTATTCAAATTAATTTCGAATACAACAGTATCAATGTTAAATTCTCGCTCCTCGATCCCGACAATTTACAACCATAGATCTCACGATGTTCGAGCATCTCTTCGATCAATTGGCTTGTCGTGTACACCGTTATGGCAATTACTCCGCGTACAAAGTACAGTCTCAGCATCGAGAGGATCGGTAGCGTCGCGACTGCTGAAAAGTCCCAGTCAGAGGGTAGGTACACTACGACTCCTGCATTACAATGGCCACGGCATCTCCGACGTCGTCTCGGAGGCGGAAGCATTTGCCAAGAGTACAGCAATTGACCGTGTAATCGTAGCTTCCTATCTTATCGGAGTACACCTTTAATATTAATCTGGAAAGTGCTCTTTTGAGCCACGCAACAATAGGTAGGCTTTGTTCGTACGGCGGAATCAACGGCGACGTTCATTCAGCGGCTCGTACTTTTAAGAATATTCCCGTCCGGATTTCCAGAATTCTTTGCCCCCCGTTTAAAGAGGAGGGTATACTCGTTCAGTCGCCGGGATCCTTGTCGATTGATTCGCCGTCGCGAGCCAGTCGCTTTGAAACGGAACGCGGATCGTCCATTACGCCGAGAATCGCACGCGCGACAGAGGCGCTCGCGCATCATCCGCGTCGACTATTTCCACTTGGCGAACGGAATTGATTGATTTCTTCGACGGCTGAACATTGTCTTTGAACTTCGTTGGTCCGTGAAGGAGGACGTGGGTGGTCTATAAAATTCGCACGGCAAGCCATCGCAGATCGGATCAGACAAGCTTCAACGCCATTCTCACAGGTTCCTTTTGTTTAATGCATAAGAATAGAGGATAATGACCACAGTATTTGTTTTTAATTTCCAAGGAACAGTGGCATCGCGATAAAAATGTTCCTCCGCGGATTGCCCGCGGGATCACGCGGGTGGATAAAGCTCGGAGCACACGCACAACGTTCGCGAAACAAACGCGATCGATCACGCGTGACGAGCCGCCGTCGGTTCAATCGTCGTTCAGGCCTGAATTTCCGCTGGACTTGGCGAAATCTCTGTTTGATCGCGTACCTACGGGAAATTCGCGGCGAAAGGTTTCACTCACTGGAAGAAACACACGGTGCACGCGCAGGCAAACAATTCTGTCAACGATTTTAATTTCACTTGCGCGCGATGTAAATTTGTATCCGTTCAGCCGAGCGGAGGAAAAGGGGGATGCAATTAAAACGGAATGCCATTTACCAGCGAGCCTTCGGGGAACGTTTTTGAAAGGACTGGAAAATACGAGCTGCCCGACTTTCCGCGATTCTCTCCATTCGTTGGTCAAGATTCGATTGTTCCTCGTTCTTTACACGCTCGGAAGCTGGGAACTTATTTGCCAAATGCATTCGAATTCGACGGCGAACATTTTTCACTTTCGTTGGTATTCAAATTTACGTAGAAATTGCGGGGCACGGCGGGAGTGAGAGTATCGATCGCGAATAGGTAGATATTCTTGTTTATCGAGAAAATAAAAGCGGACCGAAAATAGAGAATTTTGCAAGGCAGCCGAGGTTACGACGTTTCGCGAAAATCAGAAGTTTCCAATTCCTTTTCCCAGACAATGTCAGTGACTGAATGGAACATTTCGACGCCGACACCGAGCATCGTTTATAGGGGCTTCGAAGGCCTCCGTCGAAATATATGAAGATCCTGGAACGGTCGTTACGAATAATGCCTCCATAACGTCGTCCGCCGTCTCGGGGATTTCAATTGTTAAGCGCCCACCTTGGCCCGAGAACTCGCCGCGGATGAAGAATAGTAAAGGCCAAGCACCAGCGCGATACTCCTACTTTCGTCATTTGGATCCAGCCAGAGGAGGTTCATTCCGCCGCTTTGTACGGTGGGCGCCTCGAACGATCCTCGCGTCTCGGTGAATCACGGGAGCCATTCGCTGTCGTCGCGATAACACCGCCCTTAGATTCCTCGGGACTTTGCGCGGGGCTTAGCCGCGCGACTCGCCAACTTCCCACTTTACCTGGGGCGCGAACTTCGAATTAAGGGTCTAATCCATGTTTCACCAACTGTCGAGGGAATCGCGCTGTGTCGCGTGATTGGAGATGCTACCGCGCGAGAGAAACCGGAGTCTGAAGCTGATATTCAATGAGCCGGGAGTCTCGAACCTTCGGTTCAACGAACAGCAGAGGCAAATTGGGAGTGATAAGGTGTTGCGCCTCCTGACTCGTATCTGTCACTTCCCGTAGACTCCGTCAGAGCAGGTGCTCGTTCTCAGCTCGATCTCGGCGAAATTAGAAACGGTCGGTATCGGGGCAAGTTGCTCTCTTTACTTCGCGTTCCTTCCATCCCCCTGAGTCACGGCCGCGTCATCTTTTTATCCCCCGATTCCCGTCTCCGTCTGACGCGGCTGTTCGTCATCCGCTGCGAACCCGGACGCAGGCAGACCGCGTCCCCTTCTTCTTCAGCTTTCGCGTGTCAAATATTTGCGAAGCCCCGGGCCCGGGCACGATCTTTCTCGAGATTACACGGGGAATGCGGGTGATCAGAAGTTCGTTGTTCAGGCGGAGAAAGGAAAGACGGCGGGCGAGGAACGGGGCCAGAGGATCCGGGGTGAAGAGGGGATGCTAGTGGAACGGTGGCTTACACCGAGGATCGGCCTCGAGGCCGGAAAACGCCCTCGATGCCTGCAGCAGGAGAATCGTTTTGTAATTGATAGGAGTGTTTGTTCGCGTTTGTAAATACCATTCCATTAGTGCTGCCGCGAGCATGAACTACACGAACTTCGCCGCACACCGAAGTTCCGAGCTCCTTTAATTGTCGACGGGGCTACCAGCACCACCCACGCGGGATCCGGAAGTGAGAGAAATTGAGTGCCTCTATCGTCTCGCCCCTTCCTTCCCATTTCGTAACTGTTCTCCAGCATCTTGCTCCTCGGGTTTCTCCTCGCCGTACCGTTTTTTCTTCCTTCTTACTTCACCCTTCCACCTTCCCCTCTATGTCGTTCCTTAACCCACTCTGGTTTACTAGGTCCATGTATGCTGTTCCTCTTTGTTAATCAACGCTTCCCACCTCTCTCTCTCTCTCTCTCTCTCAGGTGAACAGTCTACCGTACCGCCTCGCAAACACGATCGCAGCCAGTGCGAAACGTCGAATTACACGTGTCGCAACTCACCGTGTTCCCAAGGAAAATGCACATGCACCCAACCGAACCTCCCCGTGCGCACACAATCGGGTATCGCCGGCAGGCTAACTCGATGGATTATGCGGCTAATTTCTAAAGTGCTCCGCCAGCCTCCCTGAATTATGCGCTACTGGCCTTAGCGTCCCGACAGTCGGCCGATCGATTAATATCGGCCGTAAGGTTACCTCTGTCTGCGCCCCGCCGTCCAACCCCCGCACAACCTTATCGTCCATGTCCCTCCATTTGTCGGAGCGACGCATACGTTCGCGCATCATACCGGAAATTCTCCAGAAACGAGCCCTCACAGGGACAATTCCGGTTTAAGGAGCGACCGCCTGGGTTCACCCTCGGATTTGCATAACAGGAAGGATTTCGCCGGGAATTGCAATGATTCGTGAACGGAATGATAACGTTCTAGGGATGTAATGGAAGCTGCTTGCATGGTTCTTTAACGGGTAATAGTTAAAACAATAATAATAATGTTAACTCGGGTTAACGAGACGAATGACGAATAATTTCTTACACTTTTACTCGTTATTCGAAATTTTATTTGAGTATATAATTTTGCCCATCTCGGTAGGTTGTCTATTAAACAATCTATCGATTGCTTTGCAGTTTTCGGAGAATGTGAGATATCTACCGTTGGAGGTGTCGAAGGATAGATTTCTGAGATCTTTAATTAATTAGGATCGCAGTGAAATATTTAGTGGGGAGTTAGTTATTTAGGAATGCTGTTATCCCTGTTAACGGCTCCGTGCGGAACAGTGGATATTCCAGATATTGTTTTCTCTACAAAGGTGGCGAAACGCTTTTCTCTCTGCATTGAATATTTACGATTCCCGTCAGTTGCAGTCGCGGAGTTTGACGAAACACGCTGCAAGGGAACAATAATCGATGAATAGAAAGAGGAATAGCCATAAACAAAAGGTGGATCGTTTTATTTCGGCAGGGTATCCGAGCCGTCGTAGCCGTAGCCGGGTTTCGCACCCGTGGAAACGAACGCGCGATTTTATTCGCGCAATTTCGAAGCAGCTCGAGCGAGAACGTCATCTCGGGTTGGAATTTTACGACTGATCACTCAGCGAGACGTCGTTTCGGTCGCCTTCCATCGCAGGTCCTGTCGCAAAAAAAAAAAGGGAAAACGAAATTCCACTTGCGTATTCTTCTCTCCCCTGGGCGAGATAGAGGTCGAGATTTTACAGCGAGCGTGGGAGCCGCTGTAAAATCTTTGTTTCGACAGGATCTTCGTACATACAGAACGCTGTCCACCGGGTAATCGAGTCAGCGAAATCGTGCCCATCCTTTTGCGTCCGTCGACGAACGACAAACCTTTGAAGGGGAATTATGTGTGCTTCGACAGAGTATATTTAAACACTTGTTGTTTGGCAAATTCTTAGAATAAAGAGACGAAGTGTTGCTCAAATTGAAACAGTTACAGGAGACCTTTTAGGTACCTGAATTGTAGAGTCCTTGTAAAAAATATTAAGTGCCAAAATTAAGACAGAACAAATTTTATTGGAAAATCTTCTACGTACCAATGGTAACACTGTAGTGGGTATAGAATTTGAATTTTGGCACTTATAATATTTTCTTCAAGGACTCTTCAATTCTACGCGCACGAATCGATTTTTACATTTTTTACGTGTTCCGGTGAATTTCGAGGGATCCTCGTTTAATGTCTATCGTTTGCAAATATGGATCGTAAGTTGGACAAGTTTCTCTCCTATTAGACGGGAAAAGTATCAAGCTGTATCGATCCGATAACCCGTTAACGTTGAATGTTGACAGTATTATAAATAACGTTGCATAAATACTTAAACGCGAGTGTCGAGGACCGTTGATTTACTGAATCCTCCTCTTCGTCATGGTAAAATCGTCGTTTCCGTGTATAGCTCCCTCGCAGAGACGCCGGCGGTCCGAGTGAAACCTACACCCCGCCGCATAACGAGCCCCGCAATATTTGTCCTGGCAATGAGTAATTAAAATGCAAATTACGAGTCGCGAGTAAATATGTTCGCACGAGTCGTGCCAAATGCAGCCGCGATCGCTAGGATTGCCTTTTCACCGGGATCCGATAACGTCCCCGCGTTTCTGCCATTTGGTGTTTTCAACCCCGACCGGGGGGGTGGACGTTGGCTCGTTTTCGGGAAACAATTAAATGAACAATTTACACGGTCGTATTTTTTTTTTCCAGCATCCCCACCGAGACGCGAACGTTATCATTTAATCCGCTTTGTCGTGGCGGGAAAGGGGACGGCGAGTAGCGATCGCGAATTAATGGCCCCCGATTATCGATTTGTTTCGCTTAGAACGCGCTTGTCAACAATTTATTTTACTCCGAATGATAGGATCCAGGTTGCCGAGACCGGCGCTGTTATTTCGAACAACAGGCAGTGCTTCCTCGCGGAATTTCCCATCAGCAGTGGATCGCACGGCGAAAGACAAAGTGCCATAGTCGCGTGATTCTGTGTATCGTTAGTACAGTGCGTAAACCTCGTAACGATCCGCAAATTCTCATTCCACGCCGAATCCGCTCCTTTCTCCTTCCGTTCACCAGCCCCCTCTTCCCCCCGCTCGCCCTGTGTCTTCGCCCTTTCGCTGGGCTCCTTGTCTATCTTCGCGCGAGGCAACCCCATTTTACGGTCTCCAGCCACCCCCCTGGACTCGAAACTCGAGGCATTACAGAGCCTGGTAATTACTGCGGTTCTGATTACCACAGGAGACGAAGGGAGATAATTGCGTGCGACGTATCCGCCGCCGCGACACTCTAACTGTACGAAAATAATGTTACGCCCCCTTCCTCCTTCCACGACCCTTCCCGATATTGGACTGGCTTCGAGCGCTGGCTATCGGTTAATCAAACTCCAGAAACCATAAAGAGCTAACAAGTACGTACGGAAATATCGAATCTTCTGTAGCCTCCACGTGGCGTTCATTTGAATCGCAACAGCCGAGGGGGTAGTTTTGTTAGAACTTCTATCTTTTCTAATTAGAAGCTTAAATTAAGGGAAAGTAACAAAAGTAACCGCAATATGATTTAATTTACAGTTAGTATATGTAATATAATTTTGTTTTTATAGTAATTAATTTAATAAAAAATTTAAATTAATTTTGTTAGAATAGAAAACCAAATCCGCTGCACAATAAAGCACTCAGTGCTTACGTAAACTCTGTACAGTGTACAGCGAGCATGGCGACAAGCTTCCTCGTCGAAGTCACGTGTCATTGTGTAGGTAGGTGGACGTTGTAATTACAAGTGTGCCGTGTTGGTCACGGCCGGTTGGGATTCATTTGGCCACCAGTAATAGAAAAGCGGGGTGCAAGTTCAGAACTCGAACCTTATCGAGAGAAGACTGGTTGACCGGATGCGAGAACGGTTTCGCGGCTAGCCATGCAGTTCCGTGAGGTTGGGGTAAACCTGCTGGTCGCCTCCCAGAGGCCTTGTACTAGGAAATAGAATGTGGTATATACGGTAGGATACTGTAACTCTAACGGGTGCTACCGGAGTGTTATTGATAACACCTTGCATTCCACTTAGATTTTATTTACAAGTTTGTCAATTGAGTATTTTCAGTGTCTTTCCGAAGTCTCTTCCTTCGTACTATTAACGAGTAATCGTTTCATTGCAATTTTATTCAAGGAAATTGGCACGAGAATCGTGCAATGAATCTTTCACTTTGGATAAGAAGTTATAACTATAGAGGTTTGCCGATTTTTGTAGCTTTTGGTTCGTGCACCACGGCAATCCTTGTAGAAGGCTTCGTCTTCCCGCCCCGTGTGTCCCACTCGTGACAAATTACCGCCCGGGATATGCAGCGAGGTTATAAGCATCATACTTCCTCCCCTACGAATCAGTTCTTAAGGTTTCAAGGAATGCGCCAAGAAATACTGGTTAGCTCATATACCAAAGTGCCCATAAAAGTCTAAATTCCGTGGTACGTAAAGTTTAAACGCGGAAATTATTCAGGTCTCCGGGAATATATTTAGTTAACGACCGTTCTGTTGACTACCGCCAGGCACTAACTACTTAACTTAAGACATTAACTCTTTATATACCGAAAGAGAATTGCTCGATACCGGCTAGAAATGTCTCCATCCGGTACTCGATATTCAAACTTCCATTCAAACCACCATCCTCCCATCGAGTGTCTTCCCTCTGTTTCTCCGTTTCGCATTACCCGCCTGCGTTCTCCATTCCCCGCGTAGCTTCTTCAATTACAATCATCCTTCATTTCCGAAATGAGAGATCTCTTCCACGCACGCGTCACGTGTCCCCTTAATTCCCATAGAGCTAACTTTCACACCAGTCATGACAGACTTCCCTAAACATTACCTCGTCTTCCCTCTATATCCAACTTCCCCCCTTTTCATCCCCCCATACAGATTCCTGAGCGTGCGCTCAGGGCGTAGGAGCCAACCGAGGAGCGTGCCTGTCGTACGTAGGCCTTTCAATCCCCCCAATTGACTTTGCGGAGGCAAGTTAATCGTATGTCTATTTGCGTCGAGCAAGAATTCCACGCGCATCGGCGTCGCCGTCGTCATCGCCGTCGCGTGAGGAATTCCGTATTAAAAGTTTACCCCGGCCGTAACGACGAGTCGCTTGCGGGAAAGAGGAGGAATTCCGTTATGCGACCGAGGCTACCAGGAATTCCGCCGTTACGTAGGTTATCCGCGGGCTGGACGTCGCCTCGTTGTCGACGTAATATAAACTGGACCCGGGGACTTTCACCCCCGACGAAAGCGCGACACCTTTGTCATCGTACTCCCCCGCTGGCGGGGGGCCCTTGTTCGCCCGGGCTGGTCGATTTTAATAACGATACCTCGCGGAAGCGCATCGCCAACTCCGTTTCGGCCTTGCGCCGCGCGCAATTCCCTTGTTTTTTTCCCCATCGCAATGGAAGTTTCGCCGTTTAATTGGGGAGATTGCTTTTTCTTCTATTCCCACGCTTTCGCTCCGAATGTTCGAGGGAATCCTTCGGCCACCGCTAACCGGGCGTTTTGCGGTCGAATCGTATTTACGCTGTTAATCCTGCAACGTTAATCTTTTGGTAGAAATACGACGAGGATCCTCAGCGACGTTCCGCGAATCGAGGAAATTGTTTCGTCATGAAACACCAATTATAAGTTGCTCATAAATACCCTACTTATTAAAACATTGCTCGGAGGAAATTAGAATTTCTGACGGCATCATAGTCGCCTTATTTTCATGCAAAGTGGCTTCAAGTATTTACAAGTCAGATCGACGGATTGGCGTTGTTTATCGCGGCCACAAATTGATAACTTTGTTCGCTGTCAGGATGAATTTTCGAAAAATTCTATCCCGGTGGTGGTGCGCAACATGCAGGCGGCGAGCGTGCGAGGCAGAAACACAAAAGGCTGTAGCCCCGGGGTCCGATGTAACGAACGCCGTTGTTCTTGCAATAACGTATTGTTTTACAGTGGCGCGCTAGCTGCTGTATTGTGCGCTAGTCGCTTTAATCATCCATGGTGTAAACAAGCCAATACTCGCATTCAGATGTTCCGAGCTTGACGCGATGAAGCTTCCCTCTCCTTATGCCTCGTTCACATTAGTCAAGTTCACTGCTTCGAGTCGCTCGAAGCCAGTAATCGAATAACAGTTTCACATTATCCAGTTTACTGATTTCAAGAGACTCGAAGTCAGTAAACTTGACTAACGCGAACGAATACTTCGTTTGAAACTTGAAAGGATATTTCGAGCGAAGTGAACGAGGCTTAAGAATCCGAGATTGTGCGTCGCGTTAAATATAAATTCTCATAAACCCTACACTCCCTTCTAGTACACTCGCAAAAATTAATGCCAGCCGTACAATCATATATTAAAATTGTAAATTTACCAAGCCATAAACTCGACATAAAATTTTCTTCCATAGCTCTTCTCGAGCTATCTCTCCGAGTAGACGTTAAAAGTTGCAGAAATTCAAATAGATTCCCCCAAGAAAATACCGTGGCTCCCTTGACAATTCGACGGCGGACGGGCGTGCACGTTTTCCCGTCACGAAAACTGAATTTAAGGGTAGTATTTTCAGTTACGAATTACCTCGAGAGTTGACTCCGGAGCTTTTCAGACATTCTACCCTCGCGCGCCGTCGCAGAATTTTACTTGCAATTTCTATACCGACCCCCCTCCCCCCCCCCCCCTCCCTCCGCCGCCGCCAACATTTCGGGGTCGCGCGGCGCATAAAAGCGACTCGTTGGAAAACGTTCACGTAGGGCGAGAGAAGGAAGGGCAACCGCCCAGGGCTCGGCCCGTGAAACGTGGGGTAGGTACATACGTTACGGCGTTTTATTTCGTCATTGTTTTCCCGGAACTTTTCTGCGAGCAGGCCGACTTACTATTTCCCTCGGCGTGGCTCCTTTCACTCCCCCACCCGATACCCTCCTCCTCTTTTTTCTCTCGTTCCACCACGCCGCTCTCCCCCCACCCCCCGGCTACCCCCTCCCTGTGCCCTTGATTTATTACCCTCGCCGCGTAATACTTACAAGCCGCGTTGAACGGGCGCGAGAAGTTTGTCGCGAGTTTCTTCACCTGCACGCGAAAACGATATATTCATGACGCTTTCTTTCGCTCGCAATAAGTAATAAGTTTTCAGTAGCTTGTACCTCGCGCTCGTTCCTTTCGAGTCACGTTTCTATCATGGCAACGTGCGCGGGCGTCAGGTGCGAGGGGGAAGCGTAGCTTAGCTCGGGCGAGAGATTTTAAATCCACGAAGAGGGCATAGGCGTACACGTTTTCGGAAATTCGAAAGGAGTCGATGGGAAGCACCAGCTCGCTCCGAAACAAGTGGATGATAAAGTGTTAGGGCCAGTTTGTTTCCTGTCAAGCTTCAGCAGTCTGGTGCATAAAGTGAGATAAAGCAGCATCCCAAACTTCCCTTGTACCGTGTTTTTACAGATATCGATCACTCCGGCGGTTTATGCAGGCGATAGCTGTATCGTAGAACTCGATGTTGTTGTAGACAACAGTAATGGGCTTCCACGGAGTTAGAATCTTTGGTATCAAATCCTTCGGATGTCTTCATATATCTTCCCTTACGAAAAACCCAGCATCATTTCTCCGTTACCGTTCCCAGATTTCACCTTCTCCAGTAGAACAATCCAGCAAAGGTTATTAACGCAAACATACTTCCCAAAACGCTTAAACATTCAATTAAATTAAACCTAGTTTATTAATCTATTCACGTAGCACAACAAACAAGCAAGTTACAGTCAACACGAAGATTAGAAAGTCCCGCGGTCGTTGCCTTCTCCGCTCGCAGTAGAACGACTCGAGCTTCGAGCAGCCGTGAATTCTCGCCGAAGGCGCCTCGCACTTTTGCCACCCGCTAATGGAACTCTTTTTTACGACAGGGCGTTTCGCCCGATACTTTGGCTTAGGAGGAATAGAGGGACCGCGGGGAAATGGAATCCTGTCTGTGGGCTCGTCACGCGCGACAGGAGCCACCGAGCGGCGTGGTCCTGCGAGGGTCGTCCAAGTGGAACAGGAGGGAAGCAGAAGACGGAACAGCAAGGCATGGCCGGGATTATTTGCGCATCATACCGCCCGGGTAGCTTTGCCGGAATCTCCGCGATCGTGCACATCAATCGTGGAATCATAAATTTCGAGGGTGGCTCGGGTGGCTGCTTAACTGGAGAGCAGACTGCCGTAGACTGTTTACATAGACACAGTGCGTGGGATATCGATCGAGACGCCCCGGGACGATGGAACTTCTCTGTCCCCGGCGTATATTTCCGTTTTTACATTATTCACTGGTTTATAAGCGCGTAGATCGATGGGGATCGGAGGATAGAGTTTGGAAAGCTGTGAATCGAAATTGGATTACACAAGCGAAGTATTAGAGGAGCATAATCGGAGAAAGCGCTGTACGGTGACTGATCCAATTATTCCGGTCATGCGCGGTAGCAAAGGGAAAGGTACCAGGGACCCTTGAGTTTCGTCCTCTGGAAATGACCGTTCTGGATATTTCTATCCGTGGCCTCCGATATCGTGTTTTCCGCTGCTCCGGCGCGGATATTAAGAATCGATAGCCGAAATATTACGCGCAAGGTCGCGGGATTGAAAATGTCCTCCCTAGCCCTGGCCGTTGCCCACCTGCTTTTCATACTACATTAGGATTCGACCTTTCCTCCGCGGATTTGAAACGTCCGCTCGTACGGGCGGGTTCACCAGACGACGTTATCCGCCTCGCAGTTTTAATACCGTGCTTTATGATTTATGTATCGAAATACATATTGCATCGGTTCCGACGGTCGGGGCATTAATGTTGACATTGATTCCGGGACGTTTCCTGGATTTTCAGCGGCAAGACATTTTTGTACGCTGGTCGATGGTAAAAAACTGAAATCGGACAAGTGAAATAACAATACGTAATCTGAAAAATTCAGAGCAACGGTAGAAGCTACGTTGCTTTTTTAACCGACTTCGAAACGTATGTATTTTTTTATATATTTGTCTCCGCATAACTCCACAGCTTATGGACCGATTTTGATGATCTTTTTTTTATTCGAGGGTGATGGGTAACATTGGCCAAATATTTTGCCAGTTCTGGTTAATAATAAAGACTATTTTCACCTAATTACCAGCACAGTGTAAGTTGAACGACGAGCTTGTAACTGATAGGTGCGAGAGACCGCGTGATTAGAGAAGTGGAGGACTAAGAGGGCCACTAGTAGAAAAGGAATCTCCAGTTTGTAATTTAAGCTCTTCTGGATATATCATTGTCATTCGACTGGTTCCACTGCTGGTTACCAGAGACCGTTCTTTCCTCTCTACAGATTAATCGTTAGTGGAACGACCGGGAAAGCGAATCTCGCCGCCGCAGAGCGGTCTCACGGTTCTTAGAAAGAAGCCAGCGAGCGTAATCTTAAGTAATGCGGCCCATTCGTCAACTGTTAAATTTTACAGTGCCGCCCGGACAAATGGCCGCCCGGGATGGAGTTGCAAATCAGGAATTTGTCACGGGCGGGACCGCTCTTTAAACGACTGTCCGACGCTTTCAGAACTCCCAGGCGTTTCGTCTGATAACGCTTTTAAATTTTCGTTAGCGTGCCGCGCTACGCTGCCCGCCTAAACGACGAAAACTAAGAAAAACGGTCACACGACGGAGAAACACACGGTAGACATCCTCCCCGCTCTATTCGGCAACTCGGTACATTTATATCGGTCGTTCCACCGGCAGTCTTCGCGAATCCCGAATAGACCGCGGTGTACCGCTCGCGCAACTGCGGACGCGAGTGGATTTTCCTCGGGAAATCCTAAGGATCTTCCGCTGTAGCATCTACCGCGTCGTTTGGCACTATCACCTGGAGCGGTAACAAAAATCCTACGCCAGAACGTAATTGTAACAGACCCGCGCAAGGGGAACGACTAATCAGGTCCCAAAACACAATAGTGTTTAATAAAAAGACGCGCACCGCCAGTGCTTCGCTCGAACTGAAAACGATAAGGCAGCACGCAGAGGCGAACCCGTTTCAAGCCTGCGAGTAGCGAAACAATAATTACAGTTGTTCGGGAAGCCTTGGACGCGCTGGAGAAAATACCGATACAATCGCAAGCGTGCACCGGGGTCCTCGGAGTCTCTGCACTTTTAGTTCTTCGTTGGAAACAACACCACACCGACGGTCGGCTCCTTCTGTGCGTGTTATACGGTCTCCCGTGTCGCGGCACGCTCGTCCCTTCGTTTTATATTATTAAGTTTCTAACGTACTGAAAAGAGCCGGGCGGAATGTGCTTCAGCCGGCGGGATAACCGCGTTAGCACGGCGCAACGCTAATAATACCCAAGGATCTTGCCAAATTGTAGCAATAAGCGTCCCGACGCCGGTGGCCCCCTCGCGACACCGCATTCTGATATGTTCCTGGCTGGCTGCGGAGGCCCCGCATCCTGTCCCCCCCCTCGAGGTCATTATCAACCCTCCCTCCACCCTCCCTCGCTGGGTTAATCGAGCCGTCGCGAGAAGAAATTTTGGCTTCATTGCCCGTCGAGGGAGAAACTTCTTTTCCTTTATCGTAGACGCGCGATAAACCCGGCTCGTCCACTGTTTCCGCCCTGCCGCCCCTCTTCGGCTCGTCCTCGCTCTACCCGCGGCTACTGTTTCCCTGGCAGGAAACTTTTATTGCCTGCGAGTAGCAGTTCGTTTCGCGCGAGATTTATTTAGACCGCCGGCTTGTATTAAAAATCTTTATTACACGGCCGGGTGAGACGCTCCGAGGTGTATCGACGGTCGCGTAGTCACGGGCGGATGTATCCGGGAAAGGTTGCTCCCGCGTTTAACTTCGACAGACGCTGAAGTGCCAGAGGACTCGCAGAGTTTCTAGAATTTCTACTTACGTATCGCAGGAAATTCTGCGTTGTTTCGCGCCCACTTAGAAGCCATTACTACGAATTCTGCGAAGTGGTTCTGGAGTCATAATTCCCAGCGCCTGAGCGTGGAATTCGAAATAAGTTGCAATTCGGCTGGCTACGCTTGCGAATCTTAGTCGTCTGAATTGTCACGCGTTCGTCTATTGTCAGACGCGAGAGCACAGTGTTTTACAGCTTAATGCGCCTTTTGACGATTTAGATCCGCGCCCAGTTCTTACTGCGAGGGAACAAGCGCGTCTCTGCAGAGTCCCCTTCGTTACATGTACAGCAAATCGTGTTACGTCGTTAGAGAGCACCTAATAACCTCGCTGCCGGTAGTCGGTGCATTAACGTTAATTCAATATGAAGAGCTCCTCATCTGTGACATCCTTGTGCACCGGTGTCCCTGGGAGATATTGGACCGACCCCTTTTGTCCCGTTCGGTTGCCGGTGACGCCGCTCCAGCCAGCGAAACCAGCCGCCGCGAACGTCGGTAGTAAATGGGCATCAGTGTCAGAAAGTTTATTGAATCGGAGTCGTGGTTTTTGGATTAATCCGGTGGTCGGTGGAGACGCGTCGAGTCGTGTCGCCGCGCCAGGACGCCGATCGGAATTGAAACGTTCAACGAGGACTTTCTAGCAGTCCCTGTAAACGTGCTCGTCGTTCGTGTGATCTCTTTACTGCTCGAATACTGAGCGTTGATTGTAAATACCCGAGTCGCCTCAATTACGCCGCCCCAGCTTGAAGCCCGGCACCATTAAAACGTTAAACACTGCTGTAACTTGGGAACAGGGTCCAGCAGGATAAAAGTTTTATCGAAATTCCCTCCTTCTCTCTCTTTTTTTTTATTACCTCTGGCCGTTGATTGCGTCTTGAAAAGTTACGAACAGATTTCACGAAATACCTTGCACGGGACACCGTTTAAACAGTTTCGCGTTTCATTGAATTGTTGTCGGTTTAATCGTCCGGCCAGGCTCGGTTTCTCGTGTTCGTGGATCTTTTGTGGGGCAGATTGGAAATTGCGGTGCCGCCTGGAGTTACGCGGAAAGGAGCGTCGATCTCCCGTTAATTCGTTTCGACCATAGGCGTGTATGGTTTCCAATGGAATATAAACCACCGCGCGGAGGGGATGGAAAGAACAGCCGAATGGAGGACGGACGGAGAGCAGCCGGTGACAGAAAAGTTATTGGATCGCGTCTGCGGTTTAATAGGATTATTGCGATGGCCAGTCGAAAACTATCAGCTCACGGCGCGACGTCTCGAGGAGACTCGAAATTAAACATTTCTATCCGCGCCCTTCCAACGCGTTGCGCCGTCAAGCATTTCCTCCCGCCACGGCTTATACGGATTTCTATCGATTTCCCCGGCTTCGCCAAGGCACCGGGGCATTCATACTTTTATCGCGTACATTCTGCACCCCCCTGCGACCAACTCCTCGCCGTATGGAAAGTTAAAACGGTCTATCCTCTTCGCGTTGCCCCTCCGCGCGTACAATACTCTTCCCATTATTTTTAATCGGACAATTGCGAAAGGAAGTGGGCATTTGTACAAGGAACTTCAGAAATTCATAATAGCAACGTGTATATTTATCGCGAGACATTAATCTTTTATATTCCTCCGGTACTGTTTCAACATTCAGAACGATACACGGGGGATCGCAATGTTTGATAAAATTCAGAATGCTTCCAGGGCGTTGCAAGGGATGCGGTATAAAGTCGAGTTGGAGTATGGGATATACGTTGAATAATTTGTAAAGTATCGTGCGTTTCCTGGATCGTATTATATCATGGCGCTCCGGGGATCAAACTACACCAGTCACTTCGATGATCCAGTCCCTGACTTCTGATATGGCTGTGTAAGCTGTCGGGTAGTGGAATGCGCAGGACCGACTCCATGATGCTATGCCTACGGAGTTACAGGATATGTTTAGCAATGCGTACTCGTTAACGTGATAATTACGCACAATATTTGCATATAATTGTATAATTTGTATGCCGAGGGCTAGTCTCATTTAAATAAATAATAATAATAATAATAATAATTGTACAGTGACGATGCAATTGCATACTAACAAGGGATATTCGGTTTCCCGAACGTTCCGATTTTTTTAAACTGTACCTACAAGGTTTAATTAGTGTTTCCCTATTTTCCAGTATATCTTGGAAAATATAGTTGATGTAAAAAATTGTTATAAAGAAAATTTAATGGTTTTCTTATGTTGTAATGAATTGTTGAAAAATTATGGTGCGAGACAGTGGTTATCAGTGATTTACGCAGTGAATTACGCAGTGATTATCAGTACGTACGTAGTAATAGTTACGCAGATATTAATGAAAAAGCTGACGATATTAAAACTCACCGAAGAGAGTGTCATTGAAGACGAGGGGCGAGCCAGAATCCCCGACGCAGGCGCTCGAGAAGTCTGATAAGGCGCATAACATTCTGTGCGTTAATAAGTCACCTCCGCTAGTTTGCTGGCAGTCCTCGTTATTAATTTTCTGCATGGTGCTGCATAAAAGTTCCTCCGAGACGGGACCTAATAACTAAACAGCCACGGTTGCAATATCCAGTTTCTAGGCGCAACGTTCAGCCGGGTTTTCGTGTTCTTCTTACCTCGGATACGCCCCAGCCGAGAACTTGAACCTGGGCACCGTTCTGAATCTCAGAGTGCAATTCTGGCAATTTGATCGGTCGCTTGGTAGAGTCGAATTCGATTTTCTTGGAGAGCTACGAAAAAGATACAAAAAGAAATGCCATTACCCAGTTAAATTCCATTTCTGGCGATCTTATTTGTACTTAATTTTAATTTACAGTCTCCAGATGTGTTCGTTAAAATATAACTATACACTTTAGTACACTTTACTACCGTTTAATAAAGTTTCATGGATTTCGTGCAACAGTAATCATTTGTTTTCGGTGCTACTCGTATTATTCAAAGGTTTAGCGACCATTCTTCTCCGCAATCCACGTTTCAATGAAACATTTAGCAGCTACCAAGCACTCCGTTATAAAATATCAAACACCGTGGCGCGTAGGAATATTTTACCTCGACGAGGCCGACGTCGTAGTCGTAATTAATTTCGTTAAAGGCAGGATGAATCCTGACGCCTCGGACGCCGTAAACGTCACCGCCCTGGTAGTAACTGGCCGCGCCGGCTCTTACGTGGAAGCTCCTCAGGTATATCCTGCAACATCGAGGCTCGGAAAAAGAGGAAAAATAAAGGAGCGTATCGGAAGGTGCGCCAGCGTGTACAATCGCGCACGCGGGTCGATTGACAACGCGATATATTAATCTTGCCTGAGAGCGCACTGCGCCGACGTTATTATCCACTTTTCCCCGACGATAGCGCCGCCACAGAAATGCTCGACTTCGTGGCCGAAAAACGTGCCATTGTTCTGCAGCGAGACCTGCGAAGAGAGGCGATGCAACGATTTTCCAAATGGCAAATCGACTGTGAAGATCGATCGCGGGTTATACTAACCGCAAATGGATATTTCTCTATGGCGGCCTTCTCCCCTCCGATAATCCTGGATTCCGATGAGCCCCGGGATCGCCCTGACTGCGGGACGATTCTTCCTCGATAATCGCCTGTACAACATCCGAATCAGACGGATTGTTTAATGCGTTCAAGCGCCACGGGAATAGCTGGCACACGTGATCGGTAGTCCTCTCGATGGTTTCGAGGGGTATGGAGGACGTTGTATTAGGTATATAGTATCAGAGGATTCGCGTGGCTATTTCTCCGAGTTGTGGGGCTTTTCTTTGGATTTTAGTTTGGGAAGTGAACTGTCTAATTATATTTGCAATTCGAATCTTGGATCGTGTAATCTTAATTATTTGAATGTGAAATACTTGGAGTTATCGACGCTCTTGAGTCAACAGGTAATTAAGTTTAAAGTTTATCGAGGTATACACGTAAGGAGATAGAATCGCGAAATTTTGAAAAATAAAACTTACTTGTCAGTATGGAATTTGTTCCCAGCACCGAGCACCCGATGACCACCAACAGCAATACCGCCTGCATTGTAACTACGTTTGATGTCACTAAGGGAGAGTGACTTCTTTATAAAGTCACGAATGTCGGAAATTTGTGTACAAACAACAGGGTCCCTGCGATTTCTGTCTCTCTCTTTCATTTATCTCTGGAGGCCGCTAATGCCGCTAATGCAGTGACATTAAGGGCTGAATTGTAGCGCGGGTACAGCGCATGTTTTCCACGTACGGTTAGAAAATGACTCAAGTTATTAAGATAACGTCGAAAAAGGAACGCCACCTCGACCGTGTCGCAACACGTCATAAATTCGGTGCTTCGTTAGAAGCCGAGTTTGTAGAATTCCAGAACTCGCGCGGGATGACGACACCTCTTGTTTTCCATTTCTGGAACTCGTCATCTTCGTCATTTCAATTCCGTGGCTTTCCACGAGTCGCGTCACCGCCGCGCGAATCAATAGAAGACTGGTGTCCAATGGCGAGAACGGTTCGCGATAACGCGTTTAATAAAACAAAACGACGTAACGGGGTTACTTTTTATTCCGTTAATATAGGTATTAATCGCAGTAAAGTGCTGAACACGGTTAATAAGAACATCGCGAACATCGCGGTCGGGGAATTTACATTTTAATATCTTCGGCGGAGAATCAGCAAGTAATTCCCCGCGGCGGTGATGTATGTTAATTAAATAATAAATATCACGTTACGAGGCCCTGTTGATGCGCTAAATGCGCGCACGCTCGCGCGCATACTCGCAAGTGGCTGTCGTTAACAGACGGAATATATTTATCCGGGGCTGGCGACTCGTTTCATGACGGCGCGACGCGTAATTGAAATTATTTTTCAAGATAATAGGTTCGCGCGCTTTCCGCTAATGAATCCGATGCTGGGACAGAAATGGAGCTACATGCGAGCGAAAATGATGAGATCACGAACGCGTACGTAGTCGCCTGAGCGTGCATTAACTCGCTACCTATTTTCACGCGTCCATTACTCTCGTAATAAATAATCGCCGGCGCGTACATGTATGTACGACATGATTTCCACTGGGAGATTCGGGTTCAAACAGGCATCGTCTGGCACAGTAGATCAAAGGAAGAAATTGTTGTCGATGAATACCTAAAAGGAAAGCCTTATGCTCCTGACTCACTATTAATTTGAATATAGAAACCTGCTGAAGTGTATGCATTGAAATTATAGGAAAACATATCTATCACTTTCTGTGACGAGAAAAGACATTTTTATTTTACAACTCAGTGACGGGCATTCTTCGAACTGATGCTTAGTAATATAATAAATAGAAATCTAATCAACGTCGACGGAATTCTAAATAAAATACACTCCCATCTCGAGGAATATACAAATAGCAATTTCGCATTAATAATAAACTCTTCCCCAACAACAAACTGACGAACAACCACCGCAGACTCCCGAACAGGATTCCTTCACGCGTCAACAGTGTCTGCAAACGAGTCATTAACGTGGGCAGAGGATCAAATGCAGGGCGTCATCCCCGTAAACACTGACGGCGCGTTTTCGCATTAAAAAGATCGCCCGAGTAAATGCGGTGTAATTGCAATTACATGGTCCACGTAATGCTCCGTATGCCCGCGACAAGCCCGTTTGTACGGCAAAGGGAGAAACAGAGAGGCGGCGTGGATAGAAGGGAAAGGGAAGGCGTGGACGTTAATTTCGCGCGGCTTTATCGCAAAAATTATCGCAACAATTTTCGTAACTCGCCGGCGTATTTCATTCGGCCCGGACCGATTCATCCGGCCTTTGGCGAACGCCCACGCACGCGCGTAATCCGGCGAGTAGACGCGAATCCGTGATAAATTCGGATGAGCGTCGTACCCCACATTCACCCGTAATTTCAATAATCGCGTCGCGGCGACACGCGCGCCTCGTGTATGCTTTTTTTTTTTTATCGACGGCGTCGGGGATAAATGACTAAACCAGTCGATTAAACGCTCGAGGCCAGCGATAAGGCCGGTTGCAGCATTTCTCTTGCGAAACGATGTTTTCGTGGAGCGCATTAACTCGTCGATGTGTGAGCAAGGAAAGCGCTGGTGCCTCGAAACGCGATAAAGTAGGGCTCTCACTGGGGCCTTCGATGTAACGAAAATCAGATTTCTTAGCCGGATGGACCACGCGAGTCTTGTGGTCCTGAGTGTAGCTGCTTGTACCTGAACTCTGTTTCTTATGGAGAATTCAGTGGATGTTGAGTAAAGTGTATAGCAATTTTATGTGAGATGGCTCGAAGCTTAAGAGAACATCTCCGGTGGTTGTTTAAGTTGTTGAGAGAGAAGGAATATTGAGAGGAAGCTGGATATCAAGGAGAACAAGTATATTAACAAGAACGACTGAAGTACGGACTCCTCGAGCCGTCGGCGAAATATTTTAAATTATAATTCATCAACATAGCATTTGCAGCGAATAGACATCGTTGATGCATCTTGCGAAAATTCCACGGCGTTGCTCGTTCGTACCGACGCACTCCACGCGGGAGATGCGCAGAAACGTGTGTACAACCCCTAGCAAATCCTGCGAATTATAATGAGTCGGAATTTTGGAGACTCTTCCGTATTCAAGGAAAGCCCAGGATGCCGCCGGCGTCTGTGTACGTGTTAAGCTCTTCGCACAGTGCATCGCGGCGGAAACTAACAATAAGTATTAGGAGTTGGAAATTTCAAAGAGATTATATCGAATTAAGCCGGCCGGAAGTTGGAGTATAAGAGGGATGCCTTTACTCGCGTTCGGGACGAAACAATGTTTCACAAGGGTGGTTATTTCACGAAAGCATTTTGAATAATACAAACTAGTTTACTCCGCGGTAACTACTCACTCGTTTTTTTCTGCGATGAAAACTTTCCAAGTCCCAAATAATTCAGCATTAACGTGTGTCCTTAATTCAAGCACTCTTTTTATACAAGAAAACGCGTGACACGTTTATTAAAATCTCTAAGGGTGTTCGGATGCTACAATTACCGAGGTTTCAGGTCGGATAATTATTGATTGCCTCACTGGTGACTCGAAGGCTCTGGTTTCGGGATTTTTGAAGCGCCAGAAAGGAGCGCGGAACGATGATTTCGCGTAGAACGAAAATCGCGGTGAACGCAGTTAATCAAGAGTCCTCGTCCCATCATTCACGCGGACTAGCACTCAGCGGGGTGGGTTTAGGTGGAATTTAAATGGTAATTTTCGCCGGATTACACGTTACGGGGTTATTTCCGCCACGGTTTCAGGTCTCGCCCCCTAATGCCGCCTTATTTTCATTGCGTTCGGTCGAGTACGCCGTAAATAATGCTCGTTGCTTGTTTTGCGAGCCGCATGCATCACATTTATAATACACTTGAGATAGGTATGTGGCCCCGTGTATCCGGCGGTGCGCTATCATATAATTTTAACGGGTACAACGCGGCCTTTTACGTTTACGAGAGTCGTTTGGCATGGCATTAATTCCCTCGCACCGCCACGTTCCGAAACACGTGTCCGTTCTAAAGCCACGCGAGCCCGCGTGCCTCTCTTCCCTCGATCCTTCGATCGATTCATAATAATCGTCTCTAATTACACGATCTTAGATAAGAACGGTAAACGAAGAAAGGCAAACAGCAGACGGAAGAGATTGCCAGTAAAAACGTACGCAAGCACTCGAGAAAATTAAGCAATTAATCGATTAATTGGGACCCGGAAGTAGATTGCTAGTGATTACAGTGCATTAAGATACGACGATTACGATAACGGTGGACAAGACACGAAGCGAAGTGAAAGAAAAGAAACTAAGAGCGAAGAAAGCATCTAAGCGGATTACTTAATCAAATCAGAGGACTACTAATTCAACTTCGATCGTCGTGCACGTCACCGGGTATTATTACTTATCCCCTTTCATAAACAAGCTGAACGCATCGTTGCAAGTGCACCGAGGCCGGCCCTCGGTGCAGTTCGTCTGGCCGGACGTTGCGTTATCTACTGCAACCGTATCGCATGATTAAAACGCTTCCGCGAAAACCGATATCCACTTTTCTTACCGTTTAAGCATTAACTCCCTCTCCGTATCCGTTTTCTCTCTCTCTCTCTCGCCTTCCGTTACCACCTCCAGCATTCCATCGGAACACTCGATCTTCCTCTCGGTTCGCGGCCCTTGTTTCACGGCTGTTTCCACCTTCCCCGAGTAGAACTCGCGCCCTCCAGTCCCTATCGGGTCGAGAGTCAAAGTCGAGGGAGGAAATTTTATTTCCCCCAATCAGCGCAGACACCGCGCGGAGCTGTCGGAAAGTTTTTTTCACGCATCAGTTGACGAAAGCAGGAAGCCAGGGTGGATGGCGAAAGTTAGGGAGGAGAGGCTTTCGCGTCTTCCAATCGCGACCGGAAGTCCGGTTATTTCTGTCCGTTGTTCACGCGTCACGTGACGGATCGGCGGAGACGTCGCAACCAATCTAAATTTAATGTAGATATCGAATCTGTCCGGCTTATCAGTGCCTCGGTGTACTTTTGCTACACTGATTTCAAAGCGGACACCGACAGTCGGCCACCAGACATGTCGCGCAACGGGTTGCTTCTCCTGAATCTCGTGATCTTCGCGATCGTGGTCGCGGTTGCGAACTGCTATAGTCCTAGGATTATAGGAGGAAGCAACACGACCATCGAGATGTTCCCGTATCAAGTAACGCTCTTTCATTTACGAGACTTTAACGATAGATGCTGCGCGTAGTTTAGCAATAACTAGCAATGAATTATTGGTTTTTTGTATTAGGTGTCGATTCACGACAAGGGCGAGTTCAAATGCGGGGGGTCCATGATCAGTAAAGACTGGGTGCTAACGGCCGCGCATTGCGTCCGCAGGTTCGTACAGATTGAAGTCACGGAACAACGCGAGACGACTGTTTGGATAATTGATTAATCGTGTGATTAATTGCGACTATATTGCAGATCTAGAGCAGCGGATTTAAAAATTCGCGCCCACAGCACTTACAGCGACAGGGGTGGTACGTTGATTAACAATGTGAGACAAATAAAAATTCATCAGGACTACAATCCCAATACTTTTGAGTACGACGCTGCTTTGATAGAGGTATGTTGCTGTATATAATCGTTCAATGTATCACGATACTTTTGATAATCGTATCTACAGGTGAAAAACTTATCATTTGTTACTTATCTCACTACTACAAATTACTTTAAGAATATTCAACTGAATATTAAACACATCTCGATGTAACGGATAAGATAAACACTTATGGAATTCATAGTATCCTATCAGTGGCAATCGACATTATCTGTCCTTTCATCTGGCGCTACAAGTATGTATGTACATACCTACTTATAGTCTCGAGGTTTGTGTTCCACTAACTTTCAGTTCACGAGGATTTATTTTGAATACAATAGAGTTCGTTTTCTACTCTTTGTACAAAACTATCGCAACAGAGGCGAATTTTTCAAAACCTCGCGAACCTCAAATTGTTGACCCTCCCTAACCATACAAATTTACAGAGTGACAGCATTTTCAAAAAATGTTCGATTTTTGTTAAAAATGTAGCTGCTTTTGTTCCGTAGAATTATTTTTTTACAAGATTGAAACTCGTCCGTGTTTCCAAACACATAATAAAGAAAATAAACTTTAGTTTTCCATTTTGGATGACTATAAGAATCTCCACACCATCGCCTGATGGAAAATAATTTCTTGAAGAGGCTTACGCTACCGTGTAAATCTATAGATATCCGATAAAAAAGCTCAAGAAATTCTGAGTATTACTTCAAACATATCTTAATATGCAGGCGAAACGCCAGACGGTATAGACTTATAGTTTTTTTTTAAATAAATTCCCGAACGTAGGATTGAAAAACAGGCAATCACACTTACCCCCTTAAACCACCCCCAACGTACCACCCCCTTTATCTTGGCTCCGTAAATGCGTAACGTTGGAAATTGATCAGAGATGGGTTTCTGTAGCTGGGCTCGCCGATACCGTACCCAACGCCTATCGCCCTGGCCGATACTACGACCGTCGTGACGACTGGAAGAACCGCGGTGGTGACCGGATGGGGCGCGACGTCGGTGAGTCATACTTTTTTTTCCTCGCCGTCCCTTGCGCCAATGTGTATTGCGTTTTGACGGCTGTTGCGTAGGTAAACCGTGTTCGAAGGTGGCTCGATGCTTCGGTCAACGGTGACGTACGCCGAGACTGATTACTCGCTGTGAACTCGCGCAAACATTAAC
Organism: Andrena flavipes; assembly: GCA_963971345.1. Lineage (NCBI taxonomy): Eukaryota > Metazoa > Arthropoda > Insecta > Hymenoptera > Andrenidae > Andrena > Andrena flavipes. Next base: position 5,118,738 of record OZ020482.1, read on the forward strand.
GTCTGTTTGCCGATCGGCCGACAATGTTCGGCCGCCACGGCAAACATTAGCCGCGTTTGCTGCGCCTTCGGGACGAGCTGCAGCTCGAAATCGACTGACCACTTGCATAATATGCAACCGCTTTGCAGAATCCAGGTCCGAGGGCCGATGTCCTCCAGACTCTGGCGATGCCCATCGTTGATCAGGCCAAGTGCAAAGATATCTTCCGTGGCGTGCACCCGGTGACCAATGTGATGCTGTGCGCGGGCAGTATGTCTGGTGGCATGGATGTTTGTCGGGTAATGATGTTCACTTCTATTTGAAAAATTAGATATCGACGAAGTCTGTAGCTTCACTCCTCGTTTCGATCATTTGATCAATTTCGATCACGAGTTTGAATATTCTGCTTGCAGCTTAGCACGGTCTTGCGATGGTTTAATGAACGTTCGTTAGTTGGAATCGAGTAAATAGATATTAGATTGTGCGGAGATAAATAGGTATCGATTTGTATAAGTAACGATGAGCTATCAAATTCCGGGAATGGATACATACTTTAGAGAGGACACCCGATAATATCTGACACGTACAGACAAGGTGTATACTTCGCACGTAAGATTCAATCTAAATCTGAAATCGATATTCGATGAATACTGATCGATCAGTATCAGATAAGGTATCGTCGCGGCTCATTAACGAGGCAGTAACCTTTTTTGACACGAGCTATTCGTGAACTGATTATCGAAAGGTTTCGTGATACGTATCTTTCCAAGAGTCTTATCATTTCTTGCTACCATCGGTGAAACGAAAATTAGAGTTCTAAACAGTGTTATGTAATTTAACAATGGGATCTTGCGATCCAGCCAGTGGCAGAGTGTGTACTCTAGTTTCAATATGGCGCAGAGGAACTCTGATATTGCGTTGGCTCGTTTCGTTATTTGAGAAACGAAATTACTAGCTAGCACATTTTTATCTCGGTGTATCTACGTTTAATATTTCGGTATTGATTCCCGTGCCAGCAGAGGAAGCTTGAACTTTAGAAAGGGTTTGTTTGCGCGTGTTGATGCAGGGAGACTCAGGAGGGCCGCTGGTGCTGAACGGCGCTCAAATTGGAATCGTGTCCTGGGGCATGGAGTGCGCGAAGGCTGGCTACCCTAGCGTGTACACGCGAGTGTCCGTCATACGACGTTGGATAAAGACATTGACGATGGTGTAGAATTAATATTACCCTCTGCACATCATCGTATATATTCTTTTATACAAAAACTATAGGGGAGTCATATGTATAATAATTTTTTATTGCACAGCAGATATTATGACAGTAACAAGAAGATAGAAAAACAAATACATATAAGAAAACAAGAACGAGAAAAATAATAGATTAAGAAATTATATAGGCAATCAACTCGCTCGCAGATTAAATATTTTTTTTGAATTAATTGCAAAGAGATGGATAAAAATTGTGAATATTTCTTTTAAGTAATGCTTATTAATACTATAAACTGTAAAAAAAATTGTTTGATAATATATAAGTACTCGTATATGACAGAGTTACAGTCGTCTGATATGTAGGCGTTTTTTTCGCTACAACAGCGTAGTCAAATAAAGATGTAATCAAGAGAGAGACGGGTAAGCATACCTACGCAAGCATTTCGTGATAAACTTTCGTGTTCCCCCCCAAAAACATGTGTTCACGTTCACGTTTAAGATTCCATGACACCATTGAACACTCCCCCGATTGCCTCAAATGCATTCCTCACTCCCGTGCTACAATTGTTTCCGTAGTTGTAGCAATATCTCGCTCACAGCTTTGAGCAGCCAATTGATTACCGTTCCACCTTAGCCAATAGCACGTACTATAGATCGCACCGTCCATTGAACACGAGTGCAAAAAACTAGAGCAGAACCAGTCCACTACTTCCTTGGACCAGGTGAATTGCCTATTCCTCGTTGGCGCGTTAACTCCAGACGCGAAAACCGAGGCGAGGTTTAAAACGCGACGGGCGATATTCAAACATCATTCGGCCGGTGTTTTAAAACGCGAGTTAAATTTAAACTCTGAGAGGCGGTAAAACCAGCGGCCACCGAGTCCGCTCTCAATCACCGCTGAACGAAAAATAATTCGGAGCAACTATCGCGGGGCACGAGTTTCCGCGGGGTGCACCTAAAACGAACCCGACGAACAGCGAAAATTTAATTCCTGATTCGGCGCCAGAGTGTTCGGGACGAATGTGGCGCCGATTAATTACGGGAGGCTCTCTTTCCCGGGCGTTTTAGAACAATTAACGCTGCCTGCGTACCGGGGGCAGGATGATTTCGCAATTCTTACTCCCCGCCTGTCCACGGAGATTGCGAGATCGCTGGAATAGATACCTACTCCGCGGAACTGCTCCTTTTCCTGGAAGCTTTCGGCAATTTCAAGCGCCTTCGAAGCGTATCGACCATTATTACCAACAGCAGTAAAAATCCCCGCGACGATGAACTTTGGATTGTTACAAAGCAACCCAAGGAAAGATCCCAAATCTGGAAATTCAAAAAGTTATAAATCTTTGGGAATATGAGGAGGATATATAGGTGTGTATTAGGCAATTGTTTTTACTGCCAAAATTCAATCTAAGGGGTGAAATTGACACCTGAAAATCCGGCTACTTTCCGATTTTCAGTTCTGACTCCCCAACTGTAAGAGATAGAAGAAAGTGTGCAGACAAAAGTTACTTCTTTCAATTAGGTATAAGTATTACTTGGTAACTTGCAGTCCTTGCAGTTCGCGAGTTCTAACAAAATCTGAAAATAGCCGAATTTTCAGGGGTCAATTTCACCCCTAAGAATGAATTTGATCAACAAAAAAAATTGCGTAATACACACCTACATATCCCTAAAGTTTCATAATTTTTTGAATTTTCGATCTTGCACAGTTATCCTTCGAACAGAGGCATTGCGAGAATTCTTCAAACCCAGCTTAGAAAAACAGATTACCATCTCGATTTTCCTCTGCGCCTCGCTAATAGCTCGTTCCTTTTAATTCGACGATGCTAAACGTCCCACTAAGTACTCCCGCTAACGTGTCCGTTTGAGCAAGCGGACTTTACAGTTCGACACACTTCCAATCGAAGCGTCCCATGGCGCAAAGTATGCGCAACGCATAGGCGGGTCTCTCCTTTACGCAATCTACAGTTGCTCGGCCCGGGACGAGGAAAACTTGGCGACAACGGGATCGAAGTAGCGGCAGGAGCAACAAGGCGGCCGAGTGTACACGGCTGGTACTTGATGAAAGAACTGGCTGCTCACGGCGAAGCCCCCTAATGAAAAGGCGTCCTCTTTGCCGGAGGTACGCGCGTCGCCGGCGTTGGATGCTCCTCGCGTAACCTGCCCTCGTTCTCACCTACTCCCGCTTGTACACGGCCGTTCGTCATCGGGAATTATTAATTTTACAGTTGACTCGGACGTGCCCCAGCGCCTCTCGGGCTGCCGTTGCATAAACGGTTTTGCAGCTCCGCACAGGTGGCCGTCTCGTAAAGGGCGGCTGAAACGAGCGTCGCCATTGTACGTGACGGCGCTGAACGGAGTCTTCGCCCCGTAAAGAGACCCAGCATCGATTCCAACGGAGTTTACCGTGCCCCTTCGCCTTCCAAAGAATCGTGGCGCACCTGGCATACTAATGCAACGCGGGGGAACAACAGTCTGTCGTTGTCTGCTTGTTCGCCAGCTTGCGTATCGCGTGCGCCGAACGTTCGTAACGATCGTCCGATACATTTTCTGTAGTTCGGTCGGTCGCAGTCTCATCGGCCCCCCTGGAAACTCTGCGACGCATTCCTCGTGGCGAAATGTCGAAAGGGACGTTAGTAGTAATTATTTACGATATCTGTGAACGTGATTGGCTTATCACGCGGTGATTAATGTTCTTATCTACCTCGGTCTCGGTGAGCCGGTGTTGCGTGCTTGTATCGTTTGTTGTGCAGAAGCGATTAGAATTGGCAGCCGTTTAATCGATCCGATCAGCGGAATCTGAAGTAAAGGCGGCGATGAATCTGTGCCTGTTTAATTATCGCGCGCAGATGGCTAGGCTACCCCGTAAGAACAGTTGCAACGGCACTTAATTGGTTCGTACAAGAGGAACGATGTTATCGCTCGCTGGCGGCGTTGAAATTTTATTCTTGCTCCTTTTACCCAATCGTCGCGGAATCTGGGTCGACCGTCCGGGGCTTCCGTGGGTCGGAAATGTTTCTCGCGTCCAGGTAAATTGATACGAACGACATTAACCCGAATATCGAAATAAAAGAAGGGCGAGCCTCGTGGCGAACAGGTAGTTCCAACGACAAGTTACCGCGATGTATACGTGGATCCCGTTCCTGTGGCTGCAGCTCGCTCCGATCGTGCTCTCGCAGGTCTATTGGCTGCAACGTACGTACGCTGGCTCATTGCGAAGCGTTTCAAACGCGCCAAAAATATTCAACAACTGCCGAGGAGAAAATATCACACTTTGTATCGTACACTTTTAAAACTACTTCTCTTAAGACATCACATATAGAATCGAGTTCGTCTGTTTTACGTGGTAAAGTGTAATTTTTTGTTTGTTCGATGAATAATCTGGAAAATAGACCTATCTGTTTTATTTTCGATGTATCACGGAGGTAGTGGAAAATCGGCTGTTGTCGGGGGTACAAACTCTTCAATCATTCAATTATTCCCAATTTGAGGGGGCCATTAAATTCCGTCGAAACTCGTCGAGCAACCGTCACGGTTTAATTAGTAGTTTTTCAATACCTGTGCACGTGAGAATGCAAATCCAGCTATTGATTCTTCCAGTTGACGAGGGTCGTATCGTTGGAGGTCAGCCAGCGAGTATCGATGATCATCCGTACCAGGTAAGTGTTCTTCTAAACGAACGCTCCTACGGTTGGCACAGATTAATTCGTACAAATCTGTCGGGTGGAAATGTTTCATCCATATTTTATAACGGGAAAAGCTATTAAACATTTATACAGTGGCATTTAAAACCTTTGGAAACTCCTGCAGATTTGACGCGAACCCTGTTCTGTCGTGTCACTCGGAAAAACAAAAAGAAAATATATAATCCCCATAATCCGTCCATTTTATGAGAATTAACGGAAATGTCTCGTTTCGAAAGTAGCTTATTCGGTTAACGAAGATGAAATATGAACGAAAATTTAATAGAACCGTCGCGATTCATCGTGGAAATGTTGCAAATTTCACGAATGTCCGAACCGATGATCCGCAAAATTGATAGGCTGGCTTTTCCAGGTGTCCCTTCGATTTAACAATCGTCACGTATGCGGTGGCGCTATCATTAGCGAGGAATGGATCGTCACGGCTGCGCACTGCGTCCAGAGGTGCTCGTACTTTTTAACTAACAAGCATTATCGGCCTCGTTAGGCGAACCCACAGGTGCATTTCGTTAACGTCCGTTTTTCTTTGCCGCGTCGTTTCAGCTCATTCCTTCGATACCTTTCCATAAAGGCTGGCACTTCCGATCTGAAAGAGAAAGGGAAGGTGGCATACGCCAGGCAAATCATCATTCACGAGTTGTACGATCGAGGGAGCTCCGATTACGATATCGCCTTGATTAGGGTGAGTGATTTACTGTACCTGGTACTAAACTCGCGCCTGATGATATTTTTCCATTCACTTTCGATACATGCTTTCTCCAAGAATCCCCTTACCTCGAGAAAAAATATTTCGAACAAAGGTGCAGGATTGAAGAAGAACGAGGTGAAACTTGCTAGCAATCAAGGCGGTCGAAAAATCGCGTCGCAATGCCGATCGATGAGGTTTATTTATTAACAGGATCCACGTCCCCCTCGGCTAAAGCTGAAAAATTCAATTACCATTTCACAATCAATTCCGTGGATGCACAGCCTCCCTCTCCTTCTCCACTCTCTCTCTCTTCCTCTCTCTCTCTAGCTCTCTGACTCTGTGGACGCAGCGACAGCCGCTCAAACCAATTACGATTTCAGTTGGAAAAGCCACTGGTGTACGGTCCGCGGGTGCGACCGATCTTGCTGGCACCGATCGCTGATCATTACGCGGCTGGTTCGAAGGCGCTGGTAACCGGCTGGGGAGTTTTGAGGAGCAACGGCCCGTTGACCAATCAGTTACGTAAGGTCGTGGTGCCTCTCGTTTCTAATGCAGAGTGCTCCCAATTATACGCGGGCCGCGCGATTACCACGAGAATGCTCTGCGCCGGTTACGTAAACGTCGGTGGCAAGGATGCGTGTCAGGTAATTGCTTCCATTAATCGTCGTTTAGACACGGCGAGCACGCGGCCAAACACCGTCTGCACGCTCGCGCGGGACTAATATCTTTTTAATCGCATCGACGGCCGTTATGCCACTTCCGTGTCCACACGGACCCAGATCACCCATCAGATTCGTGTTGCGACATCCGCGTGATAAGTCTAAGCTTTAGTGGCCTTTGCCAGCCAAGTGTTGCTCGAATTTCGTGATTTTCGATAGAGCCAGTATTTATTCAAGATTAGTGCGAGGTTACGATAATTTCGCGGTGTTCTTTCTCACGCGAAAGGTTCCGTAAACGGAGATTCGAGACCTCGCAGACTTGATCGCTCTTAAGCCCTTTTGGCTTCCCTCGCTGGCGTCTGTTTTTGAAACATCGGGCGTTCAGGAACACTACCAAACGTTCCAGCGGTGATATTCTCTGTACCGTACAATGGGAGGAAAGGATAATGTATCGCGACCAGTTGTATCGATTTTCCCTGGATGCACGGCGAATATCTTGACAACGTAGACTGTGGACCCTTGAAAAAGAGTCGTTAACCATTCGCAGTCCAATTATTTGTTGCTTTCTGGCTGCTCGTCGGTTAAGCTAAATTCGATATTATTGTTTTTCCGTCGATGTAGGTCATGGCATCGACGTTACATTTTTTCGCGAATATTTACGATCGCGCTTGAGCGCTGCGGGGATTAAAAAAGAGATGCGAGAGAACTTTTCGAGAGAATGCACTTATACATCAAAGCTCGATTTAGCTCATCTTCCGACGACACGAATAAATATGTACATATATTTATTCTATCCGTAGGGCGACAGTGGTGGACCGTTGGTGCAGAACGACCAATTAATCGGGATCGTGTCCTGGGGTTACGGATGCGCACGGCCGTCTCACCCAGGCGTTTACACGCGTGTCACTGTTCTTCGAAGCTGGATTACAGAGAAAACCGGCTTGTGAACGTTGCGCGCCCCGCCTCGAGCAGAAGAGCAAAACGTTGTTGAACAAGTGGCGAGGTCTGAAATTCTTCGAACAAACAGGGCCGTTACTTCATCGCCACCAACTTTGCTTGCCAAGAGAGTTCGCACGTTACTCGTGGGCAAACTTGTCTCGGCGGTTAGCCGTCTCGTTTGGAAGACATTTTGTTTTTTTCAGTGAGTCTCGAAATCCCTTCATCGATCGCCGTTCGCGCAGTGGATGCACCGTCCCTGTTATTATTAAATAATAAACGTTATTTCACGTCTTTACGCCGGCCGTTTCGAGTTTTAATTGCACCAATTATCCTATACGGAGCCGCCGCCTATCCCCGTCGGTGGATTCCTTTTTAATATTTTACACGGCCGCGCGGTCGTTAATAACGCCGGACGTTATCGTTACATTTCGGAGCGGTATAAATGTCAGCCGGCGACGGGGTCGGTTTTCAGCGTTGCTCGTTTATTTAAACGCTGCAAAGTAGGCGGATCGATAATGAGCCGGCCGCGGTTCTAATGTATGAACGTAACAAGTGGCACCGTAATTGAGGCAGTTATTTCTCATCGGAGGTATCAGATATTTATCCGCGCGTTTAGCGAGCAAAAATACTATTAGCTCGCTAATGAACGAGCCGGAACAGGGCAGCGTGGAAATAATTGACCTCTGTGCTCGTTTTCGAATCGAGAAACGAGTTACATCGATGGTTATAAAGTTCCAGTCCGAGTGCACCGCTAATTACCTCGCTCGATGATCGATAAGCATTCTGATTTCATTATACGCGCTTAAATTCGCTGGAGGTTTCACAAAAGGTGGGACGAAGTAGTAATTATATTCGCAGTGTTCGTATGAAATGAAATTGAAGGTGGAAGCGAGAGAGAATATGTAGCGGAGGTGTCAGCAGGAACGGAGGATATAAATAAAATTAATGATCGATCGTAGCTTCGGAAGGTACGTCTTCGGCTACCGGATGAAGCCAGCTGAAATCCTAGAGAAACGTCAGAATCACTTGCCAAAGGGACACAACTTCCCCCGTCGAGTCTCCGACACTTTCCACTATCTCGATCATCCCTTCGCTGTCATTGTAATATCTTTCCGAGTTAGGAAGGAGAGGAGGTAGAAATCCTTTAAAATTCTTGGTTGCTGCCGGCAGGTAGCCTGGATAAAGAGCGGATTGCACGAAGAAAAGCGAAATGGCGGGCGCAATATGCCGCGGGAAATCATTCGTGCGCGCACAAGGGGAGAAATTTTCCTTTGCCAGCTTCGTTGTATTTCCATAAAACCCTTTTGCAACGTTCGACAAATTTATAAAGTTACAGAAACGTTCCCGCCGCTCCGGGGGAACGCGAACGAGCAGAAAGTTCTCTGCCACGCTCCAGCGGCGGGGTTTAGACCGGCGACGGCGTGTTCCTGGTGGATGTTAGCGATGTTGACATTGTAGTTTCCCGAATACCATCTCATGTAGAGCGGATACCGGAATTCGCCGAGATCCATGATAGGTAACTGCTGACACGAGTGTATACGCCCGGATGTATCATAGTTTTACACCCTAATCCATAGGATAGAACGCCAATCAGTGTCTGGCCTTCCATCAGCGGCGCACCTGGATCACCCTGCAAGGAGACGAGGGTTGACAGTTTCAGTGATTAGTTGGAGCCGCGCGGCTGCTGATTTGCTAATGCATCGTTGATTCGGAAAGAGAGTGGCGCGACATACTGCCACCGGAAACGCGGGAACTAATACTAATTCGGCTATCGCGTTATCGCAAATCAATTCGGATAGGAAAGCTTCTTCTCTACGAAATCGTTTCTGCCAGATTAGAGCATTCATCCAGCTACTTTTCGCCACAGGATTTGTTGTTTTGAAATGTTCAAGCTCCACATCCTTCTAATTCTAAAAGCAGATTACTCTTCGGAGCTTCGGATTGGTCCACAAACGTTTTCCAACCGAGCACAAAATGACTGTTGATTGATAATCCAATTAATCTTCAAACTCTATTCAAATACCTGTCTTTTGTAGATCTCTATATCGATCTATACTGCATTCCACATTAGAGCATACGGATTTCGCGCAGGCACGACCCTCAGGAGGCGTTGGTACGCTCGACTCCCCACTGAACCGCCTATGTTTCTCTCCGTCGCACGACCTTCTACTTACTCTCTCTGTTAACTTTTCGCGAACTGTTTACGTTGACAACGGTCAGGTCTCGCGTTTGGGATGTACCAGTTATTCCTTGGAAATTACCACGACCAATCGCATGCAGTTCAAATTGTGGGTAGTAGTGGGAGCTGCGCAGATCGGTCGCAAATCGGTAGGGGCGTCGGTATGCTCTCATATGGAATGCAGTATAGCCATTTTGGCAAAAGTTTGCGTGGCTTCGTCGCAATTTTCACGCCCATCAACGACTGCCATTTATTTCGAATAGAATTTCAATGAGAAAATTGAATTAGTCCCACCCCCTCGAACGTACCTATTCAGAAATCGAGCGATCGGAGCGTTTCGCGTTTATCTACTTTAGAAAGGCAGGCGGTGGGGTTATATAACTTTTCGCGGGATTGTATATCCTTGTGGAGATTGGAAAAAAGAAGGCGAGGTGAAATCTATCGCGAGCGGAGAACCGACCGAAAGATATCGCTCTTTGTATCGTCCCGGCGAATTTATTGTTATTATTATAACGACGGAGCGTGTAGAAATCTCTGCTCTTTGTGACAATTTTCTATTATACTCGGTGAATAATGTTCAGTTTCTATTCAGTCGGCCGTATTCAAATGTTGCTTATAACGCGCCCGCGTCTTTTGTGCCCGCTCCCAGCAAACCGTTGGCACGCTCGAGTCAGAGAAACGAAGCGGCGGCAAATATCGGTATTATGGTTTCGTCAACTACCTCTGTGATTGACTGGGCCTCGTTAAGAGTTTCCAAACACCGTTTCGCAAAAGCAGAGCCGGCTACAAAAGCAAGATACTCATTCAACCCCTTATACCCCCCCTCGGGATCGATATCTCGCCCGGGCAGCTGCGATTTTTAATCGCGTGTCGCCGCTGAATCTAGAGCAGAAAACAAGGCTGGTATAGTTCGCGCAACACGTACATTATCAAGGAACATCGCTCTAATTGGAAAATATTAGCCGTTACTTAAATAATTCCACAGCCATTGCCTATCCATCCTCGCGAAGTCGCCATTAATCTGCGCGAGACTAGCGCGAGAACTTCGAACGAACCTGGAACGGAAATCCAATGGATTTAAGCGCACCTCCCGCTGTAAACATTTCGTGCGTTCTTTGTAACTCGTTATAACTTTCAGAATAGAACTTGGATAGTCCAGGCGCATATAAAATTTCTTCCTGGCCCGTGATCTAGATTCGCCCCGCGATGCACCGTCGCCTAATATTCTTCCCGCTGCTGGAATCAACGAAGAAATACAGCATTTCCAAGCGTGTACAGCGAATACTAAAGCGGCATGGATTCACGAGGAGATCGACGATGATTTAAGTTTGCGCCGAATATTCCTTGATTGAAAGCGTGTCAACTGTTTGCCGTTCGTTTTACGCGTTAATTATTGTCGATATAAATTTCACGCGTCGGTCGTGTTTGCCCGCTCTCGCATTCAGCCGCGCGACAATCGGCGAGGCAGGGCCGATAAAATTCGTCCGGGGGGGCGGGGGATCCCTTAATTTATCATTTGATGTTAGATTGCGGGCAACGGGGAGAGCCGGCCTGAAATTGCGTGCTCGTGTCGAGTGCGTGGCATTGTTCGCGCATCGGGCGCAATCAGCGGGCAAATTGGCCGCGTGTGCGTTTCGGCGAGACGTCAAATTGCCGCTTAATTGTACGGCCAAGTACAGGTGGCTCGCGTGCATAAAAGACAATCGGGATCGCGTTAACGAGCCCCGTAATTTGCTCGCACCACGCACTTTTCCGCGGCCAAAGCACGGAGGGGTTGGCCTTTTAACGCGTTTCATTATTGACGCAGACAAAGGCGATACCGCGTAGATAGAATGCAATTGAATTTTCCGTAACGAACGGCTGGGTGATAAATATTAAACGATTGGGGAACAGGGAATTCGTGAAACTTTCGCGTTCGGACAGTGAAGACTTGATGGAAAGAGTCTCGTAAAGGTCGAATCATAATGCTCCGGGCAGACAGCCGTTGATTGCTATTTCATTTGTTATTTGAAATGGATCGGACGGTTTACATGGAACCACAGTTTCTGAGGTTATATTTAAGGATTCTAGGCAGTCGTTCCTGTCTATAATCAAGCATTTCTGGTACAATTAATTATGAAGTTTATTCATGAAGAATCATGAAGTTTATTAACATCATAAGCTTTAAATATCTTGTTTTGCTTAGTCAAAAATATGCATTATATATGATGCTACAAGTGGCTCAAAAAAGTTTCTTTTGCTTTGCAGTGATAACTCAAAAAACGGGGGTTCCAAACGATTCAAAACAAGTTCAAGCATCTTCACAACATGTGTAGTTTCGAACTAGACCTAAATTAAAGTTAATGAAAACTCTTATTCTTTATGAAAAGAAACTAAGACCTCATATTCTGGGGTTTGGGGGATAGTAAAACCTTATCAATGGGGTCTAAAATCAAAATTAAAGGGTCTTTAATATCTGCAAAAATGTTTTTCCTTCGTCGAGAAAATAATTCTTAAAAAATCACCGCGTTTTCAGTGTCCTGATCCAGCTTCCCCCCTTAAATTTTAATCAAGCTTCTCGTAATCTGCCACACCCCTATTGCTCCACATTCATCCGCCCCCCCCTTCGCAGACCGAGCAGAGTCATCCGTCTTGTTGATCGTCGAGCTGCCAAACCTTGAGTCCGCGCAACTTCTCATTCGCGTGCACGTCAAATACATTAGCGGAGCGTTTTTGGCAGTCAAGTCCCGCATTGTTCCGGAAACGGTTGCGTCTGACATCGGAGCTCACAAGCAACGGTGTATACGAGACTCGAGAGCCACCCCTACCGCCCACATCGAGGCAGCCTCGTCGAGTGGCATGACGCGCGACGAGGTCGAGGGATATCTCCTTAACAGACGCTTCAGGATCTTAGGTGTCGCAGGGTTGTCGCGGGTCGCGAATCCACACAACCCCCCCCTTCACCCACTCCCACTAGCGTTCCCTTGTCTTCATCTTACCTGACACGTCTCCACCCCCTGGGTCATGTTTCCGGCGCAAAGCATCCTCTCGAACACTGGCTGGTAGCAGGGCATCGTCGAGATGCAGGTATTCTGATCCACCATCGGCACGGCTGTCACTGAAAGCTGAGTTTCACCTGGGCCACCCTGTAGATGATCAATAAAGTCACTTGTTTCTAGTTTCTACCTGTTTCCTTACGAGATTTTGAGGAAGGATGCACTTGATCCGTGGGGGGTGTTAAAGTTGAGGTCCTAGCTTAAATATTTCCTTAGTTAATCGATTCTATTTGGTAGTTTACTATTTGTAGTTTAAATAATCTGACAAATATGGGTGTTGGTACTAAAGTGTCTTGGTGGGGGTAGAAATATAGTTGGTAGATAAGACGGAAGGAGAGAAAAGGAAGGTGCGTTTCGTCCTGGTTCTGGCAAGTGGACTCACCAGTAAAGGCTCACCTAGCAGACCCTGCTTTAGACCCGGGGATGTTAGAAGGCAGGTCGAAACGGGTATACATAGGAACGAAGTAGATGCGGGAGAACTTGCGATAGAGCGGGATCGGTCGAGAGGTCCTCTAGTGGCGGAGTCAGAAGTGTCGCTACAGTGTTAAACTCAGAATTCAGGATAATTGGGAAATGAAACGAGGGGACTTAGGGTCGTTGAACTTCGATCTCTTACAATTAGCTCTCTAATATTCATTTGAATATCCTCACTTTTTGTCAATATAAGTAGACAGTAATTTTGTTAAAAACTCCTTTCTAAAAATCATTCCACTACCTTGGAAAACGGTGTCAGTTACTCATATATCGATCCTGTCCAGTTTTAACGAGATAGAAATGCACAGGTGCCTTAACAATTGAAAATTGGTAATCATAAAAACGAGCAAATTTGTTTCCCGGTTTTGGGTATACAAGCCTCGTATCAGAGCCGGGATTGCATCAGATACGGCGACGAAAGTGAATATTTAGCGAACGAGCTTGCGTTTTAACGACCGCGCGATGACACAGAAAGATAATTACTACCGCGTATAAAATGGACAGTTTGGAAATAATTCTCTCACGTGATACGCCGCCGACAACGCGCCTGGTTTCCGCAATATGTTTTCGTTTATACACGTAAATGCTTAATAAATACGTCGCGGCAAATTGATAAAAAACCTCTGATTAAGCGCAAAACGACTCGCGATGGCGTCGTCGGCTCCCGCTCGATTTCAGATAAAACGACAACGCTTTCGGGAATTGTTAATATCAGAAACAGCACTGACCAGATTGTGCTTCCAGCCTGTCACGAAACACATCGTTCCATCATCCAGTTTCCAGTCCTCCCTTTCCGGTATTCCAATTGGTAGCAATTCCGCGCCGAATTGCGCGGGAACTGTCAACTAGATCCAGACGAAATACATTATAATATACAACAAGTCACTCTTACCCCATCCTTTCACCCCACACAGGCCTGGCTCGAGCCTTTTTTGCGTTCTAGACTAGCTTTCCAAATTGCGCCCTTTATTTATTATCTGCTCTGAATTTTTATTCCCAGCTTAAATCATTTATTGTACAACTTGCATCATTTCACTTAAAATTTTATTTTAAAAAATGCTAACAATGAAAATACTTTACTCTCTAGACATCTGCCTAATTTTGCCTACAGGGATGTTCCTCGTTTCGCGTTTCCCTCTCCAACTACGATGATCGCCCGAGAAATTACCGTCGCGCGGATCACTCGATACGCCTTAATATATCACCGCTCCGCGATCATTAAATTTCTTTCCCCGTGAAAAACCTGTACACTCCCGACGTCCCCCATAAAACAAATTATTAATATTTCAACGCCAGCTCCCATTAATACGTCCCTTCGGAAGACGTACGAGCATTCGGCGGAATTGCCGTCTATAACGATTGTGTCGTGGCTCGGTTCACTGTATCGAACCGTAAAAACTGTAATAAAATTTCCGGCCGTGTAACCAGCGGTGATAAACGTTCGCCCGCGGAAAGGAGGGTGCGCGAGAATAAAGTGGCCCCGAAACAAACGCGCTTTTAGCCGCCGCAGCCTCCCTCCCCCCCTTCGGTGTAAAAGCGTCGCGCCAGCCCGCGTACACGTACCTTTATTAGCGCGATGTCATTGAGCAGGACGTATTTATCAAAATCCTCGTGTACAACAACGTTGCACACTTCCAATTCATCTCCGCCCGCGGAGAGGGCGGAGGTGCGCGCACGCACCAGCACCGCGGACGGCCGGGCGCTGTAAGCAATTACGGTTTCGTTATTCCCCGCCTTGCTCCCGCTCGTGCAATTTGTACAGAGCCGCATAAATTACGGCGACGATACTCACCCGAAAACGCAGGACGCCGCGGTTATCACCCACGACTCGTGCACCAACGCGCCGCTGCACACGTGGCTTCCGTTTTTCTCGATGGATACCTGGGTTACACACGAACCGATCAAACTCGGGTCTCTCTATTTCGTAATTGAATTTTAATTCACGTAATTCGTTTCTACTTACATGGTACGGGTACTCAGTTATGTTCACGTGCTTGACGTTGCTGGACGCGAGGGCTGTGGAAGATTGCGATTATTTGCAGGAGAAAGTCGACTGTTTCGATGATTAACGCTGGGGATCCAAGGTAGAAGCTAAGATATGCTATGCAATGCTATGCCAAGCTACGTTTTAAAAAAGTTATAGGCTGAATATTCGGGGGGCCCCCGGTTAAGTATAAAAAATAAAATAACGCTGATTTGATTTTTTTTATCATAAAACTCGTATAATCTAAATAGGAATTTAATTTCAAAATTAACATTGAATATCAAAACTAAACATAGCATTAACGTAAATAAACATTAAAGATACAAGTTAATAATGATGATATAAAAAAATGTCGATTTTTCGAAGAAAATATTTAGAATGAGGGGCCCCCAGGTAAACGGGGCCCTAGGCTTCAGCCTTGTTAGCCCATGGGGTAAATCCAGCACTGTTAATATATTCTTATGGAAGCGTTTCCACTAAAGGTAAGCTAAAACATAGCATAGCATAGCTTAGCTTAGATTCCAGGTGGATTCCCAACTTAAGTTTGTACAGAACTCACCTCCAGAGAGGAGGATGCAGGGCAGCAGCAGTATTTTCGTTGACATCTCGGCGCGAATTGGCAGGGAAGAATGACCGGTCTCTCAAATTGTTGGGACTGAACGTCAGCTGGGAAGGGTGGATACGCGTGGGGCTAAGTTTCCCAGCCGATAAGCACCGCTATCGATCATTAACCGCTGTCAAACGTGTCTTGTCGCGTGAACTTCAAAGGATACCCGGAATCCATTTTCGTGCGGGCCGATGTGGCGCGGGGAAAACTTTCTTGGGTACAAAAGTTTCGTCATGGTGTGCGAGAGTGTGCGAGGTAGATCGTGATTAGCGATATCCTATCGAGACCGAGATAATGGAAGAATCTTGTCAAGATTAGTCACGCACTCGATTTGGCACAATTTAGAATCGATCGATCGAGTGTACATTGGTGAAACGTATTTCTTGTACGTATTTTGTTCGCCCACGACTTCCCGTTAATCACGGTATGCACTTGCTATTGATCCGCAGCTCCGGAGAGTGGTGCTTTCTTATCAATGGCATTGAATGAAGTGATAGTCCAGTGGGCATTCGATGTGGGAGGCACTTCGACAGTAGAAACTCTAGTTTATTATAGTCTCTTTGCTCCGGTGGTCGCAATTAAACTGAACTTCCGTAAGGAATGACTAACAATAAAATACATTCTTCAGCAGTGAGTATTAGAGTGGCTCTGATTTTCGACTTTCGAATTTTCATTGGGAAACTCCTCAGAATAGTTCGAAATAATTAAAAAAAAATCTATGTAAAGTTTGAGCTCGAGCGGATAACGGAAAAGGGTGCCCCTGGGCCCTTAAATATTTAAATCGTTATTTAACAGCTCGCGAAATAAATTTTAAATTTTAAACTTTCAAAATTTGAGGAAAAAAGTTTTTTCTTTGTAGTTCTTCGGACATTCTTCGAAAACCATTTGTCACGCGAGAAAAAGTAATGAAATATGCTCCTTGCCCGGATCTACAATTTTTGTTGAATATATTTTTTTATTTAATCAATAACTCGGAGAATATTATATAAAATCGATTTCGCGAGCTTTTAAATACTGATTTAAATGTTTAAGGGCCAAGGGGCACCCTTTCCCGTTATCCGATCGAGCTCAAGCTTTACACAGATTTTTCTTTAATTATTTAGAATTATTCTGCAGAGTGCTCCGAAGAAAATCTTGAAAAAAAATTTACCAAGAGTAAATAAGAGCCATCAGGACAGACCAGGAAATCGAAAGGCACGGGGGTTTCAATAGAACGGCGATCTGGATCGAGATGTCCAACCGGGTGAACTATTGGAGAAAGTTTTAGTGTCTTCGGAGTCAAAGTAAGGCGGAGGGAAGAGTCTTTGGGGATTAAACAAACTGTTTTAGTTGTCACTCTGTCTCTGCACATTGATCTTGTCCACTTTCCCCCACCGTACTGTATCTATACCCAATTCCAATGATATTCCTCCGTGCGCACAATAAAGTAGGTATTCTTGTTGCTTTGCAATGTTCTATATTTTAATTATAGCCGGTATAATGTTTTACGGAAAAATTACAAGTTTACAAAATTTTGCGTGATTTTCGTTAATGTACAGGAATGTGGGCAAAACCCTCCCCCCCTACTCTCCAGCTTGCGTTATTTAAACTCCGCTCTTCTGCTTGATCCACGAGCGTAGATTAGCCACGTTCGTGTAAACACCGGGATAGACGGGACGGGCGCAACCATAGCCCCAGGACACAATGCCGTAGAGGACACCGTTGGAAGTCAGTGGGCCACCGGAGTCACCCTGGCAGGAGTCCTTGCCACCCTCGGAGTATCCGGCGCATATCATTCTGTCGGTTATCTGGTTCAATTTTCCGTAAGCGCTCTGGCACTTCTTCCTGTCCACGACGGGCACCGACACTTTCATGAGAATAGGCGAGACCGATCCGCCCTCCTGAAACACGGCCGTTAAAACGGAATTTTGAGAAATGGATCTTTCATGTAAAACAGATTACGCGACTGTTGGGACCGTCTCGATAACGCTCGGGCGTGCCTCGCACTGAAATATGGTTCTGGGGTGGCGTTGCAAATGCTTGAACATCGCTCCGCTGCGATTAAAATATATATAAGTACGTAATGGCTTTTGACGGGTCACTAACTGGCAACGAGGTACGTACACTGTCAATGATTCGTTCTTTCTGTGTAGGTATGTTTTAAAATTTGATTAAGAAAGCTTTTGGTAGGACTGGTGGAGAAGAATCGAGGGAGTAACTATTACCGCAACCGTGAAGTTATCATTAATATTGTATCGTCGAACTGCTCCAAAGTTTTTCATAGTGATTAGAGCTGTAATTATTCAAATATTCGAATATTCGAATTTCAAATTCGGAGTTCTCTGGAAATCGTAGTAGTTCTATTAGTGATGTATGTTCTACTAGCGTTAGCTGTATGTAGAATACAGGTGTGGACTTACCTTGAGTGTACCCCAGCCGGTGATGTCAACCAGCTTTCCAGAAGCAGGCTCCGCATTGGTCAATTGCACGGCTTTCACATTGCCGCCCAGCTTGATTTCGCCATCGATCTGGAATCAGATTCTCTTGGTACTATTTCTAATCAACGTTGCCTCTATCAGACATTAACGCCTTTGAGACCAGTCATAGATTCTATGAAGTAGATACTTGAAATTGTCTTTTCTGAATTTCCAAGCTTCGCGAGAATTAACTTGACATTTCTATTTTACGAAGCCGAGGATACTGCTCGAATCAGAAGGTTTAAAGTCACTACAGTTTATTGCTACGTACCTCGAGAAGGGCGACGTCAAAGTCCGTGGTGCGTTGGTCGTATTGGGGATGTCGAATGATGTTCTTTACGCCGTAACGAACCCCCTGGTTCATATTGCTGCTGCCGGCTCGCAGGCTGTATCGGTTGGCAGGCGATCTGAAATTGACGGTATATCAAAATGTCAGTGACGCCCCCGCTCGCTAATACGCGTCGCGCGCAATCAAAACGATGTCTGTTTGCTTTCCAAAATATGCGCACGGTATTTGACGGCCTTATTGTTATTGCAGGATAGCCAGCAATCCGAAATGCGTTCCACAAAGCCGATTTAATATCGCGATGACTTTCACAACTATCATTGTGAGCAGCCACTGAACATTCTATTGCGCGAAAACGCCGCGACGATCCGCGTGACAGCGCCATGATATTCTATCTACCCCCTGGCGGAATGGTATTATTCCACGGGCGAAAGTGAAAATAACGCGGCAGCGAGGACGTATTAGCTAATAACGAAAATTACGCGTGACCAACGGGATTCCAATAATCTTGCGCCAATCGATATTTTGTAGAGAACTGTACAGTTGCGTGTAATGTTCAGTCCGATTGAAATTGAAGCTACTAGGTTTCCGGCTAAAAGTCCAGCATGCACGGAGCAGGCAACCGTTGCTCGCAATGCCTACAGTACTGTTAACTTTGCGCATTTGCGTTATTACCCCACGCAATGAGCTGCAGTGATGGCCCATTTGCTACTGATCACCGAGGCACCACAGATGTGGCTGCTAGTTTGCAGGCTCAGTTGGAACGGATATTGAGATATGTCAACCGCGACTCCTCCGACGATTCGTGAGTCGGGAAGAAGGGGGTGGACACCCTGGGTGGAGCCTGAAATATTAAACGAAAATAGTGAGGGATCTTCTCGCATCGACTCTGAACATTTCAGATAGATCAAGAGCTCAAAGGCACTTTCAATAAGAACACACTGGAAACATTAATTCGATTGGCCATCTTGAAAACATTCCCTTTATTTCGTTTCCCAAATTCTATTTTTCTATTACTACTTAGGGACCAGTGGCGCACACTGGAGTTGAAGGGATAAAAATATATAATAATGCAAATTTAATAAGACTCAGTAAATGATTATAAAAATTGATTTAAAGAATCAAATCCAGCTTTCTCTGCATTTCACAAAGCCCCTTATTTCGGGGTGCCCATAATGAATATTCACAATAGAATCCCAAACCTCGATATTCAAATATGTAAGATTTAATAACCCCTTAGTACTCACCCAGGCATCCAACAATTAAGGCACTGAACACTACTGTTCCTATCATCTTCGGCTCGTGGTATAACAATGTCGCGCCTAGGTCTCTGCTTTTATACGAGAAACTTGCTCTTCTGATTCCGCGAAAAACTCTTATCTCATGTGACGATGCACCGTACTTTGTACGAGCGGCACGTGGTGCAAGCATTGGTAATACCGTAGTTACAAGGGAGATCAGAACCGGGGGTGGAAGGGGTCGCGTAGGGAAAGAATAGCTGCGCTTTTTTGCAGTGGCGATTGCGCGCGATACCGTCAGATAAAAATCTTAGCACGCGAGTAGAGGGATAAGATTTTGAATGAGCGTGCACACCGTTCGATAAGAAACTTCGGGCGATATCGTTCGTCTTCGGTGTGCCGCGCGGTCACAAAGGACGGGCAATCCACCTGGCTCTTGCAACAAAGATTTCGAATCCTTCTCAATAGAGGACACTCCGGACGGAACTACCGAGGAATCCTCGAAATGAAATTTCTGTCAATTCAATGCCCCGCCATTGGACCACGTCCTACAATTTCGCAGCTATGTATTTCATTCGTTCGCGCGGCGCGCAATCAGTAACCCAGTGATCGATTCGCAAAATTTAATCTGCCGTCAATTAGATGCCGTAACTTACAAAGGCCCCGTGATTTTATCGCCATTTTTGCTGTAAGCTTCTACAAACAATCGGATCCACGTTAATTTACAGTTCGCAACGTAACTGATCACTGGCTGTTCGCGCGCTACGTTATTAGCGGCCGGGGACCGATCGCGCGTTCGCGAATCGCTAGCTAGAATCTGCGGGGTCCATTGCCGCGGTTGATTTACACATTTTGTCAGCAAATATATATGGATCGCCAGCGACTGACCCTCCGATTAAACATTCCGCCGACGAGCCCCATGCGTCGCGGGTAGAATTCAATGGAATAAAGCGCAACAACGGCAACCAGCATCAGCTTGCGACAGTTCTAAAAGTCAACTGTGTAATCCGTCTACCGGGCTTTGTTTTCCGCCGATGAATCCCTGTCGATTGCCTCTAGATGGGAATTAGTCATGCTTTTTATTAATCACTTCTGTCCATTTTGCAACCTGCCGCCGCATTACATTTCGCAACGGACAGGAAACGATGTCGCGGGCGCGTGTAACAAACAGAATTTAAATGCGCGTGGTTAGTTAACAAAGTGGAGACAATGGGAGGTGCTTCGTCACCGCGAGTGGTAAAAAATTTGCCATAGGTAGAATTCTTCTTTTAATTCTATGCTCTCGTATGATCTGTGTTTGCATTGTCCTTTCATCCCTTCCATCAGGCTCGCCGGCTGAAACGCCGAATGTCGTTATCGTTCATCTTGTCCCCGCGGTGTGTCCATTCCACTCAGCCAGATTTAATTACCGCGGGAGTAGCCGGTGGAACGTACAAAGCGCGCCGTACTCGTCAGGACCCAGCATCCTCCGTTCCGTATCCTTTTCTCGAGCAGCCTGTTTTCAGCGGCCCAACGTCGCTTCCGTTCCACGCGAAGGGGAGCACGCATCGTGGCCGTGAACAGCTACTGGCTAGATTAACGCGCCGTATCTCCTTAATCTCCAAAACCAATTATCCACCGGTTAATCCAGCTCCGCTTTCATTCGAATTTTTTCCTCCCGCTACGATTATCTTAGTCGCTGCCGACCTTCGATGATTTACAACCGCCACGCGCGATTTATTGCACTGGCTGCGACTGGTCTCGTTATCCCGCGCGGTTCATCGATAAATCGATACTTTATCTGGGAAAAATCAGGACGGACGATAAGCGGAAAGTCCGCGAGGCATTTAGGACAGCTTAGCGCGGAGATAAGATTCCCTTTCTAATTGCATCTGGGATTAGAATTAATAAACGGTATCTCGGCGATCGCTGCTGTTAAAAAGTAAATCAGTCCGACATTGTACGCGAGCACGGCCACGTTCCCACTAGCCGTTACAAACCGCCTCTCTCTCGAGGGGTCGATTAATTTCGTTCGACCTGACGTTACGCGCCGCCGAAACTTTTAATCCGTTCGACGGCGCGCCGAGGAGGATTACCGAAGACGACGTCGCGGAGAAATTGCGCGAGTTTCATAGTCCTCTGGTAGCGGGAATTGAGGAATTCCATCGACATCGCCCGGCTCATTGCTAATTAATTAGTTCTCCGCCGTAGTCGACTTTCAATAGCTGCTCCGCCTTTTTTCCGCGGGACCTCCTCCTAATAGAAATTCTTTCTGCAATTATTTAACGAGAAACGAATTGAAAGCGGAACTTACGAATTATCGGCCGGCTCGCTCCGGTTTTCGTAGCAACGTTTCAAAAAGGCGCAGACAAGTGCCGTTGAATCTCTGACGGAATACTTTTAAATATCCTTCGTCGATAGTTTATTTCCGAGGACCGGTTTATTTTGACGAGAAGAGATCTCGTTCGGCTTTATTAATGGTATTCGAATGTTTGTCGAACAATTTCGAGAGCTCCGTTTGAGGCTGCAAGGTCGTTAAGTAGGTCAGGTAAATGCGTTTTCTTTTTCTATACCACTGCCTCGTTTTCCTATCGGAGAAGAAACTGAATCCGAGTGTTATACAAATCTTGGAGCGATGCTTTGTTTATTATAGACTATCTCTAAATCACTGAGGCAATAGTGCGGCCTTTATCTTTGAAATCATGTAAGTAGGTATAGGTACATATTTCCAAAGATCAGAAGATATCTAGAAGGTGGCAGGAGAATCGTGAGGGATCGAGTATTCCTCGTTTATCCAGCAATATCGCGTCCCAGGGCCCAGGACTGTCTACTTATACGCCATATTTCGTGGATTGTTACGGCGGGGTAAAAGAGTAGGAACGGCGGGGCTGCGCACTTGCCAACATCGGCCGCGATTAACATATAAATCAAATCTCCGCTTGGCGAGCGGTCTCTCTCTCTTCCACCGCCTCCTCCATCCACGGAGATCTCTTACCCCTCGTACTTTTCCACGGTGTTAGCCGTCCAGGATACGTGTCCTTCGCAGCCTGCGCTCATCCTTGGCGACTCGTCCAACTTTCCCCGCCCTGAACCCGAAACTCATCCGGATACAAGCTTCGACGCGCGGGAACTCGGCAGACTTGATATCCTGATTGAATATGTCGCTCGAAGGGAATCGCCCTGCCTTCGAGGACGAACGACTCCCTAGCCAGAGTTCCGTACAACTTACCGCTCGTGGCCACGGCCCCCGTGAGATCTGGGAAGCACGAGCCCCCCGAGTATGATTTAGTTTCCGCGGCTGTCATCGGGCGTATCCAGTCTTTCAAAATATGTCGTGTAATTCGCAGGAAGATCGGGCAAGCTTCCTGCTCGCCTCCTGTACGGGAGAGCGGGGTGTGACAGCTGACGCAGGACCACTTCGTATATCGAGAGTCTAGCTGTACACTGCCCACTTGACGGTGAAAAAAAAAATAGAAACTCGTCAGATCCTTCGACTCTGAAGTGCGCGGAGCTACTCGAAGGACTCGCGGATCGCGGAATTGACGGCTCCTAAGTGATTTATCTTACAGCTTCTATTCGGCGTGTTGCATCTGATACGGGGGATGCCTACGTCCAAATGCCTTTTGAGAGGCGGAGGGATGGAATCTTTTTTCGTTGTTGTATTAAATTTGGAAATTGAATTGGGACTGGGTTAGGTCTACGGGGTTACGTTAACAACTTGCGAAATCGTTACTGCGTTAGTATTTTCCCGATCGTCGGGGGGGGGCTTCGCGAGCAAAAGCTACCCGAGGTGTTGGAACGGCGTCCCCTGAATTCCCCGATAGCCTCGAGACGCTGGCTCGTCGACAAAGAGATTGCCAGCGCAATTCGAACGGAAGGAAGAGAACGCTCTCGCCGCGGCGGCGGTTCGTTTCGCTTTCGAGCCATGATGTGTGACCGAGGTGGGAGAGAGATCGTAAGTCTGCCGTGAAAGGACTAACGAGTCCCATCCTGAGAGAATTCTTCGACGTCCAAGCCACCAGTATCTTCCCCCCTCGCCGCCCCCTTTCAACCTTCCCCCCTCTCGTGTCTGTCCCTCGCACCATCCACTTCCGGCTTCTTCCTTTCTCTTTCCCGCGACAGAAGTTTTCTTCCTCTTTCCTTCTCCCTTCCACCTTCGATTCCCCCTCGGTTGTCTTTGATCCTCACGTTTTGGCCTCTTTTCGTTCATCGAACAGCCCCTTCCCATCGCTCCCCTATGTCCAAGGTTTCGAGCGTGATTACTGCACGCCGGGGACACACATAGCGTGTCGTATGCAATTTCCACGCCTTCGTCGGCCGCAATTTATCAGCGGGAAAAGTCGAGCTCCAAATTCGCGCTGAAACTGGCTGGTACGTTCCCCATCCTCTTCTTTGTGGTAGTTTGATGCGTGGTCTTGTAATTTTCCGGAGAAAACGCTGGAGAATGTGTTTTGAAACTTGAGTGACATCGAGCTAATGTATTTTTCTTTTCTTTTCATAAATTTTTCACTTCCTCTGAGCTGCGTCATTCTTTCAATAAGGACTATTCGGTGTCCTTGCAGCAAGAGAGGGGCAGCTCCATCTTTGACCATTTTTGAGTTAATTCGATTTGTTTGGTGCAAATCCGATAACAAATGAGTGATTTATTGCAAATTTTGAAGCTGCTCCAGATTTGGATAAATCGTCAAACATAGAGATAAAAACTTAGCAATTCAATAACTACTACCTACTTATTGTGTGAAAATATATATTTTTCAATTATTAAATCATTAATCATTAAATCTTGCCGTCTTCTTTCGCAAACATCTCGTCGGTACAGCTGCCCCATTAGAAGCGACGAGACACATCGGATACATAATTCGCTTCCACGTTTGCATGGATGTCCTTGAAGGTGCAAGGATTACCGCGGACCTGATTGCAACGAAGCTTTGTGCCACAATTTGGAATTTCCTCTCCCGTTCGTTCCTATCCCGCCATCTTCTCCATGGCTCTACGAGGCTCCACGATGCTTCAGAAGTATCGCGCGGACCGAACTTCCTTATTAACCTGTCTAATAAATTGAATAATGAAACGCTGCACACCTGAACGGCGAACCCCGTGGATTGCAATTTCGCGGGATACATGGCTTGCAATCTTCCCGATTGACGGATAAAATACAGAATTCTGAAGACTCGAGATCTATGTGGCGCAGCAATGAATTTACAGGGCGCCTGTTGTTCGTAGAAAAATATTAGGTCGGTGTTAAAAGTTAAAATTAAAAATATATTATAGATTCTTTTAATCGAACTACTTTCCTAACATCGAGCGGACGAACTTTTGCACCGACTTGGTGTAAGAGCGATTTATAAAGAAGATTATTAGACCCGAATAACAATACTGGGAATTTGAATGCGGCTTATATCCGCGTAGATGTTGCACATATCATCTCGAGCACAGTGAGTAACAATGGCCATGAATATTGCACCTGTGCCCTCGTTAATACTTCATTCCAGGCATTGTCCACTGATGAGTGGCAATGGGAGTTGGCTAGCGAAATGTCGACGAGGATGGGTGAAGGGAACGACCTCCCTCCCCGGAACGCAGACCACAGAACCTTCCAAATGAGTGGCTAAGGATAGCGGAGGTGCAAGGGTTGAGTTGTAATTATACCTGCAAGCATCGTGCCTGCGTTGAATTATAAATGGCCGCGGGTTATGAATGGGTCGTCGAGCGAATATGCTTATTCCACTGAAAGAATGACTACTCCGCTTCCCTAAATCATGCCCATAGCCATCGCTTCATTCCCGCACTGGTGTCACGGTAACGTAGCCGCTTGGCTCCTCTGCAAATTCCACGGTGAAACGACTTAGGGCGCCCTAATTCAAGATAATACCAGTATTCTCGTTATACTACACGGGAGGTGCAATGCAGATGACTAAACTCTCGTGTTCGAGATTGCGGATGACTGCGCAGAAGAAAGCACGTGGCTCGATACGGTGAAAGTAGAACTGGTCAGTCATTACACAGACGACAGAGCAACGATCATCGGAAGCACGTGAAACGCAACGATTGGACGATCAATTAATTACACAAGATAGTCGTTGAGGTTTATTACATGGAACTACGAGAAGAGGGTACACGGTTTATTTTTTGTATTACACCATAAGGATGTTAGTGTGGAATTCTCGGTATCTCGACGCTCTCTAAAACATCCGTCGTGTATCCGAGTAATATCGCGCACTATTATTTGCAATAAAATTTAATTAACTTCATCGCTGCGACGGCCATTAATGTCACCGCTCCTCCGCAATACACGACGGTAAATTACATTTGACGAAGGGCTGTGCCACGCTCATTCCAGCCCACCGTAATATCCCAGAATTGGACATCGTCGGGCCATCGACGATTAGCCCATGTGCCGCGTTAAACCCGGTCGTGTCTCATATTTTTCCAAACTTTCTCCGGTTTAATTGCCACGGACGATCCCGAGGCTCGGCCTTCCTTGTTCCCGTCGATTTCCACGGAATCCAGACCGAACACGGCCGCGCTGCGAGGCGTTATATTTCCCACGACTGTCATCGTCGGGTTGCATTAATTGGTTAAAACAGCGGAGCTTCATAAATGTCGACAGGGAAACGGTATTAAAAAGGGGAACGTGTATTGCGTCGGTGATGCCTGTGTGCTTCTGCTAGATGGGGTCGGTGGAAAATTTAGCACGCTGTGGTGTTTCGAGAACAAAAAAATTAAAATGCACTAAAAAGTAAAAAATAATTTTTCCCTTATTTAATTTACGACTCCTATGTTTTTTAAGTCGGCGCCAGATTTATATAATGCAAATGATGAGGCAACGACTTGAGAAACATGAAAGTCGTAGATTAAATAGAGGAGAAAATAATATTTTACTTTTTGAAGCCGGTTTTAATTATTTATAAAATTCTGTATTTTTAACATTTAAGTTTTATATATATTGCCACAACATTCTGAGGAGATATAAACATAAAATAATAATAATTAGGTGACAATAGTCTTTATTATTAAACATGATTATTAAAACATTTCAATACTTTTCCCTCAACGTAGTCGCGTGACGACAATACGAAGGAAGGTTTCTTCAGCCGTGAAACAGACACGGGTAATCGGGGTACGTAAGTGATTGGGAAACTTGGCGGAGCAGCCGCCGAGATAATCAAGGTTTTCGTACGTCGGTTCCCGATCGTTCGACCGACGTCATAGACATTCGCTGCCGTCAGCGTGTAACTTGTAAGGGATGGATTGAAAACAAGTGGTTGCGGTGGGCGGTGGTTGGATTTTAGGGAGGCCTGGTTACCTATCCGCCTGCTAACCAGCCAATTTCGTGGGGAAAGCCTGCGCGGGGCGATGCCTCTGAAAACTGCTTACACGAAGATTTCAGTACGTCGAGACGGTTGCACTCCTCGTCTGGTAGTTTATCTAGTCCACTCGCTAGAAACAGTCATCCTTCCTTTACTGCGAATCAGATCTACAACTCCGCAAGCTGTCGTTCATTTACCATCCACTAGAAAATCGTAAATTTATAAAAAATACAAAGATCGAAGTAGAAGTCTCTCACCTCCAGTGTTGCTGAATTTTTACACGGATTTTTGTTTCGTCGGTTGCACCCTCGAGGTTACTCGAAGTTCCGTCGAGGAGGTGTACACCGAGTAGTAGAGTCGACGTGGCGATTGCTCATTCGTGACGTTTCGTTTGGTTCGGTGTGGTGGGTCATGGTTAATTGGAATCGGCGAGGGTCTCGCTGCGTTCGAGCGGTAATTTATTTCGGTTCTCCGACCATACGGACCGAAGGGTGCACTTTGCTTCAATGGGGCCATCTCGATAATGTTTCATCGGGCGTGTTCTATTCGAAAGCTCGCCCTCGAGCCCGGGCAACGCTATTTAATTAACAGGTTCGACGAAACAATACGCCGTTCACATCTCGAGGACATGTATAATACATATGCATGTGTACCGGATGATTGGCAATAGTCAATTCGGGTCAGTGAGTTTATGAAAACACTTGAGAGAAAAACGTGTAATTGGATATTCCCCAGTCTGGGCGCTTCATTATATATTCTCGACTCCACTAACCACTGTGTTCATTTATTTAATTCATACGTTAATCGTACGAAACTGGCAACGTATCAAACCTGATCAATTGGAATGAACAGCTAACGCAAACGGTGCTACTCTGTACACACAACTCGCCTGCTAATATGTGTGTGTAGTTGGCAGTTTCGTTGATTTCGCGAAGCTTTGTAACCTATGCGATTTGTGGATGAAAGATATTCTTCGGAATTCTTTGAATAATGTCCCTCGTGCTGCAGATTTTAAGGAATATTTTCAGACCTCTATACTCTCTATACTCTACGTTTAGAGTTATCAAGTAGTTTTACTGTAGATCCTGCGCTTTATAAGCTAAGTTTCGAGCCATAGAAAATGTTTGAATGCACCTGGAACTTCGTAATCGTTATCTGCAATGGTGAAGAACGCTCGGCGCGTGCGTAACGCGGAGCCTCAGTCCTCGAAACAGCGAACGATTTAAATCGGACTTTTTTCAAATTTTCTCATGTCCCGGACATTTGTTCTCGTAAAGAGGATAATCTCTTAGCTTCCATCTTACTGGCAACCGTGCGCGAACATTACCGTAATCCGTTACCACCGCCGGCGCCGTTTCCAACGTAATTCTCGGGCCGCTTCTTTTCATAGCTTACAGCTTAAAGCGTAAATCTGTACCACGTGGATTACCCTGTTTGATGGTGGAATCCAGCGACAAACAACCACCGTGGAAACTCTCTAAATTATTTTACTGTTCGCTTCTTAAATTCTGTCGGATTTCGCGCGACCACTTTACGATTTCCCTTGCAATTTCTTCCTCGTCCTGAATGTTGACGCCTGTGCCCTACATGATTCTTAGCGACAAGCAAGCAGGACGATTAATATAATCCTGGGTAAAATAATAATTGCATAATAATAGTTTAATCGGCGGAGATAAATTAGCAATAAAGCCTTCAAGTATAAAGCGTTGAATCGCAGAAACCCAGCAATTAATCAGGGCAAATCTTGAAATAAAGATAAACAATCGAAAGTCCATTTGCCTAATATCCACTAATCTCTGTTGTATAATTAATACGAGGATAACGTACACATGCTTCCGATATCATTACCACTAATCTGAAGTTTCACGAACGTGCATCAATTTCAATATTGTCTCTTGATATCCGAGAAATTCTGCCAATCGATATTTGCGAGTAATAAAAATAACCAGACTTCGCGGGAGGAGCATCAAAAATCTTTATTATACACTTATTCACTTCGGGTCCCTGACAATAATTTACGTTCACACGATGAATGTTGAAATTTGATACAGCGATCCCCTCGATTCCCTCGTATTTCCGCAGCAGAGGGTGTGAAATGGAATTCACGGACAGTGGTTATTAGAAATATTACACGGCCGTCCGTGGGGATGAGAAAAATGAGCATTTCCTTTGCGGCGTATACATCACACGCGGCTGCGTGGCCTCGTTTAAGTGCGGCTGCTACTGAATAATGAAAGTCGCAAAACGTCCGAAATTCCGGAAGCCGGGCCGTACACTATTTCCGCTAGGGGAGCAACAATTTCGTGCGGTTTTATACGCCCGTGACCCGCACGTACGCGTTTTTTCGCGTGCGCGCCTCAAAAGTGTTATACTTCGGTCCATTCGCGGCGGCACATAGGTACAACTTACATACGCGAAGGTGCAAGCTTTCTGCTGAATGCGCCAGTGTTTGTTGGACGCGACAGGTTTTTCGTT
Organism: Andrena flavipes; assembly: GCA_963971345.1. Lineage (NCBI taxonomy): Eukaryota > Metazoa > Arthropoda > Insecta > Hymenoptera > Andrenidae > Andrena > Andrena flavipes. Next base: position 5,147,930 of record OZ020482.1, read on the forward strand.
GCGCACCATTATGGACGGGTCATCAGCTGCGATTACTTTTACGGGGTGTGAAACGCTTGGAAATACGTGTCAGCGAGGAGGAAATGGAATTATGTACACTGATGATTAAAGTATTAATTTGAGGGGAAGGAATTTATTTCTCAGTGTGTGTCGCGTAGCAGGAAGGAATTTAATTTATCTGTGATTGATAAATCAAGGTAATTAAATTGTGCGGAGATAATAAGGAGAAATTACGATGACGTTAAATGGTCTACGAAACGTTGACCACGCAGTTGCACCTGGACACGTGATCGAAAATGTATGTGCTTCGTACGCAGAGTTGCAGTTCTTGCAAGCTCCGCGTGTTTGTAAATTAACCACGGTCACTTTTATTACTTTCGCCTCTCCCCTTTTTGCATTCTCCTCTTAACTACCGGCGCTGGCTCTCCGCGCTGCAAACTTTGCAGTAATGATACAACGCACTTTGAGATAAGGCACGTTACCGAGGGGTATTTCATTTTCAAAGGGCCGGGATATGGTACGCGGTTGTGTGGTCAAAGTGAATTGTCGTATCTCGTGGTGACAGCAATGCATCATGCATTATACTCTTGCTGGATTCTTTTTTAAAATAGAACCTGAGTCATGTTTTTATGTAGAATATTCTGTCACCTATTTGTCGGTATTAGATATACGTTTCTTATCGCAGTATTCATATATTTATGTCAGTTTAAATTGTATACCGTCGACTAAACGGAAAGATTGCGATATCCGACCATATTATGTCTCACATTATTTGAATTAAATATTTACCTCGTACATTGCTGATTTTATGCTTCAACGACGGATTTAATTGAAAACTACGGCAAAGAAGCGAGCTAATTTTTCTTAAAAAATATTGAAAATATCATCGGATTCCTCTATTGCGTTGCGTGTTTTTTGCGACAGCTCGTTGCCACAACGACGCGACAATATAAATGAATAGCGCATACCGTGGTTATTTCGGCGACTAAACAATTTACTGCGGTTACGGTAAATCGTTTAGTCCCTCGTAAACAAACACAGTGATCCAATTTGTAGGAAATACATTTAGTTCTATGGAAGGTAGATGTTGCGTTAAAACAGGAAATACTAGTTCATTCGTTGAATACAACGTGATTCTGTCTTATCGCAGAAGTGCAGCATGCCTCTGAAGGCACATGAAATGTATTCATACGATTGAAATCCACATTTTTAATATTCCCCCATCTACCTCTTTTTAAAAAATATCGAAATATCGTACAGTGATTGAATGCATGAATTAATTGAAAATCTTCTATTGACGACGAAAAAACATTCTCCAAAGTTCTTGATGAAGATTGCTTTAAACTTTCATTTCGAGTGGTATTCATAGGTTTCAAAGAAATTTGGTAGTAAATATTCAAAGGTGCTAATTAATCATTAATTCCACACCACTAATCGAATATATATTAAATCAGAAACAATCGACCAAAACATTCAGCATTTCATAAATCTTTGATCCTCGAATTCGTTGATAATACCTGGCAACACCTGGAATCATCGGAATCGAGACCAGCGTGGGGGATCGCCGCCTTGGAACGCGCCCGATCTCCCACGAAATATCTATGGCAGAGCTTGGTGTGTAGGGTTCGTACATAAATCGAGCTGCGTGGCCGATCAGGGCGAGGGCTGACACGTGCCGCGTGTCACGCGTGTCGAGCGTACTGCATAGCTCCAAGGTATTCCATGCATCCAGCTGCATTGTGTGCAACGCGATCGGCGAGACCAGCCACGTGCCAGTATGCATTTTTCATCGGACTGGCGAGTATGCCAGGTTTATCGCACACGATCGCCTCTGACGATTCAGGTTCTAGTTGGCCCTTCGGGCCCTTGACTCTGGCCTGGCGCGTAAAGCGTCCATTCGTACCTACCCGGTCAAGTATTCCCTGTCGCTAGTCTTTACTTTAGGATTCCCGAATGGAAGAACATCGAGTTGCAATCGGGAAGCTTATTCAAGATACATAGTCGAATAATTGGCTCGCTAAGCTAGCCAGAACTCCGTTACTAGAAAGCAGGAAATTTCAAGCGACACTGGACTAAATGGCAATAACCCTTGGGTGCCACAGATCGATTGACTTAGGAGAGGATTCCTCGCGTTTGATATTAACCCGGCTAGAAGATTCAGCAAACTCGAAAATTAAGGGTGCCTGTTTGATCCTCTGCCCTCGACACTTTGAATCATTATGCATACCTCCGTCGATTCCGAGCACGGAGCGGCGAGGCAACTTTCTTCGTGGAAAGAGACGGCCGTGGATTGGCGCAGCGATTGGAGGGACGAGGACGGAGTAGACAGAAGGAACGACGAAGGATCTTCTCCACATGCGTTTCTTAGAGTCTTGCCACCCCTGCATAATGCATCGCGCAACACGGTTAAGGCAAAGACGAAACTTCCCCCGACGCCGGGAGCACACGCATCGCGCAACCGCCACTTGTCTCCCCCTTGTCCTCGTCCTCAATCCTTTCTCGCCCCTATTTCGACTCTACTCGTCCTCGTCCCGGTTCCGACGAATTGCTTCTTCTGCCCCGTGTCACGGACTCGCAGCGACGCCGAGCAGTTCTTCCACACTAATTGGAGGAGTGCAACGACGCTCTAATAACCTACTCGATGCCCTATAGGCAAGCTCCGAATGAACTTCAACTCCATTTCTCAAGGTACTCCATTTGATTCTCGCGATACGGACAAGCTCCTCTCCACTTTCTCCACGAATCGCTCTATAAACTTCTATCATCGTCCTTCTCGATCAAGCTAAACTGTGATACCAAGCTGTTGATTTTCTCTGAAATCAAAGCAGCACAACATTTACCCTTCGGAACATCTCGTCGTTCTCCATCCGCAGTACCAACAACTGCGCACGCTTCCAATCGTCTCAACAATATTGTCGCTGCTTTAATCCGAGTTCCTTCCGTACTAATCTCCAGAAACGTTTACCAGCAACAGTTGCTTTCCAGCGGTGTTTCTTACCGTCGAATCGCCCGATGGCCTCCAGCTCGAACGATCCTCGGAACACGTCCCCGCTTCATCGAGATTTCCCGTTAAACGATTGCTCGCGATTTCTAGATCTCGGGGACCGTTGGCAAGTCCTCGGGGCGAAACGAATCGAAGCCCGGCGGCGCCGTTTCGTCGGGACGCCGAATGCAAAACTTCGCAGACGTGGCCGCGCCATGTTAATTCCGAATTCCTGTTCGCCGCTTTGAAGATCGTCTTGTCTACGGCGGCCGTGTACGTGAGCAGCCTCGACGGCTACCAGCCAAGGTAATCTACTTCCTGAAAGTTCCATCGAGCCGGGGTTAAGTCGGCTGCGCTGGGTAAGCCGGGGTGTTACCACGGCTGATGAATCCGAAGCACCCCGAGAGTAGGGTTAGCGAAAGGAAGCGCGTCCCGGCGCCGGCACGTGGAACACTTGCCGCTCTTGCCGGCGCGACACCTCGTCGTGTTCGAGTGGCTCTCGATTAGCCGTATCGCGACAGGCTCCTCGATACCGTTCCTTTCACGGGGCCACATCGCAGCACGGATATTCGCGAAACGTCACGCACGCAACTTTCATCCCCACTTCTCGCTGTACCGTTTCTTGCTGGCTAAAAGAAGGTTGGTTAGACAGAAGAGTATTTGCGACGAGAAACGGTAACAGGATACAGAACGAAGATAAGAACACCGTGGTATCTTGGTTGTGTAAAGTAGCGAACGTGGTGTATTGTTGGGATAATGGAATTTGGAATGGAATACATGATTATTTACTTTCGAAGGCGGAATTAGGTCGCGAAATTGTGCCGTTTCACGGCGATACGGTTTCGCGACGGTGTTCTTATTTATATGCGCGAGATATGGAGCGTGTGTGTGGATAAGAAGGAGATAAACTTCAGACTCTCCTTAGATAATAAGGACAGGTTTCTTTATTCTATTTTGTTGAATGAGCTGTTTCGATGGCAACGATCGCAGTTCGTAGTACGCTTGCAATCGTTCACTGCACCTTTTTGTCCGTGTGCGTGTTGGAGACTTGCTCCGTCGGACAGAGTAACAACCAGTACTTACGGCTGTATCGTATGATCTGGACGAGAATTATCGCGCAGACCACTGCCACGGCGATCGAAATTGCGGATAGCAATGCCACAACGTCCGTATCGTATCGCTGATACCAGGGATCGTCTACTCCACTGAATCGAAGATACGATGCCCCTTTGTGCCTCATAACGTATTCCACCCACCATATTGCGTGCTCCCTTGTATCGTACGGTTTGTCCTTCATCTCCTCGTTCAGTTTTAGCGCGTTCGTCTTGTACCTGGAAACAAAGCGTCCAGGGTTCGGAATAAAACGAGTTTTTTCCCTTCCGCACTCGATTATGTAGGGGCTATATTGCACATTTATATTTATATTTAATCTTTTTGTTGCGTGAGATGAACTTCTGCACATTCATTGAATGACTTCAAAATTTTTGGTAGGGGTGGGATTTGTTTAATATCTAGGAGAAAAACCGCGATTTCTATGTTTCAGATTCTACTTAAAGGACGCCACCTATGTGTCACACTCGCATCAAGGCCGTTCCTAAACGCTGAACAGCCACGAATTAGATTTATAGTAATGTTTAGTGGATCTGTGTATTCTACCTACAAATCAAGTTCCCTAAGCGTGAGTCACGTTAGTTTGTGAATTTAACGCTGGATTAATACCAGATCCTATTGCAAACCGTCAATCAGTGTAACGTTGTTTACAGAACGTTCGAACATAATGAATGCCTGCAGCTAAACAGCTTGACTTCAGGTAAACTCCAACGGTATGCTAACTTCGAAAGACACGCAACACAGCGTTCGAAGTAACCCCTGGTTCAAGTTTACCGATTTACCCGATTCATTATTAACGCGCTTAACACGGCACGAACTACCTTTTGTTATTAAGCACGTCGGTGACGGCCTCGTAGAACGTTTCCTCGTTGATTTTATTAGAATCAAGACCCCTGCAAATTCCTAACTCCTCTAGCCTCCGGATCCTGTACGTTTGATCGAATAGTATAGGTATTCCCACGGTAGGTACACTATATTCTACAGCCTCTTCTGTACTTTGTTGGCCACCTTGGAAGATGAACAATTTAATGTTCGGATGAGCTGCAATTAATTCCCAATACATATCAGCTGTCGATAAATACTTCAACTGCTTCTAGAATCCTGATGCCTCACAGCATGAATCTTTCAATTTTGGGAATTTTTTTCTAAGAAACTGTTAAGCGGATCTTTTCCAAATTTTCAGGGTATTTTAATTCACATTCAGACAATAAAAATTAATTTTTACGTTACAAAGTGTTCGGTAGAAATGGAGATATATGAACATGTTCGTTAGGAATATGTTAAGTACTCTTACCAAGCACAGCCTGCTGAGGGAACCACTTGCTAGTGAAGACGTTATCCTTCAGCCTTGGCAAGTCATTCGTGTCTATCTTCCATAGAACTCTGTGCGGTAATCTAGCGAATGTGTTGCGAATGCCCTGCATCGCTTCTGGCGACAGGAAGTAGCTCTTGATGTTAGTACCCAGGCTCATGTAAATGAATCCGTTGGTTGCGTTCCCCAGGAAGTCCCTTATCTCCTGCAGAAAAGCTGTCGATGAGTTAAAGGCGCAACATTACGAGCTGACACGTGTATCGAGGAATGCGTACAGTGGGCAAAGCCGGTGGCTCCTCCTTGATGTGGAAGCCAGTGAAGGGGATGACGTTCGGTGGCAACGGTCTGGCATGATCGAGCACCGAGTCGGTATTTACCAGCCATATGCTGGTGTTTCTCGCAATATCTAAGACCGACGGTATACCGTCTCCGAGATAGCGCTGCGCGAGACTCTGTTGCGTCTTTATTTGCAGCTCGTGCCATTGATAGAGAACGCGTAGCGAGAAGACGTAGATCTGCATTCTGGCCCAAAGCGACAACTTCGTGCTTGTTCTAAACACGAACTCCCAACTTGACGGATGCGATGGCAGTATCGGCGCGGCATAAGAGAAATGATGGTACAGCTGAGGTGGTTCGGAGATGGCAACTATCGTGAAGGATTTAATACAGTTAAAAATATCTTTGAATCGTAGATTTATATCTAGGAAGACTCTTCAGCGTAGGTTCGCGCGCTGGAACAATGGCGCACCCAGAGGGAGGCCAAGAAGCCCACTACCCCCAAAAAGAGACTTTGTAAAAAGGAGAGAAGACTGGACTTTATTCTTTAACTAAATTTGCATAATCAGCTAATGAATTTTCTTAAATTTGCATTAAAAATATTTTTATCCCTTCAACTCGGTTCCTCCAATATTAAATCCCGAGTGCGTCACTGCGGTGGAGTATGGGAATGATGTACCACTGTCAAATTGTTTTTCTTACCGATCATAGGTGCGTTCAGCTTGTAAGCCAGAGCGAAGATCCCGGTGCCCGCCAGGCCATCCACGATGACCAAATCGAATTTCTCCTTGCTATTAGCTGCGTACAGTTTTTGTACCTCTGGGTTCTCGTAAAAATTCTCCGTAATTTTAGTTTGAATGACATATATCGCGGCATAGATTTCTAGCATATGCAGGTATCTAAAATTCGACAGGAGTTTGTCTATATCCAAGGCTTTAATCGTTTTGTACCCGATACTTAAATCAATTTCCGTGTAGTTGGCTGGTTGGTCCTTCGTAGGATTCGATGTTACATGGACTATCTCGTGGCCGCGTTTATGCAACGCTGAGCTAATTCCATGGAAGACAACCTGATGGCTGTACGACGGTGTAGCCCCTATGATCAGAACTTTTCCGCAGTAAACTTGATCACTGGCTGTTAACACTAACAGTAACGTAGTTGTTAAATGCAAACTGTCGATGTCCCACATTTCTTTTTATCGATGTTAATGCTCTTCGAACGCGAATTTCCCTTTGCCCTTTCCTCGCTTCTCTGTTTTTCTAACTTTGTAGTGTTTCGGGGAATTTGTATTAATGTTATTCACGAGGCATAGAACATCGCGGCTGTATTGCCTACACGTAACTGACGTGCTTATGCGTAAATTGCATAATAGCCCGAGAACACCTCGAATGCCCGGCTTCTTACACGCAAAAATTAAAGCGAGATAACCTTTATCTTTGAATGCGAAATGAATCGAAACGATACATAACATATTCTGATTACTTAAAGTGCATGCTGTCCAAGAAATTTTCATAATTAACTTCAATCTGAACCTTTGCTCCTGACAATCATTTTACTGTGCAACAATTCCCTAATTTAATTTTTCCTTTCGACGTGACAGTAAACAATAAGCAACGCGCATCGCAATATGTGAAGTTATCGTAACGAGTGAAATTAATTTTAATTATAGCTCTCTTAGGCTCTTCTCGGGCCTTCGATCGAGCTTCACGATTGAAGTGATCGAGAGTTTCGCGAGACGATCGCAAATCTCCACAGCTAGGATCGTTTCTCCTTCGTCGTTTACTTCTGCTGCTAGTCGAAGACGCCATGCATTTTCATAAATTACGCATTAGTTCCGGTGGTTCCGCGCGCCTCGTCCCGGCGACGTCGCGATTTGAAAAGTTGCAAGTCCCGCGACGCATTATTTATGCAGGCGGGGCCCGAAGTTGGCCAACTTCCGTCGACAAAGTCGTATCGCAGTTGTTTGCCAATTACGTTTGTCGAGCATCAGCCCCCCCCCCCCCCACGTTCGACCGAGATTAAATTCGGCGACGGTGATGAAAGTCGAAGTTCGCAGACGGCCGCGAGTCGTGCAACCAACCGATCGTTCTTCATTCCCGAGGTCGCGACGATATCGATCCCCGCCTTTAACGCGGCATTTCGCATATTTATATTAAGGAGTTCGCTTGCAATTTTCTAACAGCGACAGACCGAACGGCAAATTGTAGGGGACGTTGAACGATTGGATACTTTGAATGCTAAATGGGATAGATTAAGCGTTCCCTTGCATGCTTTACGAATCGAGCAATTTAACGAAGATTTATCGCAACATTTGCAATGTTCGAGCTATTTGTAAAAAGCCTGTGTTACTTTGCGCGAGCAACGGGAACGCGACGCCGCCATCGAAGCGATAAGCCAGACTTCCTGCGGGAGATTTTCCGTCACGAGACAACATCCCTGGATCCCGTCATCCGCTTTACGACTATTCGTTTCCGCGCGCCATATGCAAATTTGTAAACACGCGCTCTGTCGCTGGAAACCAACGCCGCGTACGTCGAAACTTTCCACTTCTGCACCAGAAAGGCACGGAACAATTGCAAGATTCTTGACAGAATACTAATGGCATTTCTTTTAAATTACAAGTAGGAAGAGCTAGACAGGTGCACAGTCGTACCGTGGAAGAGAAATTCAAATGCATCGCAGTAGCCTTCTCCTACAGCTAGAAATAAATCATAAAATTCGTGACAGACCCCGATCGATTCTCATCAAAGGGACATTCCTCGTCACCTCCGGACCCTGAATATACATTCGCACCCTCTATTATTCCACGAAATCAAAAGGTGAAGAAGTTACCTACGGGGGTAAATTACGACGACCAGGCGAGCAGCGGCATAGATTTTCCCCGGAATCTCATCCCCCTACGGCCCATAATTCAGCGATTAATCAACGATCAAAAGGATCGCCCTCTACCCAGCCACGGGTAGCCACGAAGTCTCGTCGTGGAAGAAGCTCGACTTAAATCGGTGGGACGAAAATCTCGGGTCACTGGTGACGCATGCCCCGAAAATATTCCCCCAGCGACTTCCCTCGCTCCATGGTCGGACAGAGCATAGAGCACGGAGCAGCAACCCTCTCGGCTTTCCCTCCTCCCTTGTTCAGGAGCTAGCTGCTCGCGTGGCTGGACACATTCGTCACGGGCGAGTATCGCGGTTGTACCGCGGAACGTAACGCAAAACTTTCAAGTAATATTAAACACCTGTCAAACTACAGGCCAGGGGGTGGCTGGCAGTGGGTAGGTGGAGTCGGCTTATAGGGCGAGGGATGAGCGGCAGAGAGTTACGAGTGCTTTTCGGGATATTATGTTTGAGTTGGCCTGTAATATACGTACGCCAGGTTTCGAGGCTAACGATGGACGCTGCCAGAGACGCAGCTGCCGCGAAACTAGCAAGTAGACGGTTAACAGCACCGCGCTGGAAAAGAACGTTATTGGGCCTGGTCTCCCGGAGAATCGGTGTCGAACGAGTTCCGTGATTCCTCGGGATAGTGGCAAATTGGAATACTTGGGAGCTGGACACGGCTTAAAGATACACACTCAGAGGAATTGGGCGAATTTCATCTTCCCGGACGGGATACGGTTAATCTAGACATGTCCGAGGAAACAGGAGGATCCCATCCAAACGAAGGGATCAAAGTAGCACTCACGGCGAGTGAATTAACATTTCGCTCTAATTGGAATCTGCGATCAGTTAATTCAGATCACGAGCGACGGGACAGTTCTTTTTTTTTGTCTCAACGTCAATTTACATCGCAGCATTTGCATCGTAAATTTGTTTCCCGTGCCGGCATTGACGCCTCTCGAAGGCAAATCCGTGGGAACGTCCGTTGGAATTCATTGCAATTTACCGTGGACGAAAGTGTTTACCGTGCGAAAGAAAGCTCGCCGAACGAACGGCGTTGTTCCAGACTCATTTCGCTCCGCCGTGGAGAGAATCTGTTGTTTATATTTGCGCAATCGGTGAATACGGCCGATCTCGCCGGGTGTAAATGGATTATGCTTCTGCTCGCAAAAGGTACGGGGCGCGAACAAGTCGATTCGTCGCAACTTTTTCCTTACGCCAGAGTTGCTCCAAGTACGCTGCGTCGAAGAAAACGAAGTTCGGCGAAGGGGAACTGGACTAATTGAAGTATTTTAATTATTTCGTAGGGTTGGCGCTGCTTCCCAACAAGTTCGTGCTTCGGCGAACCTCCCGTTGATGCTCCGCAGCGGACCGGTGTAAGACAATTAAGTCGGTAATTTAAGCAATATGAAGTTTCCCGGTTAATGAGGATTGCACGGCCGGCGATAAATAAGAAGCAAGGTAAACAGGGTTCGCGTGGGCACCCCGAAAGAAATCCATTTAAATGAGGATCTTTCGCCTGGCAGTTGGTGTTTACACGATACAGGGGGCGTGATCCACTTGCGATTTACGATCACGAGTTGCTTTATTCCTCGCGCGGGTCGCACGAACTTCGGGAGACCTATTGCAACAGAGACAAGGGTAGTACAAAGTGGAATTTAATGTTTCCTTAGAAATCACTTTATTCTTACTCGAACGAAATAACAGAAGCAGATAAATATATACAAATGAAATGCTGAGAAATAAACTAATATGAATTTATAGCAATTCTCCTCGACGCCTGTACTTACAAACTCCCCTGATTTCAACGAAAGGATAGAATTAACCGAACGGTAATTTTAATGCCCCCTTCCCCGTAATGATCGGTAATTTAGCACGCGGTTAACGCAACGAACATCGTTGCTCGTGACTCGAAAAGCGATTCGTGGCCAGCGGCGATAATTCTCTAGGTGTCACGCGAATCGATGCAGTCACGCTTACGCGTTGCATCAAGTCAGGCCGATGTAAGCTCGGCTTTCTCGGCGGGGGAGTAACACGTCGTAGTACGTACCGCAATTTATCTCTGCCACCTATGTCGTCCAGCTGCCGGCGATCCAAGCACGGCACGACCGTTTGTAGCTTCGATTCCGTCATTAAGGCAGCACTCATGGTTTATTCAGATGACCACACCGGAGAGAGGACCGAGCTGCTAGCTACCAACGGGCTTACGCGGTTCTCTAGAGTCACTTGCTCATTCAGTTGATTACGCCGACCCACCGACCATGGCGCCCCTTACGGCCCTGAACGCCCTAATCCCACCCATTGCCAAAGGCGAAATGCCCTCAAGGTGTTTGCTCCTGCCCCCTATACCACTTGGGACGGCCCGACCTCTCCTAAGTCTCCCCTATCTATCAACTGCGGTTAACATAAAAAAAAACCAACTCGGCTTTGTTCCCCGTGTCCCTCGACATTCCTCTATTAAAGCTGTGCAGTTGATCGCAGTTCGATATTTAAGTAACGCTTTAGAATATTGGAGACAGCTGGGAAGAGTGGATTTCCGTAGGACTTAGGAAGTTTCAAGAGATGGGCAAAATTTTTAGTTAAATGAAATTTCGAATAAGGAATAAAAGTTACGATAAAATATTTGAACGAATGGGGAATCATTTTTTTTTAACTTTTATTGGTTATTCGGAATTTTATTTAAATACAAATTTTGCCCATCTCTGGCTTCGAGTAATATCTATACTATATCTGTTTAGAATTGCCGGTGTATGGAAATGCGAAATACCTGCTTGATCTTTTAGGTTTATATCGTAAGAGGATTAATGTTGAGGAGAATCTAGAGGGGATCGTGGAATATGGAGCAGAGTATAAAGCGAAGAATGGGTGCACCTTTGTTTCGGGATTCAACTGTAGAGGATTTACAAATGATTCTCGTTTCGAAGGGATCGAGGCCGCATGAAAGACGCGGGTTCTCGGATTCATCGTGCAATCAATGCAGCCGCGAATCAGTATCTCGGCGACACCGACGGTGATCTCCGAGATACGACGGTTTCCCTTCATCAGGAATAATTTTTATCGTCACCAGCAGACGTTTGAATATTCACGGGCAGATCCGTTCGGTTCATCTGTCCAGCTGAATATTCAATGATTCCGCTCGTTCGTTTGCTCGTTCGCGTGGTCTTGCCGCCCCCGCGTTTCCACGGCCGTTCCAATCAAATCTTTCGTGGCATTCCTATACAACGCTCGCGGAGGTTTGTCTTGGTGGTGTTGGCAAAATCGAGCCGCGCGTAAATTTTTCCCCCTTTCATCAGCGTGTAAACACGTATACCCAGCGTTTCTTTTGTAACCCGAGGGAAAATTCAGAGTTTCCCTTGCGCGATGCACCGCGCACGGTTTATTATATTCCAAGTCTTAATTAAGCTGGTTCCTGTTTGTAGTTTTCATTGGAAAGAAAAAGGGTAGAAGTTGTCGCGCGTAGAGTTACGAAATACAACCTTTGCGGTAATACGGAATTTCGCTGTTCAGTGATCCCTTATACTCGCCCAAAGATCTTTCGAGAGGAACGGAATCTGGCTCGAAAAAATTAAACTTCCTTTCTCTTATTGGTTCGGTGCCTCGGACTTGACACGATCGAACGGCTCTTCACGCGCAACTAGACGCCAGCCGTGGCACGCGAGATGGAAACGCGAAATTAAAATTTTCGGAGTTGTAGTCGTGTCCGATCGCCCGCGGCGGCCGCAATTTCACGCATCGCGGGCCAAGTTCGACACACGCCCACGGAATCGCTGCTGGCAAATTAATAGCATCCCTGTGGTACCAAAACCGCTGCATTTTATGGGTGATCCCCGTGCGCCAAGATTTTGACGGATTTGAGGATGGATGTTGCAGGATTAACCAACAACGAAACGGCGCAACGTCTTTGTAATTTGTAACTATCAGGTGCCACTCACGAATCTATGAAAATAGATAGATTTGTAGCGCGAGGAGTATCTGGTGATATATTTCTAACGCCACTTTATACTTCGTATGCAGAGTTTAATAGGTTAATAGCCAAAATGTTCCGTACAAATGCAATCCTCCGAGCTACTATTTCCGTAGCCGTCAACAGCGGCGTACGGTTAGAGTGGAATCGTCGTTGACGAGAGTAACGTTGACACCCGCGCCGAGATCTCGCCTGGCGTCCGCGATATTAAGAGCGAGACCGTCACTCATCCAGATCGAATTAGGGTTGCCTGTACGTCCGCGATAGCCCGTCCCATAATTAATCTCCGGACGGTGAACCGACCGCGTTGATCACAGTGGAAAGTTGCCGCGTGCCGGCGCTTTATGGAGGCCGTGACGATTTATTGGCAACGGGACGAGACGTTGGCGCGTTTTCGACGCGCGAAAAATAAATGAGAGTTTAAAATGCCGCGCGGACTGCGGGAGCGCGGGACAACGGAACGTCCCCTGTCACCGGTGACATTTATGGACGGGAAACAATGAGCACCCACGGTGAAAAAGAGTACGCCTTTCGACGATCACCGGTGTGCCGCAACGCTGGGCGACGGGGAATCAAGGCAGCTCGGGCGCCCGGAATCGTTTGCCCGCGGAATTCGGCCCGTTTGCAGCTGAACCGCGTGAAATATGTCCGGCGTTTTTCGCCCATCCCGTTTCTTCTTACAACGCTACGTATAACTTACTTTTCAGCTGATACTTGGAAAATTCTCGTTTGAAAGCACGTCGAGGCAAAGGGATTTCCTCGTAAATGGATGCTTGAAACGCTTTAGACAATTCTAAATATTGTTAATTCTAAGTACTTTAATCCGAGATTAATAGCCGTAGCTTTAATTAGTAGAGACAGGGTGTATTTCGAATGTAGATGTTCTACAAAGGAATTAGATTCGAATTTGATTCCTTCGATATGGTTCAATTTAGGGATCATCCCCGCGAAAGTGAACGTGACGCAAGCTGCCCGTAATCGGTAGCACGCGAGCAATTTAATCTCTTAATATACGCACTTTGAAAACACGAATAGGCGGGCAAGTATAGTCTTGTTTCTGCCCACTGGCTTAGTCTAGCTAAGCTTCATCGATGTCTCGTTCGCTAGGCAGTCGGTAATCCAGGCTTATGCAGATAAGAGGATCAGGAGAGATTAATTACTCATTCGGTCCTCGGTTGGGCCCATTGACTTAAGGCTCGGTTCCCTGCCTTTGATCGGATCGGATGTGGGTTAAGGAATACTTTTAAAAACAGTTCTCGTTTCGTTCGCGGATTAGCGGCGGGATAACGCCAGGGTACCAGCGGGTCCTGCCACAGAGACACTAAATCTTGTCGTTTAACGGTAGGCTGCATCCGTGTGACGCGCCCGTGGCTCTACTCCAGAATGAAACTATAGGCATCCACTGGAGATTAGCATGTGTACGTGTACACCAGGCGCAAGAAGATTTAACTGCGAATAACATTTCGTGCAATCTACTGCCGTAGACAGTCTTCTTAGGTAACCCATCCTGTACAACCCTTGCAACTCCTGCAACCCCTACATGCCCACCACAAACGCCTCTCTAATCTCGTAATTTTGTTTTCTACTTCGTAACCTCTCCTATCGCAAACGATATTAAATGATTAATTACTTATAAAAATATAGGAGAGTATTCCTAGAAAGATCGTACCGAAGGTATTCATCTATTTATTCAAAGAAAACGATCGAATTTACAGTACTTATTTATGCAGGAACAGTGACGAATCGATTGCGGGAATGGAGAAGTAAAGCTACACGGACGCACTACGCGAGAAAAGCGTTCGGACCTTTGACTCTTTGAAAAATCGAGGACAAGGCTATCGGATGTAGGGTAAGCAAGAGAAACGGGGAAACTCGTACATCGGGCCGGCGATTAGAGGGGACTTTAAAAGCTTCGGAGCGGCGTAATAAGTCACCAGGCTGCGGGGAAAAAAAGCGGGCTTCCTTTTTTGGCCAATAAAGCGTGGCGCGCGTGACCGGTGTCCCGAGGAACTCGGGTTAGGTATATTTTTACCCCTATCTCGTGATTGCGGGGCAAGAAACATTTTACAATTTGTCCGGCGAGCGAGAAAAAAGCGGCTGTCCTTATTCGAGCACGCGATTATCCTAATCCCGAGGTGATAAAAAGGGCTGATAAAAAAAAAAAAAGTGGGCGAAATGTTGATTGTAGATAAAACGAGGATCAGTATGGTACCCATTAATGCTTTCAACCGAATCCTCTTTAACTTCCATTCTGAAACAGCAGTTCTAAGAGGAGCCTAGAATTTTTAAATATAAAACGCTCGAGTGCGTGGTTTTGGAATAATCGTCTTATGGTGTATTTAAATAGCCGAGTGCTTTTAAGGAGCATGAAATTTGTATGGCTCCTTGGAAAGTGCCGATGCAAAATGTAGAATGCCGAGGTATTCTGCAACGAAGTGAAATTCCTTCGCGCATCCGCCTTCACGCATCCGCTTCACGCATAAACGAGCAAGTCTTGCCCTTTTCTGCCTGGCAGTGTAAGTCTGTTTGGCCGCTCCGGCATAAGAGCGCCTCGCAAAGAAAACAGCCCGGCAGTTCGTGACAGAGGCGCGGATGAAAGGAGAAATTCTGTCGAATCGTCGAAGGAGGGCAGTGAAAAACTCGTATTACGCTCTCCCGTCTGACACCCTCCTCCTGGAAAAGTACGCGCTTTATTTGAATGGCTGGGCAACGCGGGGAGGCTCTTTGACACGGCTCGCCCTCCCGTTCGCCTTTCTCTCAGATGCTCGCCAGAAACTATTTAAATTCTCGCGAGCAACAGAGTATTTTATCCAACGCCGTTAGGTATCAAGGATATCCCTGGGGAAGCGTGTTTACGGACAAAAGTTCGATCAACCGGCCCGCGAGCATTTCGCGTTTCTACCTAGCAATCGTTAGCAGCGTTCTCTATTCGAAGAATCGATGGTGAGCGCGACGTAAAACCAGGAGAACAGTTTTCTGAATCCCCGGGGTATCCTTGGATAAAGCTATTCTCTGGTTGGGCGAGCGCAGAGAAACGAAGGGGACGCGGATAAGATTTACGCATCTTAAATTTCCCACGATTTTTCCGAAAGCCCCCGTATCTTTTCCACGGGCCACCGCCCACCCGCGGAGCTAAATTATTCCAGAATTATCATCGGACACGAAATACGTGCTTTCGAGCTTCCGCCGCGACGAGAGTGCAAACGGTCACTCCCTCGCGAGAATCGGGATTCACGCAACCCGGCTGCAACGTTCCGGGCTGAAAGCCCTCGCCCATAGACATTCCGCGTTTCGATTACTGTAACACACTCGCGTCGCGCCTCGGTCGTGAGAATTTTACGGGAGAGCAAACGCGTTCGCTGGCCGCGCGAGATTTCGCGGCGCAACGGCGCGTCGCAGTGTGGATTCCGCGGGCGACGACTGGACCGCCGACCGTTCCCGCTGCCAAATGTTTTTACGCTTAGGTAAGTTGTCGAGGCTGAAATGCATTTTTCGGGGGAAAAAGTCGCGCTAGCCACCGGAACCTTGCCCGCAACCCTGTTACCACTTTTTCTCCGCCCCGCGGCCTGCCTACTGTATCATTCCGATGCTGCACACTTTTTTCCAGGGATTGCTCGTGATTCTGCCGTCACCCGTCTACCGTGTTCTTGGCCGTTTATTATGTTATTAAACTGACGGCGGATGGAAAGGTAGCGGTTATTCGGTTGGACTTGGGTTTGACGAGGGCAGCCTGACGAGTGGAGAGTGCAAAGCGAAGTGGAACGAACGTGGCAGTGTTTTGAACGAGGATCACGTATTCGGTGGACCGGTGCTTATGCAGTGGAATTATACTTCTTCCAAACAACAACCCAGCTCGGTCAACAGAATGATTTCGCACCTAATCACTTTTCGCGAGAAACGCGAAGTTGGAAATGTAGTTCCACTGCCGCCAGCGAGATTCGAGGACGCGCCTGATTGCATAAAACTACGCGACACGGCCCCATCACCTGGCGTCGGAAATTCGCCAGCCTCTTGGAAACGTCGGGGCGCGTAGCGAAACTTCGGAGGGCATTACGCGGCTGCTGTTTTTGCCACGCGTCTCGGTAAACAGGCCTGGAACTCTTAAACTATAATTAAGGTCGGTAGATACGCACTCTTTTCCAAGCCACCCCCGGATACTTATAAATCTGAAGGCAGAAGTTACTTTAGAGGGGCTGAGTAGGCTACGCGCCTGGCTGTTGTTCGGCAATAATTCAGATTTACCGACGTAAGAATTATACAGGGAGTAACGTGGCACGAAGGGGCGAACGATAAATGTAGAGCTCTGTTGAGGTGCAGTGGGCGTTTACGGATCGAAAGGAAAGAGCGAAACAGCTGGACGAATGGATTTACAGAGTATCATAAGAGATGTTACGGATGTTGGAGAACGATGCTGCAAACGAGACTGCACGTATCGTTAGATCGATCTATCTTTATTGGGACGGAGCCAGTGATTTTCGTGCCCGTCTAGCATAACCCGTTTACATTTCGGTAGTTTCCTTTTGTGGGTACTCGTAATTCCATTCCCCGCTTTTCATCGGCAAACTGATTGCTCTCCTTTCGTTTTGGGTCAACGATATTTGCATTCAATTTTCATTGTGTCATGATCGGTTCTTTATTCGGCTCCCCGATTCGCCGCGTCGATAAAATGACAAGGAGAAACGAAAACCCGATGATATTAACAGGCTGCCCGTGTTCGCACACACATACACAAGCTGCTACAGCTTCCTCCTATTTCGAGGTGCAGGTAGTGTAAACTGCCTGTGCAACTAGCGCTAGATGATTTCACGTATCAATTTATCCTATCGAGCTTCTTGAAAAAATTCACCTATCAAGCAAAGCGACAAAATAGTTTCTGGAATTTTCCTAAAATCTTTATTCTACGGGTGAAAAGGGCGGGTATTTAGGCCATTAAAAATAAAAGACCGACCCCTGAAAGTTTATTTTCGCCGGTCTACGATATACGAAAGTCTACCCGGTTTTTAGGATCCATTGTTTCTTGCGGTTCTCAATTTAAGTACGACCCAAATACACTACGGCCGTCATCCCGAGGCCTCGAGCTCCGAATGAGCGGTTACAGTGCTATTAGGATCCAGCTTTAATAAATATGAATCAAGCCGTCGCGATTTAGCTTCGACCCGACTACCTTGAGGTGTTCCTTTCTGACGTCGGTCGCCTCGCATTAATTAAGCAGCGACGCTCATCAATCTTATTTTCTTTCGCGCTGTCCCAGCGGAGAAGGGAAGATTAATGCGGATAAGACAGGGAAGTAAGCGGGGATGGAAGCTTGCATCCCTCCTTGATTTACATTTATAAAGCGTCGCGCTCCGGAGCGCAGCCGATTTGATTGGTACAATTAACCATCGCGACGCGAAGCTGAGTACCCCCTCGCGAAATTGGAGGACATGTTTGCTCGTAAAATCTCTAGTCCCTGTACAGAAGCTAACGCCGCCCTTACAATACCGAGGAGCACTGGCGCGCTATTGTATTTCGATACTATCCAACCTGCTGGCTAGCTCTCGAATCCGGACAAATGTTAATTTCAAAGCTCCTCTGAATAACATTTCCTTTCCCGTTGCTCCCCTTTCCGCGAATGCCCAAACAATTCACTTTGCTCTTCGGAGGGCAGACCAGATTGCACAAAAGTTAACGAACTCAGGTTAAACGTTAATATTAAACCTTTTTCCGCCTCCTCCTTTCCCCCCCTGCCATTATGTTGCCCGGTTCGAGGCGCATTAGATTTTGATGCATTAAAAAAGCTGTCAGCCTTTCCGCCTCGCCTGAGAGCCCGCGGAATGGAGCCGTAATTTATATGGGCACATCAAAAGAGCGCGGAATTAATTAATTGTGCCCGGCGTAAAACGCGCACTTGTGTTATCTTATAAAGCTATTTTACTCTGTCCTGGCGCGGCCTCGAAAATGCAACGCCCTCGGACGTGTAACCACCCTTTCGCGTTTGCTGTTAAAAAATATTATTGCAAGGAATTCCCATTACCAAGCCTTTCCAGCACCGAGCAGCCAATGATTTACGACCGGCGGTCCCTCGAAAAGGGACATTTTTAACAGGGACAACTTTATGAAGACCTTTTATTATCTGGGCCCAGGGACGAGGGTATTCGACGAACTCGAAAATTCCTTCGCGATATTGTCCGCGAGGAATCGCGTCGAGCATTCCTCGATTAATTACGCCCTTGTCAGTCTTATCTGAAGGGGCGATGCCAGCACTCCGCTCGCCTCCCCTGTTCTTAGAATCGATCCGCAGCCTGAAACTATCGGCGCGCAATAATTAGGGACGATCCCCTATCGCCCGCAACACTTGTTGTGGGGCTGGTTTCACGGAGGCGCGAATTCCAGCTCGCAAATTATCTGCGCGCGGCGGCGCCTTAACGTTTCGGGCGTAACATCTGATAGCCCCGGTAAGTGCAACGTTAAGGCTGAATATAAGGCGGTGCTCGCGGTGGGTATGAGGGTTGACAGGTGGCGAGATAACATTCACGGCGGGGGCGCGTCGCGTTTATCGTTAAAAGCATCGAGGGAAATTTCGCAGTTTCTCGGGAGGAGGTGGAGGAACGGTGGAACGAAACCGATGGCGATACGTTGGGTTTCTCGCGTCTTAATACACCCAGCGATCCTGCTTTCAGGCGGAGTCGCTTTCTCTATTTCCCTGTGACTCGTGGCTCGTTTCGCCGCTGGAGGGCGAGCTTCCTTCGTCGCTTTCCTCCCTCTTTTTTTCTTCTTCTTCTTCTTTGCAGGATACTGGTTCGCGCGGTGCCGTCGTCGATATCGCGTTGCTTTTGCATTCGACAGATAACGATTCCCTGGGATTCGTCCTCGCCGTTCCATGAATTATTTTCGTTATCGTCTCGTCACTTCGGGAGACGGGAGTCGAGTTCCGCGGACACCTTTACCTCTTGCCCGTTACTTTGGTGTACTTTTACGTTTGGTTGTTGACACTTCTGCGCCCGGGAGACCGATTCCAGCAACGTTCAGTTATAATCAGTCCGCTGGAGCCACCCTTTAAGCCCCTCTCGAGTTTCAAGCTACCATTTCAATGCAACCCTGATGAATTACTCGTGGAGTATATTCGGTACACTGCCC
Source organism: Andrena flavipes (assembly GCA_963971345.1). NCBI lineage: Eukaryota > Metazoa > Arthropoda > Insecta > Hymenoptera > Andrenidae > Andrena > Andrena flavipes. Next base: position 5,167,567 of record OZ020482.1, read on the forward strand.
ACCCGATTCGACTGTGTAACTTGCGATCGATATCGGTTTACTTTGGCTGGTTATTATCTTTGGCCACTTCGGCATGCAGCGCAGCTTCGCAAACGTACAGCAGCATCGGGTCGGTCAATCTAATGCGGCTGGAACAGCTTTCGTCGTGGATAATTAATATATCCATCATTCATCGGCTGTGAACTGATAAGCTGCAGGATTCTTGCCAGCTTTGCTGCCTATGCGCTCACCTCTGCAAATAGTCCGCTCTGTGCGTCAAATGGGAGCAAAGGTCTTCGTGGATTGCCAATATTTTGGGTAGCAAAACAAGCCACCGATATGTCGATGGCTTAGTTGCGCGAATATTGTACGCCCCTTTTTTGTGAAACTTCAGTTTTTACTATATATGCGACAAATAGTTCGTGACTTTGTGCTGCATAAAAATCACATTTATATCTACTTCATAAATTTGTCAAAAATAGTATTTTTGTTCATCGTGCGCTTTCGTTAAGATTTCACGAGAACAATCTTATCCTGTAAATTCTTTTTATATAAAGGAATTTCCTATCGGAATTGTACGCACTCGATATCGCTGAAACTGTAATGGCAATGGTTCTGGGTCGCATCCCCTATCGCGTTTTTTTTCCCGAGGATCGGACGAACGTAAATAAAAACGTCATGTTGACGTCCGAGAAAACGTAACGCGATATAATGTATCGCGGGGGCACGTTGCGCTGGCGTGGATAAAATATATATTTTTGCAGCAGACTGGACCTCCACGTCAGTTACAGACGCACTCCGTAACGATAGCAGCACTTTTATGGACCGTTTTTACGAGACACCGCTCCACCAACTTCCTTTCACCTTTCAAAACCGTCCCGCGTAAAAGGTTTGTACGCTGCAGCTGGTTAAACTGCGCACGGTGGAAGTTTTGCCTGTGAGTGGCGTGCACGATTGTCTAATCGAAAGGAAGCTGTTCATTCGGTCGGACTGTATCGCATCTGAGAATCCTCTGCCTTTAAATATTTAATTCGACCGGATATATAGTATGCTACTATATCGAATTTGAATTTATGCACATACGTATCCCCGATCGACCTTATTTTATTAATAATTAACCTCTTCCAGAAGGTGTTGATGGATTTTCCATCGGCAACGTCAATCGTTTACCCATTTTGTAGTTCATGTCTGTTCAGATATAGATAACCAACGACCAATTTGAAGGCAGATGACACAGACTGTCGTTGAGGATTATTTCGCGCGAGGAATTAACTGTGCAAGTCTATCAAGATCGTTGTTAAGAGAGCATCGTTAAGTTGAATCAAAATGTCCGTTAAACGAGCAAATTTACTTCCATCCTCGGGCCTTAATTGCAATTTTTCTCGCAGTCACGAATTTATCGCCCGTAGCGAGTTAAAGTATCAAGGCGGGCATGATTGCCAGCGATAATTATGGGCACGGAATGGGCGCAATCGCTCGGAAAGTTCGCCGTGACGAAAAGTGTTATTGCCGGGCGAGTAACTCGTATTGTGATTTACCGTCAGCTTGCAAAAACGTTGCGTCTTAATTGCCCAGGCAGGATCGCGGCTCTAACTGTGACTGGAACGTTCGAACTGATGTAATAACCGTAAGTGGCTCCTCCATTAGCAGCTTGAGTTCCTCATTCAAATGGCTGCCGCTTCATATTCCAATCCGGTTTAACTCGACCTTAAGAAAGGTCCTATTAGTCTCGCCACCTGCCGCCACCACCCGTCATCCGCCTTCTACGTTCCCCGTTTGCTCGTTTGCTCGCTCGCGAGGGACCGTCGCGTCGCGTGTGAGCTTCTTAAGTGAATAATGCCAGCATCCCCTAGTCGCAAATTGAACGCGTCTCCGCGACGTGTATTAATCGACACTTCCGCGAGACACCGTAGCTACTTCGCGCGACTGTTGTCGCCGGTACTTTCTGCTGCTCGGTAGACAGGAACTGCGCTTCGCGTAGTCGCAGACGACGTCGCGAGTCAAACGCGTTTTCTTCTACCTTCGGATGGAATCATTTCTGAACAGCTAGGGGAAGCTTGGCATTTGGGTGCACATTAATCGTGGGGAGTAGTATATGTATACAGTGGCACAGTGACGGTGAGTAGTAAGTGAATAAACAAATATATAATTTGTTTTTGTAAATTAAATGATTTTATTTAATTTGATTAGAAATGGATTAAGAACTAGAGAATAATTATTTTTCTGTACTACAATCACGGTGGTGATATGTCACTTTAAATAAAATCGTGGGACCGGATATTTCATCGGTATTAAATCGATTCATATCTTGTTATGTAAAGGCATATATCACCATCGTAATTTTATTGTAAAATAAGAAAATAATTATTCTTTACTTTCTGGTGCATTTTTGATGAAATTAAATAAAATCGTTTAAATATAGGTAAACACCTATGTTCGATACTAATTCTAATGTGCAATCTTGAACATGTCCCATCCTCAAAATTCTTAGTTTGTGTTTACATCGAAAACTCAGATTTGATGCACCTTTCGGAAGCACTGCAGTTCGAAACTTAAAAAACATTTCTTTCGAGCTTTAGTAATTAAAGAATAAGAAGCTGTACAGCGTTGGGGTTATTCGGATTACTTTTCGTTCCAATTCAAGGACCGTTAATGCCGGTTTTGGTAAAAAGTGTTCCATTGAACGGTATTCCTGTTTCATTTATCGAATGCCTTTCGCGATCGCTCATACGTGCAAGGGTAGCGTTCCGCGGCGCGGAGGTTGCGTTTAATTAAAATGCATCGCGAATGCTCTTGTTTGTGAGACCGCAAAGGGATTAATAAGTCATACGCGTACAGACAGAGAGAGGGATTTGTGCAGTGGGGGCGCGACTCGTTCATCTGGAAAGCGCATAACGTACTTTCATCCCCCTCGTGACCCTTCTGTTTGTACGCGCTCAAAGATTCTTTCGAGGAAACCTTCTTCTAAAAAAAGAAAAAAAAAATCAATTACAAATAGTTTAAAAAATAGAAGCATTCTCGTCCGTCTATACAGTTCAATTTCATCGTTCCATGAAATTGTTTCCCCACGTGTAACTATCCGATCCTCCTGTTCGATATCTCAACCGATCGATCCTCTCTATCCCAAAGCAAAATTGAACGAAGACACGCCGCCGATCGCGATTAAGTCTCCCTGGAAATCTCCTTGCCCGTGGTCGCGCGTGTTTCTCGCCAGGGACGGAGGCACTGGGGTGGATTAATGAGTAACGACTGGCTGGGCCGACGTGCCCGTCGCTTTGTACACACGGAATTAATCTCGAATAATGTCTCGCGAACCGCGCGACACGCGATCGTTGGAAATGAAACTGCTGGCAGAGCGCGGTGTCCTGTCGTCGGTCGGCGCCTCTCTTTATACCCCAGCCACCGATATTTTTATGGGGTGTACGCCGAGCTTTATGGCCCGTGCGCCACCGAATCACAGATTTCCAGTCGAAAGGCACCAAGGCTCTTTTTCTCTCCGTGAAACCGAGCGATCGGTAAACGTGATAGCACCATCGAAAGCGGGCTCGTTCGTTTCAGCCTTCTAATTCTTGGTGAAATCGATCGGGTTGTGCCGCGACTTGAAAGCTGCGCTTCCGCGATCCGAATTTCGCGCTGCGTGTACCTAAGCTCGAATTATTCAGAGAATTCTTGTAGAACACTGGAATCTTAAACCAATTTACCTACTGCGTGCCAGGCGTTGATATTTCTTGGATGGTTTACCGGTAATTGGTATGTCGTAGCTTTCAGAATTATTAACAAGTTTGAACTCTAACGTTCAAGTCGCTTTACTTGCATTCTTTTAGTCTTGGAGAGTTACTAAAGGAACTGCTGTGCCCGGCTCCTCAAATCTCACTTTCATTTCGATTTTCTGGAAGGTTCGTTTAAATTCGGCTCACGCGTGCTTCACTTAAACCGCGTTTCGACGACCGAATCGAAAGAACGGGAAGGAGTAATAGAATGGAATTACTTGGACGTGGGGTACGTGTTCGACGTATCGTACGGAATCGAACGCGTGTATGGGACAGGCTGAAATTAATGAAGAGGCGAAACAGTTTAATAGCTGCGCGCGTTTTGCGCATTGCCCAGGAACGTCGACTTCCCTATCGCCTGACGGTGTTTCACCGATACAAGCCAGGAGCGTGTAAAACGCCCGCTCTGTTTAACGGTGTTGCTTGATGTTGTCGCAAGGTAATCTGACAACGTACACGTGAACGTAGTACCTGAATAACTTCGCGATGTAATTCTGCAACGCGACAACTGATAAATAGTATCCTGGTATTTTTATGGTACGTCCTCCGCCCCTGCGCAATGAATAAATTGCCACCACCATCACCTTTTCTTCGTACCAAATAAATCGCAAGGGTAATCGGGAATTTGCGTGCCATAAGCTCAAGGAGCGTATCCGCGACGTGATTTTACACGAGACTTTTCTATCGCGAGGCAAAAATCTCAGACAACAACTAAACGTAGATTTTTGAAAATATATCATGAAACTTGTTTCACGAGAATAATGATAAAGTAATTGAAAAATAATAAAATAATGAAATAATTGTCTGGTGAGATTAAATTCTCAGGTGAAACACGATATTTTCGTCTCAGTGTGGCTTTGCACCTTTAGAGTTATTAGTTTCTAACAATTTTGATGTCAGATTGTCGATTGTCTGAAATTGACAATTGAAATGGAAAGCATGGAATCTCTTATCGCAGATGGGTTTGCAGCTATCTCTACAGGCTATGTGCTGGTAAATCTATTACGGAGATATGTCTAGCAGTACCAGGAAGAAAGTTAGTAAACTGGGTCATCTGATAAAGGAAGGAGGCGCGGTGGCGGCTTAAGTGCAATGTACGGTCGCGTTGATATCAGTTATCACTGCTCCTCGTTGTTAGCTTTTTGCTCAATTGACATCGGTTTACGTGCCTGCCGCGTACAGACCGAGAGAAATGGGGGTTTCTTCTTCTACCCGAGTAACTACAAATCGATACAATCTACGCTAGACTTTGCATGGATAGAATTACCGAAGTTGCTGTAGAAAAAGGCGGTGAAGGCTCGGATTAAAACTGTGACAATGAATCGCATTTACAAACTAGGCAAAAGCTGTAGAAAAATACAAGAATTTAATACACATTGCATTCAAACATATTAATGTCATTTCACTTACATTTGCAAAACGTAAAACGAATTAAAACTAAAGCGACAAAGTCAAGTTTACTTTTGTCGCGTCTCTAGCATTAGATGGTAGGTTTGCATTCTTGTTACCACATTTTCGCTGATTTTCGCGACGGAAACTCGCGACCTTTCCGTAACACAGCGAAACAAGCTCGGGAGTTTCAGCAAGTGTCCTTTTCTTACGCGAATCGCACAGAAAAGTAGCTTTTATGAATTTGCAGTGTCTTTACCTCCACGGAACAAGATCTTTGTTCCCTCCGCTGTTTGCCTTCTTTCAGAAACACCTTTCTTCCCACCCACAGGAAAAGCGTCCTCGCTTGAGATTTCCCATTGAAACACTTGATCGTATCGTTCGACACCAGCTTTTTAACAAAAAATTCATCGTTATCAAACTATGCTGGCGTGTGAATCCGGAGGTAGCGAGCTTCATAAAATGCTGTCGTTTCCACGCACAAGAATCGAGGTCCCTGGCGAGGCACGCGCCTCCTTTTGAGCAGCATCGCCGATGAGACGTCGAAGCGGAATGCCGCTCGCTCCGATGCCGCCGTTCCACTTTTGTGTTCCGCGCCGTATCGAAATCGCTGGTGCGGCAACATTCGCCGGTGTCCCATTAAAAATTCAATAAGAAGAATACCGGTGAAAAGGTGAAGAGGAGCGTAATAAGTGCGCCGCTGCCGTTCGATCGCGTTCGCCTTGCCAGCCGGCGGAGCTTTGACTGGCTTGTACTACTTGGCGGAGCGGTGCGTCCGCGCCTCGCAATCAGCGATTCAAAACACTCCGCGGGACGAAGGTCATTCGCGTTTTACCCTTCCGAGATCGCGGACTGTGTCGACGCCGCGAAGCTCCTATCCCACCATTTAAATAGTTACCTGCTCCAGGAATTCGGCGACGTTTGAGAAGCAATTCCATTTATCGGAGTCGATTCGAAGGGCGCAAGCGACTCGACACACCCGGACGTCGATCTCCTCCTTGCTAATCTCTCTGAGAGTTGGAGACGGCCAGATTAGTCCTCCGCATCTCGCGGCGCTTCAGATAATCTTTTAATTAAGTTACGGAATTTACCTCGTACCACCTTGACGCAGGGCACGATGTTTCAGCCGCTCGAGGTGTTTTTCTGCTGATGCTTGGAAACTTTCTGATAGTTGGATCCAACTATATACATTTCTGTGGGGATATTTTTAAATTCGAACCGCGCTGCCTTTTAGCAACGACTTTTTGAAAGTGGGTTACTCTCGATTATATTTAGGAAAAAGAAGATTCGCTGCAGTTGATTTTATTTCTGTGACGTTTTTTAGAAGCTATTGTTAGGAATAGTTTTTTTAACCCGACGAAGCAAAGGTACGTTCGTACCGATCGAGAAATTAGCGACGACCTGGTAACTATAGCTAGTGTCGAACGGTTTCGGGCATCAGGCTAATTGTCGACAGCCTGGAGGAACGCGACGCGCTCCCTCGATTTAGTTACCTCGACGAATCAATGAGACAAATGTCGACGGTAAACGCACGCACGATACGTCGCATTAAATCAAAATAGATCGCCCCGAGCGCGTTATGCACGCATTATCCGTGGACGTGATGAAACGTGAGTTTGCTTGTTGGTGAAGCAATATCGAGACAGGATAGTGTGCTCTGCACACGGTATCGTTTACTGATTGTGAGTAGTTTCCAGTCTGTATTAAATAAGTTGTCGCTACTCTAAATTCATCATTATCTTTGTCCTCCTCTGTTTAGTTTTGATGCGTACAGGTATTACATACATTATTCTGGTAGAGAGATTAATAGTTCAGACTGATTCCATCGATCCCTTGGTGTGTTGTTTAAAAAAAGATTTAGCGAAGTAATATATTGGTTCTGGAGTGAGTCACTTCATAGGCAAAACGCGGCAAGTTAATTTAAGTTTTTTTCAGCACCCGTATCTGCATATGCATAGGATTCTTCAAAGGAATTTTTAACTAATTCTTTCCGCGGCACACCCTCTGCAGCGAGATTCTTTCGTCCTTCGTTTACAAATTTTACCCTCCGCGCTGCGTCACGTTTCCCATCCAGCCGAGCGTCGCGAGTGGCTTTCAATATAATTAAAAAAGATTTGCAATTTCAGGGTTGTTTACAATTGAATGCATTAATTTCCGTCGCAATCAGGTTGCCTTTAACCGCTGTCGCAATATTCCCATGCAAGCGGGTCGTCTGCTTTATTCTTGCCACGTGAAACCACGCGAATAAGACCGAATATATATATATATTTTTAATTCTGCTAATGCAAAGTCCCAAATTCACGACACTTTTCTTCCCCTTTCACTCCTTTCTCCGAGCTTGGTATTCACAGTCACGCTCAGGCGTCATCACAGTACAATGCTTAATAAAAATTACTGTAGGTACATATTGTACATCATTACGGTAGAAAAATTGGATCCAAAGTAAACTGTGAAAAAACGTGAAAAGGCACGTTCCCAGCTTTGTACGAAAAATATTCTATAGAACCGAGGAGCGTGTGTTCTGATGCGAATACAGTAATTTTTCTGTGTAACGTTCACCGGCTTCCGTTTATATTAAACTTAATCAACGACAGTGAAATTTATTATTTATTAAACAAATGATTGAACTGTACGCTGTTTCAGATACTGACTTCGTGAAGACATTTAAAGGTTCGAGAGTAAAGCCTCGTTTAGATTACTCAAGTTGACTTCAAATTATTTAACTTGAAACTACTTTACCAATGCGAACCTGTTTCAAGTTTCTTTCAAGTTTCAAGCGAAGTAGAGAGCCTTTCAACTTCTACTTGCCTTGAAATACAGCTTGAATGGCCGTTTCCTTTTAATCATTTTTTTTTAATATTTATAATAACTCATTCGTAATTTCGTTCCTTATTACACATAATACAGCAAATCCCACTTCCTTCGACGCAATTTGGGATATCTACTTGCTTCAACTAAACTTAAAAGTAACTCGAAGACAACTGAAACTACTCAACACGAGCTTAAAGTCAAGTTACTTAATCGAGGCTTAATCGGGCGAGAAGTTTCCAAGTCAAACGATTTTCATTCCAGAAACAGCAGACACGACACGTTCGATTAAGCCCTCTGGTATCAAAAATTCTAAAATCCAGATTCCCTTCCACAACCACACGGCTAACTGTTTTTGAATACACCGAACGGTATATCCTCTGCTCGTGGCCTCCCGGTCGCTTTGAACCGACCGTATATCCATTCGAAACAGATACCTTTGTCTGGTCTCTGAAAGCGCAGAGCTCCCAAGTCCGGAACGTAAAAATCAGAAGGTCCAGCCGAAACAAGATAATCGAATCCTGGACACTCGTCACGTCACAGCGGGATTTATAGAAAAACCTTTTGTCTTTGGGTTGCCGTTGCACGCGTCGACAATTCCACGGGGCTTTATTGCGCATTCCGACACTCTTCCCTCTTCGACTTGCTGCTTGCTGCGTCGAAGGGGTTGAGGACGGTAGGGTGAGAAACAAAGGGGTGGGCGAAGGAACGCGGACAGAGAAAAATATAACGAGACCTAGGGTAGGAGAAGTGCAGGGCAGGAAGAGGGTGGAAAAAAAAAGGTATAGAGGAGGGGTAGGCGTTTCGCCATTCGCGGCACTTGCCCAAGTTTTCAAGGATACCGAACATTCGGTAATTGCGAAAGTTTTATACCTTAAATTCCGGCCCGTTCCCCGTGAACCCTGCCCTTCTTGCCCTTTCGCGGGGCTGGGGACGTCGGATTCCTGGCCACCGCGCTAAATTGCGCGGATTCTGACGAGGGACAATCGTATTACTATGCCGGTCGTCCGTCGATGATCCGAGAGTTCGTTTGTTCGCGTTGGATTGGCTCCAGAGTCGTACTCCCCCCCTCGTTACTTCGGATTTTACTCGTTTCGTCGTTACCACTTGTCCTCCGCCACGGTAGTTCTTCGACCTTGACGACCGTAATTCTCCTCGTACTTTTCCAATGGCCCTCCGTTCCGGCCTCCGTAGATCGGGGGTGAGTCGTTTCGCCGCTGGAACTTGGGGCGTTACGTTCACGAGCTCCAGCCGCGAATTCATACGCGAGGAATATGCAGATCGCCGGGAGGGGCTCCCGAGTCGGTGCTGCTTTCCTCGGGAAAGTCGAGAAATTTGATTTTCTCGGAATTTTGCGCGGAAACGCGGCAGCCGGGGGAGCTTCTTGCGCGAGTCTGTGGAGGAATGAGCACCGAGGGAGAAGTAATTCTCGTTTCTCAGGGAACTGACGATTAGCGTTACGCGTATGTGGATAAAGACTATTGTCGGTGGCGAGGCTGAGTGTGTTGAGAGTGGGGTGACTGAATGGGACATTTTCAACTGTGCGAAAGAATGATAAAGATTATTTCACTATTTTTTTAAGATCAATTGATCAATTAGCAGACTTCAGATGAATTATTATTATTGTTGTCACGTCCCGGGTGGAGGTCTTTAGGACAATGACAATGTAGGGTTAGGAAATTCAGGCGCGAAGGCAAGATTCGTGGCACTGAGCGACCAGGGAAGATTTAACGAATAATCGCGCACCTGGGTGACAGTTAGTTAATATAATAATGCGTTGGACGTTAAGCATGAGCACGTAAACAATTATATAAATGGTATTAAATAGCAATATATATATGTATGAATATGAGATACATGAATATTAGCAGTAGATAGTAATATGAAATACGATATGCAATTAGCAATAATAACAATGTAATGCAATCAACAAAACATAATAATATAATGCAACAAACAAAAGATAATTATATAATGCAACAAACATTAGCAATAGATAGTCAATATAAAATGATAAATATTTGACATTAGATAGAACATAAACATTAATCACTAACAAAGATGATTATATCAAGCTATTAATATGAAATATGAAAGCGTAAGCAATACGAAATAATATGAATGGTGATGATATGCTGTTGAACAATAATTGAAGGGGGGTAAGAATTGAGTTTTAGGAAATTTGGCGGAGTTGTGGAGTGATTTATGGAGAAGATTCTAAGCAGGACCGCGCGAAAAATAATTGTCAACGGGAAAAACCTATTTTTATACATAAAATGTGTCAGATTACACGAGCAAAAATAAATAATAATAATAAGCAGTGGACGCGACAAAGCTCGAGTTTCCAGAGACACTGCCGCGATAACGTATTATTATTGTTACGTTACGTGTGCTCGGGGGAGTTTATTGAAACGCTTATGATTCGAACGGATCGAAGCTTAAGTGGTACTCCCCCGTAGCGGAAGTTCGGACAGGCTGGCCGCGGCGCGGTCAGAAAGAGCCGCAACGCCCAAGTCTGTACACTGGATTGCGAACTCGCGTTAAGTTCTTGGATACGTAGAGACGTGGCCAGTGGGATGTGTACGACATAAGTTTAATCTAGAATTGGACGGCGGGCAAGAAGCTTTCTAGAAGTTTCTGAATGCTGCCGGGATGTTTCAACACGTAAACACACTTACGCTTACCTTTCGACGCGAATTCGGTTTGATTCGCTGGAAATATTCCTCCGGGCGATCCGCGCGATTGCCTGGGCCAGGATATCGGCGATGCGCGAGTCGACTTCGTCCGAGAACAATTTCGTGCGCTCACTTTCGCCGCTTAGAACACATCCGGTCGAATGTCGCCGGTACAGACTAGTGGGAAAGAGGGAGAGAGAGAGAGAGAGAGAGAGGGAGAGATGAGAGTAATTGAAGAGGCGAGTCTGGTTATAAGTACGAAGCCAAGGGAAATTGGAAAAGTTTGGGTGGAGGTCGATGCATCGGCGGTACTCCCCCTCGTGGATATCGTTGATTTGTCGGTGGCAGCTTGTTAGCAGCTCGATATCGCGCGAAATACGCAAATCTACTCGACTTGTGTACCCAGAGACGCGTTTACTTCAAGTGCTAACTACTGATTGGATGCGACGGTAAAGCGTACAGGATATACATCCGGGTTATACGGCGCGCTGTCATAGTTAACTTTTTATTCGGTCGATATAAAGTCGACCTAGCAAAGCGGCTAGAAGTATCCCGGGGGCCCGTATGGAAAATGGAACAGCGGGAATATTTCTTCGAAATATTCTACCCGATGAACATTCGGTTACGTTATTACCTGCCGCGGCGACTTTCATTCGGGCCTCGAGCATACCCGATAAAAACGTTCCCGCATGCCCGGCGCGAGGGGAAGGGGGGCGCTGGTGAATTGAAGAGCATTTGTTTATTCGAAATCGATGGAATTTGTCGCGGTGAAAATTTTATGGAATGCCACGGCGGTGGTAATAGAGTGAAAATTCCATTCGAGGGAGAATCACATTTCTATCGACGTGGAACATTTCGGGCATTAAGCTCGCGCGTATTCTGCCATAGGGAGATAGAATTTAAACAACAATGGCAACGTGACTGGTACAATTTGGGCACGGCGTCCCTCCTCTCTTTCCCCTGATCGGCGAAGGAGCTACCGCGCAAGGGAAATGCATATCACGGCGAAGATAATATTAGGGTAAAGTGTGCAATGAATGTTTTTGTGTGACCTTAAATTTCAGTTATTACCGATGATTATGGATTTCAGATTAAAATAAATCATCTTGAGTACCCATTAAGTATTTTGTTTTAAGAATATTCAACGAAAACCAAGAATATCAATAAAAGGCAATCATTACACCCGAAAATTTGAAGTTCTATAGAAATAAATTTCATTCGCTATTAAATATCTACGATACTTAGTGAATCTGTATTTCAATCCATTACTTAATTTGGGATTTGCAGGGTTGTAGCGAAAGAAAAGTAAGAAATTGTAGAAAAGCAATTTCAAAGCTCGTACTTCTTAATATTTGACTTTTTAATCAAGAGTGCCAATGATTAGCGCGCTTCAACCTACGTGGAAACTGAAGCACGCGATCGTTAAGTAGCTCGTAAAGAGCGAGTCCACGCAGTTTATAACGAATCGATCGTTTTACGGCTACCAAGGCGAACGTTTCATAAACGATCGCGCAGAATGGCGCGGTGACCGCGGAAAAAGTTTACGAGATGCGTCGCACGCGCGCTTAGCTACTTCCCCTCCGATCGAAATATTCTCTCCCCCCGCGTTTACATTATTTTGAAAGGGGGCGTGCTCGATGACGGCTCGCTCGCGGCGAGAACGACGACGTACGATATTTTACGAGTTTCAAGTAACGCGTTGATAAATCAACCGCGGGTTGGGGAAAAATGAGGGTGGCCGGGGAAGACGCGAGAACGCGATTCGACGCGAATCCTGTCGGTCCACTTTCCTACAATGTCTCCTGGCCGGACCGTTTTCCGTCCATTATTTACGACTCGCAATTTGGGTCGAATACCAGCCACCGGTTGGCATTCGCGTTCATTCATCATCCGCGGAAATTATTCCTAATTTAATGGGCACGTGGTCACCCTGGAAACTCGTTCTTCAAGCAGAACGGCGCCCTCGTGATTGTGAACGGTGGCTCTTATCAATCCATTTTTTTAGACGCGCGCGATTCAGCTCCGCAGTTACGTATGCGCAGGGTGAATAGCTGTAGTTCAACATCCCGAATAACCTCTCCGTTCCGAGCCCTCGATACGCCCTGTTAAACACAGCGTATTCTTCCTATGACACTTTGAATTCGCTTCTCGGAACTTTATAGAGAAAATCGAACAGCACTCTAGCCACCATATTATCTGTCTCCCCGATATCTATCCGAGGGAATGGCAGAAAACGTTCGAGGACACCCGCCACGTTTCTCCGTACCCCGGGCGCCGTAAAACGGCGAAGTAAAGTGACGCGGGTTACCCTAAAAATCGAATTTACGCTTCTCGTCGCGGCATCGCCGATGTAATCGTCCGATACAATCAACAAGGGGATTTCGTGCTATCGTCTCGGAAGCACTACCCCTGGCGTAGGGCTTGCGAACTGGCTTAAACGCGACGGGAGGTCGAGTTGACGCAGGCGATTCCAAGTTGCCGAGAGCTGGCCAAACATTGATACCCCGAATTCGATGTAATAAATTCGCGCGTTTCTTGTGATTGACTTGCCGTTACGGGGGCTGGAGCAGGCCACCGCAATCTCTGATCAGCGGCTTAGCACTCTGGAAGGTTCGCCAGCCGGAACGAGGGAGGAGGAAAGCAGGCGGGGGAAGTCGTTTCCCCGGCAAGTTTCTGGACGGGGACAAAGATACACCGGATAAGCCGGATTAAGAATAGCCTTACGCGAATTCGTCGAATTATCTCCCTCTCAGGAATAATTGATCTCGGCTAGTGCCGCCTGCCTCGGCCATGCAGACTCTGGCGAAGAGGAAGGTGCGCCTATTACGGAGGCAACGTTTCCACGTAACGAATTATTCAATCGAGAGGACTCGTTAAGCCGAACGACCGACTCGAGAGGCTGAACAGCAAATCGTCGATGCGTTCGTCGCATCTGCTTATGATTAGCGATGGATTTATGCTGTTTACGCGCGCGGAACTTAAAACTCCCGATATTAAAAGACCGTTCAACCTCTGAATTTCACCTATTCTTTCGTCAAGGTTGAAAGATTGCTATCGGCAATCACTGCTGACGTAGGGGCGAGCAGATCCCGCTACCCCGACGAACCATCCCACTATCAAACTTACGTCTACGCCTTTCACGTGTAATCCAATCCATCCGGAGCGCGATGTTGATCGGCTTCGTCGAAGATTGAGTACCTCTATGTACCTCCTACAAAGTTCAGTGTCGTGTCTAACCAATTTGGTCCAACCAATTTAACATCACTTTACCGCTTTAATGTTCTCCGGTATACGTATTCAGTGTTTTAGTGGCAAGAGGCACCAGAATTCATTCGTTGCCTCCCATTTAAGAATCATGCCCAAGAATTAACGAGATCGTCCGATTCTGTCAATGGTTACTATTCGATCCAGCATAGTGTCGATGTAAAAGGACGTAGCGCGTGTGTCGGTGGATCAGTCCCGTTGAAATTCCAGCTGGAATTGCAGGTTCGCGGGGGCGTCTACGCCTTTCTCTCGTAACCCTCGTGTCTCCGCCCCGCGGTGACTGGCAAGGAGGCAAGGGACCCGACCGTAAAGGGAGTTGCTCCAGGGAGGATAAGGTAGGCGAAGGTAGACGGGTGAATTTTCGTTGGGTCCCGCGGACACGAGTTTCGGTGTCGGTCGGACCTCGTCAAAGCGTTCTCGCGCGACATTACCGGAAATTGCGGACACTGCCTTTCCCGAGTTGCCCCGTAGTCCAGTTGTGGCACGAAATGCATGAGTTTTGCGGCGAATTCGACAGCTTGTATGTATACGAGCGGGGGAACGGCGGTGCTTGTGGAGCAACGGTGCGCGCGTGCACAGTGCCGGGGCAACTTACACGAGGGAACGGAAGAATAGCCCGAGCGTGTTCGCGGCCTGGACTGTCTCGCGACTACATTAATTAAATACATTCTCTCTGTCTCGCGCTATCCCTCTGACCAACCGAATATCCTCTACCTTTGATTGTCCATGAAGTTCCCATTGTGGTGGGCCAAGCTGTCTCCGACACCGGGGACCTCGTCACTATCCTCCACTCCGATGTTTGGATGAAACCTCTCCACGCTCGTTGGCCGGCCGTGCTTGCCCGGAATTCATCAACGGGATCATGCCTTGGTATTACGGAAGTTCCTGCGATCAACCGCTCCGTTTTCGTCCACACTGGTTTAAACGTAGTGCGACTCGATGGAAGAAGGGTATCGTTGCTAGTGTGTACCTTTCGTATAGTTTGTAATTGAACGAGGTGTTTATTGATAAATGATCCTCTAAGCGGATCTCAAGCAGGACGCGTAACGCGCGAGGGAAAAATTTGAACCGCAGCGTGGTTCCGCAGGAGGGCGCGAATGGCGCCGGCGCCATCTACGGCGACATTCTTCGCGAAATTGCCGCCAAGTTCTTTTGTGCCGTGTTTCTTGTTCCCTGGTTTCCAACGGACGCCGAGTGGAATTGCATTCGCGATACGGGACACAACGCCTTTTCACGGCCGTCGGAGGACCTTCGGTTCCTTTGGGATATGTAGACCGACATCACGTGGATGTATTATTAAATAGATACTCGACCCCCAGGAGCGCGGGTTAGGAAGGCGTCGAAGAGGCTCGATATTTGGTAACGAAGCTTATTTCAGTTACATTGTTAGAGATTAATAACTGGAAAGATAACAGTAGAAATTGACAAAGTTTCTTTCTTTTTAAACCTTCGTGGACTCACGTCGAGTGTATCGCACTCCAAGAGTAATTTTCAGAGCAAAAGGGTATTAATTGAAAAATATACAAAAATAAAAATATCGCTTTTTATCCACAATGAGTGGAAAATTGAATTTTTCGAACTTCAAATTTCATCATATCAACATTTACGACAATTTTTCTTTTCCTAGAAATTAAAACTTGGACAAATCGTTGGAAGTCCCTGAAACGTTGTAAGAAATCTCGGCACCTTCGAAACTGGTAGGATTTTGAGAAAATCAGTGGTTGATAGGCGATGATAGACCACGCGGCGCTGTTATTGACTTCGTCAATTTTTCCGAACGATAGTTGTACAGTTATTCAGTTATACGGCGCGCGTGTATGTAAGCAAGATTAAAAGATTGGCTGTCGATGCGTTCAATATCGCCGTGGAATCGACGGTGATGTTCGGTTCAGCAAATCGTTTCGATGATAAAGCGCTGTCGATTCGACAGGCTGAAATTCCATGATCGATCAAAGCTTATTTTTCCCAGCTGGTGTCAAGCGGTGGCATCGAAAAAGGGGTATCGATTCGTCCTCGCGCGCCCTTTCTTCTTCGTCGTTGCCGCGCGTTCCTCTCTTTGCGCCCGAGCGCCGACCAGTATCGTTCTCAGCGATCGTCTCGGCCACGGTAACGACCTCGTCCACCGTTTGCCTCAATCGTAATTCGACATTTGCTGCTGCGACGTGCTTACCGCGTTACGGACGCGCGTCGCGGAGCGGATCCCGGCCCATGAACAAGGAGCACAATCGAACGAGTGCTCCGCCGACCACGATGAGGCGCGCCCGCACTGTATAACGCTTTACCGCCACCACTACAGCCTCGTTATCGCATCATCGCTGCCATAATGAGCTCGTATCGTCGTTACGTTCACCGATTCGAGTGCCACAACTTGATCCTTCGTAATTCTAGGTGCGCGTTTAGGAAGGTAATAATGACGAATAATCCAAGTATCTCTAACCTTTGCCCGTTTCCTATATCGAGCAATATATTCCCAACCTTTCTATCATCTCAATCATGATTTACGATAGGTAATCTAAGAAGGATCAGAGTATCGATAAAACGACCCTGTTCTAGCAATTCCGTCGAAACACTTCCACCAATTTCACAGTTCTCGCTGTGCCAGATACCGATCCCTCCTAATCACGACGAAACAGCGAACAAAGTAGCTGGATCCCGACGAATTCTTCGCGGGGTATTTGCACAGAGGCCTCGCGCGACCAGGTTGATCTCAAAGCGAGATTTCGGGGGAAAGATGCAGGTAAACAAACACGGGCCTCGCGGTGAACGGGGTGCAAGTGCGAGGAGGGTAGCGAGGAAAGAGGGAGCGAGAGAGCGTAGAAGGCAGAAGGGAAAAGCCCCGGGGTGGCTGGTGCGCGGGCGCGGCTTTGCGGGTCAGAGTGCGCCGGGTATATAACCGGGCGGATGCCGTCGTCCTTTAGTCTTGCGCTTATCGTCGTCGCGACGACCCGCTCGAATTCGGTAGCGCGCGTTGTCGCGCAATCGCGATCCACGGTCAGTCGATCGCGGGTTCGTTCAGTGATGGCGCGGAGTGTGCTTCGATCGCCATTCACCGCCGTGAGACCGCGTCGTGCGTGGTTCCATTCATCGATATCGATCTAGATCCGGCCAGGTCCATCTCCGCTCGTGGCGCCGTGAAACTCCGCGAACGATCCAGGACGAGAGTATCGCGTAATCTGTACCGTTCATCTTCAACCTAGTAGCACCGCTCGATCTCCGAGGTAATCCCTGCCTCCGCCGTCAAACGGAGTTCGTCAACCTGTTGTAACCGGGTATCTTGCATACTCTAAGAGCTGCGTGAAAGCTCCGATAGGAGAGGAAGCTGGTGGTGACAGTCGACCGCCGTTCAGACGTCACCTGGGTTCCTCGGAGGAGCGGGAACCCGAAGCGGTACCACTGGGACAGCTTTTACTTCCTGCGAGATGGAGGCAGAGGACGAGAGGTAGCTGGAGCCGGTGGAAGACTCGAAGGATACCGGGCCAGTGATTCGATTCACCTGGGGGCTGGGAGGCGAGGAAGCTGCGGGCACGGGGAGGTAGAGGCGAAACGCAGGAGGTGAAAACGAAGGGGAAGGAAGGACGGAAGGAAGGAAGAAGGGAAGGCACTGCGGGGAATTCCGAGCGGTGCCTCCGGCCAGATACGACCGCTTCTATAGATCTATATGCATAGTAAAGTCGCGGCAATAGAAGAGCCCCGGCCACGGCGACGTGTATCTGGGTCATACACCCGTTTCCCCCGTGTCTGTCCTGTTACCGCCGTCGCTGCTCGTTTTCCATAATTTCACGAGACTAGCTTGTCGCAGCGGTAAAAGGGGGACAGGATCGTGACCGCTGGCCGCGAGGGCGGACGTTCGTGGGATTAAAGAGGAAGGAGATACACGAGGGGAATTACGGCGTCGATATCTCCCGGCAGTGTTACCCGGCTTCGAGGGGCGAAAAAAAAAAGCAGAGGATCCTTCGGTGGCTCGTTAAGTGGAAGGTGTAATTACGCGGGACGAAAGGGCACGTCGGTCTGACGTCTGCTGGAACGCGGATGCACAAACGGGTGCGGGAGGATCGTGGCAACGGAAGAGGAAGTGCAGGGCAGCCGGTATGCCGATGTTCGTGTGAGAATCGCCGCAAAAACCCGGGGCAGGAACACTTAACTGCGGGGGAACTTGGGTTCGCACCGGCACCCTGCGGTTTTTCGACATTTGAAAGCTGCGGCGAGGAGGGAGGCGGTCGGTTGCACGCGAGCTCGCCCCGACTTCTTTGTTAACGCGAATTGTACGTGCACCGTTCGTCCAGGCTAGCGTACCGGTTGTTCCGTCGGTGGTTCGAATAGCCCGGTAAATTGTTTGCGTAGACCGGCGACGCGCCGGTACCAGTGACCGTAACGAGCTGTTACGTCGTTACGAGGGAAAGGGAGACGGAAAAACGGGTGGCGGCATCTCCCGCGGGGACAATCCCGGTCGAGCGACCACCCACGCGAGGACTATTATCTGTGGAAGAGCAATCAGCTCTTGCGCGGGCTACCCGTTTCTCTGTAGAACGGACACATCGGACGTGGCTGGCTCGGTAAATAATGAACCCCCGCAGTCATTTATCAAGCTCACCGCGAGGCCAACGAATGCTCAAAGTAGCCCGCTGGAAGTAAATGGAAGGGTGCAACACGAGCTCGCGCCAGCTACCGGTGCCCACATCACCCTCCCCATCCCGCCACCCCCCCTCTCGTCGTACCCGTTGGATTTCGCCCGCGAGAAAAATAAGTGTGTCACTCTGTTGCGCCGGCTATCTCGATTGAACGTTCTGTAATCGTAGTGGTCGCTCAGAGGGAACGGTCTCTCGTATAATTACGGGGAAACGGTAGAGGGTGGAACGATACGGTCGGAGGAACGATCACGGCTAGAGCGCTCGATAAAAACGGTCGATGTCGTCGCGGCTGTCGCCGTACCCGTCGCTGCCGTCGCGCTTCTGGCCGAGGTCTTTGAGATGCGATCAGCGATCGGATCGTGCTACGGTCAGCAGCAACAGCAACGCGGTAGTTCCAGCCGGATTTATCAGCGCGGCAGATAGCGGCCGTGTGAAAGCAACCGTGGTGGCTCCATGAGAGCGATTACACGCGACGATCGCGGCAGAACGTTTCAGCCGGTTTCGCGCGGCGTTCCAGCCACGCGCTGAGTGAATCATGAGACGACGGAACAACGGTACAGCGGGCGGCAACGGCGGTTGTTGCTGCCACGCGAGCAAGAGGGTAGGCCGCGGTGGGTGCAGCGACGCGGACGGGAACGAACCGCCCGGATGGTGCGTTTACGCGACGGTCGCGCTGGTCGCCGTTGGCTGCTACCTGAACGCGTTAGGTGGTGATTTCGTGCACGACGATATACCGGCGGTGGTGAGGAACAAGGACGTGCTCGCCCAGACGCCGTGGACCAGCGTTTTCAAGGACGACTTCTGGGGGACGCCTATGCGCGACATCAACAGCCACAAAAGCTACAGGCCGCTGACCACGCTCACCTTTCGGTAAGCCACGATGTTTCCTTTTATTATTAGTTGTAGGTAATGCCTACGCTGATTGATAGCTTGATTTCTGAAGGGTGGAATTACTCGGGGTTCTTGATTCGTAAATTCTTTGTAGGGTAAAGGATCCTATTACTGTCACCCTGATGCATAAAAAGAATTTAGCATATAATTCGAATTGTTATTTATACGATCAAAAAAGAGTGCTTAATTTTTTCTTCGTTAATTTGAATAAAACGATAAAAAAATTGAAGTGAGTATTAGAGGAATGGAAAGGATGACTTCCTTACTAGTTAAAGAGAAAACAAGGTGTTGAAGAAAATTCTGTAGTTGTAATATTTATACTATTAACGTAACAAAAAATATATATTTTAAATAATATAAGCATCATAGAAAGTAATAAAGATCCATTAAGTCTTTTTACTTATTAATTGGCTGACAGTGATTGGTACAAGCGTTTCAAGCATTTTGGTATTACTGTCATAGCAGTAGTTGTTCATGTACATGACACTTAAAATAACACAAACGGTATTAGGTTAGCTGACAGTAATTGGGGTGTCAGTAATTCAGCCGAATACATTTGAAGGGTGTCAGTAATAGATCCCGAAATATATTTTTGAAATCGATGAATTTATACATAAAAATCGAAGTTTTAAGATCCACCAAATTTTTTTCCCCAAGTAAACATATTAAACGATAACACCATATACTTTTACTCTATAAGTACATAACTGTAAGATAATGTCAGCGTCAGAAATATCCTATTTACAATTTCCAATGAACCTATCGCGAGGATTATTGAAACGTGAAACGAGATCCGAATGCTTCCGTGCGATGCGCAGAGTGTGTTTTAGAAATGCGAGCGCTTATGGATTAATTTGTTGATGTTATACTTGAAAATGAAAACAATCCTCAGATAGGGAACAACAACGTCAATGGAAATCTTCGCAACTATCAGCGTGGCAATCAGCGGCGGTATTATTAAAATGAATTGGCTGTGCAGCTACAATTAGTGCGGCGTGCAATTAAACCTGCGAGCGCAAAATAAACCGGAATAATCGTGGTCGTTTCATTGGGTTATCGCGAGCGGAATAATTGCGCGTGGCATTTTTGTTGCCCTGGGCAGGGACCACCTACCAGCGCGTGATCGCGTGAAGCTGAATGTGTACCTACGACACTCAAGGAAGAAATTTCGAGATCGTGATCGCGGCAAAGTAAACTGGTTATCTCGTGCATTTCAAATGAACCACACGTAACGCCTCGTTACGAGGTCCCTTGTGCTGCCTGATCCTCTATCTAATTACGCGTTACAATAGTTCCGAACGTCTATCTTAGCCACTTAATCCCACGGATGTGCTTGCCTTAATATCGTTAAGCTTGATTTAATCAAATGCACGTCACCTCTATTCCCGTCGCATTCTATCTTCGCTGCAATAGAATTTCCGTGATTTCCTCCCTTCCGCAATCACAAAACTTGCCTCACGTAGATACTCACGCATAATTTCCATAGTTCGGCTCATACGTATCACTCCTCATATCCCTGTCGATATACATTAAAGCACGCAAGTATATCGCCTCCAGAACTTTGTTTCCACTCTCGCGCACCTCGTTCTTGAACTCCTGGCAAACTAACAAACTATTCCCCGACTATAAGCTAACATTAGCTCCCAATAAAAAATGAATGTTACAGCGAAAGCCAATCAGATTGACCTAAATCGAAAGGATATTCCATATCGCGATATCAATAGAGCTTCCACTCAGAAATAGATTCCTCGACTTCTCCCACCCTTTCTACACCCTAGAATGAACCGCGTCGTTGGACTCTCCACCGGAAAGCTAATACAGGAAACCCGTAGAAAAATGATTATCACACCTTGGCCGCCGGCTGTATTACTCTAACAGAAAACTGGCGAGGCTTTTAGCGAGGGGTTTCCAAGCTACCTAGCGCAGGGTGCAACCGCGCGATATCCGCATTGGACAATTTCTCGACCGGTATCGATTCGCTGAGCCCGAACGGAGAATGGAAAATTGCGGATGCGTATCCGATATAGTCGCGGCAGCGCCGTATGCCCGCCGTAGTCCATCCGGTGGTCGCTGGGTGTGAACCCTGGGGGGTGAGCCGGGGTGGGGCTCGAAGGGCTGGGGTGGGAGGGGGAGGGTGACAAGAACCCGACCGCGAGAGTTTCTCGTGGTGGACAAGCGACGTGTTACGTTGCGCCCTGCAACACGACCGGCTCCCTCGCTTTCCTCCTAGCGCCGATTTGATGCATGGATACCAGTTTGCCACACTCTCGCGCGCGCAATACTGCATATTGGCTGGTATTGGGCGATCCATCATACCGCAAGACAACGGCACATCGCTCATTCGCCTTAACGCTCCAGATGCTGTTGCCAACTTCGACGAGCCGCGCCGCGCCTGCGAGAACGGTGCGGCTCGTAGATTCCGACGGAAGCAACGACGCTGAGGGTAGCGCTCGCTCGTGGGCGGCACGACGAGAGGGAGGGAGGACGGTGGGACGGGAAAGATGGTAAGGGCGAGCATTGCGCTTCCGCGTTTCGCGCGATGCCGGAAGTGGAACGCATCCATAATTCCCGAGGCACCGAGACGAGAGAAGGCTACGGGCGCCGGCAGTCACGTTCGTTCGCCTTCAGATTACGGGATATTAACGATCGGGGCCGGGCCTCATTTCCACGGAGTTTGCATAAGCGCCTTCTAATCGTCCTGCGCAATCGTTTTTCCATTCTCGTTGATTCGGATAGATTTTCAGGGCGGTGGAAAGCGGAGGACGCGAAGGACGGCGCGTCTAACGCCGCGGGAATTAAAAGTATTTTTAAGGAATCTAGGTACGGTCTCTCCGTGTTTACTAATTTAGCCACAAAGCCGGCGAGCGTTGCTGGTGTGTTGCTCGTCAAAGGCCAGAGTTATTGGCGTGGCAACTGAAACGCGTGTCAAGGGGCGACGAATGTAGGGAACGAGTTCCGTGACATATATTTATAATCACTGTTTCTTTCGTTTGTCGAGTGAGCCTGGCGTCGACTACTGCCTCTGCACAGAGCTTTGTTAACGGAAGTGCACGGGTCAAAGACTCTGAACAATTGAACCGTTCGCGTGTGCCTGCACACGGTTCCATTCGATGTCTTTTTCTTCTTACTCGCGACTACAACCCCTCTCCAGCCCCTCTCTGCCCTTTGATCTCTTTATTATCTCGAAGCTTGCACGGCGCTTAGAATATTTTGCTTCCCTAACTCGGGCTTTCGTTCCGAAAACTCGCGCCGCGGCGATCCCGAAAGTTCCCAGCCGAACCCCCCCCGGAACCTTTTGTGCCACCTGACCTGCGCGAAGTTTCCAGGGGATTTCCGAACGTTCCTCGCTAAAACGGCCGTCAACTTTCCTACGTATATTCCGCGCGGTCGCACGTGCTCGCACGATCGCGCTTTCAGTTGGAACGCGAGAGGCCCTTTTCACGTCCGAGGGCTCCGGCGAAACAATAATATCCCCCGAAATGGCAGTTCGATGACGCTCGGTTTAGGAAAATCGACCCCGCAGCTTCGGGGCGTGATGAAACTTTCTGACCGGATCCGGGCTGTCTTCGAATTCTAATCGCGTGCACGCACACGACTCGCGAGCGCGGCTGGGATTGGCTCGAGTAAGAACACCGATCTGATCGTAATTTCCTGCGAAATATGGGATTCTCGAACGAAGTTAATCGCTGCAGTAGGGAATAAATGAAATACGCGGGCAGAAACTGTAGTTTGCAAATCAGACAGGCGAGATCATTATCGTCAACCATCATATTTAGCCAGGGAAATTAGCGGCGCGGGGTTCTGTATACCTGTCCGTTACAATTTAAATCACAAGTATCAACGAGTTATAAATAACGACCTCCTTTTGTCCATCGATAGGTAATGTAGCTGGAAGTTCGTAATAAACGGCGCCGCAATTAAAAACACATTTATATCAACGCCCGGCGTTTCGCGCGGCGTTGCCCGGGCTTTTCGACTATGTGGGTCAGCGATAGTTTGAATAGGGGAGAAAACGCGAATACCGATGTTTGGCAGGATTAAGTTCAAGCGAAAGGAAGAGAATGAAAGGAAAAAGTGTCGGGCAAACACGTTTCAACGGAATTTGTCGCATTTCACAGCGAATATCATGCGTAAATGTGGTTTACGAACGTAAAATACCATCAAGAAATGCAAATGTTTCCGCGAAGAGCGAGGATCCATTAAGCCCCGCGAAATCTCGTTTTCTCTTTCCATCTCCCAGCTTAAACCGAGCATCGTCGCGTTTTAATATTTACATTCGTCCGGCGAAGAAAAAAAAAGCAAACCGGCATCAACCCTCTACGCCACCCCCGCACCCTCTATGCCTGCCCATTTTTTTTCCACCCCCCTCCGCGGTAACGGCGCATGCTTTATTACATTTTTCTTCGGCGAATTCGCCGGCGTTTCTCGCGGCGCGCGCACTTCACGTCCGTTTATTCGCGAGGCTCTTTGTGCCTCGTACAATGACGATCGATATAATCACATTTGCCGCGAGTAGGAACTTATACCCGTTCCCCGGGAGAGATTCTTCTTTGTTTCATCATACGTCGAGGATGAGGGAGCCAGTTACGCGCCAGTGTCGGTCGGAGTAAAAAATTGTCGACCGCCGAGCGATTACGGCGCGGAGCTTGCACGTCAAAGCTTCGCGGAGCTTTTGCCAGTCGATTTTTATGTGTTCTTTGGACGGTGAGACGTTTCTATTATCTTCTATTGCGATTAGTTGCTCGAAGATAGCGCGAGTAATTTTGGTGGCGAAGTGTCTTCTTCGAGGTGGAAGCTCGATCGTTTCTCACGGTTACTAAAATTGGAAATAATTCTGAATTTTATACACGACAGTGTTTCATACTTTTTGATTTCTTAGAGCGATGTCGAAGTTTAATAATCTTCTGTGAATTTCCCTTTAATTACGAATCTCTCCCGTACTTCTATATTTGCTATACTACCCCCTGAAGAAGAATACAAATTCGAAATAGAATGAAAGCTACGTCGCCCCGGTATCGAAAAATATTGCTCCAGATATGCCCGGCTTCCACGACCTATTTTACAAAAAAAAAAAAAAGGAAAAAGCTCGTAATAGATGGATATTGAAAGTCACTCATACGTATCGGATTTCTCAAAAACACCCGCGACTCGGGTCCACCTTTCCCGTTGTGATTTCCGTTTGAATCGCTGCGAAACGCTCGGAAATCACGAAACGTCACGCCGATCCTCTCTGGCCAGTATCGACGAAGTCGCTCGATTTTAGGTACGGCCGTGTATACATATAGAACCGTCTTACCCGGCGTTTATGTCGTTATCGTCGCTGTGGCCCGAGGCAAACAGAGGGAGTAACGAGGCGAGCTCTACCATTCCTGCGTATTCGCCGTGTTTTGTTCTTTGAATCCAATTCTTCTTTCATATTTAATTGTCTAATTAATTTTAAGTATGTTTAGTATTACTATACGTAGTATTAAGTAATATATAGTTTATATTATGGTTAGGCTTATTATCAGTTTAAGTACCACATTTTTTTTTCTCTCGTTTAAAGAGTAATAAACTTAAAATAATTCCGCGGTTCAACTTTTCATCGCGAGTCCCGTGTCGATCTCGTGGCCCATTTCGAACGTTCACGTGCGAGCAACAGAGCCGTCGAGGCCCTCCCCTAACGTCACCCGAAAGCTCTCGATGCAGCCTTTATAAATGATCACTTTTATCGAGCTTTTCACCTGGAGAGCACGTAGCTCGCAGAAAGATAGCTGGGGGTTCGATCGCGAGCACTCGCGACGCAGTCAATCGCCCAGAGAGATAAGAGGCGGTGGAACAGTAGGTGCGGAGGTGGGGGTAGCTTCCGGAGGAAGAAAATTTGCAAGTTAGACGGGTTACGTCTTCCCTCGACTTCCGAGCAGCGAACATGGCAACGAATTCTCCCGGCGAAAACCATGTTCCCTCCGCGAAAAGACTTTGTCCCGCTGTTCCGCACCTCGAATTTGGATTTTAAAACGACTCGCAGGAATTTAACAGTTGGACTAGCAAGAGACTGCGGCAGGTAACGGCGCCGTTTAGACTCTTTAGTCTTCCACCGTCTCCTCGGTAACTTCACCGTTCGTCGCAATGTTTCGTCGCAGGACTCCGAAAGCTCCTGCATACCCGCAGTCCAGTGGGGCATCGTCCGGTTCGTTGCCTCCTTTGGAGCATGCATTCCTTCGCCATATACATACGCCCGACCTGGTAGACGGAGCGTTAAGCGATTCAACGAATTGGCGCGCAATCCGAGCGGGCCGAGTTCCGTTTGGAAGCGGGCGGCCACCGTTTCAGCGGGTATCCCCTGTTCCGTACACGCGAGCCACCGCGAGCTTCGAGTTAACAGGCGTCGGGGCCGTTTCGTCGTTTAGGGGCAGTTAAATCACGATTCACGGCGGGCCCGAGTTCCTAGGCTGGCGGTTCTATGATGATTTATGAGCGAGACCGCGAGCGATGATGTGCCGCGCTCCGTGTGCGGCGTGCATGCGAGGGAATAATTATTATTAAATTACTTGACCCGACGCACCGGCCGGAATCTCGTTTCGCGGGCGTTACTGACACGCATGAATGATTACGTTACAGGCCCTAATTTAGACGGGCGATATCGCGTTATACTGCTCGCCACGTACGTACCCTCGCATTCGA
The DNA here is from genome assembly GCA_963971345.1 of Andrena flavipes. Classification (NCBI taxonomy): domain Eukaryota; kingdom Metazoa; phylum Arthropoda; class Insecta; order Hymenoptera; family Andrenidae; genus Andrena; species Andrena flavipes. The sequence continues at coordinate 5,193,634 of OZ020482.1, forward strand.
TTACGCCACTGGCTCCCGCGCCGTGATATCTCATTCGCTCGGGCGATTAAACCGGCCCGATCATCTCACCCCGTGCGAACTTCTCTTCGTCCCTGACGATTCGTTTCACCGTGAGCTTCGACCTGTTTTAAGCGTGTGCTCGGTTGTTGAGACACCAGGGTGGTCGTACGCGACCTAGCGAGGGGGTGATTGTGCGCGAATAGGGGCGAAAATGCAGGTCCTAATGCGGCAGGCCAGGACGAATCTGGAATTCTAGAGACTCACTGTCGCAAACCAGGAATCGGGGCTTGTGAAATATTTGATGCGATTTTGGCGCACGTTGATGTGTATCGTGGATTAGATTTCTTCTCGTAAGAGCTGAAATTTGTGGGTTTTTACGGAGCAGGCGGTGCGATACGTCATTGTGGGACAATTAAGGTGACTGGGAACTAGTTTTTGATCATGTAAAATACATGGGAACCAATTTTTGACCAGGTCAGGAACTAGTTTTTGATCATCTAAAATACTTACATGGGAATTCATTTTTTGATCAGGTGAGGAACTAATATTTGATCAGATACTAATACTAATTAAAAAGAAAGTACCAAATAAACTTATTTTTAGTATTATATCATATAAATTTAATTGTTTTTATAATTCTATAATGTCCTAACCTATTTTTTATTCAGGTGATGAAAAATTAATTCCACAAGAAAAAGTTGGAACTAAATAATGAACGAACAATATTAACTGCTTTCTCAGACAACATATATATTTTTGAATTATTAATTTTCATGTTAGTAATTATTTCAAACTATTATCTATTAACATAAACTTAAAAGAACAATTTATTTCATGAACGAATAAAAGATAAAGATTAGTGCCTGCTCAAGAACTAGTTCCATAACGGTATCACATAACTTGCTTGCCTTGCTCTATATACGTTTGTTTATATAGAGATGAATAATGGTCCAAGGCTCCAGCAGAGTATCATTGTTACGCTGTATAATTCGAGTCTAGAGACGTACAAGGTGGATCTTGAAACGCAGCCCCATTAAAAATTTATTATACACTCATATCCAACGTGGCCTGAACTCGGAGAAAGCTCGGGAATGGCGGAACGAGGTTTTTCGCGAGGTAATTGCCATCGCACGCGACCTTTTCTTACTGCGTCTATTTGCCCGAAGCGCTCTTTCCAGAGCGATATTTCCTTCGTCCCATATACTCGGTACTTTGGTGGTTTCTATCTGGAGCTCTCGATCCCCGACCAGTATTTCCCGGCTACGTCTCCGTCTCGATGCTCCATCCAGGGACACCCTCTGCCCCGTAAGAAGGAGATTCGTTCCTCGAACGGGGACAAGAAGCATCGCGCCATTGCACGGCGCCGCTCTTCTCGCGTTGATCGTGACGAGGAATCCGAGGCGGGCATTTGTCTTCCTCGAGGTGTATCCTCTCCGTTTATTGGATTCGCGAACTTCGCCACCGGGTATGTAATAACCGTGGAGGAGGCGAGACCCCGTAAATCCGTTAGGAGAGAGAAAAGCCAGCCCTCTTAAGAACCAACCGAACAGATGGAACGATATTATTGCGAGCCATTGAAACGAGCTCAGTATTGAAAAAGTTTGTCATACGCAGCCCGATAAATGATTAATGCATGGCGGCGCGGAAACTTCCCCAACCCGATCCCTATTCTCATGCCGTGCACGACGCCGGATGTAATCATTTTCCTTTCACGGAACACTATCCAGCGATAGCTACCTCGGCGTTCCCCTTAATTATTTTTCCTCGAACTAGTTGCCCGTGGTACATACTTGGTAAATATCGATTGACAACGAATAATTTATATATCTATTTTATAAACCATCGAGACTTCACTCGCGCGATTATTCCAGTTGCCATTGCCAGATGGTGAAGCTGTCCGTCGAACGAGGGATTCGGCGAATTTGTCACCACCGACGGGAAACACCGAAATTGAAGATCCCACTCGATACGTGCACGCAGATTAGAACAGTTCCAGCAATAAGGGCTCGAGTACGTGCCACAGAGCATGGCTCGAGAGTCGTACAAATTCCCGCCCGCACCCCGCCCGATGAAACGTATATACGCTTGAACCCTGGAAAATCCCGAAAATCAACTTTTCCGCGGCGTCAAAGTTCCGCTCAGCCCGAGAGCCTTTGACCCCGTTTGCGCTCCCATTGGCGCCAGATTACTATGAATCAACGTGACGAGGCAACTACGGAATTTTTGCGTTTTTAACGGCCCCTCTGAATATTCAGGCCCGTCGGATACTCCGAAAGTTTACCCTCCCGCGAATTCGTATAACCAAACTTTCCACAGCATCGATATTCTGTTGCGGTGAATGCAGCGGGACCGGTCTATTCGCCCGCGACTGCATTTGCATCCGCGCCATTTACAATCGCGCCTAGAGTAGACGCGAGCGGCGAAAATGTATTTACTCGGCATTGTCGCATCTACCGTTCCGGATCGATGCATTCCCAGGGATTTTTAACGGAATGACTTGGAAGTAAGAAGCCCTTGTTGCTTGCTATACTTGTTAGTTAGTGTCTTGAAGTTATGAGTAGGGTAAAGGCAGGTATTATGGAACGGCACGTAATATGGAACTTCGTAAAATTTCGATAAAGAAATAACAAATATATATACTAGATTCATAGACACAATAGATAATAAAACTGACAATTGAGCATCAGTTGGGCATTCATTATTGAAAGAGAAACGTTTATATTTTTCGTGGGGTGTAAAAGTTTCTGAAAAGTGCATCCAATAGTTAAATATTGTAGTAATTTATCATTAAATATGTGTGTTCTTGATTGTTCAACAATAGTTTACCAATAAGGTTACTTTCTTCTTAATATAATTCTTAATTTCTTGTCGGAACATGTGTGCGCGTAAATGCTTATTTTGCGATGGCAAAATTATAAAAATAATGACACTGAAAGACCCAATGTATTCGCTGCTTTCAGTGGACACACGGAGAATGAATTCCATATTAAAATCCATTTTTGCGAACGGCCGATTTTCACACTTTTCAGTATTTTTTCTATAATTGCAAAACAATTGGATTTTTTTACATTTGACTATGTAAATATGATTAAGTATTACTTCCTTCGGCCCCTCATATCAGTTTTATTAAAAAAAAGCAAATTACCCTACTTCTGACAAGCTTTTGAAATCAGATGTTCCATATTACCTGCCTTTACCCTATATCTTGGATGTTTTGTGTTTTGAGATGACCGTTTCGAGGTTTCTGTTGAGTTGGACTGCTTCGGAGTAAGTCACTTTGAGTTAGATTGCTCCGAAGCCATGGATCTCCAGCTGGATCACTCTGAATCCATGATTTCTAGATGGGACAGATCATGGGTTTAATTATACCGGATGAAAATTAGGGTGGCGAGGATTCCCTTCGCGAGGTCCTGAAGTATCCTACGTAATATGATTTTAGATTGTTCTGCGCGAAGTGGAACCAGTAGCTGTGACTTTTAATCCAACTCGGGGCCGTTTGTTGAATCTTACGTAATAGTGATTAAATTAACCTGAAGCATCTTGGCGGAAATGACGCGACGGCCCGGATGAACGTATTTAATTTCCGATAAAGTGCCGTTGGGTGTGTGCAGCCGCTCGCGTATATTGGAAATTTGCGGAGTTCACGGTTCGGTTTGGCATTAAAATTGCCCGATCCATTGAGTCGACAATCTCGCAATTGCAATATCGAAATACGACGCGACGACCCGTTCAAACGCGAACGTCATCGTTTCCTCTTCTCCTCTCACGCTCCAGTTCATCGTGCTTCGATCGTTACCGTATTTTAAATACCTTCGGTGCTGGGAAAGTTGAGCTACAGAGAGGCACAGCCCCCGCGATTTATCCGCACGCGTCGCGAATAACACGCGAATTCATTTCGTCTCCGTCGAGGGCTTGGACGGAGAACAAAGGCCGCCCTGGAAACGCGGTTACCACGTTTTCTCTACAATTCTGCCAAATTCTGCCGCGTTTATTTTCGTGCCGGCTAATTCCCCATTCATCCAGCACAAATGGGAAGCATTGGTTTTTATTCCTCGCAGAAACACCTTGTTTAACGCTCTATTCAATCCTACAAACACTCGATTGACCCGCGCGCTTCGGCGCACGATTTACAATTTTCCAGCTCGTGTTCCGTGCACGCGCTTGGTTCGATTTCGACAGCATCACTTCGAAACGGGAACTACAGATCCCGTATGCATATATTTTAAGATTGTTACTATTTGCAAGCTTAATTTCAGTACCGACGTAGATACTTTTCCACTTGCGCACTATCGCGCTTTTGACACTGTTACGCGTGAAAGCATTATTCTGTACGCCCACGCTTTTCAATTCAGAGCCTTATTGAACCTCGTAATTCTTCCGTTAGTTTTATACCAAAGTCGTCGTAAAAAAAAAAGTTTGCCCGTTGCTTCCGAGCGGACCAGTAGAACCGAAAGGGCCTCGAATAAAGGAGCGCGGAGGGGAATATAGCCCGACGATCCTGACACGATTATCGCACGAACATTTTCGTACGTATGATGGTCCTATCGTGTTACGACACACTCGGAACTCTTTTTACGACGGTCCTCCACGGTTCAGATCTGAAAACTCGCTACTCTCGAAGCGGTGGCTCCGCTGGCGTTTCGGAATGCACGATGGGAGGTGGAGAATAATGGGGCAAAGATCCAGTAAAATGTCGATGGGAATTAAGGGAACGTAAATCCGCCGGCATAATATAAACCCGTCGGACGAGCTCATCGTTACGTTCCCTCCCGTTCCGTTCGCAACCTCCACCCGATACTCTCTGCTTATTAGAATTCTCTATGCCGCGAAGTTGAAGAAAATCGCGTAACGAGATACAAGGGGGCCTCGGTCGTTGGCACAGGAAGCTCTTGGATGCGTTTCCACTCGGGGCAGCCGGGGTATCGCGACACGATACGGGAAGATACCGTGATTAAATTGGCTAGATTGGGTATCGTAGCAGAGCGAAGAGAAGAGCCGCCCCGAGGCTCGATTTGAAATTGAATTCGTTGAAATAAGCGGACTGCCCCTTTGTTATCGATTACACTGGGTAACAAGTTTCCGGGCGGACAGCGGGGTCTCTTTGTACGTAAAACGTGACTCTAATACTCGTCGCACGCGTGGGAAAACGTTTTATCTTGGCTCTGTGCGGAGTTGAATCGTTGCGATCTGCTCGTGACAAGTGTCGAGCGTGTTACGGGAAAGCGAGACGCCTCGCCCGTTGGAAATTACGCATTACTCCGGCGTTTGTCTTTCGTATTATCGTACGTGAAAACGGGAGCGGGCGTCCCGTTTGAAATACTTTCGCCGTGCATCGTCGCGGGTCGCTATTGCGTTCGCGTACCTACACCCTCGTGTATTTAATGGGCTCCCCTGGCGGAGGATTAGAGCGAGCGTTTCCCGTCTCCCGTCGAGGAGACGCGAAATCCTCTGGAACGAGTCCCCGGCGCAAAGCGGGGCGGTGGTGTACGGTGGATTCTTGACGAGACACGGGCAGTTTATTGTGATCGCGACGATTCGTTAATCACCTACCTTTGCCGGCTGCTCGACTTCAAAACTATGAGCTAATTACCGCGCCGTAATTAAGTAATTAACTATCTGGCTGTATAGGAGGCTGCAAAGCGGCAACCCGTTGCCTTAACTCACTCGACGAGCGTGTAACAACGCGCTCGCGCATCTATAGACCGGTTGCAATTCCCTGGATTCGTCCTGCAGTCACGCAATTAAACCGTCCCATTATTCGAGGCCATCTGTGCACGGGAACGCGCGTAATTTTGTCTGTTCGAGGGGCGACGATAATAATTACGGATAAATATCCGCGATTAAGGGTGTAATTTCAGTCGCTCGGGAACGCCTGATATTTTCCCCCGACACTTCCCTGTCTAAACTTCTCAAAGTGCAAGGAACGTTTCAGCGATTCTCTCGCGCTTTCACTGACATATTTCGTCGATCCAAAATGTGTCTTTGCGGAATAAGAAACTATTCGAAGGCCTTCCGAAATGCGGCCGATTAGTCCAAAGAGATTTCGTCCATGGGGTGCGCGGATGGTAGGTATTATCGTGCGATTAGCCCCGCGATAATTAAACGCTGATAATCAGCGTTTCTGCCAGGGTAGAGGGCCTCTCGATCGTTAATTAATTCGCTGGATAGAAGGGGGCCGACGTGGCGCGACGTGCTGACGTCGAACGGCCGCGTGCCGCGCCGGATGAGAATTATGCGTGCCTCCAACTCGACGCAATAAAGCGCTCAAGCCGGCAAGTGCTGCCTATCGCGAGTATCGCTGCGCGGGAAAAGGTGTTCTTTAATGCAGGCGCACGATCGAGAGCGGCCGAGTTTACAGCGCTGGCTCACGGCACGCTTCTCGCCCCCGCGGCAGTCACGAAACCCGCCACGGATGAATCACTGAACGGCACGAACCCACCCCGTGATCTACCGTCCCCCCGGCGAGCTAAATTCGGGAAATCGAACGACACACGTGTCCAGCCTGGCAACGAATTATCGCCACCTCCGTTGCACTTCGTGTAATTATTCAATGAAACGGCTCAAGATAGACTCCGCGGAGTCACGATCCAGCGAACCGTTCCTCGCCGCGAAAACTTCTGGAAACATTAATTTCGCGCCGCCGCGAGTTGCCTGCTATAAATCACCGCGTTTTGTCTGGGGAATTTATCTTCCCAGATGAAGATTTCTCGCGTATTAAATTACGAGAAATGACGCCCCAAGGAAAGTCTTTGGGCAGGATGTATGCCCCCGGTTCTGGTCAAGATTGTGTGTTCGTTTAAGGGGTTGTTTGGATCGATCAGATTAGTAGAAAGGAGGGGGCGATTATCCGAGTCGCTGGGATATTGAAAGGAGAGCGTAGGGATGCGTAAATAAATTCGCAGGGGATGTTGGAAGTCGCGTAGAGGATGTAGGGACGAAGAGTCAATTATTTCGGGCAGCAAGTCACTGGAACGGTTTTGCCAGTTATGACGCGGCACATTCCAGGTGCCATCGCTCGTTCCTCTTTTTAAAATGATGTATATCTGTAAAGGGATTACTTCTGACGTTGCTATCTGGCGCGCTGCAACGAGAGGCTACAGCTTTAAAGCTAGATCAGACCGTCTCCGTGGACATTTTCCCGTTTGTGTGCTTAACGGTAATGACAGCTGGTCCTTTGGAACCTGTATTCAGCCCCTACTCTCTTCGCTCTATTCTTTGTCTCGAGTACTTTCTGCTATACTCTCTCAAGGTGTCAGGTGTATTCTTAGAAGTCTGCTTGCATCCTTTGCATCTCGTTTTCGCGCTGAAACGAGTGGTCGCCTTTCACCCGAGTATCTTTCCGCGCGCAGATAGGGCGCTGCTGTATTCATCTCGGTTCAACTCTTTGCCCTTTTCTCCTGCTCTTCGCAGCGCTCCTTTCACCAATTTGGATGACCTTTCGCCGTCGTTCCCCTAAGTCTCTTAAATACTTGCACTCCCGCGTCACACTGAGACGGTCAATGGACGTGGGAATGGTTTCAAATATCTTTTGAAATTGACGCAGCGCATCTTTAACGAATTATATAAAATAACCGCTCCGCGAGTTCCTCGAGTCGTGACTCGTGCACCAACGTCACTGGGGTACAGAAACCATCGTGCCAACTGCTCGCTAATTATACCTACGTTAACGTCGCCGCTATCAATTGCGTCAGGTATCACACTAACGACGAACCGTCGAGCATGGCTCGCACACGAGGCCGAAATAGGGTTGACTGACGTCTCGAGCCAGCCACGAACATAATAAAATGGTAATTCTTCTCTCGACGCTCGCTCTGCCGAAGACGAACGACAATGGATCGTGCCCGTTCTATTTCCGACTCTCGTTCGCCGGCCCAGGAAATTGGATCTGCTGCGTCCTCCACGGACGGCCCTGCCACCCTGCGAGCACCACACCCATTTTCGACAGGCATTTTTTTTTCATCGAGCCACCGGCTACCATCGGGCGTAGTCATGGACGTTAATTGTACGGGACTATGAAGCACCGCATCAGCGACGGGCTGTAACGTTAATTACGCGAGCACTCGTAAACCGTGGTGATATAAAATATAGCGCCATCCGTGCCGCGGCACGGTCCGACGACCCTGGAAGCCCACCTTCCAGAACTGTCGTTCCACTTCGCGCGAGAGGCCGCGGATATTGAGTCGTTGAACGCAGACTTCATTATGTATTACAATACAGTAACGGTTTTTCTCTATTATTGCACACCGCCGTGCCTCCCCTTCGCACCGCGCCCCTCCGCCAGCCCGCCGTAATGAAATAACCGGCGTTATTAAAAAAGACGCGTCACGGTGCCGTTCTTTCTTCGGCCCCGGAAACGCCGCCAGCACCGTTATTGGGACGCATCGATTGCTCATCGTACAGTTTCTCTCGGGCTCCGTTCTTTGTTCGCTCGGGAGGACTGTGTTCTATAAGCGTACGCCGCTCTGTGGCGTTTTTTTTTTCACCTCTTTAAGCGGCTTACCGCGCAGGGTAGAAAATAGTTCATCGGTCCGCGAGGACACTGTCGTTGCGCCGTGGCTGAGACGAAATTTTAGTGGGACTAATTGCAGTAAATCGGTATTTGGAGTGGAATCGTGCGGGCGTGTCGTAGTTTGGAATTGGGGAGATTTGTATGGGACAGAGAAGTTATTGCAGCTGATTCGTGGCGCCAGTAGTGGAGGTCAACGCTTCAGGGGATAGGTTCGACGCTCGGCTGCTAGTAGTACGGATCAACGCTTTGCTCGACTCTCGTTTCATAGAATTTTGCAGTGACTTCTTTTAGCGCGAGGCTAATAGTGATTCTACTTACAGGTCTTCCGGACATGTTATCGTGTGCAATGAATATTTTTCACGTTTTGTTACGTACTTCGAAACGTTTCGTTGAATCCGAGGCGATCCGTAGAAATATTTCGAGGTTGCAGGGGAAACCTCCTCTCCCCACGTGTTCCTATTCATTCAAGAAGGCTGTGTTTTATTGACAATGATACACGAGCTTCCACCAGTTCGCAACTTCTGCGGCTCCGTCGAACCGTGAGAACACCATTGTTTCCAAGAACGCCCACATCGAGCTCTGTCACGTAGCCGACACCAAAGGGGCTTTTTAACTTGCTCCCGTTTCGAATACGTCAAACCGAGAATTGAAAGCTGCCGGAAAATCGGCTAGGGATATTTGAAACCGTGCATTCATGAACTCCAAATTGAAACCCCCAACTACGAAATATTCATCGCGATACAGGACGTATTGTCAAAAAATTATTACTAGCTATCGCTGTATAAAATCATGTTAAATTCACGGAGTATGCTGTCGCGTATAGCCTGAATACCGTGTAGAGCGTACTCTGCATGATTTTGCGCTGGCGTATAATTGAATTAGCTGTTACAAAATGTAATTTTGTTTATCCATTGTGGAAGTGGTGACGCTCTCTGCGTGCGGGAGCAAATGTTTCGTCAAAGGAGCATATTGGAACGTTTTCATCGAAATAAATTGCATTCGTTCCAACGGGCGATTACAATTATCCAAACAACGCTTTACGATCCGTCCTCGTATCACGTTTCGTTTCACGCCGCATTATACTTGTTTTTACTGGCATTCGATACGATTTTTCCGCGAGAGCGGGACGGTGTCACAGTTTAATACGCGAGCCGGGGTGAACGGTGATAATTTATTCGAGGGAATCGGAGCGGTAAGAGTCAGACTGCGGCGGGTCCGGGCTCCCCTAATGGGTCAGCTCCCCGTGGAATAGCTTATTGGCTGTCATTGTTCTCCATTGGTCACTCTGTAGCCGAGCATGCCTAACGATCGAACAGATTGCCTGCCTGTTACCGCGAAAGAACCACCGTAAACGCGTACGTTCCGCCGGCGTTTCCCTACAGTCCCCGGAGAGAAGTATTTCGCGATAGGAAAATGTTATCCTAGTTAAATGGGATTAAAGATACTTCTCACCCTCGCCACTCATAATCGTACCTCGATGGAAGTTAGAAACACCTGCTAGAAACTTCACTTTGAAGTGGTTTCCTTTTACAAGTCTTTAAGTCCGTAGCGCAGAAGTTTACTGGCAGAAAAACACTTGCATCCCGTCATTCCAACCCCCTAGCAATCTGCATTCAGGATTCGCAATTTATTACTTTCAAAGCGAAGTGTTTTTCAGCAATCAAGCTGAACGTAGCGCGAGATACTTCAAGTTCCATTTCCCCGCGTACACCAGAACTGCCTCTATTTTATACACCGCGTATCAATCTTAAAAGATATCATTCACAGTCTAGAAAAACATCATCGTACAGCTATTCATCGCGCAAGATCGTAATGTTGTCGCCACGAGCAAAGGAAGAAGCAAATCCCGGGTCGTCGCCAGCGAAATTCTGGCTCCCTCCGTCTTTCGGTTCCATTTTGCAGATTGAACGGCCACACGTCGCGTCGGTAGAGCTCGCTGGCGGCCGCGCGAGGGGTGGTTGCGGTGGTTCTTCGACGGCGATGTAGTTAGAGCAGCAATTTACGTTTAAACAGCGCTGAGCGTAATCTGTTTAAACTCGCGGAACAATGTACGGGGCGGGCGGCGACGTTATCTGCGGAGCTTAGCGAAGCTCAGCGCCGGCAAACAGTAAAACACGAGCGGACGTTTGGGAGGGTTGCGACTGCCGGTGCGTCCGGGCTTACGTCTCCGGTTATTCCGATTGTTTCGTTCGCGAACGGCGGCTTCAGAGCCGCGGATTGTCCGAGAAGAATAGACGAGCTCGTGTACGCTGCGCCTGTCCCCAGGTGACTGTTTCTCGTGCAATACTGCTGCTTGTCGCCTACTTCACGGTCACAGGTGATTTTGAGAAAACCTGTGATTGCTTTTTGTCTCGCTTCGAACGTAGATAAATGTACTTCGTAGTTTTCGTAGATTTTGTTATAGCAGTGAAGACAATCTGGTGCAAGGAATACTAATTTTTACAATTCTATCGTCGATTGTTTCTTATTCCGAATGGCTCGTAAAATTAGCAACGAGAGTAACAATAGAGACGTGGGTATTATCGTGTACTCGTTTCACAGAGGTATGAAACGGGAAACACAACGAAGCAATCGGCTCAAAGTAGATTAGATCCTGCGGAGATTTTCGATCGGCGTTTTACAGCGGGAGAGTCACGCCGTCGGTTTCATTACAATCGCTGTAATGGTGTATCAGACCGGGGCGCGATAAATTTCAGTTGTATTGACCGAAAACCGAGGTGCTCGGTGTAAATCGCGTCGAAGCGAGGCGTGAAGCTGAACACCGTAGATTTTGGGGGCTTGGACGGCGAGACGGGGGGGATGGAATCGTTGTGGTCAGCTGGATTAGGTCTGATTCGATTCTGGCGCAGCCTCTTGCCAAGATCCATTTCCTTTCCGAGGGTTGGCCGTTTTCGAATTGGGCCAATATCGCCGGCTACGATTCCGTCGAGAAGTGGCGAGAAGGGAACCAGAAGTGTCATCGAAAGACCACTTTAGGTCCTCGATGCCCCGGCTTGATAGTGAAATGATATAGGCGTGGAGAAGGGGCTGGATGCCCCTCGCCAGACGCGAGTTTTTCGCGCGGAAAAATTTTCGATCGAGGTCACCACGAATTGGACGAAGCGTCGTCGTCCTTAAAGATTTCACAGACTCTTACTTTGAATCTCGCGTTAGTTTTGCGCGAGTAGAGTCGAAAGAAATCCTCGCACGGTATGTCTTATTTATACCGAACGCGTATTTCTGGCCCAGTAAATTCTATCACGCTTGGTAGATCGACGGTGTTACGCAGCCTTTAGGATTTTGAGGAATTCTTGAGGGATTAGATCGTCCGATCGTCCGATTGTCCGATTGGAGGTACATCGGTGGTGCATAGGCGGTCGGTGCTTACTATCTCTTGGCACGCCACCACCACCGCGGCCCTCGACCACCAACCATCCCTTCTATATCCCTGCACACGGCACGCCAATCCCTAATCCTGCCTGGTAATTGTTTTTGTACCCCCTGTGTCAGCCAATTATCGATTGAGCCCGAAAACCGGGTGTAATCAATTATTTCGAAGGCCTCGATCTAAACCGCTTGCACGCGACTACTTGCACGCGTTTCTTTTCCCCTAAACCTGTGTCTGCCCCGGTCTTCGCTCTATGCTTTCGAAGCTACTTAGCGGTAGGTTTATTTCGTTCAACTGGGAATCGTAAAAGTGACTTTCTCGGAGAAAAGAGATTAGAATCATTCGGAGAGAAAGAACCAACCCCCCGTTTGTATCGTACCGTGGAATATGCGACACAGTGGACTTCTAGTACGCGAATAGTGTCGGCGTTCCCTTCGTTTACTATTCCCTCTACCGCTATTTCAACGATATTTCACAGTTTGGGAGCATTTTGTGTGTCGTGTTTACAGATTCTTCGGTATATTCGGTTTACGGTGAAATCGGTGGATTTCGGTGGGACAGGGGGGATTAACTCGCGCTAGGAAAGTTTGTCAACCACGAAGCTCGGAAATTACCATTAAATATGAATATTTTATGCCGCCCAACCCCTCCGTCCCCGGGTGGTGGCGAACTCGGACCGTTAGTTAGTGTGTTTCGAGCGTAGCACCGCGAACGCGGCGATGAAGCAATATTTCCCCGTACAATAACACCATATTTATGTAAGCAAATTCCCGGCCTCTCATCTGGAGAGGCTTTCGAAGAAGAATTTGCATTCATTTGGGGAGTAGCTTATATACCAGTTGCTCGAAAGCCCCGTTCCTTTTTCATGCAAATCCGAAGGACTCCGCGCCGTGCCGCGGGGAGGAGGAAACTTGGAACAACCCTCCCCCCCCTCCCCCCCCCCCCCCCCGCGTCACAAAGCGGACGGTTAGCTTTTCTTTCCATACCCGCGTAACTTTTCGCGATAACTTTGAAAATATCCAAGATATTTGCGTGCAGCTGCTCGGTAATTCCTTCGTCCCTCTCCCTTCGTTCCTTCGAATAATTACCGATCACCCTTGCGTCCGTTCGGTCGCGAGTCGCCAGATCTCGATCATTCGAGAAACAGGTATTTACGTATCGTCGCGTAACCAGCTGATAGTCCCATGGCCCGGCGGTGATTTATGGATGGCGGATATTCGACGATCGATGCCAACAAAAGTGCGACGGAATTGGAATGCCCGCAGCGAGGCGCAATCGAATGCGACGGTATTCGTGCGTCGCACGGCCGCCCGCGAGTCACAATGAGACCGGCAATGACGTATGACATCGTTTCCCAGTGGCCCGGCGATGCCCAAGAATGAAAAGCACGCGACGCGATACCTGAAACGTGTTTCGCATGTATGCGCAGAGGGGGGAAGTAACGATCGGACCACGTCTGATCCCGCTGCCTCGATAATTGGATCCTCGTAATTGGCCGAAATAGCACGCGGCCAGTCGGCATTCGCCTGCTCGTTGCTGCGCTTCCACCGTCGTTTCCCGCAGCATCAGTCCTGCTACGTTCGAAGACGGAGAGACTGACGGCCCTTGTGTCGGTGTGGCACATTTGCATTCGCAATGGAACTAACATTTCCTTTGCTTCCAATATCTTGATGCAGCGAAACCGACTTCGATGGTCACTGATGGCCACCGACGGTCACATCTGTAACTGTCACGGAACCGAGGGGAGGATTTGGAGCATGGTGAAAGAGATTATGATGGAATGATAGCGGAATAGAAGTTTCTTGGGTTTTAGGGGTAGGGGATAGGGTGAGAGGTCAGGGTAAAGGTTTGGAAAGTTGTATCTTCGAGAGGCTGGGAAAGTTTAAGAAAGTAGGGTGGATGTCTATCCTATCTTTCGCGTCTATTTTTTTTTCTTCTTTCGGTAATACTTTGAGAAATATCGTCCCCCCTTGTGTCTTTTAATTACAATCCCGGCGCAAAGAAGGCGCAGGCGACCGTAGCAGCGTGTAATTCTTCATGTTCTTATATTAATGTACAGAAACTCTGGGGGACTTACTTCGCAGATTATGGTAATGAGCTTCGGTACCGATGTCCATGGCATCTTAACGAGTTTCTCTGCATTATAAGTTTCGTGAAAAGTTTGAACTCCATTCAGGGAGCCCCGCCCGCTTGAGGAGCGTCGCCTACCGATGCTCTCAGCGTCGCGACATTAAGATACATTATTCCGGGGCTGTCAAGTAACGAACTGCTTGGAATACTCTTGTATTCTTCGCGCGCACGGAAATTCCCCTTTGTTAAACGAGTTAATTCGATCCTCCAGCCGGCGCAGCTTCGCCTTGTCTTCGAACAACGGGAGAGTTGGAAAACACGCCGAGTTTCGTGCTCCTTCTTCCACGCCCCGGTGAGATGCCGAAGTAATCGACGTTAATGATAACAGATGATGGATATAATTCTCAGTCGCATAAATTGAATATAACGGTGAGCGCTGATTGACCACGTCTTCTCGGTGGAAATTAGCCGAGGGGCGGGCGTAATTCGGAGGACATAATTGCTGGCAATTATCCACCGTTTGAGGAGAACCGGCTGGAATTTGCATAAGATTCCCACGTTCAATACCAAGAACAAATTCGTGTCGTTTGATGTCCGCTTCCCGAAGCAAACTTTCGACGCAAATGACTCTGGTCTCTTTGGGAGCTGTTCGAGCGAGATAATGAATATCGCGATGAGAGTTTCATTTCGGTTCTTCGAGTGGCGAACAAAGTTCGACGAATCTCGGCCGGGCAACGAGAAATGGCCACCTTCTAATTTTCAATCATTGGAAAGTGAAATCTTGATTTCTTTTCTCTCTAATTTGCTGGGAAAGAAAAATGCAGTCGCTTCTTATGCATTATTTTCCATTAAAGCGTAGAATCTTTTATTTCAGGCGCATACTTGGCACGGTAAATACACTTCTCGTTTTCATTACCTTGAAAAATGAAAAACGCTTCCAGAGCAGCGGAGATAATTTTTCACAATAGATCCTTGATCCTACGGAAGCTTCCTCCTAACGAATTACGCCGTCTTTATCGCGCGTCTGAAATATTACCGCGCTTAGTTTCCCGCTCGGTGCAGTGTAATTCTAAATAATCTGCAATTACTA
Source organism: Andrena flavipes (assembly GCA_963971345.1). Lineage (NCBI taxonomy): Eukaryota > Metazoa > Arthropoda > Insecta > Hymenoptera > Andrenidae > Andrena > Andrena flavipes. The sequence goes on from OZ020482.1 coordinate 5,208,670, forward strand.
TTTTTCATGTAGAATCTCAATGAAGAACAATGAAAGAGTCTCAGCCATTCTTTCTTTGCATCGTTGCACGCCCGAATGGAGATTACCTACCAAGGGAAGAGATCTTTTGTATTCGAAGTGCCTGAATCGATTCAGTAGTGTAGTCACTAATTGGGCGGACGTTCAAAGTATTGGCAGTTTTCGGCCCAATTAATTGCATGCTGTTCGAATTAGTGGTCGAAAGTAGCCGCATTGTCAACGCTGGCAAAATTGCTTTTGGGAATTTGTTTCAGCCGCGTGAAATAAACGTCATTAATCGGTTGGGCTCGTTTAATCGTGGCCAATAGCCCCGCAATAATCCTCGTCTTTTTAATGGCCCGCCCGTCCCATCCCGTCGCCTAATGCGATTTCAAACAATTCATGGCGCGCTATTGAATCGCAGTCCCATTGGAAATCGTTCGTACGATCTCGACGCGTCCAAGTAATTCTCCACCCCGAGGCCTATCCATAATTATTTCTTCCGATGGACGGAGCACCAGCTGCTCGTAGCTCCATTTTTCCCGCCGGAAGATTTCCAGACGATGATAGTCTCGTAGCCCACGAATCCGTAGATTTATGGAACGAAGAAGTGACCTTGTTTACATAAAGACAATATGGAATATCACACGGGTATAACAAAAACTTATTTCTCCTCTGCTGATGGCGCTGCTATCCATATATAATATAAGGCACTACGGACAAAAACAAATTAACTCACATTTTTCTTTGCGAAATTGAATTAGTGAAAATAATGTATTCCAATAAAAATTCATATAGGTATGCTATCCCTCCGATTCCTCTACTTTTGTAACTTCTCTAGTCTAAGATCTGAGATCTCTACTGCCTCAGGACCTCAACCTTCCTACTTCTCTGCATAATACATTTAATTAAATAAAGAGTTCCTACTCCACAGCTTCTCCCTCGCCGTCCCCTTTTCGCGAATCATTCGCGTAGCATTAGTTACCTGGATTATTACCAGCACCGCGACAACCCCGTGCTATATTCTCGAACGTTTCACGACCATACGCTTCTCTTCACCCACGCTAGATTAAGGTACGATTTATCGGGTATGGATCCTGAGCCGTTGTAACGCTCAAGTGCACCTGAGTGGCCATTTACCTAATTGGGTTAGATAACGCGATAAAGGAGATAAATGTTCGTGTTACGTCAGGAACTATCACACTCGACACTCGAGTAGGTTACACGGTAGTTTTATCTCCGCTTTATTAGAAGGGTTGCAAGACCGTTCGTAACACAGTTCCTTGGACAGGCTATTATCATAATGGAAGGTTCCGTATATCATAGGAAACATAGTCCCGCGTGGGAATCGACTTATTGCGTTTCCTGAAACGTATGGACGTCCATCGGAATTCTATACATACCGCGATCGAAGTAATTCTCGAGCAGCTGCACCCTTAACATTATAATTCAACGTTCGATTACCTACATAAAAAACAGGAGCGTACAGGTTGAACACGAAGTCTCGCGAACCAGCCCTGCCCAACTCGCGTGTAACTTCAGGGAACTCTACTTCCGTAAGCTTTTCGTTTCATCTCAATCGAATCCTGAACACGCAGCTTTATTTTTAATTCGGGTACTCTGGAATCGCTTGCGCGGACTGACATTTTCAAAGCGCTAGCAGTAGGGGCTGCGCCGCTGCTTCTATCGTGTCGAAAACACGGATGATTAAAGCCCCGCAGGATCACCGGCTAGGGGAACGCTCCACAGTCGTTTATCCCGGCGTGTCGTTTAAAACGGAAAACCGGCTTGGGTAGCGTGGCATTCTACGACACAAGATAAAGGGTGCGCGTACGTGTCTCGCGTTGCGTCGGCATGCCGAGTAATCATGTCTCGTCCCTACACATTCTTCCCCTTCAGTATCGCGTTCTTGCCTGGCCGTAATCACTTTACCACCACTCGAATCGCGCCCCTCTGTCGCCCCTTCCTTCTCCGCTTTGGCTAGGGGAGCAGCTGCGTCGCCAGACGTGCCAGCGATGACGATAATTCGCTGATTCGGTTGAATCTGTCCCGTGTAATCGTGTTCATACGCGAGCGTTCCAATTTATACCAAGAAGAAGATAGCGTTGAACTTTCTTCTACTTTAACCTCACCGACGAGGTTACAGACAAGAGTAATCATTCGTGTATCGCACACGCCGTGATAAAACGGCCGAGAGAAAGATCGAGGGAGCTACCACTTCTGGTTGACCGTGGTTGGGCTCACGACGGCAAAAACAACCCCTAACGAACGCCCGAAACCACCCCTTAACTCTGGCCGCAACAGCACCGTTCCAGATGAACTTTGTCCGTTACGTGAGCGGAGAGCTTACGGGTTTTCTTGTCTCTCGCGTGTATAGCGCGACCCGGGATCCCTGTTATCAAGATTCTACCATTTCGGCGAGACGGCGTCGGTTTTACTGGAAGACGGAACTCGGCAGACGAACATCACGAGGATATTACGATTTTCCCACGGGGCAAATAGCGTAACGGCGTGCGGTCTACGACAAATGGCGCGTCAAACAGTCTGCTAACAATTGGGCCCGTGGGTTTCATTGAATATTAGGCGGGATATCGTTGACAGAAGTTCCTCGAGGCGTGCAGGCGAAGAGGTTAGCTACTCGATCACCGCTCCGAGTATTCACGAGGATAGGAAAAATAATAATATTAACCATCGAACGTGTTTATGTACGCTGTATCGATATTGACAATCCTCGACGAAGTAAACATAGTTCTGACGGCCTGATATATAGGTAAGCGCGGACGTACCACTGGTGTCATGAATAATTTCCTACTCGATTATGTTCCGCTTGATACCATTCGCTGTTCCATCTGTCTATACAGTGTGCAGCTGTATAATGACCTCAAAATTACTAACACGCGAAATTAGCCCGGGGTCTACAAATTCTTGGAATTACAGTTTCGTTACGCAGTTGGATCCAAGATAAACTATTCGCGAAGACGGCGCAGCGTCTGCTACATTACCAAATTTTCTTCCCTCGACTCTCCTGCGCCCTTATATCTCTATTTCCTTAACGCGCACCCATGGACACGTACGTCTTTCCATCTTCCCATCTTGCCACCGTGGAGCTTCATGAATCTACCGAAGACTGTACAACCCCTTCCCATTAAAACGGACGCGCCAGCTAAAAGGATTCTGCGGAAGTTCCTGCCCCTCTCTTCCGGAGCGTTAAGGGGTGAAGGTTGCGCCTCGACTGAAAAATGCATTCCCCGCTCCGTTTGCACACGTAGAAAGGACACATTGTGTTTACGACTTTCCGCCTTGGATTCTATTGGATTTCTGTACCTCATTCGCGAAGGGTGCATCCCCCCGTGAAATTTTCAGACACCCCCTCCGCTCGTCGGGGCTTCGGCCACGTCGCGATTCGTATTCAGAATCGAACGGCGTGCGCCGTTTCCGCGAGAAGAAGGGCGAGCCCGCGATAGAAGGGGGTAGCAGCGTCCTAGCGTTGCCTGCCCTTCGCCACTTCGCGGCCTCTCATCCTCGCGAATAAGTAAATACCCCCGTTCCCAGCAGCCGGTGCCCCGGCTACGACTGTTCCAAGATGTTTACCCCTTATTAAAAATTCCGTAACACCCGGTAACAGCCCCGTTTCGACGCTCCCTTCGCGGCGAGCAAGTTTTTCTCCCGCGCCGCGGGGGGCAAATATGAAGCTCCCCTTGAGGCTCGAGCAAACGAAGCTTTAATGACGTTCAATGGCAGCGAAGCCAACCTTAAATATTTGAATACTCTAAGAACTTTAAGAACACGACCTTTACTCGGGGCTCTAATTTTTCTTCCCCCAACGACTTTGCAGACGGTAACTGCGTGTCTTTGTGTAATCGGCTACGGAGATTTCTCGGGCCCATTCAGCCCTCCTTCAAAGGGCATCTATAATTAATGAAACCCAGCAGGGGCCACCCGTGATGCTTTCTTCTTTCATTTACCGACGCTTCTTGCAGCACTCTTCTCTCGAATTTGTAACGCCACTCGTTAGTGGAAACTTCTAAAGAAGTTCGATGCGCAAGATGTTTCAAAGCGGTCCTTCTACTAGCCATTCAAGTCCGCAAGTAGTATACAGCGTGATATCTCCGACGGGGCGACTAAAATTCACCCCAGGTTCGCATTCTTGCTTTCTTTCGTGGAACACAGTAAGAACGTAGTGTCAGGTTTCTGTGAATAGAACATCGCTGGTCAGCTGCTAGCCTTCTCAGGCCAAACTGTAGCGGAGGAGACACAAAGTGGAGGAAGGCCCCGGGTACGCGTAAAAAGAAGAACGCGGGAATTATCCGTGCACGAATCACCTCGAATTTCGTCTATACGTGCACCGCTCTTTACCTAGCGCCTATCGACGTTAGTTCCATAAATAGGATTAAGCTCCGCCTCCTCGCCAACGTTTCTGTAAGGGCTCGCCGCCTCGCGTTCTCAGCCGAGCACACTGAAGCGCTTTTACTCTTTAACTCGCGTTTTTACGAGGACCCCGACGTAATGGGCTCAGTGGCCCCTCTTTTTCCAAGCCTCCCAGAAGCGCGATACGATGTCACGACAGAGAATCGTTGATTTTTTTCCCTCCTCCGCCCACTTCCTAATTTCGAACGGAGCTTGAAACCCCTTCTGTCGTTTCCTTTTTCTTCTCTTTCTGCCTACTCTCCTTTTTTCTGCATCGTGCCACCGGTAGCCGGAACTACCTGATTAAAGATGCGATCGGAAAGTAATGCGACGCTTAAATGCGGTGAACTTTCATTGGGGCGGGGCGGGGAGAGGGGGGGGGGGGGAAAGTTTGATGGAGATGGCAAACTCGAGCAAGCTCTTTCCTCCGTGCTTTTTGATCGTCATTTTTCTTTCTCTTCTTTTATAGAGACGTCGATTTTAATGTAATACGAACCGGTGTAGGAAACTGGGAGTTTAACTGTTTAAGGTGACCGAGGGATTATCCTCGGTGTATTATTTGGTGGAATCTTAATCGTCCATCTAAGAATGTGATTCTGAACCGCCGATTGAACCGAGACTCCGGTGTAAGCTCCGGCGATTGCTCCCGGCCGCGAGTAAATATCCGAACCACCCTCTCGCAGCCCCACGGACGTGTCATAACGCGCAACATCAATATTGCACATGCAAACGGTGAAATATCCTCGCAACATTTATTCGGTGCCCAGCCCGTGGCGTCGGATATGTCATGCATTCGTTACGATACCATCGGGGCCGATCGATTCGAAATTCGTACGCAGACGCGCGTATATTTAAGTAGCACCCCGTAATAATGCACGTTGAGCAAACATTACGTCGTTCAAATAATAAAATATACCCGGTCCAGGTTTGCATTATTGCGGCTTTGTCGGCGATCGCGATCCCATTGGATGAAATTCGAGCGGAGGGCGGCCCGTCCCCTCGTTGCCTCGTCCGCGCCACCCGGGCGTTGATACGATTTTCATACATCGTTTCTGAAAGCAAGTGGCTTTTTATCAAGCGTCCCGTAGACCTGACACATGCACCCAGACGTGCACACACGCAAACAGAGGCCCATTCGTCTTTCTCCGCCTTTCCCTCTGTCCGCGCTTCAAGCTCATCCCTTTGTCTAGCTGATTTATGGAGCGACGCGGTCGTGCCGGCGGAGCGAGAGAGTTCGAGCCCCGCGGCGAAAGTATTGGATGCACCGCGGCTGCGAAATGATTCGGTGAAATCTCAATCCGCTGGTGGGATCTTTCTCTGCGTTTCGCGCGGCGGGCGTTGCTGCGGGGCGAAACGCAACGGAGGGGGTGACGATGAATGAAGGAACTACGGCGAAACGTTCACGATCCAGGAATTTATTATACCGGCGTAGGAAATAAGAATACAGCTACGTCGCGGAGTGTCGCGGCACGTGTGCGAAAAGCAACAATTTGAGTTTAGAAATTTTGTACTTCGTTTCATGGAATTGATAGTAAGAAGTCCTCCCATATGAGAACATCATGACTTAGTAAAATAAATAACGGATCTTAATCTTAATGGAAAATTGCTTTTTGATTTTTTCCTCTATATACTCGTTACACTGCGAGTATCGTCATGGTTCTCGGATCGTGCTTCACCGAGCAACAGAATTGTCTAGCAAACTACGATTCCATGTCGTTAAAGCGAGAAAGGATGTTTCTTCTCTACAAGCAAACGCAAGTGTCCACTTTGTGAATGCTCCATGAGGTTTGGGTAGGGACACATGTTGTACTTGCTTGGCCGTAAGTTACGTTAAACGTGGCATCTACTTTCAGCAGGATTTATACTAGGGTAGGTGTTCGATGATCTCTAGAGCGCACGTACAGCACTTGGGGCGCTGTGTTTATAGCCGAAACTCCAGCTCGACGCAACTTTCATCCAACAACGTTACCTAACTGCTGCTCCAAATCTAGCCGATCCTTCTCATCGGAATTCGATTGCACAGTTGCATGGACGTTAAATACACACTGTAATGAAACACGGATTACAGGGTTAGCGGGATCGATTGGTCGGGGGGGCGTTCCCTCTACCGATGAAAAAGATCGATGAAAATCAATGACGTAGCGGAACAGATATCCGTACGTGGCGTTTCATCGGGACTTGATAAATTGCCAGTCGTTAGCCGCGGCAAGATCGTTATCCCGACAGGTATTATATGGAACGAAATTTCATGAAAATCGAGTACACGCGCCGCGGCCCGGCCGAAGTAGTATTTATAACCTTCGATCGGGCACTTTTATTTGCGTTTACATCGGCTATCGGGAATCGGTTCTCGGTGCAGGAATTGATTCCCCGCCCCCACCCCCCAACCCCCTCCCGCCTTGCTCGTCCGTTTCGGTGCGAGCGTCGCTGGCGATTAGACGCTGTACGAAACGAGAGGGTTGAAATTGCAACGGGTCGCTCTCTAATTGGCCGTTCCTCGAGTGGCGTGAGAATCGCGATGGGCTTTCGTTCGCATGTCGAGGCGAATGATAAATAGAGAGATAAACGGGGCTCGAGTTATCCTTAATGGAACAGCGCCTTTATCGTCTGATCTTCTTGCGACGACTTTCTTTTTATCTAATTAACGCTTTTGTTCCGCGATCCCGTCGGGGGAACGAGGGCGGCGTAATTCCTGCTCGCTGCAGATTACTTTGTCCGTCGTTCCAGGCGTAGCTGAGACATTGCGAGGGAGGGAACGGACGAAATCCGAGAGATGAACGGTAAATTGAACTTCGGAATACCTCTTGAAGCTGATAAATAGGAGACAGCCAGGCGTGGGAGTTGACAACACCTTCGTGCAAAGTAAATATCAAGTATCTAATCGTTAGCGGGATTTCGACCCGCGCGTTTCTCTTTACTCCGGCAACGTGTTCGCGGCACTCGCGATCCATCTAAACATCCAATTAATTGATACCGAAATTCAAAACCGAGGCGGAAATTTGCAAAACAGCGAATAAACCATTGGATTTCTCACGGCGCTATTCAAATAATTCACGGACAGTCTGGCACACAAGCGATTTACACGCCTCGGCGACGAGCATTCCACTGCTCAATCGAACGGACATATTCATTCCGCGGACGTATTTATCGGCATCAATGGATGGCCCCTTACTCGCGGCGTTTAATTTCCAGCCGGCTCGAAGCGGTTGAAATTAAATCCACGAGTCATTTAATCGAATAGCGGGGGGCGACTGCAGCGGCGTCGCGTCAGAAATAAAAGCGCGATGGAAACGGAGGAACTAGTGTTTCGTTGCGCGAACCCTTTTCACTGCGCAATGACCCGCGTGGCTTCCAATATTCCCGATCCGCCGTCAAAGGGTGCAGTCGCCGTTCTAATTAGCGGATTAAATCCGCCAACGAGTACCCAGGTACCGCGAAAATTCCCGCTGCCAGCCCCGTGATTTTTGATTACGGGCCGGCGCTGCGCGATAACGTTCGACCGCGTTCAACCAGCCCGGCAGAGGGGCGCACGGCGGGGTGGCGGTGGCGCGGACGGCGGCGGGTGCGCAGGTGAAATCGTTCGAAAGAATTTATTTCGCCCGGATGGCCGGCCGTGCGTTCCCCGTTTATTCCGGCTATCGTAACAGCGCGATAATCGTGCCCTGTAATAACAATCGCCGCGCCGACCGTAACGACATTTTCGGTTATTCGTTGAATTTGCAGCATCACCACCTGCACCGTTTCGCTATCTGCATCCCCCGCCCCACCCACGGGCCGCTGGGGGAGGCTGGCGAAGGTGCGAACGTTCCCGTAAATACACGCCCAGACAGCGCGAAACATTAACTCCGAAAACGACCATCCCTTTTTTTTTTCGCCGCGGAAAACTCGAAACCCCTTTTTTTGTCCGTTCGCGTTACGCGCGGTTGTTCCGCCTCGCGTTTTATGAATTTGCAGAATGGTGCCTGCTCGCGACTCATACGTTGGAATGATAAACTTGTTCGTTATTTCTAATACTGGAATAATTGTTTCGTGCCTGGTTTCGTTGATCGCGTTACCACGGAACGAGTAACGAAGCTTTGTTTCTTGAAAAATAAGGTCGACTGGGGCTATTGATTTCTGTTGTACGAATGGTATTTAAAACTGAGGCTCTCTATATTTATCCGGGTACGAGAATAGGCTGTAGGACGCGAGGGATAAACGAACTAGTGATAAAGGTCAACGAAAAGTCGGCCTGCGACCTCGTCTAATTGCGGTGGACTGGCTCCACTCCGATTTTGCGTATTGCCATCAACCAGGTCCCACCAAGGAGAATGGGACGGCGAACAGAGCAACCCGCGAATTGGTTTCCCCGCTTCATTTTTCACGCTCGGAAAATAAACCGTCGTCGCGCGGGCCGAGCGAGTGTCACTCACAATGCGTCCTAGCTTCTACAATGCTCGGCATTTTGGCAAGTCACCCATTTCAATCAACACCCAACGGCGTTGCAACCACCGTCGCTGGAAGCCGCGAGCGTTGTGTCGCGCGTCGATAGCGCATGTGGCTGTCTTCACCTCGCGGGAATAAAAAAGAACGACGCGACAGCGGCGAGAAGCGTGCGAATCCCGACGCAGCGGTTGTTTCGCATTCGAGTCGTGCGTCTGTCCGAGGAAACAAGTCGACTAAATTTTGGCCCAGCCCTCTCCTAGCAAGGAACAACAATCTGCCCTTGACAAATGGCAAAAAAAAGGGCGAAATTCACGCGCGACCTGTGCGTGGCAACGCTTAACGCGCTGCGAAGGATTATCTTCCTACGACGTCATTTGTTAATTAATTTTACGTCAGCTTCATCGCACATCTTTGAACTGCAAAGGAGCGTCTCCTCTAGGTGACATTTTTTAGCAACTGACTCGAAGGAAACACGAGCGCGGGGACGGGGTAAGTAGAATAAGACACCGACGACAGACGTCGTTCGAACGGAAAGGGAAAAGGAAAAAAGAACGTTTGTCGAGAGCTGAGCCACGTCGTATCCGGTCCGCGCTTTTCCAGCGGATTACCAGGCGCGCCGGAATCGGAGGTTGCCCGATTCGTTTCCGTGCCTTTGGCTCGCCGTTCCATCGGAAATAATTACCCCGTCTCTGTAATCGACGGCCGCTGATCATCCTCCGCTCGGCCTCCCCCGGCCAAGGTAGAAGGAATTTTTCCGCGAGCTCAGGCCGAGAGCTTTCAGCGATGGAAATAATGCGACCCCCGTCGGAATCGTATACCTAGGCGGAATTGTTTCCGCGACCACGGACCAGCCCCACCCAGCCTGATTCTTGGCAAGCATTGTTGATGAGGATGAACGATGAAATGGCTCGCCGCGGTCTGCTGGTCCTGGTGGCCGTGGTATGGAGTCGTGTGGTTGATGAATTGGCGCTGCGCAAACCGCCCTCTGCCCTCCCTATTCTTCTACCTTCCGCGTCCCTTCCTTCACCCCCACGCCCTTCTGTCTTCGCCCCCGCTCCCTTCTCATGCCCTTCTCTTTCTTCAACTAACCTTGCCCCCTCTTCCTCATTTTCTCTCCCAGACCGTCGCTATTATATCCACTCTTTCTTCCATTATAATTCTTCCAGGGAACGTCCACGTCCACCTCCTACCCGCCACTCTCGCCCCCTGCCCTACCTTTTATAATTGTTTCCCGGGGTGTCTGTCATTTCCTTCTTTTTCTCGTCGATCGTCTTTACGCGCCGGCTCCCTGCTTTCGCGCGGAACTTGTAAGGTCGCGCAGGTACCGGTACTCGTCCGTGTGCAACGCTGCTGTTTCATAAGACCCCCCTTTCGCTCGGCGTAGGATCGACGTCAAAGGAGGCGCATCGATTTGTAGGACGCCAGGAGCAATGGCGTAGAGATTGAAAATGTGCCCCGCGAAAGTATCCGTGTTCTACTTTAGTAACTGCCACCGCTTTCCATACATTTCGTTTCCAGGGACGTTTACGATCATAGCCTCTTCTGCGAAACACCTCCGAGGACACTCCGACACGGTTATCCTTCGCTCGCGAACGAACCTGGGAGGCTTTAATGGCGTCTAATAATCGGAGGGCTGCCGGTAACAGCATGGGGTAAATTAAGGGGTCGCGAGGCGAGCGTCGGGGATGGTTGTAAATTTCCACGTTGTCTGGCAGCCAGAATTAGCTGACGCAACCGTGCACCCACGGTTTTCGGCGACGCGCTTTTGTTATTTACATGGTCGCCACACCTGAATCAAGCGCTATTTTCGTTCGCCCATTGTTTCGCGCGTTTTGATCAGCGCGTCATTCTTCGGTCTTTTCAGTTCCCAGCCGCGGCAGAACATTTTTCCGCGCGGCGGAGGCGCGGGGACTTTTTAAATATCATAGCGAAAATCGAGGGTTACCGTAGCGTATTGTCCGTTGCTATTTCCCGGCAGACAATGGGGCGCTGGAAATTCGACGTTTCATCGAAATTGCTGTCCCGGCGAACCGCGCTGTCGTTAACATTACAAATTCATGGTGCCTTCCATCGAGCAAACTTTAACTCGATTCCTAATGCCATTTCCCTAGCACTGTTCACAGCTTATGGAATAAGTTATCCGTCTCAATTACAATTTCCCCCGGCCGAGGCCCTCGGAGAAAAACGGGGCAGGGCGGGTTCAACGATTTCGTATACATGATGTATCGCGGAGCCTCATCGGGCCGGCAAGTATCTCCCCAAGTTTCGTGCGTTTCTCATTAAAACTTGCCTATTCAGCGATGAAAAATTAAATTTCGTCCGGTAATTTGCTCGACAATATTTTTCCCGCCCCGTCCCCCCACTTTCATCCAGCCACCAGCGGCTAGCGGCAATAAATTATCTTTTAATCAAATTCCGCGCGTATTCGCTCGCCAACTTTGTACAACAGGTGAATACTGATTGGTCGGATAATGCGGCGGATAGATTAAACAGCCGGCGTTTAAAGCGAATCGAACCGTTACGCTGCGATACCTCGTCCGTGGCGACATGGTTTTTTTTCGGTCCGATACCTCGAGCGATATTTCGCCGAAAATTTCGCGCCCGACACTTTAATTAACTTGCGTGGACGCGCGGCAGCACGTGCGAGCTTATAAATACACGAAGCTATCGGCGATGGTTGCTGGCCATTTTCGCCTGCAATATTCTTTTTTTTCCCTCCCCTTCCCATTAGCCAGGATAATTTCCAAAGACATTCGCGCGGAAAGCGCGGGGGAACGTAGCGAGCGTATTCGCGAGAATTCACTGGCTTCGCAAAATATTTCGAAGAGGGGCGAATGGCGGAACGAAAATGTTCCGTTTCTGTTTTGCCACGGCGAATACGAAAATTCTATCTAGCTTCGCATTCGGCCGAAATACGCCGAACCTTTCGGAAAACCGAAGGGTAAAAAAGTCGGCAAGTTTTTTAGGATATGAAACGTGGTATTTTATACTTGCCGTGGACATCGGCAATTCAATCTATTCGGGATCCGTAGCTTCTGTAACGTCCTTGCTGGCGTCGGTGTCCTCTTGGAATATATATTTAGGAGAGCAGAGCCACAAAAAAGGGAGAATGAGAGGTTATCTCATTAATATTAAATCGTGAATGGCCCGGGGATTTGTAAAGGGAAGGCGTGTCCGTTTTTTCCTCCGCTGTTTTAATGCGTTAAGCTTTCTCCACGAATTTTCGCATTTTCCTCTTGCTCGTGTATATTTTACGATGTCATGTGTTCCATTCGGTTACGGCGTGGCATACAAGAAACCTTCTTGACAATGATACCTTCTTCTCTTTCTGCTAGAATATTCCTCGCAGAAGGGACGATCTCAGAGAGATTCTGAGAATTTTATGTCACCCCGCGTAGGCATAGTATTTATTATACATCTCGTAATTCAGGACTCGAAGCGCAGTGTCTAAAAACGCGGTCAGAGTGTTTGAATGCAGCAATCCAGAGCATACGAGAGTGTCAAACGCACCGAATCATTTTTTACCGACCTGTCCGTCAGTCTGCAGTTTATTTAAATGGAAAATAACAGCGCGTCTGTGAGTTGGAAATGAAAATTGCTTTAAAACGTCGAATAATCCCATTTACGGTATTTCCGTTTATTGTTCTACAAGGTTATACACCAAGAGCCGGCGCATCGTAATCGTTGAATTTACCAGAAAAATTTGTTGAGTTACCGTCAGTTACGATTGCTAAACAAACAGTTAATGTTCTTTATTCGTGTTTCCATTCCTCGCGCTGCGAGACTGTTGGCCACTCGAAACGTTGCAAACACAGTGCGCTATTTATTTATCTACGTCGTTCTGCTTGCTGTAAAATTTTCCACTCAACTTTATAGTTTCCATGGCTTATCCATTATTCCTGAAGTCTTCGCGTCACATTTTTCGGTAAGGTAATTACATTATACCCAATACCTGGACAAATCCATTTACATTAAAACGATTTTGCAATTACATGGGGCATCGTGTGTACTTTATCATTAAAAAAATAACATATTGTAGGATTGAATAAATTTGTACAATATTGAAAATTCATAGTCCTTACAATAGCCCAATACCTGGACACATGATGAAGTTTGGATGTTTTCCAGGGAAATTAAATAAAAAAACAACACGATAGTTTTTTCTTTAGGCATATTTCTCCTATATAAGTAATTTATTCGAATCAGTAGACAAACTTAAGTAAAAAGAATCTATTTGGATACAGGGAAGTCGAACGGCAGCCCTGTCGTTGGCGGTTCACCAATATGGCGACCGGCCATTAGGAGGACGGTGTCAATAAACCGGGTGGACGTAGGAAGTTGCGTTATACGTTTCGATTTACTGGGGCCGGCTCCGATAGAGACAAACGTGGCTCGATACAATTTATTGTCCGTACGTGTTTCTCTTCTCGCGGGCTGAACGAAATTTGCAGCTTCGTATAATATCTCCCGGAGACTTTAAGCACGTAAGCTCGATAAATCTTCGCCTGTGATACTTTAGAAGAGCGCTTGATACTTGATAGGAAGTCTCGCCGCTCTCGTTCCAACTTCCCCACCACGGATTGTTTAACTGTAATAGCTGTTGCGGACGAAGTGGAATAATTCCTTTACTACACCATTTTATCAGTCCCGGTGCAAGAGAACCTGTTATCGATCCCTTCGAGTTGAAATCGACATTCCTCGAAACGAAACTTTCTACGAAATCAGACGCAGCAGCTTCTAACGTTACGTTTCCCCTGATCGTGGTCTTCCTTTGTTGTAATTACACAACTGCCAAGGGTTCCGTGTGCTACCAACGCTGCCAGGATGGAATTGTTTCGCGAATGTTTCTCCGCAGGTACATGTGAACAGAATAATGATGTTCTACGGGGAAATTTGAGCCTGGAGAAACGCGGAGCTGGAATTAAATAGCTCGGGTGTCGCGCGTTGATTACGGATTATCGGCTTAATAGGATTCGCTCGCGCGTACCGTAAATAAAATATCGCGCACGGTCCACGGTTGTTTGCAAGGCGCGGCGCGAGGCTTGTTCATTTATTAATTAGCACACTAACGGGACAACAATTTGCGCGATCGCGTATTGTGCCACGCTTCCCGGCTTCGGGATTCGTACACGCCTCCGCAACGTTCATTACGGATCTCGGCCGACTTGTCGTGATGACACATTGTGATAACTTCTGGCAAATATTCATCCTCCCGCGAGCAACCGCGTTCGGGACTTTTGCCGCCGTGACGTTCACGCCAGAAGCAATCCCTCCGGGAGTCGGGCGCCCGCGCCCGCGAGCGTGTCGCCTGGATTTGCACCGTTGATTAAAGACTTCTCGCGATTAAATGTAATTTGGTAGTTTGGTGTGTTCCGACGACGGCGACGACGACTTTGACGCGGCACATTGTGCGCTCGCTGTTATTCCTGGGCGCAGCTCGTGTTACTGTTTAGAATTGGTTAGAATTGCAAATTAGTCTTCCATAAGATCGCGAATATTACTTTTTCTAATCTGTATCGATGAAGCGGCAGCTTTTTTAAAGCTTTCGGCTGTAAAATCATAAACACACAGCGGTGACGTGTGCAGCGAATTACATTCGTTTGAAGAATGCAGATCGAATTCACTATTTAAAGAGAGCAGCCCGTAGAAATTTGCGAGGTCATCAGGCACGGCACCGTGCTCATGTTAAATGCATACGTATCCGCAGAACAGTGTCGTTTAAAAATGGCAAGCACCGCGGGGTGCGCGGGGGGTGTTGAACGGGGTCGCTTCAAAGGGTGGCCACTTGAAACTAGCAGCTAGCTGCATCTCAATGTGAGTTGCATTATCAACGGCTGATAGATCGGCAGGTGTAAAAGAAAATCGAGGCTGCGCGTGTCGGCGACACCGGGGCGAGCCTTTGATTTCCACGCCGATACACGAATGCACACAGCCGCGCGGACGGTTACGGCCTTTGCAGCTGCCTCTCTCACCCTCGGCTTTTTTTTCCCTCCACGCGGATTAACCGATCTCTTGTCTGTACACGTGAGCACGTGCACGGTGTGTGCAATTACATTAGCGTATCGAATTTAGCGCAGAAGCGCGTGCTACCTGGCCGCATTTCCATCGGCGACGCGACGGCTCGCGCGCTCGTTCCCGCCGACGACGTTGGATTTCGACCAATTAATCGCCCGCGAGTGCCCCTCGCCTCGGGGGCTTCCCGGGGCGGTGTCGAAAGGCACGGGCCAACGAGAGACACAAAATATTTCAACAAATAAATAAAGTCACGCTCGAACCGGCACGCTTTCATCGTCGGAGATTACCTACTTCGTGAGCCGGTGAAATATTAACGCGGATCAAGCGCGTCGATATTCATTCTTCCGTTCCGTCATTCGCAGGTTTATATTTTGGCTTTTTTCGTTCAATGGCCTGTACGTGGATTTATGAACGTGCTAACACGGTCGAAAGATGGATTTGCAATGGTTTGAGCTGGGTGCTCCTTGAATATTATGTTAAGGCATGCTTTCACTAAGCCTTGCCTCGGCTCATTTTATTCTTATTACGCTTTACTTATATAGTTTGAAAATTTTACTCACACTGCGCCTTGGCTCGGCTTGCCTCGCCTCCATAAGGTCCCGAGCCGCGGATTCTGCCTCGAGTATAATTTGAGGAACACAGGCGGGGCGTAATGACTAATTTTTTACACATGGCATAGGCGTGGAATTATTTTCGATTAGCAGATTAGTTGAAAATTGCTCGCGCGAGATGTATGTAGATCCTCTTACAACTCTGATTCGTGAAATTTGGGCGCGTTTCGAACTCCAGCGACTGAAGTTCAGACTTTGCGCTAAAACTTCTGCTCCTTTGAAGTTTCTAACTGTTGTGGGGTCTGGCAAACTTCGAATTTTGTGCTTCACTACTCGTATTTTGTTGGTCCGAGTACCATCGACTTCAACGAACTTGTTTTCAGTGGCAGAAATTTCGAGGGTCCTTACGCTAGTGTCAATATCAAGGGAATCAAATTCTTTGCATTCGGGTACCTTCGCGAAGAATAAACTTGGTTCGCACGGTACTGCGGTAGTATTACAGATATTACCGCAATTTAATCAAGGGAAAATAGAAAATTTCTGATTAATTTCATTCTCTCTTCATAATCGAAGAAGACAAAAAAGGCCAGAGTCGAATTACTCCTCTCATCTATCAGTCATTCGCTTCAGGGTCGTTAATCTTCATTATAGAAGGTCGAGTTTCAATTAAGTGAAGTGCCTGTTCTTCTTGCTCCCGCGAAGACCGACGAACGATGAAAACAATCTCTTTCCAGTCTTACATTTTACGATTGGAGGGATAGAAACGTTCGTAGACTGAGAAATGATTCTCTACCTTGTCTTCGAAGGATACCTAGAATTATCAGTGACACGCTACCTCTTCGTATCACGAAACATGTAACTCTCCAAAAAATCCACACTCTCCAAGTTCACTGCTTAAAATTTTCCGACATCACGTCTCGAAAGCCACTGCAACCCCTCTGAATGCCCTCACATTCTTCAAAGCACAAGATTCAAACAGCCTCTACACAAAATCCACACACAATAGCAACCCCTAAATCACCTAAAGCACCAGTCCTCGAAGAATCACCAAAAATATAAGTTCCACTAACCACGACCAGTTATTTTATCAACATTCCTTAAATTACCACGAATAATCCATCATCGAAACACCAAATACATCCCACTTCAAAGGATAAAAGTCCCCACGCATTTCCCAAGGAGAATCGTGGTGCAAGAGAGAGAGAAGACCAGCGGAACAGCGAGAAATAGGAGCGATAGGAAAGCTGGGGATCGTTCGAATCACTTTCTCGAGTACGCCGGGGCAAGGAAATACCCCAAGGAAGTACCCGCGGCGAGGTGCGCGTCGGTTCTCGCATAAAATACTTTTCCCGTTTAATCGAGCTGTCGTCGAAGTCACGTAGCCCGTTGCCTACGCTGCAGAACAGATCGTTTATTGCGATTCCGAGCTTCCCAGGCGGTTATACGACCGCGTTAAGTCATCGTCTTCAATTAAGGGTAATCGGTAAATTGCTTGCCTCGCCCCCCCCCCCTCCGCTCAACCCCCCGGTGCCCCATCACCGGCAGCACGACAGGCTGCCCCTCGCAGGGTGCACGCGCGGGGCCTCCGTCGCCGGAAGATACGGCACGAATTCTACTTTTGCTGTCGTCGACGTTTGCATGCATTATAGCTATCTCGGCATCTGCGCCACCGGGCTGTCGCGTGCGCGATGATTCAACGCTGGATTTCCTCTGTGCGGGGGGGAGGGTGGAAAAAAGAAGAGGCAAAGCGTGGGGACGGTTGACGTTCGCCATCCCCAATGGCGATACGCGACAAGATTTTTCGCCGATTCGTCGGGAAACGCGAGAAAATCTTTCTTCGACTCGTCAGCGGAATTTGGGGATCCCGTTCTGACGGATGAAAGTCGGTGGATTTTCAGTTCCATTATTCTTAACGTAAAAATGTGTGTCCCCAGCTTCTGCACCTTCAATTTGGTTGAGTAGAAGCACGCGTGCGCGCGAAAATAACTTTCAGTCCTGGGTGAGGTTTGAAGGGGATTAGTGTTTCTGTTGTTTCTGGATGAAGCTTTTGTGAAATTTCAATTTTGGTTGTCAGGGTGAGGGCTGTTTATGAGAGCGATCAAAAGATTGCGAACGTTCGCGAGAAATTCGCTGTTAAGGGGCTGGATGAACTTAACAGGACATCGTGGAACGTGGCGTGAGAAAACACCTTCGGCATATATACGAGCCACTTACTCCGGGATTATAAGTTGGATAACGACGGAAGGAGCGCCGTGGAGGCTCAAAAAGTGTATCGTTACGAGCGTGCAACGCGTCCAGTGAAATTTATACAAGTAGATTAACGTGGCATTAATATAAACGCTGTTGTACAGCAGTTCTAAAAGCTTCAATACATTCCCCGATAGTCCCGTGGGAAAATTAATTGCTCTTTTAGCAGAAGTTATCGAGGTCTCGCAGTCTGTGAACTTAAATTGTAGGTGAAGTTTTATTTGCATATTCAGAGTATCAACTTTCGAAACTTATAACGCGTTTGGTAATTATCTAATTAACTGCGTCGAAGAATGGAAAAGTTTGTTATTCTTAATCGGAACTTAACCAGTGTCAATGTACAATATTATGTAGATTTTGTCATTCCATGTTTATAAATTTTATATATCCACGTTATTTGCGAAATTGAGTTAGTAACACTTTAATACAAAAGCAAACGTCGAAATGAATTTGTTGTAGGATGTTTTTCATTCTTATTAATGAAACATAATATTTAAATTGCGGGATACAGATTGTAATGTTACATAAAATTGATAAACTGTAGTTGATGATGTTCCAACCGAAACTTCAACTTCTGGTTGCACATGGTGCCCCACGATTTTATTTAAAATGATATTATCATCATCAAAATTGTAATACACGAAATAATTATTTGTTTAGTTTTCAGTGCATTTTTTAATAATCTTCAATGGTGGTTAGTTCGTTTGTGTTCTCAATGCCTCATTTATCCTCGACCTGTCTTCTTCTACTTTGACTGACTCGTTCGTTACTTTGAAATTGACGATGACGTTACATTCACGAATATTGTATCCCTTCCCAAGAGAAGCGGCGCCTTTATTTCTGCAATGCTGGATGAATTGATAGAAAGACAGTCATCCACCCTCTTTTATTCCAGTCAGCGATAACTCATACTCGCTGGCACCCCGAGGGCCTTCGATCTTCTTCTTCATCTACTCTCGTATTTTTCGTTCGCTCTCGCCGCGGCAGAATTACGATCAAGCGACAGTGGGAGCACAGTTTACCGCAGAATATGTCGATCTACAGGTTGTCTCAGAAGTCACGACGTTTGTTTTCACTCTCTTCGGAATGAATCGTAGATCAATTTACCCTTAAAGGGGACGAATAACGTGGCAATCAACGAGGACCTAATCCCTTCCAGGATTAGCAAGTCCATAAATATGGATATCCAGTTCGATAAATGGAACGATATCAGTAGCAGACTCTACGAACCCTGGATACCGGAAGTTTGCTTGGAGGTCAGAATCAACGCCCAAGCTACGGCAAATCTACCGTCCAGGATTAGCCCCTTGTCAACTGCCTCTTTCATGGGTCGAGAAAGATTAATTCCAGAGAATGAGATCTGTCCACGCTGCTGGCCCTTTTTTTGCGACGAATGATCTGTTGTACAGAGAAGAGGGAGGTCTCGCATGGAAGGGAGGCTTGGGTTTATTAATATGATGAATGGTAACGAGGGTGAAGTTCCTTGGAACGTGGCCTCCCTGCACAGTAATATTCCAGGGAGCACGCGGCGGCCTCTCCGTATCCTCTGACGAATACAAATCGTTATTCCGCGCCTCTATTCGGTCCCCTGCAAGCCGTTCCCGTGCGTCTTTCACGTACAATGGAAAATGAAACCAGATCCCGTGTACCTTACGGATCTGTCGCGGGGGTCTACAAGATTTATCGCGAGCCCCTCCCCCCCGCGGGCGTGTGCAGTTTGCTCGCGACACTGCGAGCCTCGACTCCCCTGGAATTTTTGTTTCCGGTAAGGGATTCCTCGAAATTTAATATGCCCTCTGTTGGCTCGCCGTATCTTGGGTACAGAACGACGACAGTGCAATCTGATGTCGAGCGATGATTGGGCGACAGTTGCTGCTGACTGCCTTCCAGGGGTATTAACTTCGTTGTTGTTGAAGAAGAAGGGTTGCGTAGAAAATTGCAATTTAGTGAAGAAACGGTAGTATTAAATTTAACTCCGAAATATTTGTTGTTTTATAGTATATACTGCAGTGTTTCCCAAGATTTAAATAATATTTAATTATCTTAATACATCTGTTAAATATACTTAAAGATATTTAATATATTCAAGTGTAATATTTAATATGATGGTTGTGCTTGAATCCGTGTAACCATCTTTTTCTTTTTCTCATTTATGAAATATCAGTGATATGGCAATGTAACTATATTAAAATAAATAAGGGCTAAGAATCGTCAACTAAAAATAACCACCGCGACCCACAGGGTGGGAACTACTGGTATATCGAATAGAAGAGAATATTAAATCAAACACCGTAGAACACTGAAAGTAGTAACGTCCCCTGCAAATAAAGATTCCTAAATTCAATGAATTGTTAAAACATTTTCACGAAGTAATTTAGAATTCTCCACCCGCGCGCGAGTGATGAAATGGGACATCCGTTATTTAAACCCAGTCGACAGGAGCCATTAGGCTTTAAAGTATTAACAAACGCAGTCAATTTGCGCCATTTCGATATTGTCGTTCCAAGAGACCTGCCCGTACCGCGCGTAGCCGAAGCTTTTTGAAAAATAAAATAGTCGTTGGCGTGGACAGGCGACGTTCAAGTTCCTCTAGACTCTGCATTATAAAGGCGTCAGTCTCTACGGCGTGATCGCCCTGGAAGCCTTCGAAACTTGAAACGAACGCGGTGGCACTAAAGCGGCGATATTAAAACGCTTAGAAGAGTGCGCTATTAAACTGTTCGTCCCCGTAAACTTTAAATCCTGAGGCTGTATAAAGATATGGCCGTCTTTACTGCCGCGACGTGTGCCAGTCTTATGAATCATCGTCCATTTTCTGGACAGTTAGCCCGCGGATTTTTAAGGAGAACCCTCCACCGAGTATACGAGTCCTCGTTGCGGTCGCGCCGCTCCGATCGCTCGATCATAAATATGATCGATCGACCTTCTTCCCCTCGGAGAAGAAAGATTCATTTTTCCGCGCCTCGCTACAGACGCGAAGGAAGACATTTGTCGCTGGTGGAGCATTTCTCAACGTAGACAAATTGCAGCATCTTTAGTAGCACCATTCGTGATCCAACCTTCCCTTTAATCATCAGTACGATACGCAAACTAGCATCATTGACTGATAGCGAGTGGATTTGTCTGATCATTGAAAGGTTTACTACGTCCACGGTTAATTGGGAGTCTGATTTATCTCCTCGAATGTGGTGACTAGTGTATCATCGAAAGAATCAAGGGGTTCTGAAGCTGCCAACACTTATAACCACTGGGTTCGTAAACCTACATAAGTACTTCGACCAGTGTTCACAATAAATTAATTAGAAGATGACACCGTAACTCGAGAATTTTTTTCTCGAACGTTTCAAACGCATTGAAGTATGTTTGAAGGAAAAGAGGGAAAGGGGGCTGAAAGATTCGGTCACTGAACGCGCAGCGAGGGAGTAAGCATTCTGAAGGGGCCAGGAAAATCTAGGGCCAGGGAGTCAGATTGTTTGATCGATTGCTTCCGATGCGACATTGCTTGACCGCGCCTCCAATGTTCCCTAATCCGTCGTCGTCTTTGAGGAAGATCGATGAAGCTCACGGTGACGATGAGGAAGAGGCGACGACCGCTCGAACGGTCGTCGAGCTCCGTCGACTAGTGGTACCAGTACGCCCCGCGAAAGTGCCGACAGGAAGAGTAATTTGTTTGCTTGTCTCCCGACGTGGGAAGCGACTAGGTCCCGTTTGTCCAGTGTAAGCTGGTTCTCGAAAAACAACGTTCCGGAGATGTTTGCGAGCTCCTGTGTACCCGGCGCTCTTCCCCTCGCCGACATTTTTGCCGAGTAAACCGCTCGGCGAGGAATTGCGCGATAATGAGCTTATTAAATTGTTTGCGCCGGCCGAATCGTACATCTTGTTCGGCTCGCGTGTCTCGGTGGTCGAACACTCCACCTGGGAAGATTTATACAAGGCTGTTGCAAACGGTGGAATAAAGTACCGGCGTGGGAGATTTGATTAAACTTAGGTTTTTAATGAAATCTTCATCCTTTCATCCGCGATAGGGCTCTCGACTCTTTGGCTGTTGAACTCTCGAAGAAATGTGGATAATTCCCGTTCGAATGGGAACTCTCAAGATATCAAAGCGTAATATCAGACCGAGCCAACGTTTGCTATGTTTCCTACAGCGCATAGTAGACCACTTGATTTCAGGGCCGATAAGACGAACAAGCTTATAATCAATGGTCTACCCGAGAAGATAGGGATCGTATTTGCGGGGCTCGAATTTGATGGGGCTAATTGCCAATGCGAATGGGGTATAATAGAGGCCGAGCAGACACTGAATCGAAGTAGCAGAGCGATCGGTAAACCATCAAGTCTGAATGGTCCCCGTTTAGGTTTCGGGCGAGGCTTGGATGATAACGGGAGTCGATAATAATCGTTGGCTTAAACTTACGAGTGATATAAACGCGAGGTTCGTATCCCGGAGTGATGACCGCGAACAAATCTATCACCACTGACTCGGACTCCCTCCATTCTTCCTGATTTTTGTTCTTTAGGCAACGAAGATGAATCAAACCAAGATTCATCGCTCACTTTGTTAAGAAAAGTTAATAGCCAAAGAGAATTCCTTCTCTGGTCACAAGAAACGAGTGACTGATCGCGTGAGGATCAATCTCAATGCTGATCCCCAAGATTCCCTCGGTTGCTTGTGTTTTGACAGCGACGAAATCCCCGCATTGAGAAAGTTTCTCAATTTTCGCGGTCAGTAGTCCCGAGTGGAATCGAAGTTAAAGGAAGCTGCGGTGTATTAATATATCTATAATACTCGATATTTCTTTGGGTAAATATCAGCTCTCTTGCACATTTAATCCCTAATAGGTCCTCCCTCTTCTGGCTGGTGAATCGCTTTGGGTTAACTTGGAGTGAAATTCCCAATTTTTTTCACCACTGATCCTCCCCTTTGAATCGCATCGCTTAACCCAGAAATCCCTGATTTTTCAGCGGTCATATAATTTCAGTACTCTCGCTGAAGTGGTGTCTTTATCTGCGATCCCTCTTCATTCGTGGAAATAAACCTTGGGGATAGGGCGAATGAGACACCCAAAGGCAGGACGAGCCGGTGAATATTTCAGAAAATAGTTCAAATAAACTTGGAGTTATACCGTGTGTCGCGGTTCTTGATACAAATTCAAGAACTCCGAGCTTGTATCCTTTCAACGAGGACGGTTATTAGCATCGATCTCCGCGATACGAATTTCTGGTCATCAGTGCTCATCGAGAATTACACGGTTCTCGTAAAAATGCACGAAGCAAGAAGGCACTATTGGTAGAGCGGAAATTAGATAACTTTTTAGGGAGTTCCAAGTTTTTCCAATTTCATACCAGGCTCCCCTCCTGTTCTGTCATTTCCGCTGAATACCAATGGTTCGCCGTGGCTACGGTTCCGTTTCAATTTCGCCATATTAGAATTTCAGTCTCTTGGTTGAGCAGCGTGGGGCAAATGATTCTTCGCGGACGGGCGGAAGGACTTCTGGATGGAAAGCCGCGGTCGTAACTCATACGGTGGTGGCAAGATTTACAAGCCGATAAATAACCCCTCGATACAGATTTTCTGCCGCGTCAGGTCGCATAAATGGAAGAATTAGAAAGCACAGGGGCGGTACCAGTGGTCGCTGGTTTAATTTATCGGAGCGTATCGCAACAAAATCCAGGACAATCGCAATGTCCGTCATTCGCATATTTTTCCGGAAAAGTTGAAATACAAATTTTTGTTAAAGTTTGTATTTGAAACGACAAATGAAGCACGCATTATTGTAAGTGAACTGCACGTTCAATTCGTAAGTTTCAATCACTGTACAAAGTGATCGAAATGGTCTTTGGTGTACACCATCCACAAATTGGATGAGAGTTTATGAATTAATCCTCGAATATCACGACGCCATTTTTTCCAACTGTATAAGGTCAGAGGGTACGCGCCGTTACAATAAATTTCATTTATATGCGCGTTCACTGACGTTGCGATGCGTAATCGTTTGATGTGCCAATGAAAATGGGGGCGAGAGAGAGTTAAAACTCGCGTAGCAAATATAATAATAGCCGGTGGCGTTGTTTTTCAACGCAACCCAACGTGCCGTAACATTTCGACCGTATTTCATGGCGCCCGAAAGAATTGTTTCATTAAGGGAAACAAACGATTTAACACGGGCTCGTGACTTTTAATTGATTCGGTTGGTCGCGTCCTCGGATCCACGGTATTCGGTGACATTCAGGAAAGTTCTGGCGGTTCGAGGGACAATTAATAATTAATAGCGTAATGCTTTCGATAAGACGACGAAAATTCATTATCCCGCTGATAGCGTACACGGGGCAGCACGCGGTATTATCGACTACACCAGCGAACGTAGATAATATAATTAGAGGAGTTTCAGCAGATAATTATGTTGCTCAGCTATTTACATAATTAATTAGTCGCTCGACGCGATGCAGCCCTGCGTCTGGCTCCAGACTGTCAATATTCGTGCTTACGTTGCGGACCATGCACGTTAAAACACGCTACCTTACATCGCGCCTGACCGTGAAAGGATCAAATTCGTCTAGTTATGCAGAAAGCTACCAATTCTCAACGATCCGAGACTCGGTAAATTTAGTTTTAAGATTTTAATTCTTAAAGAAAAGTAGCTTTATTTCCATTGGATATATTTTTTTTTCTTGCTATTTAATAGTGAATTAAATTTTCTGTAACTTTTGTCTTTTGAGCCTAAAATGGAACTACGTCTTGATAGTTTTAATAATTCTTTATATTTCACAAAATAAATATCATAAAATTATTACTGGAGCCCAAATGTCGATAATGTCACTTCTTCTATGCACCAAATGTTCCACATTTCTTCTGAATTAGAAAATGCATGAAATATTAATAAGGGAACACTCTAAACACTTATGCTTCCTCGTGTGAGAGTGGACATTCCCTGTCACTTTAACCTCGTGTCCCAATAAATAATTACCTCATTTCGTCAGCTTCCTGGCAGCTGGAAAAGACGTCCCTTCATAAATCCCCCGCATCAATTTCGCATGCATCCTCGTCCATTGTTACGAGATTGATGGAAGAGACTAGAGACGAGCTCGCCAACGGGATCGCCCCGATGTTGGTCAATCCCCGTTACATCGCGTGATTTCTCGTTTTCCCTCTCGTTGCCGCGGGGGTCGGGAGGACATGGAAGGAGGGTTAGCGAGCAGAGCTTCCTGCATGCTCACACGAGAGGCACGAAAGCACCGTTCCGTTCTCATCGCGCGATTTCCACGGTATCGAAGAGATCGGCACCGACGACAGCCGATTACTCTTTCCGCACGCTCGGACCCTCAGCTTTTTAGCGCACGCTCGCGATGTTCTCGCGATCGAGGCCCCCGATTAGCGGGTAGTAACGCGTGTCGCGTTAGACCGCTGTTCGTCGTTGTTTCTTGAGACGGCTTATTCGCCGATCGAACGGACGAGATAACAGAAACGCGACGGGGTCTGATTGAATCTGTCGTAATACACGGTGACTTTCGCGAAACCATCGATCCTATAATTGTAGATTTTAGTCGCTCATAGAATTCTGCGTGGCAAGAGTAACTTTGCGACAGAGCGTATCGTTAAATTAGAAGATAAATTTAACTTCAAACTTCCCTCGACCCCTCCATGTTCCAAGAAACTAAGTAAATGTCACTCAGCTCGAATCCCGATTCAAGAAATTTCGAATCAAGTGGAAATTATAATTAAAGAAACAGGGACCAAGTGAACAATCAGCCAAGTGTTCAAATCCTGCCTGTATTGCACTCCAGCAGGAAAAACACTGGGGGACGAAGTTCGCACGACTGCGGAGGAAGTAATGGCAGGGGAACAAGGACGAAAAGTTGGAATACACAGGGAAAGGAGCGAGGGAGGGAAAGAACAAAAGGAAAGTTTGATAGGTCAGTCCTGCGTGAGGTCGATTCGCGGCGAAACGGAAGGACGACTCGTCGGGTGCTTGACGGGAACAAAGCTCGCAATTTCGTTCGTCTTGAACCTTGCGCCCCAGCTATTATCCACCGTCGTGCCACATTTCCGCCTCTATTACCTGGAAATAAGGTGCTCGACCCCGTCCAACTAGAGTTTCCCGGTTTCCCGGCGAGACCGAGCGAACCGCGAACCGGCTTGTTTTTAACGGTGCACCTGGATTCTACTCGATTATGCGCCACGCTACGCGAAACAGTCTCCGCGAAATGTTTTAATCTCGGGTGGCCAGGGTGTCCCCGTTTCCTGGACAACGCTCGGTCGATGGCGCCAGATCGATTCGCTCGGGGAAACGCGATCTTTGGAAACGAGGTAACTAAAGGAACGCAGGGTGCAGTCGATTCGCTCGCGATTCTAGAAACGTTGCGCCGGACGTCTTTCCATTAGAATTTCACGGCGATATTCCATGCGCATGTGCCTGCTCGCGAGCCCAGCATTGTTCGGAAGAAGAAAACAATGGGTGTCTTTATGGAAATTTACGCGGAGTCACAATGCCCCGCTATTTACCCGTAACGACTTCTGCTTTCCTTAAGGATACGATAGGCTCATTGTTACTTTCAATTATGATTACTTCCTGTGGAATTAGGCGTCGTTGTACCGGTCCACGCGTGCAAATCACCGCGAGGCAGTCTATAATTAATTTAAATCTCTAAATTATTAAACAGATCCTTGTCGTAATTAACGACGCCAGGTCGACGTACGGACGTAATTTCCGTGGCCATCGTAAAGTCGACCAGGTTCATTAAAATACGCCCGGTTATCACTGGAGCGGCGTGATATTACGCAGAAAATACCGGCTGGAATAATGTCGAGCTGCGTGCCGGTAAAATAAATTATCCCGCGCGCGTGCATGCTGCCCGTAAGATAATGCGATTACGTCGAAGCATGTGACAAGCCGGCCCCCGCAATATGGCTACGCATCTCCTTGACGTCCGCGTAATACCTACGCGCTACTCCCGCGCTGCTATTTTCCCCGAACGGTAGGAGGCAGCTACAACTTTGTGATCCTGTACTGCTAACAAGCTGCACAGTAATGCTAATTGCACCGTCTCGAAGAGGATGCACCTGTAGGGAAGTTGCTGCCTGGTGGAAGTTCGCTACGTAGGATCGTGCAAACAGTGAGTTGTCCGATCTTTCTGCGCCGGCAAGATCCCAATTCCGATAGCCAACTTGTAATTACTCCGTACAGATGGAATCGGCGAGTTACAAGACCCACGGTGTCTTGAGAGTTCGACCAAGTTATTGGCCGAATGGCAGACCCGTAAATTTCACGCCGGGGGGATCGTTAACTTCGTGAAACGTTGCTCCACGCTACTTTCAGCCTGCGATCCGACCAGATCAATTTATATCTCGCTTAATTGGCGGCCGCGGGAGTGATCGATAAGTGGGCCGCCTCCTTGTGGGAGGCCAAGTGTACCAACGTTCTCTATTGATAATCATGTACCAATGTACGGGACAATGGTCACTTTGCCAATGACCAGGCAGTGGAAGATGGGAATCGAAGCTAGCTAGGACCCCCTGATCAACACAGTTGTCGGTGAAAACAAACCCGATGTGCCGTGGATAATTATCCAGATAAATATTCCGCTGGATGGAAATGGTAATTAGCGGGAACCTTGAGCCACTGTACGGAATCCTCCTATTATCGTCGATTCTCGGCCGTTGTGTGTACGAAGCCTCGGCGAAATCGCGTGCACCTACGTATGCGTAATAATCGATAATTAGACCTCTTCCTCCCACCCCCTGGTTGCTGAAGGATGTCCATTTGGGAAACGCGATAGCCGAGCCGTGCGCCTATTATTATCAATGCTAATCCCCAGATAACACCCGACATCGGTAATCGTGTACTCGCGTTATTGGAGTTTCCGAGTGTTATGGACGTTACACACGTACCCCGAGGTCTATTCACGAACACGGTTTCTTCGCTCGGCCTGCGCCGGTTCCTGCGCGGCCGCGAGCGGCGCCTTTAACCGCTCCGAGGCGTTCATCCTGCCCGGGGATGTGAATTAAAATTACAGGGGCCCGCGGAGGCCGTAGTTTACCAGCGACGGCGAAACGTGCTCACCGCACTGTGAATTATTAACGCGAGCGTTTCTCATTTCCGGGCCGCTCATGCGCGACAGAAATTATTGGTGATCTCTGCAGATATATTATGCGGCCGCGCGATTTATACGTCATCACGCCGCGGATTTTACGGCTCACATCGATCCGATACGGAGTGCTACCAACTGCGTCTTCTTCTTGTTTTTGTCTCATTGAACCCTTGACTCGAGAACGAACGGTGGAGTAGCTAATAAAAATGCGGTGGGTATCGTTGCAAAGAATCGAGTTTGCGAGCACCTCGTTTTAAGTCCTCGAATCGAACGATAACGACGGATACGAAAATTGAAATAATGTCACCAGATTTGAGAAAGCGCGGGACGGGCGGAAAAGATTTCGCGCATCAAGCCCGATAAATCAGGCAGGGCGGAGATGGAAATCCGCGTTAGGCGAGCCGTGAAACGCGGTCAACCGTCCGTGACGGAAGAAATTGCCGCGGAAAGTTTTAATCGCTAATTACGTTATCCCTGCGCCCGTGTGTACGTATACGTACGAGCCGGAAGGGAAGGTAAATAGGTATCTCATGGGCGAGTAAAAGCAACGAGGAAATCCTCTTATTTCGAGGCAGCTGCGAGAGGCAGCCTCGAAAACGTCGACGTGCCGGCGCGGCGGACAGACACGTCGCCCGGCGATGCGAAAACTTGCTAGCCACGTAGGAACGATGTGTCCGCCGTTTTAGTCGCGCCGCTCGCCATAATGACAACGCCTCTGAGCCTTTATCACGCGCAGGACTTGTCCCAACGAGGTCGGGTATTAGGAAAAAAGTTCGTCGTTTGCGGGTGTACTTTTGTCGGTCGGGTTCTCTACGAGCGGATCGTGCGTCTAAAACCTAAGGTTGGTAGGCTCCTTACGTCGTTCGGAAAGAAACTCTTGACACATTTCGACGAGCTAGATGTTCGCTGGAGAATTTGACTGCACGAGGGAAATTTTTCCCTGGTATTCGATAGCTGTTTAACACTTGTGTACAGAATGTTTTAGAGTTATAGTTACTTAGGTAGTTTAGAAACGACGCTTTTTTGCTTATTATTTATTAATGAAACTAAGTAGTTCTCCGCTGCAGGTACTTTTGTTACTATTTACAATTAGGCGTTATCAGCTTCCCACCATAAATGACGTCAGGTAATCTGTCGTTTATTCTTAAGGGGTTATATCTAGTCAGCCGGCCGAAAAGAGGCGAATGTTTGTGAATTTTTTTGAAAAAGAGAAAGCGTATATTCTTACAGAACTTTTTACGTTTAAAAGAGCAACGTTTAAAGACCATTTGGTAATTTTTTCGTAGAAAAATATTGACGTTTATAATAAAGTAACAACAAACATCCAAGAAGCATTTTTAAAAATTTGGTTTTGCGGTGAGCATTGTCATTGGAATTAGATTATCTAAAATAAAAAAAACAAAAAAGATTTCGTTAGTATATTAATGTCTCCTCAGGTTGACGGAGAAAATTTTCCGCAATATCAATTTAAAACAAAATGGCGGCTATTTCAAGTTGAATTCCTGAAAAAATCAGGAAGTCAACTGGATGTCGCTTGTTACTTTATTATAAACGTCAATATTTTTCTACGAAAAAATTACCAAATGTTCTTTAAACGTTGCTCTTTTAAGCGCAAAAAGTTTTGTAAAAATATAGGCTTTCGCTTCTTCAAAAAAAATTCACAAATATTCCCCTCTTTTCGGCCGCCTGACTAAGGTATAACCCCTTAAAGGAATTTCAATTATAATTCCGTGTGAGAAAAGTGTCGCAAAGGGCGCTCCTCCGTATTACGGACTCGTATGCGAATGGTCAGTTGTGTACGGCTCGCCCATTTCGTTTTCGTAGCATCAGTGTAGTACCGTAATCCATAAAGTACACAATGCCACTGGGTATTTAGCCCTACGGACGTACTTTACGCCGGCGGGCGCGCAGCCTGTTACACGGCCGGGCTATTCACCGCTACGACGCTATCGAGAGAAATTCGCACATGCAAATTCGGCGCCCGGAACGGGCGCGTGCTGGATGTCGTTCGCCGTAGCATCTGCGGCGACAGTAACTGTTGTAACGAAAACGTTCACGGTTCCCGTGACGACGCCGACACCCGCAGCAGAAGGGCGCCGTTGTATTGACAGTACAGCAATTCGCCGCGACGACGTCCTCGAGGATCCTCCGATATGAGATCTCTCCCTCGACCTGTTCCCGTAACGTATCCATAAAACCATCCTCCCGACCTTTTCGTCGCTGCCTCTCCTTGGTGTCCTCGCTCCATGGGACTCGTTTAAAATCAAACAAGGCGTTACCTCGTTCCTATTCGCAATTCCTCGTTCGAACACCTGTGCGCATAGACGTGACACAGTCTTTCTACCGGGTCCTCACTCCGACTCTTAAAAATGAAGAGAAAGAGGATTCTTTGTCCCACGTGGCTGACACAAGATGCCACCATCTCCATGGGATTCGTGAGATTGGTTTGTCCAGCGGCGCACTCAGGATTGCACGAAGGGATCACTTGGGGGTGATCGAGTTGAAGGGATAAGAATATTTTTAATGCAAATTCCCTAAAATTCATTAGGTGATTATAAAAATTTATTTAAAGACTAAAATCCAGTTTTCTTTTTACAAAGCTCTAGAATTACTACAGTCGTCGTTATAT
Source organism: Andrena flavipes (assembly GCA_963971345.1). Lineage (NCBI taxonomy): Eukaryota > Metazoa > Arthropoda > Insecta > Hymenoptera > Andrenidae > Andrena > Andrena flavipes. The sequence continues at coordinate 5,239,030 of OZ020482.1, forward strand.
TATTCTACTTTCCCCTTTTTCTTTAAGTGGTGCCAGGTAGAGATGGATAAAAAATTATTTGAAATAACACGGGTTGTTCAGTGAATCACAATTGTCTGCAACGGTACGTTTTGAAAAAGATGGAAAAGTGTCTAAGACGTAACTGCCAGAGCAAGGAAGGGTAATTCTAAGAGAGAGGAATACAGCTTAGCGATGGCACTGTGTCCGAAAAATCCAAACTCTTGCTAGCACTATCCCAGAATCCAATGCAGGGAACAATTGCGGCAGCCGCGTCTGCAGCATTCTCAGCAGTATACCGTCCTGAGCGGCACTTTGTATCGCCTCCCCGAGGGCACGGAGCATCTGCGTCAGGTGAAACGCAGGTCGACAGCACGCAGAAGCCCATGTCTCGTGTACGCTCGTCCAGGGTACATAGGCGGCACGGTATTTTCGTAGCACCGGCGTTCCTGAGACAATACGAGACTCTAGAGACGAGAGGCCTCCGTCGGTCGTCGGCATAATGAGGCTGGCCTCGTTTCACCCTTCCACCGTGGAGGACGCTGATAAGGGCGTCTCCAGGTGCCCGGCTGGACGGAGGGCGAGGGGGGGGGGGGGGGCGGGCGGGGGAGCGGGAATGGGGGAGTCAAGATAGGAGCACCTTCGCGAACAATCTACACGGTATGCAGCTGCTTCTAGGGCCCTTTTAGTCAGCGACATTAATTACGAGAAAGCATCGCTGCAGAGGCTAATTCTGTTGCTTCATTGGCCCCCGTAAAGTGTCGCAGCCTGTGAACCTCCGGCGACGCGCCGAATTTTTCAACTCGAGATGATTTTATCGACTGCGCAGGCCAAGGGCCGCTGAATTATTTCGCGAACGTCGGGGGAAAAATGTGCGATAGACTCCTCGTAACCTACACGGTAGTCGTGCCTCGCTGCTAGTAGCGTAGGTCGTGCGAGGTCAGACACTGCGAGGAAGCGCATCGCAACGTTCGCCTCGGCGTTGCATCGTGAAACGTGGATTTAATTCGAAGAACGAAATCGAAGTCTGGAAGGCGAGAGAATAATTCGCCCCCTTCTATCGCCCCCCCCGTGGAATTATATCGCATTAATTCAGCCCTTCGTTGCATTTCACCGCGAGCCAATTTATTACACATCCAACGTCGAGCGCGATTTCCACGCGAAGGATGGGAAAATCGGGACTTCTAACGAAGCCCGTTTAATCCAACCATCTCCCCTCGTTGATCGCGCGACTCGAGTGTTCTCGCGCACGTCCCACGGAATTAGACGATTTTCCACGATTAATCGGGCGGCGGGCGTGTTCGATATTAAGCATTGTTCCCACGGACCAGTTTTTCGCCGACGAGACGGTTCGTTTATTTTTATTTAATTTCCCGTGTATTTCCCACGCTCGACGACACTTCGATCGAGCGAACGGGGGCAGCGTAGCGCGAAGGGCTTAGAAGCTCATCCCCCCGGGGCAAATAACCAGGAAGGTAAGGAGAGATTTCCAGGAGGGTCGAAAGGATTGTATCGAAGGCAGTTTCAAGAGGGTCGAAGAATGGTATCGAAGTTTTTACCATTGCGAGGAGGAACTCGACCGTGCGCCCCACCCCTTAGGCATTGTCGTTTTGTAGGTCAAGCGGAGGGGTATGGGATCCTCCTCGCCACGGTCTCACGACTTTCGCCATTAACCGTATTGTTTCTCCCAACCCCCTCCCCGAGCTGTTTCTAACATTCGCTATAAAAACACTATTTCCAACGGGGATCGAATTAGAATTCGTTTCGGCTAATTCCGGTAAAAATTCCGAGGTTTTGCGGATTGCTGCGATTCAACTAACTTTCCATGCTTTTCTTGTGACATGGGATACCGAATTTCGCGGTAAATCGAACGTACATGGCGCACGTTAATTCAACGCGTTTCATTTCGTAATACTAGGCCGCGATGCTAAGTAATCGTTCCGTAGAAGCTGGGAGCTAACAATTTCCTTCTTGCTGGTCGTGGTTTTCTCTTCGAAAGTAACAATATAACTTGCCCGAAGCAAGTGACAGGTGCGCCTTGAAAGTGAAATAGCGAAAATAGGGAAATTCTTGTTCCTCTCGTTCCTTTTCTTGGCCTGCTTTCGACGGAGAATAAGACGGGTAGAGACGACACGTCCCTGTCTCGTGCCTGACACACCGTACTTCGCCGGAAGTTTGGCACGGAATTTTAAAACGCCCGCGTCGTCTGGGTGAACAGTCAGGTCAGCTTCGGGGGGGTAGTTGGAAACTTGGGGAAAAAAGATTGAAAATCTTGCAGCATGCATTTATTGCCCGTTCCCTGCCTCTACCCGGCGGTGTCGTAAAATTTCCATTTACCCGACGATCGTGGCAACATGTAATTTTAATTTCCGTTCAAACTTCACACGGTCGACGTGATTTACGGAGAAGTGCAACGCGAAGCCGTTGAAGACTTCCCAACATCGTCTCGCACGAAGAAGCACACCAAAATCTTGAAAATGCAAACAGGTCCGAGGAACCTCCGCGTCCAATATACTATTTTCATAAATAGAACCCAATCGCTGCATTCTTAGTATTCTAATACATATACATTCCCTGTAAATCCCCGAAATGGACCAGCCAGCGTTGACCTTTGCTCGAAATTGCGCGAGATCCATCCAGAACAGTGCTGGGTATTGTTTCCGCGTTTCCCCATTGTCCCGCAATACAGGAGTTTATACGGGCGGAACAAAGAAAGAAAAGAGAGCTTATCGTCCAGGCGAGGCTCGGATGAAGGATCTCCTCGGTTCACAGCGGCGGCCTTCCCCTCGGAGCTTCGTTATATCCTGGCCTAGGAGCGTGTTTCAATTCGCTTGAAGACACTGTCGCCTCTATTTCATATGGATGTATCCTCTCATCCCAGGGGGGAGGTGCGGGCCAGGGGGTAGGAAAGGGGCGAGTTGTATACGCAGAAGCGTTTAGTTCGTTGCTGCACTTTATCCCTTAAATACCCAGAGGTATTCTTCCCACGGAATCGTGGGTCTCCCCCCCTTCCCCTGTCGCTGAATAACCTAGGATATCCTGCGAGGATAGAGAAGTTATCCTCCTCGACCCTCTAGCCTCCCCCCCCCACCTCGCGCAGCCCCTTTTTTCCGTCTTTCGTTTTCTTCTTCTTATTCTCCGTTCCTGCTCGCGAAGCAATTTATACGCGCCTCCACCTTGCAAACAGCCACCCATTACTCGGGGACGATAAAGCTTCCCGAGCTTTGCGAACACGTCCCGGCTTGCATGCGCGAGCGGACGGGCTCTCGAGGATTTATGTTGTTTCGTAAAAGTTAAGAATCGTCGAGGAACATCCACGACCGAGAGAAATTTCGTTCACGCTAATTGACCTATACCTGACGTGCCGGATGCTTCTTCCTTATAAAGTTCGGCGAACAGTCGGAACGGAGACGCGACCCTCCTCGAGGAACCGCCGACCCGTATAAATATTCCGCCGCCACGGAACGCTGGGTTATTTAAACGGTATCCAGCGTTTGTCGAAGCGCCAGAGAATCGCATCAGTTTACTGTCGGAAATTCGCTTCTGGTCGACCGCTGATATAAATTCATCAGATTTGAAAGTTTTCGCTTTCGTGGAACGCGAGAGAATTCTTTGTGCGACTGGATTTAGAGAAGAAGGCTCGTGGCAGTGTTAGCGAAAGCATTTGTATTTCAGACTCGTTAGACGCGCAGAATTAACTTGACGTATGACTGGTGGGTTATCGCTGTTAGGTTGCGAGTGGCAGGACGATTTAGGAAAGCCTCGGAAAGTTATGTACTGTAATCAGAGCGATGTGATGAATCACCGCAATCATAACGTCATAAAGGATTGAGCTGCAACAGCGTTCTGAAATGTTGCACGGGTCGGGTCAATCACTAACAATCGACACTTTTTCTTTACACTCACCTGCAATTTCTCGTCGTACACTTGCTACAGATTTATGCCTACGAAGCAGTCGATCGATCAGATTAGAGGAACGTAAAGCACGTCCAAAGCACTTCATACCGAGACACGCAGTCGGTACGTAGCCCGGGACGACTATTTGATAAAACAACAGGCACTTTTGCATTTTTCGCGAGCTCGAGGGAAGAGTTATGACCGGGGGAAGACGAATAGGATGTTTTCCATCGTGAATAGAAGTCGCTCGGGAATTATTGCCAGCCCTTTCAGGAACGGCCTGTATTTCACTCCTCTTTCACAATGGAGTCCTACGGAACGGTCTCGAGCGACGCGCGCATAGGAAGCCGCGAGCGTACGTGGAACGCGCGAGGGATATTCGGCGCTTCGACTGATTGCAAGTTTACAGCCTCTGACTTGATAAAACCAGCCGTCATAAAGTTAAAGTAAAAAAGAGGCACGGGGTAGAAAGGGTGTACACAGTGGGGTGTGGGGGTGAAAAAAGAAGGAGGTCTGAGGCGCATCGGGTATGCATGCTGCCATAAATCCGCGTCGGCACGGTCTCGAGCAGTGCGCTTCGGCTTTATGAGTCCAGGCTCGATTGTAAAACTACTCCTAAATCAGGGCCACTCGGTGTATGCATACTTGCAGTCGTCACGAATGGAAACATGAATAATCGCGGCACCACCCCCGCCATCTTTAAGCCTGGCGGCCCTCGAAGGTGCTGCGTGTTTCCTGTTTACATTGGCACGCCACTCGATGTATTACAAAGCGTCGCGGGGGCCGTGGAATTAGAGATGCCCGATCGGAATCTGTTTCTCGCGTGTGTTCCACCCTGGGAATTAGCGTGTTTAATGACGACTCGCGAGCCCGATTCGCCGATTAACTCGTCCAGCAGGAGAGATCGTGGGTGATAAGGAATTTTTATAGCCGGAATCGCGTGGAAATCGGTTCGACCTGATTTGCACGCCGCGCTTGGTGCTCGGAGGAGGGTGGCAATGTTTAGTGCTCCTAGATCTATTACAGAGATCAGCTGATCGTCGATAAACGATGATCGCCGGATCGGCGGAGCGGAGCAGGCGAGCAGAGGAAGGAATAAGATGGAGGGTGGAGGGTGTTCCTAATTTCGTTCGCAGCTCATTGTTCGTTATCATCGCGCTGCTCTTCTTCCCTGGGAAAATGTGAGATCGTCGGTTCGAACGTCGTGTTTAATGCTCGGCCCGGGAGAAGCCTGGAACGCAATTAATCTCAAGGCACGAGAACTCGCCGGCGCGGCGGAGTTTCGTGCGGGCCACCGTTACAACTGTAACGATCGCGGCTGAAACGAGCGCATCCTGCGCTGCAACGGAACCGTGCCAGCTCGTTTCTGCCCTTCGTCCTGACCTTTTGTACGGCTGCTGCACGCGGCCGAGAAACCGGATCAGCCTCACGTAAAAGCCGCCTCTTTTCCCCCGATTGTGCTGGCGAATAGAGCCACAATTAACCCTTCCGCCGCGGAAAATAGCTGGTGAAACGCGTCATCGTGCTCTATCCCTTTTCTTCTCCCCGATCCTCCGGGAAGCTGCGGTAAGGCGAGCCTCTTGATCTCGCGGCGAAAGCGAAAGACCTTTCAGATTAATAGGAAATGGATTCTCCACTACTACTTTCTGCGCATTCTGGGGAAGTGGAGTATGATTCACATTAGTCCGTGAATGGAATCGTTTGACTGTTGCGACTCCACCTCGTTCCAGCGAATTTTCTGGTTGAAAAATAATTCTTGATATGTATATTACGAAATATATTGTTATCCCAATCGAATTATACGATCGTGCGCGATCCAATTTCAAAACCCTCTGTACGCGGGGCTTGTTTCCCCACCGCTAGGAAATAAAACACTCGAAATGGACGATATTTATAAGCACCCGCGCGGAAATTGTAAAAATGTGTCACCATTATTCACGCCGGTAGAAGCTAACGATTATTGTTCTCCTCGTTGCAGGGAAGACTTCAATCCCGAAGATGTAGTAACCGCGGTGGCTGAACAATGGACTGTTTTATGATAAGAGCTTTCTTTGACGATTGAAGTCGCGCGATGCATTCGATTCAATGCGATGCAGTTGTCGCGCGGGCACAGGGGACGCAACGAAATGGGGGGATTTTTGTTCGCTTCCGAATAAACGCTGTTTCATTCGATTCGCATCGTTGCACCGATCGAGAGACCGTCTATTCTCCCGTATTCCTTCGCATTAGCGGCAATTACTGCGCCGGGGGAAGCGCCGCAGCCTCCTGGCTTGATCGATTCGCTCTGTGCCGTCGATGGAACACATTCAAACGAAAAGAGGTGGGGAAAGAGTGCCTCGAACATCGTTTCTTTAGCGACTATTCTTCATTAATTACGGTAAATTTAACGCGCAGGGAACGCAACAGAGCATCCTCACGTGGAAAAGGTAGAAAAAGTATAAAAAGAACGTTTTACACGTTTTTTTTCGAGTCGTAATTCCTCCGATAAAAATGTATCTGGGTTAAGCGCGGATGACTGTTTTATGTTTCATCCTTCAGCGTGCCGGGCGTTATAAATTTTATCACCGATTGTTCCTCTTCAGCTTAATCTGCATAATTAATGGACTTTCATCCCCCTTATTTCACACCGTGCGATAAAATGCTTTATATTCATACTGTAACTCACTTTATTCCAACAAATCTACTTTAAAGAGGAAAAAAAAGGGAATTCTTGAATATAATCCGCTCGCGCCTCTCTCGGACATTAACAAAACACTGTAGATTCGCATTTCGCTCTTCCATAAAACTTATTCCAATATTTCATAATTCCATCGAGGAAGCGTTCTACGATTCTCGATCGATCAACATCGGATCAGAAATTAACACCTTGCGACTCAACGGAAATTATTATTCACACGTCGGAATGTAAATGGGCATTGAACCTTGCATTTACCTTTTTGACAGTAGTGAATCATCGTACCACTGTATGTTAACCCCAGCGTATCCACTTAAGAAATTGAAAGCACGCTGTAGATCTCTATTTTGCGACAGAACAGAGCATCCAGTTGCATAAGTTTGCAAGCAAGGGGGTGGAGGGATGTTCGTAGTTCGCTGCTCGTTGCTAGGCCTCTTTCTTGCACCGGGCCGCCTGTAATCTGTTCCTTAACGAGCCACGGCACAGGGCCACGCTCGATCGGAGGGTTAATTTGGACGCAATGAAACCAACCCCCGACACATCCCCCCCGGCCGCTCCCAAATACGAGGGGATTGGGGCCGAGCTGTAAGTCAGATTTTCGCTTAGCGGAGGTATCAGGGCCACGTCCGACACCATTGATTGGTGGCATCGTTCCAAATTACCCTTTAAACCATATCCCCCATCAGCCCGACGCAGGATTGTTCACTTTTCTCGCTCCGGCGATCAGTTTTTACGTGTCCCGGGTATCGCGGCACACGACTGACGTGTAATTTCTCTCGACGTTTCCACCGTATCCGGGCGCACCCCTCCCTCTCCCCCTGGCCGCCTGCAGAAAAGTGACAGGGCCAGGCTCGTCCGAGTTCCACTGCATGAAACACAATAGCGCTCTCTCCCTCGGAATCCTCGATCTCAACAGCGCTCCCAATTCGTTTGATCGAACGAAATTCGGACCGACGTCGAGGCGCCCTAGGAAAAACTCGCTTTTTGCAGCGCCGCGGGGGGGAGGGAAGCTACAGCTCGAAAAAGCGCAGTGGAACTTGAAGAAATTGAGGTCGCTGGACGGGAGTGGGAGTACCAGCGTCGTGCCGTTTTTCCCTCAGGACACAACGAGCTTTAGCTACGTGCTTCGCGCAGGGGTGCACTGCCATTTCGAAAACTGTCGATACCTAGCCTAAATCGTGCGTAAGCCCTCTATTGGCTGATTTACGTGCTGGTTTCCACGAGAGCGTCTAGAAACCCGGTTATATACCTATGTAGCCCCGTTCAGTTTCCTCGTGCTCGAACGTGGCAGGTAACAAATGCTCGCGAGGGCGAAGATTGCTCTCGATAATACAAGGGGCGAAACACCTAGCGCGTACCTGTAATGTCGGGCCCGCTGGCCAGATAGCAGGGCGTAATGCATAATGATTATGAGGTATTACGTAGCGAACATTGTGCGCGCCCCTCGCTGGAAGGCCCTTCATCATGTTCGACGTGGACACGCCATATTTTCCAATACACAATCTGGGAAAGGAATGAGGCACGTCCGTTGATATATGGCGCCACTCAAGGCGTATAAGCGGCAGTAATTCACGGTATTATCTGATCTGGATGCGTGGCTATGTGAAAGCGGATAGCCAGCGCGGGAGCGGCAACAAGAGGGAAGCGAAAAGGATGGCGAGCGGGTCGGACGATGACAAAAAAAAAACAAAAAAAAGAGAGAGAGAGAGAGAGGGAGGATGGAAGGAGTGGAAGGGGAAGAGGAATGGTTATCCCGGGCGATGGTTTACCAAAGATCCAGGGCTGTGCATTGATTCTATCGAATCGGACTCACCTGTTTCGCGAGATTATCGATGCCCCGCGAGACAAACGCTGATAAAGTGCCGCACGATCGTACACAGTACCTATATCACGATTCTTTCTCAAGCGCATACACGCGCGTAGATTTCGTGTTCATCCTTCCTCGTGATTCATCGCTGGCATTCAATTAATATCGGTGTAACCGCAAGGCTTCCCGGTACGCCTGACAAATTTCATCAGACTCTTTCACCGCCAAGTACCATTGTTCCCGTAATGAAATTCACGACTACTCTCCCTCCGCCATTTATTTCGCAACCGCCCCCCTCGTTCCATTATTACCCTCGTTGAGGGGTTTTTATTCCGCGCTACTTGCCCGCGTTATCCCCAGCTCTTTCCTTTCCTCCAGTTTCTTGCCTCCTTCCCGCCTTCGACTCGGCCGGTTTATATTTTTCGTAATTAATTGGCCCGTGGTAAGGGGCCTCCTAAACAATGGTTAGGATCCCTTCGTGATTTTTGCGTCTCAACGAATAATAAGGCGAAGTCGTTGTCCCTAAGACGCCGCGAATGAAAAATTTGCTCGCTCACGCGAACTTGCCCACCGGTGTGCGTGGGATTTCATTAAATCGTCGGCTCGAATCACCGTAGGTACCAGTATCATTCACTGTCCGGTTAACATCCACTTCGTCACGGCAAATTATGCACTTGAGTACGAAGTACCTTACCGCGAGCACGATTATTAAATATTGAATACACTTTGGAAATTCAAGAAGGAAGATTCAAATTTTTGAATCTCAGCGATGTGTACTACACTATCCTAGTGATAGGTGACCGGTAGCAAGGGAAACTACCAAGTTTCTTAAATTACTGAAGCAACGCCGCGGAATAGTAAACTGTTCTCCTACTCGTGGTATCAGATTCCGCGCACGATTTAGTCGGAATGCAACGCGATCGTGTCCTGCGATCGAGAGATTGGAAAAGAATAAAAGAAGGAGGAGGGAAGGGACTCGATCTTCATTATGTAAGATCATTCATTTCGGTAAAGTCAGCTGGCAGTGTGAAGGGAAATTGGCACGGATAAGAATAAACTCCTACAGTCGCGTTAATCTACAGGGATATCATAAAATAACGATTTGATCGATACATTCCCCGGTTCGTAAAATTGCCTCCTGCTTTAGATACATTAATTTTGGTTCCGACCAATGAAAAGAGCGATTGAAACAGCAGCTTTCCGCTTCTACTTCCTTGCAGACGCTAAACTGCAATTGCTATTCCGCTCCGTCTTTTCTATTTGCGTTACGTCACTTCAAAATAAGCATCATATTTCAAATACTATTCCCCCAAGATTTCTCTCCATTCTTCTGGATTAAAATTCTATTATTTACGTCGTAATATCAAAGGGAGCAAAATTGCACCGAACGTTTCTGGATCTATTGGAATATTTCCTGCATGTCTGAACAAATACTGTTGTATTCTAACATCCTGCACACACAGACACGTCCCTCCAGAAATGGAGGACCCTTACTTCCCTTTTATTACATTTCTTAGAATTTCTTCTTCGCTTCCCAGCAGAATGCCTTCATATCTTAAGCATTCTTTTCATAATATCAATGCAAACTTCATCATACTTCCCGTCTACTACGTTATTTGCCATCAAGTTAAAATTACATCATCTTAGTTGTCCAGCAACTCGCGACTCTCCTTCAAATCCCATCAGAAAGTCCTCGTTCCCTTTGGTTTCCGTGTCAGCCGGAGCACGAACCTGTTCTACCTGTCCGACTCGATACGATCCGATTCTACTTGCCCGGCCACGTAGAGCCCTATTCTCTTAGCCCGTTCACGTACCATCCGATCCCCCTGCCTGTCCGCGCGCGACTCGCTTCTACCCGCCTGTCCATGAACGATTCAATTCCGCTTTTCGTATCAGATACGGTAGACGAGAGCTTCTATAAATCCTCCGCAATGAAAACCCCAAAAAAGAAAAGGGATGAAATCTCTTCGATAATAACTATCCGTCCATGTCGACGTCTAAGTTTTTAGCTAAGAGCAGACAGGACTCTCGTATCCAATTACAGTAATGCCTCGTTAGAATCACGACGATCGGGGCTGGCGGTAGGACACTAACGCGATGCGGACACTATTTCCTTAGAGTAGTATATGCTCTAAGACTATTCCGTGCGGCCGATGCCGCGAGTGAGAAAACCCCAGAGCCGAGCGAGAGGGAACGAAACAGTTGACACGAAGTTGCCGTCGTCTCTTTCGTTCTCTCACTCTCGACTGAAGGATTCCAAGAAATGGTGGGGATAGTGAGCGTGATTATAACGCATGGTAAAAACGGGACACTAACGAGTCATTACTGTACACGGTACGTTTGGCAAGACTGCATCTTATATCACCGATCTCTTACAGATACCCGGTGCAGGGCGTTACGGCGAGATTTAATTAGTTAATTACTCGATTATTTAATTAGATTCTCCTGCCATCGTCAAAGTTCCTCCTCCGGACGATCCTCCCTCTTATTTATTCCATTCTCCCCGTAAACCGCCCTCTCGCGCTCGTTTCCGCGGCGGCCGTAACACGGAGCCGTGAGGTTCCATTAACGTGCCAGAGACGGACGCTCGGTTTCGCCAGAACCGTCAACCGGAATCAAGAGACGTCGCTCAAGCGAAACTCCGCTGCCGCCCTTAACGCGGACACGTGTTGGCACCAGACACGGAAGCGCTAATGCACGACGGAAGAGTACGAATAAGTATCGATCGGGCGCCGCGGTCGGGCCAGTAGTTACTGGGCGAGCAACGGTCAAACAGTAGTAATAGAACCGGTCGTGGTCAGCCAGTAGTAAGAGGGTAGTTGCGGCCGGACAGTTAGTATCAGGACTCCCTGCGGTCTGGTGGCGAATAACAGTTTTAGTTCATCATATTCTATTCTTGCTTTGAAATGTCTGCGGTCACGGCCCCTTTAACAACTCGGAACGCTCCAGGGAAATTGTGCGAGAAAAAGGCGGACGGGGGGTTGGGCGAGGAAGCGGGGCGCCGCGGGGGACGGCGTTAACGAAATTTATGGGTCGCCCTCCTCGGCGAAAGAACGAGGGGAATTGTAATGAGACGGAAGAAATATTTACAATACGATGGAGAAGCGAAGACGGGCCTTGAAAGTGTTTTTAAGAACTCTGTTGTTTATAGCAAGGGGGGGGGGGCACTTACCGATAACGAAACACTCTATCTCTCTGTATCAACTGGCCTACGTATCGATAGCAACGTAATGGTAAAGCCATGTTTAGGCCTCGTTAGCCCATTTTTTCCGTGTTCAGCCGTAAAACGGTGATGGCCCCACAGAAGTCGCGTGACTCGGCTTGTTTATCGGACGAATATATGGGACGGTTTCGAAGGGCCCGGCGATATTTCGCGAACGTTTCTATCACCGTCGTCGGTATGTAAACACGGCGGTGGCTTCCGGTGGCGCGGTAATTTAATCAACTTCTTAATGGCTTTCGGGACGTTTTAATATTTCACGGAAAACTATTCGGCCAAGTTACTTTGCCCGGGCGGCGAAAGCACGGTGTGGAGCCGTTTGTCAACAAGTAACGGCCACGAAGCACGAACCACGGAAGTCAAGCTGGCCTAACTTTCCGCGCGTTTAAGAGGATGTCAGGTCGAAATAAAGCCGATTAAGCGCTTAAGGCCGAATCGGTTGAATGCCTAATTACGTCTGGAACGGCGTTCAAGTAGATCCCTCCTGGCGACAACGATACAGCCTCTCTTTCTTCCGCCCTTCGTCCTTCTCTCTCCCTAACGACGCTCTCCGCCCATCCCGTGCTCTCCTCTGTGTCCCTTCGTCCATGCTTGTCATCGAATGAAAATTAGATTCGAGCCTTTTGACCCGTCGAGTTTCGGTCAGAGTATCGTACTCGGTGGTCGGGCGTAGCTGACCTCTGATTGGCCACTTCAGGCACGTGAAATCGGTAATTAGCGTTAGATTACCAGCGTAAATGTGTCACGCCGCGTAATAGCCTGTTTTGTTTTCTGCGAACGTGCACGTGCGACGTGATTACGCGTGTCATTTCGGGTATAATTTTCCCGTCATTCCATGGGGGATTTAGTGCCGCGTAGAACGAATATCGGATATCGGATGCAATACTGGTGTTATCGCCGGGGCGACGTAAAATTGCTGCTTTGCGTTGGTACGCAGCTTTCAACGGAAATAAGAGATAATAGTTTGCTTTAAAATAATTATTCTACGGTTTCGAAGGATGCCGAAGGACAGTGGTTTAAGGGGTTATAGTTTATACCTAGTCAGGCGGCCGAAAAGAGGAGAATGTTTGTGAATTTTTCTTAAAAAGCGGAAACACATATTTTTGCAGAACTTTTTGTAGGTACTTAAAAGCGCAACATTTAAAGAACATTTGGTAATTTTTTCGTAGAAAAATATTTACAGTAACAACCGAATCCAAGAAGCCTTTAAAAATATGTGGTTTTGCGGTGAACGTTGCCATTTGGAACCAGTTTATTTAAAATAAAAAAAAAAGATTTTATTAGTATATTAATGTATCCTCCGATTAGCTGAGGGAATTTTCGAAATATTAATAAAATGGTGGCTATTTAAATTTGAAATCCTGCTTTTTCCGTGCAAAAATGACGCGCAAAATATACACATATTTTACAAATATTTGCCTCTCTCGTAATAATTACAATATCACAAATAAACGCGAATTTATAATACACACCCAGTTCACTATAACTGTGTTTTTCGGTCCATCCCTAATTAATCGAAATCGATCCTCTTCTCCGCATAATGGATGCAAAGACCTCGTAAACAATCATCCGAAAGTGAGGGAAGCCCAGGATCTGCATCGATGCGTTTCACCCAACTATGATACCGTAGAGTCCAGTGCATCATGTTCTAGGAAGTCCTGTGAGTGCAAACAGGAAGATCCTAAATATGCAGCCCTCATACCCTTTGCAGCGCCAGTTGCCAGTGTATCCTGGCGCCCTGTGAAACGAGATTGCGTCTTGGAAACGTTCCGAAACGCCAGTCGGTCTCCGTTTGCTAAATACATATACCGTGGATGCGGGAAATGAGAACATCCGTTCGTGAATATATTGTTAGACCGCGGCCGCACCATCAAGAATGGAACGGCCCAGAATCAGACGCATGCAAATTATTTTAAGCACCAAATCAGTTTAACGATGAAAGCTACGGTGTCATTGGAAACGCTTCGTTTATTCTATTATGTATCTTTGAAAGCTCTGCTAATGGAACTATAGAAGGTAATTGATGGCTTCCTCCATTTCCGGTACAAGTTACCCAATCGTGTTTATTTTCGTAGACCTTTAAACCCTGTAGAAATGCCAACGCAGCCGCAGACATGTGTCTTTCATTCTTAGCTTCATCAGATATCTGGAAACAAGCGGATATCGGAACGCAATAAAACGATGGAACCTTCTTGCGTCATGTTTCATCCTCTGGTACAAAACCATCTGCCACCTCTGCGCGACGCCGAGACCGTATTTAAACAGGCTTACAGTACCTCGAAGGGATACAGCGAGGTCGTAAAAGCTGCGGGAGTCCCGAAGTTTACAGCTTCGAGGTTTCGGAACAAGAGCTCTGGAAACTTTACCTCGTCCCAAAAAAAAAAATAATGCCGAAACCCTTGTTCCGAAACCACGGTGCTGTAAACATTGGGGATCTCGCAGTTTTGACGACCTCGGCATATCCCTGCTAGGTACTGTTAGGCAGATCCGTAGCCAGGACACTAATCATTACTCCGCAGGCCATAAAGTTCGTAGGAAAATTTGCGCGGGGACTTGCAACTGACACGTTCGAGTTCTTTGGTTGATCCAGGGCCAATGGGAAGACAGGATACGCCTACGTTGGGCCAGGATCCTTGACACCTGGAACAGGGCCAAGCTCAGGGGTTCGCTAGGGGCGTCGAACTTATGCCGTCGGCAGACTTTCAAAATTATTGCTCAGGCCGCGTCAGCAGCTACGGTGTTTGTTTTCCTCCTGATGGCGGCTCGCTGTCTCACCTATTTTTCATCCCCATTCTTCTTCCTTACCCGCGCACTTTCCTCCTCCCGTCTTCACACCTCCCCGTCCCGCGCTCTCTCACCCCGAACTCCGTTAGAATCGATGCTCGGGCAATATCGACGGGCCTGCCTACCGGAGGAAATCAAGTATTCGATGATCGATTGCCGAGAAACGGGGCGCAGGAAGGGTTGAAAGTTTCGAGGGACGTTTTCATTAGGAGGTAAACGCGCGGCATCGGTTTCCGCGAGAAAAAAACAGGATTCCCACGGTGGGCTGCGGTGTACAGAATATAGGGATGAATAGGTGTACGGAGTGGGTTTCTGCAATCCGATTATCTTGGTCGACTTAAGCGGATTTCCGTGAAAACTTCGTCACCGGCGCTAGCTTCAAATCCGTTGTACTTATAAACAGGAAGGCGACGGCGCTCATTGTTTTCAGATTTCTTAGGATGCAGACCATCGACGAGGATGAGCTCGTGGAACGAGCTGGGGGTGCTAATACAGCTTTTTATTCGAGCTTCTGTCTCGTTTCGAACAAAACGCGAATGGCGTCGGTGGTAACTAGTGGATCTTGGGTCTGCGAATGCCTCCTTCATTTGCAATTATGTGAAATATCATGGATATTTTATGGAGAATGTAAAACTTGTGAAGCTACTAAAGTCTGAAGCAAACGTGGTTTTAAATTTACTCCGAAGGATTGAGTTGATGGAAGGACTGTGCTTGATGTTCTGTTTATGTAGATGTTGATTTAGGTACTATCCAGTAATTTCTTCTAAAGTCCTGCAATAACGCGAGTCTCTAGCCACCTTTGAAGGCAGAATTTGCTTTAGTGGGCCACGCGTAGTCGAAATTACCTAATTACGATCATGGTTCGCTGATTTCACTTAGACCCCTATCGGGAGGACTGCGTGGTTTCAATTATCGACCAATTAGATCAAACGAAATTAACCATTTACCGTGATACTTTGCCACGTGCGCTGATCGGAATAAAAACCGACTTTATACTTCTCTTATTCGGCTTGAGACTTGGATTATAGAATTATTCGATGCCATCTTGAGACGATATCAAGGATTATGATACGAAAGAACATTATATAAAACGTTATTTTAATTATAATTAACCACAATGGAATTCTTACGCTACGTTCTTCGACAAAATGAGTAGTCGAATACTGCGATTATTCGGACAGATTCTAATTATTGTCTCCTTTCGTTTGCCTTCAGGTTGAACTACCTGATGTCAGGATTGACGCCAAGCTGGTATCACGCGACGAACATCGCGTTGCACGCCATCGCATGCGTTTTGGTCACAAGGGTGAGTCTAGTTGTGGCATCGTTGCGTCCAGGATTTGCCGCTCTGACGGGGCTGCTGTTCGCTGCTCATCCTGTACACACTGAAGCGGTGAGTAGCGATGAAATTTAATACATATGAAGCAAACCACAACGGGCATACATAGAACATTCTATAGTAAATAGCGATCTAAATTCTAACCATTGAATGTTCCACGAGCTAAAGTGCTGTTGAGCTCGAAAATTCTTGAGAAATCACAAATTCCACATCGCGTTTCCCCTCGATTACAGACCAGCTTGTTGGACCTATCGATTCGTGGCTGCGAGGGTTAAAAGTTCGTCAGATGGAACGCGAGAGCGCGGAACAAGTGGTTAAGATAATGGCTTAAATGTGATCACGAGCTAATAAGCTGTTTAATATGCTCTAAACAGCACCATTATCTCAATCACATGTCTGCCAATCGATTTGGATTACCGCGCCTCGTGAGCGTAATAATTCCACCGTGCCCGCCATAGAAACTAATCCCACGTTTTCCCGTTCGCCGGGAATACGAGTTTATCCTAAGCCGATCGAGGGACTGGCATCTGCGAGAAATCTCTTGTTCTTCTCGCCGCTTGGCGCGCCCGCGATGCGCAAGAATAATGAACTTGGACGTCAGCGATAATATGTTTGTCTACTTAACCCGCTTCAGCTAAGCGCATGGCGGCGACATTGTGCTCACCGCTGCTCCCGCTTATCTGCTGTTTCAGAGGATAGTGGTTTCAAGGGGATTTGGGAAGCGTGCACGATGGAAAAGATCGAGGAGCGCCGAATACACCAGCGTGCTAATAATTTCGGTGGTTCGCGAACAATGCTTCCATCCCGTCAGTTCCGCGAAAGTCAAAGGAACGTTTAACTCGGCCAGGCTTGATTCCTCGGCGGGAGGTTTTCATTCCTGCTGACACTTCTGAGAATGTTTGCTTCCCGATGCCTTGAGTTTCGTGCCCCCCACACCAATGATTTCACAGTCAACTAAGTTCACCTGGAATTCTTGGAAACTTGGTCTATGAAAGCAATTCCGCTCGGCATCGATTTCGCATACACTAGTTCACGCATCCCGGGGAATCGAAGAAACGATCGCGGGGCGCGAAATTGTTTCTACAGGGAAATGATTTCGATGGGGCTGTGGAAATTTGCATTTAACGAACCTCGAGATTCCGCGATAACCGTGGAAAACTTGAGGGGAAATAGGGGGTGGTGGGTAATTACCTCGCAACGGGGGCGGAGATTTGCGCGGAAATGTAACGGATCGCGTTCCCGGGACAAAGGTCGGAATGATACAAGACGCGGCCTTCCTAGCGAGAATTACCACCGCCACACGACATTGATTCCCTCTCTGATTCCCTCCCCCTGTCCAGGGGGCCGGCCATTACAAGCCCGAGCTTGCTGGTCACGCACCGCGTCCTGTTACATCACGCGTGTGCACGCGTCGTTGCATGCACGCCGCGCTCGCGTGCACACCGACCCCTTGTTGCCCGTGTCATTATTGTGATGTCATGCTCGCGTTACGTTCGCGGATGAAGAAGTCGGATATACGCGGCTGACCCGCGGCGACATTAACCCGGGCGTCCTGCAATCTCATGACCGATCGCCTCTGACTAATTACTGTGATCTAAAGTTACCTCCGCGGTCCCCTTAACTTTACCGGCGATTTCACGGCCACGTTGTTTCGAAGCCAACGACGAAGGGAATTTAGACCGAGCAAGCTGGACGATCGGGTGAGCGATAAAAACGTCGCCCATGTGGAAAGGTGACGTTTTAAAATGGCGCTTGGTATCGTAGGAGATAATAGGATTCATATTTTGGGTCATAATTGTTACCCATGCATTCACTATACCGAATCGATCGCTCCTTCCAAGTAGTACAGGTCAATGATAATTGCTACGTATATCCTACGCATCCTAGCACTACGGAATAATTTATCGAACTACTCTGGGATCTACAAAAGACCATCCCACGGACAGCAAACATTTCCATCCTCCGATTCACGTGGCCACAAGCCTCGTCGAATAAAACTATCATGCAAACCACCAGCGAACGTGGAATCTCGTGAGCAAACATTCGACGCCCGTCACATACGGCGAATCGATCCACCCAGCGCGGACGTCGCGACACAGAACCATATTTTGCTTTCCATCTGGTCCGAATCGGAATTACATCTCTCCTCGCACCCATTCGCTCGGTAACCCTCATCATATTGCTATTCAGCCGCTGCTCCGACAACAGAGGACGCGGGAATCCCTTTGTTTGTCCTGGCGGGCGTTGTTTACCAAAATCATTAAACCCTGTCCCGGATTGAATCCTCGATGGAACAGCGGGGACAGAGGGTCGCGCGCGTTAATCAAGTTTGAACGGTCGAGGAGAGGCTGAAAAGGCCTGTTCGCTGCCGGAAAGACAGGCCAGAGGGTCTCTTTTGACCGGGCGGACGCGGCCTCCAGGCCAGCGGCGACGGCCATTTATCGCGGCTGCGCTCGAATGGTTCTTTGTGCCGATTTGGATCGGTCGCGGGTCCCCGTCCAGCACGCGTCACGACGCCCTCGTCGCTGAGCGTGAATGACGCCTGTGATCGGGACAACGGCGGGCTCGTCCTCCTTGTCGAGTCCTGTTTGCGCCGACCCCCGCCGGTGTTTGCTGAAATGATCGACCTGTGAAAGCAACGGGCAACCCCGGTTTCTGGCTGTCGGATTAAGCCCCCTCGGCCCAGGGCCGCTGAAAGGAAGCGCGTTAATTAAGTACAACGCGCGACGCCCAAGCGGCTATTTCCAGTGTAAACCCTGGCGAACAAAGGGCGAACTGGTTTGGAAGAGGGACCATAGTGTGCCTACTGTGCAGAGGGTCACCGACCGTACCTGGACTCTTCGTGGCTTGGAAAAGCATCGCGATTGCTTCGGGGTGTGCTCCACGGAGGTGCCTTCGCGAAATATTCTTATCGGTGAAGTTTGCTTTGGCATTGGATGGCGTAGGGTGGATGCAACATTTGTGGCCATTTTAAGGTATCGTACCAGTTTTGGTCACTTCTTGAAAAATATAATATTTTTCCGGGTAAGCAAGAACTATAAACAAAATACCGTCAAGGACCCAGTTCCTGATCAGAAACCAATTTCTGATCAGTTTAGTATATTAATACCAAATAATAAGTTTATCACGATACAAATTTATTCCAAAAAATTACTAAATAATTATAAAGTATTTTTAAATCTATACGCAAACATTTGATAGCTCATAGTAAAATGTTTTAGGTTGATTAGAAACTGCTCCCTTTGCATCTTAAGTGATCAGGAAATGGGTCCTTCACACAATAATGATCTGCAAGCAATTTAAAATTAAGATAATTATAGACGCATAGCCAAAAACAGTTGAATGACCACAAACGGTACGAAAAGTGATGCAAGGATTTACGTCGTGATGTACTATTAGGGAGACTCTTAGGCGACGGCGGATAATGATGTATGAGTGAGGAAAGATACATTATCATCTAAGGAAAACCTTCTTGCGTTTCCACAAATAATATCCTGAAATTCTTAGAAAGCAGCCTGCAATCATTGCCGTTTAGAGCGACCCTTCAAAGTTACTATCCCAGTCGACGTGGTTTACGGTATCCAAGAAACCCAGGTTCGCGATGCTCGCAGGTAATAAAGGTTTGGCGTAGGAGAGTTTTCGCGACTCTCGGGGAGCGCGCGAATTCCAGCGATCGATCGATTATCACGCCTGTCGCGTTCGGCGTATATAGGTCAGCCTTTCTTCCGCGTTCGCCGTGAATTGATTGCTAAAGTAGCCGGAAGGGAACCGCCGCCTGGCCGTATCGACGCGGAAACGGCTGTTCCTTTCACAGGTTTCTTCGCGTCCGCCCTGCTCCTAAGAACGAGCGTATCTCGCGTACCTCTCGATGCATGCTTTCTTCACGCGTTTTCCTGTTTCCTACGCTCGTTTGATCGGGTTCAACCGCTCTGATAAATTGCGCGCGAATGCTGGATTGAAATAAGATCGAGCGTGTCGAACGGCAAGTCGATTCTCGTGTTCACGACACCTGATTACTTTAGAATATCGTGTGAAATACGCGAAGTGCCTGGAAGTAATGAACGCAAAGTGAACTGCATAACAGAATTCGCGAAAAGCAAAGGGAAGTAGTCGCGCTTCGGATGTTCGGTTCTTTATATCCCATGCAAATATGTGCATAACTGCATACATTTGCTAAGTGCGGCTGATACGCCGAGAGTCGAGCGTACGAGCAACCAATTGGTAGAACACTCGGCCAACGGAGTAAAGGAAAGTCAAGTGACGCGTAAATTGGCTTGCGCCGGAGACGAATTCGTCGCTGTAACTGGATTCCCGTGATTAAATTACTTTGACACTTCGGTCCGTCATAAACTCGGGCGGCAGATGACGTTAAAACGTGATCCCCTTTTTGACGGCAAAGAAACGTGGCAGGTTTGCGCGCGCCGCCTGGTTACATTTGTGAAACGAGAAAATTAGGTTAGAAGGAAACTCGAAATATTTGCCTAATTGACAGACGTACGCGGCTGTTCAGGCAGCGTTTCTAATCAAAGGTGCTGGTTCTCGCGTCGGACAGAAACGAGCAACTCTCGTAGCGGCTCATACAAGAAGGCCACGGGGCTAGCAAGTTTCGTATTGACGATAAACACTGGCCATTAAAGCCACCATCGATCGGTGCCCGCTTCCTTTAAGCCCCCTTTACATTTACAGGAACGCTGGCTCGCTGCCTTTGAATTAGCTTGTTTTCCGCTCTATTAACTCGCGCCGTATCGAAAGTACCGGCAAATGATGCTCGTTTATGTCTCCAAGTTTCAACAGCTTCTCCTTGCCCTCCTTCAAACCGTCGGAACGTTCCGCACAGATATGGGAATACTTATTCCGCAGACGTTACCTTTTCCGTCCCTCCGCGTTTACATTCCAGTCGAGGGCAAACGTTGTTTCGCGCCTGTAAATATTGATGCGAATATCCAAATAGAAATTGCGAGGGTGGGTGGATCGTAGAGTCAATAATTGAGCGACAGATTTGCGCGTGCGTTTTTTTTCTGCGATTTCTTTGTACGCCATTGTGCATTTAATGTCGCGTACCAAGGCTTTTAATTTCATCTCGCCCTTGCAACGCACATAATCTTGAGTAGAGAGTAACTTGTAATACTCCGATTCATCCTACAGCAAAATGAAATTCATTATCCTACAGCAAAATAATTTCAGAACAGTTATAGTCATTTTAGCCAACTCTCGTTAAACTACCCCAACATTAAATACTCGTTAAAATGTGTCTGTGGCTCTGTTATTTGCTCTGTAATCTTTTTCTGTATACTATAACTTCCTGTATAATTTTGTGGCTGATTGTTGAGTGATTCAGACTGTCTTCCACGCATGCTGCCAATAGCCACTGTTTCTACGTTTCCATTGACACTTCGATCGCGAAGGTATCAATTGCTTAATTCCCTTCTTGCACCGTTAGTATCTTGTTAACCGGCGAAAGCTTCACCGAAACGTTTTAGTCCGATTTACCTCTTGGGCCGTTTCACCGTTGCAATGGAAACACGCCGGTTATTCGATAACATCTTGCGATCGCCCCTTTAGATTTCCCCCCTCGTCCTCGATTTTCTAGCGCTGCTTCCGAGTATCGACCTTGGGTATTATAAGTTGCACGTGAAATTGGATGCATCGATTGCCCCTCGATACGTAGCCACTTACCAGACGTATTTCCCACTGTGTGAAAGAGACATCGGATTTCCAGCCGTCGCTTGGTACGGGTTCCCAGGCGGAATCAAAGTAAAACAACGGGATATTAATTCGCCCGTGCGCCACTGTTTTCATATAATTTTCCACTCTCATATTCGCACGCGACCACGCGTAGTCGCGTTTCCCTGAGCCGCAGTCGAGATATTTACGATATTATACGTATTTTTATATGAAATATGTAATGCTCGTTTCAGCGAAACATTTTAAAGGCTTTTCACGGCGCCTGCTACCTTTCCGGGGCGGGCTTCAGAGATGCGTTTCATCAATGATATTAAAAATAGAATTAATAACGCCGTGGAGGGAAGGAAAATAGAATTAAAGCTCGACGGAAGGCAAAGCCAAAGAGAATAAAACCTTCGTGTCCTTTCCGGGTTGAGAATAGGATTGCTGGCTTCCTTGAATCGTCCTCTTTTCTTTCTCTTTTTAATACACTATCTGCTGGTAACGAGAAAGTCACGGCAGCAGAAACTTGAAGGCGGAGACCGCTTTGTTCTTTAGAACAAATTTCAGTATCGAAGTTTCCCGTATATATTACATAATACAGCGAGCAACGTAAATAATATCAATGTACTCGGATTTCAGCGATCTGTATCAGCAGTGAAATTAAACAGCTCGGACTATATCTGTTTTCCTCTGATTGCACGTCGCTTAATGCAGTAACATTTATCTTAATTGCATTGTTCCTCACCCGTGTTATATTTTAATCACGTTTTGAATAAGATTTAAATATGGGGAAAGTGCAATGAAACCGCAATACTTTGGTCGACTGGGAACCACCACCTCATCTTCCCACGAAATTGTGAATAATACACGTCTCTGTATAAAACTAAACTGTTTCAATCTCATACTCGCGCTTTTAACCAGAAATATTAACCAAAACATTAACTTTTCCTTCGCAGTAGCTCTTACAAATACAAGACATATAAAAAATAAAACCAATTTTCCGTAAAGCCAAGTATACTCCCATTATCATGCTTCCCGTAGCTAACAGATGAAAACTCCGCTGGTACTATCCTTCCACGCTTGTATTCCGTTAAACCCTCTGCCAGAGCGCAAACCGACCAGCAGCCCCGAAAGAAATCAGGAATCAGCGAGGAGCGACGATAAACGGATCGCTGCACGAGATTCAAGGGGTCGAAAGCGTTTCTGCTCCCACGAAATCGCCCGGCAACCCCCGCGTTGCACGAAGATCCCGCTCGGGGTGCAAAGTCGATGGGGCGAGCGAGCGGAGAAGGGTGGCGCGGGTTAAAACAAGATACGTGTTTCGTTTCGCGATGCAACGGGGGGGGTGGAATCGTCGGTACGGAATGTTTGCATGTCGGCAGGGGTGGGTGGGCGAATCGCAGCTAGCAAGTTGCAGGCGTTTCACCTGGGGAATGCTGGGAGCTCGCAACGCGCGGGCTTTTTCCGCGTTTCGTCGAAAGTCAGACGCATTCCCATGAAATCACTCGTGAAATCGCAGCCACCGTTCGCCCCGTCGGAACACAGGCTCCCGCCTGCTCCCGCGATCCGTTCCGGCGGAGGCGAAGGGGGTGGCAAGTCGAAATTAAAGGGCCTGACGCGACGCATCAACGTTCACCGTCGCCGTCGCTCGAGGGTGCGTCGAGACTATTTTGCGCTGGGTAGAGGAAAACTTCCAGGCGGGGTGGGGGTTAATGTCGATCACGGGGCTACTTCGTTTCTATTTTATTCCACTCGAGCAGGCAGCTCGTCCGGGCGACGGAGACGAACGGACAAGAAATTCCTGGAACCGCCATGCATCATCGACGAAGTGTATCCGGTAAAAGCCGTGCTACGCGGGTTAAAAGGGAACTTTTGCAGAGTTCGAGGAACGAGGGGAGCGAGGATGCTCGAGGAGAAGTTGAATTTAAAGTCGCAGGTCTATGCAGGCACCTGTGCATTCGTGTACCGATAATCCCTTAAAAAAGAATCCCATTTAAAAACATTGTCGTAAATTATTACCCATCAAAACTAATGATATACAGAAATTGCGCCAATTATCAGAATGGCTATTTATACAAAGAAAAAAATCTATAAAATAATATTAAGCAGATATATTTTTATACAAATAAATATTTAATACGAATAAATATTTTATTCAAAATACTTGGCGCTGCTCTCCGAATTGGTGTTGCTAAACTGAATAAATATGTGTGAATTGCATTAAAATATTTTTCTTTCTTCTCTCAGTGGTGTCTTGTCTTGTTTTATTTTATTTATTAACCAAGACAATTAACCTTTTTTTGGTTTCGCAGTTACACTCTGTGTCTTGATACACTTGCGCCTGTCTGATTTGTAAACGTTCTTCGGCAAGGGAGTGAAATTAACAGCCGTCAAAGGCTCTGCTTTCGAATGGGAGAATATAAGTGTGCCTCGGGATGTATACGAGAAGCAGAATATTAGGGTGGCTTTAAGTGGGGAGCGTTATACGTAGGTAACAGACTGATAATAATTTCTCAGAATAACGCCCGGCACTCAGAACAGAACAATACGTATCCCCCTTCTATTTTATCTTGAAACAGGCATTCAAGGATTCGCCCGTATCCTTTTAATCCCTGGCACGCTAGTGGCTGCCGCGAAATTAGTCGCCAAATAGAAAACACCTTCCTCCCCATTAAAGAGGGGTTTTGCCACGGGTAATCGCGGATTGTTACCGTTCGTACATAGCTTCCTGTACGCCCGGTTGCGTTCTTATTCCTGTTTAGCGAATAGTCGCGCGAACTACCGCCCCCAACACGATATTTCAGTGCTCGATAAGGATAATGGGAAGTCCCGGCGCTGAATTAACGGAGGACTTGCCGGGTCGACGCGCATTAACGAAGTAATTTACGAATACTTCTGTGGGTTATCCCGCTCGTGCGTCTTTTGGAGAACCTTCCGCAGACCATTCTTTCCCCGATGTTATTATGCTGACTTCAGCGGCTGCACCGCGGATAAAAGACTTTACTATTATTATTACCAAGCGCGACGCTATCGGCGGGACATCCCTCTGTTTCCTTCCATTCGCGTTAGTTATTTACGAATGATAAACGATCGCGGGAAGCGGCAGAGGGTGCGCGCAGCGAGAAAGTAAGGGATGAAATTTTATTATCATAAGGCTCGACACGGTCGAGATAGCGCGCTACGTTTGATTGGACACGCCACGGCGACGCCGTAGATAAAACCAGTGGTATACCTTCGAAAATGGCCTCTTTATCTCTCTGCGGTTTAAAGCGACCACGGCGAAGGGCCTATGACAGCGAATCACCGTGTCGCGGAAACGCACGCGTCACGACGTTGCGTGGGACGGCCAACAATGTCGGGGCGTGATCGTAAAAATTATATCGCCCTCGTGCAATCGCAGAACTGAAGATTTCGCGGTTGATGGTGTCGTCCGCGGGATTGCCTGTAACCCCGCAGCTCGCGGGTCCTTTGTTTAATTGCCGGGGGACGTAATTACTGGCGAGATATGGCCCAGTAAACCGTGCGAGTGATAAAAATGAAAGCAACTTCAGGAAACGGTTACTCCTCGCCCTGCACGATACTTAATACCGCTTTAATCGTTACGCGATACCGCGAGAAGGGTCTTCAGACGGTACACTGCTGGCTAACATCGTAGCAGATCGTAATTTGAGATGAGAGCTCTGTAACTTACTGCGAAGGGAATGGAGCAGTTGAATCTTCTTGATGGAATGTACAGTTACTCGGCGAGACCTGATGACTCAGATTCTCTCGCTAAAAGTAAAATTGCTCTGTGTTTCGTCAGTTATTCTATCACTCAACCGTTTTCCTCCACCTTAAGAGGGTATACCCGTTTGAAGCCTGGGAAAATGTGCAAGGGGCACAATGAAACATTAATATTCTCTTGTTATTTAGAAACAGTCAGAAGTTAAAAAACTGATCACAAAACAGTATACTCTTTGATCTTGAAAGGTGATATAAGATTATAAGATGATACCCTATAGATATCAAGATAATATTAATGTTTCATTGTGCCCCCTGCATCAAAGTGCCCCAACTCCCCATACATTTTGTGGATTTTTTTATAAGTCAACGGCTTGATGCAAATTTCCCGTTTTTTTAAAATCTGTACTTAGTATTATGAACGACTTAAAAAATGTTTCAATTAAAAAAGTATTGTTTTTGGGAAGTTATGGATACATATCCGCCCCCTTAACGCACAATCAGTTAAAACCTGATCAGTTAAAGCCAAGCTGTACCTCCATGCTGCACATATCAGCACACCAATCATTTAAAAATCATCCGACCCAGTTTTACCACAGTCTGAACGCGAAACTTGTCTTCCTTCTCTGTATTTACGAGCCTCTGGATGGTCACGGGCCCTCGGAAGCTCGGAACGGTAACAAGGTCGATTAGAGCTTCCTTTAACGTGCATTATTAACGAGCAATCGCGGAACGCCGCGTCATCAGGTAACCCAGATACCGTGAGTGGATCGGTGATTCGGGTCATTATCGTATTATGCTAATTAAGGGCGAGCCTCTCGTCCGCCGGTCGCGTCGGTCCGGCGTTAAGGGGGTCCATGGGACGTATTCGTTATCGCGCGGGCCATCGATTCCGGTGTGCCCCGAGGGGGCGACGACGATGGTCGGCCAAGTCGGCGGCGACGGGCTGGAGTTAACAGCGCGAGTTTAAAAGTGATTTATCTCTGATTTATGGAGGAAGGAAGCCCTGGGCCCGGAAGCCGAAAGTTTCTCGGCTCCTCGGCGACCAGGCGGAAAGAATTATCGGCGGGGCACAATGGACAGGCGGTGATATCGTTTACACGTCGAATCCCACGGCCGTTTGTTCCGCGGAGAGATTCGAAAAGGGAAAACGGACAATGGCTGTTCTTCCGTTCGGATAGAAAAAAAGTGTCTTATGCCCTCTGCGATCTGTGCACCTTCCTGGGAGGAGGTACCGGTGATCGAGGGTCCACGACGTAATTCAAATTTTACGCGGAAAGTTGGCTCGGAGTGTGGCTTCCCCGGCTTCGCAGCGTTCAGTCGTTGCTGAAACGATATTTGATACGCGAGGGTATTCGTGAAGCGTAATTCCGGTTCGAGGGATATTTGTTAGCCGTAATTCGTGGCAGATATTTGTAGTCGAGCCTTTTTCCCGGGGCAGAGGGTGTAAAAAAAAAAAAGAATAATTTACTTTATGTGTATTTACGCGACACGCGACTACAAACGCATGCATAATTGATCCAGAAGCATTTCCTTGTCGCTGGTAAAAAAATTCCTCCTCTTCGTTTCTTTTCGGCCGGTTTGCGCGAGCTCGCGAAATCTTGTGGTGAAATATTCATGCTGATGGAATTCGAGACTGCCGGCGTAATCCGTGCACGATTCGCGCCCGACGTCGATTCAAAGCAGAGAAGGTAACCTCGTTTCTCGCGGACGAAACTTTCTTCGTCTCGTCGTCTGCCAGCGTGCTCTCCTCTTTGAATTGACATCGCGACATCAGACGACGCCCTCGACCCTAAAGGGATTTCGTCGAGCAGGCTACCGGCGAATAGCCCGCGTTGCTATTTAAATAATGTTGCTCCAACTGCACCGGCCAATCGGCAATGACCTCCCCTGTTTCGGAATATCATAATTTATTCGGATGTCGCAACGTCCATTAGATGGTGTTTGCTTAATCGAAGGCCCCAATTTCCCGAGATGCCAAGACTGCAAAAATTAAATTTCACTTGCTCCCCCTGAATGCCTCGCTGCTGCGGTGCATTAAAAATAGAAATTATGGTGATTAACGTATTTCTTCGCTCGCTTGTAACCAGGACAAATAAAACACGGACAAAACGAGAGGAGAAGGAAGAACAGGAGGGGAGCGGAAGCCCTGGAACGAAATATCCGAATTAAAAGGAAGTCAAAGAAGGCTATTTGCTCCGGTGACCATTTTCGTTAGCATTCAGGAGGCTTTCAGGGTGGTAATTGTCGAAATTGCTCCGCTCGCTCGAGCAGAAAACGTAACAGCAAACCACCCCTCCGCGACAGAAGTTGCGAGTCCCGTGAACCCTTTTAACAACAACCGGAAGCAGAGAGGCATCAGCTGTCTGAAGTCCCGGCTGGAGTGCCTTCAGCCTTGATTGCAACGATTCATAGCGGCGAGGATCCTTTGGGGGTTCATCCTCCCTTTCTATTTTCCGCCTCTGTCTAACCGCTCCCCCATTCGCCATCCTTTACCGCCGGCCTTCCAATCCTCGCGGCATTGGATCGCTCGTTACGGCTGAAAAAGTGGAATTTACGCGGAGATGACCGCAACGCCGCTCCGGCAAATGCTGGAGGAATGTAACGACGGGAAGGGTGTTCTTTTCCCGGAGGCCACTAGCTCATCCGTAACGACAGTTTGGACAAATTCGCCGTTTCCCCAACGACGCCGGCTTAAATCGCCCAGCCGCGCTGAAACTAACGCTAGAAATGCTTCGAGTTGCCGCGGTTCAAATTAACGCGAGTTATCCTGCGTGCGAGTATTCGAGCTGCTCCTTATTCGTGCTTCTGTGAAAGCTAATTGTTGTTCCAGTGCTGTGAGCGTGGAAGGTATATTGATTTCTGGGAGGCTATGGAATATTTATAAAAATCTACCTTTTGAATTCTAATAATAGTTTAAGAAGGCTCTCTTCATATTATACCCTTTGGTTACAAGGCGGGAAAAGATTGTTTCCCCGCAGGAAGACTCTTCGCAGAGGCGCAACAATTCGAATGTTCTTTTCAGGAGTCTATTCGAACGCCACAAAGCTAATACCACCGACCAACTCGAAATCTAGATCGAAGGGTGCGATTGTTACTCGCCTGGTGAAACCAGGAGCTTCAATTTCGGCTGCTACCACCGCAGTAACGTTGCAACGCTTTCGCGATCATTAGCGGGTTCTTTCGGCTCGCCTCGCTCGGTATCGGGCTTAAAACCCCGAATCCTTATCCTCGAAGGATGCGATAGGGCTCCGGGTCAAAGGCTAGTCCCTCGACTATCTGGTGCAACTCGAGGGCATTAGTCGACAAGTGCATTAGTCGGCATAACTCAGCCGCTATCGCGACGCTATGTAAATGGCTGAGTTGTTGCTCGGTATTCCGGGGCAGAGATAACAATTTCTCGTCGGCAACATACGCTACGATGGATTCTGGATATCGCTCGCGGCGGATTTGCGCCAAGTTTCGCATAAGTGTGGAATTTGCATTTCAACGCAACATCGGAAATTGATTCTCCAAGACAGCTGGGTTTAGGAACGTCGACGCGTAAACCAGAATTCCATACCTCCGATCATGGATGGCCCGAGTCACGTGTTCATTGCCTTTTAAAACGACCGTGATCGGAGCCTCGACTTTAATTAACCATTCTCTAATTAAATTCTAGTCTAAAATCCATTATGGTTCGTTCGATAGTGGAGGACTTTGATTTATTTTTTATACTTTCTGCACTCTTTTTACACTTTTCACATTCTCGACTATCTAGACACTACTCTCATTATTCGCGTCATTTATTTTATCCACTCTACTCGAGATATTTACATCGCTTGCACTACTCTAGTACCATTCCAACTCTGTACCGTCCGCCGTACATACGCCATTTCATGCAGGAGAACAGCTGATCCAGATATTCAGAAGTGGTCGAGAGGTACAACTTAAAGCAGCGAAAGGCTACGGCGAGTGTCTGAAACGACGCATTAGTTGCCCGCGGAAAGAAAGTTCGTGGAACCTGGTTCTGACTGGGGTTGGAAAATGGTTTTATGCAAGTCGCAAGAAAAGAGGCTTGCCAACTCCACTTGGGGGAAAGGACTTTGCCTCCGTGGCGCTTGCTTTCTTTCTTCGTCTGCTACCTTTTTCTTTCCGACATCGGTGCATTCCCTTCGTCGACGACCTTCTCTTCAAAGCGTTTCGCAGTACAACTCGGGCAACTTTCTGTTCGGAGTTATCGGAGATCTCTGGCATATCTGCGCGCTGGAATACTATTCTCGTACATGTACTTACGCACAAGGGTTTCGCTATTTCATCACGCATTTTATTATTTTCAATGCTACTATTGTTGCGAAACAATAATATTCATTAAAAATATGAATATTATTTTAAAACTAGGAGATATCTAGTTGCTCTCGGTTGCAGTTTCGCAGAAACCTATAATTAATACAGAAGGTGAGGTTACGTTGTAAATAACACCAGCTTACATATGGATTCAAGCCATTGTAAAACTCTTCTTGTAAACATATATGTATATGCTACTACTATACTTAGTTTACAC
The DNA here is from genome assembly GCA_963971345.1 of Andrena flavipes. NCBI lineage: Eukaryota > Metazoa > Arthropoda > Insecta > Hymenoptera > Andrenidae > Andrena > Andrena flavipes. Next base: position 5,268,678 of record OZ020482.1, read on the forward strand.
TCTCTTCTACGTCAAATGAAGCATCTATCACACCTTACACGCGTACGCATTTCGCTAGGGAGTGCGTCTGACCATATACGGATCACTTCCCTTTGCCGCCCGACACTCTGCATCATCCTCGCTCTACAATCGGATAAAACCCTACTATCTGCTGAAGACCTTTTAATCCGAATCCACTCACATTACCACGACCCTGCTGCCATTACCGTACGTTTCAATGAGGAACCGGATCTAGATGGTATTCCTCCAATTCCGATAGCATCAGTCACATCTCCAATTCTCCACTGCCTACATCAGTCATCAAAGTACGTTTTCCTATCACAAGGAGGATCATCCCGAAACACCGTTCCCGCTTATCATCTTGTCGCGAGGTATTACAGCCATTAGAGGGATCAACGCAATTACATATCGAGCGGAAATCCCTTTATGTGAACTGTTGCCTGGTCCAATGGCAGGAGCGATACCGGTGTATTCCCACCATCCGACGTTTTGTTCTGTAAAAGTTGCCTGGTCAACCGAGCCACTGACCGCAGCTCTCTCTCTCTTTCTCTCTCTCTCCTCCCTCTCTCTCTGTCTCTCTCTGTTCCTCGAATTTCCTCTAAGGAGGTCGACGGGCGGCTGTGACAGTAATTGGAGACAAATAGAGAAAGGACTTTTGATAGCTGGCGCAACGGTGGTTATCCCTGCGCCCACCGCGGCCGGAACCCGTTTCTTTAAAGGATATTGGCCTTTGCTGGCTTCCGACGGACAAAGTGACCGTGTTGATTCGATTTAAACGAGCCTCCGGCGGGCAAGCAGCGGCGTTACCTCGTTTAACGAACCGATTATAAACGCGGGGAAACGGGTGGAAGGCATTCGACGGGAGATATATTCGGAGTGCTATTCGATTAGCCTGGATACGACACGCGATTTAACGTGGCGTCGCGCGCGACTATTTCCAGCGGACAATTTCCAGCGTGACGTCAGCAGTCCTCGCGGTATGGAGTCGCTGGAAAAAGTGTAATGCCTCTTAGAGCCTGGCATTTTTGTCGATAATAATATTCCATCCGGAAGATTTATGCTCGTCACGAAAATAGGATCGCTTCGATCCTCCCCCGTAAAGCGGATATCAGAGGGGAGGTTATTCGAAACGCCACAGATAGTTAAAATCTAGCGAGGAATTTTCACGTCCCGCTTGTAACCTGTCAATCGAGGAGTTTCGCGCGGTGGCGAATATAGCTGACGCGAAATAACGGGGCGAAGTTATTAACCGGCACTCAGCGTGGAAACAAATCTCACCTCTCGCGAAGTGTAGAGGGAAGTTTATCATTCAATCGTTTCTATTCAGCGATCGATGAAAAGGGGTAAATAAATGTAAACATTATTGATCCAGCAAAAAAAAAACGGTCAAAGTGGATCGCTCTGCGGAACCTTTCAGAATAACAAAATGACCCGGGAGGGTGAAAGGGTGGAACGAGAGCGTTTAAAATGTGGCACGGGAATTAGTCGCCGAGTGGAGGGTCTGTAATTAGGCAGACGTGAAAACAGAGAAGGTAGGCGGTTTTCCCTTTCGAAGGTTCCATTCCATTACCGTTGTCAGGGCGCCAGGCAACTGTCGCGGGATTGGAACGGGGTTAACAGCCCCGTTGTCACGATGTAGGCAGCAAACCGGGGCAAGTAGGGATGAAAGTGGACGATATTGTCACGTTGCAAACCGCGGCGTTATAAACGTCTTAACGTCCTTAATAAGCCTGTTGTAGCGGCACTAAGGATTATTGGCCCCCGGGTATTCTCCGCCACCCCTTTCGTCTTTTCGGCTGCCGTTTCGCGGACGAAATTCGAGGGAAGTTAACGACGTCATTGGCCGGGGGGATACAGCCTAGAATGGAGCTGGCAGCTTGTAAGAAGATGGAGCTTTAATAAAGACTGCTGTAATATTAAAGGGGCGGATTGCCGGCGCCGCAATGCGCCCCTGCGAATCACGCGACTCCCGAATGCCTCGCATTCCCCCGTAATGTGCCAACCCCCTGTTACCCAGCCAAATATTTTCCTTGCACTTGCGAACTCAATGTTTCCGGGAACGTTCCACTGCGTCGTTTCGCTGTACAGCTGTAGGATCATCCTAATATCATCCTCCACTTGACATTTCCTAGTCGTACAGCAAGTATCGCATCTTTCAACCCTAATCCAGAGTTTCTAACGCACGTCGAAGCTTATAATCACAGAATTCCCCGAATTTGCAATAGATTAACCAGTGAAATCTGTAACTACAGGAGCTTTGCACTTCCATCGAGCAACCCGTGCTTACAGCTTTGTAACAACATAAATTTTAAACAATCCAAATTATTAAGCTTGATGCGCAAGTGCAAACTGGCAATATAGACAAGCTTGGAAAGCCAAATAATCGATGCTTCGCGGTTGATTAATTAACGAACCACTGCTCTTCGATCAATGGACGTCCCAATTATGGAAAACTCTATTTCATAAGGTAAAGGTATCGAGGCCTGTGTTGAGAATCATCGTGCGACGCATTCATTGAAAGGAAATTCCGCGAAATCGCGACCGTGCCATTGAGTCCACGAGATGTCCGTAACAGAAAGAAGCTTCGGGTACACGTACACTTGACCCTGATAACGCTCCGTGAAAGGGATCGCGCTTATCAGTTCCGTCGCCGTCGCAGCGCGTAATAAAGGGACACATTCGCACGCCGGGGTTCGGTTCGCTGGTAGCGCTGTCTTTTTCCGTTCCGCTCCCTTCGTCGTACGCGCGTTATTAATGGCCGTATCCCGTGATAAGGTAATCGCGCTGCCGCGTCTGCTCGCCAGAGATATCCCTCTTGATACTCGTATACCTTATGTTAATGTCTCCCGGCGCGAACCGTGTCTCATTTATGGGTAGGCAGAGACGCGAGCGGACGCAGTTCCGCGGTTACGACGTCGTTACCGTATCGGTGTATACGTCGGCGAAAGGGGGTCACGGTTTTAGAGGGGAGGTTGGATCTGGGGTCGCAAGGGACAGCGATCCTGGAGCGCCGCGTTTATCCAGGGCGTCGGGGCCGCGGATAAATTGAGCGTCAAGTGTGGCGGCTGGTATGTTTTCTTTAGTACTACTGCGAATCACTCGTGCTTTGGGGAGGTCAACGTAGTCGTTTGAGTAGAATGGGTAGCACCGTGTAAGTGGATGTACGTACACTGTGGCACTCGAAGGCTATCGATGTTGTTTTCAAATGGGATAAAGGTTGGAGGGTGGCAACTAAACGGCGATAATTAATCGGAGCACCATGATTGACTCCGACAAGCTGAAGTTCATAATTCCACGCCCGGGAACATGGTAGCAAACTCGATTTAATTAATCCCCGCCAGGGCGGAGCGATCTAACTAAGTAAGGGGATGCTTCGCGTGAATATCAACAAATGTACACGTCTGGAGCAGCTGGGGTGGAAGCTGTAAGGACGTGTAAAGGGAAAAGTGAAGGTGCTGATGGAATAAATCATCCAACAGCTGTGCCAAGCGAAACGTAATGAAACTGCTGACTCTTCTAAAGACGATCTAATACGTACAGAGGAACTTTGGTAATCGGTTGGACTCGCTACCATCGAATACGCCATGAACTCTCATTTAATCGCATCGCCGACAGGCCAACTTTTGCTCGTCTTCCCAGATTGACAGTGATCCACTGTATATTATAACAGAATTAATTAATTTGCGGGTGTACCGATATTACGTGGTCAACCGCATATCCGCTTCACCTGTAAGCGTGTGTAACATACATCCACGCGGATGTTACACGGACAGTGCGGACGTGTGTGTTGCACGGGATCAGTAAAAAAGGGGAATCGACAGGAGCGCATTATCGCCGCGCGATATTTATGCTCGCGATTTGCGGCGTGCGAAAGTTCGCGTTAACGAAATTTTTAATCACACCGCGCTGTCGGCGTAATAAAACGGGGCGCATTCGGGGAGTCGAGAATCGGAGCGGAGGGCTCCGATACAGATCGATAACTCGATAATCGGAAGAATTCGCGGTGTCCAGATGGGGCGCGGGGTGGGAGGAAAAATAGATTAACTGGGTGAGCGCTCGAGGATCTGAATACTCGATGGGATGAAGGTGTTTCGGTGGGAAAGCGAGCGAAATCAAAGGAGAGGTCCCGACGAGACTCGCCAGGAGTCCTCCCGTTAATTACACGCATCTGCGAGTACGGAAAGGCTGGGAAAAGTGAAAGGAACGCCGAGCAGTTCCGGGAGAGGGCGAGGAGGCAACTGGCGGCGAAAGAAGGGGATGAGCCGCCTCGGAGTAACGAGGGAACTCCTGCGGAACTACCGCCTCATATAATCAATTAGAACTCTTGAACGAGTGGGATGGTAATGGAGTTGAGCTAAGTACAAACTGGAGCAAACTGGCGTCGACTCGAACGAACGTATCAACCACCGCCCCTTTGCCTGGATCGGCTCCTCCACCCTGTCCACCCTCGGCGCGAACCGAGATCCTCGACATCTTAAGGGGGGAGACCACTGTAATGGTCTGAAAAGCAAGGGTGTCTTCGGGAATTTTTTTCAACCAAACAAAACAAGTAAATCAATGCGTTGCTTAGTATAGTTAATATGTACATATCGAAGGGGTGAGAATTTTTTTTTTCAATCAAATTCATAAATCCATTTCCTGTATATTCTTCGTCAAAATATCCGCTGCGGTAAAAAACTACAAAATGGCGGACCAGTGAAAAAAATTATGTGTCTGGGGTAGAAAATTGGGGATATGTTGATAAAAAAATATAAGAAGGTCGTTAATATCTCCGTCAATTTTGCGAATCTCTTCATCAAATTTGGAGAGAGCATTCTTGAAACGCACGTCTTCCAGAAAATGTGAAAAGGAAAAATTGATTTTTCCGAGATTCCATTATCATTTCTAACGACGAGTAAAATAGAGAAGAGCTTGTGTAATACGTAACAGTGATTATATGGGAGTAATACAGGGGTGCCAGAACTTCCACCCACTTCGCCCCCTTCGATTTAGTCCCCCTTTCCTCGTTCCCAGAATGAGTTATAGCCGCCAGTTAGGATAATCGACGCTGGCCGCTTTTTTTTCGAAATTGGCCATTATCCCTGTCCATAACTTTGATGGACGTTGGAGACGCGTGAAAGAATCTATCGCGAAGTGGCGGAGGTAATCTCTGTTATCTTAAGTAGACCTTCGTTTATGGCTCCTCGGTCCTCGAAGCGGCCACTTTCGACTCCTTCCTCATCCCCTTGACGTTGACAGAGTATTGTTCCCCGACCGAGATTTTCCCTGGACCGCCATCGGCTAAGCGGATAGGGTAGATAAGAGGCTGGTGGACCGGACCCTTTGAAAACGTCAACTTGTTGTTTATCTTACACCGATTTCGCTTAGGCTCGTTCACCTCCTATAAATCTCGCGCCAAATTATATCCTGGCATCGATAGTTCTGATCTCTGATAGAAAGAATTTTACATATCCTGCTTAGCCCACGCTGCCACGTGATTGTACACGATCGAACATACCTACATCAAGTTTTCATATCGAACGCAGTTATGAATTTTCCAACAGGATCACTTCCCAGTACGAAAGCTTCAATGGTGCTTTCTTCTATTCCTATTTCTTTTATTACCCGGATGATCTATCGCGTTCTGATACAGCCTTCACGTTTAAAGTCATATTCGTCAATGTCGGCCACGCTACGGTAATTACAGTCCAAATTTGATAATAACACCCACGCGTGTGTTGGCGTCGCTTCGCTGCATCCTTGAACCATCCGTAAAACGTATGAAATTAGCGGATCGGGCGTGTGTAGCGGTGCTTCATTAACGGTGACGTAATTTATTGCCGCGCTGGACAGTTAATAATGATGAGAATTTAATGGCATCGGGAAGCATCGAAATTTTCCGAGCGGACGTTAATCATTTTTCGATCGTAGGAATATGCGTGGCTGAACGCCCGCCCGTTGTTAATCACTGTGTCATCCGTCTATAGGAAATTAATGTAGCCAAATGGACAGATGTTGCTGTCCCGTTAATCGTAATTAATACGTCCAGATAATTACGCAAACCGTTTGCCTCGCCGTTAAACGCATCTACTGCGCGCCCCTTACATCGCCACTTGCAACGAGCACGTTAATTCGGGACACCGGAAGCCAGGAACGGTAGCGTATCAGAGCACCGGAGATAATTCTCCATAGAATTTGTGAAAGCCGATTACAACTATCGACTGGTTAGAAAACGATCCGTTGGCAGTGGTATTACACCAACAGCCATCGACATCGTTGCAAATCAGCACGGATCACCAACTTCCCAGAAAGCTGCATAGGCACGCAGCGATCGCACCGCAGAATCCAGGAACCCGTCGGAATTGGACCGACCTCTCCAGCTCGATTGAAACTTCTTCGAACTGATCCCATTTAACGAAGCGCCGTCGGAAAGTTCCGAATTAAAAGGGACCCCAAAATTTCTCATTTCGATCAGTGTCCGTATCCGTAACAGTGATCTGCTAGTTAATTCATTAGGGGCGACCGATCCGTCGCGGCCGACGAGTGTCCGTAAATTCCCCAGATATACCTGCTCCTTCGACTCTATTCGCTCTATTGGCAAGAATAGAGGATAGGAGCTGTAGATCGGTAGAGAGAGGAGGGGGTAAACAAGAGGAGGACGGCGCGGGGGAACTTCGCTGCCACATACGAATCCTTGATCTCGGGGCGATCCTTGAGAGTCTCGGCACATACGGATCTCCGGATCTAGGCGATCCTAGAGAATCTCCGTTATTCACTGGCGGCGTGGCTGCCAATAACTTGGCCAGATACTCTCTTCTCTTTCAATTCGCCTGTTCCTTTTGGCTCACGTGCTCGGTTGCTGTGTCCGTCATCGCGTGCGCGCGGTGAAAGAGATCCCTTCAAGTTGGCTTTCACCGGGCGCTTTCTGCGGCAACCTTCTCGTTTTACGCCGCTAAATCCAATTTCAGCATCGCGCCGCCCCCCCGAAGAAGGGGATGTTCCGCGGGCAGCTCTCCCCGACATTGTGCCCCACCGCTGTTTCCCGGGGACGAACGGTTGATCCTTTCTCGGTGTAATCTCCTCTCGTTAAGCAGCCCGTTGAAACTTTCGAGAGGGAGTGTTGCCCCTCCGGTGATATCGTCTTCGAATCGATTTCGGGGTGGGAAAGCGTTAATCCGCGACGACGGGGAGGCGCCTTCTGATGGAATTTTAGATTAACATTGCGTAAGCGTCGGCGGGTCTGGCGAAGCTGCTTCTTATCGCGATGTTTCCTTTTGTGTTTCAGGTGACGGGCATCGTGGGACGGGCCGACGTGCTCGCGTGTATTTTCTTCTTGCTGTCGTTTCTCGCTTACCACGGGTGAGTACGAACCGCTACCGAACTCGACTCGTCTCTTAAAATTTCACGCTCTCTGTGTCCTTGTTAATTCATACAAAAGCCACGTCCGAAGCTCGAGGTACATTCGGATAAACGCTCGCTGGTCGTCGCCCGATTCCAACGGAGTAAATTCCATACGCGGTGTATCATTAATGCCGATTACCAGGAACGCGTTATCAGCTTACACTTGCAGAGAGCTGCGCAACGCGTTTCCTTCCGGTTTAAATCACCGCCGCTGAAATTACCCCTTCTTGCCTTTAAGCGCAGAACGCAACGGGGAGGTTCACAGTCCTCTGCCGGTGAAAAAGCTCAGCGATTTTGCCTCCCCTATTCGCCTGTTCACGAGTAATCCAATAAGGTAGCGTGTCAGTGGCATAATACAACCATAACTCGAGGGAACTTACCGGCTGCACATACATACGTCAGCGATGTCGGGCGTCGCTTAGCGTCGGGACGACGCCAGTCTGACGCCGAAACAGCGACCCATTCATTCTCATGTACGCCGGGGCGGTGTGTGGAAATTATAAACTAAACTAATTTACTCGCTACCCCCCGAAGCAACGCGGCGGTTTCACGCGTGTGTGTGTGTGTGTGTGTACGCGCGGGCTCCATTGTGCTCGTTGTAAACGTTCCCCGGCTCGTTCGCATCGATCCTTAGCCGTGAAAATATGAAGTGCCTCGCGGGGGCGGCGCAACAACTTGCCAGCATCCTTTTTATCGTTAATGTAAGAGGATTTCGGATTGATGCATGGTAAACGGCGCAGCGGCAGGCGCCAGACGAGCCCTGAACAAGACGTTCGTTTGCTGCAAACTTGACGCGAGCTCTCGAAGAATCCTTCCAGTTCGTTATCGATATTCTGCCACTCGGGGTTACGAGTTTATTCGCGATATGTCGCCGGGAGTTTTTCGTCGTGGCACCGGCAACTCGAGCGTTGTACGTAATCGAATAGACGTAATGCTTGCATGACCGGGCGAAACTAATTGCTAGGCGAGGCGGTGGCGTAATTAAACTTGAACTTTTGGTGGCGCGCGAGCCGTCTAGCGAATGACGGGACTGGCATCGGTGGCATCGCGATCGATAGAGGCAGAAGGATCCTATTTCGGTAGGGAACGGCTCGGGCGAACGCAGGTCTGGCCGACGTGCGCGCAATTTTTTTCCCTCTGCGAGTCGAAAGAGAAACAAAAATATCGAAAGCGGGCGCGAGCTGTGTGAAATGCGCGGTATATCGAGGGAACTGAAGGCGCATAGCTGGTAAACGACCGGGAAAACGGCTGCTCCGGGTAAATGGGCCTCGAACCGGGTCACTGTGTCAACCTCCAGGCTTTTAAGTAATGAATCTCGAATGAATATTCGTATTTAAAACAAAGGAGGGAGAGAGAGCGCGAAAGAGAGAGAGAGAGAGAGAGGGAGAGAGAAAGGGATGGAAACCGTGAAGGGAGTTGCACGAAACGGTTTGGGGACGAATGTTCATTGTCCGAAGTCAGTGACACCGTTCGTCGAATTAATGGTAAGAATTCGATTGTTCGCCAAGCAAACATTCTGATTCCGGCGAGATTTCGCAATTTCCAATTTCGCTAATCTATTCAAATCTACTTCTCCGCGGGGACGCGAAAAACGGTCCGTGGGAATATTCGACGGGACGGGGCTCGAGCGTTTCATTATTTCAGAAGAGAAACGTTTCTTTCCTTGTAAATTGAAGAGCAACTCCACCCTTCGTTGATAATCGTCCGTGAAAAAGTATCGGGGAGAGTTCTCCTCGCCCGTAAACCGAGACCTCGTTCCACGGAATTTACTACTTTATCTCTCATTGAAATGTACAATCTGAAGAGCCGTCGTTGGCGTTTGAACTGTTTCAAGAGCGTCGCGGAGTTCTATTCGCTCCTTTAGGTGGCGGAAAGTTTTCAGTCTGGGACGCTTCAAGCTGAGGAGAACTTTGGAAAAGAAAGTAAAGCCCCCGTCGATCGATTGACAGTTAGATGCAAGATAAAGCGGATATCTACGATCTGGAAGAATTCCCTCCCCCTTTTCCGCGTCGACTTGGTTTGACCCCGGCCTTTCATTCATGCTACTTCTTTCGCGCGTAATTGCCATCCTCTAAACCCGTCGATCTGAATCGATCTTCCATTCCGCGGCAGCCAGCTTTCAATTACTCGGAATTTCAATAGCTAACGATTTATGTCAGTCAGTGGCTTTTGTTTCCCCCTTCTATAACGACTTCTATACTGCTCGCACATTGTGAACTGTGAATTTAATACCTTCCACCGAAAACAGAACACCTGAAAAATGAAAACCGAAGGCTGTGAAATGCTATGATAAATTTACAAACTCAAAAATTCACAATTCAACGAGTTACTTTCATACTATCGCTCTCCAAACAATATCCTACTTAGTATCTACCGTGTCTTCTGCAATTTCGAGATGCTCGTTACAAATGTACAGTCGGTGAAACAGTCCGCGTCGCCAAAAAAGTTACCTCGCAGCGCCAATTACCGCGGAATATTCAATAAGTAACAATTTCTACGCGTAATCCTCTGCCTCCCGGCGGCGCAGCATACTGTTGGACGTTTTTGCCAGCGTGCCTCGGAACTCGCCACTCTACCCGCCTCGTTACGTCAGCCGTCCATTAATCTTGCTTACGGAGCTCCGATGTAAATTGTAAGAAATGCTGCGTCGCCCTGCCGTGGACGTCCCGCCCGTTTTTAGGGGACCAAAGTTCGCGTTTTCACATCTCGGCGGACCTTTTCCGCGTTAACACGGCAGCTGCCTTGGAAATCTCGCCGCGTCTCGCAGAGGATCCGCGTCGCGGATTGACGCGCGCGCCAGGGAAACGCTATCGAACCGCTGTCTTATCGGAGCCTCCGGGTTTTCGCTGAATATCGATCGCCGAGAGTAGTCTGCCTTCGATCCGGGCACCAGCAAGGATTTATCTGGCTCTGTGTTTCCTTTGAGACGGGCTGCGATGAGCGATTTTTACTTTGACGCAAAGCGCAGGCACTTTTCTGGTTTCAGAGATTTGCGACGTGAAGCAAGAGCGGTGGATTTAAAAATTCCACGCCGCGTTCGTTCGTAATCTTCCGCTCATTCGATTACTCCGATTAGGCTTCCATTCTGCGGATGAATGATGGAGGAAAAGCGGGAATAATCGTTCGGGACAAGATCACGAAATTTTCAGCCGCTGAGGCGGCTGGAAGTAGGAATTTCGCGCGAGTTAAACGGCGACCTTGCAACGCAATTACTGCAAAGTGTAACCGCGAAGGGGAATTTACATAGTTGTTTAATTCCCGACGTTGCGTAATAGGGGAACAAGTTTCCCTCCCGTAGCTCTGCATTTCCATTTCGATCCACTGAAAAACTCTGGATTTTCGAAGTTTGAAATGGTACGATCATTTCCAGCAACGCGTACGCCATTTCTCTGTCTCCGCCTGGCTTCGTCGTTCCATTCATCTCTGTCTACCTCGTCAAAGGCAGAATTACCCTATACGCCCCTTCAAGACGCCCCTGCGCCTCGATGTTCGATCTCTCCGAACTTTGTACATCGACGCCGTGCTTCAAAGATATCCTAATTTAATTTCAAGGAGTTCAGATACTTCCCCAGAAAACTCTAGCCTCGGGGGCGATAAAAAGCGAGCATCTCCTCGCATCTCTTCCCGAACTTTCTTGTGGAAAGAAGAATCTTCCAGACCTGCCACATTAAAACGACAAGTTGCGAGCCTCTTGAAAACGACCCCACCCGTCGAATAAAAACCAGAGTGTCTCTTTGATTGGCTACACGAAATGCACGAGTTAACGACTCTGCGAACGCACGTACGTTCGTATAGTAATCTCGCCACGGCACTTGCGACAATAACAGCTCTGTAGTAAGTTCAATAAAGCTGGCATCCAGCAGAATTTCTTTCTGACGAACGCAGCACGGCCGTAGCTCGCTGCTTTCACTGTCGTTTCACAGATATCAAAGTACAGAGTAACGATGCCTCCCTCGCACACTGACTCGACACTCGCCAATTCTCGCTTGTGGAAGGGAAGCTTTATCCTGCGCAAATAGAGCTGCAGCACGCACCGCGCAGCCTGCATCGCATGCATAATTTAATAAAAGGCCCGTGGTTCGGCCGACGAAATATTTATTCGCGTGACGCGATTCGCGGCTCGCCCGACTCGCGGCCGGGGCAGAGCGGGGCTGCGATTCCGCTAGCGCGGACGATTTAATCGTGCGTTCACGTGCGTTCCGTTCCGATCGATAGCGCCCGACCCCCTTATCGCGCGCCCCCTTCTCGCTCCGTTTTTCTACGTTTCAAGCTGCGATCAAACGAAATTACGAGGCATCGTAATCGGGACAATCGCGCGACGCTCGCGTGCCCGACGCGCGCCAATCTCTGCCTCTCCTTTGACCGACACCTGTTCAATATGCAAAGCGGTAATTGGCTGGAGGAACGGCCTCCGCCGCTGCGAGAGATTTCCAACGAACGTTGCTTGCCACCTTCCGCGTCTCGGGGCTCGCCATTCTTTAGCAACATTTTTTTTTTAAATAACGTGTACAGGGAAAAACTTGGATGTTGTAATTTTGTTTGTCTTGCAAGGTAATCCGTGATGAATTTTTTGATCCGCAAAGGGTGCAGCTATATCTTTATCAGCTTCGAGTGAATTAGAAAAAACTGTTTATACCATTTTTGCTTTGACTAAACGTGAAAAACAGAACTTTATTTGGGAAGTATATATTGTTGCAGTTTTTATTTCTACTTTTGGGGAAAAATATTCTACAATAAAAATATTAATATTAATATTTTTAAATAAAATTTGTGATAAAGCATTCATTTGTTATCGGATTTACACGAACCGTGCGACAATCAATGTAGAATTTTATTTACGTATATTACACGTCATAACTCGAAAAGTGTAAAAATGGAGCTGCACCCCTCTTGCTACAAGATCCTCAATTCTGTTTCGATTCACCTCCCCCGTGCCAGTAATTTGAATTGAAGTGCCAGAAACCCTGTCCTTGAATTTGGAAGAAATTAACAACGTTCAGCAGAATGTACCTCGGAGCCAGAACAGCGGCTGCGCCTTTCAGTGGCTAGGCTTTAGCCGTGGCACAGCGTGTAAACTCCGTTTCCGGCGACAATGACCGGAAGCCCGGCGTGGTGGGCATTAAATTAAATCTTTCGGATTTGCTTGGGTTGCAGGCAGCAGACAGCTTACGTGTGGAGCAGCGTATGCCTGGGCGCGTTGTCGATGTTAGCCAAGGAGACCGGCATTACCGTTTTGCCTCTAAACCTTCTTTACGACCTCTGTCGCTCCTGGCATTCAATCAAGAGGTAAGCGTTTAAGCGCGCGCTCGCAGAGCAGTTTGGGAAAGCGACACCCACCTCCGCCCGCAATGAATCCCGAAATAAGGAGTAACACGCTCCCCCATCGTCCCTTGCCTCGTATCTCCTTGCGATTTTACGCGATGCCCTTGCTCCGCCTTCTTTTTCCTTATATTTCCTTAACCAGAAACCTGTAGAGGCGACACCGGGCGCGGGGTAAATTGTTGCTTAGGGCGAGGTAATATCAGGTAGCAGTGATTCAAGTTATAGCCAAGTTCCTGGGAGCAGTGCGCGCTTAGCGAGCTGGCTAGATATTCGAGTCGAGGAAACAGGGGTTGCTACGGCGACCAATCGTACGGTGGTTATAGATATTCCGTGCCGCATGGTTGATTTGTATTTACGGTCCGAATGATTCAATTGCCATTTCCTGTGTGATTTCTATCGAGGAAGTCCCTGTTCCCTCGGACGGAGCAACAAATAGAGTCTATTCAATGGAGGGTCGTAAAGTATCCCTATCTCGAGGGTAGACTGTTAAAATCGACGAGGAATCGCTGGAGCGTGGTGAATTATTCTTCTGGACTACGTCGCGACCGCGGGCTTAAAGTATATTTAAGAGCGAAATATAAAATCCTGGGATCGCGTGACCCTCGAAATGTGAAATACGAATATCGCCGGGCAATCCTCTTCCATACGCGTGGAAATGGGAGTTGTACGTGCAAAATTTGCGTAACGTTCGCCAAGGATCCATGACCGCCCACAGACATTAAGAAGATACGATGTTCGGTCGTGAAATAACTGAATCGTATTAACCGTTTACGCGTGATTACGTTTAATGACGAGAATTTGAGTGATCAAGTTTCGAGGCTTGAGAATTCCACGTGCAATTAATGTTCTCTTTTTAATGTTAAGTCAATGCAATAATTTTATAAACAATTCTTTCCGATTCCCTCGATTCTCAGACTTCTGTTTGTTAGCTATTCGAATCTCTAGCTTGAGACAGATATTTCGGTTCACAGACGAACCGGCCGGAAATACGCGCGACTCTTTGGCGAAGATAATTAAATCTCGAACTGACAATATGTTATTGAAATCCTCGTGACCCGTTCATCGACAGCGTCGGTAATAGTAGCCACTTAACAGATTACTTTTTCATGTTGCAGATCTATTTTCGAGGCCAGATGGAACGACGACTCGAGACATTTCTCTCGGCGCGCCGCTGCTCTGCTCGTTTCGGTGAGTGGACTAACGAGACAAGTTTAAATAGACTAGAGTGAACAGAGTATATATATAACAGCGGCACGTTTGAATACATTTTTCCCGCGATCTATGTGGAAAGAATAGAATGCCGATGAGAAATGAAAATCAGCAAGCTTGAATACGAATATAGAATCAACTTCTACGCCGCGGCAGCAAACTCTCGAAACACGCGTTCAATTTCACGTGATAAAATTTCCATCGTGCTCCCGTGGAAAACGTATCTGAGCGCCCGTAGTGGTTACTAATACAGCGTGAAAGCCATTATACGCCGGCGGGAGCGCGTAAACCGACAATCGCTCTCGCTTCGCTAGACCGTGGCAAAGGAACTTTTTGCGAATTTTCAAACATGCAATGCAGGGCGCGTGCTCGCGATTGTTTCGACAAACGGCGCCCACGGATAATTCCACGTAAGCGTTGAAATCTATTGCTAGTGGAAGCATTTTCGAGCTGCAGGAGAATCGATCGCGTGGCACGCGTTTCGATTGCATTATCGTCTCGCCGAGCAGCGCTCGAAGCTTCTCGGACGAGGTCTCCAACGCGAGGGCGATCAAGTCCGAACGAGGATAAATGGATAAATGGATCTGTCGACTTTCCTCTACCACTTCATTTGTTCCTGGCTGACAGAAGTGTAGACATTGCCGGTAATACAATAACGGGAATGCCAGTAGGACACACCTGACGCGTCGCTGATTCCGTCTGAAAATCATGCAGGGCTTCTACGCACGACTGAGTACGACTCGTTAAGAGGATTCCAGCTAACCTCGCACCCCCTTTGCTTCACCCCATCGTGGTTGCGCAACAGCCCCTTCTTCATTGTCCTACGACAGACTCGTTGCCTGGTCGGTTTTGTGGCTACCAGGCTCGATTGAAACGCGCGTCTAATCCAGTTCCTCTGGGAATGGATTTAGAAGTGACGAAAGTGTTTCCACAAAGACATTTGAAGTTGCAATGAATGGGAGACAGAATTCCGGGAAAGTGGAGACCGCGATTAATCTTTCCGGAAGGATATTTATCTCTTCTATTCCGCTATAAATGGATATTTTTATTTATAATTATTTTCTTTACAGTATTAAAAGATGATATAATACAGCTACGACTGGGCAAAACGATAAGTGCAATGCTTGTTTCTTTATTTAATTCCCGGAGAATTAAGTGTCTTTCAGCCGTTATTCTAGGAAGACCTCTTAAAATCATTTCTCTCGCTTCAAATAACTAAGTAAATTCATAAGTCAATTGCTCATTTTTGCTTTTTGAGTGATCTTCAGTAGCAGCTTGATTTCTTTCTAGCTACACAGCGTGGCGTCTGACCATACACGGCACGAAACCACTTACTCCGTGCTCAGACACGGCGCAACGCTGGGTCTGACTATATCAGGCATGAAACTACTGTCTGCGCGGCTAGCCGGAAAGCAATGCACTGTCCGATTACATACAGCGCAAGACTACTTCTCTTGTGATTCTTTTCCCTGTCTGTTTTACTCTCGCGACTGTGCGATATCATATTCACGTTGGAGTGAAGTAGCTGTACAAGATCTACGGGTAAAGCATACCACCCACGAATGGCGCGTAAAGATTTATGCCCCTGGGAACAGGAGATCCCATTCTTCCAAGAAAATTCCGAGCTCCAGCTCGCAGCATTTGCAAGCGGCTTCGGGTCCGCCTCGTTAATTCTTAACGGCCGATATCTCTCGTTTTTATCGGCGTAGCTGGCCGCCGATGTTTGCAGCATCTCGTGCCTTAAGCAAGTTTAACGATCGTTAACGCAGATACACTCGCAGTGGAGTTTCCCCTTTACGATCGCGAAAAATGAACTGCGTTCTGAGGAATTGTTAGACAACCCTGGAAACTACCTAGCTCCTTCCGGCGGGCTGCAATTTGGCCGTGGATTCAAGTAGCCAACGATGAAAGACGAGGTCGAAATGCTGCCGGAGAACTTGATAATGAACTTCTCGTAAGCGCAAGTTCGTTCATGCTGACTTGTGGTTGCCGAGTATACGCGGCATCCGATTCTGGACGAAACTAACCGTGCAACCGGTCATTCTTTCGTCGTAAATACTCCTTGTAACCTTATTCCAGAGTTTTATTGTTAGAAATATGGAAGAACCGCGGAGTGTACCTCGGAAAATATATGCTATTCGTTCTATTCAGTGTCCGAAAACTACCCCAGCGTTCATTAATTCAGGAGGCCTCCACCTCCCGGACGGTTATGATTATTAACGGGCATCGTTACGTTGTTAATTAATATCTAAAAGTTATTGTTCGTTTAATTGATTAATTTTAATTACGATAATGCAACGACGGAATTGTACTTCGTAAATTATACGTAACAGTCCGGCGACTGTGCGAGCAAACTTTATTGGCGATTCATTCGTTTCATTAACGAGCGCTACGGTTGATACGTGTGTACAGGAACACCGTCGATTATAAATGAACCTAGAGCTCGGATTCATTTTTAGCGAAGTCGTGACAGGGTAGCAACGCTGCCTTCACGTGCCCCTCCATCGCTCGTAATTTGTATTGTATCCGGCGAGTTAGGGCGGCGTTGTAAAAGTATCATACGACCGTTGTGGGAAGTCGAGGGCGCGCACGGAACGTAGTCTGACCGAACACGATTCCGTGTTATGGTAATTTATGTGAAGAAACGAGGGGGGCCGTGCGAGCACAACCCTCGTACGGGGACCACGCACACACGTTGCACATCCCTTCCACCTTCCTCGCTCTTGCCACCTATTGCCACTTACACGTTCCGAGATACGTTTCTTCCAGGAGGGTTGCTTAACGTTCTTTCCCCTCGAGTTCCCCTGAATTTCAAGAACAGCAAATCCGCTAACCACGGATAGCGAAAGCCAATTGGGAATTGAAGCCTCCAGGGGTATTGCGAAGCCACAATTATTATTAGAGATACACGGCTAGCCTGAGCCGAGCAGTGTTCACTTCCGGATGCACCGGAAGGCACGTTATGGCTGCCGCGGCGCAACAGACGTAATCGATAAGCCAATGCATTAGGTATACACACTGTTGACTAATTCTACATCACCGTGCCCGTTGTTAATCGATTGGTTTGTCGCTTCGATCTTACCTCCGTGCCTCGAATTGTCCTTAATGCCGGCAGCGCAGTTATAATTGCGTACGCCAAATTGACACACCGTCGTGACTAGTTCGGTCGGCCAGCAATCCGAACGTTTAACCACCGAAATTCCACGACGGAACGTGCACCGACCGAACCCCGGAAACCCGCGGGTCCGCGTTTAAATCAGTTGCTCATGAACAGTTATACCTCTCCGCTGTAACTTATTGCGTATCAGTTACTATTGCCAAAACGGGATCCCCTTTCCCGCTGATCCCGTCCGTGCACCCGAGCGCCCCTATATCGCCGGCTGTAAAGCCAGGCGACACAACGAGACCGCCGCGCATCTGGCGCAGGGACAAGACGCACACACAGCCGGTTGATCCTGCCGCATAAAAATACGCATTCCCACTCTTCTCCCGCGAGAAATATATTCCCCGGTGTGGTTATAATACAACCCCGGGGTTACTGCGACTTACCCAGCCAGAGAGAGAGAGAGAGAGAGAGAGAGAGAGAGAGAGAGAGAGAGAGAGTTTCCGACCTTATAGGTATGCGGGGTCCGCCGACAGTGACGTTCTTCCCCGCGCATCAGATATTTACCGAAATTGAATTTCTGTCTCGTCCCTGGTGCTCGCCCGGGTCCAGCCCCGTGGCGACATAATACAATATTCCAGGCAGAACCCCCTCCGCCACGCCTCTCTCTATCGAAAGGCGAGGACGCGACGGCGAACGAGAGGCGGTGTCCGACATCGTGTACGCGAGACGTTGAGGTGCGGGAGCTGTATCGAGCGTGTGTACGTACAGCCGGGGGGATTCCCCGTGCAAGAGGGGTTGCCGTGTTCCTGGCCGCTGCCTCCTCGATCCAAGGAGATATGAATACCTTGGATTGGCAGATATTGTTCGCCTCTAGAACCCTTCGAGAACCTACCCTCGTCCTCTGTCTGTCCGCTGGCAAGAACACTGGACGTGGATGGGCCCTGGCGAAGACAGAAAGAGAAAGGGTTGACGGGGTTCCCCGGCTGAAGGGTAAGGCGCAAAGAACGCCCGGTCTTAGTCAGGGGTTGGGGGGGAGACGGACTGGACGGCTATTGGGTTAGCGAACTGGCGCGGGACGTGACGGAAATGCCGCGAAGAGTGTCCCTCTGCGTAAACACGGCTACGCTGAGACGTGGCACGCCGCTGGAATGTTACCCCTCCGGGGCTTCGGCGTTTCGAAAGTCGATCGTTGGTTTTTTCTCTCTCGATCGAGTTAGTGTTTCTGTAGAGATGATCGTTGATTCGTTTGGCTCGCTGGAAGATCTTCGGGGTGTTTGCTGACAGAGACTCCGGGGTATATTTTACCACGGTTTTACTCCGACTTCTAGTTTCTGTATGGAGTCACCGAGCAAAAGTTAAGCAAGTGCTTCGTGTGTTTCGGTGACTCGTGTACGAGGGAAAGTGGTCGTAGGGTGACTGTACCTAGTATCTTTTAACTAAAGTTGAATCACTGTCAGTTGAATAATAATTCATATTTTTGCATGCAATTTGCTTCAAAGGAAAGAGAAATTATTCATCTTTCATGTGGTATAAGTTAGAATCGTTGAAACCCAACAATTTTTAAGTAGGAATTAAAAAATGCAAGACATGCAAAAATCCGGTCCTAAAAAAGTGTACTTAATATCGCCTACTCAAGAAATATTGATTAATTTATATATATTTGTAAAGTGCATAACCGATAAATTTTAGGGCTTACTTTGCGAGATATAGCGAGTGGCGATATTAGGAACAGTGGCGATATTATGGTACGGTCACCTTATCATGGCCATTTACTCGAATGAGTCGCTCAAACAACGGTATCGCGGTTCTCCGACAAAAATATCGCTCTTAATTGTCCGGCTTGGTAATTGTTTATACTCCCATATCTGCACAGTACAGGGAACACAAAATGGTGGCCATATTCTATTATTGCATAATATTGGAAAGCAATAAACGCATGCAAACACATGCTTTCATTGCTCGATAAACTAGTATTAATACGCGCTGTGTAGTAAGAACAAACTGTGTCCTTTAATAACGGTACTATTGAAATTTGTTGAATTTTAATTTCCGTCGGAATGCAACAATGAATCGCGCGCAAATACACGGGCACGGTAAATAAGCGGACGTTTACAAATCTTTCCTCGGATGCTTTCCTACGTATTCACGCGGAGCCCGCGTTTGGATCGCCGCCAGCAAGGAACTTTTCTACCTGAATACATGCCCGCGGGCAATTAAGAGTCGCGTTATTAAAGGATTCCTTTTATTTACAGTTCGGCGTGCTGCTGGTTGTGCGGCTGGCTCTCCTTCACGGCGCTCTGCCCAAGTTCTCGCCGCAGGATAATCCAGCAGCGTTTCATCCCTGTTTCCACGTCAGGTGAGTACCAGCCGGCAAGTCCTTTACGCTACGCGACTCGTAACGAGGTTTACAATTACAATGTTTCAAAACTCATAGCGATTGCGGGCCCCCGGGAAACAGTATACCATTGTCGTCCCTCCGAAACCGACGTGTCGGATGAACGTGAAATCGAAATAAAGGGAGGACAAGATGACTTTGTCTTTTGAGCGTTCTCGCGGACGGTTCATGGGACGTTGGCTGTTATTTCTGGCATAATTGGTAGTTGCTTTTATTATATCTTATCGCTTCAATGGAATGGGGTGCTCGACTTAACGAGAAGAATATTTAGAACCGAAATTAAGCACAGCACGATAGGGTGGACGTCCCAACTACCTACTTGCACTACAAACGTGGGATTCTTCTCCTTCTTCTTCTTCTTATTATTATTATAGGTACACGATTCTTTATAGGTTACGTTTCCTTGAGTTATTTAAAATAAAGTGTCATTAATAGGGACATCTACCCTAGTAACGATACTTGTTTATTCCATCCTTCAGTATTAACAACTGCGATACGACATCCTGTGACTTTCTAATCTGATTCAACTTCGAGCCACGGTTGTATCTCGACTCTGCGCTATATTTTATCCTCCACCCTCCCACGTACCATACGAATAGAGTACGTTATCACTAATGGGCATTACAGGGGCGCATTCAACGCGCCGAGCTACAAGCGCAAACATCAGGCCAACCCCTCGATCTACGTCGTATCTTCGACTCTCTTCCAGTTCACCCTGTATTCTTCAAGAGCCATCGTTTAAATCGCGTCGCAGCTTTCAGGCTGACCCGAATCTACGATAGTGCTCGAGGTTGAAACGCCTAGCTCTTCCCTCTTTAGGCCGTCGCCCCCGGGCGATATCTCGAAGTTCGGGGGTAGGGGGCGTCGGTCGAATCCAGGAGCACGAAGGGATCCTGCCGATTCTCGTGGCCGAGTTAAACCCGCCGCCTCGCCTTCAACTTTCCCAGCTGCTTACCATCGTGCAGCAGGTATAGACGTCGGGAAACGGGGGTGGCGACGGTGCATTGGTACACCCTCAAAAGCGCCGAAGCGCTCGTGCAACTTTTCAAAAAATTCCACGGTCCGCGCGAGGGGGCGAGGGAGGAGTTTGCACCCTTTCAAGGAACCGCTCGGTTCTCGGCAGCCAGAAAGAGCCTCCCTCTCGATTTTCGATCATTTTCTTCGCTGGCTCCTTTGAAACTTGCTCGCTGCACGCCCGTGCTCATTCACCTCCACCGGGAGGGCTGCTTCTCGCGAAGGACAGGAGGAAGCGCGGGGCCGGAGGGAAGACTGCTTTCCTCCTCGTGGCCCGTCGAGTGGCACGACGAAAAATTCCGAAATATACGACTCGATTTTACGGTCCGACGGGCATGTCCGGTAAATCCGATTCCCCTATCTACCCCGAAGACTGACGATATCGACTGGCCGGCCGATAGCTATCGCGCCGCGAGAAAGGAGGAATATGCCCCGGTGGTTTACGCCGCCAGGAAAATAGCCCCGGTGTCCCGATGTAACGCTCCATTTCGATATCTCGATATGACGCGGTGCGCTTCCTTTCGACCAGACGCCACGGTCGTTCCGCGTCCGGCCCAGCTGGCTTCCGCCCCCGTCCACGGAAGAATTATTGTATTATTGGAGGAACGGAACGCGCTGCTCTGGCTCTGTTTTCAATTAGGCTTGGCTGTTTTCGAGCCACCATTTCTGGCGCGTATCGCCACGGGGAATCGTGTCCATCCGCGGGCAACGACCACGGGAGCCGACGGCGTTCGCGATACGTGGATCCTTGAATCAATAGCTTCTTAACAGAGGTATCGACGTTGATTTGGAATAAATAAGTACTGTACAGTGAATGGACGTTGAAGTACCTACTCTTTTATTCACGGTATTACTTTCTCCTTCGGGGTCTGTATTTCTATAGAATCCCCTCTCAGTCAATCCAAACAATCGCTACAAAGGGCAGCGAGCTCTCCCTGTTCTCAAAACGAGGAGGAGAAATCAGAGGAAGGGAGGTTCACTTAAGTGAAGCACGGCCAGAGGGAGGCGCTCGATAATTTTAGCATATTGAAATATTGTTTCGTTCTTTTCGTTCCGTTCCGCCGTATCAGCGTATCGGAAGGATCCCAGGGCTTCCTCTCCCGAAGTCTGCTCCCGTATTTATTCTTCTTCCTGGCTGCTACCGTGCTCAGGGCTTCCGCCCATCCTTCCACGGTCTCGCTCTTTTCTTCCGCAGCAGCCAACCGAGCGTACAGACGCGAGGGGCTCGCCGGGTCTACGCGGGATATTATGCGAAATACTTTTCTGGCCGGCTCCGTTGGAACCACCGGGAACACTTTACGAGATGTATAATTCGGACGGATGTACCGTCGTTCCGTGGAATTTACGAGCGTTCCAAGCCTATGGCGTACGATCATTCGAAAGGGTGCAAGGAGTTTCGCGTTCAATCCGTGTTCTCGCACCCCGGCAACGAGTTTTCGCCTCTGGCTGGCCACGAATGGCTGGGAGAATTTAACGTCGACACGTGTCTCTGGACGAGGGTGCAAGCTGAGGAAATTCAACCGCGATATTTCGTTTTCCAGGGCGTCTGTTAATATCGCGCGACCTAGAGAGATTTGCGAAATTACTTCTCGTCTCGTGGTGCTTTGGATGTGGCTACCTGACTCTGAAAGATGGCGGCGTTATTTGCTGGGAGACGAGGAAGATTCTGGGGCTCGTGGCGCGACGCAGTTTCTATTTTTTGTTGGACATTGAGGGGAATTAATTTGTATTTTCACTGTGATCGCTGGATTAAACGAATATCGGCGTTGGTAACTTGCGCAGAACATGCCAGCAGAAGTAGATCGGCGAAAATGTGAAATTTCAAGTATCGCGCTTTAGGGAAGGAATAAGCTGGGAGGGTAGACGATGGTGTCGAGCAAAGCGCCCGAGGCAATGTAAGTTTTGTTACCCTCGCTTATTTTCGCAAAATGCCGCAATTATGACTTTATTGCGGCATGCACGGAACTACAATTTCAGCCGAGGGCTCAGCCAAGTTTCGCGTTATTCGCGCTCGTGCCGTGAACGACAGGTTCGATAACAGTTTCTTCGAAGGAGAAATACCTCGGGCAAAATTGAACCTGATACTTATTGCGAGTAACGCGTATGACTGGTATCCTTGAATGGAAAAACATGCTTCTTCGCTCTCCATCTAAAGCGGCTATACAGAATTGCGAATAATGCGAGAAGTAGAGGCAAGAATGAAGCGATATTGCATTTAGAAAGGCATCGAAGAGCACAGCAACCCCTCAGAATTAGGGGAGTAGAATACACAAGCTACTAGAGGAGCTCCTATGAACTTCGTACGTCTTATTTACATCTTCCATGCTCACCATAATTCTGTATACGTTACCAAGGGAACCGAAAATACAGCTTCCATCCCCGCAGCTATATCGCGATGGCTGGAAGGGTGGAAGGTATTCGTTATGGTACCGCGATCCTCGCGGTGGGTATATAATATTAGAACGCGTATAACGGTATTTGACAACGAACGCGTCACTGCCGAGCCGCCAGGGGCGGTAGCTGAGTCGACTGGCAGGGTGAAAGACGCCTTGAGACGGGGGTGCAAGTCGAGGAACTCGGCGGTCGAAACGCTTAAAGGGCCGCGTTACAACGTTCTCGTGTGTCTTGTGACGCGGTGATTAATTCCACGCGGAATCCCACCCTATCCAACGTATCGCGTTCCACGCGCAACGATATTACATCCCTCTATCGGTGTGCACGCGTCGTTTTCGCGTTAAAATATTAATGGCGTTGGGACAGCCGCCGCCGGAAGCTGGTTCAACGTGCCCCGAGTGTTTCGCATATCGCACAAAGCCCTCGTGAATTTTCCACCCCCCCCCCTCTCGCCCGCCTGCGCCCCCTCGTTTTTACTAGCTCAGCTTTGGCAGGGAATGGTA
Organism: Andrena flavipes; assembly: GCA_963971345.1. Classification (NCBI taxonomy): domain Eukaryota; kingdom Metazoa; phylum Arthropoda; class Insecta; order Hymenoptera; family Andrenidae; genus Andrena; species Andrena flavipes. The sequence continues at coordinate 5,292,001 of OZ020482.1, forward strand.
CCAGCCGAAGGAAAATAAATGGTCGCGCAATAGAATTCTGTTTTTCGGTAGAACCGCCAACGGAAACGTATAGGTATGCACTTCGCAATGGTGCGTTCAATCTATGGACTTTCGTTTTTCATTATCAATTTAACGGCGATATAGTGCCCGCTAGGAATATCGCTGACTTTGCTTATTCTCTGCTTTTTATGTACCTTCTGTATCCTTTAAGCACCCAGAAACACTTTTTACGACACGGACGAACTGAAACTACGCGCCGCGCTGTAAATCGTACGTAAATCTCGGCTCGTGGAACTTCCACCGGGTCACGGTTCCAGTCATAGTCGACAGAGGCTTTTTATAGGCCCGACAACTATTCAGACGGACTGAAAATCCGCGTGTTCCTTACATTTAACGCAGGCGAGTTCTGTTTATAACTAAGCGTGCGACGTAACGAATGAAGCTTCTCGTACACGACGCCTTCTCCGGCGAACTGCGGGACGCCCTGAGGAATGATTTTACGCCGTTTATCGCAGAGGTTTATCGCATTCTTAAATCGCCACGGGAGTTTATTAGAATTTATTCAGCGTGACTGGCCGGGAAGCATCTGTTTACGCTTGAAGCTTCATAAAGCTTATGAAATAGATTATTCCTCAGCTATCGCGAGACCTTCTGCAAAAGGAAGGATTTCTACCAAACTATTAGAATAATACCTTGCCACTCCGGGTAATGGTTCGTCAAAATTCACCAGAACACCCTGACACACGGTTTCCCTAACAATCAAACCGGCACGGGATAGAGAAACAACAAAGACTCTCAGAGGATTGACTCGATCTTCCGCTTTCGTTCCCGCGAGCCCTGAGATGATTGCAATTCAGTTGCGCGTGCCGAAGCTGCTTCGCTAATTACGCGAAGGGCGTCGTATTCCAGCGGCCGTTCCGCTCGTCAACGGGAGCCACGAGCACAAAGGGGTCGGAGATTACGAGACGATGACGATAGAAAAGCGAAAGACGACGCGCGAACGACACTTCTCCGCCCGTTGTTGTTCCCTCGATCGATCCGCGAGCGTTCGAGTTTGCGCCCCCCAATCCGCGGACGGATAATCCAACAGGGACGTTAAATCCGGGAATCCAGTGTCACGAGGGCCGGCGAACGATTAATTTTCGCTGTAGGAAGTTTCCACAAAGAGACGTCGCGAAACTCGTCTTCCCGGCGTCGCCGAAAAGTTCGTCGCAGTCCATTTATCAGTTTAACGTGTCAAGCTGTATCTCTCTTAAGTAGAGCTCCCTTCTTTCCTCGCGGGGGAGGGGCCCCGAGCGGCACCCCTTAACGAGTGTTGCGCTATAGACCGAGCATACAGAGGCGGGACGGCCTGGACGCGTCTGAAATCGCCTTTCCGACCGACGATATCATGAATCATGTTACTCGGACATCGCAGGCAAGTCAGATTCTCCGATTTTCAAAAATAATAAACGACTCCTCGTGTGCTGCTTGCCCCCACGGTTCTGGGACAGCCTGTTTTTCAGCCTGGATAGATAAATTTCGTTCGATACAGCGGGAGAAATTTATTCGCCGTAAAACCGTTTATAGCGGGAATAAATGTTCCCCCATGAACAAATTCTTGCCGTGAAAAACGTTGGGTTTTATTTCTCTCGCGCTCCCCCGCCGCCCGTCCGCAGCGCCCTTCCCCCTTCGTCCCTCTTCTTCAGCGTTCCGCGATGTATTTTGTAAGGTACGGGGCAGCCGACACATAAACAATTTGAGCGCGCGAGGTTCTACGCCCGTGGCGCAATCTCTGAAATTTAGAATGGGCGCCGTGTACATACGCGGGGCCGCGGCAGCGCGGTTTAACTCGCCAAAGTGATTCTATCTCGCGGCGCTTGAAAAAGAAAGAGAACGACGGGGGTGAAAAAAAAGGAGAGGGTCCGCTCAAGACGGTTCAAAGACATTGAAGTCAAGGAGCGGAGGGCGGACGCGGAATATTCGACACGTCGGTAGCGGGCTCGGCATTCCGGATACCCGCCTGAGGGGTTGTAAAGCGGAGAGGGCTTCGGGAGGAGGGGATGGTACATTGAAAGCGTGAAATACAACGAGCCCGGAATCAAAACTTGGCGAGTGCACTCGTGGAAAGCATCTTCTGGCGTTGATTTAAGCGCGGCCTACGAATTTACGATTTAAACGGCACTTTTATACGCGCGCATTCAGAGTACGCGGGTTCGAGCACGAATTCATAGGCGCTTCTTTCTTTCGCCGAGTGCTTTCCCTTGGTCTCGCGATTTACGGTCCACGTTCAGGCAGCGCCGCCTCGGCGAGAGGTCCCGAGGACAGGCAGCCTCGGGAGATCGCGTGGCGGCGGGACGGCAAACTTGTAGATACAATTAAAGCTAATCATAAATTTCTTCCTTCGCCGAGCTCCTCCTTAAACGTTCCCCTGTCGCGAGCGATATATCCTACAATTAAGGGTTCCTCCTTCGTTTCGCTGCGCTGCACGGAAGAAATTACGGGATCGCGTGTTGCGCGCGGTGCGGGAGAATAAAATTAAGTATCGAGGATGATGGGAATGTTTACTTACCACGAGAACGAAACGCCGAGTGGTTTATTCCAATAAGAATGTAAATTGCTGGGAAGATGGATGAGATATGGTCGAAAAGAACAACGTACGAGTCGTCGTAAAGAGAGAGTTTACGGTACCATATTTCGTTTCCACTCGTAGAGTGTCTCTGCGCCTTATAGGAAGCCGTGATATTTATGGGTGATCAGCGGAGTTGGCCAGATAATGTCTCCCGCGGTTAAAGTCGCCGGGGATCGTCAGACGTGGCAATTAAAGCGGATTCCTTCGATCGCCGGCCCCGGCAAACAATTGCACAGTCGAGTGGGGCTCTAATAAAGTTTACGGTGGCCGTTGAAACGCCGGATGAGGCTCGCAGACGGCAGTGCTTTCAGACGATCGCCTCGATCCTGCGATTTCAACGGGGAAGAAGAAGAACGACGGCGGTAATGCTATTAGACTATTTCTGACGGGTCCGCTTGTCCTCTGCAGGTGGATACGAAGTGGAAATGTCCTGGGCACTGGGAACCGTCACGCTGCGGTAGATAAAGCGCCCCTGACAAAGGATAGCGGCACGACACCCGGCGAGTGCGCGTAATTAGTTATATCCGGAGGGTCCCGGCCCTCTGACGAGTCCCCCGCGGTAGTGAATTTTATACTTCGCGACGGGACAAAGGGACGAAGATGATATCAAACAGTTTTTGCAACGTTTCCGCCGCGCCCGGTGCCCGACATCAAAGAATTAGCGGCCGTCTCATTATTGGGGCTCTTTGGCTACGCACCCGCGGTCTTCTTTTGCCGCGGCAAATCTTATTTTCGACATCGCCGCAGCGAAAGCCGTTCACACCGGCGGCCGGTGACGGTAACGTTTTCTCTGAATGCTTGCCCTAGCCTCGCTTTATTCTCTGCGCTCATTTTCCGGCTCTGCTGGCGACGTTGCTTTTCAACCGGGTGCTTTGGGATTCAGTGCCGCGCGCAAACGCGTTTCGGTACACTTTCAGTACCCGGTAATAGCGATGCAGATTGGATTGCAGGGGATACTTTGGTTGATAATGTTATCCCTAGGTATTATGATCAGTTCTCATTTAAAAGTTTAAAAACTGGGTATAGACTAAAGGCACGCTGTCGCGTTTCATGCAAATACGTACTCCCCGTGTTACATCTGTATCGCCGTATCGCGATGCAAGGGCCGGCGAGCGAATACGTTATTAGTGTAAAGACCACGGTGAAGTGGGCTACGTAGAGCGCAGCATGGGTCTAGGGTCGGCTAGTAGACTTATCAGCAAGTCTAACCGTACATTCATGCCTTAAACATCCAATTCTAGGTAATTGACGTATCTAAATGGTTCGGTGACGTAAGATTTGCGGGAAGCAACTGTTTCACACTCTCAAATTACAAATTCTACTCTATATATTCAAAGTTTGATAAGAAGTGCATTTATAATGGAAACTACAATACTAAAGAGTGTCGACTTACCATCACCTAAACGTAAATCCTCATTATTTCGTTTCCTTCTATGTTTTCCTGGATTTAGTACTTCTAAATTTATTTTCGTTTAATGTTTGGGGTAATAAGATAAAAGAGATATTCAGGAACAACGCAACCAAAGTATTTTTCCATATTAACTCTTCCTCTCGAAACTAACGAGAAGACCATCTCTCATTGCAGAAAGGAGAGATGGTCGAGTTATGATTTTTTAAATATTTTCTTAAAGCAAATATGACCAGTTTTCCTGAATCAGCATAAAATTCTGAGCACAGGTTTCTTCCAACGAAATAAGTAATTAATAACTAACTTTATATTAGGTCTACCGCGCCTCTCGGATTTACCCTATCACTTACACCAGCCAGCAAAGTTACGCGCCCCTTTGCCAACGTCACCGCGATCTCCCCTCGCGGTCAGGAATTTTCCACGCGAACGCAGCCCCGATCGGTGCTCTCAACCCGTGCGTAATGACCTCCGGAATGGAGAAGTAGGGACCAGGGGAATGTTGACTCGCAGAAAGAAACGAGTGTCGGCTGCGGAGTATCCAATTAGCCGGTGCTCGAGAGAAGACAGTGGATGCTTGGGCCTGTGAATCGCCCGCGGGCATCTTGGCCAACAAACTTTGTCCTCGGTTCTGGGGGCTTGTACATACGCGCTCACTCGACTCGGCCGCGTCGCGTTTCCACGGGGCGTTACGGTTTCTAGTACCAGCAAGGGCTACTTAACTCCGCTTGGTTGGCCCTCAATGGGCATCCTCGGGATCCCGCCATCCTCCGCGTCTGTCCTTCCTCGATCCAAGTTTTTCATTCGAAGCTGCGACCAGAAACCCGTCTGCGCGAGGACGTCTCGCCTGGCCTTCCAAACGGAACGGAACGCGGGCACGTCGCTCCTTGGGGAGGTGATGTTCGCGCTTCTCCGTTAGGGTTGCCAACCTGTGGTGCATATTCCCGGCCTTCCTCGCGCGATATTAAACTCCGCTTGGCTACGGTACACGCGGGCGGAGCGCAATATCCCGGTGGAAGGCTGAGGCTGAGCGAGTCTGAATAATATAACGCCGCGAGTAATCGGCGCGAGAAAACGGGTATAACTCGCGCACAGGAACGGGGATGTTCACGGTGTGCCGGAAGAAGCTGTTGCGTATTGTGTTGCGGGAAGTGTCCCCGAGAAATAGTGAAATTCTAAGCTTCTATTAAAACGTAGCCAAAATACAGTTTAAGTTTAAAGCGTCGCTAACCATCGTTATCTAGGCTGCTCCCCCGAAATCTGAATCTAAACTTGAGTTTATTGCCCGACCCATCTCGGCAAGGCCGGCAGCAGCAGGGGCCTCGCCGTTAGCACGCGTTTACGCGAAGCTAGGAAGCCACGGAATGTTACTCAGCCGTTGGAACAGGCCGGCGTAAATTCTCGAATGGCCCTTCACGCAGGCTGCCGCCGCGTCTACAACCCCCTCGCCGTTGGTTTACGTGTACATGCGTGCCCGTGCCCCCCCCCATAAGTATATCCGCGTATCGTACGTAACCACTCGACCATCGTACTCAATTACCAGCCCTTGTGCCAGCGACGGCGACGAGGAGACGGTTTCAAGCGCAGCCAGACGAGCGGCGGCGCGAGGGTTCGCCCGGCCCCTTTCTCTGATGGGACGTCACAGAACGATAATGGGTTAGCTTTGCGGTCTTAACGACGCCCGAGAATAATGTATCATCGTTGACTCGGGGAACAGGATAAATCTCGACGCCTTGCGGGATTTCTTGTTCGCGGTAATGGCGGCTCCTGGGTCCCATTACCATTTTCGATTTACGAGCAACGTCGCCGATATTTCACTGGAAATACCCGGTGTAATACAAAATTCGTATGGAATTCGAGCGGCGGGTATTAGTATTCCCGGCGTGTAGCGTCGGTTCACTGGCTGTACCCGCCGCGTCAAGGATATTACCGAACGATACGCGGCCTCTGAGCCTGAACGCTTCACGCGACACCGAATCGCGAGCTTCCTAATGAGTATTCCGAGCGTAGCGCACTTAACGCCAGCATTTAGCCTTTCTTTGATAGCGGTTCAAGTAATATCGAAGAAATTGTTGCTCCATTACGGAGCATATACCGGGTGTACGATTCACTACCTCCGATACTTCTTCGCTTGAGAACAAATCCGTGGTGAGTCTTCCAATCAAGTCAAAATTACACCGTGCAGATCAGTGGGAACGTAAGTCAAGTCCCTAGCCCTCGCTGAAACAGACGTTGGATGTCCTACAACAGACACGAACGTAGGAACCCCTATCGCTCGAATATTTTTCGCCGTCCGCTGAGTAACGCGCGTCATAAACTCAACTCCCGGCGAGTCCTGGTCGGTGGTCGCCATTATACCATGCAGCGGGTACACGACCGGGCCGTATGACACGGAGACCGCAGGGGATGTCGTTGACATCCCCCGACAACGGGTCCCGTGCACCGTGGCCGCGTAACCGAACCCGAATATTTGCCTGCATCCCGAAATCTCTGTTCATCATCATCAACGTCGACGTCTTGCATTCATTATAATGCGACAGCAGACACAGTCAGGGTTGGTATAGGCGTCGGGACTGGGCGCAGTGGCAGAGGGGAAGGGGCGCGTCGAGGGAGGATGATGAACAGGTAAATCAGCGATGGCGGTTCGTAGGCCGCGTTTCCTGGGGCATTCCGTGATCTTGCGCGCCACTGTGTCACCGTCATCGCTCTTCCACCGATACCGGCTGCCTCTAACTCGCCGGCTACGATGCCTCGTCTCCGATCAATCAACCCCGCCGCCTCCTAGGGTAGGCACTCGTTCGTCCGGGGAGCCCCTTGGTAAATTACTGCGAAACGGGGTATAGCTACCGCCTTAGCTATCCAGCTAGATGGCTGGGTCGGGATTGCACGCCACAAATTATCTGCGTAGAGAACCACCCACTAATTCTCTCGCCTCGTACCACCATACCACCCTGTCTTCCGCCTTGTACTTCCCCGCCCACCTTTCTGTTCACGGTGGCGCCACCCCTCTATCCCGAAGGAGCGGGCATTCCGGCTGCTTGGGAACCGACGCCAGTTTCAGGTTTCGTCGATCCTTCTGCCTTGACGGCAGGTTGCGCTGTGTGTACTCGCACCCTTTCTGCGGTGGACGTCAGTTCGCGGTGGATGGACTTGAAATATGCAGTTTTGCTGGGTTATCAGGGGCGAGGGGGAAGGGGGAGATCGTTGATTGGAGGTCGGACGAAGCAGGGAGATACTCTTGCTCGCGTAGTTCATTGATTATTTATCACCGACTATCGACGAAGTTAGTAGAGCCTCTATTGCGCTTGAAAGTTTACTCTAATTATAGAGGCTGTCGTTGAAATTGATGGCCAAACTCGGGGAGCTTGTTCCGCTGGCATAAGAGGTCAAAGGAGCGTGGAAGATGTTAAAGGGAATATTGGAAAATGAGAATCTGATCCCTCGTGGCGATTCAACGGGACAAAGGTGGTTCGGTAATGTCTTAGCTAAGGAAAGAATCTTTCGGGGTCATTAATTCAAAGCTTGCTGCACTGTAATTATTAATCCACCCTGGGGGAAAGCTCCAGTTACATATTCGGAACTGTTGGGAACGGTTTACTGTTGGGCAAGGGACGTTTCTATTCCGTGGCACACTTCTCCCAGGCACAAAGGAAGGAAAGCAGAAAAGTTAAGCAAGTTCTTTTTCATTTAAAGGAGTCAAGTTTGCCAGCGACTTGTGCGAGCAGCGGTTTTCTTTCGCGGTTCCGGGCTCTTTCCATTTTCTGCCGCTCTGATAGATACAAACTGCGGCAACGGCACGTATAGCAAGTGTTACCTGGGTGTAATCTGGCAGATGACACGAAGTATTGCGCTTATCTGGCTTGCGCATCCGAGTGTGTACGTGGAGCGATGCGGCGTGGTAGTCACGCGAATAAATCTTGCGGCGTCGCGTCGGTGAAGTGACCGCAACCTTCGGTTTGGGAACATGCCGCGGCAAATATTTACCCAGGAATCATTTCTACTCGTCGATTGAAAACTACTTCTTTATTAGTGTCACGTGCTTGAAATGCCAGGAAACTATTGCTGCCAATCTTCCAAGCAAACGGTTCCACTGAAGTTTCGAAGTAACGTTTCGATCAGGAACAACGAGATTGGAGCAAACGCTAACGCACCACGAGCAAACCAATTCGATCACTCTCGATCGAGCAGTCCGTCGTGGTAACTTTCCACCCACAATTCTGGAAATATTATCGAAGCCGAATATTCAAGCTATTCGAGCTACACTGGCCTGCAGATAATGTATCGAGAGCATTCAATGGCCATCGGTAAATATACCCTGGATGATCCTCTTGCACCTACTGCACGGTGCATATCTCTTATTGACATTCCCATCGTTTTAATCTTCTAAAGGCAATGCACTCCAACCGAGCTTGTTTCACAAATGGAAGTCAGCAATGTTTAACGCTCTAACAATGAACTTCAATTAAATCTGTAAATACCGCACAGAGTTCGCAAACTATTTAACCATTCGTATTCAAATTCTTAGGCAAAAGAATCACCTTACAATCAGGCTGGTGCATCGATGCACTCAATTACACCACGAGAACACACTTTCTGTAGGTTCTAATCCTGGTTCTCACCGCGCTGTTGGCTGGAAGCATATATCAGAACAGCAGGACAATGCAGGAGCATCGAAGCGGGATCTCTCGTAGGAAGGGTAACAGATCGATAGGAGGAAACGTAATCGCGAAGCATCTCTGTTCTGACGCGAGCGCGACGGGTGGTTGGGGATCGTTTTTCAGTGTTTGTTCCAGGGTTCTCGAGCCTAAGCAACGCCGACGTTGTCCTCCCTCGGCTCGCCAGTAATTATTCTCCTCTTCACGGCTGGCTGAGGAGTCTCGATGCTCGCGTGCACGTTCAATTAAAACGCGTCGTAGGTCGGGAGGGTCGAATTAATGCGTACACGGTCATTAACGACGGGCGAAGGAAACTCGCCTCTCGAAGAGAGAAAAGGGTTTGCGGCGGGGTATGCAGCGCGACATAGAGGAAAGAACGGCCGGGTAGCCTGGGAGGCAGAGGGGTGGTTCGAGTTGAAGGCAACACCTTCGTGCGGTGCTCTTGGCTTCGATCCACTACTTTTTCCACCTCCAACGCGCGGATTGCCGGTTAAAGGGGAACTTTGATGCCTGCTTCTTGGGCTTGACATCGGGAGGCATGGAAGTTACGGCTAATTGTGTCCATTGCCAGCAGAACCCAGCACGCAAACACGGAAGAGGGGTGCGGATAATTTGACGAGAATATTTTTATTTCAATTGTACCTTCTTCCTTCATAAAATATATTCCAAATTATTGTACCTTAAAAACGAAACTCTTCCTATTCTTATCTCTCATCTGTAGACCCCCAAAGCTGAAGCATCCTCCCTAGAAAACAAAACCACCACACAAGCACGTCCTATTACTTCATCCTTCGCCTTCTATTACGGGCGTAATCGAAAGCCTCCGTCGGAAACTACTACAGCCTCCCTTTTTCGTAACGCCGCGCTTAACCGCGGAAAACCCACTCGCAGGAATAAGACTCCGGCCGGAGAAGCCAGCGTACACGTCGCCGATAACAGTTGCTACGGTAGATTCCTCTTTCCACTCGTATTTCCCTAATGCACCCAGCCAGCGTGGCCACGGAAGACCGCGTCGCGGCCTTTCAACCCCCGCATCCTCGCTCGATCATATTGACGGGTGTCTGGGGAGTATCTGGAGGATGCTGCGCAACAATGGATCGGTCACGACACAAAGACCTGCACGCGCAGAGGAAGATCGGTATCGACAGAGCCGGCCAACGAGTCTAGGCGATGAGAGCGCGCCCGGGCAATCGACAGCGCGGGGAGGGGAGAGGCGGAACGGGGCTGCGGAACGTTTGATTCCGTGCGACGATGCAATACATCTATCCTCGGTTTAACGGTAGCTAGGCGAGACGGAAGTGTATCGTGCCCGGCGAAGCGGGCACATCCGGTCCGCAAGATTAATTGCCAATAAACCTCCATTACAGGGACCTCTTCCCGTGCCGTCACTCTTCTCGTGGCGCACCGTCGTTTCCCGGCCACCCGCTCCCCAGCCAGCCAGATCTCGCGTGGCTTTTGCTCGCCTGAAATTCCGTTACACATTTTACGCGGCGAAATGTCATTATAGGCAGAGCGGCGTTAAAGGTGAACCGACGGGGGCGGTTGCTAACGAGCTATCTACGGGAGCGGTTTGGGTTTCCCTCCGACACCGATTCAACGTCGCCGTGCAATGTTTTCCATGGACGGGCGTAACGAATATCGATCCCGTTCCACCATGGACGTATTGGATTTAACGATGCTACTTACGATCGACACTGTAGCGCGTGGCAGGCGGTTTCTAGTTCGTTGCTGGACAGCTGGGTTTGAAAGTAGCAAGATCCGAAGCGTAGACGGTGGTGACGAAGTGCCAAGTGCTCAAGAAGGCTCGCCTATATCGGTACACCGTCTCCAAAGCCTCGGGGCATGCCGATTTCGCGTAATCTTTTAAAGCTGGAGAAATACGCGATTATAAAGTTGGCTTTGGAAACACACGGGGAATTACTTCGCGACGAGTTCGTTCCTTCCACGAGCACCGCTCTTGTGAATCTCTTCTGAAGCTCTGAGTGAATCTCATAAAAAGGCCTTCCGGTTAGAAGAGACACTTTGTAGCTTAGCTCTCTTCATCTATTTCTATTCATCCGCGGGCTAAGATCATCCGGTTCAGCTGCACTCCCGGACAACACCCCCTCCTCGTCTTTTGCAAATTTTCCGCGGCATTCCCCGCGAAAAACTCCGGCCTCCGTCGTGCCACGAGAGACACGGATTAACGAGCGTATCCCGCTCGCCGTTTTTCACTCCTCTATTTAGGGCCATTAATAGAATTTCATTAACTTTTTTTCCACGCGCAGCGAACGAAACGCGTCCCGATTTATGCAAACTGAATTCAAGAACTGCCCCGTCATCGTCGCCGCCGAAGGAGAGATGGATACCGAGGCACGTGACTAATTTGTCGTTGAAAAACGAGTGGCGTTCGCGTGTCTGGGGGAAGCCCGGAATTATGCGCGTGATTAATCTTACTTTCAAGTCGCCCGGCGGATGGTTAGAAAGTACATACGCTGCGGGAATCGATCCTCGCGTTGTTTCGTGCCCGCGGGGCTCGGGCGGGGTGGGGCGGGGGGGCGGGGAGGAGGGGGAGGATGAATTCCTTTTGTAAGGGCGCGGAAGGTGTGCACTCGCCGAAGATCAAAGTTACTTACGCGCGACGATATGGAAGCGAACGAGACAGCGGCCTCGAGGATACATCACGCGAGCGTCGATTAAACTTTTCACTTCGCGCCTCGTTTCGCGAATTGCGAGGCCGTGATTGATCTGCACGAATGTCGGAAACGATCAACATCGGTCTCGCTTCCTGAGCTGTACACTCGCATGCTTAATTAAGCGACCTCCATGCACCGACAAATCAAATCGCTGTACACTGTTTAGAGGCTGGCGAGTTTTATACTACTTGCATTAACCATGGTGTTTTTTTTCTGTGTAAATATGGAGAGATCTTTATTTATTTATTTAATTAAGGGATGAGTTCATTAAGCGTCATGGTATATACTGTCACTGTCGAAGGTTTCCAATGATAGTGAAGACACTAAGTGTAGTAGAACACTCTCAGGGAACTTTAAAACCCTGAGAACTGTAGGGCTGTTGAGGGCCTCAGGGACATGGGGCACCCTCCCCACCTTTTGATATTACAAGGATATATGTACATGGAAGTCGAGGGCTTCGGAAACGTCATGATTTACCATGTATCATGTCCTGTCGACTCCGTAACTCTCAGTATCTACCGTTCCCCATTCACATTTGCTATCTCGCGTACAGAAATCCCGTTCAAGTAACATTCCATTTCTCTACATTATTGTGTCGTTGGTTGAAATTCAGGAAAGAGTCTTTCACAACTTATAGCGATAGAATCTTCGTGCAAGTCCTCTTTCATTTCGTCTGACTAATATTTCCCCGCGGCTCACGTTGGTCAGCCGCGAGATACTCCACAGCGATCGCTCGAACGTTGAATACACCTCGCGGCGTATGAAACGTAAGAATGGTACAACTGCTTGAATACTAATACGCCGTAATGACGCTTCGTAACGTACGGTTATTGCGTCGCGGAATAGCCCGCGCTCATTGTTCAAATTTCACGACCATAAAACTCAAAGTGCGCGTTCATAATACACCGGGTACGTGTCGGGAATACACCCCCGTCTCGGCTGTCGATTTGTATTCCAATTCCAAACGAAACCGGGGTACGAGGCTACCTGTTAGAGCCTCTCAGACTGCAGAACGGTATATATTCTTATTCCCTCAATGGCAATCGAGTTTAACGGCGCACAGATAGGACCGAAGCATACGCAAATGTACTCGAGCCCTTTGGAAACGGAACGCCGAGAGAGACCGCGAGCTCGAAGAGCCACGGATAACAGCTGGGGGGCATTACTTCCTATACTTCTTCGTGTCTCTTTTGTTTTCACGCGACCGTTAAGTTTCCACGCCGATATTACGCATTGTGTGCCCTAATGGCCAAAGTTCCGCGAGCTTTAAGCAGCCCTGTCTTTACGTATAATGTTCTACCTAAAGTGGATTAACAATTCCTCGTTGGGGCACTAGTTTGCCGAACCAATTCCAACGTATCGCCAGACCCCGGAACTTTCACTGTAATTGCTTAATTTCAATTTGTAATAAAGGAACTTTAGCAGCGTGGCGTTACGGTGTACTCCGGCGTCAAGAAGCCGCCTGATTTTTCTGTACCAGTGCGAAGCGAGCGATCGTGACAAGGGAGATTGAAATACATCTTTGGTTGTCGAACGAAGTTACGGTTTCATTTAATTCGAGGAAACGTGGTATTTCAAGCTGGTAATAATACCTCTAGAAATCAGGTCAGACGAGGCACGAATATAACAATCTCGCTTGTATAAATAGAAAACCATTCAATACTTCTACCTATCCAACCGATCTTCTGGTCCATTCAAACATTAAGACACAGACACCTAATAAATCAATTCCCTTTCTCCGTTACTCGCGGCGATACGTTCCCCTTGTCGCCGAGGCCATCATTTTTCTCCCGCGTTTGATTCATACGTCGCGCGAAAAGAGTGCAACAATATGCATCCGTTCCAAATAACGAATAAAAGCCTATAAATCCCGGCGTGTATTCGTCGTACGTTCGCGGCAATATCCGGTGGCGCGCGGGTTTTTTGTATAAAAATCGCTGTCGCTTCGCGAGTAACGCGCGCGTGTATGCGCGCACGTCAGTTTAGAATAGCGAGAACCGTCTCACCCTGCGCCCCCTCGAAGAAAATCCAGCGCTTTCACGTAACGCGGCGCGCCCGGGCCACTTGATATATACCCCGAATTATTATTTTGACGTTTCGGGTCAGCCTTTCTTCCCGCATCTCCCGAGTCTACGTTTCTTAAGCCGCCCGGGGCCATTAATCACGTCAGCAGAAATAAAAGTGTGCGGCCAGGTGCTGAGAAAAATGATACGGGAGAAGAGATCGCCGGCCACCGAGTGGAATACATTATTGTTATTGCTTTTTGCAACGGGTGACGCTTCAGATTCGTTCTTTCTTCTATTTTCCACGTTCGCTCGGAGACATTAATTAGTCCGCTGACAGCGTAACGCGTTACGTCCAAGAGGGGTGGCCCGGTGGAAACGAGCAGCTTCGGTGTATTCTACCGGGTTGATCCTGGAAAAGTGTTTTTATCGAAAGAAGCGTGCTTCCGCGGAAGTTAACGCGGTAGTTTTCGCCGCTTTGAACGACGCGCGTTTCGCTTCGGCTTGTAGACATTTCGAGGGTGAAAAGCATTTTCGGTTGCACGCTGTGGTTTGAATGGCAACGTTGCCGCGTATATTTTCTTCGCGAAATAGAGCACGCGAACTGGACCAGCGGTTGTTTTACATTTTTGAAAGCGGCAGATGCACGGCGCTTCCCTTTAAAATTCAATATCTCGCCGGGGCTCTCGACGTGGAATCGTAAAACAGAGCGAATTTATTTAATTAATTCACGAGACGAGCGCCGCGAAACGGGAGTAGTTTCGAATCAAACAATTAACCTATTTGCTGGATCTACATTTCATTCTGATTCGCGAGAGGAGGGTTTTATTACGCGAGCACGGTGTTACGAAACTCCGAAGCGCGATACGGCAGCCCGCGTTTTGCCGAAGGTGTGTACATAAGGATTTTAAAATATGGTAACGCGCGGCCAGGATTCCCGCCATATTGGGGGCCTTCAAATATTAATCTTCCCGGAAAGAAAATAATACCGTCGTATTTTCCTAAACCCCAGTGCAACGTTTGCTTCGAAAATTCTTTTCTTTCGTCTAGGTAGCGTAGGCGACCGAGGCAAACAGTCGTTCTGTTTCTTTTAAATCCTTGAATCGTACTTCTGGCGCCATTGTTGGTAATACATGGTGGTGTGACATGGCGTAAGATAGAAATCCCTTAAATAAAGAAGAGGATACGAGGCAGTCAGAGCAACAACGTGACTAATCCACATTTTTTTCGAAATTGAATTAGTAGCAATAACGTATTTCAATAGGCTCTACTAACCATATAAAATAGGGAAAAAATTAGAAGGAATTAGAGGAACTAGGGTTTAAGTAGTCTAGTCTCCACAATTATTCTCTTGAACTAACACGAAGAAATCACTATTCGTATCAAAACTAGGAGTCAGAAAACAGTGGCAATTGTTCACATCGCGATGCGAACAGTTCTTCCTCAAATGACACAGAACTAAATTAATTTGGTATTCGAGGGGGGTAAGACTAGCTCCGATAAAGCGCTCCGCTATCTCCACCTGGTTCAATCCCGAAACAAGAGTGGTGTCGAAGGATTAACCGGAGTGTGGAATACTCCAGATCACGGGGTTCCGCGTCTCGAAAGCGGCCAGCCCCAAAAGGGCAAACACAAGACACATTGTACCGGGTCGAAGCCCCGGGATCAGTTTACCGTGACGGAAGCCAGAGTCGGAAGGTCATCTTTGCTCAGCGGGAAGTCGAGTATACCGCAATGCAGTTCGGGATACCGCGTATCCCTTGTACCGCGTCCCATATCCTTCGTCTGAAGCGTGTCGCCGCCGCTGTGCACATAATGGCACCGCTGCGCACTGTCGTTCCTGTTGGGGAACTCGTTCTCAAAGCGGTCGACCGACGCGATGCGCAACTTTCGACCACGATGAACGGGACGATACGCTCGGTTCGTCGTAGCGACGACGCTCCAGGGACGAATCGATCTCCGAAATGTGGATCTTGGAACGCTTAACCGACGTATGGAAAGCAACGTCTTCTTTTTTCCCTTCGTTCTACCTGAATGCCTGTACTCTGAGCTCCCAAGTTCCTGAATTGCCTGGTACGGTAGAAAACGTGAGATTTTATATCCTCGTTGGGCCCTCGTTTATTATCAGCTAGTCAAGAAATTGAGTACCGTCCAATTAAAGTATCAAATCGACAATAGTAAACGCGAGAGCAATGGGCGAGTCGTTCCTCTGAGTTTCTCTGCCAAAAGCGTCTCGCTTCCAACGAAAGGCAACGCGGGCCACTCGGTTGTAGGGTGTTAATAATCCAGAGTGAAGGCTTTTTTTAAAACAAATTCGGCGACGTTCTATTGTTGAAGGGTGCACGTGTGCCCGGTGAAAGCAGGAAACGTTGCGCGTTACTCTCTACGCGCACGAAAGAGGCGGGCCACTGGAAGAGGAACAATGTCACTTTGCCCCCCCGGTGTATTTACATTTTCCATTCGTGTGTAATGCTCTCTTTCCGTGTTCTTCGTTAATGCGGATAATTACGTTCCTCGGGATTTCGGTGGAACGTATTCTGCCATAAAGCCAAATATAATGCACGCGCTACACTTGGGCTTATTCTAGCCGGGGCATTATTAAATCCAGAAAATGAGAGGAGAGTACACGGGACTCGTCATCTGGCCGTGTTGTACACGAACGGGGACACGTTAAGTGGGGAAACGCGAGTGCCATTCACCGCAGCCACTTTTTCCAGGGAAACTTTCGAATAACTCGCTGCCAAACTTCACGCAAAGCAATTATCACACTGTAATACACGAACTATACATCATTCGCATAGAATAACGTTTCGTAAAGATCAAAGGGATGGAAATCTCAGAAAGAATAGGGTAATTCCGGGAGACGCAGCCGGGTTGGAGAGTTGGTCGAGTTGCTATATTCAGACTCTACATCTGTGTATATGTAAAAATGTGTTAAGGTTCGGAACAATTAATTCTCTAGAAATCAACTGTTTCGACCAACTCTCCAGCCCGGCTGCGTCTCCCGGAATTACCCTACTGCTTATCCCAAAGAAAGATTACTTTCGCTCACCTGTCAACAATCGCTCGAACTGTCCCCGCTCTCGCTATCGAAGCACAGGCATCGACTCGATTTCAGATTTCCACTTTGATTGCACTTGTGCACGCGAGCGGGCCAGACAATGCCCGTGCTGCACGTCGAAGGCGATTAGGGCGGATCATACACAGACTTGGGGCCGACAGTCGCGCGAATATTTAACGACACGTTGCGTGGATGGCTGTGCGCGTGTCGCCTTGTCCCTCAAACAATAGACTTGCCGAGTAAGCCGCCTCTAAGCGCGACGGAACACCCGTGGTGTCCTCCTCGAAGATGCTGCCCGCTCGCCGGTTGCCCGGGCATTATATCGGTGATTATATCGGTAGACGCTGATAGCAGGGAAAATGGAAGCCCCGCGTCAGCATCGAAGGGTGGCCCTCGACCTCTTCAGCGTCACCGCCAGTCGAACAAAGCGCCGGGACCCGCCGGAGCTCGCTTTTCTCCCGCCAAGTATCTGGTCGGCCAATTTGCGCGGGAACGCGGAAAATTTAGCGAGTGTCGGAGGGGAGGGAAACTGCCAGAAACAAGAACCTCGGTGGCGTGACGAAAGAGAATGACGACGGGCAGGGTACGATGCTTGATAAGTGACTTCGATTCGCGAGTGCACAAAGGAACGAGCGAATCGAGGGGAACGGATGAGTATCGACGGTAATTGCTCGAGTGGAACGGCCGACGGACGAGTCTGTGGGTATTTAATGCAACGGTGCATCGAGGACGCTTGGAATATTGGTCGAAATCGATTCTGCTTTGTGCGGGGGTAATGTGCTCGACGGGGACTGGAGAAGGGATGATTTGGGTGACTCAAAGGAACACGGGTTGTTCCTTTTTCGAAGTGTCCGGGCGACCGTCGCGTGCGAATGGCGTGGACGTTTCTGCTACCGGGAAATCAACCATTTGGGAAATCCAGCGGAATCGTATAGACAGACGAAACATTTTCAGTGATATTTGAAAAAGTGGGCAATACAGAATTCGCTGCTTAACACTCCTACCGGGTCTGGCTATGACACGTTCGATCGGCCGCCTCCGTGACACGTGATTGACGTTTTCGGATAGTAATAAGCCGCACGTGTAATAAACGTGGCTCGAGCGGAGCTGTCGGCGCTGAAATACGATTATTTCGCGAAAATGCCACGCCACCAATCTTTCATCCGATACATCAATTTTTGCGCATTGCATAACGACGCACCGTTAACGAGCGACCTGTTCTTTTTCATTTCAGGTTATTGACGTTCTGCTATCTGGCAGCACTGAATTGCTGGCTGCTGTTGTGCCCGGCGACGCTGTCACATGACTGGCAGATGGGATCCGTTCCTCTGGTCGCTTCCTTGGCCGACACCAGAAATCTGGCCACCTGTCTCTTCTTCGGCGGCTGTCTCATTCTCACGTACAAAGCCTTCTCCGATTTCGAGGTGAGCTTATCAGAGATTCTCCGTTCGACCGCTATATCGACGGTAGATATACATCGATACGCTGTAAATCCCCGTGCTACGCCATCGAGATCGTTCAGGAGCGTCGAAGCGCGAGTAGAAATACCGCGTAATAGTCAGACACTATTACTATAAATGCTCTATCGATCTCCAAAGTAGTTTCCCTCGTAAACCATGCATTCCGGAGGAATGATTCGTCTTTTCCAAGTTGCACTAAGAGTCGCGCTTCTCACCCTTTAAGGAATACATAATTTCCGCCGCCCGAGTTGCTCACGCGTGCCTCACCCGCTTCGAACCTACCGTCGAGGGGAAAAAAAGCATTCTGTAATCGAGGTAGGCCACGACTAACTGCTCCGTCCAGCGTGGAGCACGAAGTTAAATGACCAGCCAGTTATCGTCCGCAAGAAGTCATTCCGCCGTTAAATGTTTCGACCACGAACGCTCGAGGCCAACGAACCGCAAAAGTTTCGCGCTCGCCGGCCCCCGCGGGCGACGCGGCTCGCCTATGATGAAGTTGTACTACTTGCACTCGAAAGCCGTAAAGAAAGTTTCCCGTCGGCCACGACTGCTCGGCTGAACCCGGCGCGGGGCGGCGTGGGGCGGCCAACCCCTACCCTCCGCAACTCTCGCGTCGGCGGAGTCATCCGTCAGTAACGCGGCTGAGCGTTCAGCGTAATGACCTCTTGAAGGTTTACCGTCCGCGGGGGGTTGGCGGCCACTTTCCTCGAAGGAGGCCATATCTGTGGCTTTAACGTCCTCTCGCCCCGCGTTCCCAGCAACCCCTTCGCGCGCTCCCCTCCGCTAGGCGTTTGAGAGAGGCAGTTAGACGCGACCGAGATCAAGCTACCGTTGTCGCGTAGATGGAACTGCTAGCGGATGATGCCTCCTCTTTCACTCCTCTTCTTCTTTTTTTCTTTCCGAGGAACGAGGTCGCTTTCGCCTTCCCTCCCCCGTTCACGATAATCTTTGTGCCCAACATCCGATTTGAGAGATGTTTCTGTAATAGCGCCTCTCCGCCATTGTTCTCGATACTGTATTGTCCTCGTTCAGCGGGCACACGTCTTTCACACACTTCGCAGCGAGGAAAGGGAAACGGGGTAGGAGACTTTCGTCGCTCTAATGTAGGTGGAGGGGTGGAAGAGTGCTGTTGGATGTGCCGCGTTCTGACCGAGAAACGGGCTTTTGTGGGTCGACGGTCGAATTTCGAACTTGGAGCTTCCTGACGCTGGAGTCGAGGGTGGGAAATAGAGTGGCACTTATTTTCAAGGTTTGAATTTTCTTCGGGGCACCCTCCAGAATAGTTTTAAATAACGGGAAAGGGTGCCTCTGGGCCCTTAAACATTTAAATCATTATTTAACAGCTGGCGTAGTCGATTTTATATAATAGCCTTCAAGTTATTTATTAAATCAAAATATGTTCTATTATTGTTTTTCGTACGACAAACGGTTTTCGAAAAAAATTCTGAAAAAATGAAAAAAACTTTTTCTTCAAATTTTGAAATTTTAAATGCTTCTAGATCACTTTTTATTTGTGAAGGCGAACTAGTTGAGTGAATACATGTGACGAGAAGGGTTGCTGCGATTAGTACGAATGTAACCTTTGATCTCTACTATGCATTTAGTTATTTTGATCAGAAAATTTAGCATGTTTTATCAGCTGAAGTAAAATATACTATCGCGGGGCATTGAGTATTCCACTGGCGTCAGCGAAGGTATCAGGAAATCGATCATCGCCAGGAAGAAACAGCTCGCTCTCGTACCACAGTCTCTATGAGCCTATCATTCCATTTCGGATCCAGAGCGATATGCAAATATGTCAGGCAGTAATTTTCCCGTTCGCCCCATTCGTTGTACATCCCGGCCCATTGAAACGTACGTACAATTCACGCAGCGGTGATCACAAAACTGCTGACCTGAAATTGATTCGCGCCTGAACACATCTTTGAAATACGCGGCGACAACTGCCCGCCGCTCCCGCCTCGCATTTATCCATTTCCGGTCCGGTAATCGTTTCATCATCTGCCCCCCATCTTTCGAGCTTATTTGCTCGCGCTGGTCGTGACGAACGGCGGCAATTTGGGCGGGTAAAATGCGATCGTCCGATGGAAGTGGACCGTCGGTCGATTAATGGCGTGCCTCAATGAAGATTGGCCAATAAACGTCTCCAATAGGGATCGAAGAATAGAAAAATTTCCGTGACGCTTCGAATTCTATTACCTACCCCTCCCAAGTGTCGCGACTTTATTGACCAAAGTGGATGCCAACAGCGTTTACAACTCTCCCCGTTCTCGTACATCGAAACATTTCATGCTCCCACGTCGATCGAACTGTCGTACATCTCCTCGACATCGCTGCTTTTTACATCTACCAGAGACTGCGCAGATGAGAATGTAGATGCAAGGGCTGCGTATAAATCGCCGATTCGTGACTTCGCTCTTCAAAACTTCGCTCGGGGATGCAGACGATGTGGGCTGCCGCGGAACCCACTGTTCTTTTCTCATCGAGCCGCGGTTTAAATGGCTTCAAAGGAACAAAAGGTTCACTTTTATATACTAGTTCTGCGGGTGGTTTCGCAAACTTGGAGAAACTAGGTTGCAGTTCCCTTACGAATTTAACGTCTGAAATTTCTTCCCTGGATTCTTTGGATGATCCCGCCCGAGGAAAATAGGACGCGGGTTTCTTCGGCATCCTCCTAGTTCCTATTAAAAAATTCATGCAAATGTTCAGGGAGGCTTGAGTAAACACTTCCTCCATTCATACTTCTCTCGTGCAATTCCACCGAAATCACTCTTTCCAAATTAATGCTGGCTAATTCAAATATGAATTTACAAGTAATTTCGCCACCTTTCTTGACAATTATTTCATTAGTTCCTTTAATACGCTGCTACCGGTTCGGAAGACTTTTGTACGCCAGCGCATATAGTGGATCGTAATTTAAACAAGTTTTCTGCATCAGGACTGCTCGTCTTGTTATTATTCAGCGTCTCCTCGCGTGTTTGATCAGTTCCAGTCAATAGTCCTCCATTTCGTTCGTTATCAGTCCAGGTAGTAGGTTACCCCGCGGATCCTTGAGTTAAACGACGTGTAATTGGATTCTCATCTGCGTCCGAAGGGTGTGCTTCGCCGATTGTTTTGGTATTCAAAGTAGTTCGATCACTCGTGATAGAGTGCATCCCGGATTCGTTGTCTTCGATTAATAGTGCTCGCGGATGGTAATTCGTGTTCCTCCAACTCTTTCCACTTACACGATTGTAGGATCATCTGCCTCCGTTCGCGTCTCAGACACATCGATGCCCGCACGATCGGAATTATCGCCTCCTCGCACTCACTTTTCTGCAATTTATCATTTTCCTCGGAACTTCCGACGCTTGAACCGTGGCGACGTACCTTCCATCGCTTTTATCGCGTACACCATGGATGATGACTCCTCGCTTTCCTCCGTTACATCATTACTCTCAGTCACTTGAATATTCATACTGCGTCTGAAATATTATATTTCTTTCGTGTTTAAATGATATATAATCGACAAGCTTCTATCTAAAAGCTTAATTCCAAATAGAGTCTGCTCGGCTTGTTTCCTCGCGCTTTCGACGTTTGAATTAACGCGAATATTGTTTCCAATATTAAAGCTGATTAGAATTACTGAGCTTAAATTCAGAAACGTACGATTAGTACCACTTAAAGCACTCGCTTTATTGATCGATCTTATTAAAATTTAATGCTTGATCTTCTTCGTGCACTTCCATCTCTCTTCCTTTGACCACTCCGTTTCTTTCACCATTCTAAAGTGACAAATTACCAATCATTTCATAATTGTGGCGTGCAGATGGATCACCCTCGGCCACGCCGTGTTCCACTGTCTTCTTCGCCTCCAATTCTTCTTCGTACACTTGATTAATTGCGACTGATGATACATTACGCTCCCTTGAGATATCACTGTTACCAGTAAACTCACAGATCGCAGTAGAAGATGATTGAGAAAGTGGAATACAGTTCGTTTGAGCTGTTATTCTCAGTTGACAAGCCTTTGGTGTTCGATAGCAACCCTTTCAGGATCAGTTTCCCTCGAAGTTTAATTAATCCTTTAATTCGTCTGCGATTAGATCAGATTTTCTTGGCGAAACGTTGCTGGATAGATCAGGGAACAGTGGCGAAACGCAATGTTGCGTTCTTTCGTCGTATAAACTTTATTTAATGCGTAGTTAGCGTCTAACGCAACACACAGCGGCTGAGCAATTTAATTCTAAGGCGAGACGCATTCCACGTCGTCTAACGCAGCAACGTGCGTTTTCATTTTCAGCAACAGAGGCATCCGCCTCTTCTTCTTGGTTGGATGTTCCTGGTACTGCCGTTCCTGCCCGCATCCAATCTTTTTATTACCGTTGGATTCGTCGTTGCGGAACGAGTGCTGTACATGCCCAGGTAATATTAATTTCCCGCCGAGTTCCTATGCTAAATCGCTGTGCTTTAACACGAAATCGAGATGTACGCGAGCGTTGGTTACTACGTGGGCAGTCTCGCAAATTGTTGCTGCAACTAAATAACAGCTCGTGGAACTTTCCCTTTTACGATTTTTGCACGGTGAACTCAACGCTCGAATTACCGGCCGTGCTTTGCAGTACGTTCTGCATTATTCCCTAGTAAAGCAAACTCTCCAACACACTTTGCAAGCTTGAAACGAAAGCATCGGCTTCCATCGCCGAGTAAACGTAGACGCGAAAAGGAAATTCGGGTTGATTCGGGGAATGAGGAATAATTAAATTTGCAGCATTGGATGGATCCTGTTGGTCGTGTACGGGATGCAGATCAGCTGGACGGCGATTTCCCGCAGAAGAAGCTTGATAACGGCGGGAATAGCGGTGCTTCTGATCTTGGGATCATACAAAACGGTCCTCCGAAATAGGGATTGGACGTCCAGGGAGACTCTGCTCAGGTTGGTCTGACAAGGAACCAAAAAAGTGAAACGAGAAGTGTGCCAGCCCTTCTGAAACATCAACCTAAAGTTCGCAATTTCGATACCTGCAGACATAGCACGATCTTAGATTAGAAGTAATGCAAACAATTTGACTTCAAAAATTCAAGAAATCAAACTCTCTTTCGAAAAATCTTTGGGCACCACTCTGTAATTAGATTTCATGTCTACATTTCCACCCAATAATTATCCACGTTCATTTGTACCTACAGCTATCGAAACCACGAACTCTAATCTCATCTTAAAAATGGCACCATTCAATTCCTCCCAATAAAAAGTCTTCCAAAGATGTAAATCTTTCGCTGTAAATTCGTTTCGTTCCAAATACCAGCGAACTCGACGCGCTCCCTTTCTCAAGAGTCGTTCTCACGGTGTAACCCTCTGTTCGCGGTGCACGATGATCCCTCGTGTCTGAATTCCGACGAATCGCGAAGTAATTCCGCGAAGATTTACGAGAGGCTCTACGTCACGAGTCGAACAACGCCGCTGGCTACGCGCCAGGCCTGTGCTTACACGTACGAGGGAAAGTTGTGCCGGGAGCAATTGGACCGTGCGCGACGATACGAAGCGCAAGGCATCAGGCGTAGATAACGGCGGGAGGTTGACGAGAGAAAGAGTAAATGGGGAGAGTAGTGTCGTGGGTCGGCACCGGTCGCCTGACCCCCGAATTCGCCTTGTTGCAGAGCGGGCCTGCGGTCTCTCCCCCACAACGCCAAGATGCATTACAACTTCGCCAACTTCCTCAGGGACATGTCGCAACCGAACAGTGCCATTCTGCATTACCAGCTGGCCCTTTGGTGAGTACCTCGACGCTTGCCTCTATTTCCTCCAGAGTCCTACGAACGCGTTGTTTTTTTGGCTTCTTACCGCGACAAGGCAATTAGCACTGCCCACCACCGAAAAGCACTCGAGATGTTTTAGGGTGGCGTCCAGAAAGGATGCAGGTTTTAAAGAGACACAATGCGCAAGCGCTGGTGAACGTGTACGTTCACTGTGTACTCGGTATAGAAGCATACTCGGAGTAGTATTCACCAGCATCTTACCTTTAGCCACCATGTAAATTATGAATGTCTTAGCAGATAAAGATCCTCCGCATTGAATCTCGGAAAAAGTAGAAGCTGTTGCTCGACGGAAGAGACGCGGTGGATAACAGGGGCCATTCACCCTCGCGCCAGAGGTTTACTAAATTCCGAACAAAACCGTATTCACTGAAATGATCCTTTCACGTGCTCTTTGGTAGGTAACCACGCGTGACTTTCCTTTCTACCCGCGAGATAGGCAAAAAAGAAGACACCGTCATTTACGATGACTCGGGTAACGCATACACGCGGGGCGTTTTCAATTTTCCAGTCAGAAGCGCAGACGGTATCGGCCGACGTCATCCCCTCTCGTTCGATAGCATCCCTTTTCCCGGGAGAAGCCGCCGTTAAGTTCGCCGCGGCTTCCAACTACCCCACTTTTATTTGCATTAAACTGAATCGCTCGGAGATACACGTAGACCGACTGTTTCCCGCCGAAAGAGGCTTTCAGAGTTCCGCAGACGGCGACGTCTGCCGCGGACGATATAAAGCCACTGCCGACCGATGAATTTCCCCCCGTGTTTTCCCTGTGAAGTTCTCGGTGCGCCGCGCGAAAAAAATGGGAATTTAATGAGCTCTGCGTGCGCGCCAACCGCGATACGTGACGCGTTACTTGCAGAATGAAACAAAGTTTCGCAGCGTGCGATCAATATTCTATAAACGATCCCGAGACACAGCGATCCCCAGATTCGAAAGAATGTATTTCAACAAATTTTTCCTCGAAATCAGAGTCGCCTAAGTCGATAGTTCTTCTCGAAGCTGGCAGTCGCCCCGTTCCGCGTCGCGAAGAGACGGTCCGCTCTCTCGGAAAGGGGGCGAAAGCTTAAATCTACACGGTCGTTTTTTGCTCTCGTGTCCTCTTTAGCGAGAGGCGACTGCGCCCGACGAAGGACGCGCTTATTAAAGCGGTAAGAGGTTTACTGACAGCGACTGGTATTCCGATAATGAAAATTCCACGTCCCCGTTCGCGCGAATCCTTTTGAAGTCGGCACTTCAATGAACCGATCCCGTTCTTCTTCCACCGAACGCGCCAGCCTATCCTCGCCGTTTCTTTTCCAGCGCGACGGCCATGTTTCGTGTCGTCTCGTCCAGACACAGCCTCCCGCGAATCTGGCCATCCCTTCACCGCGGCCTTGAACGCCGAGTTGAATTTATTTCAACGATAGGATCAATTTATGCGGGATTAAATCGATCCGCTATTAGCTAATGATATAACGTTACGTATTAATACCGCCACTTGGACATAATTCATTGACGGGCAGGGCCACGAAACGATACAGAATTAATTTCATTCCCACGTAGTTCCGGGAGCCGCGCATATCGTTTCCGAGCCATAACTCCGTGCGAATTTCACGCCAGGGAACGGCGAGCCGAGGGGGGGTCTGAACGGAAAAGTGCAACGAATCGTGAATTTTTGAAACTGCTCGCCAACGCTTACGGCCCCGTTTCTTCGCATTCAGACCCGGCAAGCAATTTTAATCCGCGGGCCGGTGTACACCCGTTTTACAGGTGCAGTAAAGTGCATCCAGTTAAATAATTCAAGCATGACAGCGCGATGAAGTGTGCGCGGCGTGCACAGCCCCGTTAAATCCGCGCGAGAACTCGTCGCGGAGCACTCGATATCTCGCCGATACGAGGAATCAAGTGTTTGCGGCGTGTTCCACCGCGCGCGGGATATCACTGCATAGGATTTCCCCGCGGGAATCAATTTCCCTCGTAAAATGTCGCATCAGCTTGAACGGGGCATCCTCCGAGCGACTTCGGGATTCGAACTTCTACATTCGAGATGAGAGAACGGCATAAAAGTTCTTTAAAGAGCCTCGTAGCTATCCGTGGATCAGCTAAGGCAGGCACGATCCCGACGATGTGGCAGTTAAATACTTCTCGCGATTCCGCGGTCGCGTGATATCTTTATTCTTCGGGAATATATTCCTTGATGGCCGATATTAAAAGCCTCTCCGTTTCCTCCGGGGTATTTTACGAAGGGAAGGTAACGTCTCTCGCCCATTTCACATTTACACGTCGAAGTTAGCGGATTCCGTTCGAGTTTCGGGGAAGATGAAACGACGCGAGGCCTTTGACGGTTTCATGAATACTCCTTAGTGCGGGAGATCCTCGTCGAACGGTTGTAGATTGGAACAACTACGATACAGCCAGTGCGATTCTCATGACTATGGATACACGGAGATGAAGAGGACAAAGTGACTTGGAGGTGACTCTTTATAGTGTGTGAAAGGTGTCGCGACGAATTTACGAGGCGCTGATGAATTTTAATCGACCGATTCTTTCGTAATCTTCGCGCGGCTTTATGGTTTATTCTTTTGTGTAGCCAGGGGCTCCGGTTGGGTAATGTTTATTAATGGGGGAGATGCCTAGTGTGTTTCGGGGTTTATTAAAAAAAAAACAGCGCCAAGATTGGGAGCGTGTGATGGGACGGCTGACTTGGCACGTTACTCTGAGGGAAGCTTCGGAAAGAATTCTACTGAAAGCGACTCTACTTTTCGAAGAGGCACGGCATGCAAATTCACGGATTAGAATTCATGATCCGTGTGAATTTTCCGATCGCAGGAAGTTGCTGCAGCTTTTATGTGGGATGCATGCTAATGTGAATTATTGATCTGCTAGCTGTTTATCAGTAAAGGGGGCTTCATTAGTCTCGGAGACATATCAAGCATAAGCATGATAGTCTCTCATTCTAGCAACTTTAGTACCTACAGGAAATGGCAACATTCGTTTAGGGAATAGGTAACCCTCAAAGGTTTCGAAAATTCGAATTTGCGATTTTTGCATATTCCGTTAGCTACATCTTTTCTACGTATTTTAAGCGCAACTGGGTCCTGAAATTCCAAAAATTGATGAAATTACAATCAAACGTACGAGCCTGCACATGAGATTGCATAACGACAAAACTGCACGTCCAACTTTAAACGCGATTTCCCAGAAACTACGTTTTCCGAAACGGTGAACATAAAATCTCGAAAATCGGTCCAACGATTTGAATGAATATTTACAGGGAGGTGCAGAAAACTATTCCCTATATTGCGTCGGGAGCATATTTTGAATATAAATTGTAAAAAAAAGATAGAAAATATTTTTCCCACGAAAAACGGATAAAATCATTTATATGAACATAAAAATTGTATTAATTTGTTTATCAAAATTTTGCTTCCGACATAAGATAGGGACTATGTTACAGATTATAAAAATGCCCTCTTACATTTATACTTATAACTTTTTTCATCAACGAAACGATGATTAAAAATGAAAATAAAAATGAACTCAATATTCATTTATTACTTCAGAATATGCGTTTGAAAAAGGACGTGATTTTGGGCTGTCAAGGGTTGCCTACCCCCTTAAGTGTCTAATCAGGAAAACTCTAAATACCGTTCCGAAAGCCGTGTCCCCCGTGTTTTCTGAATCTACCGACTGTTCTACCGTTGAGAATTCACCAACCACGTTTCGGCGCGCCGTGAAGAGCGCCCGAGAGTGCCTTCTGTTTGCGCAACACACATTCTTTTCTACAAAGGCTCCCACAGTGCCTATCTCGTTATCCGAATTCCCGCTTCGTTGTGACCCGAATAAAGGGCGCTCCACAGCCGCGAACTGTAGAAATTTTCAGGAGACTCGCGAGATGAGCTCGCCGAGTGCTCGTCTTTTTTCTCCATGCATTTTCCTCCCGACGGAAGATAAGTGGCGTATTGTGTCGAGCTAATTATTTCGCACGAGACCATCGACACGGTCCACTCTCGCTTATCAGCGGCGTAAATTTTATCGGCGAGGGTAACAGGCTTAGAACGACGCCCTACAATAATTCCCTTCCAGTCCCTGGCGAGGTATTCCTTTCAACCGTTCCCTGCATCTTCCCGGAGCGCGTACACAGCCAGACCAATGCCACAGAAAGCCAACAAAAGTGCATTAATTAGCCATGGCCCCGGTATGCGCGAGATGAAGTGGCAAACCCGACTCGCTCCTCTTTCTTCTCTGTCCCGCCAGCTCCCGTCCGCTCCCCCCTGGCTCGTTCGTTCCGCCATTTTTCCGCCCTCGCTTCTCCATCTTTTTTTCCCAGCCTGCAAGCCGCAAGCCACTTCTTACGCTCTTCCCCTCTGGTCGAGGCTAATGCACCTCATTTTAAAATCGGAGTATCTTCGCCCGGTGAACAGGCTCCACTCCTCTGCCCACGAAAAGTGGAATCGATCACCCTCTGAATCGTCCCGGTGGCGCGATAATCCATAGGGACGCGCCAGCTTGAACCGTGAGCGTTTCCACGTACCCATTCGTTCTGTGAAATTGCTTCGAGGCATTTGGACATTTTTATGAATGAAAATTAGTGCCGGTGTATTAGAGTACCGATTCCCGAGACTGCCTTTTATTGTATAATTCAAGTACGAGTACTTCCGCTTGGAGAAATCAGTTCTCTGTCGCCAGGGTTAGGGTTTTTTTTTTTGGTGCTTGTGGTTATTATTTCCTATGCCGGCACGGAATGGTTTAATTCGCGACTGGCACTCGCTTTGCAGCGCTGCGCTTTGGGAGCGCGACAGTTTGCAGAGCACGAATGGATCAATCGTTACGTAAACGAGGAACAAAGCGTAAGTGGATACGATGCGAGGGACGTATATTTCATACAAATAATTGTAAAAATCCTTCGTTTCAGCGGTATAACCGGGCAGCGCCAGGCAAGATTTATTTCGCGTTCGCGGAACGTATTAATTCGTCGATGGGAACGTTTTAATGCAAAAATAATTGGATCCACTCGGTGGGACGCGGCAGTAGCGCGGGATATTAAAGACAGAAAACTGATCGTCAAAGAATTCGTTGCTCGGATATTGCGCGCGGAAGTTCTGGAAGTTGTACGCAACACATTTCAGGAATCGATGTTGAGTCTTACCCAGTCAAGCTGCAAAAGTTCCGTGATCCTCAAGTTCCAGACCACCCAAGTTCTGCAGTCCCTAATTCCCAAGTTCCCTAAGTGTGACATTAACCAAATTCCAAGATACCGAATCCCTATAACCCCGAATTCCAACATCTCCAACTGCAAATATCATCAAACTCCAAGACACCCAATTTCGAATCACCATAATCGCTCTCCTCGTCATCCGTACCCCTTCGACCCTCACCCCTCTTCGTGAAATCATCGGCCAGGTCATGATGTCGCGACATTTGTTCGCGAAAATGCAATCAGTCCGGTAAACACAGGGGAAAACGTGGCAAAGGGCGGTAAAATGTAGGGATGGTCAACGAGGGTGGTGGCAAGGGAGAAAGCAAAAACGATGCAGCAGCTGCAGTGTCGGGGAACGACTGCAGCCGGATGAAAATTGCACTTGGACTGTACACTCTCGCTGGTCCAGCTCGCTGGCTTGTAGGTCTCATTTCCTAGGCTGAGTTCGCCGACTGTCCCATTCGTTTCATTCGACCTTTCTTTGTCGCTCTATCCTCCGCCACCCCTCCCTCTACACGCCCGCCTGGCTTTCTCCAACCGAGCGGTATTAGCTCTGAAAAATTGAACCTTCGACTAACTGCCAATTTCCCCTGCTTGTTTCGTTCGGCAAATCGACACGCCACACGTTCTCCCCGCGCTCGTCGGCTACGTTTTTCCACGGGCTACGGACCGCGTGTCAAGAGTCATTTTTGGGGAGACTGCACGGTCCGTAGGTTTATCCAATAATGAATAGAATAATCGAGGGCTGTCGGCTCGGAGATAATAATTCGGCTTCTTCAAATTTCCTACGAAAAATGTACCTACGTAGGGTAAACGCACCAATAAAATTATATTTGCAGCGCGATTGATTCCAGGTGCTGCAAAAAATGTTTGGATATGGAGCAAGGAATTAAAAGAAGTCTCTAATTAATTAGTTGCTTAATTTTAATAACTTATTTTACCCATTTTAATAAGAAATGTCCATTCACTGGTACGTGTTCAGTTACTGGTACATTTACCCTAATTGAAAACATTTTTCTTTTTTCATTTTTGAAAACAGTCGAAGACACTCGATCGCGGGATCTTGCATCGAACGAATTCGCGTGTGCGCTGCGGTTCGCACGAATCAAGTGGCGAAAACAGGACGCGTGGGCGCGGGTAGGCTGGCGTTTATCGCGATCGACGTTCATCATTTTATTATCGCGTGCGGTCTGCGGTATCCCCTCGCGTTCTAGCCGAGTTCCCTTCTCGTTGACGTTCCTCCGCGCGCGACGAATTAGTTTTCGATCAGCCGCGCGAAATTTCCCCGAGGAGACATTCCGCCTGAGCTTCCGGTCCGGCGGGAGCCTGGCACATCGGCTAAGTAATTTAAAGTAGCCCGAGATTGACCCCCGCTCCGTCCGCCAGTAATAATTGAGCGCCGCCGCGAAGAACGCCCGAGTTGTACGCGCCCACGGGAAACCCCTCGCTGGCGGCGGTCGTTATTGCACTCGCGAAAAGAATGGCGAGGGGTGTCTTGAGGATTGTCAGGGTGGAATGAAATAGGCGGAGGACCGAGAGAAATACGGTAGTCAATCGATGGAATGCTCGCAGGATCGAGGAAAGACCGCGGCTCCTGTTTGCTTTTCATTCGCCCTGTGAGAGCTGGCCGAGTTTCCTTCAGACCTTGTCTTCCATCTCCTTCTATCGTGTCCTCCAGTTCCCATCGT
Organism: Andrena flavipes; assembly: GCA_963971345.1. Classification (NCBI taxonomy): domain Eukaryota; kingdom Metazoa; phylum Arthropoda; class Insecta; order Hymenoptera; family Andrenidae; genus Andrena; species Andrena flavipes. The sequence continues at coordinate 5,322,531 of OZ020482.1, forward strand.
CCTCTTCCAGAGGAGTAAAATCCTTAATTTTGCGAATTTTAACATAAACCAAACGGCATTTTACTCGGGAAGGGTGCTACTTCCGAAAAGTGCAACAAATGAATCGAGTTTCTGACTGCCAAATAGTCCCCTTAATTCCACGCTTCGAACAGTTTGACCCTGTCCTACCAGAGGGTGATAAACATTCTGTGCTCCGTCAAATGCTCTGTTATTTAGGTGGAAGATTCTGCCGAACATTACGCATACACGTTTCAAGTGCCTTTTTCTTAGCTGCCCGTTTACTGCTACAGCTTCCATTCCTACTGTTTTATTTTCTCCCGCTGAAATGGCACGTCGAAGCCGCCCTGCTTTCATCCATAAGAAAGCTGAATCTCGCCGGGCTATTTTCAACGATGGCCAAAGACTTGAGTCGATCGCGCCCCGTGACGATCGATAAACAATAAAACCGGATGCATTAGCGTGGCGGGGATGGAGCAGCCGGTACGAGCGACAGCATCCGCCATTTTTACTGCGGATCAACGTATTCGGGAGGTTTTCTTCCAGTTTGATTTACAGCAGGCCTCTGTATACATATATCTAAACACACCAGCCTTCGACAGGATTTTACGGTCTGCCAGGGATAATAGTAAAAGCGCGGTGGCTATAAAATCGCAATCGCATAATGCATTATCGTAAATATAAGGCTGCATAATGCTCGTCTAAGGATTCTCGGCGATAGGTGGAGGGGATATCTATTTCGTCCGTTGTCTGATACCGAAACAGCAACAATGCAAACGGCTCGGATCACGGTTCCCTTTTTCCATCATAGCCGTGGATCGTAAAACTGCGATCCTTGGTATGGAAACGAATCCTTGGGAAACGTTGGGGTGCGTTTACAGCTATTGCCTCGGAGGCTCGTCACGAAGCTGCTCGGATTTTCGTCACGAGATAGTATTCGACGTGGGGGCGACGGTGGCCTCGACTGATCGTTAAGGAACTTTGATGAAAACGTCGATACCGTGCCGATGGTTTTCAACTTTTTAATTAGCCCGCCTGTCCAGGCTGAGGAACAAAAGGGAACTGCGGTCAATTCGTTTCCATTTTACCGAAAGGGGAATTTTCAATGATCGTTCCACTAAGTAGTTTCTCGTACTTTTACCGGAGCTCGCAATCATTGAAAGAGTGGTCACGTGTATCTCGATGTCACGCGATCCACTTAAGTCCTCAGCTGTCGAAGGAAATGTCGCGTTGGGGACCAGTTCCTTCTCGCGTCAGAGTTCAATATTCTTATAGACAGAAAGTGGAATGCTTCGTAATGCCATCACCGCGCGATAAACTGAAGATGCGAGCTGCGAACTGAAACGGAGAATTCTGGAACGTTGGTTCCGTAGAATGATGGCTAAGTAAAAGCACCAACTCATTCGCTTAGCGGGGGTGAGCCAAAAGCGACGGTTATACGTTGCTTGTACTTTTAAAAGTGATTTTGGAAAGTCCTCGGTAAGCATTCTTCTGCAAGTTTTAATTTAAACCCCACTAGTAAGACGGTCCAATAAATTGAACGTCCACCGCTTAGTTGGTCGTATTATAGACGTAATAATCGACCGGGAAATCGAAAGGAAAGATGAACGATTATTATCGAACGGCAATTGAGAATCAGCCTACCTTTAGCGGGCGTTCCCACGAGTTAATAGATCATTGTCGTTTTCGAACAATGATGGGGCTACGCTCGCCGTAGTAGGAAAGACCAGCGAACGTGGTACAGGCTGGTATTGTTCATCCACCGGAAAAGCCGGTGAATAAATTGGCCGCACAGTTTCCACGGTGCCGCGCTATTATCCCGCATCGCAGCCATACATTCGTTATACGTGCTGATGCTCGGTGTTCGCGTCACACTACTTCATCGGCTCGAATGGAAGAATCCATGTTTCTACTATCCTCGATGATTAACGATTTTTCATATTAATAATTCAGAAATTAAAAGCGAAGGTGTATCCGAGTACCTAAAGTCATCACACCTCGTCATATACTCGGATAAGTACTTGATATTAATTCTAGTTGTGGCGAAGAAGAGACTATAAAATAGGGTTAACTATCGCGACTGCTTACGATTCGCGAACACCGTGAAAATTAAGTGTTTCGTAACCTATGAGCTACGAGATGCAGTTAAATTAGCAGTTTCTTTTATTCAATTCCAGTACGTCCCCCGACACGCGGAATACCATTATAGCACTTTAATGGAAGTCGGACCCGCTGTACAGCCGATAGCCCCTTTCTCTTCGTTCTTGCATCGCCTCTCCTACGCTATGTCCTTCTATCCGAGCTTTGTCGTTGCCTTAACTTTACGATCCTCCGCAGCCATAAACTCGGTCTATCGAAAATTACGGGCAGGATATCCTGCAAGAACCGAACTACGCGCAACTACCATCGAGCAAGCTTCCCGCTCGCGGGATATTGCCATCAAGCTGACGCATATTGTTTAAATCCATTTGCAAACGGAATAGACGGAGTTAATGATAGGATAGCGAAGTTTGCACGTAGTAGAATAAAAGGAAAGTGCGCGTGTGGGTGGATCTATGAGATACGAAGTCGTCTGACTAGATACGTTTCCCTGGGTTATACTACTTAAACTTGCCTGAGCAAACTATCGCGTCCAGAGCAGACTATTGTAGCACCAGATTAATAACTCTAAGATATTTATCGAAACAGGGAATCGCGAAGATGTGGTTGCACGATCTATAAAGATTGCGCGCTCGTATTTTCTAATAAAAGACGACTCCCAAGATACAATCGTTTGCTTTAACTCGGTCAAATCTTCCTCACCATCCAGCAGCCACGAAACGGAGCAACCACGCAGTAGTTCTTCCAAAGGAAACGACCAACCTGGACAATTTGTTACACCGTCGTCCAGCAAGCGTGGCCGCTCGCATCTGTCCACCCTGAACACATAACAAGCCGTTCCTGCGTGGCCGTGTTACGTCGCGCTGTCTAAAATACACAAGATGATTTACGACCGTCCATTTGTCACAGCGACGATCGGGACATTTTTGACGCGGAGCACAAAGTCAGGGAAACACCAGCGGGGACATTAAATAACTATTAAAGGGGCAGGGTTAACCCTTACCCAACTCCCCGTGAAAAGATGGCGGGCGAAGAGGGTGCGCCGTGGGGGTAGATATCTAACATACTCCACCACACTTTATCTCCTTCTTATAAATGAAACAGGTTATTTATTATCCAATAAAGAGACGCCGCTGGTTGGAGACACCCTTGCGGTTACATCGCCGGGGTTCTATCCTCTGACGTGTAAATATCGAGGTTTCCACCGTCACCCTCTCCGGAGACCGACCGTTCCATCTTTCACTCCCCCCTCCTTGCCAATTTCGACACCGCATGTTCGCCGTGTCATTCGGAAGGATCTCGAGGCGAGCGCTTCCTCCGACGGTGATTTCGACGGCTGAAAGGACACTTTAGGCGGACTAATAAAAAAACAAACATGTACGCACGAGAGAGGGGATTCATTTGCAATCTCGCGAGCACGGCAGCGTTCGGGGTATCTTCCTAGCGCGCGAGAAAGCGGGAAAGAATTCCCCGCTACCCTCCGATATAAGTTTATATTATATTTCGCGATATCTGTCGCGCGGAGAAGTTTTATCGAAGCTCGTTTACCCAATCCCGGCGACTCGTTCCACCCACATCTGCGCTCTCTGGATAGTTCTCCCTCGTCCCAGCGGCGAACTGCGCAACGCGGAGCGTGCGGAACAAAAGAGTTCGATCGCATGACCGAGAGAATTCCCAGGACACGCTTTAATAGCCACAATTTCTTAAATTGCCCGCGGACGATCGTATCTCGCGGAAAGATTTCGTGTCCGTAGCCTTTATCAGCGCGAGCGAAAGAAGAATGAAAGCGGACCCCGGTGAGGGGGGTGGGATGGGGAGAAAAGAGTGGCCGTGTACTCGGAACACTCAACAAAGCGGCTTTAATTAAAACTTTGCTGCGAGTCGGATAGCCCCGGGGATATTTTCGGGCCAGCGTAAGCAGTCGGAGCTTGAGAGGGAAGCTCCGAACAGACCTCCTTCGCGATGCTGCTGGTCAGATCACGAGATATGAAGGCTCGTCGAAAGTCGAACCGTGTTTGGTTTCCAACGTGCCGCGGAGGATGTCGAACATCTGTTGAAGATGGTGGATCTTGACGTCTGTCGATTTCAACGAGGCCACGTTGACTTCCCCGTTAACAAACTGATGAAGAAGAAGCTACTTCCTACGTGGCTTTAGCTATTTCTAACTTTCATTCGAAATTCGCTTTTGATTTAATTTGCGCCACGCGGACCGAGTTTCAGGTCAGCTTCGTCTTCTTCCTATGTTTTCCATAGGAGATTTAGAGAATAGAGAGATACGGGGAATCCTCTTTCCTTTATCGCTGTTACGAAGCTTTGCCATGGTGCGAATTCCCTGTTGAAATCGCTGCTCCTTGAGTCTGCGTTGACGCGCTTGCGCTCGCGTGAACGTACGAGCGAGTTTAGAAGCGACGGTCGATTGATTTTCTCTTAACTCGATCTCAAGTTATTCTACTGAGCGTGCTACGCGTCTTGGCGATCTTTCAAGAGGAAGTAGTACGAGGAAGTTTAACGAAGGCGTTAAATTAACTGGTAGTATGTCTGAAGTTCGAAGAATCCAGTTCTACTTCCTTCGTTGGTAGGCTGCTGTTCACGTAATTCGATACGTTTTGCATCATTAATTGGTTAGCTAGAATAATTGGTAATAATTTAGTTGTACATTGTTACTAGACCCGAGGGAATGCTTGCGTTTGTAGCTGAAATGATAATTGAAGCATTGCTGCGAGCGTTGGATAACAATCTTTGTCGTTCGGTACATATTTAAATGAAATAAACAGTTTTGCCAATAATATTCGCCAGTCACATTCGCAAAGCAAGTATTTCTCCGAATACTTCGCCTCGTCTATCTACTGAACAATAAAAAAATCACTTTTAATATCTCCAAAACCTGTAATTTCCAAACGAAAGTTTAATAAGCAAACTAAAATATAAGTATATTGTTATTTAAAAACATGTTTAAGCGGAAACTTTCCGCGGAAAAGTATCACTTCCAATGGCAATATTGTGCCGTTTACCGGATAAGAAAGAAATCGTGGAAGGAGAATTTTACTAGGAGCTTTCGCTCGAAACGTAGTCAGTCGTCTCTAATTGAACTTATTAAGAAACCTTTCTAGCATCTCCGACTTTCTGCGTACAAACGATTCAGAAGAACCTGCCTCGCTCCTTTCGTTCCACTTTTAAACTCGATCCAAAAGCAATTTCTATTATTTAAAATTATCGAGAAAGCTTCCCGCCTTGTGTCTTTCAAGGCGATCGGTGAAGTCGGTAGTTAAAGAAATATTCAAGATACATTAGCAGAACGAAACGCAGCGCTCCACCCTTTAATTTTTCACGCACCATACATTTTTGATGCCTGGAATCGACCTCGGTCCGAATCTCCACGCGAAACTCCGCGCGATATCTCAATTCCTGACGCAACCGTCTTTCCATCAGCTTCCTCCGCGCATTCCAGCCGCACGTTTCCTTAGCAGTTCCCAGGGATTGCGTTTTATCCGCGGCAAGAGCAACGCGTTTCCCGAGGAATCCTCTCTCTGAAAAATACAAACACGGAGAGAGGTGGCGGCCTCTGCGTCGAGTATCTCATCCTTTTGAGACGCCGAAAGGGTCCTGCCCCAATCCTGTAATGTCATAAGATGGAACTTCGTTTCGCGCTTCACGCACTGCGTCGCGGGAACTCTTTCCTCGTCGTTTCTGGTATTCGCCGCACGCGTCCTCCGACAGAAACTTCTACTCGGCCGGAAGCGAATCGTCCAACGTTTCTCGCGATTAAGGAAATCGAACGGGGTAGGAACGTCGCTCCGAAATCATCGGTAAATCACGCTCCGAGTGCGCTCACCTGTCCGCGATTTAACGTCACCGTATTTCACGAGAAACTGGCACTCTCATCGACGTTTCGCGGGAAAGTCTGATACATCTCGCTGTCGGGAACTGTTTTATATCGCCCGGCGAGGGTGAATGGCGATGGGGTATAATCAGCGGCGAGCTTATCCCTCCATTTATCTCGCCACAATGTAAAGTTTGGTTTTAGATTAATTCAACGATAATTTTAACGGGATTCGAGGCCGTGGAGTTTGATTTACGCGTTGTTAATCGTATAAAGAATACCTTGGCTCTTCCGCGCTTCTTTCCCCTCCACTTTGAAAAAGAAACACTCGCTATAATTAACCCTCAACGTCTGCCTTCCAATTTCCAAGTTTAAATATTCCGTAACTACCTTCCTCTATCGAAACCCAGCGTTCCGTCTAAGCAGATCGGATAACGAAGCAGCAATCACTCGCGGATTCGAATAAATTCGTCTCTCCGGCACTGCTTTGTTTCCGCGGGGGGGCAGTAAATCGTTGGAAACGTCCGAAAAATGTTGGTCCTCGAAATATTTCAGCCGGGAATCAATATTGTTGCCGGCGACTTAAATATAGATGAAACTCTTTGGAGGATAAACGGACGGGAGAAAGAAAAAAAGGAAGGAATAGAGGCGCACGATCCATCCCGGGCGCGTCGAATAAAACGGATTCGCCGCGGGAGCGTGAACATGCATCACAGACGCGATAGAATACCCGTCTGGATTATACTTTTCTTTTTCGACGCTGGCCGATCCACTCACGTCGGATTCCTTTCTGTCCCCGTTATCCGCTTTCCTCCGTTCCAGCCGTGTGTAACCCGCGCGAGAATCCTATCTCCGTATTTTTCTTCGATCTCGACTTCGCCACCCTTATTGAGCCTTCTCGCAGCCAACCCCTGGCGGACCAGTTACACCGTTACGAAGCAACTAGACCAAGGATATCCTAACCCCCCCGGTCACATTGTCCTCCGGTTTTTCCACCCGTCCGCCATTTCCCCCCTAATACACCAGCCGGCGTTATGGCGGCCAGCCGTGCATCGCCACCCGCGACACCCCTTCTTAATATCGAATATCGCGCGATAAGGCCACCGTCGTTTCGACGACGTTCCGGCAAAGTCAATTTGCTGGGACAGATGTCACAGGATCAAAGTTATTCCTTGGTTCGCGTGGCTCTGCAGATGTCACTTGGTTTCTTCCGAACGGAGAGGAGCTGTAAGTGTCGATCTTACGGCATTGCGATGATGGATATATCACTGGGTTCTGCGATAGTTCCTTGTTCCTTATGTGTTCATTCCTGCGGAGTGTTGGAGGGAAATTAAATGTGGAGAGGGCTGGGAAACAGTCCTTATTTACAGTATAGTAGTACGGATAGGTTTATTTATTCATAAAATGATAGGTAATTGTGCTATTCAGAAGCGTAAAAAATGTACCTATACTCGAGCTCGTTTAAAAAGGAACTGAATTCGCGCATGTAGAATGCGATCATTTATTCCGAGGGAGCGTTTGTTTGTGGTATAGCCAATAGTAACTTGTTTCGTCGCCAACATGTGCAGAACCGATCTAAACTCGTCGGTCGACAAGTTCCTTCTTAAACGAGCTCGAGTATAGGTAGATTAATATTTTTTTGTCCGAAATAATTAAAGTCAACGCTGTTCGGTTGATTAAACCGAAACAATTCGCACGTTGGATCGGGATTGTGTTAATGCAACCTTTCACGCGGTGTTAACGTGCTGCTCCAATGAGAAACAGCGGATCTTGGATACGTAAATTCCGTTACTCCGTGCGACAGCACGATTCTGTAGCTGACTGCGCGCCGCGAACGGGGTGGGGAGCCGAAAGGGTGCGAGTGACATTTTATTAAGCACGGAGTTTCATGCTTAGAAGCAATTTAGACGTACACCGCGAGGCAGAAGTTTCATGTCGGCTTCCAGGGCACGAGAAAATCATTTGAATCTTGGAAGTCGAGCCCGGTGATTTAAAGTGGTCTCGTTTTCGACCGGTTGTTCGCGAGTTCCTTTGCCTCGTAATTATGTATCGCTTGCTTGGATCGCTTTCGCGTAGCACTTCATTAAGAATGCTTGTTTTTAGGTAAAAATGAATCGACGCGATCGAAACTCCCGTTCTTCGGAAGTCCATCGCGATATTTCTATTCCTGCAAATCCGCTCCTCTATACCTCGCGTCGGTGATATCGAATCAGGGACACTATCGTTTCTCGTTATCATGGTTACTGCGAAACGCAGCGATCCCTTCTCCCGAAGGAATCTTCCAGATGCCCGCGCCCCTCTCGGCAGCGAAGTTGAATGCCAGTTTCTTAAATTCGCTTCCGCCGGAAAAGTGGAGTTCCCAGAATCGCGCCAGCTTCCTGGCAGAAATATAATATTGCTCTTTAATCCCCGGCCCGATGTTACCTAAAATTGCGCCGCTTCGAAGAGTCGCTGTCAGAATATATACCCGCTCCCCGTCAGGAAGTTAAGAAAACTTTTGTCCGAACGCGCTGTCCGCCCCGTAATAGATTTCCGCTAACTACGCTTCTTCTAAATTGCCTTCGGAAGCCGACAAGGCCGGCGAAATTAACCGACGGCTAAATCGTCGCGCTGCTCAATCCCCGCGCGCGAAGTCTCGTTTTTTAATATATCGGCGGGACAAAGGGGCTTTTGTAAAAATGTCATTTCCAGGGCGCAGCTCTCGCGCCACTGTTTCCCGGGGAGGAATTAACTAATTTGCCTGCTTTTGCCACGTTCACCCTTTATTTGTCCACAGTGACGCGTGTACGTACGTAATCCTTAAATCCCTGTTGGCGAAGTTGCACCGAAACCCCGCTCGCCACCGCGCTTTGTCACTGTCGCGAGATTCATAGCGCGTTACAGCAGCCCCCGCGGTTTTCCCTTTTTCCACGGGGAGAAACTGCAACAATTTCGCCGTGCGCGAGGCAACAGGGAAGCACGCGGCGTACGACCGTGACAGGGGAGGGAGCAGCGACCTCTTATTGACCCTGGGCGATGGTCGCGGCTCGTTAGCCGTCGTTCCCTGCCTTCGTTGTTGCGCGAGCTTCCGCACAGTGCCGTTAATTAACTCGCCCGCTACGCCACCGGGGCCGAAAATAGTGTTTTGGCGCTATTCACAAATTATCTGGTCAAACGACAGGGGGCAACGCGCTGAGAGCGCACTGAGAGCGCGCCGAAAACGCGAGCCGGCTCGAAACGGCCACACCGCTGCGAACTGTGCGTAGTCGACGCAATAATCATGGCTTTGCGGGATAAAGCGAGCTGTGGATATTGCGTGGAGGATGCCAATCGGAGCTGATGAATGCATCGAAGTTCCCTGTTACTCTGGAAGGAAAGCAATATGTCATTATCGATTCGTAACGAGTGACGGCTGATTAATTTCCCACTGTACTACTTAAAGTATCCGATGCTTGGTGTCTGATGCAGAGGGTTCGGGGTGGAATTCCACGGACGCACAGTGTCGCGGCAGGTGTTCAAAAAGCAAAAACATGGGTTTCGAAATTTTGTATTTCATTTCATGGAATTGATAGTAAACCATAACTTAGTAACATAAATAACGGATTTAAGGTTAATAATTACATTGAAAGTGTTTAAATGTATTTTAAAAAATATATTTTTTATTTGTTTTACTTATATTATGTTCAAAAATATATTTTAAAGAATTATTTTATGTTGAAAATTATTTTTTTTGGTATAAATATGATTAACATATCGATTACTTGTAAATAACTGTATCTTAATGGAAAATTGATTTTTGATTTTTTCTTCCTATACACTCGTTACACTGTGGAACGATTGGTTATTTAAGCGCCGCTGTATGTTTAATGTCAGCGCACTTTTAATATGTTGTTATTTTGCAGTCATTTTATGATTTTCACTTTTAAAACACGCGAAGGTAAAGTTAAGGCTATACGAGCTTCCACCCCGATCGGCAATTATTGCACTTGCGCGTGCATATATCTTACGGTGAAATGGATTAACCCCGACGATTAATCGTACGATAATGCCCCGTGTTTCGCTGGCCATTAATCACTTTGCAAATAAGTGGCGTTTATTTGATTTCAGGCTATGGCCGACGTACGCAAGCGCGCATAACAACCTGGGTACGCTCACGGTGGGCGACCAAGCGGAGCAACACTTTTTGGCAGCGATAAACGCTCAGCCGGGACACGTGAACGCTCATTACAATCTTGGCCAACTTTACAGGTCAGTGAATCGATACGTGTGACGAGCAGTTGTGGGAAATTCGTGAAATCACGCGAGGGATGTACATACGAAGTGTAACAACGCCTTAGTTTCAACAAATTTAAAATACTTTCACGAGCTAAAAACTTACTATTTTTTCTTTTTACTTGAAATCGTTTAAGGATAGGCATTAATGAGGATTACCATTATATTCCCTCGAGTATTTCACCGCGTAACATTCAAGATCGCGCGGGAAAGTTAGTTCACCTGCACAGGTGGGAAAACGGGGAAAAAGCTCGACAGGGCGGAACAATGTCGAAATCAGGGATTGTTCTCGCTCCCACGACACGGAACACCCGGGGGACGCTAATGGAGTCTTCCATCGCGCGGAGTAAACAGAGGCGCAGGAAGAATCTCGGTTCCCGCGCGTTCTATTTTATTAATGGTATATCGAGGTAGACCGAAGTGCATGTTCAGCGATAAATTCATCGTGGCAGGGTAATTCTGGCGGCCTGGTCAAAATTAAAGTTTAATTAACGCCTCCTGCTTGATAAATTAAAGTTTAATTGACGGGAGGAGCGAGCTGTGCGTGCGTACGCCCACCACCACCTGTATCCGCCACGCTACACAGAATTTTCAACTCGTACCGTTGCGAGACACGGGGAAACATAGACTATAAATTTTTCAGCCTCTCCCCGTGGAGTAATTTTCCAACGAAACCCTTCTTTGCAACTAACGAAAGCGTCGCGTACTCAATGATTCGGAATCGTAATGAATCGAACTTGTCACAGTTAGACGAAGATATTTCATTGATGGTTCCTCATAATTGAATTATATATATATATCAGAACTGTCTAACTTAATACGCCACAAATTCATTGCCCCTCCTCAGGAAAACTAACAGGACAGAGGAATGCATACGAATGCTGCAGAAATGCGTGTCGTTAGATCCAGCGTACACGCCCGCCTACCTAGTTCTAGCAAGATTGGCAACCGGTCCGGCTGCGGGGGTCCTTCTCAGACACGTGGTCCGTCTGCAGCCCCGAAGCCCGGACCATCTGGCGGAATATGCTTCCTGGTTGTACCAAAACGGTAAGTGACAGCGGTAAAACGACTGAATTGCTTCAGAGGGATAAACCCCCCGCGTCCCCATTACGACGGTCCAAAGTACGGGTTAAAGTAGTTTAAAGTAGCCAAACAACGTCGAAACTCCGCCACGAAACAGCCCTATAGTAGTACATCCCCCCCCCCTCCCCCCCGCCCGTGCTCGTCCCGGCTTTATACTCACGCCAAATCGTCCTTCGTCTCTTCAGGGAAATGGCTACACTCCCTCAAGTACTATCTCAAAGCCATGGAAGTCTCGCCCTCGCACAGATCGTCGCTTTTGGGAACGGTCAGGATCCTGAGGTCGCGGGGTCAGTGGCCGAGAGTTCATCAACTTATCACCAGGTGAGTAATCGTAACATTAATGCCGCTTCTGAAGGATAGAATTACGAAGTGCGATAGAAAAAGGATGCGTTTAGGGGAGAGGTGCTATAAAAGGTACACTTTTGTTTAGCGCCTATTTCTGACAATGTGATTATACGTATTTAGAAAGCAAGTATATCAATAGAAAGCGTGTTTATTTCCCTTGGATAAAAGTATATTATAAATTCATAAATTATAATAGAAAATAACGAAATCTTCGGTTTTCAAATAAATGGGAAATGTTCCTTTGAGGTGATAAGGAATTTTAGAGATCTTATTTGAGGAGACACCGGTAGGGGGAAAGATAAATCAGAAGTCCCAGCGTCGCAGCCGCGACTCACCCTCAACTGCTCAAAGTAAATTAGCAAGAGTAAACGGAAGCTCCCTGTGACTGCCTCGTTCCCGCGAGTTCTAATTAAAAATGCACAGTCGCGAGCATTTACTGCCGCGCAAACGGGTGATCGGAGCAACTGAAGGAGCTGTGATTTTCGTGGTCCACGCGAAACTTTCGTCCTCGAATCGTTGAACCACCGATCGTTTCCTCTGTGCGCGACACATTCGCGTGCATGCGTACGCACACTGATTATAGGATATGCACAGCGAGCTCTCCCCTTGTGTTCTTGCCCTCGTCGTTCTTCCACCCTTCTCCCTCAGTTTCTTTTTCCTCTTCCGCGCACTGTAATCCTCCCGCGCCCCGCAGCGCAAATAGCGTCTATAAAACAGCCACGGTAAATTTGCCGCTGACGATTCCCGTTGCTTTTGCAGCCGGTGCCCCCTGTTGGGCTCGCACGACCGTACGCGCACCCCCTGGAATCAGTTCTTCCTCGCTGCACGAAATTATGGCTCGATTCCGTGATCGATAATCCACGTGTCGGCGAATGGTCGATCCGGAGGATTCCTTGAATACGTTTCCACTTGCAAATCCACGATAGACAAAAATATTGTGTCTCACGTGAGACTTTAATCTCAGGACACAATTACTTAATTAATTTTTAATTATTTTGTCATTAGTTTCATGAAATTAGACTTTCACGAGACAAGTTTCAGAATATAGAATGCAAAATCTCATCTCCCGCGGCTATTTCCATTGTTAAATTTAGCTGTTGTCGAGATTTTTGTCTCATCATATAAAATCTCATCGCGGATTCGCAATTTACTCGCTTTAAATCTACTACTAAATTAAACTCGCCCTCCAATCTTCAGAAATTTCCCGAATCACGTGTTTCTGTTCAAACTAACCAACGAACACTGTTTAACAAAGCAGTATTTGATAATTTCCGTTCAGCCACTCAGCAGCCGATATTCCGGCAAAGTGGATAGCTCTTCTATGCAATGAAAACTGCACCCTTTGACCTAAAAATTGTTCCCGCACCCCTCCCCGTGTACTCTCCAGACAGAAATCAGCTCAGCGAGGTGCAGTTTTGCTGTGCAAACTGCGGGGTGACGAAGGCGTGGCAAACGGGGTCGATTGTCCACACCGAAAGGGGGGAAGGTATATTTTGGGGGAAACAAGGTGGAAAGTGGACAGCAGCGAGCGAGGGTGTCGGTCTGTAACTGCCGCGCGCGAGATTTCAATATGCGCCGGTTGATAGATGTGCCGCTGCGTGCAGATTTTAAATGCAAATATAAATCTTCCGCCCAGACCGCAATCGGCGCGAGAAGATAGGGCGGCGGGGTGATGGCGGAGGGTTACGAAAGGGGGTGTAAACGGCGCGCGTTCTCGCAGACCAGCGGAAGTACGGAACTGGAAGAACGGTTTCACGGGCTGGCTTCCTCCGTGTGTGTATGTGTGTGTGTGCACCCGTGGTGGTGGAGAACGGAGTAATTACAATAGTCTGCCTCTTTGTTTTCTGCCGGCGGAAGTCTATATTAGAGGGGCAGCCGCGTCGCGTGTAGTTTCCGCCGAGTTGATAGTTCGAAGTTCGTTACGAGATCTTTTTTCTTTTCATTTGCGTGGGCTTAATAGTCGCGCAAGTGAAACGAGCGGAGCTTGCGGATTTGTTTACGTGCCTGGGTAACCTTACTCTTTTCTTTGAGAAATTAATGCGCGCGCTGCTGAGTTTGGCTGGAAATACTAGTCGCGATTCAGGAATATCCATGCCGCAGGCGTAACGGATACAATCAGAGCCAGTAGTCGCTATTATTAACTGTTCACTGCTACTTTTAATTACTAATGGAACCGATATTCTTTCTGCATTGTGAAATTGGTTATACCTGTTGGAGCAAATTTAGCATTCTTCCCAGAAAGCAATTGGCCTCGGAGCCGACGATTCGAAAACAGCTCGACACGATCGTTCAGGGATATCTACACGCACAACCGGTTCCCGTAATAATAATGAAATACCATACAGCCGAACGTTTATTTATTTCCTCCCCCCGCGCTCGTGCACAGCACCGCGTTCCAGAAAATATTGATTCGCCGTTTAAGTGGATTGCGCTTATACTGGAGCGGCACGCCTGTGCGCGCGCGCCAACGCGCTTGTAAATAAACCATAAAGCGATAAATTTGTCAAATCTTACACCACATTTTCGACCGTTTCATTGTTCATCCCGTCACTACGTTCGACTTATGAATTATTCAGAGGTTATGAATTATTCAGTAGAAGAACTGCGGAACTGGCCAACGTTTAACCATGTGATCTCACTCCTTCTCTCTCTCTCTCTCTTTCTCTCTCTCCTTCTCTGTTGTATATAATACAAATCATGGTACGCATAAATCCCCAAGAACCATGCCAGTCACTATCGATGAACGGGTTGAATAGAAACGTTGGCAGGCTGCAAGCTATTTTATTTTAACCTATTTTATTATAAGAATCCCCCTTCACAATTTTACCGTGAATTGTTTCGAAACCTGTATATCCGGATGCACGTAACTTCTAAATTCATGAAATTCAATGGGAAACATTTAAATGGATGTCACTTGCGAGTTCGTGTAATGTCATTTTGAGTGACGTATAATGTTTCGGAATTATTTCCAGCGCATGAAACGTGCAAGTTAATACTATCAGTTATGTTTGTGAAATATCATTTATTGCGCGTGCCTCCAATATTTACATTCCATGTACAAACACAACCCGCACGAAATGTTGTTGGAACAGCCGTAATTAAAAATTTTGATGAAAAATTTTCACCTCCCTGTTATTCGCGAAACATTCGACGATTTATGTGCGGTTGGAACAACGAGCGAATTGTTGGAGGGCTCGCGCAACCCTGTGATTTTTTTCCGGTTTGTTTGCTTTCACGCCAATTCGATACACGGCAAGTCGATTTTCACTTTGCAGCGGCTGCACGAATGTAAGATTAATTTCTCATAAATCGTCGGTGCTTTCCGTCGATTAACTCCAGCGACCATTTACGCTTCGAACCACCAGCTATCGTTCCAGGTCTCGAGAGAGGCCATTCTGAACGTCCATTGGCATTTTATGTACTTGTGTTCTTGTATCCAGCGTGTAAAGATAAATTAATGTAATTAATCGAAGCTGAACCTTACAAACTTCGCTATCCAAGTATCATCACTGCGATAAATGCTAAAGTGCCTCAAAAAATTAAATTCTCGTATTTACGCCACTTCCATCCTTGTTTCAGGTATAATCTTCTAATTTATTCAAATACACTGTCCCTGAAAAAAATGCCATACTCCACAGAACGTGAACATTCCTCCCATTAGGAAATTTAAGAACATTCTCCCACGTTCCTTTCACCACCTGCAATAATGGCAGATTAAAAGTTTTTGTTTTGCGGTTAAATTCAATTTAAAGGCACAACGAGGATATTTGAACAATCCCGTTATTTAATTTTCTCGCCATTGTGAGAGATTTTGGAACGCGAGAGGAATACAGAAAATGCGATATGGTTCGGCGGTACAATTCTCAAATTCCACCGTGCACGCATCGCGATTTGGCGAGCATATTTTGCGATCGACTATTCGAAGCATTACCGTCTATCATAGTCGATGTTATTTAAATGCACGATCAAAAAGCGGTCGCTTTGAGTCGATAGCGTTCCCGTGGCGGAGATTAACGCGTCACGGGATTAAAATTACATTACCAAAGGAGTGCGTCACGCATTATCCGCGCGCTTGCGAGCACAGAAACCGTTTTGCCGTTTCATAGGGAATTATCGAGCATTACTGACCCCCGTTCGATCTGTTTTTATTTGCTCTGAAAACTCGAAAAGCCTGGCGCGCTGCGGCGCGGCATAAAGCGCAAAACTGTGGCAGGCTTCCACGATGGAAATTGTATAACAGTCGCGCTTCATGTTTGTATCGTAAACAATATGCCTTTTCTCCGTTTTTTTGGAAAATATGCGGATCGATCTCGCGGGTGGGGGAGGACGCAATGAACAACGAACAAGGTGTGCAGGCATCCATCGACGTGTGCTCTTCGTTTGTTAGAAACTCAATGGAGGTGTCAGGGACTCGAACAAAGAAATAGGTACAATTCGAAACTCAAAAGTTCGCTCTTTTGCAATTTTTGGAACGGTGGATACTTTCTTAGATAATCATAGTTCATGATACACGCCCGATAGATTTATGAAACTCTAGATGGCAATCATTCGAACGGTTCTAGTTATTAAAACGTCCCCTGTGCGCAAAGAGCGCAATTAGTGATTGAAATGAAAAACACCGGCTGAAAAGTGTCCGAACGTATTACGAAACTTTCAACTGTCATATTCCATCGCGATATGCGACGTACTCTTTATGTTCCACCTTTTTCGAACATATAAATTCCGAGAAAAGCCACTGCTCGCAGGGGGATGATTCCACGGGCAACGATAACGTCGTCACCGTTGCGTTAAGCGCTCGTCGAGCTGATAAATCGGGAATTTACTGACGCTACCTCCCTTTCTGTAGTTTCAGCCCGTCGAGTCGGGAATTGCGTGCGCACCTGTTCACGCGAAAGCATTCCTCCTTTTTTTTCGAAAATATATATTCCCGAAAGATCGTACGTTTTAAAAGTAGAAAAAAAACAATGGCTTCAAAACATTGTTGCCGTTTCGAGATTTTTCCAGTTGCTCAAATATTACTCTAGAGAAGCGCAAATATTTTCACGTATAGCAAATTCTTCCGTCACCTGTACGCACCCCCGTCCCTATTACCTTAAATTCTTGCACGTCGTATCCAGTCAATTCTGCCACTATATATCTAACAAGTACGTAAATCATATAATTCTCCGGCTTCCTTTCTATCCTTTCGCATACAACGTATCAGGGGATTCGAAATTCGAACAGGAATACAAGTTACTTTCTGACTCAGTGTTACGGCATCGCCTCCATATCGCCGAACGATACTGAATCGACAATCACTTGCCACGGTGCAATAACGATTCCGATCGAACGCGACACAGGAGGGGAAATGACGACTGGCAGGAAGTCGTACCATAATGTCAGATCAAGCTACCTGCGAACGTTTTCACGGTAGACCAGCGCGATTCAATATTGCTTAGGCCGTTTGGACTATCCATTTCTCCTACCCTTATTCTCGCTCACTTTCGCCCTGTATTAACCTTCATCTTTCCTCTATACCCTTCCCTCTGATCCTGCCATTCTCTACAGCTGAAAGAACCTTTATCTTCCCCTACTAAATAGCCATTTCATAATTCAGGAAGCACTACGGATTAATCTATCCATCGTTTTCCTATCAACTGACCGATCGCACTTCATTACGACCGTTGGACAAGGCTGTTTCGCGCAAATGCTCGAACGCGACGCGTCCTTTCGTCCTCGTCCCCTTCGCTCGTCGACGATGTTCAATTTCCAATTCGATATTGGAACGCTCCGTCGAAAGGAATTGAGAAGGGCGGAGGAAACACTCGAGGCGCGGAGGTCGGTTTCGTGTCGCGAACAGCTGGAACGAAGTACGGAGCGAGGAAGGGAAGGGGAGTGTGCATTGTCTGACAAAACAATTCGGTTTCTTGTTGGTGGACGGGGAAAGTGTTCGGATGGTAGATTAGCGAGAATTACGGCGGCAGAGTGTTTCGCGAGCGCACGCTTCTCTATCTATGAATTGTTTTAGAGCGGTCCGCTTTTTTTCTGGGAATTTATTTGGACAGTTTATCTACTGTTTTGTGAGTTCAACAACTTGCTGCAGCTCCGCGTAGATTTCGATCCTGCTTCAGAGTTATCACTGGTGAATATATATTGTTCGGAGGTTTGGATCCTTCTTATAAAACGCAGTTCAGATCGAAGTAGTATCAGTGACGAGGAGAAAAGAGAGAGAAATGATTTTAATCTAATGCGGAGAGAAAATGACTCGGGGCAGCGGTGAACGGGCGAACGATCGGGTTAGCAGCGTGAAAATTTCGGTAACGAGGGGTACAAGAAAATATAGGCAGAGTGATCACAGGCCGATGCTTGCGAGCGATGCGCCCGATTTACGCGACATGGAAACGGAGCACCTCGAGTATAGCGTAACTGCTCTCGGATAAATGCAACGGCCTTGATAACGATCGGGATTACTCAGCTGACTGAATGCGCCATAGAGGCTTTGGCGCAGTGAGAATTCGTGAGAATCATTCAGCCATAAATGAAACGGTAGCTTCGCGTGACCCGATCGTATTAGCATGACTAGATTAATTAGAAAAATGAAATACCAGAGAAAACAACAGAGGGACACGGAACTTCCAACACCGTGCTAAAGAAGTGGCAAGAGTGACCTCGATTGAAGGAGAATTAACTACAGTACCTACAGTTAGCAGCGAGCAATTAGCAGCGTAACGATGTTCAGACAAGAAGGGAGAGAATAGGAAAGAGGCAGAAAGGGATGAAGCAAGAAAAGGTGGAACACTGCCTTTTATTTCCTTCCGAAGTGAAGAGAGCGCAGCGAAGAGCTGGAGCAAGGAACGTTCTATCTCGAAGGAAATTCCAACGGTGATGGAAATTATCACGGCCCACTACGTTAGCGGAAGCAGTGCGCAAATATTCGTGAGATGCGTTTAGCAAGACGTTCGCGGGATATTGCCCTCGGAGCGGAATTTTATAACATCCCCTCTTGTATCCTTGTGTGATATTGATTCGGGGCTGAAATTTTCTGGAGGAACCACTCCCACGTCGAATTTTCACGCAACAGCGTCGGGTTCTGCGGTTTAATTGCCTCGAGTGTGAAAGGATGGATCGGAACACTAGCCTTGACAAATGCCCGACCCAGTAACGCGAGAAGGTATCGAATGCTCGGTGGTTAATGCCGCGGGTCGAGTATGCGACATGATAAAGGATCGGGCGCGTCCTCCCGTGGAGCTCGACTATTGACTCCTGATGTTCACCCTCTTTTCCGCCTCGTAAACACGCCGCTCGCCCGCGAAAAAAGCCGAGCCCCGCAGAATGAACTGCGCGCGGAAGTGACGCGTGAAAAGGGTATGTCATTTACGAATTTATTTTATCGAGAGGGCGTGAACGGCTCCCGGAGACGACGCCTGGGGGAACTCCATCACCGTGAAAGCTGGCATGACTTGCCACCGTCTGGCAATTTATATCGCGAGTACGTTAAACGCGTGTTCCCTTTCTTATTATTGAACGCGAGTCGCGCGACGATATTTCTCAAACCGAACAGAAATATTGGTCGGGATAAAGAACGAGGGGTGTTTTCGTTCCAACGTCTGCCCGAGGATCGAACGATTATTGCTTGACTTCCCTTCGATATCGTTTTTATTACGCAGAGCGCAAGGTATGTGCTGAAAAGTGCACAGTGAATTTTCGACAGAGATCTTCTCGAGAATAAAACACTGTGTGGGTCTCGGGCGAAACATAAGTCAGTAGAAAGGGAGTATCATTGGTCAGACGCGCAAGACGAAGGAGATTGAATTTACTTGTTTTAGATGCACCGAACGAGGATAGCGTATACGAGGAGATGTTAAGGTTTTCCTTCCTATTTACGTTTCAGGTGGCACCTGATGTTACGAGCAAAACGAGGCGGCCTCATATATCGCGGGGATCTTTACATACGCGCGTGGCAGCTGCAGAGCGAATCTCGTCGCCGTGCTCACCAGCATCAGGGGAACATCTGCCTATCGGTCAGTAATTTCAACTGTTATATTCCCTTTTCGATCCCTTGGTTTACCGTGGGGGCACTTTTTCACGAATGGAATGCGTTTTAAAGCACTCAGGCTTGGGATAATATTACGGGTAGCTTCATTCACGCTTGGCCCCAAGAGGCCAGTGTATAAAGCATTCTTTATTCTCTTTTTCTTGAATATTACACGATAATATTTGCTTGAAACATGATCTTCGATGGTATAGCCAGAGTTACGGTTGAAAAAGTATCAGGTAATGGTGCCCTTCCCAGTGCATTAACATCGAATCCCAGACTGCGAAGGAAAATTTTGAACCCCGTTGTTAATGGCCACGATAATGATCGTAACGTAAAATTCTGCCGCGAAGTAACCTTTTCCAACGTGTTATAATTCTATTGAAACACAGCAAGTATAACATAATACCACGCTACAGCGTTGTAAATGTAGGAAAAAGCGTGCTACAACGCTGCTCGAATCGCGCAACGTCCCGGTGATATTCGTAAAAGTTATTACCTTTATTTCGCGAGGTATTTCCACAGAGAGCCGGGACGACGGAAAGGAGACGAGGCGAGTACATAATATTAATACTTCTATTAAGTTCCCAGTCTCCTCGACGTTGCTTCCACTTCGCGAACCTTTCACTTTGATCCGCGGGTTTTAATCTTCCCCCTCATTCTTCCGCGGCGCTCGTTCAGTTCATTTTTGTCTTTGGATACTTACCGTCGCGGAAACATCCCGATAAAAGTAATTGAACAAATTAGTCGGGATCCGCCGAGGAGGTACGGACACGGCGAACAGAGTGTAGCTCCGTTTTCCCGGTGCACTTTTAAACTCTTTCGGAGATTAATTGAGATTCTTCGGTCACGTCGTATCGCCATAATTCTAATTAAATAGATTTGGCTGCCCTCGGCCTGTCTGCCTCCCCCGTCCCCTCGTTCCCTATTCAACTCGCGTTCCCACGGTGCAATTCGTTCCAGTCGTTAAAGGTTCAACTCGTAAAAACTTGGGTATTTTGGACCGCGACGTTTCCTCCTCTCCCGTTGCCATTTGTTTTTTTTCTTTCGTTTCTCGGCGCAGTGTCCTCTATTCGGAATAGGTACGCTCCTCGGAAAACCGTAGTAAATGGCAATAGGTTCGAACGATGTGGGACTGAGAAGACACAGGTTCTTGAATTATAATGAAACACCCTCGACACGATCAAAGTGAACTTTACGACGTTATTATATCCAACGCGAGTAAACCTCTCCCACAAATTCACGTTGAAAGAAGGGTCATCGCGTTCCCCGGAGCAATCTCTCTCTATCATCCGGCGATAACAAAGTCTCGATCAGCCTAACGACTCGGCGGAGACACCGGCATCGATCAGCCGGCGTCGACGGGGGCAGGAAGTCCCGCGTTTACGCGTGTTCAGGCGTGTACCATCCGCGGCCTGGTAAACGTCAGGGCTCTCCCCTCACAAACATGTCGGATTGTCTGTTGCAGGAGGGCGGCTGTTCGACACCGCGTGTCGCCAGTGTGTCGGTGCAGCTTGAGCAGGACAGCAACAAGTCGGAGCAGCTGGAACGGGCGCCCCGTTGTAACGTACGTACCTGTAGACAGCCGAGAAAGGGAAAAGCGCGGGTGACCGCGCCAGCGCTCCTCGTACAGAACCTCCTGGAGACGCTCTAGCTCTCGCGAATCTTCGACTAACCACCCCCTACGCTCGCCCCGTCCCTTGGCCACCCCTTCGACGAGATCCCTCTGGCACAATCGACAACAGGCTGGGTTCTGCGGCTTCAGGTGTGCGGAGCCAGGGCTCGCTACGGAACGCCGGGCTGCCTTTCGACGAAACGAGGAGAGAAGGAAGGACGGTGCCTGGGCCCCGTGTGTCGTTGCCGGTCGCGCGTCTCCCCGTGCGACGCTCGCCGAATTTGGCCCCGGTCGGTGAACGGTACACGCGCCGTGAAAACTAGGACAAACGGAGGAGCGGGTAGATGATCGACTTTGCTCGAATCCGTGGCGTCGAGTACTCGGCGATCGTGGAACGTTACGAGGATCGAGGCATCCAGGGTTGGTCAGGCGGCTGCGTTTCCACGAGAGAGGACCAAGCGAGCTGCACTTTGACCGGCTTTCGGTGTAATACAGGGTGTTTGGAAACTGTAGGTAGAAACTTAGTTGGGAGGCATCGTGTCGGCTTGAAAAGATACGAGCAAGTGGATTTCTCGAAAGTACCTACAGTGTGTCAAAGACTAATGGGTAATCTTGAAATGAGTTTCTGTTATGGGTCTTTTTATGTTTCATTTATTTTGTCATTGGGGTTTGTCGCGTGGAGCGAGAATCGAAGAAGAGGTAACTTACGGATATTTTCATTCCTTTTCGTGTGTTCTAAGTATTGCCCAATAAAGTTTGCATCTACAAGTCTACAACGGCCTGTATACGAGTAGGACGACGAGATCCTGAGGAAAGTTTAACCAAAACCTGGGACTAGAGAGCGGCGTTTCAGAGAACAATCGTTCCAATCTGACGATAATCCTCGCGTGTAATTTGACAAGCGGCTACCGGCGTTGGTAATATAGTTACTATCAGTAGTGTCGAGATGTTTCTATAAATATTCGCTGTACTTCGAGTGTGCTTTCGACGTTCTCAGAGAAACAATTCTCGCCATGATGGTACCCATCGCTGTGTTTTTCCCTGTTTGATCTTTGACGTCGACAGGTATTCCAGAATACCTCGAGACACGTCGATTCTGCGTTTTACAGACGCGCGTCTCGAATCGTGCTCACGGGATCTCGAAACGAATCGAGCTAAATCCAGCGAATCTCAAAGATAAATTCCACTCGTCATATATTATTAAAAGTAACCCAACGTTTTACCACGATTTAACGAAACGAAATTTCATTTAATATTTAAAAGAAGGCGAAAAGTAGAAGTGACAAATTTAGAATATACATCGCCGTCTCAATTACATTACCCGCGAATATAGACTAAATCAATTGTCGACCGATCTCAGGAGAAATATCTACGATTCCCGAGTCGCGGACTCGTGCGCACGATTATTTCGGACGCGCGGAAACTATCGAGAGCACGCGATTGGTCGCCGGTGAGAATTCCGCGGTCACGAGGGGGCAATGCGATGCGCTTTCGTTCGAAGCATCCTTTCGAAGAGTATTTTCCTTTCACCTTCGTTCCTAACGAGACGAAAGAGCACGCCTTCGTTGCGAGCAGCGTGGTCGAGGAGGGGAAAGCCCGTCGGGTTGTAAATACGTTAGTTCTTTCGTCGCCCGGACGTTTGGCGACGGACGTTGGTACCGAGCGTCGAGACGCTCTCGAATTTATTTTTCACACGACGACGAGCTCGACGACGATGGTAGAACCGTGTCGCGCTCACTCTCCGCTCGGCTGTAATCGTTTCCCTCGGATCGTTCTTCGCGTGTTTGCCTCTCATTGCCGAACACGTAGTTCTTCGCACGTAATTACACGGTGCCAATCTTAGCATAATAAACGTACCACCGAGCCTGGCCTTTCGAGATGGCTCCTTTTTTTGTAAGAGACCCGGCTAAGCGAGTGGTACATACGTCGATAAGGGAAGGAATAAGAATAAAGTGATTCTTCGATGAGCTTCGTGCGGCAACGTTTCTGGCGTTCGGTGGCGCGCGATTCGCTCTGGGCAAGCCTCGATCGAACGGTTTGAATTTTTAAATTGCCATTGTGTTTGGTAATTCGTCACTGATTCGTTGCTCCTCGAGATAATCCGCTTTCCAGCCGATTAACGGCGAATGCCTTTTCTAACAGGTGTTTCGAAATTGCTAGGTAATTCGCTCGAATCTACGCTCCCGTCGATCAAACACAGCCCGATGGGGCTGGATTTCAGCGGACACAATGGTAACTATTCGATGTTTCAATGTCCTCTGTTTCTGGAGATTTAAGCGAAGCTCATTATGCCCGTTATTAAAGCGTTCTCATTAAAAGCTTCGCTCAGCCAACAACCACCCGTAATATTTAATTCGAAGCGGAGGAACCATCCAGCTTCCCACCGCGACGAAGCCAACGGTCTAATCGCTGGTAGACGTTTCCTCCGATAAACCGACGGGTCGCGGTGTTTCTGCCGATGCTCGAGGGGCAATCGAAATGAAGCGGGTTTCAATTAACAGGAACACTTCGATCATAGCAAGTTCTTTTGTGTATCTATCCGAGTCTGCGGCTATTGGCCCGATAAAACGTCGGAGTTTCTTGTTTAAACGGGGTCGAAGGTGACGCGGAACGTTCCCCCCCAATCGTCTCTCTCCGTTGTTCCCCTTTCAGTCGGTTTACACGCGGCCGCGCTCGCCTGTCCTCGTAAATCGTCGCTTTCAAACGAACGCCGGCTCCGAAACGTTGCCAAAACTTAATGGAAGACCAATGTATATACCCTGTACACTAAAAACAGAGAGAAAAAAAAAAAGAAAGGAAGAAAAAACCAACCGTTGAAACATCGAAATGTTCGGCGATGCTTATTGAAATTCTTTACTACGATTATCGTTCAAGTAATAAAAACGGTATGCGTGCGTGTGTGTGCGTGTGCTGGACGAATGTGTGTGGGTATCGGTCGTATTCGGGAGTTTTTGAAAACAGAGTGGTACGAGGGCGCGATCGAGGCTTCGAATAAGATTTCGCGTGTGTCAAATGCGCAGACGTGACGCGAATTTATCGACGACATTTGCGTTCGTCCGTGTACGTTCCATTCCTCCCTCCCCGCTAACCCCCTCCCGCGACTCTCCTCTCCCCACCCCCTACTCCTCCTCCTCCCGCCCGCATGGAGAATTTTTAAATCGAAGCACGTTGGCGACGATACAGAGGAGACTGCCACCGGCCAGCGCAGAAATTTACCCCGCGGAGCCGATTCCACGGGACGATCTCATTGCGGATAGACGAACGTGAGCAACGAGGTCGGCGGGGTGGCGAGCAGCCCTTGAAGGTCGATTCGATCGAGATGAAATATTTTTTTAACCGTGCCGTTGCACCAGCGTCAACGTTGCTTCGACGGGTACTTGTATACAGGGTGTTTCGTCGACAGCTCGCTCGCGGTGGAACCAGGGGACTCGAATGAATTGGATTAACGGTACGGCTTCGTCTTTGAATCAGTATCGCGGGACACTTTAACGCGAGATGGAGAGTGTTTGAGAATGAGGAACGTCGAGATAATTGCAGAGGCTGTGGATCGGGTTTGAGGGATGAGTTTATATAAATTCTGGGCGGTGTTGCTTCTCATCGACTGCCAGGGAGTATTGTACTTCGAATGGTTGTTTCAAGAGAAAGGAAGGAAGAACGCAGCTGTTCTAACTGTACGCAGCACCTTGTATACTAACGACGAAACTAACTCTGATCCATCTTCGATGTAAAATAAATTGTTCACGGTGTTTCATTTACGTGACGATTGATAGCTTGAATTTACGCGCGCACGAATGAGAGTGGCTAGATTCTCGGGGAGAGAGCGGACGCCGAGCTTCTCGCCCGAGGCAGCGCTGCAATGGTAATCGATGTGATTAAGGATCCAGCTAATTCCTCGAGACGACGACATGTAAACGTTATTTTATTATCGTAACGAATAGTAACGGAGAAGTATTCATATAGCTATGCTTTACTACCTGAACGGTACTGAGATTGTTACAATAATTGCTCAGCGGTTAAGGCGTGGCGGCGATTTGTTCATCGCTTGATGTGTACAGTACAACAACCTACACGAATAAAGAAACAAATATAGCTACTTTTCCAAACCTTAAATGATCTACGGCGAACACTAACTCCCGCGATCGTTCTCGTTCGCATTTATTCGTCGCGTTGGTCGCAACAAGAAATCCGTGCGGAAGAACTCACTCGACGTAGAAGCTACGTAAAAGAAGAGAACCTGTCAAACCGGGGCTCTAGTTTTCTTTTTTTGAGACACAAAGGAATATTCGACGGCTCGCTGATGGATCGCCAAAATCCGTTCAGTTCCTAACCAGCTTTCACGAGTGCGAACAGTTGAAAACGATCCGCGGTAACTGCTTGTCGCGCTGACTCGTTTCTCGCGCTTCCCTTTTCCCTTCCCGTGAAACTTTCTGATTGGCAGGGTTGACTGTTCCGCAAGGTCGATCGTTGCCTGGACTCGACGATGTGGACGTGCAAGTCGCGATTCCGTGTCGATCGAACCTCGGCGATCTCGGCGGCGTAGCGAGAGGGGGAAAACGACGTGGAAATGCATCCGCGAGCGAGAGTGGAAAGAAATAACGGCTGGAAACGGAACACGGGGTGTGTCGTCGATGCCATTAGGATCGACGCGGAATCCCCTGTACGTGGGTCGTATAATAATTAGCCGCGAAACTTGATTAGTCTAGGTTACTACTCCATAGACCAGTTTGTACATCTAATTACAATACGTTATTGCGCATATTCATTGTGAATACGAGGCAATTATAAATTATCATAATAAAGTGTATGTTTATATACATGTACCGGGGTATTCGTTCGATTTATGTTCCGATACCCTCGACCGCCGCCAATATTGCTGACTCCTACCACTTGCTCGGCCCGCGCCTAATCAATTATCCAGTTTCAGGCCGTTTAATTACGGCCGCTCGGTGAAAATTGCGGTTTCGTATGACCAGAACGGGACGAATTTGTGGATCGTTTCCGTCACGATATATATATATATATATATATATATCAACGCCTTTTTATTCGATTCTCTGGTACCTAACTATCCGTGCCCTGGATTCTTCAAACGAACGCTGGGTAGGGGAATCAAGGATCTCAGCGGAAGGGACAGGGAAAGGTTTTTAATAAAATTGTAGGATCCCTCTGGAACTTTTCATTGATTGGATTCTCAAAGTAAATTCGCAGTTTGTACCGTTTGTTTATCCTAGAGCTGATTCCGCCTCGCCCTTCTGTTCGTCCGGCTGAATTTTACAGAAGCGTAACTGGCTGGGAGAAAGAATTTTGTATTGGCCTCCGCTACCCGATGCTTCCACGGGTCCCTACAGATTCCTGTCGCCGAGCTTTCGCAAACATTGCAGTTTGCTTCATCAGGAGCTGGTTGACATACTGGAGCTGGGAAGAGTCAGCAGGAAGGATTCTTTGGACGTGGCGATCATTCCGAAGCCAAGATCAATATCATTAAGGGCAATAGGAGACTGTAGAAACCTTTCGACGTTTGTTCATTAACCGTCGTACTATCCTATCTTATTTATTCGACACATACAATCATCTTGCTTTCCTATAGGTACTCAGTCACGAGAGCGAGAAATTCTCCAACAACGCGAATTAATCGTCTGAATATTTTAAACATGATAAAAATTCTACCGTACTTGATAAATAATTTCCGAGTCCATCGACGCGAAACTTTTACACTCCACTGCACCATCCATATTAATAGGCACTATCCGATGCTCGGTAATATATTTATCAGAGGGAAAAGTTGGGTTGTTCCCAATCGATATCGCTTAACTAGTCGAC
Organism: Andrena flavipes; assembly: GCA_963971345.1. Taxonomy (NCBI): domain Eukaryota; kingdom Metazoa; phylum Arthropoda; class Insecta; order Hymenoptera; family Andrenidae; genus Andrena; species Andrena flavipes. The sequence continues at coordinate 5,349,576 of OZ020482.1, forward strand.
ATCGCCGCTCAATTCAACGCGATTAGAAAATAATAGGACCAGCGGATAACGGAATCGCAACTTTCAGACGTGCATCCATTCGTTTCTCCTTAAATCGCAGCTCTTCCCTGTCACTTAATCGCTCGCTGCTGGCGGTCGGCGCGTTGCCGTTTCCGCTAGAAGTTTTTCCCGAAGCTAGGAAGGGAAAACGGCGCGCATGGCTGACAACGATCCGGCCTGTTTGGATAAATCCGGGGCTGCCGGTACACCTGAGCACGTCTCTAGGAGGGCGCGGGCGCGCAGGTGGTTCTGAAGAGTCGCAGGGCATTATGCGCGGCTCACAATGAGCGCGGGCACCAGCACACAGCGACGCCTGGGAATAATAGACCCCGCCGCAATGCAGAATTTCGGTGCCCCCCCGGTAAGTATCGTGTAATTTTAACGGTAATTGCTAGCGGTTTAGCGTGCCACAATTGAAATAGCCCTTATTTCGCCGCTTGTATGGAACCCCTAGGCTCGCCGCAGCCCGGGGGAGGCGAGCGGGGCGGAGGAAGGGCTGAAAAGGCTTGGTTGAATTCCGCGCGATTACGTCGGGGGAAAGCACCCCCTGCTTCCTGCCTCTCCGTCGTTTTTCCGCTCTCCGGGAAGAGGCTGCACCTCTCGGGGGGGGCAACGAACAATGTGGCAGATGCTCTACTTGTATTTCTTACTGTCGTCTGTTCCATTTTTTATTTACCCAATTTCACTCGAACAGCAGTTTCGTAGCTTTCGATGCGCGGTTACCATTTCGCTCGCTCGCATCACTTCCCGTCTCGATTCCCACTAAACGAGCGCCGGCATCTCTTCCTTCGCTCGCATGTCGAGACGAATGATTGAAATGTGCCCACCGAAGGATCAAGGGATGCAAGCGAGCTCACCGCGCGGCGGCATCGAGCAGAAAATCAAATAACCGCCGCGAAATATCGCGTCGAATATCAATGAAAACGGCGGATTCGCGGGCTTCAGATACAAACCACTCGCCGCATAAATCTTTCGCGAAAGCCCGCGGTCCCATTTTCATGGAGATCTTGCCGCCCGGCGTATATACAACTTTCACGGCTATTAATATTTATAAATCTTTAGCCGGGAAGGTTCGAACAGCGTGGAAATAAGATGGGATCCTTCTTCGATTCAAATGGATCGAACGAAGGCTCTCGCGCGAGACCGTTTCAAGGCAAATGGTACCTTTGAGGTGTCGATTAACGTAAATCATTGTATACCGAGGAATTCCGGTGACTTAATTTCGCTGGATTCTGTTAAAAAAAGGAGCGCGCGTCAATATTATTCACAGTGGAATAAATAAAACTGTCAGCAGTGTATGGAGGGTAGTCAACGGATCAAACGTGTGTTTTTTCTCTGTGCGTGTATCGCCCGTGCTCGGTCGGCTCGCGCGGAATTCAACGGACGCGAGGAAATAATTAAATAACGCGGCGGTCGGTGAACTTTTTCAATGGTTCGTTAAATTCCTGATAATCCCGCGGCGTCCGCCAGACGCAGCCCAAGTTACGGTTAAATCAATCGGACAGCGGGTGTACTCTGTCTCTGTGTGTATTTTTTGTTCTGTTTTCCCTTGTTTGTACGTTTCGGGTTCGTTCGATCGGCCTTTTTAATTTATTTAAACAGAAAACAGAGGGCGGGGGTTATACGTTAATGGACGTTGCGTCAATTATCGACTGGATTCGATTTAGCAACTGTCGCGTACGTCGGTGTAAAGGATACCCAGGCTCGCCTCGCTAAATCGGTTATCAACTTTGTGACTTTGATCCTGCCTAGAAGCTCCGGACCTTTATCACGCTCGATCGGGATCAGCGAGGCTGCTTTCAGAAAATTACCCCCAGTGTCTTCCACGAAAAGCGCTGAACACCCGTGGCTCGGTATTCCAGTGACAACGAAAGACCTTCAAAATTTACGTGAGAAATATCTCTCAGAAATATCGAACACTTTCCACGGACAAGTCACTCAAGGAGAAGCATCGGAAATTGCAGAGAAATTTATCGCAGCCATTCGAGCTATTCCCAAGATCCACTCAAAGAGATCCCAAATCACGTCACAGAAGTGGAGCAACGAAAACGCCAGCTAACCACCGTCCGTCGACCTTCTCCTCAACTATCCTCGCTATCCTTTTGCCTTCGTTAGGACTTTTTTTTCCCTCGTTAGAGGCGGACGTACCGGTCGGACCGAGACCAAGGATCTTTATCTACTTGGAAAACTGTTCGCCCTGGTCCGGGGCGACGACCAATTCCTATCGAGACCGACGCGTAGCCGAGCTCTGTCCCCGGCTGGGTCGCGGCGCGTGTAAAATCCTCTAATGCTAACGGAATATCCCCGCGGCCCGGCGCGGCGGGCGGTGTGCGGTTTGATTTACGCGCCGCAAAAGACGGGTATCACGTTTTCGATAGGCGGATTTGCCGATAATGGCAGGCGGATCTACATGATCCTGGCACCACGTGGGAATACGAATCCAGACATTATCCCGGCGAGCCGCGGCTTCTCAGTAACCCGGAATGGATATGCGTTCCGCTGCATCGGACGCGCCTACGTGATCGGGATTCATTCGAACGGGAGATCCCGTATGTAGACGGGGCTCGAGCCTTCTTCTGCCCAATGACCCCTTTAACCCGGCCTGAAATCTCTTAAATTAGCGACACACCGGTCCAGCAATTTACGCGAGGGTCGTAGCTGGCATAGCTAATGTCCGAGTGGCCTGTATGAAAACGATTTTCGATCGGGATAATGGCCCCCGACTTGTTATTACTGAACTGGCGGAGGCAGGTTGCGAATGCGCCTAGGCAGGCACTGTATACCTGTGTAGATTTAATTCACCGGTGATTATTTTACTGGGGGATGATTAAAATGGCCATTTTCAGCTCGAACTGCTCAGCGGTAGGGCATAAAGGAAATTTAATAGATTCGGTGTTAGCTCTACTTAATTAAAATTTCCATCTTCTCTATACATATTTACCGTTAAACCCAACTTTCATTGTAGCGTAACAAATGGATCGCGGTTTACGCTCACCTCATAAGCGACGGTAAAAATTATACGGAAATTGTAAGCCCGGCGACGTTGATCCCGTCACGGCCCGGCGTCATAAAAGGCTACAGCTACGTGCTGAGAAATGGTCAGCCCCGGTTGGTGGCGTCGATGCAGCTTGTATGCAGACGGCACGCCAGTCGATGTATTTACTCTCGGGTTAACGATCAACGACTAGATTTAGCTGCGCTCTATTGAATCACGGCCAGAATGAAAATATCAGCAGCTTCGACCTGCCAGGATCGATCGTAAAAGAAAAAAAGAAGAGCAAGGGCCGCTGGCGCCGTAAAATCGTGACACGCCTCGGCACCGATTTCTATCCCGATCGTAAAGGATCCAGCGCCTGCGATCCGCTGGATGTACATATACGTTGTACAGAGGAGGAGCCACGCAACGATAGAGACGCTCGAAAGGATAGGGAGGTTAATAGATAACGCGGGGAAGAGGCCGCCAGGTATTTCGCAAGTACGTTCATAGGGCAGAGCGGAGTTATTACCTTTCTTTATTACCGTTACGCTCGTACGTGTATCGAATACGCACTTTATTTACCCGGTGCGCGCTCCCCCTGGATTTTATTTGCCGCTGTTTTATCCGGTTCGAGCATCAGCCAGATCCGCGGTTCAACCGGGTAACGACATTCTTCCTCCTCGAAAGAAGGAAATCTTGCAGCGGAGTCGCTGCCTCTGAGCGGAATAATTGCCGGCCTCGAGACACGTACAGGACACTTTCCGTGAATTCTTTTTAATTCCACATTTTCTACTATTGGAAGATTTGTATGCGCAGCGCGAGTATACAATTTGTCAGTTTCCACGTGACATATGAATGGCAGGTTAATCGTCCAAATAATGAGACAATAAATTGCAATGATTTTAAACTTTGCAACGCGGGCAGCTGCAATATCTGCTGGATTCCAGGTACGATTAATTCATTTTAGTAGCGAAATTACTCGCTCTTTTTATCCACCGTTGTGTAGAAATAATCCAATGAAACGGCATTAAAATGTATCGCATCGAGGTGGCCCAGATTTAAAAATACCGAGGGATGTAGCTGGAGCAGCTCTCTCGTACGTTCTCGTTTCATCCTGCTAATATAACGTTATATGTGCCGCTAGGATAAGGAGCAATGAATCCGCGCTCGCTAGAAATGGTCGTGGAAGATTACACTTATTTGAACTTAGGGACAAAGGGTGGGATGCATACCATTTGCGAAGTATAATCGAAGACACTGTATTCGATGTGGTCAGTGCCACGAGCGAGAGCCCGGGTCCAAGTTTCTTGCGGTGCTGCTATGTCTTCGTGTAATTAAACTTCCCGGCTGCTGTGAAGTTCCAGAGATCAACCAAACACTGGCTAACACCCTCCGCCCAACCCATTTCCACGCTCCAATCAAACTTATTACATCGCGTGTGCAGCTAATGCATTTTCTCCACGATTCACTGGCCACCGTTATTGTAACGCTTCTAATAGAAACGACCTTAAAGAAGGATTATTATTATTATGGTTGTTAATCGTCTTTATTACTCGTTATAGGAAAATACATGTGAATTCGGTATTTGTGATCTAGCAGAAGAATTAGTTACAAGAGTATAGAGATAGAATATTCCAGAGACTAAATGGTAATTAGATTAGACGTCAGAACATACGACTGCAGCGATATAAATTATTCGCAGAGCTGCAGAGGTAAACGAACCACTTGCCCCTTTGCATGGAAGTCGACGAGGTTCTCGGTCCGTCTAGACAAGCTCCGAACAGACGGCGAGAATAAGTGAAAGCAGACAGGAGGGCGAAAGAATCGCTCGCAGTGAAAGCGATACCGTCGATTCGGCGAGGAACGGGGGGGGGGGGTCCTCGTTCTCGGTCGCGTGAAAGGGTAGAGCGCAGTCGCGTACAGGTCAGACAGATGAATGCTGCCGCGCTAATGAGCCGTTAATGGTAAATAAATGGACCAGTAAGCGGGGCTGCATTGCGCCAGCCCGTGGGACGTGACGTCAGCCCCGCGTCACCGTTGATTAATGAGCTGGCTTTGTTCCTGCCGGGTCAATTACATACAATTCAGCCTCCAGTTTCACCCGACATCGTCCTCGGCAGCGACGAGGCCGGGAGTAGCGGCGTTCCCTTCGGAAACTTTGACGGTCAACTTCGAGCGTTTCGTAGCGGGGTCGCTGGGCGTTCCCGTCGCGGGAGGAAAGAAAAACGTGTCCGTTGACTTTGCGACCGAGTTACTGGAATTTAATTGAAGCTAATCGGGCTGCTTCCGGGGAGGGTGGGCTCCCTAACTCCGGTTATGAAAGGAAAATGGTCGGGCTGGCGCAAACGAAGTAGATTTTTCATGGGCTAAAGAGGTAATTTGGGAAAGTTCTGATTGAAGATGAATGTTAAAAGTTGGATGTTAAGAAGACATTAAGGTCATCCTGCTGTTCACTCTTCTCGGGGAATGACAGATTTTACAGGGAACATGATTTTAATTACCTGTGTTTTATGGTGCTGTTATGGGGTCATGCTCAGTCAGGAGGCCGAAAAAAGGGTGGTCTTTGGAAATTTTTTACTCAAAATCTATAACACGTTTCTCAAAAAAAATCTTTTTTCCTTTTAAGGATTGCATCTAGTACCGTGCATTAGAACTTTCGAGTGATGGACAATAACTTGGTTATTGATAAATATTTTTAAATAAAAAAATTACGACGCAAGGTACTAGATGCAGTACTTACAAGGAAAAAAGATTTTTTGGGAAATGTGTTATAGCTTCTACGTAAAAAATTTCCAAAGACCACCCTTTTTTCGGTCTCCTGACTGAGCTTGACCCCTTAAGGCTTTCTCGAGATTCTTACGTACCTCGTGGTCATTTATTGTGATACTCTAAGTGTATCAAGCTTCCTCCGGATAATAAACTAAGAGTCGACATGTTACGTGCCCTCCCACGCAGTAAGAAGCACTCAGCGTGACGCAGCGACAGCGAAATTCCACGGTAATTCCATAAACATGTAAGCAACAAAGGTTTCGACGTCAACCGCAGTAAATTTATCGACCGACTTGAGAATCTCACCGAAAGTTTATCGCTGTGGCGACGTTTCCCAAGGACCCACGTTCCGACAGGCCGGCCAAGTTGCTCGCAAAAAGCCGCTCGGACGAAGAAACACCGTGCCCGTCCTGTATCGATTGCGGGCTTTCGGACAAGTTCGCGGGTGGATCGAGAAAAATGAGTTTCGAGGAGCACGCGAGCAACGGTGTCCGCGATAAGAAAAGAAGAAGCAACGGGGAGCGTCGAAGGACGAGGAAAGTTGCCGCGCTTGGTGTCCCAGCGCTGGACGAGATGGCGAAGCGATGTTCCATTGAAGTGTAAATTCGCGGTTACAGCTTCAATTCTGGCTGATTTACTATCGTCGTTCGTGGAGGACTCGCCCATTCGACGCAGCCAGCACTATTAAATACCTTCACTTACGATCTTCGAATATCTTGGCTTCCCAGACACTTTACGTCTCGCAATATTAACTTACCGTAAAAGAAACAAACGCAACGCGGAAAATGGCACAACCATCCGATATAAAATTTTGTGCGGCAACAATGAGTATTTCCTTTTACAACGCGTTTATATATTTCACGGGGACTCGTAATTCGTTTCAGCCTCGCGGTTAGTTTCGCTTTTCTTCCCCGTTTACGAAGATTGTGGATCCATGTACCCGCGATGCGTCCCGCGGAATTGAGGGTTTTACGGGAATTTCGAGCGATTTTACGGTTCGATGTAAAACAGCGGGCGTAAAACACGAGGGGCGGGGGTGGGCAAGGAATTTTCTTACGCCGCATGGGGCGTGCTTTTGAAGTATGGCCCGCCGGTTAATTCGGGAGAGTACGCGCACCGGTGCCAATAAATGTTTACAGCGAATGGAGGCGTTATTTCATAGTTCCCGCGCGAGGGAATCCGTTGGTTAACTGACTCCGCGGGCGGGAGATAACTACGACGTTAAATCGATATGACGGGGATATATTCAGCGCGTCGGAATTCTTACGAGCAGGCATAAATCAGGCTGCAAGTAAGCGGCACACGTTTCTTGTCGATTCTTATACAGAAAGCTCGAAAGCTCCGCCATTTGTTTCCGCGGCGGAGGGAAGCTTCGCTCTTAATACACCATTTTTTCATTTCTATCTTTCTCGAGCAAATAGGGCAGAGCGACGTGTCTCTTCTCCTGAATAAACTGTATTTTTCACGACCGCGAAGGGACGTGATACAAAGCGCTCGTTGTTTAATGGAAAAATAAAAAAAGCAACCGAGTAAACCGCGTCCAACTTTGCTGCCACATTTTAGTTTCCCTGCGTGCATTTTTTATCTTTCGAGAATTCAAGGGACTAACTGGAGACCGCTTTTGGAACTGCACCTGCAGCTGCTTGAACTCTGTCCAGATCTCGTAAGTTATTAAGCACACATGTCAAACGACGACCAAGCGCTTGGGCATTGCTTGCTTTAGATCGTGGTTGAAGCTTGTCACGTCACTGTAAGTGTGTCGATCAATTTTGTGTAGATATTTCAAAAGTTTAAAACGGTATGTTGGTTGACCTGAAAAATTTCGAGGACTTCTGTGCAACCGAACGCGAAGCAATATTAAAGTTGAGCGATGGCTTCATGAGTCACTGGCCGATCAAGGTTTTATCACTGTCTGGCGGTGTTTATTCGTGTCTCAGCTGTGAACGCGGGGCATCCATGAATTATTTATACCATGAATATAGAATTCGTCAAAAGTTCCACCCAGTTGCCAGTGTCTTACCGCGGCCGCGTCTCTATCAACTTGTAATTAGTTCTGCGATCCACTCAGGCGATGATCGCAACATGAATATGTATTTACGCGGAGGGGGACTCTTTCCTATATATTCCACGAAATACTTTTGGCTACCGGTAATCCGATTTGCATCTAGAATTTCACCACACATTACGCTTGTTAAATTCCACAAAATTTAAAAACTGCCTGTTTTACTGAATTACAAAAGTATATAGAATTGTTCTTGTTTCTTCTTTAAACTACTTCGATCCTAAAAATCTTTTTCCATAGAGTCCACGAAGAACGTTGATTCGGTTTAGCCTCCGTCCCACGTACGATGTTTTAGCATGATAAAAAGGATCAAGAATATCCTACGAAAATTCCAGAGATTTGTAAAATTCGTATACACCCCGAGTCAGCAGTTTCGCGAGCCGAGGGGTCCCGCTAGCGAGCGAGTCGATATTATACCCCCGTAGCCGGCTGGATCGGCGGCAGGTTTTTGCCGATTTCCAAATCCGTCGCGCGATCTTCGGGAACATTTCCCGGCGAGTCTCTGGAGGAAATCTGTCGCGCGAATTTCACGCTTGCCAGGTTCGATCGGCACGGCGTTCCCACGGCGATTTCACGTCGCGAAACTTTGATGGCTGCCACACCTACCCCGCCGAACGATAACTTGTCCAGGATCCATCCTTCAGCGGGTCTTGGCTGGCTGTGTAGCGAGTTTGTTTTATCGAATTTTCAGCGGCTCTGTACACCGTATGGCTTCCAGGCAGGCTTTCCTTCCGACGATATTACTTTTCCCTTAGCTAGCGGGCGACGGTCGGGTAGACGGGCGAAATGAAAAGAAAATAAAAGGAATATCGTCGGTTGACCGGCACGGTGAACCGCTCCACTTCCGGCTTTATCGTTCCCTTCTAGCGGAGAATGCATCGCGTAAGCGCGTGGCTGTTACTTACAGGCCACCAGGAGAATTCCGAGGCTTATAAAATAGGCGCCCCGTCGACGAACAGCCCCGAAATCTCGAATTACACTTAAAATTGAAGGAGTATACGTTCGGGGTCACACTTTTGTGGCAGAATTTGTGGCTGTTTATTCGATGAAGGCAAGGAATGAGATGTGGGGCTACGATCGCAGTTGCAGGAATATTCCGGGAGTATTTTCCATTGCCACTTTGTCATGGATTAAGTATGGAACAGGAGAGTTATGTTAGTTATTAAGCAGTCCCATGCGATCGACGCTGTATCGGAGTTATTAATCCTAATGAAAGACTCCCCGGCTTTAGGAGCTCGATTCCTGCAGACGTTCTGTCACGATACACCCCTACAAAAAGTGCAGGGTAATATGGAATACTTTATTTGCAGGGTGGCGTCCGTTACGAGTGGAATAAATGAGGTTGTGCCGTTGAATGGCTCTACCCGTGTCAGAGGGGCCCGACACGGAGGGTTTTTGCCCCAACCGCGAGTGCCGGTGAAAAATATCGGAATAATTTATACCGGTATCAAGTACTTCCGCTCCCGTTTCGGCGGGCAGAAGTCTGCATTCACGGGGAGGGGGATGTAAATCCCATTAATGAACAGAATTACAGGTTTAATTCACGGATAAAGCTAGCTGGAGCTGAGTGCACATATAGGTGAAGACTCAACTTACAGGAGAAGCAGGCAATGTGGGTGAATTTTAATTCAAAGTTGCCGCATAAATATGCCACTTAAACGTTACAAGTAATTCATCAAGGATGAAACCGAGGACTGTCGACAGGTTTTGCTTAATTCCAGAGTTAAGACTGTCCGTAGCAGTGAAATTGCGAGCGAACTCTTGGAAATAAAGAGATCGGCGCGGTTTCAACTAATGGCCACAACGAAACGAGGAAATTCGTTTCGGTATCGTTTAAACTGCGAGGCGAGTCGCCCTTTGATCGTGCATCGACGCTTTATTAAATCGGATCGGATGTTTGCCATTACACGGACATTTCGCGAGCGATTTCCATTGTAAAACGCGATAATCGCCGGTGCCTACGTGCAACACCGTCGCCGTTCATTATTAATCCCCTCGCCGACGCCATGTAATATTCCGCACGCAATAAACGAATCCCCCGGTGCCGGCGCGTCGCCCTGGATAATCTGCCTCGCTACGCTGTGCTCCCGCATTTTCGAAAATCGCTACATTTTGCATGAGCCCGCGATTTTCATTTCCCCCGGCCCCGACGAGCAGTCGATATAATCTCGACGTACCGCGAGGAACACGCGGATTATGCGTTATTAATTTTAATGGAATTCGCCTCTGAGTGGTAACGAACTGTTGCTGGGATTGCCATTCGCCGCCCTCTCCCTTATACTTTCTCGCCTTTCCGCACGTACATTTTCAAGAATTCCGCATTGCACGCTGGGGAGGGTCGCGAAACAAGCACGGTCGTAAAAGGAATACCGTTCCACTTCGATCATTCCACACCGGCCGCAATAATAGTTGCCAACCGAACCCAGATCCGACTTGTCCTTATTCCAGCTGAATTCGACTTGCTCCCCCTTTGAGATAATTAATTCCACATCCTGCCCATCGATACGATACACTCGAAACCACTTAACTCATCCCCCCCACGAATTCAACCTCCCTTGAGCATCCCTTCCATCTCTCCCGTTTCCTCCATTCGCCGTAATTGCCCATTCCCGTGGTCTCATTTTTGCCTCCATTTCCCCTTCCCTCTTTCTCGAATAGAATGCAAGATTAAGAAGCGGCCTTCTGTGCCCGCGCCGGCTTAAAGTCCGCGTACGTCAGCCCGGGGTGTCTGGCCGCGAAGAAGGGCGAATATCGGGAGCATTATCGGCGGAGAGGGTGGGAAGGGACGAAAGCTGCGAGGGCTATCGCCCGGCCACGGTATAGCTCCTGCAGAATAGGCTGTCCAAAGGCAATGGATGCGAGAGGACATGTATAATGCATGGGGATGCTTGATCCGTGACCCCATGGTGGTTTCTTCTAGGCAACCCTCCCTCGACCTCGCTCACCACTCCGCCGGGTTTAACCGGCCATTTTTTTCTTTCCCTCGTCCCGACTAAATATTTAAAGGCTTCTATCCAGCCACGCGAGCCTCGTAAAAGACGCGCGCCTGTTGGAAACAAACAACACGTCGTGGACTGCCACTGTCCCTCTATATCCGTGTATCTATGCACTCGAGAAATAAAATTTTAGCCAGTGTCTCGACGTGACGCGAGAACACGGAAACGCGTCACGGATGGAAATTCAATATTGACGAAGAAGCAGACGGATCCGCGATATGGTGCCTTAACGCGATTTCAATTACGCCGCACGCAGACTTTCCTCGTTTCGCCTGTGGGCGCAAATTGGAAGAGAAGTGTGCGGTGGATCGATGGCGAATGACGAAAAATGTATCTCAATGGTGGACTGATCGAGTCAGTGGTATTTTTTAACCCTTCACAACCCCCAACCTCGTTCCCTTAATTAGAAAAAGCAGTTTTCAGCTGCTAAATGTGCCACGGAACCTGACGTATCTTAATCACAGACTCATTAGGCTCTCAGAGCGAGGAGTAAAGTAATTACTTGGCTATAAAAAACTTGAAAGTGGCCATTGTATCATTCCAAGCCGAGAATAGCCATTCGCCGTAGCTCCAACCGAGCCGAGCGCTAATAATGGCTTTGGCCGTCGCGAGACGCAGGAGCTTCATCGCTAAGAATCGCGGAGTCATTAAAACTTTGTATTATTTAGACGTTCGAATAAATTACAAGGCTCGCGAGCTGCCTGGGCCCGTTCGTTAAAAGGCGACAGGGAAAAAACCGTACAATGGCTCTTCGACGTCACGTGGCTGCCACGATCGTTTCCTTAAGGTACGTCTACACGACGACACTTTTGTGTATAGATCAACTGTATATCTACGACACTCAACAAATTTTCCGGGAGAGTGGAAAGTACCTAGAGCAGTTCGCGACACTGAATTTAACCTATCGTCGCGAGAGTTGCAGCTAGAGATAGACTGTAGACACTAGGATCGCTCTTATTTACTTTTGGTAATTTTTTTTTCAAGATTTTCTTCGGGGCACCCCCCAGAATAGTTCCACATAATTAAAAAAAATCTGTGTAAAGTTTGAGCTCGATCGGATAACGAGAAAGGGTGCCCCTGGGCCCTTAAACATTTAAATCATTATTTAACAGCTCGCGAAGTCGATTTTATATAATATTCTCCAAGTTATTGATTACTAAATAAGAAAATATATCAAATAAAAGTTGTAGATCCGGACAAGAAGCATCTCTTATGTTTTATTACTTTTTCTTAAAAAGTTTTCGAAAAAAGTCCAAAAAACTAAAAAGAAAAACACTTTTTAGCCTATGGAATATTACAAATATCCACAATTCCCATTCAAACCAGACCTATCGATCCTGAACGAAGCGAAATCTCGAGAGTCTATCTCCGTATTCCGCGACGATAATCGCTTTATTCTATTACCAGCGCGTAGACAATGCCGCGCGAAGCCATGAAAATTTCGTTAACTCCTTCAGCATCTCTGCGACCCTTTCCGTCGTTGTAATTTTATTAAGGCACCGTATTTTTCGCGCGCCAGTCACGCTCCACACAATGTACAATACGGTACTTTTAAATAGGTACATTCTCCGAATAATCTTACAACAAAGCGGTAAATTAAATTTCTGCAGTCGCTACATCGTACCCCGTGTACAGGTTCCAGGTATTCCCGTCGTTCCTCCGTCTTCTTGCATCCCTCGCCCCGTTTTATTGGCAACCTTATTTTCACTGCGCTTCCTCCTTTATCCGATTAATTTTCACTTCAATCCCTCCCTTCATTCTTCTCGCTTTTTGCAGAAAGGGTGTCTACGTCGAGTTTCCTCCGATTGTATTTAAAACCATTCACAGCTCTCGTCGAGGAAGCTTATCCACGGTATAAGGGCATGCTCCGTCGTGACGCAATTCCCTCCACAGCCAGTTCCTTCCAGCCTCACCGCCGATCGGCGTTATCACCGCGAACAAGCTATTCCAATCGATCCAATTAACCGACGTCCCGAGACGCTTTGTGCATCGCTGTATCGCATCAAAGTTGGAGACTGTTCTGCCAGGACGACGCGGAGAGAGCTGGCCCGGCCAAGCGGCGAAGATCCTTTCCGAGCTGATCGACGGCCACGAGCAATGAATACGAAATGGTCGCGGAGGAAGGCAAAGGGAGGACGACGGGCCGGCTCACGCTGGTGGAAGGGTGAAACCTTTGGCGCGGTCTAAGCCGTTGGATGAAGAATGGCGGCGTAATACATATTTCATCCATATTCATTCGGCGATACGCGGGGCGAACCTCGTTAAACTCTTGATACGCGGAAAGGGCAGCGGCGGCGACACGCGCCCGGCGCTCCCTCGCATGCGTGGAATGTCGAGCAGCACGGAATCCGAGGCCACGGCTATTGAACATTGCGATGTCTCCCGCTGTCACGGCGTACATCGGTTTCCGGTTCGATCGGCGCGCTGCCCACGCGGCAACGGGGATTTCCTGTCGGTGATTTATCTCCCGGCATTATAACGTTGCCGCGTGTTACGACTTAACGGCTAGTAAACGGGCAGCTTTGATTCCTCCGTTCCAAGGACTTGCTCCGCGGGTTTGAAAACTTTCAACGCGCCTTGTCACCAAGTCGATTGAACGGTGATTGTAACGCGTGAGAAGTTTCACGTGGAGGGATAAAGATGATACTTTACAAAGCTTCGCGAGGTTACCCTTTGTTGAGAAAAGGATGATTCATCGTGTAAAAGTAAATCTGAAACGTGGAGGGCATCATTTCCCACGAGGGATATCTTCTCTGTTAGAAATCAGTTGCGTCTGACTATTACCGGGTATTACTACTCGCGCGGTATCACTTGGAAGCTAACTTAAGAGTGGCTTTGACTGACAAACTACATTATTCGCAACCATATTTCACAAGATTTAATAGCCGTAAGTGATTGCTCAAATGGAACTTCAGTTCCATGGGTAATGAAGCAATTCGCCGCGCACACAGCTTCGCACTCACTCAGCCTTGTAAACTGTCTCGCCACGGAAAGCACGAACTTTCATACTCACCGTCGCGCAAAGATCACACTATCACGAATTACAGAATTAATCCCTGAATCGCCCGTATCTAGTCGCGTCTCAAGTTCTCTTAACCAAGCGTAGGCATTACACGAGTACCGCGCGGCGTCGCGTCGCGCTCCCGGTGTAATAACGTTAACTAGCTAATCTGTTCCTCGAACGGAACGCGGGAAATTAACGGGAGGCGAGCTAACAAAAGCCTTTCTTCCTGTTATTGGCGACGTTCCTCGGCGTCGCCCGCGAAACTCAGTTTCCAACGGGTGCACAGACAACTTCGCCCGTGGTGTTATTTACCAGCCGAGCGGGTAGCAAGTTCCAGGGCGCTGAGACATTCCCAGATAAGCGTCGTCGCCTCGATAGAAACGTGGGCCGTGACTAATTGTAAAAGATCGCCGGTTCCAGGTTCCCCAGCGTTGCTCGGACGCAAGATGGCCAGGGGGAAGTTATTATTCCGACCGGCGGCGCGTCCTTGCGGATCGTCCGACCATAAAAAACTAATTTATCCCTGGGAAACGGAGACGGAGAAGGGTAGACGAGGCAGAGGATTGGCACGGTCGGCCGCGCGTCTTGAATGGCTCGTTCGTAGGCTGTGTTCTCGCCTCCGCGCCATCCGGCCGCCCGAGGTATATCATTTTAAAGACGTGCCACGAAATAAGTTTATAAGTAGTCTGCCGAGAGTTTCGTCAGACTCGCGCCCCTCCCTGTCTAAGTAGTTGCCAAGTAGTTTGTGCCGCCGGTGTCAAGCTCCCCTCGATACATTATGTAAGTGCGGGGACGTTGTGCTTCAGTCACCTTCGTGCCCTTCCACCTTCCTTTCTTAGTTTCCTCCGTCGTCTTCTTCTTCGTTATCTCTCCTCCCCCTTTTCCTATTTCCTTACTCTTAACGACCATCCACGCTCCTCCACCCCTGGCTTAACAGTCAACTCCGTTCTCCTCTCTTCCTCTTTTACACTTTGTCGAGTAACATTTCACTTCTCCTCTATTAATCCTTTCTTCCCCGCCATCCGTCTTATTCTCCCTGGCACTGTCTTCGCATCCACCTGTTTCTCCTGTCATCTATTTCTGTTCCATCGCTAATTCTCCCTTCCCGGGAAGCTTCCCTCGATTCTGTCAGCGCTCGTTTCTGCTTCGGTTTTTCTAAGCTCCAGGCGTGTCCACCCGAAGGCGCGCTTGCCTTCCCTCGGTTTATCCACGGATCTTTTTTTACCCGCGTAACCGTGATCCTTCGGCTTGAAACTTGGACAACGGACCCTTACGACACAGTAAAAGATTAAGGGAGAGCGGGGCTGCCGGGTAAGAGGACGATAACACGTCGCTTGATCGCCATCTTCAACGTAATGAAAACAAACGACGGGTCTCAACGGGGGACACGCTTCGAGGGGTCGATCGATTAAGGCGATTAGGTTCGAGCGTGGTGGAAACGTGGATGTTACAAGAATCCTCTCCCCGATCGAAGCGGATTGGCCGAGGCCGGCTGCAAGCTTCCCTGCCTCGCGCAAACCGCGCGTAGCTTGCGCGGTATGAAAGTCAACATCCAGTCCGGAGGAATGAATTATGGAAAAGCGTGGGCGATAATCTGTCAAGAATTCGAAACTTGGAACTATAAAATCTTGAAGCCTGTCCAACTTGTTCTCGAGTCGTGTGTTCTTCAGTTGTTTGCGAAGTTTCATGGGATCCCTGGGGGTTTTCCGATCCCTGAGAGGTCTGCGGGGTGTTAAGGAGAACCCTAGGTCACTTTGCGATACAAAATGCAGCTACATTCGTGTTTTCGATGGTTCGAAATGTACCCGAAGTGTCCAAGGGACCGAAGACTGCAAAGGTGTCTCTTATATAACATTGGAAGCCACGCCCAGCTATCTCGCTTCCTTTGAAATTTTCCTACACGCTCGCGATACACGTAATTAACATCCCTTCCGTCTGTTACTTCCCTTCCTAATCGCGTAGCTTAATGGCGAACCATCGAACAGGAACGAGGCTCTAAAGGGACCGTGGGTCGGAGGGTGGCAGAGGGCGATACGAGCTCCGATGTGGCCCTAAAGTAAATAGAATTCCTCCGACCGACAATGAGACCTTGGCGACCGGCCATCTGGCCGCGGCCAACTTTTATTTTGCACGTGAAAGTTTAAATGGCCGGCTCGCTGCCACTAGTGCCTCCGCGCCCGAGATTGACGCCATTCCCGTGCTTAAAAGCACACAGCCGGAAGTAAAAGTGTACTCGTTCACCCGGTGTAGAACTGCCCCGTCGGCCGCTCGTAAATCACAGATTGCTGACTTCCACTATTCCCGCTCGGCCCCTGCCCGAGAATCTCTATAAACCTTTTGCACCCCGGCGAAGCTAATTGCTGAATTTTTATAACGGCCGAATAACAATTACGGAAGGGCCTCGCGAACGGCGGCGTTGCAAATAACTTACGGGCGAAACGTTTCGCGCCTGGGCAACGACGGAATACGCGCGACGTCTACGTTCCTTCGAATTTCTCCTTTTCGGGGCCGAGGAAAAAGGATACAGAGTCGCGGGAGCAAAGCTACGCCAGTCGAGGGAGAAATTTGCTTCAGCGCCGCCGAAGAATTCACCTCGAGGGAATTCAAATATACGCTAAGCGCACCCGTTCCACCCTCGAGCCAACCCCTATCCACCCCTGCCAACCCCTACCCACCCCCGCTCGCGCGCGCACACACACACAGGCTGTGCCTGATGCCGCGACACGAACTGCCGACTATTTACCCCCGTTCCTACGAGCGCCCACGGTCTTTGCGTAATTCTCGGGGCTGAAGTATTTTCGGCACGAATCGTCGGCGGCCGTTTTCAAAATAAAATTCAACGGGACTGTTGCGAGCCAAAGAAGTAGGCAGCCGGTGCGAGCATTTACGTACGTCTGTATTATTAATCCCCCAACGTTCCCTTCAACATCCACATTACGTCAAGGTATCTTCCATCATCCTCGTCGTACCCATTTTGAAGGAAATAAGTTTACGAGTACAGAAACGACTCGCGATACTCGCTCGCCCTTTTCTCCGTCTCCCTGCTTTCGTGCCAAGGCCCTCTACCCCGTAATGTCAAAAATTACTCTCCCGCTGGTGACCTGGAAGCTGTAGTTTCATATTTTTGATAGCCCATCTTGATAGCCGATAGCCACGTGCTACTTCGTCTCTCGTCGGCCGTAAAGTGACGTCATCGCTGAGTAGATCGTCCAATATCGCGAAAGATACTTAGGCTATAAAAGCTGGATATTGCGTAAACACGGCGGGTAAACAGCATATGTTTCGGGAATCCAAAAACATGCCGGATGTTGCAAACAAGTCTGCATACGAAAATCGTGCTGGGAATGAGATCTTCCTGTTTACCCTTTAACTTGTACCTAGCTTACCAGGTCCAAACGCTAGAAATAAGTAAAATAATGGTACCTACTATGCATCGCACTCACTCGATAGTAGTTAACCAAAAGAGATAGAGAAGTGTTAAATTTTAAATATCACAGAATTATTATGCAAAGGCAAAGTGCAGGGGAATACCTCCCCCGACGTTAATAAGAAAGTCCACGGGCAATAAATATTTCTATTAGCGGGAAGATCTGTAAATTGCACGGCTCGTAAACTGGAAAGGCCGAGCTCCTCTTCCTGGTATCATTAAAATGAACGATTGAGCGGACTATCGTTCCACGCCATCGAAACGGGGCTGGCAGGGATGGAAATATAAGCACTTTTGCCCGCGGGACACCACCCCTTACAACCTGCCTCGATATTGGTTGAATTATTGTGCCTGCCCGTACGAAGTGGCTCGCGTGCTTCGTATCGAGGAATCAAGTTACAAGCTGCGCTTCCATTTTGTGGCAATTCCGTTTGCATATAGACACGTTCCTTGATAACCGCCGCCATGTTACGCAGGATTTACGGGCCGGCCGGTGAACGTTGCCGATGGCGACGTTCATCAGGGGAATATGCGCTTACCTATAAACACGAATCTTCGAACAATTCCACTGGCTGCAAGTGAGGCCACTCCGTGCAACGGAGATTCGATACAACTTTCGACTGAGGGTTCGATCGCGGGGAAGGTACCCGCCCTGGGCGAGTTTGCGTGCCGCTGATTACGATTTCAACTATCCTGTAGGATAGTTAAGTTATACGGTAAGTAGCTTCATACAGTACTTCGACTGGCATAGTGGATTGACATATCGGTATTCCGTTTAGTTAGCTACGAAGGTGGAAGCTGTATATTATATGTGAAAATAATTGTTGGAGATAGGAAGAGTCCTTTGTTTCAAATGTTTAATCAGGCTAGGCTGTCAAGGATCTTTAGAGACTCCATAACTCTTTCCACTCCTTTGATATTATACTCTGATCGCTCTGACAGGAAAATGCCAGTAGTGAGAAGTAGAAACTAGATTGCTGGTCGAATAATACAGAGCTGAGGCAAAGTAGATGTTGAGGTTTAAATGGATACTTTCTCACTCTTTATTCTTCAGTGTTTGGCAGCAGGGCATTTGTAGCGACACTGATTTGTTTGGGTTTCTCGAGAGATGGAAGGTGAGATTGTCCGGAACCGCAGTTTCGGGTACTGCAGCGTTCCTTCAGCGAGTTCCTTTCACACCATCGAATTTCCTGTGGTTAAAGTAACCAATATTCATGGACTTTTCCACCTATCCTTTCTCAAGGCGACTAATCGCTTGCGTTACTAGATCGAAACAAGCATTCCTTAGAAATAGTTCACTGTTTGACCTCATTGCTCATTGTTATACTCATCGTTAAATACAGTTCATTTTATCGTTGTTGCGCGAGTGTAATTTCTTTAGATGCAATGTTGTTTCTATTTTCTGGGCGAGCTCTAACGAAGACTGACGTCTCTCTGATCGTTACACGGGTAGAAACTGTATTTCGGGGGATCCAATTATCGGCTAAGTTTATAATCTGCACGGACAGCGATCCCGTAATTTGACTCGACACGGTGATCGGGGTAAATATAGGTGTGCCTTGAATCGCGATCTTTGTTGCCTACGCGCTGGATGCGGGAGGTCTGCGCGTTGAACGCCATCGAAATCACTTCGCGACAGTCACGTGGCACGCGAGCTATGTCAACATCAAACCGTGAACCACCACGTTCGCCAGACAGGGCTAAGTTAATCTGTTCGCAGCTGTTCTCGCATACTAAACAGCCTCTTAACGCGAACAAGGTGTTTTACCGAAGTGCCCTCGCGGCAGCTACTTTGGTATGTAATGCGGCACCTCCAATTCTCGCGCACGTCTTTGACACCAACCGGCTGGAAATACTTCTGCCAGATCCTCCTCGACGTTTCGCCTTTATCAACGGTGGAAGGCTCGGTGGGAACGATAATGCCGAGAGACATTTAGAAGGGGGTCAGGAGATCATTGTAGGGAGGTTACAAACGTATTCGAATGTCACAACGCGACGATTCGAACTTATCAGTTACCAATTACTAAATATACATGAACGCCGATAAAGATATAGGTAATTCATGAGATCTCTATCGGAAAGGGCAGAATTCTAAATTCGTTTCTTCCTTCTATTCCTGTCACAAATTTAAGAATTCTAGATACCACGAGGTCGCTGGATCAGTGTTTCCCAACCTTTCTTATGTCGCGATTCCCTTTTATAATATTTAAACAACCTGAGACCTCCCTCCCCCCATGTAAAGTAAGGTAAATTTAATGAGGCAAAGAAAACTCATTAAAAATAGGTATTTCAGAATATGATTCTAACTAAATAATATTAAAAAAAAAACCGTGGCGACTCACAGAAAATTCTTCGCAACCCACCGGTTGTAAATCACTGCGCTAGATATTTGAGAAAGTAGAAATATACCTATTAATGGTTAACGGACCTTCCATTGAATCTCCTATGTAATCAACGTTATCAATTTTTTATTAAATTTGGGTCACGAGGATCCAAAAAGGAAATCTTTGGACGGAATTAAACGCCAGATGAAGTAATCGTGAAATAGCTTACGCTGAAGTTATTAAATTTTATAGATAATATGAAACCTTCACGTTTCCAATACGAAAGGTTCGCAAAAAATGACAGCTCTCTGGTTACTCCCAAAGAAGAACAGCTACTTCGTTTCAAGATTCATGTTGGAACGAATTCTGAATGACTTTAAACATTTATGCGGCCTGCAAGTTTAGAGGGATATAATTCCATCGGCAGTGCACTCAAGCATCAAATTTACCACCCTCATCTATTGTTTAGTCGATCGCGCATCTCGGCCTTAGGGTTTATTAAGCGGATGGCCCGAGAACAGTTAGACGGCCATACAAGTTTAATGCACGTGTTTCGCCCCGAGACATCAGCCTTTTTATTTCCAGCGAAATTAAAAGTTCTCAGCCATTTTCTATGTATAGTGCGCTACTCTCTGGCGCTACTGAGGCAACGTCCACCGGAGAAAGGACACCTAAATTCGAAAGAAGGGGACGAGAATAAAATGGAAAAGCCGGAGGAAGCCGGAGGAAGCATGGCTCGTCCTTAAAACTTCACTCCACGTCAAAAGTTACCGTAATACGGTTCTCTCTTTTTCGCGTAGCGAAATTACCTATTCCACGGTCTTGACGTATGACGAGATACATAAAAAACAGATCAAAGTTGTGCCCACTTTAGCCAGACCGCGCCAAGATTGTAGGGTCGTGAAATAGTTATTGAATTCCTTGTAAGTTCGAGAAGGGTGTCGAGGACAGCCACAATTAATGCTGGCAAGCTGCAGGATCGCTCGCTAGAACGTACGTGTCCGAGTGTGGTATCTGGTACGACCATACAGACTTGTAAATCTCTATCCACGATGCATACAGGATCCACGATAAACCGCAGCGCCTCGCTGTTTGCGATAAGCTGGTCGCCATATCCGTGTACAGTACACCGATACCTATACGAGTTTACTTACCTTCTCCTGGCCAACCCTTTCGTCTTCTTTCCTATACAATCGGTCAAGTGCATACACCGAAACCTGTGTTCGAAACCCTGAGAAACATTTTGTTTGCTGCCCCTCGCTGTTGGAGAGGAAGAAAAGTAAGAATTGTTTGTGCAAAGTAAAATCTGCAACGTAAATACTCCGATGCACCTTAGGAGTTGAAGAAACGTGGTTTCTGCGGAATGAGTGGCACAATGGAGGTTGAAATGTTCGCTCCTCGTCGCGGTAAGAAACAGCGTGATCGATCTGAGCAGAGATTGATAGAGAAATCTGGAAATCTGGAGACAGAAGCGTCAATGAGCCACGCGTAAGATCGATCATGATGGATCGAGGCGCTAAAAAGTTCTTGTAAGGCTGGTTTACTCGAACAGCCAAGTGGTGTACCATAAAAGATCTGATCGACTTTAAACTTTCACTGTTTTGCCTTAGTCGCAGCAACGTCCGAGTGATTCTTGTTGACAATGGTTATTAAAAGTTTGCAATGTATTATAAATTACACTCTTCTTGACTAACACATCCATATGACGAGAAATATCTTCATAATTCTCTACTTCTAACATCCCATTAGCCCCCAATTTCTTCCTTTTAAAGAAAGGACCTCCGTTGCCCCCCGAAATCGGGAATAGAAGGGTTAACCGTGTACGACAGCGTTTTCCTAGGGAGGTCCGCTGATTTCTAAGTCCAGCCACGTTTCAGTGCATGCTGAATTGTTACGTGAGCCGGATATTTCTCTGCAATAAAATCTCATACTTGACGACACCCCGTCGAAACCTAGAGAGCCTGGAACAAAAGGGGGAAGGAGTGAATAAAGCTCGATCGCGATTCCACGAGCCACGGGCGACCAAACGCTCCATCGATCGGCGTTCTCCGTACATTAGGGAAGGGCGACAGTGCATGGACAACTATCATGGCCTGCTGATAACAATTTATTACAGAGATTCCTAAGCACACGCGCAACAAGGAACAATGCCCGCCACGGCAACGTCGCCAATAATCTTTCCACGTGCGAATCTAAACAATCGGGTTCGGGGAACTGCAGCCGTGTAATGGAACCCCTGGCATCTGATAAGCGCATCGTTAGATACGGTTTCCAGAAAGTGCGCTACAAAAAGTGACACGTTCCGTGCTGGGTTTGAAAATGAGCTTCGCCCCGGCTAAGCACCAGAAGTCTGACAACGATTTCACTGCTCTATCTTCCGGATCGCGTTCTCCAAGCGCAATTAGCATACGGACGAAATACGCTCTCGCGTTGAACATCGCCGATAACAGCTGATTGGCCAAGACCGGTAGCCATAAGCTGAGGTACCCAGAGATTTGTGCGCTTTAAGAAATCATCGCTGCGAGGAGAGACGGGTCGGGTAGGGAATTGTGGCGTAATGGCGAGGGTGATGAATTTCTACAAACGTGACAGAGATTGAGAGTCGCTGCGCGAAGGATTCGTTCGAAATTCTAAGGGCGCTAGATATATTTCAAAGTGTAATGCTACGCAGAGAAGCCTGCGCGGTTAATAAATCATATTAGCCAGGCAGCCGTGAATAAAAGATCCGAATACAAATGGGGCATTTTGGGAAACACGCAGTGACTGTCGGGTTCCGTGCCCACGCGCCACTGACAAGCGAATGTTGGCTCGGATCGGACGGTGTACTTTTTTTTTTTACACCGCCCCCGAAAGCCTCTCTATAACCGACATTCGAACGATAGCTGATGTCGTTGCCGTGTAAAAAATTGTTTGGGGATGCGGCAGTTTATTTAACGACTGCATTGTCGCCAGTCGACACCGCGGCGTTTTGATCCCCCGTATATGCTTTCAGTCCGCCCGACCAATCACCGATAATCCGTTTTCCCCCGTCCCGATCACAAAGGTCGTGACGAAGGAACACAAGCGCGGTCCCGCAAACCGCGAAAACCTTCCACCGGCTCCCTCCACCGTTCCTTTCATCGAACAATAATGGCCAGGAGCTCGGTTCCCTCTCGAAATGCTGTTCCCCGCGACCTTGCGGTCAGTTTCGAACATCGAACCCGTGATATATGAAGCGTTCGATTTCAATCCAGCAACCCCTTTTCCAGGATTCCATTCATCGCGAGCCGAACGGCGCAATAATTTTTCGGTCCAAGGGATCGCTTTCAGGTTCGAGTTCGGAGCAGTTGCAAGCTCGAGCCATCAAAAAGTTCAAATTGCTGGGAAGAGCCGAAGCTTTTCGAGATTTGTGTAACGATAGAGCGGCCAGTTTTACTTACTCTACTTAGTCCTTTCAATTTCGGACCGCTGCGAAGCGAACCGTGGTTAACAAGATAATAAGCTGCGATGATAATCGATATTACGATAGTTTAAAACAAATTCGGTGGAAAACACTTGTTCGCGAACGTTGCCTCGCCTCGGGAAGTTGCGCTATTAATACTGGAATCTGAGTAATTAGCCAATTAATCGATCCAGCCCGTTGCGCTATGTATACGCGACGGCTATAAGGTAGCATTAACGATCCGTGAATCTCCATTTATAATGATACGGTTTAACGGCTAACCAGGCCCTCAAGCCTGGACCAGGTGTACCCGAGCCACCCTCGATGAGCTCGCGCGTGCAAATTCGATCTTGCGCCTCACAGACGCAATTGATTCCACGTTCTCTGTGTGTCTTACACTCGTTCTGTGTTGTTATCCTGCGTCGCCGTGAGTCCTGCAGCTATTGGGAATCTGGCAAGACTAGGAGATCCCGGTTGACCAAAGAATCTCCAAGAAGATTTTAGAGCTTTCAGAGATCTCAAGGGTTGCAGTGTCCGTGGGGTTCCTAACGCTTCCAAATCCACCCAGGTTTTAGGGGGAAAATCCATTTCCAGAGATCCTTATTCGGGTTCGAACGAGTTGACAGCTGTCCTGTACCACCCGATCTGAATTTTGTTTATGAAATTCTATGTGCTTGGGGGAAAACTAGCTCTGCCACTGTACGTTGTCAGCTGGACGCTCATCTATCAGGGCATCGCCTGCAACATTGCCCGATGGCAGATGCTGCCACCCGTCCGTTCGGCGGTGCAAAACCCAACGAATTTACATTTTCGCCGTATTGCACGGAAAATGAGTGGCTCGTAACGAACTGTTTAGCTCACAAATTATACGCGGGCGCCGGGGATGCGCCGCGTGCGTTTGCATACGCGTTATGCTTTCAGCCGTGCATTCGCGTTTTCGGCCTGAATTATGCGCCGTTTCGTTATCAATTACGCTTCGCCGCAGCCGTGCCTCCAGATATAATACCTGTCAAACACGGAAAATAACGCGAGCGCCGAACGATCGCGGCCGACGATCTGTTGCGTTACTTTAATTGCGCGCTGGGCTCTGTCTAGCATCTGCTAACCGGCTGCGGGTGGATGGAGGGGTTGTGATCGATAGCGTTCGAGCCTTGACTAATTGCTTTCGGTTATAATACAAAGGCAGACGTGTCCGGATATTCTACCATACCTTTCGACCAACGGATTCGAGTCAAATTGCGAGTACACCACTTAGGTACTTCGTCGCAGTAATTTCTGTAGCACCAGAGCTATAGTTAGACTCGCCACGACGGGGCTATCAGCTTTTAAATATAAGCAGGTTTCGAAACCTTTTGAACAACTCAACTCCAAGTATTTTTAGAACAAATCGTAAAAAGCACTTGATGATTAATCGAGACTCCGCAATTAATGCAGCTCGAAAAGGGAACAACGTTCAGATATGGAAATGCAGTATACACGTGATACGAAGTACATGTAAATTGGATTCATTATCGATAAAATCGGGAGGGTGGGAGAAAGAAATCCTACCGTCGATGTTCATCAACAATCGTTAAATCAACGAACGGCAGGTGCGTGCAATCACGTCGTGGAACATCTATCGCCGCTTTATCCTCGCCTCATTAACGAGATTCGATGAACGATAAAATCCTGCGGTCGTGTGTGGCGACGCGCGTGTCAAAACACCGCGGACCGCGTGAAATATTGCTTCGCGGGAACGACGGCCCGGCAAGCTTCTACGAAAAACAACTTGTATGGAGATATATGGACGTATTAAAACGTAATGCTGAAATATTGCAATTACAGGGGCGCGTCGCGTATCAGCGAGGAAGAAAAAGTGGGGCGACATTTTCGGTTGGAAATTCGGGCGAACGTGTCCCTGGAACGAATGCATATCACGCGGAATGTACACGTGAGTTATCGTTTCTCGCCACGTATTCTCGTAAGTAGCGAACGCTGAGGAGCGTGGAGAATCTACTCCTAGTATGCGAATCGAAGAAATGTTGGTTAAAAGCAAAAATTAAGGTAAGTATGCTAGTCTTTTAAATCTTACGTTGGACAAATAAAACTCGCGATTGAACTCTTCTTGCTGCAATTAGGATTCGAAATCACAGAAACCTCGACTGTCATGTTTGAAGGGAAAAACAAACACTCGAATTCCATTACTAACGCAGTATCATATTCCATCGATATTAATCGCTATGAAATACGATAACGTAGGGTTCGGCAATGGGAAACCCGTTTAATATTTGTCCCCTATCGATCTTCCGTGAGCCGTGTCTTTTTTCACGATTACAACCGGTCATTTACGCCGAATACGCGCCACGAACGTTTCCCTCTGTGGCGGGGTCGTGTATTACACAGGAAATTCATTACGGGAATAGTCCGTTGATCAGCGACGAATGGAATATTGGGGGCCACTTTTCTCACGTTGCCGCTGCCTCGCTATCGATTCGGTGATTATGCCATAAATAATGCACCAGCCCCCGTCCGTGTGTTTGGCATTAGACGAAACGAAACGTGTTCAATGTTTCAGCAAGCAAATCGCGGCGTAACAAATACGCGCGTTATTTGCGAGCTCGCGCCATGAATAATTAGTGAGAACCCGGTCCTCTAATAACACCGCGGCGAAACTTTTTTTCCCCCGAACAAGAGCCAGCCATTAGGGGACGAAAATGAGAGGCATATTTACGTGTCTCGAATGTTAAAAATATAAAATAGCGCCGGTAGAAACCGTACTCTTCCCTACTATGCGAATGACCCCTGTTTGCAACGTTCGTACCTATGAAGGCTATTGGGATATTGGCTCTTTCCAATTCTTTTTTGCTTTAATATAGATCCTTATAGAGATCTGTATAAATCGCCTTAAGCAGAACTAGCTTCCGTTTCCAGTGAAAGAGGTCAATATAAAGGGAAGCTTCCGCAGAGGAGCGACCACGTCATATCCAGCAACCAAACACTCGCTCCTCGGTATTCACGGTCCAGTCACGGCCGGTGGAACGAAGGTTTCAACAAAGAATATAATTATCCTTCCAGGGGGGCAAGCGAAAAGCACTCTGCCCTTCCCAGCGTTCTTATTCGCAGTTCAATTAGAAGCTGGACGTACGAAGTTGCCGATAACAGTCACCTGGTTACACGGATTCGATCGTAGCAGTAGCGAATACGGCGCAGATGCGTCCAATTTCCGTTCGGATGACCAAGGCGGATCCTTTCCGGAAGGACACGAGTTACTCGAACCCTGGCAAGCCACTCTGCCACGGTGCCATGACCGCTCGCGGTGCAGATTTTATGACACACTACCGTTGATGCACCTTTGAACGTCAAGGAAGTTTAGATTCAGAACAGTGTTCCGTCCCCAACGGTGTCTGGAATCGATACGAATACTCTAAGTCGCATTGGGCCGCGCGAGACGCCAATAAAACAAGGACCTCGCCGCATTTACGTTCCTATGTATCCCAAATACGAGTCTTGGAAGTGTATTAAATATGACTCTACGTCGTAAGCAGTAAGAACGTTTGCCAACCGCGGATATAGAAAGCACGTTGTTTCTATAGCAAATTGAACGATACATTTCTACTGGCCAAATATTTGTCGACGGAAGCTTCTCCCTTTCCATGCCGACCACCGCGGCATTGCAACGAAATTTACTTGCCATCATAAATACCGGGTGACAGTGGACAGAAGTAAAAGAAATATGGCGGAAAAGGGGTTGAACTACGGCGGAATGAACTGCCTCGCCGAAGCTGCTCCTGGGGAAACAATTATACCATATCCGAAGGCAAACGTAACAGCTTTCGTGGGTCGAAAGGTATGAAGGGTTACCACGCGATCGGCTTTCTCCTTACCGCGTACAAGACTACCCGAAATTCCGTGGCGCTTCCCGCGCCGCGACCGTTATTGTGTAATTGTACCGGTGTAAATAGCAAGCGAAAGCAATCAATGGACAATTCAACGAATGGTGGTCGATGGCGCATCGACACACGACGTCGCCACCGCAGCTATCTGTCCACCTACCAATTCCATCACGCTCAACCAACGACTCGCTGTTAAATAGTGCAGATACGCCGAGAGTATTTCATTCAGCGGTCGACTCGCCCTGCCCGGCCCTTCTACCCCTAACCCTTCCCGTCGCGCGAGTCCGCCTCGAATACCCCAGGTAATTGTACACACCCTGGTTACCGTGTGATCGGGCCCGTGGTGTAACTACACGGCAGCGCGTGCCTGTGCTATCAATGCGACATTACCACGGTTATCCGACACATGCACCTGCGCTCCGTCCACCTCCCCCCTTTGCCCCGCCAACGTTGTTCCATTTTCTTTGTCGCAGCGGATATCCTGCCTCGCGCGTACAGTGTGCACAGTCGCCTCTCCTTTCCCACCGACGAGTCTTCTCGAGACCGTCGCGTAATATCCCGTCGCAGAGGGTGCATTTCACTAGTCGCGTGATCGATCACACGGAGGAACACGGGCTGTAGCGAAGGGGTTAAGCTGTTTGCCACTGTTCTTCACCTCCGATTTCTGGAACGATTAAAGGGGTGACATCGCTCGCCCCTTCGCGCCAATTGTATTAAATGCGCTGAGCGTGGATTTTGATCGGTTGAATTTGGTACTATGGGTGTCATTGCTCGGTACCGTCGACCGATGAAAACGCCGCAAGGGATTAATTTTCGATATCAAGAGCGAATGAAATCGCTATTAACCATTCATTCCGGCCCGGGGCGTGTGTTTGCGTGAAGCGCCGCAGCAAGTGGCGGTACTCAATGGATTAACAGCTTCACCATGCTAATGCTTTATTTTAGGAGTACAGTGGCACGCCATTCACTTGTTCTCATTGTCGGTCGAGTGTCTATCGTTTCATTCGTGCTAATTTTCTTGTTTGGAACACGTGTTGCTGTTAACGAAGCAGTTTATTTTTGTTTATTTTCGCTCTGCTTTCTTGATAAGTTTGTATCTTTCTGTTGCGCCTTCCTCCTTCCCCGTCGTGATTAGCAACTCATTTTTCCTTTATTTTCGTAGTGGAACCTTAACCCCTTCACTTGGAGCCCACCTGTACCTTCTCTCTTGCTCCATTTTCTCTGCAGATTTATATTCCTTTCTTTAGCACTTTCTTCCTTCTCTGCAGCTTCGGCTTTCCTTGTCTGTTCTATTTTCCTGCTGGAGAATCCTGTCCCTTCGCAGCTGCCCTTTTTCTCTATTTACCACTACTTTTCCCATCTTTTTCTCTCCCCTTTCCCACCCCTCGCATTCGCGACCCTTGTATCCCTTTCCCCGTCCCCGCCTTTCTTTCTCTCTTTGCTTCCACCGGATTTAAGCATTCTTATCTCGTATTCCAACGCGGCCCCCCTTCCCCCGGCAGCGCAGACATCAAGCCTTGCCCACCCCCCGTCCAATCGTAAAGTCACGTCAGCGCGACGCGGGCCACACTTTATTTAAATACCCGGACGGATTGGTGGGATCGTAATCACGAGCAGACGTCTGCACTGTAACTTTTCTCGGCGGAATGAAACAAGCCTTCCCTACCGAGCTGACAGGAGTTCCCTTCTCCCCTACTTGTTTATTCCACGCTTCGAGCTGCTTCGATCTCTCTACAGACAGTTCGAGGCTGTCGCGAAATACCGCGTCGAGACTTCTCTGGAACTCCAGAAAACATCGGAAACCGTAGCTGAGAAACCGGAGAGTGGTAAAAGTTTATTATTCCTAAGAATTGGATCACTATGAAATCAATGGGTAGTTTTTCATCAAGAAACGCAAATACAAGTTTGCTCCACCGTGTTTCGATTTTCCTCGAGACGCGACCCGCCTCCGACTTCTCCCCCGTTTACCAGCAATTCAACTT
Source organism: Andrena flavipes (assembly GCA_963971345.1). Taxonomy (NCBI): domain Eukaryota; kingdom Metazoa; phylum Arthropoda; class Insecta; order Hymenoptera; family Andrenidae; genus Andrena; species Andrena flavipes. The sequence continues at coordinate 5,378,449 of OZ020482.1, forward strand.
CCACTCCCGCTTTTTTTCCTCGAAGTAAACTAGTTCCGAATTTCCCGCGGAAACCCCATCGGCGCGTGTCAGATTCGCCTCCTTTTAAAATCACGACGCGGCGGGGGAATCCAGAAAATTCCACCGGACGCGCAACAAGAACTGCAAGAAATTTAATTACTGGTCGGCACGGGCGGTCGACCACATATTTATAAACTATAAAAGTAGTTAAACGCCCGGCGAGCGGAACTTGCGTCGGCCGAGGGAAAAGTTCCTGTTTCAGTTGCACGGCAGAAGAAGTTCGCCGGTTCGTTTCCCACGCCGTTGAAACCAGACGCGGAGGAAATCACGAGCGTTCTGAAAGTATCCCGTGGGCCGTGATCAATAGCGTCGCGGATAAGATCTCATTTAAATGGGGTGTTCCCTTCTTTGGAACACCCTCGGTCCCGATCTCGAGTCGCCCTTGACTTCGATCGCCGTCGTCCAGAGCTTCCTCCGCGACGACTTCGTGCCCTCGTTACCTTGATGATAGCAATTTTCGAGTGTCTCTAATGGCATTGCACCCCTGAAAATCACCGCTTAAATCTCGTGGGTCGAAGGTCGGCGATTTTTCTTCATACACCATCGTTCACTGTCGCCTATTTATTCGTGACGTATTTAATTATTATAAAAAAAATTCCGCCTGGTGTCAATTACAACTAAGCTCGAGGAAATAACCGGAAGGGACCTATCCCCTCTGTAAGATACGAAAACAAGGAAAACGTAGAAGGGTCATTCCTGCAGAGAAGTTCCTAGGCTGTTGTTTCTCCGAGAAAGTTTCATCCTTGGTTCGCGGGGGATGCAAACGAAATGGTAAGTATTTCGATGCTCCGCACTGCACGCGGCTGATCGATAATGTCGCTGGATAAGATCTCATTTAAATTAAGATACCAGCCCCTCTCGAAACCCTTGTCCTCCCTTCATCCAACCCCTCCTGGAGTCCTCCGTGACCCGACGACACGGAAAATCAGGACTTCCACTCGCGACGCGGAACACTGTTTGCAGGAATGGCTTTATCAGATCTGCGCTGCTTAATACTCTATTACCGGGACAAAAGCAACGCGAAACGGCCGGTGAGCTTTAACGAAGTCGACGCTTTCACCGGGCTCCTTTAATGTTAACTTAGACCTGCTAGCGTGCCACGAACGCAGTTAAATGACAATGGCGAGTGGCTGGTAACTGGCTTGGATGTAATTGCGAGAAAATATCTCAGAGGTGGTTGTATTTTTATGGGTACGAAGGAGATACGTGTTGGTTGGTTGGTTGAGATTGAACTCACGGTGTCCGAAACGTCGACGGATTCTCTCGCAATGTTCTCTTTTGGAACGAAGGAAGGGGACGAAGAGGAAATAAAGAGAAGTAGCAGAGGGGAGGAGCAAGGGACTGGGGGAAAGACAAAAGACATTTGTTAATTAGAATCGTCAATTTCCCTACTGTAATTCACTAACAAGGTATACCTACTGCGAAGGTATTGAAACTCGGGAATAGAGTGTCACGTTTCACACTTCTGGTCTGAAGCACTCTTTGGAATGTGAGATACTGTACCTATGTATTTGGCAGAGTGTGATTCAACGTTCGCCGTGCGTGAGTGTGCGCGAAACTTCAAGCTCGTCACTTCAGATTCCCAAAAGCCTTCGAAAATCGATCCGGCGGCCCGGAAAGTTCCGCCGCTCGAATTCATTTTGTAATGCAACGAGCCCCCGACTCCAATTTCGCGGAGTGATCGCGATTAAACGCGATCATTTTTCAACGGATGTAATCTACGTTTCCCCGGAGGCCGAGCAGTTAGATCATTTTCCACTAATACACGAGCGATTTGTTCCCCGCCCCCGAGGGGAACCGATAAAAGCCGTTTCTCAAGCAACGCAGTCGCTCCCGACGGATCCTTTTAAAGCGCAATCTTTTGCGCAAATGGGGCAAAATTGAAACGCTCGGGATAAATGGACCATCGCGTCGCGACGTCTGACGTATCATCATCGTGGACGCGGCAGACAAGAAAACTGTATTGGACAAACAACAGAATCCCATATCTTTCCGCAGTGCTCTCATACTTCAATGTGAAAGTCTAATTGATACTGTAAAACGTTGAAATCGATAAAGGTAAAATTACTGTACAAGAATATCCATTCTCAGAATTAACCACAAAATCTCTGGAAAGTGATCTCAGATATTCCCCTCTTCTTCCAGGTAAACCGTGGAAATTTCCACCAGCAGCTTCTCTTATCTCCAGCGCGCCCATATAAAGCATAAAGCACCATGAATCCTATCGATATCTACCTTGTGCTGACCGAAGCGCGACTCCCGACGATAGTCGCGAACTTCGCCCGGAATCGCGTTTAAACGTATTAGGCGGTGGGTAGCGAGGTTACAATGGGCTTCCGGTGAGCCAGCCTCAAACGGTAAATATTACCCGGGACGCGGGGAATCGGCTATCCCGTATCTGTCTTGCGAATACAGCCCGCTTTCCAGGCGCTGAGAAACTGTCTTACCCGTTTCAGATGAATGAATTAAGGATATCGATGCAGCTCGCTGTGTCTCGAATATCCCACCGCAGAACTAACGGCCGTCTATGTATTTACGAGAGGTCCTGCCACGATCCGACGTACTATCGATAACAGTCCAAGGGGCTTTTGCCAGAGCAGAGAAGTTTGCATGGCACGCTCCGCGGGCCACGATGAAATAGGAGTCCCTGGTACCTTTTCGACTTTCCTCGGGGCGCATCCTCTGCCCCAGTATATCCGGCGGAACTGCATCAAGAACTTCTCAGCGGGGGAAACGAGCCGATATCCTTTCGTCCTCTTCGCCCTGTTCACCCTCGGCCCCCTGACGTCCGCCGCCACCCCTTCGCAGACTCTCCCCGCGAAGATTCGGACGACCGACCACGGGGGACTTGGCCAGCCACCGATAAAGAGAAAGGACTTCCTCATCGCCAATGTTCTGACTTTTCCCCTGCACCCTCTTCGGGTGGCCTTGGATTCGCTGGTGAATTTCAATGCACCGAAGATGGGGAGGTAGCTGCATGATTGTATATGGGGTGTCTAGTGGCTGGTGGGGAAGGAAGATTTTATTTGAGATTTTCTGTGAGTTCGTGAAGGGAATTTGTGGGATACATATTTCGTAGGAGGCATTGTTTGAAGGAATTGATTAATATTATTGATTCATTCGAATATCCATATATTCCTATATATTAATAGTCGAAATAATATATGGGAACATAAATTTATAGTATTTGATCAGATAAACATAGATTTCCATAAACATAGATTTATAGTTTCAATACTTGATTGTCTGTAACATTGGATAGACTAATATTTTGCGATTTGCTTTTGACGACACCATGTGTAAAAAAAAATACTACTTAGCCGGCGTGTGAATTAAACCGACGGACGTGTTTACGGTTGATGCAAGTTGAAAACCACGCGCGTGGATGACTATCGCGCGAATATGTTCCATTTTCGAAATGGTTATAATGCATTCTGAAAATAGCGCAGCTCTGCAGGGCGGTAGCAAGTCGAATGCTCATTAACCCAGAAACGCCCTAATAAATTCACCAGGGTTTCCATTTAACTCGTTGATGACGCTTCCTGTTGGCCGAGCGATAAAAACGATTTTGATTAACTTCGACCCGCTGGACAATTTAACGGTTCATATTAACGGCAGTATATTTTAATGAGGAACACTGATATATGTATCACTGGAAACAAATTCTCTCCAATTTCAGCTACTCGCGCAGAGAATAATAATTACCACCGAACGAGTCAAATGAGCGAAAACACCCAGCAATTAATTATCTATTATCAAACTCATCCAGCTAGCCATTTTCTGTAAGTAATTATGGAAAAGGAACGCAGAAGCAGCGATCTAAATGTTTCAAAATTTTCATCACTCTTCCACGATGATATTAATTGTATTCTGCAACAAAGTATGGATACTTACACAGCAAACAAAGATGAAAACTTGACTTGAATTAGAAAACCATCTCCAGTTTGCCTCATCTCCGTCAAGATTACTCTCTGAAACTATATTCTCCGTCCTCCCTTTCTTTTTAACGCAGGTTCATTGCACAAAAGATGGATACACAGGAAGGGAATAAATAAAGAATATCGCAAAGGCGAAGTTCAGTCGCAGGACTGTTTTGCAACCTGACTTTACACAAGCAACCCTTTGGATCGCCTTGCACGCAAGTAAATTCTTGCTCCACGGAAGAAGCAGGGGGATGAAAGTCGTTTGAGGGGGTAGCTGAAAGATACAGTTTGAAAAAGTCTCTCGGCCGTCCTCGTTCCTCGCGGCGGAATTTTCTGTTGCACCCAGGTAGAGATGCCCGCCCGTCTAAGCACACGATATTCTTGTTCCTCATTGAAAGGCGGCATTAACCGGGATAGAACAGAACTACGCGCGCGAGCACGGGCAAAGGAACGTTGCTACCACGATTGCGTAGGAACGAACATCGTTCCCACCCTCCACCTTCCCTTCCCGCTCCGTGTAGCCAAAGTGGTTAAGCTGTCAAGAATGCAGCACACCGCCGACCATCGTGACCATAAAGCTTTGGCTTAATGCCGGCCCGCAGTTCTCGCGTCTCGCGACTGCGCAACGGAAGGAAACTGAAAAGAAACGAGCGAGCCGATGCACCCGCTCGTACGTATGAATAAACAAGGGCTAATCTTTATTCCGCGCGCACCATAACGCGAATTATCCACCCTCCCACTGTCTTCCGCGAATCCCCGCGGCGTTTCGTTAGACGCCGCGGGAAATTACGATGGAACGGATGCCGCGGTCCATTCCCCAACGAACACGCGCGCGCCGGTGGTAATTTGTGGCGGAACAGCGACCGAAATTTTCTATTAGCTGTCAGGCCGGTGAAATCAGTGAAAATGGCAGATTCGTGTTTACCTGTCCCACTCTGTCACCGCGAGTGGATGCAGGTTGATGCATTTTCACGATACACTGTTGCACTTATGATGAATTGCGCTACTCGACGTGGACAAAAATCTATCATGACAGAGTAGTTGCTGGGATTTTAATGTATTTTAGCAGCGCGGGACAAAATGAGATTGATTTGTCCGCGCTTCGAACGACCGCCGATTGATCGTCGATTACGCGAACGTTGGATTCAGCCAGCGACGGTGGTTTTCTTATGAATCGCCACGAAGCCGAGGGTTTTCGTAAATCACCAGCTCCAGCGACATCGCGCTGTTCGTTATGGGTTATAATCGTGGCCGATGCCGCGATGGATTACCGTTATCGTACGGGGCTGCGGTTCACCCTGCTGCTCCACGATTTACGGCTTTATCTACCTTACATATGTATATATTATTCACTCCGGGCATTTAATGTCCTCGACACGTCCGCCCCACCGATAGAGTTTACTTATTACGCGATTTAACGTGTCCTCGTTTGGAAAGGAGGGAATTTATTGCAACCACAGTCGCGGTATGTAATGGCGTCTGAAACTGCTCGTTCCACTGGGGTTGTAGAGGCTTTTTGAGCAAGAGTAATACCTAGGACATGGCAAGGTTTAGGTAGTTGAGTTCGATCGATGAATCAAACTAGGTTACGCAGGGCAGAGTTCGGAAGACGAAGGGGTTTGGATCAAGTTTTCTTTATCGATATTCAGAGGCACAGTTGCCACCCGTACTTTTAAAAAAGTATCCGAGGTTATTACGCGCGAATGTACTCTATACTTTCGGATAAGAATAAAATATGCAGAAATACTTTATTTCACGATAAAGTATTAGTTTTAATTAGTTCCAAATTACACGTGGATATGTTTGGAAGAAATAAAAACTAATAAGATTAGATAAACAATAAGTGTTTTCGGCGCACTAGTTCGGTCAGTTTAAATAAGATTAGAATGTAATTCTAGTTTTTCCGAGCTTATTTTTTTTTTCATACTCGACTGAAGGTAAATTTACGCTATTTTCCTGTGAAAAGGTGGTAACTCTGGGCTCGGAACAGATTACCCCGCGCAAAATGATGATACATTACTCCCGAAATCTCTCTGTGATAAAGTGCATTCGAAACACGTGTTGCCAACGAAAATTCTAGTGTACAAAAAGCGGAAAGCTACGTGCATCGGTCGTGCGAAGCTACTGTTCAGTAGCAACAGGCACGGTACACAGAGAGCTTTATTCGAACGGTGCTGCCACGCGGTCTCCTCTGTTCGCGAATCGATTTTTGGCGGGCGCTAATATCGGCGAGCGGGGGGCGGGGGGTCGGGAGGGAAAAATTTAATTTCACACCGCTAGCGAAAACGTTCCCGAGGAAAAAGAGAATATCCCGGGCAAGTTTAAGGGGGAAGAGAAAAAGGGTGTCGGAGCAGTTTTGGAGGATATCGGAAAGAATTTCTGCCGTTTCGGGAGCGAGCGGTATCCCGGGGCACGGTGCTTTCGAATTCATTTGCCGCTTAAAATTGCGCGGGAAATCTGCGCGCCAGCCCGCTTTCCAGATTGGAAAGCCATTCGGCGCGAGAGTGTGCGATAATTCGACTTCTCCATTACCCACCAGCGTGCCGTCCGTGTACCTTTCAATTCGGCGCACGCCCCCGCCAGAATCGGAAACGGGGCTGAAGGGAAAAAGGGATCTCGTGCACACGCATACGCGCCCTGCCTTCCTATAGCCACCTACACGCACGTAACTGTCTCTGTTTTTTTCTATAATCAGCTTAGAATATCTGTAGATCGATATAACGCTTCGATAAATGCTATTCACGCTTTGTTTTTAACGAATTTGCTAAATTCCAACGATTCTACTCTACGAAGTCGACGTATAAACAATTGACTTTCCATTAACTACGGAAGTATTAGCAGCTCGGCGTAGATAAGAATGACACAGTGTGTTCGATGTTCCACGGAACTCGTAGCGACAATTTCGACGTCGGTGACTGGGTGGAAAGTCTCATCGAGGGGATCGCCTCGATAGAGACGCCTCGGATGGAGGGACGAGAGGATTAACGGGAAGAAAATCGATGGGACGCGGGGTTATCGGGCCTGAGGAGCGTGAGAGGAAAAAGTGGAAGCGGCGAGAAGGAAGCGCGGGAGGCACGGGAGCTTGGAAGGATTGGAAGTGTGGTGTAACATCGAGGAGGCACGGGGAAGCTGGATACCAGGCAGCCGGATCGGGGTTGGAAAAGTGTTTAGAGTCGCGGGTTATGCTCGACTGCACCGGCAAATGAGATCGAGTGAAAACTCCTCCGCGAGCCGTTCGAACCGATCCATCCAGCTGGAATGTATCACTTGGGTGTAGACGCGCGTGATTAATGGCCTTCTCATGGAAAAGAATCTCGTTTACGTCGGAGGAAAGTACGCCGGAGCCGGCTGGCTACCAGCTAACAATTGATTCGACCTATTGGAATGTGTTTTCCTCCGCGGCCTGGATGGCTCCTGTCAGGAAGCGCTCCAACTTCTTGCGGAGTGAAGCAGAATCTGGAGGACACTGACGTAGTAGCGTGGTATTTTCTCGGCTGTTGGGGCAACAGCAATATCGGCTCCCGGGGAGAGAGACGTTAAGTGGACTCGGCTTCTGCAAATCAGCGTGGATCAAAGTGTCCCGAAGAACTCTGTAATGATTCGCTGGAGTGCGGAATCACCTAGATTCGTTCAAACGCGTTGCATTACAGAGTTGGATGATCCCTACCGATGTTGGGTGATACTAGTAATTTTGATTATTACTCTTCAAGGTATTCCGGGTGAAATAGCACGTATGTTGATCCACTTAAAAGAACGGTCGCCTCGACGACAACCTTCGATTTTTACCTACGGCATCGCTCTATAGCTTCAATAATTCCGACGGTACTCGAGTTGATTGATTAAAATAGAACGGCCCTGTGCGGAAAAGGGAGTGCTCGGGTCAAAATGAACTTCCAGCGGGCGCTCCCTGCCTGCCATCATACATTAAAACATTCACGAAATACCTTCCGTTGCAATATTAATCCTCCAATTTCGTAGACGAGCGGCCGGTCCGTGGCGAAGTACGCAACACAATTATCAGCGTAGAGGCACGCCAAAAGGGTTTCGCCCTGTCGTTGATCAAATGAAAGTTTCAGGGGCAAGAACGCGGGGCTGATAAAGAGGCGAACGCTCGACAGGGAAGGACTCTCGCGAGATGCGCTCGCGGCGAGGGGGATGGCGGAGTTAAGGGTGGAAAATAAGTCGAAACGGGGCGTGCATCCGTACACGCTAGGAACAGGGTTGAAACGGCTAAGGGATCAAAGTATTGGTGGACATGATAGAGGAGCATGTCCCGGGAGCGGTGCAGCAGCCGAGGCCAGCTCGTCGCTCACTCAACGGACGAAGATGAATGGCATCAGCTTGAATCCTGACACAACCCATCCACCTCCGACTTACCGGCCTGCAGGGGCCATCTTCTTCTTCTGCTACCTCCGCCTCCTCCCCTCGTTACGATCACCTTCGCCGGGCAATTCTCACCTCCATTTTTGCGAGCATTATCGCGCGTCCATCGATGAATTAAGACGGAACGTTGCGCCAGCTTCGGCGTGCGTTGACGTAATTTTAATTTATAGGCTTGCAAATAAAGGATTGATAACATCCTTCGTTAGCAATCGTCCCCCTTTTTAAATAAATGAATGCGTACAAGAGTGGGTAGAGTATCTACCTGTATTATCTGACAGTTTGCGAGACAATTTATCAAAAGTAATAGCAAGAATATAATTAAGAAATTGATTAATGGGCGTGTAAGATAATCGGCAGTAAGCGCTGATAGGTTAAAAAGAGCGACTTTAGAGGCTAACGATCTTGACATTTCATATTTCACGTCCACGTGATTAAGTAAAAGATGATGCAAGTAAACGGCACAGATGATTATTAATAGGAAACGTGGGGGTAAGCACAACTGTCTTCGGGAAAGATATGGCAGCATACCGAACCCCAGCAAAGTGCTTTAGATCGACTTCATGCGACGTGTTCCTGCATAATTATGTCCGAGCGAACTATCCGGAAGAATCTCGCTGGAACGCTTTCCCGGAATTTACTGGAAAGAAAAATTGGAGGGATGTTCCGTTGATCGGGGCGGGGGAATGCAAATGTTCGGGGCTTTTAATTAGCTGACCTGTCCCGTTTAAATGCGTCCTAAGGTGCCCAGTGACAGGGACCCGAGATTCAAGTCGAAATTGAATTTCGCCGAAGAATGGGAAGAGTTCTTCGGGAAATTGAATCAGGGGCGGATCTCCTGGCACCTCGTTAGGCGGAGAATTCCATCGAACATCAACGAAAGGCAGGGACGCTGGTCCAGGATGTTACGCTATCTTCGACTGCAAGGGAAGCGACACAATTTATTTTAATATGAGTGCTAGTTAACGGGCTGCTGGCCGTTCTCCCCGAAATCGTATTTTTCTAATCGATTGATCTTGGCATGCAGACCGAGTCCCTGCCCTCCACGAACGATATTACCCCGACAGGATGTTTCAATTCTCACTCAAGCCTCGAGGAAATTTTTAGCAATCCAGGAAACCGTCACGATGAATTTATTAAACGTTCAAAATGGAACAGTAAAAATTCCTCGTTCCAGAAATTTACTTTGTGCAATCTTTGGGATTTGTTACTTTGGAATTTCATGCTTTTCTTTCTGGTACAAACTCGGAAGTTATTTCTAAACATAGCGAAGCAGAGATCAATTTACAACGTAACGTGTCCAAGGTTACTACGCAGCTGAAAATGAATCAGATTTTGTATGCTCCGCCATATACCGTGGCCCAGAATGATAGCCAAGGTATAAAAGGATCTCGAGGGGCAGGAGTGCACTCTTTTTATCGTGGAAAACTACCCCATTGCGGAATCACTGTCAAAGAAGTTTAGGATCTTCCCCGTCAGCGGCGAAAGCCGGGCAGATTTCGGAAAATGGCGTCGCGGGGGAAGAGCGTCGGATAACAGGGAAGAACAGGGTCGTATACGGTCTACGACAACATGATCGAAGCGAAACGAGATGATACTCCAGGGAGGCGCTCGGTGGAATCAGTTTCCACTGTCTTTTATTATGTTGGCCTTCGATGTCAGGACGTGACAGTATGTTTGATTGCCGAGTTTTAAGGAGGGGATCTTGGCTTGTTTCGCCAGATGCCATTCAAAGTTCAATGGGACACAAATAATTCCATTTGAAATAAAGAAGTATTCTTATTCTGTAACAAGAATCCTCAGCCTTCAACGAATGATTTTTGTTACTCTCACTTCCTTTTGTTTTAGCACCTCCGCAAATTCATTTTAGAACTTAATTTTCAGTTCTCATTTCTCAGCTTTCAATTCTCAATTCTCAGTTCTCAGTTCTCAGTTCTCAGTTCTCAGTTCTCAGTTCTCAATTCTCAATTCTCAATTCTCAGTTCTCAGTTCTCAGCTCTCAGCTCTCAGCTCTCAGCTCTCAGCTCTCAGCTCTCAGCTCTCAGCTCTCAGCTCTCAGCTCTCAGCTCTCAGCTCTCAGCTCTCAGCTCTCAGCTCTCAGCTCTCAGCTCTCAGCTCTCAGCTCTCAGCTCTCAGCTCTCAGCTCTCAGCTCTCAGCTCTCAGCTCTCAGTTCTCAGTCCTCAGTTCTCAATTCTCAGTTCTCAATTCTCAGTTTTCAATTTTCAGTTTTCAGTTTTATTTCTTTTGTATTCTAATGTTACAACTGTGTCTAATATCTGTCACTTACACTCAAACAGAGGTCTATGTATTAAAATTGGTGAAATAAAGACGGAAAATAAAGAAATAAAAATTGCAAATTCTATTAAATACGAGTACCTAATATATAAACAGAAATACCGAAGGGATGTTGAACACCTAAAATAATCATTAACCATGCTACGCATATCTCTTTCGACACTCGAGAATCTCGATATTACCATTGCCACGAACTCGCAGGACAATCGGCGAAAATAGTCCCCTAATCGAGAGACACGATTTACAGCGGGTGTACGTGCGATGTTATCGCGCAAAACGAGCCGAGATCGATACCTCGAGAGACGCCACGATGTCCTGAACAGCTCCCTCGGAATCCAATCAAGCTCTAAGGGGTTTCAACGTGGCCATTCTGGAGATTGTACCACGGGTGATTTCAATTCGTTGCCCCGTTTCCTTGATCGTCGAATCTCAGCATTCGAACAGTTGTCAATTATATCGAGATACAGTGATCCCCGGCTCGCGCGGGAGAAGAATGAAGAAAGACCCGGCGGGTTCTCTGGATAATCAGAAAAAGATACGGATTGACCAGCGATGGAAAAGTGTTACGAATCGCTTGGCAAGCAAGAAGCGATACAAATAGCTCTGTAATCGAAAAGTGATAGGAATCACTTAGCAAGCAAGAAAGCATGGGATGTTCGCACATTTCACAGGGACGCTCGATAGCTGAGTATTATCGATGCACGTCATGGGGCGAGGGGAGGGTTGGGAAGAGCGAGCTTCCACGATAAAATCGTCGGAATCCTTGCCAGAAATGAGGTCATTCGAGTGGAATCGAACTTCTGTATCTCCTGATTTCCTTACGCGATTTATTCCCTCCATTCCGCGCGCGTAAAAAGGCCGGGGGGTGGGGGGGACGTGTTTCACGATGTTCTGTATTATCTCAGCGACGCCAAATATCACGGGGTCGCGATAAAACGGATGGAACCGTTACGCCATGTGTCCAGGAGCCGTTCGATTTCATAACTCGATCGTTACTTTTCCCTGAGCATCGCTCCCAACGAGCCGATAAATCTAAGTCGCTCGCTTTAACCCGAGGTTTGTCTTCCTCGAAACGAGGGTGGAACTTCCCGGGGATGTTCTTTTCGAAATTAATTCAATCGCTCAATCCGCGTCGCGCCTTTGAAACTTTCCAATTGAAAATTCTACATCTGTCTCCGGAAGCTTCTCATTTTTAATACATCGCCCGGGGGTTAATCCAGGTATTCTACCGTGCCACGATGAAACTTTGAAATTTGTCGTTAAATAACCACGGCAATTTCGCGAGTGTCGAAATCCATGAATTTCTATTAGACACGCTGCACGGTCTTAAGTAAAAGTTCCCCTCGCTATCTCTTCTAAGCGATTTGCTCCTCGCGTGGACTTTGGACTTAAGTGGCCAGAAATTTGGCTATCGATCTTGCTTCCCTGTATTGTATTCCCATCGTACGTCATTTGTTATCTGCGTTACTTCTGCGTTATAATGCACTGCGAAACTGTGCGCGGTGCGAACAATTGAAATGAACTACTGATTAAACGTCTTCGTGATTTACAGGCTACTGTGATTTAAACAATGCAAGCGTATATAACGCCTCTCCGTTCCACCGTCGTAAATCAGATTTCGTTTAAATACTGTCTCTGAAAGATATACAGTAGAATTTTAGATTTCGAGGGTATATCTGTTGCGAGCCAATCGGATGACTATTTTATTTGCTCGAAGTAGAATAGAATATTCCGCAGTAGTAAAGCCATACTCAACGAGAATCACATTTCCGGGACAAGCAGTAGACAAGGGCGGAAAGCGGCGTCAGACGTTAAGTCTATAGTGTGCAGAGTAGACACTATGCTTGCTCCCATTCAGCATAGTTACTGTCACGGAGGGCCATTGGTGGTGAAAGTTGCATATGCACTTTCAACTGCATTTGCACGATGCTGAGGTCTACTCTAAACTTCCCGGAACATTGTTTACGTCCACGATCCCTCGGGAAACAACGTTGAAGTTTGAAGAATAGAACAAGATATTCGACAGAGGAAAGGGGGCTCGGAACATTCAAAAGCAATTCGAGGTGGAATAAAAGCAATGTACAAAATCAAATAGAACTTTTAGAACGAAAGGGCTCGCGCTTCATGAACGCTATCTCTCGAAGGAACTTAAAAATCTATTACTGGCCTCGATAAATCTGACAAAAGGATTGTTCAAGAAGTGAAACTTTACGTTTGCAGTTTAAAGGGTGCACGCGAATGGCGTCTCGTGCTTAGCAGAGCTTTAAACGCGGGCTGTAAAGTTTGTGTTATTAAGATCAGGGGTAAAAGTCTGAAACGGGTAAACGGGGACTATTCTTTCTGCGTTTTAATTCCTTGCTGTGTTTACGTCTAATTAGGATTCTTTTAACGATGACAATTTTGACATGCGCCCTTAATGTCTTCGAGAATCGATATTTTTATTCCTCTCTATGCACCCTGCCTCTGAACGTCGACACTTTTCAAACATTCCATCATCTTTCCTCGAGTAACATCTTCTAGAGAAAGTTTCAAAGTATCTTGATATGTTTACTATCCAAAGAAACGTCTACGTTACATTTATCAGTAGCCAGTGCCATTTATCACAAGTAACCATCAACGTTCATTTATATTTACTGCATCCACTATTAAGATACCATTCCCATCAAGTTGAAACCGCCGCGAAATGATATATTACACCCCCTTTCAAAAAGCAGCTATAAACGTCCGTTGCCGAAAACAAAATGTAAAACTCAGCGCTCTCTGGACAAGGGGTTGCTCCCTTAACGAGTTACCATCAATCTTAAGAAAGACAAGAAACCTGCTCGAAAGATAAATATAAATAAAGCTGGGTTTTTCTATGGGCCAACGTCATCGATAGATCCGAGAGCATTGGAAAACGAGCAACAAGACTTTTATCAAAGTTCATCCTCCAGGCGCCGGTATTATTCTTTCCTTCCCCCGAACCGGTTAAAGGATACCCATTAATCAGCGTGTTCTTCGCCAGTGCCAACTCCCCGGCTCTCCACCCACGTCGTCGGCGGAAGGATCGTCAGAAGCTGACGTACATCGTCTCGGCCTCTATTAAATATTATCCGAACGTAAATCTTTGAGAACCGCTCGTCCGCTGGAGCACGTACCGAATTTGACGGACGACCGTTGAATAACGAAATTACGGCCGGCACGTTAAAAGAAAGGATATTACGTGGCATCGAGGGGAAATGCGTTCAACCGTTCGCGTTTAAAGGGAAATCAGGGGAACAAGGGGCGGGGTACCGGGTTGAATAAAGCGAGCGCGATAAAAATTGCACGTACGAGCGGAAATAAAAGAGATAAGTCCGGGGAATGCGTTTCACGGAAAACAGAGCGGTGCAATTTTCACGGAGCAACGGCACTCTTTATTAAAACCACTAAGTCCGTTTCGGTGTAATGAAATTAAAAGTAAACATCGCCCGCGATTTATCCTGGCCAACCATTTAACCGCGGCCGCGTACAGAGCGACGGGCTACGGAAAAATCGTCGCCGTTTTCGACGGGAATCGCGTGACGTTTGGCGACGCATCGGCCCAGGGAAACGACAGGCATTGTCCCGAAATAACTCCAGGCAACTGCACACACACGCTGGGATATATTTCCACCCTTATGGGCGGGCTCTCAGCTCTGACACGACGTCGCGGCACGGTATCGAGCATCTTTATGTATAACGACACGTGTACGTCGATAACCGCGGCGCCGAATACATTAGGACGTCTGCACCGCCAACAATCCAGCTGCTATCGATTATACACGTCAAATCTTCCGCGTACACTCCGAAGGGTTCCGTATTCAGCCAGATTCACTTCGTAGATTATCACTTTCGTGGAGTTTCGAGAAACTTCTGTGATTCCTCGGCGCGTTCGAAGATTCAAACATCCACGTTTCGCGGAATATAAAATACTTCGGTAAATTGTCCGAAATTCTTAACGAATCCACGAAAGTTCCTCGAAGCATCTGGAATTACGAAGATCCCCTGCATTTCTCAAACGTTCTAATCCGCAAAGTTCTAACGCCCTGAGATCTGCCGATCCGCTGAATTTCCCTTAAAACGCGCAGGATTCCGCGCTTTAACTGGATCGGATATTCGTATCAATTAGGTTAATTCGCGTTGGTTACCGCGACTCCGAACGCGGCCGCCTTTCATCAGCGGTGGGCTTCGCGACGGCGACCCGGTGCAACAAGCGAGAGAACGAGGATCTTAGCGCGGACAAGACTGGCGAGCAGTTACGGGGGAGTTACATTCCGTCCGAGATTTTCAAATTACCGGATTATCCCGATGGAAAGTAGCTGGCGTAGCTGGCCCATCTAGGCCGCTTAGCGTCGGCTTGCGGCGTGCGGTTAGCGCGGTTTCAAGCTCGATTACGTCCACGCTTCTGACGCTTCCGTTCTTTCCTTCCTTCTTTCCTCCGTCTTCGCTCTTCCCCGCCAAATAGAAAAGAAAAATTACGCCGCCCTCCGCTCTGGATCGAGGGGGATGAGGGAACATTCCCCCGTCCCAGGAGCGACATTCTACGCGATGATATATTTTATTCTCGACGAGAGCGGCGCCGAGTTATGCGTTCCGTTCAAAGCAGAAATTCTTAATAACTGCACGCCGACATCTTTTAGAAATCGTTTTACGTAACATCTGTATTACGTACTAGACGATATCCGTGTCATTTCTCGTTGCCAGCGAACGTCGCGATCCTAACGCCCGTTGCGAATTCGATGTACGCGGGGTTTCGTGGTGTTTGTACAGGGAGAATTTAAAAGCCGGGACGAGTTTCTCGTTTCCCTGTGACTGCGCGGGGAGGAGGGGGAAATTTGTCGAGGGTGTTGAGTGGTTCAACGAAATGGATTCTTAAAGAATTGTGAAAGCTTTACAATGATTTTCGTATTAATTATATTTGATAGTTATTTCGTGTCGATTATATTTTGGGAAAGGAGA
Source organism: Andrena flavipes (assembly GCA_963971345.1). Lineage (NCBI taxonomy): Eukaryota > Metazoa > Arthropoda > Insecta > Hymenoptera > Andrenidae > Andrena > Andrena flavipes. The sequence continues at coordinate 5,394,067 of OZ020482.1, forward strand.
TTGGAGTCGAGGAGAGATCGATACAGATATCCCTTGGTATGTTCACATTAATGAGAGCGTGCAACTCGGCCAAGATCCATGGAACATCCTGTACACTTGATTACGAAGTCAACGTAACAGCGTCTTGTGTCTACTTCGCTTACACAATTCCCAACGATCCAGCAAGCAGCTGAATAAGAAACGTATCAAAGAATGGTCACTCGGGCGGCTTCTAACGAACCGCGTAACAATCGACTGACTGGAAACGTCCCGGTAAGAAACGTGAGATAATGCACCGCCGAAAAACGATTTCGCGCAAAGAACCTCGATCCTGTGTCAATCTCTCGGGTAGCAAAAAAAGGGGGACACTTTCGCGGGAGCAACGATCTCGGCGTCGTTATGTCACTCGATCGCGCCGCTGCTCGATCTCGACGCCGTTTTATTCCCGGGATCGTGGAAAGCGTGAAATCGCTCGTGCGTCCAACGGTACAATTGTTCTCGATTTAGTTTCAGTTGCCCATTTTTCGATTTCTGAAGCACGGGAACGGGTTTGGTAATCTTCGTTCGCGTAGAAAGCCATTTAGTGGCTTTAGAAAGTTTTATTAACTACAGGACTTTGGTACAATCGCTTTCGGGAAAATCTTTGTGCCGTGGAAACAATGCCAGTGTATATCGAGTCTCTGAATATTTTATCACGCAACTATAAATTCCTCTCCGTTCACATTTTATTATTTATTTAAACGGGAGTATTCCCTTAGTATACAAATTGTTCGGTAAAATCTAGATACAAAATTTCGTCGATACAACAGTTTAATCGATTAATCAATATTTTACAAATTTCGGAATTCGAAATCTATGCATCTGCAGTACATCACCTACGTTCGTTATAAATGTATCCTCGATTTTAAAATTCTATTCACATTTGACTTTTTACACGTTCCAGTTTAATTCTCCGCTACGCCAATTCCAAATACAACCGTTCACAGTACGACCATGCTCGACTATTCGACGAGCCGATGGCTCGAGGTGGTTGCGAAATTCCCTCTATCGCCGGCATCTGCCACGGCATCCCTTCTGCCGGAAAGAAAATTCGCGCGAAGAGCCGAGTGGGAGGAGGTGGATAAATCAGCCTCTGCTCAAGTTTACCAACAAACAATCGACATCGATATCGGTGAATCGGTATCATCGGCGAATATGTGGCGAGGACCGCTGCTTCTGGCCTTTCTCGTTCATTGCTCCTCAGCGGAGCCTGTCACTCCCTGGCAACTGCTGTCTCCGAGGGTCGACGTCGTCAGCGTCGAGTCGCTCCGCCGGGATGTCCGCGAACCGGCGCCATTAGCGCTGGCCACGGAAGCCGAGGATCTCCTGGGCGAAGGGAGCACGCCTGGCAAGGATCAAGCTCCAAAGAAACGCATGAAAAATGCATCTGGTACGTTCTACCCAACCTATTTGTCGGCAATCAGAGTTTCGTTTAAAGTAGCTACCGCGTTCCCCGGTCGAATGGAAAATTCACCCGCGCATCGGGGACGCGCAGATGTTTCGCGAATTATACACAATTCTGTTTACTTAATTAATGAATCTCCATCAGTAGATTGACTTCGCCGTATATTTACGGGCGGAAAATATTATAAAACATACAGCGCGGGTAGCTGGGTAATGGTCTCATAAATATGACACGGTCCGCGGCGACGTAATGGAAATAGAGTAATTTCGATGCAGTTTCGATGAACTTCTGGAGCCTGGGGATATAACGCTTCCAACGTTCTCCCTGGACTTTTTGGCACGGCTTACCGCGCCGTTGATAACGAGAACGAACAACATGGTGGTTTTAGGGAAATCGGACGAGGGTGGATACTACAAGACGTACGGCAGCGACGCCGAGGGCGAGAAGGGTTACTTGAAGGCAACCTACAGCAAGGGCAATCACGGGTATAAGACCCTCGACACATTCCACAAGCGTGACGGCGACAAGTACGCATTCGAGAAGCACGCTGCCTACGGGAACGCGCGCGCCGACGAGAAAAATGGCCAGAGCGCTGGTGCTCGCTCGACGAAGGGTGGCGATCACGAGGGCGCAGGTACGGAGAAACAGCACAATGTAAAGCGCGTAATTGCACGGCAACTATGGGGGTGTGCACGGGGGGGGGAGTGATGTTGGGTAACGGCGCTCCTTGCTAATTTGCGAGCTCGGGGACATGAATTTTTAATTGGCCAGAACTCGACGGTGTCCATGCCGCGGCTGAAGGGACACTCGCTAGCGGCCACGATTTTCAATTCTTGGCAACGAACAGTCGTTTAATTCCGGATGTAATCTCCCCACTTGGCCGGCAACACTGTACCGCGCTTTTTGATCTTCCCTCTTTGCGAAACGTTGAATTATTACCGAGCTCGCGAAGCTCCTCTGTCGCGGTCGGCAGAAGCGCCGTTTAACGAACACCTTTTTCCCGTCCGCGGTGTATCGTATTACTTTCGCGGAACACATTACCAGCCATCGATCGTTATTTTTGCTGGGTAAACTTCGCGGCTGAAGCACCGATCGCCAATAAAACTCCGCCCGTGGAGTTAATGGTATCAACCGAACACGTTGACGCTCCCGTCCCGTATTAATTTCAGCGACGCGCGCGGCCGTGCTACTAATTATTTCGCAGCGGGCTATCGTTCCGATGCCATTACGCGAACGCTTCCACTGTTTTACATCCATCTAAATTTCGTCACCGTTTGAAAAAGCCGCGGGACGTGGTTAATGTTATTACCGTGAAAGCCATTGTTTCGGGCTGGTCTCGCGAAGCTGCATTATTATAAACTTGCCCGCAGGTACCATCGTCGATACTCATTACGCGGCCGGCGACGGGGATCTTGGCGATCATGGTAATGAACACGTCGAAGCTGCCGATAGCTCTGCCCACGATGGTGGCCACTATACGGATCATGGACCAGTATCCTCGAGTTATGGCCACAGCGAGAGCTACAAGAACGGGGACGGGGAGGATGGTTCTTACGAAGCCCGCAGCTCTTACTCCAGGAACTATGGCGGCGAGCATGGAAACCAGGGAGACCATTATTATTAATCCACCGGCGAGTGGATTGGGTTTCACTTTTCAGACCTTCCACTCCAAGCGTCGGCGTAACAGATGTGCCTTTCCCATGCTGCGCTTGCCATAGACGTTCTTGATAACTACGGGAAAAACGAAACAGTGAATTATAAGTTCTCCGAGTACAAATCAGTTTAATAAAAACAAAAAATTTTAACGGGCGCTTCGGAGGTTTTAGGGGATGAAGTTGTGCCCGAATTTTGTATAAAATGTCTCGAATGTTGCCGCGATGATTGATGCGCTGCGGAATACACAGGAAATTGATTTTCGAACAATAAAATACAATGCATTTCGCAGTCACTAGAGACCGTTCCAGGCTGCGAGTGCTCTGCAGCGAAATTATACGAATTGAAAAAACGTGTTTAAAAAAAGGGCGCCGAGTAGGCAGTGGGAGCGGACCTTCGCTATCAATCATGGACGACGCCATTAAAAACGATCAATTACGAGGACAATCGAGGGAGAATTGGAAAACGTAATCATTCGGGACTACGTCGCAGAGCAACTTTCAATATAATAACAGCGATGTGGATTATAGGTTATAGGTTAATGCAATTACCATCTGGGCCCGTTGTTGCCATTGTACGCGCGTCCGTCGACGAGAAGCAATATTGTTATTAAATGTTACCTGATAAATGTACATAAACACCTCTGTTTACGATGTTATCAAAAATCGATGGACACGGTTTTATACGATTATGTTGCAGCATAATGGGGCTCGTTAAGACTCGAAATTTCCACGAGCGTGTCCCGCTGAATGGTAGCAACGTTCCAATTGTTACTCCGCGGATAACACGGGCGTCAATTATTTCAGAAATAGATTGCGTTTATTGCTTGACGAATACGCCCCGTAATTTCGACGCTGTCTAAAAGCAGGGAGTGTCGTTGTTACAGAATTTAATGATATTACGCTTGCGTATCGTATTGATGAGCCGATCTAAATTGCAATTAGTCATTCGCAACTACTGGCCGCGCGTAGCTCGTTACATTACCATTGTCCATCCACTGTCGATTATTGGCAGCCAATTCATTCTTGCGTGCTATAGTACTGATCGACGGATAGATGCGTCTGTCTCAGGAGCGCTGATAATTCATTTGCCAATCCAGAAGTCAGTTTTGGATTAGACGGATAAAATAGATTTACCATAAAATTGAAAATAATTTGAAAGCACAGTGGATTCAACTTTAAAGGGACTTTATCCTCTCTCAGGATCTTTCACAAAGAAAATTTCCAAATTCCAACAACCCCAACTTCTCAAATACGTACCTACCCTTAGCTTTCACAATGTATTCAAGCTACTCAACGATTGCGTGTCACGATTGCCGCTCTCGGAGGGAGGATGCGCGCGACGCGCGGCGTTTAAAATCCTGGCGTTTTCGCGGGGCTAAGAGGACCTGGGTATATCGTCGGGGGACGCCATTAGCATCGGCTAAGTCTAGGAACGAAGAACTCGCTTGGTGTTCGTTAAAAACTACGCTCGGTCACGCGAGCATGGCATTGGGCGGGGAACGACGCTTGACGCGCGAATACGGCCGTCCGTGCCGCTGGATTTTGCAATTATTTATAACGAGGAAACTTTCGTGACGCCCGCGCGGGCCTGGAATCGGTTCGTTAATTGCGCGAGATAATTATTGTTAAACGCCGCGAGCGCGTGACAAAGGATGATTCCGCTGTCATCGCCGGAGCCCCGGTTAATTCGCTGTTCGGCGGATTCGCGAAACAACAATCGACGCGCGGCCATCACGCGGGCATAAAACTACGCTAAAAGTTCGTTGACCGATTCTAGTCCGGGCGTGCCACCGCGGTCGTACTTCTCCATAAACAAATTGAGGGAACTAGGGTGAAGGTAGCTGGAACGTGTAACAATTTTCAGATCCTCTTATTAGTGGAAGTTGAAAGGTGTAAATAGGGGTGCGAGGATTATGAGAGAAAGTTTTACTAATTCCACGGTGTTGGCTGTGGATTATCTGAATTCTGAATGATTCGATCAAAACCACTCGAGCCCCAAGCTGCTTCTCGCGCACGCCACACTTCATTAACATAACATCGGGATCGGTGCTCGCGCCGCACTTGGAAACGAAAAAAATCCCCCGCTGTCGTGCTCGAAAATATCAAGCTCGCGTGAAATTCGAACATCCCTCACGAACAAACGACCCGTCCTCGAGCACGACTCGATATCAAACGGCACGCAATCCACGTTCGAGTGCACTTAATCGGAATCGCCTCGTACATCTCGAAACAGTCAGCTCGAGCCATCGAGCGTCAATGTTAGTTACCCTCCTCGCTCCGAACGCTCACGGTTCCGATCGAAACTTCCAACGGTGTAAATTCAAATAGGGAAACAATATCATTAGCGGTTTAGGAGACAACGTTAGGCTGCATTGTTCGCCTGCCTACAGCGGGGCAATTTTATTCGGCGAGTAGAAGCCGAGCAAGGGACGATACGTCGATGGGTGGAAAGAGGCGAGACGAAGCTGGACCGGTAGACTTGAATACGAAACAAGCTTCCAGGGAAGGACGAAAGAGAGTTGGCCTTCGTTGCGGCATCAACTGATTGCACACCCACGGTGCGGCGGGGGAAGTGGCCTCACCTCGCCGGCAAACAACAGAGAGACCTGCTGTAATTAAGCAAATCTGCGGAACAGGTATTCGCATCTAAATTAACGACCGTTGCGTAGCCCCGCTGTGTGAAAAACAAGATCCACTTGCAACCGCTGTGAAGAAAATCTCAGACCGAAGCCGGATTCAGCGAGGCTTCTTCTGTCCTCCGATTCATTAAAAACTCATCAACCGGTAGGTACTGCATTCAAAGCAGCCTGCCTGATACGTTCTGCAGAAAAGCGAACGATGCGGTGAAATTAGAAGATTGGAAATAAAGTCGCGTTTTATTAAGTAGTAAAGGGGGAATTGCTTAGCCACGACAACCGGTGGTAGCACTTAGCGGGAATGTTTTCAAGGTAACCAGCGGCAGTTGAAGGTTTAATTTAATAGTGGGCGGCCTCTACTTTTCCAAACGAAGGGGGTGGATACCGTTCACGGTTGCGATCCGACCGTCGTCCTTGGATCTGCTTACAAAGCAATCTCTCCATCTGGAAGGTCCAAAGGGAGCGCCACCTAATCTAATCTCCGTTACGACGACGCCGAGTCCAAATCGAACTTGGCAGAGCCTCCGGTATCCGGTTTTCTCCCTGTCTAAAGGAGAAGGCCCCGGTATTCCCCTCTCGCCCGATGGAAGCTGGGCAGTAACCAATCTTTATCTTGATTATGCAGCGCCAACGCCGGAGGAGCCAATCTCTAGCGGAGGAGCCTGCCAAATAAGGTCGTAAAGAGGCCGAATCTATCGATCACCGTTTCAAACTGCGAATTCGGCTTTCCTGATTTGCAATGGAGATTGGAGCAAGGACGGCGATGCGCACGGACCGAATAAGTAGCCCGAAAGAAACCTCGATTCTGTATCGAGCCCGTGGAAGCGACCCCTATCGCATCGATTATCTTGGGAACACTTCGCGGGAATCTTAATGGCCGCGAACCAGCTACGTGCAGAAACAGTTGGAAGCAATTCGTTAGCAGACGTGAGCTTGATTAATTGCCCTGGTCGTCAATTATGAGATTGAGCTGGATACTTCTTGCTATCCCCGGCTGGAAATTTCTTTCCCGCTGATGATGGACGTTGGATCGAGTGGAACTTGGGATAGCATCGTCTAGAAACTTTCTCTTAAAGTAATTATGGAATTATAAGTAACAATAATAAAATTATGATTCAATCAAAGATCTTAGACCCAAATCTATCAGACTATTCTAAAGCATCGTTACAAACGTACCAAATATTCTTCCATTTCCTGTCCCGCTACAACCCTCCGCGCCTTCGCAAATTTCATTAAATCGGAGTGATTTTGGCCACGCATCCGCTACACCACAAATCAAAGCGCTGCGAATTTGCGGCGCCCGAGATGTTCGTACGTCCGACTGAGCCGGCCAGATGGAAGCCGCCTCTTGCGGCTAATATCTTAAAGATATCGAATCGCCGGGGATTTTGCAAAGTCGTGCGATAAAACCGTCAGCAGAAACGGAACGAATGGGCGAACAGTTAGCGAAACGTTCCCGGCAACGAGCGTCGGTCATCGAGGGGTGATATACGCGTCGCCGACGTCTGTAAAATTCCATAAATTGTTTTTGGTTTATGACGAGTATAAATAGCGCGGTGGTGTTTACGATGGTAAGGCAGAGCGGCGGGACGGAGGGGCGGATTTATGCCGCGGGTAATAGGATTAATGGCGACATTACTTAGGCTGTTTATCGATGAATTCGACTGGCGCGAAGGGCACGGCGACGAAACCGTCGGCGATGCGCGTACAGATACGCCTACCGGCCGCCAGTCGTTCGTCATGGCGTTAATTAAATTCATTGTACGAACACCTGGTAAGCCACTTAACTTCGACCATCGATCGAAGTCACGGGCTTTCGCTCACGGGCTTCCATTTATCGGCCGTGTGAAACAAAGCCGTTAATCGGCCCCTGTTTCGCGAAACGAAGCTCGGGGTACCCCTGTAAATTATTGGCGGAACTATGTATGTAACCGGTAACGCGATTTCGCGCCCGTTGCGTCGTAGAAAGTTACACACCGCGTTGCCACGGACTTTTTCGCTTGTTTCATGCACTGGTTCGTCGAGACACCTAAAACACGACCGGAGGCTTTGGTAAAAGTGTGCAGTATTGGTTTTGTGGGAGGTCATTAGAGACTTTGTAGCTGATCGCTGTATTTTCTAGTCAAATTACTTCGATTGGGAAAGTTTTGTGGGTATGCAAGGAAGTGTGAAGGAACTTTTATCAGGGCGCGCGGGAAAGATACGATTCTGTTGCGAGTAAAAACGAAAGTGGCAATGATGAACTACAGAGTCCTGGAAGTAGTGAGTTATTCATCGCAACAAAAAGGACGGGGGTAATTAATCAACCAGTCAAGCTCTGTCACATCAATTCGACCCGTATAATACGAGGGAAAGAAAATCATGTATGATAATCTACTAATAGAAGGAGAAACGTGTACAACATAATTGACTAATCATGTCGTAGGTAATTATATCGTTTCATAGCTAGCCAAGACTCGAACAATCTCTCCTACAATCTTCAGTAATTAGATTACTGATTTTGATTTATTATCAAAAGGTACACGCAGCACGGAAATAGCCACCTCGATTTACCATGCAAGAGATTAATGCCAATCCTTCTACAACGATTCTTCAAAAGCTGCTGAATCTACTCGAAACGTTCTAATCGTCTGCTTCTTAAGCCTCGCCGCCCTGGAAGAGCGCCTCCACTCGAATTATACAATACATTCGAGAGGTATCGATCTGAATTACGTCATTGAGAGCCACGGGCCAACGATCGAGGGACTTTTTCACCGAATCGTCCACGCGAAAAAGCACCGGGCCATTTCATTACGGCCGCGAGAAAGTGTGAAAGGACCGCCCCGCCGAACGACGCCGAGGAAGGCCTGCGGTCTCGCGGATGAAAGTGTAGTCGGCGGAAACGAACGGAAGCCCCGTGACGGAACAATCGGACCGTGGGATATTTAAGTGTCACCCGTGGCGGCGTCGATCATCAGTCGGATGATCGCGTCGAAAGCAGATCGAGATGCTGCGAGCCGCGTCCCCCGTCGTTTTGTGCCTGCTGCTGCACCTGTCGCTGCACACGTGCCATGCCCGAGATCTGAACGTCTACCGGGACCGTCGGGATGCCCAGGTCGAGGAAAGTAAGCCGTCGATCGTCTCAGTGACGTCGATCCCCAGCCACCAGGAATTCAGCGGCGACCTTGTCCCAGCGGCCACTGGTCACCAGGGCCATCACCACGAATCCGGCGGCGGTCAGAGTCATCACTCGGACCACCACAGCGAGCACGGGGAGGAAGGCGATAAAGGCTACAAGAGCCATCATCATCACGATAAGAACGACAAGGGCGAGCACGACAAGCAACATCATTCCGGGCACAACGAGGAGCACGGCGGCCACAAGAAGGGGCACCACGAGGAGCAGGAGAAGCACGGGGAGCACCAGGAGGCCGAGAAGGGGCACAAGGGTGGGAAGTTCGGCGAGAAGAAGGGCCACAAGAAGGGCCACAAGACTAAAGGGTACCATAACAAGTTCCACAAGGACGAGTACCACAAGGAGCACAAATTCTACGACGACTACCACAAAGGGGGGCATCACAACAAGCACGGGGACTTCCATGGACACCATGAGAAGAAAGAGGGAGAGCATAAGAAGGGTGGGCATCAACATTCTGGCTACCACGAGGATCATCACGGGAAGAAGGGGCATCACGACAAGGGCCATTTGGATGAAGAGCATAAGGGACACCATGGGAAACACGGGCACGACGACCATTACAGCCATCATGATTCTTATGGGAAGAAGGGCGATCAACAGTCTGGGAAGAAGTTTGGATACAACAAAGGTCACAAGGGCTGAAGGATGCAGGACAAAGCTGATTACGTACCGCGAAAGGTGGATTCTTCTTTGTAAGACGGTACTGTTCTGGATTGCTGAGTTTGCAGCCACTTTGATTGCCATATATTCAGCATCGTTTGAGTATAATTTCGTTGTACACCGATGCTGCGAAGCGTCGTTCGCAAAAAAAGCATATTTTTCACAGAAAGGATTTGTTAAACTTCGGATGGATTAGATAATGATATAGAGGTGGGATGTTATTTCGCGAGACTTGAAAATAAGATTGAAAAAGACTGTACACGCTGCCTCTAGAAACTTCCTGTTTTTAAGTAATAAATCTTAAGCACCACGGAACTCTGGTTGAACCTTAGATTTCTTACGTCGCGGTACATTTTTGCGATGCATCGTAGAATTTTATTTATAACGGAGCATTATTTACGCTCCTTCTCGCGTTTAACGCGTCAAATATTTCACGGCTGTCGGTCTTAAGTTTTTCCAAAGTGACGGCGGAATAATGTATCGCGGCGCGATGTATGCATTGTGCCCCGGCATTGTGTAAATACATTATGTAAATAGACAGCGTAGTTGCATGGAAAAAAAGCGATACCGCCTTGCTCTCTTTTCACCTTTCTTGCGGTGCTGCAAATAAGTTTCTCCTCTGCCCATATTTGCCTCGCGGCGTTCACATTAATCAAAGGGAGCGTCGCGACTGTTTCGTATTTCTCAATGGATATCTGTTGCTTCCACTAAGTCCCTTGGCTTCGGACTTCCCTTACTTTAATTCCAGTGTCACCACGTATTAATCTAACCGAAAACATTCGGCAAAGTGATTCGCATCTTTTACTCTCCCACGAACCGAACATTGCTTTCAATTAAATTTCTTATTCATGTTTATTTAAAGTTTAGACATTTTGATGTTGAAAGTTTCACGTGGCGAATGAAACGCCCTTTGAGAAATGTCGCGAAGTAAACGCATTTTCAGTGCAACGCGGACAAACGGGGTAACAGACGCATAGGTAGGTATACCGTGCACAGGCATGTATATGTATACCTGAATAATTTTAATTACGCGCCGAGAAAGTCAGTAATATGGCTAGTGATAGAGTTTAATCGGTCGCGTTCACCGGTTCAATTGATTTTCGGATATTAATGCGCCGCTTCCACGAGAACTCGTGTATTGCGAATTAATGCGGCTAAATTCCGAATAAATAACACATGCTCCGCGGATTTTCGCCAATGGCTTGCTTGTAATTACATTATTCAATTATATTCTGAGCTGTGCACTTGCTGGCCTCGAACTGCGTGTCTGTAATTTGTTCACACGGCCTATGCGCTGTTCACGTTGCGAATCTAAACTGCGGCAACGTTGTCTCTGGGTATCCTGTATACTTCGGCGATCGATTTGCACAGCGCGTAATTCTGTGATGTAAAAGGTATATTGTAACGGATTATAGTCCTATAATATTGTGATATTTCTTGGATTTGTACATTAAATTAATAAACATATCTGTTTAGTCGATAAAGTCTATATGATTTAATTAATGGTGACTGGAAAATGAGGACAAAAGTCTTCGAATCTTAAAAACAGAATAGCCCGGTTACTAAAGGTTTACCGCACCTGCGCACGAAAGTGCGCGGCTTGCTCTCCATACGGGAACTCCTTCAAAACCGAACAACTGTAAAAGCACGCAAGAATAAACAGTAAATAAAAAGCACGAGGGAGGATGCATTATTCTTTCAATTTATTTTTCATGCATGCTCCCTGTTCATAATAAATATGTGTCCATAAACAGTTCTCACCCCCTAGAACGGTACAGTAATTGTAGAAAATTGAACGCTCCTTTAATATTATTTGAACAAAATAACTATAGGCCTTACGATTTTTGAGAGATTCTTCAAATTCAAACAATTGATGAATTCTAAACTTTAAGATCCAGTCGACACCCTTCCCTGTTCTTTTTCAGGGACTATTTTTTCATGAAATGGAACCATATTAGGGGGTGAAAGCAAAATAAATCGCAGGTCGAAAATAAGTGCCACCCTACTCTAGTATACGAGTCTCTGCACCGTATCGGATCGTGAATAAATAATTGGCGAACTTGACGTTTACCCAGGAATCTGCCGCGTCCACATTTTCTCGCATTCGTTGCTCCCTCTCGGTTTATCAATTTCCCTTGATCCACGTTCATATTAATAGCGTGGCTGTTTACACGGTCGTACGAGCAGCTTTCTATTTACCCATCTGCCAGTTCGTCCCCCATAATCCCACACCTTCGGAAGCTTTATTTACATCGGGCAGCTGGTTGCAACGCACCGGGGACACGTGCCCGCGTTTGCACTCGCTGGAATTGGTTGCGCGTGGTGTCCCCGCTGACAGAAGCGGGGAACAACGTGCTCGACAAAAATTCGACGGGCAATCGGAAAGTAGCAGGGCGGGGAGAGGGGGGGCAAATTCCGCGCGGGCACGTTCGCGTTTCATCGAACGGGGAGCTCGTTGTCGCCGTGTAATCCGGTCAATTTTACTATTTATGCAAGACCATCGCCATATATCGGTAAACTGTTTTTCCGCGTCGGTGCGGTAATGGGTTTTTCATTGTAAAACCCTTCGCCCAGCGTGACACCCGTGGAATTTATTTCGGACCTGTCGCGGTTTAAACACCGCCGGCCGAGAATTCCATGAAATTTCCACGGGGGTTTAATGTGGTAAATTAATCGCTTTAGCTGGGAATTAAATGGGCCCCCGTTATTATTACATTCTGTAAGTTCGTTGGTACGAAACTGTAATCGAATTTACGGCAAAGCAATCTTTTCGCCCATGCTTTGGATAAAAAAATGTACGGCCGTGGTCCGAGACGCGAATGTTTGCCTTTTTTAATTACGCGATCGCAGGACACGCGCGTCCCCCTAGCCGGCCACTCGAAATAATACGCGAATGCGCAAACAATGTAAGCTCGGTCGAGACCACTTAATCCGACGGGCTTATATCATCAAAGGCTTTCTTGCGCGGTCTTATCGTGCAATTTCCAGCGGGCGGTAACTATAACTACGAGGCCCGTTTATTATTCCACTGCCTTGTGAACATTTTATCAACGGTATCTCAGTTAATTCGGGATTATTTTCTTATTGCCCCCACTGCTTCCCACCGATAACATTTATTCCCTTTCGCACGACGACTTGTAACTTCGCTGCCCTCGAGTCCACCGCTGAACTCGGTATTCCATTACCCTTAAGAGAACTCGGGGCGTTTTTCTTCTCCCTCGATTGGAATTTCTCTGCGGAACCCTCTGATCGAATAGCCATGCACGGAGTTACGTGTGACCGTAGAATTTTATTAGCGTCACACCCGTGCGCTTCCAAGTCCTGGAATCCAGCAGTTTCCGGGAAAAATCGGTTTCTACACTTCCGAGGCACGTGTAGGAGATTCTCTTTTGGTTGCATTCGAAAATTTCACGTAACAAGTTCCGTTTCGAATAATTCTAATAACCTTCTTCCGATCTCTTTTGGATTTTCGGTTTTATTTAGCCGTTCCATCCACGACAGGCAGACGAGGGTGAAGCATACGGGTTTGTATGCTATATTTTCGTATTCTCAACGCGGCTTTTCGTCCGTGGCAGCCGGAATTTACACGTTCCCTTTAATTTAAACGCTTCCCATTGTCCCCGGCTCGCATACTAAGTCCTTGTTACCTTCTACTTGCGTGTCTGTGTAAACTCTATTAGCAGCTTCGTTCGCGACTCGATTTCATTAAAACAAAACCGGTTACGGGTATCGTGGAGCGCCCTCACGTTCACGGCGACCCCTTGCGAATTATCCAGTCACGACATTCCGGAGATATCTGGGGAATTAATAAGTCAGGGCTGCGAGAGGTGTGGGTTTGCTTACTAATTCAGCGTGTCTGGCGAGCGGCAACGCAGGACGCCGCGCCGTCACAGGTTGGTCGATCACGGCCGAAGCGTCTCGCGGAGAGATTCTAAAGGAGAATCAAAAGAAATCGGCGAAATAATCCTAATTAACGGATCAGTCGAAACGCGCGCTCCGTTCGTCCGAATATCGAGTCGCGTTTGATTAATCGCCCAACTACGTCGGTGCATCCATCAAGGGCTGGTCAACAGCGCGGCGAGAGATGAAAAAGGGAATCGCAGAGTGAATGAGAGAGTTTCCTCCGTTTCTTCGGCAGGGATCGATTCGATTTATACTCACGCGGCAGTGAACAAGTTCTCCGGCGTGGGGGTCCCAGCAAGAAAAGACGAACGATGTCGGACGACTGAAATTAAATGTAGCAATTGCGCGCAACACAGCAACATCTTCGTCGGTCGAGGGGAAAGATAAATTACCGACGTGCAGCTGATCAATAGCACGGACCCGTTCTAGCCGGTTAAGTGGGAAAGAAAGCCTTTAATCGAAGGCGATCGAATTCACCCGAGGAAGCCCGCTGCACTCGCCTCGCTTCCGGCTCGGCCAGCAAGAAAGCTTCCTTAATTCTGTGGGAACGGGAGGAAGACTTTCGAGTCCACAACGGTAGATCACGCGTGCATTAACGTGGGAAATGGTCCTGCCGAAAGTTTCCAAATAGATTTCCCTTGTTTTAATCTCGCCTGGCATTCGAACTGTTGATTCTGTTGCGAATACACCCGGTGGACCGATAAATCTTTGAACGTCACGTTTCCCAGGAATAAACGAGTGGCAATTTTTCGATGGAAACTCTGACGACCGGTTAATTTTTCTCGTTGCACGTGTCGCCGCAAAGGTCTGATCGCTGGTCGCCACGAGGGTTCTCATTAATTCGACCGGACGGCAGGAGATTGTCGCGCGGATCGTTCAAAGGTGTAGGTTGGAGGACCGGGCTGGATGCTCCTGGCCCTTTTCAGCACGGCGCTGTGCACGTGTATGCTTCTTGCAGGCGGGGTTGGTGGCAGCGCTGGTCCTTCTTTTCTTTTGCCAGTCGCGCGACCACTCCAATTAGATTAATTAAGCCAGCCACACGTAGCTGCATCGCGGAATGGAACAATGGTCATGGCGCGGAGGGGGGAGAAGGGACGCGGCGGAATTGTCACACGCCAGGGAATTTCAAGTAGATCCGCTCGCTTGTACGCAATCTCCGGCCGGGAATGGGCAGCCATGATCACGACGGGTTTGCAGCATCCCGGGCGCGCAACCTAAAAGAAGCGTATAAAGCTCCGTTAATCCGTGTCCGACGCGCCGGAATCCAGTCTGGATAGACCCACAAATGGCCACGGCAATTTCATTTGCAGAGGGCCAGAATCGTTAATCAAACCCGCGCCCACGCCAAACCAGCTAGAAGCCTGCGACTGTTCCCATCCCGTCGCCCGCGCCGCCCGCCCGCGTTCCGCCCTCTGTGCGTCTGCAAATGCCTGCGTTTGTAGTATGCGCGCGGCGTGATAAAGCGAAAATGCTGGGCGCGCGAGAAGAAAATGGGAAAAAGAAAGAAGCGCGCGCGCGTGTGTGTGTATAGGGAGTTCGAGGGGCGATGGCCACGGCTTTGGCGTTTTTTAAGGGGAGGGGAGCAAAAACTTGGAAAGGACTGTGTTTTGAAAAAAAAAAAAACATTTCCTAGCAAAAGGTTTTTGAACTTCTCGCCAATTAAATCGCGTAGATTCGCTCCCGTCGGCGGGTCGCTCCACCACTTTGCCTCTTGCCAGAATAAGTAAAGAGATGCCTAAGTGTGTAAAGGATTCCATTCGTGGTTATTAAGTACACGAAGCTTATTGGTACAAGCTGAAATGCTTCTCTGTACGATTACCAGATTGTGTCACGAGGTCTGAAACGAGCACTTCTCTAAAAAGAACTTTACTGAAGAACTTCTAGTACCCAATTACGTTTGTGACCATAGTTTTGAAACCGCCTGTATAGGGATGTTTGCACGAGAGCAGGATGTGTGTACACGGAGCTGTGCGTTTCAAAGGAGTCAAGAGAGGCGGGCGCATATACGCTCGGCTCTCTCGTCAGGTAAAACGTACAAATTTATTATGATACGTTGAAATTTTAAAGTACGGCCCATGCGAACGCGCGTATGTCGCTTTTTTCCACTACCTTCCTCGCCTCCTCGAAGCTTTACGGAAGAGTAAAGGAATTCTCCACGCGTCTCGCCAATCAGGCCGTGTTCATAAAAATTGAACAGAATTTATGAATATTTAGTTACCGTGTACACTTTACTCCGCTCCGCTCCTTCAACGTGCAAATATATTTCATTGATAAATGACGTAGGTGGGATATTCCTCTAAATTTGGTAAACTGAGGATTAATGATTTCGTGGAAATGAAAGGTATGAAGGATGACGGTCCATTCATCGCAGTGATCAATAACGCTATTTGATAAACGAATCAGACACAACGATGTATTAACAAGCGCAGGAACTTGCGGCAGGCAAATAACACGATTTTTAGCCGCTTCCCCGTATGGAATTTAACGCGTATGAAAGACCTTTTCCAATAATAATGTTCTACGTGCCGCTTAATGGCGAGAACCTGCAATATGAAGCCTGATTATCGAATAATTTCATTTCATCGATTAACATTAATCGAACGTCATCGAAAAACGTCGAATGCATTAAGACTCCGATTCCATGATAAACATCATTTCATTTCCCTCGAAATACTTAACACCGTACGAAACTTCATCGGTTCAACTGTCATTTTATTATCAACAGAATCCATCCAGAAGTAAACACAGAGTCAGGAGTACAAAATCGATTCCCAAAACATATATAAATTTTCAATCAAGGAACAAAATAATAATCTCTATAAACACTCGCGTGGTCAAACAGAACTAATGACCCTTCTTGTACCCCCATTTCCTGCCATCACCGGAATCAGCTTCCTTGCCGTGACGATAATCGTTGCGATAGTGACCTTCCTGACTGTCATCGGTTCTGTGTCCGTTGTGATCGTTGTGATGATGGCCCTTCTCGTAATGGCCAGCCTTCCCGTAATCACCGCGATGTTCATCGTGGTCGTGATGGCCACCCTTGTAAGATCCACCCTTATGGTGCCCATGATCGGAGTGATGCCCGCCATCGTGCTCCTCGAAACCAGAATCGTAGTCCTCGTCGTGGAATTCGTTGTGCTTCTCGAACTCGTCCAGTCTCTTCACTTCGTGACTACCCTGCGTACTGTGCCCTTTCCCGTAATGTCCCTTGTCCTGGAAGCTTCCACCGCTTTCGCCACCCTCGCCTTCGTGGTGCTCCTCGTAGTAGCCGTCATCGTGATGATGGTGCTTCTTCCCGCCGGCATCCTCGGCGTAGTGACCGCGGTCATTGTCCGCGTCGTGGTGGCCCCTGTTAAATTCTTCGGCTTCGTGGTAGCTTTTGTAACCCCTATCCTCGCGATCCCCGTGTTTATCTTCGTGGCCAGCGTGACTATCGCCGCCCCCGCCCTCCTCGTGACGATGGGAATGAGAGGTGGCGGCCGTTTCTAGATCCCCGTGATTTATGCTTGTCCCGATGCTGGTCGACGCCAAAACGACCAGAAGTACCATGACTGGCAGAACTCCACGTACAGCAAACATATCGGTTTTCTTTAATTTCCCGCTGGCCAGCTTCCTACCACCAAGAACGCGCATCAGTGTGTCCAGAGTTGGGTGCTACTGGCCTGTGAACTGGAAACCTCTACGTATCGATTCGTGGATCGTTACTTCGTACTCCAAGCTGGGTCTTTTCGGAGTTGCAATTTTTAGAGAAATACAGATACTTTTGTTAAGCGAATTCATGGTGAATTTATAATATTTGGTAATTGTAGAGTACAGTGCTCGATTTAATTAAAGGGACACAGATTTATTATAACACTGTGAGTTGAGTGTAATTGTTTTATTTCTCCGGTGAATGGACCTCGGTGCAGTATGCACTTTGATAGCTTTTAAATACGTACTCGTCCAAGCGAAAAGTTGTGTTTAAAATGTTTCGAGAAATATAAATACACTGCTGTTATAGGTATAATACCTGTGAAATACTTAGAAACATTCGCCGTGTTTCGTGAAACGTCCGTTCAGGGTAGTGACTCCTCGAGTGCTCGATGTTGCAATAAACGTGATGGCTGCTCCGGCCAATATGGTGCGGATATGCGAAGATCTAACTTTTATATGTCTTTCACCTGTGGCACTTCTATGCACCGCCAGTCGCCGTTAGGTAAAACGTGCAAAACGTTGCTAATGCTTTGGGAACGTCTGTGAAGGGAGAGTGTGCACGGTTCGATTTCCGTCCGGCACCGCGGCGGAGAATAAATTTGCTACGTGTTACGGGATTTAACGCGATATCGCGGATTCGTGCGTTTTTCAACCACCCCCTTTCCTAGTGAAAAATTATATAATTTTGATTGTGCAACGTAGTCGAGGTTTTGGCACTTCGTCACGGGTTCTTTGCAGTTTAGCATTCGGTATGCGGCCGAAGAAGAGAAGAATAGCGTGGGAAATTGAGGAAAGTGACGTTTACGCTTCGATTAGGGGCTACAATAGTCTGGACAAAATCAGTTGACTGTTGGAGAATAGTGTTTTACTGTAAAACGTGTCAAGTATGATTTTTATTCCTATATGACAATTTGTGTTTAGAAAATTTGGAAATTCTGTTTGAAAAGTAGCGTGCATGTGCAAGTTGGGGCAAAATAGAATCGATGGTGTGGGGAAACGATATGGCGAGGGCAAAATTTCGGTAGCTTTGTGTGGCTACTTTGTTAGTTGGTTAGTCAATAGATTAAAATATTAAGAATCCTCTATGTTGGGCACAAGGGTGACCCACTGAGGTTTTGCTAATAATAAGCAATCTATAAAAGACTTTCTAGGAGCAAACTGAGCATACGAAACAAATAGTTTGATTGCTTATTTTTAGTTACATGTGAAATTAGAATATATATTTTAGTCATAATCTAAAAGATCCATTAAAAATTCTGAAAGGGATGATCCCGAAACCGAAAATTCAAGAAATTCTGAAACTTTGTGAATACGTAGGGAATTTCCTCCTAATTACAGCACAATTTTTTTTTGCTGTCCAAATTCACTGTGAGGGGGTGAAATTAACCCCTGACGATTCGGCTATTTTTCGATTTTATTTTGTAACACACAATCTGTAAGGACTAGAAAAAAAGTTTCAAGACAGAAGTTACTCCATTTAATTAAAACTTAAATGTTATAAACAAAACTTTTAAATGTTATAAACTTAAAACTTAAATGTTATAAACAAAAATATTCTGAACTGGATGTTTAAATAATTAATGAAATAGCAAAATCCATATTTTTTCCATACAATTTCAACTTTTATTGTATTGCGGAACTGCGCTCCTCGACAATCGAAGAACTTTTAAGCTGCACAACGAACAATATTTTTTTTTAACATTTATTAAGAAATAGGTAATACGTGACACGTAGTAAAAAAGTAAGATAATTTATAAATATACCTATTTTTGTCTTCCCTATTTTTCACCCCCTCAGAGTGAATTTGGGCAGAAAAAAAATTGTCTTGTAATTAGGAGGAAATCCTCTACATATTCACAAAGTTTCAGAATATGTACTAAGTAAGACAGTCGTACCTATTTAATCTATTTTTCACTTTACTGTTTCTGATATTCATTGCCTTCGTCTTTACTATTTATACCTAGGTATCTATTCGTAATAGCTCAGTGAATCTTCTCAACTACATTATTAATGAATAATAGCCCATAATGGATATTCTCGAAATTGTGACTGAATAATTTACTTTTAAGTCTCTACATTTGAAGTTCCATTCCTTATATATTTCAATAGTTTAATACGTTTTATAATAATTAGTTTCCCCGTCTAATAATTATTTTGCGAGTATGCATTGTAGAACAGCCTGAAACATTTAATCTTGTTTAAATACGGAATACGTTATTAAATAAATGATGAGGGAATTCATATTTCCACCAATGTTAGTAAATTTCAAAATTTTAGCACCAGTTACTTCAGATTCTGCTACTAATGTACTTTCAACGAAGTGAAAAGTACACGCATTAAAATTAGAAGGGAGCCAATTGCATAAAAGCTACGATTTATTCATGTAAATAAGCTGTTACATTGCGCCCGCAATCGTAACTTCTTCAAAATTGTACTTTAAATATAACTCTCCTATAATTATTCAACTAACATTTTCAATACTCTACAGTATAGGCTCGTATAGAGGGAGGAAGAAGACGAGGATGAAGCAGGTGACAACAGACGTGACAAAAATTTAGTCGTTCGAGACACTTTAATAATTAAAACAAAAACATCATGAGGAAATTTCAATCGCAGTGTCTAAAATTAATCAACGACGAAGTAAAAAACAAATAATACAACAAATATGATTAAATGTTATTGCGTCGGCTGGGCCCATTAACGGCGGTGGTGTCCGCCACTATGACCTCCATCGCCACTGGAATACCCATGCTTCTTTCCCCCATGATGTTCGCTCTTCTTCCCATAATCCTCGTGATTCGAGTGATGCTCATCGTGGCCATGCTTGCCATGATACCCCTTATGATCCTCATCGAAATGTCCTTTATCAAAGTGGCCCTTCTTTCCATGGTGGTCCTCGTGATGCCCGGAATGATGATGGTCGCCCTTCTTATGGTGCCCATCCTTGCTCTCGTGATGACCATGATGATTGCCATGCTTCTCGTGGTGCCCACCTTTGTGGTAATCGTCGTAGAACTTGTGCTCCTTGTGGTACTCGTCCTTGTGGGACTTGTGGTGGTAGCCGTGGGTCTTCTCGCCCTTCTTGTGGCCCTTCTTGTGCCCGAACTTGTCGCCCTTGTGCCCGTGCTCGTGCTCGTGGTGTTCTCCGTGCTCCTCGTGCTCGTCATGGTGGCCCTTCTTGTGCCCACCGTGCTCCTCGTGATGGCCTTCGTCGTGGTCTTTACCATAGTGGCCGTGATCACCCTTATCGTGGTGATGATGACTCTTGTAACCCTTCTCGCCCTTCTCGCCGTGGTCCTCCTCGTGGTGGCCATGATGGTCGTGGCCGCCACCCTCCTCGTGGTGGTGGCCATGATGACTAGCAGCCATCTCAAGGTCCCTTCTGTCCCTCAGCTCCCTCGCTGTGGACAGGGAGAGGGACGCGCAGACCACGGCCAGGCCGAGGCAGAGCCACAAATTTCTCGCCATGCTGGTACTTTGGGGAGCGACCAGTGCTATCGACTGATCACGTCGCTATAACGCAAACCTTATATACCAGCCGTCATACTGGCGTTTTATACGTAATCGCTTTCGTTCCTTCCCGACTGCTCGCTCCTAGAACAGGGGATCCTTATTTCGTAAACGTCATTAGCTTCTGGCCTATATTCCGACGCTAGAGCTCGTTGCTCCAGGTGGAATAGAGACTCACCCTTGTACCTTAAACGGTCATCGCAATTAAGAACACCTATGGTAGACACACATCCCTTTCTTCCCATGCAGTTGTAGGGATTAAGGGCTGACTTCCTACGCACGAGCAATTAACTTTAAATCAAATTCACGTTATTTACAAGGGCCGTGGAAAGTACAGAGGCAAATCAAGCATCGCTAAACTCGACGGCCGCGTAAAAAGCCAATCAATTTATATCCGGCGAAGTACGGTGTGACGCCTATTACAAAACAAACGACAGCCTGCAACGTGGAAACAGTGTTTTCACCGTTCACGGGATTTCTTTGCGTAACCGCGCGATAGTTTCTCGCTTTCGTTCTTAATTGCAATCTTAACGTTGCCCAATTTTTATCGAGGATTTCTATAATACTCGATGAGATTCTGCCAGCTACGGCTACGAGTATGAAAGCATTTCACGATCGAATTAAATCAGTTTCAATATTCTCATATAACATATTTGTATGCACCATAGTTACGCCGGACGTTAGAGGAGACCAACCGTGTCGGGAAATTCCATAAAAGGGGCACGCAGGCGTTCGATTTGTTTTGCGGTCGCTGAACGATGAAAGTTTAATCGTGTCGATAAATACGACGCTATCGATTTTCTCCCGCATCACACTTGGATAGATGATCATCCGTCAATGAACGCTTCGGATCCGCGAGCCACGCTGAAGCAGGTCCCGCGCCCTGGATGGCAAACAGAACGCTGCAACGTTGTCGAATCGGATTCCACTTTTGTATTTTAAAAGAATATTTGCGTCTGCGCCGATAATACGGTTATAGTTACATGGAAAATTCGATAACAAACACGGAACGTAATTTCAACGGAATGGAATATTTGAACGGGTATAGCAAATAAAGCACAGTGGAATATAAATTTAAATAGAGCGCCCTCCGTTGGTATTACGAATAAATTTCAAATCGGTTATCGAACCGCAGCCGAAAATCTCTGCATTCGAGTCACGAATCGGAATCGGTCAGCTTGCGTAAGCACGCACAATAACGCAAAAACCGAGAAGAAACGGAACATTGTTGGCCAGGTTTCAGCAAGAGAGCCAGGCGATTTCGATCGCATTGCATAACGGTCTCGATTGACAGCGTCGGTATCGGCTGAAATCGACGGAATTGCGGGCCTGAAGCGGGTTAAGGAGACGTCACTTTCGCAACAGTTAGTCGCGCTAAGGAGTCGGCCAGGAAAGAGCCGCTGCTTCCTTAATATCGATTATTCCGCGTTCGATATATAATCCGAGCGTGGTGACCGGATTAATCATACCGAACACAGCGACGGTGTCGAACGTCTCGGTAGCACCGATCGAATCCCGTCGTGCAGACCGACGCCACCATGAAGCCTGGCTACGTGCTTCTCCTCCTGTTCGCTTACATCGCCTGCCAATGCGCGACCCTTGCTAGAGAGATCGGCAAAGGGCACGGCGATATGATGGCCGCCGCGTCCCACCATCATCACGAGGAAGGTGGCGGCGACGAACACCATTCCGATCATCATCACAAGCACGGTGACCACGGCGATAAGGGCTACAAGTCCTCCCACCACCATGAGAAAGGGGATAAGGGCCATCACGATAAGGACGAGCACAAGGGCCACTACGACGAGGACGAGGGACACAAGAAGAGCCACCACCACGATGACGGTTACTATTCCGAGCACCACAAGGGCGAGAAAGGGGAGAAGGGGCACAAGTTCCACGAGGAGGGGCATTATGGTAAAGGGCACAAGACCAAGGGACACCACGAGGTCCATAAGCTGGACGAGTTTAAGAAGGACAACGAGTTCTTCGACGAACACCATGATTCCGGACACCACGAGGATCACGGTGGCCATCACCACGAGCACGGGCACAAGAAGGGCGGCCACTTCAAGAAAGGCCACCATGATCACGGAGACCATGAAGATCATTACGGGAAGAAGGGGCACTTCGAGAAGGGACATCATCATCACGATCATAAAGGGCATAAGAGCGATGGTGGGCACGACGAGCATCATCATCATCATTCTAAACATGGCAAGAAAGGAGGACACGACGATCATAAGTCGTGGGGATTTAAGAAGGGACATTAGGGGTGTTCTCCTTGATTGTTATGTTTGTTGAGCATCGTGTTACGTTGGTCTTTGTATTTCATCGAAATAAATGTGTTTTGAGATCTACTTTGCTTCAGCGGAATAAACGTCTCCTTCTTTTGTAGGCTTGCTTGTTTGGGTGTAATTAGGGAAGAACCAAGTGATAATACTTGTGCATATAGTTTATCGATCACGCATCGAAATGATTTAGTGAATACGATTTTAGAAACAAGGTTGAAATATCGAAGCAGTTTTAAAATTGAATTAAAAGATATAATTGGCTACGGAATTCAGCGCTCCGTAAAATTTCACTTTGGCAATACCTCTGCGATATTAGACGCGATAAAAGACAGCTGCTGGTCAGGCGGCAGTGATTCTCGCAATAGTTCAATGGCTTTACGTTTTTGCGTCGGACACGGTACAGTACGCTACTTACTACAAAAAATTGGGTCAATAACACTTTCCAGAAAAGTTACTTCATAGGATTGAGTAACAGCCAAAATTGCTTTCTAACAAGCAACTATCGTTATATCAAACATCAAAGAACTTGAACGTTAATCTAGCCTACCGAAAACTGTTACCATTCTTCAAGAAAAGATTCTCAGGAATATTAGCATTAATTCAAGGGAAATTCCATTACAAAAAATGCGTCAATGTGACGTCTTTTTTATTGCCAGACATAGATTATAATACAAATAAAACAACAACAGAAGAAGTAGTCAAATCTCAGTCACCTACAATTTTACAAAACATTACGAATCTTTACTGAACTTTTGCACTCTGGATGACTTGGAATCTTTATCCACTCCATAACCCGCGTGGTTCTCGTGATAAGATTTCCCACCCTCTTCACCCTCGTAGCCTTGATCCTGACTCTGATGATGCCCCTTATCGTAGTATCCTTTCTTTCCACCGTCCTGCTGATCGTGCCCAGAAGAGCGATGGCCGCCTTTCTTGAAGCCACCTTCGACCTCTTTGTAGCCTTTGTCGAATTCCTCGAATTTGTCGAAGTGCCCCTTCTTATGATCGTCGTCGTAGAAGTCCGTCTCCTTCTTGTACTCGTCTTTGTGGTAGACATTGTGAAAGCCATTGGTCTTCTGCCCCTTCTTGTAGGACGACGAGTGACCGTAATCGTTGCCTTCTTTGCTCTTCTCCGTTTCACCGTGGGAACCGTGCTCCTCTGCTTCGTCCACGTGCCCTTTCTCGCGTCCACCTTTGTCACTGTAGTACCCTAAACATTCATCGATTACATTTCACCTCCAATCAAATCACAAACCCCATAAATTCAAATAACGTACAGTAAAATTCAAAAACATTACCTTCCTTGTGTTCCTTGTCACGCGAGCCACTTTCATCATCGCTAAATTCCTTGTAGCTTCTATAACCCTTATCCCCCTTTTCCCCATGCTCGGAGTGCTCCCTAGCCGCGTGCTCCTCGCCACCCCCAGCTTCAAACGAGGAATCTCCATCGCCGTGAGATCCACCGTTTCCCCCATAACCGTGCCCATCAACCGAGTTGAACTTCCTCGCTGAATGACCAAGGTCGCCATGAATCCCCTCGTCGCGGCTGATCTCACTATCCCCGTGATCCTCTTCATCGTCCTCGTCGCTGTCATCCTCGTCACTCTCTCCAGCTTGATCCTCCTCGGTGTCTTTAAGTCTCCCAACCCCTTCGCTCTGGCCCTGAGCAGCAATCTCTTCGGAACCGTAATAAGGCGCTCGTGGCCCCGGTTTTACAGGCACGATCGCCTGTTTGGCTAACTGCTCGTCGTTATAAGCCACGGCCTGGATCAGGGCCTCGTCGTGGGCCAGTTTGTTCGCGCCTAGAACATCTCCGGCAGCCGCGTAGGGGAGGATAATCGGCGCTTCAGGAACGGTCTGAGCAACAGGTGCAACGTACTGCACAGCCTCCGGTGCATGGTAGTATCGTCCACTTCCGTGATTGGTGTACTGCACGTAGTAGACCGGAAGACCCTGTTGCTGGGTGTACACGTATGCGGTGGCAGAGCCATCGAGATCGCTGGCTCTCATCTTGGCCGTCGTCGTACGCCGCTCCCTCGTCGGCGACGCATCGTTTCCACTAACCATAAGCACCACGCACATCAGCAGCGTTTTCGGTGACATGACGCCGTGCACACACGATACAGGATCACGGTGACGCTGCTATAGACTGTTACTACTCGAGGTTGAACCGGAATGGTACACTGGTGCGTCTATCAATTGGCGGCATTGCTTTATATACACACGAGGAACGTGGCCTGCGACGGGCGAATAAGGGATCACAGAGTGGAACCAGCCGCGTTCCACGCTCCAGCCCGATAATTCAAGTACGCCGTGTTATTGACGGCGTTGTTCTACTTGCTGGCCGATCCTGGGAGCCGGGGTTTGCGTAACGCGTGCCCGCGGAAGGTCGACCTGCGACCAGCGCTCGATTTCAATTTCCGATGTTTTATGGTAACTCGCTTCTTTCAAGGATGAAAGGGTGTCTGCTCTGTACAGGATGATGAATTAGTCTTGGATTCCTTGAGTTTATTGTCAAGATTGTTTCTCAATGTGGTCGCCAAGTGTTTTCTCGGGGATCGTCGTGGTTATTTTTAGTTGACGATTCTTAGGAATTATGTAGTTTGACTTAGCAATTATGTAACACTGATTTTTCATAAATGAAATAAGAAAAATCTGGTTACCCAGATGCAAGCACAACCATCACACTAAATAAGATCATTAAATATATTAAATATCTTTGAATAACTCTTAATATTATTAAGTTAGAATTATATTCTGAAATACTAATTTTTAATACAAGTACTGGTAGGATGAAAAAGAGACGGTATGCAGACTGTGTAATGGGGCTAGAGAGACGCTAGGTCACATGCTACAAGGCTGTAAGGAGCTTAAAAGAGAAAATTCAACGATCAGAGGGATACTAAAGGGAGAAGAAGAAGGAGCGTAGTGGATGCTGTATGGTTCTGGAAAGAAGGAGAACAAAAGAAGACCAAGATGAAGGAAGAAGTCAAAATGAAAGCACAATCTTGAATTAACAGTCACAGAAACACTTACACACATAACACATATAACCCCATTTTGAGGCCGAAATGTATTTTCTTTACTTTATTAAAACTTTACCTTATATGGAGGGAAGGGTGCAGGTTATTTGAATGGTATAAAAGCGGATTGCGACACAAAAGAATGTTGGGAAACACTCTCCTATAATAAATAAAAGTAAATCGTCTCCCCTTAGAAATAACTCTGAACTGCAGAGTTCTAAAGAGTAACTATATCGTACGTCCTTCTAAGAACTTTACAAGTCACTGAGTGATATAAGACAGTTATCGATATGTCGGCCATGTAACAGCCACCGAACACTCAACCGATTCGAAAGTCAACTTTACCCGACGTTTTTACAACGAAATCTACTTTCTAGGATAGCATAAGCGGAATGTGAAATGCAATTCGAAATGGACAAGTTTTAACTACCCGCAAGATCGCTCTTGTGTAGATTCCAGTTGCAGAAACTTGCCCCGTAGCGTGAAGCTGAAGCAGGCATCGATTCGAGCAGCGATTGTTTGCCGTTGCTGCTTGATTGGTCCTGTACAATATAACGGAAGCACTTCAACGACTTTAAAAAACCCGCGGTCGCGGAAAGTACTATGAATCTAATTGAATCCAACGACTCGGTGCAAAAATTCGTACGCAAGTAAGTGACAGGTTACATAATACACTTGTCGCTCTACAAATTCACTGGAAGCAGGAGTCGCAGCCGCGAAAAACCAGAGATCACATACTATCTCGCGTTATTAAAAATATCCTCTGCAATTGAAGTTCTCCGTTGAAATCGCAGAGCAAAAACTTACCTACCTAACGCCTAGCAATTTCGAAACCCCTCCACCCATCTCCCTCATGGTCGCCCTCCTCTACTATAGCTCCCTCGGAAACACAATGCTAAGCACGCGAAGCCTTGGATAATCGCCGAGGTGGCGAAAATTTCACCGCGAAGTGGCCGCCGAGGTAACTTTGTCGAAACGTCCAGCGGTCCGTCCTTCCGAATGCATTGTGCAGTCGAATACGAGCGAGAGCGGCGATCGCGTCGATTCGAGCGGCCAGAGTCGACATATAAAAGAGCTGGGGCTTATGGCGGCGTGATTAGAGTACATCTGAACGCGTGTCCGTGAGCCAGCGCGCTTGGGAGACGGTGCTTGGTCGTTGTTTACCCGGCATGCAGGCAGGCTAGATTAAATTCTAGGATCGGAGGGCAAAGTGGACCAGGAGACAGTGCTGCAGAAGGAAAATGAGAATTTCGAGGAGTGGGTGGCAGGCTGTTTACGCGGTCCTCTGCGTCTGCGTGCACTCGACGGTGACGGGGGTCACCTACGCCAGCCACGCTTTCAGAGAGACACGGGTCGACGATCCACCCCATGGGAGCGGCTACGAGAAGAGGCTAATCCCTATAAGGTCACCTCGAGTGGGCATGAAACGCCTTACGACTCTGCCTTTGGAGCCCGACGCGGAGATGCTGCCCGCTCATTACAAGGGCGTGAAACCGCCGGGAGTCGATCATATGGAGCTGAGATACGCGGAGTCGCAGGTACTAAAGGCTACCCCTGTGATTCAGGTGCCTGGGAAGTCGAGCGAAGGTAAGGACACCCGGCAGACATCGGTGAGTCAGAATTCTGAGATCGAGGCAGGCGATGGAGGACACCAGAGGGTGGGTTCTTTCGAGAAGGGGCGGAGGGGTGATCGTTTGAAGAAGAAACAGAGGACGGAGTACGCTGAGGATGCTGGGAACAGGAAGACGCACTCTGATCGCGATAATGATTCCGGGCACGAGGAGGAGAGGGTCGGGAGGAGAGGAGGGGGTAGTCATCGGAGGAAGAATAGTGGGAACGTGGATCGCAAAGCCACTGGCTACCGCAACGTGTATCACAAAGATGAGTACAACAAGGACCACGATTTCTATGACAACGACGATCACGGGGGGCACTTGAAGAAACACGGCCGATACAATGAGAAGCATATCGCCACCGAGGGTACGTTCAGGAAAGGTGACGACACGGACTCGAGCCTCGACGGGGCGGAACTCCGCAAAGAGGGAATTGCGAGGAACTCCCGGGTCGAGGGGGAATCCAAAGGTCACGACGCTCGACGCGGTTACGGTGGATTCTTTGAGAACTTGCAGGGATTCGCGAAACAGGGCGACAGGAACGAGGGTAAAAGGTTTGGCTTCGGTGAAGCGAGAGCGCGTTAGCTTCTCCGAGCAAAACTGCTGCGATATGTACAGGCGTGTGTAAGGTATACAACGTATTTTAATAAATTCCCAGCATTTCGTAATTTACTTCCATCCGACTGGCTCTGCTCGCTCATCCAATCAATCAAGAATTTCTGCACAGCAAATGAACTGGCGCGATATATGTACATAATATGATAAACATTCGACTGAGAGTAATCATGCGTTACACGTTACATTATCTGTTAATTAATAAGCAATTATTAGCTGTTCTCGTTAAAATATCCGATCGTTGTAATAAACTCAACGCGCGCACTCTGTTTCCAGCATCCCTCCGATCCCACGACTAATTAGATACACTCGAGGCAGAAAAGTGAGGGGATAAGTGATATCTGGTGCTGCACAAATTTTAGATACAGTAATCTACTTTTAAACAAACACGTTTCAACGTCCAGGGCAAATCCATTTTCTTTCCGAATTTTTATTCCACACCCACTGCATTCACTCTCGTCACCTTTTTTTTTTTTTTTTTTGTGGGGTATCATTTCCATCGCAGCTCGAAATTTCTCATTTCTAGTGTCATCGATTCGACGCGAAACGGGGAACCAGATTCTACGTCCATATTTCCCCGTAGTTCATCAGGACGTATTGTTCCGTTCCTTTTTCTCCCGTTTCGATTTACGCGATAGCGGCGAATGATTCGACCCTGCATCGCGGACGTAGCCTTGTTTCCCGCGTCAGCAACCGGAGGCCGTTTGATTAATGGAAATTAATAATAACTCGGGCACCGTTGCCCGACAGATCGCAGACTTTCGTATATCGGGTGAAATGACTATAAAAAGGCCGTAATTGATGCAACTTTACTTTGCGGTCTCTTATAGGACGACGTGAAAAAGGGCGATGTATAATTCGGGACTAGGTAAAATTGTAATTTACGGTAAATAATTGCTGAAATATTCTATGGCAGAATGCGCTAGGATATCGGTATCGTGGCAGCAAGAAAGGGCTCTGAATTGAAGTTACGTGGTATCCGTAATAAATACCTAACAAATACGTCGGAGAGATTTACGGAGCATTAAAAAATAACCGATATTCAAATTGTCGAAGTTGAATGGTTACAACTTCCCTCGGTGCATGATAATTCCCGTTCACCGTTTATTTTGGGCGATCAAACAACCCCGTCGAAATAATTACGCTTATTGAATTAATATCAGGCGCGGAATATTTTGTTGCGATATCGAAATGGGATGTCACGTGCCGTCATTAACCATCGTTAATGTAGATTTTGTATTATCACGATTAGGTATAAAACTGTGGGGGTAATTTCCCTTTGCTGCTGTCGGTTATTTAATCCTGGAAGGATTTGTATGGTATTAGAATTATATTTTAATCGACGTTTTGATAAACCACGATCTTCTTTATCCTGTAAACTTGAATTTTTTATATAAACTTTAATCACTTACATCGAGAGTCTCGATTCGAGACGTCCCGATACATTTCACAAGTCAAATTCATATTCCATTATTCATCCTTCCACTCATCAAAGCGGAGAAATACCGATATTTCTTTTTCAAGGATCATCCCGTGCCCTTTAACCTATATATCGTACAATCAATAGCAGTCTGAAATCACTCCAAAAGGTCAAACTTGGCGGAAGTTATCGTAAGGTTGATGAATAAATGAATTCAGAAACGAAGCACTCGTTCGATACCAATAAAGGTGTCTGCGTACATGTGCCTTTTAGCTGTCAAGAAGCTAGAAATAATTTGTGAGAAGGGAAATGTGGTTTTGTCGGAAAGGAAAACGAAACGAAACGGAATGACTGCGTTGCTATTAAAGTCATTCGTCAGTTCCATCGTCAAATGCCAGAAGATTACCTCGAATTGTAACAGAATCGGATTAAGGAAAGTTAATTATCACATCACGAAGCGGAATTCTCAAATAGCATGTAGCGTAAGTTTTATTTACTTATTACATGAGCTGAATGACAGTACGAGTATCTTTACGAATGGCAAGAAAGTTTAGATAACCTATACGAGTACCTATGAATAACCAAACCAATGACATTTCTGTCTAAATAAATTTAAACTGACAGTTCCGACATGAAATGCGATTATATTCCACTCCGCATAATGTAGAATATCAAATTCCAATATCCGTGCACTGGAATAATTGACACCTTGAATATTAAAGCACTGCTAATGACAGTCTTCTAATTACTTATTCTGCAATAATTTATAATAGCCTATTAAAATTTAAGATATCTCGTAAAAATATCGGAACACTTTAATTCAATTCCAGTTCCAACATTCTACATTTTTATTCGACGCGCTAAACCCAGACATCGTATTTCAAACGTGACTCGTTCGCCAACCAAGTGTTAAACTCTTTCGCAAGTTCAGTTTTCACCAATCGCTGGCAAAAAAAAGACTGTCACCTGACGCAATCTTGTCGCCTGAAATCATGTTTCGCTTCGTCCTCCGAGTAAAATCCAAGGACCTCCATAACCAACCTAAAGAAAATTGCTAGCAGACCCACGTCTTCTCTGTTCCGGTCTTCGTTTAACCGCCCTCTACGCTCACCCCAACTTTCACCACCGAAATCTACCACACAATTACTCCGCTTGCCCACGCGACCTAATCGGTTGATCCCCATTAGAGAATGAAAGGCAGGTCACTGGACCATAGGCAAACAAAGTTCCATTAGTCACCTCGCGGGCCACCCATAAACCTCTTATCAACATCCTTCCAGGAGGGTCCAGCTTACACGACGCGTTTGGCCCTGCCACCCGATTACGAGAGCGTGGTGGACTTCATGTGCCAGGAGTATTATAAGAACGAGCCCACGGTCGTCAACATCGGCTTGGCAGGATCAGAGGCGCCGCCCTGCTGGCGACAGATGCTCTACAACCAGGTGAAAGAGGGCATGTCGATCATCGCGGTGAACGAGGACCACTGCATCATCGGCGCGGCTCTTAACTGCGCCAGCTACCCATCGGACGGGCAGAGGCTGTACGAGTACTCGATGTGCTGCGAGCCAGCCTCGGTCAGACGAATAATAGAGTTCTTCGCCTACGTGGCGGAGAAGTCCAACCTCTGGGAACGTTACTGCGTATCAAGGATCTTCGAGCAGAGCTGCCTAGCGGTGCACACCGACTACCGTGGCAAAGGAATCGCCACCAGGCTCGTCGAGGAGAGCTGGTTGCTGGCGCGCGACTGTGGCTACTCGTTGTTCTCCATAGAGTGCAACAGCAAGTGAGTCGAACGCCCGGCACGTAGGTGTGGAGTTCGTGCGCCACTGTATCTCAAATTCGAGCCATTTTCCTGCGAACCAACCGGAATTCTGGTGAATCCTTGGGAATCCCAGAATCGACCGCAGCAGGGAGCGTCCCTTGGTTTGAGAAATTTCAATTTTGCTATTGGGAATACGCGATTCAGGGGTGGACCGTGGCTTTGGAGTTTATCGAGTTCGCGTCGAGTGTAAAATTGAAGTGAATTTTGTAATATTTCCTGACGTTTCTAAGCACGCCCGGTGTAACGAGGTTCGCTTGGCTGCAGGTACTGCGCGAGAATAAGCCAAGATTTCGGATGGGAAGCTGCCTGGAGCATACCGTTCGGCCAGTACGTGAGAAACGGCGAGCTCGTCTTCAAGTGCGTCAAGGAGCCGCACACGATATGCCAGGTGTTCGTCAGTCACCTCGCATACTATAAAACTTATCGTCCGCCTCACAGGCCGGTCAAAAGAATCGAGCCAGAGACGAAAGTAAAATCCTCTTAACGCTCGCTCTGATAAGTATTGCAATGTACCAATAAATCAATGTTTGTAAATAGTGAAAGACTTTCTTAGACGCGAAGCACTCGAGGATTCTCACAGCGGAAATAATGAATCCGTCCTGCTGAATGGCTGAAATTATCGAGCACATGAATGTTAAGTAATCGAAGGGATGCATTCGCGATAGCACTCAAATTACATTCCCCGATATTTGTCTTGTAAGCACCTATTGACTCGGCCCGGTGCTCGGAAGTTCGACTTCTGCCAGCCACGGAATTAGAAATGGCACGGGAGCCTGGAACCCTGGCGAATTTGTCTGCCGAGCTCGCCAACGGGGAATGGAGAGCCCCGCTGCATCGTTTCGGAACGTCGATTAAACGCGCGGTGGCGGATCGTTAGAAAAGTAATTGTCGACGAGCACGATGATTCCTCCCCCGTAACGAGCAACCGGCCCGAAATAAAACCGATCGTTGGAGCATAAATCGCGCGGCCGCGCATTTTTACCGCGTCAACAGGCCCGAAACTGGCTGGCAAATTGCCGGCCGAATTGATCTATTGCGGGGCGAGTTGACTCATTTGTAAAACAATTTCAGACGGCCGCTCAATCGTCCATTACCGGCCTGTTATTGCCGGAATTCGGAAACGGCGGCTGCAAACATGCCCCGGCCACCATAATTTAACCATCCGACCGCAGTCGTTTTATGAGATTGCCTTTGATTCGAGGGAGGGGCTGGATAGGTCGGGCTCTCGTTTAAAATGAGCTGCAATGTTAATACACGCCGTTGTTCGTCCATTCCAATTTCGAAATGAATGCTTTCGCAAACCGGGACAGTGGCAACGACCACAAGGGAGACGACAGCTCTAGGGTATGTAAATTCCGGCCCGGTGGATTACTTAGATGAGATTTGTGCTCACCGAGTAATCGAAGCTTATGCTGTTCGTTACGGTATTGAAGTTTCTCAACTTTATCGAACTCGTTAATACCGTAGCCCCAGGTATTGCTAAGATATTTAATGCACAACGAGCTGCGCAAGCTTCGGTGTTTAACTAGCCACATGGACGGTAACTGCAATTTCGCCTGCAAATGGGTTTTTGATCTTGATAGAATCCCTCTGTTGACCCGTTTCCGCATAATACAACCACGTTACGGGTTGTTAAGGAAGAAAATGGAGCTCCGTACAATGGAGGCGAGAAGAGCGCGACGCCGGTGTTCCTTAACTAGAGAAACGACTGGCTGTTTCTTCGCTTTGTCCTCCCTTTGACTGGCAGATTCTCCTTGTCCTCCGAAGAATGCCGTATTCCCGTTGTCCTGAAATTCCCGCAGGTTCGATTACCAGGTGAAACGGCGAGGGGAGTTAAATCGAGCAGCGTGACTCGCAGGTTTCATGTGAACAGAAAGGTGTTTAATGCTTAATTAAATTAACGGTCAGGTTTTGAGCCATCTCGAATCGGCTTTTCTCAGCGGAAGAGGCCACGGTTCTACGGGACGTTTCGTACGCCCTCCTTTGAATTCCTTCGAACGCAGCACTCGACCCCGTGGTAATATCGAATAGACTGGCAAAGAACCTTCCCTCGTTCTTCTGTCATCCGCGCGATTTCTAAGCGAAACAGGACTACCATTCAATCTTCAACGCGTCGCTAAATGTGCTCGAGGTAACCGGGCGTGTTTCCCATTGTGCAGTTTCCTTTTATGCAGCGCATTGTTCTACGTCGCGCGATCCCAGACGCTAGGAACGGAGTAATTAAATTTTACATCATCTCGAGTACCTCGCCCGCACCATTTCTAGACCGAGTCGCCGTGGTACCTGTTGATGATGCGCTCTCAAAACCTGTATACGCGCCAATTTCCCAGTAGACGGACCCGAGGCAGCGAGCTTTCGGCAGTAATCTGAAACGAAGCCTGCCGAGGACGCGGACTTCGAAATACATACGCGGAGAATATTTTCTCAACGAAGAACGCGAGGGGAATGTTGAGAGGAGAGACACAGGAGCACTCCAGATAATATCCTCCAATTCAGACAACTGCCTCGGATGATCCTCGACGCTGACGTTCATACTTAGTCGATACACGCGTAGACTCGCACGTAAGCGCATGCATTAAATGCGTTTCCAGTGTACGTCGAATCAAAATCAAATCGAGTTTGGAACGTGTTGGCCGGATGGCTGGGGAGCCAAGGAGACGACGTAGCAGCAGGAGGTTCCCCCGGACCCGAAGACGGCGACGACGACGTCGGTCCCCTAACTCACCCCGAAGTTTCTCAACTGTAATTCCGACTCGATAGTTGCCACGGTATTACCGGGAACTGCGCACGCCTCCCTAACTCCATTAATCATTACGGCTTTGAGATCGGCTCGAGATCGTTTTTGAGAGGCGGCGCCGAACGAACTGAACGAGCAGTCGCTACGACTCAAATCCTAATCCATCTTGGATGGTATACTTACGATCGACGTCGATCTTCTTCTCTATGGGAATAGAGGGCCAGGTCTGAGCTGCGACCGATGACAGTGATACCTTCCCCTGGTCGATTTTTAAAGCGCGGCGTGACGAGAATTCTTCCTTTAGTACCGTTCACGGTATTTAAAATGCTATTATGACTGATCCTGACGAATAGTCCACGATTTTGAGATGGACGGATGGTGGTAAAATTTTGGATTCAGTATCGATAGGGAAGAACCATAATAATTGAATTAGGTAATTAGTAATTTTAAACTGCTTCGTTGCAAAGATATAAATTACTTAATTAACCCTTCGTTGACACACCTCTTTTTTCGATCAACTTTGACACACCTGGGTGGTTCACACCCAGAGCAATTTTTGAACGAGTGCCATTCTCATCCAAAGAATCCAATTATTATGAAAAAAATCATGGGTCACTATCAATGTCTATAGAATGTATGTCAACAATTTTTTTATTGAAATTTTATCACAGTTTTTGTAAAATAATTCTAGATTACCACGTGTCGAGAAAAAACGAAGAAAATCGTAAAAAAATTGTAACTTTTACAAATTTCAATATTAAAAGCTAAAAATCTACAGAGTTGACGTTCGGATATAATATTTTGAGAGAAAAAATAGTTTGTAAGTCGGCTTTGAAAAAAAGGTATTTATTTTGCATATAAAAGGTTCGGAGCGTCAAAATCAGCTTATGGGTGGTTCACACCCAGAGTGTCAACGAAGGGCTAAATACTCTGTGAACTTCGAAAAATTGCCAAGTGGTGCAACCCTTTCTAAGATCTCGGTTCAATTCCAAAACACTAATCCCATAGCCGATTGAACTTGGACGGGCGCGTTACGGTCCTCGCCAAGAGAATCGCTGTCGCGGCAAAGGCGATTCTCCCTTTTGGAGCAGCGAAGAACACGCCCCAGCCGACGTTCGTCGTGGGCTCGGTGCACTTGGACACGCTGTGAACGAGCTTAATCTGCATAATTCCAACTCGGTTGTAGCGGGTCGCCGTGTATTCCAGCGGAACACGCGCGTCTAGCGCTCGTAATTCCACTAATATCGGGAATTGTTTGCCCGAATTGAAATAGTTCGGCCGGAGACTTCCCTCCTCCCCACCCGCGCCCTTAGTCGTGAACACTATCATCGCGACCATGCGTGCCGCGAGCGTCGGTATCATCCCCCTCCTACGCCGAAATTGTTTCACGTGGAACGATCGCCGTGGCGTTAAAGGATTCAACCCCGATGTGGAATCCGCACGCATTAATCCGCGTTCAGAGGACTCGCCGTTATTACCCATGGTCTTATCAAAGCTGGCATTCCTACGGCAGACGGCGTGCCCTATGGCGAACGTCCCGACGTCGGTCACGAGTCGGTATTAATCATTCGGCATCCACGTCGACGAGCGTTCGAACCGGGCTTGCGTAATTTTCGAGAGGCGCACATCCCGATGATTGCTCGAACCGATACTGGTAATTCATGATGAGTTTCATAATTGAGTTGATTGGATCGATTTCGGCGGTACCGTGCCCTATGGCGGGGCGTTGGTCTTTGAGAGTGTCGGTGATTTCTATAGTAAGGCTTCTGAAATACATGGCGGACGTGTGATGCCTCTGTGTTGATTTCAGTGCAAACAGTAATTGGAGTAATGGGTATAATTTTTCATTAGGTGTTATGAATCTCTCCTTGATTTATGCCGTAAGAGAAAAATGTTGCTGTGCGGGATTTGCGTTAAAATAGACCTTCGCTGATCAGAGATCCCGCGATGTCTTCCCTCGATTAAGTTACACTCGATTAAGATTTACCTCCATAAGAAATAACCACGGTGACAGAAAGATCTGAGTTAATGTGAACCTGAGGAGAAAAACGACGGATTTCGATCGAGGAATACAGCATATTCACGCGTGCACCGTTTCAACGCGTCGTTCGGAATCTGAACTCGATTTAAATTTTCCCGTCAAAACGATTCTGTCGAACTTTTGAATGGTTAAGCGCGCCTTCATCGCTACCAATCATCATCGTGGAATTTTGATCCGATCGATCGGTTCCAGGCGAAAGCCGAAACAGAGTTAAGCTCGTTTAACCCGTACGACGGTCTCGACGTCCGTTTGACGGACAATTTTTATCGCTGGCGCGAATTTCAGAGAGCCAACGTGGCTCTGCGCGAAACAGCATTCACCTGTGTCAGCTAGGGGTCTGTACCACTTTTGATTCCGGTTAGAACGTCTACATCGAGCGTCGTGTTCTTTGGGTGGGACGTACAACGCTGACTGACGAAAGAATTTGATTCCCTTGTGTCACAGCTCATGCTCCACCCTTCTCGCCATTTCCGCCCTCCCTTTTTCTTACGTCCAGCGAGCATTCTTCTTCCAACGATGCTTTTCTCCCGAGGCTGATCGGAAGACGCGTCGTTAACTCTTCTCCTTTGTCATTTAAAGTATTTACCCTTTCGAGAAAGATTTAAGAGAATTTTCAATAATTCTTCCAGGAATTGTCGGGTATTTAATGGAAGAATGTTCTATGTTTCGTGTAGTAGATTCTCGCTGGAATTGGATGAAATGGGAGACAGAATTTCTGGACCTATTTTATTAGGTATTATACATTATACGAATTTTCCCCCGTGCTCGTGTGACACGCTGACAAAGGGAATACGTGAAAATTCGTAGTAATCGGAAAATTCTCTATTCTGTTTATGGAGCGTTTGGGATAAGCGAACTGGATAGTCGTATTCCTTAAAAATATCACGAGCAACTCTGCTAATCCTTCTGTTCCCCTACTTCCCTATGTAGGACTTTCCCTTCGTCGAAATCTCTTTCTCAAAATTCGCTGTTAATTCGTAAAACGAATTGGAAACAGCTTCAAATATTCCCTTCGGCCCCTTTCATTTCCTGAATGACTAATTTTTAAGGGGACTTAGGCAGTAGTAAAATCGATGTTTTATTGCATTTTCAAACATTACAAAGAAATGTTTCTTTCACGGGAAAACAACCCCTTAAGGTTGCTTAATCTTCGATATTTGCTCCCATCAACAAACAGAATACCTACTATTTTTCATCTTCAATCCGAAACGTGCCCTCCGTTCTCAAAATCGCTCGACCTATCCCGGAACACCCCCGAGACTGCACTGTGACTACACACGTCTACCATCGTCGAATATCTCGCGACGGTCGCGTGTCTCATCGGCGATAAGGATTCGCGTAGCCCCCGGCCGCGTTCCTCGATCGAACTGGCATCGAAACCCAGCAGTTGTACATGTTCCGCGCTCCCCCGCCGGCGGTTAGCTTGGAAAATCATATCGTTGTCGTACGGGCCGTAGTGTTCGGCGGGCGTCCCGTTAATTAGGGCTCGGTTGCTGGCACCGTGCACGTCCATTTGGCAGATGGACCTAACTCACCGTGCAAGGATTCATTAACACGTATGTTCGTGCCAAGGAACGCGCACATCCACGTCGACAGCGTGTCCACGTAATAGAGCGTGGCGTGGCGCGGCGCGTGCACGTGCACCGGCCTGATCCACGAATGGCAATGGAACGCATACAGCAAAACGAAGTGGCCGAGGGGGGCGGGTGCTCCAAGAACACCCGTAGCAACAATTAGGGAGGGCCCTTTACCGTCGCGCAGAATGCATGCCTGGATATGCACATCCACGAGTGGATAACACACGCGCGGTGCCCTGTACAATCGCGGCACGCGCATATCTGCGAGCCCGGAGACTATGCCGCACTGGATCTCCTGTTACAACGCTATGCCACGTATGTTGCACCGCTCCGTCTGTCTCTGGCCGTCGTAAATCGCATTGTTTACACGAGGGGTTATTACCGAGGCTGGCTGCACTCCCTCCACAATGTTCTTAACTTTCAACGGGGAAAGCTGCTCGATGGGGATCCGGGGTGTTATCTACTCGCGATTATCGAACTGCTGGATGTTGGCGCGAAGCAAGTGGAATATCGCGCATCGGAATATTCACCGGGGATGTTTAACGCGATGATGGTTCGCTGCTCGAAGCTTCAGAGATTCCTATTATATTTTTAAGTGTAAAATACTTGGATCGTGAAACGTCGCGGGGATCCGGGGATGAAACTTCATCGAAATTTTCGGGGGCGACGGCTTTGGATGTTTGAAGGGCTGTTTAAAATCTACGGTCTCGCCTTGCTTTACAGTTCCGCACACGTAACCTGACACCTCTCTCCATCCCGTTGACCCAGAAACACTCTTGTCACTCGTTCAGCTCCGTCGCCACGGTTATGCACGTTTTCACCAGACGCGAGTTCGAATCGAAATGCCGCAGTTTATGACGGCCGAGCTCGGCGGTAAAGGAGGGTGAAACTGGAATAGAACGAGCGTATCTGAATCTCGCCACGGACGGTTCCGCAGCCAGATAAAACCGTGAAAGTGTGACTTTAAGCGGATAGGGAGGCTACGGTTTCCGTTCATCCGTTGGAAAAATTACGGCCTAGAGAAATTACAGTAAAGCGAACGAATCGCCCAATTATTGGCCGCGGAATATTCAGCCGCGTGAATCTTCGCGCAGGTGTTGAGCTTCTCGGAAAAAGAAGACTGTGATTACTCAAATTAGAGATAGTAAAGTTTAGAGAGTTATAAAAGTCGAGGGGAGGTGCTTGAATTCCTCTTCGGCGGAGAATCGCGGAATAAAACTGAATGGTAAATCATTTTGACTAATCGTAAGCAGATTGGGCTAGCAAATAGGTGTCACGGATAATAGATAGCGCTGCTTGACACAGAACCAGACTGCTCGTCACACATTTCACCTTCTCGCGGCAGGCATTGAAAGATAGCGGTAAATCGGATGGTCTCGTAACTTGAGGCGGTAGGTTCGAGGGATGTTTAAATTTTATCTGCTTCGGGCAGCCGCGGATAATCGATAACCAACCGAGCCACGATGAACAATTCAATAACTTTTCTACTCCGGCCGGCCATTACGTCCGCCCCCGCGTAAACTTCGCTTACATAAAGTTCCCGTTTTAAACTTCATCGTCACTTACACGGTACGTTAAATCGTCCGGCGCGGACGATTTATTTCTCTGCCTCGGGAAGAATCTGATCCCTCTTATCTACACAATTTTACGCGCAATTAATATTTATGCCGCGACACTTTTCTCCTCTGGTAATTCAGCGTTCTTACTGCCAGGCGTTCTCTCCCTCTGCATCGATCGTTCTCGAACGCGATTTAAAAATGAAAGGCAGCAAAGCGATGACTTCCACCCTAGAGGACATCCCTAACGCGTCGGGAACGTCTTTCTCCCGTGAAGTCCCTCCAAGACGAAGGATTACTTACGCATAAACTTTGCCGTGATTTACGTATTAAACAAAGACAAAGTGTTACTCCTTATTATCCTTAAACGAGAGGGTACAGATCTGAAACTTCACAGACTGGTGCTTCAGGTGAGGAACATCATTAGCAAATAATAACAACAAAATTTGTCACCAAAATTCGTTGAATACGAATAAATGAAGCCTAATAGCGGCGCGACAGCCAACTCGTCTGTGGAAAAATTGTATAGAAAATGAACGCCCTTTGCCGGGGTTAGCGTGACGCGCGGTGTCGTGCGGCTACCGGAAACCGCCGCGGCGTTTTCCGCTCTCCCACGCAGGCCGAGCGAACTTCGCCAATTCAATTTTCGGATGGGCCTCGCAAAGGCTTGTTTATGAAACGTTTACCAGGAAATGGTGGCTGGTCTGTTTGGAAGCCTGTGTAGATGCCGTGCCGCCGACGATACCGAAGATATCAAAGTAATTGGAAAAGTTTAAATAGACTCGCGTGCTATTTACGGCCGGCGACCGCGGTCAAACGTCTTTGTTCCTTTTCTTAATCGCGCAAGATGGCCCGTTAACGAAGCTCGTACTTCCGAACCGTCTTTTCGTCGTCTTCCTCATACTTATACCCTGATAATTTCGTTTCAAATTAGAAACTAGTAAAATTGTACGAATTTGTAACAATAATTCGCCTTGAATTCGCCCGAGGTTAAGCTTTCCTGCTGTTTTCCAACCCTTTCGGCAGTATTTCAGTAAAAAATTCCGTCGTAATTTCGTTATTTATAACGAAAGCTTCTCTTAAGTCAAGCATCAAAGTGTTATTGCGTAAATTGAAGACACATTCGCGTGTTTTTTGGTGACTTAACCTTTCCCGTGTCTTAATGTAATGACGTACCACGCATTTTGAAGTAAACAGCTGCAATAAATGGTTTTCCATAACGTGGCAATTACGCGTCCGAACATGCAGCGAACTACCCAGAAGGAGCCATCAACTTCTGGCTCCATTACATCGTACAAACGTTCCTAATGTAGAAGACAATACCGTCGCGGTGCCGTTTTACGCCGGTTCTAAAAGCGCCGCGGAGATTATATGGGCTCTAGCTGCAATTTGCAGATCGATAGATTTTAACGCACTTGGCAGACCTCTCGTAGAATTGGAATGTTTCCAGGGGGATCCGGCCAGGAGCGTTAGTCCGCCGGCGTAATTGGTATTCTTGACGCAGAAATTCATTTACAGAGTCAACCAGCGCGAGAGTCGACTGCGAGAGATATTTTTAATAAAGGGCCGGCCTTGGCGAATAATAAATCCACCGGCGTTACCTTTGTTTCCCCAGTTGTATCCAAATTCCTTGCCCGTCCCGCGTGGCGTTCTCCCACCTTCGGCAAACGAACGCCCCCGATTGGCGCGAATCGCCGGGCTGAACGAGCAATAAAATATGTTCGCGAAAACTCGCGGACTATTGTAATTACGCGGAAAGCTTAAACCCGGCAAGGCAACAGTGAAGAGCAAATTTGCCCACCGCTTGAAAGCTTCGCCTTCACCTATGCAACCCGTTCCCTGGCGGTTGCGTTCGAAATAATTCTTGGGGGGGGGGGGAGAGGGAATTAAAGAGGCAGCGGGGTGGAAAAAATTTATGCGCGCGAAGGTGCCGCTCCCAGTATACAGAATGTTACCAGCTAATAGCTGTAAGCCTTAGCGAGATATAAAAGCACGGTACATTACGCTGAGGGTATTTTGAGCTTCCTAAAGGTAACTATATCCTTTTAAATACCCACGTTCGTAGTCCATTTCCCGTCGAGTAGAATGACCTTTTAAATTGAGTTGGCAACGTCAGGCCTGTCCACAGCGCGTGCTTCTGAAGTAAGTCTGACAAGGCACTGGGCATTTCTACTTGCTCGTCTTACTGGCTACGAAGCCGGCTCGCTATTTCCTCGTTTTAACCTGGCGCAATATGTAGCACTTTACCCATCGACCCGTTGCAGATCACAAAACATGAAATTCGGTAGTTTATCATCGCCAGCCCGACACCGCCTGTAAATTCGACGCGTGTTAGCTCATGCAGCTGGGTAGTTCACGGCTGACCATAAATCACCGTGATCCGCGAATATAAAGTATTCTTCGACATAGGTGGATCGCAGGGTTCCCGAAACAGGGTTCGGCGCGTCTGGGCGACGTCGACCCTTGTCTCTCGAAGATTCATTGTAATTCATTCCCGGCGTTCGGATGACTTCGGGCTGGTTGCAGCCAGGTAAGCAGGATTATCCATCGGAACGCGTAAGTTCACGGGGCGTTTCTGTGTCTTCAATTCCGTAGAGTACATCGGGCCGAGAGGCTGGACAAAAAGGAAGAGGGGAAATGGCAAGAAAAGCAGACAGAAGACTAACGCTCTCTGCGTTTCCTTTTTATCCCTTTTGCGGGCTCAGGTAACTGTGGGGGCGCGGGAGGGTGGAGGAAGCGGGGGAGAGATATACAACGGGCAATGAGGAGCGGCAGAAATGTGAGGGAGAGTGGGGACCCGTGGCTTAAAAGTCCACGGTATTTTCATTAAAACACTCGCATAAACGAGAGGGTAATATAAATAGGCCTCGACAAATACGGCTGGGAGGAGGGTAGGGGTGGTGAAGATTCCCTAAACCGCGACGCCTCGTAAATATTTGCCGTTACATTAGCGCGGCGAAGGTAAATCCCGTATCAACCGTAATTATATCCGTCAGCCAGACCGAGAGATGCTCCTCGGTCTGAGAGCGTGGCGAGCCGAGCGGAAAAATCGCGAACAGCGACGAGGGGCTCGTGAAGCGGTCGGCAAATTCGTCATTAGCCATCTTTCAACCACTTCCACCAACTTCCTTAACCGTGTTTCGCCCTTCGATCGAGGAATCTCGGGCTCAACCACCCTTATCTGCCCCTGCGTCCTGCCAGCCATGTACGGGGTGTAAATTCGAGATCGTTACTACGTATGGAATTTTTGTTTCTTCGGGGTGTTCCGGCCCCTCAGGGGACTTTACTTAACGACTTTACGCCCAATTTCACCCCTGCAATCTCGTCAAATTGCACCGCGATTTAGGAGTTCTCACCCTGAAGCTGCGACATGTCTAAAAAACGCGACGGTTCAGCAAGTTGGCTGCAATTTATATCCACCAAGTTACTCCATTCTCGTAGGGTGAGAAACCTTCGCGGCATCGACTATACACCTCCCCTTTACTCTCCGCTGTGTCTATACACTCATCTTTTCGCGCGTGACACCGTAACGATTACAAATAAGGGGTCGAGCCTGTTGATTTGAAAGTTTGACGCGGGATCCTTCCGTGAATAGTCGCCGAACACGCAATCAAGAATCCTTTCACGCGAATTGATAGAGGAACCTTCGATCTCCCCCTACCCCCTACACCCTCGTGTTGTATGCAAATCTGTTCTTGATTATTTCGATTCATCGGCGTCGACTTCCTTCCCGGCCAGCTGACAAATTGCGTCGGAGAACGAGTTTGTAATTTATGCCGGTTGTTCTTCGATTCGATTCTCGAGGACTCGGAGGACAGGATTTCTACGCACGCTTTGTGGTTTCGTCGGATTCATCGATCCGGGTACTACTGGATTGATTATCTTTAGATATCACAACTTATCAGTGGTCGAAGCGATCGAGATTTAAATATCACGCAGTCTTTCATATGGCTTTCTCGATTTTCCTCAACGATCGGGAATAACAGAGTCAAGGCCCGTGGCCTAAAGGCAACGAAAGTCCCAAGCGGAACCGCGTTGTACGCTCGTAACTCGAATCCATGGGTTTGCCTATGGAAATTGTAAATTGCACCGTCGCGGGTAGCGCGATGCAGATTGGCCGAAGAAGATGGTAATGCGGCCAGTAAATTTCCATCGTAGAAGACAAACGTAGCTAGGAACGCGCAACGGGGTCCGTATGCGTTCCTAACTGGACGTTCATTTCAATTTGACGGTGTATTCAGCGGACTCGGTGCCGCGCAAATGGATCGTTTCCTTTATAGTATCACGCGACTGATTCCGCAATTTTCAGCCGGTTTAGCGGGGTTCCCGTTTCGTATCGCCGACAGATTCGAGCCTGCGCGTCCTTGTTTCTGCACAGCCACCGATTCCCGGCGACCACAACCCGGCGAAGCTTACTTACGAGTCGTCGCGAAATCGAGAACTACTATCAAACTTCGGTCAGCAAGTATCGGAGATCAACGGTTTCACTGATAATATAATTCTTAATTACGAATGATTTTTCCTCTACGAACTGATAGTTTATCTCGCAGCGACGATAACAGCTTCAGCTTTTGCGCAGGATCGCGATCGATGTTCCCGTTTCGACTAAAAATGAAATCCCACGCGTCAAATTTATCCACTTCAGATTACCATTACCCGAAACTTAACGGAAACATCACTAAATCACCTCCACGGGCATGTATATTCCCGTGTTAATGCGGTCTTACACCGTGCCGGTGCAGTTTATCAAATTGTATAGCGTTATAAGCCGCGCGATACAGAGAGAGCCATCCGCGTCCTAGGGGAAATAAACTTGGCCCTCCAGCAGCCCTCCACCACGTCGCGGGGAAGTTCCGCTTTCGGGGGGGGAAGAATCTCGAGTTTTAAATAAATTAAGCCTCCCGCTTCTAAGGTACGGGCGGAGGGGTGCGTCGGTTGTTTCAGCGGAGGCGAGGCACCCGCCTGAATAATATATGCCGCGAGGCAACGAGGCGAGCGCGTGAGAACGCGGCTCGGAACGGCGAAAAGAAAAAGCCACGAACGGCTTAAATACTCTCCCGATAAGCGTAGATTTCCCGGGGAGCGTCACGATCCGACGTTTAGACAAGTTGAGTGGCAGTAGAAGCCTGTCGGGAAGGAAAAAGAGGCGAGGAATCGACTAGGAGGGATCCCGGGGGGCGGGGGAACGGGTGGCAAACCCGTTGAACTTTCTCAATTAAAAGTTAATTACCTTTCGGCTAAGACCACAGAATTTCAATCGACAGACGAATAATTGTTCCTCGCGTTTCAACTACTGCCCAAGTAATTAACAGTATAAACATTTACTTTTGATTCCCACGGCGTTTTTCGTTTTTCCATTTTCTCCCGCGGCCCGTTTCCTTTTTTCTTTCTCTCGCCGCCCCCCGCTCGCCCCCCCCCCCTCCTCCGACTACCCCCACTTGTCGCTTTTCCTCGCCGCTCCGCTCTTTTCCTACTTCCGTTTCGCCGTTG
The DNA here is from genome assembly GCA_963971345.1 of Andrena flavipes. Lineage (NCBI taxonomy): Eukaryota > Metazoa > Arthropoda > Insecta > Hymenoptera > Andrenidae > Andrena > Andrena flavipes. The sequence continues at coordinate 5,438,916 of OZ020482.1, forward strand.
CTTTTTGTTCCCCGGCGGATCGCGAAAACGTAATATCGCTCGCTGTTTATTTTAATGCGAGGAGATGGGAATTCCGCCGGTTGATTGGATCCCGTGCAATCATCGCAGAAACCGGGCCCATCCGTCGCTATCAACGTCGGCTCCAATTCTTTTTTCCCCCGACGCTGCTCCGTTTAAGCTGAAACCCCTCCACTATCTTTTCTGCTGCTCCCCCTTTCCCGGGGACGTATGTGTCGCTGACGCTGGACCGCTTGAAGCAGTCAATCACTGGTGGAGACAATCCCAGTCTCGTTCGATGTCTGTATTTTTAAAAAGAGGGTAGAATATCTTTGAGGATCGCTGATACGTCTACTGTACTCTCCTCAATGAAGATTTTTTTTTAATAACGGGGAAACTATCGTGCGATAAGGAGCAAACTGATTAAAAGTGGTACGCTTCATAAAATCGAATACCTATTGATAAAAATCAATTTTTAAAGCTAGACACTTAGATGAAGTATGTTCATATAGTCAATGGGAGATGAATAGTCACTACTTACAAGGAGAGTATTTTAGGTGTCCGCCTCCGATCATTTTGATTTTTGGATATGTTATAGAGGACCGTAAAATAAGAAATACGTGTTTTTTTATTTTTCCCCGTTTTCAGATTTAGGGGGTGAAAACTATGTTCAAAGTTAGGGTTGAAAAATCATTTTTGTGGAATATCTCGAGAACTATTAGAGATAGGGGAATAGTGTCAATGGGCGAATTTTGTATCTTTGAATGCGAAATATGACTGACTCACCAGATTGTAAAAAACTCCATTTATTTAAATAATACATAAAAAAACCTAACTTTGAACGCAGTTTTCACCCCCCAAATCTGAAAACGGAGAAAAATAAAAAAACACGTATTTCTTATTTTTCTTCTTGTTAGATGTCTTTGTTACCTTATCGGGTTTTCTCCGATCTTCCGTTTGGCAGAGTCGTTCAAAGACAAATCACGCAGTTCGCCCAATTTAACAACCAAGTTCCCCTATGCGAATCCAAATATCTAAATACTTCAGGCATCGCAGCTTAATGCAAAAGAATGGGGGATGCAGCCAAGAGCCTGAGCATGCCGTTAAGATCAGTTAAATTCAACGTGAACTCCGCGAAGAACAAAGTTCCCGTACGGAAACGTAACTCGCCGGGAACTCTGGTTCGGAAGCTCAGGTCGGCCGACCACGAAACCTCTGCGGAAGGGGGCAGAACGGGCGGAACTCGGGATATAATTCCGGGACACCGCTCAGCCGGGCGATCATTTTGATGGGGGACATTTAATTAATAGCCACTGGGAACTGGGCGCCTCAATTATAACGCGATTAATTATGTAATCGACGGGAAACGGAAGACGAATTCACGGCGGAATTAGCCCCTCGTGTTAGCCCACCCTCCTTGTTCCTTTTACCTCGTGCACAGCTCGCCGCCGATCCCGCCTCCGTCGTTTTTTTTCTCCCTCTCCGCGGAAGGAAGATGGGTCCCTGGGGGGAGCGGCAGGGGAACGACCCCTTTACACATTTCATCCCCCCAGGACGAGATTTTTTTCGGTCGAACGATGGGTTTGTTCCGGGGACGGCCGGTCGGACATAAAAACGCTGGAAGATTGCGGAATCACGAGGTGCCACGAGCACCGAGCTACGTGGTCTGGATTCGAGAATCCGGTCGCCTTGCCGTGGCTGTCAGTTGCATATCGCGGTTCGATGCCGAGAGCTCGGATATTTGCGAAGGGTTCGGCGAAGTGAAATTCTATCTGCTCGACACACGGATGGGCGGCTTAAGGACGCGCGCGGTGTAATTCTCCGAGGTATCTTGCGCGTGGAATTCGATATGAGGGTGTGGTGGCTGCTCGTTGGGTCTTGATACTTTCATCTTATCATCGCAAGCATGTACAAATCGGGGCACCGTGCAGTGGAGTGAATTAAATGCACTTAAAGCTGCTGGCTGACGTGGGCGTAGCTGGGGCTTTGTTTAATTTACACTAAAAGTGTTGTCTCATCCTCCCATCCTACTGAAGGCTTCGTGTTTGATATTTATTGAAACAATCACTGCTTCAAGATAAGATGGAGAAGTATTACAGAACAGTACCTATGCGAAGCTAACGAAGAACAGGGTATCTAAACAAGACTCAGGGAAATCTGAAGATTCGAGATGTCCGCTGTATGTCTACAAAGTATAAACATAGCCAGAGGATCTACTAATTAACTTGGAGACAATGAGTAGTGCTAAAAGCAGAGGAACTAAGGGGGTCAAGAGCAGGTATACATAATACTTCTAAGATCCACGCGAGAACCCAGAGACTCGCGAAATGAATCCATTGCTATACAAAAGAAGCAAGAAACACTCGTTAAAAAAAATATACACCACTTAGGTACATCGAAGAAGTGACTGCGGCGTAAGAGTGACTCGTAACGACTTCGCACCCCCAACAAAAGAAGCCGTTTTACACGCTTCCCGAGGATACTCGTGTTCCTTTAACGAAAGGGGTTATTGCCCGTAGCCATAAAAAGGAAGATCGTTCCCGTCAAGCGGCACGAGTTCCCGTAAGTCACCATTTCCTGTCAGTCTCCACCAGCTGTCTAGGGTCGGCGGGGCAGGCGGGGGAGGTGGAAAGTTCGGTACAGAGGAGACGGAAGTAAAGCGGCAACAACGGATAGGTTGCTACCGAGAGGCAGGAAGAGGGTGGCGAGAGCAGGGGTGGAGAAGTCTCAGAGGAAGGCGAGAACGGAGGTTTAAGTAGGATTCTTACGTCAGTCGGATTCCACTTGAAGTAGCAAAGAGAAAAGGTTGAATGGGAATCGGGCGCATCAGGGGGGAACGGCAGAAGGGTGGCTCAGATCCGACGGGCGGTTAGAGGAAGAGCAAACAAATCGATGTGCAAGCGCATTTCTTGATTTCCATCCTTGGGCACCCTTTCATCGCTGCCCACTGCGGGACACCCGCTCCTCCCCCTTTGGCACAATCCAAGCGACTTTAAGTCGGCCCCATAATGCGTTCTTATTGCAGATTTTCTGGAAAGAGGGACTCGCCCGTGCTAAGATCCACGATTGCGTTATTACGTCGCATGGGTGCACGTTAAAGAGTTCCTCGTCGAGTCTGATAGCTCCGAGAGTACGGCAGCGATTGTTCGGTGGACGAGAAGTATTGCCTCGCAAATGGAATGCGTTTTAATAAGAGCAGATGTTCGGTGGAGAATAGCGCGAAGTTAAAGTGAGGTTCGCTATGGTAAAGTTTAAAGGCAATTGTCCATGGAAACAGGTGGAAGGTTAGAGATCCGATTTGTACGTCAAAGGGAATTCGAAAGTATAAGTACCTGCTGCGAAATAAGATCCAAGGGAATTCTGAGGTCCGATATGAGTTCTCGAAAGGCTCTTGGAAATGGATCTGTTGCTAAATGTAACTTGTAAATCCGTCTGGAAGGGCTGCGCGCACAGAGAGCACGGGACTACTAATGCAGATCCTTTGAACAGTTTCCTGGATTTTGCATATGCTAAGAAGAAGAACCTGTTGCATATGACGTACAGATATGCAAGGTATGCAACGGAGTAACATTCTCCAGGTCTGACCCTAACTTGCGAGATGTTGAAATTGGTGAATGGCTCCACTTGAAACTCGTAATAATAGCCACTCCACTTAAAACTGTGAACGACAAAGGAATGCACAAGGATAAGATTAACAGAGCACAGAAGGCAGACAGTAGATTGTAGATCCTCCATACCTCACTCTTTCTCTTCTCCTAAATAGCCTTTAGCTATTATGTATAGTACCTACTATTTAGTACACACATGACTTCATAAATCCTGGTTTTAGGATCAGGCTTAAAAGATTATCGTCGATCGCTAACAAACGACTTTCCCTTCGTTAAAAATACCCCATTTTTGGACTGTATTCAACCGCCCAAATGCTCGAGTGGCCCGAGTGTTTGAACAGTTATTGGCCCCCAAAGAAATCGTTGTTTTGCAACGGTAAAAGGCGATGGCGGACGCTTGGCGGAAGGAATTGGCTCTAATTAAGAGTAGACGACGGCAGCTTGATATGTTTACACAGGGGGCTGCTTTTTAAACGCTATCCGCTTAAGCGACCCGCTTTGCCGGGTGAGCGCTGTTTAAACGATAACTCGATTAAAAGAGCCGGTCTGAACCGAACAACGGCATTTAATTAACAAAAGTGCTCAACGAGAGCTGGTACCCGCCACCTCAGTTCTGCCGGCCTACCCCTCGGACAAGTGGGAGTTTCCCTTCGAATTCACCCCGTAGCTCCAACCCCCGCTACACCCCCGTCTCCTTATCCAGCCTTTTCTGTACTTTTCCACTGACTAGCCGTATAATAATTGCGGGAATATAGTACCACCGAGTAGTCCCACTAGATTTCCCTTCTCGCAGCCTCTTCGCCTTTTATTATTTCCGTTCTGTTTCCATTCCGTTCCCGCCATTCAGCTTACCAGCCGGCTCGAACGTCGGATACTCGCACGCCAATTGCGGAATATCGAAAATATTCTAGCCTCTGGCCGTTAATGCGACGTCTGTATCGATTACCGCCCCCCCTTCTTTCTCTCTGTCTCTCTCTCTATCTCTCCTTTCTCTCTCTATCTTCCCTTCCCTCTAGTTTCTACAAATACATGATCTTCGGTGGAGAGCCGACTAGACGTTGCTCGAATCGATTCGTGGTAATTGGAAGCGCAGCAGCCGCTTCTCCCTTTTTCCCCAGAGCGGGGGCTTGTTTGAAAATAGATGAATTTCGTGGACGTTGGCGCGACGGCCTCGGGAAAAGGGACAAAAAAAGGACCGTCACAAAGGTTCGTTTCCTTTTTGCCCGGGGAACGGTCGCTCTCAAATTGTTCGGAAATTAAACTCTCGACTGTTTGCGTTTCGGGAGGTGTTAAAATTCCTGAGCGGAGAGGACGAAAGGCAGATTCAGCGATATAGACGCGTGGCGCAGGGAGCGACCGGAGCGTTTGAGACACTGACAAATCTGGCTCGGCGCTGATTTAGAAGCTTAATTCCATCGACGAGTAATTCGGGAACAATGTTCCGGGAAGAGGTCACATTTCCGTAAAATCACTTTATTCGGAACGTATAATTAGACTTTACTTTACGTAGGATTTATTTAACGGGTAACAAAAGAAAAATTTCAGATAACGCGACTTTGTTTTTATTCCGAGATAGGCAACCACGCTTCGTATTATGTTCCCCTCTATCCTTCAGCCATCCCCGAAGATTATGAATATAAAAGCATGCTTGGCGCACTCCCGATTAGCCAGGTGTTGCCCGGCTAAGCGCCGTAAGGCTGTTCTCGGCCAATTACTCTTGCCTCGCGGTTCGCGTTTCCTTATAGCCGCGTTAAAAGTCTCCTCCACTCCTCGCAGCAACTTCTCTCGCCGACAATCTTCTCTTTTTCACGAACGATAACGGCGCGCAATCTCGGCCGACACTTTGTCATGCTGGCCTCGAGCATCCAGGGAAATACGATGATCCTTAGACAGAGTCGAGATAAATCTCGTGGGAGCAACAAGGCTCCCGCGAGCTGTCCAGAGACCTTCTCTTTCTTTCTTCTTAGTTAATGGACGGAAAACACGTTTCACTCTACTCCACGCGCTTCCCAAACTGGTGCTCAACGTGCCCCATGTCTCGTAGTCCGCGGCTGGCGTACATTTACCGAGAACCGTTCGGGAACTGGTTAATTGAGAATTCCCATAGCTGGAAGCAAGGCAAAATGGCTGAAAGGAAGATGAGCACCGTCCAATTTGGTCCTCCCCAGCGACGTTCACCGTCGCGTAGAATTTCCACTCATAACGGGAGGGTAATTTTATTCCGCCTAAACAGAATTACTAGCTCGGGAATATGGGAAAAGCGTGGCACCGTGCGCTGCGGCGAGGACAGAGGCCTATGCGGTTCGTTGGACGTATCGACCTGCATCAGGCGGCCGGAAGAGGAAGTCAAAAAGCCGTTTCACGCTGGCAACCCGCGCCCCATCGCCGAAAACGCAAAATCCATTTCAACTCGTCTAACAAACTTTTGTATGTTGAGGGCTACAAGTGTTTTACGCCAAAGTTGGTTAGTACGCAGACAAGTAGTGCGCGGCGGAGCTGCGGGGAGGAAACGACGGCGCGGGGGATAATTAGCGCTCGGGAGTTCACTATTCGGGAGATATGAAGGGTAAATCACGCAGTTCCCGGGCTTTCTGATAATTAAACATTCGCTCGGTAGACTGCAGGTAAACGGAGGCATCGATTCGTAGCTTTCGGAGAACGATCCGCAGGGAGCTCCACGCGGTGGCATTAGCGAGCTGTGTGCAACTCCAACTGCACATAGTCACTGGGTCAGGCAACTATTGTGCTTCTACTTAGCGACACTGACGCCCTTAGGGGCTCTAACAAAGGGACCTTCAGGACTGGCACATTCGGAAATTGTTTATTCTTAGTGTACGCGAAGGTCTTCGCTCGGACTTTAATTTCTCAGAGCAGTAAGGCGCGCTTCCCTTTCAAATTGTAAGTAGTAATCAGTAAACGGGGTAATTGGTAACATGGTAGAATCTCCGGTACCGTCACAGCGAGCTACATTTCAGCATTTCAACGTTGAGGATTTCCCTGGACACTGGTACCGATGGGATCACTGGAAGCGACCTCTTCTTTACAGGTACGAAATGGTCAGTCAAAACTTCGGTGTTCCGTGAACCACGACAATAATCTCTGACAACAGCAAATGTAACACTCGGTATCGAGTCTACTCGTTACTCTGGCTCGCGTTAGTTGTCCCAGCGTCAGAAATGTTTTCTATTATCGCTTCTAGTGTAACCTATGGCCCCAATTATCGGTTCAACTTCTATGTAACACCGGGGAACTATTATTAACAATATTACAGGCACAAAGCTGAAAATGTGGGAATTGACAGTCATTAGAGACCTGCGCAGATTCAAAAACAGACGAATACTGTGCTCAGCCAGTCGGACAACGGTGTAATAGACAATTATTCCGACTCCGGGTCAGAATGTGTGACTTTTTCGTCCTCTGTTCGCTCAAGGAGAAAAGGCTGACTTTTTGCACATAATACTACTTAAAGCTCTACTAATACAATCACATAAATGCATGCGTACATGGAATTCTTATCCACACAAATATCGGTGCACAAAATTGCTATGGTTAAGGTGCCGAGTCGGAACACCTTTCTATTACACCGTGAGTCGGACACTCGAATTCGCCGTTACTATCGCCGTGCCCTGGAAACGTCTTGGAACGTACAAACCGATGCACTGCTTCAGAGGCTGAAACCAATGTCGTCGGGCAAACTGGGTCAGTACCGACACCTTGAAAGCATTTAAACTTGGTCCTAACAAGGTCCCCGGGGATCTATCGCGCAGCGCCTGCCCCCGGCACGGAATATCTGTACGTATTCTGGCCGAAGCGAAGTAGAAACTTCGGCCAGGATGGATACCGGATACCTCGACGACAGAACGATGTTTCCAACTGATTGTAAACTAATATCCCGTTCGATTCCAGAAGGGCGTGCACTGTATTGATAGGAGGTAACGGAGCTGCCGTGATCTAATTTTAACGGCAGCTTCGCTGGACACGATGAGATACAGAGCCTGGGAAACGTATGGGGTGTGTTTCCGCGCGTTTAAAGCCGATCCCCTGGTCTATGGACCCGGAAAATGGAGGGAAACAGAAGCGTATTGGCGCGGGAGTGTCCCTCAGGATATTTTCAAAGTGCAGTTATCAGAATGTCCACATACCGAACAAAAAATATCAAACTCCATGGGGATGTTTCTTGCTGAAACCTAGCCCCGATGCAAGGCTAAAAGAAACATGCTTCAAAGTTCCCCTCTGCAGTTCCACCACAACCTTTCAACGAAGCAAATGGGAACGGATCCTCGCTCTACCATCCAAAGCTAAGGGACGTCTGGCTAAAGGGACCAATATACTCAAATATCCCTCCTCCGAAATAATTTATCAGCAACCAGATTCTGAACTACTTCCCTGAGAAAAAGGTATCCACTCCATCCATCAAGGGAAAACGAACCCTTCTTTCCATCTTCCAATATTGTCCATTTTATGTGTCTAACGGTTATGAACAACAAAAAATTTGAATGGAAATGGAAGCAAAATGAATGGACGCAGAGTACGAGTGAAGGAATAATAATAATCGGTGCAAGTCGATTCCCACGGACAATTCGCGAACGAGTGGAGATTTTAATTAACTAACTCGACATTGTTCCGCGTTGCTCAACTTGCTCGAGAACGCAGCGGCCCTCATCGCCGGTCCAACCGGTCGAAGAAATTCCCGCGTTCCGCCAACCCCTTTGGCGCTGCTCGTTCTTACGACGGAAAGTTGGCACTCGACGGGGCTCGTGGAATCGCCCGTGCCTTCGCGGCGTTTAGCTCGCGGGTCCAGGCTTAGTTCGCCGGCCCACTCGAACTACACAATTTCGACGGGGGCTTGAGCGGCCCGATTGCCAGGCGGGTATGCATTCATCGAAAGAGGAGCAAAACTTGTTAACTCTGGCCAGATCGACCGCTACTCGAACTTTCGACCAGCCACTGTGGCGTTCTACCGCGAACTCGCGCGGCAATTACCACCAGCCGAGTATATTTTTCGCTGGCAAATTTCTGCCAGGCTGGAGACCGGGGAACCACTCGCGGGAGGCTGCTTGGCCAACGGCCGCTCGAGCTACCGGGACGTTAATAATTGGCGTGGACTGGTCGATCGCAGGTAGGGCCAGCGACCTGCACTCCTGTCCTCTTTACAATCAAGTGATATGTGTTTAGGGGCACCGATAGTGGTTCTTGCAAGGGCTGAAGCCGTTGAATCCGTTAAGGTAACCGATCAGTGTGTGTTATCGTGGAACGATAATAAATTTCCTTCTATTAATTAGTAGGAGAGGAGGCCACAGTAGTATTACCCAGCACCTGTACCGCCATAGGTGTGCAAATTCAGAGCCCGTTTGTCAGAGGATCCGCAGCGTAAATCGTGTCCCTTTGGAAGGATATTTTAACGTTGCGATGCTGACGAAACGAGTAATATTCTTCTAAAAGGACAGGGCTTGCAAGTAAAAGCCTTTAGTAGCAGCAATCTAGCCAATGAGGGCCGCCAAAAACATCTGTTCAAAGACCACTTTGACATCGCGTTGATTATAACATCCATAATCTACCTACTTCCATTTCGTCATTAGTGGTGAGTAACTCACAGTCTACTACCACGTTCCAGAGCTACGGTCCCAGTTTTGGTAACCCGATCTCAAACACGTTAAATACACGAAGGACTGGGTCACTTAAGGTCAGCTAAAGGGAGCCAGGTATTGGATCGCAGCGTTCCGAGGCTAGATCGAAGCCGAAAGTAATTAAAGTTCTCTCGAGGTCGGACGTGGCTAGGATGCTTTTAAATAGTATTCACCGGGCGTCGTGCGAACCCCCCTTTTTTGCCACTGTTCCCCTGTCTCTCGTTTACCCTGCTCTCTATTCCAGGGAACGTATAAACCTCGAATTTTTCTTCCTCTTCTTACCTTTCCTCTTGCTCCTTCGTTTAACTACGGCGCCCAACACGCGGTCTTTTGCGTTTAATAACACCCCCCGCACGTACACATGCGCGCTCGGTCCTCGTGCTTGCGTACGGCCGTACCGTGCGAGGCTTGCACGGCAGCATCGTGGAGACTATTAATTCGATTGCCAATCGATTCAGCCCTGCTTCGCTGTGCGAGGCGCACACGTCCAGCTTGGGTGGGTTTTTCATTGACCGATACTACTTGCTCGCAGTGGTGCACCTACATAATTAATCGTCCCCTGGTGGGAAGGCACGCTATAGGTCTTCTTCTCGGGAAGAAAACGCGTGTTGGAATGCTCGGTCGTGATTCTCACGTCACGACGTATCGATCCTGTCGTTAATTAAAGCTTCTTCTGTTGTCGACGCGAACTGGAACGCTGGTAATTGTAGTCGAGCAATTAAGGAGAAAAAGGAATTATCACTCGACACCAAAATAATTCTCTAATGTACCTATCGTGTGGACAATTCAACTCTCTGATCGGAGCAAAATTTCCCTGCAAGATCTGTATCTATATATCTCTTTAAATACATATGTTTCGCCAGAGCTTCCCAGCCACCCCGGTACACGGGGCTCTGTGATAAAAACAAAGGCAGCCAGTTTTTATTTATAGAACTGTATGAAAAATATCAGTCGTTAATGTTACAGAAGGGAATACGTTCGGCGCGGTAGCTGCGCCACGTTTTGCAGCAGGCACCAGCGTACCATGTTACTTACTTAATGGGTTGTGTGTTAAGCGAACGTGCCTTCTGTCCGACGCAAAACCGAATCCGCTCTTCGGGATAATAAATCACCGGAATCCGCGGGCTGCGGCCACTACTTGCCCGTTGCTCGCCAGAACGGGTGGCGTCCTTTAATAAACGGAGCAAAGCTAACGCAACGGGAAGGCAAATGATAACGTTCTCTACGATCCGTTGCGCCACCCCTTCCCCGGATCGTCGCTGCATCTCGAATCGCAATACGTAAAATCGTCCCTTCGCTATGTACCAAGTCGCGAAGATTAATTATACTTTCATAAATGGCACAGCCTTCGTTAAGGAACACAGCGGAAGCGTGAATTAAGATTCCTTCCTCTTTGCAGAAACTCGAAATAAAGTTCGTTTGTCGTGCTTCGCTTTTGTCGTTTCGCTTGTCGCGCTCCCACTCGTAATTTCAAACAAGGCTAAACGATGAATAAGATTAAAGGACTCGGCCCTCGACAGTTTAAGCGATTGCATGACACGAGCATTCAGCGCGCCGTTACGAAATGAAAAAGAAAATTTAATCTCATCAAAGTTCGAACGGCTGCGCGGGCATCCCTCGAGCGGCGGACAGGAAAGTTCGCAGCTTTAATTATTAAGAACGTCGCTCGGATAAGCATCGTCAAATATCCGTGCGCGATTCTTTCAGTCGCGTTTCGCTCAGCCGTCCCGGAAGTTTCCTTCCGCGTGAACGTTTCCGCGAACTTCCATAATCAGATGGGAAACTTGCCGGAGTTAAAACGAACGAACGAAAGGACGGACGAGTTTCTTGTCGAACTCTCTTTATCGTCGTGGAAAACCGACTCGTGGATTCCCCTTCTGCCAATCCCCGAACCCCCTCCCCCCCCTCCCCTATTTTCCCGTCGAATACTTTCACGTTTCCAATACACGTGGAAACTAACGTCGAGCAACGGAACGCATGCATACTTCATCCGAGCCGCTTTGAAGTTAGATTACGCGCTTTGCTCGCGGCAAGGTTGGCCCGTTTGATCCTGCGTGCCTCGCGAAATTGCCGTTAATATACAAAAGCGCTAACGACGATTCGTGGTAACCTTTTCGAACGGTTTCTCGCGGCCACCGAAACCAGCCCTTATCAGACTTCCCGCCACTGTCATTGCGTATTCAACGGTGCGTTTGTAATTTTTCAACCGCGGGAGAAATTTGCATCCACTATCTCGCGATAGGGAAGAATGAAAGTGCACGGTGACGCGATAAACGGCGGTGGAAATTCTTGCCTCCGAGTGTGGAGCTTCTGGATGATTAAGTTTGACGGTATTAATGGAAGAAGCAAATAAAGTGTGGAGAATGATTCAGTCAAGTGATGTGGGACAAGATTTGAGTTTCACTGAAAATGGGACACGAAGTAAAATTTATTTGCCCAGCATCGTCTCTGTTCTGACGAGTTGTAAGGTACGAATCGTAGCACATCAAAGTACTAGGATCCATCCTTCCCCTTAGGTGATCCTTAAATTGCATTTCGTTCGAACGAGGCTCGCATAGAAGCCACCTGAAACTTCGAAACTCCTCAGTCCTAGCGCTTTGACTTTTATTCGAACCCTTCAGCAGTAGCCGCCTCTTTCCAGTTTCTACGCACGGCTTCGAGCTTAATTTTGTCGAACTTTGGCATGCTTGGTCATTAAGAATGATGCACGATTGTTCTTAACAAGTACCTACGGGCCAGGAAAATCAGTGTTTTGAATATAAACGCCTTTAAGTAGTTAGTACGCTCTAACTGAACTGAATGAAAGTTTCACGAACACTTGAGAATTATTATTAACTGGGAGGGAATCATCGATCGCTAACTCAGAACATAAAGAAGAGCAGAAACTTAATCTCGAACAATTTATTGCGTTTCGGAGAATTGCAAATGTTTGCATCGTTATTCTCAACCACCGTAATTTTTCTCTGACTACGTGCAGCGACGACAACCCCGCATCTTCGTGACTCGTTCCAGCCGCCCCCGGCACTTTATCGCGGGCTCTAATAATTTCCAACGCGTTTGCCACCCCCCTAGCGCTACGAAATCCGAAGAATGGATCAGACCTCGACAAACTTCGGCAAATTGTTCACAAACGAGACGACGCCGCTGCCTCCAGAAAAAAAAAAGGGAGACGAGATTAAAGGGGGAGAAGCCCGTGCAGTCTCGTGGAGAAATGAAGACTTAAATTCTGACGTTACCCCCGCTTCCAAGAACGAATTAGCCCTCGGGAGCTCGTCCCAGTCGACAGACTTTCCTCTCAACGGCCACCTTGACTCCAGACATTTATCCACCTTTCCTTTTTCTCTCCTCAAGGGAAACACGGCGGGAGTGGAGAGTAGGAACGTGACAGGGAGGAGCGTTTTACGCGTTCATTAGTCACATAGACCAGATTGAATCCCTCTCGAGTTTTCTTTCGGGGCCGCGATCGTGAAACGTAGACGCCGGGGCAAGGTTACGAGAGTGTCCCTCCATCTCGAGATATTCGCGAAAGGGGGCCGCCCCGCAGGGGTGGGAAAATCTGATTGTTCCAGGCGGTTTTCCGTTCGTTAGGCCGACCGTGGTGGATCGAAACGATGACGGGGCTATCTCGGATAACGTTCAAAGACCATCCATTATCTGGGCAGGGTGTGCAACAGTCACGGGGGAAAATGAATGGCGGACGATGGGGAGATAATTTGTCAGTTTAGAGATCTAATTTGTAGGCGAGGCGACTTTATAAGCTGAGTTGATTTACGAGGACCATAGGCCTGCTCATCGCGAATACCTCTGCCTCTCCTTCGCCCATTCTAAGTATCTTCGTCTCCACGAATAGTGGCAAAATATCCTTCGATATCGAGTCGTGGGAATATTTATCTAACCCAAGGACGCGTCATGGAACTTCTCTCGTTTAACCACACATCCCGCTGGAACACCAGTCGACCCTGCCTCGAATGAAGTTCAAACGAACACTGTAGCGAGGGTTCGACAATTTTTTTTAATTAAATTCGTTACAGGCGTCGCGTTACCAGGCGCGGCAAATTTTTGCCCGCGTCACGACGCCCATAAATCACCGGCCGGACGCGTCGACGTGCGATTGTGAAAGCTTAAAATATGTATCGGCCGGCCGCGGTACGTACATACACAGGCATCTTAAATTGTTCCATACGCAATGACGTCCCAACTGAATTCTCTGTCGGCCGGGGACCAACGGTATGATTTATTACCGGAGTGAACGGGCTCCGCGTAATTTATGCACGCTGCCCACCGCCGCCTGCGTCCTCTCATTCCACAATGCTGCTACTGCCGCTGCTGCTGTTGGCTGCAATTCCGCGGGAACGCGCGATGGGTCGCCACCAAGTTGCAAAACAACGCCACCCTGCCTCCTGCCGAAAGGAGTCATTCGCTTCCGATTTGTGGTTTCCCTGTGTCCAACCCCCCCTCCCAGAGATACCGTATTCCGTTAATTGATTCGCCCTCTACTACGGCATCTGCGCTTCGACCCGTGATTACTTCGGCATGCATCCTACAAACGCAACAGCTGCAGCAGGTTTCCGAATGTGAACAGCTTCGGTATATTTGCCTGTTTCGTGTGCTTCAAGTACTGGAGTGTCTTATCAGTGTACGGGTCAGTTGTTCCAACGGGGAGGTTCTGTTTGAGTTTCGAATGGGGATTGAAACTCGAATTCTTCAATTGTTCGGCGATTAGAGGAGGTACGTCGCGAGAATACATTGCGGTGTATTAGAATTATATCCATCAAAATTGACGTCGAAAGAAACGCTCGTGTGCCCTTAGTCTAAATGGAAAAGGCGAATGTACGTGGTATATTAATTTGCAATATTTATGACGAAGCATAAAGTGGTTTTAAAAAATGCTACAGCCAATGTTACTCCCGAGCTTAAGGTGCAATTTATTTTTTCATGATTTACACGTTGCATTATTACTGACCTCGATTCCCTGTATATTGTTTTCCCTCTATTTATTACTAAAAAATATGTAGGCGCCTGTCAAGACATTAGTATCGATCGTGTTGCACGAATAAATGGTCGTCAGGGTGTTTTTATGCGTAAATAGAAGTGCTCGTTCATTTACGCTCGGCCCCCTCGTTCTCTGGATCGGCCATTGAATAAACCAGCTGACGCGTTTTTCATATTTAACCGGGGATATCGCGGAGTGCGAACGTCGACTGATCGATGATCAAACATTGAACGTGGCAGCCCTGCAAGTTGCAGGGTAAATATAAACAGTCAATTCATCGATGAGGTCATACAAACCCCGATTTGAGGGATTGTTTCGTCCCTCGTCATGTACGTTACAGATGATAGCATCCCTCGATTACTAAGCTGAGAAAAAGTTCGGAATAACATTCAACAAACTAAATCTAGATAACCATATTATAGAACAGCAATTAGCTACCCTTTTCGCACCACTTACGTCTGCTCCATCGTTGATTCCTTTCACTTACAATTTCTCTTAACCCCTTAATGGCTTAGGACAGATATAATCGTCACGCACATTTTGCGTCGCGCAACGAGTCGAACACATTCGGGCCAAGTACTTAAGTTTACTTGAAAGTGTACTGGCGAAACAAACAAGTGGAAAAATAAAATAAAATTCCCACCGACTGTCCCTAGTTCGCAATTTCAAGTTCCTCGGGACGTGATTCGACCGAAAATTCTGACCACCCTCTGTTAAGGATTACGAAGCGTTTTGTCCACGATGGAATCCTCTTTCCTAAATTAACTTCTTCGGTCGGTTGAACGAGCCGCGTCCCTGCCTAGGGGCCATTATCGTCGCAGATCCATCCCCCTCCAGCCCTGTCTGGACCCTCACACCCTTCTTTACGCGGACGGTCTTGGCAACAAGCTCGCCGTAAATTCGCCGGATAATTCTTCCACTCCAGCGTTAACCTACATAACGCGCGATTTATTATGGCTTTATAAACTGGTTGGTCTTCGGCGTCTCCTTGTTGCCGGCACCCGTGAATCCGCCGTCGAGCGTCCTTTAAGAATCTGTTTGCTTGCCAAGTGCGAACTCGCGTTCTCTCCGCGGGATCCTCGGGACCGAGGGCTGAGAGGCGCAATGATTCTCCGTGTAATGGAAGCCATTATCCATAGAGAGATAGACCATTCGTTATTAACTGCAGTCGGGGGCTCTGCACCAAGACGCTCGGCGCTTTCCTCCGTAAACTCGCTGTAAATGGATGTAGAGCTCTACCAGGCCTTTGAAATTTTTATCAAATCCTGGAGATACGTGTTTCGCAGAAGCGCAAGGGGACGTCGAGGAAGCTCGATTAACACGTCGACCACTTCGTCCTTTCCCGTCGTACCGTGCAACGATTCATCAGGGCTCGCGGTGAATACGCAATAGTTTTGTTAGAACGAAAGCGAAAAAAATTCCGCGTGCCTTTGCGCTGCAATGAAATGCTTTGAACCGGTCGAAAGTGGCATTCCCCGCTGACGTCGCGTCGCGAATTAAATCGTGCAAAATCGTCGCGAATTCCCCGCCACCGTATAAATTCCGCCCCGCCAAATAACAGGAGACATTAACGAAAATTTATCCACTCGCTCGCGCTCGGGCTAACTCATCGACGATTTAAGAGGATCGTTACGGTTCAACCGGCCTCTCCTCCCCCGCCGCCGCGAAACAGACTACGCGTAGTTTAAAACAAACGAACGCTGGCGATAAAGCCCGATGCCACGTACCGCGGGGGGTCGCAGCTTTCCGTTTGAAAAGGGTGGAAAAAAAGCTCCCGTCCTCTTCCACCCTTAATTTCTACGGGCGCGAGCGGCGCCCGCGTGTATTTATCTCGTTCACGGGATCCACGGTTAGATGGACGCGGGCATAGACAACGATGGCCGTGGAAAAACTACCGTCGACGATATATTTTTGACACCGTCACCGGTGCTCACCGGCCACCTACCAGTTGTATTATCGCGGTATCTCGTTTACACCCACCGACCCCTCGAAAAAGCACGCCGCTCCTTTCGCGCGGCTGTCACGAAATTTACCGCTGGCTCGGCAGGGATTAATTTCCCGTGTTCTCGCCGTGCCACGGATTTTCAGGCCCGCCTGGCAGCAGACGGGAGGGGACGAGATGGCGAATCATTCGTCTCAACCGGGGCTAACTATTTGGAAGAATTTTTCCCGGGGTGTTGAAGGTGTCACGACGATGTCGCGATAGTTGTCACTTGGGGATTGTATGGACCATCGAACTGTGCACGTAGGTGTTTTTTTTTTGGCCACTAAACAAATTCAGCTTATTATTAAAATATGAAAGAAAGAAATTAATAATGAAATCATTTTATAATGAAAGACTTCTAGTGTCATTGTGGTATTTTATTACCACTGAGATAAGTTACTAACAACGTTTTCTTAACTGATCGTACCTATAGTCAACCTATTCCATAGTGTAAGTGGTTGACCAGCATGGAAGTGTTAGGAAAACATTAAAATACCTTATTATTATCACGTTGAGTGAACATTAATAATTTAATCAGATAGCCAAATGTATGGCCTATCAAATATACTAACCTGTTTAATGATATTTCGCCTACATAATTTATTAAAAATCAGGAACTGAAAAACTGGCCTACCAACCCCGGTTTCCCCTACCCCTGTTCAAACGAGCTTAGAGTTTGGAAAAAATGAATGTACACGTCACTTACAATGGAGCTACCATAACAGCTGGCACGTAAGCTGACTTTACGAGCTTTACCATTGAGCCCAAGTACATTAATCTTCCTCGCCGTCGAGGCATAATAACAGATGCATTGAAACTAAATACGTATACCGCGGGGCCAAAGGAAAATAATTTCGAGAGACCCAGCATACCCCGAATCACCAGCAACGTTGGGGCATGTATAAGTTGTATTTCGGGTCGCGTTCTCGCATTCGGCAGCCATATAAAACGCAATTCCCGGACCCGCGGCCGTATGAACGCAATAATTCCCGGCTAAACGGCCCGCTAAATTTCATTAATACGCGGTGTTGCACCGCTGAAATACACCATGACATAAATACACCTGCATCCACGGAGACAAGAACGCTCGTCCATGCGGAATGCACCCGTGAAAGTCAGGTTCGTTTGCCAAGGTATCTGGGTTAATGCGAAATTAGGCGAGCTATACCGTCCATGCGGGCATAACGCGTGTTTCGAGATTTGTGGACATCACGATTCGCATCACGCGAGACTTTAGACTTCTGTATCTTTCGTAATTCTGCAAATGGGAAACGATACGCGCATACCGTTACCGCGACATGGAATGCGTACATACAACACTTCGCATCCAACATTTGCTTTTCGTTAGAAGTTACGGAATCGGGTCAGAGAGGAAACAGAACGAAGCGTTCTCCTATATCTGCTTCGGCTAACTTTTCCATTTAGAATTAGTGATTCCATTTAGGGATTAGGAAATGAAACAGCGGGATTAATGAATCATTTTGACTATAGGCACTCGGTGAACACGAAGCGATGTTAGAAGCATCGTTTCAACGACTAAGGACAAAGAGGATTCTTGTTTCAGTCACTGGAATCTAGAACTCTTATACCGAAGCGTTACAAACAAAGCAGCTGCATACCCTCCGGCTTTACGTAAACATTGCCGAAACATCAGGTAAGAATATACAACCTCGCGCTCTGCGGACATTCAAGGTGAGGCGAGATTCTAGTCAGGTTCGTTTTCCTGATTTGATTTGAAATGCAAATGACAGTAAAACGTCGGGTCCCTCATTAGTCAGGGAAGCAGTATTTTTTTTTTATTCCCCGTGACGCTTTGTCTGTTGGTCGCATTTCGAAGCTTGAGAAAGTAGGATAAGTAGAATTTCGAGTTTCGGGTTCTACGAACAATAATATAGGGTCTCATTAAGGTCGATCGGTGAAAGCGAAATATACATTGGACTACGTAGAACGAGATAGAATAAATAAATATGTTTTAAAAACCACCGTTGCGAGCTGTAATTAACGAAATATTCAAAGCAGAAGCAAGAGTATCCAAATTGTGCAGATCTCCGTCACCCGCCTCTTAATCAATTCCGTTACGCGGCAATATTAAACGAAATTAGCCGCAGAAAGCTGTCAGCGGTTCCTACGACCCCATAAACGTCGACCAAACGTTCCTTCACCGTGTCAGCGTTCCTTCTCCGCCATCGATTCTTAACATTTCCTGGCCCCGAACGCGGCAGTTTAATTTTAATGGTCGACTTAATTAACGTCCGCAGCCCCGAGGAAGCTGGCCAAGATACCGCCACTCATGGACCCGTTCGCGTAATTCGATTTTACAATGAGCCGCGGACGAGGGATTTGCGAACACGTTCCTCATTAGGCGATCTCCCAGGCGAGGAGATTCCCTTTGTGGGCATCCTTCTTTTCTATCCGTCGGACGATCCACGTGGACCAACACGCCGTGGAATTAATTCCTTTTTATATGCACCCACCGGCGTCTCATTTTCTCACCAGCTTCCCCGTGGAAATATTACAAATGGATCGGCGATCGTGCCACCCCGTGAATTTCGACGGGGGTGGTATCCTTCCAAGGGCACTCGAGGAGAGACGGAGGAAGGATGGGAGGATCGCTTTCGTTCCAGTCCGAAATCCTATTTGGCTACGATCCCTTTAATCCGGACCGGGGAGGGATTACAGGGATAATTTTGCCGAATCGGTCTTAATCAGCTTTTCATCCGCTACAAACCGACGCGGTACCTCTCCTATCCGTCTAGGTCTAGCGTCAGACGCTAGGCACGCTCTTAATAAAACGTTCCATTTCGTCGGTGGTTTCCGCGCGTAATCGTTCCGCCAAGCCTGCAGTGGCTGTATAAATGCACCGAGCTCGGAAACGAGGTTGCCCCGATCTCGAAACTTATCCGATTCGCGAACCGCCGTTCTGTTTGCGATAGAAAAGCGCGGGGTGCGGGTCGAAAACTCGAAGGAAGTAAAAGTGGAGTTCTGGTAGTTAATTCTTACAAACTGTGACATTTCGAGGGATGATACTAACGTAAACTGTTGCACCCTTCCTACTAACTATTTCTACTTTACTCTATTGCGACCTGGGAAGACGATCGCTCAGAAAATCTGTCCCTGATGTTGCGTCTTCCACTTTCCTTTAATGGGGTATCGACTTCTAGCGATGCCATGCCCATTCTTCAGCAGCTCTAGCCAACTGCAAGGATCCACGGTATTGCAAGCGATATAGACCCCCCTCCCCCAAGACTGTTACCGAAACCGAGCCGATTCTACGTTCCCACGAGCAGCACGCTACGTTTGCCCACGGTGGACGAGCTGATCGAGATTAATCGCATTCCACCAGCGTCCCCGGCCTCCTCTGATTGACGACAGCGATTAATGCAGGTCGTCAGATCGCGTTCACGGTAGATCGACGTGTTTCTCGCCGAGGACGCGAGGAGGAGCGTGAGCATCCACGGGACGTGGTGTTTGCGCGCTACTAGCAGGTCCCCCCATGCGTTCTCATTAACGGCCAGATGCTTGTTGACGTATCGTTCGCGCGTCAACGGCCCTGTTCACGTTCTACTCGCTTCCTGCCCCGACGGATCCCCACCGAGACTGCGAACTCCTCCGGCTTCGGCCACTCCACTCGCCGTCTATCTCGTCCCAGGCGTTTTAGGCGGTGGCCGCGAACGAACCGACGTTTCCTTTTCCAAGAGGATCGGCTGGACAAACACCGGGCCGATGAATAATTCATCGAGTCTCTGGCCCCAGCTTTTAGGAAAAACAGGGATTACCGCCTCGCCGTCGGTTGATTCCTTTTTTGCCTCGTGAATTCATAGTTCGTTAGCCTCTGGTCAAACGAAACGCTGTGACGCGGCGCGCATCTGTGACGCGGCTGTTGTTCACGGAATTTCGAATAGGGCGCTGTGAAATTGCATCGGATGCGGGAGAAATAATTTTTTTTTTTTTTTTTTATTTAGTTAGTGGATAATCCGTTGAAACGTGACGATTGGTAACTACGGGATTGCGCCCGCTAACGTAATTCGTGATTCCATACCCCTTTTATTCCAGGCTGCCCCAGACCAGGCGAGCTAGGGAAAACATTCTCGTATCAATGAATTGTCACAGGGAACTCGCGCCATCGAGCCTGCTTTTTCCACCGTTTCGATTACATTTCGACGAACGTGTCAATTATATTTGAGCACCGAAGTGGCTTCGTTCGTAGCGATCGGAGAAAGACCCGTGTTTCCCCCGCGCCTATACACAGATAGTTGTTTCCCAATCCCATCGACATCGCTCTGGAGGACCGTAGTTTTTTAATGGCGAACCTGTCGACGTCGGCGGGGCACGCGTGAATCTCGTTAACGTGCGAGCGACGACATCATCGCTTTTCGGAAAATTCGTTATTTCCAGGGGGGGCGTCCTGTCGGCGTCACGCGCGAAAGGATATTACTGCGCCGCGAGGGCTCGAGCTTTGCCAGGCGGAAATATTTTCGCGATCGCGCGGCGTGTCGCTTTCACGTCAGGCACCCCCCGCCATTCGGTATTATTAACAATACGACCACAGATATAGGAATTATTATTTCTGCACACTCGTCCCGTGCGTTTTATGGGGTTGGATCCAATGGAAATTAAATTTCCGTAGTGCTCCGGGGCTCCCTTTAGCGATTGACGCTTGGGAGTTCCGTGGCTTCGCGTTCGACGCGTCCTGGAGTAAAACTATTCAGCTATGAAAATTGAACTCGTTTATTTGTGTCATCTGAAATACCTAATCCGTATCAACCGATCACCTTCGTCATTCCCGCAGAAACATTTACTAAAATCAACCAATAAACAGTTCCTTCCCTTTCTTAAGGTCCCTCGAATCCATAGCGAGAATCGAAGATACCCTGGTCACCGAGCTCGAGATAAAGCGATTCCCCGTGCTGTTACTTTACTCGAAATCAATAGGTCGCGCGTGTGTACACGCGCGGGGCAGGCGAAGGGTCGGTGGGTGGACAAAAAAAATGAAGTGCGCGAAAACAAAAACAAAGAAAATAGAGCAGCTGGATCCGGCCCCGTTATCGGTCTCTCGCCGGTTGCCTGTCCTGGATGGCCGCTTTTAATCCGTTAAATGCCATTTCCTTGTACACATCAGCTGGTGGACCAATGAGCTTCGGAGCCACCGAATGTCCGCCACTTCTCCTGCAATTCACTGCCAGGGGCTAGGCAGCCCAGAGTGCTCTCTTAGCCCATTTGGTCGGGATTCCATCGGGATTGCCCCATGTGCGTGTACACATCCGAGCCTGTACCGTGCGATCCAGCCGTTACTCGCGTCGATACGACACCGGAAGCGTGCTGCCCCAGCGGAGAGAGGGCAGGATCGCACCGTGATCCGGGCGCGAAATTCGCGCTCGGCGAATTTTTCTCGAGCCTCGGAACGGTCATCCTGGGAAAAAAAGGGATCGAACGAGTGGCTGCTCGCGTCTACACGCGAGTACACGCAAGTTCGCTCGAGTCGCCCGTGAAAATTTCGACGTAGACAATAGCGCTTCGCCAGGCAAAAGGAGGCCTGCTCATCTGTCGCTCCTACGGATCCGATAATGCGCGACTCCGCGTGTAGCTCATTAAAGCTCTCAGCGCGTGGAACTACGGGTGGAAAAACGGAATCCACCCGGGGAACCGTGAAACACGTCGCCGTTGTTGCTAGTCTGATGTCGCCGTGTAATCAAATTCCTCCCCGCCTTCCGTTACTCGCGCTTCCTCTGCTTTCTCTCGATGGTAGCGAGCTTTAAACAGAGCCGTCCTTCGTTCGAACTCGTCTTGCTGCGCTGATTGCGCGGCCAAGTGCCTGCGATCAATCTTTCGAATAGGTTGAACGCGACGGGATAATCACCTCGGGTTAAATTAACGTTTGTGGCGGTGGCGTGCGGTGCCCCGCGGTGTTATCGACAGCCAGGTGACCGCGCAGTTAATAGCAACGAGCGTTTAGAAATTATCCATGTACAATGTGACCTCGTTGAATCATATCTGACAAGTGGAAAAATGAACTTGAGACCTGTCCCCCAGATACGCCCATCTCGTTCGTGTTGCGATTCATATTACAAAGGGGATCACCTACACGGAACATCGTCGAGCAAAAGTGATAATAATGAAGATTAAAGAGCCGGGGAAAAAGCATCTGCGAGAGGTCTCTCGCGACACTTGCGAACTCGCATTCTCGAGCTAATAGAGGAACTGCTGCTTACCCAACGGCTTAACGACACTGCTCCTTGCACATTTGCCAATGCTGCGAACGTTAACGAAGTCGCGAAGTTTGTTAGCAAGGCTACTTAAGGAATCCCATAGTGAATTAAAATAAATAGAAATGGGACGGTTTATAACCTGAGAACAGGTGATTCGAGGATCCGAGTGCATACAGCCTTCTTTGTTCACCTTAGGGAATATGTCCCTCAAAGTTATGTAAATAAAAGTCATAGGAGGAATGAGAAAAGAATAGGAAATGGAGGCAGTGGTTGATCACCTTGAATTACGAGGAACGGGACCAAGCTCGCGCTGCTGCGATGCATCTGGTGTTCATTACGGAATGTCGGAGCAGCGCTGATTCACGGGACAGAGATGCTGATGACAAGGCCCCAACCGTATAACGCGGGACATTATTTTCTAGTTTATTCCGTGGCTTGACTCGTGTCCTGGAAAAGCTTCGATGCCCGTTCGTTACCGTTCGCGACGACTAACTGTTCGATACTGACCGCGTGATATCGAGGCATCACGGCTGGCCGGCCCGAGAGAAAGAGGTGACGAGGGCATGTATGTCGGAAGGAAGAGTGGAAAAATGTTTGAGTTCCGAGAGCTCGGTACTAGTAGACGATTCCCGATTCTATTGTGCGCGCAAATTCGAGGCGAGTACAGTGGATACTATAATTAACGAGGAACCACGACTCAAGGGCGAGCATCGAATAATCTCGCTGGTGACGTTACGAAAGAAAATGCAACTAATTTTGCAAGATCAAGATGTCCGCCTACTTTTCTGCTTCGACGACAACTTCCATTGTCATGCTGGAAATTAAAATCGTCCGAATCCTCAAACCACTGGTTTAAACTCGACGTTACAATGTGTTGTAATACATGGTTATGTAAGTATATACTTCAGAGCTCACAACTTCAGTCCGTTCCTTGCTTATTTCCAAGCAACATCTTGTCTCTTCTATATTTTTTTCTACACAAAGGAGATTCTTAATTATTTTTGGTGTTTTTACTTTAAAACAGAGCAATTTAACATTACCACTCGTTTCATATGTGCACAGTTACATTTTATATATAAAAAATTATCGTTAGTTTTATATCTTCATGTTCGGTCCCGAACTTATTGACAGAGGTGACTTGTAGCTTGTCAAAGCTCCTTTAATCGCAATAAAACACAATAATTCTAATGGTTTTCTAATCGCCGCTACTAATTGAATTCTCGTTTCAAAGCTGATAACTTAATCTCCACTCCTCTCACGGGAAAATCACATGACATAACGTTACGAGATAGAGTAGGAAATATTCTTTATATTCGCCGAACGTGTTTCCTATTTTTTCCCGGATCGATCACGCGATGAACGTGCAATTTCCCTCCCCGACCTCGTGGAGCGTTTAATAACCTTCGTGCAGTCGAATGCCGTGCGTTTAGCAACGTCAGACCGCGGCGATTAGCTATCGGGAACCGATTGGCCGATGACATTGCGCAAGAGGAAGTATTTCTGTAAGGTGAGAACGCGGAGGCGGCGGGCAGAGAGGATGGGTTGCATGTCTTGGAACGTGAGTGCCAGGTGGTACCGCGTGAGTCAACAAGGAACCCGGGGCCTTCTTAATTATCCAGCTACCCAGCACGAGACACAACATGCGAATCGCCCGGCCTGGCAATACCGAGTTTTGCTCGGGGGACGCACGATGAACTTGCAGAAGAATCCTGTTCGTGACAGGGCCTCCCATGAATCGTTTGTTCGCCTGGCTAGACACAATTAATATTCCCGGGACGACAGAAACGTCGTTACTTCTACAGGGCGTACCATAGAATGTAATATCACACGGGCGTAGCTCGCCCAGCGTAATATTATGTAATTCGCGACTCGGAAATGCTGGGAGAAGGGAGGGGGAAGGTCCAGAACATGCAGTGTCATCGACAAGTCTCCGGCGATTCAGACACCCCAGTTGACCCTTCCGAGATATCCTGATTTTCTTATTACCTCGGGCTTATGCAATTTACGGAGTAACGAATTTATATCTTCCAATATGTGGAGACTAGGGTTTTCCGAAAGCATCGTAGTTAATTCAACCGAACCGGGACGAAATACGAATCAAGCCTGAAAATATCGTACGTATATAGTTAAGGAACGATTCTCCGTTGCTCGACGCGAAACACGAGGGATAAGGTCTATAAGTGTATCTACCCGTGTTCTCCAATCATTTTCGTCGTTCCGTGAGAGTCACGCAGCTGGCAGTACCGTCCTACTACTCCATCGTTCTTATTGCGACTGATAACTTATCCGGTAATCTCTGAGGAACAGGGCTACAATTTCACGTTTAAAGTAACGTAGGAAGCGCGACGCTCGACAAACAATCTTAAGCGAGTGTATACACGTGTATACCGGCGATGAAGTTTGAGCAAGCCAACGTTAATAATCACGCGCATTATCTTTACGACTTCTGCGCAAGATGCTGGGAAAGTATTACCGTGCTCGGTAAATATTTGAAGGCTGAAAGCGCGAACGAGGAAAGCTCATAGTTACGTATGTATGTCTTTTGACTAAATAGTGATAAGCTTCCGCGTTCTCATAAATTTTTCATTAATTCCACCATCGTCGGAGGTAAATCACAAATCGAAATTAGAATTTTGAAAGACCTCGCGACGGTTTCACTCGCAAATAGTATAAACCCCTTCGAAGTTCCGAAGTCACCCGAAGAGACTGAATTGCGTCGCACATTTTCAACTTTGCGCCGATGCTCCAGGCTTTCCTAAACGAGACAACGATCCTGTCGATTGAAAGTTCGAAATGGAGCGAATCGACCCGCCGGCGTTACCAACCAGTCGCTCCCTGTTGCGGATTCACGAGGTGGCGCGACGCAATCATCTCCTCGCGGCGCAGAGGAGAGCTCGTATGCGGCCCGTGTACGGACACGCTTCACGGTACACAGGTACCCGTGCAATTTCTTCGACGAGATGGAAGAGATCGATGGCACTTTGGCAAGCTGGCAGAGCGGCTCTGTGCGACCGTGCAAGACGAGCGCGGGCCATCCCTCGCATATCTATCGCGAGCAGATACACCGGCCCGGTCGCGTTCCTCCGCGAGGTATCTAACCAGCTGTCTAGCAACGCCGTCGAGCGAAAAGGCAGCACAGCGATCGCGTCAGCTTGGCTACACTAGCAAATGTTTGTCCGCTGGAAGGATTCGCTCCTTTCGCTTGCTCGAGCGCGCACACCCGCGTACGACTTGCCGGCGAAAATCACGCTGACTAATCAGCCGCTTCTATTACTTACAATTAGGGTTGAATCGCTGTTTACGAGCTACGAGTGCCAGAAGGGCGCCGCGATATCTGGTTATCTGCTCTGCCAGAAGCAAACTTTATCTGGTCGCGAGACAATTTGGAATTAGCTGAGAGTCTGTACAGGCTTTTATCTCTGAAGTTTTATCTGTCGACGGTCAATGTTCTCGTACAATATATTTCACAATATTTATTCTGGATGCCCAACACGCTCGATAATATTGTGTCTAGGGACTGATCACTGTCAATAGTATTGTGCTAACTATTGCACAATATTTATGCTGCGTGTTCCACGCGAGCTATATTTTTGTGCGATATATTGCACGATATATTGACAGTCTAAAGGCTGCTTGCGGTCAATATTATTATGCTACATGTTGCACAATATTTATGCCGGCTGTCCTACACGGTTAATATTAATATGTAATACGTGGCGCAATATTTACACGATCAATATATCGTGCAATATATTGTATTACACGTGCTCGTTGCGTATCGTCGCTGAACAAACTGATAAATTGAGTGCGTCACTTGATGTAATGAAGGTTTTAAGCAATGGTTTACATCACTCAAACGACTGATGAAACGACATTAAGTTGTTACATATTCTTAGAGATAAATATTTATCGAGTCGGGGATTTCGAGGAACTCGATCACTTTTTGTTGCCTCACCATTTACCTACCAATACTGTGATTATCTGTTAATAGGTTTATGTACGAACAGACAAAGCGGGAAACGGTACATAAATTCAACAGTCGTTATCAAACACTCGGTATCTGGAACTAAGTAAACAGCTTCTGCTCGTCGAACGTCGTAAACCACCCTCCATCGACGCCGACGGGGAAAATACCGGCGCAATAGAAACTAGCAGTCGTTCCGCGGAATCCAATTTTGGCCCGCGCGGAAAAGCTGTCGGTTTTTCTACCAACACGGTTGGAAATTGAATTCCCGGTGCGTTGGCGCGGGGCGGGCAATTATCGAGCGATTTAACGGGGGAGGGACAGTATCCCCGCGAGGGCGGTTAAGAAACTTGGTAAAACTGGACGCGGGAAGCTGTCTCGCCTCGTGTCACGTTGCGACAGGCCACGCCGTGGGATTTCACTTTCCCGCACGTCGGCTCGCGAGGCAAAACCGCAGGTCCGCCGGAAAACAAGCGCGAAGGAAAGTACCTGGGGAGAAGAAGGGGGAGAAACTAGCCCCCACCCCAGCGACGTTCGGATAGAATCGGATGGATGTTTTTCGCCCAGCACGCTCCGCTGGCGACACCACCGCCGCGACGCGCTCTTACTTTCGATCAGAGCTCGCGGTTTTAACCGAAAACAGTTTCACTTTTGCCTATCGCCGTGCAAATTGACCGTGACCCGGCCACCACCAGCCCCGCCAGGCGACGTTCGCTCTATCAAAATCAATTTTCACGGTTTACCGCGCCTGCGATGGCGTAACGGGTATCCGCGTCGAGGCATCGGCTCCGTATCAAAAGTACACAGTACAATAATACACCGGCAATTTAGGATTTATTGTCTTAAAGGAAATATCGACCAGATTTGGACGAAATGTAACCTAATTACAACTTAAAAAACTTTTTAAATAGAAATATCGACCGCAAAACTAAAATAACTGTTATCGGCGCACTGAGTCAGTAGTCGATATTTCTATTTAAAGAGTTTTTTAAAATGAATGGCGAAACAAGTACACCCACAATTAAGGAATGTTTCTTTTCTTCGATAACAAGACAGTTTGGACACGAAACCTTAAGAATTCCCAAAGATCTGTCAACCAGTAGATCCAACCTCGTTCAGATAAATAATAGAAAAATTTTCTTACTCAAATGTAGGACGAATAATATTATTCCAAAATTCATTTCAAACAATTTCAAAGTTAAATTGACCGATTCAGTGCGCCGATAACAATTATTCTAATTATAACTTGCAAATTACGATTAAACTGTAATTATGTAGTTGATAACACGCTATTTTCTGTAATCGTTAATATAGGTAGTTGATAAAATTGTAGTTAACCACTTGCATTAACGATTACAGAAAATAATATGTAATCAACTACACAATTACATTTTAATCGTAATTTGGAAGTTATAATTAGATTACATTTTGCCCAACTCTGATATAGACCAGTTTTTCTGATTCGGCATAAAATTCTGATCATATAGGTTTGTTGTGATAAAAGAAGTAATATCTATATTTAGTTTTATATTAGGTCGACCGCGTGTCCGGGATTTGCCCACCCTCTCAAGCAGATTAATCTATTTCAACTTCAAAGAGTGGGAAGGATGAAGCAGCAGTTTTTCAGTGTGAACTTGTCGCAAATTCACGCAACGCTCTCCTTGCGTTGATTCGATGTTTTACACGTATAAAGTTATCTAGTCATGCTACTGCTGTGACGGAGTATTAGAATCCCTGATGTAACATCACTCACCCACACGTACCCAGTACCTAGCTACGTAATGTGGGAGATGACGATAGTTGGATTGCATAACTTCACCATCCAATCAAAGTAACAAATTATGTCTGCAGACTATTGCCGACATAGTTGGAGCTATACCCTTCGAAATCTTACCATGGTGACGAACGATGAAAATTATTTGTATCTCTGTATGACAGTATAAACACTAGTTATTTAGCTTCTAACTGCGAACACACGTTGATAGTGAAACCAGACTAACCCACATTTTGTGCGAAATTTAGCTAGTAGCAATTATTGCAAAAGTACTCATGATAGGATATATTATATTATTCGAGCATCTAAGGGCCGATTCTTTTCTTCATTCACGCAATAAATATATACAATAGTACAACCTTTCAATATTATTGCGCAAACTTTCAATTTTATCGTGCAACCTTCCAATATGATCCACAGACGGTCGATAATATTGCGCAATATCGAAGAGCGAAGCAAAACCGATTTATCACTTCAAAAAACATACTTAGTATACCTACCCTAGTCTACTTTAGTTATTTCTGAATAAATACTTAGTTTTTGAAGTTAATCAAACCATTGTGTAGTTCACCTGGTGGATTCTCACCCTTTGAGTCAACGCCTTATCCAGTACCAGCCTCGCGAGCCATCACGTAGGGTAGAACAGAAAAATGTATACCAATAGGCTGTGCTCATCACATAAAATAAGAAAAATTAATTTTGTTTCAATATGAGTTAGTTAATTTTACTCTCAATGCTCTCAAACACGAGGAAGGAGCGATTCCTTCTTTCTGAATAAAGCACCTCCATCACTTTGTTGCCTGCCCATAGAAGACTACTTCTTTATCAATCAGACATTTGCGTCACCAAAATTAATAACTCAAATGGGAATCGATAGCCCTTCTAGCCCCAAAACAATCAGCACTATCCCACGATAGTCGATAACAGCGCTGTTTAAGAAAAGATATCACTGATGTTACAAAAGCATTTATAGCTTCGCCATTATGACTCAGCAATAATGCGTATAACGTATAGTGCTGCTGATAGCGCGCCACTACAACTACGGTACCATCACTGTTAGTAGCGGCGTAATTTTACTGTTAGTAGCGCCGTGACCGTTCTCAGTAACAGTTCATCCTAATCCACGACAGAATGAAGATCACGGCCGCAACTCTACTGTCGGTCGTCTGCCTGTTGTGCGTCGCGAGGCGTCTGCAGTGTGCTCGGATCCTGGCGGTGATCCCGACACCGTCCTACAGTCACCAGGTCCCGTACCGGCCGTTATGGCTGAAGCTGGTGGAACGCGGCCACGAGGTGGTCCTCATCACCGCGAACCCCATTCCGAACGTGGACCTGACGAACTTCACGCAGATCGACGTCAGTGACTCTTACAGCACCCTCAGGGCGGTCGACTTCATCGGTCTCCGTTTCGAAGGGGAGTCCTGGATGAAGTTCGTGGAGAGAGAAATGGTGCCGCTTTCCGTCGTATTCACGGAAAACGTGCTAAACAATACGGAGGTGAAGAAACTCTACGCTCCCGAGAGTACTGCAAAGTTTGATGTGGTCATCACCGAGGTGCTGTTTCAGCCTGCCATATACGCCTTCGCTCACAGATTTAACGCGCCCATGATAGGTAAAATTAACGAGCAAGTCAAAGTTGCTCCCATAAAATACACCGTAGTCTCGGTTTTCGAAGTGTCATTTAACCCTTCGTGGTCACGCGGGGTGTGTCCCACCCCAAGAGAAATTTTCGAGTTCAAATTTCCCGCTTTTACGACTTTCAAAGAAAAAGAAATAAAAAATATTAAAATATGTTTTTTTCCCACAACCATGGAAAATCGCTCTTCTTGATTTCTAGAAAAAGACTATTAGAACATGATTTCACGAGTATTACAAATGTACAATTATCACTAAAAAGTTAGAAGATAATACAAAAATAACGGTGGAGTGCAGTGAACGCCGTGTGACCAATTTGTGATTATAAAGAGCTGTTAAACTACATAAATATTCTAAGTGGTTAGAGCAATCGTTTCGTTGAAACTTCGATCAGAGGTGTCCTTCAGTTTCCCGACTTCCAACACCGTGGTAAACGCAATTGAAGAGTTAGAACTAACAACGACTTAGAAGTAACAATAGGATCTATTCATGTCTCGTAAAAGTCTCGTCAATATTAACTCGACATTGAAATGCTAACGATCTCGGTTAACCACGTACGCTTTGCGTATTTGCAGGAGTATCATCGTTAGGACTACTGGTCCTGACTGAGCACGCGCTCGGCGGGATTCCGATGGCCTCGCACGAGTACACGTGGGAAATGGAGGCGAACACTGGTTCGAACCTGCCGTTCTGGAAGAGGCTAACGAACTTCGTGTCGTTGTATCGTTACTTATGGGACATCTACTACGAGCTATTCCCAATTCACCAAAAGCTGGCCGAAAAATACTTTGGAAAGGGTTTGCCACCCATGCTGGATATACTAAAGAACGTTAGTGCAGTGTTCGTCGAACAGGCGGATGCCATAACACCAGCCAGGCCGAAACTTGCGAACATGATCACGTTCGTTTCGTCCCACGTCAAGCAGAACTCACCACCCCTTGAGAAGGTACGCTTTCGGAGGTCCACTTTTTTTCGTGACTCCCGAACACACATAGGAATTACAAAACCTATTCCTATAATAATTTAATTTTGAATTATCTCATATATACGGTCGAAATTCTAATCAATCTATTCCTATAATTACGTTTATAAGAAGTCCTTCGAAGGCATGAAATTATCATCTCCTGTTACGTAGGATTTGCAACGTTTCCTGGACGACGCGCCCCAAGGATTCATCTACTTCAGCCTGGGTAGCAACGCAATGAGCTCCGACTTGCCGAAGGAAACACTGCAGGTATTCCTCGACGTGTTCGCTAAGCTGCCGTACAGAGTGTTGTGGAAGTTCGAGAAGGACCTGCCAGGGAAGCCCGACAACGTGTTCACCGCGAAATGGCTCCCTCAGCACAGTGTTCTCGGTACGATTCTCGTCCACCAGAGGAGCAAAAACATTCCGGAGATGTTTGTGCTGAACCGAGCTTCTTTGTTATACAGCACACCCGAAAATTAAGCTGTTCATCTACCAAGGTGGATTGCAAAGCTCCGAGGAAGCTGTCCACTTCCAGGTACCAATCCTAGGGTTCCCAATTTTGGCGGACCAGGACTATCAAGTGGCTAGGATGGATGCACTCGGTGTTGGGAAACGATTGGAAGTCTTGACTGTGACGAGAGATGAGCTGGAAAGTGCCATCCGCGAGATTATAACCGATAAAAAGTAAGTGTAAATATTTACACACGCGATGGGGGAAAATCTTCTAATTGCGTCGATCAATGCCTTCCGTGTTACGCTAAATATTTATTAGTGTAGAACGTGTAGAACAATCTCGATGCTTGACCCCGATTAAAGAGTTAATTGACTAGTAGGAACGTTTTAGTCTACACTTTATGCAATGGGTATCACTCTGAAGCGTTGCGTAACGCTGCAATGCGGGGGTCACGTAACTAGCGCGCATCGTCATTTTTCTTTCGATTGACGTGCACGCGCGTGTAATAATTTATGGACGGTTTCTTTACTATGATTGAAATTGCTCGTGTAAAATTTCAGTTGCTGCATCTTTATTATGACTTTTGTAGGTACAAGGAGAAAATGGCCGAGCTCAACGCTGTCGTCAACGACAATCCTTACGATTTCATGGATAATCTTGTCTGGTGGACGGAATATATTATCCGTCACAAAGGTGCTCCGCATCTTCGCAGCAACTTGGCCAGGCAGCCGTGGTACCAACGCCTCGACATGGACATCGTGGTGTTCTTGACTATCGTGGCGTTCATAGTGGTTTCGAATCTGTTATCGTTGAGCGCCAAGATTATCGTGCGCGTCTACAAACGACACGACATACATTCTGCCAGTCAGAAACAGAAGCTAAGTTAACCACTGGTTGATGGAACATAATTTTCGAAACTACCTCTGGTGATACTGGAAATCAAATGTTAATTAGTTTGTTATAACAAGTGAATTGATTGGACAATTTTGTTACCAACGGAAAGAATATTGCTGATGACATCCAAGTGTAATCGGATGTAACTGTGCACGTTTTTATTCTAGAAAACTGTGTTTAAAAGAGCTAAGCGAAGGAACGCTCAGGTGTTATTTATGAGAATCTCAGACTGTCGATGTTCTCGTGAATATTCGACGGCTTAGATACACTGGTAAATGAGTATTATTGTTTCTAGAAAGCTGACGAATGAAATAGTGAAAAACGACTTTAACAAAATTTTTAACCAATTTGCGTTGAAGAGTAACTGAGGTTGTATAACGTCGATACATTTCTGTACTTTTATCGCAAGAATCACTCGGTGGAACGCGAGTAATAATCGAGAGAAAATCACTATTTCGCGATGTTCCTCTTGTTACGACGTTGTCAATTAATGTTACATAGCGTCGTCGAAGTAATTATTTCTGCTACAGTCGCATGTAGCAGAAAACATCGAAGAAACGAAGGGTCGCATCATACATATCATAGCATTCTATTTCATTACTGTTCGCGCGAATAAATGTTATTCTGCTGTATTATAATTTAAACTACTGTAGAACGGAACGGAGTAATTGCAATTACTTGGAAGTAAATTACTACGTAGTAAATCAGTATTTATTTCCTACGCCGTCCTAGCTTCTCTTATCGACGAAATCGACCGATCGACAGAAAAGTATCACGGTCTGAATAAATGATACAACAGCTCTCCTGAATGTACCTCGATAAATTTCCCCGAAATCATCGCGTTACCGTAGCATCACCTATCAATACACAGTTTTTACATAAATTGCGCTTTAAACACCTCGATGGACACTTACAGAGAGGAACATCCCTGTGACGCAGTTCCTTTCACGACTTTGACTTCATTCATTACTGAAATAGGGCAATCGAAGACAGCTCTGCTAGTTACGAGAGATTTAACTTTCCCCCACGAAAGTCGTTTGACAAGTTTCCTAATGAAACACCTTGTTAACGCGACTCAATGCTTTTTACTCTCTCTCCTAATTGAACAACTTCTCGATCCCTATTGAAATTCCACATCTATCATTCTGAAAGTTATAAAGCCCTGCATTCGTTACGGGCGGTCATCTAATTTCAATATTAAATCCCAAACTCCAACAGCTCCTCTTTTAACAGAAACGCCACATTAACCCTAACCCTCGATAACATCGCCACTTACGGAACACCCCGTGTAAAAGATGTAATCTCGAATGAACGTTCGTCCATACATCTATGACACTCTTGAATATTACACAGCGTCAATTAATATCCCGTAATATCCAATAACCCGATATCACTCAGCCCCCATTGTCAGCGCACCGTTCTTCGTTTCAACGTTTCCACCCCCCCCCCCCAGTCCCTCACCCCTTCAGCTACCCTGATTCTCCACCGTTCCTGGCTGGGTCGCAATCGGGGCTAGAATCAAAAACCCCTTTCATCGCGGCGTACCAAAGGAGATTATCAGAAAACGATAGAGAGGGGACATTTTCTTTTCTCCGAGTGCTTTCTGTTCCCGGGGCCGACGCTACAGGAAGCTTCTTTGTTTCTTCGCTCGATAGCGCGCCATCCAGCCCGCCTCTCGGCTTCATCCCCGACAGTTTTCAACCTCCTTTCGATCCGGCGAAGGCGAACGCCTCGGAGAATCGCGATGCCGCAGGACGATACTTGGCGCGAAAGCTGTTTGTCAGGGGGGACGAGTCGAAACCGACGCGAATAACGGGCCGGCACAAAAGATGGACCGCGAACAGGCGGGAGGGGTGGCTGAGGAAGGGAGATACAATCCGCTCCCTCCATTGTTTCATATGATTTGCCGGCAGTTATTGTTTCGTACGTCGCCGCGAACTTTTACAATTACAACGCCGACGTCTCGAGGATTCTTCGCCACCCCCTACCAGCCCTCTTTTTCCCAGCGTTCCACGGTTGCCTCTCGGACACTTTACCGACTGCTTCATGCTCGCACAAAGGGCTGCCTTTCCGCGCGGATACTATCTCGCCGCGTTTATCGAATCGTCGATTATTGCGAGCTCGAGGGGACAGCGAGAGACGGATTCTTCTCGCGAAAGAATTCTTCTCGCGTCTCTGGATTATTTCGCTGCCGATTCGCATGCTGGGTATGGTTTTATGGAAACTGTGATTCTTTCATTGATCAACGTGGATCAAAAGTACAGCTCTCGCCGCCGTAAACATCGCTAATCGTGAGATCAAAACATTTTCGCCCTGGGGTAATGCAGCAGCATGGAATTTCCCACGTGTGTACCTTCCAGCAGAGGATACACAGAGGAAAGGCACTGTCAACAAGCCGCTGAACCGTAACATTTGCCAACTGATAGCAGACCTCCGAACATACGTTTCAGATCTACACGAAGAATTGCTATAATTCATCCATACTGAATGATTTCTAGACCGTCAGTCTTCTTCTCGCGATTTACAGCTGCACTGATAACAGAACTCTGACGAGCTCGATGGAACCCGACTGAACGCGATAACCTAGCATCTACTTAGAATCTATTTATTTTCGGGATAATTATTTCCTATTTTTTGGGGGTAAATTTCATTCCGATGTCTTAAAAGAAAGACCCAAAAGGCGGGAAATTTAGAATTCGCCCAACTGAACCTCGGTGACTGAATAAAACCAAGGGGGCCGTAACCGTTTTGTTTTCCATGCAAAATATTCGGCCGGGAAGCTGCCACACGGTATCAGGAACAGGAGAAATCCAGCCTGAACGCGACTAGGGAGAATTAACGAGGATACATAGAATATTTAATCTGAGAATCCTTCTTCAACTCTCTTCGCTCTTGTGCGTACTTTCTTCCACTTTCCTCTTTATTTTCGTTCGTCCCACGTCCTCTTGCTTCCCCTACGCCTTTACGAAGCGTTTACCTGTTCCTCCCTATCCCACCACTTTCTAGCAGTAATAAAATTAACCGGTATATAGCTGCACTTCTCCGAGGCCGTTGTCCTCCGAATTTACTCAGCACTCCGAATGGCGGATAGCTAATCCCTCGCATGGGATTCCGAAGCACGGATTTCCGAGCTCTCTGCATACATTATACGTACGTAATATTTGCTCTAGGGAACAAGGATTATTGAGCATCTCGAGTCGCCCTTAGACCCGGCCGATTTTATTTTCGACGGCCCGGAGGGCTCGGCCCACGACCAATTACGCCGCCCGCCGACTTTCTTCGGGTAAATCTGGCGCTAAAGGTGTGCAAATATTAGCCCCGTTCGCGCTTTAAAGCGCGTGGAATGTAAAGTTATGCGATCCCGCCTAAAAATCCCGGTATCCCTCTCCAGAATACTGCGAGTATGTAAACGTAACGCGGCGGAGTAGGCAAACGTATTCGGAGCCGTATTGAAATGGAAAAAGGATAGCTTGCTCCGTGGATGGTCAGAAATTTTGTTACGATAGATCGAGAGATTGTATCTAATGACGATAATACAGCTCGAGGTAACCGTTAATCATCTTAGGGGAGCGCTTGTGACCGCTTGAAATTTCGTCGAATCGTTCCTGATTTATACGGAGCTGAACGTTCCTCGGTTGGAACGGCCGAATCGCGCCCACGTCGTGCACACGATAATGCATCAAACGTATCTTCCCCTATAAATCATCGTGTCGTACGAGAAGAGGCCATCGATCCCAGCGCGTATGCACCTTCGAAGCGCCTGTATTCGATTGTTTCATACGTTTTCGTGGCAGTCCCCCCGTAGCTACACGCACAATGCCCGGAGATAATTACGGTAGATTCTGCTTGCCAAAGCGCGATACGTTATTCCGCCTTCCATTCTCGCCCCCTTTTTTACGGGCTGCATAGGAAGCTGTACAAACGAGATAGGCACTCTAGCATTTACAACTCCGACCATCCCTCCCCCTTGACACAGACCCCTTCGTACCTAACGCCTTATCACACCCTCAGCCAATTCGATCTTCCAATACGGATGGGGTTGAAGCGCGGCACGGATCAATGGCCAACGAATGAACTTCCCTCCCGTGAAAGCGACGTACACGTTTGGTCGTACATTGCAATGTGTATGCTCGACGGTTTCGGGAGAAAGAGGGTCGTCACGAAATAGAGGTACGTACATCATTTTCGTTGTTTTATTTCAAACAGGTTGGCTGTAAGAGGCTCCGAACGAAACTATGATCATCTCCCCCGGACTTACCGTATGAGGATGAATAATTATACAGATATGTACAGTTTTTGGAAGTTATCGTCGGTGATCCCCCTCGAAGACTCAATTTTCGGGTATCTTCTTGTCGGTTATAACCTTCTGCCACCACTCAACAGACTTCTTAAAAGTACGTGGTCTGTTTGGATCGTTGAAGTCGACTTTCACGATACCGAAATGTTCGCTGCGGAATCAAATATTCGTATTAACATGTAAGTATCTTTGAGTATGTGAGTGCACGATAGAAACCTACTTGTAACCATTGTCCCATTCGAAGTTATCAAGAAGCGACCACAGATAGTATCCGCGCACGTCCACGCCGTCCACGTGAACGGCGAGGAGCATCTGCTTCAAGTAATCGCGATAGTACTCGATTCTGATGTCGTCATCCAGGGTTCCATGATCAGAGACGCCGTTTTCGGTGATGTATATCGGCGGGTTGCCGTATTTCTTTGATAATTCGCGAAGCAGGACACGGAAGCCTTCGGGTGCCACCTGATAAACACGAGAAGTAATTACATAATTACATTGAGAAGCAATATCTCTCTGTCCTCTAACCGACGCTACGATAACAATTAGTACCTGCAACCAGCTAGAGGCGGACGGTTTCCAAGATTTGTCCAGCGACTCCACCAGGCCCTGGTCGTTCTCGTGGGACGGTACCTTCCCTGAATCTCCAGGCTCGACCAGTCTCGAGGTATAATGATTCACCGCCAAGAAGTCAGCGGTACCCCTGTTGCAGAAACGGTGATCGAATCAGTAAACCGTAACCGGGTTGATTGAGAAATTCAACGAGAATTCTGCGATACCTTATGTACGCGATCCACTCGGAGTCGAATTCTGGCAAGCGGGACCTCGCGTAACCTTGCTCCTTGCTCTTGAAGGCCACCATGCTCTTCATGATCGCTGGATAGTCACCATCCTCGGAGTAGATCGGGTTCAAGGTCCAGCCAACGTTGAACTGGAACGCGATATCCACCGACAACATGTCCCCTGGATTCTTCGGCATGTAACCGTTCGAGTTGAGCAGGACGCCGACCTCGCCCTTCTGCGTCGGCTTGAATTCCTTCTCGTATATCCTGTACGCTCTAGCGTGAGATTTTATCACGTTGTGGATGCACAAGTACTCGGCGAAACCGTGGAGCTTCTTGCCAGGCGCGTGGTTCCCGATCGAGTAGCCATTTTTGCAAATGGCGGTGGGCTCGTTGATCGGGACGAACTTCTTCACCTTCGAGCCGAACTCCTTGTACACGACCCTGGCGAAATCCCCGAACCAGTCGACTATCTCCGAGTTCAACCAACCGCCTGCGTCTTCCAGAACTTGCGGATGATCCCAGTGATATATCGTCAGCATCGGCTCGATGTCGTTCGCCAGAAGCTCGTCGATCAGCTCGTTGTAGTACCTGACGCCATCTTTGCTCACCTTGTTCGGGAATCCAGTCGGCAGAATTCGCGGCCAGCTCACGGAGAACCTGTACGTGGTGAACTGTCGACGAGCGAGAAACGCGTACTGTTATTCCCAGTCTATAATTGGCCTTCTCTTGCTGTTCAACTGATTCCCGTTTGAAAAGCAATTAGGAGCCATCGGTTTCCTGGCTCGAACCAAGCGGATTCGGTGTTTCTGCCGTTCTAAATGGGTACTCAAGTGGGCTGGGATTATGTCAAGTATCGAAAGCCACATAAACACGGTTCGTGCTCGAAATTGCAACGCGACTGCTTGAAACTGGTGAATAGAAATTTTTCGATCCCCCAGCTCGATACGTTCCGTGGAAATTAATTCTGCGGAACGGTGACATTTTCCTGTAACGTGACTTGGGTTTGCGTATTGAAAGTTTCTTTCGCTGGGTAGGTGTATCGCGGCACTCAGATATTAGTGGTTCTGCGTAGAATAATCAGAGTTCCCACTCGGTAACCTCATCGAATCATTCCCTTTTTTGTTTTTGCAGTAGAGCGATCACTGTTAACCCTTCGTGGTCACGCCTTACAATTATAAATTGATAAAATAGGATTCACTTCACCCCGGTGTCATTTTTGAGTTGCCATTTTCGCATCTTTGAATCTTTCAATTTTTGAGTGATAATTCGCAATACTCGTACAATTATAACAATCGTAACTTTTGATATGTTGAAATTTGCATTTGAAAAATAGTTGTGGATAGATGCGATTTTTTCTGTTCAAATTCATACAATTTTTAAATATTATAAAGGTGTAAAAATTTACAAATTTACCCCGTGTGGCCACAAAAGGTTAATCGTCTTGTTCGAAGTAAATTTAAATACATCACCCCGCATTAATTCAACCGATACAACGTAAAGTATTTTACGAAAGGTTCGCAGAAAAACTATAATCGCTCCATCGATACTTACCCCGAGCATCTTTAATATAGCCACGTCCTCCTTGTACTTGTAATAAGAGTTCGCAGCGACGTCGCCGGTGTCATTGTTGAAAATACGACCATCTTGGAAATGGGTGTACCTATCCCAGGTACTTTCACCTTTGTCTGCGTTTTCAAGTCACAGAGGCGAAGCATTAGAAAAGTTTGCATCTCCATGGCAGGATATTTGAATTTGAGAGACCTACCGCTCACGTTCCATGCTCCCTCTATTTGGTATGCGGCAGTGGCTGCCCCGAAGACAAAGCCCGGCGGGAACTTCAGTAATTCGTCATTCGGTGTCACAGATGCGCCATTCACAGCGCTAGAAAAGTCAAGCTTACGATTAAACCAGCGTATCGATCGAGTGGATGGACGACTGCTCCGCTTAAAATCACCTTTCGTTAAAAAACGCGAAATAGAAAAACAAGCGAGGTACTCACATCAGAAGAAAAACGAAGATGCCCGATCTGAGCGACAACGTGGCGAGCATGTTTGCTTAGAATCTAGAAATGGACCGACGATCATCCGTGCCACTTATATACGTAACTTTTCACGCCTTATTGGCAGGCCGATGATGCGAGTTACTGATTACTCGCTTTTTTATCGACGCGATGATATCTAATCGCTGAATAATTTATTTGTATGCATTCCTCGCTTCTCGCAAACGCCTCCGCGATTCCAGCGTCTGAAAAATAACAACAGTCGCTAAAGTACACGTGCGATAGATTCTCGCTCGTCGCTTAATGGGAAATAGTGGCAGGCGATCACGTGGATGGAAAAGTTGGTGATATTATCGAAATCTCACGATGTCGAACGTATCGAATAACTCCTTATCGTCTACTTAAAGAATATTTCTCCTTGGTTGATAAAATCTTCCGTATCTTCACTGGCGAATAATCCAACAACTACGGTGACTTTTAAATTACCCAACGCGAATCGTATTTGCCTCAACGCTGATTTCCGCTTTTGGAAGGTCCATCGAAGGTCTTCGCCGTTTGCTGCCGTGTTCGACAACGAAGCGAGATAACCAGACTCTTCTCGGACTCCTCCGATACGTTCCTATCAGCTGCAGTTTTACTACCGAGGAATCGAACGCGAATAATTGTAATAACGGAGGGAAAGGGGGGAGATGGTAGACAGATATAAGACGAACAGACGCGTTTAAGTGGCTCTCTCGAGCGCGTCGAGGCATTTTCACCCTTCGGAGCACCGGGAGGAAATCTCGCCACGGGGAAATACGTATCCTGACAGGTAATCTCCGCGAAACATTTGGCTTCAAGGTTATAGGGGGCGAGATGGAAAAGTACGCGGAGGCACGAAAACTTTGTTGCCGCGAAATACGCTTCCCTTCTCCATTTTGTTTCTCGATATCCTGATGCGAAATATGTTGTAGCGCGCCGGGAGCCGTGGGTTTACGACAGTTTGCGAAGAAAGTGGATCAGAGGGGTATCTCTGATAGATAGGAAGCATTACACGCCCGTATCACCGGGATCTTGGCAAACATAATTCCGTCGTGCCAGAGACAGTGATTTGAACGCGACGCGTGGATCTAACAGACACGTGATCATAGGACGTGTTCTGTACTCATCGGGAAAATGAATGATAATTCATTTCCTACACATTTCCCAGAATCTACGCGGTAACAATATTCAGGATTATTAAACATTATTCAGTTGACATTGCTGGATGCGTCAAGACGGATCGAAGAATATCTAAAAGCGAGAACACATCGATAGCACACTATTACACCTACTCGGATATTTGTATTCCTCGAGTGTTGACCACGAGCGATTTATCTTGCAAAATCTAATATGTGAATTTTCGCAATCAGAGTTCTACTTGAAGCTTATTAACTCTCTAATCCATGTTCAGTTACAACGAAATTACTATCGCCAACAAAGTTCAACGCTGCGGCAAATAATATCCCTTATCTGCTCGGTAATCGACTCCGCAAAGCTCATCGGGATTTGTGTACGCGTATCGCAGAATTTTCATCTGAAAGCCGGATGCTGGTGGTTCGGAAGTAGGTGGTAACAAGGTGGAATACCATGCACTATGCAACCGAGCACCTTAATTGAAATATGATTAAGAAATGTTGCCACGGCGACGGAGTTACCCTCTTCCCTCATTGCCAGAGCCAATTCGGCCTGTTGTCACAGATAATGAGATAAAAAAAGTCCTCTGTCCTCTCGAAATCATCTCACAGCAGCGATACTAACCGATCGATTTAATAAAGAAGATTACGGCTTCAATGACCATAAAATACATCTTCTATCTCCACTCTTCGTGAAAATTTTGCTGCACGGATTAAAGCACGATACACGAAGTGGCTGAGAATAGTGACATAGTTGGTTTATTAGTCGTTGTTTCACGCGTGGTTAGTGTGTTAGTTCTTGGTTGAATCATCATTTGTATCATCGGAGAATAATAAATAGATTTCTTATTTCATAGTAATACCTAATGAATTCGAATTGCGAAGGATTTTAATGACATTGGTTGCACTCTAATACGCATTAGTTTGTAAATTAGAATGAGTCACCCCGGTTGTTATTAGCGAATGCCAATCCTTGACTGCGTTAATACTTTTGAATTATCTCACGCTCAGTATCCTGGAGGACGAGAGAAACTGTGAGATACACCACGATCCATTGTCCCCAATTTCATTATTCCCAATCAGAGGTAAATAAAACACTGCTAATTTGTGCGTGTGCCGAAACGATAACGAGGGCCGAAGTTACGGGAATCGAATGTATTAACGCGCTACTTGAACAAACGATCGGACTTGAAGATAGCTTTAAGCCGGGCTTTATTTCCCGATTATCGTGCGCGCATGGGCAGCAGTCAAAACTGCCCTTATCGTCGAAACTACGCTCGTATAGTCCGCTAAACGCAGTAATGTGTCCCCGTTAAATCTGTACATAGCGTATGTACGAATAGCCGCCCCTGTTTGATCGAAAATTCTGTCTGTAACTCCTGTAGGTAGTTGACGATGTTGTGGAGTTTCCAAGTAGATATAACTCTAAACGAAGACGCGACGATTATTTGTAAGAAGATTGCAACAAAGTTTACCCCAATAGCATTTAAACACTCTCTGGAAGAGCCTTCAAACATTTTCTAATTAACCAGCTGACGAATTAAAAATCTGTAGTTGGGGATTTGTATTTCATAACAGTGACGAAACGTGGATACAATTTTCCAGAAGAGTACAGTTGAATCCAAAGCTCCACAACAGACTTTGCGCTGAAACCTACAGTCGTAAAGCCTCGAAAATTGTTTACTCGAATAATTAAGCAAAGCAGGAGTTCTAAACTTCAGTACCGTTTTTATAAAGCCACGCTGCGCCGCGCCAAAAAATCACCTTTTTAGTGT
The DNA here is from genome assembly GCA_963971345.1 of Andrena flavipes. Classification (NCBI taxonomy): domain Eukaryota; kingdom Metazoa; phylum Arthropoda; class Insecta; order Hymenoptera; family Andrenidae; genus Andrena; species Andrena flavipes. The sequence continues at coordinate 5,481,026 of OZ020482.1, forward strand.
CACAGCTTATGTAGAATGTTACTTCTCGTAGAATTTACCAACTGCAACATTTTCAGGAAAGGAATTATTAATGTGCCGCTAAGTTAAACCGAAGTTGGTAAAATGCAACGTTTCCAACGATACTTGGATTTTAAAATACACTTCTGTGGGTAAAATTGATCCAAAGACCTTTTCTTTGGAATGGTTATATTTTAATTAATGGTACATGCTACGTTTGTTTTCTAATTTAATTTATCGGGTATCTCTGATTGGTTATCCACTGGCTAATCGTGAAACATCATCTATTTAAGTGATTAACGATAAAAGCTAATTCATTAGTGCCTCTGGCCTTCCACTCTCATACATTTCCTTGGTAAAATTCATTTCTTCCTATTCTTTTTCATTTCTCGCCCATAGATCTTTGCATTGAATATCAGGGCACTATATTCCCCTCCCTTTCTTCCTTTCTTTACTATTTATTTCCACTTTTGCGCCGAATTCATTGCAGGTTATATTGCACGTCCCAGGCGAAAATGCCCCTCTGACAATTTTTTATAACAAGTAATATTTATAGCTGCGAAATCATCTTCGAGTAGAACGATGAATTACTCGTTGATGTAGACTGTAAAGTAAATATCAACAACAAGAACATATAATTGCGTACAGTTTTTTCTTATCAGCTATCAGTTAATTAAGCTTGCTCGCAATTAATGATAGTAGGAATTAATTGGCCCCTTTGATAGTGATTCGAACCGCTAAAAGTAAATGTCGAGAATACGCCAGACCCCGCATTATCTGGATACGAGAAAATGTACTTGTTTGCCGAATTTATTGTTTGTAAATAAAAGCACGATCTTCGTGACATTCGGGAGCATAAAGATAACGCCACTGTTCGACCTTATAGGAGCGGTCAGAGTCTCGCGTCAGAAGGTTTTAATGATATCGAGCAATAACACGACTACGCCTCCGTCAAGATCATCACTACCGTACTTATCTATACTAACAGCCTATTGCTAGATTAGATATCAACTGTTCAAATTATACCACAACATAGTTGAAGTCCGAGGGTATTTCAGACGTCCTGTCAGTATTTACCCGTCGCTGATCGGGAACCGATGCACTGCAACAGGAGTTTTCACACAACGATGCTCGAACCGTCACAGACCACAGATCCGTCGCAAAACAGAAACTGACTAGTCCACCTTGGAAGACGGCTTATACGTATGACTCTCTGTAACCTTGAAATTATTGCATACGTGTGTCGAGAATCGCGAGGAGAAGAACCTCATCCTCCGGTTCTCTTTTCTTACATTCCGAACATTTTATCTAAGTTCTACCATAACATACCAGTACCTTCGATATAACTTACGCAACGTAGGTCAAGCAACGGTTATATTCCATCAATTACACTCGCATGAATCAACACTTGTCACGCGTACTTTAAGTTATTCAAAGTGGAGCCAACGCTCCGAATTTTCTCACCGCTCTGATGATACAAGTATCTCGCCCACACGAACATACTACATATCGCGGACATATTGACTCGACCGTGCTCGTGAATTGATTAAGTGGCTCGATTACTCGAATCAGCTAGGGTGCTAATGCAGACGTCCATCAACGTTTCTCAAACAGAAATCTCGCCGATTAAAGCTGCTGCGCCGATCTGCTCTCCGCCTTTGTTGAACATACAATCGCGTTCAAAGGTCAACCCATTTCACTTCACAACTTTGCTTACGTAATCTTGCTTGCTGAGATTTTCCGAAAATAGCAGATCACGATAAACCCTGACCATAGATATTCCACAAGAAGGAGCGATTTAAACGCAGAGAAACAAACGGAACCACCCTAGGAGGCAAGGCAAACGTCAGACGACGTACAGGAAGACAGTGAAAGTTCGCCAAGGGTTGACGGTAGCACAGCTCTACCGGAAAAACGCTACACGCAGCGTAGTACGGTAGCGGCATACATCAGGAACGCATTTCCCCCGCGGCTTTCCCGTTCTTTGTCCTGCTGAGCGGGTGGGGGTGGGCGTTAGTCAAGGATGTGCGTCAGGGGGTGGACAGCAGCCCCATGTTACGACGAAAGGGCGGAAATGCGGAGGCGGTGGAACGGAGCGAGAATCTGGTAGGACGTAGCCATCCTCGTACCTCTGCTATCCACCCCCTATACCTCCTCACCCCTTCCGCTCCTCACCCCCCCCTCTTTATCAAAGGCCCTGGCACTTTGCCACGTCGCGTCGCATAATGAAGCAGCACGCTGGGCTTCGGTTATAGCGGCGCCGTGGCTTGTGTTTTGCCTTCCGTAGAATGGTTTATTGTGTCGCGAACCCTCGCCACCGCGTGCCACCAGGGCCGACGAAGCTCCATCGCGGCCACGATATTCGCGCCGGCATTCGTTGGCCCCGGTGGCTCACGAGGCGCCCGCGAGCTCAGAACAAAGGAAGCACGTGTAGACGGTAATAGGTGTTATTACGTGTCCCGCGACACAACGAGTGTCTCGTCGCGCGTTCTGATTCCACCTACCTAACGTGGGTATATAACGGGCAATCCTGAATGGCTGAGCGACAATTTGCGCGGTATTGGATGAACGATTTAAAGGATTAGTCTCGCGCTTCGTCGACGCATGCTTGACGGAGTCTGCTGGAGCAACGAGGGGATACGCTTCGCCTCGAAGTTACCTCCGTGGAAATTCTGATTTTTCCGCTGGAAAGCTCGTCGTGAACGGCAACTCGAGGAAGTGATTACGAGGGACGTGACTGCGATGTTTGGCGACTATAATTACAAAGAGGAAAGGCCCTGGCTCCGGCGGAAATCGCCGAGCGAAAGTGGGCGTTCTCGTTCGAGGTGTCTGAGACGCTGCGGAATACGAGTTCTTCTCCTTTGAAGTTCAGCGGAGAGGCTGGTGTAGCGTATCATCGGAAGTTCAGGGCGGGAGCAGCGACAAAAAGCGTTTCATTACGGTGCCGGGAAGCCGAAATAATTTGGCTGGAATGTGTAATTAATTTCGACGGGTGTAATTAAACGAACTACCGTGGCATTCCTGTTTTCCCTTCGTTCTGCACATTTTTTTCGAATCTCCGCGGGGATGTCCGACGGATATTCGACAACGTGTCAACGATTAAACGGCACCGGGGTGTTCTTAATCTTTCACGGTTGAAAGAAACGTTGAATCGATGGGGGATGAGATTCCTCTGTACTTCGTGGCTGATGTTGCCGAGGGTGAAGTTTAGTGTGACGAAGGCCGAGCCGCGCACCCCATCGCGTCGACTGGAATAATCGGAGATTGTGTGCCATTCACCTGCGCGAACCGTGCAAATGGATGTACTGCAGCTTGTTTAGGATTATCATTTCATAGAGCCGTTCTATAAACCCCAAAGCAGATGAGAAGCTTCCTGTAAACCATAAATTAAGTATCAAAGGAGTATCCAGGGATGATCCGAGTATAATACTACAGCATCCCACGATCGATAGGAATAAAACTGAATTTCACATTCGCAGTCCGTACATTTCGCGTGTACAACCTATTATTAGGGTTTGCATTCCCAGTGGCGGTGCCTACTTGTTTAATGTCCGCGCGCAATATGAGAATTCCAAATGGGAAACGTGCACAATAGATCAGCGCATACTGTGATAATAAATTCAACGGTACAACGGGCGTAGTATCCATGCCTGACATAATTAAACGACAACTATTGCCACTGCAGTTGATATTGTTCCTCAGCCATCAATTGGACCTCCCTGAACGTTCTAAAACTTACAGGTCATCGTTGTATTATGTATTTCAGTGGAAAACGATACACAATCTGTCTCTTAATACCGATGTAACTAGACACTTCGACAGTACTAAAATACCAGGCGTGGAAACTTAAAGATTGATACCCGAGAAAGATATTCATTCTTGACATTTACAAACCTCCCTTTATCGCACACTTTACACGTAGGTAAGTACCTCCAGCATAAAATGTGTACACAACGCCGCAGCATGGCGAGCAGCCAAACGCTTGCTCCCACTTTCACAGAATCCCCAAGCACATAAAACTGAACGAAAAGTGTCTCCAGACAGAACTACTCCTTCCACATATTTAACAATTACTCCGAGCTATATCACACAAAATCTACTGCCAGGAGCGAGGCTCCACTTCGTTCCCTGCATTCCTCCATCGACACCTCCAGCCTAACCCAACGGAAGAATCTCTTTAACAAAAAACCACCGATGGACGCGTATCCGCCAAAAGCCTCGGTCTGTCCTTCAGCCACACAGGGGGGACACGTTCGACCACTCAATATTATTTCCCTCTGTGACCGTAGCTGGAAAGTCGTGGCCGGGGCCGGAAAGCCAGTTCCTCGTGATGAAGCAGAAAGCTCCTCGCGTAAAGAGGAGAGGCCCTTTCGCGTTCCGCCATCGACCACCGATCCGGCGATGACGTCCCCACAAAGGGCGGCCGGGTGCGGGCACATCCGGTCACGGAATTACAGCACCACCGCGGAATATATTCGCCCCCGTACCGGCTCGGTGAAATTCTTAGCTCGTCGCTTGTCTCGCGGCACCGCTCCACTTCCGCTCGGTTTCTTTCCGACCCCTCTCGAAGTCCACACAATTTCCTCGGACCGTGGACGAGTTGTCGAGAAAGCCACGCTCCTCGGCCACAGATCTGACTACGAACGATGAATTATTGATGATCGATGGGGCCATGGAAAATGGGAACGAAACACGCGGTCACAAAGAAACACTTGTTCTTTGAGCGCACGATTCGCGGGTCCGTGGAATATTGTGGAAAAGAGACCGTAACTGTATCAGTGTTTGCGGTTCCTTTGCAGAGATTACTCCAATGTTTCGCCAATATTGTACGAATAAGTTCGTACACGTGAATTTAATGAATTTCCACAGATTGGCAGTATTGGCAAATTAAGGCTGATGGCTACTGCAAAGGGTGATTACGAACATAATAGGACTGTAATTTATCCAATCAATTAGGGGTACGAATTTCGTTCCAAACGAACCCAAATTTCAGCGAAGTAATATTTACTGTAACGGGATTAATATCGTACGCTGACGAGCATATTTTAATAAGCTGCCATGATTAGAGCTCTATTTGAATGTTTAATGTGTCGCCGTGGATGGAAATAAGTGAATTGACAATTGCGGGGAACAGAGATTTCTATTGTGTGCTTTTTTTACTTTATTTAAGCGACAGTGCCTCAGGTTTTTCGAACGGACCGACGACACGTGCTGGTTTCGCGACATGGTACTCCCGAAAAATGGAAAATCGCTGTAGGGATCGGATCGAATCACTTTATCAGCTTCCACGGTACACTGAAGCCAGGCTAAACTGACATTCGCCCGTTGGCTTTTGATACAAGCTAGAATGCAGTAAAATTTAATATTCCCCGGCATCCGAGTATCCCTACATGATACTGGTAGCCGTTCCTAATGCAGACTATGCGGCCCAGCTATTGAAATTATCGTCATTATCGCGGTATCGCGCCGATGTACCCGCGAAATCATTGCTGCGCCAGTTTTATTCGTAATTACAGCTCTCGAAATTGCGTTGTAAAACTCATTACGGGATTCAATAGAACCTTAACTATTCTCTGTTGTTTAAACTCCCTTAAAATAAATAGCAACTGCATTTAATTAGTGGAATTAATCGTAACCGAAGAGAACTCCGAGGATTCACCAATCCATTTACAAAAACGCTTAATTCTACTATTTCTCAAGTAATTGCAACTATGTACAGGAGAAACACATTTTCGCTTTAATCTACATTATTTTCCACGAATAGCAATGCATGCTAGGGTGGCTCTCATTTACTCTTGGTAATTTTTTTTCCAGATTTTCTTCAGAGCACATCGAAAACTTTCAAAATTTCAGTGCATACAAATCGGCGAATAAGTTCGAAGATTGCGATAAATCCCTTCTAGGATATTAAGAAAGCCTTCTCGCCAAACGACTTGAAACGACTGAACATCACGGTTATCATCACGTCATTTCCGCGAAACTTTATAAAGCGATACGCATTATTTCTGGCATTACCTCTGCACGGGAAAGATCCGTAAATCCCAAGGCGCGAATAAAAGGTCCAGCTTATTCCCACGGGCCTTTGTTGTCCTCGGGGCGTCGTTGAAAGGAAGCGCTGTTAAATGGCTGAACGTAATTTCCCTGTTGCTCCTTCGGTCAGAAGAAACGACACTTTTGCCAATCCCCCACGGTTTCTCGTGTTAACGAGCCCGAGACTCGTCTCGCGCTTTCCCCTTCTCAGCTTTTTATACAAAATGTGTTCATCGATTGACTTTTGCCCTTTTCTTCGTACGATTTCGGTACTCGTTAAGCAATAGCAATGGTAAATAATGAAAGTGATTTCCTCGCCATTGATAACCCGAGAAGTATAAGCAACGTTGTATTAAAAACACAGAGATTCGGAAAACATAGTCGGCGATACGGGCAATCCCGAATAGTCAATCGAAAACAAAGCAGCAGCCCCTCGGGGTCGGTTTGAAAGCCCTTTTAGCTCGCCCTTCGACTGGCGGATAATTACACGGGAGACGTTCGCGAAGGGTCGACCGAGGCGTTTACGATAATGCAGAATGTAATTCTCATTGCACCGCTGGCGGACCGTTTGCCGAGTATCCGTGGTACGTGCTCGCGCAGGAGATGGTATTATTGCATCCCGCAGGACCTCCCTGGAAATGGGTCAGGAACGCCTGGCGGCTTGTGCTCAAACGCGATAACAGCCACTTAAGCATTGTTCCCGGCTGGTTCGAACACACCTTTCGCGTCGTTCCGACAATCACGACCCTTGCCGCATCGACCCCGTATCCTGGACACGCTTATGCCGCGTCGATCGGCTCCTCAGCTGGAAGTTTCCGCGATGAAGCGAAGCGATTGTCTAATTGTTGCGTAGACCAATCGAAGATTACTTCAAGGTGGAATAATGAAAAAAATCAGGCAACCCTCGTTGAGGATAGAAAATATACTTAATAGAACCCAAGGACCTGTAAAGGCTTTTATGTTTGTTAGCCAAAATCAGCTGCAAAGCCTCCAAAAAGCTTGAGTAATAAATAAGTGGAAGCCTTGGGTCTCATCAAGAATTCCTACGTGTTAGGTTTGCCGATCGCCAATAGATGCACGCGTCTACATTTGTACGTTCTAAAAGAAAGCTCGCCGATCCTCTCAGTGTTGGCCAAAGATGTTCGTTCACAGGGAAGATAGAAAATCGAGGAAACATCGGACAGAATCGTTTTAATCTGTGGGCAGAGGCAGCGGTAACTGCCATCTTATTGGTCCCTTATATTGGCCTTTCCTACTGCTGTGTCTAAACCTCGGTGCTCGGTGCTCACGGCGATACTCCCGATCGATCGCCCTTTGTTCCTCCAGAGAGAGATCCCGGAGGATTGCCGGCCCGTCGGGACCGAGTCGGTTCCTTTGTTGCACGTGGTGGCTAGCAATATCGCGGAAAAATAAAGTATCGACATCTTTCTTGATATAATCTCCCGTGCTTTTGAAAGGAGAGGAGAGGAGTTTTCCACTTTTATTCCCATCAGTGTACACTTACCGACTTCTAAGGAACTTAAAACGAATCCATCCTCTGCGGACGGGGGAGGATGGAGCGCGTAGTTATTCAAAGCTTTCCAGCTAACAAAGGAATGTTGACTGAACTTGAATTGAAGAGTCCTCGTAGAAAATACTGTAAGTGTCAAAGTCAAAAAGAAATTCTCCTTTTCGGAAAATATTCTACGTGCCACTGGAAATGCTATAACATCTATAGAATTTAATTTTTGGCAACAATGTTTTTTACAAGGACCCATTAGTGATCACGATACTTGATCGAGTAATTGCCTAATTAGGTATTTAGATGTGCGAGCAGGTACTTAATTGGGTACTTGGATAATTCAGCAGCTACTAAGCTGCTTGTGTGATTGGATAATTGTGTAGATGGGAACTTTGGTATTACAATGTTTGTTCGATGGGAGTAATTTAGTATTTTGGGACTTGTGTGGTTGTTTATCACGACACTCCTTATTCGCTTAATTCTAGATACCTCCAAGTGAGCATCAGGGATTCGCTCCTGAAACTTAATTGGCAAGCTACGTATTACCAGCGGATGGCACGCCTCCGTCGCGCTCTTCAAATCCAAAATGCAAATTCCACCGTGGGGGTAAACGAGATTGCATGCGGGGACACGCGCGCACTTTCGTTTCCCCGGCTCAAAGACAGCACAATCGAATTTCAGTTCCGCGTGCACGATCGAATCGCGGAAACGTCTCCGCTAATGAACGCCCGCCGCAGCCGGAAGCGAAAGCTTAATGGATACGGCGGTCTTAATTGTCAAACAGAGAGGAACCTGGGAATTTTATCTTCTCGCTGCAGTGGTTAAAGAGATCTTAATCTCCTTGCAACAAATTTTCATAGATTGTACCTGCATAGGGGAACCGTATAGCAGCAACTGCAACGAGACTCGTCGTATTTTAAAAGGAATATTAGATTTTCCTTTAAATTTTGTACAGTTTTGGACATGAAAGCCTCCAAAGTACCTCAAAGAGTTGCATTCACTATTCAGGCCCGTTCTACCGATTTCTGCGAACCTTTCGATAGGACCATCAAGCCTCGAGCTAGCGCAACCTATTGTTCCTCTGTTCGTTGATAGATTTTTCAAATTTGGCGCGCGCGCACGCACCGGAACACCGGTGCATCCGGGCCGCCAGGAAATAAATCCTGACGCACCATTCAACGATCTATCCCCGTGGAAAAAAAGGGGGTTGCCCGCCGCCTTTCACTGCAGTTTCGGGCCGTCCAATTTTACGCGAATTCGTTGACCGCGCCGTCGAAACCATGGGGAAATATAGACGCGCGAATTTCGACCGGGAACTTGTAAACAATGCCCCGTGGAAATAGAAGGAGTTCCGTCGCGTTGATCGCCCCAGACATTTGGCAAACCGATATTGCTTTCAACGCTTCTGACATTCGGCGTTGCGTGTCTATATATCTACGAGTAGCGCAACTGTTCTCTGTCTTCTCCCACGGATTCTATTAATTCGCCGTATTAAAGCGGCCTAGCGAGCGAACGAGGCTTTTCCGTTGCCACGCACGAACAAGCGAACAAATTATCTTCCAGCCCCGGAATGTATGTATAGGAACTCGGCCGTTATCCGTTAAGTGCACTTCCTTGTTCCCCTCTTTCTTATCTACATATAAACCCCAAGTATCCTTTCCATTCGCGTAACCGGGGGAACTAAAAAGATACACGGATAATTTATACCTTATATAAATTTCCGCCGTAAAAACGCCCCGGTATAAATGGCGAAAGGGGGGCATCCTGTTTACGAAAATGTTGCTTTTATAAACTGCATCGCGCCTCCGCCATTAAGCCCCCGTTAAATTACGTAACAACGATAAAGCACTATGGCGTATCCGCGGGAAAAAAAATGTTCCCTGAAAACTCGACTCGATAATGCCGGTAAGCCTGGGAGAGGAAAACCGGAGGCTTTGCACCGGGGAATTGCTACTTGCGGGGTGGAAGTAATCTAGTGAGTCGCTCGGGGCACGCTCGAGTGATATGTGATTCCTTTGAGGACGTAAGCGTTCGGATGTGTGCCTCGCCACTTGTAACTCGGCAGCGTGGGGCCGAAACGCTTGTTCACCTCGGTGCACTAGGGGTCTTTAACGTGTCATACCGGAGAACAGCTCTGTGGGCGAGTTTGGGTCTTTGATTCGATCGGAACTAGGCGAGGAAGCGATAGTATACCTACGTGGTCTCTGCGATCGAATCGAAAAGCGTACGACGTAGGTTCAAGCTCGCTTTTCCTATTACTGGACCGAATCTTTATTATTATTTCGAGAAAGGAACAAAGAAATCGACAAGAAAAGTGTACGCTCCGGTTGTCCGCGTTTCAATCAAATCGGAAACACGTCTCTCCAGCGAAATACACTTCTTTCGGGTGAGCCGGGTTCCTCCTCCTCGGGATGAAGAATCTACAGGTGCATTAGCGGTGCACGAGTGCGTATATCACTGTCGCTGCACATGCTCGCGCCTTGGAAACAAAAGGAAAGGTGAAGAATCGACCTCTCCCAAGCGTACCGCACGCATGAAACGGGACTCCTCGCGTTTAAATAATGCATGAGGCTGAATTTTTACTGTATCGTCGAAGAGTAGTACGTTCTGCCAAGAGTGCGCCGCGGCGCACACGTAGGCGGACATCCTTCATTCATCCTCGAAATTGCTGTGTTCCGTTCGGCCTCCGCGGCCCCAGCGTTACATCCATCGCATTACCCACCGCTGACGAAACGACGATGGCAAACATCATTTTGCTCCGATTCCATGCGCGGTAATACTGTTGTGAAACACAACAGTCGTACATTAGAGATAATAATAACGTAAAAATTATATCCAATTTTACGCAACAACAATAGTGAATAACGTAATTAGACTTGGGTTTGAGAAACGAGATAGCTGTGAATACATATAATGTTACGCGGTACAATGTATCATTTGGTACCTGGCCAGGCTTGCTATCCTGCATTTCATTCGAATTAATTATTCCCAGGGAATATTTCAGGATATTATTAAACGAGAGGTCCATTCATAGTATCAAGAACCGACACAGAAGCATTGCAGGGGATTAAAGAATATTTCGTTTTCATTCCATTCATTCGGATGAAACAGCAGAGTCAAGACTCTTCCGATCGCAGCTAAAATGCCGCTCCGGGCGATGGAAAAGTGTCGCGCTTCGTTCGTAACGTTTCGAACACTCCCCTCCGTCGGTGTAACATTTTTTCCCAGCAACGAAGGGCGACGTACGATGGCGCGCTCTCTGCTTCGGCGTTGCGTTAATTCGAGTCGTCGCGCGTGAAAAGCTGTTGGGGCGAGGGCTAAGAACATCGAACGGTTTGCCTTCGATCGTTCCCTCCCCCCCCCCCCACTGTCTGTCGCGTTACGTTTCCCTCCGCGTGGATAACAACGAGGGAGATTACGGACAAAGCTGCGGTAAACGCGAGGACTTTTCATGAGTTGTCGCATTACAGAGCGAAAGAGGACCAGCCACGGAAGATTTACGTCAACCCGTAGCTCTCCAGACAAGGGGGGAGGCAGGGGGGGGGAGGCCGGAGGGAAAGGGAGGGACAAGTAATCAAATTTTACCGTAAGATGACGGCAAACACGTCGCGTATTTGTCGAACACTTGACAGAACCTCTCAGCCTCGATGGTTTTCTGCGGTTGTACGCCCGTGATACGCGCCCGGCAAAACCGCCCCTGATTGCGTGGTAAAAGTGAGTGACAGTAATCGGGCGAGGACTACGACAGCCGAGGTTTTCGCGCTGCATACGCCAGGAAGAAGCAGACGAACGTACTTTTATCCGGGAGTGGATCTATTGCTCGTGATAACTATTCCAATGCGACGCGAAGTGTCGTGGAATTTGACGGGAGTTGTTTGAAAGCCTTAATGCCACGTACTGTTACACCAGAAATATAATGCGATAAGATGATAGAGTTCTTTGAAATTGGAATAAATGATAAGAAGATTTGCAGTGAAAGGACAGTCGGAGAGGAACGATAGACTGCTTCCTTGCCAGGTAAGACGGACAAGTAGAAGCGGCCCGCGCGTAGTCAGACGCGACACAGTAGTTTATGCCACTGCCACGCCTGAAATCAGACTTCAAATTGGAGTATAAGTGCACTACTAAAAAATGGAGTATTTTAAATTGTGAAGTAAATATATTGTTGTGAATTTCTTAGTTATTTAAGCACCCAGTGTTGTTATATTCAGAATTTTTCTTGACACAGTTTTCACTGCGTATAGTCAATTTATTTAAAGGAATGGACTACAGACATGGATATTTTAAAATACAT